>OY728120.1:1593438055-1598438055 GCA_963277665.1 Viscum album
AAAAACTACTAAAAACACTAAAACCAAAAATTCCATTAAAACATCTATCAAAATAAAAATCCATAAAACCCAAAAAACCCTAAGAATCAATAAAAAACCCAAAAATCCATAAAACCATATAAAAACCTCAAAAACCCTAAAACCCCTAAAAACACCCAAAAAACCGTAAAAAACCCTAAAACCCCCTAAAAACACAAAAAAAAATCTAAAAACCTAAAGCCCCAAACAAATAAAACCCACCAAATTACCAAACTACCCCTATAATATCTAAAAACCATAAAACCTGCAATATCCCTAAAACCCATAAGGCCTCAAAACCCTTTAAAGACCCAGATAACCCTTTTAAAAACACTAAATTCCATAAAAACTCTAACAACCGAAGGAAAGACCATAAAATCATTGAAAACCCTAAAACCACATAAAAAACCAAAAGACCGTTAAAACCACCAAAAACCCCTAAAACACTCTATAAACCCAAAAACCCCAAAAAAATCTTAAAACCCCTACCAATGCTAAAAACTCATGAAAACCCTAATGTCCCTAAAAACCATAAAAACTCATAAAACAATAAAATTAATAAAATACATGAAAACCCCTAAAACCCAAAAACTCCCAAAAAAACAAATAAAACCATAAAAGGCATCTAAAACACTTAAACAACCTCAATGACTAAAAAAATTGAATAAAAAAATAACATAAACCCCTAAAAACCCAAAAATCCAAAAAAACCTAAAACCATTAAAACCATTAAAACCCCTAAAAAGCATAAAACCACATAAAAAACTAACACACCAAACCCCTAAAGGCCCTAAAACCACAAAAAAAATCTAAAACACTAAAACCATAAAAATTACGAAATCCCAAAAACCACTAAAATCCATAAAACCCTACAAACCCCTAGAAACCTAAAATACAAAAACAGCCTAAAAACATGAAAACCCAAAAAACCAAAAAACCCCCAAAACCCCCTAAAACCCCCTGAACTCCTAATAATCCTAAAATCCCCTAAACATTAAAATACCCACAAAAACCCAAAAAATCACACAAAACCCCTTAAAACTACAAAAACTACTAAAAATCCTCAAATTCGTAAACAACACTAAAACCCCCTAAAAACCCCAAAACCCCTAGAAAACATAAAATACAAATATCCCCTAAAATTGTACAAAATCCTAAAAACCATAAATACTATAAAACCCTATTTTTCAAAAAAAACTTACCCCCATACCCTATGCCTTAAACCCTAAACCCAACATACTAAATCCAATACCCAACACCCTAAACCCAATACCCTACAGCCTAAACCCTATACCTGACACCCCAAACCTTAAACCGTAGAAAACAAACCCTAAACCCTAAAACATATACCCTAGTCTCCAAACCATATTCCCAACACCTTAAATCCTATACCATACACCCCATACCCAATACCCTATACCATAAACACAAAACTGTAAAACAACCCTCAAAACCCAAAAACCCATTTAAATCCCCAAACCCATAAAACCCCTAAAAACATTAAATAACTCTAAAAACCTCAAACCCCCTTAAAACCCATAAAACCTATAAAAGACCCAAAAATCCCAAAAACTGAACCCAAAACCCATAAAACCCATAAAAGTCCCTAAAAACTTCTAAAAACCCCTAAATGACCCTAAAACACTCAAAACCCATAAAATACCATAATAATTTTATGAAAACATAAAAGATCTTAAAAACCCTTTAAACTCTGTAAAAACCTAAAAAACCCATAAAACTATAAAATTCACTAAAATACAAAAAACCCTAAAGACCATAATGGAGCATAAAACCTTAATACCCTAAAACACATAAATATATTGGAACCCTGAAATTTAAAAAAAACATAATCCCATAATAACCCTAAAACACAAAAACCCACTAATAAACCTAAAACCCTAATGACCCTAATAACCCTAAAACAATTAAAACCTTTTAAACCAACCCCCAAAACCCCCAAAAGGACCCAAAAAACCCTTTAAAACCTGAAAATTCTCAAAACCCTAAAAAATTCTTAAAAAATATAAAAACCAAAATAAATAATAGAAACCCTTAAAATCATTTAAAGGAACCTAAAAACCCCTATGATCCCTAACAATCCCTAAAACATCCTTAAAACATAAAAAGTCCCTAAAACACCTTAAATACTTAGAAAACCCCAAATTACCCAAAAAGACCATAAATTTCCTGAAACCCTTTAAAGACCCAAAAAAACTAAAAAGACCCTGAAAACCCAAAAATAAACCATAAACACCCTAAAATCTAAAAAATGCCCTTTATAGACCCTAAAAGTACCTAAAACCCCTAAAAACACTAAAATATCGTAAAAGAAACATAAAACTATATAAACCCTAAATGAACATAAAATACAATAATAACCCTAAACGAATCTTAAAACAGTATAACACTAAAAAACTAAAAGTCCCTAAATTTCTAAATTGACAATAAAATACCCTAAATACCTAAAAAACTCTAGAACTCCCAATAACACCCTTAAAACCTAAAAAACCAATAAAAGACCTTCAAAATGTAAAAACCCTAAAAACACCCAAGTACCCATAAAATAACCTAAAATACCTAAAAAGTTTTAAAACACTCCAAAAACCATAAATATTATTAAAACACTTAAAACACTGAAAACAAAAACAATGAAGAAAACTCAAAGGAACCCTAAGAAATATCTAAAAACCCTAAAACACTTTAATGTATCCTCAAAAACTCTAAAATCCCCAAAAAAACTATGAATCCTAAACCCATAAAAACACTAAAATACCTAATAGACCCTAAAACAATTAAAAAACGTGAAACACCATAAAACTGTTGAAATCCCTAAAAACCTTAAACACCTGAATACCCTAAATTAAAAAACCCTAAAACCCTAATACACTATAAAACCATTAAAATGCACAAAATACTAAAAACTCTAATAATCCTAAAAAATATAAAAACCCATAAAAATTCCACAAAGCCCAAAAAAGTATAAAAATTATTTAAAATTGTAAACATGATAAAAACCATAAAACCACAAAGAATCCTAAAATATTTTAAAACAAAATGAACCCATAAAAACCCAAAAAATCCCAAAAAACCCCAACACCCCAAACAAACATCAATACACCTAAAACATTAAAATTACTAAAAACACTATGTCCCCTTAACAAACTAAATACCCTTAAAACTCCAAAAAAAAATATTTAATACCCTTCAACTCTAAAAACCATAAACACCCCCAAAGAAACCTAAATAAAAATGAACACCTAAAACCCCAAAACCCCCTAAAAACATAAAACCCCATAAACCCACCCCCCAAAATAACAAAAAATCAAATAAAAGTCATAAAAACCCAAAAAAAGAAAGAACCCTGAAAAAACTAAACCCAATACACTACACCCTATACCCTACGCTATAAATAATAATCTCTACCCCCTACACCCTAAACCCTTCACCCTAAATCCTTTACCCTACATCATAATCCCTAAACCCTACACCCTATATGCTATACCCTACACCCTAAATCATAAACACTACACCCTCAAAACTATATCATTAAACATAGACACTGAAACCCAACACCCTAAACCCTACACCATAAACTCTAAAAGACCTGAAAAATTGTAAAAAACTCGAAGACAATTAAAACCTCCCAAAAGAACCCATAATAACTATAAAAACACATAAAACCCCTAAAATACCAAAAATCATCAAAACCCACTAAAATAACATAAAAACCCAAAAAACACTAAAAGAATATAAAAGACCTGCAAACCAACTAAAATACCCCAAAAACCTATAAACATAAATGGTCGTAAAATCCTTTAAAACCGATAATAACCCCAAAACACTAAAATACATAATAACCATAAGACCCATAAAACCTTAAAACCATAAATAATAACAATACCATAAAAAATATTAAAACCCTAATAACCCTATAATATGTTTAAATACCCTAAAAACAAAGAAATCTGTAAAAACAGTAATTCCCTTAAAATAATTAAATAAACCCTAAAAATGATAAAACCCTTAAAAACTAAAAAAACAATAAAACCCCTAAAAATATCTTCAAAACTCAAAACCCTAAAAATGCTAAAACCCAAAACCCCATAAAAAGAACAAAAAAAAAATAAATCCCTAAAAGCCCCTAAAACCCAAAAACACCCTAAAACCCACAAACCCCTAAAAAGCATAAACCCTAAGAAACTTACAACATTCAGAAGTCTCTAAAAAGGCTATGTGATCCTAAACCCCCATAAAACACAAAAAATATAAAAAACCCTAAAACCTATAAATAACCCAAATACACAATAAAACACTTAACACCTTAAAACCCCCAAAATCCATAAAAATTATAAAACCTCTAAACACACTAAAAAACAAATAAAACCTTAAAATCCAAGAAAAAACCCTAAAAACTCTAAAAAAACTTATAAACCCTAAAACGCTAAAAATCCAAAAAAATATGCTAAACACCTGAAAAATCATGAAAACCCATGAAACCCTAAATAACGCTAAAGGACCCTAAAACCCTATGAAGAACCTAATACCCTAAAAGTCTCAAAACCCCTAAAAATACCCTAAACCCCATGAAAGACATTAAAACCTCAAAATGACCCTAATAACCGCAAATAGCTCATCCCCCAAGATCCAAAAAACACAAAAACCCATATAAACACTCTAAACCCCTAAAACCCATAAAAACCATATAAAATTTTCAATGCTATTTATATTTTTAAAATGCCGAAAACCCCACATAAAGAGAATAAATAAAATTAAGAAACCTAAAATTTCCAAAAATATTCTTAAATACTAAATGACTCTAAAAAACCTAATGACCCTAAAATACCATAAAAAATTAAAAGACCATAAAAACATAAAAACCCTAAAGAACCATTAAACCCCTAAAAACCCAAAACCCCCTAAAAGACTGTAAAAACCATAAAACACTACAAGATCCTAAAAACATAAAAAATCCTTAAACCCCTAAAACCCTAAAACATAAAAAAACCTAAAACATTTAAAAACCATAAAACCTATAAATCCTTAAATGCCCTAAAAACCCCTAAAAAGTAAAACACTAAAAAATCAAAAGCGCACTAAAACCCAAACCCCCCCAAAAAAGCCTAAAACCCATAAAAACTAAAAACATATTAAAAAACCATAAAAAACACTAAAAAACCATAACAAACCTAAAATCACATAAAACACTAATAAACCATTTAAAATTCGCTAAAACTCTAAATAACACAAAAAACATTAAATACACCTGATTACCTTTAGAATTCCAAAAATCTCTAAAAAGCCCAAAATGTTTTCAAAATAATAAAACGAATCCAAAAAACCCCTTAAAGATGAAAAAACCCAAAACCCCTTAAAGCGGTAAATAAATTCTAAAAACCCCCAAAAACCTAAAAAACCCAAAAAATCTTAAAATCTCTAACATCATAAAAAAACCTACAATCCATAAAAAACCTAAAATCCCTAAAACCCCCTAAATTCCTAAAAATACCTCAAATCAATGTAAAATACTTAAAAGAACCTAATATATCCAAAATACTTAGAGTCCCTAAAACCTTAAATAAACCCTAAAATACCAATAAACCGTAAAAGACCATAAAAACCATACAACCCAAAAAACCCCAAAATACCCCTTTAAAACAAGAAAAACCTTAAATCCTTAAATATTCATCAAAACCCATAAAACCCATAAAAACTATTTTAAACCACCTAAAAACCAAAACAAATCCCAGAGAACATAAAAAACCCCTTAAAACCTAAAATATACCCTAAAAACCAAAAAACAATAGAATACCCTCAGACCCCCCAAAATCTGAAAAAATCCTTAAGATTCCCTAAACCCCAAAAAACACTAAATGACCCTAAACCCCCTATTTACCATAAAAATTCCCAAAAACCACTGAAACCATAAAAACACCTAAAAACAATAAATAATACAAAAAACCCTACAACCCCTAAAAACCATATAAAATCCTACAAACCCTAAAACACTAAAAGTCCCAAAAAAATCCATAAATACCCTCAAACACCCAACAATTACCCAAAACCCCTTAAAAACACTAAAACACAAAAAATGTAAAAATAGCTAAAATATCTTAAAAACAAAAAAGCATAAAAACCGTTCAAACACAAAAAATCCTAAAACCCCTAAAAATCCTAAAAACCACTAATCCCCTAAACACCCTTAGAAAGCTTATAATCCATAAAACATCCTAACATCCCTAAAAGACCATAGAAACACTAAAATTAACTAAATGTCCCAAAAAACATAAAAATACCCCTAAATACCCCAAACCCCCAAAAAACATAACCCCCCAATCTCTAAAGACACTAAAAGAAGACGAAAACTAGAAAACACTAAAAATCTGATAACCCCTTAAAACCCGACAACCCTCAAGACACCAAAGAACACACAAAAACACTAAAAATTCTACCCCCACCCTAAAACCCCATAAATACCATAAAAACTCCATAACCCCCCCCCCCCACCCACCAAACCCCTAAAAATATTAAAAGAGCTAAATATCTCTAAATAACATTAAAAATCCCTTAAAATCTCTAAAACCGCTAAAAACAATAAAAACCCTAAAACCACCAAAAACTACAAATGAACTGAAATCCCATAAAAGAAACACAAAAATGAAGAATTTTCTAAAACCCCTATTAACCATAAAAATCATAAAACACCATAATAATCTAAAGAACCTTAAATGACCCAAAAAACCATAAAAACCTGAAAAAACCATAAAATCCCCAAAGACCCAAAGACCCATTATAAACTATAAAACCCCTATAAATTCTAAAACCCATAAAATAAATATATCCCTGAAAACATACAAACCCATAATAGACACTAAAAAACCGAAAAAATTCTAAAGGGATCAAAAAAACGAAATACCCTTAAAAGGCCCTAAAAACATTAAAACCCCAAAAATCTCCAAAAAATAAAAAACCCAAAAAAACAATAAAATCACTAATAAATGATAAAACCCATAAAAATTGTGAAAACCCCAAAAATTAAAAAAACTCAAAAAATATAGAAACTAAAAACCCCAAAAAACCCTACAAACCCTAAAATCCAAATAAAAATCCTAAAAATTCTAAAAATCCTTAAAAACTAAAAAATCGTTTGAAAACCTCTAAAACCCCTTGAAACTAATAAAAACCCTAAAAACCCATAAAATCCCATAAAACCATAAATAAACATAAAAACCTAAAAATCGAGGAAAATAATAAAAACCAAGAAGAACCTAAAAACCCACAACCCCTAAATGACCCTAAAAACCATGTAAAACCATAAAATTCTCTAAAAACATATAATCATATAAAACATAAAAAAGTACTTTTAACCATAAAGAACACCAAAAACCATCAAAACCCTAAAAATCCAAAACAATCCTAAAAACTATAAAACCCCTAAAAACTCATATATATTCCTAAAGACCCTAAAGCCCCATAGAGTCCCTAAAACTCATTAAAATTACCGTAAAGTCCATAAAACCCATACAACCTCTTAAAACTACTAAAACACAAAAAACCCACAAAACCCCAAAAATCAATAAAAAAATTAAAACCCCAAATTAAACTATAAAATTAGATAAATACCATACACCCTAAAACCCTAAAACCCTTCAACACTCAAAAAATCCTTAAAAAATAAAAACAAAAAAAGAACATAAATGTCATAAAAGACCCTAAAACCCCTATAAGACACTAAATGACCCTGAAAACATTAAAAACCCTAAAAACACAATAAAAACCCAAAAACCGTAAAAAAAAACTAAAACCAAAAAAACCAAAAAGCACTAAAAACCAAAAAATACATAAACACTCAAAAACAAATAATTCTTTAAAACAGTGAAAACCCCTTCAAACCCTAACCCCCTCAAAACCATAAAAACCCAAAAATCCAAAATAAAAAAAAATCAAATAACCATGAAATACCCATAAAAACACAAAAAAACCAAAAAAACCCTTGAAATCCCTGAAACCCGCTAAAAATATAAATACAATTAAAACCCATAAAAACACTAATTCTTATAAGACCCCTTATTGTATTTAAAACAATCTAATAAGACCCTAAAAATAATAAAAACCCTAAAATAACATAAAAATTAGAATTTTCCCTAAAACCCTAAAAACACAATATGAACCTAAAAATCCTAAAACACCTATAATATACTAAAACCCCAAAAAACATTAAAAACAATAACCCCCATACCATAAAAACTAAAATACCCTAATAAACTCTAAAAATTCCTAAAAACCATTAAATCCATGAAGCCTATTTAAAAACCCAAAAAATGCATAAAAACATACAACCTAAATGAATCTAAAATCCCAGAAACCCATAAATACACAAAAAGACCATAAAAGACCATCAAACTCTAATAGACATGTTAAAGCCTAAAAAATTAAAAGACCCTAAAAAAGTAAAATAATTTAATGACCATAATAAAATCTTTTGGAAGCAAACCCCTAAAACAACCTAAAAGTAATATGTACCATTAAGAGAACCTAAAAAATATAAAAACCATAAAACACTAAAAAAAATCAATCCCTTAAAAACCATAAATGCCTAAAAAAAACCCTAATAACCAAAATACCATAAAAAACTATAAAAACTTCTAAAAAAATGAAAAATCCCAAACCCCCAAAAGCCCAGAAAAATTCAAAAAAATTCAAAACAAAATAACAATAAAAACCCTTAACAACACTACCCCCCATAAAACCCTATAAACTATAAGAAAAATAATAATAATAATAAAACCATTAAAATACCTAAATCACTAAAAATATCCCTAAAAACCCTAAAACTATTGAAAACACCAAAAACTAAAAACCCCTAAAAGCCTTTGAAACCACAAAACCCATTAAAACCATAAAAGCACTAAATCTTCAAAAAACCAAAAAAACCAAAAAAAACTATAAAATTGTTAAAAATCATAAAACCCCAAATAACCCTAAAGAACCATAAAACCCATCAGAATCTCTAAAACCTTGAAGAATATATCCTACACCCCAAAACCTATTCCATAAACACTACACCCTATACAGTACACCCTAAATCCCAACCCCTACACCTAAAAACCTATACCCTGCACCCAAAACCCAAAATCTAACACCCTAAACCAGATACACTACACACTAATCAATAAATCGCACACCCAAATCCACATAACCAACACCACAAACTCTAGAACCTACACCCTAAAACCTGTACACTAAACCTTAAACACTAAACCCTACAATCTAAACCCTTAAATTCATAACCTAAACCCTAAAACTCAAAAAACCCAAAAAAACATCTAAAAGTGATTAAACCCCTAAAAACCATATAATAAACCACATAATATCTAAACACTAGGAAAACCTAAAAACCTAAAAACCCATAATAACCATAATAACTGTAAAAATGTAAACAAAACCTAAAAACCCTAAATACTCTAAAAATAGCCAAAAAATCCCTAAAACACCTTAATATCCAAAAGACCATAAAAACCCTAAAAAACACAAAAGAAACCAAAATATTTAAAATCTCCAAAGTCCTCCAAAAAAACCCCTAAACCCCGTATAAGACCATAAAACCCAAAATAACATGGATGACCATAAAACCCTTATTAAGCCCATAAAACACCCTAAAACCCTAAACCCCTAGAATCCCTAAAAATCCTCAAGAACCTTAAACCCCTAAAAACCTAAATAAAAGTAAACACAAAAAAAATTTAAACCCATGAAAATTCTAAAAATACCCTAAACCCCTAAAAGACCATAAATATCATCTAATAGACTAAAATAACTTAAAACCCTAAATCCCACTAAAACCTCTAAAATAGAAAAAAACCATAAAGAACCCAAAAACCAAACTTTTGAAAACCCTAATCACTCAAAAATACCCTAAAAACCCTATATACCCTAAAAGGCATTAAAAACATTAGTAGAACCTAAAAACCCTAAAGACCGTAAAACCATAAAATAATAAATGAACTAAAAAACACCTAAAATCAACTAAAACCCCAAAAAACATAAATCCCCAACAACCCTAATAACCCAAAAATCTTCAAAACCCCTATAAACCTAAAAGAGCACAAAAAACCTTAAAAATTACAAAAACCCAAAAAATATATACATGATCTTAAAATCCTAAAAATGCTAAAAACAGCAAAAAACCCTAACACCCCCCATAAAACCCCGAAAAACAACAAAAATCCCAAAAAACTAAAGACACATAAAAACCCTACGCACCCCCCCCCCCCCCCCCCCCGCCCTAAAAACCCCCAAAACCCTTAAATCCCCGCTCAAAACCAAAATACCCAATAACACATTAAATCCTATAAAACCCACCAAAACCCCTAAAAATACAAAACCCCCAAAATACCCAAAAAAACCAAAAACCCTTAAAAATATAAAAACCCTAATGAAAACTAAAAATCATAAAAACCCTAAAAACATTTAATTGTATACCTAAAACCCTAATCCTTTCACTCAACACCCTTAACTCAATACCCTATGCCCTAAACCCATTACTGTAAACCTCAAACCCTATACCGTACACCGTAAACTAAAAACCGTACACCCTAAATCCTATAACATACACCATAAACCATAAACCCTAAACCATATAACCTAGAATCTAAACATTAAACCCTATATCTTACACCATAAAACCTAAACCAGATAACATAAAATCTAAATACTATACCCTAAACCCTGAATGACACAAAAATCCTAAAAAATAATTAAAAAATTTAAAAAATCTTGAAATACCCTATAAACAATAAAAATCTTAAAATACACTAAAATACAAAAAAAAACACAAAACCCCTAAAATCCCATAAAAAACCTAGAAACCTTTAATGAAAAAACCAAATATCCCCAAAAAAATAACATAATTTCCCTAAAATCATAAAATACCCAAAAAACAAATTTCACCAAAATATGCATAAAATGCATAAAATCTCTAAAAACCATTATGAAATCCCTAAAAACACCAAAAACCCGAAAAAATCAAAAAAAATATAAATCCCTAAAAATCCATAAAATCTCTAAAAATCAATTAAAGACCCTAAAAATCCCCGAAAACACTTAAAACCCCATAAGGCCACTAAAATCCCATGAAGGAACCGAATAACAAAACAAAAATACTAAAAGGCAATAAAAAACTAAAAAATCTAAAAGAACGAAAAACCATATAAACCCTAAAAATAGTAAAGCCCCCAAAAATATCAAAATACCCCTAAAACTCCCTAAAACTCGAAAAACCCAAAAAACATGAAGAAACCTAAATAAACCCATTAAGACCCATAAAAATACCCTAAAACACTAAAAGACCCTAAAAATATCTAAAAAACACTTAAAAACCTAAAAACCAAGAGAAACCAAAAAAAACCCATAGAATGATTAGTAACCATAAAACACCAAAAATCTAAAAAATCTCATAAATAAACTTAAAACCCTAAAAAATTAGAAAATATAATTAAATAACCTAAGACCCAAAAACCCATAAAACCCCTCAGAGAACCATAATCTCATAAAAGACCACAAAATAGCCTAATACCCCTAAATGTCCACAAAAGGCCCTAATAACCAAAAAACTATAAAACAATATGAAAA
The DNA here is from genome assembly GCA_963277665.1 of Viscum album. Lineage (NCBI taxonomy): Eukaryota > Viridiplantae > Streptophyta > Magnoliopsida > Santalales > Viscaceae > Viscum > Viscum album. Next base: position 1,593,449,702 of record OY728120.1, read on the forward strand.
AACCTAAAATCTAAAAGACCGAAAACCATTAAAACCACTTAAAATCCATAAACACCCTAAAACTCCCCAAAACACATCAAAACCCTAATAATATCCAAAAACCCTAAAAATCGAAAAATCCCAAAAAAATAAAAACCTAAAAAACCCAGAATCCCCTAAAATAATAAAAACATAAATTACCCTAGAAATCTTAAAACAAAATAAATGACCCTAAAACCCCTAAATCACTGAAAACCACAAAACCCTTAAAACCATTAAAACCTAAAAAGTACTAAAAAACATAGAACTTCCTAAAAGTCTTCCTAAATCCTAAAAATATTATGAATATTAATAGAACCCTAAAATATTTTTAAACACATAAAATCTGAAAAATACAACCCCCCTCCCCAAATAAACTCCAAAAACCCTAAAAACATAAAATAACATAAATTTTGAAAACAACCCAAAAAAACACTGAAACATTTTAATATCTGAAAAATCCACAAAACCATAAGATCATTAATAAAACTCACCCCCCCTAAAAACCCTATGAAAACCATAAAATGAAAAACTTCAATGAAAACCAAACAACTATAAAAAACATAAAAGCTGGAAAACCTTTAACACCCCCCAAATGAAAAAACTGCTAAAACACTAAAAGCACAAAAAAACACCAAAACCCCAAACAATTAACTAAGAACCCTAAAAATGTTTAAATCCCCTAAAACAATCTAAAATACCCTAAAAACCATAATTACATTAAACCACCATAAAATCCATAAAAACCAAAAAAACCTAAAATACCCTGAAACCATAAATAGCCTTAAAAACCATAAATACCAATACAATGTTAAAATCCATAAAAACCACTAAAACCCCTAAAACCACCAAAAAATTATAAATAACCTAAAAAAAATAAAACCCTTAAATCTCTAAAAACCCTAAAACCCATTAAAACCCTAAAAATACTAAAAATCCTAGAATCTACGTCTCTGGTTTATGGATGATGCTTGGCTGGGATGTGATGATCATTGCTGGTGTTCGGTGATGGTTGCTACTACAATGCGAGGTGGAAATGGTGAGACTTATGACTTTGATGATGTTGTTTCCGTGATGCTGGATTTGGATATTATTGGAAAGAAGGACATGGGTAATGAAAATGGTGATGCGGGATGTTGGTAGATGTTTGGATAGGTGATGCTGTTGGGACTGCTTTCGTTTTTCTTATTTTCCTGGTTGTTGTGTATTTTGGTTCTTTTCGGACTTTTGGTTTTTTTGGCGGTGTCCAGGGTTTTTTGGGTGTGGGTTATTTGACCCCTCCCCTCCCTTTTCTGTAGTTTCATTTTCTTTAATAAATTTTGGGGGTCAGGAATATCCTGTCCTCGCATCTTCGTTGCCCTAAAAGTCCCTCAAAAACCCTAAACATTCCATAAAACCTACAAATAGTAAATAACCCCAAAGTCCTAAAACATCATAAAATAACCATAACAGACCTATAAAAACCCTAAAAGACCACAAAACAATTAAACTCCCTAAAAACCTAAGATCCCAAAAATATAAAAAACCCAAAAAACACAAAAACACAAAAAAACCATAAACCCTGGTATGTCATAAAACCCCCTAAACCCCTAAAACCCTATATAAAATTAAAACCCCTAGAAACCCTAAAATCCCTAAACCACTAAAATCCCCCCACCCCAAAACACATAATCCTCACTAAGACCCCTGGAAACCCCAACAAACCCATAAAACCACAAGAAACCCTATAATCCCTATAATCCTAAAATACATAAAATACCCTAAAACCCTAAAAGAATCTAAAACCCCTTACACCCCCTAAAATAACCAATGACCCTATAAAAAAGAGAATACCCATATAACTGTTAGACACCCTAGACCCCTAAAAACCATATAAATCACTAAAAATGACTAAAATTACCATAAGACACTAAAACCCCTAAAAACCCATTAAAATGATAAAACCCCTATAAAAAACAAAAAAAAATCAAAACTCAATTAAAGACCCTATGACCATAAAACATCTAAAACCCAGAAAATCCAAAAAAATCAAAAAACCTATAAAATCCCTACAAGCAATAAAAACCCCATAATCCCTTATAACCCATAAGAAAACTATAAGTACCCTAAAAATACAAAAAACCCTATTAAAAACATATTAAAACCCTAAAACCCATAATTACTCGAAAAGAGTAAAAACACAAAGAAACCCTAAAAACTAACTTCTCTGAAAAACTTGTAAAACCCTTTAAATACCCAAAAAAACCCAAAACCCCCAAAAAAACACTAATAACCCCTAAAAACATAAAACCCCCCAAAACCATTATGAACATTTAAATAACTATAAAATTTTAAAAATAAGTAAAATGAAAAACCTCAAAAATTCTAGAATAGTGAAAACCCTAAAACCCTTAAGAAACCTAGAAAACCCATAAAAACCCTAAAAACCCTTAATTTTATTAAAAAATCTTAAAAACTATAAACCTTTAAAAAAATATCCTTGAAACTCATAAAAATAATAAATAGAAATTGAAACCTCTAGAATCCATAAAAACTGAACAACCCCAAAGAAACTTAAAGTCCACTAAAAACCAAAAAAATAACTTTAAAACACTATAGACCTTTAAATCCGAAAAAAACATAATATTACAAAAAAAGATAAAAACATTTAGATCCCCTAAAACCATAAAAGCCTCTAAAACCAATCAATCCACTAAATGAACCTAAAAACCTAAAATCCCTAAAAACCTATAAAAACCCTAATATTCCATATGACCCTCAAAATCCCTAAAAGGATCTGTAATAACCATTTTAAAAACTAAAAAGTCCTGAAAAAAATTAAACACCCTAAAAACCCTAAGAAAACCTGAAAGTCCTAGAACCCTATAAACATAAAAAATCATGAAACCCCTAAAAACCTCTAAAACCCAAAAATATATAAAACCATTAACATTCATAAAAACCCCTAAAATAGAAAAATCCCCTAAAATACTCTAAATACCTGTACATTCTAAAAACCCTTAAAAACACTAATAACCCAAAACCCACCTAAAAACCCACGAAAAACCCTAAAAGCCCCTAAAAATCCTAAAAAACCTAAAAATCCATAACACTAAAAAAATCACAAAAAACCCTAAAAATAGAAAAACCATTAATATCATTTGCAAACATTTTAACCACACTTAATAATGATAAATGACTATAAAGATAGCCCTGGATATTTCTAAAAACCAAGGCGATGTTCGAAGAATTCAAAGGAATGTGAAACCCTCCAAAGGGTTGCGTGATAGATATGTACGACAGACCTACGCGACATACCTTGGAGACAACAAAATTTATGTACCCCTTTGCGACAGACCTACACAGAGAAGCTACGTGAAAGATCTATGCAGTAAATATCCCTTTGACCAGGCCACATCCGTGCCTATAAATAGGACATTTGGGCTCCCCATTTTAGGGACTGAATAAGTTGAAAGAATCCCTGAAGCTCCCATTGCGTAGCTCTTTTTCCCAAATCCATCAAATTGTCTTAGGTAGATCTCTAAAGTATGAGAGAAGAGATAATTAAATGGGATAATAATGTTTTGAATGTCATTCACAATTTTTACATACGTTTGCTTCCCCAATGTGAAATATATTCTTCAATCATCATACAACCCTGTGCAGCACACCTGCGCGATACATATAAGCGGTACAGCTAGGTGGGGAACTTCCGTGGTACAGGTACACGGGGTGCCTACATGGTACAGATGTGTGGGGTACCTATACAGCACACTTGTGCGAGGTACCTATGTGGTAGAGCATGAAATAAATCGTTCATTCCAACTTAAATACCCTCTATAAAGCTATTTAATGTGGGGTATCTCCATCATTGGTTCCCTTCTATGAAAGGGACTATGTTGAAGCCTCCACAAAAATATATTCACTTATTAAACCCTTGGTAAGGGCACATCAACATGTCTCCTTTTTGGTTTTGTATTTCTGCAGTCAAAGGTTTCCAACATTTTTTTCACAGTGGGATTAGGATACGTTGAGTGTCTGATGGTTTGTATATCTATAGTCATATAGAAAATTCTCCCAGGAAAAGCACTGGGAAGTTCCTTGGTTGGAGGAGGGTTTGGGTCCTGAACTCACCTTTCTCAAAGAGACCCGAAACCTCATGTCCTTTGGAAAAGAAGGTATGGTTCACACCTACTTTTCCATTTGATCAAAGGAGAAGTTTCCCTCCCCTTACAGGATAAATTGTAGGGAAGCCATCATGGTGTAAGCCTCTAACCTTCATCACTTCTACCTTTCATTGGACCCTTGACCAATGTGAAGAGAATAGTGGGAGGTCTCGTCGCCTCTCCATCATCCATCCTGACCTCCGTAGGCTCACCATCCTCTAACAGAAGAGGATGAAAAGTGTATTGGTGCCTTTTTTTAATCATTGAAATCCTATTTTTTTTTCACACCGTGTATGACTCATGTGGGATTAGATATTTTTCATGGTCACAACATTTTCATGACACAATGAACTATGAGAAATCTGATTCCCACCATAATTGGGATGCATAGGATGCCTTTTCAGGGATTGAGCTCACTGTATATCCTCTTTAGGAATCTGACCCCATTTCCATTAATCTGGACATCCTCCTTATGTATAATCTCGAAATTAAACCCCTAAATCAACAGGTCATCATTTTCAAGAAATAAGCCCAAACTCATTTTTCTCAAAGGACTATACTCTCCTATGAGACTTATCGAACTATGTAAGATTTGATTCCCATCCACATGGGATACATAGAAAGCCTCCTTGAGGTTCAAACCAAACATTTCAAAATCCACCCTATTCTCCTTGGTCCATATTCTCAAGACGGTCTAATCTGACTTGGAAACCCATATTCATTCCATGTTCCTTGGGCTGTTTCGGCATAAGTCCCACACCAAAATTTGACAAAGAAATTTTTTCATAGAGGTCCTTATCACATGACCATAAAAGGTATGCTGTTTCCAATTAAGGGACACCGAACTATGAGGGTTCTACTTATATTCACAAGGATATATAGGTATCCCGTTTTATTGGTACGATCCCATAATCAAAACAAACATTCATCTCCCTGGATGATGGTAAATTCCATAGTTCCCCAATGAGTGGATTAAAAACCAGTATCAACATAACGATGATTAAAAGAATATTAAAATAGTATATTAAAGGATACCATTGATGGAGAACCTAGAATACCTTTAGATCTTTCAATTAATGATGAATCTTGAATACGTATTCGTGATTATTAATTTTACACATGTTAATAAGTGACTGAATGTTCCAAGGGAAACTTATGTTATAATTGATGAATTAATAAGGAATCATTAAAATGACTTAAATTTATAAAGAGTGTCCCAAATTAGACAATAATTTCCCCCCAAAAGGGTGTGATGAGTCTGACCTCCCATCCTCTTGACCAGTGTACGTTCCTAAGTAACATAAATTTCAAACATAACAAATGATTACATTTGAAAAAAAGGTCCCATTTTTATAAATAACTTTTAGAAGTTTTAGATTCCATGAATAAATCCAATGGAAACCGCCTTGAAGCAGTGCTTCTTAAAACTAGAACACACATTTCAAGGAACTACGAAACAAAAATAGTTAACCAGACATGAGTCCTTAACCAAGTTAATAATTCTACCAACCTATTAAGACCCAATCAATTGATAATGGATGCCCAGTCAAAGGAATAAATCATGCATGTATCCATCTAACAGAAGTCTCTTTAATGGAGTTTATTATTGTTCTTAGTTTTCCTCAAAACCCCATTCTGTACAAAATGGATTTCTTCAAGATGACATTTGAGAACATCCTAACAGCTGCTCAAGCTGGATCTTCATTCATGGGAAGGAATTCATCACCCGACCAACATATTAAGTGCAGGGTATCCAAAGTGTGATAATGGAGAATCATCAGCACAGTAAAATTCAAACATTGGAGGTTGCTTGACAGGCCCTCCAAGTCAATAACAATCCTCAATTATCTGGCCAATGACAACCGATGATCATGAAGAAGACTGTTCCAACCACAGTTTTCAACCATTTCCAGTCCCTATCCTCAGAACGCAAAAACCAGTCCCTCCCGTACTATAGGGAGGGGGATCTAGAGGTCACTCAAGGCCTCAATTCAATGAAGCATGGGTCCTTCCTGATGACTCCCACCAACAAATGCTGCCAGTAGAATCACGCGGTAGTGAACCCCCTACATGATGGGGGTGTTTCCTTTGGATGTTCGGCCTAGGTCTCTCAGACCGCATAATGAAAGATGAACCATCATGGAAAATGTTCAGTCCACATGGATCATTTTATTACCTCTTCCCCCTCCTGAAAATTCCATCAACCTAACATGATGACCAACAACGAGCGGGCATATACACATGTCTGTCCAAATTTTGTTGTCCAACATGCTCATCTGGCAGAAACCCACCAATCCCACTAGATAAATCCTATAGAGTATTGTGGATAGGCACAAACACCTACTTACAAGTTATCATCCATTCAGCAGGCTCGGCTGAATATAGTTAAAGAAGAATGCCAATACAATGTGGTGGAAACTGGTAAACAGGAACATACAACTTCTTATAATACCCAATTCTTCCAGTAGTATCGTCCTCCAGTATTAATGGAAGTCTGTCAACCATAGTTGAATGGAAGTAGCTAGTAGGAACATAAAACTTCCATCGTTCATCAATCTTTCAAATAGTCTTGTTTGGCAACACCCTTAGAAGTCAGTCAGAAAGCTCTAATGAGAAATCTTTGGCAGACCAAACACTCTGCCCCAATGAATGAGTACTGTAAATACCCATTGACTAGAAAAGGAGGAAAATAGTAGGCACACACACATAATCCAGATATAAAATGGACATATATTCCCATTCTGACAACTAAAGTGACCAAACACATTTTATCAATGTTGAAAGGGAAGACAGAAATTCCTACACATATTCTGGAAGTATGCCAGGATGTTATAACAACTACTTCGGCAGTAACAAGGGAACATACACATAAATATGTCGCCACATATGGGATGACATGTCAGTATACCATCCTATAATAGATACACACCTCTATTCCAATCTAATAGGGTCATGGGTCATACTCCCAAATATCATACAAACAATAGGATCGAGAACATACACCCTTTCTAATTAGTGGTAATCGGTCCGTTTTGATGGCTGCTCAAATTCATGCACATACACCTTCCCATGATAAACACTTCTCCCAGAATGTGGCCCCAACTAAGTGTAATAGAACCTCCATGAAGATGTCTCATAAAAAGCGGTTGTAAAATCAAGAGTCAAACAACAATTTGTCTCCTCTTAATGCTGGAGTTCTTGAATCCTTCAGTCATTTATTTGTCGTAGATCAATATCCAATCCTCTTGTTACAAAATTATGGTAGTGGTAGGTATGATTCTGACGTTCCCCATCTGTAACTTCATCATGAAAGATTTATTTATGAAAATTTGGTCAATCCAAAGATCCTATTAATGGATGATATCCAAGGAAACCATTCATGTGTCCAGAAGACCAAGGAGCAAGAGGATTTTCCCTTACTATAATACACCATGGTGCTCCTCCCCATGATGGAATTTGTTACAAAAGATCTATCTGTAGTAACATTTCACATTTTCAAGATAATTCTATAATAGAAAATGTAGTTATGTGAAATCCCTCTTATCTCTAGGCACATTCCAACACAAGGCCTGTCATGTCTGAGGCCTTTTCACTTACGAGTGAAACACATTATCAACAAAAATACATCTTAAGGGAATGGTCATTCTCCAAATATCCCTTGGGTAATTTTTCTTCTAATACAAAGCATCCACTTTGGTCAGACCAAGTGGACAAATCTCTTGTAAAAGATGATGAAGATATGTCAAACATAAGAAAATGATTGGATAAAGGATAAATACCAGTCATGTTCTGGCCTTCGGAAAATTCTCAGTATAACAATCCTAAATTGATGGAAAAGATTGTATTCATGATATCTGCATCATCTTATGAAATACTTTTAGTCATTTGAAAACCAAAGTATTACCATATGATGAATATAAAAAACTTGTAAAGGTAATAGAAGGGTTGCAACCCCAAATTAACATGGAATCTCCCTCAGTTTCTCAACATACAAAGGCTGAAAAACAAGAGAGAAACCTTCAGTGAGCATGCCTTAATGCACTAAAGAGGCTATTCTAGTTAATTTCTAACACCCCATATAATGTTCGTATTAGAGGATGGGGTGAACAAAGAGCATTGCATTTCACTGCACTCCAGATTTAGAAATTTACTCCAATAGTGGTATCATGAAAATTTATTACCCACGGTCGGCCATGATCAAAAGATATTTTATGTAATCAAATTTATGCTCAAGAACAGGCCTCAACTAGATCAAATCAGATTCAGGCCCAAAGAAAAGATTTTTTTGAGTTACTTTTACATCAAGCATCTGAGAATCTTGAGTAGGCATCCCACATAGAGAATGTCAACCATCAGATAACACAAATTCCTGAAATAGAACAATGATCTTCTGAAACAGGTGATTTGAGTGGGTATCTGATAACGCACCCAGCTCATGTCTAAACCAATATTCGTAAAACCAGAAGAGAAACTGCATGAATCTCATCCATAGAAGTTCAAGAATCACATCATCTTCTAGGGATGGGGGCTCATTTAATTCAACCTTCAAATTCATTAATCAAAGTTCAATGATTTGAAGAAGAAGAAAAGGAAAATCCCCAACCTACAGGGCTAGGGGATTTTTGAAATCTACAATCCCCTCCTAAATGGAACTCAGTATTATCTTGATTAGAGAAGAAGCCACAAATATGCCACACTACTATACTATCCGAGGATTCCCTTCAGGTTATTATCTGCCAAAAAGATCCCAGGAATTCACCATACAAGGGAACAATGTCTCATGGAAGGTACAAAGGGAGACAATCTCACAAAGGTACTGACAAAATGCCATTAATTCATTATGTTTTAGTAAATGTCATAAACACCATTGTAGAATATTCTCCAGACAATGGGTCAATTTTAGGGGAATCGGAAGATGAATTTATTATCCATCATATTCTACACACAGAGGAAAATGAAGAAGGTGTATGTTTCGGAAATCATAGGCCTAGCCAAAATCATGGTATGCCTTCAAATAACCAACATACCCTCATCTGAAAGGCATATAACAAGGGGAAAGGTAAATGTAAGATTTCAACTCACTCTATCATTGAAGAAGGTTAGTCTCTTTAACTTGAAGATAGATTTTCACAGAAATAAGAGGAGATGATGGAGTCGAGAAGAATCAATACAGAGTTACATAAATGCCGAATTTATTCTAGACATACTCCGAGATGGGTCCAAAACCTACAATATTGTAGGATCTCATCAGAAAAGAGGATTTATAGTAACTATATATGGATAATTAATTACCTAAATTGGGTACATAACCAAGGAAAGATCAAACACATCCTGATAAGAATTTTCTCATGGGTTATCCAAGGAAAATACAAGTACCACCACAAGTGGGTTTTTCCGGTCGTTGCACCGACTCAAGCTCTAGTTGTTGTACCTACACATGTTCCAGCTCATCCAGATATTCCCAAAATTCTTATGAGAACAATTGAGGCATTAACGACTCGATCGCAAGCTATGGAGTAATGAAGTGGACTAGTTCTTCCAAAAATGAAAGCATACCCTGAACGGTTCAATCTGAATCCTCCCACACTAAATTTATTGAATACCATGTTTCTAATATTTAATGGTTCAGGAGATCCGAAACAAATCATAACACATTTCATTTCTCATTGGGATCCCATGATGGGAACTCCTCAACAACAAGAAGTAGTAAAGCTTCAATATTTTGGGCAGTCATTAGAAGGACTATATTCTTAATGGTATATGAGTTTTCAATCTTGATCTTTAACTGGATGGGAGGATCTCCATAAAAAATCCCTTCTTTAATTCATCTCTACCTTACTGAAGACAACCGTTTTTTACCATACAAATTGAAAACAAAGGTATAATGAATGAGTTTAAGATATCATTTCTCGATGGAAAGGATTAATGTATTCCTTATGTCTGGAACACCCTCAAGAAGAGTTGTTTCCAATTTTTATGGAAAATTTAAGTGATGAGTTACAAACACCACTGATCCCTGTAAAATAAACAGGAGGGTTTCAGGACCTTACTTTAATTTCTCAACATATATAAGATTTTATTATAGAAACTAAGGCTAAAACTCATGTAATGACATCATCTATGGGAAGGAGAATAGGGAACGAAGAGGTTGTTACTGTTACACTCAATCAATTACTTGTCCCTTACTTCTATTCAAAACCTTCATCATATCGAAGGGCTCTGCCTCTAGAACATCAACAGCAATGACTTCCTCAGCAAGATTATCAATGAGATCAAAGGAAGGAAAAGTTTTAATAATTAATGAACACAGTTTATTATTTCTGGAATGAATTTTTTTTTGGTTATGTTATCTCAAATTTGGAAAATAATATGGTTTAGTGGAAAAGTCCTAAAAAATAAAATAAACAAGGCGATGAAGATCTTCTTAATTATTTTCCCTTTCACTAGATGATAGGGAATCCCATTCAGGAGTTTTTTGTTTTCATGGACCTCCAACAAAAAATGGTAGACTCTGGATAAGTGAATCTGAATGGTTGGTCAACTCATGTAGCATGTGTCACTACTACTGATCTAGAGGAAGAAGGCGAATGAAAGGAAGTTAAAAGATAAAATGTGCAGAAATATGATGATCAGATAATCAAGAAAATGATCAACCAAACTCATGCCATTTTAAAAACACAGTTGAAAAAACCAATTTTGACTTCTACCACTCCTTCTATAATAAAACCACTTTCATCAAAAGGTCAATCCTCAAAGAAGTGAAGTGATCATAACGATAAAGAGCAGTCAGAAGAAAATGAGCTCGTTTCAAGGCCAAAGTTTTCCTTTCCTCCAAAAGATTTCATGCCATCTGTTTCAAAAGCACGAGAACTGTCCTTCCAAATTGCAAAACTATAAGCAACCTGTCAGGCTGAATCTTCATCATATAAAGAACTGATCTTTGGTTCTATCAACGTCATCCACATAACAGATCCTTATGCCATCAGTGTTTTTGATTATAATGAGACTGAGTTCCTTAAACATAATTGGGGAACCATAGGAATAGTTCAATGTTATGGATACATGGAAAGATGATGGTATTCTAGAAGACACTATTTTAACCCATCCCTTTCTCGAAACGTGTATGTGGCAGAAACTCGTGGAAGATCCCTTCAGCATGCTCAACATGAATGAGGAGATTCTTCCACCCAAGAATGATTTCGTCCTGACATGATTATTTAAGAGGACTGATTGGGAGTCACATCATCATCCTCTCAGAAGGAAAATAGACATAATCAGTCTAGTCTACCAAGGCGAGAAGTATCTCTAGCTTCTTTCCCTGGAACATGGTACATTTACATTAGAATCTTCAACTTCCAAGACACCTGCAAAACTGCATCTCCATACTGAGAAATGCAGAACATTGGACCAGAAGTATGATTTCCTGAATCAACTATCCCAATTATCATCCATGTTTTCAATTTTTGATGTCTTATGTCTATCAAAGGATCTTCAAGAAGAACTTATTGAGGATTTCTTAAGTCATCAAGAGATTGAAACTAAATTTCTAGCTGCCTAAGTTTACCATATAGAGAATGACCCTACAGAATGTCATCCAGTCATATCATTTACAGATGAAGATGAAGAAAATGTTGAACATGAAAATATTAGACCCTTTTATCTATCTATAAATTTCAATGATATAGAAATATAAAGAGCCTTCATTGATAATGGCTACAGAGTCAGCCTCATTCTCGTCTGTACACTTCGATGATTGGGCCTGATGGAATCTGGCATATATCCTTCTACTTTAATGATTCAAGGATATGAAAAGAATGAGCATGAACCTCTGTGCAAAATTACACCCAGAACTCAGTAAGGAGATCGTTTATCTAATTCATATTTCATGGTTGTTCATAAGGACACCACCATAAACATTCTACTTAGAAGGCCTTGGCTACATCAAAATGTCACCATACCCTCATCATACAACCAATGTATTAAGTACTATCTCCATGGTCAAATTGAGACATTGTATAGTGACAATGATATATTTAAAATGTGTGAATATAAATACATTGAGGCGGAGCTTTATTACTCAAAGGGAATGAGGTCCATAAAAAAGGAGATAACAAGAGTTAATCCTCCGAATGGACTGGAAGAGATCACAACAAACCCATTAATAAATTTGAGTATAGATTATGTTTTACCTATCAATAAAATTTAAAGGGTAAATCCAAATACACAATATGTCTAATGACTTCAATAATATCAATTGCATCAAACGAGCCTAAAACAATGGGAGAAATTGACGATTCCCCAAGTAGTTATGGAAGATTAAATGGAGATGTTTTCATTTCATCTATGGAACTTAAACAAGTCTCTAATTCATCAATCAGAATAGAACAAGTTGTGGAAATTCTAGAGGAAGATAATGATGTTGATTCCCAACCCATCATCTCCTATTTATTACCACATAGAGACCCTTCATCATCAGTAGGTTCAGAAATGGTGGCATCTTCTTTAGGATGTTCAAATTCTGACTCTTCTTCTAACTCAAAATTCGTTGTTTCTTCATCTACTATTCTAGTAGAAATAGAAGAAATAACATCTAATAAAGTCGAAGGGGAATATCTTAGGGACGCTCCTCCATCATTTGAGGAAGGTGTCTCTACCACTATGGATGAGCTCAAAGAAATAAATTTGGGTATAGAAGAACATCCACGCCCCACTCTATTTATTGTGGCCATGAATTCAGAAGAGAAAGAGGTGTATAATTAATTTTTAAAGACGCGTGGAGATATATTTACATGTAATTATAAAAAAAAAATAGGTCTTAATCCTGATGTACCCACTCATCATTTGGGTTTTCTAAATGAACATCTCTTATTCAAGTAGGAATCAAGAAGAACAAAACCAACTCATGTTTCTAAAAATGAAGCTGAAGTTGATAAGATTATAAAGGATAACTTTTTCTGGGAAGTTCAATATCCCAAATGGCTAGCCAAAATTGAACTAGTGAAAATGATGAATGGTTAAATCAGAGTTTTCATTGACTACAGAGATCTTAATCGGCATTGTCCTAAAGATGATTTTACAATTCGGATTACAGAGATTTTAACTGATGCCACATCTTTCTATGAAGCTATTTCCTTCACTTATGGATACTTTGGGTATAATTAGATCCATAGGGCCCTAGAGGATGAAGAATATATAGCCTTTAGAGCCCATCAAGGTGTGTTTTGCTATCAGGTAATGCCCTTTGTCTTAAAGAATGCAAGTGCAACATATCAACGTTCCATTAACCATATGATCAAACCCATTTTAGGAATATTTCTTGAATGTTATGTGGATTATTTTGTGGTTAAATCCAAATAACTTTCCAATCACTTGGATGATCTGGAGACAATATTCAATAAACTTTGGCAAAATAGTTTGAAGATGTACCCCTTGAAATGTGATTTCGGGGTAACCTCAGGAATGTTCCTTAGCTTCGTTGTACTCTATCTTGGTATTGAAGTTGATCCAGAGAAAAAAAATCATTTCTTGGCATATCACCTCCTTGAAATTTGAAACCATTAAGAGGAATCCATGGAAACATGGACTATATTTGGTGTTTTGTCACTAATTTGTTAGAAAAGTGGTTTCCCTTAAACAGATTAATGAAGAAGGGAGTCACCTATCAATGGACTGAAGACTACCAAGAATAATTTGATACAATCAAGAAATATCCCTTGATTCCACCAATATTAATATCACTTATTGAAGGTAGACCACTTATTCTCTATGTGACATCTTTATGATGATCAATGGGTTCCTTCCTTTCCCAAAAGAATGATGCTCGGAATGAGAACAACCTTTACTGTCTTATTCAATCTATGCTTGATGCAGAAACTCGATATTCAATTATTGAAAAGTGCTGCCCAACATTAATCATTGCATTTGAAAAATTGAGGCACTGCCTACAACATAATGAGTCCTATTGGTATCTCACAATAACCCGCTAAAATTTATCCTCTGTCATCCTATGATTACAAGGATTATGGAATGGTGGGATGTAATTTTAAAACAGTTTAATATCCAGTTTTTCCCCATAAGACATTAAAAGGCCAAGATCTTGCCGACATCCTTACTGAACATCCATATATGGAAGAGAAATCATTTTATATTGATCTTCCTAATGAATTGGACTCCTATATTCAAGATAATAACCAAACATGGGAGATGTACTTTGATGGTGCCTTCAGAAGTCCAACAGGGACGAGAAAGGAAAACCCCTAAATCAAAAAAGTTGGGTTATGAATTGTCCTTATTTCCCCAGAAAAGGCAGTATTTTCTTTTCCCTTCCTGTTATTAGAAGGTGGTACCAACAATGAAAATGAATATCAAGCTCTCATTGTAGGCTTGGAATAGGAACATCAGGTGCTAGTGAGTCACTTGAATGTAAACAGTGATTTAGAATTATTAGTGAAACATATCAATGGGGAATATTATTTGAAAAAAAAAGAGTTAATCCCTCTGTGTGATTATGTCAGAGGATTAATGGCTGAATTTCTCCTAGACCCAACACTGTCATATGTCCTACAATGAAAAATTCCCATGCTGATGCACTAGCTTATACCACTATAGCCTTGGAAGATCCAAATCAGGATGATATAGTCATCATCATAGCTCATCATCATATGGTCTCATGTTTTGTTCAAATTTGAGAGGAGGAAATTAAGGAAATTATCCCTATTTATGAGCTGTATGGTCATACCACAGGATGAAGAACACCAATTATAAACTATCATCAAAATGGATTACTTCCACTAGATAGGGTTGGAAAATAAAAGATCCGATGACAAGCAACTAATTTTACTCTTTATGATAGTCCATAACACCAAAAAAATATTCAACAAATGCGGCATTGATGGAATCCTCTTTATATGTATTGATGGAGATGAAACTTTATTTTTCATGAATGAAGTAAATTCAGGAGAAAATAGTCCTCAAGTGTCTGGGAATAGGATTTTTTATCATATCTGAAGGCTCATTTACTTTTGGACTTCAATGACATAGGATTGCATAAATTTCACTATGAAATGTCATCCCTGCCAAATGCCTTCCAACTTCATTCATCAACCTCTGGTGTTTCTATATACAACTTAATAATCCAGGCTATTTTCAAATAGGTAATGGATATAGTAGGACACTAACATCCATCTACGGCTAAGTAGTTCCAATAAATTCTTACTTCTATTGACTTCTTTTCTAAATGGGTTGAGTAAATTTCTCTCAATGTAGTCTGAGGAAAAATCATTGTTAGTTTTGTGAAAACTAACATCATTACTAGAGTTGGTATCTCTCATACTATATTAACGGACAATGGAACCAATTTTTTGTTCTATTGAGGTAAATAAGTTATATCAGGAGAACAATATCACACCCAACCATTCATCTTACTATCATGCAGTGGCCAATAGACAAATAGAGGCTTTCAATATGAACATAAAAAATATACTCTAGAAGATGGTGTGTAAGACCCCAATCTTCCATGGTACACTTCTCTTAGAATAATACAATTGCGTGTCATGTACACAACACTGAGTTCAAGTGCACCACGTCCTATAAAACAAGCCGTTTAAAAAGTAGTTATTAATATTAATAAATTTTTTTTGAATTTTATATATATCCCATATAATTTTAACATCCATCTTTTTTTTCTATGACATAATATAAGGACAAATTCAATTTTTCGGATAAAAGAAGTGTTCTTCAAAAAATGTAGTTTTTTTACATTTTAATAGAGAACCCATTTTAATCCATCATTTGAATCTTTTATATATTAAATGTGATGAAATGAAATTTTTATTTAAATCATGGACAAAAAAATTATTTTGGATAAATTTTTGGTGTTTTTCTGATAACATTCTTATTTTGATAAATAGTGAAAGATACTAAATTTTAATTGATATCAACTTTTTCAATAAAAATAATTTATTATGTTAATTTATAAATTTTAATGGTTTTTAAGTATAATTAGATTATATTTTTTTCATTTAATCAGGTGTTGGCCATTGGAATAAATTTCACTTTTAAATTCGACATATACACACATCAGTCTTTTGATAGTTTTTACTTCTCAAAAACCTGCTTTCTGTTTTTGACAATAGGAATTAATTTTAAATTAATTAATGAAACTTCTATGTTTTGAATTTGGTAAAATAGACATCATTTTTGGATTCGGAATATAAAAATTATCTTAGGTTTAATTTTGGGTATTTTTCTGAAAACATTCAGTTTTTGATGAATAGTAAAAAACATTGTGTTGTTGTTTAAATACAATATTTTTATTTAAATCATTATTTATTTTATATCATTTAATTTTATATAAAAATATAATCCAAACACCTATATTAGTTCACGGTAACTCATTGGATTCATTTGATAATAAAATTTGATGTATAAAATTTTATTTAATTTTTTTAACATTTTTACCCACCTTATAGGCACGTTAGCAAATTTGCATAAAATGTAATTTTACCGCTTATATGAATTGAATTTAAAAAATTAGAGAGAAATGGTTGAAATCATTATGAAAAATGTGTTTCAATAAGATAAATATATTTTTTGGTGAATAGTAACTTTTGAATTTGACTTACCACAGTTAAAACTAAATAGGGTAATTTTAGGTAAAAATGATATTATAATTACCCTAACACATGCACTGATTCTATTAGAAAAGTTTTTTTTGACAAAAATCAACTTTAGTAATAAAATATTAAATTCTTTGGCCCGCATGGATTATATTATGACATTTATTCTTATTTAATTTAAAGAAGAGATAAAAGTGTTAAATTCAAATTTTCATAACAAACACATTTTAAATATTGGGTTATACATTAGATAAATTTGACTATAAATTTTTCTTAGAAATATAAATATATTTATTACATCAGGGTATTTTATGTATAATTTTTAGACATTATATAATTAAATTTATTTATGACACAATGATGATGCATTAATTATCTTATTAATTAATTATTTAAATAATTGATATTATTAATATCAAAATAAATGTAAATTGATAATTTTGATGCATTGGACAAATTTTCAAGATTAATATGACGTGTTAAGGTTTATTAAATTAATATTTTTCAATGTAATCAACTTTTTATGACTTTAAAAAAATCCAAATACTAAATAGTGTCAAAATTGACATAAATGAGTTTTTAAAACATATATTATATTATTAAATGATATAATATTCCTAAAAATCTATTTTTTAGACAATTTAGTTATATAATGTAATATATATCATTAATGAACCACTTGGTGTTCCCTTGTTATAGTAATTTTATTAACCATATAGTGTAAAAATACCAGAAGACAAGGTAAAAGATAAACTAATTAACAATGTGTTAGATCGAAATGTTAAGTTTCATATGGTGATCTAAACTTGTCTAAAACCTATTGGTTGAAGTGAATTAGAACCATCCATACATTGGACTCTAAATAAATCCATTTTAACCATTATAAAGCAAAAATTATTATATAATAAAATAATTTTTCAAGCATTTCCTAAAATGACCCTCACCTCTCTTATAAAAGGGTACATCCCCTTCTCTTAATATCACACCTCCAAATCCATTTGTATCAGCCACACCCTACCAAAATATCCTCCATAATACCCTCAATTCTACCTACATGCCTTAAATTGATCAGAAATCCAACCTATGGAGCCCTTTTGATAAAATCTAAAGGAAGCACCCGAAGAAGAGGTAATAATTTCAGCACCTCTTTCAATGTTCATTTCTTCTTCCACTTCCTGTTTCTTTGATGTTTTCATACTAAAATAATATATCAAGTATATTCTACATACTGTGATGTTATTAGAATTATGTTATGACCATATTCATTATTTTATCCATCATATGATTGAAAATGTCACCATACATGCGTACATACGGCATACCGTCTCCACGTCATGGTGTAGTTTGTTATTTGACACTTTATTATTTATATGGGTATAATAATGAGTAAAATTGATGTAAATAATAAATAAAACATGTTAATTATTCTGTATATATGATATACCATCCAATTACATATGATTCTACCATATATTTAATGACCTGGTTGCTCGTGCGTACATACGGACTACCGTCTCAAAAAAAGCGATAAGATTCATTCACCATCGTAACCATTCAAGAATAATTTTCATTTGATGATTTAAAAATAATGTTAAAGAATATAATATCATTCTGGATATTAATCAAATACATATTATACATAAAAAACATGACTTATGTAACAAAACATATTAAGGGAAACCAATCAATTGACAACCAAAACAATGATACTACTGAAATATCATTAACAATAAAATATTAGAAGATCATATATGATATCATATTTATGTATATGGTTATTGTATAATTTAATAACAATTATTTAACCATTATATAGGAGGTTAACCTACCAAATACTTAGGAAAAGTACAAGGTAAGGGGTTTTCATCTCACTTTTATTCCTGTGAGATTCATGCTATATTTTCCATGATTATCTTTTGTGTGTTGTATGTACTTTCCATGATTTTACTCTTAGTGTAATATACATTAATTTATGGTTATTTGGATCATCATTTTATGATCATTCTTTCATGGGGTTTATGTTTCATATGTTACCAAATCGGCAAGGGAATTTCATATTTCAATTTCCACTCATTCGGTTTTACACAAACATAATTGATTATTTTACTAAAAGATTATGTGTGAAATCACTATTTATTTACTTATGTAGTAATTTCCACTAAACTTTGTGTGGATATAATTTTCATACACTAAATCAATACATTTATAGATTCTCAAGTCATCAATATGAACTTGATAAGAGTAATTTTAACTCAATTTCTACTCATTGAGTTAACCATTCAAGTCATTGGTGTTGTTTTTACAAGAATATGTGTGACTGTACTATAATTGATTTAAAATGAATATCAAATCATATTGAGTGTTTTTATATTTTTCACACATAATTATGTCATTGATTTATCCTTAACCTATGGATATAGTCTTTATAAGGGATTTCATCTCAACTTACATTCTATTGTGTATTCACTGTTGTTATGCACCAATTCAATTTTAAATAGTGTATATACTATACTTTTACATAGTATATTCTGAATCCCTTTATTCTTAGGATATTATAATGTTTTTATTACCTCAATTATTGGTATTCAAGTGTCTCTCATTTGGTTAGGAACACTAACTAAAATATCATTTTAAATATTTTAACGATATATTCTTCTAAATCTTCCTCATTAATGTCCATGTTTTAAAATTTGTTATAAGGATTTATTTATACGGGCATTAATGTTTTAAAATTACAATTGCTTTTAAATAATTCGATGTGGTATGGGACACTTTTATTCAAAAATATTTTTGAAATGGCTTAATGATAAATAGTGAGACTTCTAAATGTTTTCAAGAAAAAGGGGTATATTTATATCAAATTGTTTAGATGATTATCTCCATCTATGTCAATATCATTGATTATTATCGATTGAGGTTAATTTATTATAATAAAATATTCTATATTGTATTTAATGAGTTATGTTTGATTTTGGATGTTCTATTTTTATACAATTCATAGTTTTTGGTTAAAATATTGACATTTCGTTTGATATTTTAAAAACGAATGCTTAGATTATGTTTCAACCATTTCAAAGGAGGAATGCATTTGACATAGTATGTGATGGGTGGATCCCACTATAGATCCTAGATGCATCAGTTTGACTCATGAGACAAACTAGTGTCGAGGCATAAGGCCTTGAAAAATCTTATTTCAACTCTTGGCACGAGGCCTTGACTATGTGGTTATGATGTCCGAAATTATGAATTACATAATTTTGGAACTGGCTATTGATATTGCAAGTTATTATTCAACTAGTAGAATATCCATAGGAATAAGTAAATGGAATTATTCGATTTATCTTTTCTATATTATTCTGATGTTTATGTTCAAAAGGCTTGTGTTTTTGTCTTATACATTGCCTTATATGTTTATGATTATTTATGATAGTTCTGGCTATATTGTTATCCATACTGAGAATTTGAGCTCAACCCTTTCTTATGTTTTCTTTTACCAGGATGTGAAGAAGTATATTATGTTTAAGCTACATGGATAGGCCAACAGATATGAGTGTGTTCAAAGGGGGAACAATTTTGTTTTTATTTATTCATTATGTAATGTAAATTTTATGTATGTATCTAGTAATTCTAATGCCACTAAACTAATCGGCCTTTCGAGACATGATCTCTTGAGATCATACCAATGCTATATAATAATGCACGGACCCTAGGTAACTAGGTTCGGGGCGTTATAGTTTGTATTATAGGAATTTTAGTACAATCCATGGAAACTAGATATAGAAAACTCTGATTAGAGAACAATAGCATAAGATAGACTTTTGGGATTTGTATAGAAGAACATCAAAAAAAATTTGTAATGTAAATATTATGTGGGTTTTACAAGAAATAAATACATTTCTAGATAAAATCACGTAGAGGTTCCTCTGGAACATATGTACTTAGGGGTTAAACCCAAAAACATCACTTTGAGCTAGACTCAAATGGGAACTGGTGCACGACAACGGGCATTGCTGCAATCATGGTTATGACACTCTGGGGGGATATTCTTAGGATAATTCACATTTTATTCACAAACTGATTTGATGGATTTTAATATAATATGAGAATAAATAAACCTGGTTTATCCAACGGTGTTTTAGATTGAAAATAAGGTGTCATGATATTCTCTAAATGATTTTTATGACTATTGTTACTCACACAATGCTTTATGGTTTTAGTCAATGAATGGATTCCAAGGAAGTCATAGTAACATTGAACATGATATACAAGGTCAAAGCAGTGGTGGAAATGAGAAAAAATGGAATATTGATAGGTGTAAAAGATATTGTGTTCATGCCGAATAAATTATCCAAAATATGATAACAAAACTATATATTAACCTACCAGACTCATAAAAGAAGAGAAAGGCATTGAATGATAAGAGCTCCACCAGTGGAGACCACGGAGAAAAAAAATCTCAATTTCTATCATGTAGGAAATGTAGAAGCAGACACCTAGGAAAGTGTCGCAATGGAACAAAGAAATTCTTTATGCATGGGAAAGAAAAACATAATGTGAAGAATTGTCAAGGAAATATGTAGTGTAATATGGATGAAAATAAAAATGATCCCAAGAATTCATTTACATTCATTTTCCATAAATATAGGGGACCTGGACATTACCCGAGTGAATTCCCTAATCTATTGGATAAACACTTGGTCAAGGAAGAGAATATGTGGAAATAAATGATTCGTGGAATGTTTAAAAGTATTAGTGATCTTTGTTGATTGGATTACTTTGGAATAATTTTCTCTTATATGTGTAACCCTACCGTTTGTTATGTGAAAATAATATTTGAGGAAGAATTATATTTTCTATTATGGATATAGTAATAAATAACCATATGGGTTTATATGATCCTTTAATTTGAGGCAATTACATGTTATTAAAATTTCAGATGAAAATGAAAGGTATGAGAGAACATTTCTGGTAAAATTATGTTATGGTAATTTTAAGGAAGTTATATCATTTTGGGAATGTTATAAAATATTGTATTTGAAAAAGGAAAACATGAAGACCGTGTGGAAACTCGTCGCGTCGGACAAAGCTACAGAAATCAAACCCACAACCAATGTGCGATAAGGATTTATCGCCTACCACTAGACTATGTGAAGTCCCTAGTTAGTGTGAGTAATTATTATTTTTTAAATGATTTTATTGATCAATAATAAGTTTATTTGGGATCTGTTTTTTATCAAATGGATATCCTTAGTATTGGAAAATGATTTGGTGATTAAGTGTTAAATTTTATTTTGGAAGACGTTCTCTCTATTGGGAACACTATATTCCTAAGGAAAATAGAATACTATGAGATTTCATTTGAGCAGTAATGGTGGATTTTTATCTTTGTTTTTATTGTGGACTTATTGAGATTTTGGTTATTTATCGAAATTATTAAAATATCATAGAGAATATTTGATTAGGATAATTAATTTTATGTATGTGACCTTAAGAGTATTCAATGTTATTTGGAGATACAATTTGACATGTAAGAAAACATAATAAAATTTTTCTGAGTTTTGGGTTTCAATTTTAGTTTGGACTATATTGAATGATTTTAGGGAAAATTGTTTATTGAATGATATTTATTGAACTTTGGGTATTGTTGGATTAATTATAGAAATTACAATTAGTATTTATTTCTCTAAATGATTATCCTTTTGGGGATCATCTGATCTTGTACTGACCATTTTGGTTTTTGTTAATCTCTAAAGACATGGGAAATATATAGATCATCCATTTTGGATTATGGGAAAATTTGTTAGTTGATTATAGCGCTTTAGGTGGGAGAAAGTCATCTTGAATACTCATCATTTGGAGTCAAAGATGAGTTTGTGGTAGAAATTATTCAAAGGACAGAAATATACTTATCAAGTATTATTTTCCTTATTCTATGAATAAATTAATTCATAAACATTAGGGAATGTATCCTGAACCCGAAAATGTCTTATATTATTACCTTACATTATTTATCATAGATTTATGGCTTTGAGTTCCCCAATTTTACATTCACCTGTTTGTGATTGATGACCCCAATCACTCCTTAAAAATAATTACATTTTTCCTCCAATTATATTTTCCACCAATGTTCTCTTCTTCGAAATCAGAAATTGGTGGTAACTTTTTTATTTCCCTTTCCCTCTTATTAAGACTACAATGTATATACCCTATTTCCGATGTGGGTTTTCATTAAAGGTATTTTCTATTTTTTACCTTTTATTTATGAAGAAAAATTTCAAATTGAGAGGACTCAATTTATTGAAATAGGGAAGAATGTAACACCCCAATATTCCATGATACACTTCCCTTTGTATAATATAATAGAATGTGATGCACACAACCCCAAGTTCAAAAACACCACGACCTATCAAACTGGTCATTTAAAAAGAAAATATGAATAGTAATAACAACATTTTTAATTTTATACATAACCTATTTAATTTTAACATTCATATTTTGTGTTTCTTAGACATTATATAAGGACAAATTCAATTTTTCATATAAAAGAAGTATATTTAGAAATATAAAGTTTTTTCACAATTAATTGGAGAATCATTTCTAATCAAATATTTTACACTTTTATATATTCAATTTGATTAAAATAAATTCTTCTTTAGAATTGGGAGATAAAAATTTAGTTTGGATAAATTTTTGGTGTTTTTTTGATAACTTTCATATTTTGATGAATAGTGAAAGACAATAAATTTTAATTGAAAACAACTTTTTTAATCAAAATAATTTATAGTGTTAAATAATAAATTTTAATGCTATTGAAGTATAATTGTATTATATTTTTAAAATTTAATCCAATTCTAGCAATTGGAATTAATTTTACTTTTAAATTGGACATAAACACATATCAATCTTTTGATAGTTTTTAATTTTTGAAAACACGCATTCAGGGTTTGACAACGATAATTATTTTAAATTAATTAATTAAACTTCTATGTTTTGAATTTTGTAAAATATAAATAATTTTTGGATTCGGATTATCAAAATTATCTTTTGGTGATTTTTTTTTATTTTTCTAAAAACATTCAATTTTTGATTAATAGATAAAAAACTGCATTATTGATTAAACCCAAACATTTTATTTAAATAATTATTTATATTATTTAAATTAATTTTAATTAAAATTATATACATAATACCTATATTAGTTCAATTTAATTCATTGGAGTCATTTTATAAAACAATTAGTTGTATAAAATTTTATTGAATTTGTTTAACCTTTTTTACCAGCTATCTAGGAACATTAACATGTGTGCATAAAATGTAATTTTACCACTTCTATTAATTGAATTTAAAAAATAATTGATATATTTTGTAGATTAGTAAGTAAATTTTTTTCTATAAGATGAAAATAATTTTTTATGAATAGAAACTTTTGTCTTTTATTTACCACAGTTAAAAGTAAACAGGGTAATTTAAGTTAAAAATGATATTGTAATTATCCTAACACATGTCCTAATTATATTGAATAATTTTTTTTAACCAAAATAAACCTTAGGAATAAAATTTGATCCTATTTGGTCCACTTGGATTATATTAGGACATTTATTTTTATTTTATTTAAAGAATAGATAAAAGTGTTAAATTCAAATCTTCATAACTAAATCATTATAAATATTGGTTTATACATATGAAAAAATCAACTCTAAATATTCATTATAAATATAAAAATATTTCCTACAACATGGTATTTTATTTATAATTTTTAGAAATTAAATAATTAAATTTATTTATGAAACAATGATGATGCAGTAATTACCTTATTACTGAATTATTAAAATAATTTGTATTATAGATATCACAATAAAGTTAAATTGATACTTTGGATGCATTCCAATAATTTTATAGATTAATATGAAATGTTAGAGTTGATTTAGCAATTTATTTCATTTTAATCATGCTGTTATGACTTTCATAAAAAAATACTAAATTGCATCAAAATTGACATAAATGAGTTTTTAAAACAATTATTATATTATTAATTGAAATAATATTCCTAAAAATAAGAGGATCAACCAAAAGACTTATATAATTATAGATATATAATTAACTAACTACTTGAAATTCTATTGTCAGTTTATAGTGGGTGTGTTAACCATATAGTGTAAGAATACAAGAAGACATGTTAAAAGTTAAACTAATTAAGTAAGAGTTAAATATAAAATATAAGGTTAATACAGTGATCTAAACTTGTCTAAAACCTATTGGTTTAAGTTATTGCTACCCATACCAACCATATCCTCGTAATAAATCCATTTTAAGCCATTATAAACCTAAAATGATTATATAATAAAATAATATTTTAAGCCTTTCCTAAAGTGACCCTCACATCTCTTATAAAATGGTACTTCCCCTTCTCTTAAATACTCACCTCCAAAGCCATTTGGATCAGCCAAAACCTTCTCAAATATCCTCCAAACTACCCTCATAAAAACCTATATGCCTTACATTGATCATAAATCCATCTTAAGGAACCCTTTTGATCAAATCAAAAGGAAACACCCGAAGAAGAGGTAATAATTTCACCACCTCTTTCAATGTTCTTTTCTTCTTCCTCTTCCTATTTATTTGTTGTTTACATAATAAAATAATTACTCCAGTACCTTCTATGTACTGTGATGTTATTATAAATATAGTACAAATGTATTCATTATTCCATCCGTCCTATGAGTGACAAAGTCACCATACGTGGGTACGTACGACTTACAGTCTGCACATCGTGGTATAGTTTGTTTTTCAAAACGTAATTACTTGGATAGTTATAATAATGAGTACGATTGATGTAAATAATAAATTAAAAATTCTAATTATTCAGTATATTTTATATACCATTCAATTACATGCGATTTAACCATCAATTGAATGATATTTTCGCTCGTGCGTACGTACAGATTATCGTCTCCAAAAAATGCGATAAGATTAATTCCCCATCATAATCCTTCATGAATAATTCTCAGTTGATGATTAAAAAATATTTTTTATGAACATAATATCATTCTGGATATGATTCAAATACATCCTATACATAACAAACATGACTTGAGTAACAAAACATATAAAAGAAAATGAATCAGTTAACAACGAAAACAATGATACTACGGAAGTATCAATGTCAAACCAATATTAGGAGATCATATATGATATCGTATTTATGTATTTGGATCTTTTATAATTTAATATAAATTATTTCACCATTATAACAGAGGTTAAAATTCCCTATATTAAGGAAAATTACAAGGTTAAGGTTTTTCATCTCACTTTTATTCCCGTGATATTCATGATATATTTACCCCAATTCCCTTTTGTGTGGTGTATGTACTAACCATGATTGTATTATTTGTTTAATATAATTTAATTTATGTGTACTTAAATTATAATTTTATGATCCTTATTTCATGGGGTGTATTTTTCATAAGTTACCAAATCAGTAAGGGAATTTCATATTTCAATTTCCACTCATTTGGTTTTATGCAAACATCACTGATTATTTTACTCCATGACTATGTGTGAAATAACTATTTATTTACTTATGTAGTAATTTAAACTCCAATTTTTGTGTATATACATTTTATAATCACAATAAATCTCTTTATAAATTCTCAAGTCATTTATATGAACCTGGTAAGAGAAATTTTAACTCAATTTCTATTCATTGAGTTAAACATCCAAGTCGTTGGTGTCTTTTTTAAAAGAATTTGTCTGAATTCCCTCTGATTTATTTACAATTAATATCCAATCATATTGAGTGTATTTATATTTTTCACACATAATTATGTTAATGATTTATCCATAACCTTAGGATATAGTCTTTATAAGGGATTTCATCTCAACATACATTCCATTGAGACTTATTTTTTGTTATGCACCAATTCACTTTTATATAGTGTATATACTGTACGTTGACATAGTATATCATAAATCCCTTTATTCGAATGATATAATAATTTTTTTATTAACTCAATTTTTTGTATTCAAGCATCTCTTATTTGGTTAGAAACTCTAAACTAAAATTTCATTTTAAATGTTTTAATGATTTATTTTTATAAATCATTCTCTTTAATTTACATGTTTTAAAAATGGTTTTCAAGATTTATTTATATGGAAATTATTGTTTTAAAATTAAAATTCAATTTAATAGTTTCAAGTTGGAATGAGACACTTTGATTCAAAAATCTATTTTAAACGGTTGATGATAAATAGTGAGACTTTTAAATGACTTCAAGAAAAAGGGGGATATTTATCTCAAATAGTTTTGATGATTATTGTCATCTATGTCTATATACTTCATTATTATCAATTTAGGTTAATTTATTATAATACAATCTTCGATATTGTATTAAATGATTTATTTTTTACTATGGATGTGCTATTTTTATACTATTCATGGATTGTGGTTAAAATATTAACATTTTGTATGCTAGTTTTAATATGAATGTTTATATTATGTTTCAACCTTTTCATATGTGGAATTCATTGGAATTAGTAATTGACTGGTGGAGCCCACTATAGCTCCTCGATGCATCAGTAGGTCTCATGAGACAAACTAGCGTCTTGCCAAAAGGCCTTGAAAAATTCTTATCTGTAGTCATGGAACGAGGCCTTGACTATGTAGTTATGATGTATGAAATTATGCATTCTATCATTATGAAATTTTCTATTGATATTGAATGTGATTATTCGACTAGTATATTATCCATGTGAATAAATAAAAGGAATTATTCGATTTGTCTTTGCCATATTATGGTGATGTTGATGTTTAGAAGGGTTTTGTTTTAGTCTTATACATTGCCTTAAATGTTTAGGATTATTTATCATAGTTCCAGAGGTATTCTTATCCCTATTAATCATATATTCTCACCCCTTTCTTATGTTTTCCTTTCCCAATATGTGAATAAGTATATTATTTGTAACATATAGATATAGGAAAACGGATATGAGTGTGTTCAAAGGGGAACAATGTTTTTTTATTTATTTCATGATGTAATGAAAAATTTATTTATGTATCTAGTACATCCAAGGCTTCAAAAATAATCGGTCTTTAGATACATAATTTCTTGAGATCATGCCAATGTTATGTAGTAGTGCACCAACTCAGGGTAACTAAGGTCAGGGCATTACATGGTGGAAAATGATAAGAAATCTTGTCCTGATAAACATTTTTCTTGATTTATGGGGTTATCGGACTACTAATCGTACTTCCACCCTGGAAACCCCCTATTAATTGGTGTATGGGACAGAAGAAGTCTTGAAAATTGAATTTCAATTTCCTTCACTTAGAGTTTCAATCTGTGATCAATTTTCTACAGTTGAGATGTCTCAGAAACAGTTTAATGATCTGGAACGATTAGATGAAAAACTATTTCATACTTTTCATAATTTAGAAGTATATAAAACAGAATAGCAGGAGCTTTTAATAAGAATGTTTTTCTCGGTTCATTTCGTAAAGTAGATTTTGTATTGGTCCTCAGGACTCCAAGGATACTAGTGAAAAAAACCTCCAGATCATGAGTCAAAGTGGGAAGGACCTTACTCCATACATAAGGTCTACTCAAATGGAGATTATGCATTGATCTCTATGGATAGAGAGCTTATTAAAACTCCAACCAATGCTAGATTCATGAAGAAATAATTTTTCTAGTAGCACACATAATCCGCTCTATAAGACTAAAAAATGCACAACCCCCATGTCCTTACTACAAGACTTAAAACTACACAATACAAAGTCCTAGATTCAAGAAATTAAACTGAATAACAACCATTAGTGTCCATGATGCATGAAATTGAAATGTGTAACACCATTTTTCCTTGTTAAATGTAATTAAACCGTATGGATAAAATCATCTCTACTTGGTGTTAGGAGCTTCCATAATTAAGTATCATGAAAATAATTGCTACTCATTAGTGGCACTTGAGTCCCTCTCTTTCCTATATTTGAGTCAGATCTGCATAGGTACCTTGTTTAAAGAACAATGTATGGCTTGATTCTCATCTATATGAGATACGTAGAGATACTTGGATCTCTAATCTTGGGCCCAGATGGAACCAGAAAATCCTTATTTCCCTTATTTATTCTCCTTTATATGAACTAGATCTATATATAGTGATCTTTTAAGATACATGATTTGATTTTCATACCTTCCTGTGTCTTAAATCTAATCATTCATCAAGACTGTGTTAAAACCACAATCTCTCATGACAAACTTTATTGGTGTGGGAAATTATTTTTTACATAACTACATGCTGCTTGATTTTCATCTATATGAGATACATAGAGATTCCTAGATCTTTAATCACGCGCCTAGCCACAATAAAAAACAAAACCCATTTATTCCTTATATAAGAATGAAACATTCATAGGGAATGCTTAAAGAATTATATAAGGATTGATTCTTTCCCACATAAAGACACATAATGACACTTGGGTTTTATCCCTTATTTCAGTAACAATATGTCTTTCTTTTCACATAATTTCATCTTCATCCTTACCACATGATGTTAAACTGTATGGAAATCTAACACCATTATTCTTCACTTTTTTCACCTTTGTGTTATAGAGGAAACCCTTAGTGCTCCTTGATTCACACACCAAGAGTAGCTGATGTGGGCATAAGAATTGATTAAAAGGATTATTTATATAAATAAGGTGTCTCAATTTCTTTTGGTGCTATCAATGTCCTCACTACATGACTAAAAACTACACAGTATAATGTCCTATTTTCATGACATTAAACTAAAAATCACAATGTCATTTCAAAATGAGACAAAGAAAGTCTACATTTTATATACGTGTCAAATCTATGTAAAGGACATCAACCTCATGGACCATATTGATTCAAATATTTCTTATATACATGAGCATAACCCCCTTCTATATTTCACACTCTTAATCTGGAATATTTTCCAAATATTCATAACATTTCTTAAGGTTTCTGGTGATAGAGTTTCTAATAACTGAGATCTATTTTTCCTGACTATGAAGCATGTTCCCTAAGGTTACCTTGCATAAATAGTATACATAATGGGCATGCCAGTAAAAAAAGCCACTATTTGACTATGCATCATATTTCCCAGTCAGCCCAGCATAATACAGCCCCATAACGGGTTTGTCAAATGATAGTAATTTCATTCTTGGTTATAGTGAATTTTCCCCCTTTAAGCCTTGATAACAATATTCAAGAATCTATATATTCAAACAGTCATTCAGGTATATTGGTCCCATTATCTTTCTCTCGATCTGAAACTCTTAATGAACATCGTTTACACATTTCCCTCTCCATGTGTTCAAAGAAATATGAAATAACCTTGGAATCAGTTGGCCACATTTCATATACTATTTCCATTTCTTTTACTAGTTGTATGACCTAAAACTACATAAACCACAACAACTATGTTTGGGTCAGACCTTCATAAAAGTAATATTCTACCAATTCTTTGGAAGTATTGGTTGGATATACCCTCTCCATATTTAGGTAACTTTATCCATAACCCAAAATCTGTGCTATGGAAAATCTGAATCTCCATAAACATTTTTTTGGATTTTAGCAATAGAATATCAAAATTCTTAAGAGATCTTTTTCTTGACTATACAGCATGTGCCCCTAGGTGGCCTTGAATAATAGTTTCCTACATAACGGGCCTATTATTCAAATGATTCCACTATTTGTCTATACAACATATTCCCCAGTTGTCCCTGCATAATACAACCCCCCATAATGGTTTTTTTCAAATAATGGTAACTTCATTCTTGGAAAAGATTTCCTCTAATGCCTTTTTCCCTTTTCCGTATCATTCTTCAGATATAGAAATTTCCAAATCACAGTTTACAATTTTCCCTTCCATACCTAAATATGGTAGTATGTGTCCAATAAAATTATCATGAAATTTGGAGACTCATACTATTGTTCAAATATAAAGACCTTAAATTAAATCCACCCAATGTCTTAATTTCTTGACTTAAAACTGCACAGTACAATGTTCTCATTCCATGACATAAAATTGCACAACACAATGTCCTCATTTCATGACATAAAAATACACAGTACAATGTCCTCACTCTATGACATAAAACTATACATTACAATGTCTTCACTACATGACTTAAAACATCACAGTATAATTTCCTCACTGCATGACTTATAACTGCATAGTACAACATCCACACTGCCAGACTTAAAAATGTACAGTATAATGTCAGAAAGTCCCCTTTCTGATAAATATTAACCATTCATCAAACACCAAATTTTTATAAAAGTGGTTTCCCTATTCATGACATATGTCAGAATAAAAAATACCTTTATTTGTAAAATCCATTTCCTTGGAAAACCCACCCACTGTGGTCTTGAGTCACCCAAATATTATTTTCCCTTTTCTATCAATAGTAAAATGTTAAATTCTTAAGAACTCTTTTGCCTAATTATGCAGAATTTTCCCTTAGGTGTCCTTGCATATGTTTCCTAAATAATGGGCATGTCAATCAAAAGATTCCACTGTTTGGATATATAGAATATTCCCTAATTTCCCTACATAGTACAACCCCCATAATAGGTTTTTCAAATAATGGTGACTTCATTATTGGAAGAGACTCCTCTTATGTTGATAAAAGTTTTAAATTTGGTGACCATAAAAATCATGGTTCATGATTTCCCTTGGAAAGATTTAAATAATATTAAATCAATTCTTAGTCACTGAGTCTTTTTTGCGATTTATTTTCATAATTTATGGTAAAATATATTTATTTCTTAAAAATTATCCATTTAGAGTCAAACATGCATGACTCTAAATTTCCAACAACAAAAGACATAGTACTCACCAAATGTAAAACCTGAGAAGGTAAATCTGAACAAAAGTACATTCTTAGCTCACTAAACGTACATTTTGTTTGATTTCGGTAATATTGGGCAATAAAAAGTCAAATGATATGAAGTTTGTTGGATTGTCCATAAAACCCTAGGAAAAATGGAAGTAGGATCATTGGGTCCATCATCATAATAAGAGAATTCTGATCACCCCCATTCTTGCCATTGTAATCATTATTATCTAACATAAAGGTTTTATGTTTAAGAAAAGGAGTCATCATCATCATTACCATTAATATTGTAATAAAAAAATTGAAGGAGAACATATATGATTGGAGACAAAATTTCTTTCATTCATATGAAATCAGAGGGGCATCCACAAAATAGATCCTCTCTATCATATTTTAAATTAAAATCTTAACATGAATCTTCATTTTTTGAACAGATTCATAATCCCTATCAACTGCCTATTGATGTTGAGATATCTGAGAAACTCTACCTCCTCAGCCTGACGATGTGCTTCCTTAGTAGTTGAAATGGTGTTTATCCCCTCTAATTGGCTTTCTCCCAATGTATGGATCAATTGATCATGTTTTTAGGAACAAAAACTAGTTGTTTTGAAGATATAATGACTCCTTCACGGATTCTTTAATTTTTTGGCTGATTTCAATCAATTTCTTATTATGATCTGCCTCTTCCTCAGCTACAACATCTTGGAATCTCTTAACATTGATGACTTATTCAGCCTTTTCAAAATCGTGCCACAGCTTATAATCCAACTCTTGTCAACGAATGGTCTCTTTCATAGCATCATATACTGGTCGATAATTAAATCCCCCAAATACCAATACACAATATAATCCTGGGAGTTTGAAAAAATGAGATAGTAGTTCATATAATGGCTTCTCAACAATTATACTCCTGATATGTTGCCATGTCTTCATACATTCCATTCCATGAGCATATTTCATGTCTATTTTTAAATTTGAGTCACTACCACGAGGTAAAATGTACTCTTGAAATAGATCACTTATGGATATGGCTTGTTCTGCTTCTCTCAGAATAGTATTATCTTCACCTTCTGCTGATGTATGAGCCAACTTGGAAGCTTCACCTTCTGATCTAACTGTGGAAGCTGATAACTCTAAACAATAAATCAAGTTAATTTTCAGTTTAAAAAAATGGTAGAAACTATGTATGATCCATAAAATTGACGATATTTACCCAATAATAATTTGTCCACTTGATTGGATTATTACTCGGTATTCTCAGCTTCATCATGTTGTGTAGATGATTCTTCAGAAGGGGAACTCTCTGGAATTTTCCCAGTTATCATAATTGAAGCATCTGGAGAATCTCTTGATAGAGGTCCCACTGTAGTTATTTATCCAACTCCAACAGAAGAAGGATAGAGTGGAATGCCACATTCTTGAAGATCCATTGCAAGATTTTATGCAGATAATGCTGCATATGGTGAAATTTGAGGCAAAGAATCAAGTAAAGAAGAACAATTGTACATGGAAAATGAAATAATAAGGACTTAATTCCTTGAAATTACTCATGAAAATCCACAAAGATCTTGATGGAACATGGAATATCAATATTTGGATTAATGACATCCATCATTTTAGTGTATGACGCTTGGAATGTTATAGAATACTCACCATTTAATATAACCAACAAATGTTGGTTGATGCCCAAATTGGCTCTACTGACATTTTCTTTCCGTTGGATCTTTAATTTGTACAACATCATCAGATCTTTCCATGTTTGGTCCAACTTTAGTATTTATGTCAGATTAACCAGGGTCTTCAATCCATTCTTCTGGAGCAACCAGAATATCAATACTGGTTATTACATGAATCATTTCCAAAGGCAACTGATCTGAAATATGTTGAAAAGAATAATATTGGAAAAGAATTTAATATTCAAGAGAAATTTATTTGATCTTACCATGTAATTTCTCTCTCTCAGTAGAACTAGGAGCATGTATAGGTGAATCCATTCATGATTTAACAACGATGATAGTAGATCCATCAACATAAACCTAGGTTTCTCCTAGGGTTTCCTTCTCGGGTCTTGAAGAATCAACTCTTAGTCCCTTGAGAGAGGAGAGAGACAGAGACCCCGTAAGAGAATAAACGTGATTACCAGAGTGTATTGAGAAAATTTCAATTTCCTAAGGACAATATAAATAAATAATCCTTTATTAAACACTTTTGATAAGTCTCATTGATCTATTGTGTTTATTTTCATAAGATTGGTGAGAAATCGAAACACTCCTCTTGGTAGGAGAAACTTGAGGTAATGGCATAGGATTATCCGACAACAATACCCCATTCAAAATTCTCACATCTGGAGAATGTTCGGGAGACCTAGGAGGGTCATTTCATGTGTTGATAGGAGAGCCTGAATACCCATACATTGGTGATTCAAGGAACGGTCTGGAGTTTCCTTCCCTACATTCAAGCTGAAAAAATGCATTTTCATCAAGAATAAGGATGATGAATGGTAAAGTAGAGTTGATAAAAAATAAAAGTAAAATACATTCTCAGTATTAACATAAATATCCCACTCCTCCTCAGGGCTGATAATTACCCCTTCGTGTACTCCTAAGTCCATCATATGTGATACTCATTTAGAGGCAATGTTTTTTTCATTATTTGCATATATCAAAGCCTCTTGCTTCATAATATAATCATGTACATCTTCTAGGTTATTATCTGGATTGAAATCATACAGTTCTTTAATGTCACCCACATCTGGTATTTGGATTCCTTACTGGAGGAATGCCCATACATCCCTAAGATCACCTGTCACATTATCCTAATAATGAATGGATGAAGGTTGCACATAATTCATTCTCAGTATGGTTGATTGTGGAGGATATTCAACAGCTCATGACTAGTGATCATCTTCCGGCTTCCTTTCTTCTTTAGAAATTTCAATAGATGGAATATGAACCTCTCTTTGATGGCAGTGACTGTATCACCTTATTGTCAGAGGTATTGCTTCTCTATATCTATTCTTCATAATATACCTCCAACGAGGATGTTTTTAAGGATCTAAAACCTCTGAAACTACTACATCATCTTTGGCCTTGGACTTCCTGCCATGATTTCCATGCACAACAGTTGTTGTAGCTTCCACTCGATATATTCCTTTCATCAAAGCCTAATGAGGATATGAAAAAACCCAAGCCTTTCCATATACAGCTTCCAATCTGATTGATGCATCTGGTGGAGGTAAAGTAATGAGCAATTTTGATTCCTCTAAAGCTATTATAATTCTTAATTGTCTCACTACCATTGGGTGTTTCTCGTGTGTAATATACGTGGGTGGAAAAGTGTTTGATTTTTGAAGACATCTGAACTGACATGAAAACCTTTAAGGAATGTAAGCCTCACTGATAATTTCACCATCAATCCTGGTTCATAATACACTATCCCGGAATTCCATCATATAAGACCTCTGCTCATAATTCTTTTCTTTACCATTATCAATAAATGTTCTAGTTAGTGGGTTACCAAAAGGAATGAATTTTAATTCTCCTGACATATGGAATTACTTTAAAACTACATCAAGTCAAAACTTTTAAAGACAAATACTATAAAAATTATATAAAAATGGGGTGAATCAACCATTTGGGACATTAACTGAGTTCAACACTGAGGATGAAGAAAGCTGTGCTGCAATCCATCCCCACAACACATGGAATGGCCCTAAAAATTATAACTTTCTCCTTGACATTGTATAAATGTCACATATAATAGTAAATTCTTTCCAATACCGATGTTCCTAACCCAATATACTTTCCCTCTACTAATTTAGCTGCGATAAAAAAAAGTCCCCGGCCTTACACCACCTCTGGACTCACGAATTGGAAGCAAGTAAATTCTATGACACATGGAAGGGAAAACAGCTAAGTTTATCATTGCATCAATATCAAATTTAACATTTTGGAACCAGTGCTTATAGTCACCTTTCTCCAATATAGGCAAATATATGCCATACCTACCTAGGTTATATGTAGAAGGACAAAAAGTAGGATGCCCACAGGTGGGACCTTTCTCTGTTGTGGGTTCCAAGAAGGCTTCTATCCACACACGAGCATGAATATATTTATTGTCTTTGGTTAATTTCACTTCTATATTTAATATTTCATGAGACAAATATGGTGTTTTGGTATCATTACCCCACTTCATAGCCAAAAGAAAAAACTCTTCATAAATTTCCCCGAGAATTGGAACCCCAACTATTTGGTAAACCTCCCACAAACTAATTCCTACTTCAATGTGCATCAAGTGGAAGGAATTTGTTTACAGACTCCATTGACTAAGTAATTTTGGAATGAAATAGTTTTTAAAAACATATGTTTGTCCCATCCAGATATCATCATTAATATAAACATATAATAATTCTTCCTCGAATTCTGCACAAGTCTGGGCCTCCAAAAATGCACACATCCTTTCAGGTTTCACACCTCCTCCAGAAAAAAAATCCCAGTCATCCTTCCAACAGTTAGACTTATCTGTCTGAGAATCCTTAAAATTTGAATCATAGTAATGTGGCCTTGGATCTAAAACATGATCTTTCATATCATGAGCAAAACCACTGGGTTGCAGGATACAACCAATGGGGATTGTTCCTTCTTGTAATGGAGCACCCTTTCACTAATATTCATGCAGTTCCAGTTGGATTATTGAAGAAACCAATTCTTTTGAAAGTACTTCTTAATAAGTGGAACATGGAAATATTTTAAAAGAACATGCCCATATAGGGGAAGGTATGGACTTCATGGATATTCATGTTGATACAGATTTAATCCCTTCCATACCCTCGTAATATTACGTTCAACAACATCAGAATAGTCTAGTCTGACAATCATCATCATTTTATTTTTAAGAGCCTTTGCTTCTTCAGTGGTGGTTATCAAATGATCCATTTACCTATAAAATAATTACCAAAAATCCCCTATTAGGTTGGAATTTTGAATTAAATTTCAAAAATTAGAGGAAAAGGAAATCAATATTTTTGAAAAGGAAGTTGTTTGTGTAGGTCATTTGATGAGGTCTGTTGCATAGGTCCTTCGATAAGGTTCTCCATGTAACTCCTTCAACAACATCCTTCTGCATTTATTCATCGTCAAAATTAGTTTGACCTTGATAAAATTTCCAAGAGACTACGAGAGAGCACAACACGTTGAGGCTAGATGAAAGAGCTATGCAACGAGAGCTGGGAAAATGTAAAGGCACGGGTGAAGAAAAGAGAAAATGAACAAACCTATTTATACCTAGTCATGAACCAACAGGAAAAAACTATGTGGAATACCTACAAAAAGTATCTCCATGGAAAACCTACCCTGTCTAGAAAATAACCCATAGTCTATTCCCCATTATTTTACCCCAGGAGTTGACCATCTTTCTAATCAGATCCAATCCTCAGGAAGGGTTTTCTGACACCGCTTATGAATACAAAAATACTATAAAGATAGCCCTGAATATTTCAAACTCCCAAGGAATGGTTCTATGAATTCAACATAAAAAACCCTCTAAAGAGCTGAATGATAGATCTGCACGACAGACCTGCACGACATACCTATGCGGCAAACCTACGCGACAACATAATTTTTACACCCCTACGCGACAGACCTGTGCAGAGAAGCTATGTGATGGGTTTGTGTGGTCAACATCCCGTCGACCAGGCCCCATCCATGCCTATAAATAGGACCTTTGGGCCCCCCATTTCAATTATTAAAAAATTTGAAAGACTCCCTGAAGCTCCCATTGGGTAGCTCTTTTTCCCAGATCCCTCAAATTTTCAGAGGTAGCTCTATAAAGTACAAGAGAATATATAATTTTCCTTAAAAAGGGAATTCCCATGTGTGGTATTTTTGAACCCTCCACAAATGGTAACCCCACTCCCTCATGAAGAGCTCGCTACCCTGAGGTAGATCCCCAGCCCTGGAAGGGGTCATTGCCAGCAGAGATGGCAGAGCATCCCGGAGGGTGATAGCCTGATCGATGATGGTTGGTCAAAGTAATTTGTCAACACATTGTGTCGCGCCTCTTTTTTCCCACCCATTTGGGACCGACTGACCTGGCAAGACAAGTGGTTCCTAGGGGAGAGGCTCACCCCAAAAGAGAACTCCCAGGATTCGAACCCTGAACCTCCCAAAGAACGGTGTTGTTGTACCACACTCCTTCACCACCACTCCACCACCAAAGTGGCACAAGAGAAGATATAATTAAATGGGATAATCATGTTTTGAA
This sequence comes from Viscum album, assembly GCA_963277665.1. Taxonomy (NCBI): domain Eukaryota; kingdom Viridiplantae; phylum Streptophyta; class Magnoliopsida; order Santalales; family Viscaceae; genus Viscum; species Viscum album. The sequence continues at coordinate 1,593,487,600 of OY728120.1, forward strand.
AGTCTGTCGCATTTTTTACATAGTTTTGGTTCCCCTATGTGAAATATATTATTCAGTCATCATACAAACCTACATGGAACACCTACGCGAAACACCTGCGTGGTACAGCTGTGTGGAGTACCTCCATGGTACATCTGTGTAGGGTACCTATGGGGTACAACTGGGTGGGGTACCTACAAAACACACTTGTGTGAGGTACCTACACGGAAGAGCTTGGTATAAATCCAACATACCAAATTAAATACCCTCTTTAAAGATATTCATGGTAGGGTATCTCCTTCCTTGGTTACCTTATCTGAAAGGGACTATGTTGAAGCCTCCACGAAAAACATCTGACTTATCAAACACTTAGGAAGGGAACATCAGCATGTCTCCTATTAGGGTTTGTATTTCTGCAGTCAGAGGATTCCAACATATGTTTCACAGTGGGTTTTGGATTTATAGAGTGTTTTTGGGTATGTATATCCTTAGTCACATGGATTGTTCTCCAAGGAACAGTTCTGGGAAGTTCTCGGTTTGGAGGAGGGTTTGGGCCCCGACCTCTCCTATATCAAAGAGACCTGGAACCTTAGGTCTTTTAGTAGGGAAGGTACAGTTCAAACATACTTTTACATTTTAATAAAGTTTAAGTCTCCCTCCCCTACTAAGATCAATTTCATGGAATCCATCCTGGTGTAATCCCCTAACCTTCATCTCGTCTTCATTTCATTGGACCCTTGTCCAATGTGAAGAGAACAGAGGGAGGGCTCGTCACCTCACCCTCATCCATCCTCGCCGCCGTATGCTCTCCCTCCTCCCCCAACAGTGGAGATAATGTGTATGGGTTCATTTGTTGATTCTTTGACATCCTCTTGTTTCTCAAACCAAGCATGACTCATGGGGGATTATATATTTTCAAGGTCAAAAAATTTTCTCGACACAATGAACTAGGAGAACTCTAATTCCCACCATAATTGGGATACATAGGAAGCCCTCTCAGGGCCCAATCTCACTATATATCCTCTTCATAAATCAAAAACAAATTCCCTTAAACTGGTGTTTCGCACGGAATCCGGGGATGACCTCCTGGACGGGAGATTCAAACGTTCCGAACGGTTTCTAACGGGTTTGTTCGTAGAACCGGAAACATCCAATGATTCCACATCCGTTTGGACCTACTTTCCAAAGGAAGGCGCTCATTAGCTTGTGGACTAATGAGGCTTAGAAATTTGCATTGGTCGAGAGGATGGGAGGTCGGACTCATCACACCTTTTTGAGGGGAATTATTGTCTACTCCGGGACTCTCTTTATAGATTTAAGTTATGTTCGTGAATCCTTATTACATTACCAAGTATCAAATGTGCTTTCCTTTAGTTTTAACAATCAATGATTAAATATGCAAAGAAATTTAGAGAATCTTTTATATGTATTTGAGGTTCTTCATCAATAGAGAATCATCTATATCTGTTTAGAGATTCTTGGTCGATGGTATCCTTCAAAACATTTATAAAAAAAGTCTCTTGGTCATTTATGATGACCAGGCTGGTTTTAAAGCGACTCAGTGGGGCACTTGAAGTTTATCGTCATTCAGAAGGACAGAGATTATTTAAAAGTTGGGATCGAACCCATAAATGGGCTACCTACGTATCCTTTGTTTTGGAAAAGGAATCAGAACCCACGTAGTTCGAGAAATGGAGTATGATGTTTATGATTGATGGCTCAAAGATGAATGTCATAATTACTTTTACACTCTAAGCTCACATGAGTCATGCTCGGTGTGAGAAACAAGAGGTATTGGTAAAATTTAGACAATTGTGCCATGAAAGATTCAATCATAAGAATTTGTTTGGGGCTTATGTATGGATGACTGCCCAGATAGATGAAGGTTTAGGATTTACTTTTAGGGAGAAAATCCATGAACAGGGTCCATAAAGTTATATGTGCTTCATGGAGATTTGAATACTCTAATCTTGGGGCTTACTCCTAAGGAGGATTCCCAAGTTAGGAGGGGACTTATGATTGGGTTTTACTCCTGAAAAGGAAACCCAAATCAAAGGTAAATTATGACTGGTTAAGAGAAATTTAAGGGGACTTGGGGCTTATTCCTGAAAAGGAGACCCAAGGTTATGATTGAGTCTTATTCTTGAAAAGGAGACCCAGGTTAGGGGACTTGGGACTTATTCTTAAGAAAGATGCCCAACATTAGAGGACTTGATTGGGGCTTACTCCTGAGGAGGATGCCCAAGATTGGTAACATTAAGAATTTGGGGCTTACTCCTGAGGAAGATGCCCAGATTAAAGGTTTTATAACTGGGGATTATTCCTGAAAAGGAGACCCAGGTTAGGATTCTCTCATCTTAAAGGATGAGGTTGAATGAATGATCTCTCCATATTTTAGTGACATAAGGATATTTAAATCACTAGACATTGAGAGAGATTCCATATAATTCCTTTCAGATAAGAAAGTCAAACCAAGAAATCATTCCATAAATGGCTTTGAAGAGTGTCTTGAGGACTGAATCTTGAAAAGGAAAGGTGTGATGGATTAAGAGGGGTAAAAATGGGCAAGATGGGCACCCAAAAAGATAGGGGCGTGCAAGTCTTGCAAGGCGCGCAAGTCTTCCGTGGGCGCGCAAGTATTGGTCGCGCATGTATACCTGCGCGGCACATGGTGTACTTGCGCGATTTTCAACCAGCATTGAAATACTTGAGCGACTCTTTTTTAAACCCTTTAGAATTTTCTTGAGGTTCTTCCAGAAAAGGGACGCGCAAGTTATATTGAAGGAAATAAGTCGGCGCGCAAGTGTTTGATAAGTTTCAACACTTAGGCCTTCCTTCTTCTCTTTAGATATTCCATTCTAGGTAAGAAATTACCTTAGAAGTGTTCCGGAAGCTTTGAGAAGAGACTTGGGCATCGGGAGATTCAATCCGAGTTTCTGGAAAAAGATCCTCTCGAATGGGGGGCCCACAGGGTCTATTTATAGGCAAAAGAAGACCCCGGGGCGGTTACCGGGCGGTTACCAATTAGGTCGTGCAAGTCACCTGCGCGACCAAGGTATCTGCGCAAGTACACTTGCACGCCAGTTAGATAACTTGCGCGGTGAGGTTGCTATTGATCCTGTCTTCCTTCCTTTGTTGATTTTTGATGTTTTCTTCAAAGGCTGAATCACTTTGAGCTCAGATATTCCCTTTTCCGATCTTTAGATTCTGTGACGAAAGGATCGTCAACAAAAGTCCCCCCTCAGAGTTGGGTCCGGAGAGAAATGAGGATTTGACTCTGAGGAAATCGAATCCCTCCAAAGTAAAAGGGAGGTGCGCAAGTCTGTAGTGTACAGAAGTCGGCGCGCAAGTTTGCGTCGCGCAGGCCTTAAGCGCTCTGGGTGCGGCGCGCAGGTAGGCTTCATGGCCTATAAATACATGGCCTCACCTCCGTATATGCATCTGGATTTCGGGATTTCTCGAGCTCTCGCCGCGCAAGTCTTCCTCGCCGCGCTAGTCTCTTTTTTTTACTGTTTCCTCGCTGCCGCGCTACTCTCAAGGTAATAGGGCTCGCGCGGTAATACTTTCGCGACAGAAACTTGCGCGGCACATGCATCACTTGCGCGACATCTCCATACTTGAACGCCTTAATGCCTTAGCCATTTTTTCCAAATTCTTTCACAAATTTTATGAAAAATAAACCCATTTAAGAGTTTAATTTATTCAACTTCTGTGCAGATTCAATGGCTCCTAAGGGAATTGGTACGGCTGATGAACTGGCTAGCAAGCGGATTGATGACATGATGAACATCATTGGCCATGATTACTATGATATCTGCGACAACACTCTCCCAGATTTGGATAAGTACTTGAAGAAATATCATCTTAATTTCCCACAGAGCATCCATCTGCCTCTGTGTGGTCATGGTCATCTACAAGGAGTCAATGTTCCAAATGCAAATAATTATACACCTGAGATGCTGCTGCACTGCTACTCCTCTATTTCGGTTATGCTGTGCATTAAGAGCAACAATAATGGTGTGAACTTTCAAATTCTTCCTCCATGTCATTTCCTTGCAGATATGAAAATGGAAAACCCATGGGCCTAAATGTTTTCCACTGCCGGTTGGTGGAGAGAAGACAAACATGGTATTAGAGCAATATCTGAAAAGAGTACTCTCTCCAAATGGCTCTTTACTTCCAATTCTCCATTCTCAAATCCATGTATCCATCTTCCAAGTCTCTTGTACAGAAACAGAGTCACTATTTGATCAGCAGAAAATTTTCTCAAACCGCACTCAAGAACATCCTTTTACAATTGTTCCAAGAAGAGCTGGTATCACTGCATCTCTTATTGTATCCAGTTGAACGAATGAATTCCAGGTGGTTGCTGATGAAGCTCGGGATGCCGTAAATCAAATGAAGTGTTATGTTCAAAGCCTCTTGTAATTATCGAAAAAGAGAAGAGACTCCAGTCTGTGGATGTCCTTATAACTCTTGTGTATCAATGAAAAACACTTTCGTCTTCAATCATTTGTACCTGCATTCTTTTCACTACCTGCTTCAAATTTACTTAAGCCAATGGGCCCAGTAAGCATAGTTTGATTTTTACTAGGATTATTACAAATAATCCTACAAAATTTGAACCTTTTAACTGCTCAATATTACCTAAATCATACAAAAGTGTATATTTAGTGAGCTGGAACTTGACTTTTATTCAGAGTTCCTTTGTCTTTTGTGTGGGCAGTTTAAAGTCATGCACGCCGGACATAAAGGGGCTAATGTTTACGGTCGAAATAGCTTTGACCAAAAAATGGATTAAAAATGGATTCAATTCCTTGAAAATATATCTGAAAACATATTACCATACTCAAGTATGAGGGAAAAATGTAAACTATGGCTTAAGAATATTTGAATCTGAGGAATGATATGAAAAAGAGCTAAAAAGGCATTAGAAGAAGTAGTTTCCAAGAATGAAGTTACTATTATTTAACAAAACCTGTTAGGGGGTTGAAATATGTAGGGCCACCTATGGGCATTGGCTGCATGGTCAAATAAATAGCATCTTTTGGCTGACAAGTCTGTTATGTGGACTGTTTATGAAAGGCCACCTATGGGCACGTGCTGCATAGTCAGGCAAAAGAACTCCCAGAAATTTACATTCCTAGTGCTAAAAGCCAGTGAAAGTTTATGGAGATTCAAATTTTCTAAAGTATAGAGTTTGTTGTATTGAAAAGGGTACTTGAATATGGAGAAGATATTTCCGAACAAGAATATTGAAGAACTGGATGAATATCACTCCTACGAATGTCTGACCCAAACGTAGGGAAGAAGAATAAACCATAGACTTGAATACTTTCAGATCATGAAAAAGGATATGGGACAAATATGTTAAGGATGGGTATTTTTGCGGATCCCTACATACTGTCGTTTAAGACAAATAAGGACAAAAGAGGCATTCTTCCCAAGAATGAGGTTACTATTATTTAACAAAACCCGTTAGGGGGTTAAAATATGCAGGGCCACCTATGGGCATTGGATGCATGGTCAAATAAATAGCATCTTTTGGCTGACAAGTCTGTTATGTGGACTGTTTATGCAAGGCCATCTATGGGCACGTGCTGCATAGTCAGGCAAAAGAATTCTCAGAAGTTTGACATTTTTGTGACTAGAAGTCATGAAAAGGGTTATGGAGATCTGAAAATATTTAAGGTTAGGATTATAACACATAAATATGGGTATTGTCCAATGTATATAGAGATACATAGGTCAATGAAAACCATAATCATGTTGTGGCTGGGTCCTGAATTGAAACTTGGACTTCACTACGTATCTCATAAGAATGAGAATCAAGCCATACGTAGTTCTTGAAATGCAGTTTAACGTCGTGCAGGACGAAAGTATGAGTGATCTTAGTTTAGGGTCATAGAATTCGGACCATAATAATGAATACACAGTGTGTGTTTTCATGAGGAATTTTCAGCCAAGGGACTGAAAGTGAAATTTGGGGTTAGGCCCAAAAGACTTGGGACTGGATTCGAGGGACACTCGAATGTTCCTACATATCCCATAAGGATGGGAATCAAGTCCACATAGTTCTAGAACTACCCTTTGTACAAATTTGGTTCGTACATGTGAAGGGTGAAAGGGGACTTTAGTGCAATGATGGTTTAACCTAAGATAAAAAATTCAGGAATTACCATGTATGCACGTAGTCTTTTGAAAATGGAAACCATGATTGAAAAATCAATGTCAATAATAGTTCTCTCTAAAATGAGGAAATCAAAGAATATTGTAGTTTATTGTCGTACCAGACAAAAGTGTTGTATAGTTTAACGTCATATAACAAGGACGAAAGTGAATCAATGTAAAGATATTGATTCCAGGGGCGGTTTCACAAATCATCATCATATGAGATGGTGGTGAACCGATGTGAAGAGATTGTTTTTTGGGCTTGAACCCTGGGAGGTTGCCTACATACCCAGCCTGGAGGGAAAGGATCAAAGTCCGTGTAGTTCAATTAAAGAATGAATTAATGATCAAGTTGTTCTTGGGGACAATGATCTAATAAATGTTGTTAGGACTTACACATGGTTAGCGGCCCAGAGAGAGTGTTATGGTTGATGTTCTCTCTAAGCTCACGTGAGTCATACTCGGTGTGAGAAACAAGAGGTAATAACAACCTTAACGATGCACAGTTTAATGTCATGTAGGATATAAAAAAAGGGACTATGCAGTTTAAAGTCTTACAGTTTGGACTATTGGTGCTGCACAGTTTAGTGTCATGTAGCAGGGACAAAATAACAGTTTAATGTCATGTAGGACATATCAAGGACTTTCTGTACAGTTTAGCGTCATGTAGTTAGGACGATGGGGACAATACAGTTTAACGTCATATTGGACGAAAGGGGGACTGTGCAGTTTAATGTCATGCAGTAAGGACAAAATAGTGTACCATTTTAACGTCATGTCGGACGAAAGTGCGAACAGTTTAAGGTCATATGCATGGACCGTGAATGGTGCAGTTTAATGTCATACTGGACTTTTGAGATTATATAGTTTAACGTCTTTTCGGACGTGAGGGACTTTTATACAGTTTAGCGTCATGTAGTTAGGACGTCACAGTTTAACGTCTTGCTGGACCAGGGATGATGCAGTTTAAGGTCATGCTGGACGGTTTAGGGAACTTTTTCACAGTTTAATGTTGTGTGGGACGAAGTTGCAGTTTAAAGTCATACTAGACCATTGCTGTATAGTTTAACGTCATATAGCAAGGAAGAACTGGTGCTGTACAGTTTAAAGTCATGTAGCTAGGACTAAGGTGAACCAATATAAGGGTATCAGTTCTGGGGACTTTTTACAGTTTATCGTCATGCTGGACGTTGGAAGTGCCTCACAGTTTAATGTCATGTTTCTAGGACACAATATATTTTAATGTCATCTCGGAAAAAATATAGGATCTTCTGTACAGTTTAATGTCATGTAGATAGGACATAATAACTGTATAATGTCATGTAGGACATAATATAGTTTAATGTCATCTCGGACATATCATGAAGGGACTATGCAGTTTAAAGTCTTGCAGTTAGGACTATGGGTGCTGCACAGTTTAGTGTCATGTAGCAGGGACAAAATAACATGAACCAATGTGATTGTTTTGGATCTGGGAACAATATTTTGTGTTTATACAAAATACTTCTTCAGAAATCTGGCATTAGTTGGAGTCGTAATGTGTTTTCCATCCATTGAGATTAGAGAATATGCTCCATTGGAGTAGACCTTATGTATTGAATAAGGTCCTTCCCATTTTGGTTCAAGCTTGGGAGGCTTCTTTCCTGGTATCATTGGTGCTCTGAGAATCAATACCAATTCTCCCTGAATTAATGAACTAAGACGAACTTTTTTGTTAAAAGCTCGTGCTATTCGATTCTGATAGATTTCCAAGTGGTGCAAAGTGCACAATCTTTTCTCATCTAACTGTTCCAATTCATTCAACCACTGTTGGGATTGCTCATCTGTAGATAACTGATCACAAATGGCTATTCTGAGTGAGGGCAATTGAACTTCAATTGGCAAGACTGCTTCTGTTCCATATACCAATGAATATGGAGTAGACCGCGTTGCATTGCGAGTGGTATTCCGATAAGCCCATAAAGCATGAAAGAGTTTATCAGGCCATGACCTATTATCTTTATCCACCATCTTTTGTAGTATATTTGAAAGAGTCTTGTTGAAGGCCTCTATCTGGCCATTAGTCGCTGCATGATATCGAGATGAATGGTTGGACTTAATGTTGAATTCTTGATACAATTTCTTTAACTCAGAAGAACAGAAGTTGGTGTCGTTGTCCGTCAATATGGTATGAGGGACACAAAATCTAGTAATGATGTTAGACTTGATGAAGCTAACAATTCATTTAGAACTGAATTCTTTGAGAGGTACTGCCTCTGCCCATTTGGAAAAGAAATTAGTAGCAGTAAGAATGTACTTAAACTTCTTGGCCATAGCTGAAGGGTAAGGTCCCACCACATCCATTCCCCATGTGGAAAATGGCCATGAGTATTTAGCTGTATGAAGCAACTCTGGAGGTTGATGAATGAAGTTGGCATATACATGGCATGAATGACACTTATTTGTGAAATTAACACAATCTTGTATCATTGAAGGCCAGAAGTATCCAAGCCTTCGAATTTGATCAGACAGTCTATGTCCAGACTGGTGGGCACCACAGACTCCTGCATGCACTTCTTTTATGACATCCATTGTCTCTTCACCATCAATACATCTGAAGAGAACTCCATCAAAACCACGTTTGTAGAGAATTTTCTCGAGGTGGATTGGGCTATCATAAAGAGTAAAATTGACCACACGTCGCCGAATTTGCTCTTTCTCGGCTCTATCAGGTGGAAGTGTTCTATTTTGAAGGTATTCATTGATAGGTGACATCCATCCTGTAGTATGACCATACGGTTCAGGAATGGGACTAATTTCATTAATTTCCTCTGTTCTGACCTGAACATAAGGTGAAATTGCACGACAGTGGGCAATACAGATGGTTGTCTCGTCCCGATTTGGATATGCTAAAGCTGTGGCTATATTAGCCAGTGCATCAGCTTGAGCATTTTGTGATCTTGGGACATAAGAAAATGTCGGTTCTGAAGGGAATTCCGACATTAACTCTCTGACATAATCATACAAAGGGATTAATTATTCTTTTCTGATGGCATAATCCCCATTGACTTGTTTGATTACCAGGTCTGAATCACCTTTCACCTTTAAGTGATTCACTTGTGCTTGAAGCGCTAACTCCAAGCCTGTAATGAGAGCTTGGTATTCAGCTTCATTATTGGTACCACCTTCCCACAACAAAAAGGAATAAGGTAACACTGCCTTATCTGGAGAAATAAGCACAATTCCTAAACCAACTTTGTTGAATTTAGGATTTTCCATTTTTTTCCCTGTTGGACTTCTAGAAGCACCATCAAAATATATTTCCCATGTTTGAGGACTCTCTTGAATAGAGAAAACTTCCTCATCAGGGAGTTCGATATCTGAATACGTGTCTTCCACGGAAGGATGTTCAGCCAGGAAATCAGCCAGAGCATGGCCCTTAATTGCCTTTTGAGACACATACTGAATGTCGAACTGTTGTAGAATAACTGCCCACCTTGCCAGACGTCCTGTAAGCATTGGACGACTAAGGATGAGTTTGAGCGGATTATTACGAGATACCAATTAGACCTCATGATGTTGCAGGTTGTGTCTCAGTTTCTGAACTCCAAAGATTATTGCTAGGCAGCACTTTTCAATACTTGAATACCGGGTTTCTACTTCAAGCATAGTTCTAATGAGATAGTAGAGACTATTTTCATTCCCAGCATCATTCTTTTGAGCGAGAAAGGCACCCAATGATCGCTCTAAAGCTGTCACATAGAGTATAAGAGGTCTACCCTCAACAGGTGGAATGAGTACTGGTGGACTCAAGAGGTATTTCTTGAGAACATCAAATGCTTCTTGACATTCTTCAGTCCACTGGTAAGTGACTCCTTTCTTCAATAATTTGGTTAAGGGTAAACTTTTGCCTGCCAAATTGGCGATGAAACGCCGAATATAGGCTAAGTGTCCTTGAAGTCCTCTTAATTCTTTCAAATTCTGAGGAGGTGACATACCAAGGATTGATTTGGTCTTCTCAGGATCGACTTCAATACCACGATGGCGTACAACAAAGCCGAGGAATTTTCCTGAGGTTACCCCAAAAGCACATTTTAAGGGGTTCATCTTCAAATTATGTTGTCGAAGCTTATGGAATATGACTTTCAAATCAGCCAAGTGATTAGAACGTTGTTTGGATTTAACCACCAAATCATCTACATAGCATTCAACAAATTTCCCTAAAAGAGGTTTGAAGATACGATGCATGGCGCGTTGATATGTTGCACCTGCATTCTTTAAACCAAAGGGAATCACCCGGTAACAAAACACACCTTGAGGAGATCTGAAGGCTGTATATTCCTCATCTTCTAGGGCCATTCAGATCTGATTATATCCAGAATATCCATCCATGAAATAAAGTACTTCATAGCCAGCCGTCGCATCAATTAAGAGTTCTGTAATCGGAACTGGGAAATCATCTTTAGGAAAATACCGATTAAGATCTCTGAAATAGATGCAAACCCTAATTTGTCCGTTCTTCTTCTTTACAGGGAAAATATTAGCCAACCACTTGGGATATTTAACTTCTCTGATGAAGTTAGCTTTGATAATATTATCCACTTCAGCCTCGATTTTGGAAGCATAGGTTGGGTGTGTTCTTCTCGCGGCTTGCTTGAATCCTCGATGTTCTTTTGGCAAACCCAAATGATGGGTGGCAATATCAGGATCAAGACCAGGCATCTCTGTATAATTCCAAGCAAAAATATCTTTATTTTGATTTAGAAAAGAAATATACATCTCTTGCTCTTCAAGGGTCATGGCCGCACTAATTAAAGTGGGGCGTGGATCTTTCTCTGTACCCAGATTTACTCCTCTGAGTTCATCCACAGTGGTAGAGATACCCTCTTCAAATGCTAGAGGAGCATCTCTAAGATCTTCCTCTTCCTCTTCATCATGTGTTATTTCTTCTGTTTCTACTTGAAAAGTAGATGAAAAAACGAAATTCTCATGATCATAAGAGATGTCAAAATTTTCACATTTTGAAGAAGAAGCTTCCATTTCTGACCCTATTGATGATAAAGGGTCTTCTTTGGGAAATAAAGAGGAGATGATGGATTGAGAATCAACATCAATATTCACCTCTGGTGTTGCTATAACTTCTTCTGTCCTGATTAGCGAAGTATAGACTTGTTGGATTTTAGCATACGAAATGAAAACGTCACCACTTATGCTTTCATCACTGCTTGGTAAGTTACCAATTTCTCCCATGTTGTCTGGCTCGATTGCCGTAATTGACATTATGGATCTTTCCATAAGAGTATTTTGATTTGGGCCTATTTTGTCAATTTGTCTGATAGGTAACACATAATCTGTACTTACATGTAAAAATGGATTTATTGGAATTTTTTCCAAACCATATGGAGCATTAACTTTGGTAATTTCCTTCATTGTAGATTTTTCTCTTCCCTTCGTGTGATAAAATTCAGCCTCAATGTATTGAGACTCACATGTCTTGAATGAGGCCTTATCACCATACAATGTTCCAACTTGACCATCGAAACAGTATTTGAGACATTGATGGTATGATGACGGAATAGCTGCATGCTGATGTAGCCAGGGTCTTCCAAGCAAGATATTGAAAGCTGAGTCTTGATCAACAATCATGAAATCCGAATTGGAAACAAGATCTCCAAACTGAGTTTTGAGCGTAACTTCTCCAAGTGGTTCTTGTTCATTTTTATCATATCCTTGCAACATCATGGTAGAAGGAGATAAATCAGATTCCGTGAGGCCCAATCGACGAAGTGTGCGAATGGGCATGAGGTTGACTCCTGAACCATTGTCAATGAAAGCTCTTCGAACATCTATACCATTGACTTTGCCAGATAAGTACAAAGGTTTTATGTGCCCATGCACAACATCATCTTCATCTTTATCAGTAAAAGATACCACTGCATGACATTCTACAGGATTATTCTCTATGTGATAGATTTCAGCTGCAGCAATTTCAGCTTCAAACTCCTGAGGACTTGACAAAGCTTCGATGAGTGCTTCCCGAAGATCTTTTGACAGATTCAAAGCATCCAAAATTGATAACTTGGCTGGTACTTGGGACAAGTGTTTCAATATATCATACTTTTGATCTAGAGGTCTGCGTTTCCCAACAGGAATATACGGTTTAGCAGGTACCTTGGAAGCAGATGCTTTGGAAGCTGATGCATCTTGTATTGAAGTTGGAAACATCCTTGGTTTTGGAAGATTAGACTGATTAGATCCATTTACTTGCTGAGATAAAGAAGATGGAACTTTTAATCGGTCTTCCAAAATAACTGTGCCGAAACTGAGTTGGCCATTGGCAGAAGAACTTTCTTGTTCTTTTTGAGCTCACTGAAGGTCTCTACCACGAGTTTCTGCTGCATATACAGTGCTAGCAGGGGTAGAATTAGAGTAGTGGCTTCGGAAAGATCCACATCTTCCCCTATATCCTGAACCTCTAGAACTTCCTCGTGTTCCCTTATTTGATACAGGGAATTCAGGCTCATCAAGACTGGAATATGAATCTGTTAATTGAATCATATTAACAGAACCAAAGATTAACTCTTCGTCTGATAAAGACTCTGCCTGGTTAGCCTGTTTAGGCTGTGCCGTTTGGTGGGACGGTGCTCGTGGCTTCGAAGTAGATAGCATGAAATCTGCCAGAGTAAAAGACAATTTAGGCTTTGATACATACTCATCTTCTCCTGATTCCTCTTTCTTCTTTGAATTGCACTGCCCTTTTGAGGATTTCTCTTTTGATGGAGGCTTTACTGCAGCTTTTGTAGGAGACACAATTGGCTTCTTCAATTGTGTTCGCAAAATGGAATGGGTCCGATTGATTGTCTTTCTGACCATCCAATCATCATATTTTTTCGCAGTTTTGCTTTTGACTTCCTGCCACTTGCCTCCTTCCTCTGGATCTGTAGCGGTAATACACGCTACATGAGCTGAAGAACCCTTCAATTTGACTTGTCCCAAGTCGACCATCTTTTGCAGGAGGTCTTTAAAGACAAAACACTCCTGGATGGGATGCCCCAACATTTGATGAAAGGGACAATAATTGGAATGGTCTTCATCTCCTTCCTTGTTTGGCCTCTTGGGCACTGGTAATTGAACCAAATTATTTTCCAGAGCTGAAATGAAGTAACCAGGAACTTGCTCACTTCGGAAAGAGTATGTTTTACTCTTCATATCCTCAAATTGTTTTCGTCATTGAACTTTTTGATCATTTGGACGAAACAACCTTTGTTGTTGGCGTTCAGGAGGTGGAGCTCTTCGAGAAGATGAAGGTTTTGAAGTAGAAATAGGTACAGGTGCTTGTTTAAGAATAACTGTAGCAGTTTCTGCTTTACCCATTCTTCTTCCTGGAGCTGATGGAATTACACGAGATTTAACCTTAGCCTGTATAAGGGAATCTTAAATCTGTTGAGCGATTGAAGTAAGGTCTCGAAACCCTCCTGTGTATTTCACAGGGATCAATGGCGTGCATAATTCGTCACGCAAACTTTCCACACAGATTGGCAACAATTCCTCCTGAGGGAGTGCTAAACTCAAGGAATACGTTAATCCCTTCCAACGAGCAATGAAATCAGAGACTCTTTCATTTTCCCTTTGCTTGCAGTTTGTAAGATCGAAAACTGTCGTTTTTGGAAAAGTTGAGCTAAACTGAAGAAGGAATTTTTGACGAAGATCCTCCCATCCGATGAATGACCGGGATTGCAATCTTGTATACCAGACAAAAGCTGGTCCTTGCAAGGTTCGCACGAAGCATCTGGGATTCACTGCTTCTTGCTGCTCTGGAGTTCCCATCATAGGATCACAACAAGACACGTAATGCGTCAAATGTTGTTCAGGGTCGCCTGATCCATTGAAAGTAGGGAAAATAGGGTTTCCAAAACTGGATGGAGGAGAAATTGAATCTACCCATTCAGGTTAAACTTTCTTTTCAGGTTGAACTTGCGCCCGTTTCCCTTCCATAGTTTCTAACCGAGCTGTTAATGACTCAATAGTAGTTATTAACTTTTGAGAAATGTCAGGTTGAACTTGGTTTTGGGTAGGTGCAATGAATGGAGCTTGGACAGACGTGGTGATTGGTGCTGCAACTGATGGTAGTGATGCCAACCGTTGTTGTGTTTGACCAATAAGATTAGACCTCTGTGGGTGTACTGATAAAGGAGTATATTCCTGATCCATCTCAGTAGTTACAAAAAATTCCTTTGGCTGTCGGACTTTATCATTCCTATGAAGAAGACTACTCTGAAGTAGTTCTGCATTCAACCTTCTTAATTCTTTCATTTCTTCCTCCTGTTGTGCAAACCTTTGCTCTAATGAGAGCGATTGATCTCCTTTAGAGGAAGGGTGAGAAGTAACCCGATTCTTTCCTTTCCCCTTATTGGATCCTTTTCGGAGAGGGGGAAGTGGGTTACTTGAAGGAATTTCCAGATTTTGGGTAAGCCTTTGATTACGTGTGCGCACACCTTCTTCATTTAGGTCTGTGTGCGCGACTTCTTGAGCAGGAACCTCTTCGTCTGATCCCTCTGATTGAGCCTCATCTAGTGAATCAGCAGCAATGGCATTGATGACATTAATGGATGCATATTGCATGGAATCCTTTCTATCATCATTTCTGTGATATTGTCTCCTTCTATGTCCATGATGAGACATGGCATTCCGTTGACTTGATCCCTCATGAATTTCTTGGAGAACCGTCACTTGGAGAGAATCTCCTGACAGCTTGGCTCTTCGTTCCTCTTGAGGCTTATTCCATAATCGAGAGAATACTGACTTTTTCTGAGGGAGGGATTGAGGATTTGAAAAAGTCCCCAGTCCGGTGGACTGGGGATGTTCCTGCTGCTTCCGCTCAACTCCTCGAATCCCATTTGTTGACTCTGAGGGTTGGTTTAGAGAAGTCCCCAGTCTGGCAAGCTGGGGTGTCTCTTTGACATGCTATGTCTGAGATCTTCTTAAAATCTCTCTTGATCTTGCTAATTTTAGTTCGGAAATTAGCTGGATGCATTAACCTGTATCCACTTTTATCACCTGGTTCAACAGATCGTTGGATGATTTCTGAAACTTCTGTCATTTGATGACGTGTTTGCTCCAGACGAGAGGCTTGTGCAATATTCTCGCCTGCTTGATGTAGGAGCAATTCAACAACTTGTTCTCTATATACTTGCTTTTGAGAGGAACTAGTTGAAGCTTGTTCTTGAGGAAGCTTTTGATTATGAATAAAGCCCATTGACTGTGGCCGGCCATGGGCAATAACATTGCATGAGACCATTTTCAGCGGGCTTTGCTGACCGGAAAGCACTGTGAAATGTAGTGCTCCGTGAACACCCCATCCTCTGATATGAACATCAGATGGAGCATTGGCAATTAACTGACGCAATCTTCTTAGTGCGCCAAGGCATGAACGTTGAAGGGTTCTCTGTTGCTTTTCAGCCTTTGGATACCGAGAGACTGATAGAGATGCCAAATCAATCTGGCGTTGTAACCCTTCTATTATCTTAAGATGATTTTCATATTCATCGTAAGATAATACCTTCTTCTTTAATTGACAAAGAGTTTTCCATATTTTGGGACGAATATCATGGATTCCATCATCCGTCAACATCTTTGGAATGTCGTACTGGGAGTCAGCCAAAGGCCAAAACATGACTGGTACTTCACCTTTTGCCAGTTTTTTCCTCATGTTCAGCATTTCCTCTTTATCATTAAATGAAGATTCTTCTACCTGTTTGGACCAGAGTTGGTGTTTCCTTGTTGCTTCATCGGATTCAACAAGATTGGTAGAGAAATCACTATTCATGCTGGAAGATGAATGACCCAGGGATGGTTTGGAGAATAACCTGAACCCCAGGCTATCTTCTGATGGGGAAAGAGTTTCACATGCCGATAGTAAAGCATCAGACATGACTGGTTTTACGTTTGCAAGTGCCTCGAGATAGGAGGGATTTCTCGTCACTACATTGCCTTCTGAAGAATTTTTGAGACAACGTGAATCACTACTGCGGAGAGGACTTTCACAGCGAAGTTCATCACCATGAGGAGGACCGTCATGATGGGTTACAGCAAAAGATGAAATCTCTTGCTCCTTGGTCTTCTGACCACACAGAGGGTTCCTGTGGCTCTCATCTGAAGAAGAAACTTCAAGATTGACCGAATTTTCATGAAGCAAGTCTTCATGAGGAAGTGTCTGTTGAAGACCTTCAGAATTAATGTTCCCGTTATTGGGAACTGAGGGAGTAGAATCTTGAATTCCGACAGATAAATGTCTGAGGGCTTCAAGAACTCCAGCATCGAGCAAGGCCTTGTTGCAGATTGACCTTTGATCTCCTGACTATGCTGGGCGGATCTTTTTCTTAGATGCCTTCTTACTCGCTTTAGAAACCACTTGATGATGAAAGTGATTGCTCTGAGCAGGTGTATGTGCCTGGTCAGGAAATATGGTTAGGTTAGGCTGACGATCTCCACTAAAATCAGGTGTATGTGCCTGACTTGGTTGTCCGTATGATATGGGGGAGTATGCCCCATAACCCTCTTGGACTGGAACAGATGTGTGTGTCTTTTCCGGAGTGAATCGTTGATGTGTCACTCCATTGCTAGGGATAGATTTATGTGTCTGTCCCTGAGATGATGCTGAAGCTGTTATGATATCCTGGAAAGCATCCAGAATATGAGCAGGAATTTGCTTCTGCTCTTTCACCATTGACAAAATATGTTTGGTGACTTCAGCCGCCGGAATGGGGATATACGTACATTCCGGGCTTGGAGTAGGTGTATGTGCCTGCTCCTGTCCTCCTTTTCCTGTCAGTGAATCCTGACAGTACTCAAGTGTGGAGGCAGAGAGTTGAGTCTGCCTCCTGTTTGTCGTCGGGACTTTCCGACTGACTTCTCAGTGCGCTACCAAGCGAGACTGTTGGTAGGATTGATTAGTATTAGCAGGTGTATGTGCCTGCTGATTACACTTCGCCAAATGCGGTTGACGAGATCCATCATATGTAGTCAGACGAGCCTGCTGACTAACTTGTGATGTATAAGCAGGTGTATATTCCTGCCTATGGTACTCCGCCGGAATTGCCTGGCGGGATCGGCTTGATGCTGCCAGACGAGTCTGCTGGATAGCGGAATTAAAACGAACAGGTGTGTCTGCCTGCTCGTTGTTTGCCACCAAGTTAGGTTGGTGGACTTCTCCGGAGATGGCAGGGATGACAACCTGCCTATTGTTAACCGGATTCCATCTCTGGCGGTTCATCTTGCCTGCTCAGGTTCGAGGAACTTGAGCTGAATGCCTGGAGTCGGTACCCTCATCATGTTGAGGGCGCACTACCGCACGAGTCTGGCGGCGATTGTTGATGGGATCCCTTGAGAAGGACTCCTGTCTTTTTGAATTAAGGTCCTGCGGGACCTGCTCATTCACTTCCTCAGAGTAAGGGAGTGAATGGAAATTGGTTCCGGGGATAACGACCCGAAATGGTTGGAGACGGTAGTCAGCACCGCCTGCTTCTTGATTGCTGGTCGCCGTTGTCCGGACGACCAGGTAGAGTTGTTAACTTGGAGGGCTTGACGAGCGGCCTCCAGAGTTGGGATAGTACCGTTGCGACAGTACTCCTTAACCAGTGCATTAGAAACCCAGTGTTGAAGACGCTGAGTTGGTGATGTCATCCTCAGAGCGGATGACGTTCCAACAGGAGTAGCAGCATTGGTTTTCACAGCAGCAGACCTCACAGTAGAGGTGTTCACAGCAACAGTATTCACAGGGGTGAATTTAAGGAAAGCCATTTTGCAGAAGATCTTGAGAAAAGTGTGCCTGTTCCATGTAACAGACATAATCAAGATGAATCCGGCCACTGCATCTTTTGGATGAGCATATGTCAATGATTTCTTTGTTGGCCCAAGGGGCCTAACAAATAAGAAGAACATCACTTTAACTTGGTTAAGGATTCACGTTGGGTTCACCATTTTTGTTTCGCACAGAATCCGGGGATGACCTCCTGGACGGGAGATTCAAACGTTCTGATCGGTTTCTAACGGGTTTGTTCGTAGAACCGGAAACATCCAATGATTCCACATCTGTTTGGACCTACTTTCCAAAGGCAGGAGCTCATTAGATTGTGGACTAATGAGGATTAGGAATTTGCATTGGTCGAGAGGATGGGAGGTCGGACTCATCACACCTTTTTGAGGGGAATTATTGTCTACTCCGGGACTCTCTTTATAGATTTAAGTTATGTTCGTGAATCCTTATTACATTACCAAGTATAAAATGTGCTTTCCTTTAGTTTTAACAATCAATAATTAAATATGCAAAGAAATTTAGAGAATCTTTTATATGTATTTGAGGTTCTTCATCAATAGAGAATCATCTATATCTGTTTAGAGATTCTTGGTCGATGGTATCCTTCAAAACATTTATAAAAAAAAGTCTCTTGGTCATTTATGATGACCAGGCTGGTTTTAAAGCCACTCAGTGGGGCACTTGAAGTTTATCGTCATTCAGAAGGACATAGATTATTTCAAAGTTGGGATCGAACACATAAATGGGCTACCTACGTATCCTTTGTTTTGGAAAAGGAATCAGAACCCACGTAGTTCGAGAAATGGAGTATGATGTTTATGATTGATGGCTCAAAGATGAATGTCATAATTACTTTTACACTCTAAGCTCACGTGAGTCATGCTCGGTGTGAGAAACAAGAGGTATTGGTAAAATTTAGACAATTGTGCCATGAAAGATGCAATCATAAGAATTTGTTTGGGGCTTATGTATGGATGACTGCCCAGATAGATGAAGGTTTAGGATTTACTTTTAGGGAGAAAATCCATGAACAGGGTCCATAAAGTTATATGTGCTTCATGGAGATTTGAATACTCTAATCTTGGGGCTTACTCCTAAGGAGGATGCCCAAGTTAGGAGGGGACTTATGATTGGGTTTTACTCCTGAAAAGGAAACCCAAATCAAAGGTAAATTATGACTGGTTAAGAGAAATTTAAGAGGACTTGGGGCTTATTCCTGAAAAGGAGACCCAAGGTTATGACTGAGTCTTATTCTTGAAAAGGAGACCCAGGTTAGGGTACTTGGGGCTTATTCTTAAGCAATATGCCCAAGATTAGAGGACTTGATTGGGGCATACTCCTGAGGAGGATGCCCAAGATTGGGAACTTTGAGAATTTGGGGCTTACTCCTGAGGAAGATGCCCAGATTAAAGGTTTTATAACTGGGGATTATTCCTGAAAAGGAGACCCAGGTTAGGATTCTCTCATCTTAAAGGATGAGGTTGAACGAATGAACTCTCCGTATTTTAGTGACATAAGGATATTTAAATCACTAGACTTTGAGAGAGATTCCACAGAATTTCTTTCAGATAAGAAAGTCAAATCAAGAAATCATGCCATAAATGGCTTTGAAGAGTGTCTTGAAGACTGAATCTTGAAAAGGAAAGGTGTGATGGCTTAAGAGGGGTAAAAATGGGCAAGATGGGCACCCAAAAAGATAGGGGCGCGCAAGTCTTGCAAGGCGCGCAAGTATTCCGTGGGCGCACAAGTATTGGTCGCGCAGGTATACCTGCGCGGCACATGGTGTACTTGCGCGATTTTCAACCAGCATTGAAATACTTGAGCGACTCTTTTTTAAACCCTTTAGAATTTTCTTGAGGTTCTTCCAGAAAAGGGACGCGCAAGTTATATTGAAGGAAATAAGTCGGAGCACAAGTGTTTGATAAGTTTCAACACTTAGGCCTTCCTTCTTCTCTTTAGATCTTCCGTTCTAGGTAAGAAATTACCTTAGAAGTGTTCCGGAAGCTTTGAGAAGAGACTTGGGCGTCGGGAGCTTCAATCCGAGTTTCTGGAAAAATATCCTCTCGAATGGGGGGCCCACGGGGTCTATTTATAGGAAAAAGAAGACCCCGGGCGGTTACCGGGTGGTTACCAATTAGGTCGTGCAAGTCACCTGCGCGACCAAGGTAGCCGCGCAAGTACACTTGCGCGCCAGTTAGATAACTTGCGCGGTGAGGTTGCTGTTGATCCTTTCTTCCTTCCTTTGTTGATTTTTGATGTTTTCTTCAAAGGCTGAATCACTTTGAGCTCAGATATTCCCTTTTCCGGTCATTAGATTCTGTGACGAAAGGAGCATCAACAACTGGTTATTCTCTTTAGGAATAAGATTCAAATTATTCCCCCAAATCATCTAGACATCATTTTCAGGATGTAAGTACAAACTTTTTTCTCTCAAAGGACTGTACTCTCCTATAAGACTGATCAAACTACATGGGATTTGATTCCCATCCACATGGGATACATTGGAAGAATCCTTGAGGTTCAAACCCAACATTTCAAAATATACCATGTTCTTCGTGGGCCATATTCTCAATAGGGTCTAATCTTACATGGAAACCCATATTCATTCCAAGTGCCTTGGTGTGTTTAAACATAAGTCCCACACCAAACATTGACAAAGAACCTTTTTCTTAGAGGTCCATATCACGTGACCTTAAAAGGTATGATGTGTCCCATTAAGCGGCACCGAACTATGAGGGTTCTAATTCCTTTCACAAGGATACATTGGTAACCAATTTCATGGGTACGATCCCAAGATCAAAAAAACATTCATTTTCCTGGATGAAAGTAAATTCTAGAGTGCCCCACGGTGTGGATTAAAAAATAGTATCATCATAACGATGATTAATAGATTGTTTAAATAGTATATTAATGGATACCATTGATGGAGAACCACGAATACATACAGATCATTCCCTTAATAATGAACCATGAACACATTCTGATGATTATAAATTTTACACATGTTAGTAAGTGATTAAAAATTCAAAGGGAAACATATGTTATACTTGGTGAATTAATAAGGATTCATGAAAATATATTAAACTTATTAATAGAGTCCCGAAGTAGAAAATAATTTCTCCCAAAAAGGGTGTGATGAGTCCGACCTCCAATCCTCTCGACCAGTGTACAATCTTATGTATCTTAAAGATCAAACTTAATCAACATCTGACGTTGGAAAGTAGGTCCACATTGGATAAAGAACTGTTGGATGTTTTTGGTTCCATGAATAAATACAATGGAAACTTCCTAGAAGCAGTTATTCTCAAAACTAGAACACACATTTCAAGGACTACGAATCAAACCTTAAAAAAATAAAATGCTCCAAAAAACCTAAACCCCAAAAAACGTAATAATCCCTAAACAACCCTTAAAACCTAAAATCTGTAAAAACCCTAATACACTAAACGACCCTAAAACACCCAAAAACCATACAAACAAATTAAAAACCATAATACCCTAAAAACCCTTAATCCCTTAAAAAAATTAAAACCCCAAAACCCAAAAATCCTAAAAAGTCCCAAAACACCACAATCCTATAAAAACACTTGAAATCCAAAGAACACTAATAAACCTAAAATTCATAAAACCCATAAATATACTTTACACCATAAAACCCTTTAAACCCTAAAAATAATAAAACCCCCTAAAAACCATAAAAACACAAAATATCCATGAAAACTTCAAAAAATCCAATAAAAACCAATCAGAGACTATAAAAACGAAAAAACCCCCTAAAACCCAAAATATTCTAAAACCCCTAAAACCATTAAAACCCTAAA
Organism: Viscum album; assembly: GCA_963277665.1. Classification (NCBI taxonomy): domain Eukaryota; kingdom Viridiplantae; phylum Streptophyta; class Magnoliopsida; order Santalales; family Viscaceae; genus Viscum; species Viscum album. The sequence continues at coordinate 1,593,509,365 of OY728120.1, forward strand.
ACCAAATAAACTAAAACACTAAAAAACCAAAAAAAGCCTAAAAAGAGAAAACCTCCACCCAAGAACCTAGACCATTTAAAACCATAACAGAATCTAAAACCGTAAAAGTCTATAAAACCATAAAACCATAAATGAAACCAAAAAACCTAAACCCCAAAATGTAAATAAAATACTATAAACCTCTAAAATATTATAAAACCCTTGAAAACCTAATGGGCCCAAAAAACACCACCAAACCCTAAAAGACCATAATACCCCCAAAATCCCTAAAGGATCCAAAAACCATAAAGGAACCAAATACCCATAATGTACCATAATGAACTAAAACTCATAAAACTCTTAAAGGATGCTCAAAACACATAAAACCATAATGGACCAAAAAAACCTTAAATACCCAAAAGGACCATAAAAACATGAAAACCCTTATGACCCCCCAAACCCCTAAACTACCCCATAATCCCTAAAAACTGAAAAACCATAAAACCCATAAACCCTTAAAATACCCTAAAAACTTAAAAACCATAAAATACCCTAAAACCACTAACAAAAATAAAACCCATAATCACCATAAAACCATCAAAGAATCTGAAAACCCTAAAAACATTAAAATACCCAAAAAATGGTAAACCCCAAAAAAATACCTAAAAACCCTAAAACCATTAAAAATAAAAAATAAACAATAAACCATTAAAAATAACTACAAAAACATAAATCCAATTAAACCATATACCCTACAAACCTAAAATCCATAAAACACATAAATGATCCTAAAATGCATAAAAACACTAAAGACACTGAAAATCCATAAAAATTAAAAAAAATTAATTTAAATAATAAATCCCTAAACACCATAAGACCCCTAAAACACTAAAAGTTCCTTAATACTGAAAAAACCTCTTACATAAAGCTAAATTCTTCATAACACCCCTAAAATAATAGATACCATAAAATCCATAAAATCCACGTAAATAATAAAAACTCTAAAAACCCCCTTAAATCCATACAAATGTAGAAAAACCCTAAAAGCTTTTTAAAACCCTAAACACCCTAAAATCCTTAAAATTATGAAACCCCTCAATACCCAAAAACACTTATAAACACCAGAAACACTAAAACCCCCAAATAACACTAAAAACACATAAAACACATAAAACCCTAAAAAATATGAAATCCATAAAAGCCCTAATAAACCATGAAAATCTAAAAGCCCCAAACCCCATAAAACACATAAAAACAACAAGAAACACTTTAAAACCCTAAAAACCAAAAAACACAAAAAACCATAAAAACACTAAAAACCAATAAAATACCACAATAACCCTAAAACCCCTAAAAACACTTCAAAGACCCTAAAACCCAAAAAACCCTAAAACCATTAAAGACCTAAAAACCACTTAAACCCTAAATGTCCTAAAAGACCCTATAAAGACTATAAATGTACAATAAAACCCCTTAAACACCCTAAAAATATAAAACACTAAAACCCCAAAAAACTCCTAAAAATATAAAACATATAAAAAAACATAAGCCAACCAAAAAAACCATTAAAATCCTAAATATCCAACCGAACAAATGGAAACCCAAAAACTCATAGAAATACTATACAAACCAAAAGTTAAAAAAAACCTCTCTCAAAAACCTAAAAACGTTACTAATGATAAAATTTCTAATAAACCCAAAAACAGTTTAAAAGCCTTTAAAACTGTACAAAACCAAAAATTTCTAAAAAATTGTAAAAAATTGTAAAAACCCTAAAAACATACAACCCTATAAGAGCCTAAAAATTCTAAAAACCTCCAAAAAATTTAAAAACTTTTAAAATACCCTAAAAACCCAAAATCTTAAAAAATTTCATATTCAATAAAAACCCTAAAACACCTAAATATGAAACCCTACACCCAAGGCCTCATACCATACTCCATAAACCCAAAACCATACTCCCCAAACCCTATACCCAAAACCCAAAACCACAGACCTGAAACCCTATTCCCTAAATCCTATACACTAAACCATAAACCCTAAACACTAGACCCTATAACTTAGACATTAAACCTTGCACCCTAACACCATTCTGTACACCAAAAACTAAATACCGAAAACCCAATACCCTATACCCTAAACCCTAAACCATATTCCCAACACCCTAAACCATACACCCTATACACTAAACCCTATAACCGACACCCTAAATCCTAAAACCTAAATCATAATTCCAACACCTTAACCCCTACGCATTACAACCTAACCGCTTTCCCCAAAACACTAAACCAAATTCCCTCTAACCTAAACCTGATACACTAAATTATAAACCCTACATCCTAAACCCTTTACCCTACACCCTAAGCCCCAAAACCCTATACCTTAACCATAATACAACACCCTAATCCCTAATCCCAAGACCATAAACCCTACACCCTAAACCCTATACCATACACCCTAAACCGTATACCCTACACCCTACACCCTAAACCCTATACAATAATCCCAAAACCCTACACCCTAAAACCTAAACCATGCACCCTAAACAATATATCCTTGAACCTACAACTTAAACTGTATCTATGACACTACAAACATTAATCACTACACCCTATACCCTATACACTATACCCTATACCCGAAATCCTACACCATACACCCAAAACCTTATATCGCACACTCTAATCCCTATAACATACCCCCTAATACCTATGTCCTACACCTTAAACCCTATACCCCAAACCAAAAACAACAAACCATAAAACCCTAAAAAACTGCTAAATACCCTAAAAAATGGAAACCCTCTATAAAACCCTGAAACCCTAAAATCAATTGAATCCCTAAATCCGATAAAAAAATCATTAAACCCATAAAAATAAAAATCCCAAAAAAATCATTAGAAATCCATAAAATAAAATAATAAAACCCTCCAAACCCCTCCAAACCCTAAATAAACCTAAAACTCTAAAAATAATTAAACAATTAAAAACACTACCAATTTCTAAAAAACCATAATACCCCCTAAAAATCATACCAAATCCAAAAAACCCCTTGAAAGAACAAATACTTCCAAAAAACCCTAAAAACCCCTAAAATCCTAAGACAGAAAAATAATCTAAAGAACACAAAACAACAAAAATAATCTTGGAATATATAAAACAACCTTTAATCCCATAAAAAATTCTAAAATCCCAAAACTACGAAAACCCATAAAAACATTAAAACCCATAAAAACATTAAAACCCCTATAATCCATAAAAACCGCTAGGAGCATAAAAACCATGAAAACCCCAAAACCAAAAAATAGAAATGGGAAAAACACTCATATTTTTTATTCTATTTTTTCATGTATCAAAGTGCATCATAAAAATTCTTTAACTGCTCCCACATATAAAGAATAAGTTAAAGATGCCCTGTACTCATTTAATATGGATAGAGAAGAAGGTATGGATGGATTTACCAATATGTTCTTCATGTTTTACCTGGAATTAATTCCATTGGAGATAAGAAAATTCTATCATAAAATTATTCCTTTACAGCATTATCCCTCATGGAATCATCTCCCACATTATTGTGTTAATTATTAAGTCATAAAATGAAATTGATATAAGGTATTTCTGACCAGTTCCCATTTGGAATACAATTCACAAGTTCATTAGAAAAATTATGGCCTTTAGATTGTGTAATGTTATGTATAATATTATAACACACAATAAATTTGGTTTTTTTCTTGGAAGAAATATCCAAAATTTCATCTACATGGACTCATAGGGGATTAAAATCATGCAGAAGGAATCAAAGCAAGAGAATTTTTCCAAAAATTTTGATATTTCAAAGGCCTTTGACACTATAAAGTGGTGCTTCATATTCAATGTTATTGGAAAATATGGATTCTCCGCTACCTTTATTTGGCTGATCTCTACCATTTTGACAAGTGCAAGGGTTTCAATCCTTATCAATGGATCGACGATGGGTTTATTTACATTTTCTCGTGGAGTAAGGCAAGGGGATCCAATCTATGGACTCCTTTTTCATCTTGTGATGATTATTTGAGTCAGTTAATCATTGAGTTCTCATATGATATACATTATAGGCCTATAAGGGAAGGAAGATATCTCCATGTACCCTCTCACATCCTTTATGTTGATGATATATATTTGTTTGGAAAAGCTACCAAAGGAACGCTAGATTTAGTTTAAAAGATTTTTCATCACAATAAAGAGGTGGTAGGGAAATCAATTATCTCGAGAAAGTCTTAAATTGTATTTGTAAAAGGGATTTCAGTTTCTAGAAAAATATGGATTTCAAGAGCTCATAGAGTAATAGTTGTGTCTTACCCATTTGAATACCTTGGTATTAGGCTATTTTGGAAAATTGTCAAAAGTTTTTACCTTTAATGTATCTAAATCAACATTCCAAACCATTTGTCGAAATAGGAAGGGAAATGAATGTCCCATGCAGGGAGGGTCAGCTTGATTAAATTTGTTGTCTCTGTGATGTTTTTCCAGGAATTCTTTATCTATAGATGGCTTGTCTCTCTTATCAATGGACTATAGGACAAGATTATTTATTTTTCCTAGACAGGAAATATTAACAAAATGATTATAGTAATTTTTTCTTGCATAGATGTACTAAACTAGTCAACATGAGTGACATGGGTATTAATTATATCGGGAAATTTAATGATTCCCTCCTTGAAAAAATCATGTAGGTTTTTATTACATCCCAGGACGATGGCCTAGATTTTTTGTGTGATAGATTTACTCAAAGGAATCACAATGGATACTCAGGGTTTATTATATACTATACTTGGTCTTACATGATATCCTCTTTTAAAGACCTTATGTCCTGTTCAGAATGGGTTCTCCCAAACACTCGAATCTAAATTGTATGAATAAAACCTATTTAGACAATCCCCTGAAAGACATGGTGCAACCTCCACCAAGAAGAGACCATCTTTCCTTTGGATATTTCATTCAGATGGTTGGTGATTTTTCTGAGATCCTACTGGCTCACAATATCCTATAAATCCGAAGATACATATTTGTTGATACAGACACTATAATCTAGAAACCATACTTCACTAGGTACCTCAACACCACAAACATCTATCGAAATAAATGTCTGAAGAACATCAATGCTTCATCTGGATTTCTTAAATTTAGGAAAGATTCCATCCCTCCATAGAAGCACATATTGTTGTGTAAGATATTGAATAACAGGCTACTGCTAAATAATAATTTACTGAAGAATGGCCTATAGATGGCGTCATCATTCCACTTATGCCTACTAGATTAGGAGAATGAAATGCATCTTTTTTTATAGTAGATTATCATTCATCTTGTGGAAACATGTTCAAAAATATTTTGGGATCTCCCTCAACATGGGAACCTCTCTGAATTGATTGGTGACCTCCTGAAACAAATCACTTATGTTCTCCTGGGTGAGAAGATTTATAATCTGCCTCTCGCGACCTTAGATACTTTCATCGCCCATAAAGTGGCTTCTCAAAATGCATCAACATTTTACAGTAAATGGACCTCACTTTATGAATGGTAATTGACCATCTATAAAGAAATAAATTCAAGGATATGTTTACAAAAAAGTTCCTTGAATAATTGTTCTAATGATATGATCATCTTGTGTACGCTTGGTGCTTCTGGCTAGTGAAAGAATCCATTGACTCTTATCTTAATCAGGTGGATTCACCCTCATCCGACATAGATCATAGTCAACATGGATGGTGCAGCATCAGGCACATTTGGTCTTTCGATATGTGGGGGTATATTCCTTATATATAAAGGCTTCCTGAAAGGGGGTCTCTTTAACCCTATTGGGAGAAGAAATACTTATGAGTTGGATCGTTGGGAAATGATCAAGGATATCAAATTTTCAGTTCAGTTTGGGAATAATAACCATTGGTCTCAATCTGATTCAATGTTGGCAGTGGAGGCCTTAAATCCAAAATAAAAAAGTGTTCATTGGATAATTCTTCCACAATGGATTTAATTTCTCATCCTCTCCCAAGACCTTACTCTGAATGTAATAAATGATTATCAGTAGGTGAACATGGTGGCAGATGCACTTTATAAGATAGAAATTGAAGAGGCATGCTCAAGATGGTCCTTAGTCTCCCCACATTTTTGTTCTCCATTAGTGGTCTTGTATATGAGGGGTGATCCTCACCCCATTGTCTATAACCCTTCCTTTTAATACATCACATTTACTTTATTTCAATAAATCATGGCGGGATGAACATGCTTTGTTCTAAGCCTTGTTTATGTAAAACCATAAAAACATTAAAAAAACCAAATTACACTGAAATCTCCAAACACCCTAAAAGATATTAAAACACCTAAAATTTCATAAAAACACCTAATACTCCCAAAAATCCCTTAAACCCCCTAAAAACCCTATCCCCCCCCCCAAACTAAAAAATCTAAAATGACAATAAAACCCTAAAAAAATTAAAGACACTAATAACCACAATAAACACAAAAACCCTTACAAAATAATATAAACCAAAAAAACAATGAAAACCCATAAAACAAAATAAACACTAAAAACCACAAAAACCCATTAATCCCAAAAAATGCTTCAAACACCTCAAAAAACTCTAACCCGCCCCCCAAACCCCCAAAACCTCTGAAAACCCTAAAAATATAAAAACCATAAAAAGGTGTAAAAAACCTAAAATCCCTAAAAACCCTAAAAACATGATAACCCTATAAAACCATAAAAACCTTATAAAACATAAAAAACCCTAAAACACATAAAATACAAAAATCCCTTATAAAAACCAATAAATATTTTAAACCCCAAAATCCCTTAGAAACCCTAAAAAAGAATTAAACAACCCTAAAATGGTTTAAAACACTAAAACCCTAAAATACCCTAAAAATACTAAAATAAAAAAACCAAAAACCCCCTATAAAAAACTTCAAAGTCCCTAAATCTCTTAATCAACCTCAAATACTAAAAAATATAAAAAAATTAAAAACTGTAAAAAAACTAGAACACAATAAAAACCTTAAAACCTTAAAACCACTAAAAATCTAATAAAACCCTATAAAAACTGTAAAAACACTAAAAACTGTAAAATAGTCACAAAAATACTAAAAAAACATGAAATCCTAAAATCCCCAAAACTCAAAAAAAACCAAAAAACCCTAAAAACCATAAAACACCAAGAAAAAATAATAAAAATCTATGAAAATCTAAAAATCCTTATAATCCATAAAAATCTAAAAAATAATAAAATGTCTAACAAACATTAATAACCACTTAGATGATAAAAACCACTAAAAAATTTAAAACCCCTAAAATACCATGAAATAACATTAAAATCACTACATCCCATTAAAATCCCAAACCCCCTAAAAAACCAAACAACCCTAATGATACATAAAATCACTAAAAATATTTATAACCCGAACAATTGCAAAAAATAATAAAACCCAAAAAAATCCAAAAAACCAATAATATACCCTAAAACCTATGAAGAACCAAAATATTTATCAAAACCCATAAAAGACCATAAAAACCCTCAACCATAAAGGTCCCTAAGAACAAATTAAAACCCATACAAAACCACAAGGCCCCTAACTACCATTATAAATCTAAAAAAATTCTGAAAGCCCAAAAAACACATTAAAAACCCAAAAAAGTCCCAATATATTTTAAAAAAAGTAGAACACCCTAAAAAACGAAAACCCCTAAAAGTAATAAATAACCCTGAATCCCAAAAAGCAGTAAAAACATTAAATTCCTAGAAACCATAAATAACATAAACCCCTAAAACCCTAAAAAACTAAAAACCAAAAATTCTAAAACCCATTAAAAACTATAAAAACCTAAAAGACCATAAAATAACCAAAAAGAACATAAACACCCTAAAAAATTGAAGCTGCAAAATCCAAAAAACCTAAAAAACACTAAAAACTATTAAAATACCAAAAACCCAAAACCCCAAAAAACAATATAAACATTAAATATAATAAAAAAAATTATGACCCTAAACCCCTAAAAAGACTAAAACCGAAAATATATATATAAACCCTAAAAACCCTAAAAACCCAAAAAATAAAAAACCCTAAAAGACTAATAAACCTAAAAACCTTAAAAAACATACAAACCTAGAGAATTAACTATTTCCACTGTTTAAAACTTTGGAAATAGGCCCCATAACAATGGTCGTAGCCTACAACCATGGTTCTGGCCAACCGTGGCCACTATCACTATGGTAGTAGGTCCATGCCTATTTCCATAGTTAAAACTATGGCAGTAGCCTAAATAAAAAATGTCATCAGCGAGTTTCAATCCCAACACCTTCCCTTTATGATCCATCATACTCACTAGTATACTGAATGACAATTAATGTATATATATATATTGTGATATATATATATATATTAATAAAAACTCTGGGAATAGCTTCAATATCATGGTGGTAGGGCTTCCTGTCAAATTTTTGGAGGAAATTTTTGTTCCCGTGGAAGAGCGGGAACCCTATTTCCACGATTTCGGAGAAACGTGGCTATAGGGAATTTAAAAAATTGACCTATAGGCACGGTTTTGAAAACTGCGGCCATAGACAATAAAACTATGCCTTTAGCCATTGGGCTATATCCATGGTTCTGAAAACAGTGGCAATAGTCCATGGAAAACATGCCTATAACTACGGGTTTAAAACCATGGATATAGGCCATAGGACCGTTGCTATAACCACCTATAGCCACGGTTTTAAAATCATGGATATATGTCTGTGACAATAGCTTCATTTTATAGTTGTGATAAAAACCCCTGAATCCCCCTAAAGACCATTAAAACACTAAAATTACTAAAACTCCTAACAACCCTAAAACACCCCTGAAATCCATAAACTCATCAAAACTACCAGCACCCCCCAAATCCTAAAATCCCTAAAAACCCCAAAATTTATAAAAACCTCTAGAACCCTATAAAAACCAAAAAAATTCCAATACTCTAATGGCCAGAGATGGGACAAACAAACAAAAATACTACCTCAATATGCATAAGGGGGATAGAAACTGAGACCTATCATAAAGCAATCACAATGTGCAACCATTAGGTTGTTCCCATGGGGCGTTCCCAAAGACCCCTAATAATTATAAAAACATTAAAAACTATAATAACCATAAATCAAAAAAAAACTATAAACCCCTCAAAACACCTAAAAACATATAACCCGTAAAACACGAAAATCCATTAAATATAATGTACCCTAATACCATATAACCTACACCCTAAAACCTAAACCCTACACCCTTAACTCCAAACACTACACACAAAAACCTAAACCCTACACCAAAAAACATATACCTTACACCCTAAACCCTAAAACATAAATCTCACACCCTAGATCCTACACCCTAACCCTTTAAATCTACACACTAAACCCTACTCCTTAGACCATAAACCCTACACCCTAAACCAAAAACCATATACAGTAAAGGATAAAAGACCCTCAAAACACTAAAAGAAAATAAACATTCCTAAAAACCGTAAAACCCCGCTATACTTTCTAAAATAACATCAAACCCCCTAAAAATATTAAAATATCACAAAACAACTAAAAACCCTAAATGGCCCTTAATCCCCTAAAAACAAAAATCCCCAAAAAGACCCAATAACCCCTAAAGAACCCCTAAAAACCCTAAAACCCCTAAATACATAAGAGAACCCAAACACAACGTAAAATACAAAAACCCATAAACACCCTTGAAACCCATAAAACCATTAAAAACCATAAAACACCTAAAAAAATGAAAATCATTAAAAACCTAAAAACCATAAAAAGATTCAAAACCACTAAATCCCTCAAATCCCGCAAAAACATCCTAACAATCCTAAAACAACAAAAACTCTAAAAACCCAAAATAAACCCTAAAATCCCATAAACCCGTAAAAACCCCTAAAACATTGAAAATGCCCTAAAATTCTTAAAAGACCCAAAAAACCGAACACACTAAAAATACCCAAAATCACCAAGACCCTAAAACCACATTAAACCTCTATAAAGACCATAATAACCCTATAAAAATCTAAAACACCCTAAAAACCCTAAAAACCCTAAAACCCCTAAAACCATGAATAACCAAAAAATTGTGAAAACACAAAAAACGTAAAAACCTCTATAAAAAACTAAAAAATAAAATAAAACATAAGAATTATTTAAATCCCCTAAAACCATTATAACACCCTAAAACATAGTGAAAATTCCCTAAAACCCCATGACCCAAAAAACCCTTATAAACCAAAAAACCTGAAAAACCATTAAAAATCTAAAATATATCAAAACACTATAAAACCCAAAATATTATAAAATACTCTAAAAACCATAAATCCTTAAAAACATTAAAACCAAAAAAAACACATAAAAATCCAAAAAAAAACAATACCAACCCTTAGAGGCCCTAAAACCCCTAAAAGGACCAAAAACCCCTAAAAGACTCACAAATACCTTTAATCCCACTTAAATACTATAAAAACCTAAAAACCCTAAAACATTAAAGATCCCAATAAATTCTAAAAAACCTTAAAACAAAAGAAACATAAAAAACCATGTGATCCCATTAAAAACCCAGTAAGAACCCAAAACCCCCCAAAAAACAAAAGAACCATAAGAACCATAAAAGATCTAAAATCTCCAAAAACACCAAAAGACCTTTAAAACACCTAAAATCCATAAAAGAACCTACAAAAAAAAGAAACGCCTAGAAACCCAAAAAAATTACAATAAATGATATTAAATCCTAAAACCCGCCAAAGAACATAAATACCTAAAAACCATAAAACCCTTTGAAACCCTAAAAAACCATAAAACCCTAAAAGATTGAAAAATTCATAAACCACCATGAAGACTGTAAACCCCCGATAACGACCCAGAAACCCCAAAAAAACTATAAAACTATTAAAAATCTTAAAATGACTAAATATTGTTAAACACTAAAAGAACATAAAGGACATAATGTCCCTAAATACCCAAAAAACCCTTAAAACATAATAACCCTAAAACACTAAAAACCATTAAAACCACCTAAAACACCCAAAAATCCCTAATATACCTAATTGAAACTAAAATCCCTAGAAACCCAAAAGACACTAAAAACACAAAATTCCCTAATGGACCATAACACCCCTAAAAACCAAAGAAAACTGTAAACCCCCTATAGGATCCTTAAAGCATGAAAATTTAAAAAGGAGCATAAAAACCCTAAAAACTAAAATACATTAATCCCCTTAAAATGTTATAATATCTTAAAAACTATAAATTCCCTAAAAAAACCATAAAAACCTAAAAACTCTAAAAATAATAAGAAACATCAAAATTGAGAAACCTTAACAACCATAAAAAACGTAAAACACCTTAAAAAAATAGAAACCCTAAAACTCAAAAAACCATAAACAACCTAAAAACCCATAAAAATCTAAAAACATAAAAAATTTAAAAAATTTAAAAATCCAAAAATCCTTAAAACCTATAAAACCCCCCCAAAACCCCCCTAAAAGTACCTCAAAAACCAGGAATCTTGAAAAACCTGAAAACCCCTTAAAAAAATAAACTCCCTAAAGCCCTATGAATCTATAAAATTACAAAATAATACATAAAACACCTATTAACCCTTCAAAAACTCTATAACCCTTAAACCCCATAAAAAATCAAAAACCACACAAAATACACTTAAAACCACAAAAGAGACCTTAAAATTCCCTGAAACACTAAAAGGCCCTAAATTCCTAACGCCCAAAAATATCCTAAAACCCATAAAAAATAAAGGTACAAAAAACCCTAAACCATAAAAGGCCTAAAAACCCTTAAATTCCAAAAAAAATCATAAAACACTAAACACCCTAAAAAACCTAAATCCCTAAAAATTCATGCAAACTCTTAAAACCCAAAAAATAATAAAACCCTAAAACCCCTGGAAAATCAAAAAAAACCCAAAAAATAAAATCCAATCCCCTAAAAAAGACTAAAAACCCTAAAACCTAAAAAACCATTAAACCCTTTAAACACCTAAAAAACCTCAAAACCTAAAGAATGAAAAAAAACCGAAAACCACTAAAGAGACACTTAAAACCAAAAAAAATACATGAATATACCATAAAAACCTTATAAAACCCAAAAAACCCTAAATAACCCTAGATAAACTGAAAAAGCTAATGACCAAAATAAACTAATAACCTCTAAAACACCATGAAACCCTAAAAATAACCAAAAACCCAAAAAGAACCTATATCACTAAAAGACCCTAACTCATCCATTAAATACACTAAGATCTCTAAAACACTAAAACCCCATAATAAACCCTTTAAACCCCTAAAAACATAAAAACCCCATAAAAGTCAATTAAACAATAGAAAATTAAAAAAAGTCTAAAAATATTTAAAACCCAAAAAAACATTAAAACCCCTAAAAACCCTAAAACCCCTTAAAATCATAAAAAAGTAAAAAACACTAATAGGCCTAGAAAACATACAAACTCTTAAAAAAATAAAAAACCCCTAAAGAACCCAAAAAGACATTAAAAATGCTACAAGACCGTAAATACCCCAAAAACCCCAAAAACCCAAAAAAATACTATAAAATCTAAAACAATATAAAAATTCCTAAAACCTTAAAACCTATAAAAACTCATAAAACCCTACAAGACCCTAAAATCCATTAAAAACCCTTATAACACCTAAAACCCCTAAAACCATGAAAGACTCTAAAACTCACCAACACCCACCTAAAATCCACACATTTCCCTAAAAAGCCTAAAAACTAAAAAAACAACCATAAAACTCTAAAAAATATAAACAGTTAAAAATACCCTAAAAATAACCTAAAAACCCAAAAACCACCTAAAAACCCTAAAATCGATAAGAGACACTCAAAGCCCCAAAAATCATAACAGGCCATAATACCCAAAACCCCTAAGAGATACTAACGACATTAAAAGCCATAAAAACCCCTAAAAACCTCTAAAAATCTAAAACACATAAAAACCCAAGAAACATTTACCACCCCAAAAAATCCTAATTTCCATGAAAATATGAGAATACCAAAAAACTCTCGAAAACCCTATAAACCCATAATAATTATCAAAAAATCAATGAAACATTCGTGCCATAAAAACCAGAAATCACTATTAAAACCCCATAAAATCCCTAGAACCCCTACAAAACATTTAAAAACCCTAAACACAATAAAACACTACAAAACCCTAAAACCACTAAAAACCAAAAAAAAAATAATAAAAACCCTTAAATAAAAATTAAAAACCTAAAACCCCTAAAAATCCTTAAAGAACTCTAAAATAACACTAAAAGAAACCTAAATGAACTATAAAACCAAAAATGGGACCTAAAACCATGAAAGAAACCCAAAAAACCCTAAAACCACTAAAAAACCATAAACCCCTTGGGAAACCCTAAAATCATAAATTTAATAAAAACCCTAAAAATCCCTAAAACACTAAAAACCACTAAAGCCCTAAAAACCCATAAAACCATAAACTCTTAATAACTAAACCCAAAAACACCCCAAAAACCTCTAAAAAACCTAAATACCCTAAAATCCATAAAAACACAAAACATATCTAAAAATAAATAAAAACCATAAAACATCCCTAAAACCCAAAAAACATTAAAACCCAAAAAACTATATAAAATTTACAAGAAACCATTGTTGACACAACTCAAGAATACAAAAATATCATGGGGATCACTGTGGATATTTGAAAATTCTAGGACATAGTTTGAAGAGTTAAAGGAAAGTCAAATACTCCAAAAGCCTTATGTAGAAGAGCTACGCAACAGACCTGCATGGCAGAGATACATGACAGACCTGCATAGAAGAGCTCCATGGTAGAATAATTTCAAAGCCCCTATGTAGAGTACCTGCATGGAGGACTTGTGCGGAGTACCTGCGCGGATGAAACTTTCATGGACATTCCCATCCATGCATATAAATAGAGACTATGGGAACCCTATTTCAAGGACTAAAATAGTTGAGAGAATCTATGATTCTCACATTGTGTAGCTGTTTCGCATAGATTCCTCAAATTGTCTCAGGTAGCTCTCTAAATCTCAAGATAATAGATAATTAAACACGATAAACATGTTTTGAATGTATTTTACAATTTTTACATAGGTTTGGTTCTACAATGGGAAACACATTTATCAGTCATCATTCAGATCCATGCAGAATACCTATGCACCACATCTGCGTGGCATACTTGTGCGCCATAGCTGTGTGGTATACCTATGAAACCAACCTACGTGGTATACATATGCGATACATCAACATGGGGTACCTTTGTGGCATTCTTGCATGAGGTACCTACACTGCCGAGCTTGCATTAAAGCCCACATACCACCTCATGTACCCTCTCTAAAAGTCATTCATGGTAGGGTATCTCCTTCCTTGGGTTCATTATTGAAAAGAGATTAAGTTGAAGCCTCCAGAAAAACCTCATGACTTATCAAACCTTTGGGAAGGGAACATCATAGTGTCTCCTATTTCGGTTTGTATTTCCAGAGTCAGAGGTTTCACAAATTTGTTTCACAATGGGGTTAGGATTCATGGAGTGTCTGTGGGTTTTTATATCCACAGTCACATGGAACTTTCTCCCAGAAACAGTGTTGGGAAGTTATATGTTTGAAGGATTAGGGTTTGGGTTCTGTCCTCCCATTTTCATCTCTAAGACCCAGAACCTCACGTCACTGTTAGGGAAGGTACGATTCACACTTTCTTTTCCATGAAAGAAAAGGTGATGTATCCCTCCACTATGAAGATCAATTTTAGGGCATCCATCATAGTGTATTCTTCTAACAATCATTCTTTCTTTCATCCATTGGACCCTTGTCCAATGTGAAGAGAATAGAGGGAAGGAATGTCACCTCTCCCACTTCACGGGTCGCCTCTCCCTCTTCCACAGTCGACGTGGCCTCTTCCACCAGCAGAGGAGGGAAAATTTTAATGTGAAAGTGCCTTTGTTGAATCTTCCACATCATCTTCTTTCACACATCGAGCCTGACTCACATGGGATTAGAGATTTATAAGGATTACAACTTATGAACAAATACCCACATGGAATGAACTACACTAACAATGATTCCTATTGTAATTGGGATACCTATAAATCCATATAATGACCCAAGCTCACTAGATATCCTCTTCAAGAATCAAACCATAATCCCTTTAATCTAGGCATCCTTCATAAGTATAAGCCCAAAATTTAACCCTCAAATCATTAAGTCATCCTTTTCAAAAAGTAAGACCAACATCATTTCCCTAAAAGGACTATACTCTCCTATATGACTTATAGAACTATGTTGGCTTTGATTCCCATCAATATGGGATACGTAGGAAACCTCCATGATGTTCAAAAACAATACATTAAATAAACCCTATTCTTCTTGGGCCATAATCCCCATAGGGTATGATCCTACTTGGAAACCCATATCCTTTCCATGTTCCTTGGGCTGCTTCAGCATAAGTCTCACACTATGTTTTCACTAAGCACCTTCCACTTAGATGTTCATAACACATGACATTAAACTATACAACTAAGTCCTTATCACATGACCTTAAAAGGAATTTTGTGTCCCATTAAGTGGCAGCGAACTACGAGGGTTCTGATTCCTTTAACATGGATACATAGGTAGACCATTTTATTGGCATTATCCAAAGATCTAACCTAACCTTCTTCTCCCTATATGAAAATAAATTCTAGAGTGACCCACCGAGTTTCTTAAAAAACCAGTATCATCATAATGAATACTAAAATAATCTTCAAATAGCATGTTAGAGGATACCATTGATGGAGAACCTCAAATACATACAGATATATCCATTAATTAAGAACACTGAATCCAATCTGATGATTCTAAGCATTACACATGTTAATAAGTGATTTCAAATTATAAGGGATACTTATGATATACATGGTTTGTTGTTAAGGATTCATGAAAATATCGTAAATTATAAACAGAGTCTCGGAGTAGACAATAATTCATCCCAAAAGGGTGTGATGAGTCTGACCTCTCATCCTCTCAGCCAATGCATGTTCTTAAGTATCGGGATGTCCAAACATAAAGAATTCCTACCTTTGGAAAGTAGGTACCCTTTCCATAAAGAACTTTTGGATATTTCTGGTTCCATTAATAAATCTAATGGAAAACGCATGCATTCAGTGATTAATAAAATGACAATACATGATTCAAGGAACTACGTTACAAAAATGGTGAACCCAACGTGAATCCTTAACCAAGTTAATAATGTTACCCACCTATTAGGACCCTATAAATTTATAAAGGAAGGCCAGAAAAAAGAATCAATCACGCATGTATCCATATAAAAAGATGATGATTTAATTCAGTTTTTTGTTGTTTCAAATTGTCTCTGAATTCCCTTTACTCCAAAATGGAATTCTTCAAGGATACATCTGTGACCTTCCCAACCACTGCTCAAGCTAGATCCCCATCCATAGGAAGGATGTCATCACCAAGACAACATATTCAATGTCAGGTCTCTAATGTGTTGGTAAAGGAATATCATTGGCACGGTACAATATCAACATTAGAGACTGCTCGACATGCCCTCCATGTCAATAAAAATCCTCGATCATCTGGCCAATGATGACAGCTGATTAGGAAGAAGATGGTTCCAAACACCATCTTCAACTATTTTTGGTCCTTAACCTCAGAACAAAACAATCAATACCTCTCGTACAACATGGATGTGGGTCAAGTGTCCACTCTTGGAATCCATTCAATAATTCAAGAGTCCTTAATGAGGAATCTCACCAACAATCACCACCAACAAAAAATTGCGGTAGTGAACCCCCAACATAATGGTGATTTTTCCTCTAGACATTCGGCCTAGGTTTCTAAAACTAGGGCTGGAAAGATGAATTGTGATGGAGAATGTCTGCCCCCATGCATGAGAACTATCAATACCCATTGATAGGAAAAGGTGGATAAGAACATGCACATACACCTACTCCATATATAGAATTGATGTATATTCTAAATAAGGATACTGAAGTTACCAAACACATCTTATCAATGATGAATGGGGAAACACAAATCCCGGTCCATATTCTTGAAGCATGCCAGGATATTATAATAGCCACTTTAGCAGTACCAAGGGAATAGACACATAAATCTATCCTCACACATCGGATGACACATCGGTATGACATGCCAAAATAGATACACCCTTCTGTTCCAGTCCAAGAGGGTCATGGGGCATACTCCCCATATCATAAGTACAACAAGATTGAAAACATACACCCTTTCCAAATGATGGTAATCGGTCTGTTCCAATAACCTATCCAATTCAAGCACATACACTTTCCCATGATAACCACTTTTCCCAAAATGTGTCCCCTATTATGTATAAGAGAACATCTAAGAAGAATTATTTCCAAGAACAACTCAAAAATAAAGTGTCATGGTTTGATTTGGATCCTCTGAATGCTGGAGTTCTTGAATCCCTTAGAAAGTTATCTATTGCAACTCAAGATCCAATCCTCTCATTAAAAAATTATGAGAGTGGTAGCAGTAATTCTAAAGTTCCTAATCAGAAAATTCATAATGAAGGTTTGTGTCATTAAGATTTGGTCAATTTAGAGCTATTATCTCTGGATGAGAGCCACTGAAACACTCTATGTGTTCAGAAGACTAAGGAGGAAGAGGATTCATCACTTTCTGTAATCCACCATGGTGATCCGCCCCATGACGGAATTCGCTGTGAATGTACTCTCCGTAGTAGTATTTATATTTTTCAAGACAAATATATAGTTGAAAATGTAGCGATGATAAAGCCATCATTTCTCAAGGAACTTGCAAACACAAGTCTAGTCATGTCTGAAGCCTTGTCATTGACAGGTGAAACACTTTCTCAACCTAAAGATATCTATAGGGAATGGTCATTCCTCGAACCTCCCTTGTGTCATTTATGATCTAATACAGAGCATCCATTTTGGTCACACCAAGTGGAGAAACCTCTAGTGACTGATGATGAAGATGTGTAAAACAAGAGGAAATAATTTGCTTTGGGAGAAGTACAAGTCATGTTCTTACCTATTGAAAATTCTCAGTAATACCTTCTAGAATTTATTGTATAAGATTACATTCATGATATTCTCCTCAACCTATGGATGACTCTTAATCATTTGAAAACCAAAGTATTATCATATGATTAATATCAAAATCATGTAATGATAATAGAAGGGTTTCAACGTCAAATTAACATAGAGCCTCTATCAGTTTCCCAACATCCAAAGGTTGAAAACAGCAGAAAATCGGATAAAACACTATTTTTTTGAATATTTTATTGATAATAAATGACGTAATTTTGAATATTTTAGTAATTTCATGAAAATTAATCTTAATTTTGAATCAGATGCCTCACCTCTATGTCTTTATGTTTTAAATATCTTTCATGTGAGGATTCTGAACCATTCTTTTCATATTCTTTACATTTACCTCATTTCTTGAGATAACCAAACCATTCATTATTTAACCAGAATTTGAATTATTCCTGTCAAAACTTGAGGGTTTGAGGTACTTCTGTTTTAAATTATTGAGGCATATTTTTGGTATTAAATCCCTTATTTTCAATGAACACTTTTTTATAATATCCTTCCTTGAACATTTAATCCTTGTAGCCATTATAATCCATGAACATACATTTATGTTAATCACATTAGAAGCCAATTTTCCCTATCCAACCAACTCTTGAAGTGAAATTGCTTAATATAATTAAACTTTAGTATAGGGTGGAGCTATCTTGTGTTGTGCTACCACATTTCCTGATACTTCGAGTGGAAAATTAAATTCTATATAGATTTGTTTGATGCTGTAAAAAATAATCTTTATGTTGGAAGGTATGCCTTTTCTGAAGCATTCAAGAAAACCATGTTTCAGAAGATTGATATTTTTTCTACTAAAATGTTTAATGGCCTGAACATTCCTTTATTGTTCATGATGTTGAAGAATAATTGATGTTATTGGGATTGAGGAGGAGACTTTATTTAAGTTAAAATTAGATCAATGCAATTTTTCTTCAAAAATAGTCAACCCTCTTCAATCAGCCTCATAATTTTTCCCATCTAAATACTTCCAAATGGAAGCCACAAAAACCCTTAAAGAACACATGATAATCATATTTCCTTGATTCACATTGGGTGGCTATGTTAAAATTTATCACGCCTATGGTGACCCTTGTATTAATTTGAATGAGAAAGACATTTCAAAAAATATTTACATTTGTGTTATAAGAGAAAATTCAAGTGAGGTATGCTTTTTGTGCATTTGATGATAAATGAAGTGGAAGTATAATGAATTATATAAATGAGGAACTTGAAATAATGGTTTTTTATGAGGCCTTATATCTTTTGTTTCTTGGTGTGGAATTTTTGGATCTCAAGGATACGTGTTTTAAAATTAGTTTTGATTTGATACTAATGTTTACTTAATATGAGGTTTTTCCAATGAGTGAAAAAGGTTAAGTGTTGGGGAGTTGATAAAACACTATTTTTCTTAATATTTTATTGATAATAAATGACATAATTTCGTCACATTGTGCTATATATGTTCATTTCTGAAATATTTGGGATTAGATCATTCATTTTAAAATTTGATGAAATGTCCAATTTAAACCTTTTAAAATTAACTGTAGTGTTTCACAAATAAATATTTTAATATGAATTATTGGAACATAAATTTTTTCAAAATTGTTCCCCACATAATATTACACAACTTTTATTGCGGCCATTAGAGCTAAATCATGCATTTGGTTGGTGAAAATCGTCTATTAAGTCAAAGTTTGGATGGACTCACCAAATTTGACATCACTTCACTATCTGGGAGTTATCTTCTTCATCCAAGCATGGATTGGGCCCAACGTTTGAGGGAATCTCGGGGACCTGATTATGAACAAATAATCCTTTTATAAGGAGAGATAATTATCTTGTTTTGTTGGTCAACTGTGTAGTGAAATTGTGATTAAATGTTTTTTCTGAGATTCCCCATTCACCCTTGAAACCACTTTGAACCTATCCTCCTCACCACACAATAAATTTGTGTTTTCACTCTTTGATATTGTTGGTCAAGGGTTTGGGAAGGTGTTTCTGAAAAGGTGGCTCTTGGGAACCCCTCACAACACATGGAAGAGATGTTTTGACAAGGCATTAGAATCCTTCAGCGTGCATGCCTCACTGCTCGAAAGAAGCTACGCTAGTTAATTTATGATACCCCATCTAGTGTTTGTATTAGAGGATGGGGTTCACATGGTTAATTTCAATTAACTACACTCCAAAATCTGCAAAGTCTGCCAAAAGTGGTCTCATGAAATGTTATTTCCCATGGTTGTCCATAATCAATAGATTTTGTATTTAATCGAATGTACGCTCATGAATAAGCCTCATCCAGCTATCATCTGAGTTAGGTGCAAAGAAAAGAAGTTGTTGACTTACATTTACATCCACCATCTGAGAATCTTGAGTAGGCATCCCTATTAAAGGATGTTAGGCATCAAATAATTAAAAGTTCTAAACTAGAAATGCGATCTTATGAAACAGGCTATTTGAGTGCTTGTTGGATAATGCATCCAGCTAATGTTTGAACAAAAATTTGCAAAATCGGAAGATAAATTTCAAGAATCTCAGCTATAGAAGTTCAAGAATCACCTTATCATGCATGGCTGGGGGATAATTTAATTTAGCCTTCAAATTACATAAATAATGTTCAGAGATTTGAATAAGAATAACTAGAACAACCCCAACCAATAGGGTTGGGGGCTTTTTCACTTCTGCAGACTCCTACTCAACAGAAGTCAGTTTTCTCCCTATTAAGGAACAAGCCACAAGGAAAGTGTACAACTAAACTATCTAAGGATTCACTTAGGGTTACTATCTACCAAAAAATTCCCAGGAATTCATCACAAAGGAGAATAAGGTCTCCTGGAAGACACAAAGGGAGACGATCTTACAAAAATTTTGTTAGAACTCCATCGATGCATTATGCGTCAGTGAAGAAAATTAATACCATTGTAGAATATATACCAAAAAATGAGTCAAGTTCTGGGGAATTAGAAGATGAATGTTTTTTACATAATATGGTACACACTGAGGCAAATGAAGAAGTTGTGCATACCCAAAATTATAGGCTTACCCAAAATCTAGGTATGCCTTCACATAACCAACTCTCACCCCTTAGAAAGGAATATAACAAGGGGAATGCAAAAATTCAGATTGCATCTCACTTTTTCACTGGTTAAGGTCAATCTCTTTTTCTTGAAGAAATATTTACAGGAGAAGAAGAGGGAATAAAGGAGTTTAAAAGACTTAATACATAGTTACTTCGAAGTTGCATTTCTACTAGATGCACTCCCCACTGATGGTGGTGCTGATATTTGTGTGGAAAATATTCATGATGAGTTACGCAGACCATTCATCTCTATGAAATACACATGAGGTTTTCGAGACCTTACTTTAATCGCTCAATAGATTGAAGAATCTATTATAGAATATAAAGCTAACACTTGTGTAATTCCATCAGCTCCATTGAGGAGGATAGGAAAGGCAAGAAGCTGCTATAATTACACTCAAGTAGGCACCTATACCTGCTTCTATTTCAAGATCATCATCATACCGAAGAGTTCTGCCACTAGAGCACCTGGAAAATGATCGCCTCATCAAGATGATCAAAGATATTGAAGGAGGAAATATATTGAGGAATTTAAAAACAAAGTTTATTCTTTCCGGAATGAAGAAGTTTCTATTTACTTGATCTAATCTTTGGAAAGAAAATTGGTTCAGTTTCCATGGTGGAAGAAACCAAATAAATAATGAGATGGATATCTTCTAAATTATTGTCCCTTTCACCAGATGTTAGGGAATCTCATCAATGAATGATTCGTGTTCAAGGACGTCTTGAAAAAGATGGTAGACTCTAAAAAATTGAAACTGAAAAGTTTGTCAGCTAAAGTAGCATGTTTTTCTGCTACTGATCTAGGGGAATAGAGAGAATAGAAGGAATCCAGAAGTAAAAATGTGCATAATTATGATTATTGGATGATCAGGAAAATAATTAACTGGACTCATGCAATTTTATGAACACTTTTGAATCAACTAATTGTGTCTTCCGCCACTTCTTCCACAATAAAACCATTTTCATCAACTGGTTGATCCTCAAAGAAACGAGATGGTCAGAAGGACAAAGAGCAGTCAGAAGATGATGAGTTCATGTTAAATCCTATGATGTCCTTGACCCTGGAAGATTTCATTCAATTTATTTTCAAAATCATGGGAACCGCCACACAAAATGGTACAACCAAAAATAACCTTCCAAGAAGAATATTTATCAGATGAATAATTGATCATCGGTTCTATCAACGTATCCATTTAACTATTCCTTATGCAAATGGAGATTCGGATTATAATTATTCGGAATTACTTATACCTAATTGGGTAAATTGATGATGATTTCAAGGTTGAGGATACATGGGATTATGTGGGAATTCCATAAACCACCATTTTGACTCTACCCCTACTCGAACAATATATGCGGAAGAAACTCGGGGAAGAGACCATCTGAGGGCTCAATAAGAACAACGAGTTTCTTCCATGAATGATAGGTTTGGTTCTAATATGATTATTTTGGAGGACCTGTTAGAAGCCTCACCATGTTTCTCTCAGCATGTTAATAGACCTAGTTAGTATAATCTACCAAATCCAGGAGTATTTTCAACTTATTCTCTGACAAAGAGTACATCTACCTCAGAAGCATAAACCTCCAAAACACCTAAAAATCACATATTCATGATGGAAAACACTGACCTTTGGACCAAAAGTATGATGTCTTGAAAAAATTGTACCATGTACCCTCAAAATTATCAATTCTGGATGATTTGAATCTGTTAAAAGACCTTCATGAACAACTTATTGAGGCTTTGTCAAGTCCTCAAGAGGTTGAAACCAAAGTTTTTGCTACTGAGGTTTACCATATAGTGAATGATCATGCATAATATCACGCAGTCATATCTTTTACAGATGAGGATGAAGATGATGTTGTACATGGACATATCATACCTTTGTATTTATCTGGAAAGGTCAATGACATAGACATTTGGAGGGCCTTCATTGATAATGGCTCTAGAGTCAACCTCATTCTAGTTCGTACACTTCAACAATTGGTCCTGACTGAATCTTACTTCTCTCCATCAACATTAATGATTCAAGATTATGATAAGAATGAGAAAAAACCTCTAGGAAAGATTACACTCAGAACTCAGTTTGGAGATATTGTGTCTAATTCAGATTTCGTGGTTGTTCATCAGGACATAACATTCAATATTTTGTTTGTAAGGCCTTGGCTACATCAACATGCAGCCACACCTTCGTCATGCCACGGATTTCTTAAGTAAAATTTCAATGGTAAAATCGGGACATTGTATGGTGATAAGGCTCGATTCAAAACATGTGAATCTCAATACATTGAGTCTATGTTTTATCACACAAAATGAATTAATTTCATAACAAAATAAATAAAATGATTTAATGCTCTGAAATGGACTAAAAAAGATCCCAACAAATCCATTCTCACATTTGAGTATAGATTATGTGTAACCTATTAATCAAAATGAAAAGGTAAACCCAAATCCAGGCACTCCTCCAATAAATTCTACAATGTTAATTGTGGCAATTGATCCTGACAACATGGGAGAAACTATTTATTCACCAATCAATGGTGGAATCCTAAATGGAGATGTTTTCATTTTATATGCTAAACTACAACATGCCTCTACTTTGTCAATCAGAATAGAATAAATAGTTGAAATTCTTGAGGAAGACAAATATGTTGATTCTCAATCCATTATTCCCTCTTTATTTCCACCGGAAGACCCTTCGTCATCACTAGGGTCAGATATGGTGGCCTTTTCATCAGGATATTTAAATAAGGGATCCCCTTCTAACTCTCGGAGTTTTTCCTCATCATCTAATATTTAAGAGGAAACAGAAGAGGTAACACATAATGAAGAAGAAGAGGAATATCTAGGGGATGCTCCTACTTCATTTGAGGAAGGTTTCTCTACCATAGTGGATGAGCTCAGAGAATTAAATCTTGGTACAGAAGAAGATCCAGGCCCCACTTTAATTAGTGCGGCCATGACCTATGAAGAGAAAGTGGTTTATAATTCATTTCAAAAGAAACATCAAGATATATTTTCTTGGAATTAAACAAAAATTCCAGGACTTAATTTTGATGTAGCCACCCATCACATGGGATTTCCTGAAGATCATCAGGTATTCAAGCAAGAAACAAGAATAACACACCCAAATCATGCCTCTAAAATTGAAGATGAAGTTGAAAAGATTATAAAGGATAACATTTTTACATAATTTCAATATCCCAAATGGCTTCCCAACATTTTCCCAGTGAAAAGTAAGAATAATAAAATTAGGGTTTTCATTGATTTCAGATATCTTTACCTGCATTATCCTAAAGATGATTTTCCAGTTCTGATTACAGAGAATTTAATTGATGCAATGCCTAGATATAATGCTCCTTCCATCATAGTTGGAAACCAAGGGTATAATCAAATCTGTATGGCCCTAGAGGATGAATAATCTAAAATCATCAAATCACATCAATGTGTGATTTTCTATCTGGTAATACCCTTTGGATTATAGAATTCTGACACAACACATTGTCGTACCAGGCACCATATATTCAAACCCTTCAGAAAGAAATTTGTCGAATGTTATGTGTATTATTTGGTGGTCAAATCCATAAAATTTTCCAATCATATGGTTGATTTGGATACCATATTCCATAAGCATTGGCAACAAATTTTGAAGATGAACCCCTTGAAATCTGCTTTTGGGATAACCTCAGGAATGTTCATTGGCTTCGTTGTATGCCATCGGGGTATCAGAGATGATCTGTAAAAAACAAAATCAATCCTTGGTATTTTTCCTCCTCAAAATTTGAAATAATTAAGGGGACTCCAAGGACACTTGGACTAAATTCTGCACTTTATCTCCAATTTGTAGGATAATGTTATCCCTTAACCAGATTAATGAAGAAGGGAGTCACCAACCAATGGAATGAAGACTATCGAGAATATTTTGATACCCTCAAGAAATATCTCTTGAGTCCACCTATATTAATTCCACCTGTTGAATGATGGTTGATTACTCTTTATGAAACAACTTTAAAGTGGTCACTAGGTTCCTTCCATGCTCAAAATACTGATGCTAGGAATGAAAACAGCCATTACTATCTCAGTAAAACTATGCATGATGCAGTAACACAGTATTCAAGTATTGAAAAGTGCAGAATAGAATTAATCTTTTCTGTTTAGAAATTGGGTCACTACCTACAACAGCCTGATGTCTAATTGGTATCTCGCAATAACCCTTTCAAATTTATCCGTATTCGCACTATGCTTACGGGGTGTCTGTCACAGTGGATAGTTATTTTTCAACAATTTGATATCTAGTTTGGGCCTCAAAGGGAAATAAAAGGTCATGCTCTAGCTGACTTCCATGATGAGCATCCATCTGCATAAGATACATCATTAAATGATGATCTTCTTGAAGAAGAATTATTCTCCATTTAGGATAATTCCCAAGCATGGGAAATGTAATATGAGGGTGCTTCCATAAGTCCAAAAAGGAATAGAATGGAAAACCCTAAACTCAACATTGTATGGTTAGGAATTGTCCTTATTTCCCAAGATAAGGTAGTGTTGCCTTATTCCTTCATGTTTTCAGAATGTCGAACCAAAAATGAGGTGGAGTATCAAGCTCTCATCACAAGATTGGAATTAGAACTTCAGGTGAAAATGAATCACTTAAAGGTAAAGGTGATTCAAAATTGGTAATATAGAAAATCAATTGAGAATAATCTATCAGAAAACAAGAGTTAATCCCTTTGTGTGATTACGTCAGAGGGTTAATGGCTGAATTTCCCGCAGATCCAACATTGTCTTATGTCCTGCGATCACAAAATGCCCATGAAGATGTACTGGCTAATGTAGATACATCCTTGGTATATCCAAATCGGGAAGAGATAATCATTAGCATAGCCAATCGTCGTGTGGTCTCACCTTTTGTTCAGACCAGAATGGATGAAATCAATGGAATTTTCCTTTTTTCTAAGCCATATGGTCACACCATAGGATGGAGAATGTCCATCATGGAATATCTTATCAATGGAGTACTTACACTTAATAGGGTTGAAAAAGAATAGATATGGTGATGAGAAGCCAATTTTACTCTTTATGATAGTCAAGACTACAAAAAGATCCCCTATGTGATGACCCGACTCTTTGGCAAAGGTACAGATTGTTAGTTTTTCTATCGAATCATTACTTTAAGCTTGTTTAATGTGTGTAATGTTCTAAGGAAGGTCCATAGAGTGTTCAGGGTTTGTTTGGAGCCCGAGAGTTTGAGAAATGGACTTGCAGATAGGGGTGCATGGCCTGCGCACGGCATGCGCACAGGTTGGTTAAACTGTGTGGCCTTTGGTAGGGAGGTAAGGAGGTGCGCTTGGTTTGCGCACGGTTTGGGTAAACCATGCGCCTAAACCATGTAACCCTTTATCTGAAGGAAGTGGGATATGCATGGTTAGCACACTGTTTGGTAAACCGTGCGACCCTGATCTGGGTAAAATTTACAAATTTTCCCTAAATTCTATTTAAGCCTAAACCTATTCTTTCTTTCTCCTTCCCATGGACAGAACACAGGAGGATCCCTCCTTGAGCTCCCAAACCTCTCTCTCACTCTTTCTATTGTGGAGCCTTCGTCTGGTGTCCGATTATTAATCCGTCTGAAGGGTTGGAAGGGCCAAGGTAAGGATAACCTCACACACCCCTTTCTCCTTGTAAAATCATTAAATCCGTTGTATTATTTTACCGTAGTCTCATATTCCCTATTTTCGGGGCTTTGGACTAAAACTCAGATCTCTTGTAACCATTTGCGAATCTGAGGTCGATATTGAGCAAGCCTGATCCTACAGCTCTATGGTAGGTGGCCATGTGTTCTCCTTTTGGGTTTTCCCTCTCTTTGGGTTTATAACGTCATGTCGGTGGTTGTGTTTCGCCAAACACTTTATTTATATTGACTGCTTACTATCTAAATGACCCGAGTGTTATAAAGTGGATGAATCTATCATTATTAGGGTGTTTAGATGAGGTATAGACTGGGAGTGGTCAACCATAGGTGATATGCTTTGAGATTTGACCCTTTCTCAACTTTGATGCTTAACGATATGTCTTGAAAGGGCATTTTCCATGTTAGGAAAATGAGATGACTTGGTTAGAGGTTGGCTAGGATGAGATAACCAGAACCCCTTGAGTGAATTGAAATGTGTATATGCCAGGTTTTTCTTATGTGACATTATTAGATGGAAATTCCATTCTTTATTAATGTAATATGATATAAGATGTAATTCCTTATATAATGTGATGTGAATGGTAATTTCTTGCTATGTTGACATCCTTGTGATAACCCATGTTGGGCAGGAGGAATTCTTACCCTATGCCAGATGAATCTCTGTGTGTTGGGAAGAAGGCATTCTTACCCCGTTCCAGATGAATCTCTTTGTGTTGGGCAGGAGGCATTCTTACCCCGCGCCAGATGAAACTTTGTGAAATAGGAAAAGATGCATTTATACCTCTTTCCTATATAACCTTTACAGGTGGGAGTCATTTCTACCCCCATGCAAGCTATAGTGCTTATGGATGAGAGTCATGCTTACCTCATTCCAGTGATAACCTATATGTATGTACATATACTCTGGTGACTTGTTCAGATTTCCAGCCATGAGCTGAAGCAGGAAGAGCCACCAGGTGTCCTTTTGGAACCTGAGCGGGAGGGTTGTTTATTTACTTTTCGTTACTTACCTGAAGTATTTCACTCATTACTGCATGCGAACACCTATATGGATTACACGAAGACACCATTGGTGGTGGCCTATTAAGACTTGTTTCACACCCTACCTGGGCGGCCTCCTGGGCACCCATGTAGACTTTACTACTGTAGGTACTAGTAGGGGAAAAGGCCCAGCGTCAGGATGTTGATACATGTATGTTAAAGCTGGGGTTCTAGAGCAGAGGATCGAGCTTGGCTAGAGATGCTCATGGACTAATTTTGTTCTCTTTTTGTATTACTTCATAGCATTCTTGTCTTCTACTTCCATTGTATCAGCATGCTATGCATCCATTTTTTATCAAACACTGCCTATGAGGCTTTTGTATACTTATCAAGGTTTTCCTTACTTCCGTTGTTCGGTTTGTATGTTTCCCTATTTCTCCTATTATCCATTGGTTGTGTTTATTATATATATATTACTTTTCTACCGTCCCGCTGTGTACTCTGACATGGGGGGTCAGTCTCCCCACTAACTTACCATTACACCCCCGCTACTAGTCGGCACCCCTGGCCTAAGGGGAGACGAGCCAGGGGTTATGTGGCCAACCGAGCTCAGGGCTCGGGTTGATGGGCAGCCGAGTTCAGGACATCACACTCTACAAGAGAGTCTTTGATTCAATCCTCCTTAGATTTACTGATGAATAAGAGACTACAGATTTCATAAAATAATTACATTCTAGAGCTTGTGGTCCCCACCTGTCTGGGCTCATACTCTTTGATCGGATCTGAAGGCTTGGATACTTTTGGCCTTCATTGAAGTAGGATAGCAAAAATTTCACTAAGAAATACCATCCCTACCAAGTGAATTACAACTTTATCAATCAACCCCTAGAGATGCTATATATAGCTAAATACTCCAATCAATTTGATACATGGGGAATGGATGTAATAGGACCTTATCTTCTAGCTATAGCTAAGTAGTTCAAGTATATCCTTTCTTCTATTGAATTCTTTTTTAAATGGGCCATGGAAATACCTCTCAAAGAAGTTGGTGCCAAAATAATTGTTAGTTTTTTCACATCTAACATCATCACTATACCTGGTGTGCCTAATACTATTTTGATGGAAAATGGAACCAATTTTTGTTTTTCTAAGGTAAAAAAGTTATATCAGGAACATAATATCAAATCCAACCTTTCATCTCACTATCATGTGTCGACCAATGGACAGATTGAGGCCTTCAACAAGACTCTATCATATATACTTTAGAATTTGGCAGATAAAGATAAGAAATAATGGCCTGACAAACTTCCTAATGCTTTATGGACTTATCAGACCACTACCCATACATCTATATGTGAAGCTCTTTATTCATTAGTATAGGAAGCAAAGCAATTTTTCCAATCGAAATGAAACTTACTTCACTTAGAGTTGAAATATGAGACCTTTTTTCTATAGATAAAAGGTATCAGAAAAAGTTCAATGAACTAGAAGGATTAGATGAAAAAATATTGCATACATTTCATTACTTGGGTGTCTATTAGAATAGAATAGCGTGAGATTTTAATAAGGAAGTTTTCCTCCATTCATTTCTTCAATGAGAATTGGTATGGTCTTTAGGAATCCTATTATACTAGAGAAGAAACCTCTAAATCTTGAGCCAAAGTGGGAAGGAACTTATTGCATACTTAATGTTTATTCAAATGGAGATTATTCCTTAATCTCAATGGATTGAGAGATTATTAAGTCTCCAACCAATGAGATATTCTTAAAGAAAATACTTTGTGTAGTTGTACAATTTTACTTTCTACAAGACTAAAAAAATGCACAGCTCCCATGTCCTTGCTGAATGACTGAAATACTGCACGGCCCCAATGTCCTTACTGCAAGACTAAAAAAAATGCATATGCCTCATGTCCGTGTTGCAATACTGAAAACTGCACAGTATAACGTCCTAGTTTCAAGACATTAAACTGCATAAAAACCATAATCATCCATGCTGCATGACGTTAAAATGCATAGTATCTTTTTCCTTTTCGCATGATGTTAAACTGCATGACATTATTTGTCCTCATTTCATGACATTAAACAATACCAGTAATGTTTTCTCTATTTATTGTTAGAATATTCTAAAAGAAAACATCATTGACATCATCGCTACTCCTTGGTAGCTCATGAGTCCGTCTATTTCCTATGTCTTATTTAGATATGCATAAGAACCATGTTTAAATAACTACGTATGTATTGATTCTCATTTTCAGTTAGATACGTAGAGACTACTAAATCTCCAATTTTGGGCCCAGCCATATTAACAACATCTTCATATTTTATTTTCTACTCCTATATATGAATAAAATATATATATATATTGTTTCTTTAAGATATATGATTTGGTTATTATATCATTTAATGTCCTAAGATTTAATGTTCTCTCAGAACATGTCAAAATCCCCTATTCATCATGTCAAACTCGATTACTATGTGGAATAATTGTTTAAAAAACTATGTACGACTTCATTCTTGTCTATTTGGGATACGTAAGTTGCCTAGATCTCGAATCTGGGGCCTAGACGTGATAAAAAAACCAATATTATTTGTATAAGAATAAAACCTACATAGGTAATGTTGTAAGAACTACATATGGCCTGATTCTTTCCCTTAGCAAGACCCATTGTGACACATGGGGTTTATCCCATATTGTAGCTACAACAATTCATTCTTTTCACATTGGTTCATCTCTTCCTTATCACATGACATTAAACTGAATGGAAATCTAACACCCATATTCTTCACTTGAGTCACCATTTTGTTATAGAAGAAACCCTTACTTCTCCTTGTTTCTTACACTGAGGACAGCTCACAAGGGTTTAGGAATTGGATAAAAGTCTTGTTTGTATAAATAAGGTGTCTCAATTTCTTATGGAATTATTAATTTCCTCAATGCGTGAATTAAATTCTCACAATATGATTTCAGAAATTCCCCTTTCTAATAAATTTTAACCATTCATCATATACCAGATTTGTATAGAAATGGTTTTCGTATTCATAACACAAGTCAACATAAAATAAATCATAATTCTTAAAATTCATTTCCTTGGAAAAACCACCCATTGTTGTCTTGTGTCACCCAAATCTTATTTCCCCCTGTATATCACCAGTAAAATGTTAAACTTCAAAGAGCTCTTTTTTTGACTATGTAGTACGTTCCCTTAGGTGGCCTTTCATATGTTTCCTAAATAACATACATGTCAGCCAAAATATGCCATTAGTTGGATATCTAGCATATGTCGTAGTTGTCCCGGAATAACACTACCCCAATAACGGGTTTTTCAAATAAAGGAAACTTTGTTCTTATAATATGACTCTCCCATTTTTTGATACACTTTTAAAATTTGGCGACCATAAAAACCTGGCTCGGGATTCCCCTTGGTAATATTTAAAGAATACTAAAGAAATTCTTAGTCATAGATTCTTGTTTGGCATTTTATTTCAAAATTTATGGTTAAAGCTACTCAGCCTTAAATACTATCCCTTTATAGTCCAGCATCCATGACTTTAAACTGCCAACAACAAAAGACTTGGTACTCATTATATTGAAAACCCGTAAAGGGATATCTAAAAAAAGTCGAGTCCCGTCCACTAAACATACATTTTTTTGTATGATTTAGTAATATTGAGCTATAAAAAAATTAAAAGATACAAAATTTTTGGGGTTTCCCATATAACCCTATAAAAAATAAAATTATGCTCATTTAGGTCCATTGGATTAATAAGAAAATTTGGAGGACTTCATTCTTGTCATTGTAATCAGAGTTGTCTAACATGAAGGTTTAATGATTAAAAAAATAGGGGCATCATCATCATTACATTTAATATTTCAATTATTGAAAATAGGAATGAAGATGCATATGATTGGAGAGAAGAAATCCATTTCATTTATATGGAATCAGAGGGACATCAACAGAATGAATCCTCTCTATCATGAGTCAAAATATACACTCAACATGAATCTTCATTTGTTAATTATCTTCATAAGCCTTATCAACTACCTGTTGATGTTGAGATAGTTGAACAACTCCAGCCACCTCGTCCTAACTAAGTGCTTCCTTAACAGTTGAAATGGAAGTTGTTCCATCTAATTGGGTTTCTCCCATTTTATAATTCAATTGCTCAAGATTGTTATGAACATCATCCAGTTGATGTTAATGATATAACAACTCCTTCATGGCTTCTCTGATTTCTTGTCTAATTTCTATCGATTTTGTGTTGTGATTGGCCTCCACCTCAGCTACTATAGCTTGAAATCTCTCTATATAGATGATTCGTTTAGTCTCTTCAAAATCATAATGTAGCTTGTTCCCCTACTCCTGTCGACAAATGATTTATTTCATTGAATCATGAACTGGTCGTTAATTAAATCTACCAAATCCCAATACATAGAATAATTCTAGGATTTTGGAAAAATGGGACAATAGTTCATCTAAAGGCTCCTCAACAAATTATTCTCCAGATATGCCTCCATGTGTTCTTATGTTCCATGCTAGGAAATTATTTCATATATATGTCTGAATCTAAGTCACTACCATGTGGTAAAATGTACTTCGGAAAAAAAATCACAAAAAGAGATTCATTTTTCTACTTCTCTCGTAATAGTAGAAGCTTTACCTTTTGATCTGGGAGCTAAAAACCTTAAATTGATAAAACAAGGTCATTTTTAGTATTAAATGGAAGAAATAGACATGATCCATAAACTTGATTATATTTATCCAATAATTAGTCAACTACTTGATTGGAATCATCCCCTGTATTCTCAGCTTCAGTGATTTGAGAAAATGTTTCTTTAGAAGGGGCATTTCCAAGAGTTTTATTAGTAATAATATTTGAAGGCTCTGGAGAATGTGTTGATGAATTATCCACTATATTTATTTCAATAGTTCCAACGGAAGGATAGAGTGGAATACTCTGTTCTTAAAGAGCCTTTGCCCCATTTTCAGCAAATAATGCTACAAAAGGTGAACTTTGATGTAAAAAATCAAGTGAAGAAGAACAATTGTGTATTGAAAATGAAAGAATAAGGACTTAAGTCCATTAAATTCCTTATGATAATCCCCAAAATACATTATGGAACCTGGAATATAAATTTTTGGATTAATGGATTCCATCATTTTAATGTATACGACATGGAATGTTATATAATCCTCACCTTTTCAGGTATCAGACAAACATTGCTTGATGCAGAAATTGCATCTACTGACATTCTGTTTTGTTGGATCTTCAATTGGTATAGTAGAATTATGTCTTTTGATGTTTGGTCCAACATAATTATTTATCTCAGATTGCCCTGGGTCCTCATTCCTTTCTTCTAGAGAAATAGGAATATCAGTATTGATTATTTTAGGATCCACTAACGAAAGCAAATGAGGATTGTATTTATTCTTAAGATGCATTTCCTCTCTCTTAGTAGTGCCAGGGTGGGTATAGAAGAATCTTTTTATATTTAACTACTAATATAATAGATTCATCATCATGAACTTGGGTTTCATTTGGGGTTTCTTTTGATTGTATAGAAGAATCAACTCGTAGTCCCTTGAGAAAAGAGAGATACAAAGAGTCTGCAAGAAGAAACATGATTACCAGAGTGTGTTGAGAAAATTACATTCCCTATGGACAGTATAAATACTCACTCCTTTGACGAACACTTCGAATCAATCTCACTGCTCTATGGAATTTCTTTTCAAAAGCTTAGGGAGATATTGAATCACTCCTCCTGGCAGGAGAAACTTGAGGTAATGGTTGAGGATTATCAATCTCCATTACCCAAATTATAATTCTATCTCCTAGAGAATGTTCTAGAGACTAGGGAAGATCATTTGTTGCATTAATAAGAGATCTTACCGGACCATACTTCGGTTATTCAAGAACTAGTTTGGATCTTCCTTCCCTATATTCAAGCTACACAAATACATTTTCATCAAGATTAACGATGATGAATAGTAAAGAATATTAGAGAGAAAATAAAAAAAAGACATTCTCAGTATTAACATAAATATCCCACTCCTCCTTGGAGTCAATAATTAACCCTTCATGTACTCTTAAGTCCTCCATATGAGATACTCGTTGAGAGGATAGTGTTTG
This sequence comes from Viscum album, assembly GCA_963277665.1. NCBI lineage: Eukaryota > Viridiplantae > Streptophyta > Magnoliopsida > Santalales > Viscaceae > Viscum > Viscum album. Next base: position 1,593,543,378 of record OY728120.1, read on the forward strand.
TTCAGTAGTTTCATATATAAAATCCTGCAACTCGGTATTATATTCAGTACATAATTAAAGTTATTATTCATATTGCAATCAGAAGGTTCATTAATGTCACCAGTATCTTGTATTCAAATGTCATGCTGGAGTAATACCCATGCATCCCTAAAATCATGAGTCACACTCCACCAATGATAAACGGATGAAAGTCGCACATAATTAAATCTTGTTATGGTTGATTATGGAGGGGATTCAAAACCTTCTGACTGGTGAGCCTCTTCAGGCCTCCTTTCAACTTCAGAAAGTTCAATGGATGGAATAGGAACCTCTATTTGATGGCGGCGACTGGATCGACTTGGCATTGGAGTAATTGCTTCCCAAGCCCAGGTCTTCTTTTTATACCCCCTGTGAAAAAGTTTTGAGGGATCTGAAACCTATGAAACTTCTATATCATCTATGGCCATGGACTTTTTACCACGATTTCCACGTGAAACAGTCTTTATAGTGGCCACTCGATATATTCCTTTGACAATTACCCATGCTGATTTGAAGAAACCCAAGCTTTTCCATATCCAGCTTCCAATTTTTTTGATTCATCTGATGGAGGAAATATAATTGACAATTTGGAAGCCTATGAATCCGTCAGAATCCATAATTTTCTCGCTACCATTGGGTTATTCTCATGTATGAAATACGTATGGGGAAAAGTGTTTGATTTTTGAAGACAGATGAACTGACGAGCAAACCTATAAGTGATGTAAGCCTCATACATAATTTCACCATCAATCATGGTCAATAATTTACCATCCCTGAATGACATCATATAAGATATAATCTCATAAATATTTTCTTTACCATCGTCCATAAATGTTCCAATTGGTGGGTTACCAAAAGGAAAGAATCTGAATTATCATGAGACATTCAATGCCTTTAGCACCACATCAAGTCTCAAATATAGTGGCCAAATACCAGAAAATTTCTTTAAAAATGGGGTGAATCAACCATTGGTAACTCTAAATGAATTCAATATCGAGTATGAAGAAAAATGTGCTGGAATCTAGCCCCACAACACATTGAATGGCCCAAAAATTATAAATGGATCCTTCCCATTATATAAATGTAGCATAAGATGGTAAATTCTTTCCAATACAGGGGTTTCTAACATAATATACTTCCCTTCTACAAATTTAGTTGGAATGAAAAATGTCCATGATCTTACACCACCTCCGGATTCATGGAGTGGAAGAGAATAAATGCTTAGACACAGAGCAAGGAAAGAATCTAATAATACCTTTTCATCTATATCTGTTTTTACTATATATCCCTAGTGCTTATAGTTACCTTTTTGCAGTGTAGGCCAACAAGTTCTTGAACGGACCCGGTTATCTGTATAAGGACAAATAGATGGACATCCACATGTTGGAACTTTCACTATTGTTGGTTCTAAGAAGGCTTCCATCCACACAATAGCATGAATATCATTCATATATTTGGGTAAATTATTCTCTATTTTAAATAATTAATGGGCCAATGGAGGTTTTTTGTTTGCATCACCCCATTTTGTATCTGGTGGAATGAATTCGTCATACACTTCCCCAATAATGGGAATTCGAGCTATTTCGTAAATATCCTAGAGACAAATACCAACTTTTTCCATGTGTCAAATGGAATGAATTTGATTGCGAACTCCATTAGATTAGTATTTTAGGAATGAAATCATTTTTATAAACATAACTTTTCCCCATCCAGAAAGCTTCATAGAAATAGACGTCTGATAATTCCTTTATGATTTCTGCTCATGTGCAACGCAGCCAGAATGCCCACATCAACTAGTGATTAACACATCCACCAGAATGAAGATCCCAATTTTCCTTCCAACCATTAGATTTATCTATTTGAGAATCCCAAAATGAGGAATCATTTCAAGGTGGTCTTGTCTCTATAATGTGATCCTTCATATCGGATGTGAAAGCACTGTGATGAAGGATGCAACCAATAGAGATCGTTCCATCTTGTACAGGAACCCCCTTGCAATAATTTTCATGCAGTTATAATTGAAGTAATGAAGAAACCAATTTTATGGAATATTCTTCTTAACATATGGAACATGTGCATATTGAAAAATCCCATCCCATACAGGGGTAAGGAATTTTTGGATAATCACATTGGTACATAATTAAACTATTCCATATCCCTAGAAGAGTACTTTCAACAACATCATAATAGTATGGTCCGATGATCATCATCATTTCATTTTGATGAGTCGTAGCTTCTTCAGTACGGGTCATCAAATGAGTCGTCTTTCAAGCAAAATAATTACCATATATTCCCTATTAGGTTGGAATTTTAAAGAGGATAATAAAAAATTTGACAAATGACATTGTTCGTGTAGGTCCTTCGACGAGGTTTGTCGCGTAGGTACTTCGATGTGATCAGTCGCGTAGGTCCTTCGACAAGGATCCTAGAACAATTCATTCAATGAAGTTCTTTGGCATAGCACCGTCACCTAAATAATTTTACCTTGAATAAATTTCAAAATAATTACATGAGAGAACAATGTGATGGGGCTGGGGGAATGAGCTACACAATGAGAGCCGTAAAATTTTAAAGGCACGGGTGAAGAAAATAACAGAGGATCAAACCTCTTTATGTCCCTCTAAAGATCTGCATGACCTGCCTGTGCATCATGCCTGCACGACAGCACTCCACACCATACCTCTGCAAAATAGCTCCATGGAAAACCCACCCTATCCATAAATGTACTAATGGTCTTTTTCTCACAAGACTACCTTAGAACATGATCCTCTTTCTAATTGGATCCAATCCTGAGGGGGGGGGGATTTTGTTAACACTACTTAAGAATAAAAAAGATCATGAGGATCACTATGGATATTTTAAAATCCCAATACAAGGTTCAAAGTGTTCAAGGAAAGTCAAATACTCCAAAAGACCTGCGTGACAGAGCTACGCGATAGACCTGCACAACAGAGCTACCCGACAGACCTATGTAGCAGAGCTCCATGGCAGAATCATTTCTATGCCCATTCGAGGAGTACATGCGCGGAGGACTTGTGTGGATGAAACTACCTTCAACCAGGCCCATCCATGCCTATAAATAGAGCCTTTGGGCTCCCCATTTCAAGGAATGAAAAGATTCCAAGACTCTCTAGGGATCCCAATGCATATATCATTCACTTAGATCCCTCAAATTTTCTAAGGTAGCTCTCTAAAACCCAATAGATGATATAATTAGATAGGATAAGCATGTTTTGAAAGAATTTTTCAACTTTTACGTAGGTTTAGTTCTCCAATCTGAATCACATTATTCTATCATCATTCACATCTTCACAACATACCTTCACAACACATCTGTGTGGCATACCTATGCGCCACAGCTACATGGGATACCTATGCGACCTACCTTCATGGTATACCCGCACAATACATCAATGTGTGGTACCAACGTGGCATACTTGCGTGAGGTACCTACGCAACTGAGCATGGTATAAATCCAACATACGAACACAACTACCCTATTAAAATTCCTTCCATGGAAGGGTTTCTCCATACATGGTTTCCTAATCTGAATAGGACTATGTTGAAGCCTCCAACCAAACCTACATACTTATCAATCCTTTGGGAATGTCACATCTTCGTTTCTACTATTCAGGTTTGTATTTCCACATTCAAAGGATTCCCACATTTTATTCACAATGGGGTTAGGATTCCTGGATTGTCTATGGGTTTCTATATCAACAATCACATGGATAAATCTCCCAGAAACAGTTTTGGGATGTTCTCGATATGGAGGATTTGGGTTTGGGTCCTTTCATCGCCTTTTCATCTATAAGACTCAGAACCTCAGGTCACATGTAGGGAAGGTACAATTCACACTTTCCCTTCCATGAAATTAATGGAGAAGTCTCCATCCCCTACCATGATCAATTTTAGGGCATCCATCCTGGTGTAAGCCCCTAAACTTCATTATTTCTTCCTTCCATTGGACCCTCGTCCAGTGTGAAGAGAACAGAGGGAAGGCTTGTCGCCTCGCCCTCTTCTCGGGTCACCTCGCACTCTTCCACAGTCGATGCGATGTCCTCCACCAGTGGAGGAGGAAAATTTTGAAAGTGAAAGTTAATTTGTTGAACTTACAAATACTCTTGTTTCTCACATCGAGCAAGACTCATGTGGACTTAGAGATTTTTAATGATTACAACATATGCACAAACACCCACAGGGAATGAACAATGAGAACTCTGATTCCCACCATAATTGGGATATATAGAAATCTTTCTCAGGGCTCGAGATCACAAGATATTCATTTTAGGAATCCAACCTTAATCCCTTTAAACTGGGCATCCTCCTTAGGAAAATCCCCAAATTAAACCCTCAAATCATTAAGGCATCCTTTTCAAGAATTATGCCCAAAATCATTTCCCAAAAAGGATAATACTCTCCTATAATACGTATCGATCTATGTGGGATTTTATTCCCATATATATGGGATACTTAGGAAGCCTCCTTGAGATTCCAACCCAATACCTTAAATCTACCCTATTCTCCTTGGGCCATATTCCAAACAGGGCCTGATCATACTTGAAAACCCATATCCTTTCCATGTTCCTTGGGATGCTTCAGTATTAGTCTCACACTATGTTATGAATAAGAACCTTCTGCTTTGATTTCCATACCACAAGTCATTAAACTGTACATCTAGTTCCTTATCACAATACCATAAAAGGTATGATATATCCCATTCAGTGGCACCAAACTATGAGGGTTCTGATTCCTTTTACAAGGATATGTAGGTAGCCCATTTTATGGGCACGATCCCAAGATCAAACCAAACCTTCATCTCCCAAGATGACAAAAATTCCAGAGCTCCCCACTGAGGGGATTAAGAAAACAGTATCATCATAATGATGACTAAAAGTGTCTCTAAATAGTATATTAGAGGATAAAATTGATGGAGAACCAATAATACATACGGATATCTCCATTAATGAAGAACCTTGAATGCATACTGATGATTCTAAACATTACACATGTTAATAAGTAATTGAAAATTCAAAGGGGTACTTATGATATAAATGGTTAATTAATAAGGGCTAATGAAAATATCGTAAATTATAAAGAGAGTCCCGGAGAAGACAATAATACTCCCCAAAAGGGTGTGATGTGTCAGAACATGCATCCTCTAGACCAAAGCACATTCTTATGAATCGTGAGGTTCAATATTAATGAACACCTGCCTTTATAAAGAAGGTCCCCTTTGGATAAAGAACTATTGGAAGTTTCTGGATCCATAAATAAATCCAATTGAAACCACCTAGAAGTAGTGATTCTTAAAACTAGAATACATGTTTCAAGGAACTAAGAAACAACCTCAAAGCCTTAAAAACTCCTAAAACCAAAAAACCCTAAACCCCCAATAAATACCTTGGACCCCTAAAACACATAAAAAGATTAAAAAAACACTGAAAAAAAAACTGAAACCCCTATAAAACCAACAAACTGTTAAAATCTTGAAAACCACTAAATACGCTATAGCATGAAAAGCCAAAGAACCCCATAGAACCAAAAAACCCCAAAACATTCTGATAACCAGTAAAGAGAATAAAACATCTACAATAATATTAAAACACCTAAAGGATTCTTAGAACCCTAAAACCCCTAAAAACATTAAAATAACCTAAACAATTAAAATACACTAAACCCCCGATAAAACCATAAAATACCTTAAAACCCCTTAATCACCTTAAAAAACCTAAAAACCCATAAATCCATAAAACATGATAAAAAAATTAAAACCCTTTAAAAAACCTAACATTCCAAAAAACTATAAAAAATGTAAAACCCATAAAGACACTAAAAACACCTAAATCCTTAAAAACCATAAAAACTCATAAAATTCCTAAAAAAATCATAAAACCCCTTAATTACATCAAAAGACCTAAATTAACCTATTCTTAAAATAACCCAAACCCCTAGGAAAACCTAAAAATGCATGAAAAAGCAATGGAAAACCCAAAATCCCGAAAAATCAAAAAAAAAACCTAAAATACCTTAGACCTCCTAAAACCCAAAATCCTATAAAAATTCCAAAAATTACCTAACAAAAATTAAAATCCTAGAAACCATACTCCCTAAAAATACATAAAAAAAACCTCCTAAAAATCGTAGATCCCAAAAAACCCCAAAAATGATGTAAAAAACCCCGAAAACATTAAAACACAAAAAACCCTTCTAACCCGAAAAAATATTAAAATACTATAAAATCCCTTAAAAACCCAAAAAAACTAAAAAATATAAAACCATAAAAACCTAAATAACCCAAAACAACCTAAAAACAATTAAAAACTCAAAACCCTAATACCCTTAAAGCCCCTAAAAGTCCGTAAAAATATTTAAAACCCTTAAAAACCCTAAAAAACCAAATACCCACAAAAACCCTCTAAAATACCCAAAACCATAAAAACACTGAATGATCCTAAGAATAATTAAAAAACCTAAATGATCCAAAAAAATACAAAACATCCTTAGAACTCTAAAGGGACCCAAAAACCCTAAACCCACTAAATGACCCCAAAACCCCACAAAAACCCAAAAGGGCCCTAAAAATTTTAAAAACCTAAATGTACATAAAACCTATAAAAACACAAAAATAACCATAAAATCCATAAGCCCCCTAAAAACCCTAAGAGCCCTAAAATGTCTTTAAAACCACTCTAAAACACAAAAGACCCAAAAAAATCATAAAAATACCCTAATAATTGATGAAACCCTAAAAATAATAAAATACCATGAAAACATTAGAAACCCATAAAGAACATAAAATCAATAAAACTAGAAAGAACTCAAAAATCCATAAAAATATAGAAGAACATAAAACCACTAAAACCATAAAACCCCTAGAAACCATTAAAAACCAAAAAGACACTAAGAAACTCAACAATAAAAGACCTATAAAACACCAAAAAAGACCCTAAACCGTTATAAAAACAATAAAAGTCCCTTCAACCCATTCAACACCCTAAAAAATCAAAAAATTAAAAAACCATAAAAACCATTAAACATGCTAAAACAGAAAAAATATAAAAACCCAAAATACCCTTAACACCCCCCAAAAACCCTAAAAACCCATAAAAGTCCGTAAAACCATTAAAACCACTAAAAGACTATAAAAATATAAAAATACCAAAAAAAATACCCTAAAAACATCAGCTCCTAAAAAGAACCAAGAAAACACTAAATCCCAAAAGACACTAAAACCCTAATTAAACCCTAAAAAATCATAACACTATTAATAACCCCAATACCACTAAAACAACCAAAAGACACTAAAACTATTAAAAAAATAAGATACCAAAAAAACACTCAGAACCCTAAATAAATGAAGTACACCAGAAAACACAATAGGAAACAATAAATCCTTAAAACAACTATAAACCCAAAAAACTATAACACCAAATAAAATATAAAGAACCCAAGAACCCCTAAAAAAGATCAAAATACCCTAAAACCCCAAAACACCCTAAACCCCTAAGAAAAAAAAACATAAAAACACAAAGAAACCCTGTGAAAATTGAAAAAAACCCCTTATACCAATATTCCATCCCCTCCTAAAACCCTACAAAACCATTAAAACCCAAAAATATCAAAAAAACCATAAATATCAATAATGACCCTAAAAACACTAAAAATGAAAATAACACACAATAAAACCATAAATACCAAATGAAACCCTGACCCCCCCACCCAAAAACCCTAAACCCCATAAAACCACTTAAAATACTCAATGATCTCAAAAAACCATAAAAAGAAAAAAACCATAAACACTCCTAAAAGTACATAAAAACTCACTAAAAGTCCCTAAAACCCATCAAAAACATAAAAATACTTAAAACCGAAAAAATCCTTCAAAATCATAAAACTCCCAAAAAACACTAAAAATCCAAAAAACCCAAAAAAAACACCTAAAACCCCACAAGACAACATAAAACTGAATGAACCATTGAGAACCCCTAAAAATATATAAAAACACTAGAACCAAAAAACCACATTAAAATCCTTAAAAAATGAAATCCCCTAAAAACAATAAAAATCTAAAAACCCTTGAAAATCAGGGGGAAACCCTAAAACACTACAAATCTCTAAAAACCATAAAATCCCCAATAATACTAAAAATCGCATAAAAACTCATAAAACCAAAAATTAATAAAAAATTTTAAAACCCTAGAAATAAAAAAAACCATAAAAACCAAAAAAAATCCAGAAAAATGTAAAAAACCATTCAACCCCTAAAATCCCTAAAAACCCATATATCACTAAAAGAACCTAAAACCCTTAAAACCCCCCAAAACCCCAAAATAACCTAAAGAACTATATAAGAGTAAGAGAAGACCCAAAAAACACTTAAGAATAGTAAATCCATGAGAAAAAACTATAAAACACTAAAAAACATACAAAAAATAAAAAACCTAAAATTACTATAAACTAAAAAAAATGATAAAAAACTGGACACCCCCCCATAAAACCCTTAAAATCCATATAACACTGAAAATCCTAAAAACATTAAAAATTCTTAAATTCCCCAAAACCCTTAAAGCCTCCTAAAATCCAAGAAAGCACATAAAAACCCCTAAAAACTATAGGAAAAAAGATGGTGGCACACTCCCCTGGCTCTCTCTCTTGATCGATGCATCATCAAGGTTTTCCCCAGGATTATTCTTGGGGATTAGGTAATGGATCTTTTCCCCTTCAATGTTCTTAGGAGAAGTGTGCTCTGGAAGTTCTCTATGGATCTAAGGTGGCATTTTTTTCCCATCATCAGTTGCTTCAGCTTTCCCGAGAAGTGTATTTGCTTAGACCGTCAACTTTGGATCCATGCACAGATTGGCTTCTTTGTTACTGTGTTCTGGAATCTGTGGTTATGGAGCTTGTGTGGTTTTCTATGATTTCGGTTTGGATCGTATCGGCATGTAACGATGCAAATGACTCTATGGAAGTGAGTTTTTCTCGGGAGTCTCCAACTCATTCCTCGGATCAGCTTTCATCGGGCGATGGATTTTTAGGATCTTGACCTGCGGGTGGTAGTAATCGGTGGTGGCCACGACACTGATGGATCCTTGGGTGTTTCTAATAGTTTGGAAACCCTATAAGAAATAAGGCTCATATCGAGGTTGAGTCTGCAGAGTTGGTGTTTCCACAGCTGGGTCTGTGGCATCAAGGGTTTCAGTGGTGTAGAGGGTTTCTACGAAGACATGGTTTTTGACCTCATCGATGGTCAGTCTCCTCATCTGGATTTCTTCCTTGGTTCTATTTAGTTTTTTATTCTCCGATGATTCTTCAAATCTGGTATGTTCTCTCTTATGTGGTGTTGATTTTGTAATTTTTCATCATTTCCGGGATGTTGGTGGCTCAGGGATTCATTCTTTGTCAAATGTTATGGATCGTTTTCCTGGTGGCATGGTTCGTTGGTTGGGATTTAAATCTTGTTATGGGTATTCTGAGTGAGTTTCTAGTCGAGATAGTTCTTGTTTGTTCTATGTTTTTGATGTTTTTGTGGCAATTGGTGTGTGATGATGCAAGAGATTTGTTGTCTTTGTTTCTTTTAAAGGATGTTCTAGAGGAGGTTTTGGTTGTCGGAAAATGATGTGTTGGATGTTTCTTGTTGTTTGGATGAGATGTGATGAATTTTATTTATATGAGTTTAGTCTGGGTTGTTCTATGTTGCTGGCGGTGGATATACATGGGGAGGAGGTGCTGGATGTTGGAAATTGTGCGACCGGATGCTGGTTTCTGCTTGGCTGGGAGGTGGTATGTTGTTGTTTTTGAAATTCTGAATGTTAGAAACTGAACTGTGAATGGCATGGAGATTATTGTATAGGAGGTGTTAGATGCTAGGATTTGAGCTGCTGGATGCTAGTTTCTGATTGGATAAGAGGTGATAAAGTTGCGGCCTATGTTCTTAGATCTATTGGTTTCCTCTAATTGTTTTTTCATTTTTATGGTTTTTTTGGGGGTGTTCATGATTTTTGGGTGTGGTAGATTGAATCGCCCATAAAACCCTAAAACTCTAAGAATTCAACCCCCATAATGGGCCTAAAAACACATAAAACCCTGAAAACCCCATAGAACACTAATAGCTCATAAAACCCCTAAAAATTTTAAAAAAACAAAAAAACACTCTAAAACCCAAAAAACATAAAATCACAAAATATAAAGAAAAAAACCATAAAACCCAAAAAAAAACCAATAAAAATAGTAGAAACCAAAAAAATACAAAAGGAACATGAAAACCCCTAAACTCCAAATGTACCAAAACACCCTTAAAACACAAAAATTACAAAAAAAAACCAAAAAACCAAAAACCCTAATGCCCTATTAAAAACCTTGAGGAACATAAAACCCCTTAAAAATACAAAACAACATAGATACACATGAAAAAACAATAAATATAAATAACCTAAAAACTATAATATCCCTTAAATGCCCTAAAAGAACCTAAAATACCTAAAAATATTATACGATTAGAAACAATCTTAAACCCCCCAAACAATAAAACCATAAAAGACTTTCAAACCAAAAAAAATCCCCTAAAACCATTTATACACCAAAAACATCTATAAGACATCAAATGATTTAAAACCCATTTGAAAATCCAAGAATTTGAAGAGACCCTTAAAATCCTAAAAACCCTAAGAATAATAGAACCAAAATACCCCCTAAAACCTCAAAAACCCATAAAAACCCTAATAACCCCTCAAAACACAACACCCCCATAAATATATCGAAAAATCCTTAAAAATCCAAAAAAAACCTAAAACCCTAAAATCCCCAGTGAAACCATAAAACAACAAAGAAACTCTAAAACCCCAAAAAACATCTAATTCCAAAAACACATAACAACCCTAAAAAACTATAAACATTATAAATACTATATATCATAATAATCATAAAACCCATAAGAAACACTTTTTATCTTAGGCAACATAAGAAATAAAATATTTCCTAAACACCACAGAAACCCAAAGAAATCAAAAATTTTATAAAAACCCTAAATACTATAAAGTTTCTAAGACAATAAAACCCCCTAAAAATCCATAAAAATCACCAAAGGCCATGAAACACTAGAAACCCATAAACTCTAAGGAAACACGAAAAACCATAACACCTCTTAAAAAACTAAATCAATAAAAACCCAAAAACCCTTAAAACTGAAAAAACCCAAAAAACCCAATAAAAACAATTAAATAAAACTAAAACACTATTTTTTAAATCCACTGAAACCCCAAATAAAATAAAAAACCCTTAAAAATCCCTAAAACCCCATCATACACCTAAAAACCCAAAAAAATCCACTAAAACAAACAAAAAAACACTACTAGAAAAACAGGTATTTGCGACGGGTCATTTGCGACGGGATCCCATCGCAAATGGCTTTTTGCGACGGGGGCCCGTCACAAATGGCCCGTTGCTGAAAATTGTGTCGCAATAACACTTATTTGTGACGGGCCCGTCGCTAAAGCCTTTTGTTGCGACGGTTATTCTCCCCGTCGCAAATAGTACTCCGTATATTTGTAAAAAACTTTTAAAATAGTATTTGCGACGGGGCCCGTCGCAAATACCTTTTGCGACGGTACCCATCGAAAATACCTTTTGCGACGGTACCCGTCACAAATAGCTTTTGCGACGGGACCCGTCGCAAAAAACTATTTTTTAAAGAAAATAAAAAACTATTAATAAATTATTTTAATGCATATAATAATACTAGTATTTGCGACGGGCATAGTATCCCGTCGCAAATACTAAAAAAAAAATAAAATAAATAAATTATTAATAAATTATTTTAATTAATCTAATAATAGAATTATAATTCACAAATAAAAATAATAAATTATTTTAATTAATATAATAATAATAGAATTATAATTCAAAAATAAAAAATAATAGAATATTAATAAATTATTTAATTAATATAATAATATTAGAATTATAATTGATAAATAAAAAAAATATTATTAAGTTATTTTAATTAATATAAAAATAATAGAATTATTTTACATTCAAATATTAAAATAATTCAAGTATTACAAAAAATATAATTAAATTATAATATTATAAAATTTTAATATATATATATAATTTAATATTATAAAATATAAATAATATTATTATTCATATTAATATTGTTATTTAAAAATATAATATTATTAATATTTTATTATGAGACAAAAACTATGAATAGAAAAAAAAATATTTTGATTTCCCAAATTTTATAACATAAATACAAACTCTAATCTGAAGGAGGGGGGACGTGGGGGATCTACAGATGGTGGTGGAGGAAACTCCATCCCTAAAGCATGAGTGATTCGGTGCATGTACTTCATATGCTCCTGATGCTGCTGCTGCCACCGACTCGTCTGCTGCTCGTACAACTGCTGCTGGCGTCGACGCTCCTCCTCATGCTGCTGACGCATCTGCTCCTGCTCCTGTCAGAGACTCTCTATCTGTGCAGGCTGAGATCGCAACTGATCCTCATACTGTGTAGTAGAAGAAGATGCACGAGCTCCTCTCGAGCTGGACGCCGACATCGCAGCACTGCCATAATAATCTCCGGGAGTCAGTCGAGAGCTGATACCAACTACCCGGCCCTTCTCGAAGGCATACTGGGTGGCCTGCATCCATGCCGCCTCATCAAACTGGCGGGCAGTGGTCTGATCTGATGACTCGTCCTGACTCTCAGGCCGGGCTTGTGACGCTGCGGCCTCATATGACTCCTATAGTTGCAATTTAAAATTAAAATTGTGAATATATTATATGCAGTTAATTTTTAAACTTGAAAACAAATAATACTGACCACGATGTGATGTTGACGATCACCTATGAGCTCCCCAGTAGCAGGATCACTATACATCCTCTGATATACGTCGTACTCTGTAATATCGGGGTGCTCGACAGCCTATAAGAATAAAAAATAAACTGTTAATATTTATAGTTATATAAAATATTTATAAATAATGTACGTACCAGATGCTGTCTATGAGTACTGAATGTATGACTCCCAGCTCGATGAGTCACCTCCTGTCTCCCCCGATTCTGCCTCCCCACCGATGATCTCCTCTGAAAGGAACCACTCAACCAGTGCGCACATAATCCATCCCATACATGGGATGAAATATACTCTGGTCGGGGTGCTCTATATGACTCCTCAAAATGTGACACTCCTGCTTTCTTCATCGTAGCTTTTCATAAATTGTGCAAAAATTGACGAAGGCGATCACGCATGGCCACCTCCCATGCCTCGTGGATGGCGTCACGCATGGTATCCTCGATCGGATACCATAAACCCTACAAATAAATCAAATTATCATGTTAGAAATGAAATAATTTTCAAAATAAAAATTATTTATTTACGTACGTACCAACCAATGGACGAACATGGCTTGCTGCACATCAATGGGAATCTGCTCCCATGTGGTCCACGGCTGAGAGAAATAGTTGCGCAAAATAGCGTTGCCCTGTCCGACTGCTATATGCGGAAAACTAAAAAAATAATAAACATTTATTATGTGAATAGATTAATGAAATCTTAGTCAAATCCACAGGTTATCACACGGGTTATCACACCTTCGTGTGCGTGGATCAAACCCAAGACATGGACATCACTCGAGGACGGGGTCAAGAATCATCAATCGTGCAAGACCGCGCCCCCTCCGCGTACTCCCTGGAGCACCTGCAGGCTGAGGGTCATCTGTCAGCAACGCATCCGCATCGAAAGTCAGGTCAGCATCCGCCAACTCACGAAATGTGGCCTCGTCCATCTGAAACAGAAAATGTTACTGTTAGCAAATAATTGATAATTACTATTATATATACATATATACATATTATGATTATATATAAATACCATGGAATGCTATCAGTGTTCATCTTCATCATCATCTTCATATATGTCAATGTCATCTTCATATTCCTCCTCAACATCATCGATATCCGTTCGAGTTACAGTTGCTTCATCTCTTACCATTTCAAATTCATATGTGACATCATTAACATCGTCGTCATCACCGACTCTTAAATGTGGGGTGTCGTCATCGATACTCATGTCTCTTTGTAAAAAAGATTGATTTTGAGTACTCTCTTGAAAAACTTCAATTCTTTGCACATCAGTGAAATCACATTCACTTTGACTAAACTGATTGTCTCGAATTTTGATTTTTATTACACTCCACCAATCAGTCAAGTCTCTTGATGTTGCACAGTACTTTTCATAATAAACTTGATATGCCTGTTGAGCCAATAAGAATGGTTCATTTACTGCGAGAACACTTTTACATTTAATATCGATGATTCCATGAGTCGGATGAACACGCATGCCTCTCTCTGTATCCAACCACCGACATTTGAACATGGTTATGTAATGTTGTCCAAGATAACAGAGTTCAATGATTTCATCAAGTATTCCATAAAAGTAAACTTCATTTTCTCGATGATGAGATCCTCTCAAGCTAACTCCACTGTTCATTGTTTTTTTCGATTCCCTATATGCATGTGTGTGGAATCAAAATCCATTCACCACATATGCATTATAAGTTTTAACAAGTTTGGAAGGTGGGTTACTCAATACACACAGCCGTTTGTCAATTTTATCAGCATGTCGAGACACCTGAAAATTTGTGAAATAATTATCAATATAGTAAACTATACATTGAATGAGTTTCTAAAAGATAAAGAATTTATGTTACAAGTTTTTGAAACCACTGAGAGAAATTTTTCAGTCGACGTTCTTCGAGACCAGATGCTGTAATTTGTGGAATTTGTTTCTTGATATGATTATCATACAACCTATAAAAACCAAAGTTATTTACTGTAACATAAATTATAGAATAAGTGATATAAACACTTACAGTACAACTGATGTCATTTCTTCACAGTTGAGAAGAACATACGTATGAGCTCTCTGATGTTCATCATCTGAAAGCCAGCGTTCATAAACTCCACCAAAACCAAGCTCTGACTAGTTGAAAATAGATAATTGATTGTCGATTTCATCAATATTCCTCTCGTTCTGTCCCATTCGGTTGTGTTTTGAAGGATACTCAGATTCAAAATAATGGGAGCAGAAAAAAGATATTTCCTCTTGCAAATAAGCTTCTGCAATAGATCCTTCAATAGATGCTTTGTTACGTACTTTTCTTTTCAATTTTTGCATGCATCTTTCAAATGGGTACATCCATCGAAACTGTACCGGATCTCCACATTTGGCTTCATATGGCAAATGTAACATCAAATGTTCCATTGAGTCGAAGAAAGACGGCGGAAATATTTTTTCCAGTTTACATATAATTACAACAACATATTTTTTAACTTTGCCTAGAGCATCATAATCTGCCGTAGCCGCAAAAATTTCCCGAAAAAAATGAGACATGTCTGTTATGAAATCCCAAATAACAGAATTCAACAGACCTCTTAATCCAATGGGTAGAAGTCTCTCCATTATAACATGACAATCATGACTTTTTAATCTAGTAATATGACCATTCTTTACACATCTACCCAAATTAGAAGCACAACCATCTGGAAGTCTCAAATCTGCAATCTACTGACAAAATAATAAATGGTTTTCTTTAGACAGTGTATAAGCTGCTTTTGGTTTCAGTAACCTTTCTGTTCTGACATTCTCAAATAGTTCAAATTCTGGACGCCTGCAAATTTGGGCAAGATATAAACGTGCATTTACATTGTCTTTGCTCTTTCATGGCGTATCCAAAACTGTATGAAACAAATTATCAAAACAGTTCTTCTCAATATGCATGACATCTAACATGTGTCAGACCAACAGATCAGACCAATATGGCAAATCCCAAAATATGCTACGTTTAATCCAATTGTGTTCTTTCCCAAAACCAGAAATTTTCTGTTGGTTTATTGTGGGACCAAAAGTGATGAGAGGTAATGAAAATACAACTGATTTTAACTCCGAACCTGATAGCATTTTTGGAGGTCCATCCCTTTCAACTGTTCCTTTTCTGAAATGAGATCTGTTTCTGCGAAAAGGATGATCAGCTAGAAGAAATCTGCGATGACAGTCAAAATAACAAGGTTTCTTTCCATGAATGAGCATAAATGCTTTATTCTCTCCCATACAGTAAGGACATGATTTCTGACCATGTGTACTCCAGCCAGATAACATCCCATAAGCCGGGAAGTCACTTATTGTCCACATCAATGCTGCTCTCAGTATGAAATTCTGTTTCGTTGCAACGTCATATGTACTGACACCAGTACTCCATAATAAATTTAATTCATCAATCAATGGCTTCAAATAAACATCAATATTTTTCTTCGGATGTCCTGGAATTAGTAAAGTAAAAAAGATATATGGCTCCTTCATCAACATCCATGGAGGTAAATTGTACAGAGTTAAAAAAACAGGACAACATGAATATTGACTACCATAAGATCCAAACGGACAGAAACCATCAGTGGAAAGGCCTATTCAAACAATTCTAGCTTCTAAAGCAAAGGATGGATGGACTCTATCAAAATGTTTCCATGAATCACCATCGGCTGGATGATTCAAGCTTTTATTGGTTGAAATATTCTCTTTATTCCATGACATCATTGTCGATGTATTCTTATACATGAATAAACGCTGAAGTCTAGATGTAAGCGGAAAATATCTCAACTGTTTTACAGGAATCAAACCAGACTTCCCGTGTCGTCCTTCTTTATATCTCAGTTGCCCACATGTAGGACAACAATCCAACGATTCATTTTCCCCAGAATATAAAATGCAGTCATTTGAACATGCATGAATCTTCTGGCAAGTAAGTCCCAAATTTCGAACCAGCCTCTGACTCTCATAGTAATTTGCAGGTAAAACATTTCCTTCGGGTAACAGTGTTTTCAGCAAAGAAAATATCTGGTCAAAACAGGTGTTTGTCATTCCGTTATCTGATTTGATAGCCATAAATTTTGCAACTTCTTCTAATTTGCTCATCTTTCAGCCAGGATATAATGCATCCTCAACAGATTTCAACAACTCATAAAATTCAGACAGTGCCAACTCAGGATTTGAAGCTATATCAGCCGGAGTTTCTATATGTTGAACAGATGAACCTGCAACATCATGTACTAAATATTGAAACTGGGATAGATCCGGAATCAAGTTGGTATCACCTGCTCTGGAACTGCGTTCACCGTGTTGATACCAAAAAACATAATCTGGTCGAAAACCAAAACGCAAGAGATGTTCTCCCACTTTTTCAAACGTGTCAAACGTTCTCAATGCACATTTTCTGCAAGGTTATTTTATTTTGCCTTCTGAAACAAATTCTGGATTTGATGCCGCAAATGATAAAAAAGTCTCCACACCCTCAACATATACTGGATTTAAACCAGAACCGTTTGGATTTATACGTTGAATTATCCATATGCGGTCACCTAATAATGATTGTTGACGACCTCGTTGTTCCATATTTCTCTATAAAATATAAAAGCATTACTGGTTTTGAATAATTTGTTAGAAAAAACACTCAAGTAAAGATTGAATATATTGAGAATAAAGCAAAACATGTTACAAATATTGATAATTTTAATATTATATTGATTTTTTATTATTTTAATAATACTAATATAATTTTTTCATAAACATTAATAATATAATAATAACATTATTACATTATTAGTATATTTTATTATTAATATTAAAATAACATAATTTTTTATATTATATACAATTCTCCTTTCATCTGTGTGTTTAACATTCTGTCTCCACATGTAATATTTGCATTCACTTTCACCTCTCCATTGGCGAGTAGGTTGATAATTTTGAAAAAGAATGCAAATATTACATGTGGAGACAGAAAACACACAGATGAAAAGAGAATTGTATATAATATAGAAAATTATATTATTTTAATATTAATAATAAAACATACAAATAATGTACTAATGTTATTATTCGTAAATATTGGTAACTATTCCAAATTATTGGTAATTATTCCTAATTATTGGTAATTATTTCTAATTATTGGTAAATATTGGTAAATATTGGTAAATATTGGTAAATATTGGTAAATATTGGTAAATATTGGTAAATATTGGTAATTATTGGTAAATATTGGTAATTATTGGTAAATATTGGTAATTATTGGTAATTATTGGTAATTATTACTAATTATTGATAATTATTACTAATTATTGGTAATTATTACTAATTATTGGTAATTATTACTAATTATTGGTAATTATTACTAATTATTGGTAATTATTACTAATTATTGGTAATTATTACTAATTATTGGTAATTATTACTAATTATTTGTAATTATTACTAATTATTGGTAATTATTACTAATTATTGGTAATTATTACTACTTATTGGTAATTATTACTAATTATTGGTAATTATTACTAATTATTGGTAATTATTGGTAATTATTTGTAAGTATTGTTAATTATTACTAATTATTGGTAATTATTACTAATTATTACTAATTATTGGTAATTATTACAAATTATTACTAATTATTGGTAATTATTACTAATTATTACTAATTATTGGTAATTATTACTAATTATTGGTAATTATTACTAATTATTGGTAATTAATACTAATTATTGGTAATTAATACTAATTATTGGTAATTATTACTAATTATTGGTAATTATTAATAATTATTGGTAATTATTACTAATTATTGGTAATTATTACTAATTATTGGTAATTATTACTAATTGTTGGTAATTATTACTAATTATTGGTAATTATTACGAATTATTGGAAATTATTACTAATTATTGGTAATTATTACTAATTATTGGTAATTAATACAAATTATTGGTAATAAATACTAATTATTGGTAATAAATACTAATTATTGGTAATTAATACTAATTAATACTAATTATTTGTAATTATTTGTAATTATTTTTAATTATTGGTAATTATTACTAATTATTGGTAATTATTGCTAATTATTGGTAATTATTACTAATTATTGGTAATTATTGCTAATTATTACTAATTATTACTAATTATTGGTAATTAATACTAATTATTGGTAATTAATACTAATTATTACTAATTATTACTAATTAATACTAATTATTACTAATTATTACTAATTATTACTAGTTATTACTAATTATTGGTAATTATTGTTAATTATTACTAATTATTGGTAATTATTACTAATTATTGGTAATTATTACTAATTATTGGTAATTATTATTAATTATTACTAATTATTACTAATTATTACTAATTATTGGTAATTATTATTAATTATTACCAATTAATACTAATTATTGGTAATTATTATTAATTATTACGAATTATTGGTAATTATTGGTAATTATTACTAATCATTGGTAATTATTGGTAGTTATTGGTAAGTATTGTTAATTATTACTAATTATTGGTAATTATTACTAATTATTGGTAATTATTACTAATTATTACTAATTATTGGTAATTATTACTAATTATTGGTAATTATTACTAATTATTGGTAATTAATACTAATTATTACTAATTATTACTAATTATTGGTAATTATTGGTAAGTATTGTTAATTATTACTAATTATTGGTAATTATTACTAATTATTACTAATTATTGGTAATTATTACTAATTATTACTAATTATTGGTAATTATTACTAATTATTGGTAATTATTAGTAATTATTGGTAATTAATACTAATTATTACTAATTATTACTAATTATTGGAAATTATTGGTAATTATTATTAATTATTACTAATTATTACTAATTATTACTAATTATTGGTAATTATTACTAATTATTGGTAATTATTGGTAATTATTACTAATTATTACTAAGTATTGTTAATTATGACTAATTATTGTTAATTATTACGAATTATTGGTAATTATTACTAATTATTACTAATTATTACTAATTATTACTAATTATTGGTAATTATTCCTAATTTTTGGAAATTATTCCTAATTATTGGTAATTATTACTAATTATTGGTAATTATTAATAATTATTGGTAATTATTACTAATTATTGGTAATTAATACTAATTATTACTAATTATTACTAATTATTGGTAAATATTCCTAATTTTTACTAATTATTACTAATTATTACTAATTATTACTAATTATTGGTAATTATTACTAATTATTACTAATTATTACTAATTATTGGTAATTATTGGTAATTATTGGTAATTATTACTAAGTATTGTTAATTATTACTAATTATTGTTAATTATTATGAATTATTGGTAATTATTACTAATTATTACTAATTATTACTAATTATTACTAATTATTGGTAATTATTACTAATTATTGGTAATTATTCCAAATTATTGGTAATTATTCCTAATTATTGGTAATTATTACTAATTATTGGTAATTATTACTAAATATTGGTAATTAATACTAATTATTGGTAATTAATACTAATTATTACTAATTATTGGTAATTATTGATAATTATTACTACTTATTGGTAATTATTACTAATTATTGGTAATTATTACTAATTATTGGTAATTATTACTAATTATTGGAAATTTTTACTAATTATTGGTAATTATTACTAATTATTGGTAATTATTACTAATTATTCCTAATTGTTGATAATTATGGGTAATTGTTACTAATTATTAGTAATTAAATGAATAATTGCCAATAATTAGGAATAATTACCAATAATTACAAATAATAACATTATTAATATATTTTTTTATTAATATTAAAATAATATAATTTTCTAATTTATATACAATTCTCCTTTCATCTGTGCGTTTTCTATCTCCACATACAAATAATACATGTGAAGACAGCAAACACACAGATGAAAAGAGAATTGTATATATATAAAAAATTATATTATTTTAATATTAATAATAAAATATACTAATAATGTAATAATGTTATTATTCCTAATTATTGGTATTTATTATTAATTATTAATATTTATCCTTAATTATTAAAAATTATTACTAATTATTCCTAATTACCATTAACTATGAACAATACTAATAATTTAAATTTATTAAGTAACAAAACAATGTAAACATAATTAAATTACAACTAATTAAGAATAATTGAAACTAATAAAAAATTAAAAATAAATATTAAATTAAAATGAACATAAATATACCTTGAAAATTGATCTGCTCTGATCGTTCTTCAAAACTTTAATATCATCTCCGGAGAAAAAAATTAAACTCGAAAAAAACTGAACTTTAGAAATACAACTTTGAGAGAAGAAGAAGATGGAGTTTGAGAATGATTTGAAAAAAACGGATGGGGGTATTTATAGGTTAGATTATTTGCGACGGGATTCCCGTCGCAAATAGTGTTATTTGCGACGGTACCCGTCGCAAATACCTTAGCCAACATTTATTACGGTCGACGGTGAAATAGTTATTTGCGACGGGACCCGTCGCAAATAACCACCTGCCGACATACTATTTGCGACGGGGGAATATTCCCGTCGCAAATACCTTTTACCGTCGCCGGTTATTTGCGACGGGAATCTTCCCCCGTCGCAAATAGTTTTCCCGCGATTTGGCGCGCAACGCGCGCCATTTCTTTTGCGACGGGGAAAGAAATCTCGTCGCAAAAGCCTACTTATTTGCGACGGGTAAATACCCCCGTCGCAAATACCCATTTTTCCCGTAGTGAACATAAAACCCCAAAAACCATAAATACATTAATACCCTTATAAACACACAAAACCCTAAAACCAAACAACCCCCTAAACCCTAAAATTCTAAAATCACCTAAAAACCATAAAACACTAAAACCCTAAAAACAATAACCCCCCCCCCCCACAAAACCCATAAACTCCCCTAATATCCCTAAAAATACATAAAAATACAAAACAACCTAAAAATCAGTAAAAACCTAATGACACCATAAAAATCCTCTAAAACACTACAACATCCATAAATATCATTAAAAATCTAAAAACACATAATACCCTAAAAACACTAAAATACCCAAAACAACACATAAAATTCTAAAAAACATAAAACTACCCTAAAACCCAAAAACCATAAAAAGCATAAAATCCTTTAAAAACTGTAAAAATCATAAATACCCTAAAAATTAATATAATCCCTAAAAATACTAAAATATTAAAATCCTAAAATCCATAAGAAAACCCTAAATTCCCTAAGAAACTCCTAAAATCTATAAAAATACTCAAAGACCACTAATGACCTAAAAACCCTAAAAACATCAATCCACCCAAAAATACTTAAAACCACTAAAAAAGTACCCTAATCAAACAAGACTCTAAATACCATATAAAAATCTAAAATAACCTAAAAACCATAATCCCATAAAAACCCAAATCCTTAAAAAATTAAAATATAAAAAACCCCTAAAATCCCCGAACAATTTGAAAACCCCTAAAAGAACCAAAAAACCCCAAACCCCCATAAAACCTAGAAAATCCCAAAACCCCTAAATATTCGTAAACCCCCAAATCCAAATGAAACCACAAAAATAGTATAACCCCAAAATAACCTTAAAAACACCTTAAAACATTGGATATCCCTAAAATCAACAAAAAGCTCTAAAACATCTAGAAAACTCTATAAAATTCTAAAAAATCTAAAAACCCCAGAATGAACAAGACAACCCTCAAAAATAAAACCGTGAATACCTTAAAAAAATTCTAATGAAGCCATAAGAATCCTAAAGCACATAAAATCCATGAAAACCCTATGAAAATGAAAAAACACCTAAATGCCCTAAAACCCATAAAATACTAAAATATACTAAGAACCCTAAATGACCCAAAAACACAAAATATCCTAAATCCCCTAAAACCCTAAAAAATGGAAAAACCCAAAAAACATAAAAACACTAAAACCCCTAAAACCCCTAAAAAATAACAAAAAATACCCTAAATTCCCCTAAAAGACACTAAATAAACCTATAAAACCCTTAATAGACCCTTATACCGAGAAACACAGAAAAAACCCTAAATATCATAAACAACCATAAAACCCTAAATACCCCAAAACAAATAAAAAACCTAAAACTCCAAAAAGAATAAAATCCATAAAACCAATAAATAACATAAAATAAACCTAAAACCCCTTCAAAACCATAAAAACCTCAAAAAACTGAAACACCCCTAAAAACATTAAATCCCTAAATACACTAAAAATCCCTGAAATACAAAAAAACCTAAAAGCCCAAAAATCTCTAAAACCTCTAAAAACACTAAAAACAAATAAAAACCCTAAAAACCAAAAAATCCAAAAAATCCCTAAAACTATAAAACCCTAAACCTCCAAAAACTCTAAAATCCAAAACCCCTTAAATACTCTAAAACCCCTAAAACACTAAAACCCCTATAAAACATTAACAACCTAAAACCCCCATTATAAAAACTTAAAAAGCCTAAAAATCAATTAAAAAAACCAAAAAAAAGACTAGAAAACCCTAAAACCCAATAAAAATTTAATACCTCTTCAAACCCCTCAAAAAAATACACCCTAAAACCCCAAAAGCCCATAACACTCCTTAAAACCCTATAATCCCTTAAGAACACAAAAAACCCTTTAAACCCCCTAAAAACAACAAAATCCCATAAAAATTTTAAATACCCTAAAAACCATAAAACCCTAAACAACACTAAAAGTCCTTAAAACCCAAAAAATTTTAAGAAGCCCAAAAGGAATAAAACTGATAAAAATCCTAACACACACAAACCCCATAAAATCATATAAGATCCCAAAATTCAATAAAATTTTTAAAAGATGATAATAATCTAAAATGATAAAGACCCAACAACAATAAAAACCCTAAATGACACAAAAAAAACCCTGATAACATAAAGACCATAAAATTCCCTAAAACCCATAAAAGACTCCAAAAGTCAAAAAAATGTAATGGGTCCAAAAACCCATTAAAATCATTAAGTGACCATAAAAACCAGAAAAATACTAAATATCCAGAAAAACCCTAAAACCCATAAAGGAACCTATAGTCCATAGGACCCCTAAATGATCCTAAAACCCATAAAATTTATAATGGGCCCTTAAAACAACTAATGAAGGAAAAAAAACCCTAAAGTGTCCTAAAGGGCCCTAAAACCCTGTATTACCACTAAAAACCTTAACATATCATAAAACCCTTAAACGAAAATAAAAACCTTAACCCCCCCTAAAACCATAAAATATCATGAAAACACAAAAATATAAAAAATACCCTAAACCCCATAGAAGTCCCAAAATGACCATAAAAAACTGAAATTACCTAAACCCCAAAAACCATAAAAGATCGTAAAAACCATAATTCTTTTAAAATGCTCCAAAACCCCTAATAGACTCTATAAATCCATAAAAACCCTAAAAACCATAAGCCCCATAAAATATAAAAAAATCCAAAATAACCCTAAATCCATAAAAATTATATAGATCCCTAAAAACCTAAAACCCCTAAGGACCAATAATAATAGTAAACCCCCTCCCAAAAAACCTAGAAATAAATAAAACCCCCAAAAAATATAAATACACTTTAATACCAAAAATGCCTAACAATCCAAAATAAACCCTAAAACCCATAAAACTCCTAAAATACTTAGATATACAGAAAAATACATAAAACACCTAAAATCCAAATTAAACCTAAAAATCCTAAAACCCCAAAAAACCCAAAAAACCTAAAAACTGAAAACCCCCTAATATCAAAAACCATAAAACCCCTAAAAGTTCATAAAAATCATAAACCCCCAAATATACCCTAAAACCCTTTAATGACCCTAAATGACCCTAAATACCATATTAAAACCCTAAAACAGACTTAAATAACCTCAAACGCAGTAAAATCCCTAAAAAATTTAAAACCATAAAACACCAAAAAACACTAAAAACCCAAAACCCCCCCAAATCCCTAAAACACCATAAAATCCCTAAAAACATAAAAACCCTAGAATAAAAAATTAACCAAAACCCCTAAAAAATCATAAAAAATCCATAACAACCTAATATCATTAAAAACCTTAAAAACACTAAAAATAGTAAAACCATCTAAAACCCTTATTATAACATAAAGCCCCAATTATAAAATAAAATCCTTGAATCCCTAAAAACATTAAAAACCCTAAGAATCTCCACAAAACCATTAAAATAATAACAAACCTAATAAACCTAAAAAACCAAAGAATATGCTTCAAAATTGAAAAAAATAAACTCCCTTAAAACCCTGCCCCCCCCCCCCAAATCTTAAACACATAAAAATCATAAAAAACAAAAAAACCCTAAAAAATAAATCCCCCCAAAAATACTAAAAATACTAAAACCCCTAAAATACTTAAAAAACTAAAAGGCCCTAAATCACATATAACTCCAATAAACCATAAAATCTTGAAAATACTAAAGCCTCCATAGGTCACATGAACACCCTAAAGGTCCATAAAATGACAAAAAATATAGAAGACCATAATATCTTGAAAATAACACTAAATGACCCTAAAAAAATAAAACCATAAAGACCCTAGAATCCCTAAAAAACCTAAAACCCTGAAAAAAAATCAAAATACTATAAAAACTCATTAAAACTCCATAAAATCCTTAAAACTCCAAAAAACATTAAACACCCTAAAATCACATAAAACCCCTAAAAGACCATAAAACACTAAAATACCCTACAAACCATTAAAACACTTAATGACCCTAAACCCCTAAAATCAATTAAAACACTAAAACCATAAAAACCTAAAGTTCCTAAAACCCATAAAAACAATAAAAGTCACTAAAAACCCTAAAAATATAAAACCATAAAACCCAATTAAAAACTATAAATGGACTTAAAAACATTAAGTGAACCAAAAAACCCAAAAAACCCCTAAAATCACTGAAAATATTATGAAAAAAAAACAAAAAAAACACTTAAAACCACTAAAAGATCCTTAAAACTCTTCATACCATAAAAGACCCTAAAACCGCCAAAAAAACTAAAATCCCCAAAAAATCATAAAACACGTTAAAATCCAAAACAACCATATAAAAAAATATATATAACCCTAAGAAACCATAAAAACGTTAAAATATCATTAAAAACTATAAAAAACCCTAAAAACATTACAGACCCTATTACCCCATAAATCCTAGAAAATTTCTAAAAAAACTAAAAAGTTTCTGAAACCCCCTTAAAGTCATAACAATACAAAAAACACATAAAACTCTTAAAAACAAAAAACCATTAAATACTCCCAACATACCACAAAACTTCACAAAAACACAAAAACACTTAAAACCCCATTAAAAATATCATAAAACCCCTAAAAACAAAAAAACCCCAAATCCCCCTAAAATCAATATAAATCACCAAAACCCTAAAATTAGAAAAAAAATCCTAAAAATCCCTACGAACCCGAAAAATAATAAAAAAGATAAGATCCAAAAAAACCTTAAAAACCATAAAACCCATCAAAACCAAAATAACTCAAAATACACCGAAAAGACCAGAAAAACCCTAAAACCACTAAAACCCCTAAAAGGCTAAAAACCCCAAAACTAACTAAAAACCTAACAACATAAACGACACTAAATACACTAAAAATATTAAAAACCCTTAAACACCCTAAAAACTCTAAAGAACACCCAAAAATCATAAAAACCCAAAAAACCATTACAATAATAAAAATAGTAGAAACATCAAAAAACAACCAAAAATCCTAAAACCAAAGAAAAACACAAAAAAACTAAAAACCTCAATAACACCAAAAAAACCATAAAATAAATAGCAACTAAAAAGGGTAATAATGACCCCAAAAATCCTATAAAAACCCAATACCCTAAAAAACCCTAAAAACCCTAAAAACCCAAAACCCCTAAAATCTCTAAACACATAAAAGCTCTAAATACCATAAAACCACAAATACAATTAAAACCCTAATGAAATTTCGTAAAACCCCTAAAACCTATAATAATCCATATGAAACCCAAAACACCCTTAAAACACTAAAAAACATAAAAGACCATAAAATCCATGAAATCTTATCAAACCCCAAAAAACTATAAGAATACATAAACCCCCATCAATTCCCTAAACTTCCATAAAAAACCTAAAAACCTAAATGTATTCTAAATAGCATAAAATAAACCAAAAAACCCTAAGAAACTCTAAAACCCATAAAAACCCAAAAGACACTAAAAACCATTAAATCAATAAGAATCCTATAAAACACTAAAAACCTAAAAATGAAACTAAAATTCCTTAAAATTCATAAAACCAAGGAAACCCCTAAGACACTCTAAAAACATAAAAAATATTAAAACAAAAAAACCCTAAAATCCCTAAACTCCCTTAAAACTCTAAAACTCCAAAAGGCCCTAAAACACCCAAAAAAACCATTAAACCCCTAAAATCCCAAAAACCCTAAAAACCTAATACCCCGAAAAATACCTAAAACCCATAATAAATACTAAAAACCCCTAAAAACCCTAAAATTCATCAAAAACCTAAAACCATAAAAACCTTTAAAAACTTTTAATACCCTAGAAATACTAAAAAACCTAAAACCCCTTAAAAACCTAAGATGAACAAAAAAGCCTCAAAAACACCCTCAAACCCCTAAGAAACCATAAAACCCCATAAAAATACATAAAATACCTAACAAACCAAACAACCTCTAAAAATTTAGAAAAACTCTAAAACTGCATGAAAACTAAAAAACCTTGAAAATCATAACAATCCCTTTATTATCCATAAAACCCCTTAAAAAACTAAAACCCCTAAAAACAAATACCCAAAAATCCTAAAAACACATGAAATCCCAAAAACCCATAAAGATGGTAAAACCCCCAATGAACCATAGAAATCCAAAAAACCCTATAAACTCTTAATGCCCCCAGAACCCAAAAAAACCCAAAAAAACCATCAAAAAGAGCATAAAAAACCATTGGAAAACCCTAGAAGGAAAAAAACCTTAAACACCCAAAAAAATCTAAAATGATAAAAAAATAGAAAACCCTTTAAAACCCTAAAAATCATAAAACACTTAAGCCCTCCTAAAAATCATAACAACCCAAAAAATCACATAAAACACACAAAAACCTAAAACAACTAAAACCCCTATGAAACCCAAAAATGCTTAAACCTGTGCAAAAAATCCCCTAAATCACTAAAACACCTAAAATCACTAAAAACTCTAAAATCCTCAAAAACCAGAAACCCCTAAAAATACCAAACTTACCTAAATACATAAAATAACTAAAAAATCTTAAAAATAATAACAATACAAAAAAACCCAAAACATCTAAAACCCCTTAAAAACCAAAAACCCCAGAATCCCTAACCCCCCCCCCAAACCCTAAAAATCAAAACAAACCGTAAAAACTGTAAAAAAAACCTTTGAACCCATTACAACATGTAATTCCCTTTAAACCCCCAAACCCTAAAAAATAACAAAAACATTAAAAACCATAAAAACCCTAATTCCCCTTAAAACCCCTAATAACAACAAATACCAAAAAAATTGAAAACCCTAAAACCTGTATAAAATGTTAAAATCATTAAAACCCTTTAAAATCACATAAAAAAAATAAAAAACTCTAAAACAATAAAAACCTAAAACCAATAAAAACCTTAAAACCATAAAAAATCGTAAAAAACCTAAAAAGCATAAAACTCATAAAAACCTAATAACCTAAAACCCCATAATACGCAATGAAAACATCCAAAGAGATATAAAAACCACTAAAAAACCAAAACCCAAAAAAACCCATAAAAATCATAAAACCCATAAAACCCTAAAAACCCTAAAAACACAAAAAACCTTGAAAATTCCTAAAACCCCAAAAAACCTAAATGCCCAAAATTGCAAAAAAAATCTTTTTGAAACACCAAAACCGTTGAAAAAAGTAAAATTCCTAAAATAACTAAAGGCACTAAAATAACAAATAGACCCTAAAAACATTTAATAAGACTAAAAATTCATAAAACATAAAACCATAAATCCATGAATCCATAAATATAGTAAAAATCCCTAATACCCCTAAAACCCCTAAAAACACCTAAACATCGAAAAATAAAAAAAGTATCCCTTAAAAAATTTTAAGCTTAGAAACCCCCAAAACACTGTAAAGAAACATAAAGCCACCTAAAAACCTAACACCCCTAGAAAACCTAAAAACCTAAAAACAATAAACCTAAAAACTCTAAAACCTAAAAAACCAAAAAATCCCTGAAAACACTAAAAGACCATAAACGACCCTAAAACCCCTAAAACACCCAAAAAGACCCTAAAAACCCTATTTCCCTAAGAATCATAAATGACCCTGAAACCCCATTAAATTTTTAAAAGACCCAACAACCCATAAAACCCTTGAAGTCCCTAAAAACCATAAATACCAAAAATACACTACAAACCCCTAAAACTAAAAAAGGCGATAAAATACCCAAAAACATATGATATTATAAAAATCCAAAAATCCAAAAACCCAAAAACCCAAAAAAAACCCCAAACCACCAAAACGACCACAAAACACTAAAAACCTTAAAAGACTCTAAAAATCCAAAAAAAATACAGCCTTTAAAAGACCCTAAAATCCAATTACACCCCATACCCCAAATGACCCTAAAGAACCTACGAAAACACAAAAAACCGAAAATGAACCAAAAAACAGAAAAGACCGTAAAACCCTAAATCCATAAAACCCATAAAACCCCAAAACCCATAAAAGACCATAAAAACCAAAAACCCATGAAACCATAAAATCTAAAAGAATACCCTAATAACCCTCAAATACTTAAAACCCTTAAAAACTCGAAAACCCTAAAAAAACTAAAAAACAGTATAATAACCCAAAAAATAAAAAACCCTAAAGGAACCTAAACAACCCTACAACACTATAATGACCATACAACCCCTCAAACCCAACAGCAACTAGAAAATTATAAGGGAACCTAAAACGCCAATAAGACTCCTAAAACCAAAAAAACCAAAATAAACCTAAAACCCTCAAATACCCATAAAAGAAAGAAATCACAAATGACCCTATATACCATAAAACCCCTAAAATACCTTAAAATCCAAAAAACCCAACAAAAAACCCCATGATGGCCCTAAAACCCCCAAATAAATAATAAAAGATTCTAAAAATGTAAGAAACATAAAAAATCACAATAGACCCTAAAACCCCTATAATCATAAAACCCCCTAAAATCCAAAAAAAAATGTTTAAAAACCCTAAAATCCCAAAAAATAACTAAAAACTGTACAATCCATAAAAAATTTCAAAACCATTGACAAGATGTAACACCCCTATTACGAAAAACATCCAAAAAAACCATACAGATTCATAAAACCCTGAAAACAATGATAATGTCATTAAAAACCCGAAAAACCCTAAAAACACTAAAAACCCTAAATTTTTTTAAAAAATCCAAACACCCCCAAAACCCGTAAACCCCAAAAAACACAAAAAACCACATAAAAAACAAACACCCCTAAAAACTATAAAAACCCTTAAACAGTACACGAACCTAAAATCCCAAAGAAAAAACCCAAAGAAATATCATAAAAACCAAAAAGAAAACAAAAATTCCTAATAACAATAAAAACCCAAAACCCCTACAATATGGTAAAAAAATTAAAAACACTCCAATCCCTAAGTCCCCATAATACCCAAAAAACCCCTAAATCCAGATAAAAATCAATAAAAGACTAAAATCCCAAAAAAAACTAAAAATCATTAATCCCTAGAAACCTAAGAAACCTTACAACCCATAAAACCCTAAAAGACCCTAAAACCCAAAATACCCTAAAAATCCTAAAACCCTTAAAAATACCCTAAGGACCCTAAACACCATAAAATATTTAAAACCATAAGAAAACCATAAAATACCCTAAATCCACTAAAACCCTAAAGAGACCTTAAAACAATAAACGAATCTAACACTCTAAAACCCAAAATAACATAAAAGACTATAATAATCAGAAACACATTAAAACCCCTTAAAATGATAAAAACCATTGAAAGATAACAAAAAGACACTAAAACATCCTAAATCAACATTAAAGTACCTAAAACCCCAAAAAACACTAAAAACCTTAAAAAATAAAATAATGAATTAAAACCCTAAACCCCTAAAAACTATAAAACCCTTAAAACCCTTAAAACCCTTCAAAACAATAAAAATTTAAAACCCCCCCAAAACCCTTTAAAATCATTAAAATCCCCTCAAAACGCCCGCAAAATCTAAAACAATGTAAAAACCTAATCATTTAAAAAACAATAAAACCCCCCAAAACCATAGATACCATAAAAACCCAAAAATACACTGAAACTCCATTAACAAACCTGAAAACCATGAATCCCCTAACAAAATTTTAAGAACCCCATAAAAACCCTAAAAACACTAAACCCCCTAAAAACTCTAATGATCCTAAAAACCCTAAAACACCTTCAAACCATTAAATCCCCAAACCCCTCTAAAATCCCTAATAACCCAAAAACCATAAAAAACATAAAAGTCCCTGAAAAACCTTAAAGAAACATAAATCCAAATAAAACCCCCAAAACACCCGAAACACCTATAAACCATAAAAATCTATAAAAATAACAAAATATCCTAAGATCATTTATAATAAAAAAAATCATACAAACCCTAAAGCTATCATAAAAAACCATAAAACCCTAAAACCGTAAAAACCTTAAAAATTGTAAAAACATTAAAAAAAATACTAAAACCCATATGTCCCTATGAAAACCCAAAAAAAACAAGAAATATCCATGAAACCCCTAAAACCCCCTAAACTCATCATAAATACCTAAAACCCTAAAGCCACCAAAACCACTAAAAACCCTAAACCTCTAAAAATTCATAAAAATCCTAAAACCCATAAAAACTCTAAAACCCATTAAAATAATATATAACCATAAAAATTTATAAAACACCGTAAAACCCCTAAAATACCTCAAAACCGATAAAACTATACAACCCTAATAACAATAAAAAACCAAAAAAACCTAAAGGACGAAAAAAATCCCAATTACCCATACATACCCTAGAAAACCATTAAAATCCTAAAATACCCTAAAACCACCTAACAACAAAAAATGACCATAAAAACCTTAAAACTGTAAATGTCCCTAAAACCCCTTGAAAGACCCTAAAACTCCTATAAACTTTTTGATGACCATAAACATACCTTAAACTCCCTAAACCCCCTAAAACCACAAATTCCCTAAAATTGTCTAAAAATGATATCATTCCCTACAAATCATAAAAACGCTAAAACCCCTAAGGACCCTAAAAACCGTAAACACCCTAAATACCCTAAATATCTAAAATAATACAATTTTCTCAAAGCCCCAAAAAATCCCTAAAACCCTAGAAACCCCTAAAAACTCAAAAAAGCCTAAAAATCCATAAAAACATACAAACTCCTAGTACCCTAACAAACAAAAAAACCTATAATAATACTAGAACCCCATTAAACCATTAAAAACGATCTCACACATTAAAAAAACTCCTAAAAACAATAAAAAATATTAAATACCCATAAAGACCTAAAATAACCTCAAATAACAATATAACACCCAAAAAACCTAAACAACCATAAAACCCTAAAAAATCCTAAAAGGGTCGAAAAAACCTCAACCCCTCCCCCCCAATAACCAAAAAATAACCTAAAAACCCCCACAAATGCATAAAACAAAAAACCCTTAAAATCCAATAAGAGACCCTTAAAATCCTAAAATACCCTAAGAAACCTGAAAACCCCAGAAAGACCCTGAAAACCATAAAACCCCAAAAGACCATAAAATCCATAAAACCCCAAAAGGAACCTAAAAACCCTTGAAGACACTAAATATCAAAAAAAAAACAAAAAGATGATAAAACACCATTAAACCCTAAAAGACTATAAAAACCCTAAAAACACTAAAAGACCCAAAAACCATTTAACCCCCACCACCAAAAGACCCAAAAAATTCTAAACACCCTAAAGGGACCCAAAAACTATAAAAGACCCCAAAGTAACCCAATGACCCCTATAAAACACCAAGATAACCCTAAAGTGCCCTAAAAACCCTAAAACCATAAAGGAAGGTAAAAGCACTAAAAACCACTAAAGGGAACAAAAAACCCAAAAAGAACCTAAAAACCCTAAAAACCCCTATATAGTCCTACAAATAAAAAACACCCTGCAATCCCCTAAAAAAAACTAAAGTCCCTAAAACCCAAAAAACCAAAAATAAACATTAAAATAAAAAAACAACCTTAAAAGGCCTAAAATGGCATAAAAACCTAAAACACTATGAGTACTTTAAAAGTTCCTATAAATTGTAAAAACCATTGGAAATCCCTAAAACCCCTAAAAAACCTAAAACACTCAAAACCATAAAACCTATAGAAAACACTAAATTCAAAAAATAAACCACTAAAACAATAAAAACCCCTAAAACCCAAAAGAAAACCCTAAAGGACCCTAAAAACCTAAAGAAAAATAAACCCCTAAAAGACCCTAAAAACCATAAAAAGCCAAAATAACCTTAAAATCCCATAAATAATCATAAAAACCCTAAAAACCATAATTAAACTTACCATACACAAAACCCCAAAACCCCTAAAAACGTAAAAAAACCTTAAAAACCATTAAAAATCCACACAAACCCCAAAAACAATCATAAAAGCCCAAAACCCACTAGAATCTATAAGACAACCACAAACCACCTATAAACCCATTGGAACCTCCTAATAACACTAGAAAGACTACAAATCCTAATAGAAACTAAAAACCCACAACCGCCCCCCAAAAACCCTTACAACTCCCAAAAAACCCTAAAACCCCAAAGCCATAAATCTATAAAAACCCCAAAAACTATAAAAAAATCCTAAAAACATTAAAAACACTAAATGAATAAAAACTAGAAACCCTACCCCCTACCCCGCTGATAAAAACAAAACACTTAAAAACCCTAGAAACCCTAAAAATCATTAAAACCCACTAAAAAACTTAAACGCACCTAAAATCCTAAAATACGCTAATATTCATTAAAACGCATAAAATATCACAAAATTCATTAAATGAAATAAATGATCATAAATGGACTAAAACCCTAATAATACATTCATATAAATTTAAACCCACAAAAGACTTATAAAAACCCTCAAACAACTTAAAACACTGAAAATACTACAAACATATAAAAACCCTAAAACTACCAAACCCCTAAAAATGCAAATGACACATAAGTAATTAAAAAACGTTAAAAAGAGAAACCAAAAAGATCCTAAGAGCCCTAAAATACCTAAAAAACAAGTTTTGTATTTCCTTGTAATAGGTATTCAAGTTTTAATAATGACTACTTCTAGGCAGTTTCCATTGGATTTATTTATGGAACCAAAAACATCCAAAAGCTCTTTATCTAAAAAGTGACCTACTTTCCCATGTCAGGAATTCGTTATGTTTAAACTTTACGATACTTAGGAATGTAAATTGATCAAGAGGATTGGATTTCAGACTCATCACACCCTATTGGGTGGAATTATTGTCTACATTGGGACACTCTTTATATGTTTAAGATATTTTCATGATTACTAATTAATTAACCAATTATTACATAAGTTTCCCTTGGAAATTTTAATCACTTATTAACATGTGTAAAATTTAGAATCATCGGTATATATTCAAGGTTATTAATAAATGGAGATATCCATATGTATTCAAGGTTCTCCTTCAATGGTATCCACTAATATACAATTTTAGATTCTTTTTATCATCGTTATGATGATATATATTGCTTAATCCACTCAGTGGGGCACTTTGGAATTTATTGTCATCCCGGGAGATGAAGGTTTTGTTTGATCTTGGGATCGTGTCCATAAAATGGGATACCTACATATCCTTGTAAAATGAATCATAACCCTCATAGTTCGATTCCACTGAATGGGACACATCACAATTTTTAAGGACATGGGATAAATACCTTTCCATACAGTTTATTTTCATGTGGTATGGACATCTAAGCAGAAGGTGCTTAGTCAAAACATAGTGTGGGACTTATGCGGAAGCAACCCAAGGAACTGGGAAAGGATATGAGTTTCCATGTAGGATTAGAGCCTATTGGGAATACAGAAAAATGAGATAAGGGTTGATTTTAGGTATTGGGTTTTAACTCAAGGAGGATTCCTACATATCCCGTCTAGATGGGAATCAAAGCGCACATAGTTCGATATGTCTCAAAGGAGAGTATAGTCCTTTTATAGAAATGATTATGGGATTACATCCTAAAATTATGACTTTTTGACTTCAGGGTTTAATTTGGGGATTATTCTTAAGGGGGATGCCCATATTAAAGGGATTAAGGTTGGATTCCTGAAGAGGATATCCAATGGGCTCAGGACCTGAGAAGGCTTCCAACATATCCCCATTGTGGTGGGAATAAGAGTTCTCGTAGTTCATTCTACGTGGGTGTTTGTGCATATGTTGTAATCATTACAAATCTCTAATCCTATGTGTGTCTTTCTAGATGTGAGAAGAAATAGGAATCAGTAGATTCAACAAAGGAACTTTCACTTTCAAATTTTTCCTCCTCCTCTCGTGGAAGTGGGCGCATCGACCGCGAAAGAGGGAGAGGTGACCTGGGAAGAGGGTGAGGCGACAAGCATTCCCTATGTTATCTTCAAATTGGACTAGGGTCCAATGGAAGGAATAAAGAATTAACGTTAAGGGAATACACCAGGATTGATGCCCATAGTGGCAAAGCCAAATAGGAGAGGGAAAGGGTAACAAGGGTCCCTATTCCCATCTCCCTTCTGGTCTTTGGCACCGAACAATAAAAGATGAGTGATGATGCTATATCTTGCAAGAAAGGCTAGGGGAATATGCCAGGATGGTTTCCCTAAAATTGATCCTGGTAGGGGAGGGAGACATATCCTTTTCTTGTGTGGAAAATCAAGTGGGAACTATACCTTCCCTACTAGTGGCCAGAGGTTCCATGTTATAGAGATGAAAAGGGGATGACATAACCCAAAACATAATCCTCCAAAATGGGAACTTCCAAACACTATTTCTGGGAGAAAGGTCCATGTGACTATGGATATAAAAACCCATAGACAATCCATGAATCCTAAACCCATTATGAAACAAATGTGGGATACCTCATACTGTGGAAATACAAACCCAAATAGGAGACACACTGATGTGCCTTCCCAAAGGTTTGATAAGTTGGGAGGTTTTGTTGGAGGCTTTAACTTAGTCCCTTTCCAATAAGGAAACCGTGGAAGGAGATACCCTTCCATAAATGGATTTCAAAGAGAGCACTTGAGTTGGTATGTAGGCATTATTCCAAGTTCAGTCACATAGGCACCTCGCACAAGTATGTCGCTTAGGTAACCCAGGTTGATGTACCATGTAGGTATACCATGAAGATAGGTTGTGCAGGTATGTCGCATAGCTGTGTTGCGTAGGTATGCCACATAGATGTGGCGTGTAGGTATGTCATGCAGATGTGGCGTGCAGGTATGCCGCGTGGATGTGAATAATGATTGAAGAATGTGTTTCACATAGGATAACCAAACCTATGTAAAAAAATTTTAAAATACGTTCAAAACATGATTATCCTATTTAATTATCTCTTCTCTCGGGTTTTATAGAGCTACCTGAGACAATTTGGGGGATTTAAGAGAAAGAGCTACAAATTAAGAGCATGAGAGAGTCTTTCAACTTTTTCAGTCCTTGAAATGGGGAGCCCAAGGGTCCTATATATAGGCATGGAGGGGACCTGGTTGATTGGAAGTTGTCCTCATAGGTCCTCTCTATATTTCCTCTATGTAGGTATTTTGTGTAGGGGTTTAAAAGTTCATTTTCCACGCTGGTCATCCGTGTTGGTCTTTTGTGTAGGTCTTCCGCGTATATCCTCTACTAGATCCCTTTGCGAAATTTATCTATCTTACAAGTGCCATATCTTTTGATCTGTAAGTCTGTTTGGGCTCTGTGACCAGTCAAATAGAAGGTCATGAAGAGATCTACACGTCTTGAGATGATAAATACACTATATCTTCTAGAAATAATCTTCTAAATGGACATTAATGTGTCGAACCCTTTTCATCATCGATCTTAGGAATCCACTACCTACTACTGTATGGGTGAATAATTCCACTTATCCATCAGTATGGAATAATATTTTGGAACCTAAAAATCAATCCTGCATATTCTTCCTTCATAGTAAAAACATATTTAGTCATACATGACAAGTGTTGTCTATTTGATAATCATATCATCACTCTATGGGAAAGTGCATGAAAACACATTTCATAGTGTCTATAAAAGACCCCCCATAGAATTTGATTCATTCAGAATGAAAAGAATCTTTTTCTAATATGAAAGTAGGGAACTATGATGCATTCCAACATCATTTGGTAGGATTTGGAGTTACATAAAATGTTGAAGGATGCTTAAATTTTTTCTTATGCCATAGGTCTTTGCGAGCATATTTTTACTGTTGATAGGGTCATATGGAAAACCCTACATACATTGTGTATTTTGAATTTTATTACTCAATATTACCCAAAACATAAAAAGTGTACGTTAATGAGCTGAGACTCGACTTTTGTCTAGAGATCCATTTCCAAGTTCTCAACCCAGTGAGTACCAAGTCTTTTGTTGTTGGAAGTTTAGAGTCTTGCATGTTTGACTATAAAGGTCTAATATTTAGGGTCGAATAACTTTGACATAAATTTTGAAATTAGTTCCTAAACAAGACATTGCGGCTAAAAATTTCTTTAATATTATTTAAATATTTCCAAGGTGAATCTTGAGCCAGGTGTTTTATAGTCAAAAAAATTTATAACTTGTATCAAGAAATGGGGGGCCTTCTTCCAAAAATGAAGTTAACATTATTTGGAAAACCCATTATGGGGTTTGTGTTATGCAGGGCCAATTGAGTCACATGTTTCATGGCTAATTAATGGAATCATTTCGGTGATATGTATGTTATATAGGAAACATATGCATTTTCACCAAAGGGAGAGTACATCATAGTCAATATAAATATATCCTTGAAGTTTAAAATTTTATTGATGATAGATAGGGGAAAATTAGATTTGGGTGGATCAAGACCACAGTGGGCGGTTTTTCTATAGAATGAAATTTTAATAATAAAGAGCTATTTTATGTTGTAATATGTTATGAATAGGAAAACCACTTCTATAAAAAATTTGGTGTATGAATAATGGTTAAAATTTATCAGAAAGGAAAATTTATGATATCATATTGTGTAGTTTTAAGTCATGCAGTAAGGGAATTTTACTGTGTAGCTTTAAGTCATGCATTGAGGACATTAGAATTGTACTATTTTAAGTCATGCATTGAGTACTTTGATACTATGCAATTTTAGGTCATGAAGTGATGAAATTGGTACTATGCAGTCTTAAGTCATGTAGTGAGGACATTGTGTGGCTATAATTTAAGGTCTTTTGCCTTGACCAAAGGTATGTGACTATCACAATTTCATAATAATTTTTTTAGAAATATACTACTATATCTTGGTATGAAATGGTAAATTGTAAACTATGATTTAAGAATTTTTGAATCCAAAGGATGATATTGGAATAGCATTAAAAGTATCAAAGGAAAACATTTCCATGAATGATGTTACCATTATTTGAAAAACCTATTATGGGGGTTTTGTTATGAAGTTCCAACTAGGGAATATGCTGCATAGCCAAATAGTGTCATATTTAAACTGACATGCCCATTATATGGGAAACTTTTGAAAGGCTACCTAAGGGAACGTGATACATAGTAAGCGAAAAGAGCTCCTTGAAGCTTGACATTCTATTGCTAAAAGATAAAGAAAGCTCATGGAGATTCAAATTTTCCGAAACACAGTGTTTGTTTTATGGTTAAAAGGTATATGAATATGGAGAGGGTATTTCCAACCAATATATAAAAATAATCAAATGAATAGGACTCCTATGATGGTCTGACCCAAACATAGGAGTTATTGTGTCTGTAGTTTTTGGTCATACAATTAGGACCAGAAAAGGAAACAATATGTGATATGTTGACAATTGATTCCAAGGTTATTTCAAATTGTTTTGAACAAATGGTAAGGGAATTGTGTAAACTATTCTCTTGAAGACTTCCATATTGGGAGAAAGTTAATGGGACAAGTATACATGAATTATTGTTTCTTTTATATTGTTATCAATGTTTGAAGGGGAAAAAAGATACAATAACCAAGAACGAAGTTACCATTATTTGATAAAACCATTATGGGGGTTGTATTATGGAGGTCCAACTGGGGAATATGCTGCATATCCAAATAGTGTCATCTTTTGACTGACAAGCCCATTATGTAGGCAACTTATGCAAGGACACCAAAGGGAATGTGTTGTATAGTCAGGCGAAAGAGTTCTCAGGTATTAGAAACTTGGTCACTTGAAACTGTAAGAAATATTATGAATGTCTAGAAACATTCAAGATTAAGAGTGTCGAATATGGAAGGGGGTTATGCCTAATTAATATGATAAATATTTGAACCAATATTTTCCATGATTTTGACATCCTTTACATAGATCCGACTCTTATGTAAAATGGGGATTTTAATTGTTCCCTCTAATTTAATATTATGATGGGCAGTTTTAAGTCATGAAATGAGTTCATTAATAAACCCCTATGAAATTGAGACACCTTATTTGTATAAATAAGTCTTTTACCATATTCTTAAGCCCATGTAAGCTATGCTCAATCTGAGAAATAAGGAGTAGTAAGGGTTTCTTCTATAACACAAAGGTGACAAAAGTGAAGAATATGGGTTTTAGATTTCCGTGCAGTTTAACATCATGTGGTAAGGATGAAGAAGGACCTATGTTAAAAGAAATAAATATTGTATGTAGACTTTGGATAAGACCCAAGTGTCACTATGTGTCTTACTGAAGGAAATAATCAACTCATGCGTAGTTCTTACAACATTACCTATGCAGGTTTGATTCTTATACAAAGAATAATGGTTTTTTATCGCGGATGTGCCTAATATTAGAGATTTATACATCTAATGTATCTCAAATAGATGAGAATCAATCCATATATAGTTCTTTAAACAGTCACCCCTCACACCAATCGAGTATGACATGAATAATAAGGGCTTTTGACACATTCCAAGAGAACGGTAAATCATAAGACATGAAATGATATAAGGACCAAATCATATATCTTAAGGAAAAACTTTGTATAGATCTGATTCATATACAGGAAGAGGAAAGAAAATAAGAAGTTTGGGTGACTACTGTTGGGTCCAAAATTGGAGATTTAGGCATCTCTTCGTATCTCATTGAAAATGAGAATCA
This sequence comes from Viscum album, assembly GCA_963277665.1. Lineage (NCBI taxonomy): Eukaryota > Viridiplantae > Streptophyta > Magnoliopsida > Santalales > Viscaceae > Viscum > Viscum album. The sequence continues at coordinate 1,593,583,689 of OY728120.1, forward strand.
AGCCATACATAGTTATCTAAACGAGGTTCTTATGAAGATTTGACTCAGAAATAGGAAAGAGAGGGACTCATGTGCTACTAAAAAGTTGCGATGATTTCAATGATGCTTGCATATGGAAGTTTCAAATGTCATATAGTGAAAAAATAGTTATACAGTTTAATGGCATGCAACAAGGGAAAATGATGTCATGCAGTTTAATGTCATGCGATAAGGACGAAGATACTACACATTTTAACGTCATGCATCAGGGATACTTATGGTTGTTATGAAGTTTAATGTCTTGCAACTAAGATGTTATGATATGTAGTTTTCAGTCGTGTAGCGAGGACATAGGTGATGTTCAGTTTTTTTTTGTTTTGTAGCAAGGATATGGGGACTGTGCAGTTTTTTAGTCTTACAACAAGGAAAATTGTACCACTATGCAATGTATTTCTTTACAAATCACTCATTTTTTAGAGTTGTAATAATATCTCCATACATTAAGATTAAGGCATAAGCTCCATTTAAATAATCCTTATGTATGGAATACGGTCCTTCCAAGTTTGGCTCAAGATTTGGAGGTTTCTTCACTGGTATCATTGGAGTCCTAAGGACCAATACCAATTCTCCTTGAAGAAATGAACAGAGGTGAATTTTCTTGTCAAAATATCATGCTATTCTGTTCTGATAGACTTCTAAATGATGCAGAGTCTAAAATATTTTCTCGTCTAATCATTCCAGCTCATTGAACCATTTATGAGACCTCTCATCTCTAGATTTCTGATCACAGATCGCAACTCTAAGTGATGTAAAATGCATTTAAATTAGTAAAACTATTTAGGTTCCATATACTAATGGGTAAAGTGTTACTTGGGTGGTAGTACGAGTAGTTTTCCGATAATCCCATAAAGAATTCAAAAGTATATCAAACCATGATTTCTCATCTTTATCCACTATTTTTTGGAGTATATTTGATAGGGTGTTGTTATAGGAATCTATTTATCCATTGGCCATCGCATGATAGAGAGATGAGTGGTTGGATTTGATATTATCCTCCTAATATAACTTCATTACCTCAATCAAACTAAAATTGGTGCCATTGTCCACCAATATAGAATGAGGGACACAAAATCTATTGATGATGCCAGTTTTGACAAAACATAAAATGATTTTGGCACCAAATTCATTGAAGGGTATTGCCTCAGCCCATTTTGAAAAGAAGTCAGTAGTAGTAAGGCTATACTTGAACTGTTTTACTATAGTTAGAGTATAAGGTCCTACTACCTGAATTCCCCATGTGGAAATTTTCCATCAGTATTTACTTGTATGTAACAACTCAAGGGATTGATGGATGGAGTTGGCATGCACCTAACAAGGATGAAATTTATTAGTGAAATCTATGCAATCCTTCTTCATTAAAGGCCAAAAGTATCCAGGCCTTTGGATCTGATGAGAGAGTCTGTGCCCAGACCGGTGGGCACCACATGCTCCTGAATGTACTTCTTTCACAAAAACTATAGTCTCTTCTCCATTAATACTTTTGAATAGTATTTCATCAAAGCCTTTCTCGTATAGGATCTTTTGGTGGTATTGACTATTATAAATAGTAAAATTGGATGCTCGTCACCAGATCTGTTCTTTTTCAGACCTATTCAGTGGAAGTACTCCATTATGAAGATATTACATTATGGATATTCTCTATCCAACAGTATAACCATTTGGATCAAAATTAGAGCTAATTTCATTGATTTAATCTATTCTAGTTTTAAAAAAAGAAGAGACACATGGTGATGGGCTATGCTAATGAATGTCCTATCCTGATTTGGATCTGCCAAGGCTGTAGCTGCATTAGCCAGTTCATCTGCTTGGATATTTTTTGATCGCTGGACATAAGAAAATGTCGGCTATGAGGGAAATTTAGCCATTAGCCCTCTGACATAATCCAACATAGGGAATAACTCTTCTTTAATAATATAATATTCTCCATTTATATGCCTGATTAGTAATTCTAAATCACCTTTTTTCCTTCATGTGATTCATTTGCACCTGAAGTGAAAATTCCAAACCTGCGATAGGAGTTTGATACTCTGCCTCATTGTTGGTTCCACCTTCTAATAATAGGAAGGAATAAGGAAACACTGAGTTTTCTAGGGAAGTAAAGACAATTCCTAACCCAAAATTGTTGAGGATGGGGTTTTCCACCCTCTTGCCTATTGGATTTCTGTAAGCACCATCAAAGTACATTTCCCATGTTGTGGAATTATCCTCAAAAGAGAAGACTTAATCATCAGGAAGATCAGTATTTATTGATGTATCTTCTATAGATGGATTCTTTATAAGGAAGATTTCCAGATCTCGGCCTTTTATTTCCATTTGAAACACAAACTGGATATCAAACTGTTAAAAAATAACTGCCCACTGTGCCAGCCGCCCTATAAGCATCGTATGACTGAGGATAAATTTGAGCGGGTTATTTCGAGATACCAATTAGACTTCATGATGTTTCAGGTTGTGATTCAACTTTTTAATTGAAAATATTAATTCTAGGCATCACTTTTCAATACTTGAATACCATGTTTCTTCATCAAGAATAGTTTGACTAAAATAGTAAAGGTTGTTTTCATTCCCACCATCATTCTTTTGAGCAAGGAAGGCACCCAGTGATCCCCCTAAAGCTGCCATATATTGAATATGTTTCCTTCCATCAAAATGTGGAATTAATACTAGTGGAATCATGAGATATTTCATGAGGTATCAAATGAAAAATGACAGTTTTATGTCCATTGGTAGGTGACTACCTTTTTCATTAATCTGGTGAAGGGAAAACACTTGCCTACCAAATTGGAAATAAAGTGACGAATATAGGCCAAGTTTGCTTGGATTCCTCTTAACTCTTTCAAATTTATAGGAGGAGACATACCATGGATTGATTTTGATTTCATAGTATCAACTTCGACACAATAATGGAGTACTACGAAGCCATGGAAATTTCCTGAGGTTACCCCAAAAGAACATTTCAAGGGGTTCATCTTCAAACTATGTTGCCGAAGTTTGTGGAATATGGTCTCCAAATCAACCAAGGGATTGGAACATTGTCTTTATTTGACTACCAAATCATCCACATAACATTCAACAAATTTCCCTAAGAAGGGTTTGCAGATATGGTGCATGTAAGGATGGTATGTTGTGCCTGCATTCTTTATGCCAAAGGGAATTACCCAATAGCAAAACACACCTTGAGGGGCTCTAAAGGAGAGATATTATTCATCCTCTGGGGAAATGCAGATTTTATTATACATAGACAATCCATACATTATGGAAAGAGATTCATAACCAGTCATTGCATCAATTAAAAGCTCTGTAATTGGAATTGGAATATCATTTTCCAGACATTGTCGGTTAAGATCTATGAAATCAATACAAACTCTAATTTTCTATTCTTATTTTTAATTGGGACAATGTTGGCCATCCATTTCAAATATGGATCATCTCTGATAATGTTAGACATTATAATCTTATCAACATCAACTTCAATTTTAGAGGCATGAGTTGGGTGTGTTCTTCTTGCTACTTGCATGAATCCATAATGTTCTTATGGAAGACCCAAATGATGGGAGGCTACATCAGGATTATGTCCTGAAATTTCTATATAATTCCAAGAAAATATATCTCTATGTTTCTTCATAAATGAATTATACACCTCCTTCTCTTTAGAGGTTATGGATGCACTAATTAGAGTTGGGTGTAGATCTTCTTTTGTACCCAGATTTATTTCTCTGGGCTCATCCACGGTGGTAGAGACACCTTCCTAAAACACTGGAGGATCATCCCCAAGATCTTCATCTTCTTATTCATTATGTGTTACCTCTTCTATTTCCACTTTCATAGTAAATGATGAGAAAAAAATCCCATAGTTATTAGGGGAGTTAGTATTTGAATATCCTAAAGAAGAGGCCACCATATCAGACCCTACTAATGACGGAGTGTCTTCCGGTGGTAATAAAGAGGGAATAATGGATTGAGAATCGACATCTTTTTCTTCCTCTTGAATTTCTACAATTTCCTCAACTATGATTGAGGAAGTAGAGGCTTGGTGTAGTTCAACATATTAAATGAAAACATCTCCATTTAGACATCGTTCATTGCATAGTGGATCAATAGTTTCTCCCATGTTGTCAGGCTCAATTACTGCAATTGACATTATAGAAGTTATTGGATGAGTGAATGGATTTGGGTTTACCTTTTCAATTTTGTTAATAGGTAACACATAATTTATACTCAAATGTATGAATGGATTTGATGGGAATTTTCCAGTCCATTCAGATCATTAACTCTTGTAATTTATTTTGTTATGAAATTTGTTCCTTCTGTGTGATTAAACTATGCCTCAATGTATTGAGAATCACACATTTTTAATAAATCATTGTCACCATAAAAATCCCTTATTTGACTATAGAAACAATACTTAAGAAATTGGTGGTATGAAGAAGGTATGGCGGCATGTTGATGCAGCCAAGGCCTTACAAGAAGAATATTGAAGGCTATGTCTAGATGAAGAACCCTGAAATCAAATTTAGACACAAGATCTCAAAACTGAGTTCTGAGTGTAATCTCTCTCAGAGGATCTTACTCATTCATATCATAAGATTTCAAAATTATACTCGAAGGAGATATGTCAGATTCGATCTGGCCCAATCGACGATGTGTATGAACTGGAATGAGGTTGACTCTAGAGCCATTATCAATGAAGGCCCTACGAATTTCTATGTCATTGAATATTCCAGATAAATAAAAAGGACTGATATGTCCATGTACCACATCATCTTCATCCTCATTTATAAAATATATGACTGCATGACATTTTTTAGGATCATTCTCTATAGGGTAAACATTAGCTACAATAACTTTGATTTCAAATTCTTGAGGACTTGACAATTCTTCAATAAGTGTTTCTCGGAGGTCTTTTGACATATTAAAAGCATCCAGAATTGAAAAAATTGACGGTACATGGGAAAGTTGTTTCATGAAACCATACTTTTGGTCTAAAGTTATGTGTTTTCTAGCAAGAAGATGCAGTTATTCAGGTGTTTTGGATGTTAATGCTTCTGATATAGATGTATTATGTGTCAGAGAAGAAGTTGGAAATTCTCCTGGATTTGGTTGATTAGAATGACTAGGTCTATTCACTTAATGAGAGGAAGATGGTGGGACTTCTAATCGGTCTTCCAAAATAACCGTGTCAGAACAGAACTTGTCTTGCATGGAAGAAACTCATTGTTTTTGTTGAGGCCACGGAATGGCTCTTCCATGAGTTTCTGCTACATATATGGTTTGATCAGGGGTAGAGTTAAAATGATGGTTTCTAGAATTCCCATATCTTCCCATATGTCCCCGATCTTAGACTCTTCCTCTAGTTCCCCAATTAGGTATAAGGAATTACAGCTCATTATAATCAAAATCACCATTGTCTTAAGGATCTGTTAAGTGGGTAATGTTAAGAGAACCAAAGATCAATTCTTCATCTGAAAAATATTATTCTTGATGGGTTAATTCTGGTTGTTCTATTTGGCAGGGTGGTTCCCGTGCTTTTGAAATAGATTCCATGAAATCTTCCAAGGTCGAGGAAAACTTTGTCCATAACGTGAAATCAACTTCTTTGGACTTGTCTTTTTTTTCTTTATAATCACTTCTCTTCTACGAGGAAATACATTTTGATGAAGATGGTTTTACTGTGGAAGGAATAGCAGAAGACACAATTTTTTTTCATCTATGTTCATAAAATGGAATGAGTCCAGTAAATCATTTTCCTGATCATCCAATCAACATATTTTTTAACTTTTTTTCTTTTGACTTCTTGTCATTCTCCCTCTTCCTTTGGATCCATAGCTATAACACATGCTACTTGAGCTGATGAATTTTTTAGTTTCACTTGTCCAGAGTCTATCATCTTTTTCTAGAGGTCCTTGAAATCAAAACATTCCTAGATAGGATGCCCTAGAATTTGGTGAATGGGACAATAATTTATTAGATCTTCATCTCCTTCTTTATTTTGATTCTTCAGCCTTGGAAACTAAATGAAATTTTTTTCCAATACTAAGATGAAGTAACCATGAACTTGTTCATTCCGAAAATAATAAACATTGTTTTTTAATTTCTCAAACTATTTCCTCCTTTGATCTCTTTGATCATCTTGACGATCCGGTCGTTGATGATGATGCTCAAGAGGTGGAGGTCTTTGGTATGATGAAAATCTGGATGTAGAAGTATGTACAATTACCTGCTTGAGTGTAGTTCTAGTAGATTTTGTATTTTCTATCCTCCTCCTTGTAGCTGATGTAATTACATTAGTTTTATCCATAGTTTCTATAATAGAGTCTTCTATTTATTGATAGATCGAAGTAAGGTCTGAAACACCTCCTATTTATTTCAAAGGGATCAATGGTGTGTGTAAATCATCACACAGATTTTCCAAAAAAATTGGCATCAACTCTTCTTGAGGGAGTTCTAGACTTAAAGAATATGTTAATCCTTTCCATCACGCAAAGAAATATGAAACTCTTTCATTTTCCATTTGTTTACAATTGGTAAGATAAAAAACTGTTTTCTTTGGTAGTGTTGAGTTAAATTGAAGAAGGAATTTATCATAGAGATATTCTCATCCAATAATTGATCACGATTGTAAAATTTTATACCAGAACAAAGCTGGTCCATGTAATGACTACACAAAACACTGAAGCATTACTGATTCTTGTTGTTGAAGAGTTCCCATCATGGGATCCCAATGCGAAACAAAATTTATTAAGTGTTGTTCCGGATCTCTAGAACGATTGAAGATTGATAATTTGGAATTCACAAAATTTGGTGGGGGAGGAATTGCATCCACCCATTCAGGGTAAGCTATCTTTTCTGGCGGAAATGGTACACGTCATTCCTACATAGCATCCAATAGAGTCGTTAATGCCACAATTGCATTCATAAGCATTTGGGGAACACCTGGATGAGTTTTAACCAATGCAGGTATAGAAACTGGAGCTTAAGCTGGTGCAAAAATTGACAAACCCACTGATGGTGGTGCTGATATTTCCTTGGATAACCCATGGGAACATGCCTATCAAGATGTGTCTAATCCTTACTATATTGTGAACCTAGTTGAGGGAATTAATTATCCACATCTATAGTTACTAAAATTACTCTTTGATGAGGATCTCCTTCATGATGTGCAAGTTGACGACCTTCTTGTGGAATAGGTTTAACAGAAATGCTGCTTTAAAGTAACTCTGTATTGAGTATTTTCAACTCCTTCATTTCTTCTTCTTTCTGTGCAAATCTCTCTTCAAGTGAAATAGATTGACCTTCTCCAATGGAAATGTGAGCTGCAATCTGACTTTTTCATTTTGCCTTGTTAGATGAATTTCAGTTGGGTGAGAGTTGGTTATAATAAGGCATTCCAAGATTTTCGGTAAGCCTCTGATTTTGGGTACACCCAACTTCATCATTTGCCTCGGTGTGTACCATATTATGGACAAGAACATCATCTTCTGATTCCCTTGAACTGGACTAATTTTATGAAAAATATTCTGTAGTAGTATTAATGAAATTCATTGACTCTTAATGCATCAATGGAATTCTATAATTATTTTTGTAAGATCATCTCCCTCTGTATCTTCCATGAGACCATGTTCTCATATATGATGAATTACCTGGAACAGTTTAGAAAATAGTAACCTGAAGGGAATCCTTGTATAGTTCAGTTGTACGCTCTCCTTATGGAATCTTCCCTAATCAGGAGAAAACTTACTTCCGCTGAAGAGGGGATTGTAGATGTAAAAAATCCCCCATCCCTACAGGCTAGGGCTATTCCTATACTTCGTCTTAAAATCTCTGAACACTGTTTAATGAATTTTAAGGATGAATTAAATGATCCAATATCTTTAAAAGTTGGTTTGATTAATGAACTGCAATGGATGAAATTCATACAACTCCCCTTAGGATTTTTCAAATTTTGGTTCAGAAATTAGTTGGGTGCATTATCCAACAACCACTCAAATCGCCTGTTTCGGAAGATTAGTTTTCTATTTCAGTCATTTACATTCTTTGATGCCTAACATCCACTAAGCGGGGTGCCTTCTCAAGATTATCAGATTCGTGATGTAAAAGTAACTCAATTTGTTCTTTTCATTGGGCCGGACTCTGATGAGAAATGGTTGTGGCCTGTTCTTGAGCGTAAATTCTATTACATAATAAATCTATGGATTGTGGCCGATCGAGGGAAATAACATTTCATGAGAACACATTTGGCTGACTTCGATAATTTTGGAGTGTAGTAAAATTAAATGATCCATGTGCACCCCGTTCTCTAATTTGAACACTAGATGGGGAATCAGAAATTAATTGGTTTATCCCCTTTAGAGCATTGAGGCATGCACGCTGAAGAATCATCTTCTATTTTTAACCTTTGGATTTTGGGAAACTAAAAGAGACACCAAGTCAATTTGGATTTAAAACCCTTCTATTACCTTTAAATTATTTCTATATTCATCATATGTTAATACTTTGGTTTTCAAATGAAAAATACTCTTCAATAAATTGAGGTGGATATCATGAATAAAATCTCTTGTAATCAATTATAGATTGTTATATTGATTATTTTCCAAAGGTAGAACATGACCAGTACTTCTCCCTTAACCAATTGTATCCTCATGTTTAACACATCTTCGTCGTCTTTATCTAGAGGTTTCTCCACATGGTCTAACCAAATTCGATGCTCTGTATTAGAAGAAAAATGAACCAAGGTAGGTTTGGATAATGACTGTTCCCTTGAAATGTCATTTGTTTGAGAAAGTGCTTCACCTGTCAATGACAATGCATCAGACATGACTTGCCTTGTGTTTTCAACTAACTTTAGAAAAGAGGGCTTTCTAGTCACTAAATTTTCAATTATAAAATTTTCTTGACAATGAGAAATAATAATGCAGAGAGGACATACACAGAAAATTCCATCCTGGGGAGGATCACCATGGTGGATTACAGAAAGTGATAAATATCCTTTCTCCTTGGTCTTTTGGCCTCACTGAGGGGTTTTGTGGCTCTTATATAGAGATAGGTGCTCTAGATTGACCGAATTATCATGAATCACGCCTTCATGATGAAGTATCAGAAGTGGAACATCAGAAGTACTACTACCACTCTCATAATTTGTTAATGAGAGGATAGTAACTTGAGACGGAACAGATAAATGTCTGAGGGCTTCAAGAACTCTAGCTTTAAGTGGAACCAAACCACAGCTTGACTATGGGTTTTTCACCAGTTTGGGATGAGAATTTTTCATATATGTTCTATTATAAGTATTTCGGGACACTTACTAGGAAAATTGGTTATCATGGGAAGGTGTATGTTCCTACCTTAGAGTGGTTACCAGAACGGATCGATTATCTCCAATTGGAAAGGGTGTTTGTTCCTGACCTTGTTGTCTGTATGATCTGAGGGAGTTTCCTCATGACCCTCATGTATAAGAATAAATGTATATATATCTGTCCGGGATGGCATTCCAATGTGTCATACCATGTGTGGGAACATATTTATCTGTTTGTTCCCCTAGTACTGATGAAGTAGTTGTTATAATATCCTAACATTCTTCCAGAATATGGGCAGGGATTTGCGTGTTCCCTTTCACCAATGATAAGATATGTTTTGTGACCTCAGCAAATGGAATGGGAATATACACACATCCCATAATTGGAGTAGGTGTATGTGCCTACTACGGTCCTCCTTTTCCTGACAGACGAGCCTGTTGAGCAGAAAAATTAGGATGGAAAAGTGTATATACTTGTTTGTTGTTTTCCATCAAGTTTGGTTGATGGGATTCTCCAGAAGAGGAAGAGGTGAGAACCTGCTCCCTGTTGACCGAACATTGTCCCTGGCGGTTCGTCTTGCAATCTCGGGTCTAAGAAACTGGGGCCAAACATCCAGAGGCAACACCCCCATCATGTTGGGGGTTCATTATCGCCCGATTCTTTTGGCGAAGATTGCTGGTTGGAGTCCTATGGAAGGACTCTTGTATTCTTGAATGGATTCCTTGAGTGGCCACATGATCCACCTCCCTATTGTAAAGGAGGGACTGATTGTTGTCTTCCATGGATAAGGACCTGAAACGGTTGAAGATGGTGGTTGGCACCGTCTTCTTCTTGATCATCGGTCATCGTTGGCCAGATGATCGAGGATTTTTAATGACCTAGAGGGCCTACCGAGCAGCCTCCAGTGTCTGGATTGTACCATGCTAGTGATATTCCTTTACCAGAACCTTAGAGACCTAGCATTGAAGATACTGGGATGGTGATTTCTTCCTTCCTGTGGATGGGGATTAGCTTGAGTAGCGGTTTGGATGTTCACAGATGATACCTTGAAGAAAGACATTTTGGAGTAAAGGGAATTCTGATACAATTTGGTACAAAATCAAAATCCATTAAAGAAACAACTTTTTATATGGATACATGGGTGATTTATTCCTTTGTCTATCCTTACATTATCGGGTTATAGGGGACTAACAGGTGAGTAACATTATTATCTTGGTTAAGAATTCACATCAAGTTCACCGTTTTTGTATTGTATTTCCCTGAAATATGTATTCTAGTTTTAATATTCACTGCTTCTTGGTGGTTTCTATTAGATTTATTTGTGGAACCGGAAACATCCAATAGTACTTTTTCCAAAAAGGGACCTACTTTCCATAGGAATTCATTTGTTAATTTTAAACATTATGATACATAGGAACAAACATTGGTCGAGAGGATGGGAAGTCGAACCTATCTCACACTTTTTGGGGGAATTATTTTATACTTCGGGACTCTCATTATAAATATAAGATATTTTCATGAATCCTTATTAATTCACCAAGTATTACATAAGTTTCACTTGGAATTTTCAATGACTTATTAACAAGTGTAAAATTTAGAATCATCAGTATGTATTCAAGGTTCTTCATCAATGGAGATATCTGTATGTATTCATGGTTCTCCATCAATGGTATCCTCTAATATACTATATAAAGATTATTTTAATCATATTTATAATGATACTATTTTTTAAGACACTCAGCGGGCCACTGTGGAATTTATTTTCATCCCGGGAGACGAACGGTTGGTTTGCTCTAGGGATCGTGCCCATAAAATGGGCTACCTACTTGTCCTTGAAAAAGGAATAATAAACGTCGTAGTTAAGTGCCAATGAAGGGGAAACATAATACCTTTTAAGGGTATGTGATAAATACCTAGTCATAAAGTTTAATTTCAGGCCATATAGACATCTATGTGGAAGCTACTTAGTCAAAACATAGTGTGGGACTTAAGCTGAGGCAGCCCATGGAACATGGAAAGGATATGGGTTTCCACATAGGATCAGACCCTGTTGGGATTATGGCCCAAGGAGAACATGGTTGATTTAAGGTATTGGGTTTGAACCACAAGGAGTCTTCATATGTATCCCATATATATGGGAATCAATTCCCACAAAGTTCGATACGTCTCATAGGAGAGTATAGTCCTTTGAGAGAAATGATTGTGGGCTTACATTCTGAAAAGGATTCCTTGGTTATTTGAGGGTTTAATTTGGGTATTATTCCTAAGGAGGATTACCAGATTAAGGGGATTAATCATTGATTCCTAAAGAGGATATCCAATGAGCTTGGGACCCGAGAAGTCTTCCTACATATACCAATTATGGTGGGAATCAGAGTTATTGTAGTTCATAATAAGGGTTTTTGTGCATATGTTGTAAAAATTACAAATCTATATTCCCACGTGAGTCATGCTCGATGCGAGAAACAAGAGTATGTGGATGATTCATCACAAGCCCTTGAACATTCAAAATTATGCTCCTCTGCTGGGGGAAGAGGGTTCATCGACCATGGTACAGGGCGAGGAGACCTGGGAAGTGGTTGAGGTGACAAGCCTTCCCTATGTTGTCTTCACATTGAAAAAGGGTACAATGGAAGTAATAAAGAATGAAGGTTAGGGTATTAAACCAGGATGGATGACCATGGTGACAAATCCCAATATGAGAGAGAAAGGGTAAAAAGATTCCATTTTCCCATCTCCCTTATAGTCTATAACATCGATGAAGAAAGGAGGAGCGCTAATGTACCTCCTACAAGAAAAGCTAGGTGATTATGCCAGGATAGTATCCCTAAAATTGATCATGATAGGGGAGGGAGACTACTCCTTTGCCTGCATGGAAAAGGAATTATGAACTGTACCTTCCCTACTAGTGACCTTAGGTTCTGGTTCTTAGAGGCGAAAATGGGTGGAATGAACCCAAACCATAATCCTTCAAGGTGGGAACTTCCCAACACTGTTTCTGGGAGAAAGGTCCACGTTACTGTGGCTAGAAAACCCACAGACACTCCCTGAATCCTAACCCCATTGTGAAACAAATGTGGGAAACCTCTAACTGTGGAAATAAAAACCCAAATAGATGACATGTTGATGTGCCTTTTCCAAAGGTTTGATAAGTTAGGAGGTTGTGTGGAGGCTTCAACATAGTCCATTTCATATAAGGAAACCATGGAAGGAGATACCCTGCCATGAATGGATTTTAGTGGGGGTACTTGAGTTAGTAAGTAGGCTTTATACCAATCGTTGTTGCATCGGTAACACGTGCATGTATTCCATATAGGTACCCCATGTTGATGTACCACATAGGTATAACGATTATATAGGTCATTCAGGTATGCCACGCAGCTATGGCACATAGGTATGCCACACAGATGTGGTGCACAGGTATGTCGCGCATATGTGGTGCATAGGTATGCCGCACAGATGTGAATGATGACTAAAGAATGTGTTTCACACAGGATAACCAAACCTATGTTAAAATTATAAAAGACTCTCAAAACATGCTTATCCCTTTTAATTATCTCTTCTCTCTGGTTTTAGAGAGCTACCTGAGAAAATTTGAGGGATCTATGAAAAAGAGCAATGAAATGGGAGCTTCACAGATTCTTTCAACTTTTTCAGTCCTTGAAATGGGGAGCCCAAGGGTCCAATTTATACACATGGAGGGGACCTGGTTGAGGGTATGTTATCCGCATATGTCATCCAGGTAGGAATTCCACGTATGGGTTTAAAAATTCAACTTCTATATAGGTCCTCCGCATAGGTCTTCCGCGTAGATCTTCCGCGTAGCTCCTCAGAATTGGTCCCTCTGTGAAATTTATCTATCTTCCACGTTCCATAACTTTTGATTCGTAAGCCTCTATGGGCTCCGTGACCAGTATAATCGAAGGTCTTGAAGAGATCTACACTTCTTGAGATAGTAAATACACCATGTCCTCTCGGAAGAAACATGTACATTGATTTTAATGTGTCGAAACCTTTTCATCATCAATCTTTGGAATTCAATGCCTACTCCTGGATGGGGGAATCATTCCAATTATCCATTAGTATGTAGTAGTATTTTGGAACATATAAATCAAGAATTCATATTATTCCTTCATGGTTAAAACATATGTACTCATAATTGTCATTTGATGACTATTTGAGAATCATATATTCACTCTATGGAAATGTGCATGAAAACTCATTTCGTGGTGTCTACATAACCCCATAACATTAAAAATCCTAAACACCGTAAAAATATTACTGATCCAAAAAACCAACAAAAATCAAAAGACATAAAACAAACCTAAAAACCCAAAAAAACCATTAAAACCCCATAAACACCATATTAAACACTAAAAACCATAAAAATGCTAGAAAAACTAAAATCCCTTAAAAATACTAAATTCCCTAAAAACCAAAAAATCACTAAAATGACTAATATCATAAAAAACATACAAATCCCTTAAAACCCTATAGAACCGTAAATTATCTAAAAAATCCTCAAAACCTAAAAATCCCTAAAACCCCTAAAACGGAAAAACCCTACAAGACCCTAAAACACTATAAAAAACCTAAAACACTGTAAAACACTAAAACCCCATAAAACCCTAAAAATTATAAAATTATATAAATCCCTAACACCAATAAAAATCATCAAAACCATAAACCCTAAACCCTACCCCAAAAATCATAAAGTCTACACCTTAAAACCTAAACCCTACACACAAAACCCTAAACCCTACACACTATACCCAAAACCCTACAACCTAAACGTGATACCCTACACCGTAAACCCTAAACAATAAGCACTAAACCCTATATCATACACCCTAAACACAGAACACTACACCCTAAGCCCTATAACCAACACACTATATCTTAAACCCTACACACTATACCGTAAAACCTAAACCCTATACCCTATATCTGAAACCCTAAACCCTGCACCCATAACCCTCAACCCATCAACCAAAACCCTATACCCTACACCCTAAACCCTAAATCCAACACCAAAAACACTATACCCAACACCCTAAACCCTAAACCCTACTCAATTAACCCAACACAATACACCAAAACCCAAAACCCTACACCCTACACCATATAATATGCACACTAAACCTAATACCTACCAACCCAACCCCTATACCCTATACCCTACACCTGAAACCCTATACGATACACCCAAAACCCTATACCCTATAGTAAAAACCTTGTACCTTAAACCCTAAAAACTAAACCCTAAAACATATCCCTATACCCTACACCATAAACCATAATACCTACACGTAAACCCTATACCATACACCATAAACCATATAATCTACACACAGAACTCTATATCCTTCCCCCTAAACCCTAGACCCTATAACCTAAACCCTAAACCATAAACCCTAAACCCCAAACCATACACCCAAAAAACCTATACCCTAAACCCTTAACGCAAAACCCTACACCCTAAACCCTAGACCCTAAACCCTACATGATTAACCCTATACCCAAAACACTAAACCCTAGACCCAAAACCCTATACGCTTCACCCTAAACTCTAAACCCTACACACTAAACCCTATACCAAATACCCTAAAACCTATACCCAATCCAGACACCCTAAACCATATACCTGATTCATTAAAACCTAAAGCCTAAACCCTAATCCATGTACCCTATACCCTATACCCTACACCCTAAACTCTTAACCATACAATATAATCCCTATACCCTACACCCTATACCCATCACCCTACACCCTATTCCATTCACCATAAAACAAATACCCAACACCTTAAACCCTACACCTTAACACATAAAACCAACACCAAAAAACCAAAACCATACACCCAAAACCCAAAAAAACCACACTCAAAACCCTATAACCTACACTCTACACCCTTATCCATAAACCATACATTTGAAACCCAAGATCCTACACCCTAAACACTGAACCCTAAGAACTAAATCAAATACCCTACACCCAAATCCCTAAATCGTACAATCAAAAAGACATACAATACTCCAAATAACATAAACAATACACCTTAAACCATATACCCTACCACGAAAACCTTAATCCCTACCCCCTAAATCATATAACCTACCCCATAATCCCTATACCGTACACCCTATACCCTATACCATACACCCTATGAACAATACCATGCATCCTAAACCCTATACCCTATAACCTAAACCCTATAACCTGAAAACAATAAATTCAAACAAATATTAAAAAACATTGAAAAAATTCGGGAAAACCCCACAAAACCCAAAAACACCATAAAATTTTTAAAACTATTAAAAATAATAACATAAACATAAAAACTATAAAAACCATAAAAACCCATAAAACCCAAATAAACTCCTAAAAACCTAAGAAACCCTATGGAATGCCTAAAAAACAATAAAAAAACACTAAAAACCTTTTAAGAACCGAAAATAATGGAATACCCTTACAAAACCCTAAAACCCCCAAATCCCATAAAAACCATTAAAACAATTAAAAACGAAAAAAATCCTAGAAACAATAAAAAATAATTAAATAACCATAATCACCAAAAAACCCATAATGAACCCTAAATCCCATAAATTAACAACAAACCACTAAAAGCCCTAAAAACCCTAAAAACCCTAAAATCCTAAAACCCTAAAAACCCCTAAACCACCGAAAAATAACAACAATTCCCAAAACCCCACAAAAAACTAAAACCCAAAAAGACACTAAAAACCTAAAAAACTATAAAACACAACCTAAAAACCCCATAAATCCCTAAAAACCCTTAATCACATGAAAATCCTTAAAAACATTTAAACCCCAAATCGTCGCTAAACCCCCACTAGTTTGACCATAAAACCCATAAAACCCTGTACAAACCAATAAACCCAAAAACCCCCTTAAACCCTAAAAACATATAACCCCCCCCCAAACCATTAAAACCCCTAAAATCTCTAACAAGCCATAAAATCCTAAGGTCCCCTAAAAACTGAAAAGGAAACCATAATATCCATAAATCCCCAACAACAATCTCAAAACCAAAAAATCCATAAAAATACCTAAAACCCCCCAAAATCCCCTAAAACCCCTAAAACCCTACCAATCCGAAAAACCATTAAAAACCCAAAATTCATTAAAGCCATAAAATCACTAAATCCCTAAAAATCCATATGCCCCATAAAATACCTACAAGGATTAAAATACCCAAGACACTCTAAAAACTAGTAAAACCAAAAAAAACACTAACACCACTAAAAGACCCTAAAAACCATAAAAACCATAAAAACATAAAAAAATAAAAAACCCTAATAGATGCTAAAAATACATAAACATCAAAAAAACCCTTACAAACATCGAAACCCCATAATAACATTTAAACCTTAAAAATGCAATATATAAAAAACCACAAAAAACCCTTATACCACCTAAAAATAATGAAAAGCCTAATAAAACATAAGACTCTAAAAACAACAAAAAACCTTGATACAATCCTAAAAACCATTTAAAATCCTAAAAACCCCAATACTGTAAAAACAATCAAAACCCTAAAACTCCTTAAAACCCAAAAAATATCACTAGAAAACCCAGAAAACCCCTAAATCCTCCAAAAACCCAAAAACCCCTAAAAACATAAAAACCAGAATAAATCGTAAAGACTAAAAAAATTTAATGACCCAAAAAATGATTAAAACCACAAAAAACCTAAAATCCCTAAAAACACTAAAAACCCTAAACACTCGACAAACCAAAAAAACAACAAAAAACCTAAAAATTCCATAAAAACCCCAAAAACCCTTAAGCCCCTTAAAAACCCCCAAAACCCTTAAAACACATTAAAACACATAAACCCCCTACACCACAAATAAATAGTAAAACCTAAAAAAAGACACCAAAACACCTTAAAACCCTTAAAAACCCACAAAAATTATAAAAATTCTAAAAAGATACTACCCTTAAAATCCAAATAAAACATTAATAACGTAAAAATTAAAATCCATAAACCTAAAAAACCCTAAAGACCCGAAAAAACCTAAACCCCCTTTAAACCCCTTAAAATCCCTAAAACCCCTAAAGGACCCTAAAAACTGAAAACCCTAAATGAAAAAAATACTTAAAATAGCCAAAAGAACCCAAAAATCCTAAATGAACCAATAAATAATAAAATCCCAAAAAAATAATAAATGACCCTAAAAACCATAAAAAAAACCTAAAAACCAATGAAACATTATGAGACCCTAAAATCGATCAAAAATAATAAAAACCCGAAAAACCCATAATGTCCCTAAAACCCCCCAAAAAACATTAAAACCCATAAACCCCATAAAACAACACACCCCCAAAAATGTTTTAAAAAACCCTATACTCACATAAAACACCTAAACTCCTAAAAAACCTAATAACCCTAAAACCCTAAAAACAATAAAAACACTAAACACATTAAAACACACTAAACACCCTAAAACCCAAAAAACAAAAAAATGTGAAAACACCCTAAATCCCTAAAAACACTAAAAATAAAAATAAAATTCTAAAAAAACCAAAAACTCTTTAACAATCCTAACAATCCCAAAAAAATAAAAAAATTCATAAAATCCAAAAAAAATCAAAAAATCAAAAAATCCCAAAATACCATAAAGCCCCTAAAAACTGTAGAGAAATTAAAATCCGTAAAAACATTTAATATGATAAAAATACTAAATCCCCTAAAAAATCATGAAAACTTGATAAAAACCTTAAAAACCATAAACATAGTAAAAATCCATAAATTCCCTAAAAGTATTATGAACACAAATCCCCCCATTAAAACCCTTAAAAAATAAAACTTCTTAAAAATGATTATAAATATAAAAATCCCTAAAAACCTTAAAATGATAAAAAAAACACCAAAAAAACGAAAAACCTAAAACCCCTAAATATGATACAAAAATCCAAAAACCCCTAAAAACACCATAAACCCCTTAAAAACACTAAAACCCCAAAAAACACTAAACCCTATACCAAACATCCTAAAAATCAAAATTTATACACTAAACCATATACTTTACTCAATAAACCCTAAACACTAATCCTTATACCTGAAACCTTGTACCCTACATGCTAAACCAAATACCCTACACCATAAACCCTCTACCCTAAACCGTATACCTTAAAAACCCTAAACCTAATAACATACACCATAATCCTAAAACCATACACTGAAAACACAAAACCCTACACATTCAACCATAAACCCAAATCCCCAAACCCTACACCCTAGACCCAAAAACCTAAAAGACCATACAAACCCTAAATAAACATTAAAAGAGCATAAAAATCCTAAAAACCTTAAAACGTCATGAAAACCCTTAAATAACCTAAAAACCCTTAAAATCCTAAAAGACACCAAAACACCTTAAAATACAATAAAACCCATAATGAACACATAAATGTCACATCCGAACCTGGTTCACTCATTAGACAGTAACCTAACTGATTGGAAAAAAGGCTTCAAGCGCACCTCCCCATACACCAAATATTACAGACTAATAGTGATGGCCTAGGGTGTGTCTATGGGGAGACTATCCCATTATACCATAGTAATAAAAAAAATATCTAAAAATCATCCATAATATTAAATAATTAGATTATTTAATTAATAAATATAAAATAGGATATAATATATGAAATGACATATATGTCTGAATAGCCATGTAATAGATACAAAAATGATCACCAATTGAGACAATTAGTTTTAAAAAAAGTAAATGAAATAAATATACAAGGATTATCTTCTGATATGAGATGAACAATATACCCAATCACCAAAACCTTGTCAAGTTGCTCTAACCTGATCAAAAGAATCCTAAAGAGTGGTTCTTATTGATCATGCAATCCTAGGTCTCATCCATATCCATCATACATCCGTTGATCCACCTAAAAGGAAACATAAGGTCTGCACACACATCTAAGTGAATGTACATGGGGGAGAAATAATCTTTGTAGTCCAACCTGAATGGTGAACTTATAACGTGCTATCATAAGTGTATGCTCATGAAATATGCTCAACCTAGCCATGATAAAAAATGGATAAAATTAATAAAATTAATACACAGTTGATCCTTGTTTTTTATCCTAATAGACTATGCATCTTGTAAATATAGAATCAAGTTAGATGTTATACCACTCTATCCTTGGGTAATCAAATTGATCATTTCTCCCATGATCATAATAGACAATACCTTCTTCA
Organism: Viscum album; assembly: GCA_963277665.1. Lineage (NCBI taxonomy): Eukaryota > Viridiplantae > Streptophyta > Magnoliopsida > Santalales > Viscaceae > Viscum > Viscum album. The sequence goes on from OY728120.1 coordinate 1,593,603,259, forward strand.
TCCAGCCCCAAAATTTCTAGTAGTAAGCTACATCACTATATTTGAATGAAATTCCTAGCCTTAGGTTCACCCATACTAACCTCCAATATATGAGTTAGGATTGTGTGTATCAATTGGAAGTCCTGTAAATATGGTATAGAGCTATATTTCAAACAACTCAATCAATAGTTGATCCAGTGTGATGCCAGATTCCCCGGTCCTGGTCTGTAGGAAATCACAACATTGAAACACAAATGATTCCAATTCAGAATAAACCTTAGGTTATCTATAAAGAATAGTATCCTAGATACATGATAATTACTCAATAATCCATTCAATAAATGGCTCAACAACCCATTTCTTGACACATATTGGCAATGTAGCAAGGTGTGGCCAGTAGATCTTCTGAACTATCATGGGAATCTATCATGGAGATTGTGATAAATCTCATGGGTTGACATAATCATATCATTATTTGGGTAAATTCACCCCTAAGGTGTCCTTTTCATCACCTAGATCCTATAAATCAAGGATTCCAGGGTGACATGCTATGTAAGAGGGGTTTCTAGTTGTACTCAGTAACCTACCATTGTAACCCATGTATAAGGAGGAATCCTAGTGAAAAATGGGAATTCTTGTAATGGTGACATTCAATCAAGTAAGGAACAAAAGTCAAGTCCAATAAATTACCCCTTGGAATCCCCACCATGCCATATCAACATGATAATCCCATAATCTATGTTCAAAGAATAATTTATAGAAATAATAGAAATATCAATAATGACAAATTGAAATAATGACTAAAAGAGTGAGGCTAGACGAATACTGAAACCCAATACTACTGTTATAGCCCCATTGGTTCACATGTCTAGTACGGGTTCTAAGGTTACACCAACTGAAATCTCTCCCAAATCCCACAACACACAATCTCAGATATGGCCAATAAATGGGGCACTCGGTGGGTCCCCTATCATAGCACACTAGAGAGGTATCCCCTGAGAGATCCTTGAGCTGCACACATATGTAAAGGTATCCCTCATGGGATCCTCACTGTCACAATGTATCTAAATGTAACATACATGGGAGCCTTATGAAGAGTAAGTTACCAGAGGCATCCCATAGGGGATCCTCTAAATCAGATCATATGTGGAGGAATCCCAATTGGGAACCTCTAGAGAAAATACACTTATAAAATGGGGCAAGGGAGATGCATTATTTTCCATTTGAGTTCACGGTCTCACTTAAGGGTTTCTTGAACACCAAAAAAATCTACTTCCTCATGTCTCATATCAGTCTAATTAACCACAGAAAGTCCAAAGATAAACCATATGAGGATAGTGTTGATCCCATGTGATTTCCTACAACCATTCCTATGACCCGAAACCTTTTATCATCCCACAACTCACTCCAAAGACCTCTAAATCCATTTTCTAGAGGCATAACCACTCCATCATAGCTAGTTATCCAAAAAATTCCCCTAACGTGAAAAATACCACCCCAAGGGTTCAATAAATGATAACTATATGAAAAAAATCAAAAAATCGACACCTATTTAGTCAAGTTTTGTATATAAGGAATAAAATATCCCTATACCATAAAATCAAAAATAATGGTGCAATACATATTGTGTACTATGCATAAAGGCAATGTACTCCAAAACCTCCACCATGGCTATGTACTTGTACACACCCTAGGTATACCCTGGGTTTGGATGCTTAGTACTATATGGTCAGGGGTACATGGTGTCTGGTTGTGTACTACTATAAGTCCAGAATAGACCGAGGGTCTGGCCATGCACTACTACAAGACAAACTCCCCCTTGCATGGGGTGTATTCCCATGTACTCATCCACATGGACATTTACAAATATATCTAATATACTTTGTGTACATGATGTGTAGTCCCAAAAAATCCATGTTCCCATTTAATCATCTAAATTTATATGTAAAACTACATGGTATGTACTCAAATTACATTATATGTGCAGTAGAAATCCTTTTCTTACCGGAATAGTAAGAACATATGACATGCATTCATGGAACCACATGGAGTGTAATCGAGATTTTCCAAACAAAAACCCATGTGATCAGCATGAAACCAATTTTCCTTGAAATATCTATATATCAACCCAAATTGGGTCAATATTAACCTTAAATGGAACATGAAACTAGAAATAGATAAATCTATAGTGATTTATGGAAAAAAATTACAAAAAAATTATGGTTGGGTTGAATCCATTGAAACTTCACTCCTATCCACTCTCTATTGCTACCATATGCCCATATGACTCCTCCCTAGTTTCATAGAAACACCCCCCTTCTTACATTCCACTATCTATCTATCCTCTATATATCCTATCTCATTTCTAGAAAGTATAATATCTAGAGGTGGATACACATGATGTTAGGTAATGTGGAAAAAAGATGGAAATTAAAATGAAGAAAAAGAAAAATAAATCGAAAAAAGGGATTACCCTAGGCCTAGAAAATGACATGAATTTACTCCATGAATTGGTAAAATCCCCATTCCAAACTAAATCACGAAGATTGAATGTCAATCCAATGCCAAATTCATAATATTTTACTAAATGAACATGTTCGAAAAAATTAATATTTAATTAAATAGATAGTAAATATTAATTACTCTGTGAAAATTAAAACAACATAGAATTCCACAAAACCTAAATCCTAGGGTAAACCCCTGATTTTGGGATCAATAGAGTTGTCATAAAAATTATCTATGATCATATTGTATTGTAAAAGTCTGTTTTACCCAATATGAGAATTTGAAATAAAAGTTCAAATTTCTGCTCAATTCCAAACATCGTAAAACATGAGTCTTTACAATCTCCCCTCTATAACACCTATATTCCACATGAATCCATGGTGTTCAAAAAAATCCCTCGATATCATCCCAAGAATCTGCAAAACTATTCTAGCATGAACATCTATTGACCTGTCTCACAACATCCACAACTCTCTCTCAAAATGAGATACATTCAACTGTGACATATCTGGAACTCCCCACCATATAATTATAATTATAGTGACCAAGAAACATAATCTAATATCAATGTCTAACATTCCATCCATTATTGAATGCAATGAATGGCCTAGGAAAAACCACTCATTATTGGGTGACAACTTGTAACATCACATATTCCTACATCTTTAGAATAGGTTCCACAAAAAATTGAATTTTTACTTATAACAATAGTCATCATCCTCAAATTTCCAATGGTTCACTTCCCACCATATGTCTAACCTTATACTGCTCCTCGAGTACAACCTTAATAGGTTCCACAACTGCAGTTTTGTTTCTCCTCATGGGACATGCTCACTATCCTATTAAATACTATCGTGGACTATGTTAGATAATTTATTCCACAAAACTCGATCCATTCAAATTTTATCCTTTTCCATGGAGGTATATTTCTCATTTCATCACTACTCTAGTGAAACCACACCAAAATAATTTATGTGAAACCATCATTCCACATCTTATACAAGACCAATCACTGATTTACGATTTCAAATGTACTACCCACAACAAACATGTAGCATTACATTCCCGACCAATACATAGGGTGTATAAACCCAGAACAACTAGTCACACCACTTGAATCATGATTTTGAAATATTAACATCATTAAGGACAAAAAAATTGTTCTCTATGTCACATCTATCTTAACAAATTTAGAGATATATTAGAAATCATCTTAAAAATTGGTCACCTAACCCATGCCACAAAACATTCCACGACCACTCTTCACATGACATTGTCTTATAACCACTAATGTGTAATCATTATCTAAAGTGTGTTATGACTTTCAACCCATGATTTGAACACAATTCAAACCACAAAACCACTAGTTAGCAAGTCCAGGGACCCAAACTGTCCTTTCAATTGAAGTGAGTCTTGATACCAAAGTACCAAAGGTGATTCCTAAGATACCAAATGTATCATCCTACCTATTTTTCAAAACATTATAACCTCTCATGTGTTGGTCTCTACATAAGTTTACAACCAAACACACTAAATAATAAAATATCCTTAAACCAAGCCAACCCCTCTCACAGTTTTCCATTGATAATAAATAAAACACATACTCACTAGGGTTTAAATCAAAACTAAGGTACTCTTGGTCTCCCAAACCTCCCTACTGATATTTTCTCACATCAAGGTCACAATCTCAAAAAAAAATTCCTATAGTACTCTTCTATATATATCACAAAATGTTTTACTGAATTATGGTAAAAGTGAAGGCAGATAAAGATCACACCAACATAATAGAATCCAAACCTTTAAACATGGTTTAATTTTACAGGTTTTAAGTACCATTATTGAGAGGATAATTCACTTTAAGTTGTAATTGGAAACCAATTTATATGTAACCCATTGAGGATACAAAAATCATGGAGAATTTTAGTTTCTTAAACATTTAAGGCATCACCTTCCAATCATCATCCTACCAAGCCCTATCCTCTCCAAGCATTGACATTATAGACAGATCATTAGAGATCCATGATGTAAAAGAGTAGAATGATAGTGAACAGATCCTCATAAATTATCCATATACGATAATACCGCTTGAGATTCGAGTTCATTACAAATATTAATGTACCTATCAAAATCACAATCCAAGATCTGACTAGTTAACCATAAATGAAGAATGTTTAAATAAAATAATATAGTAATATTGATTATAAATCGTCATGAATGTTGTTATGAATCATTAGTTAGCCACACATGAAAAGAATACACCCAAAATAGTCTACTGAAAAAAAAATTATCATTGGATTTTGATATATGTGGGAAAATAGTACACACACTTCATCATATCAAATGATTTCTATCACACCACACATATACTGTTTTATTAAGTAGAATTTGATTCCATGCTATTTGGGAAAACACCATATAGGTTGTATCTAGAACATTAAATTACCAAAACTATGTAAATATTTCTCTACGTGGGAATAAAAGTGGAAACCATGTTCCCTATTGATCAACTAGGGTCTCTAAAACCCCCATGCCTGTGTACTGAGTCATCATCCACACCATTGAGAATCCCACTATAGATCTACAAGACCTGACATAAAACAAGTAACCAATAAAATTTAACTGTGTATAATTGCTCTAATAAATTATATAGTAAACCCCCATTGCGGTTTTTATTGAATCATTAAACAGTTATCCTCAGTCCTTAGTGAAATCAAACACCAACTGGACTATAGCCTATGGACCCTACATGCTAAATATAATGCATGAAAAAATCTATCATGCCTCTTTAGGCCAATAGTAGAAAAAATCATTATCCTCTCACTAATGAGATGAGATCCAGTAATAAATTATAAATAATATAATACACTTGAATTATGATTCAATTGAATAAAAAAGTCATACTAAACTGTAACATCACATACTATGAACATCAATCCCATATCCTTAGTAACTTGGAAAACTTATCTGAACAATTGTTCTCGAAGCACAAGTCTGATATCCATCACAAGCTCTAAAAAATTTCTAATAATCCGATCTTCCATAAATAAAAATAGTAAAACAAGTTTAAATGAATTATATTGATAAAATTTTATCACATACCTACATATCTCTGTCTTTAAATATTAATTAGACCAGCTACTAATAAGGCCTCAAGTGTGCCTCCTCATACACCAAAGTCTTATGACTATAGGTGGTGTCCTAGGGTGTGACTATAAGAACTCTACACCCTCATATCAGAGTAAGATAAATATCATGAATAGCTAAAAATCATCCATATTAGTAAATAATCAGAGTGAGGATGTATTAAATATAAAACGATTATATAATAAATGAAATTCAATAAAGGCCCAGACACCCATGTCATTGATACAAAACTGATATCCCATTGGGAAAATCACATATACAATGAAATGATGTAAATAAATATAAAAGTATTCTATAAAAATCTGATATGAAACAGATACAAGATTTACTATAACATTGTTGAGATGCCCTAGCCCAATCATAAGAATCCACACAAGTGTATCTACTTGATCATGCAACAATGGGCCTCATCCCTATCCATCATGATTTTTTCTCTACCTGATATAAAATATAAGGTATGACCACACACACTAAGGTGCATGTATAGAGGGTGAGAAATAATATTAGTAGGCTACCCTAACTATGAACATATAAACTACTGTAATAAGTTATTACTCATGCAATATGCTCATCCTACCTCATATAAAACTACATAAAATAAATACACAGTCAATCATTGGGTCTATGATCCAGATTGACTTGAAATCCATTAAAAAAGAAATTGAGTTGGATGTAATACCACTCATGTCATGTGTATTCAAGTTATTTCATAGCTTTGAGATCTGGATCAACCATACCTACTTCAACTGGTGATGGAATTTTTCATAGAACACTTCTCACCATAGGGGAGTACAAGTTAAATCCCTAACATCATGAATAATCATCTCCATTTTATGGGGAAGGATTCTAGGAATCAACTAGAAATCCTGTAATTATGAAATGGAGTTGGATTTCATACCACTCAATACATGTGTATTCTAGTTCAACGTCCGATTCCATGGTCACAGTAAGTAGGCAATCACATCATAACAACATGGATGATTCCCATGGGATGAACCTTAGGAAATATATAAGGAATAATATCCTAAATCATATATAGTAACTCAATAATTCATTTTAATAAATGGATCAACATCCCATTCTTAGAAAATTCTATTCAATGAAGAATGGTACATCCCCTGGACACTGAGAATCCTGGACATCAATCAATGAGATCACCATCAATACATGAGGATTTCACCACCACACCATACATAGGGGAAATGTTCCCACCCGAAAACCTCAAGCATCACTTGGATCCTTGAGAGATAGGTATCCTATGAAACATTCTATGTAAGAGGGGTTCAAAGGTGTACTCATAAAAATACCTCTATAACACCTCTACATAAAGGAATCCATGTGAAAATTGGTACATCTTGTGACATAACATTCAAAAAAGTAGGGATCATAAGCTGGATCCTTGGAAATATCTTTGAGAATCCCCACCATTCCATGTTATCATGTCTGGAACATATGATGAGTTCTAGATAGAATGTATGAAAAATCATAGTTCTATAAACAATAAATGAATGAAAGAATGAATAAATAAATGATTTTGGATTAATTTTGAAACCCTACACTACTCCCATATCCCCTCAAGCACACATGTTTGATACGAGTTCATTTATGACACCTGCTACCATCTCAACCCAAGACCATAACAAAAATGACTAGGGTCAGTCAATCATAGTGGAACTCACTAGGGATCCTTAGCTAAACACACTAGAGATGTATCCCTTATAGTATCCTCAATCTCCACACATAAGTAGGGGTATCACTATTTCAATCCTCTAAGATATCACGTAATCATTTCAAACCCTCTTGGAACCCTCATAAATAGTAATTATCCAAACGAATCCATCAAGGGATACTCTATGTGAGATAATATGTGGAGTAATCCCTCTTAAGAACCTCTAGGTAAAGTCAAGATAATCATCAATCTAGGGAGGTTGATCTTGGACCATTTTTGTTTAAGGTATCACTATAGGTTGGATCAAATATCCATCACATCTGCTTCCTCATGTTGCATATTTTTTCAGCTAACTAGGTATAGTACCATGATACATTAGACATGGACAATGGTGATCCGATACCTTCTCCACCAACCATTCTGAGAGACATCATCTGTGTCTCATACGATGTCTCACTTCTAATACGTTTGAATCCTTTTACTAGATATAGAACATCTCCATCATAGATCACTCACACCAAAATGCTACTTAAGAGTTCTGAAATCCCAATAAGGGTTCTAGTAACATGGTCTATGTTGAAAAATACTCAAAATAGACTCATATTTTTTCCAATTCATTCTTTGGGATGTAAAATCACCTAAAACCCTCAAATGGGAAACAAGGGTGTATTATATGATATATAAAATGAGTACATGATGTGTAATCAAGAACCTCCACCCAATCCATTTACTTCTACATGGCCTGGGTATAGTATAGGACCGACTTTGTACTATAGCACAATGATTCCCCCATTATATGGGATATCTTCCCATGTACCCAGCCATGTGGCAATGTAAGACTATACAACGTGTACTTTGAGTATACTGATAGTAGTCCTAAAAACACTATATTCCATGGACTTTGGTACATTAAAAAGTAATACTACAAAAAATTTACTTTCCAAAACATGAAATTCCCACGATAGTAAGATCACATGGTGTGTATTCATGGAACCCAAAGCTATGTGATTGGGATTTCATTAGTAGAATCCAACCACTATTTCCCCCACAATAGCTATATATAGACCCCCAGGGGTTCCTTAGAATCCATAAACGGACCTTCAAACTATAAAGTGGTAAATAAATTTGGATTTATAGAAAAAACATAAAAAAGAACTACGCCTGGGTAGAAATCCAAAACCTTCCACTGTTTCCATGTTCTGCAGCAACCATATGGCCATCTGGCTCCTCTTGATCTTCCAAAAAGAACCTCCCTTCTTCCACAGCTCTGTTTATATCTCTCTTAAACCTTTCCTCTCTTATTAATGGAAATTATAATAAAAAAGGGTTCATATTCAATAATCTAGGGATGTTTGAGAATGAATAGAGAAAATGAAATTGATTAAAATGAAAAGGAAAAGAAAATGGTCTCTCGACGAGCATTACTTACCAACGTGTTCTTATGAATGGACTATGAAAAAAACACATTCTAGACTTAACAATGACGATGAAATATCAATCTAATAATTGATTTAAAATATATCTCTTAATAAATTCAGAAAACATATTAATTTTTTAATAATTATTTATTATTTATTAAATAATCAATTAAAATGTGAATGCCTCTGTATTCCACAAAACTCAATTCCTGGGGTACGAACCCTATTATAAGATCAATAGAGTTGTCAAAAAAATTATTTGAGATCAACTTATACGGATAAAAGACCATTTTACCCCATACAAACATCCAAAAATAAAAGTTCAAATTTTTCCTCAATTTCATAACTTAGAAAACAAGGGTCTTTACAACCTCCCCAAAAAATACTTATCATCCCTAAGAAGACATAGTGGAAAATAAAAAACCATTCTATCACCCATTTCATCATTATAACTATGATATCATGACCATGAAATGACTTGTCTCACAATATCAACCACTCTCCCCTAACATGAGAGATATTCAACTATGAGTGATCTGGTAATCCCCACCATGTGAATATCCTTATCATCACCTTGAAACGGAACTCCAATCAAAGGCCTGCATTCCATCCTTCACTGATCATAATGAGAGAAATGGTTGAAATAACTCACTCTCAAGAACTAACTCAAAACATAAACCAATCCCAATTCTAGAGAATTATTTCTAAAAAACCACTGAATTTCAACTTAAAACAAGGGTCAAAATCCTCAAACATCAAATGGTCCACTGCCCTCTATATGGATTACCATATCCTCTCCTCAAGCACAACCTCAACAGGTCCCACAACTCTGTATGTTTCACTCCTTACGGACCAGACTCATAGATCTGTCAAAACCTAACTAGGATTAATCCAAATTGTCTAGGCCATAACACCTAATCCATTATTTATGTATCCCCTACTATAGAGATACATGTATAATTTTATCACAAATCCAGATAATTCCTATAGAATTTATTTGAAACCCTATGTCCTTTGATCACACAAGGAAGCTCATCAATATACGATTTAAATAGTACAACATGAAACTAGCACGTATTGTTACAATCTCACCCAATAGAGTTGGTTTAAAAACCCATACTACATAGTCACACCACATGAATAATTATTTATAAAGCCAAAAATCATTTATTAACATTGATTGTACTCATAAATTCAGTCTTATCAAGTTGATATCTTCTTTAGATATCCTCATCAATTTTTGGAATCTCATCCATGATGTTATTACTGCCTGTGAAAAAAGATTTTCTCTGGAACATAGGTGCACAACCTCAGTCTAAATCATGTTATGATAATTTAAATATACTCTAAACTTGTTTATATCCATAGAACTGGTCATCAATAGGGATATGAAACTATGTACACCTACCCATTGAAGTAAATAATGTGACCTAAGAACCCTAGTTTCTTCCATAGAAGAAAAATGAATCATCCTATCTATTTCAAAAAACAGGAGCACACCAGATGCATCGGTCTTTACATGTGTGTACAAAAAGACAAACTGCCTCAAGAAGGAATCATTAAACACATGACAACCCATCATTTTGGATTCCCTTAATTAAACCCAAACACTAACTCCCTAGAGTTTCATTCAAATCTATGAGCCTCAAGGATTCTTACCTAGGCCTACAGATCTTGTATCACATCAAGGTTACTAGGTTTGACCACATAGTTCCTAGGCCTCTAACAAATAGGTCACAACATATTTTACCCAATAGAGTTAAAAATGAAGGCATGTAAAGATAACATAAACCCACTAGTGACAAAATATATCAATAAAGTTCTATTATACTGCTTTTCAGCTCCACGTGATAGAGTAAAACACAATACAAGTTATATTTAGAAACACATTTATGTTTATCCCATTGAATAATAATAACCAATGGAGATTTTTAGTTTCTTAATAATTTAATAAATCACCTTATAATCAATTTATTTCTAGGAATTGGTCCCCTTTGAGGATTCACATTAAGGATTTCACCTTAGAGAATCACAATGTAAATGACAAGATAGATAATGAATAGATCCTCTTCTCAAATATGTATAAGGTAATACCCCCTCAAGGATACAATTCACTATAAATGATTAGGTACCTATCAACATACCACTTGATGATCTGATAATATATCCTTAAATAAAGGTCAATTATGTAAAATATTGTTCAAATTTTTATGGGATCCATTTATATTGTTACAAATATTTAGTTAACTACACATAAAATGGATAAACCCACTAGGGGTCTATTAAAAAGGAATTAGCTATAGATGTTGACATACACGGGTCAATAGTACACAAAATGCATCATCTCAAATGAACTATGTAATACCATGCTCACATGATTCTATTAAGTATATTTTCTCCCAATATATATACGAAAACACTATATATGTTGTTACATGAACATTAAAAAAATCCTATGTAACAAATCCCCATGATGAGTCCAAAATATGGTCACCGTGTTCCCCATCAATCCACTAGGGTCATGAAACCTCAAATGCATGAGTACTAAGTCTCCATCCTCTATGTTTATTGTTTCCCCATTTATCCAAATTAAGTTCCATAAAAATTACAACCAGTGTGGTCTAACTGAGTAGAAGTCCACCAAGAATATATTTGGGAAAACAATAATTTGGTTTTTGTTGAAAGTTTAAATATTTATACTTAGTCCTTATGGAAATCAAAAACCATAAAGCATATAATTTGTGGACCCTATGTGTGAAATATGATGCATGAGAACATATATATATTTCATCTTCTAGCTAAGATTATGAATCAATCAATGATTTCTCACTAATGTAGTGAGATCCATAAATCCATAAAAATCATAAAATCTAGATCAAATGTGTTTCTCTCTAAATGAAAATCATACTAAACATTGACATTAAAAACCAATAATATTAATCCCATATCACCGGTAACATAGAAAACTAAATAAAAAAGTTTTCTCCATACACCAATCTAATATACATCACGGTATCCAAGGAATTCCTAATACTCTTATCTACCATGACCGAAAATTATATAATAATAGGAAAGTAACTAAATTAATATCTCATTGTCACATCCTGACATAGCTCAATCTATAAATAGTAATAAGTTCAGTTGGATGGTAGACCTGAAGCGTGAATACCCATACAACAGATGCTTCTTATTAGAATTGAGGTCCTCGGGTGTGTCTTGGGGGGGGGGGTATTACCTCATATAATATTATGTGAAAAAATAGAAAAAACTAAACATTATGTCTAGCAGTAAATAATCTGATTGTGGAAATAGAAAAAATAAACATGTATGTGATAAATGAAATATAGTAAAGGCTCTTATGCTACACAAAGACCAACCATATACCCAATCTCAAAAGACAATACTAATTTACTTTATGCTGATTTTAACAATCCATATGAATGGATTTTACCTATCATGAAACCCTTGGCCTCAAACCTATCAATAAATAATCTATGCTCAAACTAATTGCACAATTTGGGTTTATACACACATTGAGGTTCATTTACAAGGGTGATAAGTAATCATAACCAGCCATCCCCAATGGTGAACCTATAACCATATTTCATAAGTGCATTTTCATGTCATATTCCCTGCCTAGTTGTGATTTAAATAGATAAAATAAAAAATACCAAATTCAATCCTTGGGTCCTAGATCTAGATTTACTCGAAATCATTGAAATAATTCATTGAGTTGTATTTCATACCACTCAAGTTGTGTTTAATCTAGTTGATCCGTGGTTTTGTGATCCAGATCAACTATATTCTCTTCATCCAGTCCCATAATGTTTTTGAGTAAGCTACGTCACCATATGGGGACAAAATTCCATGATCATAGATCCCTCGTACCTACCCCTAGAATATGAGGAAGGACTCTAGTTATCAACTGAACATATAGTAAATGTGGGATAGAGATTTATGTCATACAACTCAAGGAATGTTCAATCCAGTGGTATGTATGATTACTTGGTCCTAGTCTGTAGGTAATCATGACATTGAAATGAAGATGATTCCTAAGGGAGATGACCCAAAGGAAATACGAAAAGAATAACCTATTAGATCCAAGATGATAACTTATAAATATATTAAATAAATGGCTCAACATACAATTCCCAGATAAGTCGGTTTAATGAAGAAATGTGTATCCAATAGAGTATCCCTAATATCTATTGAGGAGATCATAATAAATCCTAATGGATGTCAAATTTATCAATATATTCGTGGGAATGAACCAACTCCGAAACCTTTAGAATCACCAGGTTCCTAGTGAGCAATGCATCATGGGTGAATGACTATGAATGAGGTGTTCCAAGGTGTATTCAAGAACTTACCATTCTAACCTATGTATAGAGAGCGATCCTAGTAAAAAGTCGAACATATAGTAATGGAAACATGTAAAAATGTAAGGATCATAATCATTATCCCATGATTTAGATTTGGGCTTCCCCAAAATATTCCATCTCATCCTAGCAGGACCGTAGGCCGAGTTCAAGGAATCTTGATGGGAAATCATAGTAGTTTCTATAATAAATGGGTGAAAGCAAGAATAAAAGATTGAATTTGGTTGAACAACAAGTCTCAATTCTACTAACATACCCCCTCAAGATCACACTCTTGGCATAAGTTCTAAGGTGACACCCACTACCATCTCTACCTACGCCAATAACACACATTCTTAGGGATGGTTAATCACGGGGGCACCTGCTGGTGTCCATTAGGTTACTATGCTATAATGGTATTCCTTATATGATCATTGACCTCCACACATAAGTATAGGTACCCCGCATGGGATATTTTAACATAGAACTTAATAATATTTAACCCTTTTCAGACCCTCAAAAATAATAGGTAATAATAGGAATCCCATATGGGATCCTCTATGTCGGATCAAAAGTAGAGGCTTCCCTATTGGAAAACTCTAGGGAAAATCCACCTAAGCACTGGTCAAGGTAGATTTCCCATTATAGTCTCAATCATGAAGTGAAAATCTCAATATGATTCTATATTCAATATATATCACCGAATGAACATGTGAAAATACATTAATATTTATTTAATTAAATATTAAATAAAAAATATTTTGTTAAAATAAAATGGCACAGAATTCTACCAAATTCCATTCATAATGTAAAAACCATATTCTAAGATCAATGGAGTGGTTATAAAAAATATTTTTGATCATAGTAAAGGGGTAAAAGATTATTTTACCCCCAAAAACATCTAAATGAAAAAAAAATCAAATTTATGTGCAATTTCACAGTTCAGAAAACATTGGGCTTCCCTCAAAAATACCCTAAAAGACTTCAAGATACATAAAAGACCCTAAAATCCCATAAAATCCCTAAAAACACTAAAAACCCATAAAACCACATAGAACCACTAAAAACCGAAGAAAAAATTCATAAAAACCCTAAAAAGAAGAAAACTCCTAAAACATAAAAACCCTAAAACCCAAAAACCAGAAAACCCCAAAAAACCGTAAAATCCCGAAAATACTCTAAATAACAAAAAACAATAAAATAATTAAAAATTCTAATAAAACACTACGAAGTCCCCAAAACCATATAAGTCCCTAACAACACATTAAAATCCTCAAACCCCTAAAACACCTAAAGAAACCTAAAATCCCTACAAATCCCTAAAACTGTAAAAAACAAAAAATAGACACTAAATCACCAAAAGACCATAAAATAATCAAAACCCCTGCAAACAACAAAACCCTAAAAACCCTAAACACCATAATTTCCCTAAAAATCCAAAAAACACTAAAAACCCTAGAAACCCTAATAAATCCAAGAAACCATTAATCCAATAAAACTCATAAAGCCTTATAACCCCTAAATAAACAATCACCACCTAAAATCACTAATATAAGCTGACAACCATAAAACACTAGAAAACCCAAAACCCCCTAAAATCCTAAATAGAAAAAAGAATAAAATAAATCCCCTAAAACCCAAAAGACCCTAACCACACCAAAAACCAAAAAAACCCCCAAAAACCCTAAAGACTAATAAAACCCCTAAAAATACCTAAAACCATAAAAAACCTAATAAAACAATATAATCTCTAAAACCCCAATAAAAACATAAAAACCCTTAAAAATAATATAAACCCAAAAACATGAAAACTTTGAAAACCCCTTAAAACTAAAAAATAACATAAATGTTCGTAAAACCCCTAAAAGCCACAAAAAATCCTAAAAGACCCTAAAAACCCCTAAAAACACTAAAATACCCTAAAATCCCAAAAAACCCTAATGAACCTAAAAGACCCTAAAACCCTAAAAGATCATAAAACCATAAAAGAAAATAACACTATAAAAAATCCCTCAACCTCTTAAAAACACTGAAAAATATAAAAGCACTAAAATCCATTTAAAACCCCTAAAAGACACAAAAAACCTTAAAATAATAAAAGACACTAAAAATCCTAAAACACGACAAAAGACACTCAAATAGCCCTACCAACTACTAATAGACCCCAAAACCCCTCATTGTAGTGCCTTGTTTTCTCTCTCTTCCTGTTATAAATTTTGGGGTGCGAGGTTAGCCTGGTCTCGAGCCTTCCTTGCACTAAATGAATCTAAAATCCCTACAAACCACTAATAGACCGCAAAAACCTAAAAACCCAAAAAATCCTAAAGGACCCTAAAAATCCCTCAAACGCCTAAAAACCCAAAAAAATTAAAGAACCTAAAAACCATAAAACACATATAACCCCATAAATATCCCAAATCTCTTAAAAACATTAAACCCCCTAAAGCCAAAAAATAGAGAAAACCCTAAAAACCATTAAACCCTAAAATCCATAGAAAACACTAAAATACCGAAAACCGTAAAAAATAAATAAAACCCCAAATAGACATAAAAACCCAAAAAACCCCAAATACATAAAAACCCCTTTAGACACATAGAAACCCTAAAAATCCCTTAAAACTCTAGGAACCCCCAAAAACTCATCCAATTCTTAAAAACCCCCAAATTTCCAATGAAACCTAAATCCCCAAAAACAATGAAACCCCCTACACACAAAAAAAAGAAACTAAATGAACTTATAACCTCTAAAAGACCATAAAATAAAATCCCTAAACAACTAAAAGACCCCAAAACCCCAAAACACCCAAAATACGCCTAAAAAAACTGTAACATAAAAAAATCCCTAAAAGACATTAACCCCCATAAAGGGTCCTAAAACACAAAACAATGCCTTAATAACCATAAAAATTACTAAAAATCCTTAAACAGCTAAAAATCTAAAATCCTTAAAACCCCAAAATGTCACTAAAACCATAAAACTCCTAAATGTCCCTAAAAGACCCCTGAAAATTAGTAAAATAATCTTACAACCCGATAAAGAGCTAAATAACCATAAAAAACCTTGATCCCCTTAATATTCATAATGGACCATAAAAAACCATAAAACCCACACCCCCCAAAGACCCTAAAACACCTAATAACTTTTAATGACCCTAAAACCCTGAAAAACCCATATAACCCCCCAAAACCTAAAAACATAATAAATTCTAAAATCCTTAAATCCTTAAAAACTAAAATCAATAAAACCAAAGAAAACCCCAATATAATTAAAATCCCTAATAACCATACAAATACAAAAAACAATAAAAACTGAAAAAATCCAAAAACCATAAAATGATTAAAAACAAATAAATCATAAAAACATTAAAACCCCCTAAAATCAATGGAAACAAAAAAACCATAAAAAATAAAAACTCTAAAACCCCATAAAACCCCTAAAACACTAAAAATAGTAAAAATAACCCTAAAACCACTTAAATCAATTAAAACTACTAAAAACCCATAAATCCTTTTAAACCCTCCAAAACCCCTAAAACTCCTAAAACCCCTAGATATCCAAAAATCACCAAAACCACCCTTAAAAAAATTAATACCATAAACCCCTAAAAACCATAAACCCAGAAAAATTAAAAAATAAATTGAGGACCCCTAAAAACCCAAAACCCCATAAAACCACCAAAAATCATAAAAAATTAGCCCCCTAAAAACCCACAAAGGAGCAAAATAATCCTAAAATCTGAAAACCCAAAACCATTAAATGAACACCATAAACCCTAATCCCTACACCCTAAACCCTGTTCCCTATAACCTAAACCCAAATTCCTACACCTGATACCCTACACCTTACACTCTAAATCCAAAACCCTACACCTTAAACCTAAACCCTACACAATAAACCCAAAACCCTAAAACCTAAACCCTCTACCATACACCTTAAAAACAAAAACCATACTCCCTAATAACTATAACCCAAACCTAAAACCCTATACCCTAAACCCTAAACCTGAAACCTTAAAATCCAATAAAACCATAAAAATCGTAAAAAAACATAAAACCAAAAAAGAACCTAAGAACATTTTAAACTCTAAAGCCGCTAAAAACCCTAAACCCCTAAAATATCCTAAAATTCATAAAAAACATAAACTTCGCTACAAACTGTCAAATTCCAAAAAACAATAAAATGCCTTAAAATGCTAAAAACCCTAAAAGGCATAAACCTCTAAAATGTCAAAAAACCCTAAAAACCTATCATACCACTAAAAACCAATTAAACTCCAAAAAATACCTATTCCCATAAAACCCATAAAAACACTAACCCCCCCCCACCCAAAAGAAATTATTAAAACCCCTAAATGAACCCAAAATACCAAAAATAAATAAAAATACCCCAAATATCTATAAAATTATAAAAACCCTTAAATCCATAAAAGGCCCTAAATCCCATAGAATTACCATTAAATCATAAAACCCTAAAAAGGTCCATAAAACCCTAAAAAATCCAAAAATCCAAAAAAACACTAAAACCCCCTAAAATCCAAAAAAACATTAAAAACATAAAAGGATCCAAAAAACCCAAAAAATACGCTAAACCATGCTAGAAATACACTAAAAATAAATAAAATTAAAAACCCATTAAAATCCATAGTAACATCTAAAAACCATAAAATACCCTGAAACATAATAAAAAACACTGAAACCCAAAAATCTTGAAACCATAAACACCATAAAAAACCAAAAAACCCCTTAAAACCCTAAAAAACCCGATAAAACCAAAAATCCCCAAAAATATATAGACACCAATAAGACCTTGAAAAACCTAAAAGACACTAAATACCTTAAAAGACCCTAGAACACCCTAATGACCCTAAAAGCACAAAAACACCAAAAAAATTAAAAACATTAAAATCTAATATAATACTAAAAAATCTGAACACCATAAAACCCCCCAAAATTATCTCAAACCCCTTAAAATTATAAAAACCCTAAAACACCTCAAAACCCCCAAAACCATTTAAAACCACTAAAAATAAAATAACCTAAAAAATGCTACACACCCTCAAAAAAGCATAAAAATATAAAACCCATAAACAACCCTAAAATCCCTAAAACCATAAAATCCATAAAAACTATAAATTACCAATACCATATACCTTACACTATAAACTATATACCCAATTCCAAAAATCTAAACCCCAACACCTAAAACCCTATACCGTGCAACATAAACCATAAACCCCGCACACTAAACCCCATACACTACACCCTAATCCTTAATCCATATAACATAAACCCAAAACACAAAACCCTAGACCCTAAACATAATACTCAATACCCTAAACCATACAAGATCATAAAAAATAAGAAAACACTAAAAGAACCTAAAAACCCCTAAAAGAACATAACAACCATAAATCCCCAAACCCCCATAAAACCCTAATTGACCCTTAAACTCATAAAATAACCTAAAACCGTTATGATACCCCTAAATACCCTAAAATAACCAAATACAAAAAATACCCTAGAAACACATAAAACCTCTAAAATAGTAAAACCCATAAAAATGCTGAAAACACTAAGAACCATAGAAATCCTAAATTCCCTAAAACCCTTATAAACCTTAAAAGTTCTCAATACCTCGAAAAATAAAAAAACCAAAATAAAAACTAAATACATTAAAACCATAAAAATTCTAAAATACCCTAAACCCCCTAAAAACCTTAAAAGAACCTAAAAACCTAAAACGCTTAAAAAGTCCAAAAACCAAAAAAGCCTCTAAAAGGACTTTGAAACCCCTATAAAACCTTAAAACAGCCTAAGAACCAATAAAACCCAAAAAAACAAAAACAAAAAGAAAACCAAAAACCTAAAAAAGAACATTATTTCCTAGAAAACCCATATAAATCCTTTATGCCTAAAAAACACTAAAACACTAAAAAACCTAAACCACCATAAAAATACCCTTAAACCCCTCAAAAATATAAAACCCCAAATCCATAAAAAACATAAACACCATAAATACTGTAAAAACCAAAAACTATAAAAAATATCAAAGAACCATAAAAACCCTTGTAACCCCCAAAAACTGCAAAAACCCCTTAAAAACAAAAAATCTCTTTTAGATTTCTAAAAACCCATAAAAATCATGAAAGACTCTAAAAACCGAAAATGGCCCAAAAACATCTTGAAAACCCTAAACAACTGTAAAAACCATAATAACCCAAAAAAATCATAAATTGTTCCTAATCACCCTAGAACCATTAAAAACCTTAAAGAATCGAAATGAACAGAAATACTATAAAACCCCTAAAACCATTAAAAACAAAAAAAAACACTAAAACCCCTAAAATACATAAAAATCCAAAAAACTCTAAAAAATAGTAAAATCCCTAAAAAAACCAATTCCCACAACCCCTCCCCTCAAATAATAGAAAATAAACACAAAAATTCCTAAAACCACTTAAAATTGTAAAAAAATCCATAAAATTATCCAAATAGACAAAAAAACCTAAAAACCTAAAAGCTCGTAAAAACCCTAAAACACCATAAAACTAATTTTAATCCCTAAAATAACTTATATACCTTTTAAAACCATAAAAAATAATAAATCCATAAAAACCCTTGAAAAGACACCAAACCCCCTTAATGAACCTAAAACTCCTCAACCCCCACTAAAGCCCATAAAAGTCCACAAATATGATAAAAAATCCCTAAATGACCCTAAAATCACTCTAAATACCCTAATACACAAAAATACCATAACTAACTAAAACCATTAGAATCCCGAAGACCATAAAAATCCAAAAAACACAAAAAACACTAAAACCTCTAAAAATAGTTGAACACCCTAAAACACCACAAAAAACCCAAAAACCCAAAAACACCTAAATACCCTAAAAGAAAGATTAAACTATCTAAAAACATACAAACCCAATAAAACCACCAAAACCCCTAGAATGATTAAAACTCCGTACACCCCTCAAAACCCTAAAACGCCTAATAACCTTAAAGTCACAACCCCCACTAAAACCCCTTAAATCCCCTAAAAAATACTAAAAATCCATAATAACCCTGAAAAAATCATAATTCACAAAAAAACACTAAAAAACATAATAAACCCATATAATCTTTAAAAACCATAAACAAATAAGAAACCTAAAACCCCGAGAAACCCTATAAACCCAAAAAAACCATAGAAATCCTAAATAATCCCTTAAAATCATAAATACATTAAACCATAAAACCCTAAAACTCTAAAAACCCAAAAATACGTAAAGATCATTAAATCCACTAAAACCCATAAAAACCATAAAAAATATTAAAAGACCCAAAAATAATATAAAAACCCTAAAACCCCACAAACCCTCTAAAAGTACCTAAAAACCAAAAACACATAAAATACCAAAAAACCCTAAAAATATTAAAATGGAAAAAACCCCTTAACCCCCCTAAGACTTGGTATATCCACCACATGATACAAATTCCTTATATGTACCATCCATTTCCTCTATATTGCAAAAGAATAATTTTATATTCCTTTTTTTCTCACTAAGCTTAGATCTTGTGATCTTGGGAATGGTAGTGAAAATTTTCCCCCACACAACTAGAGGGTGTAGGTACATCATTGGGACATGACATCAAAAAAATGATTCAAGAATTACACCTTTTGTATGGGTCAGACCAGTTCAGGGGGAATTCTAGGACTATGGGTGGTTTGAATCCTGTCCTTGTAGGATTTTTTTGATGCCCAAATCCAACATCTGCGTCCAGCCGTCACAAAAAAATTCTCCTCACCCTATGTAAGGACCAAGAAAAGGGAGGGAGACTAATTTCATGGACTAATAATGGCTTGATTCCTATTGCCTTATGATACATATTGACACCCTAATTCCAGATCCATATCTAGCCACTATTAAAAAAACAAATGCCTTCTATATATGTGTCATACCAGCACATGGGGGAATCCCTAGGACAACATCAGATTATCATCCCCATGAGGAGACATAGTTGAACATGGATATCCATGTATGGGACCTACCACAAAAAATACCCTAAAAAGTAAAACGCCCACTCATTATTATGTTATCCTAATATGGATGAATACACCGTTACGGCACCTTGTTTGTCACACTGATCATAGCCCACGTGAGATTAGGGGCTTGGTAGGGAGTTCCCCACATGTTCAAGGAATATCAACCTATAGTAGGGTTACCATGGTCCTAATGGCACTACCATAAAAGGCATGATAGAGTCCTCCTGTAAACATTGTGGAACCCAAAAGCCCTTATCACAAGACATTAAATTGCATGGTACCTCTATAAATACTTGTGGCCTGATTCCTATTATTAGATGATACATAGTGATGCTATAATATCATATCTTATGTCTATATTCATAGAATTGAAAAAATAAAAATGCCCCCAATCTCCTATACATAAGATCAGATCTTTCGGGGAGAGTCCAAATCTTGATTTTTGCAGCAAGGATTTGTCAAATATCATGCCCTCCGACATAAAAGTCCGATATACATAGGAAGTTCCATATTTCATAGATAATAAAGGACATGAAATTTCATTCATAGATAGATACCTATTTATCCTCCACAAAAATCCATGCCCCAGGAAATCTCATATCCCCACGATTATCCCTGTCCATCGGAAATGGATGGTCATCCTACGAGAACCTTTGTTTTTCCATACACACAATGCCCTTGTGGATATGCATATAATGGAAATAAAATGCCTACCAACCTAAGTCAAATTCTTCTTTAGGATATTCTTTTCCTACTTCCATATGCCAAATGCCTCCAAATACCCATATCATTTCTCTTGATCCAAGAGATCCCAGAGACATGGTTTAAGCATTCTCCCTCCCTCACATCTGAGGTACACCAAAATATCCTAGCCTGATCATCCCATATTTTCTAATGGTTTATATGAAATTTGTTTATTGTAATGTGATGTGAAACTATTCAGCCACCATACTTACCACAAACAAAAAAACTATAGGGATCCATAACATATGTCTCCATTCACGTTGAGTCACCCGCATCATTGTCAGAAGACTTTAACCATCATGGTATTTCCAGAACTATGTATGGCCTGATTCCCACTTAGAGAGAGAACAGATTTATTCCCATTTTTAAAAACCCAGACCCATCCATGTTACTAATATAAAATGGCCCCTCCTTATGTAAAAATAGGTAAATCCAAAATAGGCTATGTTTTCTTGTCCCTCTAAGGAGTAATCAAATGTCTCCTCTTCATGTCGAGCAATAAATGTCTGCACCACATGATAATAAACTACATGGAATCCATTTACTCATTGCATGATAAAAAACATCCTAGCATCCATCTCCTAGCCACATGACAATAAATTTAATGACATCCATGTCCTCACAACATGACAATAAACTAAACAACATCCGCATTCTCACTGAATGAAAATAAATTGTAGGTCATCCACATCCTCAACACATGAAAATAAATTCTAAGGCTTCCTTGTCCTCACTACATAATAATAAATTTCATGACATCCATTTACTAACTGCATGATAATAAAGATCACAAAATCCATGTCCTCACCGCAAGACAATAAACAAAATGGCATCGATTCCCTCACCGAATGAAAATAAACTCCATGAAATTAATGTCTTCAATGCATGAAAATAAACTACATAGTATCCATGTCTTCATAGGATGAAAATAAATTTCACGATATCTTTGTCCTCACCACATGATAATAAACTTCATGGAATCAACCTCCTCCACGCACAACAATAAATTGAATGATAAAATGTCCTTGTTGTGTGACCATAAACAACACAACAACACCGATATTATACAGTTATCACTTCCTCACTTATTCCATTCCCAAGTGGTGGAATGAAACCCTTTTCGATCCTTTTTAATCAAAATTAGCATATATAACATGCTCTTAGGTATTTTGGAAGGTATTTCCCCATAGATCCATGGAAAATCAATCCCCAATAGATGGTCTTGGCTGCACAAATTTAAAAGCAACATTATGGTTATTTTCCCCTCATAATGGTGAGACCAAGGTCCTAACCTTATTGCATTAAACTATAATCCATCCGAGCCATGGATAAAAAATTTCCTCCTCCTTTGTATTGTTTTGGCCTATGTAGGGAGTTTAATTGCATGTTACATAGATCTTTAAACCTAGGTCCATCTCCAAAAACCATCTCTACACTATATTCGAATCAGATTGATATAGTAGAGTCCACAATTATATGTATAATCATGGACTAAATGTTTCTAATATTCCCAAATTCATCCTTTCCAACCATCAAACATCTTGTTTCGAGTTATTTGGGGCCTTAAAAACACCCACGACCATCAGAAATGGATTTTCAGTGTCATGTAGAAACATTTTATTGAATATTAATAGTATTCCCTGAAGACTTTACATATAATTCCCACAAAAAGGCTTTTCAACCAGAGGAAAATTAATTCATATGAGAAACATTTCCTATATCCATACGCCCAATGGCCTCAAAGCCTGCCATCATATCTCCTAATCGTAAAAATATTGGAGTTATTGTTTACACTTTTCTTTATACTCACATTTTGGACCTGTCAGGTCATATCGACCTGGTTATCTTCCAGTTAATTGAGGCTTTTATATCAATGTCATAATTGACAACATTAAAAAAAATTCATGACAACCAAAGTTCACTCTTGGTTCCAGAAAAATCAGAAGGTATTTTTCCGTGTTCCTATCCATGCAATAAATCCTTATAGGAAACTCTTTTTTGAACCATGTCTCATGGATAAGCTCATATATAAGTTAAATGTTCTCCATTACTATGTATGAATTATATCTTAATATGGGAGTGCCTATAAAGAATTATGTAAGGCTTGATTCCTATTGTCCTAGGATAGATAGTTACACCCGAGCCTTATATCTCAAGACCATCCAAGAAATAAAATTACCCCTCTTTCCCATTCATGGGTTACACATGCATTGGAAGCCTCCATAAAACTCTATTGGAAGGAATTACTTTAACATTATTGATAAGTTTCAGCCTAAAATGCCACCATTCGTGTTCAAACACCCCCTATTCACAATCTGTACTCTGTGTCCAGAACGGTCTAAATCCTCATCCTTATCTAGGGCCATAAAAAGTGGGAGGCTTGTGTCCTATAAAAACCTATGTATTAATATGCACACAATGCCCTAGAATCTTTGCATATGATTCCCACAAAAAATTAATATCAACCAAATAAAAATTTGTTCTCAGGAGGGGATTCTCCTACCCCCATACACCCCTATAATGTTTATGTCCCACCTCTCTCTAGTTTTGGAGACCACATGGACAGTATTTTAAATCCTCTCACCTAGTTCATTATTGAAGTTGATAGAACATTTATGTTCAAACTAACATGAAAAGGGAAAGTCTTTTACCACTATGGTTAAAGTGAAATAACATTAAATCATGAGTCTCGAATGTCCTGGTTGCACGACCATAAATAGAACCATGATCCATCCCTCCATTACAAAAGTCAAATTCATGTGGGAGTATTTTCTAGACCAAACCGTTATGAATTACCCTATTAAATCCATACATCATTCCCCCAGTAGGCCACCCATTGTGGTCTTAAAAATACAAAACAAATCCAATTTTCCATAAAATTTCTTAGCTATCGGGAATAAAAGACCAATGTCCTGCAGACACCTTTGATTGACTACACACCCAATAAACTAGTGTATTTTCATAAGTTGACCTAGAAAATGGGCCTATCGACTAATGGAAAATTCATCATCAGGAGAGGCTTTTCCCATCAAGTATGCCCGATGGATTCCATGCACCCTGTCATATCCCATATCTTGAAACCCAAAAATCAGGGTAAATAAAAAAACCTCATCCTTGTCATAAATTTTTTGGGAAATCAAAGGTCCAAAAACCCAAATTATGGCTCTCACCCTGCAAGTTGTTTTCAAATCTATTCAACCTAAAACAACAGTCATGGAAATCTGATTTTCAAGACATTAAAATGCACAGACAAAATAAAAGATCTCGCCAGGATGAGAACCCGCAAATGGAACCCTTGACAAAAGTCTATTATTAGGTCACTAAAACTACACATCATATGGTTTAGTAAAAATGTTGAGTAATCATACAATCAAAAGAGACACAAATATTGTTTGGTTAAAAACCCAAAAAAGGAAGAATAATCAAAATTCAATTCACAGTCTCTAATCCCACACCAAATTAGGCTTAGGAAAAAATTAGAATAATAATATATAAATGCACAAACTTTTTAGATACTTTCATGTTGCCTATGAAATAGTCTATTTATTCTCGCCGAGTCCCTTAGATCATGAAAAAATTATATCATGACTTAATTATTTTATTTATCCTAGATTTTGACCCAGATTGACTTCTTATTGAGATTATGATTTCCAAATGTAGTTCATCATGATTGATTGACATTGCTATAAAATATAAAGGAGAATCATTGGAGATGAAAATACTAATTTCATTCCATTAATTGAAAATTTAAGTATATCCATAATATGGAGCCTCTCCATATTAGTAGAACATTATCATTACAGGAGTTGTTCTATAGATTCACAAAACTGTATCAGTGACTAGTTGGACTCTTCAATAGATTGGTGGAGCCCCAAAAAAGTCACAGTCTCATCCTCTTCACCTACCCGTAATGTCTCTACATCCTTCTCTACATGAATACCATCCATTCCCCCTCTTCCACTAGTCAATTCCCCTCATCATATATAGACTTGTATCTTGACTACTCATGTTTGAGTTACTCTAGTTCCTTACTTTTTCACTCAACTTCCTATAAAAGCTCTCCTTATAAGGACCTTCACATCTTGAGATCACTATTTAGACTTGTGACTTCCCCATATTGTTCAAAAGATTCATTAATAAGGATTTGTCTCACATAGTAAATATGATCCATGGACTCTAAAATGGAAACAATAGACTTAAGCACCACAAATGTCCCTCTAGAAGAAACCACATACTTAATTATTTTGTGCATACCATGATAATTTAACACCCCATATCCAAGGACTAAAAAAATATGGTGTAACTTGGGATTCTTCTTCAACATGTCTACAAAGGGTATTGTGAAATTAGCCTCAAAATTATCCCCCACACATTCCATTGAACATGATAGAGGCTGGCCAAGCCCTCATGGTCCACTTCATAATCACTCGTAAAGGGTATAATGTAGTCAGGAATGAGTGTCACCAGATAAGGTCTTGATTCAATGGCCTCTGTGTGATTTGAGACCACGGCCAATGCTTCCCCAGTAGGGTCAGCATGAGGCATAATTGAAGCATTTGTGGCAGTCGTAGGGGATTGAGGTTGTGATATTGAAAACATGGGAAATGTAAAGTGGATATTTGAATCCTAAGAGAAAAAATAAATAGTTAATGAGGTCAAAAACTAACCTCCACTTTCCAAAGTATTGGTAACTTCAAAACTCAATATGGAATCACCATTTGGAAAAGCAGGTGCCGAACCCTCAATCTACGAATGGACCATAAGATCTCCAAAGCAGTCCCACTGAGCATAACCAGGATCAACCAAACTAGTAGACCCCAAAAGGTCTCTCACCGTGACTATTCCCACTCTAATGACTGTCATGGAGTAAGGAAGAATGGTCATCTATATAATGTTATGGGTCTAGAAAACCCACTATTCTATGGTTTTATCCCCCTAAGGAGAATGATCTGTATGCTCAATGGTTGATGTTACTCCTGAGGATTACCCTTCTGGGATATATGAATCCATTTGATTCATTGTGGGAACTCTCTTGGGACTTGAGATCTCCCTCATGTTATCCGTAAATTTAGGCCCCTTATATAGATCCACAACCTTCTATATATTTGTCATGGTCTTCCCTAATAGAGAAGGATCTTCATGTGATGTTGAAGATTCCACCTCCAATAATTATATCCCCATTGAAATGGGGGTGTTTGATGTTGAACTAAATCCCCTCAGGGTCTTGATACATCCTCCGTATCCTAGTTTGGCTCGACTTTATTGACCTCCTCAACCGTAGTCACTGGTGGTACCTCTTATATCTATAGACCCTCTAAAGAGACATGAATCAAAGATGTTTGAATGATTTCTACCTCATTACATATCAGACCTACGCCAAAATGAATATATTATGATTCAGAAATGAATAGATACATTTAGTATGTCAACCAGGTAAAACAATATGGATCTTACCTTTGATAATTTACTTTTACATATCGAAATATGTGAGGCATGTGGAAATTTTGTGGTCTTCTAGGGGGATGATTCTCTAGTAGGAGATATAGGAAAAATCATAGGTGGGAATACCCTGGTAGGGTTCAAAATGACTACCTCCATATGTTTTCTAGCTCCCGTTGGTCCCTCCATAACAACCACCACATCCAAAGGTTCATGTTCCCCATCATATGTACCTATGTGGGTATAAAACAGAGAATGTGACACCTCTTGGGCCACCAAAGATTCCTATAAAATTTAGGGATGAAAATTAAAATCCTTACACAAGAAAAATGTTTGGTTGAGGTAAAAAAATATAACTACCTCACTTTTTGTATCTTCAAATTCTAATATTTTTCCTTCTATGCCACCTGATCAGACCAGTATGGTCTGTCTTTGTTAGAATGAAGGCTGGTGATCATGTCATCCAGATACACAGCTACTTAATCTGGACGTTCCTCAATAGATATCCCTGATGGGTCCATGGCTTCTCTAAAACATGGAATACCAAAGTGTTCTTTCTGAAGAAGCTCCCAGATGTTCTCATTGGAAGCGATCACCCTTAGGTTATCCAAGACAGTCCATGAATTTTGGAAGGATTCTGTAATGGGTATTTCTAGTGTTTCATGATTCATTTGAGGTAGAGTGGGGAGTCCCATTAGTCGCAACTACTTCCTAGGCACCTATGAATCCCTTAAACATTCAGCGGATGGGAGCTTGTGAGACTTTGGACAGAGTTATGTAATTTCCATCACTCTTCCCACATCACAAAAATTTGAAATATTGTCACCCAAGGAGGCATGATCATCATCCTCATTTTCATCCTCACTAACCTCTAGTCTCAATATTATAAGTACTTAATGAGCGTGTTTGAAAAAAAAATTCCAAGAGGGAACCAGGGCTTCCAAATCATAAAGGTAACGATTCACCCTTTCGGCGTAATCACCATAGAAAATTTTAGAGTGTGCTGACATGTAATCGAGATCGGAAAGAGATATCTCCCTCTCCTAAAGAAACAACCAAAACACATGAGGGTACTGATCAGGAAAATTATTACCTCACCTTATAAAATCCCATTACCTCTAAGTAATGGGAAAAGAATCATTAGAAGGAATGGGTGCTAGACCCTCATTAGTATCACCAATAGCCTGAGATGTTAATCTCCAGGCATTAAAAGAGTTCCTCGGGGGATCAAAGATAATTTACATCTAAGGAAAGTTTCCTGGACAATAGTGCTCAATATTTTTCTTTTTCTTCCCCTTTTCTATATATTCATTAGAGGCCTTCAAAATGGGAACCATCTATGCTATCTGGTTGTTAGGGTATGATCAAATCTAGGTGTCAATATAACCATTTTTGGGGGATGGTTCAAAATAGATGAAATCTATAAGCATAATATTTCATTATGAGTCTTCCCATCTAAACATCAGCCAAAGCTATCAGGCTATAAAAAACCTTTATCCTGACATGCACTGCAAGGGAAGGACACACAACATTTGAAAATGGTTAAATTGATGGATAAATATATAGGGTATGTATCCCTTGATGATTATCTTCAAATCAATATGGGAAACCAAGATACCATTTATCAATGAATATAGGAATCCTTGGTTAATAAAAACATTTCATTCATCATTTAATAAGTAACTTATAAGGTAGGTGTAAGTTATATTAGTAAATTGGTCATGACAATTGATTTGAGTCATTAGTTCTCAATCATTCCTTTTATTATTCTCTCCATTCTTATCTTGTGTGGATTATCCCATAGGCATGAAACCTCTAGTAATATGAAGATACAGTTGATTTTCAACATCTAAGATTGGTAGGAGATTGATAAATGTATAACCCAACATAGGGGATCCTAACTAGCCTTATAGGATTTGGAAAGGCCCTGACAGCTAGTGAGGTGGCTTCCCCTCCATGATCTAGAAAAACATGCGATATATTTTCTCCAATATTGTAATGTCTAGGTTGATTCATTTTCCAGCAGCTAGTTGAGCCTCTATGACGATGGTTGAGACTCTAATGCTGCTAAATTCATGCACTGGTAATATCCAACCACATAGAAATATTTCCATGAAGGTATTCATCCAGAAAAACTGGTCAACAACATGAATAATATCCCATCCCAATTTGTGGAACTAACCCTCCTCTAAGATATGGAAATATAAACATGCTCGCATAATGATGTTATTGTTTGTATTGGAGATGGGTATGCGTGCATGGGGCTATTGACCATTTCTCTTGGGAAAAGTATGTATCCAAATAGAAAAAGGGATGTATAACCTTGAGTAAGGATCTCTACTGTTTGAATGATATTTTTCTATTGTGTAGTTTTAAGTCATCCTGTGAGGACATTTGTACTTTGCAGTTTTAAGTCATAAATTGAGGACATTAGTACTATACTATTTTAAGTCATTCCTTGAGGACAATGATACTATGAAATTTTAGGTCATGTAGTGAGGGAATTGGTACTATGCAGTCATAAGTCTTGTAGTGAGGACATTGTGTCGCTATAATTTAAGGTCTATAGCCTTGACCAAAGGTATGCGACTCTCACAATTTCATGATAATTTTTTTACAAATATACTACCATATCCAGATATGGAATTGTAAATCGTAAACTGTGATTTAAGAATTTTAGATTCCAATGCATGATATGGGAATAACTCTAAAAGTATTAGAGGAAATCATTTCCAAGAACGATGTTACCATTATTTGAAAAACCTATTATGGTGGTTGTTTTATGAAGGTCCAACTAGGTCATATACTACATAGACAAATATTTTCATATTTTAACTGGCATGCCCATTATGTGGGAGACTTATGAAAGGCTACATAAGGGCACTCACTACATAGTTAGGGAAAAGAGCTCCTTGAAGCTTGACATTATATCACTAAAAGATAAAGAAATCTTATGGAGATTCAAATTTTCCAAAACACAGAGTTTGTTTTATGGTGAAAAGGTATCTGAATATGGAGAGGGAATTTCCAACCAATATATCCAAATAATCAAAGGAATATGACTCCTATGAAGGTCTGACCCAAATGTAGGAGTTATTTTGTCTGTAGTTTTTGGTCATACAACTAGGACCGGAAAAGGAAACAACATGTGATATGTGGACAAGTGATTCCAAGGTTATTTCATATTGTATTGAACACATGGTAATGGAAATTTGTAAACTATATTCTTAAAGACATTTATATTGGGAGAAAGTTAATGGGAAAATTATACATGAATGATTGTTTCTTTTATATTGTTATCAATTTTTGAAGGGGAAAAGATACAATAACCAAGTAAAAAGTTACCATTATTTGATAAACCCATTATGGGGGCTGTATTATGGAGGGACAAATAGGTAATATGCTTCATAGCCAAATAGATTCATTTTTTTTTTCTGAAAATCCCATTATGTTGGAAACTTATGCAAGGCCACCGAAGGGCATGTGTTGTATAGTCAGGCGAAAGAGTTATCAGGTATTAGAAACTATGTCACTAGAAACTGTAAGAAATATTATGAATATCTGGAAACATTCAAGATTAAGAGTGTCGAATATGGAAGGGGGTTATTCACAATTCATATGATAAATATTTGAACCAATATTTTCCATTATTTTGATATCCTTTACATAGATCTGACTCATATCTAAAATGGGGAATTTAATTATTCCTTCTGAATTAATATTATGATAGGCAGGTTTACGTCTTGAAATGAGTTCATTAATAGACCCATAAAAATTGAGACACCTTATTTATATAACTAAGTATTTTACTAAATTCGTAATCCCATGTAAGCTATGCTTAGTGTGAGAAATAAATAGAAGTAAGGGTTTCTTCTATAACACAAAGGTGACACAAATGAAGAATATGGGTTTTAGGCTTCCATGCAGCTTAACATCATGTGGTAAGGATAAAGATGAACCTATGTGAAAAGAAATAAATATTATATGTAGACTTGGGATAAGACCCAAGTGTCGCTATTTGTCTTACTGAAGGCAATAATAAAGTCATACATAGTTCTTAAAACATTACTTATGCTGGTTTGATTCGTATACAAAGAATAATTGGGTTTTTATTGCGGATGGGACCCATATTAGAGATATAGACATCTTAAATATCTCAAATAGATGAGAATCAAGCCATATTTAGTTCTTTAAACAATCAACCCTCACACCAATCGAGTTTGAAATGAAGAATAAGGGCTTTTGACGCGTTCTGAGAGAACGGTAAATCATAAGACATAAAATGATTTAAGGACCAAAACATATATCTTAAGAAAAAACATTGTATAGATATGATTCATCTACAAGAAGAGAAAGGAAAATAAAAATATTTTGTGATTATGGTTGGGCCCAAAATTGGAGATTTAGGCATCTCTTCGTATCTCATTGAAAATGAGAATCAAGCCATACATAGTTCTTTAAACGAGGTTCTTATTCATTTTTGACTCAGACATAGGAAAGGGAGGGACTCATGTGCTACGAAAGAGTAGCGATGATGTCAATGATGCTTGCATATGGAAGACTCAAATGTCAAATAGAGAAAAAATAGTTATATAGTTTAATGTCATTCAAAAAAGGAAAATAATGTCATGTAGTTTAACATCATGCGACAAGGAAGAAGATACTACACATTTTAACGTCATGCATTAGGGATGATTATGGTTGTTATGTAGTTTAATGTCTTGCAACTAAGATGTTATGCTATGTAGTTTTCAGTCTTGCAGCGAGGACATGGGGGATGTTCAGTTTTTTTAGTCTTGCAACAAGGACATGCGGGATGTGTAGTTTTTTAGTCTTAAAACAAGGGAAATTGTACCACTATGCAATGTATTTCTTTACGAATCTCGCATTTTTTGGAGTCGTAATAAGCTCTCCATACATTAATATTAAGGAATAAGCTCCATTTGAATAATCCTTATGTATGGATTAAGGTCCTTCCAACTTTGGCTCAAGATTTGGAGGTTTCTTCACTGGTATCATTGCAGTCCTAAGGACCAATACCAATTCTCCATGAAGAAATGAACAGAGGTGAATTTTCTTGTCAAAATCTCATGCTATTCTGTTTTGATTGACATCTAAATGATGCATAGTCTAAAATATTTTCTCGTCTAATCATTCCGGCTCATTGAACCATTTTTGAGACCTCTCCTCGGTAGATAGTTGATCATAGATTGCAACTCTAAGTGAATGAAATTTCATTTCAATTGTTAAAACTATTTAGGTTCCATATACTAATGAATATGGAGTTGCTTGGATGGAAGTATGAGTAGTTGTCTGATAATCCCTTAATGCATTCAAAAGTTTATCAGACCATGATTTCCCATCTTTATCCACCATTTTCAGGAGTATATTTGATAGGGTGTTGTTAAAGGCCTCTATCTATCCATTGGACATTGCATGATAGCGAGATGAGTGGTTGGATTTGATATTATGCTCCTGATATAACATCTTTACCTCAATCGAACTAAAATTTGTACCATTGTCTGCCAATAAAGGAAGAGGGACACAAAATCTATTGATGATGTTAGTTTTGAAAAAACATACAATTATTTTGGCACCAAATTCTTTGAGAGGTATTTCCTCGACCCATTTAGAAAAGAAGGCAGTAGCTGTAAGGATATACTTGAACTGCTTAACTATAGTTAGAGGATAAGGTCGTACTACATCCATTCCCCATGTGAAAATTCTCCATGAGTATTTAACTGTATGTAACAACTCAAAGGATTTATGGATGAAGATGGAATGAACTTGATAGGGATTAAATTTTTTAGTGAAATCTATGCAATCCTTCATCATTAATGGCCAAAAGTATCCAGGCCTTTGGATCTGATGAGAGAGTCCGTACCCAGACTAGTGGGCACCACATGCTCCTGGATGTACTTATTTCCCAATAACTACAGTCTCTTCTCTATCAATAATTTTGAATAGTATTTCATCAAATCCTCTCTCATATAGGAGCATTTGGTGGTATTGACTATTATAAATAGTAATATTGGATACTCGTCAGCGGATCTGTTCCTTTTCAGCCCTATTCGGTGGATGTACTCCATTATGAAGATATTCCATTATGGATGTTATCTATCCCACAGTATGACCATATAGATCGGAATTAGGGCTAATGTCATTGATTTACACTATTATGGTTTGAAAAAAAGGTGAGACACATGGTGATGGGCTATGCTAATGACTGTCTCATCCTGATTTGGATCTGACAAGGCTGTAGCTGCATTAGCTAGTTCATATGCTAGGGTATTTTTTGATCATGGTACATAAGACAATGTCGGCTATGGGGGAAATTTATCCATTAACCATATAACGTATTCACACAAAGGTATTAACTCTTCTTTTCTGATATAATATTCCCCATTTATATTCTTGATTACTAATTATGAATCACCTTTTTCCTTCATGTGATTCATTTTCACCTGAAGTGAAAATTCCAAACCTTCGATTGGAGTTTGATACTCTGCATCATTGTTGGTTCCTCCTTCTAAAAATAGGAAGGAATAGGGAAACACTGAGTTTTCTGGGGAAATAAAGACAATTATTAACCCAACATTGTTGAGTATAGGGTTTTTCACTCTCTTCACTATTGGATTTCTGGAACCACCATCAATGTACATTTCCCATGTTTTGGAATTATCCTAAATAGAGAAGAATTAATCATCAGGAATTTAGTATTTAATGATGTATCTTCTACAGATGGATGCTCTATAAGGAATTTGTCCAAAGCATGGCCTTTAATTTCCATTTGAATCACAAACTGAGTATCAAAGTGTTACAAAATAACTGCCCATTGTGCCAGTCACCCTGTAAGCATAGGACAACTGAGGATAAATTTGAGCGGGTTATTTCGAGATACCAATTAGACCTCAAGATGTTTCAGGTAGTGATTCAATTTTTGAATTGAAAATATTAATGCTAGGAATCACTTTTCAATACATTAATACAATGTTTCTTCATCAATCATAGTTAAACTCAAATAGTTAAGGTTTTTTTGATTCCCACCGTCATTCTTTTGAGCAAGGAAGGCACCCAGTGATCACCCTAAAGCTGTCATATAAAGAGTTAGTTTCCTTCTTTCAATATGTGGCATTAATATTGGTGGACTCAAGAGATATTTCATGAGGGTATCAAATGATAAATGAATGTATTATGTCCATTGGTAGGTGACTACCTTCTTCATTATTTTGGTGTAGGGAAAACACTTGCCTGCCAAAATTGGCAATAAAGTGCTGAATATAGGCCAAGTTTCCTTGGATTCCTCTTAATTATTTGAAATTTAGAGGAGTATACATACCAAGGAATGATTTTGATTTCTTGGTATCAACATCGACACTAGAATGGCGTACAACGAAGCCAAGGATCTTTCCTGAGGTTACCCCAAAAGCACATTTCAAGGGGTTCATCTTCAAACTGTGTTGCCAAAGTTTATGGAATATAGTCTCAAAATCAACCAAGTGATTGGAAGATTGTCTGGATTTTACTACCAAATCATCCACATAATATTCAACAAATTTCCCTAATAATGGTTTGTAGATATGGTGCATGTAAGGATGGTATGTTTCGCCTGCATTATTTAAGCCAAAGGAAATTACCTGATAGAAAAACACACCTTGAGGGGCTCTAAAGGAGAGATATTATTCACCCTCTAGGTACATACAGATTTTATTATACATAGATAAGCCATCCATGATGGAAATAGATTCATAAACAGACGTTGAATCAATTAAAAGCTCTATAATTGGATCTAGAATATCATCTTTCAGACAATGTCGGTTAAGATCTATGAAATCAATGCAAACTCTAATTTTTCCATTATTCATTTTCACTGGGACAATGTTGGCCATCCATTTCAGATATTGAGCATCTCTGACAATGTTAGCCTTTATAAACTTATCAACATCAGCTTCAATTTTAGAGGCATGAGTTGGGTGTGTTCTTCTTGCTACTTGCATGAATCCACAATGTTCCTATGCAAATCCCAAATGATGGGAGGCTACATCAGGATTATGTACTAAAATTTCTATATAATTCCAAGAAAATATATCTCTATGTTTCTTTATAAATGAATTATACACCTCTATCTCTTTTGAGGTTATGGATGCACTAATTAGAGTTGGGTTTGGATCTTCTTCTGTACCCAGATTTATTTCTCTGAGCTCAGCCACAGTTGTAGAGACACCTTCCTCAAACACTGGAGGATCATCCCCAATATCTTCCTCTTCTTCTTCATTATGTGTTACCCCTTTTGTTTCCACATGCATAGTAAATGATGAGTAAAAACTCCCAGAGTTAGAGGGGGAGTCGGTATTTGAATATCCTAAAGAGGCCACCATATTGGACCCTACTAATGATGAAGTGTATTCCTGTGTTAATAAAGAGTGAATAATGGATTGAGAATCATCTTCTTTCTCTTCCTCTTGAATTTCAACAATTTCTTCAACTCTGATTGAAGAAGTAGAGGCCTGGTGTAGTTCAACATATGAAATGAAAACATCTTCATTTAGGCTTCAATAATTGCTTAGTGGATCAATAGTTTCTCCCATGTTGTCAGGATCAATTGTTGCAATTGAAATTATAGATGTTATTGGATGAGTGAATGGATTTGGGTTTAACTTTTCAATTTGATTAATAGGTAACACATAATTTCTACTCAAATGTATGAATGGATTTTTTGGGACTTTTCTAGTCCATTCGGAGCATTAACTATAGTAATTTCTTTTGTTATGAAATTTTTTCTATTTGTACGATAAAACTTTGCCTCAATGTATTGAGATTCACACATTTTGAATAGAGCCCTACCACCATAAAATTTCTTTATTTAACTATTGAAACAGTACTTAAGACATTGCAGGTATGACAAAGGTATGGCTGCATGTTGATGCAGCCAAGGCCTTCCAAGAAGAATATTGAAGGCTATGTCTAGATGAACTACCATGAAATTTAATTTAGACACAAGATCTCCAAACTGAGTTCTGAGAGTAATCTCTCCCAGAGGTTCTTTCTCATTCATATCATATGTTTGAAACATTATAGTCGAATGAGATAAGTCAGATTTGATCTAGCCCAATCGATGATGTGTATGTACAGGAATGAGGTTGACTCTGGTGCCAATATCAATGAAGGACCTATGAATTTCTATGCCATTGAACATTCCAGATAAATAAAAAGGACTGATATGTCCATGTACAACATCATCTTCATCCTCATCTATAAAATATATTAGAGCATGAAATTATTCAGGATCATTCTCTATAAGGTAAACCTTAGCTGCAAGAATTTTGATTTCAAATGCTTGAGGACCTGAAAATGCATCAATAAGTGCTTCTCAAAGGCCTTTTGAAATATTAAAAGCATCCAGAATTGATAACATTGATGGTACATGGGACAATTGTTTCATGAAACCAATAATTTTGTTCTAAAGTATTGTGTTTTCTTGCAAGATGATGTGATTATTCAGGTGTTTTGGATGTTTATGCTTCTGATGTAGACATACTATGTGTCAGAGAAGAAGCTGTAAATACTCCTAGATTTGGTTGATTAGACTAACTAGGTCTATTCACTTAATGAGAGGATGATGGTGGGACTTCTAATCGGTCCTCCAAAATAACTGTGTCAGAACCAAACTTTTCTTGCACAAAAGAAACTCATTTTTTATGTTGAGCCCACAGAATGTCTCTTCGCCGAGTTTCTGTTGCATATATGGTTTGAGTAGGGGTAGAGTTAAAATGATGGTTTCTATAATTCCCACATCTTCTCCTATATCCCTGAACAAATCCTCTTCCTTTGGATCCTCAATTAGGTATAAGTAATTATATCTCATTATAATCAAAATCACCATTCTCATAATGATCTGTTAAATGGGTAACGTTAAGAGAAACAAAGATCAATTATTCATTTGATAAAGATTATTCTTGATGGGTTAATTCTGGTTGTTCTGTTTGGTAGGGTGGTGCCCGAGCTTTTAAAATAGATGCCATGAAATCTGCCCAGGTCAAGAAAAACTTTTTCCATAACGTGAACTCATTTTCTTCGGACTTGTCATTGTCTTTATAATCACTTCTCTTCTATGAGGAAAGAAATTTTGATGAAGATGGTTTTACTGTGGCAGGAGTAGCAGAAGACACAATTGGTTGTTTCATATATGTTCATAAAATGGAATGAGTCCAGTTAATCATTTTCTTGATCATCCAATCCACATATTTTTTTTTCACTTTTTTACTTTTGACTTCTGGTCATTCTCCCTCTTCCTTTGGATCGGTAGCTGTAACACATGATACTTGAGCTGATGAACTTTTCAATATCACTTGTCCATAGTCTATCATCGTTTGCTGGAGGTCCTTGAAATCAAAACATTTTTGGATGGGATGCCCTCACATTTCATGAAAGGTACAATAATTTAGAAGATCTACATGTTCTTTTTATTTTTATTCTTCGGCCTTGGAAACTAAAATAAATTGTTTTCCAATATCGAGATGAAGTAACTGAAAACTTGTTCATTCGAAAAAGAATAAACATTGTTTTTTAATTGCTCAAACTATTTCCGCCTTTGATCTCCTTGATCATCTTGATGAGCCGGTCGTTGATGCTGATGCTCAAGAGGCGGAGCTCTTTGGTATAATGAAAATATGGATGTGGAAGTAGGTACAATTACCAGCTTGATTGTAGTTGTAGTAGCTTATGCCTTTCCTACCCTACTCCTTGTAGCTGATGTAATTACATTAGTTTTATCCATAGTTTCTATAATAGAGTCTTGTATCTATTGAAAGATTGATGTAAGGTCTCAAAACCCTCCTATGTATTTCAAAGGGATCAATGGTGTGCGTAACTCATCACACAGATTTTCGATACAAATTGGAAGCAACTCTTCTTGAGGGAGTTCTAGACATAAGGAATATGTAAATCCATTCCATCACCCAAAGAAATATGAAATTATTTAATTTTACATTTGTTTACAATTGGTAAGATCAAAAAATGTTGTCTTTGGTAGTGTTGATCTAAATTGAATAAGGAATTTCTCATAGAGATATTCTCATCCAAT
This sequence comes from Viscum album, assembly GCA_963277665.1. Lineage (NCBI taxonomy): Eukaryota > Viridiplantae > Streptophyta > Magnoliopsida > Santalales > Viscaceae > Viscum > Viscum album. The sequence goes on from OY728120.1 coordinate 1,593,641,627, forward strand.
AATTGATCGATATTGTAAACTTTTAAACTAGAACAAATATGGTCCATGTAATGGTTGCACAATACACCTAAGCACTACTTCTTCTTGTTGTTGAGGAGTTCCCATCATGGGATCCCAACGAGAAACAGAATTTTTTATGTGTTGTTCCAGATCTCTAGAACCATTGATGATTGGGAATGTTGTATTCACAAAATTGGGTGGGGGAGGAAATTCATCCACCCATTCAGGTTAAGCTATCTTTTTTGGCGGAACTAGTTCACGTCATTCCTCCGTAGCATCCAATCGAGTCGTTGATGCCTCAATTGTATTCATAAGAATTTGGGGAACATCTAGATGAGTTTGAACCAATGTAGGTATTGAAACTGGAGATTGAGCTGGTGAAAGAATCGACAAATCGACTTATGGTGGTGCTGATATTTCCTGGGATATCCCATGGGAACATGCGTATTAGGATGTGTCTGATCCTTACTATATTCTGTACCTAGTTGAGGGAAGTAATTATCCACATCTGTAGTTACTAAAAATCCTCTTTGATGAGGATATCCTTCATGATGTGCAAGTTGAGGACCTTCTTGCGGAATAAGTTTAGCATAAATGCTACTTTAAAGTAACATTGTATTTAGTCTTTTCAACTCCTTCATTTCTTCTTCTCTCTGTGCAAATCTCTCTTCATGTGAAAGAGATTGACCTTCTGCAATGGAATAGTGAGATGGAATCTGACCTTTTCATTTTCCATTGTTATATTAATTTAGGATGGGCGAGAGTTGGTTATTTTAAGGCACACCAAGATTCTGGGTGAGCCTCTAATTTTGGGTACACACACCTTCTTCATTTGCCTCGGTGTGTACCGTATTATGGACAAGAACTTCATCATTTGATTCCCTTGAACTGGACTCATTTTATGGAATATATTCTGTAATAGTATTAATGATGTTAATTGACACGTAATGCATCAATGTAATTTTGTAAGTATTTTTGTAAGATTGTATCCCTCTGTATCTTACATGAGACCATGTTCTCAAATATGACGAATTCTCGAGATCTGTTTGGAAAATAGTAACCCGAAGGGAATACTTGTATAGTTCAGTTGTATGGTTTCCTTGTGGCCTCTTCCCTAATCAATAGAAAACTTAGTTCCATGAAATAGGGGATTGTACATGTGAAAAATCCCCCATCCCTACAGGCTGGGGCTATTCCTGTACTTCTTCTTAAAATCTCTTAATATTGTTTAATGAATTTGAAGGCTGAATTAAATGATCCCATGTCCTTAAAATTTGGGTTGATTCTTGAACTTCAATGGCCGAAACTCATGCAACTTCCCTTCTAATTTGTCAAATTTTGGTTCAGACATTAGCTGGGTGCATTATCCGACAACCACTCAAACCACCTGTTTCGGATGATCAGTTTTCTATTTCAGACAATTATATTCTTTGATGCCTAACATCCTCTAAGTGGTATGACTTCTCAAGATTATCATATTCTTGATGTAAAAGTAACTCAGTAACTTCATTTCATTAGGCCCAACTCTGATGAGAGCCAGTTATGGCATGTTCTTGAGCGTACATTCTATTACTTAATAAACCTTTTGATTGAGGCTGACCGAGGGCAATAACATTTCATTAGAACACATTCGGAAGACTTTTCTAATTTTGAAGTGTAGTGAAATGAAATTCTCCATGTACACCCCATCCTCTGATATGAACACTAGATAGGGAATCAGAAATTAATCGGTGTATCCCCTTTAGAGCATTGAGGGATGCACACTGAATATTTATCTTCTATTTTTAACCTTTGAATTTTGGGAAACTAAAAGAGACACCAAGTCAATTTTACATTAAAACTGTTCTATTACCTTTAAATGATTTTTTTATTCATAATATGTTAATATTTTGGTTTTCAAATGACAATGACTCTTCCATAAATTGAGGTGGATATCATGAATAAAATCACTTTTAATCAATTCTAGAATGTTATATTGATTATTTTCCAATGGCAGAACATGATTAGTACTTCTCCCTTATCCAATTGTTTCCTCATGTTTAACATATCTTCATCGTCTTTTGATAGAGGTTTCTCCACATTTTATGACCAAAGTAGATGCTTTGTATTAGAAGAAAAATGAACCACGGTAGGTTTGGATAATGACTGTTCGCTTCATATGTCTTCTAGTTGAGAAAGTGCTTCACCTGTCAATGAAAACACATCAGACATGACTGGCCTTGTGTTTTGAACTGACGTGAGATAGGAGGTCTTTCTCGTCACTAAATGTTCAATTATAAAATTTTCATGACAATGAGAAATAATAATGCGGAGAGGACATACACAAAAAATTCAATCCTAGGGAGGATCACTATGGTAGATTACAGAAAGGGATAAATCTACTTTCTCCTTGGTCTTATGGCCTCACGGAGGGTTCTCGTGGCTCTCATATAGAGATAGGTTTTATAGATTGTCCGAATTATCATGAAGTAAGACTTCATGATGAAGTATCCGATGAGGAACATAAAAAGCACTACTACCACTCTCATAAATTGTTAATGAGGGGATAATAACTTGAGATGTAACAGATAAATGTCTGAGGGATTCTAGAACTCCAGCATTATGTGGAACCAAACCGCAGCTTGACTATGGGTTTTCCAACAGTTCTTGACCATACTTCTTCGTATATGTTCAATTATAATTATTTCGGTACACTTACTGGGAAAATTGGTTATCATGGGTATGTGTATGTTCCTACCATAGAGTGGTTACTGTAACAGATCGATTATCTCCAATTAGAATGGGTGTATGTTCCTGATCTTATTGTCCGTATGATATGAGGGTGTATTCCCCATGAACCTCCTGGATAGGAACACATGTATATATCTGTCCGGGATGGAATTCCAATGTGTCATACCATGTGTGGGAATAGATTTAGGTGTTTTTCCCCTACTACAGATGAAGTAGTTGTTATAATATCCTAGCATGCTTCTAGAATATGGGCAGGGATTTGCGTGTGCCCTTTCACCAATGATAAGATATGTTTGGTGAAGTCAGCGAATGAAATGGGAATATACACACATTCCATAATTGGAGTAGGTGTATGTTCCTACTCTTTTCCTCCTTTTCCTATCAATGGGTATTGATAGTAATCATGATTAGGGGAATAGAATTATGTCTTACCCAAATTCATCATCAGAGCTTTCTGACTAGCTTCTCTAGGTGCTACCAAATGAGACTGTTGGCAGTCTTGAAGAAAATTGGTAGATGTATGTTCTTGCTGGCTGTTTCCCTTCTTGTATGGTGGACTAACATTCTTCAATACTGGCAGATGAGACTACTGGCTAAATTGGTGATTGTAAATAGGTGTATGTTCCTGTTTATCATTTTAAACAACATTAGATTGGAGGGCATATAAAATGCAGTCAGATGAGCTTGTTAGCTGGCTGATAAATTGTAAGAAGGTGTATGTTCTTGTTCATGGTACTCCGTCAGATTTATCTGGTAGTATTGGTGGGTTTCTTCTAGACAAGCTTGTTGATCAGCAAAATTAGGATGGATGGGTGTATGTACATGTTTGTTTTTTTCCATCTAGTTTTGTTGATGGGATTCTCCAGAAGAGGCAAAGGTGAGAACCTTCTCCCTATTGATCAAATATTGTCCCTGGTGGTTCATATTGCATGCTCGCATCTAAGAAACCTGGGCCAAACATCCAGAGGCAACACCCACATCATGTTGGGGGTTCACTATCACCCGATTCTTTTGGTGGCGATTGCAGGTTGGAGTCCTCGGGAAGGACTCTTGTATTCTTGAATGGAGTCCTTTATTGTCCACTTGATCCACCTCCCTATTGTATGGGAGGGATTTATTATTGTGTTCCAGGGATAAGGACCTGAAATGGTTGATGATGGTGGTTGGCACCATCTACTTCTTGATCATCGGTCATCGTTGGCCAGATTATTGAGGATTGTTAAAGACCTAGAGTGCCTGCCGAGCATCCTCAAATGTCAGGATTGTACCATGTTGGCGATATTCCTTTACCATCACTTCAGAGAGCCATCATTGAAGATAATGGGTAGGTGATTTAGTCCTTCCTGTGGATGGGGATCTATCTTGAGCAGCGGTTGGGATGTTCACAGATGATACCTTGAAGAAAGACATTTTGATGTGAAGGGAATTCTGATACAATTTGAAACAAAAAAAAATCCATTAAAGAAACAACTTTTTAGATGGATAAATGGGTGATGGATTCCTTTTTATGGCCTTACTTTATCAAGTGATAGGGTACTAACAGGTGAGTAACATTATTAACTTGGTTATGAAATCACGTCAAGTTCACCATTTTTGTAATGTATTTCCTTGAAACATGTATTCTAGTTTTAAGAATCACTACTTCTAGGTGGTTTCTATTGGATTTATTTATGGAACTGGAAACATAGAATAGTTATTTATCCAAAAACGGACCTACTTTCCATAGGCATTTATTTTTTAAGTTTAAACATTAAGATACTTAGGAACATACATTGGTCAAGAGGATGGGAATTCAGACTCATCACACACTTTTGGGGGGAATTATTTTCTTCTTTGGGACTCTCATTATAAATATAAGATATTTTCATGAATCCTTATTAATTCTCCAAGTATTACATAAGTTTCACTTTGAATTTTCAATGACTTATTTACATATGTAATATTTAGAATCATCAGTATGTATTCTAGGATCTTCATAAATGGAGATATCTGTATGTATTTATGGTTCTTCATCAATAGTATCCTCTAATATACTATATAATGATTATTTTATGCATATTTATGATGATACTGTTTTTTTAACCCACTCAGCGGGCCACTCAGGAATTTATTTTCATCCAGGGAGACGAAGGGTTGGTTTGATCTGGGGATTGTGCCCATAAAATTTGGCTACCTACGTATCCTTGAAAAAGGAATAAGAACCCTCATAGTTTAGTTCCACTGAATGGGAAACAACTTACATTTTAAGTTCATGTGATAAAAACCTTGTCATACCGTTTAATTTCATGTCTTATGGACATATAAGTGGAAGATGCTTAGTTTAAACATAGTGTGGGACTTATGCTGAAGTAGCCTAAGGAACATGGAAAGGATATCGGTTTCCAAGTAGGATCCAACCCTGTTGGGAATATTTACCAAGGAGAAGAGGGTTGATTTAAGGTATTGGGTTTGAACCTCAAGGAGGCTTCCTATGTATCAAATCTATATGGGAATCAATTCCCATGTAGTTCGATACATCTCATAGGAGAGTATTGTCATTTGAGAGAAATGAGATTGTGCTTACTTTTTGAAAATGATTCCTTGGTTATTTGTGGGTTTAATTTGGGGTTTATTCTTAAGAATTATTCCCAGATTAAGGGGATTAATGTTTTATTACTAAATAGGATATCCAATGATATTGGGACCTGAGAAGGCTTCCTACGTATCCCAATTATGGTGTGAATCAGAGTTCTTGTAGTTCATTATATAGGGGTTTTTGTCCATATGTCGTAATAATTAAAAATCTATATTCCCACACGAGTCATGATCGATGTGAGAAACAAGAGGATGTGGAAGATTCAACATAGGCCCTTGCACATTCATAATTATGCTCCTCCGTTGGTGGAAGAGGGTGGGTCGACCGTGGAAGAGGGAGAGGATACCTGGGAAGAGGGGGATGTGACAAGCCTTCCCTATGTTGTCTTTAAATTGAACAATTGTAAAATTAAAGGAATAAAGAATTAAGGTTATGGGATTACACCCGGATGGATTCCCATGGTGAGAAAGCCCAACAGGAGAGGGTAAGGGTAAAAATATTCCATTTTGCCATCTCCCTTCTGGTCTTTAGCATCGAAGAAGAAAGGAGGAGCACTGATGTACCTCCTACAAGAAAGGATAGGGGATTAAGCTAGGATACTATCACTAAAAATGATCCTGATAGGGGTGGGACACTACTGGAATGCTAACCGATACCAACGGTTTGGAACCGTTGGTATGGGCCTCCAAACCGTTGGTGTAGCCTATACCAACGGTTTGGAGAACCGTTGAGAAGTAAGCCATTGGTATTGGTCTATACCAACAGTTTTGGGGAAACTGTTGGTATAGACCTATACCAATGGTTTTGAAAATTGTTGGAATAAGTAATATGAAAATCTATACCAACGGTTCTATAAAACCATTGGTATATGTATTTCAAAAAAATCATTCTCTGGGATTTGATCCCACGACCCCTAGTTTATCATTGAAACACATATCCACTAAACTAACATGACTTTTGTAAACATAATTTCATAAATATATATATGTATTATCATAATTATTTTTAAATTTTGATGTATATACTGTTCTCGGTAAGAAGATACGTTAAAAAATCAAAAGACCTACAACAACGGTTGTCAAAACCGTTGGTATAGACCTATACCAAAGGTTTTAACAACCGTTGGCATAGGTCTTTGTTTCTGGGTGAGATGTTGGAATTTTTGGCCACCTATCCCAATGGTTTGGGAAAAACGTTGGGATAGGTACACCCTTTCCCAACGGTTTGGCAAAACTGTTGGGAAAGGTGGCCACATAGTGGACTTTTTACAAACAGTTTAGCCAAACCGTTGGGAAAAGTTGACTCAAAGTGGGCTTTCCCAACGGTTTGGCAAAAGCGTTGGGAAAGGGGACCTATACCAACGGTTTTTAAAAACTGTTGGCATAGAAAATGTGGTATAGGTCAGTTTTCCAGTAGTGGGAGACTAGTCCTTTTCCTGCATGGAAAAGAAATTGTGAACTGTACCTTCCCAACAAGTGACCTGAGGTTCCGGGTCTTAGAGACCAAAAGTGGTGGAAAGAACCAAAACCCTAATCCTTCAAGACCGGAACATCCCATCACTGTTTATGGGAGAAATTTCCATGTGACTGTGGCTATAAAAACTCACAGACACTCCCTTAATCCTAACCCCATTGTGAAACAAATGTGGGAAACCTCTGACTGTGGAAATACAAACCCAAATATGAGAAATGTTGATGTGCCTTTACCTAAGGTTTTATAAGTTAGGAGGTTTTTTGTATGCTTAAACATAGTCCATTTAATATAAGGAAACCATCGAATGAGATACCCTTCCATGAATGGACTTTAATGAGGATACTTGAGTTGGTATGTCGGGTTTATACGAATCTATGTCGCGTTGGTACCATGCACATGTATGCTATATAGGTTCCTCGTGTTGATTTACCACATAGGTATACAGAGTAGATAGGTCATTCAGGTATGCCACACAGCTATGGAACATAGGTATGCCGTGCAGATGTGGCGCACTGGTATGTCACGCATATGTGGCGCATAGGTATGCCGCACAAATGTGAATGATGACTGAAGAATGAGTTTCACACAGGAGAACCAAACCTATGTAAAAATTATAAAAGGCTTTCAAAACATTCTTATCCCATTTAATTATCTCTTATCTCTGGTTTAAGAGAGCTACCTGAGACAATTTGAGGCATCTATGAAAAAGAGAAAAGAAATGGGTGCTTCAGAGATTCTTTCAACTTTTTAAGTCCTTGAAATGGGGAGCCCAAGGGTCCTATTTATAGGCATGGAGGGGACCTGGTTGAAGGGATGTTATCCGCATAGGTAATCCACGTAGGACTTCCACGTATGGGGTTAAAAATTCATTTTATACATAGGTCCTCTGCATAGGTCTTCCGCGTAGATCTTCCGCGTAGCTCCTCAGCATTGGTCCCTTTGTTAAATTTATCCAACTTCCACATGCCCTAACTTTGGATTCGTAAGCCTCTATGGGCTCCGTGACAAGTAAAATCGAAGGTCTTGAAGAGATATACACTTCCTGAGATAGTAAATACACATTGTCTTCTTAGAAAAAACTCGTAAATAGATTTTAATGTGTCGACGCCTTTTCATCATCGATCTTTGGAATCCACTGCCTACTCTTGGATGGGGGAATCATTCCACTTATCCATTGGTATGGAGTAGTATTTCGGATCATATAAATCAAGCATTAATTTTCTTCCTTCATGGTGAAAACATATGTACTCATACTTGACATTTGATGTCTATTTGAGAATCATATATTCACTCTATGGAAATGTGCATGAAAACTCATTTCATGGTGTCTACATATCCCCATAACATTAAAAATCCTAAACACCGTAAAAATATTACTGATCCAAAAAACCAACAAAAATGAAAAGACATAAAACAATCCTAAAAACCCAAAAAAACCCTTTAAAACCCCATAAACACACTATTATACACTAAAAATCGTAAAAATGATAGAAAAACTAAAATCCCTTAAAAATACTAAATTCCCAAAAAACCAAAAAATCACTAAAATGACTAATATCATAAAAAACATACAAATCCCTTAAAACCCTATAAAACCCAAAAATTCTCAAAAAAACCCGAAAACCTAAAAATCCCTAAAATCCCTAAAACGGAAAAACCCTACAAGACTAAAAAAACCCCATAAAAACCTAAAACGCTTTAAAACACTAAAAAACCCTAAAACCCTAAAAATTATTAAATTATAAAAATCCATGAAACCCATAAAAATCCTCAAAACCATAAACCCTATACCCTACACCAAAAATCATAAACCCTAGACCATAAAACCTAAACCCTACACCAAAAACCCTAAACCCTACACATTATACCAGAAACCCTACAGTCTAAACGAGATACCCTACACCCTAAACCCTAAAAAATATGCACTAAACCCTATACCATACACCCTAAACACAAAACACTACACCCTAAGCCCTGTAACCAACACAATATATCTTAAACCCTACACACTATACCATAAAACCTAAACCCTATACCCTACACCCTAAACCCCAAACCTTGCACCCATAACCCTTAACCCATCACCCAAAACCCAAAACCCTACACCCTAAACCCTAAATCCAACACCATAAACCCTATACCCAACACCCTAAACCCTAAACCCTACTCAATTAACCCAATACAATACACCAAAACCCAAAACCCTACACCCTACACCCTATAATATGCACCCTAAACCTTATACCTACCAACCCAACCCCTATACCCTACACCCTACACCTGAAACCCTATAAAATACACCCAAAACCCTATACCCAACACTAAAAACCCTATACCCTACACCCTAAACACAAAACCCTAAAACCAATCCCTATACCCTACACTATAAACCACAATACGTCCACCTAAACCCTCTACCATACACCATAAACCATATAATCTACACATAGAACTCTATACCCATCCCCCTAAGCCATATACCCTATAACATAAACCATAAACCTTAAACCCTAAACCCCAAAACATACACCCAAAAACCTATACCATAATCCCTTAACCCAAAACCCTAAATCCTAAACCCTAAAGCCTACATGATTAACACTATACCCAAACACACTAAACACTAGACCCAAAACCCTATACGCTTCACCCAGAACTCTAAACCCTATACAAAATTCCCTAAAACCTAAACCCAATCCCGACACCCTAAACCATATTCCTGATTCCTCAAAACCTAAACCCTATACCCTAATCCATGTACCCTATACCCTATACCATACACCCAAAACTCTTAAAAATACAATACAATCCATATACCCTACACCCTATACCCATCACCCTACACCCTATTACCTTCACCATAAATCCTATACCCAACACCTAAACCCTACACCCTAACACTTAAAACCTACACCAAAAAACCAAAACCATACACCCAAATCCCAAAAAACCACACTCAACACCCTATAACCTACACTCTACACCCTAAACCCAAAACCATACATTCGAAACCCAAGATCCTACACCCTAAATAGTGAACCCTAAGCACTAAATAAAATACCCTACACCCAAAACCCTAAACCGTACAATCAAAACAACATACACTACACCAAAAAAGATAAACCATACACCATAAACCATATACCCTACCACGAAAACCCTAAACCCTACCCCCTAAATCCTATACCCTACCCCATACACCATATACCCTACACCCTATACCATGTACCATACACCCAATGACCAATACCATGCATCCTAAGCCCTATACCCTATATCCTAAAGCCTATACCCTGAAAAAAATGTAAAAAAATATTAAAAAACAATAAAAAAAATTATGAAAAACCCCATAAAACCCTAAAACACCATAAATTTTTTAAAACTATTAAAAATAAAAACAGAAACCTAAAACTATAAAAACCATAATAACCCATAAAACCTAAATAAACTCCTAAAAACTTAAGAAACCCTATGGAATGCTTCAAAAACTAAAAAATAACACTACAATCCTTTTAAGAACCCAAAATAACTGAAACCCCCCTAAAAACCCTAAGAACCCCCAAATCCCATAAAAACCCACAAAAGCAATTAAAAACCCCAAAATCCTTAAAAAAATAAAAAATAATTAAATAACCATAAACACAAAAAAAATCTTTAATGACCCCTAAATCCTATAAAATAACAAAAAACCACTGAAATCCCTAAAAAACTAAAAATCCTAAAACCCTAAAAACCCCTAAACCACCTAAAAATAACAACATATCCCAATACCCCACAAAAACACTAAAACCCAAAAAGACACTAAAAACCTAAAAAATTATAAAACACAACCTAAAAACCCCATAAATCTCTAAAGACCCTTAAACACATGAAAATCATTAAAAAAATTTATAACCCCTAAAAGTTGCAAAACACCCACTAGTTTGTCCATAAAACCCTTAATACCCTTGCAAACCAAAAAAACCCAAAAAAAACCGCTTAAACCCTAAAAACATATAAAAAACCCAACCCCCCCCCCAAACCATTAATGCCACTAAAATCTCTAATAAGCCATAAAATCCAATGGTACCCTAAAAACCGAAAAGGAAACCATAAAACCCATAAATCCCTAACAACATCCTCAAAACCAAAAAAAATCCAAAAAAATCCCTAAAACCCCTCAACATCCCCAAATTACTTAAAACCCTACCAAACCTAATAACCTTAAAAAACCCAAAATTTATTAAAGCCATAAAATCCCTAAAACCCTAAAAACCCATATGCCCCATAAAATACCTAAAAGGATTAAAATACCCAATACCCCCTAAAAACTAGTAAAACCCAAAAAACACTAACACCCCTAAAAGACCCTAAAACCCTAAAAACCATAAAAAAACATAAAACCCTAATAGATGCTAAAAATACATAAATATCCTAAAAACCCTTAAAATATCAAACCCCCTAAAAACATTAAAATATTAAAAACCCAAAATACAAAAAACCACCAAAAAACCCCTATACCCACTAAAAATAATGAAAAGCCTAATAAAACATAAGACTCTAAATACCACAAAAAACTCTGAATCAATCCAAAAAACCCTTTAAAATCCAAAAAACCCCAATACTGTCAAAACAATCAAAACCCTAAAACCCCTTAAAACCCAAAAAATATCACTAGAAAGCCCAGAAAAACCCTAAATAATCCAAAAACCCAAAAACCCCTAAAAAATAAAAACCAGAATAAATCGTAAAGACTAAAAAAAATTTAATGACCCAAAAAATTATTAAAACCACTAAAAACCTAAAATCCCTAAAAATACTAAAAACCCTAAAAACTCGACAAACCATAAAAAAACAAAAAACCTAACAATTCCATAAAACCCCAAAACCCCTTAAAGCCCTTAAATTCCCGAAACCCGTGAAAACCATTAAAATGCCTAAAACCCCCCTACACCACAAATGATTCCTAAAAAATAAAAAAATCCACTAAAACTTCTTAAAACCCTTAAAACCCCATAAAAATTATAAAAATCAGAAAAAGACACTAACCCTAAAATCCAAATAAATCATTAATATTGTAAAAAATTAAAATCCATAAACCTAAAAAAACCCTAAAGACCCCAAAAAACCCAAAACCCCCTTTAAACCCCTTAAAATCCCTAAAACCCCTAGAGGACCTGAAAACCTGAAAACCCTAAATGACAAAAAAATACCTAAAATAGCCAAAAGAACCCAAAAATCCTAAATGAACCAATAAATAAAGAAATCCCCAAAAAATAATAAATGACCCTAAAAACCATAAAAATAACCTAAAAACTGATCAAACATTAGGAGACCCTAAAATCAATCAAAAACACTAAGAACCCGAAAAACCCATAATGTCCCTAAAACCCCTAAAAACATTAAAACCCCTAAAACCCATAAAACAATACAAATCCAAAAATGTTTTCAAAAACCATATACTCACATAAAACACCTAAAAACCTAAAAAAATAACCCTAAAACCCAAAAAACTATAAAAAAACCAATGACATTAAAACATACAAAAACACCCTAAAACCCAAAAAACAAACAAAACTAAAACACCCTAAAACCCTAAAAACACTAAAAAATAAAAAAACTTCTAAAAAAACCAAAAACACTTTAATAAACCTATCAATTCTTAAAAAATCCAAAAAATCATAAATTCCCAAAAAAATCAAAAAAATCCTAAAATCCCAAAATACAATAAATCCCCTAAAAACTATAGAGAAAATAAAATCCCTAAAAACATTTAAACTGATAAAAATACCAAAACCCCTAAAAACTCATGAAAACTTGATAAGAACCTTAAAAACAAAAAACATAGTAAAAACACATAAATTCCCTAAATGTATTATAAACCCAAAACCCCCCTATTAAACCCCATAAAAAACCTAAAACTTCATAAAAACCATAATAAATATAAAATCCCTAAAAACATAAAATTGATAAAAAAAACCAAATACACCAATAATCCTAAAAACCTAAAATCTCTAAATATGATACAAAAATCCAAAAACCCCTAAAAACACCATAAACCCGCTAAAAATCCTAAAACCAAAAAAAACACTAAAACCTATACAATACATCCTAAATAGAAAATTTTATAGAGTAAATGATATAATTTAATCATTAAACCCTAAGAACTAATCCTTATACGTGAAACCCTATAACCTACATGCTAAACCAATTACCCAACACCCTAAACCCTATACCCTAAACCATAGACCCTAAAAACCCTAAACCCAATAACATACACCGTAATCCTAAAACCCTAAACCGAAAACACAGAACCCTACACCGTAATCCCCCAACCCTATTCCCCAAACCCTACACCCCAGCCCCCAAACCCTAAAAGACCATAAAAACCCTAAATAAACATTAAAAGAGCATAAAAATCCTAAAAACGTAAAATGTCATGAAATACATTAAATAACCTAAATACCCTTAAAACCCTAAAAGACACCAAAACACCTTAATATACTATAAAACCCATAAGGAACACATAAATGTCACATCCCAACCTGGTCCACTCTTTAAATAGTAACCTAACTGATTGGAAAAAAGGCCTCAAGCGCACCTCCGCATACACCAAATTTTACGGACTAATTGTGATGGCCTAGGGTGTATCTATGGGGATACTATCCCATCATAACATAGTAATAAAAACAAAACAAAATATCTAAAAATAATCCATAATATTAAATAATTTTATTATTGAAGTAATAAATATAAACTAGGATATAATATATGAAATGAGGTATATGTCTGAATAGCCTTGTAATAGATACAAAAATGTTCATCAATTGAGATAATTAGTTGTAAAAAAAGTAAGTGAAATAAATATAAAATGATAATCTACTAATATGAGATGAACAATATACCCAATCACCAAAACCCTGTCGAGCTACTCTATCCCGATCAAAACAATCCAAAAGAGTGGTTCTTATTGATAATGAAATCCTAGGTCTCATACATATCCATCATGCATCCATTGATCCACCTAAAAGGATACATAAGGTATGAACACACTTCTAAGTGAATGTACATGGGGTGATAAAAAAATTTAGTAGGCCAACCCGAATGGTGAACTTATAAACTACTATCATAAGTGTATGCTCATGAAATATGCTCAACATATCCATGATAAAAATGGATAAAATAAATAAAATTAATACACTATTGATCATTGGTTTTTATCCTAATAAAATATTAATCTTGTAAATATATAATTGAGTGGGTTGTTATACCACTCTATCCTTGTGTAATCAAATTGATCATTGGTCCCATGATCATAATAGACTATACCTACTTCGTCCAGCCCCGAAATTTTTAGGAGTAAGCTACATAACTAGATTTGAATAAAATTCTTATCCTTAGTTTCACCCATACTAACCTCCACTATATGAGTTAGGATTATGGGTATCAATTGGAAATCTTGTAAATATGGCATAGATCTATATTTCAAACCACTCAATCAATAGTTGATCTAGTGTGATGCTAGATTCCTAGGTCCTAGTCTGTAGGAAATCACAACATTGAAACAAAAATGATTCCAATTCAGAATAAACATTGGGTTATATATAAAGAATATTATCCTAGATACATGATAATTACTCAATAATACATTCAATAAATGGCTCAACAACCCATTTCGAAACACATATTGAAAATGTATCAAGGTGCGGCCACTAGATCATATGGAGCATCCTGGGAATATATCAAGGAGATTGTCATAAATCCCCGGGGTTGTCATAATCCTATAATTATTTGGGTAAATGCACCCCTAAAATGTCCTTTTGATCAACTAGATCTTAGAAATCAAGGAATCTTGGGTGACATGCTATGTAAGAGGGATTTCAAGATGTACTCAATAACCTACCTTTGTAACCCATGTATAAGGTGGAATCCTAGTGAAAAAAGGGAATTCTTGTAATGGTAACATTCAATCAAGTAAGGAAAAAAAGTCATGTCCTATGAATTACCCCTAGGAATCCCCTCCATGCCATCTCAACATGATAATCCCATACGCTATGTTCAAAGAATAATTTATAGAAATAATATCAATATCAATAATGAAAAATTGAAATCATGACTAAAAGAGTGAGGCTAGTCAAATACTGAAACCCAAGACAACTCTCATAGCCCCATTGGATCACATGTCTATTATGGGTTCTAATGTTACACCATCTACCATCTCTCCCAAGTCTTGTAACACACAATCTCAGCTATGCCCAATCAATGGGGCACTCGGTGGGTCCCCTATCTTAGCACACAAGAGAGGTATCCCTGAGCTTCACACATATGTAGATGTATCCCTCATGGGATAATCTCTGTCATATTGTATCTAAAGGTAGCCCACATGGGACCCTTATAAAGATTATGTTACTAGAGGCATCCCACAGGGGATCCACTAAATCAGATCATAAGTGGAGGAATCCCTATTGGGAACCTCTAGGGAAAATACACCAATAAATTGGTCAAGGGAGATGGATTATTTTCCATTTGAGTTAACAGTCTCATTCTAGGGTTGCTTGAACACCAAAACTATCTTCATATTTATGTCTCATATTATTCCGATTAACCACAAGAATTCCAAAGATAAACTATATAAGGATAGTGTTGATCCCATGTGATTTCCATTAACCATTCCTATGACCCGCATCTTTTTATCATCCAACAAATCACTCCAAAGTCCTCTTAATCAATTTACTAGAGCCATAACATCTCTATCATAGCTGGTTCTCACAGAAATTCTCCTAAAGTGATCAATATCACCCCAAGGGTTCAATAACTAATATCTATATGAAAAAATACAAAAAATCAACACCTATTTTGTCAAGTTCCGTCTATAAGGAATAAAATATCCTTATTCCATTAAATTGATAATAATGGTGCAATACATAGTGTGTACTATGTGTAAAGGGAATGTTCTCCAAAACCTCCTCCATTGCTATGTACTTATACAAACCCTGTGTATACCCTGGGTTTGGATGCGTATTACTATATGGTCAGGTGTACATGGTGTCTGCTTGTGTACTACTATAAGTCTAGAATAGACCTAGGGTCTGGCCATGTACTACTACAAGAAAAATTCCCCCTTGTATGGGGTTTATTCCCATGTACTCATCCACATGGACATGTATAACTATATGTCATATACTCTGAGTACATCATGGGTAGTCCCAAAAAATTCATGTTCCCATATAATCATATAAATGTCCATGTACAACTACATGGTATGTACTCCAATTATATGATGTGTGCATTACAAATCCTTTTCTTCCCAGAATAGGAAGAACATATGACATGTATTCATAGAACCACATGCAGTGTAATCGAGATGTTCCTAACGAAAACCCGTGTGATCAGCATGAAACCAATTTTCATTGAAATAGATATATATCACCCCAAATTGGGTCCATATTAATCTAAATTGGAACATAAAACAAGAAATAGATAAATCTATAGGGATTTATGGAAAAAAATTAAAAAAATTAATGGTTGGGTTGAGTCCATTGAAACTTCACTCGTATCCATTCTCTATTGCAACCATATGCCCATCTGAATCCTCTCGAGTTCTATAGAAACACCCCCCTTCTTCCATTCCACTATCTATCTATCCTCTATATATCCTATCTCATTTCGATAAAGTATGATCTCTAGATGTGGATACACAAAATGTTAGGGAATGTGGAAAAAATATGGAAAATGAAAATGAAGAAAAATAAAAATAAAAAGAAAAAAGGGGATTACCCTAGGCATAGAACTTGACATGGATTTATTCCATGAATTGGTAAAATCCCCATTCCAAACTAAATCATGAAGATTAAATATCAAAACAATGCCAAATTCAAAATATATCACTAAATGAACATGTTAGAATAAATTAATATTTAATTAAATAGATAGAAAATATTAATTACTCTGTGAAAATTAAAACAACATAGAATTCGACCAAACCTCAATCCTAGGGTAAACCACCGATTTCGGGATCAATAGAGTTGTCATAAAAATTATCTAAGATCATATTATATTGTAAAAGACCATTTTACCCATTATGAGAATTCAAAATAAAAATTCAAATTTCTGCTCAATTCCAAACTTCTTAAAACTCGAGTCTTTACAATCTCCCCTCCATAACACCTATAATCCCCAAAAATCCTTGGTGTTCAGAAAAATCCCTCGATATCATCCCATGAATCGTCAAAACAATTCTATCATGAACATCCATTGGCCTATGTCACAACATCCACAACTCTCTCTCAAAATGAGATACATTCAAATGTGACATATCTGGTACTCCCCACCATATAATTATAATTATAGTGACCCATAAACAAAATCTAATATCAATGTATAACATTCCATCCATTATTGAACGAAATGAATAGCCTAGGAAAAGCCAATCATTATTGGGTGACAACTCGTAACATCACATATTCCAACATCTTGAGAATATGTTCCAAACAAAATTGAATTTTCACTTATATCAATTGTCATCATCCTCAAATTTCTAATGGTTCACTTCCCATCAAATATCTAACCTTATACCGCTCCTCGAGTACAACCTAAATAGGTTCCACAACTGCAGTTTTGTTTCTCCTCAGGGGACATTCTCACTATCCTATTAACTACTATACATTACAATGTTAGATAATTTATTCCACAAAACTCGATCCATTCAAATTTTATCCTTTACCATGGAGGGATATTTCTCATTTTATCACAACTCTAGTGAAACCATACCCAAATAAATTATTTTAAACCATCATTCCACATCTTATACCTGACCAATCACTAATTTACGATTTTAATGGTACTACACACAACCCACATGTTGCATTGCTTTCCCGACAAATAAATAGGGTGTATAAACCCAGACCACCTATTCACACCACATGAATCGTGATTTGGAAATATTCACATCATTAAGGCCAAAATAACTATTCTCTATGTCACATCTGTCTTAACAAATATAGAGATATCTTAAAACTCATCTTAAAAATTGGTCACCTCACCCATGCCACATAACATTCCACGACCACTCTTCACATGACATTGTCTTAGAACCACTAATGTATAATCATTATCTAATGTGTGTTATGAGTTTCATCCCATGATTTGAAAAAAATTCAAACTACAGAACCACTAGTTGGAAAGTCCAGGAACCCAAACTGTCATTTCCATTGAAGTGAGTCTTGATACCAAAGTACCAAAGGTGATTCCTGAGATACCTAATGTACCATCCTAACAATTTTTCAAAGCATTATAACCTTTCATGTGTTGGTATCTACATAAGTGTACGACCAAACACACAAACTAATAAAATATCCTTAATCCAAGCCAACCCCTCTCACATTTTCCATTGATTAAAATAAAACACATACTCACTAGGGTTTGAATCAAAACTAAGGTACTCTTGGTCTCCAAAATCTCCCTACTGATATTTTTTCACATCAAGGTCACTATGTCAAAACACATTTCCCATATTTCTCTTCTATATATGTCACATAAAATTTTACTGAATTAAGGTAAAAGTGAAGGCATATAAAGATCAAATCAACCAAATAGAATCCAAACATTTAAACATTGATTAATTTTATAGGTTTTAAGTTCCATGATTGAGAGGATAGTTCACTTTATGTTGTAATTGGAAACCAAATTATGTGTAACCCATTGAGGATGCATAAATCATAGAGAATTTTGTTTTCTTAAACATTTAAGGCATCGCCTTCCAATCATCATCCTACCAAGCCCTATCCCCTCCAAGAATCCACATTATAGACTGATCATTAGAGAGCCATGACGTAAAAGAGTAGAATGATAATGAATAGATCCTCATAAATTATCCACATACGATAATACCGCTTGAGTTTATAGTTCACTATAAATGTTAATGTACCTATCAAAATCACAATCCATGATCTGACTAGTTAACCATAAATAAATAATGATTAAATAAAATAATATAGTAAGAATGATTAGAAATATTCATGAAAGTTGTTATGAATCATTAGCTAACCACACATGAAAATAATACACCCAAAATAGTCTACTAAAAAATAATTATCATTGTATGTTGATATATGGGGGAAAGTAGTACACATACTTCATCAAAAACAATTATTTCTATCACACGACACATATACATTTTCATTAAGTATAATTCTATTCCATGCTATTTGGGGAAACACCATATAGGTAGTTACTAGGACAATAAATTACCAAAACTATGTAAATATTTCTCTACATGGGATTAAATGTGGAAACCATATTCCCTATTGATCAACTAGGGTCACTAAAACCCACATGAATGTGTACTGAGTCAACATCCACAGAATTCAGCATCCCACTATAGATCTACAAGACCTGACATAAAAAAAGTAACAAATACAGTCTAACTGCGTATAATTCCTCTAATAAATTATATAGTAAACCCCCATTTATGTTTTTATTGAAACTTTAAACAGTTATCCTCCTTCCTTAGAGAAATCAAACACCAACTGGACTATAGCCTATGGAACCTACATTCTAAATATAATGCATGAAATAATCTATCATGCCTCTTTAGGCTAATATTAGAAAAAATCATTATCCTCTCACTAATGGGATGAGATCCAATAATTTGTAATAAATAATAAAATAAACATAAATTATGTTTCAATTGAATAAAAAAGTCATACTAAACTGTAACATCACATACTATGAACATCAATCCCATATCCTTAGTAACCTGGAAATCTTATCTGAACAATTGTTCTCGAAGCACATGTCTGATATCCATTACAAGCTCTGACACATTTCTAATAATCATATCCGCCATCAATAAAAATAGTAAAACAACAATAAAGGAATTATATAGATAAAAAACTTTCACATACCTACGTATCTCCGTCTGTAAATATTAATTAGACCAGCTACCGATAAAGCCTCAAGTGTGCCTCCTCATACACGAAAGGATTATGACTAGCAGTGGTGTCCTAGGGTGTGACTATAAGGACTCTACACCCTCATATCAGAGTAAGCGAAACATCATGAATATCTAAAAATCATCCATAGTAGTAAATAATCAGAGTGAGGAAGTAATAAATACAAAACCATTCTATAATAAATGAAATTCAATAAAGGCCCGGTCCCCCCATGTCATTGATACAAAACTGATCTCCCATTGGGACAATAAGGTATACAATAAAATAAAGGAAATAAATATAAAAGTATTCTAATATAATATAATATGAAACACATAAAAGATTTACTAGAACCTTGTTGAGATTCCCTAGCTCAATCATAATAATCCACACAAGTGGATCTACATGATCATGAAATAATGGGCCTCATCCCAATCCATCGTGATTTTTTCTCTACCTGATATAAAACATAATTTATGACCACACACACTAAGGTGCACATGTAGAGGGTGAGAAATAATATTAGTAGGCTATCCCAACTGTGAACATATAATCTATTGGAATAAGTTATTACTCAAGCAATATGATCATCCTACCTTAGATAAAACTAGATAAAATAAATACACAGTCAATCCTTGGGACTATGGTCCAGATTGACTAAAAATACTTTAAAGAAGAAATTGAGTTGGATGTAATACCACTCATGTTAGGGGTATTCAAGTTGTTCCATAGCTTTGAGATCCTGATCAACCATACCTACATCAACTTGTGATGGAATTTTTCCAAGAACACTTCTCACCATAAGGGAATAAAAGTTAAATCCATAACATCACCAATACTCATCTCCATTATATGGGGAAGGATTCTAAGAATCAACTATAAATCCTGTAATTATTAAATAGAGTTGGATTTCATACCACTCAATACATGTGTAATCTAGTTCATAGTCTGATTCCATTGTCCCAGTACGTAGGCAGACACAACATAACAACATGGATGATTCCCATGGGATGACCCTTAGGCAATATATAAGGAACAATATCCTAAATCAGATATAGTAACTCAATAATTCCTTTTAATAAATGGCTCAACATCACATTCCTAGAAAATTCTAATCAATGAAGAAAGGTGCGTCCACTGGATACTGAGAATCTTGGACATCAATCAAGGAGATCACCATCAATATATGAGGATTTCACCCACACAACATATATAGGGGAAATGTTCCCACCCAGAAACCTCTAGCATCACATGGATCCTAGAGAGATAGGTATCCAATGAAACATGATAAGTTAGAGGGGTTCAAAGGTGTAATCATAAAACTACCCCTATACCACCTCTACATATAGGAATAGAAGTGAATATTGGTAAATCTTGTGACATAACATTCAAAAAATTAGGGATCATAAGGTGGATCCTAGGAAATATCTTTGAGAATCCTTACCATTCCAAGTTATCATGTCTGGAACATTGGATGAGTTCTAGATAGAATGTATGAAAAATAAAAGTTCTATAAACAATAAATGAATGAAAGAATGAATAAATGAATGATTTTGGATTAATTGTGAAACCCTACACTACTCCAATATTCCCTCAAGCACAAATGTTTGATACGAGTTCATGTATGACACCTGCTACAATCTCACCCCAATACCATAACAAAAATGACTACGGTCAGTCAATCATCATGGAACTCACTCGGGTTCCTTAGCTCAACAAACTAGAGACGTATCCCTTATAGGATCCTCAATCTCCACACATGAGTAGGGGTATCACTTTTTTAATCCTCTAAGATATGACGTAATCATTTGAAACCCTCTTGGGACCCTCATAAATAGTAATTATCCAATGGTGTCCCTAAAGAGAAACTCTATGATAGATATTATGTGGAGTAATCCCTCTTAAGAACCTCTAAGGTAAAATCAACATAATCATCAATCTAGGGAGATGGATCTTCGCCCATCTTAGTTTAAGGTATCACTATAGGTTGGATCAAATATCGATCATATCTGCTTCCTCATGTTGCATATTTTTCCCGCTAACCAGGTATAGTACCAAGATACATTATCCAAGGACAATGGTGATCCCATAACTTCTCCACCAACCATTCTAAGAGACATCATCTGGGTCTCATACGATGTCTCACTTCTGATACATCTGAATCCTTTTACAATATATAGAACATCTCCATCATAGATCACTCACACCAAAATGCTACTTAAGTATTCTGAAATCCCAATAAGGGTTCTAGTAACATGGTCTATGTAGAAAAATACTCAAAATAGACTCATATTTTTTCCAATTCATACTTTGGTATGTAAAATCACCTAAAACCCTCAAATGGTCAACATGGGTGTATTATATGATATAAACAATGAGTACACGATGTGTACTCCAGAACCTCCACCCAAACCATTTACTTCTACACGGCCTGGTTATACTTTATGTCCGACTATGTACTATGGAACAATGATTCCCCCATTATAAGGGATATCTTCCCAAGTACCCAGCCACATAGCCATGTATGACTATACAACATGTACTCTTATTACACAGCTAGTAGTCCTAAAAACACTATATTCCATGTACTTTGGTACACTAAAAAGTAATACTACAAAGCATTTACATCCCAAAACATGTTATTCCCAAGATAGTAAGATCATATGGTGTGTATTCATTGAACTAAAAGTTGTGTGATTGGGATTTTTTGAATAGAATCCAACCCCTATTTTCCCCAATAAAGCTATAAATAGACCCCCAGGGGTTCCTTAGAATCCATAAATGGGCCTTCAAACTAAAAAGTGGTAAATATATTTGGATTTATAGAAAAAACATAAAAAAGAACTACACATGGGTGGTAATCCCAAACCTTCCCCTGATTCCATGTTCTGTAGCTACCATATGGCCATCTGCCTCATCTTGATCCTAAGAAAAGAACCTCCCTTCTTCCAAAGATCTGTTTATATCTCTCCTCAACCATTCCTCTCTTATTAATGGAAAGAAGAATAAAAAATGGTTCATATTCAATAATCTATGGATGTTTGAGAATGATTAGTGAACATGAAATTGAATAAAATGGAAAGTAAAAGAAAATGGTCTCTGGACCAGCATTACTTACCAATGTGTGATTATGAATGGACTATGAAAAAAACTCATTCTAGACTCAACCGTGAGGATGAAATCTCAATCTAATAATTGATTCAAAATATATCTTAATAAATTCAGGAAAACATATTAATTTTTTTGTTTATTAATTATTAATTATTAAATAATCAATTAAAATGTGGATGCCTCTACATTCCACAAAACTCTAGTCCTGGGGTAAGAACCCTATTATAGGATCAATAGTGTTGTCAAAAAATTATTTGAGATCATCTTCTAAGGATAAAAGACCATTTTACCCCATACAAACATCCAAAAATAAAAGTTCAAAATTTTCCTCAATTTCATAACTCAGAAAATAAGGGTATTTACAACCTCCCCACCAAAATCCTAATCATCCCTAAGAAGACTTAGTAGCCAATAAAAAACCATTCTATCATCCATTTCATTAGTATAACTGTGATATCATGACCATGAAATGACTAGTCTCACAATATCAACAACTCTCCCCCAACATGAGAGATATCCAACTATGAATGATCTAGAACTCCCCACCATGAGAATATCCTTATCATCGCCTTGAAACCGAACTCCAATAAAATTCATTCACTCCATCCTTCACTAAGAATAATGATAGAAACAGTTGAAATAACTCACTCTCAAGAACTAACTCAAAACATCACCCATTCCTACTTCTAGAGAATTATTTCTAAAAATCCACTGAATTTCAACTTATAAAAACTGTCAAAATCCTCAAACATGCAATGGTTCAGTCCCCTCTATATGGATTACCATATCTTCTCCTCGAGCACAACCTCAATAGGCTCCACCACTGTGCTTGTTTCACTCCTTACGGACCAAACTCATAGATCTGTCAAAATCTAACTAGGATTAATCCAGATTGTCTGGGTCATAGCACCTGATCCATTATCGATGTATCCCCTACTACAGAGATACATTTCTAATTTTATCTCAAATCCAGATAAATACTATAAAATTTATTTGAAACCATATGTCATTGGATCACACATGGAAGCTCACCAATATATGATTTAAATAGTACCACATGAAACCATCACATATCGTTATAATCTCACCCAATATAGTTGGTTTAAAAACCCATACTACACAGTCACACCACATGAATCATTATTTATATGTCCAAACATCATTAAGTAACATTGATCATACTCATAAATTCAGTCCTATCATGTTGAGATCATCTTTAGGTATCCTCTTCATTTTTTGGAATCTCAACCATGCTGTTATTACTGCCTGTGACAGAATATTTTCTCAGGAAAATAGCTGCACAACCTCAGTCTAAATCATGTTATGATCATTTAAATGTACTGTAAACTTGTTTCTATCCGTAGAACTGGTGATCAATAGGGATATGCAACTATATAGCCCTACCTATTGAAGTAAATATTGTTTCCTAAGAACACTAGTTTCTTCCTTTGAAGAAAAATGCATCATCTTGTCTATTTCAAAAAACATGAGCTCACCTGATGCATCGGTCTTTACATGTGTTTACAAAAAGACAAACTGCCTCAAAAAGTAATCCTTAAACACATGACAACCCATCATTTAGGATTCCCTTAATTAAACCCAAACACTGACTCCCTAGTGTTTCATTAAAATCTAATATCCTCAAGGTCTCTTAACTAGACCTACGGAGCTTCTATCACATCAAGGTTACTAGGTTTTACCACCTAGTTCCTAGGCCTCTCACAAATAGGTCACAACATATTTAACCCAATAGAGTTAAAAATGAAGTCTTGTAAAGATAACATAAACCTACTAGTGCAAAATATATCAATAAAGTTAAATTATACTGCTTTTCATCTCTAGTTAATAGATTAAAACACAATACAAGTTATATTTAGAAACACATTTATGTTTATCCCATTGAATAATAATAACCAATGGAGATTTTTAGTTTCTTAATCATTTAAAAAATCACCTTATAAGCATCTTATTACTAGGACTTGATCCCCTTTGAGAATTCTCTGGAAGGATTTCACCTTAGAGAATCACAATGTAAATGAGAAGATATATAATGAATAGATCCTATTCTTGAATATGTATAAGGTAATACCCCCTCATGGTTACAATTCACTATAAATGTTTAGGTACCTATCAAAGTCTCACATAATGATCTGATAGGATATCCTTAAATAAAGGTCAATTATGTAAAATATTGTTGAAATTTTGATGGGATCCATTTATATTGTTACAAATATTTAGTTAACTTCACATAAAAATGGATAAACCCACTAAGGGTCTATTGAAAAGGCATTAGAAATTGATATTGACATACAAGGGTCAATAGTACACAAACTGCATCATCTCAAACAAACTGTGTAATACCTTGCTCACATGATTCTTTTAAGTATATTTTCACCCAATATATATATATATATATATGAAAACACTATATATGTTTTGACATGCACTTTAAATAAAAAATCTTATATAAAAAATCCCCATGTGGAGTCCAAAATATGGTCACCATGTTCCCTATCAATCCACTAGGGCCATGAAACCTCCCATGCATGAGTACTAAGTCTCTATCCTCTAAGTTTATTGTTTCCGCATTGATCCACATTATGTTCCTTAAAAATTACAACCAATGTGGTCTAACTGAGTATAACTCCACCAAGAATATATTTGGGAAAACAATAATTTGGTTTTTGTTGAAACATTAAATATTTATACTTTGTCCTTAGGGAAATCAAACACTATCAAGCCTATAATTTGTGGACCCTATGTGTGAAATATGATTCATGAGAATATATATATATTTCCTCTTCCAGCTAAGATTTAAAATCAATCAATTATTTCTAAATAATGTAGTGATATCCATATATCGATAAAAAATCATAAAATCTAGATGAAATGTGTGTCGCTCAAAATGAATATCATACGAAACATTGACATTACAAACCAATAATATTAATCCCATATCACTGGTAACATAGACAACTAAATAAAAAAGTTTTCTCAATACACCAATCTAATATCCATCATGGTCTCTAAGGCATTCCTAATACTCTTATCTACCATGACCAAAAATTATAAAATAATAGGAAAGTAACTATATTAATATCTCATTGTCAGATCCAAAAACTAGATCAATCTATAAATAGTACTAAGTTTAGTTGGAAAGTAAACCTGAAGTGTGACTACCCATACACCAGATGCTTCTTATTAGAATTGAGTTCCTAGGGTGTGTTTGTGGGGGGGGGGGGTATTACCTCATATCAGATTATGTGAAACTATAGAAAAAACTAAACATTATCTCTAGTAGTTTATAATCAGATTTTGGAAACGAAAAATATAAACAGGGATGTGATAAATTAAATACAGTAAAGGCTCTTATGATACACAAAGTCAAACCACATACCCAATCTCAAAAGACCATACTAATTTTCATTATGCTGATTTTAACAATCCATACGAATGGATTTTATCTATCATGAAACCCTTGGACTCAAACCACTCAATAGATTATCTATGCTCAAACTAATTGCACAAATTGGGTTTGTACTCACATTGAGGTTCATGTACTTGGGTGAGAAGAAATCATTGTAGGCCACCCCCAATGGTGAACCTATAACCATATTTCATAAGTGCATTTTCAAGTAATATGCCCTGCCTAGTTGTGATTTAACTAGATAAAATAAAAAACCCCAAATTCAATCCTTGGGTCCTAGATCTATATTTACCCCTAATCATTGAAATAATTCATTGAGTTTTATTTAATACCACTCAAGTTCTGTGAAGTCCAGTTGATCCTTGGTTGTCTGATCTAGATCGACTATATTTGCTTCATCCAGTTCCATAATTTTTTTGAGTAAGCTGCGTCACCATAGGGGGATAAAATTCCAACATCAGAGATCACTCGTACATACCACTACTATTTTATGAAAGACTCTAGTTATAAACTGAACATACAATAAATGTGGGATAGAGATTTGTGTTATACCACTCAAGGAATGTTCAATCCAGTGGTATGTATGATTACTTGGTCCTAGTCCGTAAGTAATCATGACATTGAAATGAGGATGATTCCAAAGTGAGATAACCCAAAGGAAATATGAAAATAATAACCTACTGGATCCAAGATGATAACTTATAAATATATTAAATAAATGGCTCAACATACAATTCCTAGATAAGTGAATTTAATGAAGAAATGCGTATCCAATAGAACCTAATGAGTATCCCAGATATCTATTGAGGAAATCATAATAAAGCCTAATGGATGTCAAATTCATCCACATATTGGTGGGAATGAACCCACTCAGAATCCTCTAGAATCACCTATATCCTAGTGATCAATGCATCATGGGTGACAGAAAATGAATGAGGTGTTCGAAGGTGTATTCAAGAACATACCATTCTATCCTATGTATAGAGAGGGATCCTAGTAAAAAGTTGGACTTATAGTAATGGTAACATTTAAACAAGTAAGGATCATAATCATTACCCCATGATTTACATTTGGGCTTCCCCAAAATATTTCACCTCATCCAAGTAGGCCCGTAGGCCGAGTTCAAGGAATCATGATGGGAAATCATAGTAGTGTCAATAATAAATGGGTGAAAGCAAGAATAAAATAGTGAATTTGGTTCAACACCAAGTCTCAATTCTACTACCATATCCCCTTAGGATCACATGTTTGGCATAAGATCTAAGGTGACACCCACTACCATCTCTACCTACGCCAATAACACACATTCTTAGGGATGGTTAATCACGGGGGAACCTGCTGGATTCCATTAGGTTACTACGCTATAATGTTATTCCTTCTATGTCCATTGAGCTCCACACATAAGTATAGGTACGCCGCATGGGATCCTTTAACGTAGAACTTAATAATATTTAACCCCTTTCAGACCCTCAAAAATTATAAGTAATAATAGGAATCCCATATGGGATCCTCTATGTCGGATCAAAAGTAGAGGCTTCCCTATTGGAAAACTCTAGGGAAAATCCACCTAAGAATTGTTATAGGTAGATTGCCCTTTCTAGTCTCAATCATGAAGTGAAAATCTCAATATGAATCTCTATTAAACATATATCACAGAATGAACATGTGAAAATACATTACTATTTAATTAACTAAATATTAAATAAAAAATATTTACTTAAAATCAAATGGCTCGAAATTCTACCAAAATCCATTCAAATTGTAAAAACCATATTATATGTTCAATGGAGTGGTTATAAAAACTATTTTTGATCATGGTAAAGGGTTAAAATATTATTTTACCCCCAATAACATCCAAATGAAAAAAAAAATCAAATTTATGTGCAATTTCACAGTTCATAAAACATTGGGCTTCCCACTAAAATACCCTAAAAGACTTCAAGATACATAAATGACCCTAAAACTCCATAAAATCCCTAAAAACACTAAATACCAATAAAACCCCTTAGAACTACTAAAAACCCAAAAAAAATTCATAAAACCCCTAAAAACAAGTAAACCCCTAAAACATAAAAACCCTAAAACCCAAGAAACCATAAAACCCCCAAAAACCATAAAAATTCTAAAATACGATAAATAACAAAAAACAATAAAATAAAAAAAAATTCTAATAAAACACTACAAAGTCCCCAAAACCCTATAAGTCCCTAACTACACATTAAAATCCTCAAACCCCTAAAACAACTAATGAAACCTAAAATCCCTAAAATCCCTAAAACCATAAAAAACACAAAATATACACTAAATCACTAAAAGAACCTAAAAGACTGTAAAATAATCTAAACCCCTACAAACAATAAAACCCTAAAAACCCTAAACACCATAATTACCCTAAAAATTCAAAAAATAATAAAAACCCTAGAAACCCTAATAAAACCAAGAATCCATTAAACCAATTAAACTCATAAATCCATATAAACCCTAAAAAACACAAACACCACCTAAAATCCATAAAAGAAGTTGAAAACCATAAAACACTGGAAAACCCAAAAACCCTAAAATCCTAAATACCATAAAGAATAAAATAAATCCCCTAAAACCCAAAAGACCCTAACAACCCCAAAAACCCAAAACCCCCAAAAACCCTAAAGACGAATAAAACCCCTAAAAATCCCTAAAAACCATAAAAACCCAATAAAACACTATAATCTCTAAAAATCCCAATAAATCCATAAAATCCCTTAAAAATAATATAAACCCTAAAAACATGAAAACTCGGAAAACCCCTTAAAATTTAAAAAGAACATAAATGTTCGTAAAACCCTTAAAAGCCACAAAAAAAATCCAAAATGACCCTAAAAACCCCTAAAAACGCTAAAATACACTAAAATCCCAAAAAACCCCAAATGAGCCTAAAAGACCATAAAACCCAAAAAGATCATAAAACCATAAAAGAAAATAAAACTATAAAAAATCCCTAAACCTATTAAAAACACTAAAAATATAAAAGCACTAAAATCCATTTAAAACCCCCAAAAGACACAAAAAACCTTAAAATAATAAAAGTCACTAAAAATCCTAAAACACGAAAAAGACCCTCAAATAGACTTACCAACCACTAATAGATCCCAAACCCCCTCATTGTGGGGCCCTATTTTCTCTCTCTTCTTGTTATAGATTTTTTGGTGCGAGGCTAGCCTGGTCTCGATCCTTCCTCGCACTAAATGAATCTAAAATCCCTACAAACCACTAATATACCCCAAAAACCGAAAAACCTTAAAATTACTAAAGGACCCTAAAAATCCCTAAAACGCCAAAAAACCCTAAAAAATTAATGAACCTCAAAACAATAAAACACCTAAACCCCCATAAATATCCCAAAACCCTTAAAAACATTAAAAAACCTAAAACCAAAAAATAGAGAAAACCCTAAAAACCATTAAACCCTTAAATCCTTAGTAAATACTAAAACACCAAAAATCGTAAAAAATCAATAAAACCCCAAATAGACCTAAAAACCCCAAAAAAAACAAAAAACATTAAAAACCCTTTAGACACATAGAAACCCTAAAAATCCCTTAAAACTCTAGGAACCCCCAAAAACACTTCAAATTCCTAAAAACCCTTCAATTTCCAATGAAACCTAAATCCACAAAAACAATGAAACCATCTACACCAAAAAAAAAGAAAATAAATGAACTTATAACCCCTAAAAGACCATAAAATAAAAAATCCCCAAACCCCTAAAAGACCCTAAAACCCTAAAACACCCAAAATATGCCTAAAAACCCTAAAACATACATAAAACCCTAAAATACCTTAACCCCCATAAAGGGTCCTAAAACACAAAAAAATACCTTAATAACCATAAAAATCGCTAAAAATCCTTAAACTGCTAAAAATATAAATTCCTTAAAACCACAAAATGGCACTAAAAACCATAAAACTCCTAAATGTCCCTAAAAGACCCCTGAAAAATAGTAAAATAATATTACTACACTATAAAGAGCTAAATAACCATAAAAAACCTAGAGACCCGTAATATTCTTAAAGGACCATAAAAAACCATAAAACCTATAAACCCACCCCCAAATACCCTAAAACACCTAATAACTTTAAATGACCCTAAAACCCCAAGAAACCCATATAACCCCCCAAAACCTAAAAACATAATAAATTCTAAAATCCTTAAAACCCTAAAAACTAAAATCAATAAAACCCTAGAAAACCCTAATATACTTAAAATCCCTAATAACCATACAAATACAAAAAAAAAACAAAAAAAATCCAAAAACCATAAAATGATTAAAAACATATAAATCATAAAAATATCAAAACCCCCCAAAATTAAAAAAACCAAAAAACCATACAAAATAATAAATCTAAAACCCCTTAAAACCCCAAAAACTCTAAAAATGGTAAAAAAAACCCTAAACCAACATAAATCAATTAAAACTACAAAAAAACCCTACATCATTTTAAAACGTCCAAAACCCCTAAAACTCCTAAAAACCCTAGAAATCCAAAAATCACCAAAACCACCCTAAAAAAATTAAAAACCATAAACCCCTAAAAATCCTAAACCTCCAAAAATTACAAAACAAATTGAGGACGCCTAAAAACACAAAACCCCATAAACCCACCAAAAAGCATAAAAAATTAGCCCCCTTAAAACCCCAAAAACAGCTAAATAATCATAAAATCTGAAAACCCAAAACCATTAAACCAAAACCACAAACCATAATCCCTACAACCTATACCCTGTTCCCTACCTCCAAAACCCAAAATCCAACACCTGAAATCCTACACCTTACACTCTAAATCCAAAACCCTACACCTTAAACCTAAACCCTACCCAACAAACCCTAAACCCTAAAACCTAAACCCTCTACCATACTCCCTAAAAACATAAACCATACACCCTAATAAATATAACCCAAACCTAAAACCCTATACCCTACACCCTAAACATGAATCCATTAAATCCACAAAAACCATAAAAATCGTAAAAAAAACTTTAAACCAAAAAAGAACTTAAGAACATTCAAAACACTAAAGCTGCTAAAAGACCCTAAAACCCTAAAATACCATAAAAATCATAAAAAACATAAACATCACTACAAACTATCAAATTCCAAAAAACAATAAAACACCTTATAATACAAAAAACCCTAAAAGGCATAAACCTCTAAAAGGTCAAAACACCCTAAAAAACCATCAAACCTCTAAAAACCCATAAAACTCCTAAAAAAACCTAATCCCACAAACCCCTAAAAACTCTAACCCCCCCAAAGAAACTATTAAAACCCCTAAATGAACCGTAAAAACCAAAAATCCATAAAAATACCCAATATATCAATAAAATTATAAAAACCCTTAAATCCCGAAAAGGCCCATAAATCCCATAGAATTTCCATTAAATCATAAAACACTAAAAGGTCCCTAAAACCCTAAAAAATATAAAAATCCAAAAAAACACTAAAACCCCCTAAAATCTGAAAACCCCATTAAAAACATAAAAGGATCCATAAAACCCAAAAAATATTCTAAACCATGCTATAAAAACACTAAAAAAATATGAAACCCATTAAAATCCATAGTAACGTCTAAAAACCATAAAAT
This sequence comes from Viscum album, assembly GCA_963277665.1. NCBI lineage: Eukaryota > Viridiplantae > Streptophyta > Magnoliopsida > Santalales > Viscaceae > Viscum > Viscum album. Next base: position 1,593,673,476 of record OY728120.1, read on the forward strand.
AACCTAAAACATAATAAAAATCACTGAAACCCAAAAATCACGAAAACCATAAATACGATAAAAATTTAATAAAATCATTAAAACCATAAAAAACCGTAAAACCAAAAAATCCCAAAAATCTATAGACCCCTATTAGACATTGAAAAACCTAAAATACACTAAATACCTTAAAAGACCCTAGAACACCCTAATGACCCTAAAAACACAAAACCCCAAAAAATCTAAAAACCATAAAAACTAATATAATACTAAAAACCCTGAACACCATAAAAACCCCCAAAAGTAACTAAAACCCCTTATTATCATAAAAACCCTAAAACACATCAAAAACCCTAAAACCATTTAAAACCACTAAAAATCAAATAACCTAAAAAACCCTACACACCCTCAAAAAACATAAAAATCTAAAACCCATAAACAACCCTCAAATCCCGAAAACCATAAAAATCCATAAAAACAATAAATTATCAATACCATATACTTTACACTATAAACCCTATACCCTATTCCAAAAACCTAAACCCCTATACCTATAACCCTATACCGTGCACCCTAAACCATAAAACCCACACACTAAACACCATACACTACACCCTAATCCTTAATCCATATAACATAATCCCAAAACCCAAAACCCTACAACCTAAACATAATAGTCAATACCCTAAACAATAAAAGATCATAAAAAAACCGAAAACACTAAAAGAACCTAAAAACCCCTAAAATAACATTAAAACCATAAATCCCCAAACCTCCCAAAAACCCTAATTGACCCTTAAACTCGTAAAAGAACCTAAAACCGTTATGATACCCCTAAATTACCTAAACTAACTAAAGACATAAAATACCCTAGAAACACATAAAACAACTAAAAGAGTAAAAACCATAAAAACAATTAAAACACATAGAACAATAGAAACCCTAAAATCCCTAAAATCCATATAAACCCTAAAAATACGAAATTCCTCAAAAAATAAAAAAAACCAAAATTAAAACTAAAAAATCAAAACCATAAAAATTCTAAAATACCCTAAACCCCCTAAAAACCGTAAAAGAACCTAAAAACCTAAAACCCTTAAAAAGTCCAAAAACCAAAAAAGCCTCTTAAAATACTCGGAAACCCCTATAAAACCCTAAAAATAGCCTACCAACCTATAAAACCCAAAAAGAACCTAAAAAACCTAAAACACTAAAAAAACCAAAAACCTAATTAAGAACACTATAACCTAGAAAACCCCTATAAATTCTTTATGCCTAAAAAGCACTAAAACTCTAAAAGAACCTAAACCACCATAAAAATACCCTTAAACCCCTTAAAAATCTAAAACCCCAAAACCAAAAAAAAAACATAAACACCATAAATATAGTAAAAACCAAAAACTCTAAAAAATCTCAAAGAACCCTAAAAACCCTTGAAACCCCCAAAAACCAAAAAATCCCCTTAAAAACTAAAAATCCCTTTTAGATAACGAAAAACACATAAAAATCATGAAAGACCCTAAAAACACAAAAGGCCCAAAAACATCTTGAAAAACCTAAACAACTGTAAAAACCACAAAAACCATAATAACCCAAAAAATTCATAAATCATTCCTAAACACCTTAGAACCGTTAAAACCCCTAAAGATTCGAAATGAACAGAAACACAATAAAACCCCTAAACCCCTTAAAAAAACTAAAACCCCTAAAATACATAAAAATCCAAAAAACAATAAAAACACTAAAATCCCTAAAAAACAATTCCCACAAACCCTCCCCCCCCCAAAAAAAATAGAAAATAAACACAAAAATTCCTAAAACCACTTTAAATTTCAAAAAATCCATAAAATTATCCAAAATGACCAAAAAAACTTAAAACCTAAAAGCTCATAAAAACCATAATACACTATAAAACCCCATTAAAACCCAAAAATAACCTATCTACCTTTTAAAACCATAATAAATCATAAATCCCTAAAAATCCTTGAAAAGACACCAAACCCCCTTAAAAACCCTAAAACCCCTCAACCCCAACTAAAACCCATAAAAGACCATAAAAATGATAAAAAAATCCCTAAATGACCCTAAAATCACCATAAATACCCTAATACACAAACAATACCATAAAAAACTAAAACCATTTGAATCCCTAAGACCCTAAAAATCCCAAAAAACACAAAAAACCGTAAAACCGCTAAAAACAGTAGAACACCCTAAAACACCTCAAAAAGACTCTAAAACACTTAAATACCCTAAAAGAAATATTAAACTATATAAAACCATAAAAACCAAATAAAACCACCAAAACCCCTAAAACACTTAAAACTCATTACACCCCTCAAAACCCTAAAACCCGTAATAACCTTTAATCCCCAACCCCCCTCTAAAACCCAATAAATCCCCTTAAAAATCCTAAAAATACCTAATATCCCTGAAAAAATCATAATTCACAAAAAAACCTAAAAAACATAATAAACCCATAAAAACTTTAAATCCCATAAACAAATAAGAAACCTAAAACCCCTAGAAACCCTATAAACCCAAAAAAACCCTAGAAATCCCAAAAAATCCCTTGAAATCATAAATACTTTAAACCCTAAAACCCTAAAACTCTAAAAACTAAAAAAACGTAAAGATCTTTAAATCCTCCAAAACCCCCAAAAACAAAAAAAAACATTAAAAGACCCAAAAATAATATAAAAACCCTAAAAACCCCCAAAACCCAATAAAAGTCCCTAAAAACCAAAAACACCTAAAATACCATAAAAACCCTTAAAATACTAAAATGGAAAAAACCCCTTAACCCCCAAAGGCTAGGTCGATCCACTGCATGATATAAATGCCTTAGATGTACCCTCCAATGCCTCAATATTACAAAATAATCCTTTTATATTCCTTGTTTTCACATAGTGCTAGGATCATGTGATCTTGGGAATGGTAGTGAAATTTCCACCCAATCAAATAGAGGGTATAAGTACATCACAGTGACATGACATCCAAAGAATTATTCATGAATTCTCCCTTATGTATCGGTCAGACAAGCTCAGGGGGAATTCTAGGACTATGGGTGGTTTGATTCTTTCCCTTGTAAGATATATAGTGATGCCCAAATCCTACATCTGGGTCCAGCTGTCACAAAAAAATTCCCCTCCCCCTATGTAAGGACCAAGCAAAGGTTGGGAGACCAATTTCATGAATTATGCATGGCTTGATTCCTATTGCCTTATGATACGTAGTGACACCCTAATTCCACATCCCTGTCTACCCACTATTAAGAAAACCAATGCCATCTAAATATGTGTCATACCAGCACATAGGGGAATTCCTAGGACAACATCAGATTATCATCCCCATGAGGAGACATAGTTGAACATGGATATCCATGTATGGGACCTACCACAAAAAAGTACTATAAAAAGTAAAATGCCCACTCTTTATTATGTTATCCTAATATGAATGAATACACCCTTGCGGCCCCTTGTTTGTCACACTGATCATAGCGCACATGAGATTAGGGGCTTGGTAGGGAGTTCCCCAAATGATCAAGGAATATCAACCTATAGTAGGGTTACCATGGTCCTAAGGGCACGACCATAAATGGCTTGATAGGGTCCTCCCCTCAACATTGTGGAACCCAAAAGCCCTTATCACAAGACATTAAATTGCATGGTACCTCTATAAATACTTGTGGCCTAATTCCTATTATCAGAGGTTACATAGTGATGCTCTAATATCATATCTCATGTCCATATTCATATAATTAAAAAATAAAAAAGCCCCCAATCTCCTATACATAAAATCAGATCTTTTGAGGAGACTCCAAATCTTGATTTTTGCAGCAAGGATTTGTCAAAGATCATGCCCTCCGGCATAAAAGTCAGATATACGTAGTGAGTTACAAATTTAATAGATAATCAAGGACATGGAATTTCCATCATAGAAAGATACCTCATTACCCTCCATAAAAATCCATGCCCCAGGAAATCTCGGATCCCCACGATTATCCCTGTCCATTTGAAATAGACGGTCATCCTACGGGAACCTTTGTTCTTCCATACACACAGTGCCCTTGTGGCTATGCATATAATGTAAATAAAATGACTACCACCCTAAGGAAAATTATTCCTTAGGAGATTATTTTCCTACTTCCATATGCCAAATGCCTCCAAATCCCCATATCATTTCTCTTGATCCAAGAGAACCCAGAGTCATGGTTTAAACATTCCCCCTCCCTCACGTCTGAGGTACGCCGAAATATCCTGGCCTGATCAGCCCATATTTTCTAATGGTTACTATGATAATTTGTTATTGTAATGTGATTTGAAACTATTCAGACAACATCCTTAAAATAAAACAAAAAAATATAGGGATCTATAACATCTGTGTCCATTCAAGTTGAGTCACCCGCATCCTTCTCAGAAGACTTTAAATATCATGGTCTATCCAGAACTATGTATGGCTTGATTCCCACTCAGATAGAGAACAAGGTGATTCCCATTTTCAAAAACCAAGACCCATCCATGGAACTAATAAAAAATTGACCCTCCTTATGTAAAATAGGGAAATCCAAAATAGTCTCTGTTTGCATGTCCCTCTAAGGAGTAATCAAATGTCTCCTCTTCATTTAGAGCAATAGATGTCCTCACCTCATGATAATAAACTGAAGGGAATCCATTTACACATTTCATGATAAAAAACATCCTATCATCCATGTCCTTGCCGTATGAAAATAAATTTAATTACATCCATGTCCTCACCACATGACTATAAACTAAACGACATCTATAGTCTCACTGAATGAAAATAAACTGCATGTCATCCACCTCCTCAACACATGAAAATAAACTCTAAGGCATCCATGTCCTCACCGCATAATAATAAATTGCATGACATCCATTTCCTCACATGATGACAATATAGATCATGAAATCCATGTCCTCACTGCATGACAATAAACTGCACGACATCGATGTCCTCATCGAATGACAATAAACTCCATAAAATTCATGTCCTCAATGCATGATAATAAACTGCATAGTATCCATGTATTCACTAGATGGAAATAAATTTCACGATATCTATGTCCTCGCCACATGATAATACACTTCATGGCATCAACCTCCTCCACGCACAACAATAAATTTCATGATAAAATGTCCTTTTTGTGTGACGATAAACAACACAACAACGCCCATATTATAAAGTTATCCCTTCCTCACTTATTCTATTCCCAAGTGGTGGAACGAAACCCTTTTCGATCCTTTTTAATCAAAATGAGCATATCTCACAGGGGCTTAGCTATTTTGGAAGTTATTTCCCCATAGAGCCATGGAAAATCAATCCCCAATAGATGGTCTTGGCTTCCCAACCTTAAAAGGAACATTATGGTTATTTTCCCCTCATAATGGCGAGACCAAGGTCCTAACGTTATTACATTAAACTATATGCCATCTGAGCCATGGATAAAAATTTTCCTCCCCATATTTATTGTTTTGGACTATTTATGGAGTTTAATTTCATGGTACATAGAACTTTAAACCTAGGTCCATATCCAAAAAACATCCCTATACTATATTCAAATCAGATCGATGTAGTAGAGTCCATAATTATATTTATAATCATGGACTTAATGTTTCTAATATGCCCAAATGCATCCTTCCCAACCATCAAATATCCTGTTTCGAGTTATTTGGGACCTTCAAAAACACCCACGACCATCAGAAATGGATGTTCAGTGTTCTGTAGACACATTTTTTTGAATATTAAAAGGATTTCCTGAAGACTGTACATATAATTCCCACAAAATGACTTGTCAAACAAAGGAAAACTAATTCATATGAGAAAAATTTTCTATATCCATATGCCGAATGGATTCCAAGCCCTGCTTCATTTCTCCTAATCTTAAAAATATTGGAGTTATGATTTACACTTTTCTTTATACTCACATCATGGACCTGTCAGGACATATCGACCTGGTCATCTTCCAGTTAATCGAGGCATTTATATCAATGTCATAATTGACAATATTAAAACAACAAAATTCATGACAACCAATGTTCACTCTTGGGTCTAGAAAAATCAGAAGGTATTTTTCCCGTGTTCTTATCCATGCAATAAATCCTTATAGGAAACTCTATTTTGAACCCTGTCTCATGGATAAGCTCATATATAAGACAAAAATGCACCATTACTATGTATGAATTAGATCTCAATATGGGATTTCCTATCAATAACTATGTAAGGCTTGATTCCTATTGTCATAGGATAGAGAGTTACACCCGGGCCTTATATCTCGAGTCCATCCATGAAATAAAATTACCCCTCTTTCCCATTCATTGGTTAGACATGCATAGGAAGCTTCCTTACAACTCTATTGAAAGGAATTATTTTACCATTATTGATCAGTTTCAGCCTAAAATGCCTCCATTCGTGTTCAAACACCTACTATTCACAATCCATACTCTGTGTCCAGAAAGGTCTGAATCCCCATCATCATACAGGGCCATCAAAAGTGAAAGGCTGGTGACCTATAAACACATTTGAATGACTATGCACACAATTCCCTATAAGCATTTCATAGGATTCAAACAAAAAATGCATATCAACCAAAGGAAAATTAATTCTCAGGAGGCGATTCTCCTACCACCATACACCTCTATAATTTTTATGTCCCACCTCTCTCCCTAGTTTGGGAAACCACATGGACTGTATTTTAAATTCTCTCACCCCGTTCATTCTTGAAGATGATAGAACATTTATGTTCAAACTACCATGAAAAGGGAATTTCATTTACCACTATGGTTAGAGTGAAATAACATTAAATCACGAGTCTCGAATGTCCTAGTTGTGCGATAGTAAATGGAACCATGCTCCATCCCTCCAATACACAAGTCAAATTCATGTGGGAGTATTTTCTAGACCAAACCGATATGAATTCCCCTATTGAATCCAAACATCATTACCCCAGTAGGCCACCCACTATGGTCTTAAAAATAAAAAACAAACCCAATTTTCCATAAAATTTATTAGCTTTCGGGAATGGACGACCAATTTCCTGAATACACCTTTGATTGACTACGCACCCAATAAACTAGTGGATTTTCATAAGTTGACCCAGAAAAAGGGAATGTCAACTAATGGAAAATTATTCCTCAGGAGAGGCTTTTCCCATAATTGTATGCCCCATGGATTCCATGCACCCTGTCATATCCCATATCTAGAAACCAAAAAATCAAGGTCAATAAAAAAACCTCATCCATGTCTTAAATGTTTTGGGAAATATAATGTCCAAAAACCCTAATTATGGCTCTCACCCCACAAGAGGTGTTCAAATATATTCATCCTAAAACAACAGTCATGGAAATCCGGTTTTTAAGACATTAAAATGTGCCGACAAAAACACAGAACTCTCCTGGATGAGAACCCACAAATGGAACCCTTGAAAAAATTCGAGTATTAGGTCACTAAACCTACACATCATATGGTTTAGAAAAAATGTTTAGTAATCATACAATCAAAAGTGACACAAATATTTTTTGGTTAAAAACCAACATAATGAAGAATAATCAAAATTCAAGTCATATTAGTTAATCCCACACCAAATTAGGCTTAGGAAAAAATTAGAATAATAATATAAAAATGCACAGAATTTTTAGAGACTTTCATGTTGTCTATGAAATAGTTGATTTATTCTCTCTAAGTCCCTTACCTCACGAAAAAATTACCCCATGACTTAATTATGTTATTTATCCTGGATTGTGACCCAAATTGACTTCTTATTGAGATTATGATTTCCAGATGTAGTTAATCTTGATTTATTGGCATTGTTTTAAAATATTAAGGGGGATCATTGGTGATAAAAATAATAATTCCATTCCATTAATTGAAAATTTAAGGATATCCATAATCTAGAGCCTCTCCATATTAGTAGAACATTATCATTATAGGAGTTGTTCAGTATATTCACAAAATTGTATCAATGACTAGTTGGAATCTTCAATGGATTGGTGGAGCCCCAAAAAAGTCACAGTCTCATCCTCCTCAGCTACCCATAATGTATATAAATCCTTCTCTACATGAATACCATCCATTCCCCCTCTTCCACTAGTTAATTACCTCATCAAATATGGTATTGGATCTTGAATACCCATGTTTGAGTAACTCTAGTTCCTTAATTTTCCTCTCCACTTCCTATAAAATCTCCCCTTATAAGGACCTTCACATATTGAGATCACTATTTAGCCTTGTGACATTCCCATATTGTTCAAAATATTCATTAATAAGGATTTTTCTCTAATAGTAAAGATGATCCATGGACTCTACAATGGAAAGAAGAGACTTAAGCACAACAAATGTCCTTCTTGAAGAAACCACATACTTCCATTATTTTTTTCATATCATGATAATTTAACCCCACATATCCAAGGACTAAAAAAATATGTCGTAACTTGGGTTGCTTCGTCAACATGTCTACAAGGGGTATTGTGAATGTAGCCTCAAAATTCTCTCCCACACATTCCATTGACCAAGATAGAGTCTGACCAAGCCCTCATGGTCCACTTCATAATCACTCTCAGAGGATAGAATGTAGTCAGGAATGAGTGCCACTAGAGAAGGTCTTGATTCAATGGCCTCTATGTGATTTTAGACCTCGTCCAATGCTTCCCTAGTAGTGTCAGAAGGAGGCATAACCGAAGCATCAGTGGTAGTCGCAGGGGCTCGAGGTTCTGATATTGAAAATAGGTGAAATGTAAAGTGGATGTTTGAATCCTAAGAGAAAAAATAAATGGTTCAAGAGGTCAAAAACTAACCTCCAAATTCCAAATTATTGGTGACTTCAAAAATCAATATGGAATCACCACCTGAAAAAGTAGGTGTCGCACCCTCAATCTACGAATGGACCATAATATCTCCAAAGGATTTCCACTGAGCATAACCAGGATCAACCATACCAGTAGACCCCAAAAGGTCTCTCACCAAGACTATTCCCACTCTAATAACTATCATGGAGTAAGGAACAATGGCCATCTATAGAATTTTATGAGTCGAGACAACCCGCTCTTCTATGGTTTTATACCCCTAAGGATAATGATATTTATGCTCAATGGTGGAAGATACTCCCGAGGATTCCCCTTCTGTGACATCCGAATCCTTTTGATTCAATTTGGGAACTCTCTTGGGACTTGAGATCTCCCTCATGTTATCTGTAAATTGAGGTCCCTCATCCAGCTCCACTACCTTCTATAAATTTTTCATATTCATCCCTAATAGAGAAGGATATTCATGTGAATTTGAAGCTTTTGCCTCCAATAATTCTATCCCCGTTGAAATGGGGGTGTTTGATATTGAACTAAATCTTCTCAGGGTCTAGATACATCCTCCGCATCCTGGGTTGACTCGGCTTCTTTGACCTCCTCAACCGCAGTCACTAGTGGTACATCTTATATCTGTTGACCCTCTGAAGGGACATTAATCACAGAGGTTTGAATGATTTCTACCTCATTACATATAATATGTACACCGAAATGAATATATTATGATTCAGAAATGAATAGAAACATTTAGTATGTCAACCAGGTAAATCAATATGGATGTTACCTTTGATAATCAACTTTATACATGTAAAAATATGTGAGGCATGTGAAAGTTTTGTGGTCTTGTAGGGGGGTGATGCTCTAGTGGAATATATAGGAAAAATTTAATGTGGGAATACCCTGGTAGGGTTCACAATGAATACCTCCATATGTTTTCTATCTCCCGTTGGTCCCTTCCGTAACAACCACCACATCCAAAGTGTCATGTTCACCATATTCTGTACCTCTGTGGGTATAAACCAGAGAAAGTGACACCTCCAAGGGAACCGCAGATTTCTACAAAATTTAGGGATGAAAATTACAATTCTTACACAAACAAAAATTATAGTTGAGGTAAAAAGGTATAAATACCTCACTTTCTGTATCATCAAATTTTGATATTTTCTCCATCCATGCCACCTGATCAGACCAGTATGGTCTGTTTTTGGAAGAATGAAGGCAGGTGATCATCTCATCCAGATACACAGCTACTTCATCTAGATGTTAGTCAATAGATATCCATGATGGGGCCATGGATGCTCTAAAACACAGAATACCAAAGTTTTCTTTTTGAAGAATCTCCCAGATGTTCTCATTGGAAGCGATCACCCTTAGGACATCCAAGACAGTCCATGAATTCTGAAATGATTCTATAATGGGTACAACCAGTGTTGCATGATTCACTTGAGGTAGAGTGGGCAGTCCCATTAGTCGCAACTGCTTCTTAGGCACCTATGCATCCCTTAAACATTTAGGGGTCAGGCGATTGTGAGACTCCAGACATAGTTATCGAATTTCCATCACTCTTCCCACTTCACAAAAATTTGAAATATTGTCACCCAAGGTGGCATGATCATCATCCTCATTTTCATCCTCAACAACCTCTAGTCTCAACATTATATGTACTTAATGAGAGTGTTTTCAACAAATTTCCAAGAGGGAACCATGTCTTCCAATTCCTAAAGGTAACGATTCACCCTTTCAGCATCATCACCATAAAAAATTTTATACTGTGCTGACATGTAATCGAGATTAGAAAGAGATATCTCCCTCTCCTAAAGAAACAAACCAAAACACATGAGGGTACTGATCATGAATCTTCTGACCTCCCCTTAGAAAATACCATTACCTTCAAGCAATGGGAAAGGAATCATCAGATGGAATGGGTGGTCGACCCTCAGTAGTATCACCAATATCATGAGATGTTAATATACATGCATTAAAAGACTTCCTCAAGTGATCAAAGATAAGGTAAATATGAGGATAGTTTCCAGGACAACAATACTCAATATTTTTCTTTTTCTTCCCTTTTTCTATATATTCATTAGAGGCCATGATAATGGGAACCAACTCTGCTAGATGACTGTTTGGGTATGATCAAATCTATGTTTCGGCATAACCCTTTTTCAGGGATGGTTCAAAATAGATGAAATATAGAAGCATAATATTTTGTTGTGCGTCTTCCCATGTAAACATCATCCAAAGCTATCAGGCTATCAAAAAATGGTTTTCCTGACATGCACTGCAAGGGAAAGAGGACACAACATTTGAAAATTGTAAAATTGATGGCCAAATATATAGGGTACGTATCCCTTTAAGATAATCTCCAAATCAATACGGGAAACCAAGATACCATTTATTAATGAAAAGAGGTATCCTTGGTTAATAAAATCCTTTGATTCATCATTTACTAAGGAACTGATAAGGGAGGTGTATGTTCTATGAGTTATGTGGTCATGAAAATTTATTTGAGTCATTAGTTCTCATTCATTACTTTTATTATTCTCTACATTATTATCTTCTGTGGCTTATTCCATAGGCATGACACCTCTAGTAATATGAAGATACAATCGATGTTCAACATCTGGAATTGGTAGGGGTCTGATAAATGTATAACCCAATATATGGGATCCTATCCAGCCTTATAGGATTTTGAAAGGCCCCAACATCTGGTGAGGTGGCTTCCCCTCCATGATCTAGAAAAACATGCGATATATTTTCTCCAATATTGTAATGTCTAGGTTGATTCATTTTCCAGCAGCTAGTTGAGCCTCTTTGATGATGGTTGAGACTCTTATGCCGCTAAATTCATGAAATGGTAATATCCATCCACATAGAAACATGTCCAGGAAGGTCTTCATCCAGAAAAACTGGTAAAATACAAGAATAAGATCCCATCCCAATTTGTGGAACTAACCCTCCTCAAAGACATGGAAATAGAAACTTGCTCGCCTAATGGTGTTGTTGGTTGTACAGGACATGGGTATGTGTGCATGGGGATATTGACCATTTCTCTTAGGAAAGGTATGTATGAAAACTGAAAAAGTGACGTACAACTTCGATTAAGGATCTCTATTGTTTTAATGATATTTGGATTTGTAACTATGTTTCTTAGCTAGAGGTGGAGTCATCTCAAAATCATCCCAAGCAGTGGAGGGAGGCAAGAATTCATCACACATATCCCTGATGATGGGGACTCTTGAAAACAACAGAACATCCCAGAGGCTAATACTGACCTCCCCATGGACTAGATGGATGTTGTTGGTATCTAGGCTCTAACTACATAAATTCTATGAAATGAGGGTCCTATTTCCATTAGTGTAGGTTTTGGGAACCATAGAAGCCTCCTATAGCCCCATGGTCCTCAATTCATCTTGAAATTCCTCACAGCTTTAACGAACCCAAAAAGTCCACCCCCAGTCCAAAAAAATGAACCTCCAGAATGAAGGTCCCATTTTGACGACCATCTATGCTTCTCATTTTCTATTTCCCTCCATGAAATGATGTGGTCGTAGTGGGTCATGTCATTTGGCCCCCATTTTGAATACTTCTATGACCAAGGTGTATAGTTAAATATGGACCTGACAGAGGTATCCTTTTGTAAAAATCATATTCTCAATGAAATTAGAGCCTTATGAAGAGTGATATTGATTATTCAATCCACGGTTTGGCTAGACAGGTGCTGTTCTAGAATTTCTGCATCAAATCAAAAACCAAATCCTTAAATGAGAAATCTATCTGAGGTCAGGTACTATCTTTGACCTACACTGATGAGTTTGGATAAATATATATTCTTTGGGATGATGAGTATCTTATTATCCACAACATCAATCAAGAACCGCCGCCTTTCATTAGTATCCATAATGGGAGGGGTTGTAAAATCCACAAAAACCATAACAGTGAACTGTAAAGTATACATTTCTATTTGAAAAGGACTAAAAAGAAGTTAGACCAACAAAAAAAATTGGCATTGTATTGATGAATAGTTAGCATATTAAATCCCCCAGACATGAACGGTCCTCGAGGATTTCATTCTAGAACCCGTTAATCCACAAAAATAATTGTCCGTGAACTGATAGTTTTTAGAAGATCAGAAGGTGTTGGACCATAAATTGTTGGCCAAGGAACTAATGGATTGTAGAATAGGTGAGTCTCACACAACCCTCGTTACATAAAAATTCCAACTCACCAGTCAATGGTTTAAGATTCAGTTTGAGGATGCAATGTCTTGTTCATGGATGAAGGAATCGAAAAGGATTTGTGGAACATTGGATCAAGTAAGTAAGAGAAATCTTAGGATCCCTGATTTAGCAGAGAAATATTATAAAAAGAAAAATAAACTGGTCCCCCTTATATATTTGTGTTCCCCTCTTATGGTTGCACACATCTACTGAAAAATGACATATTTTAGGATCAATTCCTAATTCGAAATAGCCTCCTCTTCATCCCAATTAGAACCCATTCTGATGGGGAGAATTTTTTGGTTCCTGAAAAACATTGAAAAAGAGACAAAAAATACTACAAGAGGTATGAATAAGGATGGAAAAAAATTTGAAGGATGAATCGATGAATAATACTAAAGAATCTAGAATCATCCCAGATGACGAGAAAAAAACATCCTTCACAAACAATCTCTTTTAATGGTGGTTAATCTATGAACCATCCAAAGACCAGATGGTTCACAGAAGGAAAATGGAAGCACTGCCTCTCTCTTAAAATTGTCATAATGGAATGTAGGAAGATAATTTCTCCATCACGTACAATTTCCCATAGAATCGACAGCTCATGAGTTAGGCGATGAAAATGGCATCCCATGAATGAATAAAACACAATAAGAATTGGAAAAACCGCGAACCAGTTTCCTTCGTGGATGAAATTCACACGAACCACATGACCAATGCCCCTTCTTCAAACCTACTTCCTACATACCAATTTTTTATGTAGATAGAACCCTAATCCATGTATAAAATCGCTACATGGCTGGAACTCAACCCCATGTACCATCATGGTACATGGTCGGATCCTAGCCTTGTGTATCACAATTGTACGCAGGAGATTCTCATCCCCATGTAGAAAAGTGCTACGTGGGAGGAACCAGTAACATGTATCAAAAAACTATGCTTGAAAAATTTAGTTCCATGGACCACTATGGTACAAGTATTAACCATTCAACCACATAGAAACACTCAATTTGGAAGGAACCCCATCCTGCATGGGTAAATGGTAAGCGAAATGGTGTATTATTAGGTGTTCCATCCTCCAACCCCAATCAGTTCCTTCAATTCCCATCATGTCATCCATAGTCCCTCTGTGATTCGGACTATCGGTATTAGGACAAGGCCTCTTCCATACTCACCAGAGACATATGATAAAACTATTGGGTGCATCATCACACACTTTTGTGCTTACATAACCATGGTAATCAGAGTCACGTGGGAAATTCCTATAATAGCATGGACCCCCAGAATGATCATAAGTTTAATTTACCATCGTAATATGGGTTCTAACCTTGGTATACCAATGTGAACCGCCACATTCTAGGGATCATGGGTAATCACAGGTCTTTCCCCTCGATTAGGGTCAGTGATATAGAAGGGAAATCAAACGTTCTTTTACCTTTAACGAAAAGAAACATTACTTCCCTTTCCCAGAACTAGTTTCATGGAATCCCTCCTAGATTAAGCCCCAATGATCATAGGATATGGTGATCTCACCCTAGCACCATCCTACATAATCACCCTACATTACCATAAGCAATGAAGAGAAATTGTATGTATAGTTGAATATTTTACTACCTCATTATTCCCACACCAAGCATGACTCATGTGAGCATAGAGGCTAGTGATGATCAAAAAACCTACAAAATCCACTTCTGAAAATGAACTATGAGACCTATAATTCCCACCATAACTAGGATATTTAGGATTCCAATCTATGGCCCAAGCTCTAAGGGTGTCCTTATAAATGATTAAACCCAATAATGACCACCAATTCATCATGTATTCCATTATAGTGTATGTCCCAAATCTGATTTAAAAGGGCCTTCTCTGTCGATTTAAAACCTGAATAATGATTCTTTTTGGACAGATTCAATGTGTATGTCCCATCATACTGAATGAAAAGGGTACTGATTCCCAACCCACTAGGATATGTAGGAATCATCCTCGAGTTTAAAACAATATGTCAAAACATAACCTAATGTTTTCCTAGCCATATTCCTAGTAGGGTCACCCTTTACCCTAAATACTACATCACCTCTGCGTACCTTGGGTTTCCTCCTCTTAAGTCCTAAACCATACATTAACTAGGCACCATCTACCCAGATATCATTTTTTGCATAACATTAAACTACACGGGTGGGTACTCATTAGATGACCATGAAAGGTGATGTTTCTAGATAAGTTGCACCGAACTATGTTGGCTCTCATTCCTCTCATAAGGATACATAAGAATCACATCTTATGGGTTTGACCCTGACATCGAAATAGTCTCTATATCCTATGGATGACGATAAACTATAGAGCTCCTCATCATATGGTTTAAATCATCCTTGTATTGGAAAAATACTATAGAATCCATAATGTTAACAGAAATGGGTAACATTGGCAAAGAACCCCAGATACATATAGATGTCTTCATAATTAGATTAACCCAGATACATATAGATGTTTCTAAACCAACGTTTATTTTAGAATGATCTTGCGACATAGGAGTAATCTATGGATACATTCTTGGTAATTAACTAAGGATTCATGAACATAATAATATTTCTTAAATCTATAAGAGAGTAAAAGAATAGGCAATAATTTCCTCTAAAAGGTTCTGATGAGTCTGGCTTCCAATCCTCTCAACCAATGTGAGTCCTCATGTTTCATTTGCTAAATGACAATTTGATTGCCTGCCTTTGGAAACTAGGTCTATTGATCAGGGATAAGAGGGTCGTTGAGTGTTTTTGGATCCATGAATAAACCTATTGGAGACCATTTGAGGACATCATACCCAATGTGGGATGATTTCACAAACACTTAACCCCGTGCAGTCACTCGTCCGGACCACTCAACTATGGAACTTCCTTCATTATAAAAGAAGGGATATACTACACAGTCTTTGTGGGACCATCTTGACCACCAAAAAATGGCCAAGACACAAATCGGGTGGAAACCACCCATAAACCCTAGAAGGTCCATGAAACCCATATAACCCCTAAATGACACTAATACCCCAATAGACCCTGAAAAAACTAAATCCAACTAAAATCCCCAAAAAACCCTAAAAACTCTAAAATACCATAAAATACCTCAAAGTATCCAAATCCCATAAAATTATAAATTGCCCTAAAAATCCTAAACCCCCTAAAAGTCCATAAAAATCCCAAAAAATCCGAGAAGGTCCTATAACCCTAAAAACCCAAACGGACCTAAAAACCATTAGAAAACCTAATGTACCATAAATCCCCTAAAAAATAAGGAACGTAAATAACCTAAAAATCCTAAATAAATATCAAAGCACTAAAACCTTAAGGGATCCTAAAAACCTAATATACACTATAAAACCCTACGAACCTCTAAAATCCCTAAAACCCTAAAAATTCTAAAATTCCTAAAACCCATAACACAACATAAAAAACCCAATGACAAAAAAACCCTAAAATACACAAAAAACCTAAAATATCCCAAAATATCCTAAATACACTTAATGACTTTAAAACCCCACAAAAAACTCCAAGAGGCAACCAACCCATAAAAGACCAAGAAAACCCTAAAAATGAAAAAAATAACCTAAACACTCTAAAGGAACCTAAAAACATAAAAACACATAAAGGACCGTAAAAACAATAAAACCATTATGGAACTTAAAGAATACAAAAAAACAAAAAAAAATCAATAAGAGACAACAGACAAATTAAAACCCTATAACCCATAAAACACTAAAAACAGAAAATCCCTAAAAACCCTAAAACCCTAAAAACCCTCAATTTAAAAAAATGACTAAAACCCATAAAAACCCAGAAGACCCTAAAATTTCCTAAAATCCTTAAGACCACTAAAGACCATATAAAACCTAAAAACTCAAAAAAGAAACTAAAAAAATACCCTAAAAGGCCATAAAACCCAAAAATAAAAACTGGAAATGAAAACTCTAAAACCCCTAAAAACCCAAAATGACCCTAAACACCCTAAAAACTATAAAAGACCTAAAACTCTATAAGGCATAAATACATATAAAACTGTAGAATACCATAAAAACCCTAAAACACAATAAAAACATTAAAACCCAAAAAACCCTAAAATAACATAAGAAATAGAAAACCCTAAAGAACCTAAAGCCCTAAAAATCAAAATTAAACCTAAAAACATTAAAAACCACTAAAGAAACCAAAAACCATAAAAATACCTAAATTAACATAAAAATCCTGAAAACATAAAGGGAAACTAAAAAAATTAAAAAACCAAAAACACCCTAAAAACCCCAAATAGATCCAATAACTTGTCAAACCCTAAAAACACTAAAACCCCTAAAATCCCTCAAAACCCAAAAAACATAAAAAACTATAAACCCCAAAAATAATGAAAAAAATATAAAACCCCTAAATACCCATGAAATATAGTAAAACTCACTAAAATACCCTAACCCCCAACCCCCCTAAAAATTATAAAACCCTAAAACCCCCTAAAACCCTAAAAACTGAAAAACACTAAAATCTATAAAAACATAAAAAGTCTTAAAACCCTTATAATTAAAAAAACCTCATATAACATAAAAAACCACCCTCCCCCCCCCCAAGACCATAAATCAATAAAAACCCTAAAACCCTTTCAAACACAAAAAAAGCATAAAATCCCTAAAACCCTAAAAACCTAAACAATCGAAAAACATTGAAAACACCTAAAAATATTTTAAAAATACTTGAAACCCCATGATCTTCATAAAAACCATAGAATCCCTAAAAATCCAGAAAAACCCCAAAAAATATTAAAACTCCCTAACCTACCCCCTGAAACCCTAATCCCCGCCTGAAATTCGTAAAAAACTCTGAAACCCCTAAAATAATAGAAAAAACATAAAACCCCCTAACCCCTCCTCCTAACCATAAACTATAGAAAAGTAAAAAATTCGTTAAAACCCCTTAAACACGAAAAAACCCTAAAACACAAAATACTATAAAAATCCATAAAACCCTAAATACCCAAAAAAAATATAACGCCATAAAACCCTAAAGTTCCTACGAAACCCTAAAAACCTTAAAATAATCCAAGAAACCTCTGAAACCCCTAAAAACCATAAAACATTCAGTAAAACCCCTTTAAACCCAAAAACCAATAAATACCCCCAAATACATGAAACACCCTAAAAAATTTAAAACCCCTAAGAAATATAGATCACTTACAAAATATTAAAAGACCCAAAAAATAATCACAACCCCTAAAACCATTAAAACCCATAAATACATGAAAACCCCTAAAAACGAAAAAATAAGAACCCTAGAAAATCCATTCAAACCCTAAACACGAAAAAATCCCTAAAAACCGTAAAAACCCCTAAAAACCCATGAAACCATTAAAATCCCAAAAACCCAAAAAACCAAAAAAAATTATTAAAAGAACATATAAACAAGATAAGGACCCTAAAAATCCACAAAATTCACTAAAACCCCCTGAAACAAAAAAAACCCATAAGAAACCTCTAAAACCCCTATTAATCCTTAAATTCTAATAAACCCAAAAAAACCTTTAAAACCCTAAAACCCCCTAAAATTCCCTAGAAACCCTAAAACCCTAAAAACATTAAAATACAATAAGAACCCTAAAATCCCCCTAATAACCCAGAAAACACAAAAAAAATTCTGAACATTATAAATGACCCTAAAAACAAAAAAAACCCTAAAATATCCAAAAAACAATAATGTCTTAAACTACACTAAACACCCTAAAACCCCTAAAAACTCATAAAATCCTAAAAAACCCAGAGGAAAATGAAAACCATACATAGACCCAAACATATCCTATCAATGCTCAAAAATCCCATGGAACCCCAAATATTGTAAATAACCATAAAAACCAAAAATAATCACTAAAACCAAGTAGAAAAACCAAAAACACAAAAAAACAGAAAAGAATCTAAAACACATAAACACCCCTAAAAACTCTAAAAACTATAAAGGACACCAAATGATCGTAAAAACCATGGAAATCATAGAAACCATAAAACCCCTAAAAACTCAAAAATCAAAAAAACCTAAAAAACCTAATAACCCTAAAACATGAAAAACCCTAAAAATCTAAAAACCGTGAAAACCATAAA
Source organism: Viscum album (assembly GCA_963277665.1). Lineage (NCBI taxonomy): Eukaryota > Viridiplantae > Streptophyta > Magnoliopsida > Santalales > Viscaceae > Viscum > Viscum album. The sequence goes on from OY728120.1 coordinate 1,593,692,609, forward strand.
AACCCTAAAACCCCTAATAATAGTAGAAAACCATAAAAATACATTAAAACCCAAAAACCCATAAAAACCCTAAACCCCCTCAAATCCCTAAAAACCCTAAAAAGACATTAAAACCTAAAACCCCTAATAATAGTTGAAAACAATAACACCCCAAAACCCTAAAAATCCTAAAAAAATTTAAAAAAAACCTAAATATACCAAAAAAATGAATACCCTTAAAGAAAATAAAAAATATATAAACACCCTTCAAACACTAGACACTATAAAAATAGAAAAAAAAATTAAATCCCGAAAACCTAAAAACACATGAAAACCCTTAAAACAGTTAAAACCCCGGAAAACAGAAAAACATATAAAGGCCACAAAATCGCTAAAAATAGTAAACCCGAAAACCCCCCAAAACCATAAACCATAAAACCCTTAGACACCTAAAACCCCTTAACCCCCCCCCCCCAAACCTAAAAACCGTCTAAATTTCCCGAAACCCCCATTGACCGTATGAAATGTGTTCTATGCTCATTGACATAGAATTCATGACGATATACACACTTAGATAAAAAATTTCATGTTTGGGTATAAATGAATCTTTAATATTGATGGATAAGATTGGATTTCAATGTGTTTTATGAATTCCCCCACACTAAGGGAGAGAGATTACTCTAAAATATTTACCAATGTAATAACATGGTTTTGAGTGCCTCCCTCTGAGTATAGGCCATAGATTTGGAAGGATAGGTGGGTTTGTATGTATTAAAAACCAATATTTCCTTGATCCAACATAAAAGGTTCTAGGTGTGACTCTTAGTTTTACATGGTGGTCATTGATGGTAGTGAAGGGGTCAACTTGATGGGTTGGGACCAAATCTCAACAATATTCTCGAGACGGGGAAAATGGGTGCAACCCCCACGGTATGAAGCAGCAAGTTCTCCCAAATTTTTTACATAGGTGGTCATGTGTGTCCCAATCATGCACACAAAGATGTTGGATACATCCCTACCTATACAACCCATAAGGTGTAACCCCCCTACTCATGGAACCTGTACAAGGCTCTTGCACTTATGACTTATGACCTCTACAACCTAGAATTTTTTCCATCCCTGTACGAGCCACCAATGCCTTGAACATGAGAAGGGTTACTCCTTCATAAAAGGTTTCATATTAACTTATAAATAGTACCCATGGTCTCCTCATTTGAGAAAACTAGAAAATTTTACAAAGAGCTCATGTTCTGGTCATGCTGCCCCTTCACCCAGGTCCTAGAAAACCCTTAAGGTATCCTTATGCAACCTATGAAAAGTGGAAATTAAGGGGGAATGTGGGAAGAAAGTTCCTCCAAGGCCTAAAAAATACCCATGTGTGATAAAACTATCCTCCATAGTTGAAAAAAACCTATGAAAAGGTCTTTTTCTAATTAGGGAGCTACATGAGACCTATCTTGGGACACCCATGGCGACCTCGGTTTCTTAGGATGAAACCATGTCGATGTGTCTGTTCACAAGTAATCAATTTACCACATAACCATAATCTCACCTTGGTAAAACCCTTGCATTAATCACCTCTACCTCCCACTAGGCTCTACATGAAGAACCTTTTATAAGAAATTCATGACCTACGTGATCCTCCTTTTGAGCCCTCCTCCAAGACACTAATGGCATTGCTCCTCTTCCTTGAAATCTATCATATGAAGGAGAAGAAATTGTATCCTCCACCAAACCCATGGACATTTCAAAATCATTTAAAGAGGAACACAAATATATATCTCATTTGGATATTCATTACATCAGTTAGATGTGTCATGTACTTGTCATACCTGATGGGTAAGGTCTTCAGGGTGCATTTGGATATGCAATCCTTTATTCCCAAAGACCTAGATCCCGGGGGCAATGTCAGGGATAACCTAGTAATTGATACAAGGGTTAGTACCATATCCTTCCTTGCTCTTTTCTATGACTAGGGCCCATTTTTCACAATGGGTAGGGAGAGGCTAAATCATTCCTTTCACTTTGAGTGGTGGTAGCATATCCTAATTCCTGAATAACTGGTTCTTTGGAATCCCTCATAGATAATTCCCATATCCTTTATTGAAGGATATATATTAATTTATTCCCTCCTCTATCTCCACGACCCAAGGCTATATTTAGAGAGGTAGTTAGACCAGACTATCCCATCTACAATGATAGGTGGGAAGTGGCACATCACAACCCCTTCATCTTCTCCCATTTCCCCACCCTCTTACACTAGTAGGAGAAGGTTGGAATAATTTTCTAGATCTTAAACTTTAAATCATTTTTCATAGTAAATCATGACACAAGTGATCTTATAAGTTAGCTATAACCATGACATACAAATGGTCAGGTGCATGCTTTGGTAGAATATATTCTTTGGGATCTTCCTCCCACCTTCCTTTAGAGGGCCTCCATAGGCGTGGGTTCTCAAATCTATGTATCAACATCGGTAATTCTTCTTGGAGTAAGCCACTATTCTTTATTATAGGATCCAACAGTCATTCTACTCTTCACCTCCCTAGTTTACACAAATAAACGAGGATATGGGAACTCCATAGTCTTTTCTCTGTCCCTTTAGGCACAAACATCAGCCACAAGTGGAAAAAGAAGATTGTTTGGTCTTCTAGATACATTTCCTCCACTTGTTTGTTTACACCAACCATTACTCATAGATATTTACATGTTGGAAATGATCATGAGATCTACATGATCCCCAACATTGGGAATCTTTTCATGTGTAAGCACCATCCAGTATGGGCATCCTCCTTTGGAATTATCCCCAACTGTGTCACCGTACTCATTCAAAGTGAATCATTTGAAGTGTAACACCTAACCATTCCCAGAATCCCCATTAAAAATAATCAAAAACTATTTCACCAAACTCTTTTAAAGGAATCATTTCTTTTGTAATACCCAACCAATACAAGCATCCTCATTTGGAAGAATCCCCAACTATGTCCCCATACTCACTCAATTGGTATAATATAAAGTGTAATCCGCAACAATTTTAGGCCTCCTGCTAATGAATAATCCCAAAATGTGTCTCCATACTCCTTAAAAGTGAATAATCCTTAAGATTAATACTGAACCAAACCACATTAATCACATGGTAATCATACATATGAGAAATCCCCAACTCAATGAACATAAATGGCCATACTCCCCTATGTGAAAAACATTCGGAGGGTCTCCATCGGTGTGGTTCCTCACAACCGAACTCCATGGAATTTGATTCTTATCCAAATGTGATACCTAGGAAGCCTCCTTGAGGTCCAAACCCAACACCCCAAATCATCCCTATTTCCATATTGGACATAATACCAGAACAATATTATTGAACCTGGGAATCCATATCCCTTCCAGGTTCCCTGGGCCACTTCGGCATAATTCCCACACCAAACATTGACTAGGAACCTCTCTTTTTCACATACTCCTTTCATGATGTTAAACATCATGTTTTGGTCCTTATCTCATGACATTATAATGTATGATCTTCCCCATTAAGTGAAGCCAAAATACGTGGATTTTTGTTACTTTCACTAGAATATGTAGGAATATAATTAATGGTTCTAATTCTGACATCAAAACAACTCTCGTCTCCTTATATGATGATACACTACAGAGCACCCCACTATATGGCTCAAAATCAGCATCATAATAAAATAACAAAAGAATATTGAATTAATAGATGACTGGGTACCATTGATTGAGATCCTGAAATACATAAAATTATATACATCAATGAAGATCCCCATATACAAACAGATGTCTCTAAATTCCATACATTCTAATAATTTATTGTTAATTCAAGGGTAACCCCCATCATATTTTAAAATTAAAGAAGTATTCATGATAAAATATAAAATCTATAAGAGATTCCAAGTGTGGGACGAAACTACCCCCAATAGGGTGTGATGAGCCAGACCTCCCATCATAAAAAACAATGTGTGTTCTTAAGTATCATTTTGAAAGTTCCCCAGTGAAAACTTCCTTTGGAATGTGGGTCCCGGAGTCATCACAGATATAGAACCGTTTGGTGATCTTGATTCCATGAATAAACCCCATTGAAAACTTCCTAAACCCTACACCCTAAACCTACACCCTAAACCATATACCATACACCCTAAACCCTTTTCCCGACAACCTTTTCCAGAAACCATAATCTCTAAACCATAAACCATACACCCCACAACTTAAACACTAATCCGGACATCGTAAACTCTAAAAGACCCTAAAAATAATTAAAAAACACGTCAATAAACCAAATACCCTAAATAAGACTAATAGACCATAAAATCCATAAAGACCCTAAAATACAATAAAAAAACCCCTACACCCCCTACAAGACCTTAATAATCCTAAAAAAACTCAAGGACCCTAAAACCCTAAAGAACCCATAAATGACCCTAAAATCCTGAAAAACATAAAAGAAACATTAAACGCTAAAACCCATAAATACATTAAACCCATAAAACCCTTAAACATCCTAAAAACTCCAAAAACCATAAAAAATGCTATAAACCGAATAAACCCCTAAAAATACCCATGAAACCCCATAAAACCATAAAAACCCTAAAACCCTTAAAAACATGAAAACCATAAATAAAATTCCATAAAAATAATAAAAAACCTAGAAATTATAAAAAACCTAAAGACCCTAAAACCCCTAAAAGACCTTTACAACAGCATAAAATACCTTAAAACCCTAACCCCACCTAAAAACCATAAAAAAACCAAAAACACAGAAAATTATAAAAGAATATAAAAACCATAAAACATTAAAAGTTCCTAAAAATCCTAAAAACACTAAAAAAATAAGAATCCCTTAAAACCCTAAAAACCCTAAACAACCCCAAAATCTCTTAAAACCATAAAAACCACTAAAAGGACACAAAAACCAAAAATACCCTGAATGGGTGCTATTTGGTTCCATTTTCGGGTTTTTGGATGATTTTTGGTTTGGAAGTAATGGTTTCTGGCTGTTGAGCTAATGGTTATTGGTTTCTTCTTACCTTGAGGTTTGGAGGTGGTTGGTGCTGGAGAACATATATGGTTGTGTTGATTGGAATTGGTGTTTATTGGTTGCTGGAACTGAATCGTGGTGCTGGGATGAGGAGATGCTAGAGGCTGGGGATTGTAAATTGGGATGTTGTTGATGGTTTTGATGCTGCTGGACATTGGATTCTGATTGGATGGGAGGTGATGTTGGGGAATTTTTTTGGATTTGTGTGTTTTTTTTATACTTTTGATTATTCTCTTTTTGGCATCCTTGTCTTGGGTTGTTAAGGGTTTTTTGGTGTGGGTAATTTTACCCCTCCCTTCCCTTTTCTATAGTGTCTTAGTGACTTTTTTTAATAAAATTAGGTGGGTGTTAGGAATATCCTGGCCCCGAGCCTTCCTTTCCCTAAAACACTAAGAATCTATAAAACCCCCAAAACCCTAAATTACCACAAAGCCCATAAAAATACTAAAAACCCCCCAATTTAACCTAAAAACTCTAAAACCCCTTAAAAACAAAAAAACCAAGAAAATGATCAATACTTATAATAACCCATAAAGGTATAGAAACCCCTAGAACCCCAAAAAACTTAAAAACCATTAATTATTAAAACCAAGAAAAACCCCAAAAACACTAAAAACCTAAAAACCCCTAAAAACCCAAAAAACAAAAAAAAACCCTCAAAAATCATTTTAACCCATAAAATCTCCTAAAAATATAAAAAAATAAAAAAATTAAAACTGTATAATATATACACTACACAATATACACTAAACTGTATAGCATAAACCCTCGAACATAAACCCTAAAAAATAAACCCTAAAACCTAATCCCAATACCCTATACCCAAAACCGTAAACCCAAAACCCTACACCCTAAACCATATACCCCCCACCTTATACACGCAACCTAATACCCACTACACTATATCGTGCACCTTAAGCCTTAATCCCTACATCCCAAACCCTACACCCTACACCCTATAGCTTAAACCCAAAACCTTAACCCTAAACCCTATGTTCTAAACCATAAACCTGAGAATGTTCCTAAACACCCAAAATTTTCTCAAAATAACCATGAAACCATAAAATGCACAAAGAAAACTGAAAAATCCTACACAGCTTAAATTTCCCTAAAACCCCTAAAACCCCTAGAAGTCCTTAAAACCCATAAAACCCATATGTGGACCAAAAAACCCTAAAAAACTAAATACCCTAAAAACCTAAAAAAATCATAAAACCCCTTAAATTTTGAAAACTCCTAAAACACACTGAAAATGCTATAAATGACTCAAAACTCTAAAACCCCAAAAAACCCTAAACCTGAAAAAGAACTTACAAAACCCAAAACAATCCTAAAAACCCAAATATCCCAAAAAACCCTAAATACCATAAAACCCTAATTAATCCCCCCAAATTCTATATAAGACATAAATAAGACAAAAAATCATTAAAATTACTAAAATTTAAAAAAAACTCTTAAAAACCAAATACACCCCAAGAAATTCCCTAAACCCCGAAAACATTTAAAGAGCCTTAAAATCTGAAAAAATGATAATGACCCTAATGCTCCTAAAAAATAGTTAAAAACAAAAAACCAATGAAACGCCTAAAAACAATAAAAACACTAAATACACAAAAAACCAAAACAAAACCTAAGAAACATTAAAAATACAAAAACACCCTAAAACCCTAATAGATCCTAAAACACACTAAAGATACCGTAAACCCTAAATACCCTAAAACGACTAAAAATAATGAAAATACCTAATTTCTCATAACAAAACCCCCTAAGAAACCTAGAAGTTGAAGAAAACCCCATGAAGATTATGGATTATCCACTCTACCACAATGGCGATTATGCCTCCCCGCCACCGGGTTGAAGACATCGACCATGTATGCGATTCGACCTCCCCCTCCATGGGGTGGGTCCTTTTCGGTCCTTGATTATGATAAACCCTTTATTATGTTCTCAGATCCTAATTCACTTCAATATTTTTCCTAGATTTATCTTTTCCCTATGGTGTCGGGCTTGCACGAATGTCATCTATAGATACAGCTATCATTTGTAGAGTTTGAAAAGGGTTCTTCTCTGTATAAGATGACCCTGGTTGCTCATTTTTTGAATTGACGCCCTCTGGATGATGTTTTTTATAGGTTTGTGTTTGAACACTGGGATCTTCTAGATTGTTCTACTATAGACCTTGCTGATACTTTAAACATTATGATTCATTTTTCATCTGAAGAGGATCTAATTCAAGCATGGTCTGTGGCTCTTCGAATATGCGATTGTGCCCGCTTCTCCCTCTTCTGGTGGAGCTTTGATTTTCATTTGCGTTGTGTTTCTCTGATGGTAGAGCCTTGGGTGTGGTTTCATAAACTCCCACTCCTGTTTCAAAATAGGTATATTATTTTAATGTTGGGAAAGCTGGTTGGATGGTTCATGTGCGTTGAAAGTAGAACTAGGGCTCTCTCTTACAAGGTTACCCCAAGGGTCTAGGTTGAGGTTTATGTATCAAAAGAGCTGGTTGATTTTGTTTTTATTGGTATTGGTGATGAAATATGTTGGAAGTAGCATGTGGTGTTCAAATCATGGGTGAGCTAATGTGACTCATTCTTGAAACATGGTCATTTAATAAGTGATTGCAGGTGTAGGGACAATGTTTGTTGTGGAATGGACTGACTAGAGAGTTAGATCTCCGAGGATGGGGTTGGAATATAATTTTGACGCATGGCCATGAAATCTGCATGATGCTCTTTTGAATGCATGGAGGGATTCTAGGGTGGTAGAAGGGGGATTATATACAAGGTAGTATGTAGTTGGGTACCAATCAGAGGATAAGGTAAATGGAATTTTCAAGTGCATGAGGGGTGACTTGGGACATGATGGTGAAGTTCCTTCCTCCATCGGAATGAAGGATGAGGATACTGATGAGGGTGGGGGAGTGGTTAATAATATTCCATAGAAAAAGTAGGATGTTGTTCCAACTTCCATCCATCTTGGGGAGGTGGGACCTATGGATATTTTGAATGATGGAAGGGAGAGGTCGTAAATGATTGTACAAAGAGAGGATTAAGTTGAAGCCTCTAGGGATGATAGTGAGAAGTCTATTGAACCCCAGGAGGTGGTAGTTAGCCTGAATTGTGAAGGGATGTGGAGGGAGTAGAGGATGAAACATACATCAGTTATAGTTTTCCAAATACAGAAACATGGAAAAGAGGGTGTTTCAACTTCTAACTATTTTGTAGGGCTGGAAACTACAGGGCCTGTGGACATGGAGGGGCAGTGTCATGAGATACAGAAATAGGGAGAGATGTTGTCTGAACTAGTCTGGGATGAAACCAGACACCCATTCAATCATCAAAAAGAGGTTACACTCCCATTCTATGAAGGGATGGGGAGAACAGAGGTGGATCAAAATCCATTACTTGTTATTGATCAAGTGCTAGAGTAGGGAGAGGTGAAAGTTGATGCTGGTGTGAGTGGGGACAGACTAGCTGAAATCATTTAGTCTGAGTTACAGGAGGATCAAGAGGACTTGTCTGGAATTTGAAGACTGAGAAGGAAGAATAAAGAGAAATATGATTTTACTCGTGCTCTGATTATTTATGAAACCATACCCCCATGTGTTTAGTTATCCAAAAAGATATTGTTGGACTGTACAAAAATCACATTTTAGAAGCATCAAAAGGACGTCCTGCAGAAGCCAGACCTGAAGCAGGATGTGCAGTTTGTTTGAGATGATGATGATGAAGCAGCAATGTTAGGTGAAATCATTGCGGATTGTGATGAAATGATTAATTCTAATGTAATTCGGATAAGGAGGGATAAGGCTTTGATGGGTGACCCTGGTTCTGTTGGCCTGAAATTATGCCCCTGGAAGAGGAATCTGTTGTCTGACAATGTACTTACACCCGAATCTGGAATCCAGAGAGGTGGGGTTGATCTTTCTTTTGTCAATCATGGGAAGGATGGTAACTCTAGGACTAGGGAGGTGAGTGTGGATGGCGTTCTTCAAGGAAAGAAGGGGTTCTGTGGAGCTATTTCCCCTACCCCAATGAATAGGAGGACAATGAGTTACTACACTACTCTTCCCTGGCCAATTACTACCAGAGCGTCCTCCATAGCTGCTAAGTCTGTGGACCTGCAAATGATTAGGGGCACATATACCAGGATTTTTTGACATGGAAAGAACCAAGAAATACATAGAGGAGTGGGAGATGACAAAGTCAGATGCGTCTCATGGATATGGTGCTGATGGAGACCCCTATGGAGATGCTGGGGAGGTTGAACCTAGTGATATGTAGTTCCTTTCGAGTTTGGGTTGTTTGACCCAACCAATGCCTTGTATTTTACTTTTTTATATACATTTTGGGGGACCAGGAATAGCCTGGTACTGCACCTTCTATTCCCTAAATGACCATAAAAATTATAAAACCCAGAAAACTCTAGAAATCAATAAAAAAGTGAAAACAAATAAAAACCCTTAAAAATACTAAAAATGCAGAAAACACTAAAATTCCGAAAACACCAAATACCCTAAAAGACATGAAAACCCATAAAAGAAAATAAAGTCCCTATAAACCCCAAACCCATAAAAACTCTAAAAAACATAAAAGAATCCTAAAATCCTAAAAAATCTAAAGATACCTAAAATATCCAAACCCAAAAAACAATAAAATCCGAAAAAACACCATAAAACCACAAGAAACCCAAAAACCACATTAAAACACTAAAATACCTAAAATCATATAATACCATAAAGTTCTTTAAAACCCTAAAATCCACTAACGCCATAAAAATTCTTGGAAACCATAAAAACCCCTAAAAACCTCTAAAACCCCTCAAAACACTAAAAAAGTAAACCCTAAAAACACTAATCCCAACACGACACACCCTAAACCCTTTTGCCTATTCCCAGAACATAAACCTTAAACCCTACAATTGAAACCCTATACCATACACACTAAACCCAATACACTAGATCCTAACCCCAACACCCTAAACCCTGAACCTTAAACCCTAAACCCTAATCCCTATCCGCTACATGCTAATCCTAAAACCCTATACATAAAACCCAAACTTTAAACATACACTATTAACTCAATTCCCTATACCCCAAATCGTTAAATACCCTAAAACCGTAAAAAACTAAAAAAAATTGAAAACCACTAAAATACTCTAAAAACAATTAATTCCACTTGAAGCCTACAATACCCTAAGACCCCCTAAAAACCCAAAAAGACCCAAATACCATAAAAATTCTAAAAGGCCCTAAAATCAACTAAAACACCTAAAATAACCTACAAAACCTATATAAACATAAAAGATCCGAAAACCCTTGAATCCCTATAAATAACTCAAAAAAGGTTAAAAATCCTATAACATTAAAAATACTAAAAAACCCAAAATACATTAATATCCAAAAAAACCACAAAAGTCAAAAAAACCCTAAAAACAAAAAAACCCTAAAACCCTAAAAAAATATATAAAACCAAAATGACCCTAAAAACCCAATAACTGTTTAAAACCCCTAAAAATACCAAAAAAACAACCATAAATATTAAATAAAACTTAAAAAACCTAAAAAACACTAAAAGGAGAAAACCCCTATAAAACATAATACCCAAAACCCCTAAAAACCATTAAAAACATAAAATCCACTAAAAACACTAAAACCTGAAAAACACAAAAATCCCAAAATAAAACCATAACCCCCCCCCATCCAAAAACATAAAAAAAGACCCTAATCCCACGATAATGACCCGAAAACACCCTAAAAATATACTAAACCCATAAAAACCGTTCATAATATTCTAAAACCCAAAAAAAAACATTAAACCATTGAAAACAGTAACAAATCGAAAAAATTTAAAAATCTATAAATACCCTAAACACCTAAAAACACTAAGAAACCCCTAAAACCATAAAAACTGAATACCCACAAAACTCTAAAAGATATAAAAAACCTAAATGAACGTAAAATACCCTAAAAGAGCCTAAAAATCCAAAACCCCTTAAAACCACATAAAACCCAAAAATAAAGAAAACCCTTATAAATTCCCTAAAAACCCTAAAAAACCAAATATCCCTTGAAATTCTAAAACACCTAAAATGATAAAAATTCCCTAAAATCCAAAAAACTCTTAAAACCCATAAAAGTGACTTAAATCCCACAAATCCCAATAAAACCCTAAAACACCTTCATTGACCCTAGAAACACTAAAAATATGCTAAAATTCTTAAAACATAAATGATACTAAAAGAACAAAAAAAACCCGAAAAACCCAAAAATACCCCAAATAACCCAAAAGACAACAAAAATCACTAAGACCCTAAGAATCCTAAAAACTCTTAAAAAAATCCTTACAATCCAAAAAACCTCTCAAAATTTTGAAAACCCTCTAGAACACTATAAAATACCATAAGCACCCATGAAAGAACTTAAAACCCCATAAAAAAATATTATAAAATTCTTAATAACCCAAAAGTATTGTAAGCACCTAAAAAATCCAAAAAACACTAAAAAAAATTAAAACCATAAAAACCATTCAAAATAAATAAAATACTAAAAACCCTAAAACAACCTAAAATCCCAAAAAACTAAATACCAACAATACCCTCAATGAAACCATAAAAACCCCTAAAACGCCAAAAAATATCCTTAAAACCCCTAATACACCTAAAACCCAATAAAAAATTTAAACCCAAAAAAAGGAATAAAAAAACATAGAAACCAATTTAAACAATAAAACACCTAAACATAAAAAAACCATAAAATCGATAAAACCCCTTGAAACTAAAATAAATAGTAAAAATCATAAAACCACTTAAAACCCCTAAAACCCCTAAAAATATGAATAAAGATAATAACCCTAAAAACATTAAAACCTATTAAAAACCTAAAAACCCACAAAATTCCCTGAAAGTTCATAAAAACCTAGAACCCTAAAACACAAAAAACCTAAAAAACCTTTAAAACCATGAGAACCATTATAACCCTTAAACCCACTAGAAACATTGAAACTGAAAATACTAATCTCCTAAAAACCGCACAAAACTTAAAAGCCACTATACCCCTAATGCAATACGAATAACCGAACCCACTAAAAACCCTAACCCTAAATACTCTAAAAATCCCTAAAACTTCCAAAAAATACTAAAAACCATATAAAACTCTAGACACTCTTAAAATTCCATGAGAACCCGAAAAATACATGAAAACGCTAAAAAAAATCCCTAAATACCTCTAAAACAAGTAAAAATATGTGAATGAAATTAAAAATCCCAAAAATCCACTCAAAACTCAAAAAACAAAAAATAAACCTAAAATATTGAAAAACCCAAAAAAACCACAAAAAACCATGAAAATCCATAAAACCCCCCAACACCATAAAAACACTAAAAATACCTAAAAAATAAGAAACCAATATAAATCTAAAAACCCACCTTTAAAACCCAAAAAACACATAAAAACCCCAAAAACCATAAAACCCAAAAAACCCTACAAATCCTAGTAACCCAAAAAAACCCCAAAACAACTAAAACCCAATAAAACTCTAAAAATTTCACAAACCCTAACATACCATAAAATCCATGAAAACACTGAACCCCCTAAATAACATGAAAACGCTAAAACCCAAAATACCCTAAAGGGCCCCAAAACAGAAAAACAAAAAAAAACCTTAAAACCTTTAAAAACACTAATTATCCAAAAAAACCCCTAATACCCTAAAAAACCCTATATCCACAAAAAAAAACTAAAATACCATAAACCTTGAAACCATAAAGACCCTAAATACATTAAAAAACTATTAAAGAACATAAAAAACCAAAAAAAATACACTAAAAATCCTAAAAAACTAGGGCACCATAAAATACACTAAAACCCTAAAAGACTCTAAAAAACCAAATATAATAAAAGACCACAAAAATTAAAAATAACCCAAAAAAGAACCTAAATCCCCAAAAACTTATAAAGGGCCACAAAAAACAATAAAATCACTAAGGGACTTTGAAACCACATTATACCCCTAAAAGACATTAAAATAAATTAAAACTCCAAAGGACCCCAAGGATTTGTGATGTCTTTGACAGGTTGAAAAATGATCTTAGAATAGTGGAAAGTTTGGGAGTGGTGAAACCTACGGAAGGAGTAATGGTGCGGCCTGGATCATCTCCGGGAGGACTGGAGGTGGCTGGGGTCTCTGGTGAACCTCTGTTAGCGAATGAGGTAGTTGAGGGTGTCCCCTTGTGTAATATGTTAAATGTCTAGGATTCATAGGAGCTTTTTCAAGACCAGCACACTTTCCATGTAATGTTGATCGGTGATTTTGATGCACAAGATGAGAAGAATATCTGCCCTGGTCCTCGAGGAGCAGTTTGTGAGGATATGGGCAAGGGGCTGGAAGTGGTGGTGCCTTCCACTGGCAATGAGGAGGCACCTTCTGGTGACTTTGTTCATCAAGAAGGGCAGAATGCATGCCTTAGAATTCAGGAAGATTCTTGTGAGAATATGGGTAAGGAGGTGCAGGTTGGGGCACCTCCCATTGGCAATGATAAGTGTTCGCGGGCTCTGATGTGCATGCCCTCCTACTTGGTAATGTGGCCAGTGACAATGTTGAGCTTTCTGGAGAGGCAGTGGCAGAAGGGGATGTAGCAACAGGGGGGCAGTTGGGGAGGATGGATCTGAAGGTGTGGCTGGTTGCTGGTCCATGGGACTGGTTTTGAATGCGTAAGAGGTGGGGATGGAGAGGGCGGCTAGTACTCCTCCCTGCCATGTGTCTGAGTAGGCGGAGGTGGAGGTGAAGGTGCTAGAGAACACTCTGGAAGAGGTAAATGGGGAGGGGATAGTGGATAACTTGGAGGGGGTAGCATCTCAAGAGGGAACACCTAAAGCAGGATCGGGGTGCGGGTAGGGGAAGGGACTTGGGATGGGGGATTCCCCTAAACACAGGGGTGGTACTGTGCAGAAGGCAGTTCTAAGGGAGGAGGGGATTTTGCAGCTGGCTGATAAGCCTGACTACTTGGCCAGGCATGAAGATGAGGTGACGGTCCTGCCTAGGGAAGATGGGAAAGGGCCTATGGTTGCTGTCGAAGGGATTGCAGAAATACCTACCTTAGTGCCTATAAGCTTGCCTCAGGATGAAGTTTTTGTTGTGTTCCCCCTTAATCAGGAAGCCTCCTCTGTCTCGGATCAATTCCATGTAATGGAAGCGGAGGATCGCTCTTTTGAGATCAAGAAGGTCAACGGGATGGATGATGGTCCCACCTCGATCTCCTCAAAGAGGAGGCGGAGGCGGGACTACTCAACTCTCCCCAGACCCATGGTTACTTGGGCTTCTTCATAGGAGGTTAAGATGAAAGTCAAGGTTAATAATCGAGAGCAGCCAATTTCCCTGGAACAAAAGAAACGAAAGGAGAAGTTTCTGACGCTCCTCAGGCTCAATGAGGATTATGAGTCAGGATGGGATGACTCTGACTCCTGCTTTGATGATGCGACCTCTAGATATGGTGAGGATGGTGATCCTTATGGTGTGGTTTCTGTTTCAGACTTTGCTGGTGACGTTGACTTGTCTGTTTTTCTTTCCTTCTCTGCTTTCCATTTGATTTTTCTTTGTTTTTTTAGGTTGGAGTTGTAATGGGTTTTTGGGTGTGGGTCATTTGACCCCTCCCCTCCCTTGTCTGTTGTGGCTTTTCTCTATAAATTTGGGGGGGGGGGTGGAATAGCCAGACCCTCGAATCTTCCTTGCCTAAAATACCCTAAAACAATAAAAAATTTGAAATATTAATAAAAGCATAAAATACCATTTAAAAATTGAAAGTCCCTAAAAACATTAAAAGACCCAAAAAATAGTAAAACCCCTAAAACCCCCAAACCCCCAAAACCCCTAAAAAAATAAAACCCATTAAATATAAAAAAATTCCAATACCCCAAAACCCCTTAAAAAACCCAAACACTAAAAAAAGTTTTTAATTTCCAAAAAAATCAAAAACTCTAAAAGACCCTAAAAACCATGAAATCCCATAAAGGACACATAAAAACCTATATAAAACCAAAAAAGAACATAAAACCCCAAAATACATCTAAAATAACCTAAAACCATGAAAATAATAAAAACCTAAACCCCCATAATAACACTAAAAGAACATAAAAACCAAAAAACCCTAATGGAACCTAAAATCCATAAAAGACCCAAAAAACCATAAAAACCCTAAAACCTAATAGGACCATAAAAATCCAAACCAAATTTAAAATAACAATAATTTTTTTAGAACCATTAAAACCCCGAAAATAACATAAAAATAAAAAAATCCCTTATATACAAATAAATCCCCAAAACCCCTTCAATAGCCTAACAAATACATACAAACTATAAAAACACCTAAAATCATTATGAACCTTTTAAACCCCCAAAACCCTAAAGAATCACTAAAAATACCTAAACCCCTAAAAACCTAATAACCCCTCAAAACCATATAAACATTAAACCCCTAAACCATAAAAACCCTAAACCCCTAAAAATTCTAAATACCCTAAAAATCCTATAGAAGTCCTTAAAACCCCATGAATTTCTAAAAACTGTATAACCCCTAAAAACAATAAAACCCATAAAACCATAAAAACATTAAAAACCAATAAAACCCTAAAAATAATAAACACCCCTAAAATATTATAAAAATAACGTAAAAGAACATAAAATTCTTGAAAACCCCTATAAACCACTGAATGACCAAAAAACACTAAAAACCCTAAAACCCCTAAGAACCTGTAAAGGACCAAAAACCCCCTATGAAAACTAAATGACACTTAAAACCCTTTTAAAACCCTAAAACCATAAATAACTAAAAAACATAAAAACCCTCAAGCCCATTAGAACCCTAAAATGAACAAAAACCACCCAAACCCCTTTAAACCCATAAAACTCCAAAAGAATTTTTAAAACTTGAAAAAACTCAAATAAAACCCTTAAAAACCTAAAAACCCTGAAAACACTAAATGCCCATAACCCCCTAAAAACCCAAAATGAATATAAAAACCAAAATAACCTTAATTAACATAACAAAATCTAAAAACACATAAAAACCATAAAAAAATATAAAACCCTAAAATCCATAAAAACACAAAAAACACTAAAAATCCGTAAGACCCATAAGACTCCCTAAAACCCATAGATTCCCCTATCCTAAAACACCACTAAAAACCCCCAAACCAAAACCCTAAAACATAGATCATATGACCGAAAACCTATACCCTACACTCTAAACCAAAAACACTGAACCCGAAATGCTAAACCCTACACCCGAAACCCTACCCCCTAAACCTAATACCCTACAATGTAAAATATATTCCCAACACCATAAACAATAAACCCTTCACCCTAAACCCTATACCCTAAACCATACATCCTAAAACCGATAACCTACAACCTAAACCCTAAAAATTATACCCTGAACCCTATACCCTACACCCTAATCCCAACATAGAAAACCTTATACCCTACACCCAAAACCCTAAAACCTTATCCTAAACGCAATACAGTATATCCAAAACCCACTACCCTACACCCTAAACCCTATAACTTGAACCCTAATCCATAAACCTAACAACCTAAACCCTATAAACTACAACCTAAACCCTATAACCTGCACCCTAAACTGTATACCCTACATCAAAATCTTTATACTCTACACAATAAGCATTATACCATAAAACCTGAAACCTATAACCTACACCATAAACCATATACCCTACACCCTAAAGCCTATACCATACACCCAAATCCCTATACCATAAACCCAAAACCATAAACCATAAACCATAAAATCTATACCATGATCCCCTAAATCAAAACCATGCACCTCTAATCCTATACCATATACCATAAACCCCAAACCCTACACCCAAAACCCTATACACTAGAACCTAAACTTGATACTCTACACCCTACACCCTATAACATATACCCTAAAAACAATACCCTACACCCGAAACCGTATACCCTAAAACATATACCCTATAAACTATATCATAAACCATATACCCAATACCCAAAACCCTATTCCAAAAAACAATAAAAGAACCCCAAAAACCATTAAAACCTAAAACAAAATAAAATATGAAAAACCCTAAAACACCTAAAAAAATTAATCCCCAAAATTGATTTAAAACCCCGTAAAACTATAAAAAACCATTTAAAAAACTAGAAAATCATTTAAATCAATAAATACCCAAATCTATAAAATATTGATCACCCTAAAAATCCAAAAGAACTAGTCCCTAAAAACTATTAAAATCCTAAAAACATAAAAAACCAAAATATCCCATAAAAAGCTAAAAAACATAAAAAAAATTCATACAAAACCCTAAAATACCGTAAATTTCCCAAAAAACTCTTAAAAATCCAAAAACCCATAAAAGGACCTGCAAATAACCTAAATCCTCTAAATGAACCAAAAAACTGAAAAAACCCAAAAAGAACCATAAAACCCAAAAAATACATAAAGATCCTAAAATACCGTAAAAACCCTAATACCCATAAAATCCAAAAACTAAAAAAATGTAAAAATCCTAAAAACCATAAATAAATTATTGACCCCTAAAATTTAAAAAACACTACAAACATAAAAAAGACACTAAAATCCAAAAAATGAACCAAACCCCCTAAAATTTCCCTAAAAGAACCCTAAAATCATACAATCCCATAGAAAACCACAAAAGACCATAAAAGACCCTTAAACCCCTAAAACCTTGAAAACTCCTGAAACCCCTAAAAACTAATAAAATCCCTAAATACTATAAAACCCCTCAAAATCCATAAACACTTTATATTATACCATAAACACAAAACCCTAAAACCTAAACCTTATACCCTTAACACTAAACCTTAAACCCTATACACAGAACCATATACCCAACACACTAGACCCAAAAACCCTAACAACCCTAATAACAATTAAAACACTTAAAACCATAAAAACACTATAAAATCCTACAGACCATATAAAAACCTATAAGACCCTAAAAAACCTGTATGAACATAAAATAAACTATAATACACTATAATACCATAAAATAACCTAAATGACACTAAATTTCCTAAAACCCTAAAAACAAGAAAAAAACGTAAAATTCCCCAAAACAATCATAAAAACAATAAAAATACCTAAAAACCCTACAATTTTAAAAAGCCATAAATTTCTAAAAAAGTAAAAAACCTAATAACTCTAATATCCCAAAAAACCCAGAAACCCCATTAAAACCCCTCAAAATCATAAAAATCCGAACAGCCCATAATAATCCTTTAAAATATTAAAATACTTAAAAATCCTTAAAAATACCTACAAATCCCTAAATCCCTAAAAATCCTAAAAGACCCAAAAAAACATTAAGAACCCTAAAAACCCTTAAACCCCCTCGAAATCCCAAAAAATAACCCTAAAACACCAAAAATCAATAAAAACCCAAAAATAACCTAAATTGGGGAAAAACAATAAAACACCTAAAAATCCTAAAACACTAAAAACCCTAGAAACACCTAAAACACTAAAAACCCTTAAGAAACACTAAAAACCAAAAAATCCAAAAGGCCCAAAAAAACCAAGCAACAAAAAATACCCAAAACCCCCAATGAACCCAAAAATTACCCAAAGACCCAGTAGACCATTGAAAGCCTATAAAAATATAAAATACACTAAGGACCCCTAAAAAACCTAAAATGTGTTAAAACCCACAAAACCTACCCCTCAAAAGATCATAAAAACACTAAAATGATATTAAATCTACAAAAAATATAAAAAAACTCATGACCCCTAGAAAAACTCTAAATACATAAAAATATTTATAACCATATAAAAACCTTAAATACCAAAAAACCTAAAAACGCCTAAAAATATTAAAATACCTAAAACCCATAAAAACCATAAAAGACCCTAAATCCCATAAAGACCCAAAAATACCCTTAAACCACTAAATGACCCTAAAAACCATAAAGACCTTAAATAAACTAAAATACCCGAAAACCCTAATATTGTACTAAAAACACATAAAAACTATAAAAACCTAGAAAAAATCCATACATCCCTATAAGAAAGATAAAAAACCCCAAAACACTAAAACACTGTACAAAACACTAAAATCCTAAAAACCATAAATCCCATTGAAAACCATAAAACTATAAGAAACCCATTAAAACCCATTAAAACCACTAAATACCAAAAAAAATCCCAAACACCCCAAAACCAATAAAAATTATTAATACCCTCAATACCAATAAAAAAATTAAGACCCTAAAAAAATTAATCCCTTAAAATGTCTAAAATCCCTAAAACCGAATAAAACCCCAAAAAACACTAAATGCCATAAACCCACTAAAATAACATAAAACCCCTTAATACCCACCAAAACTGACAAGCACATTAAAACCCCAAAAATATCATAAAAACCCAATAAACCCCGAAAGATCCGAAAAACCATAAACACCCTAAAACCCTTAAAACCTAAAACCCAAAACCCCTAAAAACATAAAATACCCTAAAAACCCAAAAAAATAGAATCCCTAAATAACTGGAAGAATTAAAAAATCTCTATGAAATATAATAACCCATAAAACCATAAAATATACAAACACCCCTAAAAAATAAATACCCCCAAAACTCAAAAACAATTTAAAACCCCAAAAAAATAAAAACCCTAAGAAATATGTAAAACCACTAAAGTGCATAAAAACCCATAGAACCGAGTAAACACTTAAATACCTCTAAAACCACTAAAATTTCCTAAAATTTCCTTTAAAATACCTAGAAACCCTAAAAAACATAAAAACCCTTGAAGAAACCAAAAATGCTAAATCTATTAGACCATAAAATCTAAAAAACCCTAAGAAAGCCACTAAAATTCCATAAACCCTGTTAAAACCATAAAATCCATAAAAACTATTAAACAAAAAAATTCATAAAACCATAAAATTCTGAGAAAAACCCTAATAACCCTAAAATAAAATGAAAACCATAGAACCCCCTAAAATGTTCTTAAACCCAAAAAATACATAAAACCCCTAAAAACTATTAAAGTAAAATAATACCTCAAAATCGTAAATAATCCAACAACCCTATAAAAAAGGAAGACCATAAAACCCTTAAACACACTACGAATCCTAAAACCCTAAAACCCTAAAAAATATAAATACTGTAAAACCCCTAAAAACATGAAGCCCAAAAAACCATAAAAAATATTAAACCTAAAAGTCCCTAAATCCCCTTAAAAAATATAACCCTAAAACAATCGTATAAACTCTAAAATTCCTATAAACCTATATGTCCCTAAAACCCTAAACCCCATAAAACCATTAAAAAACATATCTAACCCTAAAAACGCATAATACCCTAAAAAATCACTAAAAAAATAAAATCACTAAACTCCATAAAACATCCTAAGACAACTAAAACCATATTAACCCTAAAAAACTAAAAACCCATTAACATCACTAAACAACCATAAAAACACTAAAAACCTAAAACCCCTTAAAACGAAATTAACGATAAAGACCCTTTAAACCCGAAAAACAAAAAAAAAACAATAAAAACCTATAAAACCCTTAAAACCAAAAATTACCCAAAAACCCATAAAACCCTAAAAAACATAAAACCCTTGAAAACCATAAAATCCCTAAAGAACCTATGAAAACTATAAAACCCAAAACCCCCCAAATAACCCTAAAACCCTAATACCCTAAAACCCCTTAAAACCCATAAAAGACACTAAAAATCATAGAACCCTAAAACACACTAAAGATTCCGAAAACCCATCCTAGAAAACCACAACATCCCCAAAATCCCTAAAATACCCTAAGATCACTAAAAATCATAAAACAAACAAAAACCCTTAACATATTAATAAAATTTCATAGAATACCCTAGTACAGAAAAAAAATCTGAAAACCATAAAACCCATAATAGGACCTGAAAAACCTAAAGCCCTAAAAGACTATAAAAAAAAATAAAATACACTAATGGTCCCTACAAACCACAAAAACCCCTTAACTGTCTCCAAATCCCCTAAAAATATGTAAGGGCACCTAAAAATCTAAAAATCATTAAAGTAACCAAAAAAAATTTAAAAACATTAATGGATCATAAACCCCCTAAAACTTCGAAAGGACCCTAAAAACCCTACAAACCTATGAAATATGCAAAAATAACCTAAAATCACTACAAACCTAAATGACCCTAAAACCACTTAAGGCCCCAAAAAAATTAAACACCTTAAAAACCACTTTAAAACCCTTAAAACCTTTCAAAACCTTAAATAACCTTAAAACCCCAAAAAGCATAAAAACCCATAATTGATCCAATAAACCCAAAAAAATAGAAAATATCATAAAAAATGATAATACCCCAAAAAACATTAAATACATAAAAACCAAAACTCCCTAATTAAACTTGTATGTTGCGTCTTTTTTTATCTAATAAATTTTGAGGGGTTCGGGAATAGCCTGACCCTCGCATCTTTCGTGCCCTAAAAACCTAAAAAATAATAAAGGACCCCAAAACCCTAAAATCCTGCCAAAAGTCTCTAAAACCATAAAAACCACAAAGTCCCTAAAAACCCTAAAAACCATAATCCACCCCAAATTCTACAAAATAACCAAAAACACTAAAATATCCGTAAAATAACACTAAAATCGTAAAAACACTAAAAGAACGTTAAAATCCTAAAAAAGATAATAGACCGTGAAACCCCTTAAAATATTTAAAGACGACGAATCTGTAAAAACCCCTATGATCCCTAAAACTTAAAAAACACTAATAAACAATAAACCATAAAACCCCATAGAAACCTATAAAACTCTACAAACATTGGAAACCTCTAAGAACCCTAAAAGCCTTTAAAACACCCCCCAAAACACAAAAAATAGTAAAAACCCTGAAAAGGCTAAATGTCATAAAACCCATAAAACCCTTAAAACACGAAATCCCTGAAAACCCTAAAACCCCAAAAACCCCGAAAACCCCTACAAACATAACCCCCCAAACCTAAAACCACCAAAAATCCTAAAAACAAAAAAAAAACCCAAAAACCCAAAAAAAATTCTTCAACCCCTAAAAACCTAAAAACCATAAAAAATTGTATGACCTCTCTAAAAATTAATTAAAATCTAAAAACACTCCCCCTAACCATAAAAATATTTAAAAAACCATCAAACCACTCATACCCCAGATTACCCCTTCAAACACTAAACATCACGTAAAAACCATGAAACCCTTGAAATACCAAAAAAACCAAAAAGACCCTCAAAACCCCAAAATACAAATAAAACCCTAATATATGAAAAACATAAAAATCACTAAAAACCTAAAAACCCTTAAAATACCTTACTAAGATAAAACACCCTAAAAATTATAAAAAATACGAAAAATCCTAAAAAACCCTAAAAATATTTAATACCCCCCAAATTCCTAAATAAAACTAAAAAACTAAAGAATACAAAAAAATAATAAAGAATTCCTATATACTCTAAAAGCCTTAATACCCTTAAAAATAACATCAAAATCATTGAAACCATAAAAAACTATAAAAACCCTAAAAACCCCTAAAAACATTGAAAAGTCCAAAGAAAACCCTAATACAATAATAAATCCCATAAACCCTAAAACTAGAAAACCCGCTCAAACCCAAAAAACCCAAAACCCCCTACAAATACAAAAAACACAATTAAAAACCTAAAAACACTATAACCCCCCAATAAACTCTTAAATTCCATAAAAAAACTAAAACCCAAAAAACAAATAAACCTTAAAAATTGAAAAAAAATACCCTAAGAACAATAAAAATTCAAAAATACCTAAATGCCCCAACAACCATAAAATATCCTAAATACCCAAAAAAAACATAAAATGCCCTAAAAACCGTTAAGAACCCTAAAACACCCTAAACCTCAAAATCCATTAATAAATAATAAAGACTCTAAAACCCTTGGGGAATCATGAAAAACCCTAAAAACCATAAATATATTTAAAACCATAAGACCCCTAAATTTATAAAATCCCTAAAAATCTATAAAATCACTAAAATCCCTAAAACTGAAAAACCCCTAAAAACCTAAATAATCATTACAAATGAAAACACTACAAAATATTAAAAAGCCCCAAATACTCTAAACACCCCTTAAAACCCCAAAAGGTCCATAAAACCCAAAACCCCCTAAATCTTATATAACCCAAAGAAAGACCCTAAAAACCCAAAAAACCCATTGGAAGACCCTAAAACCGGAAAAAATCCAAAAAATCACTAAAACACAATAAAATCTTTTGGGACCATAAAACAATAAAAACCTCTAAATTCCAGAAAAACCCTAAAACCCATAAGAAACCCTAAAACCCAAAAAAACCATAGAAATCCCTATAAACCCTAAATAACCTTGAAAAAAATAAAAAGAACTTTATAATGAAAAAAAATCCTAAAAACCCTATAAATACCCTAAAATCCAGAAAAAAACCTTAAAACCACTAAAAATAAAAAAACCCAAAAAACCTAAAAAAACATTAAATATTAAGAACACTAAAAACCATAAAATAGTTAAAGGACGATACCAATAGTAAAAAACCAAAATACACTAAAAAACCCAAAAACCCTAACAACCCTAATAACAATTAAAATCCATAAAACCATTAAAACACAATAAAATCCTACAGACCATATAAAAACCTAGAAGACCCTACAAAACCTGGGTGAACATAAAATACACTAAAATACACTAAAATACCATAAAATAACCTAAATTACACTAAATTTCCAAAAACCCTAAAAACATGAAAAAACCCTTAAATTCCGCAAAACAATTCTGAAAACAATAAAAATACCTAAAACCCCTACAATTGTAAAATGCCATAAAATGCTAAAAAAGTAAAAAACCTAAAAACTCTAATATCCCAAAAAAACCAGAAAAACCATTAAAACCCCTCAAAATCATAAAAATCCTAACAGCCCAAAAAAATCCTTAAAAATATTAAAATACATAAAAATCCTTAAAAATACCTACAAATCCCTAAAACCCTAAAAATCCTAAAAACTACTAAAAACATTAAGAAACATAAAAACCCTTAACCCCCCCCCCCCCCAAATCCCCAAAAAACCCCTAAAACAACAAAAATCAATAAAAAACCCCACAATACCCAAAATTGTAAAAAAACAATAAAAAACCTAAAAATCCAAAAAAACTCTAAAACCCTAAAAGCACCTAAAACACTAAAAACCCTTAAGAAACCCTAAAAACCAAAAAGCCCAAAAGTCCCCAAAAAAACCAAGCAACAAATAATACCCAAAACCCCTAAAAAACCCAAAAATCACCCAAAACCCCAGTAAACCATTGAAAGCCTATAAAAATATAAAATACACTAAGGACCCCTAAAAAACGTAAAATGTGTAAAAACCCAAAAATCTTACCCCCCCAAAAGATCATAAAAACACTAAAATGATATTAAATCTATAAAAAATATAAAAAACTCATGACACCTAGAACTACTCTAAAAACATAAAAATATTTATAACCATATAAAACCCTAAAATACCTTAAAACCTAAAAACGCCTAAAAATATTAAAACTCCTAAAACCCATAAAAACCATAAAAGACCCTAAATCCCATGGAAGACCCAAAAATACCCTTAAACCACTAAATGAACCTAAATACCATAAAGACCTTAAATAAACTATAATACCATAAAACCCTAATATAGTACTAAAACCACATAAAAACTATAAAAACCTAGAAAAAATCATTACATCCCTATAAGAAAGATAAAAACCCCCAAAACACTAAAACACTGTAAAAACCCCTAAAATCCTAAAAACCCTAAATCCCATTGAAAACCATAACACTCTAAGAAACCCATTAAAACCCATTAAAACCACTAAATACCAAAAAAAATCCCAAACACCCCGAAACCAATAAAAATTATAAATACCCTCAATACCCATAAAAAAATTAAGGCCCTAAAAAAAATAATCCCCTAAAATTTCCAAAAACCCTAAAACTTCATAAAACACCAAAAACACTAAATAATAGAATCCCACTAAAATAAGATAAACCCCTTAATACCCCCCAAAATTGAAAAGAACATTAAAACCCAAAAAGATCGTAAAAACCCAATAAAACCCGAAAGATATACAAAACCCTTAACACCCTAAAAACCTTAAAAACCCTAAAACCTAAAAACCCAAAGAACCCCAAAAAACATAAAATACCCTAAAACCCAAAAAAAATAGAATGCCTAAAAAATTGGAAGAAATAAAAAACCTCTAAGAAATATAATAACACATAAAACCATAAAATTTACAAAAAAACTTAAAAAATAAATTACCACAAAACTCAAAAACCATTTAAAACCCATAAACATCTAAAAACCCTAAGAAAACTGTAAAACCACTAAATTCCATAAAAACCCATAGAACCTCGTAAATACTTAAATACCTCTAAAACCACTAAAATATCCTAAAATTTCCTTTAAAAAAACCTAAAAAACATAAAAAACCTAAAAAACCTAAAGAACATAAAAACCCTTGAAGAAACCAAAAATGCTAAATCTATAGAACCATAAAATCTATAAAACCCTAAGGAAGCCTCTAAAATTCCATAAACCCTATTAAAACAATAAAATCCAAAAAAACTATTAATCAAAAAAAATCCTCAAAACCATAAAATTCTGAGAAAACCCCTAATAACCCTATAATCAAAAAAAACCATAGAACCCCCTAAAATATTCTAAAACCCAAAAAATACATAAAAACCCTAAAAACTATAAAAGTAAAATAATTCTTCAAAATCCAAAATAATCCAACAACCCTATAACAAAGGAAGACCATAAAACCCTTAAACATGCTAACAATCCTAAAACCCTAAAACCCTAAAAAATATAAATACCCTAAAACCCCAAAAAACATGAAACCCTAAAAACCATAAAAAATACTAAACCTAAAAGTTCCTAAATCCCCTTCAAAAAATAAAACCCTAAAAAAATCCTAAAAACCCTAAAATTCCTAAAAACCTATATGTTCCTAAAACCATAAACCCCATAAAACCATGAAAAACATAACAACCCCTAAAACGCCTAATACCCTAAAAACAATAAAAAAATAAAATCACTAAACTCCATAAAACATCCAAAGACAACTAAAACCATATTAACCCTAAAAAACTAAAAACCCATAAGCATCACTAAAAAACCATAAAAACACTAAAAAACCTGAAACCCCTTAAAACTAAATTAACTATAAAGCCCCTTTAAACCCTAAAAACAAAAAAACAATAAAAACCTGTAATACCCTTAAAACCGCAAATTACCCAAAAACCCATAAAACCCTAAAAACATAAAACCCTTGAAAACCATAAAATCCCTAAAGAACATATGAAAACTATAAGACCCAAAAAAACCCCAAATAACCCTAAAACCCTAATACCCTAAAACCCCTTACAACCCATAAAAGACACAAAAAATCATAGAACCCTAAAACACACAAATGAATCCCAAAACCCATCATAGAATACCATAACATCCCCTAAAACCCTAAAAGACCATAAGATCACTAAAAATCATAAAACACACAAAAAAACCCCTAAAACCATAAAATTTCATAGAATACCCTGGTACAAAAAAATATGCAAACCATAAAAGGACCTAAAAACACTAAAGCCCTGAAAGACTATAAAAAACATAAAATACACTAAAGGGTCCTAAAAACCACGAAAACCCCTTAATGGACTCTAAATCCCCTAAATATATGTAAAGGCACCTAAAAATATAAAAATCATTAAAGTAACCAAAAAAATTTAAAAACATTAAAGCATATGAAAACCCCTAAAACTCTGAAAGGACCCTAAAAACCAAAAAACTCGTAAAATATGAAAAAAAAATTCAATTCACTAAAAACCTAAATGACCCTAAAACCAATTAAGGCCCCCAAAAAATTAAACACCTTAAAACCACTTTAAAACCATTAAAACCTTTCAAAACCCTAAATAACCTTAAAACCCCAAAAAAGCATAAGAACCAAAAATTGATCCAATAAACCCAAAAAACCTTAAAATATCATAAAAATGATAATACCCCAAAGAACAATAAATGCATAAAAACCTAAACTCCCTAAATAACCTTGTCTCTTGCGTCTTTTTTTCTCTAATAAATTTTGAGGGGGTCGACAATAGCCTGACCCTTGCATCTTCCGTGCCCTAAAAATCTAAAAAAATAATAAAGGGCCCCAAAACCCTAAAATCCTGCCAAAAGACCCTAAAAACCGTAAAAACCACAAGGACCCTAAAAACCCTAATAAACATAATCCACACAAAATACTACAAAAGAACAAAAAACACTAAAATATCCATAAAAGAACACTAAAATCGTAAAAACAATAAAAAACATGAAAATCCTAAAAAAAAAGATAATAGACCGTGAAACCCATAAAAATATTTAAAGATGAAGAAACTGTAAAAAAAACCTACAATCCCTAAAACCCTAAAAACCACTAATAAACAATAAACCAAAAAAACCCAGAGAACCCTAGAAAACACTAGAAACATTGGAAACCTCTAAGAACCCTAAAAGCCTTTACAACCCCCCAAAACACTAAAAATATTAAAAACCCTGAAAAGTCTAAAAGTCCTAAAACCCATAAAACCCTTAGAACATGAAATCCCTGAAAACCCTAAAACCCCACAAACCTCGAAAACCCCTACAAACATAACCCCCCAAACCTAAAACCATTAAAAATCCTAAAAACCCAAAAATCCAAAAAAATATTCTTCAACCCCTAAAAACCATAAAATATTGTATAACCTCCCTAAAAATCCATTAAAATCTAAAAACAATACCCCCCAACCCTAAAAATATTTAAAAAACCCTAAAACCCCTCATACCCCAAAATACACCTTCAAACACTAAACACCACATAACAAACTTGAAACCCCTGAAAGACCCAAAAAACAAAAAAGACCCTCAAAACCCCAAAATAAAAATAAAACACTAATACATGAAAAACATAAAATTCACTAAAAACCTAAAATCCCTTAAATTACCTTAATAAGATAAAACACCCTAAAAATTCTAAAAATTTGGTAAAATCCTAAAAAAGCCTAAAAATATTTAATACCCCAAACTTTTAAATAAAAATAAAAATATAAAGAATACAAAAAATAATAAAGAATGCCCATATACTCTAAAATCCTTAATACCCTTAAAAATAACATCAAAATCCTTGAAACCCAAAAAAACCAAAAAAACCATAAATACCCCTAAAAACATTGAAAAGTCCAAATAAAACCCTAATACAGAAATAAATCCCACAAAACCTAAAACTAGAAAACCCCCTAAAACCCAAAGAACCCAAAACCCCTACAAATACAAAAAACTCCTTTAAACCTCTAAAAACTCTATAACCCCTCAATAAACTCTTAAAATCCATAAAAAAATAAAACCCAAAAAACAAAAAAACCATAAAAATCTAAGAAAACCCTAAATCTCCTAAGATTAATAAAAATACAAAAATACCTAAATGCCCCAAAAACCCAAAAATATCCTAAACACCCAAAAAACATAAAATGCCCTAAAAACTGTTAAAAACCCTAAAAAACCCTAAAAACCCCAAAATCCATTTAAAATAATAAATACTCTAAAACCATTAGAGAATCATGAAAAACCCTAAAATCCGTAAATTTATTTAAAACCTTAAGACTCCTAAATTTATAAAATCCCAAAAATCTATAAAATCGATAAAATACCTAAAACTGAAAAACCCCTAAAAACCTAAATAATCATTACAAATGAAAAACACTACAAAATATTAAAAATCCCCAAAAACTCTAAACACCCCTTAAAACCCCAAAAGTACCATAAAACCCCAAACCCATAAATCCTCTATAACCCAAAGAAAGACCCCAAAAACCCAAAAAATCCCATTGGAAGACCCTAAAACCGAAAAAATCCCAAAAATCACTAAAAAACAATAAAATCTTTTGGGACCGTAAAACTATAAAAACCTCTAAATTCCATTAAAACCCTAAAACCCATAAGAAACCCTAAAAACCAAAAAACATACATTAGAAAAACCCTATAAACCCTAAATACCCTTGAAATAGTAAAAAGGCCTTTAAAAAAAATCCTAAAACCCCTATAAATACCCTAAAATCCATAAAAACACATTAAAACCACTAAAATAACCCCAAAAAACCTAATAAAAATTAAATATTAAGAACACTAAAAACCATAAAACAGTTAAGGGACCATAGCAACAGAAAAAACCAAAAAACACTAAAGAACCAAAAAACCCTCACCACCCTAAGGTGCGACTGGCTTTGGCGGGTCTGGTTTGGACTGCTGATGACAGTTTCAGGCTCTCGTTCGGATAAGAGATGAACCAGATCTATTTGGCCATAGCGTCGGAGCCCCCACGAATGGGTCAATGGCTTTGACATCTTCAGCGATGGAGGGAGATTATTTAGTGGCGTGAACTCTGGTATCTTCGACAATTCGTAGAGGCGTGGACTGGCTATGGCCCATCCTTCGCGCAACGTTGCAGGACAATAGTGGAGCCGTTAAGATCTGGGATTTCCACCATCCGACACTTCATTTCCATGGAGGTGCGGGTCATATCTAGGAAATACGAGTTCTACCAATGTCTCCGGCGGTTTGGTCTTCTTCGAACGATGCCCTGGCCTTTTTGTATCCATGATGTTGAATGGTGGGTGCAGTGGGATCTACGATTTTCTGGAAATGGCATGCCCTCTACCATGCTTGGATCTGGTTTTCCAGATCTGAGTCTGGGAGGGTTTTGCTGGATCTCTTGGATTTTTGACAGTTTCTGGGGGCTGCAGAAAGTGAACGTGCAGGTTTGTGCTTCTGTTTCCTTAGTTTCTCCTTTGGTTTATGCTGCTGATGAGTTTCTGGACAAGCTAAGTTGCATCCTAGCTGCTTTTGTGGAATGTGGTCTTTTGAGCTGTTGCTGGTTTGGTTGTGAGTCGTTGCTAAAGTTGGATTGGAGGCAAGATGAGATGGAGGTTGATGGATGTGGTGCTGGTTTGATTTTGAATAGCTATGGGTGCGAGAATTTTGTTCTGGTGAGTGTGCTGGATGTTGTCTGGTGTGTTGTTGGTTTCTGTTTGTCTGGAGGTGAAGCTTACTGTGTCTGGTTGTGGTTCTTGTGCTGTGGTTTGACATTGTTGGTTCTGTTAGGCTGTGATGTAGGATTTTATGTTATTGGTTGCTGGGGCTGGTTGGTTAGGATGTGCTGCTACTGTGTTGCTATGATGATTGGATGTGCTGCTGCTGATGGTTAATGGGACTGGTTGGTTTTGATGTCTTGCTGCTTCTGTATTGCTTTGATGATTGGATGTGGTGTTGCTGGATGCTGGAATGCGCTGGATGATGGAAGTTGTGATGCTGGATGTGTGGACACTGCTTGGATGCGTTGTTTGGTATTGGTGCTGGATGCTGGCGTTGGCTGGACAAGATGTGTGGACGATGCTGTTGTGTTTTGTTTTTTTTTCTGTTTCTCTGTTTTGTTTTCTTTTCTGATTTTCCTTTTTTTGGGTCTTTTGGTGTGAAGGGTTTTTGGGTGTGGGTTTTTTGACCCCTCCCCTCCCTTTTCTGCAGGTCTTTGTGTGTTTTCATTTAATAAATTTTGGGGGGTTCCTGGAATAGCCTGGACCCGAGCCTTCCTTTTCCTAACAACCCTAATAACAATTAAAACCCTTAAAACCATAAAAACACTATAAAATCCTACATACCATAAAAAACCTAGAAGACCCTCAAAAACCTTGATGATCATAAAATACACTAAAATACCATAAAATAACCTAAATGGCACTAAATTTTCTAAAACCCTAAAAACATGAAAAAAAACCCTAAAATTCCCCAAAACAATCCTAAATACACTAAAAATACATAAAACCCCTACAATTTTAAAAATCCATAAAACGCTAAACAAGTAATAAACCTAAAAACTATAATAGACCAAAAAATAGAGAAAACCCATTAAAACCCCTCAAAATCATAAAAATCCTAACAACCCAAAAAAAATCATGAAAATAACAAAATACCTAAAAATCCATAAAAATACCTACAAATCCCTAAAACCCTAAAAAACCTAAAAATCCCTAAAAACAATAAGAACCCTAAAACCCCATTAAAATCCCAAAAAATAACCCTAAAACACCAAAAATCAATAAAAACCCTAAAATACACTAAATTATGGGGAAATAATAAAACACCTAAAAATCCTAGAAAAAACTAAAAACCCTAAAAACACCTAAAACACTAAAAACTGTTAAGAGACACTAAAAACCAAAAAACCCAAAAGTCCCCAAAATAATCAAGAAACAAAAAATACCCAAAACCCCCAACAAACCCAAAAATTACCCAAACCCCAGTAAACCATTGAAAGCCTATAAAAATATAAAATACACTAGGGACCCCTAAAAAACCTAAAATGTGTAAAAACCCAAAAATCCTTCCCCGCCAAAAGATCATAAAAACACTAAAATGATATTAAATCTACAAAAAATATAAAAAATCTCATGACCCCTAGAACTACTCTAAAAACATAAAAATATTTATAACCATAAAAAACCTAAAATACCTTAAAACGTAAAAACGCCTAAAAATATTAAAACACCTAAAACCCAAAAAAAACTGTAAAAGACCCTAAATCCCATAAAAGACCCAAAAATAACCTTAAACCACTAAATGACCCTAAAAACCATAAAGAACATAAATAAACTAAAATACCATAAAACCCTAATCTATTACTAAAACCACATAAAAACTATACAAAACTAGAAAAAATCCATACATCCCTATAAGAAAGATAAAAACCCCCAAAACACTAAAACACTATAAAAACCCATAAAATCCTAAAAACCCTAAATCCCATTGAAAACCTGGTTGATCCCAAATTTACCCTACATGTATGCGGTCGTGGTAGTACAAGTAGCAGTCGAATCCACAGGGACAGAAGAAGAAACCTTGAGACACTTTAATTAGATGCGGGATTGGCTATGAATTGGCCAACAATAGTGTTGATTGATTTGAAAAAATATTGCTTTAATTTAAAAAAACAAATAAAATAACCTGAATTAAAACAACTAATTAAGGTGAGTAGATCTTAGGTTGTCTTTTGGGCTTTATTGGATGTATTTGTTTTTCATTTGATTTTCTGTTCATCGGTTCAAGAGGTATCCATTAAATTAAATAATCCCTCAATATCATTCTCTGATTTTATCCATACACAATTTCAAGGATAATCACCAATTAACTTAGAGGATCAATTAAATGAGAACTCCAAGGAATTGGATCGTACTAGCACTCAAAATGTGTCAACATTAAAGTCGGTGAAGACAAAGAAGAAGATAAATCAAAGAAAGGAACTCTTAAAATAAAGAACAAATTTAAGAATTCAAGAACATAAAATAACATTCAATCCAACTCATGAAACTCCCTATTATCAACCCATAAAAGTTTATCCCTACATTGATGCTTTCTATCAATGGAAGCGGGTAATTGACTTAAAGAAGCGGGATTTAAGAAGAAAAAAAACATTAATCAAAATGAACACTCCCCCGTTGTGTGATGAATTCACAAGTGTTGGTTTGAATATATTCACACCTAGATTCAACGGTATAAATGTTTTAATAAAATAAAAAGAAAAAATAAAGAATAAGAACAAATTTTATTAAGATACTAAACGTGAAATAAAAACATACATGGGAAAAATTGACGATACGATTACAAAATGAAAGCCGAAAATTACAATTGAAAGGAAAATATAAGATTCAAAGAAAAATGTTATATGATAATTCCCTTCATCACCATCTCCTTATATAGTCATATTAGGAGCCTTTGGTCCACCCCCAACAATCAATTCACCCCCAAAAACTAATAGAGTCAAAACGAGGGTGAATAATCAAAAGAAAATTAACGTTTCAAAGTTGACCCGGAAAACTGTCCAGATTCATCCACCATATTGACGTTCGAATAATTAATTTATTGAGGCCTAATTATGAGGGGATTTATAAAAAAAATATATTCTTCCATGTTTCCTATATCCGATGTAAAAATTTCAGGACATTTGGCTCAGTCGTTTGGATGTTATGATCAAAATGGTGGGACGACTTTATGTCCATTAATGTCGGGTCCACCATTTAAATCTCAGCTTCAGATCCCTTTATCATCATGAAAACATCAGAATTAGCTCCGTCCAAAGTTGAATAAAATTATCCTCATATTTTTATCTTTCTACTGTATAAATTTTAGCTTCATTGGGCTTGTTTTGTGAGCCCCACATTTGTTTGATTGGCCTTAGGCCCATTATGCTTTCTCCAACAAATTTATGCATTCGGGTGCAAAATTCTCCATATTCTCTTGGGATTCATCCATAGAACCTAAAAGATAAAATGTTCCAAACAAAGTTATAAATAATATCCCAAAATTTCAAATTCCGAAAATGAATTTAATGTTGTACACAAACAAATGAATGATTGGTCCCAAATTTTCATTTTAAACAAGAATTGCATTTTAGATGAGAAATGAAGTTCTATTTATGTAATGAACTAAAAACAATGTTTATGGACTTTGGAACAATTAATTTAAAGATATTAAAAATTAATATTAGCCACTTTTAGTGACTAATCACACCCCCCAACTTGAGTTTGGCTAGTCCCAAGGAAAATAAATTACAAATATGAAATTCAAATCCCCTTTTCCAAAAACATTTTAATACACATTGCTCACCCAAAGACCTCATACCAACAAAAATTATGAAACCCATCAAAATATATTTAAAACAATCTAGTTCCATAAGCATATCCCAAGCCCAAGTCCATTCTTTTTTTCAAATTTATCTCCACATTTCATCCAATTCCAATTAAGCATGATAAAGTGTTTTTCATCAAAAAAGATATGGGGACAATTTTATTGTTCAAGGGGAAAAAATGGAAGCGCTAGGTGGGAATCACATTAAATCTTAAGATGAGTATTAAATTTTTTTTTTTTTTAACCACAATAGATATGAAAAGACTAACTCTGGGCAAGACAATTATGGAGTCACGATCCACAAGTGTCGGACGCCACACATATTGTCAATTACATTCTCTACAATACAGATATAAAGCCTAAATCTGGGCAAGAAAACTATGGAGTCATGATCCCCAAGTGCCAGACACCACACATTTGGAAAAAACATTTCTCTATGTGGCCATTATTATTTTATCAATTTTTGTTGTTGTTTTTTGTTGTTGTTTTTTTAGATACTCAAATTAATCTAAAAGTGACCCCAGAACCCTATGCTATAATAAAAGGGACTGAAGAACTCAATTTTACACCCACGATCGAGTAGACGTGCATTGTGGTATTTTTATTAAGAGGATGAAAATGTAAACTTTTAAAAATTACATTAGAAAACAGCACTTTCCAAAAACTATTCTCATGAACTTAAACTTGCAGTAAAATTAGAATCAAAGCATCCAAAATTTTCGATATCCAATTTTAGAGTTTGCAATGTGTGTTATCATGTTCAAGGTTAATGGAATTTTTTCTTTCCATGCATGTTCTGATTGAAAAAAATCATTTTTATCCCCCCCCCCAACTTAGAATAACACTTTCCCCAGTGTTTAAAGAAAAGAAAAGTTAGAAGGGGGTAGGAGAGGAGTTCAAAGAAGAAAATTAAAATGAAAATCATGTAATGTAGTCACCTGGTGGTTGATGATGATAGAACATGCCATAGTCTCCCTTCAATCCTGGATTTGAGTCTCAGCGGCTTGGATGGTCGTGAATGTATTTTCCTTATGGCTTACAGCATGTCCTTTTATTTTTTTAACCTATAAAAAACATAAAAATAAACAAAACAAAATAAACTGATGACACATTGTCTTCTTTTTAGATTTCTGGGTAAGGTATTACTCAGATATCACACCACGTGACACGGATGAATATGGCGCTCCCCTTTCATACCCATCCTTACTCATAAAAGAAGAACATTTCAACAGTCTATGGTAATTTATTATATGAAAAAAAATGATTCAAAATGATTAGAAACATGGAAACCATGGGTTTCCTCCCATGCAGCGCTTTTGTTTAACATCGTTAGCTCAACTTGTACCCCCCAACATATCCAATTCCAACTTTCAAAATTTTAATGAACCCATATTTCTCCACCTAAACAAGAATGATATTTATTATTTGATTGAAATATGTTTCATGTGAAGTCCTTTGTTCTACAATGAGCAGTAAAATCCATGTAATATCAACAATGGTTGATTGAATTGAATATCTAGTATTGCCTAAGACATCAATGAACATTCCCAATTTTTTAGTTTCAAGAGGAGAATAAATTTAAATTTCATGGTATTGGTTAACAACATTTAATAGTTGTGAAGAATGGATAAAAATTTTGAGTTCAGGTTGATAAAAATTTACAAAAGAAGAATGGAAATTTGAATCAAAAACAGTTTCTTCTCGATGAAATTTAGAAATAATTGGTTCATTTTTAATATAAGATTCATCCTGAAAATTGTCCAGTTGAAAATCAGAAGTGTGTATGGGATCAATGTTTTGTATTTCTCCCAATTGTTCAGTGATTGGTGGTCCTAAAAATTCACTAATGGAGCCATGTTCAGGAAACTCAATCCATGATGTCAAGTTATTATCTTTTGAATTCAAAAAATCAATTTCATCCTGATTTAAACACTCTTCATCTTGACTTTCAACATTTCCTGACCAATTCAATTCATTATCTAACTCTGAATTCCCAAATTCTAAAGTTAGTTCTTCACATGTTGTAAAGTTTTGTAGTTCTAACCTCAAAGATGAAACCTTAAATTTCATTATCTCCAATTGATTACACAATAGTTCAAGAATTTTTTTCAGGAATATTGTTGATAGATGTTTGTACATCATGGAATTCCTCATTATTTTTATTTTCAATCATTCTTGATACGTATGGAAATTGATCTTTTAAACAGTCAGCATCCCATTGATCGTTCATGTTATCGAGTATGGGGTAATCATTCAAGTTTTGATCAACATAATTTTCTATGTGAGGGGATTCCCACTGTTGATTTTCTATTTGATTCCAGCCCGAGTTTATGAAAGGAAGTTGTTGATGATACTCCATTGGATTTGAATGAAATTTGGATTTGAATTTTTTTTGGACACACGAAAAAAAGAAAGGGGAAAAGAAAAGAGAAATATAGGTGAGAAAAGAGAAGTTAGGTAAGAATAGATGGTGGGTGTCTAAGAAAACTTACTTGGGTCCCCGGAAACGGTGCCAAAATTTGGTTGTGCCCAAATTTACCCTACAGGTATGCGGTCGTGGTAGTACAGGTAGGGGTCGAATCCACAGGGACAGAAGAAGAAACCTTCAGACACTTTGATTAGATGCGGGATTGGCTATGAAGTGGCCAACTATAGTGTTGATTGATTTGAAGAAATATTGATTTAATTTAAAAAAACAAATAAAATAACTTGAATTAAAACAACTAATTAAGGTGAGTTGATCCTAGGTTGTCTCTTGGGCTTTATTGGATGTATTTGTTTTTCATTTGATTTTCTGTTCATCGGTTCAAGAGGTATCCATTAAATGAAATAATCCCTCAATATAATTCTCCAATTTAATCCATAAAATATTTCAAGGCTAATCACAAATTCACTTCGAGGATCAATTAAATGAGAACTCCAAGGAATTGGATCGTACTAGCACTCAAAATGTGTCATCATTAAACTCGGTGAAGACAAAGAAGAAGATAAATCAAAGAAAGGAACTCTTAAAATAAAGAACAAATTTAAGCATTTAAGAACATAAAATAATATTAAATCCAACTCATGAAACTCCATAGGATCAACCCATAAAAGTTTAGCCCTCCATTTATGCTTTCTATCAATGGAAGTGGGTAATTGACTTAAAAAAGCGGGATTTAAGAAGATAAAAAACATTAATCAAAATGAACACTCCACCGTTGTGTGATGAATTCACAAGTGTTGGTGTGAATAAATTCACACCTAGATTAAACGGTATCAATGTGTTAATAAAATAAAAAGAAAAAATAAATAATAAGAACAACTTTTATTAAGATACTCAATGTGAAAGAAAAACATTCATGGGAAAAATTGACGATACGATTACAAAATGAAAGCCGAAAATTACAATTGAAAGGAAAATATAAGATTCAAAGAAAAATGTTAGATGATAATTACCTTCACCACCATATCCTTATATAGGCACAATAGTAGCCTTAGGTAAACCCACACAATCAATTCACCCCCCAACAATTAATAGAGTCAAAACGAGGGTGAATAATCAAAAGGAAATTGGCGTTTCGAAGCTGGCCCGGAAAACTGTCCAGATTTGTCCACCATTTTGAGGTCAGAATATTTAATTTATTGAGGCAGAATCATGAGGGGTTGTATAAGACGAATATCTTCTTCCATATGTCCTCTATCCGATTTAAAAGTTTCAGGACATTGGGCTTAGCCGTTTGGAGGTTATTGTCAAAATGGTGGGATGCCTTTATGTGCATTAATGTCGGGTCCACCATTTAAATCTCAGCTTCAGATCCCTTTATCATCATGAAAACATCAGAATTAGCTCTGGCCATAGTTGAATAAAATTATCCTCATATTTTTATCTTTCTACTGTATAAATTTGAGCTTCATTGGGCTTGTTTTGTGAGCCCCACATTTGTTTGATGGGCCTTAGGCCCATTATGCTTTCTCCAGCAAATTTCTGCATTCGAGCACAAAATTTCCATCTTCCCTTGGGATTCATCCATCGGACCTAAAAGATAAAATGTTCCAAACAAAGTGGTCAACAATATCCCAAAATTTCAAATTCCGAAAATGAATATAATTTTGTACACAAAAAATGAATGATTGGGCCCAAATTTGCATTTAAACAAGAATTGCATTTTAGATGAGAAATGAAGTTCTATTTATGTAATGAACTAAAAACAATGTTTATGGACTTTGGAACAATTAATTTAAAGATATTAACAATGAATATTATCCACTTTCAGTGAGTAATCAAAACCATAAAACTCTAAGAAACCCATTAAAACCCATTAAAACCACTGAATACCAAAAAAATCCTAAACACCCCAAAACCAATAAAAATTATAAATACCATCAATAGCCATAAAAAAATTAAGGCCCTAAAAAATTAATCCCCTAAAATGTCTAAAAACCCTAAAACCGCATAAAACCCCAAAAAACACTAAATACCATAAACCCACTAAAATAACCGAAAACCTCTTAATACACCCCAAAATTGACAAGAACATTAAATCCCAAAAGATCATAAAAACCCAATAAAACCCGAAAGATCCAAAAAACCCTTAAACACCCTACAAGCCCTAAAAACCCTAAAAACCCTAAAACATAAAAACCCAAAAAAGCCTAAAAACTTAAAATACCCTAAAACCCCAAAAACTAGAATCCGTAAAAAATTGAAAGAAATAAAAAATCTCTATGAAATATAATAACACATAAAACCATAAAATATACAAAAAACCCCTAAAAAAATAAATACCCCCAAAACTCAAAAACCATTTAAAACCCTCAATCAACTAAAAACCCTAAGAAAACTGTAAAACCACTAAAATCCATAAAAACCCATAGAACCCCGTAAACACTTAAATACCTCTAAAACCACTAAAATAACCTAAAACTTCCTTTATAAAACCTAAAAACCCTAAAAACCCTAAAGAAGATAAAAACCCTTGAAGAAACCAAAAATGCTAAATCGATAAAATCATAAAATCTATAAAACCCTAAGAAAGCCTCTATAATTTTATAAACCCTGTTAAAACACTAAAATCCCTAAAAATTATTAAACAAAAAAAATCCATAAACCATTAAATTCTGAGAAAAACCTTAATAACCCTAAAATCAATAAATACCATAGAACCCCCTAAAATATTCTAAAACCCAAAAAATACATAAAAACTAAAAAATATTAAAGTAAAATAATACCTCAAAATCCAAAATAAACCAAAAACCCTATAATAAAGGAAGACCATAAAACCCTTAAACACACTAACAATCCTAAAACTCTAAAACCCTAAAAAATATAAATACCCTAAAACCCCTAAAAACATGAAACCCTAAAAACCATAAAAAATGCTGAACATAAAAGTCCTTAAATCCCCTTCAAAAAATAAAAACCTAAAACAATCCTATGAACCCTAAAATTCCTAAAAACCTATAAGTACCTAAAACCCTTAACCCCATAAAACCATGAAAAACATAACAAACCCTAAAAACTCCTAATACCATAAAAAATCACTAAACTCCATAAAACATCCTAAGACAACTAAAACCATATTAACCCTAAAAAACTAAAAACCCATTAACATCACTAAACAACCACAAAAACACTAAAAAACCTGAAACCCCTTAAAACTAAATTAACGATAAACCCCCTTTAAACACTAAAAACAAAAAAAATAAAAAAAACCACTAAAACCCATAAAACCACAAATTACGCAAAAACCCATAAAACCCTAAAATCATAAAACCCTTGAAAACCATAAAATCCCTAAAGAACCTATGAAAACAATAAAACCCAAAACCCCCAAATAACCCTAAAAACCTAATACCCTAAAACCCCTTAAAACCCATAAAAGACACTAAAAATCATAGAACCCTAAAACACACTAATGAATCCGAAAACCCATCCCAGAAGACCATAACATCCCCTAAAACCTTAAAAGACACTAAGATCACTAAAAATCATAAAACACACAAAAATCCCCTAAAACCATAAAATTTAATAGAATACCCTAGTACAAAAAAAATTCTGAAAACCATAAAACCCATAAAAGGACCTAAAAACCCTAAATCCCTAAAAGACTACAAAAAACATAAAATACACTAAAGGGCCCTAAAAACCACGAAAACCCCTTAATGGACTCTAAAGACGCTAAAAATATGTAAGGGAACCTAAAAATATAAAAATCATTAAAGTAACCAAAAACAATTTAAAAACATTAAAGGATCTGAAAACCCCTAAAACACCAAAAGGACCCTAAAAACCCAAAAACCCGTAAAATATGCAAAAATAACCTAAAATCACTAAAAACGTAAATGACCCTAAAACCAATTAAGTCCCCTAAAAAAATTAAACACCTTAAAAACCACTTTAAAACCCTTAAAACCTTTCAGAACCCTAAATAACCTTAAAACCCCAAAAGAGCATAAAAACCCATAATTTATCCAATAAACCCAAAAAACCTTAAAATATCATAAAAAATTATAATACCCCAAAAAACATGAAAAACATAAAAACCTAAACCCCCTAAATTACCTTGTTTGTTGTGTCTTTTTTTCTCTAATAAATTTTGAGGGGGTAGGGAATAGCCTGACCGTCGTATCTTCCATGCCCTAAAAACCTAAAAAATAATAAAGGACCCCTAAACCCTAAAATCCTGCCAAAAGACTCTAAAAACCGTAAAAACTACAAAGTCCATAAAAACCCTAAAAACCATAATCCACCCAAAATACTACAAAAGAACTGAAAAAAATAAAATATCCCTAAAAGAACACTAAAATCCTAAAAACACTAAAAGAACATGAAAATCCTAAAGAAGATAATAGACCGTGAAACCACAAAAAACATTTAAAGACGACGAAACCGTAAAAACTCCAAATATCCATAAAACCCTAAAAACCCTAAAACCCACTAATAAACAATAAACCATAAAAACCCATAGAACCCTAGAAAACACTAGAAACATTGGAAACCATTAAGGACCCTAAAATCCTTTAAAACCCCCACAAAACACTAAAAATAGTAAAAACCATGAATAGTCTAAATGTCCTAAAACCCATAAAACCCTTAAAACACGAAATTCCTAAAAACCCTAAAACCCCACAAACCTCGAAAACCCCTAAGAACAAAACTCCCCAAACCTAAAACAACTAAAAATCCAAAAAACCCAAATACCAATAAACCCAAAAACCCAAAAACATAAAAAAAATCTTCAACCCCTAAACACCTAAAGACCATAAAAAATCGTTTAACCTCCATAAAAATCCATTAAAATCAAAAAACACTAACCCCCCCCCCCCCCCCAACCCTAAAAATATTTTAAAAACCCTCAAACCCCTCATACCCCTCATACCCCTTCAAACACTTAACACCACATAAAAACCGTGAAACCCCTGAAAGACCCAAAAAAACACACTCAAAACCCCAAAATACAAATAAAACCCTAATACATGAAAAAAATAAAAATCACTAAAAACCTAAAAACCCTAAAAATATTTAATACACCCCAAACACATAAATAAAACAAAAAATCTAAACAATACAAAAATTAATAATAAATTCCTATATACTCTAAAAGCCTTAACAACCTTAAAAATAACATAAAAATCCTTGAAACCCTAAAAACACCTAAAATCATTGAAAATTCCAAAGAAAACACTAATAGAGTAATAAATCCCATTAACCCTAAAACTAGAAAACCCAATAAAACCCAAAAATACCAAAACCCCCTACAAATACAAAAAACACCTTTAAACCCCTAAAAACCCTATAACCCCCCCCCAATAAACTCTTAAAATCAATAAAAAAACTAAAACCCAAAAAACAAAAAAACCGTAAAAATCGAAAAAAAACCCTAAATCCCTTATGAACAATAAAAATACAAAAATACCTAAATGCCCAAAAAACCCAAAAAACCCCTAGACCATAAACCCTAAACCCAAAAACCAATTCACCATACACT
This sequence comes from Viscum album, assembly GCA_963277665.1. Classification (NCBI taxonomy): domain Eukaryota; kingdom Viridiplantae; phylum Streptophyta; class Magnoliopsida; order Santalales; family Viscaceae; genus Viscum; species Viscum album. Next base: position 1,593,734,379 of record OY728120.1, read on the forward strand.
AAACCCTACACTCTATACCCTATAACCTATATCCTAAATAGTAAACCCTAAACATTAAAGCCTAAATCCTACACCCTACACCGTAAATCCAAAACCCAAAATTGAAAACCACATACCCAACACCATACACCCTAAAACCATCATGATAAATCCTTTACACTACACCACAAGACTAAAAACCTACACACTACACCCTAAATCAAAAACCATACACCATAATCACTATACCCTAAACCCTACACACTAAACCCTCTACCTTACACCATAAAACATAAACCCAACAACCAAAAACCAACCATTAAACCTAATACATAAACCCTAGACCCTATACTGATCACCCTAGACCCAATACCCTATTCAGAATATGATAAACCCTAAATCCAATATCAAGAACCATAAATCGTATACCCTACACCATAAACCCAACACCCTCCACCCTAAACCAAATACACTACACCCTAAACCATATACCGTAAACCCTAAACTTTATACAGTACACCATAACCCATAAACCCCACACCATAAACCCTACACCCTACACCCAAAAACCCATACACTAATAATTAAAAAATAACACCCAACTCCAAATACACTATACCGTACACATTAAATGCTATACCCTAGATCATAAAGCGTATACGCTACACTAAAAAACACTATACCCAATCCCCTAAACCACAAACCCTAAACCCTATAGCTAAAACCATAAACCCAACACACTAAAAAATAATCCATAAAACCTAAACCCAAACCCTACACCCTATCCCCTAAACCCTATAATCTATACCATAAACCTGATACCCGTCACAGAAAAATCTAAACCCTACACCCTACACCAAAACCCTACACACTAAACCTTAAACCCAACACCCTAAAATCTATACACTACTCCTTATAACATAGACTCCATACCCTATATCCTATACTCAATAACCTAAATTATATACCTTAAAAACATCCTAATAACATAAACCTAAATCCAGTCACCCAAAACCATACACCATAAACCAAATACCCTACTTCTTAAAACCTAAACCCCACACCATAAACCATATAAACTACACCCTAAACTCGGTACCATACACCCTAAACCTTATACCCTACCCCCTCAACCATAAACCCGACACCTTATACGCAACACCCTTAACCCAAAACACAACACCCTAAACCCTATACCCTACACAATAAAACCTATACCCTATAACATTAACACTAAAATCTACACCATAAAACCCCAAACGCACACCCTAAACCCTATACCTTACACCATAAACCCAAAACCACACGCCCAAAACCTTATACCCTACACCTGAACACTATAACCGACACCTTAAACCCCTATACGCTACACTCTAAACCCCAAACCCTACATCACAAAACAAATAATCTACACACTCAATAATAAACCCTACAACTTAATGTAATAAACTACACCCTAAAACCAAAACCCTACACCCTAAAAACCATACCCAACACGCTAAACCCCATAACCCTAGACACTAAACCATATATTGTACACCCAAAAACCGAAACCCTATACCCTATACCCTATAACATATTCCCAAAATCAAAACCATACTCCCAAAACAATATAACCTCCACCCCAAACCCTATACACTACACTCTAAATCCAACACCTTTCACTGTATACCTTGTTCGAAAAACCTACACCATTCACCCTATACCATTCACCCTTTTAATACTATGCCATACACTCTATACCTTATACCCCACACGCTAAACCTTAAACACCAAACACCAATCCCTACACCCAAAACACTACACCATACACCCTGCACACTAAACCCTACATCCAAAACCCCATTCCCAACACCCAAAACCCTATAAACTAAACCCACTATCCAATTTCCTAAACCATAAACAGTACACCATAAAACCTAAACCAAAAAACCTACACCCAAAACCAAAAACCCTAAATAATATACCCAAACCCTAAACCATTTATTCAACACCCAACACCATATAACCTACACCCTAAAACCAAAACTGAACTCCCCAATTGTTATACCCTACAACCTAAACCATAAACCATATAACTAAAACCCAATACCCTAAATCCTAAACCCTAAACAATTCACACAAAACACTAAATGATACACACTACACCCTATACCGAACACACAAGATTCTAAATCCTAAAACCCATAAAATACACCCTAAACCCAACACCCTACACCCTATACCCTGCTCCAAAAACCCTATGCCATACATCTTAAACCCTATACCCTACACCTGTAAACCTATACACTACACTCTAGACCCTTCACCCAAAACCCTAAAACGAAATATTTATGCACTCCACTTGATACCCTTAAATCTAAAACATAAACCTTATACCTGAAGCCCATAACCATAAACCCTTCACCATAAACCCCATTCCCTCTACCTTGAACCTGATTCCCAACATCCAAAACCATAACCCGGCACAAAAAACCATTACCCTACATCCTAAACCCTAAACCGTAAACCCTAAACCCTATAACCTATTCAATATACGCTAAACCTGAAACCCTAAACCCTCCACCCTATACCCTAAAACCTACACCGTAGTCCCTATACCCTACACCCTAAACCCAAATCCATACACCCTAAACCCAAAACCCTACACACTAAACCCTAAACACTAAATCCTACAACCTAAACCCGATATCCTACACCAAGAACACCAAACCCTGCATGGAAACCCCTATTCCCAACACACAAAACCCAAGACAATGCACCATAAACCCAATACCCAACACCCTAAACACCACAACAAATAACATATGCCCAATACTCTAAAAACTACACCCAAAAACCTATACCCTACAACTTAAACCATAACCCCTAAATGTTATATCCTACACACTAACCCCTAAGCACTGCACCCTAAAAACTCTACCCCAAAACCAAAACCTTATACTCTACACCATAAAACTGATACCCTACAACTTTATCCATAAACAATAAAACCTATACCTCACACACCACCCCCTATATGATACACCAAAAACCCTATTCCTTATAACCATAAACCAAAACCTTAAACTCTACACCCTTAACCCTAAACCGGACACCCTAAACACTATTCCCTAGACACTAAACCATAAACCCTAACCCCTAAACCTTATACCCAAACAATAAACCCTAAACCCTACACTATAAAACCTATATCGTACTCTCAAAACCGTAAACCGTAAAATCTATACCCAATACCTTACACTCTAAACCCTAAACCCTACACCCTAAACCTTATACTCTACACCCTAATACCAATACCATACACCCTAAAACCTAAACCACTCTTCGTAAACCATTTAACCTACACCCAAAACCCCAAAACCTACTCACTAAACCCTATACTCCCACTACTACAAAAGAGGCCTCTAACAACACTGGCATTTATCAGCACTGGTATAAAGTGATGATAAATGACACCTTTATTAGCACTAAACAAAATGCTAATAAAGGTCTAGTATAAAATGAAATAATTGAAAATATTAAAAAATATAAAAAAATTTATAAATTAAATAATTTTTGTTAAAAATGAATAAAATTTATATACATATATATAAATTATTAAAATTAATAATTAGTATATATTATATATATAAATATGTAAAATTAATAAAGTGAAATAATTAAACAAATAAAAATTAAATATGATTAAATTAAGAAAATATTAAACATTTTATTAATTAAATCATTTTTTATAAAATTGAATAAATTTAATATACAGAAATATAGATTATAAATATTAATAAATATTATATATTAAATATTAATATATAACAAGAAAAATATGTAATAATTAAATAAAGAAATTAAAAACAAATGAATTATATAATCATTTAACAATTAATTAATGAAACAGTTATTAATAAATATGAATACATATAATATATATACATATATATATTAATTGTATATAGTAATAAATAAAATATTTTAAATATAATTATATAAAGAATGAATAAAATGTAATAATTAAAAACATATTAATGACTTATTAATTTTTAATTTTGTCTTATTTTCCAATTTAATATATATAAAACGACATGTGTTACGTTGATTTCACATACATATATGTAATTAATACATTTTTATATACAATACACACACAAATATTAAGGTAATTAATCTTATATATAGAAACATGTACACATAATATTTATATAATTTATTAAAAATATTTTATATTTTAGAATTTCAGTATATCATGATACATTGAATATATTATGTTTTTAATTGGTCATTTTTATATATTTATTTTTAATATTAATACTATTAGGTATTATTTGATCATTAGTTTTTTATATATTTTATTTTTTAATTAGATCTTTTTGTATTATTTATTTATATATATTATTTTACTAAGATAGAGTATTTTAAATATATATTCATCATTACTTCAAAATATTTCCAGATTTTTTGAATTATGTATATTTAATTAATTAAACATATTCATTTTTTCAATATTTTTACAATGTATTTAGTTTTAATTATTCAATTTCATCCAATTTTAAAATACTTCTATTTAAGATTATATATCCATTAATAATGTTTGAAATATTTTTGTAAATAAATATGTATAAATAAATATATTTATAAATGTATATTTACTATATATATAAATTTATATATTTTCAATAATTTTAAATAAAAAAATATTTTTAAAAAGTTTTTATATAATTATAAATAAATAATCATATATATTTAAATAATTATATAAATATAAAAAATTCATTTAAATAATCTAATCCGTATGAATTGAACTGAAGACCTTGCCCACACCTACAGGGGCAGCTACCAATAAGCTGCACCCTGGGAGATATATATATACTTATATAAATATAGAAATATAAAAATATTTTTTTATATTGTTATTCATATATTTATAAATAATTAATTATATATTTAAATAGTAATTAAATTATAATAATTAAACTTAAACAATGAATATTTTTTATATTTTTAAATATTTATAATATATAATTAATTAGTATGTATAATGATATAAATATATTTATAATTATAAAAAATTAATAAATATGTTAAATAATTAATATATTTACTATATTTATATTTATATTTATTTATTTAATCTATATATATATAATTGTATAAATATATATAATTACATAAATATATTTATAATTATAAATAAATAATTATATTTATATTTACAATTATAAATAATATAATATAATTATTTTAAAAAACATTAATGTAATTATAAATAAATAATTATATAATTATATAATTATAAAATTATAATATTCAAATATATAATTATATAATTTCTTACAATTCTTTCCCAATTATAATTATAAATCATTTATCATCACTAATGTTTTAGCGCTCATAATGGTTTTTATCAAAATTGTTTTTACCACTGATAAATATTGACATTTATCAGTGCTAATCAACTTACCGTTGATAAAAAACGATATTTGTCAATACTTTTTTGAAAGTGTAAATGAAAATGTCCCCGATCCATTTAAATGAACCCATGATGCAACTCATTCACTTCCTATTATCAAGATCTCATAGAACTCCCCTGATGTGGGTGACACTGCTTCACATTCTCTGAGAAAAATCATGGATAGAATTAAATGTATGTTATTTTCTCCTTTTCCTCTCTATTTGTTGGATTGTTTGGGTTCCACAGTTTGTGTTTTTTCACTGTTAATAACCATGAATAACCCAACAAATCATCTCTCTATCTCTCTCTCAATCACCTACATATACCAACACAATTCCACTCCTACTCTATATACTCATTCTATCTTCATTGCAGATAAACTACATCTCTATCTGTTGTTATAGCTAATGGTGATTTTGTTATGATTATTTTATATTATTCCTTCATACCATTTAGATAGTGAGGTTTTTTATTGTTTGAATCTTGTTTCCATATTATTGCATTCACATGAAGATGAAAAAAGGATTCACATTATATTAGACTAATTTTAGAGGGAATGCTATTTGATATGGATAATATAATGTGGGTTAATATACATATTGTTTTAATGTGAATGGGTTAATATAATTCAAGGAATTAAGGATTATATTTTTCAAATTATATTGGTAAAAATATCAATATGTTATATAGATATAATTTAATAAAGAACAAACTATTTAAATTTTAATTAAAATGAAAATAAACATACTTTATCAGATTTTATTTGATCCAAACTCAAAAGTTGTGATGTATTTTCATTAAGAAGTGTGTTTATTATTGATTTATCTGTTCCAATTATTAGTACATTTGCTGAAAAATATATTAACTAAAACATTATAGTTATGAGAGAAGATGATATTCAATGGGCTAGGGAGATCATTAAAGGATATACCATTTATTTCCATTATCAAAGAATTGTTTCCAATAATTTCCCATGTCCTTGAAATTTATAAATAGTTAAAATAAATTTGGATTTTATATTAACTAATTATATATATATATATATATATATTATTAGATTACTTTATTTTACATTTATAAATTAAAACATGTTGTACAATAACACTGAATATTATATTCAGTTAGAAGAGTTTCCAAATATGGCGTCATCTATAGAAGATTTTATATATGTGTTTACTTTTAATAAAATAATTTCTAAATAAATTCCTCTCCAATAATGAAGTGATTTCCAATGATGTGTACAGATTTAATAAAATTTATTTTCCTTATATATGTATGTGTGTGTTATCTTATCAATAAATTTCTCTTATATTAAAATTTAGTTTCTAAATGTCATCCAACTATCCATAAACTAACCTGAGATGAATGAAAATGTTACTCAACGCTTACAAACATCAACCAACATCCAAAGGACTGATAATAAATATGTAGCACTAAACATGATCTATGAAAAATTGTTTAAAAATCCAACTCACATTTAATTTGCATCTATGTAAAATAGTACACAATATAATCACATGAATGTAAATTCATATAGGCATTGAAAAAATTAATATAATAAATCCTAGATAAAAATAAAACCCTCTATGAATAACCAACCTACCATTGATGACATGAAGTACACAAGTATCCACTATCTATCATTTGATACTATATCAATTTAAATAAATAATCAATCTTTGAAATCATAATAACATGGAAAAATTAGGTACATGTGCACCGTGATTCACATAAAGTTTTTATGTTATTTAACTATTTAGTTTTTCTTTGATGATTTTTGATACCCCTGATCCACATGAAAACCTTGTATCTAATTTTTATTTTATTTAAATATTCCTACTGTATGAAATTTTAAAGAAACATACAACACATAATAGTTGTAAGAAACATAAGTAAATTTTCATAAAAAAGAACCTTGAGTTTCAAAAAGAAGGTTGTGTAAATAACGATTCATTTTGGTAAGATAGATATAAAATTCAATACATGTCATGCATAAAAGTCCATTTTTCAGCATCTTACATGAATATTGTTGTTGTCATAAATAAATATATACTAATTCAATATTCTGGTATAACTAAGCTTCACTAATTTTGTTTAATATACCATGAGATTATTAATTTTCTTTCATCTCCTAATGATTGATTAGACTCCCACTTTCAAAATATCCTTACTCCCATCAATGTGGTTCCAATGTTCCTTAATAACATTCCAACAACTCAGGTCATATTCATTATACTCTGTCAAATCCAATGCCACAACTTTTAATACAACATCTCCAAACTCATCCTTCAACTCTTTCATCCTATTATCCTCATCATTTACTACTTCTCAAGAAAACAAAAAAATGAAACCTAAAAATTAATCAAAACACAATGAATTATTTTTTTGGTTTCATGATATACATTGTCTTATAAAACTCACTAAGTTACTTTTTGAAACACTTCATCAAAAATTACTTTTAATTTGGGTGCAGTCGTATTGGATCCTATTAAAACACTATAGTTAATAATAAATGAATGAGAACACTACTAAAATGGGTGACCACCTAAAAGAACTCGTGTTTCACATTTTTTTGTAAAAAAACACACTGAACACACCATTTGATTATATTCCCCTTCAACATTGGTAAATTTAAAGGGGTTCCAAAATAACTATCGATGGTATTACTCCCATAATGATAAGAGTTCTCCCGACCTACTTTCGGCATCATATTTGGGATACATTCGCATGGAATCATGGATAAATTTCCTGTTATCAATATCTCCCATCCACGTCACACCAAAACCACCAACAATTTTTATCCTCTCAAAGCCCTTCCAAAAAAAGAAACATGTCAGAAGTAGTTGTATATAATAATAGTTTGTGAGTGGAAGTAAATGGATGCGAGTGGAAGGCAAGAGGATTGGAATGGTCATTCCTTTTTTCTGAAATGTAATACATTTGAAGCCACAATTAAAATTGTAATTATTTTATTTTTAAATCTTAGTGGATATATATCACTTATATTTTAGATACACATGATGGAAAAGTACAAGTAACATAGTATAGAGTTGATGGAACTTAGTAGAGATGAGTTGATATTATCATAGTAGTGTCAGAGAAATTTTATCTCTAGAATACATATTAAAGTATTTTGTTTCTTGAGACTGATCCCCCAAATCTTCTATATTGTTTTAACTACTCTGGGAATTATTCATCCAAATTGGTCAACAGTACCGTCTATGGGATAACTTGTTATTAGATTAGTTCAAGAAACATCGGTGGATTTCCACAAATGATGGGGGAAGGGTATCATGAAACAAAATCCAATATGAATGGATGAAGGCTAGTTTGATAGCGGGACTCCAATCCATCATCAATATATTAAAGGAAATCAAGAGTTGGAGGACAGATTACATAAAGGTTGTGATGTATAGTTCTACTACTGTGTTGAAGTACAATATTTATGTTCAAGATATTGTCAATTTTATTTCAAGATGCCTGAAAATGTGGACTTTTATGCATGTATTGTTTTTTATTATTGTTATTAAAGACAAATTATATTTATGACTACACATGAAAACAACGCGTTCAGAACATGATGATGTTACCAATCCCAAGGAAGAATATTATGTTGATGATCAAACTAAAAAATTATTAGGGGATCAATATATGTTGGTGAGAACAACAACCATGATTCAAAATTACAGTGTTGAATAGAATTATCAATGTAATCTTCATAAGTACAAAATTTGAGGTTGGTTGGAATAAATTTGGCCAAACTATTTACCCATACATTTTAACATTCAGTATTTATCTGGGGCTCACAATGAGGATGAATTTTACTATTTATATTGATTCATGGAGATACATCCAACCTATAATGAAGGAAATCCTTTGTAATGATATATTGTAAATTTTATGATATTATTTCTCTATTTTACTGAAATATTACATAATGAAACAATGGTTAATTTTTATTATTCATTTTATAGTTTTTATAAAATATTTCCATAAAACATTTGTCTTAATGGCCACTAAATAATCCCATATAGGCTTTCAGAATCATAATATGATGTTACATATTAGGGATGTTAAGGGGAAATTAAATCCCATCCCACCAGTTAGTTATACAAACATTATAAAGAAGGAATGTAGGAGTGATTTCATCAATTGTCACAATAACAAATCATCTTAGGTGACTTTTCGTTGATAAAATATTATCTAAAATTATTTTTTTTATCCATGATGATTAAAAATTTTCAATTTAATAAAACTAAAAATTGATATGAAAATAAAGAAAGTGCATAAATAATAATTTACCACTATAAAAAAAGCAAGGATGGGGTATGCTTCATTATGGAAGAAATAGGTATATATTTTAAATCAATAATAAAGGTTTAGTTATGTTATATGAAAAAACACATGTTCCTTTATTTACATCCATATTGATAAATCAAATCTGAATCCACTTCCATCCCACATCGTATGCTATGGAAGGAGGCCTGTTTAAATTAGAAGGGTAAATTAGTTGATGAAAACACAAAAATGGTATGGGAAGCATGTGTAAGTATGACATTTCTGTGATTTGTTATGATTTATAAGAATATTATATAAAAATATATATTTCTTTTCATATTTTTTATATGGTTTTGACACAAGAATTAACAATGAATGTTCCAAAAGAAACGCTACATTCAGTAGACTTGAAGTACCCTAATCAATATCGTCATGTTAGAGGATTAGGTTTTGGAGACCGTCCTCGAAAATATTTCAAGAAGATAAAACCACATGAACATACATATAATATGGTTATCTGATTTCAAACACAAATAGACCCACTATAAGAAATTACTGTTCTATCTGGTTTAGCATAACAATGTATGAAAAAGGATCAAAGTGAACCGGTGGTGGAGCAAAGATCTCAACATGACCCAAATAATCCCACTATCTTTGAGGATGGTTATTCCCCGAACCACATACCATACCATTGGTAATCAATAACATTCACTCCATACCCCATGCCCTACAACCAAAACCCTATACCGTGTACCATAAACTATAAAACCATTACCTGAAATCCAATACCCTACAACTTAAATCGTAAAACATAAAACCAAAACACTACACACTAAACCCCATACCCCTATCCCTACATCCTAAACCCAATACAATACACAATAAACACTAAACCAAACACCCAATAACCTAAACCCTAAACCCTACACCCTAAACCATATTCCTAACACCATAAACTCTAAACCCTATATCATAAACCCTAACCCCTACACCCTAAACCCTAACCCTACACCCAAAACCTAATACACTTCATAGTAGGTTCTGAAACCTACACCCTACACCCTATACCATATACACTAAGACATAAATCCTAAACACAATACCATATACACTACATCATAAAATCTAAACCCAAAACTAGAATCCCAATACACTACACCCTAAACCATAAACCCTACACCCTAGACCCTATACCCAACACCCTAAACCCTATACCCCACAACCTAAACCCTAAACCCTACGCCCAGAACCCAATACACTACTCCAAAAACCAAAAAAACCTCACAACCAAAATCCAATACCGTTTATCCTAAATCCACTACGCCACATTCTAAACCCTAAAACCTACAACATAAACCCTATAACACAAACTGTACACCTAATACCCTATAGAACTAAACACTATAACCTAAATGGTAAACCCTATACCCAAAACCCTAAACTATAAACCCCAAACCCTAAACTCTATACCCTACAACCAAAACCCTAAACCCAACCCCCTAAACCTTATAGCCTATAAAAAATTCCCTAAACCCTACACCCAATATCCCATACTGTAAACCATAAACCATACTAACTAAACTAAATACCCTACACCCTAAACCCTATACCTCATACTCTTAACCCAAAACCCAAAACCATACTCCCAAAACACTAAACCCAAGTCCATAAACATTATACCCTACAAACTAAACTATAAACCCCATCCCCTACCACCAAAATGCTAAAACCTACCCCCTAGACCCTATACCATAAACCATAAACCCTAAAACATATACCCTAAACAATATTCCTTACACCTTAAATGAAAAACAATACAGCCTAAATAGTACACCTTACCTCTTAAACCCTAAACCATATACCCTACACCCTACACCCAACACCCTAAACCCCACACCCGAAACCCAATACCATAAACCACAAAGCATATACCATGCACCATACACCGTAGACCATACACCCTAAAACCTAAAGACGAAACCCTAAACCATATACTATACACCATAAACCCAAAACCTAACACCACTAACCCCATATTGTGCCCCATAAACCTTAACCCGACAACCTAAATCGTGTACACGTCACCCAAAATCCTAAACCCTACACCCTAAACCCTACAACCTAAACCCTACACCCTTAACACTATACCCTCTATCCAAAACCATATACCATGTACAATCAACCCTTAAACCTACACCATATACCCCACACCCAACCCCCTACACCCTAAACCCTAAACCCTATACCCAAAAAACAATAAATTACACCCTAAACTATAATCCCTACACTCTAAACCCCATACCCTACACCATAATCACTAAACCATACAACTTAATCGCAAAACCCCACACCGTAAAACATATTCCCTATAACTTAAACCCTAAACCATACACGAATAACCAAGTACCATAAACAATTATAATAAAACATACACCCTAAATCGTATACCATACAATATATACCCTAAAACCTTACCCTAAATCATATAACACACACCATAAACCCTTAACCTTACACCGTAAACCAGATACCCTACTCCCTAAAACCTAAACCCTACAAAATAAAGCATAAAACCTACAATCTAAACGTTAAACCCTACACTCAAAACCCAACATTGTAAACCATATACACTACACACTAAACACTAAACCATAAAACCTAAACCGTATAACCTAAACCCTACACTATAAACCTTAAAACCTACACACAAAACCTAATACCCAACACTCTAAACCGCAAAATATACACTCTAAACCATATTCCCTAAAAACAAACCCATAAACCCTACACCCCAAATCCTAAAACCCACAAACTAAAACATAAACAGTACACCCTAATCCCTAAACCCAACAACAACAAAAAATACCCTATGTTGTAAACCCTAAACTGTACAACGAGAACCCTATATTGTATACCCAAAACCATTTTCCAAATCCATATACCCTAAAAACTTAAACCCCACATCTTTAACCCTATAAACTAAACCCTAAAAACTAAACCTTATACCGTAAACCCTACCCCATACACCCTAAACCCTATATAGTTCACCCAGAAACATATGCCCAACACCATAAACATTATACCCTACACCCAAAACCATTTAACATACACACTGAAGCCTATACACTACACCCTAAAACCTAAAACCTAGACCCTAAACCATGAACCATCCACCATAAACCCTAAAACATACTCCCTGAACCCTATACCCCACACCATAGACCCTAAACCCTACATAATAAACCCTTAACCTTATAGCATATACCCTATACCCAGCACTCAACACCCTATACCCTAATCCCTAAACCATATACCCTACAATCTAAACCCATTACTCCACAACCAAAACCTTAATCCCCAAACCCTAAACCCAATATCATACACCCTCAACATCAAATCCAACACCCTAAACCCTAAACCCTAGACCCTAAATCAGAAATGATAAACTCTACACCATATACCTAATAACCTACACCATTGACCCTAAACCATACACCCTGAGCCTTATACAATACACAATAAACACTAAACCCTACACCCTATACACTATTCCCTACACCATAAGCCTTAAAACCTATATCCTATAGCATATACCCTTTACTCAATGCCTAAAACCCCATACCATGCACCTTAAAGCATCGATAACACACCCTCAAAACCACACCCAAAACCCTATTCCTTACACCATCAACCCTAATCCCTACACACAAAATCCTATAACCTACACCCCAAAACCTAAACCCTATACCCTAAATCCTATTCCATACACAATACACCCTAAACCCTGCAACCTATACCCTATACCATTAACTCTATACCCCACCCACTAAACCCTACACCCTACACCCAAAACCTTATACCCTATATCAATAACCCTAAACCCTACATCGAAATCCGCAAGACCGACACACTTAACCCTATACACTACACGATGAAACTATAAAACATACATGATAAACCGTATTGGATACACTATAAAACGAAAACCCTAGTCCCTGAACCCTTTTCACTACTCCTTAAATCCCAAATCCTATACACTAATCCTTATACCCTACACCCTACGCCCTAAACCGCAATCCAAAAATATTATACCGTACATCCTAAACCTCATACTCTACATCCTTAACCTTAATCCCTACAACCTAAACTATATACCCTGAACCATAGACCATAAACCCTAAAAACTAAACCATATACTGTAAACCCAATAACGTAAATCCAACACCCTAAAACCTATAATTTTCACCCAAAACCATAAGCCCTAAAACTTATACCATTCACCCAACACCCAACATCTAAAACAATATACACTACTCCCAAAACCATAATCGATATACCCAAAACCATATATGCTATACAAAAAACCCAAAACCCAAAATTCTAGACCACATACCCTACACCATAAACCTTAAACCCTATACCATATACATAAAATCATAATTCCTAGACCATAAACCCAATAACCAATACCCTAAACCCCATTACATATACCCTATACCTATACCCTACACCATAAACCCTAAACTCTGTCCCCTAAACCTAAAACCCTAATCCCTAGCACTTAAATAATTAACCCTACACCCTAAACCGTAGACCATACATACTATGCCCCAAACCCTACACCATACACACAAAAACCTAAACCCTAAACCCAATACCATACACCCAATGCCATAAACCATACACCCCAAACCCTATACCCTATACACTATAATATAAAAAATTGATTCATAGAAGAAGTTCTAGTAACCTCCGATGACTAAATCTCGTTAAAAAGAATATAATATAGTGGTGTTTGATCAAAACACCACTATATTTTTATTATTTCAACAATTATTTGAATTTTTAATTAAAATGATGCTAAATGTTTTTAATATACCCTAATTCATCCCCCTCCCCCACTCCCTCAGTGGGAACCCATCCCCTTTCCACCCCTCCTTCCCCAACCTCCTCATCTCCCTTCCCGGAAAATGACCCCAACACTACAACCCCTATTCCCGCACCCCTTTGAGCTACCTCTTCACTTATCAGTGGAGACCCCAACCCCCATGAAAACCCCCTCTAACCTCGACCCATGTGACCCCCCTAGGACCTCACTCTCCACAACTAGATTCCCCTCCTCAATGGCAAAGCAGATCCCCCCCTCTGACCTCCCTCTCCCCAGATCAGATCCCCTCCTCAGCAGCAAAGTAGACCCCCTTAAAGGTTGCATCATCCCCACCCTAAATATATTATTGAGTAACATTAGATGGAAAATCATGGGTGAGAAAAAGGGTATAGAATTTTTTAAAATTCTTTCAATAGTAATTTATATAGGTGATTTTGTTTTATAATGTGTTATTTGAATTTTGAAGTTATTTGTTTGGAGTTACAATAATCATTGATTTTGGTTATGTTTTGTTAAATTTAAAAATTAAATTCTTTTATTATATAATTAGGTTATTGAATATAGATAATTCATATTTTCATGATTTTTATTTGAAATTAATTAATTACCCATGGTTTTATATATGTTAATTCCACCAATTTTAGAAATATATATAATTGATTCTATTTTCATACTCATGACCAATTAGTGGTTGGGTTTGGGGTCACACATGGTTTAATAACCAACCCTATAATGGTCTATAAGGATAATGGACTAAAAATTGAGATATTAGAACCTTTTTAAATTTATATTAATCCTTATTGTTTTATGAATTTGTGAGGAATATTTTAGAACAATAAAATCTATCGTATAATGATAGAGTAGTTAGGGTTATTTTTTGCATGCACGGTAATCAATTATTATTAATGGTAACTACAATTAATGACTTATTTTCATCGATTTTATTTTAACAAACATGATTTTTAAGAGAACTATTTATAGTGTATAGTTTTTTTTGAATTCAAATGTCTAATTTTTTATTATTTTCTTTGAAAATCAAAATCAAAATAATTATAATTTATGATAACATCATGTTTTTTTATATTTATCTCTAATTAATGGAACATCCGATTTGATGTTATGTTAAACAAGTTTATTTATATAATTCTTGGAATAACATGAAGTCACACTAAACTAGTGCAATAGTATATATACATATAGAATTTTATATTTTAGGTATGCGTGACATATCTTGATATTCATTTAAAGTATAATTTTAATTCATATTTTTAAATTCATTCTCTTTGTCTTAGTTAAATCAGGAGAAATGGTTTGTACATTACCCAATGTTGAGAATTTTTTAATGGAATTATCCCTCCATAGTTAGAAGACTAGGGTATAATGCAACATTTATTTCTCTAATAATGAAAATTCCTAGAAATGACATTGATGTAAACCTTAATCCTCTAATCAATGAATTATGAGAATTATAGTATTACTGGATTGAAATATATAATGATTCAGCAAGGAAACTATTCAAAATACTAAATTCTTTAATGTGGAAAATTAGTTCCTTTTCTGGATGAAGAAATTTTCCTAGTTGGAACACTAATACAGGATTTCCTTATTAGGTTTTAAATTTTTATTTTGATCCATAATGATTAAATAAAATCATAAAATGATGTTTTATGTGTCATCTTCAATTTATTCATGTTTCTCATAAATCAAGGTTTAACAAGACACAATTCAATTTATATATTGACATGAGAATTCCATAGAATGTGTTATCTAGATTAAAAATCATAGGATATTTAATGAATGTCACTAAATAATTTTTAAAATTTCATTAGTTTAAAGAAGGGGGAAAGGGTAAGAGGTATAATATCTGATGAAGCTGGTATAGAACAATCGAAGAAAAATAGTATATTTTTGAATCATCCATATTGGGAGTTTAATTTTATATGTCATAATCTTGAAATGATTCATTTGAGATGAATGTATGTGAATAAGTAATTTTCATAGTTCTTTATGAGAAGGGTAAATAAAAATATTACCTTAATGCTTATAAGGATTTGGATTCAATGAATATAATTCATGTTTATTGGGAAGAAAAGAAATAAAAGTATCCATTGGAAATTTTTATAATGAAAAATAATGATAAATACAAATTCTTTCGAAATTTGAATAATGTAAAAGTAAAAAATTGTTATACAAGTAACATCTTATGGTGAGTTGACTTAAAACATAGAATGTTACCTAGACTGAAAAGACATGACTCACATATTTTTATGGATTATTTGTTTCCATTGTCTTTGTATAATACATTACATAAAAAATAAATTTTGGTTCTAGTTGAATTTCTTTTACCTTTTTCAGAGAGAAATTTTGGAAAAACAATAAATCCAACTAATCTTGATAAACATCTAGATATAATAGTTTTAAAACTATATCATTTGTAGATGTTATTTTCACCTTATTTCTTAATAATCATGATTCATTTCACTATTATTTTGTATGTTGATGCTAAAAATGTTGTACCGGTACACTATCGATGGATTATCCACTTGAGATGTATATGGATACTTTATTTATTTTCATTGGTGAATAAATTTTATCAAAGCATTGGATAATTTTATTAATATGTTTCTTATTTTTTTCCATCAGGTACTTAGTTAATTTGAATTCATATGTGAGGAATAAAGATAAACTAGAAGGATATATTACTGAATGTTACATAACCATAGTTTACTTGAACATCTATTCTAGGTATTTGGATGGTATTGAGACAAGATTCAATTCTATTTTAGGTGCTTGCGATGACCCCACTAATTAAATTTTTAAAACTAATTCATTGGTATTTCCATCTATTGGAAGACCAATTGGAATGGGGTCCAATTATACAATAACTGAATTGGATTTGTTACAATCAAATTGATGTGTTCTACACAATAGTGTCATTATAGATCAATTTATAGAATAATTCCTATTGGAATCGAAGAGGTGACTCAGGGGTCAAGCTCGAAATGAGATGGAATTAACAAAATATGTTAATAATGATCTTATTGAATGGTTAACCCATCATGTCATTATATAATCATATTCATATTATTGATATGTAGATATATTTTCTATGTTAAAATTAGTGTCTTATAAATTTTTTCTAGATAATGAATGATGAAAATCGAGGAGAAATACCTAATGATTTTGATTTTGTTGGATCAAGGATCTCTAAGGAAGGATAATAGATTTGATTCCTATAATATTAATGGCTTCAGGTTTCATACAATTTATCATGAATAAGACTTGAAAACTCATAATAGTGGTTCATTTTTATTCTAAGAGGTGTGATATTATGGGAATTTGAATGATATAATAGAACTAAAATATCATGTCCAGTTTTCATTTATCATATTCAAATGCATGTTCATAAACATTGATAGGGGTATAATGAAATATATATTATATTTTACCTAATTGATACCGGTGATCATGTAGATCATAATCCATTTATATTGTATTTCCAAGGGAAGATGGTTTATTATGTGGATGGTGAAATACATGATGATTGGAGCGTTTTTGTACACTTAAAGTAGAGAGACGTATATGACTTGGGTTATGAAGATCAATTGATGCCTTGTGACAGTGAACCTCATCAACCATTAAAAATTAAATAGTTTTTTCCTGATAATATTAAAATAGTATAACATGCAAGAGAAGATGAAAATGAAGGACTCGCCACAATAGAGGGTGATAGTAATAAAGATAATGAAGATGAAGATAATTTAATTTATAAATTGGTAATGAAAAAATATTTCATTTTCTAATGGATTAGTTTTTTGTACATATATACATTGTTAAAGTTTTTGTGTAAAGAACATTTCGTTATTAGTTTTTTATACAGTTAATATACATTAACCATTTAAAATTCAAGAATTATAAGAACAAAAATATCTTAGGTTCCTAGTCAATCAACAACTCAGAGCACACTACCACTACAGTCAACTTAAAAGGATCCTAGTGATTCTATTTTTCCCGAGATTTCTAGTGAGAGGGTTGTTTCCCCATATGTTATTGGTAGACCACTGCCTAATTCATCACTAGTGATGGAGTAGTTTTTCACCCTTATATCCACGGGATATTTGCGAGTTACCATTACTGGTATGTATGAATTTTTTCAAAAAAGAATTATATTTTATTAATTTTTTTATCAAATTAGTTAAATAGAAAAAGACAACCATATAAGGGATATAAATATAAAAATGATAGATGAGTGGGACCTGAATGAATTTATGAGTATTGTTCCATTTGACGAGTTCAGGTGCCTATCGGTGAAGCTACCAAAATCTATGGGAAAATTCTTGGGCAGCTTGTTCATGAGATGGTGGGCTTTCCCATTAATTATAATGATTGGAGGAATATTCCTATAAGTTGAAAAAATGAGTCCCTTCATAATAAATAAAAGGTAATATTAATTTAATATTCTATGCTAAATAATTTTAAAAACCTGATAAAACTTTTATAATATAATGTTAAAGTGTTATTATTTCTAGATATTTTTTCATTTTGATGCCCCTCACTCTATTTCATTAACATGGAATTTAAAAAATTTGGGTAAGTAATGGAGATATTTTAATTGAATATTATGGAATGAGTTTTGTAAAAATTCTCTGAGCTCATGAGAAATGTTTTATAACATGCCTAAAGGAATTTCTCATGAGCAAAAGAAGCTCTTTGTCGATATCAGCATGGATTCACTTCATGTGGTAATTACATATTTTATTATATAATAATATCATAAACACAATAATATCATAATTTTTTTTATTTTTCTATTTTTAGAATGAATTATCTAAAAATAATTTGGTGAATTGTGAGAAGAATGTCATTCATCACATCGCATGATCTCAATTTTGTTATTGAGAAAATGAATAATTTTGGTTTTTATTTTATTCATTATTATTTATATAATTTTATTATAAGTCATGGTTTTATGTAAATTGTATAAATATTTTAACAATGCATAATTAATTAGTTCATTTTGTAGGATGAATAGAGAAGTGCTTTAAAGTGCCTAGAAAACCTGATGGAATTTCTGTAAATAACACTACCAAAGATGTTTGAGTATTTAAATTTCATTACAATTTCATAATAATTCCTTAGCATAAAAATTTAATAATGAAAAATATATTATGAAAACAAAAAATAAATAAACACAATTAAATGGGGATGTTTATATAGATCAAACAATTCCAATTTTGTGTCATTTTGATACATCTAACTAGTCCCAATTAATTGTGTTTACAGATTGTTTGTTGTTATAATATAATTTTCATTATTATGTTTTTATATATTTTAAATAACCCTAAATAATAATGAAAATTTTATTAATTGGATATCATTATTATTTTCAGATAGTTTAAAAATCATTTCTATTATTTTTTGTATTAACAAGTTAAAATTCAGAAAATCTGGGATGTAAACCCAGAACAATTATCATCTGTTTCCCAGAATGATACAGTTGTAATAGTTTCTAGGAGTCAGTATACTGGACAGGTACATGGGATGGGTTGTGGGCCTACTCCATCAACTACCTTTGTTAAGGCATCATTATTTCTTACTTCTACACCCGGTGGGGGTTAGAGTAGTGTCATTGATCGGGAATCACAATGAAAATTTGCAAGATTGAAAGAAAAATTGCATGAATACGAATATTAAAGAAAAAAAAGGATAAATGGTGGTCGAAAATGGAAAATTGTTAATTTTATATATTTCATTAGATGACCTTCGGGGTTATGGAGGAACATTAAAGCCATATATCTCATCCCACCAAGGGAAATTCAAAATTGCAAAGATTATTCACACATTTTCCAAGAACATATACAACATCCATAAATAAAAATAAAAAGAAAATTATTTATGGATCATGAAGTTTCAGTCATACTGACCACATCATGTTATAAACTGATGTGTGGTTGATTTCTATATAATAAAAAAAATTATAAACTATTATCTGTGAGCATGAAAAATGTTTGATCTTGATTTCTCATTTTTGACTAAGTAAACACTTATGAAGGAAAAAAAATCCATTAAAAAAGTTTTAGGGGTCAAAAATATGTAAATAATATCATATTTTCCTAAACTCTTAGAAAAAATACTATAGATTTAATTGTGATATGTAGGAACTGATGAAAAATCATTCTGAATTATGGTTTGGCTGTTATTCCCCAAAACGTGTTTTTAGTGTTTTAAAACACTAAAACTTATGTGGATTGATCAAAACCATAGAAAAAGATAATATATTGATTTTAAATCATGGGAAAATCAAAACTATGTTTTTTTATATGTACATGTATAAAACACAACAATCCAACATGCGGTGTGTCCTGAATTACTTAGCATACACTTCTGAATGGTACAAAATCTATTAAAAAAGTGTTAGGGGGTCAAAACCAGTCAGACAATGTAATTTTACACTAAAATCATGTGAAAACCCATATATATAATTTTTAAATGTTGGGATAGCATTCCATTCTGAATTACGGTTTGTCAGTTATGGCCGTAAATGCGTTTTTAGTGTTCTGAAACACTAAAACATAAAAGGAATTGTCAAAATAATATTAAAGTCTCATATTGATGTTTAATAATTGAAAAACCACCACTAGGTTATTTTTGACATTTACAAGAATCCAAATACCAATCTGACATGCGGTGTGGTCGAAATTACTCGGTATAAAATTTTAAATTGTACAAAAGCCTTTAAAAACAAGTGTTAGGGGTCAAAACTAATAATTTGTTTTCATATTTCCCTAAAATCCTGGAAAAACAATTATATATTTAATTTTTAAATATAGGAACTAATGAAACTTCATTAAAATTTCTGGTTTATCCATTATGGATATAAATTAATTTTCAGTGTCTTGAAACACTAAAATGTTTTTTTGAATTGTCTAAACCGTAGAAAATGACCCCATATTGACATGAAATCATGGAAAAAAAATTTGAGTTGTTTTTTATGGGTAAAAATAGACAACACATCAAACAAAGTTGTTTTTTGGTCATAATTACTTAGTATATATGTCTAAATGGTACAAAATCCCTTAAAAAAAGTGTCATGGTGGTCAAGACATGGAAAATGACATCAGGTATCCCTAAAATCACCTAACAAAGTCCATATATTTAATTTGGAAATTTTCTAACTGACAAAACATCATTACGAATTACAGTTTTCCTATTATGGCTGTAAAAGTGTTTTTAGTGGTTTAAAACACTAAATCATGCGGGGAATTGTAAAAATAATAGAAAACGACCTCATATTGATGTGAAATCATGGTAAAACCATGGGTGCCTTGTTTTTGTTGTGTACATAGATAAAACATGTTAATTAGACAAGTAGTGTGGACATAATTACTTGGTATACACTTTAGAAAGCTACATAAGACTATAAAAAGAAGCATTGGGTTCCAAAACCAAGAAAATAATGTCAGATTTCCTTGAAACCTAGGTAAAAATGCCAAATATTTAACTGTGAAATTTAGGAACTAACAATACATCATTTTGAATTACAGTTTTCCCATTATGACTGTAAATGTGTTTTTAGTGTATTAAAACACTAAAATGTCTGTGGATCGATCAAAACCAGAGAAAATGACCTATTATTGATTTAAAATCATAATACATCTATCTTGGAGTTGTTTTTGACATATACACATAGGGAAAATGGAAATATTGCATTCAGTGTGTTTGGAATTACTCAGTATACACTTTTGAAAGGTTCACAAGCCTTTAAAAAAATGTATTGGAGGGTCAAAACCAAGAAAATGAAGTCATATTTCCCAAAACTCATGATAAAAAAACCATATATTTAATTTTGAAATTTATGAACTGACCTCACATCATTCCAAAATATGATTTTCCCGTTATGTATGTAAACACCTTTTATGTGTAATAAAACACTAAAACATGAGCAGAAAGGTAAAATTCATTGAAAACGACCTTGGGTTGATGTGAAATATTGCGAAAATCACTACTGAGTTGTTTTCAACATGTATGCATAAACAACACTTCAATTCGATGGGCGGTGTGGCCGAAATTACTCATTATACACTTTTGAAATGTGCAAAAGCCATAAAAAAGTGTTGAGGTTCAAAACCAAGAAAATGATCTTAGATTTACCTGAAATAATTGGAAAAAAACCATAGATTTAATTGTGAAAAGTTGGAGCTGATGACACATCATTCCAAATCATAGCTTTTCCATTATGTTTGCATACACGTTTTTAGTGTTTTAAAACACTAAAGCATGAAAGGAATTCTCAAAACAATAGGAAACAACCTCATATTGAAGTGAAATCATGGGAAATCCACCTATTATACGTTTTGGATGTATTCATGTAAACAAACCATTAATATGATGTGCGATTTGGATGGAATTACTCAGTATACACGTCTGAAAGCTATAAATGCCTTTAAAAATAAGTGTCAAGGGGGTAAAAATCAAGAAATCGTTGATTGATTTCCCTAAAATCATCAGACAACAACCATATATATAGTTGTGAAATATTGTAATTAAAACATGTCATTATAAATTAAAGTTTTCTCGTTATGGTTGTAAACACGTTTTTGATTTTAAAAACACTAAAAAATACATGAAACTATCAAAACCATAAAAACATCTCAGA
Organism: Viscum album; assembly: GCA_963277665.1. NCBI lineage: Eukaryota > Viridiplantae > Streptophyta > Magnoliopsida > Santalales > Viscaceae > Viscum > Viscum album. Next base: position 1,593,757,626 of record OY728120.1, read on the forward strand.
TTTATGTGAAATCAAGGTAAAACCACTGCTATGTTTTTTTGACATGTACATGAAGAAAAAAAATTAATATGACATGAGGTGTGGTTGTAATTACTCATTATACATTATATAAAGGTACAAAATAATTTAAAATTGGGTTTTAAGGGGTTTCAAAACCAAGAAAATGATGACAGATTGACCTAAAATCATGGTAAAATAACAATATATTTAATTTTGAGATGTATTAACCAATGGAACATCATTCCTAATTATAGTTTTCCTATTATATCTATAAACACATTTTTAGTTTTTTTAAACACTAAAACATGCGTGGAAAGGTCAAAACCATAAGAAATGGCCTCAAATTAATTTGAATCACGGGACAAATTTTTATTACGTATCTTTCAAGCACACTGCACATTATTTTAAAAATAAATTAGAATATCTACTTATCCCTTTTCAGTTTCAAGAGTTTAATCATAACTTAAAAATTAATGTTTATGTTTTCAAAGTTTTTTTCATTATATATTATTTTTTTATGTTAAAATTTCTTATATTTGATTAACATAATAAGAAATTTTATGTGCAGTATTCTAAATATATTCTTTGTCTTTTATCATTTGAAATATTTTTCTTAAATTTCATGGATTTCATTATAGGTGGAAGATACTAGAAGTAGGTCTATGGTTGACCATTCCAATCCACGATATTCTTCATTTGGTAGTCTTCATGGTTTTAAGCTTTATTGGAATGTTAAAATTTTATAAATTGTTTTATTGTAACTGTGAGGTATTATATTTAGTTTTATTTTTTATTTTCCTTTTTTTATAGTTACTGAAATGATGTGGTTGGTTTGAATTGGTGAGACAATGTGGACGTAGAAAAATGCAGTGGAGGTCATGACATGGATGTATATTCTGCATGAGTTATTATTGGACATATTTTATATGTATATTTATAGATGTATAATTTGAATGAGATTGAGGTTATGATGATTGGATGTTTGTATATGACTATCGATGTATGATATATGTATGATGGGATTATCAAATATGCATGTTTTAGTTTATTAGATGACATTTTTTTTAACATTTATTGGTTTTTATTAAATATAAAAAAATAGATTTAGTGACTGTTCTATGTATCCACCGCTAAATGCATGATATATAATATGTTTAGCAGCGAATACCCTTAACCGCTACAAATATGATCCATGGAGGTTTCTATAAATTTATTTATTTTTCCCTTGAATATTTTATTTATAAAGGAACTTCAACAAAATAAACCAGTAACAATGTCCAAATTCTCCAGAAATGATACTTTTAAAAACCTTCGGTAAATTAAAAAAACAACTGCTAAATAACTAAAGACCATGCAATAAGTGTCAATCATAATAACTGACGCTACACTATTGGGAAATTGTTTAAACGTCCGCTAGCTTATGACAAAAAACACTACTATAACAATTTTTTTCAAGTGAAAAACCTTACACTACACATCCCAAACCCTATACCCTACACCCCATAATTTAAACCCCATAGCCTATACCCAATTCCCTATACCATACACCATAAACCCAAATCACTAAACACTACACATTAAAAAATATTCCCTAAACCCTATACCATACACCCTATACCCTATAACCTACACCATAAACCCTAAACCCGAAAGCCTAAACCTGATACCATAAACCATAAACCATAAACCCAACACCATAAACCATATACCCTACATGAAAAACCATAAACCCTAGACCCACTACCCTATACCCAAAACCCTATACCCTTCGACCAAAACCTTATATCCTACAGCATAAACCATATACCATATACCCTTAACCTTTAACCCTAATCCCTACACACCAAACTCTAAACCGAACATCCTAAACCCTAAAAGCTACACCATAAAACCAAAACCTGACACGATAGACATTATACCCTACACCTGAAACTCAAAACCAAACACCCAAAACCATATTCCCTAAACTCTAAACCCTAAACACTATACGGTAAACCCTATACATTAATCCCTAAATCAAAAACACTACAACCAAATCATTTTACCATACACCCTAAAATGTATACCCTATATCCTAAACCCTATACCATACACGAAAATCCCAAAACCCTTCATCCTAAACATTAACGGAAGCTATATACTCTAAATCCTACTCCAAAACCCTATACCCTAGTCCCTAAACACTAAACGCTACATCCTAATTCATCTACCATATACCCTACAACCAAAAACGTAAACCCCAGACCCTATACTAAATTACCTAAACCCTACACCCTAAAACCTAAAACCTACACCAAATACCATAATACATAAACCATATACCCTACAACTGAAATCATGTACCCAACACCATAAAACCTACACCCTAAACACTAGACCATAAACCTAATACCCTACAGCCAAAAAACTAACACCTATAACATAAACCCAAAACCATAAACCATAGACCCTCTACACTACACCCAAAACCCTATACCCTACACCCTAAACCCTATACACCACACCATAATCCCAATACAAATACCCCAAACCCATAACCCCAAAAACTACACCGTAAACCCTAAATCTTACATCCAAAACCCTATAACCTACACTAGAAACCCAAAACCCTACACCAAAAACCCTATACTATAAATAAAAAACCCAAACCCAAAACCCCAAACCATGTACCCTAAACTCAAAAATATAAACACTACATCATAAATCCTATACTATACACCATAATCCCTAAACTGTACACCCTAAGCCATATACCGAACACCCTAAAATGTAATCATTATGTCCTCAACCTTATAAAATACACCCAAAAACCCAAAACCTGACACCCTAAACCATACCATACTCCATAAACTATAAATACAACTCCCTAACCCTATACCCTCGTCCATAAACCCTAAACCCTACACCAGACACACTAAATCGTACACCCTTCACCCTCCACCCAAAATAATGCACTCTAAACTCTACACCATAAACCCTCTATCATGCACTGTCATCCCTAATCCTTACACCCAATACCCAATATCCTACCACTAAAAACATAGGGTTATTAGAGGGGAATATTTTTTCATTTAGTGGGGGTTATAACCGCCTCTAAACACTTTAGCAGTGGTTACCCAAAAAACACCGCTAATGTGGCCTCCTACTTTTATTAGAGGCGGTTTTGGATAATCACATGTAATGTCATATGAATTTACTGGTGGATAATTATATGTGTTTCTAAACCACATTAAATTTTAAAGGAAAATACATTCTAAACCACCACTAGAATATTTATTTTGAAATTAGTTATTTGTTGTTGTTTGAAACCCACATCTAAATTGACAATAAGTGGGGTAGTTCTCAACCACCCCAAATAGGAAGGTGGTTTTCAACTACCCCAAATAGGTAGGAGGTTGAAAATTAACCCTAAATTTACCCTCGTATTCACCATATTTGGGGCGATTGAAAACCACCCCAAAATTTTCATAATTTTTTTATTTGAAACTATGGAGAGACACCATAGACCACTGACTCTACATAGGCTAGCCTCTTTGCCCATCAGACATAAAAACCACATAGTCCACTTCTCTAGCTACACATGGTCGCTCAGTTATCCTAACCTAAACGAAAGGCGAAAACCCCTATCACACTACTCTAGCAGAAGGGGTCGGACATAATAACTGCTTCTTGTAGTGATGGCGTATTCCATTATTTTTTAAGAGAGGATAAGGAATACCTTGATTCTGATATGGGATTGGAGTCTTAGTACTTTTCAGCAACACTTTAGGAAAAGGAGGTTCCTTGTAGTAGCATGCACCTAACAGGATTCGATCTCGAAACCTCCTCATCAAAACCTTGAGCGACTTCCACTTGGGAAGATTGTATTTTGATTAATATATTACACATTTTAGTATTTATATATGTTCAATTATTTATATAATAAAATATTTTTTGTTAAAATATATACTGCTCAAATATATATATATATATATCATAGAAATAAGAATACATATTATATTTATATATGAATATAAATATAAAAAAATTATCATATTTAAATTTAATTATTTATTATATTTATTTATATACATTTGTATATCATAAAGTGTAAATTATATATTATATTTTTTTCTATGTCTATGTCATATATTATACTAATATACTATATATTTATATAAAAATATGTGTATAAATATACAAATACGATGTTATATTATATAATACTTATTAGAAAATATATGTATATTTATATATTTCATATTTATATGTATTCAACTCAAAAATAAATATATATATTTTATATATGTTATATTAATATATATATAATATAATATATTTGTATTTATATATATATATATATATCATATATCATATATATATATATATATTACCCAGATATATTATTTATATATATTTATATATATATTATTTATACATACACAGTTCAACAAATAACACAAATATATATATTATTTATATGTATAAAAAATATATATTATATATTTATATGTATAGAAATATATATTATATATTTATATATGTATAAAATTTCATATATTTTTATTATATTATATTTAATATACATACAATTATTGTAATATATTTGTAATTTATTTAAAATCTAGTATCTGAATGCTGGACACTTTGGGAAGCTCGCAATCAAGTAAGGCTTGGTGGCAAGAGATCACTATTAGCACTTCAGATCCGTATGAGATTGTTAATTGTAGAATTGTCTACCCTCTTCATGAACGGTTTGCATGCGGGTATTCTGGGGTCCTTTGTGGGTGGACAGCGTGCTCATGCCCTACAGCGAGGGAGATGGGTTAGATGGCAACCCCTGGTTGGCGGGTTAAAATTGAACGTGGATGGTTCTTGTTCGAGGGGGTGGGGGGGTCATGAGGGGCAGTGGTGTTCTCCGGGATTGCTGGGGTTTAGTCCACATTGCTTTCAGCGCCTATTATGGGTCATACACTTCTACAGGTGAGGAGTTTAGAGCCCTCCTTACGGGTCTCACTCTGTGCAGAAGGAGAGGTCTCCGGGTGACGGAGATTGAATCAGATTCGGTAGTTCTGGTTAGATCTCTTCAGGGTGCTTGTGATGTGGCTTGGAATCTGATGTACGTTTTTAGAAGGTGAAAAGCGGAGACCAATCAGGGCAGGTTGATCCATCATAGTGTGAGAGAATCCAACTTGGCAGCTCATGCATTGGCTCGCGGGGGCAGGCCAGAGGAGACTTTAATAGTGTATGACAGTATTAATTCTCTTCCTCCCGAGTGTGTCAATGTGATCCGGAAGGACTCAGTTGGTCTTCACTACTTTCGACCTCCGTGATTTGTATCCTTTGAGTTTCATGTCTTCTTAATAAAAAAAATAACTTTCAGTCCAGTTAAAATATATATTATATATATATAATAAAATATTTCCATATAGATAAAATTTTACACATATTTATATATAAATATATTTCACATATATAAATATATCAATATATATATATATATAGTTATATTATGTAATCAATATGTGTGTAATATATTAATTTAAATATTTATCTATATAAAAATATAAAATTAGTAATTTATTTTTAAATATTTATTCATATTTTTATTTGTATATATATATATATTATGTATTTATATATTTATTTGTCAGTATATATATATAATGTGTGTGTATATATATAATGTATATATATATATAATGTATATATATAATGTATATATATATATAATGTATATATATAATGTATATATATATAATGTATTTATATATTTATTTGTATATATAGGTATGTATGAAACACATTACATATTTATGAATACAACTAGATGAATTTATATTATATATTTTGTATAAAGAACATATATATCATATAAACTATCCAATATACATTATTTATATAATACATACATGTTTATTTATATGCATGTTTGTGTAACTATCTATATAATATATTATTATTATTAGCACTATTATATAAATTAAAAAAACTACAAAGGATTTTATATGATAAATTCTTTAAATAAGTAATATTTATGTATATATTTACATAATATATTTATTCATTTATATAATAATTAATAGTATTTGAAATAATCTTTTTATAAAAATAAATAGATATTAATGCGCACATTATATAATTGTATTTATGTATACATATAAATAAAAGTAAATACAATCATAAAAATTATTTATGTAAAATTATTTAACTAATATGTTCATATAATGTATTTAAATAGATTTATATATTGTGTTTTAATTATATCCATATAAATTATATGGAATTTGTTTTTTAAGAAAATAGTGATGAGTTTGAATCTCATATATTATAATAAATTAATGATTAAAGAATGGAGTGGGTTGTGAACCCCAACTATTTTCATTGAAAAATTATTTATATATATATAATTCCACTATAATCCCACAAAATAATTCTATTCATATATATATATAGCACTCCTATTAATTAAATTACCAACAATTGTTTCTTAACTGCCTTTAAAATCGAACCAAATATTAAAATATAATAATAAAAATATTATAGGGGTTGTGAACCCCCTCTAAATTCAATGATTACTAGGGTCTTTTAATAACCCCCTAAAATATTATAGAAAATGAATTTAGAGGGGGTTGTTTGTAACACCTCGCAAATAAATGCTACCAATCTACAGTTTATTTGTACTATACATCCAAAAATCTAAACCCTACACTCGGAACCCCATTCCTTACTCCCTAAACCCTAAATCCTACACCCTAAACCCTAAACCCTATACCCCAAACCCTAAAACCTACTCCCTAATCCCTATACCCTAAACCCTATAACAGAAACCCTAAACCCAATTCTATACACACAAAACCCTAAATCGTACGCATTAAACCCTAAAACTCTAAAACCTACACCCTAAAATTTAAACCCTACCCTTAATCGTGATTGCCTACACCTTAAACACTAAACCTTATGCGCTAACCCTAAAACCAAAATCCTAAACCCAAAACCCTATACCCCACACCAAAAACCCAAAACCCTACATCTTATACCATATACCGTTAACCCTAAACCCTACACATAAAACCTTATACCCTACATCCTAAAACCTAAAATTTAACCCCTAGACCATAAACAGTATACCCAACCTGTTAAACCCTATACCGAACACCATAAACCCTAAACCCTACACCCTAAAACCTATACACTACATCCTACACCATAGACCACAGACCCTACAGGCAATAGCCTGCACACTACACCCTATAAGCTACATAGTATACCCTTCACCCTAAACCATATACCCTCACAATGAATCCTATAAAAACACCCTAAACTCTACACCCTACTACATAAAACATATACTTAACACCCTAAACCATAAACCATACAGCCTAAAGCCTATTCCATGCAACTAAAACCCTACACCCTACACCCTACACCCTATAGCCTACACCCAAAACCCTATACAATACTCCATAAATAATATATCATGCACCCTGAACCATATACCATATACCCTATACTCAAAACCCAAATCCCTACAACATAACCATGAACACTACACCATAACCCATGAACCCTAAGCCCTACACCCAAAACCCAAAACCCAACACCCTACACCCAAAACCCTAAACCTTACACGCTTAATGGGATAACATAAACCCTAATCCCTATATGCTAAACCCTATACCCAGCACACAACACCCAAAACATTACACAACAAACCCAATAGACTACACCCTAAACCCTATACTATATATCGTTCACCCTACACCCAAAACCATGTACCTACACCTCAAACGATTAATCTGACACCCTATACCGACTCCATAAATTGCTAAACCCTACACCCTGAACACTATACCATACACCCAAAACACCAAACCCTACACCCTAAGCCAAATACCCTACAACATAAACCAGAAAACCTACTCCTGATACTCTACACCTAAAACCATATTCCCTTCCCCAAAACCATATATCCTACAACATAAACCCAATACCCGATACAGTTTACCCTAAACCCTAAACCCTACACCCTAAACCCTGCACCCAAATCCAAGCTCCCTAAACCTCATTACCTACACACTAAATATTAAAATCTGCACCCTAAACATTATACCCCACACAGTAAATTCTAAATCCAACACCCTAAACCCTATACCCAATGCACTAAACCCTACACTCTAAAAACTATACCGTACACCCTAAACCCCACACCCTAAACATTATACAAAACACCCAAAAACATATACCTCACTCCATAAAATATAAACCATACCCCCTAAACCATATAATCTACAACCTAAATGATAATCAATACACCCTAAACCCTAAAATCTACACCCTAAACCCTATAATCTACACCCTATGCCCTATGTACTACACCCTAAACCTTATACACCACATCCTAAATCAAAATCACTACACCCTAAAAACAATACCCTACACCATGCACACATGTCCCTGAAATCTAAACCCTAAACCCTAAACTATAAAATGTAATCCCAACACCATAAATAATATACCTTTCACCCCAATCCAAAAAACTTACACCCTAAACCCTATAATGTACATCCTAAATCCAAAAACATGAAACCCATACCATACAACCTATACCTTATACCCTACACACAAGACCCTCAAACCATAAAACATATACCCTACACACAAGACCCTACACACTAAACCCTAAACCCTACACCCTAAACCTTAAACCCTAATACCCACACCCTGCACCTTAAACCCTAAACCTTATACCCTTAACCGGATGCACTACTCACTAAACCCAAAACCCTACACCCAAAACACTATACCCTACACACTAAACCCTAAAACCTACACACTATACAAAATTAAAAACACAATAAACCCAAAATCTTACGTCAATATGAATTACCCTATACCCTAGAACATAAACACCACCAACTAGAGCCTATGCCCTACTCTCTAAACCCAAAACCCCAAACACTAAACCATCTACGCACACCCTAACCCCTAAACACTACACCCTAAACCCAATACAATACACCCTAAACCCTAAACCATACAACATAAACCATATAATCCACAACCTTAATCATATACCCTACACCCAAAACATTATACCCTACACCCTAACCCAACAACATATGACCTGAACCCTAAACCCTACACCCTAAACACTATACCCATCACACTATACACTTTACTCGGAACCCTGAACCTTAACTCCCATACCTTATACCAGATAACCTACAACATACACCCGAAACCATAAATCCTACACCCTAAACCCTATATCTGTTAACCTAAACCCTATAACTTACAAACTATTCCCTACAATATAAACCATAAACTATAATCCCTAAACTATATAACCAATACTATAAACCAAATGTGTTATACCTTTAATACTAAATATTGAAACCTACACAGAAACCCCTAATTGAAAAACTCAAAACACTATACCATACACCACAAACACTATTCCCAACACACAAAACTCTAAAACAAACACCCTAAACCATAAGACACAAACCATAAATCCTAAACGCAATACCCAATACCCAATACCCTATACCCAATACACTACACACTAAACCCTAAAACATAAACCCTAAATCATATACCCAACATGCTTAAACATAAAACCTACACCCTAAACCCTGCACCTTACACCTTAACCCCTAAACGCTACACACTAAACCCCATACCCTACACTATTAACCATAAACCAAGAATCCTAAATGCTATACCAGACACCCTAAACCCAAAACCCTACACACTAAACCATATAACTCACACCCTAAACCATGACAGAGAAACCATATACCATACTCCCTAAACCTTAAACCATAGACCCTAAATTCTATACCAGTAAACCAAAACCCAATACCCTACACCCTACCCTGTGGACCATGAAAAATAAACCCTACACCTTAAACCCTATACCATACACCCTCATCCCTAAACCCTACACCAAACACCCTACACCCTAAAAAATGTACCCAACACCATAAAACCTATGACATACACCATAAATCATAAGCCCTACACCCAATACCATACACCCACAACCCTAAACCGTACACACAAAACCTTATACCCTAACCAAAAACCCAAAACACTAAACACTATATACTAAAACCTAGATCATAAAACCTATACTATAAACCTTAAACCCTACACCATAAAACCTAAACCATAAAATCTACACCGTAACTAGATACCCTACTCCCTAAACCCAAAACCCTGAACCCTAAATGCTATTCCATAAACCTAAAACCATAATCCCAACTCCCTAAAACCTAAAACCTACACCCAAAACCTTAAACCCTACACCCCACACCATAAACCCTATTACCTAAACCCTAAACCCCACACCTAAACCACTAGAACAAACATTCTAAAACAAAAAATATACACCCAAAATCCTATAATGTACAACCTGAACCCTCTACCCTAGACCCCATAGCCAACACCATACACCCTACACCCAAAACCCTATACACTAAACCGTAAACCCTAAACCCTAGACCCTAAACCTGATACCTTACACCATAAACCCTATAATGATCACTCTAACACCCATACCAAACAAACTAATCAGTATACCCTAAACCATAAATATTACACCCTACTCCTGAAACCTTATACACTACACCCAAATCCCACAATCCATGACCATAAACCCAATACGCACCACCATAAAACACAAACCCTAGATCCTAGATCCTGTTACCTTCACCTTAAACCCTAAATATACACCATAAACCCCATACCTTATAACCTAAACCAGAAAACCTAACACCCTAAACCATATAAACTACACCCTAAACCCTATAACCAATGACCAAAACCCAATTCCCAAAACCATGAACCCTAAAACCTAAACAATAGACCCTACACCCATTAACCTACACCCTAGACCCTTAACCTTAGAACACACACCCTAAACACTATACCATACGCCGTAGACCCTACAACCTACATAATAAACCCTAAACCACACACACTAAACCCTATACCCTAAACCATAAACCCAATAACATATACCCTATAACCTATACCCTAAATCCTACGCCCTAAATCCAGTACTCTGCACATTAAAACATATACCCAAAACCCAAAACCCTAATCCATATACCCTATACTATATACCCTAAGACTAACACCCTAATCCCTTCACCCTACACCCTAAACCATAAAACCTATTTCCTAAACCCTATACCCAACCCTTAAAACATTAACCATACACCATGTACCCGACACCCTCAACATTATACCCTACCCACTATACCCTATACTATACACCATGGACCCTATACCCTATACCATTAACCTTAATCCCAAAACCCTACACCCTAAACCATAAAACCTACACCCTAAACCCTATAACCTACACACAAGACCCAAAACTCTATGCCCTACACCCTAAAACCAAAACCCTAATCCCTAAACACTTCACCCAACGCCCTAAACCCTATACCCTCCACCCTAATCCTTGGACACTAAACCCTAGACCTTAAAACATAAACCCTAAACCTTATACCATAAACCCTAAACACTATACCCAACACCCTAAACCCTAATCCATACGCCCTAAACAATATACACTACACCATAAAACCTGAACCCTATACACTACACCCAAAACCATAAATCCTACACCATAAAACACATACCATCCAATATAAACACTAAAACCTACACCCTAAACCATATATCTTGACCCATAAAACCTGCATCCAACACCCTCCACCATAATCCCAACACCATGCACCCTTCACCAAAATACCTAGTCCCTAAAACCTATTCCCTTCACCATGAACACTAATCCCTACACCATAAACCCTAAACCATACACCCTATACCAAATACCAAAAACCCTACACCATAAACCCTATACCATACACCCTAAAACCTACAACACAAACCTTAAACCCTACATGTTATATCCAAAACCATACACCATGTATCCTTCACCGTAAACCCAACACCCAAGCCCTAAACCTTACACCCTCCACCCTAAACCCTAAACCCTGCACACTAAACCCAAAAACCATACACCATAATCCTTATACCCTTCACAATAAACCATAAAATATACTCCCCATACAATTTAACCTACACTATAATCCCCAAACCATACAACTGAAGCCCAATACCCCATACCCTAAACCATAAATACCGCGAACTATATTTTATAACCTACCCCTGAATATAAAACCAACACCCTAATACATGTATCCAACACCATATACCCTAAACCCTATTGAGTAATCCCTATACACTATATAATTTTGAATCTATGTCTTAATTTTGAAATCTTTTTTTGAAAAATTATTACTTCCTCACATTTATTACATTCGAATTGAATAAAATATAACAATGATTTATTATGTACATGTATTATTGTTTGAGATGTTTAAGGAATCTTTGTAATTTTAATTTTCTTTATTAATCATTTACATAGATAATTTTGGTGAAAATATTATTTATGTTTTTTTACTAAGTACATTTGTGGTGGATTAAGAAAAAAACAGGCCATCCTTAACTAGACCAAATGTACATCCCTTCAACCACATATAATGAACCGATTGGTCATCCTTATGGGAGGACCAACCTAATGATCCTATAATATCGGTAGGGTAGTGGAGGTACTTTATAGGCCTACAAAGGAGTTATTAAGGAAGATCTACTATGAATAATGTCAATGGAATGTGTCACGTGTCAGAAGCATGGTAGAAACCAAGAGCTTACCCTAGTTACTATCTTCTGTGCATATGAAGACACAAAATCTTTAATAATGTGGAACTAAATCATGCCAAAAGATAATGTGGGAAAATTGAGCCTGACTCAATATTCATATGATTAAAAATATACCGATAAAATCAGCATTTTCGGATTTGATATTCAAAATTCATCTGATCAGCACTGATATTTTCCACCTTGCTCCTCCAGTTGCATATGAGCGTTACCTTATCATTCTTGTTTACTAGAGTTCAGTATGAACCTCCCATGATCTAAATTAAGCTTCTATGAAATAACCACACTTTTGTTTTCATTTTAATGTACTCAAAACAAGTCTAATTTAACATCTCCAATACTAGTTCTACAACTCATTCACATTGACGGTATATCGAGTTACTATTCTAATGATAATTGCATATAAGTAATAGTAGTAATGTCAGCCTCCTTCCTAGTAAAACCACTGCATCTTTGAAAGTAGCTAATCATCCAAGGTAGTACCAATTCATTACAATGGTGTTATCAACCATCAATTGTATCACCACCAATTTTGATTCAACAGTAGCACTATACATGTTCATGATGGTTGTATCGTGAATCCATGGTGGTATATTATCTTCATTGTGATAGTAGAACCCAAGAAAAAATTACATTATAAAATAGTATAAGGTTCTTGAATTGTGTTTTTTATTACCGATCACTCCTTTTGGATGATAATGGTAGAAAATTTCACTACCGTAGTGGTACCGTTTGATAGAAGTTCTTCAATTACTAGATAATTATAGTTCAATTATCTTTATGAGGGAACACAAATTCAACGATTGTACCATCTCATTCATGTGTGGTGGTAGAAAACTTATTTCACTAATATGTTGTGTTACACTATGGGATGGAAGATCAAATTCCTTCAACAATAGAAACTCTTTGAACAGTATATCATTTTTGATAATTGTTTCTCTATTTTCAACGGTAGTTCTATTCACCATATCTTGTAATGGAATTTCACTAAATGGTATCTTATTAGACATTTCCCCATGTAACACCCCAAGCTTCCGTGGTATGCTTCTCTTTGAATATTACAGTAGCGTGTGTTGTACGCAACTTCAACTTCCAACACACACCTCAACCAATCAAACTAGTTGTTATGAATAGTAATACCCAATTTTTAAAATTTTATACATTTTATCATTCACAATAGAATTCATTTTTGGGTTCAGAATATTGAAATTAGCTTAGGGTGAATTTTTGGTACTTTTCAGGTAACTTTCATATTTTTATGAATAGTGAAAATTACTAAATTTTAATTAAAAACAACTTTTTAATTGAAATAATTAACAGTGATAAATTATGAATTTGAGTGATTTTAGAGTATAATTATATTATATTTTTCTATTTAATCCATTTTTGTTCATTTGAAATAATTTCACATTTAAACTGGACATAAGCAAGTGCAAATCTTTTGATAGTTATTATCTCTTAAAAACACGCTTTTTGTTTTAACAACGGGAATTAATTTTAAATTAAATTCTGCCACTTTTGTGTTTTGAATTTATAAAAATGGATTCAATATATAGAATCAGGGGGTCAAAATTGTGTAAATAGGTAACTTTTATTTTTAGACATTTTGAATAATTACTTCGGTAAATATTTTATTTACCATGGTTAAAGGGTAAATCCGGTATGTAAGGGTAAAAAATAATAATAATATAATAATAAATTACCCTAAAACGTGTCCTAACCCTATTGGATGATACATTTACGACCATGGGCATCATTGGGCCGATTTTGGGACCCCATGGATCCACTTGTATGTGATAATGACACTTTATATTAATGAAGTTAATGTAAATACAAAAATGACATAAGCATATATCTTTTAGCAAAACAATTTTTACATAGGGTAATATTTGTTATATTTTCGACTAAAAATATTAATTATAAAACCTAAAATATTTCCTAAATAATGGTATTTTATTTATAATTTTTAGACATTGAATAATTAAATATATTTATGTCACAATAATGATGCAGTATTTTCCTTATTAATGAAAGAATCAAATATTTGGTATTATAAATGTTAAAAAAAATATAATTTGAAAGTCTTGAGGGCATCCAAAAATTTTATTTGTTAATATTTATTTTTATTATTGATTAAATGAATATTTTTATAATTAATAATGTTTATTAAGAATTCAACAAAAATCATTTATTATAGTGTCAAAATTGACATAAATGATTTTTTAAAACAAATATTTTATTATTAATTGATATTCTATTCTTAAAAATATAAGGTTTTTCCAAAGTACATATATAATGATAGGTGTATTATTAATGGACCACTTGGAGGTATCTTGTAAGTATATAGTATGTTTATAAAGTATATAATATAAAAATTCAAAGAGACATGGTAAATTTCAAACTATTTAACAAAGAGTTAAATCAAAAAGACAATGTTAATATAGTAACCCAAACCTATCTAAAACCTATTGGTTGAGTGTATTTAGACCTATAACCACCTTAATATTTAAATAATCCACTTTGGAGCCATTAGAAGCCGAATATTAATTTATTATAAAATAATATTTCTAGCTTTTCCTAAGGCACCCCTCACCCGTCTTATAAAAGGGCACTCCAACTTCTCTCTAATTCACACCTTCAAAGCATTTTTTCTCGGCCAAAACCTACCCAAATATTCTCTCAAATTCCCTAAATTCATCCTAGAGGCCTTATTTTTCTCATAAATCCAACCTAATGAACCCTTTTGATCAAATTAAAAGGAAGAACCTGAAGAAGAGGTAATGTTTTCCCCACCCACTTTCAAGTTCCTTTCTTCATAAACTTATTCTTTGTTTGTTATTTACATTCTAAAATAATAACTTCAGTATCTTCTATATACTGTGATGTTATTATAAATATGGTACAACCATATTCCATATTCTATCCTTCCTTGAATGACATATCACCATATGTGCGTACGTACGGCTTACCATCTCCACATCGTGGTGCAATTGTTATTCAAAACATTATTATTGGATAGTTATGATAATGATGTTTAAATGAAGTAAATAATAATTATAACATTATAATGATTCTTTATATATTATATAACATCCAATTATATAAAATTTTAATATCAAAATAATGATATTGTCGTTCGTGTGTACGTACGGACTACCGTCTCCACGAACGCAATAACATTCATTCCACATCGTATCTATTCAAGACTAATTTTCATTTGATGATTAAAAATAATGTTTAAGGAATTCATATCAATATTGATATGAATAAAATACAACATATGGATAAAAAACATGGCTTATGTAACAAAACATATAAAATAAAACAGGTAAGTGAACACCTGAAATTGGGAGGAGCCAACATGGGACCACATTCGCAGGGCGCTCCTCTCGGCTCTCGGCTCCCCTTCTTCCCCTAGGGTTTCCGAGGACCTCCTCCATGAAGATGGATCCCCCTCTTCCCCATATTAATCGGTGTTCCCCCTTTCGAATTTTCTTCGCTTCTTTCTATGTTCCGTTTCTTCTCAGCGATTGTTTTTTCTATGGGCCTCCTTCTCCCCTCGGGTGATCTCTCTGCGGTTTCCCCCTCGTGGCCTTTTTGGTCTAGCTTTAGATTGTTGGGTTCCATGAAAGCCCTAGGTCACCCTAATCTTATGTTGGACTCATGATCCTATGTGCCTCTCCGAATCAGAGCCGGTGTGGTGGTATCAAAGCGGCTTTGGGATATGTGGTTAAGCGGTTGATGAGTTTCCAGGTGTTACGAGAGTTAGTTCATTTTGTTTGGTCTTCTTTAGGGTTTTCTACTTCATAGAAAATGGCAGTGTTAGGAACCCTCTGGAGATCAAACCCCTATTCCGACCTCGCGTTCCTCGGTGCCTCTCCTAGTCGGATCTGGCACGGTGGTATCTTCAAGGATTTGGGATGTGTGGTGTGGCGGCTTTCAGGGTTCTCGGCGCGACCCGAGATGGTATTTTCTTGTGATGATGATTCATGGTTTGTCAATGCGGATCGGTGTTTCTTCTTTGAAGATATTAGGGAAGATGATTTGGGTTATTTTTTGAGCACTGATTATATGGTCGCTCAGTGAAGCTGGTGTTTCATGTATCTTGTTTGATGTTTCTCATTTCCAGTGTGATGATGGAGTCGTCGTCGACAAGGGTGAAGATGGTGTTTTTTTCGGGCATTGATGTAGCGGCTCCGACGACGTGGTGGATGGTCTCTAATGGGAAGTTCTTGAGCTTTCTGGTATGATTATTTGGACGACGCCGGTGAGTTATAAGGACAGAGTCAAGTGGTGATGATGACGCAGACAAGGGTTTCTATAATGATGTAGTGATGGATGGATGTTGATGTCTGGCGAGGGTTATTTCGGCTAAAGGACGAGATGATCGACACGATGAGTATCTCGAGGCAGTTGTGTGTCGGGATGGGTGATGTTTTTTGAAATTTGAATGTTGTAGAATTTTGAGTGCTGGAAATGGAGGTACTGGATCAGAATGGGTTTGTTTTTGAATTTTGTATTTTGTATTTTGTATTTTCTTAATGTGTTGTTTCTGGTTCAAACATACCCCTTAAAAGTGTCACTAGAAAATATAACAAATTTGTATTGGATTGGAACACCTGAAACGACGATAATACTAATATATTATTAACAAAGAAATATTAAAAGATCATATATGATATCATATTTACATATATGATTCTAGTATAATTTAATAGCAATGATTTATCTATTATACAAGAGGTTTTCCTACCCTTGACCAAGGAAAAGTACAAGGTAAGGGTTTATTTCACAATCTCTTCATTTTCCGAGGTTTTATATACGTAATTATCTACTGGGACCTCTTTATCATCCACATCCATGTTTCTTAAAAATGTATTTCAAAACGTTATTACAATTTTACAGAATATGGGTTAAAGTCATTTATACCCTTGTTTGACTTTTTATAAGCTGTTTATAAAGGAATCATTCTGTCGTTTTCCAAATATAGTCATTTTTATCCTTTTCGACAGAATTAAGGTAAGAATGTCTGTTTCTAACTTATACGGTGGGTGCGGCTATTTTATGCCATTATAAAATCATCGAGGCTTCCCTTACAAGCTTATAAGAATATTTTGAAAGTAAATGATTTATTTTATAATTATGTGACTTTTAAATGATTCCAAAATAAAGATTTTTAGAATTTGTGAAAGGTACTCTTTATCAAGATCATAATTTTAAATGTTTTAAAGATAGATCTTTCTATATCATTTTAATTTATGTCCATGTTTTTCAAATGATTTTAAGGATCTATTTATATGGAAATGAATCTTTTGAAATGATATTTATTTTAAAATGTTTCAAATTGGTATGAGACACTTTGATTCAAAAATATCTTTTAAATTACTTCCATTATAAATGTGTGACATTTAAATGATTTCAAAAAACAGATATTTCTCTCAAATAGTTTTGATTTCATCTATGTCAACATCCTTTGATGGATTTTATGCTTATTTGATGTTGACTTATTATGATACAAAAGTTCCATATTGTATTGAAGGTTTTGTGATATTTTTTACAGTGTATTTTGTTATTTTTATACCATTCCTGGTTTATGGATAATGTATTGACATTTCATATGCTAGTTTTAATAGGAATGTTTATGCTATGTTTAAACCTATTCATATGAGGAATGCATTGGACTTAGTAAGTGATTGGTGGAGCCCTCTATAGCTCCTCGATTCATCGGTAGGTCTCATGAGACAAACTAGTTTCTTGGAACAAGGCCTTCACAAAATCTTATTTGTAGTCTTGGAAAAAGGCCTTGACTATGTGGTTATGATAGTCTGGAATTATGCATTCCATCATTATGAAAGTGGTTATTGATATTGCATGTGATTATTCTACTAGTAGAATATCCATTTGAATAAGTAAATGGAATTACTTCATTTTATTTCTTCCATATTATTCTAAAGTTCACGTTTAAAAACGATTTTGTTTTAGTTATACATTTCATTAAATGTTTATGCTTAATTATGAATGTTTCCGCAATATTGTTATCCTTACTAAGCATCTATGCTCACCCCTTTAAATGTTTTAATTTTCCTAGGATGTGAAAAAATATTTTATGAATGACCTGCTGGGATAGTATGAGGGGTATGAAGACAAGATGTTGTTGTAGTTTTTTTTCACTTTATGATGTAATGTAAGACTTATGAATATATCTAGAGATTACAAGGCTACTAAACTAATCGGTCCTTTGAGACATGATCCTGTGTGGTCATGCCAATGTTATGTAATAATGCACTGACTCTGGGTAACTGGGGTCGGGGTGTTACAGTTGGTATCAGTGGAAGTTTAGTACAAACCTTGGAATCTAGATTTAGATAAACTCTGATTAGTGAACATAGCTCTACGATAAACTTTGATGATTAGTATAGAATAATTTCCTAGAATTTTAGTAATGTAGAGATTTTGCGAGTTTTCCCATCAAATACATCCCTGTCTGGATACGAACAGGTATAGGCAGCTATGGCACATATGTTCCTAGGGGTAAAACCCGAAGACACCGCTTTGAGCTAGACTCGAACGAGAACCGGTGCACGAAAATGGGCGTTGATGTACTCTTGGTTACGACACTCCCGTGGGATATGTTTAGGATAATTCTCATTTTCTTTACAAACCATTATGAAGGGTTTATGAGTATATACTTCCTAAAATAAATTTTTTTTATGATTATGGATTATATCCATAAACTTTTTGATTTATATTAGTTAATTTATTAGTTTGGAATTATCTATTGAAATTAATAAACTAACCCAGTATATTCCATTGTATAGAAATGGAGCCTAGTAGAAGGAATGTATACTGCAACAATACGTATGATCCAAAGAGTAAGAAGGATCAGGTATTCCATGGAATTTAGACAACATTTATAAAGGAAATATTTTCTCATTTTATCTCAACATATGATGAAATAATATCATGTGTTAATAAGATAACTAAAGAATTATCTGAGTCCTATGGCTTTGAAGGGAAGCATGAGAAGAAAAGGATGGATAAAGGGAAGAGGGAAAAGAAGAATTTTCATATATGTGATAACTATGGGAGGAAACACCCTGGAACGTTCCTGAAGGGAATGGGAGTTTGTTATAAGTGTGGAGAAAAAGGACACCAAGTACGTGACTACATGGGTAAGAAAAATGTTTAAAATGTACAATGCGTCATCTGAAAGGAGTTGGGACACTACGCAAACCAATGTATAAATCATCAGAGTATTCCCCAAATGATGATATTGGATAATAATCAAGTTATGATACTATCTCAGATGAAGAAGAATGACTAGTGTTCTTATGTTGTTATTATAGGATTATATCATTTGAGTGTCATATCATCAATATATTGGTTATATGATTTATGGAGATAAATAAGGATTGTACTATAGTACTATTTTATTGAGGATTTGAGATAATATGGTTCTATGAAACGTGACTTAATATTAAGCTACAATTTTGGTAAAATACATGGTTGAAGGAAATTTGATCCTTTATATGGTCCTGAGAATGAGGTTGTGATTTTGGATTAAGAGATGGTTGATTTGAATAAATTTTATTGGATTTTCTTGACTACCTTGAAACTGATTAATGATTTGTCATTGTTGGAGTATACAACATTTTTGGATAGAAGGAGTATATCCAGTATTCTATAAAGAATAATGGATCATGAATTTAATCAATAAGGTTTTATGGTAATGCAGGGTGTTACCAAGTTTTAAAATAACACATGATGAAGGTGTTCACATGTTATCATGTGGAATAAAGGATATTCGTTGTGTTTACCATCCTTATAAATTTTGGAATGAGAGTTTGGTTATAATTATTATGGATAATTTTAAAGGCTGGAATGGATTATGTTTGAAATTGGATACTATTGTTAAGGTTATTTTTGGATTTCCATAAAAAGGACAACCTGGAGGTCGGGCGACAACCCATCGAATCCGGCAAGGCCGGGAGACTTGAACCCGCAACCGAAGGGCGAAAAGGGTGTATCACCTACCACTGGCCCACGTGATGTCCTAGATTGAAAAATGCAGTTTTTATGAAGGTCTGGTAGATTAATTATAAATTCATTTTTTTGAATCCCAAACGAATAGGATAAATAGAATATTTTTTTAAGTTCTATTATCTTTTAGAGTGAAAGATGAGTTTGTGGTAGAAATTTGTTAAAGGATGGAACTCCACTTGTCAAGTATATATTTTTGTTTTTCTTTTTTTCTATGAAGAAATTAATTCTTATACATTATTGAAGTAATATTAAAACCAAAAATTTGTTATCCAAATACCTTATGTTTTGTTGAACCGATGGTATTTTAAATAATCATAGATTGATGAATTTAAGGCCCTCAATTTTACACTTGTTTGTGATTGATGACCTCAATAACTACCTATAAATATTTATGTTTTTACACCAACTATATTCCTCTAATTTCCACCAATGTTCTCCTAATCGAGATCATAATTTGGGGGTGACCCTTTCATTTCTCTTTTCCTCTTATTAAACCTAAATTTTATTAACCTAATTTTCGATGTGGGTTTTCCAAAAGGTATTTTATATTTTCATCCGTTTTTAATCAAAAAACAATTTCGAATTGCAATGAAACAATTTATTTAAGGATGGGAAAATTTAACACCCAAAGCGTCCACAACACTCTTGTCCTTGAATATTACAGTGGCGTGTGTTGTACGCAACTTCGAGTTCTAACACCGACCTCAACCAATCAAACTAGCCATTATGAAATGTAATACCCGCTTTTTGAAATTTTATAAATTTTATCTTTCAAAATGGACCTCATTTTTTGGTTTGGAATATAAAAATTATCTTAGGGTGAATTTTTTGTACTTTTCGGATAACTTTCAAATGTTGATGAATAGTGAAAATTACTAAATTTTAATTAAAAACAACTTTTTTAATCAAAATAATTAATAGTGGTAAATTATAAATTTGAGTGATTTTAGAGTATATTTATATTATATTTTTTTCATTTAATCCAATGTTGGGAATTGTACCTAATTTCCCATTTAAACTGCACATAAGCAACTGGCAATCTTTAGATAGTTATTATCCCTTAAAAACACGATTTTTGTTTGAACAATGAGAATTAATTTTAAATTAATTTCTTCCACTTATGTGTTTGGAATTTAGAAAAATTGATTCCATATTTAGAATCAGGAGGTCCAAATTTTTTAAATAGGTAACTTTTATTTTTATACATTTTGAATAATTACTTCGGTAAATAAAATATTTACCATGGTTAAAGTGTAAATCCGATAAATAAATGTAAAAAATAATATTATAATAATACTAAATTACCCTAAAACATGTCTTAAACCTATTTATTGATACATGTCCGACCATGGTAATCTTTGGGTCGATTTTGGGACCCCATGTATCCACTTGTATGTGATAATGACACTTTATATTAATTAAGTTAAAGTAAATTCAAAAATTACATAAGCATATAACTTTTAGCAAAACAATTTTTACCTTGGGTTATATATGTTATATATTATACTATAAATATTCATTATAAATATAAAAAGATTTCCTACATAATGGTATTTTATTTATAATTTTTAGATATTGAATAATTAAATATATTTATGACACAATAATGATGCAATATTTTCCTTATTAATGAAAGAATCAAATATTTGGTATTATAAATGTTAATGTAAATATAATTTGAATTTCTTGAAGACATACAAAAATTTTATTTGTTAATATTACTTGTTATGATTTCTTAAATGAATTTTTTTATAATTAATAAAGTTGTTAAGACTTTAACAAAAATCAATGATTATATAGTGTCCAAATTGACATAAATGAGTATTTAAAACAACTATTATATTATAATTGATATTCTATTCCTAAAAATATAAGGTTTGTCAAAAGTACTTATATAATGATAGGTGTATTATTAATGAACCACTTAGAGTTTTCTTGGGAGTATATAGTTTGTCTATAAATGATATAATATAAAAATACAAAGAGACATGGTAAATGTCAAACTATTTTACTAATAGTTAAATCGAAACGATAATGTTAATATAGTGACCCAAACTTATATCAAAACCTATTGGTTGAGTGGATTTAGACCTATCCACACATTAAAATTTTAATAATACACTTTTTATCCATTAGAATCTGAATAGTAATTTAATATAAAACAATATTTCTAGCTTTTCCTAAGGTTCCCCTCACCCATCTTATAAAATGGAACTACCACTTCTCTCTAATTAACACCTTCAAATCCTTTTGGCACAGCCAAAACCTACCCAAATATTCCCTAAACTTCCCTCACTTCATACCATAGTCCTGATTTTGATCATAAATCCAAACTAAGGAGCCCTTTTTCTCAAATCAAAAGGAAGAACCCGAATAAGAGGTAATGTTTTCACCACCCTCTTTCAAGTTCCTTTATTCTCCATCATCTTATTTGTTTGTTATTTACATTCTAAAATAATAACTCCAGTATATTCTATATAATGTGATGTTATTATAAATATGGTACGACCATATTCAATATTCTATCAATCCTTTGTATGAAATTTCACCATACGTGCGTACGTACGGCTTACCGTCTCCACGTCATGGTGCAATTGTTATTCAAAACATTATTATTTGTATGGGTATTATAATGATGTGTAAATGAATTAAATAATAAATATAACATTTTAATGATTCTGTATATATGATGTACCATCCAATTATATACAATTTTAATATCAAAAGAATGATATTGTCGCTCGTGCGTATGGACGGACTACCGTCTCCACGAACGCGATAAGATTCATTCCCCATCGTATCCATTCAAGAATAATTTTCATTTGATGATTAAAAATAATGTTTAAGGACTTGATATCATTCTTTATATGAATAATATAAACCATATGGATTAAAAACATGGCTTATGTAACAAAACATATAAAAGAAAATGAGTAAGTGAACACCTGAAACGACGATAATACTAAAATATTATGACCAAATCCATATTAAAAGATCATATATGATATAATATTTACATATATGATTCATGTATAATTTAATAAAAATGATTTAACTATTATACAGGTGGTTAAACTACACTTTACCAAGTAAAAGTACAAGGTAATGGTTTATTTCACAATCTCTTCATTATCTGAGCTTGTTTATAAGTAATTTACTACTGGGACCTCTTTATCATCCACATCCATGATTCTTAAAAATGTATTTCAAAACATTATTACTATTTTACAGAATATGGGTTAAATTAATTTATACACTTTTTGACTTTTTATAATATGTTTATAAAGGAATCTTTCTGTCTTTTCCAAAACAGGGTCCTTTTTAACCTTTCTGACAGAAATAAGGTAAGAATGTCTTTTTTTATCTTATACGGCGGGTGCGGCTATTTTACACCATTATAAAATAGTAAAATATTCCATTAAAAGATTATAAGAGTATTTTTAAAGTAAATGTTTTATTTTATAATTTCGAGACTTTTAAATGATTTAAAAATGAATATTTTAAGAATTTGTGAAAGGTACTCTTTATCAAGATCAGAATTTTAAATGTTTTAAAGATTTATCTTTCTAAATCTTTTTAATTAATTTCCATGTTTTCAAAATGATTTTAAGGATTTATTTATATGTACATGAATGTTTTTAAATGATATTTCTTTTCAAAAGTTTCAAAGTGTTATGAGACACATTGATTCAATAATCTCCTTTAAATTACTTCATTTATAAATGTGTGACTTTTTAATGATTTAAAAAAAGAGATATTTCTCTCTAATAGCATTGATTTCATCTATGTCAACATCATTTGTTGGATTTTAAGCTTATTTGAAGTTGAATTATTAGGATACAAAACATCCATAATGTATTGATGGTTTTCTAATATGTTTGACTATGGATGTGTTATTTTTATACCATTCATGGTTTATAGAGAAAGTATTGACATTTCGTATGCTAGTTTTAATACGAATGTTTATGATATGTTTAAACATATTCATATGAGGAATTCATTGGACTTAGTATGTGACGGGTGGAGCCCACTATAGCTCCTTGATGCATCGGTAGGTCTCATGAGACAAACAAGTGTCTTGGAACAAGGCCTTGACAAAATCTTATTTGTAGTCTTGGCATAGGGCCTTGACTATGTGGTTATAATAGTCTGACATTATGCATTCCATCATTATGAATGTGGTTATTGATATTTCATGTGATTATTCGACTAGTAGAATATCCATGTGAGTATGTAAATGGAATTACTTCATTTTATTTTTTTCCATATTATGCTGAATTTATAGTTTAAAAAGATTTTGTTTTAGTTATACATTGCCTTAAATGTTTATGCTTAATTATGAAAGTTTCCGCTATATTTTTATCCTTATTGAGAATCTGACCTCACCCCTTTCAATGTTTTATTTTCCTGAGAATGTGAAGAAGTATTTTATGAATGACCTGCAGGGATAGAATGAGGGGATATGAAGACAATATTTTTTCGTAGTTTTTTTTTCAGTTTATGATGTAATGTAAGACTTATGAATATATGTAGTTATTTCAAGGATACTAAACTAATCGGTCTTTAGAGACTTCATACTTTGTGATCATGCCAATGTTATGTAATAATGCACCAACTCTGGGTAACTAGGGTTGAGGTGTTACACCCCACCATGCTATATCCAGGTATTGCCCCATCTACCATTAGTTCAATAATTTTTTCAAAAAATACAATTTCTTATAGAAATTGATGTGTTCGATATAATTTTTTAAATATTAAATATTCAAATTTTCTCTAAATCAATTAAATGAAATTTTAAAATTATTTTGAGTATATATAATGATTATAATACACACATGTAGTAAATTTATTACATGAAATATGTTTATATGATGTTATATATTATGGAATTTGTAATGTTTTAAAAAATATGATGTTTATTTATCTTATTTTTATTGTTTTAGAAATATTTATTATAGATATATTTGTTATCCTAATATTTTTGAATTACTTATAATGTTATTTCATGTAGAAATAAATATTGTGAAAGTTATTTTATATTTATCATGGTTTTTATAAATACAATTAGTGGTAACATTATATTTTTTTAAGTGACAACAAGTGGCACAATGTGATTGGATCTATTGAAACTATGAGAGGCTAATTCAATTCATGGTGATATAAGATTAATCGTTCAAATATATGAATAATGAATAAAAAAACTACATAAATATTATTTGAAACAATTTGGAAAACATTAATGTGAAACACTATTGTCGATCATTCAATCAAGAAGCTCAACGACTTCTAATTCCTTATTGAAATCAACAAGAAACTTCTAATTTAGAATCCTATAATAATGAAGTGATCAGGATCACAAAGACTAAACATTATCATCGTCAAAACATTCTTATGTATTTCCATTGTATATTTTTATTTATATCATTATTTTATTAACCTGTTTGTAGTCTGTTCATGTTTGGATTATGATTTTCCCCATAAAATGTGGTCTTGTTTGTTTTTCATATTATGCCTCCTAAAAGGATGTCTGGGATGTGAATCCTAATGAAAATTCAGGTCGCAGACTAGAATCAAGGATCCTATAAAAATATTGGGTTGTGCCTCTTGGACTTTGTAAAATGATGAGTTTGTAATAGGTTTTCACACATTTAAATGAAAGTTTATTAGAGGGTACCAATATTCTTATGAAGTATATAAGTTCCATGAGTGGGATAGTTTCTTAGTGATCCTAACCAATATAAATATTTTTTTTATTTCTTTTTATTTCCACCGCATTTTATATCGTGAACACATAACACACTAAAGAATCATTAATTAATAAAACATTGATCGATATGTCTTTAATTTTTGAAAATGTTTATTCACCCACCCCCTCTAGTATTAATGTTTTTCACATTTAATCCAACCATTAGTATTATATGATATGATTCCTTAAAAGTGTTTTTTTGAGTGTTTAATTTTTATTATTATTTTTTTATAACTGTGTGCTAACCAAATATCATAGAAAAAATAGTCAATGAAAAAAAGGTTTCATTTAATATGGTAGGTGTTAATTACATTGATGGATGGGTTCCAAAAAATAAGCACTCATTAATGGAAGTGACTAAGGAAACTGGAAAAATAGAATGGAAGCCTACCTAGAATAGTTAATGATGTATCACTGTACTATCATGGATAATCCAGATAAGATACCCAAATTTGATCTAGAGAAATTTGTATGTAACTACATGGTAAAATATGTTTTAAATTATAAATTTGAAAATATTTTTTACTATGATATAAGTATAATTGAATATATCCATGTATCTTATTGTAATACATCTCATGATATATAGATAATACAACAATTGACACACTATGGGACTAAAAAGCATAGGATAACCAAGCATGGAATCATACATGAAGAATACAATGATTTTAATATGGGAGATTAAGCTTCTATAAACCATATGGTATTACAAATAGTATAACTACCCTTGGTGATGTATTGGACACATCAGCTCAAGTGGAAAGTGTACTGAGATATCATCCAAAAATATGACTTGAATGTAAGGTTTCCATTGATTAGAGTATTAATTTTAAAGACACTACATTATCTTAACTAAAAGGTTCATTGTTGAAATATGAATTACATTTGAAAACATTTCTAACTGGGAGTATAAAAATGAGCAAATGTATTTCATTTAATTCTGTTGTAAAAGTAATATATAACACATATGAATCTGAAGTAAAGGAAAGTGATAAAGATATGGACCACTATAGCAAAATTATTTTCATGTTCATCAAAAACTCATCTAGAAACCGGCATTTCATAAGAATGTCCAAAAAGCACTATAATAAAGGTAATTATAATAACAGTAATGATGTTTAATAATAATCATGTTATGAGTTCAAGATGAATAGAAATATTAGAATATAATTCCCCAAACTCAAACATCCAATTAAATAATTGTGATAAAATATGAAAGAATGAAAAATATTTTTTTGGAGGTTTGGACAGCTCAGAGAGTTATGAGTCAAGAAGTGATTGTAGAATTTAATAGGGGATGGGGTACCTTGATTTTAGGGATATACAATGTGAGGTATCTGATTTAATTTTCAATCATATAATAATTCATGATAATGCCAATAATAATTATATATCTAAAAATGAATACTAATTTGATTCAATTCCATTTTTGGATTCTAATTTTGATAATTTCAAAGATAAACAAATTATTAAATAAAATAAATGATTAAGAAATGATAGAGTTGGGAAAATTGAGTAGTATACTAATATAAAAATATAAATTATTAAATTGGTTAAATAAAATGAGAAATTGAAAATGTAATGTGATTAATTGAATATTTTATTACATGAATGAATAATTTAAAAGGAAGTGTGATTATTAGTTGTTAAAGCTGATAGAGGAAAACAAAAGAGTTAAAAACATTCTGGAAGTTAATAATAAATTTCAAGAAAGAATATGTATTTTAGTTTTGGATTATTTAACTACATTTGAATATGACTATAAGAACCATAATTAACAAAATATGAAATTAATAATAATAACATCTAGTTCAAATGTGATTTTTTTTACAGATTTAGAGAAAATTCCAAAGGAAAATATGAATTTGAAAAATTATGTTATCAATCATAAAGAGAATTTATATACATTTGTTAAAGTTAAAGAACAATATGATAAAATTATTTCAGTTCTGAATCTAAACAATAATTATTAAGGTTTCAGTTATAATTTCTTATCACAAAGGATAAATAAGACTAACATTGTTAAAATTACAAAAGATGATGCATTTCTAGTGTAACCTATTTTAAATATATAATTAAAGGTAATTATGCCAATAAATGTTCAGTAATATTTACAAAATAATTCAGTAATACTAAATCATTCATTAATAGATATTTGTTTTCTAAACAACCCAATAATAAATTCTTTAAATAAATTTGGGATTCAATTTTTTTGTTACTAATCCAGTCGGACCCAAGTTAGAATGGATAGAATAACAATGTATTTGATTGTTTAGTTTCATTAAATATTCCATAGATTTATCTAGAAATCATTGTTATATGACTGGGGCTACTCTATGGACATTAAAGGTGATATTTATAAATTTTTATTCTTCAATTCAAGTGATATTGGTATTGTAACTTTTGGAAACAAAAAAATGGTCTGATTAAAGTAATTTATGAAGTTGTATTTTTAAAATATCTTATTATTTTAAAAGTATTATATGTATATAGTTTCAATCATAGTATAGTATGTATATAATAGTTTTATAATGATTTATTAAATGTTATTTTTGAAAATGATAACTGTAATGTTTTGAAAAATAGACCTATTTTATTTTATATAAATAGAATATAAATTGATTACACTATTTGTTTCTTTGATCTAACACAAAAAAGAATTTTTTTATTAATTTTGTAGAAGAAAATTTCATTCTATGGAATATGAGTCTTGTGCCAATGAAAATAATATTTTTTCACAAAATGTCAAAGCATAAACATGTTTGGAAAATTTCAAAATTACAAAGAAGTAAATAATTTATGGGTAATTTCTTTTAAAAGGGTAAGAAGAAAAAAATAATTTTTTAAATTTGTAAATGATTTTAGTAATGATATATTTTTAAGTAATGTTACATCTTGACTGGTTTGGACCTATAAACCCTATTAGTTTTTGTGGTATGAATTATGTATTTTTAATTAAAAATGATTATAGTATATTTTTGTCATATTATTTCTTATCACATAAAAATGAAATGTTAACAAAATTATATTCAATATGTAAACTTTTTTAAAATTTTAATATTATATCAATCATCTCTATAAGAAGTGATAGAGTTGTGGAATTGTTTAATTAATAATTTAAAAATTTTTGTAAAGAAAATATGTACAAACATTATTTTTCATCACCTAAGACACCACATACGAATGGTTTTGTTTGAAGAATGAATAGATCTATACATTAAATGGAGAGATAAATGATTTTGGAATGTAATATTATTAGGTGTATTTTGGGTATAATTTAATAACACAACTTTACATTTTTTAAATAGATTATTCATTAGAATATTTTTAAATAAAACACCTTATGAACTATTTAATGTGTTTAATAATAAAGTTGGATATTTTAGGGTGTTTGGTTACCTAGTCTATATCTGAAGAAAAAAATATAATTTAGAGAAATTAGATACTAAAAGTAATGAAGGAATATTTTTTTCATATTCTAATAATAGAAAAGAATATAACGTTTTCAATATGATAACCTCTTTTATTATAGAGTTTATAAATGTGATGTTTAATGAAAAAAATAAATAACAAGGAAATTTTTTTAGAGAAATATAGTGATGATTTTAGGGAATTAAATTTTTTTTAGGGTAATGATGATGAAAATTAGAAATCATTAGTTAGGTGGGGATATCTCTTTGGAAATTGCTCCTGAAAAATTTAAACCTGTAAAGAACATCCAATTTAAAAGGTAATTGTTGATGTAGTGTCTAGAATACAAACCGGAAAATCTTTTTTACATTAATGTGAGAATTATAATTTTGTTGCTAATTTTGTTACGGTCAACATTGATATTGTTTTAATTGATTCAAATTGGATAAATTCTCAATATTATGAATTAAACAAATTTAAAAGGAATAAAATCTGAAATTAGGTTTCATTTCCAAAAGTTAAACATATAATATGAACTAAGTGGTTTTTTCATAATAAGATTGATGATGTTGAGAAACATAGTAAAAAATAAATAAAAATAGTTACTCATGTTTATTCATTGGAGTGGGAATTTAAATTGAAGATTATTTTTATAATTTTTCTATGATGGAATAAATTACATCTGTATTATCACTTTCTTGTCTTCAAAATATTAAATTATTTAAAATTGATGTAAAAAAGTTCATTTTTAAATGGAATTGATTTTTAGGATGGTTATGTTAAAAACTCCCTAGATTTGAAAATGATAAATTTTGAAATATTGTTTTTCCACATAATAAATCTTTATATGGTCTTAAGCAATCTCATCAATCTTCATATAAAAGACTTACTCAATTTTAAAATCAAAATTTTTTTATTAAAGAAAATCTGATTGAACCTTATATATAAATGATTTTGAAACGATATACTGATTATACATATTTATATTGAGATATAATTTTTTATTCAACAAACGATTTTCTATGTAATAATTTTTCTAAAATAATGGAATCTGAATATGATATGATCATAATGGGGGAAATGAAATATTTTATTGATTTACAAATTAATCAAAGGAAATATGGTATTTTCATAAATCAAGTTATGTATGATAAAGAACATGTAATAATATATGGAATTGATTCTAGTATGTCTATAAAAACACCACTGACTTAAAATTCCAAATTGGTCTTGGATGAATCAGGAATGAATGGTGATATTAAACAGTATAGAGGTATGATAGATTGTTTTTTGTATATCACTACATCTATAGAAGACATAATGTTCTCAGTTTTTTATGGGCTAGATTTTTGTTTAACCCTAAGGAAAGTCATCTTAATTTTGTTAAGAGAGAAATTATAAATATTAATTCAACATTAAGAACTAGGTTATTCTATTTGAATCATAATTTTTTTTATTTACTATCTTTTTTTATTCTAATTTTAGAGGATGTAGACTTGATCAAAAAAGCACAATAGGTATGGTACATTTTCTAGGTAAACGATTAATCTCACAGAGTTATAAGAAACAACATTAAATAGCTATATATGTAATTAAGGCTAAATATGTTTTTGATTCCTGCTACCATTCACATAGAATATTGATGCGATAAAAATTATGTGATTTCAGTAATTATTTTGATAATTTACCAATTTTATGTGATAATTCTTGTGTAAATTCAATTTCTAAAAACCCTGTACAACACTCTAGAAAAAAAATACATATATGCTAGAATTTATTTTCAAAGGGATCATGTAATTAAAGGTGATATATTTTTACAATTTATTCCAATTGAAAATAAATTGGAATACATATTCAATTAACCATTTGATTCTATCAAATTATTTATAATTATGTTTTAACCAGGAATTCTTGAAACTTATTATTCCTATTTTCTATAAATATTTCATTTTTATAATTTTATTCTATTTTAAATCACTGTTTACTTGATTATTGTAACTAATAATTAATAATTAAAAACAAAATTCTAATATGTTATTTCTACATAGTTGATAGTTATGAAAATGGATATTGTTTTAATGATTTATTTTTAATTTAATTTTTGATGAATTTATAAAAATAGGGAGAATGTTATTGAAAATTTAATAAATGTTATTTTTTTAATTTTAAAATTTGGAATATTGTTAGAGATGGAATTTTTGTATTAATTTATAAATATTTTTCTTTTGATATATTACTACTTCATCACATGTATTAAATTCAAATTTTATATAACATAACAATGATTTCTTATTTACATGTATTCTTGTTTTAAATGATTAATGATTCTTTTAATCTTAATTTAATGAAATAATCATTTCATTAAATTTTTTAAGTAAATATATTATTTAAATTGTTTTACTAAAAACATTAGAGGTTGATTGAGTTAAAAATAGTCCAAACGTAACTAAACCAAATGGACATATCTTCAAACAAATATAAGGGACCTGTGGGTCAACCCCATGAGAGGATCGTCCAAATGATCTAGCCATGATGGAAGGGGAGTGAAGCATATGTATATGCCTATATAGGTGTACTCGGGTAGGATAACATGAGAAGAATGTTAGTGACCTATGCCTCTAGTCGGCAACATACTTGAACCTGAGAGTGAACCCCTATTACTCACTTATGAGCTTCTCAAGACACAAAATCATTAATAAAGGAGTTATCAATCATTAAAATTTATGATGTGGGCCAATGTAGCATGTTTCACTATTAATCTAAGTAAAATTTTAAATATAGAATGAGCACATTCAAATCTGAAAATCGATATCCATCAAATTAGCACCAATGTTCTTCATCTTCCTCCTCTAGTGGTATTCAAGTTTCATCTGAGAATTCTTGTTCACCTGAGATTATTCCGACCATCTAGTGATTGAATTGAGGCTCCCATGGAATAAAAGAGCTTCAACTTTCATGATGTAGAGTAAATAAAATTTCAACACAACATCTTAAACACTTTTTTGACCACTTATTCACTTTAATGGTAGATTGAGGTATTTTTCAAATGATGGTAGCATGTGTGCTATGGTAGTATCCCCAACCACAATCACAGTAGCGCTGGTCCATCTTTGGTAGTAGCTCCACAGTTATGGTAGTACCAATTCGTTTCCATGGTGGTATCACCTAGAAAAAATAGAATTTTTCAACTTTTCTACAATGGTAGATCATTAAATCTATATGATGGTAGTTTTATGTGTCCATTATAGTAGATCTTCTTCATTATTGTGATAGCACCGACAAAAATGGTTACATGATACAATGGTAGAAGGTTAATGAACTACATTATGGTATTATTACTCCCTCCATTTGGATGATAACGGTAGAAAGAAGCACTACCATAGTGGTACCATCCCATGATAACACTTCTCCAACTCAAATTTTCTAGTTCACTTCTCTTCACAATATCACTTCAAGATGGAAGCTGCCCAGGAACATTAATTCATAGTGGTATATTATTTCATTCAGTGAGGTTTCATGCTACATTGTAGGATGATAGATTAATTTACTTCAATGGTAGATACTCTTTGAACAGTAGACAATTTATGAGGGAAATTCCACTATTTTCATCAGTAATACCAATTTCTATAGCTTGTGATGATATATCACTCAATGGTAAATTTTTATCCATATTAACCCTATCCTCCACCATCTAATTCTCCATGTACCATTTTTTAAATTATTTTTTATAAAAACAAAATTTTATATTTAAATTGACATACTTGAAATGAATATATTGTAAATTTTTTATTATATATTTTTCTAAAAACCTATTTACATGTTGTGTTAAAATTGTTTTGAGTATATATACTGTTTATAATACAAAAATGCAGTAAATTTGATTCATGATGTATTTTCAAATGATGCTCAATTTAATGATATTTTTAAATATTTAATAATTTAGAGGTTTGTTGATTTTATTGTAATTGTTTTGTAAATATATATTATATATATTTATTCGACTAATATTTTAGGATTGTTTATAATCAAATTTTAAATGAAAATAACAATCGTGGAGGTTATTATTTATTCAACCTAGTTTTTCTAAATAAAGGATTTAGTAACATTATATTTTGGAATGCACTAACAAGTGGTATATGGTGATTGGATATCTTGATGCTCTTTGAAGATCCTTAAATTAATTATCATATGATATTAATTTGTTATAGAAGAGATCATGAAATAAAAACCACGACATACATTTTATTTGATACCATAGGGAAAAAATTCGTCAGATACATTCTTGATAATCATTCATTCAAGAAGATCTATGTCTTCAGATTCAATATTGTGATAATAAAGTGGTTTAAACTACAACATACTCTATTTTTGTATAGATCATGATCATCAAAATCCAACATTCTCATCATCCGATCTTTCATTTGGAGTTTCTTTTTTTCGTAGTATTATACTTTTCTTAATATTTTTGTATATTGTTTATACCTGGTTTTTTATTTTCCCCAAAACAAGTAGGGCATGTGTGTTTTTTTATTCTAACACCTAAAGGAGGTCTGGGTTATGACTCTAGATCAAAAGTCAGGTAATGGACAATGTCTAGGAATCCTTTAAGAAATCTGTGTTGTGGATTTGGGTATTTGTAAAATACAGAGTCTGTAACAGCTTCCCACACATTTAAAATTGATTTTATTATTGGGTACCAATCCTATAATAGTGTAGAGATTCTTGGGGGTGGACTAGAATCTTGGAGCTCAAAACCACTATAAATATCTCTTTTATTTAATTTAATTTCACCGATATTCCATATATTGAACAAAAAACACACTAAAAATCAATAATTAATAAACCTCTAACTGTTTTGACTGTAATTATTGAAATAGAATATTCACCCCCACCCTAGTATTAATTTCTATTAGTTGAGATCCAACATATGTTACACCCTAAATCGTACAACAAAAACCACAGATGCTAAATAATAAATCTTACACCCTACAATTTAAACCGTATACCCACACAATAAACCCCATACCATGCACCCTATACAATACACTTTACACCATACATCCTACACACACTAAAAACAATATCGTATGGCCAATAACATAAACCCTAAACCATACACCCTAAATCTTATACCCCACACCCTAAATCATAAAACCCATAGCCAGAACCCTCTAGCCTACACCTTAATCCCTAAACCCTATGAAGTAAAACATACACCCAAAACCCTAAACCATACTCCTTAATCTACATACCCAACACACTAAACCATATACAATATACCCTTTGTGAAAAATCATAAACCCTACTCCCAATACCCTACACCCAATGCTACAAATGCAATACCCAACACCCATAACCTTGAACCATATGGCCTAAACCCTATACCCTACACTATAAACCCTAAACCAAACACCATAAACCAAATATAATACACTATAAACCCTAAACCATACACACTAAACCCTATAACCTACAACATAAACCCTAAAACATATACCCTGCATCCTAAATAATACATCCTACACCCTAAACCCAAAACCCTACACCATAACCCCGAAATAATACATTGTAAACCCAAAACTCTACACCACAAACAATGTACCCTACACTGTAAACCCTAAACCCTAAACCCTATACCATACACCGTAAATCCAAAACCATACACTAAAAACAAAACAACCTGAACCTTAAAATCTACCCGCTAAACATTATAAAATACACCATAAACCGCACTAAACCTTACAACCTGCACCTCAAACCCTATAGGCAAAACAAAATACCCTACACCCTACACCATAAAACCTACACCCAAAACCATATACCCTACACTCTAAATCCTAAATCCTAAACCCAAAAAAACTATACCATAAACCCAAAACCCTGTATCCTAAACCTTATACTCAACATCTTAAATAAAAAACTCTACATCCTAAACCCTATACCATATAATCTATACCCTATACACTAAACCCTAAAACATGCATCCAAAACCTGATACACTACTCTATAATTCCTCAACCATACACCTTAAACCCAATAACCAACACCATAAACTCTAAAACATATACCCTAAATCGTATACCCTAAAACCCCTAAAACAACCCTACATAACCTAAAAAAACTAAAAAATAATAAACACATCTGAAAACCCCAAAAAATAATAAATTATATAAAAAACCTAAAAAACATAAATACTCTAAATACCCCTAAACCCCTTAAGACACTAAAAACCCGATGAATTCCACCAAAACATAAAAATATACATTTAAACCCTAAAAATCCTAAAAACTTAAAAACCCCAAAAAACATTAGAGTTACCAAAAATCATTAAAAAGCCGAAAAATCCAAAAAGAACCTGAACCCCAAAAAAAACATACACAACGTTTAGAACCCTAAAAACCCTCCAAAAAACCCTAAACCCCCTAAATGAATCATAAACCACCTTGAAATCCCTAAAAATTCATAATCACCAAAATCCATAAAAAATAAAAAAACCCATAAAATTTTTAGAAATCCTAAAAGACAATAAAATCCCTAAATATCCCAAAATACCCAACAATACACCAAACCCCCCAAACCATAAAAATTACATAAAACACTAAAAACACTAAAATTACCATATAAGACCTAATCCATTAAAAATACCTAAAAACCAAAAACCCCTACAAAACGTAGAAACTACAAAACCCTATAAAACCTCTAACAAACTAAAAATTGTAAAACCCCTAAAGAAAACTAAAACCCTAATACTTTTGTAAAACCCTAAATCCCCATAAAAATTACTAAAAGGATAAAAACCGTAAAATGAAAAAAAAAACATTTTGTACCCCTAAACAACCTTAAAACCACTAAATACAAAAGAACCCTAAAAGACCATAAAATATAATAAAAATCATAAAACTCTTAAACGACCAAAAATCCATACAGATCCATAAAGACCATAAAAATAATAAAATTACTAAAATATCATAAAACCATAAAAGACCCTAAAAATCCCCATGACCATAAAAGACACTAGAATTCTATAAAAACCATAAAAGAAACTAAATCTCTTAAAAACCTGTAAACACAAAAAATAGAAAGAACTCAAAACCGTAAAACCCTAAAGGCCCTAAAAGCCCCTTAAATACCCGAAAAAGCATAAAAACATAATAACACTAAAAAACATAAAAATACTAAAAATACCCTAAAACCCATCAATACCTAAAAAAACCCTAACGACCCTAAAACCCCCAACCCCCCCCCCCCACTCTCAAACCCCAAAACCCCAAACCACCTAAAAATCCTTAAAACCCCAAAAAACCATAAAAATCATAAAGATCACAAAAATCCCTATAAAACACTAACACTTTAAAATTTTAATAACCCAAAAAACCAAAAAACCCATTTAAACCATAAAAACCCTCCAAATCCAAAAAAACAACAAAAACCATAAAAACTCATAAAAAGGATAAAAAAACTAAAACCCTAAATATCATAAAAAAGAAATTGAAACCCTGAAACCTCTAAAAACAAAAAAAACTAATAACCATGAAGGAAACAAAAAACCCTAGAATCCATAAAACACAGTAAAACCCAGAAAAACCCCTAAAAACTCTTATATTCCAAGAAACAAAAAACCATAAAAACTGCTAAAAACCATAAAATTCCAAAAAACTCAAAAGACTCCAAAACCCTGAAAGACACTAAAAACACATAAAACCCCCTATAGAACCTAATAATTTGAAAACCCCTAAAATACACTAAAACCCCAAAATACAAAAGGAAAAAAAATACACAAAAGTACTCTATAACATTTAAAACCTGAAAAATACCCTAAAAACACTAAAAAATCAAGAATACCCTAAAGCCCTAAAAACACAAAAGGAACCTTAAAATAGTAAAAAACTCCAAGTGGCCATCAAAACCCATAAGAACCTCAAATAACCCTAAAATATCTATAACCCAAAATGAAAGTAAAAATATATAAACCCCTAAGGAATGTAAAATACCTAAAAAACCCAAAGGATCCTAAAACCCATAAGTCCCTATAAAACCGAAAAAATCCAAAATGATTACAAAAACACTATGAAATCCCAAAAAACCCTAAAACCTCTAAAATAACTAAAATAAATTAAACCCATACAAGCCTTAAAAGACCAAAAAAACACTAAAAACTATAAAAGATGCAAACAATCAATAATAATACTTGAAAACCCTAAAACCTTCAAAAGATCCTAAAAACCCGAAATTTTTTAAATGACCCTAAAAACGCGAAAAAACCATAAAAAACATAAAAAACATAAAAACACAAAACCCTAAAAAATAGAAAACAAAAAACACAAAAAACCATAAAAATAATTAAAAATCATAAAACCCCCCAAAACCCTAAAAACTCTAAAAACATTTAGGACACCCTAAAAATACCTTAAAATATCTTAAAAAACTAAAATCCCTTTGAAAACTAAAACCACTAAAAACCCTAAAAACATTTAGAACACCTACAAACATTAAAACTACTAAAAACCCTAAACCCCCACCCCCCAATAAATCGATGAATTCCATAAAAAATAAAACCCCTATTAAACTAAAAACACTAAAAACCCCCAAACCCATAAAAAACCATAAAACCCCTAAAACCTAATAAAAAATCTGAAAAATTTCCCAAATCCCTAAAAAATATAAATACCATAAAACAAATAATTTTTTTCTACTAAACCCAAGACGAGAATAAAAACCATAGTATCCTAAAATCCATAAACCCATTAAACCCCCCAAAAAACATTAAACCCTAAAAACAAAAAAAAACTCAAAAAACATTAAACCCTAAAAAGAATAAATACCCCATAAAACACAAAAAAAACCTTACATTCCTAATTACCCCAAACCCTAAAAACCCCTTATAAAAGTAAAAATATATAAAACCCCTTAAAACCAACTTAAAAACCCAAAAAAACAATAAAATTACAATAAACCCATTAAAATATCATACACTCCCCTTGAAACACGAAAAACCCTAAAATCCATAAAAAACCATGATTTCCTATAAAATACCATAACAATCCCTAAAACCCATGAATCCCCTAAAACTAAAAAAATCCCTAGACGCTGTACAAAACCCAACTATTATAAAGAACCCTATAGAACCAAAAACTCGTAAAGACCATTAAAACACTAGAAATAAAAAAAATAAAAACACTAATAGAATCTAAAAACCTGAAAGAACCCAAATGTCCCTAAATACCATAAAACAAAAAAAAGACACCAAAATACCTAAAATAATAAAATAACCAACAAACCCAAAATGAAAATGAAATTCCAAAAAAAACCCTTAAAGGACCCTGAATACCTTAAACCCCCTAAAGGAACCTAAAACCCTCAAAACCCCAAAAATTCCATAATATCACTTAAAAACCCAAAAATCCTTAAATACCACTAAAAATACTAAAAATCATAAAAGGCCCGAATGGACCCTAAAACCCTTAAAACCCCTAAAAAGTATAATGATCCCTGTGAATTCAAAAAAACCCATAAATCACTAAAATCCACTAAATTACAATGGAAAACCCTAAAAAAATAAAATTAATTAAATACTCGTAAAATAATTAAAACATTAAAGACCATAAAAAATGTAAAAAACACTAAAACTAAAAATGAACCTAAACCCCCTAAAATATTTAAAACCCAAAAAACTGAAAAACAACCAAAAACCCTACAGAAGTCATAATAATCCTTATAAAACCTTAAAAGACTAAAAACCCTAAAACCATAAAAATCCCTAACACCCCTAAAAACACTAAAAACCATAGAAACCCTAATGGCCTGAAAACACAATAAAGATCCTAAAATCCTAAAAGATCCTAAAAGACCCAAAAAAACCTAAAACCAACTAAATATCCTAAAACACCTAAAAACAAAAAACAAGCCTAATATTCTAAACACCCTAAAAATTATAAAAACCCCTAAATAGCCCTAAAAATTCTAAAACACCTAAAATCCCATAAAAATCCATAAAACCCCTAAAAACCCAAAAAACCAAAAAACCAAAAAATTTCCATAAATCCAGAAGAATCCTTGAAAACCCATAAAATTCCATAAAAACCATAAAACAATAAAACCCCTAAAGATACATAAATATCTAAAAAACCCAAAAAACCTAACAACCCTAAAATACCCAGATAAACTAGAGAAAACTTCAAAAAACCCTAAAAACAATAAAATATAGAAAATAAATCCAAAATGATCGAAAAAAACACTAAATATACTACAAATGTCCCTAAAAACCCTAGAACCCCCAAAAATTCCCTAAAACCCCATAAAACCCATAAAAGGCCATAAACTATCTATAATAACACTAATAGAATCCTATAAAGCACTAATCCCCATTAATTACCCTAGAAACCATAAATCTCTTTGAAAACACCAAAACCATAAAACTCCCAAAACCCTAAAAAACTATTAGACCCCTATAATCCCATAAATGCTCAAGAACCCTATAAAACCTAAAAAATCATAAGAGCTGTAAAAAACCCCTAAAACATTAAAAAACAACATAAATACACAAATCCCCCAAAAAACTAAATAAAATCCTTAAAACCCCAAAAGAACCCTAAAACCCTAATAAACATAAAAACCATGAAAAATAATAAAAAATTATAAAACCACTTTTGAATCCAAAACAAACTATAAAAACCATTAATCCCATTAAAAACAAAAAAACCCTAGAAACCCTAAATCCCATTTAAATCCATATAAACACTAAAGAACAAAAACACATCTAAAAAATATAAAACTCTTAAAACACCCAAAAACCATATAATAACTCTAAAACATTTGATCGCCCCTATAAAAACCCTAAATTACCATAAACAAATCTTACAAACCGTAAAAAGACTACATTCCCATGAAAACTTTAAAAACATATAAACCAAAAATATGATTAAAACCCAAAAAATACTCAAAAAAACTAAAAAAAAAATTTAAAAACTCGAAATCAACCCTAAAATCCTCTAAAACCCCTTAAAACTATAAAAACCCAAAAAACCCAAAAATGTCCAACAAACTCCAAAAACACTAAAAAAATGAAAATTCTCTAAACCCTTATAAACCATTGGAATACATAATAAACCTTTAAATCCTCCAAAAACTCTAAAATAACTAACAACCATAAAAACCTAAAAACCAAAAAACACTAAAACCCATAAAACCCCAAAAAATAAAAAAATACAGAAACCCTAAAACCAATAATAAACCACAAAAACCCTAGATATCCATAGACCCCCCATGAAACGCAAAAAACTCTAAAAATCAGAAAAAACCTAAAACCTCTAAAACAACTTCATCCCTTCAAAACCCTACAACAAATCAAAACCATAAAAAATCCCTAAACCCTATACCATACACACTAAACCAGAAATGCAACTCTATATAACCCACACCCTAAACCCTACACCTGAAAATTTATACCCAACACCCCAAACCCTAAACCCCAAAACATAAACCCTAAACCCTACACGATACACCCTAGAACATAATCCCTAGACCATACATGATAAACCCAGTACCCTACACACTAAAAACATAACCCTACACCCCACACCCTAAAATCTAAACCCTACACCCTAGATATTATACCATAAACCCTTAACCCTAAAAGCTATAACTCAAACACTATAACCCACATCATAAACCATGAAACCTACAAGCTAAAACATTGACCCTAGACCCTAAAACCTAAACCATGTACCCTAAACCCTATTCTATGAACTATAAAACTGAAACCCTAAACTCTAAACCCTAAACCTTATACCCTACAACCTAAACCCATTTCCCTACAAAATAAAACCTATACCCTATAGGCTAAAACCTATAAAAACACCCTAAACCCCATACCCTACAGCCTAAACCACATACCCAACACTGTAAATACTACTCCCTGAACCCCATACCCTGCACCATAATCCCTAAACCCTACAACCTAAACCATATACCCTACACCCTAAACCATTGACCCTAAACCATATACCATACACCCTAAACCCTAAACCCTAAACCCTAAACCATATCCTCGATACCATATAAACAACACCCTAAACCATATACATGATACCCATAAACCTAAAAACTAATCCCTACACCCTAAAACCTACACCCTATACCCAATACCCAAAACACTATACACAAAACCCCAAACCTTACACACAACACAATAAAAATTAAAAAAATCACCTATGACCATTGATTGAAACCATGGTTGTGGTCTGAAAATTGTGGAAATATCATATTTCCATTGTTGTAGAACTATGGAGATTAGATCTATTATGATAGGAAATCACAATTTCCTTGGTTTAGAATATTTTAGTAGGTCATGTATAGTAATGGTTTAAACCTTGAAAATTTCATGATATTAACATGGTTTAACCATGGAAGTTGGAACTTCAAACCATGGTTAAAACTCTGGTATTAGGCGATATATTTCCATAGTTTAAACTGTTGAAATTTCTAGCGATATCCATGGTTTATCTATAGAAATTGAACCCTAAGAATATGGTAAATACTTTTAATGTGGAAAATTTATATAAGTGGTTTAAACCATGAA
The DNA here is from genome assembly GCA_963277665.1 of Viscum album. NCBI lineage: Eukaryota > Viridiplantae > Streptophyta > Magnoliopsida > Santalales > Viscaceae > Viscum > Viscum album. The sequence continues at coordinate 1,593,800,126 of OY728120.1, forward strand.
ACTTTCCAGCTACAAACATGGTTAAAACCAAGGATATTTGTTTTGATATACATTTTAAATATTTTGACAATCGTAAGATAATGAAACTCTTTAAACCATGGATATATTCTCTAGATTCCATAAAAACACTTAATTTGGCACCTAAAACTATTAGATTTTATATCCTCAAGATGTAATAAATTATGGAAAGAAGAAGATAGATTTCACTGTATAAAAACATTAATGAAATCAATATATAAATATATCATAGTAAGAACATGAAAGATTTCAAAGTATAAACAACTCTATTTTATCAAGCCATGATATCCTACTAATATAAAAAAAATTCCAATTATGAGTTCATATTTTAATAATTTTTTTCCCAAAATATAAATTACAAATTTGCGCATAAGTGAAAATGGAAATCCCATAAAAATGATGCTTTAATGCCATTACTAAGATCCTAGTCCAAAATAACAACTCTAGAATTGATCACCCACTTTTGTTGAACACCATAGAGTCCATAAATAGTGCAATGTGTGGAAAGACACATCGAAGTAGAAAATAAACATTGGAAACAATTTTTAGGTTTCCGAAAATTAATTCCTATAAGATAATAAATTGGAAAAATAAATGTTATCATGATATTTGTAGAAAAATACCACTTTATTGGATGCTGATAAATGATACCAAAAATTGAACTCTAAAGGGTCCAATATTAATCTTAGTGAGATAGAAATGAAAAAAAGATTTTGAATTTTATGTCAGAATTCAAAATTAACATTTATATTATCGATGAAAGTTCAATAATATTTTGATTATATGAATAATAAAATACTAAATTTTTTTGTAACATCATCATACATTATAAATTTGACATTAAAAGAAACATTGTGAATTAAATTAATTTATTTAAATCATTTTAGAATATATAAAAAGTAAAGATAGATTTAATTATTAATCCAATAAATATCTAATAGTTTACATTTATATTTTTTTGACATATCAAATAAATTTTTAAGCACAAAAATGAGCCTGTAAATCTTTTATTACTACATGAAGAACAATTTATCCCATCAATGAAGGGATTATATTTACAAGGAAATTAATTTAATTTTCAAAATTTTGATATTAATATAATTTTAAAAAACATGTAAAATAATAATTATTAGAAACACCTAATGAAATGTTAAACAAAAGGAAGACACCCCAGGTAATCATTCTTGTCCTTGGAATTCATACATAGAACATCATAATTACAACATGAAGAAAATAAACTGGATTCCACCATTGAAGTTCCTTCAAAATATGTAGATTTAACATTATGAACAATATTTAAATTCAATTACAATTGGATTAAAAACATAAAGTAAAAAAGGTAATAGGTGAAGTCCCACTATTAATCATGTGATAAATTGGATTGAGAATAATCCATATTGAATCTATTTCTTCCCATCATTTTTAAAATAGTGAAACTATAAGGCTCTAAAATATATCATACTTGTTTCCATAAATTTTTACATCTACAAACTGTAAAAAAATAATGAAAAATGATGAATATCAAAAATAAATTTGTGTTACAACCACTTAAATCTTTTACGCATGAAGATTTGTTCTAAAAAAATAAAAATTTAGTTCTCTAGAAAATCAGTACATGTTAATAGTGAAATTTAAGAATTATTTTCAAAAAAACTTCAGTATTCTTTTAAACTCTGTAGTGTACCAATAAAATTGAAAAACAGTAGTCTAGATGCTTATATATTACTATTTAAGTTGAATAAAATTTATATCAGGTCAACCATTGAAAAAAATCAAATTATTATGTAGTTTCATGATTTCTAAAAACCATTTCAAATTAAAATAAGATCAAATATGTGATAAGATAGTGTAAATATATGAATTAGTATAAAACAATTTCTCCTTTAATCTTGAAAATTTAACCATATTTCTTCTATAAATTCTCAAAGTCATCATTCGAAATTTTTAATTAATCCCTATAAATTTTAATTTAATGAAAGTTGAACCATTGTTTAAATATAGATGAATGCGAAGAAAATATAATCTCCAATTCCATATATATTTATATTTTTATATTACCAATGTTTATGGGGTGTAGGTTTATTAAAAGGAGTGGAAATTTATTTTCTAAGATATCAGCATGAACCTTGAGAAAAAATTAATATATTTTTAAAATATTTAATACAGTAGTACCATAATTTAATTTATCCCAAACAAATTATAAAGATAAATCCCATATATAACCAAGAGTAGAATCCATGGAGGGATAGAATTTTACGTTATCCTTATAACTCATGATTATATCCAAAATCCACAGTTTTCCATGAAAGTATCTCTCTTTAATATAAAATGATTTTAAATGACAATTAAATAGTTCTATAAAAGTATAAAGGTAGGTATTTTACACTATATAATAATGTAACCAATACATATTTAGACTAAATTACAAAAATAAATTATGCAACAAACATATAACAAAAACATAATAATGAATTTAAAATAAAACCCTAAATATTTCCTACAAACTATAAATCAAAATTTAAATAACCAATATATACTATTTTACCATATTTGAAATCAACCGGTATATAATTGAACAGATTAATCCTAAGTATGAATCACGATAAAGAAAATCAATCACGTAGAAGGGTTTTTTCAACAATCAACAACATATGATTAAATACTAGAAACCATGATCCAAAAATATGTAAATTCATTAAATAATAATAAATATATAAAATTAATATTTTAATTAATCAAACCCCTATGAGTGAAGAAATTACACAAATAAATAATATTGGAAAACTAAAACTACTGAAGAGGATAATTATTTAATTTCATTAAATAATAACATCTTCAAACAAAATCTATGTTTATTGGACAGATTTTTATTAACCGAAAAACTAAAAATGATTTTGATACAATGGATGAGAAAGTTAAATATATTTTTATAATATTAATAAATTGAATGTGAATTGTAAGAGTAATGAGATGTTGTACACCAAATTAAGGTAATACAATGTTGTTATACAAATATAAAAATTAATCACATTGAATAATTGTTAAAATAATACTAGGGTAAACTATAAATTCATTACTATAAGTGAACTATACATATATAAACTAAATTTTATTTATTTTAAAATTTCATTAGGTATTTATATAAATAATAGTTTAATACCAAAACGGGTCAAATATATTTAGGGAAAATTTTCCCATACTACGGAACTACATAACTCAGTCCACCATAATCACCTTGTATGATTCCATTACTATAGCTCAAATATAGAATAACTTGTCTAGTGATAATCATCATGAAAAGAAATAAAAACTAAATATATTACATCATTTAATTCTCATGAAAAATTATATTTTCATTATATCCCCTTTGCATCGAAAATTGAATCAACATGGAAATAAAAATATATTCCCTATATTAAGGATAAAAATTTATGTAAACCAATACACATAAAGAACCACTAACAATGTCTCAAAATCCCATATTTTATGTCAAGGATAATTTCCCACCCATTAATTAATTAATATTCCTATATAACCACTTAAGGATTAATTTCTATTTTTATTACATATAAATATATCATGAAACTAACAATTTATCAAACTATTTTAAGGAACATAACCAAAAATTATGGTTTAAGATACATTGTATATGTTGTACCCCTAAAAATCAATATTATATACCACATAAACATTCTTCCTGTCATTTAAAAACCCATTTAAAAAATACCAATCTTATACATTGGTAAAATAATGTGTCAGTATCCCATACTCCAGGTCAAGGATAATTACCCACCATTACCAAATTATTCTTCCTATGTAGCTATTTAAGGATTCATTTCCTGATTCATTACATAAAAATTCAACATGTAACTCAATCCCTAAAAAATATGTTTAAGGAACATCACACATTCTTTTTTAACAAACATTAGACATGTTTTCCTACTTAATATCAAAACCAAGTTCCTTTTATTATTTTTTCCTAAATTTAGAAAACCATTTAAATCACAAATACTTCATCCCTGAAAATTCAGGGGACTATTCATCATTTTGTTTAATAAATGGAATTGGTTTTTTATTGCAGCTAGTGATTTTGAAAATTATTTCATAAATAATGATCTAGAGAGAGAATTCATGGAAAATGAACAAATAATTTAAATTATTGGGGTGAGTATAAATTTTATATCTTGATTAATATTGAAAATTAAATAATCATAGGGACCACTACAAAGAGTAGTGATAAAATATTCTAGAACATACCATCAAGACATTAACATGATTATAAAATTTCAATGTACTTTCTTATTTTTGATTTCATGTAAACATAGATAATGATATACCATAAATATTTACTAAAGGAGACTTCATGTACCTTTTAAAATAATATTGATATTAAGTAAATAAAATTGCTTGAATATTCAATATAAACTTCACTTTCGGTCTATCATAATTCTGAATGATGGAAATAGAATTCAATAGAATAAATCCAGTGGTATATTATTATAAACTAAAATATATACTACTATGTAAATAATATAGTAGGTAAAAGGTCAATACTTAATAATTAAATTTCAAAATCACTCTAAATTTTGTAAAAAGTCTTATTTATATGGATATATAAACCAAAATATAAACTAAAATTTCATTATATATATAAAATTTTATATAAATTTGAATATAAACTGTGATATATATGAAAATATAATTAGAATTTTTAGATCAAGATAAATCATGAAAAAAAGTTTTTGTTCTACACCAGGAATCAACATATATACTAATATAAACACTAATAAAAATGAAATGGACATAATATAGTTAATGAAAATGATGAAACTTCACGTATATTAATTGATTGAAATTTCATGTATAAAGATAATAAACTAAATACTCTAGTAGAAATTGAATTTACATGAGTAAAATGAAACTATTTATATTAAATAAATGAAAGTACATGAATATTCAACATAAAATAAAATTTTACTACATAATAATGCATTCAGAATGTTTCTTTTTTGTAAAAAAGTTAATGATATTCTTTCATGAAGGCATTATATGTATATTAAAAAAATTAAACTGAATGCATTGGAATAAACATCATATATATTTAGGAAATTAAATTAAAATCATATTTAAAATGAAATTCATTTTTATCGCATCATACTAAATACAAATTCACAATATGCAATATTTTATAGTGCAAGAAAATTTAGTCCATTAAGAAAAAAATATTCGGTGCATTATTATATTCATGTTGAATGCATTCAAAACCTTATTCATAATCAATTATAATAGTTATAATAATGTATATAACATTTAGAAACATATTTTTTATTCCTAATATTATATAATAATACTGAATACCAATTTTCATGTTTACGAATGAATGTTATTAAATAGTGAAAATACATTATAGATACTCATTATTAGGTTTTTATAGGTCCTTAAATGTATTTTCAAGACGAAATTAAGAATAAGTTTTATAGTGAACACTTTTAGGAGAAATTGATTCACCTAATAATATAAATATTATAAATATGACAATAATGAAATAATAAGGTATATGGATGGAATGGATTAATCATCAGAAATTATTTTTTCTAAAAAATAATTCGTGGTATGTAATTAAAATATAGAATACCATTAGGGAATCAAAAACTATAGATGTTCCCATTTTATATTACATGTATATAAAGAAGAAGTGCATTAAACGTAATTTACATTATACATGTGAATGAACATAAAGATCATTTTAATTGAAAGTGCCTTGCATATTTATAGAAACTCGGTATACTGCATGAAAGGAAGAATATGCGATAAGAAATATGTAGATACAAAACATCAAATTAGATATAAATGTGTAAAAATTAAAATATGATTATATAAAAATACTAAACTTATATCGTATTATATTTGTTTTGAAACATAATATAGTGAATGAATTGATACTATATGGTAATAAAGATAAAAATAATATTATAAACACATTGATTTTACTGTAAAATGAAATTTCATCCAACTGAACATGTAGTAAACTGAAAGATCATTACCCAGGTATAGAAATTGATAGTGAGATGCACTAATAGTTCATTATACATGTATAAACTGAAAGTACATTACTAGTGTTTAAAATTTCAAAGAGAATTATAGTGATAGAGAATTTTTCATGTATAAAATGAAATTGAATTAAAATAAAATTTCATTGTTCATGCATTGAAAAAATGTTCTCCTTCTTGTGAACAAATGATGACCATAAAATGGTCTCCCTTATGAAATTATCGAATGTGAAATAATCAGTTGGAAAAAACCATATAAAAATTATATTAAATGCATCCAAACTTTTTTTATTATTGTATAAAAGGAAACAGTTTTCTCATGTATTTATAATTTTTTTAAAAAATCAACTAATTGAGTCAAATGAGTGGGAACAAAGAATAGAAAATAAAAAATGAAATATAATTTCCCTTGAAAACCAGTAACCACAGATTAAAAATCAGATCAAACATTATATTATTTTCACATTCGGATGATGTATAATTTTTTTTACGTATGCACAAATATTTTCAAATAATTAAAAATAATAATCACACTATCCATATATTGAATATAAAAAAATAACAGTTTTTTGAAGTTATATTTCATTTCAGTAATTCATAATAGAAAATAATAATTTAAACCATGGTTTGGTGATTATGTTTTAGAGGTAAAACAATTTCCTTTTGAATATTTACTAATCTTCTATGATACATTTCTTATTTTATATAAAATTATGATTTGAAATTTTTATTTCAAATCATTGTAAGATATTCATAAGTAGTGTAGTATAATCAACGTATGAAAAAGTATTAAAACGGTAAATGAATTGGGATTTCAGTTTAAACAATAAATATATAAAATAAACCTATAAAATCATTATAATGTGATATTAATATAAATAGAAGAAAAATATTTATGATATTTTAATAAATTGGATATCATAACTTGGAAAATGTTTGTTGTTGTAATATAAAATAGAGTTAGGCCTTATATTTCACTACAAACAAAAAATTGATATGTTCCGGAAATAACCTAGAGTTTTGGAAATGTGGATAAACTCTCTATTGAAGTGGAAACAAAAACCTGCCACGGTGAGTAAATAAGGTGACCCATGAGTGTTAGGTCAATCAACATTACTTTAAAATGAAAAAGGAAGTAATTGAACCAACTAGGGTGAGGAAGAGCTCGAATTGGGAGAGATGTCACGTCCAAGTTTTAGATTTTTTTTACAAACCGATGAAGGTACTGGGATGAATGATGTTTTTATAATACCTATGAATGGGAAATTCAAACACAATAAGAAATAATGGAAGGAATAGGTGAATGATTCAAAAAAATCCCATGAATTCAATTTCTTCCAGAAATTTTGATGTTGTGAGTAGGTTCTATAATCGCTTATTGGGACCCTGAGGTGCTTCGATACCATTTTTATATGGAGAAAGTGGAGACATGAGGTACATAAAAACCTTGAAAAATGGGGAGATCAGAACAATGATTGAGGGCTGGTGGAAGTTTTGGGAAGGTGTGGTGGCCAAGTCGAAGCTGCGTCAAGCCATGTTTGAGGAGGAGGATCAGGGGTATGTGTTGAGGCCACATCAGAGCCACGTCGGTAGGGTGGTGGAAAGGCTGTATCAGAACCATGCCAGAGGAGGAGGATTACCATGAGATTATATATGGAGGATGGTGCTCAATCATGAAGGGTATCACTGTCCAGGAGCAGTTGTAGGGGGAAGAAAAATCGGGAAGAGGTGATAGAGTAGGAAGGAAGATCGATATGGTATAAAAATCGATATGTATTTCCACATTTTCAAATAAACCATGGAATTAGATAAAAATATTAACATATTTTTAATAAACTGTTGAAATAGATGCATTGAAATAGGGTATTTTATAGTTTTGTAAACCCAATAACCTACACCATAATCCTGAAAACATATACTATAAACCCAATACCCTACTCCCTAGACCCTAAATCATACACCCGAAATCAGAAACACTATATCATGATCCCTAAACCCTATACCCTGAACCCCAAACCGACACCCTAAACCATATACCCTACAACCTAAACCCTAAACCTAAACACTAAAATTTGTTCCCTATACACAAAAACCAATACCGTGAATTCTAATCTCAAAACCATACTCTTTAAACACTATATCCTACACCCTAAACCCTAAAAAATACACCCAAAACTGTATACCATGCACCATAAACCCTAATCCTCCCACCCTAATCCTTGTACCAGGCACTCTAAACCCTAAACCATACACCCTAAACGCTAAACCATATACCCAAATCCCAATACCCTAATACATAAATCCTACACCATAATCCCTAAACTCTATACCCTTAACACTATATTTTTTTCCCTAAATCATTAATGCTACAGTCTAATCCCTACACTATACACCATAAATCATAAACTGTGAAATAAAAAATCTATACCCTCCACCCAAAACACTGAAATCTACACCCTAAACCCTAAACCATATGACCAACACCCTAAACCCTAAAACCTAAAATCTAATCCATATAACCTAAACCCTAATCCCCAATCCCATAATATACGAGAAACACTAAAAACAAAAAAAAACAAAAAAAAATCATTAAAACCACAATATAATGCAAAAAACCCCTAAAATACATAAAAAATTTCAAAACCATTCAGAACCTAATAACTATAAAAACCCTAAATACCTCTAAAATCCATAAAATAACCTAAGAAAACCCTAAAAGAATTATGAATACCCCCCCAAACCCTAAAAAACTAAAAACCCAATTAAATTTTAAAAATCCCTCAACACCCTAAAAACACTAAAACCCAAAAAATAACTACAAACCCTGAAAAATTGTCAAAAACACTAAAAATCCTAAATAACCAATAAAACCAAAAAAAACCCTATAACCTACAGAGCCCGAAAAAATCAAACATCCCTAAAAGATACTAAAAATTCCTAAACACAGAAAATCCCAAAAGAACCATAAAACCCTAAAAGCCTTAAATAACCCTAAAATCCCATAAAAACCTAAATGAACCAGAAGGAAGATTAGGGTCACCTTTACAGATCTAAGGTCATTGATAGGTTAGTGGGATCATGATCCTCTTCGACAGAGAAGGTTGCATCGGTGGAATGGGCTCTACAATGGTCGATCACCATATCTAGTTTGCTGCTTCAGTGTTCGGATACTTCTATGATGGCGATTCAAATCTAGTATGTGGTCTTTACTTTGGTGTTGATCTTGTGATGTTTTGTCACGTCAGGGGCTTGTCCATTCTGATATCATTGGATTATCAGGAACATTATTTACCTACTGATATGGTTTGTTCTACAGGTGTATTGGTCAGTTGGTTGGGATTTTGATCTGGTTAGGGGTTTTGAATCTCCGATTAATATGATTTAGGCTTTATGGATATTTTTTAATCTGTTTGGGAAATTGGTGTGTGCTAATGCGAGAGTTAGGATGTCAGTTTTGGCTCACTTACGAGGTGCAGAAGGAGGTGTTGGTTGTCAGAAATGGTGCTGTTGGATGATGACTACCGATGGGATGGGATGTGATGAAGCCGATGTTTATGTGTTCAGTGCTTGTTGCTCGGTGTTGCGGATGATGGATCCTCATGGTGAGGATGTGCTGGGGGTTGATGATACTGATGGGTTTTCATTGTTTGAGGTTGATCTTTTGGGAAATGAGGTGAAGGATGATGATAATGGGGCTGTTGATTGGTTGATGTTTGGAAAGTATACGATGAAGCTGACATTTTTGAGGTTGGTGCTGATGGTTCTGTGCTGCTGGGGGTGGATATTTTTGGTGAGGAGGTGTTGGTTGCTGGATTGTGTGACTTTGGATGCCAGTTGTTTCTTGGACGGGTCATGCTGTATACTGGTTACTTCTTGGATGGGAAGTGATGAAGTTGTGTTCATCGGCAGCTGCTGGTGACGATGATTCTTGTGGATGGATACTGTGAAGGTGATTCGAGTTGGGGATACTGGAGGATGGTGGCTATGGATCGTGGTGCTGAATATGGTTTTGTGTTTGGTTTGTTGTGTCATTTTCTTTCTTTGTTTCCTTATTTGGTACTCTCTTTGGGTATGGTTCCTCTGAGTCTTCCCCTCATTTTTCTGTTGCATCATTTTTTCTAATAAATTGGGGGAGGTGGGCTGGAATAGTCTTTCCCCACACCTATATTTCCCCTAAAACACTAAAAAAAATTCATCATCTAAAATTCTAAAACCCACATAAACCCTAAAAACCATAAAATCACTAAATCCCTAAAAACACTAAAAATCTAAAACTGTTAAAACCCTAAAAACCATAAAACCACTAAAAATAGAAAAAATACCTTAAAACCCTCTTAAAACCCCTAAAAATACCCCTAAAAATACCATAAAACCCCTAAATCCCCAAAAATTTCAATAAAAATCCTTCAAAAACTAAAAAACCCTGCAAAAACACCCAAAAACCTTACAACCAAAAGAAACAATTAAAACCCCTAAAAATAATACAAACCATAAAAACCAATAAAAATCATACAAATTATAAAAAATTCTAAAATCTAGGAAAACCCCCCTAAAAACACTAATGATACCCCAAAAAACCCTAAAAGAATAAAAAACAAAAAATAGAACAAAAAACCTAGAAAAAGACCTCAACAAATCCTAAAAAAACACTCTAAAAACAATAGAATTCCTATGACCCGTAAAATCAGAAAATTCTCGAAAACATCCTAAAACTCATAAAATGTTTGCTTGAAGAAGATGTCGGCTCACACTCTTGGTGATCTCTCCCCCTCGACGTGACATGTAGGGTTTCCGCCGGATCTCCATGGAGATGGCGGTGCTAGTTCTTTTCCCCGACCCTTTTGGCCTTGTGGGGGGTGCTCATGGCGGTGGCGGGCTGATGCAGAGTCCTTCGGTGCGGCATTTTCTCTTCGACGGCTTCGTGTTTTCTAAGAGGTTGCACAGATCAGGGTTTCGGTACCCTTCACAACTTATTGGTGGAGATCACAGCGATGGCGGGCCTCAGCTACATTCTCTGGACCAAAGGTGGAAGGTGCTCTTCGACGGCTCCACCTTTTCTGAGCGGTGGGACTGCCTGAGCGTCCAGTGTCTATGGAAGCTGCACAGTTCTCTGAAGCTTCGATTTGGATTGGATTGTCGGGAAATGGTGGTTCTTCCTCGTTTTAGTTCTCAGAAGCTTGTTCTCACAAAGCAGAAGGTTTGGATGGTGAACTGGTCCAACCTTCTATCCGACTTTTGAAGTAGATATAGGTGCGTGTTTTATATGGTCCCTCGACTTCATCTCTGATTCACGATGTTGATGCTGTATTTGGTCGGATTCCTTGTCTTTTCAAGATCTTTTGGTTATTGGTTGTGGTTGTGGTGATGAGTCACTATGGGTAATGGTTATTGGATATGATGATATTTGTGGCGATATTTTTGGCGATGTTGTGCAAGCTTGTTCTGTCCAAGGGGTGCTGGGTGCTGATCGTTTGCTATTCTGCTAGGTGTGGAATTCTGAAAGTGGTTTGGTCTGGTGACCTTGATTGCTGGATGTTGAGCTATGATCTCTTTAGTGATGATGGGTTAGGATGTGCTGGATGCTAACATTGAATTCTGTGCTGTGAATGGTCTTGTTGTGACCTATCTCGGGTGCTGGATTTTGGCTTTTCTCGGTGGCACTGGATGATGTCTTGCCTTTGGTTGTCACGGATAGGTTCTATGCATGGGTGCTAGTTCCCTTGTGTCCCTGGAGGTGATACTTGGTTTGAAATTTTTGAAGTGGACTATATAAGAGGTGATCTATTCTAGAATCTATGTTGCTGCTACTTGAATCTGGCTTTTGATGGTCGTGTTGATGCATGACGTTGGGATGATCTGTTGGGTGACTGTTGGAATTGGATCATGGGGAGTGCCTTCTCCCCATTGTCACTCCCCTTGGCTCGTGTGCCCACTTCTGCTCTTTCTGCCCTTCCCATCACACTGGACTCCATTTTGGTTTGGTATGATGGTGCATGTGGCAATGTTGGGATGGTGCTGGTGGTTCAGCTCAGTGTTAAGGGTTTGTCTCGGGGGGCCGGCGTTGTACTGTAGTGTTTGTTTGATAAGATAATATTGGATCATAGGCTTATGGATACCAATCATGGTACAATGCTGAAATATGGTGTTGGTGAGGTAGGCTTTAATGTGGTGCTTCTGATTTCAGGCTGATGATTGCTGATGAAATTAGTGATGGTGGTTATGGTGCTACAGGATACTGGTTGCTGATTGGATGGGAGATGATGTTGGAGACAGTTCTATTTTGATGTTTTGTTTATCTTTTTGTGTTCTTTTGGTCTTCTTTTTTGGGGTTTTTTGTGTTTGGGGTTTAAGGGTTTTTGGCTGTGGGTTGATTGACCCCGCCCATCCCTTGTCTGTTGTGTCCTATTTGATGGGTCTTTTTATCTAATAAATTTGGGGGGGGGGGGGCTTAGGAATAGCCTGACCTTCGCATCTTCCTTTCCCCATAAAATGTGGGAAATCCGTAATAAACCCTAAAAATCCCAAAAACCCAACAAACCCTAAAAATTAAAAAAATCCAAAAAATTCCTAAAATCCATGTAAATACCCTAAAATAGCCTAAAACCCTAACATAAAGAATCCCTAGGAGAAAGATGCCGCCACTCTCTTCTGGGATCTCCCTCCCGACGCGGCGACCTTCAGGGTCTTCTTGCGGATTCCTCCTCGGCGACTTTGCTGATCTTCTACAGCTTCCCTCAGACGCGGAAGGAGCTTCGTCCTGGCGGTCCTCTCCTCGGGAGCTTTTGTTGGAGTCAAGGATCTTGCTCAATGGTGACGGGATCTGGCGGCCCTGTACTGGCATGGGCGGTAGCGGTTTGCTCTGGATCTGGCGGTTTTTTGGCATGGCTTTTGAAGATCTGCCTCTGTGGGCGTGCCTCTTTTGTTGCGGCATGCGGGATTGGCAGTTTTCTAGGTCGATGGTGAAGTCAACGCTGGATCCAGATTTGCAGTGGCTTCCTCGGCATCTTGAAGGTCTCAGGAAGGCACGACAGACACCCCGACGTCTTGGTGGTGGGACGGGTTGTTCCTCTCAGATTTCAGTGTTGAGATCTGCTCGTGGTTGGTTTTCACAAGAGCAACAGGTTCGTGGTGACGATCTGGTCTCGCGACGCTGGTCGGGGTCTTCTAGATCTTACATTGCAGAAGCTCGTTTCTTCTGTCGGTTCGCGAAGCAGCTGCAAGTGCGTGCTCAACCTTGTCTTTCAGCATCGCCTTTGCTCCAGTTTGTTTCTTCTTGTTTCGGTCGGATCTTTTGGCATTCCATGTTCTCCTACTTGCTTTCGGTTCTGAAAGGACGCTGGTTTATGGGTATGATGAGATGTGTTTGGCGATTTTTGCGGATTGCGGTTTGATGTACTAAGAGGTGTGGAATGCTGAAAGTTGTCTGGTTTGAAGCTCATGACTGCTGGTTGTTAAGCTGCGACTGTTCCGAGAATTCTCTGCTTGCTGGCATGCTGGGTTGTGATGAAGCTGTGGGTTCTAATTCGAGGTGCTGGTGGCGCTGTGCTATTTTCTGTTGTGCTGTTGGTGGTACCTCTGTGTGCGACATGGTGGAGGCTGCAAGGTGTTGGATGCTGGATTTTACGAAATTTGATGATGGCTGCTGTATGGAAGTGTACTCTACTTGCTGGTTCTTGGTGAGGACGTGTGGCTGTTTGGTTATTGCTGCTGCGGTGGATGAGTTTGTTGCTGTGCTGCTGGAGTGGAAGTGGGATGCTGGGAGATGTTTGGTGGTCGAAAGAGGTGATGGCTGTCTGAAAATGAGGATGCTGGTTGCTGGTTTGTTGTGGATGCTGGTTGGCTGGTTGCTGCTGCTGGATGTTGTTTACTGCTGTAGTCTGAATGCTGGTTGTTGGTTAGCTGTGAGCTACTGGATGCTAGTTAACGCTGGATGTAGTGCGGTTGGATGCTGGTACTGGCTGGATGTGATGTGATGATGCTGCGGTTTTGTCTGTTTTTGTGCCTTTTTCTTTCTTTGGCGTGGGTTGTAAGGGTTTTTGGGTGTGGGTCGTTCGACCCCTCCCCTCCCTTGTCTGCAGTGTTTGTGTCTTTTTGTTTAATAAATTTTGGGGGGTGCCAGGAATAGCCTGGACCCGAGCCTTCTTTGCCCTAACATAAAATAAATAATCACCCTAAAAACCCTAAAAGGACCAAAATTTATGAAACCCTAAGAGGTCATAAAAACACATAAACCAACTAAAAACGCTTATAACCATACAAACCTTAAATAGAGTAAAAAAACCTTAAAATTATTAAAACCCACCAAACCACTAAAATTCCCTAAGTACCCTAAACCCCTAAGAACCCTAAATACCATCATAAAACCCCTAAAACCCTTGAGATACTCTAAAAAACACTAAAACCAAAAAACAATCCTAAAAACCTCTGAAAAATCCATAAAGCCCCTTAAAACCCTTAATAAACACAAAAACAATTAAAAACACCAAAAAGCCCTGAAAACACCAAAAAACCATAAAAACTCTAAAAACCCTAGAAACACATATATTCTCTTAAAACACTAAAATCATTATAAGTACATATAAATGATAAAACCCCCTCAAAACCCTAAAAATCTTAAGAAAATAAAACCCCCAATAAAACATAAATATCCCATAAGAACCTAAATACCCAAACAACCTTTTAAGCAAAGAAATATGAAAAACCCTAAAAATCGAAATAAATTCCCAGAACAAAAAAACCACAAATAATCCAAATAACCCTGAAGTACCCTGACACCCTAAAAACCATAAAACACCCTAAAAACACATTAAACCCATAAAAACCATAAAACTCTTAATAAAACCATAAAGGAAAAAATAATCCTGAAACCCCATAAAAGTCCCCAAAACTCTAAAACCCCTAAAGTCCCTAAAACCCCATATAAATCCCTAAAGACTCTAATTACCCAAGAACCACTAAAATATCTCAAAACCCCCAAAAATGCCTAAAAGAAACAACAACCCCACAAAAGACTAAATGACCCTAAAATACCCCAAAAACCCGCAAATACCTTAAAATACACTAGAAAACCTAAAACTATAAAATAACCTAAAACCCCAAAGGAACCTAAAACCCAAAAGACCCCAGATAACCTAAAAATCCTAATGAATCCAAAAGCCCGAAAAAAATACATAACACCCTAAAAAAGCTTAAACTCCTAAAAGACCCTCAAACCAGAAAAACCCATATAAGAGCCTAAAAACCATAAACCCCTTAAAAACTATTGAAACCCTAAAAGAACATAAAAACTCCAAGAAACCCAAAACCCCAATAACTACTCAAAAACCCAAAAAACCATAAAAAACCCAAAAAACCCAAAGCATCCTAAAACCATAAAAACCCCAAATATTATTAAAAAAATGAAAACACTTAAACCCCTAAAAATACTAAAAACCCAAAACACTAAAAACACTAAAGGACCATAGATAACCCTAAACACACTCGAAAAACCCAAAAAAACAATAAACCCAAAAAACCATTAAAACCCAAAAAACATTAGGGACATGTTATAAACCTCCAAAATCCCTTTAAAATACACTAAATATCGCAAAAATCATAAAACCCTAAAATTACATAAAAAACCTAAAAATAAAAAAATACAAAAATACCCGAAAGAAAACCCAAAATGATAAAAAACTAAAAAAATGTAAAAAAATTCAAAAACCATATAAAACCCTAGGCCACCTAAAAACCCCAAAAATACTTAAAATCCTTAAAACCATTAAAATCATAAAAACCCCCAAAACCCCTAAAAATCCTAAAAAATCCTAAAAACTAAAAAATATTTTAAAACCCCTCAAAAACCATAGAAAACCATAAACACATAAAATTCTAAAAATATTTCTAACCTATAATGACAATAGAAAAAATTAAACCGAAAAATACTCTTAAAATTATTAAAACCCTAAAAACCAGAAAAACCCTAAATACCAAAAAACCGTAAAATGGAAAAACACTAAAAAAGCTGAACACCCCAAAAAACCCAAAAACTCCCAAAACCCTAAAAACGCTAAAAATTTTAAAAACTCTAAGAAAAACATTAATACTTATAAAATCAAAAAACCCCCCAACAAACCCATAAAATCCTTAGTGACCCAAAACCCTATACCGTACACCCTAAATCCTATACCCTAATACCTAATACATAAATCCAAAACATTATACCTCACACCCTAAACTTAAAACCTTACACCCATAACACTACTGCATACACCCTTAACACTGGACCGTACACCATAAATCTTATAACCTACACTCTAAACCCTAAACCCTAAACCATAAACTTCTAAACCCTATACCCTCCACCATAAACCCTATACCCTAAACCCTAATAAACCTATCAGTACATAAGGTACCTAAAATCCGAAAACCCTAGAAAACCATTAAAACCCCTAAAACCGTATAATGCACTAAAAACCCATAAACCCCAAAAAGGCCATAAAAAGCATAACCCCCCAGAAACTAATGAATGATAAATGATCCTAAAACTATAAAAACCCTTAAAACACAATTGACCCTAAAACACCCCGAAGCCATAAAAACAAAAAAAAATCCCATAAAAATAAATGAAAACCTAAAAACCATAAAAATTCATAAAAACCCAAAAAACAAAAAGAAACCAAAAAACCCCTAAAACCATAAAGTGCTCCAAAACCCCCCCAAAAAACCCAAAACTCGTGAAAAGATATGAAAACCACCATATAATTCTAAAAACATACTAATCCCACTACAACCCCATAAAACTCTAAAATCCGTAAAACCCCTAAAACCCCTAATAACAAAAAAGCCCAAAACCCTAAAAATACTACAAAGAATAAAAACACAATATAAAAACCATAAAACCCCTAAAACCATAAAAACATATAAAACCATAAAACATCACTTTAAGCACCAAAAAACACTAAAACCCTCAAAAATACTAAACATCCTAAAAACCCTAAAACCCCTAAATGTCAATAAAACTTCCTAAAAAACCTATAGAAAATAAATAGTCCTTCAAACCACTAAGGAGACCCTAAGACCCAAATTAAACCCCCAATAGACCCCAGACCCTATAAAACCCAAAGACACCCCAAACCCCTAAAACCAAAAAAAACAAGACACCCTGAAAAACAATAAAAACCATAAAAAATATATGATACCCTAAAGACCGTAAAACCCCAAGAAATACCTATTAAAACCTAAAAACCTAAAACCCCTAAAAACTATTAGAATTGATAAAACCCAAAGACATACTAAAACCCTAATAAATCTAAAAGAACCTAAACCCATGAATCTCCTAAAACTCATTAAAAAACTAAGAAACCCTAAAACCCAAAAAAATATAAAAACCATTAAAAGACATCAAAATCAAAAATTACAAAAAATATTCTAAAAATCATAAAATACATTAAAAGGTCCTAAAAACAATTGAAACCCTAAAACCCTAAAACACTAAAATCTCCTAAATCACATAAATCTCTAAAACATCCTAAAACCCCATAAAATCCCAAAACACAAAAAATGCTAAAAACACTAAAATCTCCAAAAATCATTAAAAACCCATAAGACGCAAAAAAATAATACCTAAAACCCTATAAATCCCTTAAAATCCGTATATATTCCTACAAAGACCCTAAAATAATTCTGAAAACCATAAAACCCATTTGAAACCATAAAACCAATAAAACGAGTAGAATGATCCCAAATACCACTAAAACCCCTAAATGCCCTAAAAAACCAAAATTTCCCTAGAAATCAGAAAAAAAATTTAAAACCCAAAAATTCATAAATGAAACCAAATTCCATTAATGACACTAAAAAATCAAGAAAACCTAAAAGAACCAGAAACCCTAAAAGACCGTAAAAATCCATAAAAAACTAAAAAAACATAAAAATCCTAAAATCCCTTTAAAATAATAAAATGCCTAAAAATACTAAAAGAATCTAAAAATATAAAAAAACTAAATGTCCCAAATACCCTTAAAACACTAAAAGACCTTAAAACTCAAAGAAATCCATAATGAACCAAAAACCACCAAAAATCCCCAAATTCCCTTAAAAAATTTTAAACATCTTAAAAACCAGTAAAGATATATAAAAAATATAAAAACCATAATAAATATAAAATCACTAACAATGATAAAATGATAAAACCCCATAAAAACCCCTAAAAATATTGAATAATAATAAAAACCCAAAAACCCATTAAATTTATAAAAAATTCCAAAAATCCTTGAAAACCTAAAAACGCCAAATAATCCAAAAACCTAGAAAACCAAAAAAACCATAAAACCCTCTAAAACCCCTAAGAACACCTAAAATACCCTAAAAACACTTAAATACATTTGAAACCCTAAATACCCTATAAAACCCCTACAAATACCTAAAAATATAAAAAACACTTAAAACGCCAAAAACCCTAAGAACCCAAGAACCTGTAAAACCAAAAAATATCCATAAAAACCCTAAAAACATTTAGGAACAAAAAAATCCATAAATAACCTAAAAATAAAAGACAACCCTAAAAACCCTAAAATACCTTAAAAGCATAAAAACAAAAAAATCCCCTAAAACCCATAAAAACCCTAGAAATACTAAAAAATAATAAAATAATTAAAATTCATAAAAACCCTAAACTCTATAAAGTACACCCAAAAACATAATCCATGCACCCTAAACCCTATATGCCACACCGATGTCCCTAAACCCTACACTTGAAACCATACACCCTACAACCAAAATACAAACCCCTACACCCTAAACCATATACCCAACACCCGAAACCCAAAACCATACACCCTAAACCATATACATTGAACTCCAAACAAAAAACCATATACCCTAAACACTATACCATACTCCTTAATTCCAAAATTCTAAACCCTACACTGTAAACCCTAAACCCTAATCCTCAAACCCAAAATGACTCTAAAAGCCCAAAAGACCCTTAATGAACCTAAAAACTCTAAAATACCTTAAAAAATAGAAACTCTAAACACTATATAAACTCAAAAAAATCATAAGAGTTCCTAAAACACCCTAAAAAACTAAAAGACACTGAAAATCCCAAAAAAACCCTAAAACGTACTATTCACTCTAAAACCTAACAAACATAAAAAGGTATAAAAACCATAAAAACCCAAAGACACTAAAAACCCAAAAACCAATAAAAAATCACAAAAAACCCTACCCCTCATAAAAAACAAGAATGTCCAAAAAAACCCAAAACCACTAAAAACTACCCCAAACCCAAAAACACTAAATAATCCCAAAAAAACTAACAAAATCATAAAAATACTTAAAACATATATTTTCCAAAAACCGAAGAAAGTTCCTAAAAAACTAAATACCCTAAAAGACCCTAAAAATCCTATAAAACATTAAAATCTTAAAGTCTATAAAAACTTTATAAAACTCTAAAAACCATCATACCCTTAAAAACCCCAAATCCCCAAAAAAATCAAAAAAACCAAGAACCCCTAAAACCACAAAAAACCCTAAAAACCTACAAATAGAAAAAACCACCCTAACAATCAATGAGAATGTAAATACCTCTAAAATCTCATACAAACTATAAACCCCTAAAAATGATACAACCTAAAAAGTCCACAAAAACACATAAAACACTAAAAAAATTTAAAAACCTTAAATTCCAAAAAAACCCAAAAAAATCCTTGAAATCCAAATAAACAAACAACCACTAAAAACCTTAAAACCCAAAAAAAAAACTATAAAAACAATAAATAACCGTAAAATGACCCCCTGGATACCTTATTATACCCTAAAATCCATAAATATGGTAATGAAATGAAAACCCCAAAAAATACTCTAGAAACCCAAAAAACCCTAAAACAATCCTAAAAAACCATAAAAACCCAAAAACCCAAAAACCCCTAAAAACCCTAAAATGAATAAAAAAACCCAAAATACCCACAGAAACCCTAAAATCCCCCTAAAAACCCAAAATCCATAAAAACTGTAAATACCCCAAAAATCCAAAAAACCCAAAACCCCTCAAAAAACCTAAAAACTCTAAAATCCCTATAAAACCCTAAAAACTTAAAAACCCAAAAAAAACTACAAACACATAAATCAATAAACCTTATACCCTAAAACCTAATCCCAAAAAACTACACCATATAACCTATACCCTATTCCCCACACCGAAAACCCAAAACCAGAAACCATAAACCCTATACCATACACCCTAAACAAAAAAACTAAAACCTAAAACCCAATATCATACACCCTAAACCTGAAACCCTAAATCATAAACACTATAAGACACTCACTAAACCATAAACCCTATACGTGGAATCCTAAACCTTATAACATAAAACCTAAATCCTATATCATAAACACTAAATCATATAACCTAAAATGTATTGGACCCTAATAACCCTAAACCCCCCAGAAACCATGAAATAATCCCAATAACATAAAAACCCTAAATTAATTAAAAAAAATAAAAATTTATATGACCCTAAAAACCCTAAAATACATAAAACCCCTAAAAACATTAAAACACTAAAAACCCTTAAAACTATAAATACCTCTAAACCATTAAAACCCCTAAATACCTAATGATTCCTCCCACTACTGCAACCATTAGGCATTTTCTTCTATCTAATAGGCCAATGTTTGTCGGAGTTGCTAAAATTGTGATGAAAGTTGGGAACTACAGGTATTTAAATTGGTCTTATCTAGGATAATCTATTATGTCACATAATAGATATGAAGAAGATGTGGAATCCTTATGGGTTCTTAAACATGATGAAATTCATATCCTTCATTTATGTGATCGCTCAAGTTATCTCCCTCTGGATCATTTTTGATGGTGATACCACCACCATTTATTTTTTGTATGTATCCTAGATATACATCAGAATAAGGGCTCTTTGTAGAAGACTAATGCAACTGATTGCGGTTATAGACCAGAATTGTAAAATCATCGGTAAATTCAATACTATTTTGAGATCGAATGAAAACAAAGGATATCACTTCTCAATGAATTTTTCCGATGAATTTACATGATGTAATAAACATTTCAACCTCATTGTAGGTCCCATTACATGATATGACGTCAAATGGTGTAGGTTCACCATTAATAGAAAGAAGAAAAGTAAGCTAGATGGATTATTCTCTCAGATCAATGATTGGACTACCCACTTTTCTCCCTCAATGCTCATTATGACCAAATTTAATTCTGATCAAAATCCTATACTTATTTCCATCAAGATTTATAATATAATTCAACAATGGTTTATGGTTAATGTGGCTAGTGTGGCATTGGGTTCACCTAGACCCTCATGGTTTAGTGTTGTCCATTGCACATACCAGGTATTTTTCAAAGGATTAATTCTTCACTTCATTGGAAACATATGTTCCTATGAGGTTGAACTCTATTCTATAATTAAGGAGGTCCAGTTTTTAGTTCAATTCGAGTGGAATATTCTCTATATCAAATCTAAACTGATGATTACAATAGAGGCACTGAGGATCAGACTCAAGAAAGTCTTGTGGCGAATTCTCTCCCGCTATAATGAGTTCCATAGTGACTCTAAAGAGCTCACTCTCAATGCCACTCATTCTTATAGGGAGGTGAACATGGTGGATGAAATCCACCCCAAGAAGGTTCTTGTGGAAAGAAGCTCAATATGGGATTTTGTTATCCCACAGTGTTGTGCAGCATATGTGGACTCGAATATGAAGGGTGATCTATACACCAATTTCTATAAGACTTCCATGTAACCCAGAGTTTGTACATTATTATAAAAAAAATATGTAGGGACCAGGAAATCCTGATTCCATATCTTCTTTGTCACAAAAACCCTAAAACTCATAAAAACTGATAAAACCCCTGAATACCCCTAAAACCCAAAATAATCCCAAAAATCTATAAAAAAAATGAATCCCTAGAAGTCCCTGAAACCCTAAAAACCTCTCAAAACACTAAATGGACCTAAAAGAAAAAAAACCACAAAACCCTAAAAATGCCAAAAAATCCAAATAAAACATTACAAGAACAAAAAACCCTACAAAACATTGAAAAGTCTCAAAATCCCCTAAACCCTCTAAAACCCTAAATCCCGAAGAAAACCCAAAAAAAAATCCCTAAGAACCCAAAAATAAATAAAAGCCCCATAAAATACCCTAAAACCACTAAAAATGTAACGCCCTGACCACAGTTACTCTGTGTCAGTGAATTATTTTAATATATTGGCATGATTACGAGGATATCAAGTCCATAAAGGCCAACCAGTTTAGCAGTCTTGGAAAATAGATTACATACATGGACGTTACATTACACTTTCTAACATACAATACAAAAAAATACTTTGTGAATTAATTTCCTCCTTTATCATAACCCTGTATTTCAAACATAAAAAACTTCATGGTATTTTGGGAAAATAAAAAATAAGAATGGGGTGAGCTTAGATGCTCAGTAAGGGTAAATAATTTAGCAGAAGCTATAATAATTTAAGGCAAGATGTGTAATAAAAAAAAATCCTTTTTAAATATAATCTTGAACATAATATGGAAAAAAATAAATCAAACATCACCATATAAACAATCACATGGATATTTTACTAGTCGAATAATCTCATGTAGTGACTAATTTCATAATGACGGAATGCCTAACGCTGGACATCATTGCCACATGGTCAAGGTCTTGAGCTAAGACTACAAATAATTTTTTTTTCAAGGCCTTGTGCCAAGACACTAGTTTGTCTCATGAGACCTACCGATGCATCGAGGAGCTATAGTGGGCTCCACCTATCACCTACTATGTCCACTGTATTCTTCATATGAAAAGTTGAAACATCACATAAACATTTTTATTAAATCTAGAATTCAAAATTTCTATACATTAACCATAAACCATGAATGGTATAAAAATAGAACATAAAAAGTCAAACATATAATAACTCATTCAATACAATATGGAAGAATGAATTATAATAAATAACATCAATCAAAAATAATTTCCAGTAAAGGATGCTAACATAGTTTAAGATGATGAGTAAACTTTTTTGGGAGAAATATCCCTTTTGTAAAATCATTTAAAAGTCATACATTTATAAAGGAATTAATTTAAAATATATTTTTTAATCAAATTGTCCCATACCACTTTAAAACTTTTGAATCAAATTTTCATTTCAAAACATTCATTTCCATATAAATAAATCCTTAAAATCATTTTGAAAACATGGACATTGATTAAAAGGATTTAGAAAGATAAATCATTAAAATATATAAAATGATGATCTTGTTAAATAGACCCTCACATAAAACCGTAAAAGATTCATTTTGATTTTTTTTAAATATCTGTATCGATGATAAATATGTCCCCGTAAATACTTACACATAAACAACCTCGGATAATAATTAGATTGAGGAAATAACCCTTACCTCATTGTAATCAATCGAGTCATATGAACAATAGTCAATAACAACCAAATAAATCACAAAATATCATGAATATAAAGATAATCATGATAATATATATCAAATGGTAGTACACAATACACCACAAGCAATAAATAAGTGGTGAACAATGGAAATCTCACGGAATTAAAAGTGAGATAAGAAACCCCTTACCTTGCACTTTCCGTTGGTCGATGGGGACGTTTAACATCATGTATAATGCCCATTGTATGTTATTAGAATATACCAAGACCATATTCATATTTATTATATCATACATGATTCATTTATGACTTTATACTACCCATTTAATAATTATTTTCATGTTAAATTAACATTTCGAGTAATAATCTCTTTCTTTATCGTACAAATTTTAATTTGTTATTCTTGACCGTATCATTTAGGTAATGATTTAAATATTTCCAGAATATAAACCTTGAATCATATATCATATATATTGAGAATATAAGTATTTATTATAGATAGATATATGAAATAGAAAACACCATTTATTGAGATGATAAGTTGTACGTGCGCATAAACATTGTTTCTGCTTTCCTATCGTATTGAACAGAAGTAAGTGAATAAGATATATGAAAGTACATAAATAAATAAATAAATACATCTAGATATATATATATATATATATATCTAGTATCATTATTAGGTCATATATTACATACTTATTAGTAATATCTATTTTTATAATTGTCGATGAATGGTGAACGTGGATATGAATCTCATCACGTCGTGGAGACGGCAATATGTACGTACGCACGAGCGACGATATCATTTCTTTAAAGGTGTGAAATTGGATGGTATATTAATTTTACAGAGAAATTATCATGTTATTTCTATTATTTATATACATATTACTCTTCATTATATCCATACAAATAACATAGTGTTGAATAACAAATTACACCACAGTGTGGAGATGGTAAGCCATACGCACGCACGCATAGTGACATTATCCTTCATAAGATGGATATCTTAATGAATATAGTTGTTCCATATTTATAGTAACATCATAGTATATATAAGATAATAGAGTTATTATTTTCAAATGGAAATAAAAAAGAAAGAGTATGTGGAAGAATAAGAGAACTTGAAAGAGGGTGGTGAAATCATTACCTCTTCTTCAAGTTCTTCATTTTGATTTGATCAAAAGGGCTCCTTAGGATGGATTTTGGACCAATGTAAGGCCTCTAGGATGACGTTAGGATAGTTGGGAGGATATTTGGGCATGGGTTGGATGAGCCAAATTTCTTTGGAGGTGTGAATTTGAGAGAAGGTGAAGCGACTTTTTATTAGTGGGGTGAGGGGAACCTTAGGAAAAACTTAAAATATTATTTTATAATAAAATAATATTCGGTTTCTAATGGCTAAAAATTGAATTATTTAAAGGCTAAGGTGGGGATGGATCTGAAACACCAACAAAAATGTTTTAGACAGGTTTTGATCACCATATTAACCAAAACGTTTTGATTTAACTCTTAGTTAAATAGTTTGACATTTACCATGTCTCTTTGTATATTTATATTATATGGTTTATAAACATAATATAAAATTTCAATCGAACCCAAATTGGTTCCTTAATGTCATATATATTATTATATATGTCTTTTTTCCTAACCTTATATTTTTAGGACTATTATAGCAATTAAAAATATAATATTTGTATTAAAATCTATTTTATGTCAATTTGACACTATTTGGTATTTGTTAATTTTTTAAAATCATAACAACATGATTACATCGAAAATAAATTGATCTAATCAACCCTAAAATGTCATTATAACATATAAAATTAGTGGAATTTATAAAATTTCTCAAATTACATTTATTTGGATATTTGTAATGTCAGTTATTGTAATCATTCATTAATACGGTAATTACTGCATCATCATTGTGTCAGAAATAAATTTAATTATTTAATGTCTAAAAATTATATATAAAAAACCATTATGTATTAAATCATTTTATATTTTTAATGATTATTTATTGTTCAATTTATCTTATGTATTACCCTATATTAAAAATGTTATATTTATTATACTTTGATTTTAACTCTTTTAACTCTTCTTTGAATTAAATAATAATAAATGTCCTAATCTAATTCAAGTGGACCTAAAGGATCATATTTTATTCCAAAGGTTGTTTTTGGTCGAATTAAACTTATCCAATAGAATTAGGACATGTGTTATTGTATAAATAATATAATTTTTACCCTTAATTACCCTTTTTTACTTTAAACCGTGGTAAATAAATGTAAAAAGTTACTATTCACAAATAATTATTTTTACCTTATTGAACCACATTTTTATTACTGATGTAAACCATGTCTCCCGGATTTTTGAAATTCCACTCACAGAAGTGGTAAAATTAAATTTTATGTGAATTTGCAAATTCTCATAAGAGGTGGGTAAAAGACAGTGAAAAGTTCAATAAAATTATATATATTAAATATTATTACAAAATGAATCAATTGAATTAAATGGGAAAAATATATTTATTATGTATCTATTTAACTTAAAATAAATTTAAATAAAATAAATAATTATTTAAATAAAAATTCAGTTTTAAACACTAACTCAGTGTTCTTCACTATTCATCAAAAATTGAATGTTTTCAGAAAAATACAAAAAATTAACCCTAAGCTAATTTTGATATTAATAATTCAAAAATAAACTCAATTTTAACAAATAAAAAACTTATAAGTTTCATTTATTAATTTAAAATTAATTCCCATAGTTAAAACCAAAATGCGTATTTTTAGAGAAATAATAACTATGAAAAGATTGCCAGTAGTATATGTCTAATATAAAAGTGAAATTATTTACAATGACCAGAACTGGATTAAATGGAAAAAATATAATCAATTTATACTTCCAAACCATTAAAATTTATAATTTAATACTATAAATTATTTTGATTAAAAAATCTGTTTTCAGTTATATTATAGTATTTTTCAGTATTCACACAAATATGAAAGTTATCAGAAAAACACCAAAAATTTATTGAAACTAAATTCTTATGTCCCGATTCTAAAGAAGATGTTTATTATACCAAATTGAATATATAATAGTTTCAAATATTGGATTTAAAAAGGGTTCACCATTAAAAGGCGGTAAAATTGAATTTTTTTAAAAATACTTCTTTTATCTGAAACAAATGAATTAGTTCTTACATTTTGTCTAAGAAACTCATAATATGGATTCTAAAATTATAATGATCATAAATAGTTCAAAATTTAGTCAATAGTATTCATAAATTCTTTTTGACGACTAATTTGGTTAGTCGTGGTGCGCTTGAACACGATGTTGTGTGTAGTGTAAGTTATTGAACTACTTTGATGAAATTACATTCTATGAAATCTAGGGGTGTTACATTCTTCCCTCCTTCAATAAGTTGCATCCTCGGAATTTGAAATTGTTTTTGGAAAATAAACGGTTGAAAATGGAAAATACATTTTTGGAGAACTCATATAGGAAATTGGGTTAATAAAATTTAGTCATAAAAAGAGGGAATATATATATACTTGACAAGTAGAGTTACATACTCTAACTAATTCCAACAATAAACTCATCTTTCACTCCAAAAGATTTAAAAAAAATATTTTATTTATCATAATCGTATAGGATTCCAAAAATAATGAATTTATAATTCACCAATCATACCCTTTAAAAAACTAGATAATACCATCTAGGGACTTTGTGTAGTCCAGTGGTAAGAGACAAATCCCAATCGCATTATGGTGTGGGTTTGATTCCTACAACATTGTTTGACACGATGAATTGTCTCACGGTCTGCGTGTTGTCCTTTTTATAACAATCCAAAAATAACATTAACAGTAATATCCAATTTCAAACTTAATCTATTCCATCCTTTAGACTTATTCAAAATACTTCTATCCAAACACATAGTCCAAAATTTATAAGGAATTAAATCGAAATGAAGATCCTTTTTCCATGTAATAACATGTGAACAAATTCATCATGTATTATTTTAAAACATGGTAACACAAATAATTACCATAAAACCATATTGATTACATTCATGCTCCCTTATCCTTTATATAACACTGGATATATTCCTTATATCCAAAATTTTTGAATATTTCAACAAACATGAAATAAAAAAACCATTAATCAGTTCCAAGATAGTCAAGAATATCCAATATAATTTATCCAAATCAACAATCCCTTATTCCAAAATTACTACCTTAGTATCAGGACCATATAATCTCAAATTCCTAATGAAATAGAACTGAAGTACAATCCTTATTTATTTCCATAATTCAAATAACCAGTACATCATTGATACAACACTCAAATGACACAATACTTTAATAACAACATAAGTACTCTTAATCATTCCTCTTCATATTCAGTAGTATCATAAATTGATTCTTATCTAATAGCAGCATTTGGGGTATACTTTAATGATTTGGATGTTGATTCGCATAGTGTCCCGACTCCTTTAAGATGAAGCATTGTACATTTGAATTTTTTTTCTTACCATTGTAATCACGTACATGGTGTCCTTTTTTTCCACACTTATAACAAACTCCCATTCCCTTCAAGCATTAACCAAGGAGATTCTTTCCACAGTTATCATATATGGGAAAATCCTTCTTTTCCCTCTTCCCTCTATCCATCATTCTCTCTTCCATCCTTTTCTTCTCTTGCTTCCCTTCAATGCCATAGGACTCACAGAATTCATTACATGTATTGTTAACACTTGATACTATTTCTTCATATGTTGAGAATACATGGGAGACTATTTTCCTTTTAAATGTTGGATTAATACCGTGAAAGATATGATCCTTCTTTCTCTTTGGATCATACGTATTGCTGGAGTTCACATTCCTTCTACTGGGAGCCATTTCTATATAATGGCATAACCTAGGTCAGTTGATGAATTGCAATGAATAATTAAAAAATTGAAAAATACATAACGTAAATTGAATAGTATATGGATATAATCAATAATCATAAAAATATTTTCATTGAGGAGGAATATACTCGTAAATACTTCCTATTGATTTTTAATGAAAATGAGAATTATCCTAAGCATAAACCCCGGAAGTGTCATAACCAAGAGTGCAGCAAGGCTCATTTTCATGCACCCACTAGTGCAGAAAACGTTTTTTACGTCACCATTTTTTACGTCGGTTATATAAAACCGATGTCATAATATGTAAAACGAGGTTTTTTACGTCGGTTATTTAATAACCGATGTAAAAACTTGTGTTTAGTACACCTTTAACGTCGGTTATTTTTATAACCGACGTTATTAATCGCGCGGCTTCATTTTTTACTTCGGTTATACATTAACCGCCGTAAAAAACAGAAGCGGGGGGTGTTTGTTACGTCGGTTATTCAATAACCGACGTAACAAATCGACATATGTACGAGTTATTACGTCGGTTATTCAATAAACGACGTAAAAAACGCGGTTTTTGAAGGCCTTTTTACGTCGGTTATTTTATAACCGACGTAAAAAAAGAATCCGCAGATGTTTTTGACGTCGGTTATGGAATAACCGACGTAAAAAAATGCGGATTTTGAGCCCTTTATAACGTCGGTTATAAAATAACCGACGTAAAAAAAGAATCGGAGGAAGGTTTTTACGTCGGTTATTGAATAACTGACATTATAAATGTTTTTAAAAAAATTATAACATCGGTTTTTGAATAACCGACATGATAACTCATTTAAAAATTTACCCAGACCCGTGGATTGTCATTCGCGAGTTTACCTTCGACAGTCGCGACTCGTCTCTCTCGCTCGTAAACCCGAATCGGCTCGTCCATTTCGTTGGTTTAGATTCGTTTTGCGATCATCGTTTCTCATATTTAATCTCCTCGGATCAATCATCTAAACTCGTAGCACTCAGGTAATCCTCCCACTCGTTCGTTTTTTTTCACGGATAGTATATATATATGTGTTGTGATTTTTTTGTTGAAACTATCTAAGATTCTTCGATTACGAACCCTTTTAACTCGTTTTGGCACCATAATCTTATTTATCATCCCTAGATCTATTAGTTCGACTTGAAATATTGACTACTTTTATGATTTCACTAATTTTTCATCGTTTTCTATAAATCCCCGAGAGGGTTGGGGCGTGTCCATTTGGATGGGTTTCCCTTTTACAGTTGTTACTACTTTATTCACACACAACCATGGCATAGGTGCATGGATTTGGGATCACATCACCATTTTCACCCCCTGCAAACAAAGTTTCACGAGGAGGACTCGCCAGATTTCCCCTCGGCATGTTAAAAATTTTAGATACCCTCTTTTCAGCAAGTAAAAAATTAACTAGTTTTTTCTTCACTACTTATCCTAAACAAATAAAACCACCATTCTTTCTAGAACCTCTACTAGATCCATTGCATCCATCAACATACATATTTGGATCTGAAAGCATCCCTTAAGCCTTATGTTCGATGCTAACATCCTTTACTGATCTATAGAAAATATGATGGTCTGCTAAGCTCTCCATTTAAAAGTCAAACCCCACCAATTATTCATCCTCATCATGAGAAAATGGAACAACATCTGAATTTCTGATTCAATCTCTTGGGTCACTGAACAAACATTAACTCCTTCAAATCCACACCTGGAATAGACAACCTAATGTCGAGTTCCTTCTCAATCTATTGAAACTCAGTTCTTCCTCCACACCTAAAAACATTCTTTGAATGGACCAAATTTTTGTTATGGTAAATTTTCAGTGATTCCAGAGGGGTGGGAGGGCTATCAAGAGGGTTGGGGGGTGTACAGGGGGGTGTCCAAGGGGGTAGGGTGTGGGGGGTGGTGTCCAGGAGGGGTGGGGGGCTGTCCAGAGGGGTCGGGGGGTGTCCAGGGGGGTTTAAAAGGGGGTGGGTGGGTGTGGGGGGCTGTCCAAGGGTGTGGGTGGGTGTTGGGGGGTGTACAGGGGGGTGTCCAAGGGGGTAGGGGGTGGGGGTGGTGTTTAGGAGGGGTGGGGGGCTGTCCAGAGGGTTGGGGGGTGTCCAGGGGGGTGTCCAAGCAGGTCGGGGGTGGGGGGTTGTGTCCAGGAGGGGTGGGGGTGCTTTCTAGAGGGGTCGGGGGCTGTCCAGAGGGGTCGGGGGGTGTCCAGGGTGGTGTCCAAGAGGATGGGTGGGTGTGGGGGGCTGTCCAAGGGGGTGGCGGCCTGTCCAGAGGGGTCGGTGGGGTGTCCAGGGTGGTGTCCAAGGGGTTGGATGGGTGTGGGGGGCTGTCCAAGTGGGTGGCGGCCTCTCCAGAGGGTATTTGGGGTTGTCCGGGTGGGTGGGGGGGGGGGGGCTTTCCAGAGGGTTGGGGGATGTCCAGGGGGGTGTCCAAGGGGGTAGGGGGTGGGGGGTGGTGTCCAGGAGGGGCGGGGGGCTGTCCAGAGGGGTCGGGGGGTGTCCAGGGGGGTTTACAAGGGGGTGGGTGGGTGTGGGGGGCTGTCCAAGGGTGTGGGTGGGTGTTGGGGGTGTCTAGGGGGGTGTCCAAGGGGGTAGGGGGTGGGGGTGGTGTTTAGGAGGGGTGGGGGCTGTCCAGAGGGTTGGGGGGTGTCCAGGGGGGTGTCCAAGCAGGTCGGGGGTGGGGGGTTGTGTCCAGGAGGGGTGGGGGTGCTTTCTAGAGGGGTCGGGGGCTGTCCAGAGGGGTCGGGGGGTGTCCAGGGTGGTGTCCAAGGGGATGGGTGGGTGTGGGGGGCTGTCCAAGGGGGTGGCGGGCTGTCCAGAGGGGTCGGTGGGGTGTCCAGGGGGGTGTCCAAGGGGGTGGATGGGTGTGGGGGGCTGTCCAAGTGGGCAGCGGCCTCTCCAGAGGGTATTTGGGGTTGTCCGGGTGGGTGGGGGTGCTGCCCAGAGGGTTGGGGGATGTCCAGGGGGGTGTCCAAGGGGGTAGGGGGTGGGGGGTGGTGTCCAGGAGGGGTGGGGGGCTGTCCAGAGGGGTCGGGGGGTGTCCAGGGGGGTTTACAAGGGGGTGGGTGGGTGTGGGGGGCTGTCCAAGGGTGTGGGTGGGTGTTGGGGGGTGTCCAAGGGGGTAGGGGGTGGGGGGTGGTGTTTAGGAGGGGGGGGGGGGGCTGTCCAGAGGGTTGGGGGGGTGTCCAGGGGGTGTCCAAGCTGGTCGGGGGTGGGGGGTTGTGTCCAGGAGGGGTGGGGGTGCTTTCTAGAGGGGTCGGGGGCTGTCCAGAGGGGTCGGGG
This sequence comes from Viscum album, assembly GCA_963277665.1. NCBI lineage: Eukaryota > Viridiplantae > Streptophyta > Magnoliopsida > Santalales > Viscaceae > Viscum > Viscum album. The sequence goes on from OY728120.1 coordinate 1,593,831,844, forward strand.
GGTGTCCAGGGTGGTGTCCAAGGGGATGGGTGGGTGTGGGGGGTTGTCCAAGGGGGTGGCGGCCTGTCCAGAGGGGTCGGTGGGGTGTCCAGGGGGGTGTCCAAGGGGGTGGATGGGTGTGGGGGGCTGTCCAAGTGGGTGGCGGCCTCTCCAGAGGGTATTTGGGGTTGTCCGGGTGGGGGGGGGGCTGTCCAGAGGGTTGGGGGATGTCCAGGGGGGTGTCCAAGGGGGTGGGGGGTGGGGGGTGGTGTCCAGGAGGGGCGGGGGGCTGTCCAGAGGGGTCGGGGGGTGTCCAGGGGGGTGTTATATCTTACTATATTTTGTTTAAAAAATAATATTCAAGCATATTTTTTTAAATACACATCGATTTGTTTTATATTTCAAAATTGTTTACATTCAAATTATGATTTTTTTCATATAAACAAATATTTGTCTTATCTAAAAAATATATATATTTTTGCTATTTGTTATAGGTAATAATGAGTCGAAGTTGGATTACGGCACATCGAATGAGCAATGAATATGAGGAAGGTGTTGATGCCTTTTTGGAATTTTCTAAACGAAATGTTCCAAGTAGTGACATTTTTTTCTGTCCATGCCTGAAATGTCTAAATATGAAGAAGTTGAAAAGTAGAGAGATAAAAGATCATCTGATTTTTCATGGTTTCAATCCGAGTTACAACCCTTGGATTTGGCATGGCGAAACTGGACAGAATGTCACTGATGATAATGAATCGCAAGATGGTAACTCCGATGGAATTGAAGAAATGATTCGCGATATTGTAGCAGAACAAATTGAGATAGAACCGACAGTTTCACGTCTATATGGTGATGCCAAAAAACCATTATATCCTGGTTGTACAGATTTTACGGTTTTGTAGGCGGTGTTAAGATTGATTAAACTGAAGGCGAAACATGGATGGAGTGACAGAAGTTTTACAGAGCTGCTACAATTGATGAAAGACATTCTTCCAAAAGATAACGATCTTCCAGATTCACATTATAAGGCCAAAAAAATATTATGCCCGATGGGATTGGGATACAGGAAAATACATGCCTGTCCGAATGACTGCATTATATATAGGAAGGAATATGAATTTCTGAAAGAGTGTCCTAAATGTGGGACATCACGGTATAAGGTGAAAGAAAAATCACAAGCTGATGTAGAGATTACAAAGCTCCCTTCAAAGGTATTTTGGTATATTTCTATAATTCCTCGTTTCAAACGTTTATTTGCTAATTCACATGATGAAAAAAGGTTAAGATGGCATGCTGATGAGCGGGTATGTGATGGAAAAATACGTCATCCCGCTGATTGTCCACAATGGAAGAAAATTGATGCCCAGTACCCTACATTTGGAAATGAAATTAGAAATCTGAGACTAGGCTTGTGCACAGATGGAATGAATCCATACCGAACCCTCAGTAGCACACATAGTTTAGGGATTGTTTTATTGGTAATTTACAACCTCTCTCCTGAAGTTTGTATGAAGCGCAAATATGTCATGTTGAGTATCATGATCTCTGGTCCAAAGAAACCCGGCAATGATATTGATGTATACTTGTCACCGCTGATTGATGATTTGAAACTGTTATGGGCTGATGGTATTAGGGTGTATGATTCTTATAAAATGGAATATTTTCAACTGCATGCAGTGCTTCTATTCACTATAAATGACTTCCCAGCATATGGAAATTTGTCTGGATACAGTGTTAAAGGGAATAAAGCATGTCCAATTTGCGAACAACAGACGTCATATTGTCAATTGCATCATGGGAGGAAAACAGTGTACTTGGGTCATCAAAAGTTTTTGCCTATGGATCAGCCTTATAGAAGACTAAAAAATGCATTCAATGGCTCACAAGAATTTGATACTGCTCCAAAACCTTTATCCCCAGATTTTTATTATGAGAGGGTGAAAAACCTTGATGTGACATTGGGAAAGACACAGAAATATGGTAATGATAGACATATTTGGAAGAAAAGGTCAATATTTTTTGAGCTACCATATTGGAGGTATCATGAAGTCAAACATAATATTGATGTCATGCACGTGGAGAACAATATCTGTGATTATTTGATCAGAACATTGCTAGATATTAAAGGAAAGACAAAATATGGGTTGAATGCAAGGTTAGACCTACTATCAATGGGAATACGTTTGGAGTTAGCTCCCACTCCTAAAGGAAGACGAACATTTCTTCCCCCGGCTTGTCATACATTATCGAAGAGGGAGAAAATTAGCTTCTGTCAGTGTCTTCATGATATCAAAGTGCCTCAAGGTTATTCTTCAAATGTAAAAAATTTTGTCTCATTGAAAGACTTGAAGTTGATAGGTATAAAATCACATGATTGTCACGTCATGATGCAACAAATTCTACTAGTTGCACTGAGTGGAATATTGCCCATCCGTGTCAGAAAGACTATAATGAGGTTGTGTTATTTTTTCAATTCAACTTGTAACAAGGCGATTGATGTGAATGCTTTGAACATTTTGGAAAATGATGCAATTTTTATACTTTGTCATTTGGAAATGTATTTTCCTCCAACTTTTTTTCATATGATGGTGCATTTAATGATTCATCTGGTTCGAGAAATAAAGCTTTGTGGACCTGTATATCTTCATTGGATGTATCCTTTTGAAAGGTATATGAAAATATTAAAGGGATATGTTAAAAATCCATATCGACCTGAAGCCTCCATTATTGAAAAGTATATTTCTGAGGAGGTAGCAGAGTTTTGTACGAGCTACTTGGCTACGGCGCAACACATAGGTTTGCCTCCATCTCGCCAAGAATGGGTTAATAATGAGGGAAAGGGGATTCGTGGCTTGAAAGTCAAATCACTGTCAGCTGAACAGATGAAGAAGTTAGAATCATACATCTTGAATAACATAGCTGATGTTCAACCGTATATCACATTGCATATTAATGAGTTGAAACAATGTCATCCAAAGAAGAAAGAAATGTGGATTTTGAATGAGCACAACAAAACATTTTTTCCATGGTTTAAAAAGACCTTGCTTGGTAGATCAGATGTTTCAGAGACATTAAAATGGATAGTGGGTGGTCCATCTTTAAATGTGATAACATGGTCCGCTTATGACATTAATGGCTATACATTTCATACGAAAGCTCAGGACAACAGAAGTGCAGTTCAGAATAGTGGTGTATTGGTGTTTGCCGAAGCAATGCATTTTTCGAGTGCTAAGGACAGAAACCCAATTTCGGCATCAAGTGCATATTATGGAGTGATTGAAGACATATGGGAGGCTGATTACTTTAAAATTAAAGTTCCTGTTTTTAACTGTAAATGGTTTATCGGTAACAACAGTGTCAGACACGATGAATTTGGAATGACACTTGTTAATCTGAATAGATTGGAAGACACAACTGATTCTTTTATAATGGCAACACATGCCAAACAAATTTTCTATGTAGTAGATCAATCAGATATGCAGTGGGCTGTTGTTTTACAAGGGAAAAAACAATATGTTGGTGAGGATGAATTTGATGAAGATGCTGATTTATGTGAGAGCCCTACTTCCATGGAAATATTAACAGAACATAATGATGAGTATGTTGAAGACATGGTTTGTGCCATAAGGAACGATCACGACGAAGGAATTTGGGAAAACAATCCAACTGTACATTCCTAAAATTACAGGTAACACATGTTTATTTCTTGTTTACATTTAGTTTTTTCATATAATGTTAGATATTGTAAATTTTTTACTTATTAAAACATGTATCAAACCAAAATGATAAAACAATAAAAACCGTAAAGAGGAGAAGTCCTGGGCGCACCGGCTGGCCGGTGGTGGATCACCGGTTGGCCGGTGGTCCAGACAGCAAAGCTCTGTCTGGTCCACCGGCCGGCCGGTGATGAGCCAGCGGCCGGCCGGTGGTCCAGACAGAGAGGAAGGCTCTCTGCCTGGTCCACCGGCCGGTGGTCCAGATAGAGAGGAAGGCTCTCTGCCTGGTCCACCGGCCGGTGGTGATCCAGCGGCCGGCCGGTGGTCCAGACAGAGTAAGGCTGCCTGGTCCACCGGCCGGCCGGTGGTGATCCAACGGCCGGCCGGTGGTCCAGACAGAGAGGAAGGCTCTCTGTCTGGTCCACCGGCCGGCCGGTGGTGAGCCAGCGGCCGGCCGGTGACACCAGGCAGTGGGCAAGTCTACTGCCTGGGTCCTCCGGCTGGCCGGTGAGCTCACACCGGCTGACCGGTGGACTCAGTGAGTCCACTTTTCATCTTTCTTGGGCCAACTCCTTGGCAACCTTTTGCCTATCAACAAAAACACTTGAAAACAAGTTAGCACATAATAAGAGGGATTGTGATCATTAAAATCCAAGAGAGAGGGGTACAACAGACTGTGTTTACCATGTTTATCGTTGTTTAACATGCTTACCATATTACCAATATTTACTATTATGTAATTTAGTACACTTTTCTATTTTCTGATTAAGTAGTATTACAATATTTGAATTTGTATATTTGTGAACTAATGTTTGTTTTTTTGATTTGAAGGAAAATGACAGATCAATCAGTTGATCAGCCACATGATTCTGGAGATGAGCATATTGTTCATACATCTGGGGAGGAACATTCACATGCTCCTATTACGAAAAAGAGTTCAAAGGTTGGTAAGCGTGGGTGCACACGTTTACCAAAATTATCACTTGCCCGTACGAAGGAGGAGAGGATAGTCATGGAGTTTGATGATGATAATCTTCCTAGAGGTCCAAATGCTAAATATTTTAAGGGTTTTGTAGCAACTCAGGCTAAGAGCAAAGTAAGCATTCTCTATGATGATTGGAGAAGTGTGGATAAGGTGATAATTTCTCAGCTGTGGGAGACCATTTTGGTAAGATCTTTTGCTATTGTTTGACTGTTCTTTAAATGATTCTAGTATATATAATATTTTTAACCTCTTTTTTATCAGATGACATTTGGTATTCCGGACACTGGAGGAGTCAGGAAGAAATGCTTATCGTTGGCTGCTAGGAGATGGAGGGATTTCAAATCAACCCTCTCATCTGATTTCATTTATGGTCATAGGAGTCGTGAGAATCCATGTCGAATATATCCTTTTATAGATGAAGACACATGGAGACAATTTTTTGAAAGTAGAAGAAAAGAATCATTTTTGTTAAGGGAAATGTAAACTTTTATAATCATTCTTATATAAATGATCTTATTATTGTTTTGTTAATGATTACTTATTCTTAATTTACAGCAAACAAGGAAAGATCATCAAGAGATCCAATCTAAAAATGTATACCCTCATAGTTTATCTCGGGGAGGGTATGCATTATTGGAAGAAAAAATGATGGCAGAAAAATTTCAACAACTAAGAGCTGAGTCTTCAAGCTCTGGAGAGGTGGCCCCTCCATCCCCTCCATCTAGACATGAGAAATGGAAAAGAGCTAGGAAGGGAAAAAAAGGACAATATCTTTCGGAAGAATCGAGACTCGTAGTTGATAGGATTGTAAGATATCTATTTTATTTATTTAAGTTTACTATTTTCGTCATATATTTCCAATCATTATAGAAATGTTCAATTAATTATTACAGGACTCTCTTGAGGAGCAGAGTTCACAGGGGACATTTACACCATCTGGGAGGGAAGATATTTTATCTGTGGCATTGGGAAAGCCCGAACATCCTGGCCATGTAAGAGGATATCCGGCAGGTGTATCGGTAAGAAAAGTGTTGCCACGTTCCTCAACTTCTAACGTTGAGGGAGTTTATAAAAAAATAGAATCCTTGGAGGCTGAAGTCCATAATATTAATGTGAAAATGGAGGACAAGATTAGAGCATCAGTGTAGTTTATGTTTGCAGACTTGCAAAGACAATTTCAGGGTGCAGCTCCCACTCCACCTCTCCCAGTATCTCCCACTCCCCCACCTCAGCCTGTGGACCCCATTTTTGATCCTCCTCCTCCGCCGCAGCTACCTACTTATTGTGAGTTGTATGTTGATGATCCTCAACATAATATAGTTGCATATGGGATGGTATATTGTATAGGAGATACAGTTCATCATCAACAGTTAGAGGTAGAGAATCATAGGGTCACTGTACAGGATATTATAGATAGATCAGCTCGGATACCATTACCTACAGATGAGGTGATGACAGTTGGACATAGTATCAGCCATTTTTTACTTTGTCCATCCAGACTTCTTCGACTCATTACCATAGAGGTATGGATGTTATATCTTTTATTTTATATTTTTATTAATGTTTTATCATTTGAAAACTAATATATTTTTCAATTTATTTTTACAGGAATACTTCAAAGGTAAAGAAATACTGTATAGACAACAACAAAGACAGATAGCTATGACATCAGATGCAGATACTAGCAGTCTTGACAAATTGTCAAGATATTCAAATTTGTTGGCGGATCATTATGACTTTACAATGGAAGCTCATGTCTGTGGACGTGAACTATGTGCGGGGATTATGAAAACTGATATCATGGAGTTTTTCACTGGAGATAAGTTGGGCATCAACGTGGTGAAAATTTTTATCATGTAAGTCTTAACACCTTTTCCTTGCGTTATATTTATTAAAAATGTATACTTATGTCTGATTTGTATTAGGTATCTGTATAAAATTTGTGAGAGGAATGAGCTGACAGATGTATATGGATTCGTGGACCCACAATTGATTTCCCCTGAAGCATGTGCATTGGATGAGGAACAAAGAATGATTTATATTGCTGATAGATTTGAAAAGAATGTAATCACACAGTGTTGGATGATGCCTTTTTGTGAGAGGTATGAAACACATCCCTCTCAAAGAGTTAATTATCTTTTAACATAAAAAACCACTAGCGTTAAATTTCCTTTTATCAGGGATCATTGGATGTTAGGGGTTTTTTGCCCTAGGGAGAAAGAACTTTATTGGATATGCTCTCTCCATGATGATGTGCGAGAAAGTTTTAAGAATATATTGGAAACGTAAGTTTCAATTTCACAATAGTTTTATATATTATAATGAATTTTAAATTTACCCCATTCGTATTATTTTCTAACAGGGCATGGGTCCACTTTTGAAAAAGCGCAAAGAAAAGGAATTTCAAGATCAAATATGTACATGCGAAGGTAAATATCCATTTATAATTTGTACATTTTGATTTATTACATAAAAATAATATATTGAATTTACACTCATTCAAACAGAAATGTCATGAGCAACAAGGCATCATCGAATGCGGATATTACATGTTAAGATTTATGTATGAAATAATAACAACTGGGACAGTTCTGAGTTTTGACCTGGTAAGATTTCCTCTTTCTCATAATATTTCAATTTGATTTATTCATTATACACGTTGACTACTATCCTTTTCCTTTGCAGATTTTTTATGACCCTCAACCCTTTACTGCTGAAGATATCAAACACTTACAAGTGGAGTGGTCAAATTATTTTACAGGTTTGATTGACTTTTAGTTGTTTGTAATGTAAAATGTAATTTTGAATATTGTCAATGTAATTGTGTATTTCGTAGTCATTTAGGTTGGATTTAGTTTTTTTTTGAAGTTGACAGTGTAAGTTTTGAATGTTATATAAGTGAATGTTTAATTTTTCTCTACTTCTTGTTTTGGTCTACTGTTGATGGTTTTTCTGGTCTGGATTTTGGTATGGGGGGAGAGGTTCCAAGGGGGTGGGTGGGTGTTTGGGGGGTGTCCAAGGGATATGGGATGGGTGTCCAAGGTGTGTTTGGGGCTGTCCTAGGGGTCGGGGGGGGGGGGTGTAAATGAGGGTGGGGGGTGTCCAAGGGATATGGGAGGGGTGTCCAAGGTGTGTTTGGGGATGTCCAAGGGGTTGATTGGGTGTAAATGAGGGTGGGGGGGGGGGGGGTGTCCAAGGGGTGGGGGGGGGGTGTCCAAGTGGTGGGGGGTGTCCAAGGGATATAGGAGGGGTGTCCAAGGGGTGTTTGGGGCTGTCCAAGGGGATGGGGGGGTTTCCAAGGGGTCGGGGGGGGGGGTTCCAAGGGGTCGGGGGGGTGTCCAGGGGGTGGGGGGCTATCCAAGGGGTGGGGGGGGGGTGTCCAAGGGGTGGGGGGTGTCCAAGGGATATGGGAGGGGTGTCCAAGGGGTGTTTGGGGCTGTCCTAGTGTTCGGGGGGTGTAAATGAGGGTGGGGGGCTGTCGAGGGGGTGGGGGGTGTCCAAGGGGTGGGGGTGTCCAAGGGATATGGGAGTGGTGTCCAAGGTGTCTAGGAGTTCTGTCCAAGGGGCCGGTTGGGTGTAAATGAGGGTGGGGGGGCTGTCCAAGGGGTGGGGGGGTGTCCAAGGGGTGGGGGTGTCCAAGGGATATGGGAGGGGTGTCCAAGGGGTGTTTGGGGCTGTCCAAGGGCTCGGGGGGGGGGGTGTCCAGGGGTCGGGGGGGGGGGGGGGGTGTCCAAGGGGTCTGGGAGGGCTGTCAAGGTGTGGGGGGGTGTCCAATGGGTGTTTGAGACTGTAATAGGGGTCTTGGGGGTGTAAATGAGGGTGGGGGGGGGGGGGCTGTCCAAGGGGTGGGGGTGTCCAAGGGGTGGGGGGTGTCCAAGGGATATGGGAGGGTTGTCCAATGGGTGTTTGAGGCTGTACTAGGGGTCGTGGGTGTGTAAATGAGGGTGGGGGGGGGGGGCTGTCCAAGGGGTGGGGGGTGTCCAAGGGTTGTGGTGGGGCTCCAATGTGGTGGGGGAGGGCTGGCCAGATTGTTAGGTGGGTATAGATGAGGGTGGGGTTCAGTTGGGGCTTGGGGGAGGGCTGGCATGGTTATTTTTTGTTGTTTGGTTTCTAGTTGCTTTTTGGTTAGAGCAGTGCAATTATTTTAAAAAAAAATATCGCTTTCACGTCGGTTATTTTATAACCGACGTGGTAAATAAATCGGCAGGGGTTTATCACGTCGGTTTTTTCGAGAACCGACGTGGTAAACCGTTCCCGGGCCTTTTATCACGTCGGTTCTTAATATAACCGACCTGCTAAAAGGCCTGGGAATCGATTTACCACGTCGGTTATTGGATAACCGACATGCTAAAACGTTTCCCAGGCCTTTTTATCACGTCGGTTATTTAAGAAACCGACGTGATAATAGGCCCGGGAAAGGGTTAATCACATCGGTTATGTCATAACCGACGTGATAAACGATATCCCAGGCGTTTTATCACGTCGGTTTAGAGATAACCAACGTGATAAACCCCCCCGCGCATATTTATCACGTCGGTTATTATATAACCGACGTGCTAAACCCCCCCCCCCCCCCCCACCCTCGGTTTATCACGGCGGTTATATAATAACCGCCGTTATAAATCCCCATCCCCCATCATTTTTCACGTAGGTTATTAATGAACCGACGTGATAAACACCGTGATGTTAGGGATGTTACGTCGGGTTTTAAATAACCGACGTAAAAAATGTTATTTATAATGTCGTCCGTATTAACGTCGCCTAAAAACCGACGTAAATAATGAAAAATAACCGACGTAAAAAATGTTTTCTGCACTAGTGACTGGTTCCCATTTGAGTCTAGCTCAAAGTGGTGTTTTCAAGTTTTACCCCTAGGTACATCTGTGCCAGAGCCGCCTCCACCTGCTCGTATCCAGACAGGGATGTATTTTCTTGGAAAACTCTCAAAATCTATACATTACCAAAATTCTAGGAAGTTATTATATAGTAATCCTCAAAGTCTATCTTAGGATACTGTTCACTAATCAGAATTTATCTAAATCTAGTTTCCAAGGTGTATTCTAAACTTCCTATGATACCAACTGCAACACCCCAACCCCAGTTACCCAGAGTCGGTGCATTATTTTAAAATATTGGCATGATTACAAGGAATTCAAGTCCCGAAAGGCCGATCGGTTTAGCTGTATTGGAAAATATATTACATAAATTGACGTTACATTATACTTTATAACATAAAACACAAAATATAATTTGATAATTCCATTACTCCCTTATCTTAGCCCCACATCTCAAACATAAAACACTTCTGGGGATCCTGGGAAAATAAATCATAAGAAAGGGGTGAGCTCAGATGCTCAGTAAGGGTAAAAAATTTAACAGAAGTTATAAACATTTAAGGCAAGATGTGAAATAAAAACAACAGACTTTTTAAACATAATCTTGAACGTAATATGGAAAAAATAAATAAAACATCAACATATAAACAAGCAAATGGATATTTTACTAGTCGAATAATCACATGTAATAACTAGTTTTATATTGAGGGAATGCCTAACGCCGGACCTCAATACCACATAGTCAAGGCCTTGTGCCAAGACTACAAATAAAATATTTGTCAAGGCCTTGTTACAAGACACTAGTTTGTCTCATGATACCTACCGATGCATCGTGGAGCTATAGCGGGCTCCACCCATCACTTACTAAGTCCACTGCATTCCTCATATGAAACGTTGAAACATAACATAAACATTTTTATTAAAACTAGAATACGAAATGTCAATACAGTAACCATAATCCATGTATGGTATAAAAATATAAAATCCACAATCAAACATATAATAACTCATTCAATAAAATATGGAAGATTGAATTTTAATAAATCAACCTCAATCAAAAATAATTTCCAGTAATGGTTGCTGACATAGTTGAAAATGATGATTAATAATTTTTGAGGGAAATATCCCTTTTGAAAAATCATTTAAATGTCACACATTTATAAAGGAATTAATTTGAAAGATATTAATGAATAAATGTGTCCCATACCACTATGAATTTTTTTAATAGAATTATTATTTCAAAACATTCATGTCTATATAAATGAATCCTTAAAATCATTTTGAAAACATGGACATTAACTAAAAGGATTTAGAAAGATAAATCATTATAACATTTAAAATGTTGATATAGTTAAATAGACCCTCACATAAAACCATAAAAGATTCATTTTGAATTTTTTTTTGAAATATGTGTATTGATGATAAATATGTCCCTGTAAATACTTACACATAAACAACCACATATAATAATGAGATTGAGGAAATAACCCTTACCTCGTTGTAATCAATCGAGTCGTATGAAAAATAGTAAATAACCACCAAAATAATCACATAATATCATGAATAAAAAGAGAATTGTGGTAATATATATATAATGTTAGAACACAATACACCACATGTAATAAATAAGTTTTGAACAATGGAAATCTCACGGAATTAATAGTGAGATAAGAAACCCCTTACCTTGCACTTTCCTTTGGTCAAGGGGATGTTTAACCTCCTATATAATGACCATTGTATGTTATTAGACTATAACAAGACCATCGTCATATTTATTATATCATACATGATTCCTTTATTACTATATACTACCCACTTAATAATGATTTTCATGTTAAATTAACATTTTGGGTAATAATCGCTTTCTTTATCGTACGTATTTTAACTTGTTATTCTTGACCGTATCATTTAGGTCATGATTTAAATACTTTCAGAATATAAACCTTGACTCATATATAATATATTTTTATAATATAAGTATTTATAATATATAGATATATGAAATGGAAAGCACCATTTATGGAGACGGTTGGTCGTACGTACACATAAACGTTGTTTCTGTTTTCTTATCGTATTGAACGAAAGTAAGTGGATAAGATATATGTAATTACATTAATATATATATGTATATCCAGTATCATTATTATCTCTTATATTAAAAACTTATTAGTAATATATATTTTTATAATCCTCGATGAATGGAGAACATGGAAATGAATATAATCACATCGTGGAGACGGTAATCCGTACGTACGCACGAGAGACAATATAATTTCCTTAATGGTGTGGAATTGGATGGTATATTAATTTTTCAGAGACATTATCAGGATATTTTCATTATTAATATACTAATTACTAATCATTATATCCATCCAAATAACATAGTGTTGAATAACAAGTTACACCACGACGTGGACACGGTAAGTCGTATGTACGCATGCATGGTTACATTATCATTCATAAGATGGAGACCATAATGAATATAGTTGTGCCATATTTATAGTAAAATCACATAATATAGAAGATATTTTAGTTATTATTTATTAATGGAAACAACAAAGAAAGAGTGTGTGGAAGAATTAGAGAACTTGAAGGAGGGTGGTGAAATCATTACCTCTTCTTCGACTTCTTTCTTTTGATTTGATCAAAAGGGCTCCTCTGGATGGATTTCTGACCAAAGTAAGGCCTCTAGGATGAATGTGGGATAGTTGGGAGGATATTTGGGAAGGGTTTAGCCGTGAAAAATGGCTTTGACGGTGTGAATTTGAGAGAAGGGGAAGTGCCCTTTTATAAGAGGGGTGAGGGGCACTTTAGGAAAAACTTAAACTTTTATTTTATAATAAATTCATATTCGGTTTCTAATGGCTACAAAATGAATTATTTAAATTATAAGGTGGATATGGGTCGAGAATCACTCAAACAATAGGTTTTATACAGGTTTATATCACCATATTAACCTTAACATTTAGATTTAACTCTTAGTTAAATAGTTTGACATTTACCATGACCCATTGTATTTTTAAATTATATTGTTAATAAACTTATTATAAAATGCCAATAGAGCCCCAATTGGTTCATTAATTTCATATATATTATTATATAATTCATTTTTCCAATCCATAGATTTTTAAGACTATTATATCAATTAATAATATAATATTTTTTTTAAAACAATTTTATGTCAATTTTGACACTATTTAGAATTTGTTTTTTTGTTAAAATAATAACACCATGATTACTAAAAAAATTGATCTAACCAACCCTAACATGTAATAATAACCTATAAAATTAAGGTAATTTATAAAAAGTCTCAAATTAAATTTATTTGGATATTTATAATGTCAATTATTTTAATCTTTCATTAATACGGTAATTACTGCATCATCATTGTGTCAGAAATAAATTTAATTATATAAGGTGTACAAATTATAAATAAAATTCCATTATGTAGGAAACATTTTTAGCTTTATAATTAATATTTATAGTCGAATTTATCTTATGAATAACCTTATATTAAAAATGTGATAGTTATTAAACATTGAGTTTAACTCTTTTAACTATTCTTTGAATTAAATAATAATAAATGTCCTAATCTAATTCATGTGGAATGAAAGGATCATATTTTTTTCATAAGGTTTTTTATGGTAGAATTACACTTATCTAATAAGATTAGTACATGTGTTAGGGTATGAATAATATCATTTTTACATTTAATTATCTTTTTTACTTTTAATCGTGGTAAATAGAAGTGAAAAGTTACTATTCACCAAAATTTATTTTTATCTTATTGAACCACATTTTTTTATTGATATTAACCGCGTCTCTCATATTTTTGAAATTCCAGTTACAGAAGCGGTAGAATTATGTATCTTTCAAATTTTCAAATTCTTCTAGAAGGTGGGTAGAAGACGGTGAAAAGTTCAATAAAATTATATACATATATATATTATTAAAAAATGAATCCAATGAATTACATTGAACATATATAGGTATTATATATCTATTTAGACTTAAAATAAATTTATATAAAATAAATAATTATATAAATAAAAATTCTATTTTAAAAAATAACTCAGTGTTTTTCACCATTCATCAAAAATTGAATGTTTTCAAAAAAATACAAAAAATTCACCATAAGCTAATTTTAATATTACGAATTCAAAAATGTATTCTATTTTACCAAATTAAATAAATAGAATTTTTGTTTATTAATTTAAAATTAATTCATGTTATCAAAACAATAAGGCACATTTTTATGAAACAATAACTAACAAAAGATTAACACTTGTTTATGACCAATCTCAAAGTGAAATTATTTACAATGACCAACACTAGATTAAATGGTAAAAATATAATCTATTTATAATTCTAAACCATTAAAATGTAAAATTTAACACTACAAATTATTTTGATTAAAAAAGTTGTTTTTAGTTAAAATATAGTATTTTTCACTATTCACACAAATATGAATGTTATCAGAAAAACCCCAAAATTTTATTGAAACTAAATTATTATGTCCTAATTCTAAAGAAAAAGTTTATTTTGTCAAATTGAATATATAAATGTTTCAAATGTTGGATTTAAAAAGGGTTCACCATTAAAAGGCTGTAAAAGTACATTTTGTGAAAAATTCTTCTTTTATCTGAAAAAATGAATTAGTTCTTACATTATGTCTAAGAAACTCATAATATGGATTCTAAAATTATAATGATTATATATAGTTCAAAATACACTTAATTATTTTTATTACAGCTTTTGAATGGCTTTTTTAGTAAGTCATGGTGCGCTTGAACACAATGTTTCGTGTCGTGCATGTTATTGAATTACTATGAAAAATAACGTACTATGAAATCTTGGGGAGTTACAAACAATACCCCAAACACCCTAAAACTACAATAAAACTGTAAAAACTATTTCAAAACCCCAAACCAACTACAAACCATAAAACCCTAACAAACCTAAAAACACCGAATATCCCTAAAAACTATATGAACCCTAAATTTAAAACCCTAAAAATAGTTTATACCCCTAAAAAACCAAACAAACCATAAACCCTAAAAGACCCAAACAATACTAAAATACAATTAAAGCCCCAAAACCCTAAAGATCCTAAAAATATTAAAAAATCCATAAAACAACATAGTTCCAAAAAACATGAAAACACAAATACAATAAAAAATAGTAAAAAACTCAAATAACCCAATTAAACCCATAAAATTTCAAAAAACCTTAAAAACAAATGAAATCCTCCAAAACCTAAAAACCCATAAAAACTCTAAAACACCCTAAAACCATTAAATAACACTAAAAGACCCTAAAATCCAGAAATACCACTAAAAATACATTAAACCCAAAGTAAACCCCAAAAATAAAAAATATATATAAATACACTAATACCAGAGAAAAACCTAAATCCCTAAAAACAATAGAAGACCACAAAAACCGTAAAAGACACTAAAAACACCATAACCCATAAGAATATTAAAAGACCCCAAAACCCTGAAACCCCTAAAAGATCCAAAAAGACTCCAAATCCCCTAAAAATATCCTAAAACCCGGAACATCATAAAATCATAAAAATACTCAAATAAACAAAAATACATAAAAAACACTAAAAACCACTAAAAACCCCAAAAGACCACAAGACACCCCTAAATTACACTCAAATCCCAAAATACATAACTACCATAAAACCTCTAAAACCCCTAAAAATGTCAACAAGCCTAAACCCCCTAAAAAGAATAAAAAATCATAATAACTCACAAAACCCTTGAAACCGCTAAATACGTGAAAAATCATATACCCCCAAGAAACACAAAAATCCATAAAACCATAAGAAACCGTAAAAACCTAAAACCCCATAAAAAAATAAAAAAACACCCTAAAACACTTAAAATCACTAAAATAAACTAAAACCCACGACCCCCCCAAACCACTAAAAGCCTAAAACTCCTAATAGACCGTAATGAAACCAAAAACTTTAATAACCACTCAAACCCATAAGAAACCCTAAAACCCCAAAAACACTTAAAAACCACTGAAAAAACCTAAAACCATTTAAAATACCTAAACTCTAAAATCTATAAAAAACCCAAAACAACCTAACAACCTAAATCCTCTATTACCCTACAAGACTTTACAACCCCTAAAAACTCTAAGAGACTCTGAAAACCAATAAAAACCCAAAAACCCATTTCACCCCTATAAACCAAAAAAATAAAAAAACAATGAAACAACTAAAACACATAAAACACCTAAGCACACCGAAATAATAATAAAACCCTGAAACCCACTAAAAAACCTAAAATCCCGTAAAATAATAAAAACTCTATACGAATACAAATAAATGAAAAATCCCAAAAAATCACTAAAACCAATAGAATACCAATAAATCGTAAAAACTCTAAAAACACCTAAAACAGTATGAAAATAATAAAACATAAAAAACACCTAAAATATGTGGAAAATTATGCAACACTAATAAACCTTACAAGCCATAAGGAACTCTAAAAATTTTACAAACCCTAAGGAACCCTAAATAACCCTAGAATTCCTAAATGATTCTAAAAACATAAAAACCCCTAAAATACCAAAATTCACAAAAAACACTAAAACCCCTAAAATTTATAAAATACCTAAAAATATAAATTTCTAAAAACCCTAGAAAACCCCTAAAAAATATAAATCACAAAATAAAATTAAAAAAAATCCAAAAAACCTCCAAAAAAATCATAAAAACCCTAAAATACCTAAATATCCATAAATATAACAAAAAAAATCAATAACCCTAAAAATTCAAATACCCCATAAAACATCTAAAAACCATAAAAATCCAAAAAACCCATAATCCTTTAAAAAATACCCTTTAAACATCTACACACCCATGAAAGCCTAAAAAACTAATAAACCCAAAAAACCACATAAAAACTATTAGAATTTCTTAAAATCATAAAACCCCAAACCCTTAAAATTTCTAAATAACAATAATACCCCTAAGAACACTATAAATACTAAAATCAATAAAAAACTAAAATCCTAATAACAAAAAAACCTAAAAACTATAAATTTCTCATAAAAACCATAAAACCACTAAAAACCCTAAAATACTAAAACCCCTAAAAACCCTAAAGCATTAAAAATCACAAAAATCCCTAAAAACCATAAAAATCAGAAAACCCTAAAAGAACATAAAACCACTCAAATGTCCCTAAATGTCCCAAAAACCCCTCAGAAAAAACTAAAAGACACTAAGAACCCTTAAAGTCCTCATAAAAAACAGAAAACCACTAAACACCCAAAGAGTACATAAAATACAATAAAACCCCTAATGATTCTAAAAACCTATAAAATCCAAAAAACACACCTAAACTGAAAAAAACTCTAATAGACTCTAAAAATATCAAAATAAAACTGAAACCCTAAAACCCCTTTAGGTACCATAGAACACTAATAGGACCCTAAAATCACCAAATCCCCCTAAAAACCCAAATAATCACTAAAGATCCCTAGGAACTCGAGAAACACCAAAAAGACCCTAAAACCCATGAGAACCCCAAAACGACCCTAAAAACCCTAAAATCCATAAATAACCCCAACCCCCATAAAATATTTTAAAAGATACATAAAACCTAAAATACCCTGAGAGACCTTAAAACCCTTAAAATCCTAAAAGACCCCAAAAATAACCAAAAATCATTAAAAGATCCTAAATAAATCAAAAGTCCCTAAAAACCATAAAACCCCAAAAAAGGAAGAAATAAATGTAAAACCTGTAAAAATCTAAAAACAATAAAATCACTAAAAACCCTTAAAACCCTAAAACATTCAAAACCCCCCTAAACACCTAAAAACACAAAAGACCATAAATGACCCTAAAACCCGCTAAAATACACTAAAACCCCATAATAATATATCCCATAAAAAACTGCTAAAACCCAATGAAAACTCAAAAAAACTAAAAAATGTAAAAATAATAAATGCCCCTAAAAACCCTTAAATCACAAAATTAGATAAGAAAACCATAAAACCATTATAACCCTTAAAAAACAATATAAATAATATACTTACAACTATAAAATCAAAAAAACCCAAAATATCCGAGATAACCTAATAATCCTAAAATGCATAGAAAACTATAAAATTTCTAAATATTTAAAAACAAAAAACCATAAATAACTAAAAAAAATAAAAATACATAAGAAACCATAAAACCATAAAATGATAAAAATACTAAAAACATAAAACCCAAAAAAACCGAAAAACCCCCAATGGAACTTAAAAAAAACTAATAGTCCTTAAGGACCCAAAATATCCTCAAAATCATAATAGACTATCAAAACCATAAAACCCCATTAAAAAACCGAAATCCATTAATATCCTCAATGTCCCTTAAGATCTCTAAACTAACCTAAAAAACAATAAAAAAATTCCCAAAAATATAAAAAACTAAAAAAACCCAAAAACGATAAAGACACTAAAAATCACTAAAAACATTAAAATTTCCTAAAAGCTGTAAAATTAGAAAAAATATAAAAACCTTCAAAAACCCCTATAAGACCCTAAAAACCCTGAAGCCCTCTTTGAACCAATGAAACCCAAAAATTCTGTAAAAACTCTAAAAAATCTTAAAATCCCTCAAATCCATAAAAATTAATTAAAATGGTTTAAAACTCCTAAAAACCATAAATACCTTAAAAACCCAAAACCCCATAAAAAACTTTATAAATACCTGAAAACCCTAAACTATAATACCAATGGAAACATAAAATAACCCCTAAATACTATAGAAACCAAAACCCCCTTAAAACCCCTAAAAAAGCTCCCAAAAACCATTAAAACCCCTAAAAACCATGATACATTAAATACCTTAAAACCCTTAAAAACCCCAAACACCTTAATGGAACCCTTAAAGAATCCTAAAAACCCCCAAAAATTAAAAAAAAAAACTGAATAAATATAAAAATCAAAACACACCTAAAAATATAAAATCCTAAAAAAACTAAAAACCCATAATACCCAAAACATCCCCAATAACCCTAAAAACCCTAAATCTTTTAAAACACCTTAAAACCAGTAAAAAGTCTATAAAAACTTATAGACCATAAAAAAACCCTAAAATCATAATTGACCCTAAAATTCCCCATAAAAACTCTAAAACCCCATAAAAACCTAAAAATCCTAAAATCAGAAAAAATATAAAACCCCTAAAGAGCTCAAAAAATCCTCAAAATACGATAACCCGCTACATAATTATAAAAATGATAAAATCCCTAAAACATATTAAAACCTGTAAAAGTTAATAAAACCAAAATAACACCCAAAAGGCACCTAAAAACCATTAGATCCCCTAAATCCCCAAACCCCTAAAAAATTACTAAAATACCATAAAAAAAATAAAACCCATAAAACCCTAAAAATTGCTGGATGATGGTGGTGGCTTCTTGGCTTGGTGTGCTTTTACTTTTTTTGATTTTGTTTTTCTTTCTTTTAGGGAATTTTTCGTCTTGGGTTGTAAGGGGTTTTTGGGTGTGGGTCGTTTTGACCCCTCCCCTCCCTTGTCTGCTGTGTCTTTTTTATCTTTCTAATAAATTTGGGGGGGTCAGGAAGAGCCCGACCCTCGCTTCTTCCTTGCCATAAAACCCTAAAAACCCACAAAATTGTAAAACAACATAAAACACCTATAAACCCATAAAACCCATATACCCTTTAAATGGTAAATACTCCAAAAATAACCCTAAAACCCCTAACCACTCAACAGAAACCTAAAATCAAAAATCACACCCTAAAACATTAAACCCCCTGAAATCCCAAAAAACACGCTTAAAATGTGAACTGTAAAAAAACCTGTAAAAGAACTAAAAATAGAAAATAAATAGGTAAAAACAAAAAGAAACCCCAAAAATCCTAAAAAATTCCATGAAATAACTGAACCCAAAAACCCTAAAATCCCACAAGCCCCCTAAAACCCCTAGATCCCCATTAAATCAAGTGGTGGCTTCGTCATGCTTTTCAACATTGAGATATGGATTCAGCTTCGGATCATTAGTTTTTGGCTCCAGTTCGGGAAAAGGTGACTTCGTGTCTCCTGGATTTGGGATCCCTATCTGGTTTTGGCTTGCTTCGATTCTATGTGGGCCAGATCTGGGTTTCCAGATCGATGTCTTCCTTTCATGATCTGGGATTTTTTTTTGTGGCTGTGAGAGCTTGGTGTTGCGATTGGCGTTCTTGGTGTCCGTTTTGGCGTTCCCATGTCCTCAGGTTCTCATTTCGGCCTCCACGTGTTCATTTCTACCTCTAGGATGTGGTGCAAGATGCGGCGAGCTCCTCCTAGATTTTGGGATTTGGTCTTGGCTATGGGTTCTTGGTGTCAGGACTGGTGGTTCGGGCCATGAAATCCCAGCTCTGCATCTTCCCGACCTAAAGATGGTTCTGCTGTTCTTTGGTTTACTCAGGATTGGATCCAATGGCTTGGAGGGGGGATGACCTGCCCTCCGTATCTTATGGTTTCTTGCGTTTTGATCAAATGTTGTTTGTATTTTATGGTGTTGGGTGTTTATTGTTATTGCTGCTGCTGGTTACTGGTCACTGATTACTAGAAGATGATGTTTCCTAGTGGTGAATGATGTGATGGTGGTTTTCTTGAGGTTGCTGGAGGTTGTTGTTTGTGTCTTTGTGGTGCTGAAGCTGGGTTGATTAAGTTGATGCATATAGATTGGCGTTACTGGCTTCTGGTTGTCGATGTACTGGGGGATGATTGTGGTGAGTTTACTATTTTTCTGATTTGTGTGTTTTTCTTTTTTTATTGTTCTATGGGTTTTTTCGGTCTTTTTTTGGTTAGGGTTGTAAAGGGTTTTTTGGGTGTGGGTCGTTTGACCCCTCCCCTCCATTGGATGTTGTATCTTTCTTTATAATAAATTGGGCAGGGGGGGGGGGTTTGGGAATATCTTGACCCTTGCATCTTCCATTCCCTAAGAAACCTATACAACCGCTACAACACTAAAAAAATAAATACACTATAAAACCATAAAACCCCTAAAAAACCATGAAAACAAAAAAACCCCCTAAAACCCTAAAATCCCATAAAAACATTACAACACAAAAAAAACACTAAAAGAACCCTAAAAACCAGAAAAACATAAAACCACCAAAAAACATAATAACAAAGAAAATCTAAAAAATCATAAATACTGTAGAAAACGCTTAAAACCTTGAAAACACTAAAAAATCTAATGAATCTTTAAACCCCTAAAATCCTTATAAAACCTAACTCCCATAAAAATAGTAAAAAAACAAAAATTCATATAAACGATAAAAACCGAAAACCCCCAAAAAATCTTAAAATCCCTTAAAATCCGAGAAACCCAAAACCCTAAAAAACACAAAAAACACTAAAATCCTATAAAACATAAAAACTAAAATCCCTGAAATCCTAAAAAAACCTTAAAACCATAAATGAACCTAAAATGCATAAAAATATAAATAAACCTAAAACCCTAAAACCCCTAAAAGGAAAAAACCGTATATGATCACTGAAATAAAAATAAAATCCATAAACAACCCAAATAACTTAAATCCCATAAAATCTCCTAAAAACCTAAAAAAACCTAAAATAATAAAAAACCTAAAAACATTAATACTATGTAATACCCTAAACCACTAAAACCCCTACAAAAAAGCCATCAAACCCATGAAACATCCTAAAATCCTCAAAAAAAATACATAAAACACAAAATGATCTAAAATAACTGTAAATCACATAAAATCATAAAAAATAATAAAAAAACACAAAAACCTAGAAAAGTATCTAAAACCCCAAAAAATATTACAAAACTAAAAAACATTAAAATCCATAAACCCACAGAACCCCTTAAATAAATAAAAACCCTAAAAACACTAACAACTACTAAGAAGACCATGAAAATCCCTATAACCATTAACAAAAACTGAAAAACCCAAAAAACCACAAAAAATCAATGAAAACCTAAAAACCCAAAATACTTACAAATATGAAAGAATTTTGAAAACCCTAAAAAAATAACAACCCCGTAAAAACATTATGAAACACAATAACCCTAAAAACCTGAAAACCCCAAAAAACCCAAAAACCCCTAAAAATATAAAACTAACTGAGAAACCAAAAAAGAACAAAGAATATAATTAAGATAAAAAAACTTAAACACACCAAAATGACTATGAAACCCTAAAACACTTTAAAATAACCTAACCTCCACCACCAACAATATCAAAAAAACCATAAACCCCTATGAATCCCCGGAGACACTAAAAATACAACAAATCCAAAAATCCTTAAAAACCCTAAAACCCTGAAACACCTAGAAAACCCAAAATCCCTAAAACCCCTTGAAACCATGAACCCAAACCAAAAAAAATTTTATATCACTAAAAACATTATAACCCCTACAACCCTACCAAT
Organism: Viscum album; assembly: GCA_963277665.1. Classification (NCBI taxonomy): domain Eukaryota; kingdom Viridiplantae; phylum Streptophyta; class Magnoliopsida; order Santalales; family Viscaceae; genus Viscum; species Viscum album. Next base: position 1,593,853,792 of record OY728120.1, read on the forward strand.
GTCAAAATCCCTAAAAAACTACAAAATACATAAAAACCCAAAAAATTTCTCAAGACCCCCAAAACCCTTTAATAACACTCAAAAACCACAAGATACCCAGAAAACCCCACTAGAAACCCATTAAAATGAAAAAACCATAAGAAATCACAAAAAACACTAAAAACCATAAAACCCCAAAAAACCAAAAAAAAATCCCAAAATACACTATCAATCCATGAAGACCTGAATACCCCACATAATTCTTAAAAAACCATAAAACCATAAAAAAAATTAAAACCCAGAAAAATAATAAAAGAACCATAAAAACCACCTAATGACTCTAATAACCCTAAAACGCCCAAAACCCATAATTATCATAAAAACCCTAAAAGACCCTAAAACCCCTAAAATTCCTTAAAACTACCTAAAAACCTTTGAAAATAATAAAATCCATAAACAAGCCTAAAACCCTAAAAGCCTTAATGAACCTAAATACCCTAAAAACTATAAAAACTAAAAACCCCCAAAAAATACCAAATCCATAAGAAATCTGAAATACAAAAACCTTTAAAAATAATAAAAACCCTTAGAATCAATAAAAACCATAAAATCCCTAAAATTACATACAAAAAACAAAACCTCTAAAAAATAAAAATCCTTATAATCCTCAAAAGAATGAAAAACAACTAAAATTACCCAAACCACCAAAAACTCAAAAAACCCTAAAAACTAAAAAAAATCAAATACCCAAAACCCCAAAAAACCGCACAAACCCAAAAAATACTAAAAACCATTAAACCCCACAAAAACATAAAAACCCTAAAAACACAAAACCCCACAAAATTCTAAAACCCAAAAAAACTCTAAAAACCCCCCAAACCCCATCACAACACTTTAAATCCATAAAAAAATAAAAACCCAAAAACCCCAAGAAAGCCCAAACAATCCAAAAAAATACAAAAAATACCAAAAAACCCGAAAAATAACCGAAAGATCCTAGAAGTAATATAAAAACTGTAAAAAATGAAAAACCAATAAAAAAATCAATACCATAGAAATTCATAAATCCCCATAAATCCCCTAAAAACTCAAAAAAGACCAAAACCCAATAAAAACCCACAAATTCCTAAAAAACCATATAACCCATTAAAACCCTTAAAACCCCTAAAAAGCAAAAAAAAAACCCCAAAATCCCTAAAAGACCCAAGAAATTTTATAACCCCTGACAAGGACCTAAAAAACAAAAATGCTTAAAACCCCTTAAACATTTAAAATCTATAAAAGTACTGAGAAACCATAAAACCATAAAAGAAGGTAGAAACCCAAAACACCCTCGATTAAACAATAAACCCCTAAAACCAAAAAGACCACTGAACACCATAAAAACAAAAAATTGTAAATCCCCACAAATCTCAAAGGACTCTAAAAAACCCCCAAAATCCATAAAACCCCCTAAATTGAACTAAAAACACTAAAATCCCTTTAAACCCAAAAGGCCAAAAAGGCACTAAAGGCAATAAAAATATTAAATTAACCTAATACCATAACAACCATACAAATCCCAAGAATCCCTGAAATACCTTAAAACAATAAAAACCCAAAAAACATAAAAAAATCAAAAAACTAAAACATTAAATCCACTATAATGTCATAAAAAATCTCATTAAAACCTTAAAACCCCATAAAACCCAAAACCCAAAACCCACAAAACACGGAAAACCCTGAAACCCCCTTAAAAACATTTAACCCCAAATTAAATACCTAAAAATAAGAAAAACATATTTGAATCTATAAAAAATCCTATACCATTGTAAAATCCACAAAAAAACCAAAACCAAAAAACCTCATAATACCCTTAAAATCACCAAAACCAAAAAATCCCCAAAAACCATAAAACCCCTAAAAATACTAATAAATAATAATAATAAAAAACATTTGAAACCCAAAAAAACTAAAAACCCTAAAACCCTAAAACCAATAAAAACATGAAAAGCATGAAAACCCAGAAAAACTCTAAAACCCTAAAAATATTAAAAAAAACCCAAAAATCCTAAAAATGTTTTAATCCCTAAAAACCGAGAAACCCATAAACCCTCTATAAGATCATAAAAACCATAGAAAATATGAAAATACCTAAAAGACCCTAATAACCGAGAATACCATATAAGACCCTTAAAATAACTTAAACACACTAGAAACCCCTAAAAACCATGAAAACCCTAACATCCTTAAAATCCTGAAAAAAGACTAAAAACCTAAAAATACTAATAAAGTAAAAAATCGATAAAATCCATATTTTTATAAAAATCAAATACCAAAAAAACCTTGAAACCTGAAAACCCAAAACAACCCTAAAAACCAAAGAAAAAAATTCCTAATTTAATTTAAAAAACAATAAAACACATCAAAAACATAAAACACTAAAATCCCCTAATAAACCCTAAAAACTCATAAAAAAATAAAACCCCTAAAAATGAAAATTTATAAAAAAATGAAAAAACAGAAATCAATAAATGCCCGAAATCACTAAAAACCATAAAAACAAAAAAAACATAAGAAACCAATAATATCAATGAAAACCCATAAAACTCTAAAGAAACCTAAAATCCAAAAAAAATATTAAACCCCCTAAAATACATTTTAAACCCTAAAATACCTATGAACCCCTAATTATATAAAACCCTTTTTACACTAAAATTTTATAAATACACTAAAACAATAGAAACCCTAAAACCCCTTTAGAATAATAGAAAATCCTAAAAACCCTAAACACTATATGCTACACCCCAAACCCTAAACCCCACACCCTAAACCCAAATACCCTACACCCTATACCTGAAACCCTATTCCCCAAAACATATATCCTACACCCTATATCCCAATCCCTACTCTTGAAACCATATACCCCTCATCCTAAACCATAAACCCTAGAGCCTCAACACTGGACCCAACACTATAAACTTGACCCCCTAAATCGTATACCATACACCGTAAACCCAAAACCCAAAACCTTGAACCTTAATCCCTATAACCTATACTCAACACACTAAAACGTACTCCCTAAACTCTAAACTTTACACCCTAAACCATATACCCTACACCATACACCCTAGACCCTACACCCTAAACCATACACCCTAAAATCATAAACTCTAAACTCTACACCCTATATCTTATAAACTACACCCTAAAAACTACACCGCAAAACCTATACCATATACCCTACACCATATTTTGTACACCCTAAACAGTATACCCTACACGCTAATCCTTAAACCCAAAACCCTATACCATATGCCCAAAACCCTATACCCTCCACCACAAACACAAAAAACAAGTCCCTATGCAAAAAATCGTAAACACTAATACCTTCTTAAAAAACCCTATACCTACACCCTACAACCAAAAAATTGTATGGTATACACTATAACATACACCATAAAAATTATACCATATCCCCTAAATCATATGTATGACACCCTAGACCCTAAAGAGAAAACCTTATACCATACACATAAAACCTAAACACTACAACCTAAACCATATACAGAACATCATAAAACTGAATCCCTAAACCCTAAAACTTACACCCTACCTCACAAACCCAAAAAAACTACACCATAAAACATATACCTTACACCATTTACCATAAATAGTACACCATAAAACCAACACCATACACCTAAATCCCTAAAAAAGTACACCCTAAACCATGTACACTCAACCCTAAAACCCTAAACCCTAAACCCTAAACCATAAACACTATACCACTAACCCTAAACCCTATACACGAAACCCTATAACCTAAACCCTAATTCATATACATTTCACCATAAACCATAAACCTTATTCCCTAAACCCTATACCCTACACCTACTACCATATACCCTACACCGTAAACATTACACCAGACACCCTAAACACTATACCAAACACCCTAAACCCTATACCTATCACCCTGAACTGTATACCTACACCCTAAAACCTATACCTCACACCCAAAACCCAAAACTCTAAAAAAATTAAGACAACCCTATAAACTCCAAAAACCCTAAATAATAAGAAAAAATATTAAAAAAATTGAAAAAACCCAAAAATTACTTAAATACATTAAAATCCAAAAGAAACATTAAAATTCATTAAACTCCTTTAAAAACATTACATCTCCTAAAAACCATAAAATCCATAAAATCCCTGAAAATAAAAAAAAACTCGAAAACCCCCAAAGAGCCAAAAACACCCACAAAACCATCATAATCCCTAAAAATCCCCAATACACCTTAACTACCATAAAACTCGAAGAAAACCTTAAAAACTATGAAAAACAACATGAAACCCTAAAAACCCTAAAACCATTAATTACCATAAAAACTAAAAAAATACCTAAAATTAGTAAAAATATTAAAAACAAGTAAAGCCCATAAAAACATTAAAAACACATAAACACTAAAAAACATTAAAACACTAATACCCTAAACACCTAAAAACACTAAAACCCTAAATCCCTCAAAAACTAAAAAAACCTAAAACCCTAAAAAACACTAAAAAACTAAAAAAACCTGGAAAGACTTACAAAACCTAAAAACTCTTAAAACCCTAAAACGTCTTAAAAACTGAAAAATTCCATAAATTTTCTATGAAACACAAAAACTGTAAAAACTCTAAAAACAATGAAAACCCATAAAAAACCATAAAAACAAGAAAACCCCCTAACACATATAAATAGAAATAATAATCCAAAAATCCTAAAACAAACATAAAAACATAAAATTACCCTAAAAAATAAAAAAGATAAAACCCTTAAAACCCATAAAATAAAAGAGTACATAAAATCCCAATAAAAACATAAAGCCCCTAAATCCCCATAAATCCCATAAAAACCTCCATAAGTCCCTAAATGTTATAAAAAATAGTAGATGCACTAAAAAATTTAAAAACAAAAAAGTCATTAAAACCACCAACCCCAATAAATGATCATAAAAAACAATATAAAAACCATAAAACCCCTAAAACGCTTTAACACCTTAAACCCCTAAAATCCCAAAAAACTCTAAAAATAATAAAAAATCTAAAAATCCTCAAAACCATAAAAACAATTAAAATAAAAAAACCCCCAAAGCACCTAAAAATACTAAAAGAACAAACAACACAAAAACCAAAAAAAAATCCTAAAACTATCCAAAATATAAATAAACACTCCAGAAATCATAAAATCCTAAAAACCTTAAAAACCTTAAAACTTATTTTGGCCACAAAAACCCCACAACCCTAAAAACCCTAAAACCACTTAAAAACCATGAAAACAGATAAAATCCATTAAAAAGTAAAATCCCCTAAAAGAGAAATGAAGTCCCTTAAATGCCCATATAACCCTAAAAACACAAAAATTAAAAAAATCATAATAATCTCTAAAACCACTAAAAACCTAAGAATTATAAAAAAAAACAAAATAACCCAAAATAAACCTAAAACCCATAAATAACCCAAAAACCATAACCAATAATAATCACCCAAAAAACCCTAAAAACATTAAACCCCTAAACACCCAAAAACTATGAAAACCATTAAAAAACATGAAAAATCCTGAAAACCCATAGAAATTTTAAAAACACTAAAAAACCCAATGATTATAAAACCTAGTAATAAACTTCAAAACACCAAAAACATTAGATAACCTAAAAAATATAAAAAACAAAAGATATCATAAAACCCCTAATCCATTAAATGACACAAAAATCAATAAATTTTTTGAAAAATCTTAAAAACACATAGGATCCCTAAAAACACTAAAACCCAATAATAACCCAAAAATCATAAGAACCCTAATATCATTTAAACCCCTAAAAACTGAAAAAACACGTAAAACCCTAAACCATGAAAACCCTAAACACACTAAAACCCCTTAAAATCCTAAAAACATTACCGCTACTAATATTCCAAAAAAATAATAAAAGACCCTAAAATGATAAAAACCAAAAAATACCCAGCAAACCACAAAGGAAAATAAATACCCTAAAAACCTTAAAAGTCCATAAAATTACCTAAAACCCCCTAAACCTTATAAAAACATAAAAAATCCAAAAAAACCCCAAAACCCCATAAAGACCAAAATACCAAAAGAACCCCTAAAACCATTAAAAAAATTAGAAAACACCTAAAACCTTTTAAACCTCCAAAACCCTAATAAACCCCTAAAATAGAAAAACATAGACCTCATAAATTCCTAAAAACTATAAAAACACCAACCCCCAATAAAACCCTAAAACCCCCCAAAACCCTTAAAACTCTAAAAAATCCTTAAAACCCTAATAAATTCTTAAAACACCAAAAATCCATAAAACCCTAAAAACATTAAAAACAAAATTAACCCCTAAAACCCCTAAAATTCCTAAAAACCCTGAAACCAATAATACACCAAAAAATGCAAAAACGCAAAACCCCCCTAAAAATAAGGAAAATCAAAATAATCATTCAAGTTAAAATAACATTAAAAGATCCCCTAAACCCCCAGAACCCATAACAGTCCCTAAAAACCTTTAAAAGTATGAGAAAACATTTAAAAACATAAAAACTAGAAATAACCTAAAATAACTAACAACCCTAAAACCCTAAAAACCATGAATGATCCTAAAAACCCTTTTAAACACCTAAAATATACTAAAAATATTATATAGCCTAAAAACCCTGAAATTGTAAAAGCATAAAACCCATTAAAACCCTAAAGACCCAGAAAAACCTAAAAACATCTTTAAAAAAATTAAAAATTACATAAATATCTAAAAGCATAAAACAACCTTAATACACTAAGAATCCTAAAATAATCTTGAAACCCAAAAAATCCTTATGAATCTTAAAAATCTAAAATCCATAAAACCCCTAAATCAATAAAGCCACTAAAACCCCTAAAAATAATTGAAATCAAAAGAACCCTAAAATATATAAAAACATTTAAACCACTAAAAACCCAAGAAACCCAACAAAATCCATAAACCCCGAAAACCCAAAAACCCAAAAAACCCAAAAAACACATAAAAACCAAAAAAATTTAAAAAAAACCCCAAAACCATAAAAACACATAAAACACATAAAAATACAACCCCCCCAGACACCATAAAACCATTAAAATAATAAAAACCAAAATACCCCCCAAAACCTTTATAACCACAAAAAACTATTAAAACGAATAAAATCCCTAATATCATCAAAAAATGGTAAAAACATTAAAATGCAAAAAACCATTAAACCCCTACAAACGCCTTTAATTTCCCATAAAACCCTAAAACCATAAAAATCAAAAATTATTTAAAACCCTAAAAACATAAATCCTTTAGAAACTCTAAAAAACCGTAAAACCCTAAAAAGATCCTAAAAGACCCTTAAAAACATAAAAACCCATAAAGCCCTAAAAATCCCAAAAAAACCAAGAAAACACAAAAAAACTATAAAATATCATGAAAAATCTAAAACCCTCATAAAGGACCCTAAAACCCTAAAATACTAAAAGATCCTAACACCGATAAAAGTCACTAAACTGTAAAAGGCCACGAAATACCCTAAACCCCAAAAAAACTAAAAACTAAAAACCCAAAAACTATAAAAGACCATAAAAACCATGAAAATCCCATAAGGGACCCAAAAACCCTATAGGATCCAAAAAAACCTAAAATCACATAGGGGGAACAAAACATTAAAGGACCCTAAAAACCCCAAAGAGACCTTAAGACCCCTAAAACCCCAAAAGACCCTAAAGAACTAAAAAATTACCCTGAAACCCCTCAAAACCCCTAAAAACATAAGAACAAACTAAATCCAAAAAAACCTAAAAAAATATTCAAAACCATGAAAAACACCCAAACCCCTAAAAACACTTAAAATAATACAAAAATAAAAGACTCACAATAATATAACAATGTAACATCCCTGATCTTGAACTCTCTCACATGGACAAAAAATGTTGGTTTTGATACCTCAAGCATGCCTCCCCATATTCCAGTGGCTGCTGACAAGGTGATGGGGTGAGATATGTATAGTGGTGAGACAATATCCTTGGATATAGAGCTACAACACAACAGAAAAATCTAATAACAATAATAAATATCAGAGTGATTAAAATAATGGAACAATATAATATAGTGGAAAGACAACATTATAAGGAATATAAACAATAATATATATAATTCATGAATAATGGAATGATGTGATAAAATGTAAATAAATGTAATTTTGGATATGATACAAATAAATGTTTAGTATATTCAAATAAAGAATCAATATTCCCCAGTCCCAAACCATATTTCGGTCCCATATCCAATCTCTAGTCCATCAACAAGTAACAATCAACAATAAGGTCTTTTCCCTTGTAAAAACCTAAAATCATGTAATTTTCTTGAGTACCAAACGACATCCTAAATATGGTGTGAGTATAACATAGTAGGTTGACACCACTATGTTTAAAAATAACCAGTTTGATAATAAGGGTCCATAATAATGCAATAAACAAGAGTAATTAATTAATTAAACAATTAAATTAATCACACATAATCCTACCTTGGTACCATGATAGAATATCTGTGAGCATGTCCCATGACCATGCCATATATAACCATATAGAAAATGAAAAATAATACCCTACATCAGCGGCATGATGGAGTTCCATTTAGAATGTCTAATAACCAAGCCAACCATAACCTTATAATAGATGTAAAAATCACACAAATACATGTCCAAACCCACTATATAAGCGTTTGATATTTTAATCAGGGACGAGAATAATATATATGCATTTCAAAATGAATCTAGGATAAAACTTTTATATAACCATTTCTGCAATTTTCTTATGGGCAAGATTGCTATCTGATCATTTTAGATTATTTCTATAATAATTTCCCGATATACAAGCATTTTGGCATGTATCAGGGCATAACCAAGTATATAAGCATTGAAAAATTTAAATTTGGCCAATCCACCGTATAATAATTACTACATTCAAACAATAACACATGTTATAATTATAAATATATCACATATCACATCATTATGTTTAATGGAAAATTATCAAAATTGAAATTTATCTTTTCATTACCCATTACACTTATCATTTGGTGTTCAAACAAAAATAATAAAATAATTTATACTAAAACTCCATGTAAAGGTGAATCAATATCAGTCAAACACCAACCTTCCATGTCATGATAAAAACAATTTAATCCATTAAGAAATAATTTAATAATCAAGTGTTCGCTCAGATGAACGGTAGACAAAAGACATGTCAATAATAATTATATCCAAAGTGACTATAAGGAATAATCCAGTTCATTATTTAATTTATTCAATTACACTCTATGTTGGTTCAGATGAAATATTCATATGCATGAAAATTAACATACCATGGATAATGTTTAGACCCCCTGAATTTAACTTACGATTAATCAAAGATTCTTAATGAAAACACATAGAAGGAAGAATCACACAACAAAAAATAAATATCATAGTGCAGAAAATGGAGAAATATAATATAGTGGGAATCCAAAAATAGAAACCATTCTAAATATCCAATATATAGTACAAGAATAATGGAATGAAATTCTAGAATGTATCTAGATTTCATGCTAGATCAAACTCAAAAAAATTATAGATGAATCAATTAAATACTCAAACGCCCTCTGTCCTAAACCCCATGTCGGTCCCATCACCAAACATCACCCCTTACAGCACGCAATAATCAATAGTAAGGTGATTTTCCCTTATAATTGACTCAGGTAAAAAATGAAGTCCTGAATAGCATGTGTGTATATCTTAGTAGGTGGACACCACTATGTCTAAACATAACTAGTTGTATAATAATAAAAAAAAATTAAATTAATAAGTGTAAATAATTAACTAAAATATTAAATTAATAATAGATCCACATGCTTGTGAACCACACCACAATATCTATGAGAATTTTCCAAGACCATTCCATCCATAACCATATAACCAAGAAAAAATGTGGCGTTCCTTAGTGCCATGCCAGAATTTCTCTAATCATGCCTCACAACAACGCCAACCATTACCTTATAACCAAGTTATAAATCATGAAAATATTGGTGAAAACCCACTATATAATAATTTCATAATTTAATCAGGGTCATGCTCAGTATGTAATTATGTCAGGATATATGAGGGTCGATCCTTGTATATAATAATTTCAACATGTGTCTTAGGATAAAGTCCAATATATAATCATTTCATCATGTGTCTTTTGGAATATTCTGGTATATAATTATTCAAGCATGTCATTGGGAATTTCATGGTATATTATCATTTTAGTATAAATACTGGGAGAATTCCCCATATCATAATTAAAACATTTAAACAACAATAACTTTCATACCAGTAAGGATATCACAATTTCACAACAATAAGATCAATGGTTATTTAGGAAAATTACCATTTGTCTTCCAATTACCCATTCCATTTATCATTTGGTATTCGACCATTAATGATCCAATCATTTTAATAAATAGGCCAAGGAAAGGCGAATTTATATCAATCAAACACCCATATTCCATGGCTTGCAAAACACATATTAATATATAATACAATGACTTTATAATCAAGGGTTCTCTCACCCAAATGGTATCCATAATCCAGGTAAATAACAATTAGATCCAAAGGGACAACATGGAATAATCTAGTTGATCACTTATTTAATTCAAGTGTGTTCTACATTTGCGTAATTGTAATATTCACATACTCAAAAACTATCAAACTATATGGTTATGGTTTATACAACATAAATTTTACTAAAGATCAAACAATTTTTCCAATGGAAAACCCCAATGAGGAAGTAGGTGCAGATGTTCACAAGAAGGATTCATCATCAAATATAATCAAGATAAAAAAAATGCACATGGTCAAGAGATTACCACAAAATGATCAAAGAACAACCTTAGTGAATAGTAAACCATAGAAGATCCACTTACATGAGGATCAAATCACACAAATGGGATGTCTATAATTGCGGGAAGGGGATAAAAACCACCTAGAAGGTTTCCTAGGTTCAAGAGTTGAAATCTACAAATTAGTAAAAAATTAAATTAAACCTCATATAATACATTAAAACTACATTTCTTGTAATTAAATGTTGTTTAATTTAGTCACAAATCATGTATTTTTTTACGAAAACACTGAATTACCTATCACCACATATTATATTTTATTCCAATAAAATATTTGAGGACCTGTAATATAATTTCATAAAGTGTATTATTTTAATGTCATGAATTATTTTATAGCTTGTAAACTTTCCTGTTATGTGTCCATAGAAAATTATAGGATGTGTATTGCATTTACATTGTGTGTAATTGATCTGAATAATGTTTTGAGATAAATTTCCATATAAAACCTGAACCCCCTTTATGGCTTCTCATCTTTCCAAGATCCTCTGGTAACAATTGACCCATTTATACCCATACAACATTAATAAAAAAACAAATATCCCTGAACATTATATCATTTCCCCTAACAAAGGCTCTCTGTCTATGAAAAAGAATCAACCACCAAGGATCAAACATAATACCTCAAAGGTGGATGTACCTGGAATAACAATGGAATCGTACAAAAAAACAAAAAAACACCACTAACCCTAATACCCTAAAGACCATCAATAACCAAAAAAACCATAACCCCACTACAATATTGTAAATCCTAAACCCTAAATACTAATACCTAAATGCAAAAAACTATACTGTAAACCCTATAACATACCCCATAAATCATTTACCCTAAACCCTAATCCTGAACCATATACCATAAACCCATAAAGACCTTCAAAACCCTAAAGACATTAAAATAACTAGAAACCCTAAAAGAACCTAATAGACATAAAAATCCTAAAATACACTAAAATACACATGAACACATAATAACTCTAAAAGGCCCTATAGCCTTTAAAACAAAAAATCCTGAAAACCCCATAAACTCTCCTAAAAGAACCAAAAACCAAAAAAAGACCCCAAAAAACCCTTGCAGCATAAAAATCATAAAACCCTAAAAACATTAAAACCTCCAAACCCCTAAAACAAGGGTTAAAACCCTAAATATACACCTAAACCCCCCCCCCCCAAAAAAAAACCCTAATAAAACAGAAGGACCCTAAAACAGATGGCTTTAATCACAACAGAACCACCTTGGTTGGAGAATAACCAACATGTTTTTGTTGATTCAATATATTATTCTTAACATTGTAGAAGACATAAATGTCATTCCCAATGAAATTTTAATTCTCTAATCGAAACCAATAGATTTTTGGGTTCTAGGGCTGTAGACGAATCATCTTGTGTTGTTCGTATTGATCGTTAAAATATCCTCCATCCTTTAAGGAGTTCTTCTCATTATCGAGATAAGGTGATATGAAGGAATTTATGAGAGAAGTCTTTTGTGTGAAACAATCCTCAATTCACAATTAACATTACACAATAGACATAGTAATCTATTTACAGAGTTAGGTTTTAGTTTTTAATATCATTTAATTATTCCCCAACCCTTAAATAATATTATAATACTTATCAATCCCCATTCCAAATAATACTAATAATATTATTACTATTTTATGGTGTGAGATATCTGGTGTAATGATAAAATATAATTTTTTCATAATTTAAACTATTATTTATAATTATAAATGATATCATCCCACTCGATCTCGTCGATATTTATTGAATACATAAATAACAATTTAAATAAATATTTTTTTTCATAAATCAATATTGTATTAAAAATAAGTTGGAAAAAATAATTATTAGTTTTTCCAAAAATAAAATAAATATTCCATTCATAATAAAGTCAATAAATATTTAGTAAAAATTCATATAATTAAATAAATTAGTTATCATAGAATAAATATTTTTTTAATACATTGTTAAGATTTTCAAAAAATGATTCTTGAATAAAATTATTCCATTCCCTTGAGAATAATATTTATTCCAATAATTAAATTCAAAAACAATTTATTCATTATCAATGGAAACACATTGTGTTTTACACTTTAGTATTCTTTCATGTTGGCATTAAATATGATTTCCTAATGTCCATAATTTGTATCTAATAATGGGTCATGGAAACCATGATAAAGAATATAATGTCTCAACAACAAAGACCGCATAAAAAAACATAATATAAAATATAATCCGTTTTCACAATATTTCGTCAAGAAATTTAGAAATACATGTGATCAAAATATATGCCAGATATGTATTTCTTTGACAATCTGAAATAAAAACATCATTACACCATGGCCATGGAATTTAAGATGATGGTTATATGTGAATCAAAGGGATGAACTATCAACATTCACAAAGATGGAAGGAAATAATCCTTCGCCAATTTATCCATTAATAACATGTCATTCTTAACACAAACAATATACTATACATCCTATAAACATTTGGATTCATATTTTTTTCTGTAAATCTATGTGAGTGAGTCATGACATGCGTTTTTTGTGATACAAAATTCTAAGGACAATTACACACCCTCAATGATAGGAATATCCAATGAAATCAAAACATGAGGATTTCCCACTCGTTAGTCTTATCTAATAATCTCCCATCTAGGAGATTATCTAGTGAGAACATCATTAGAATAATTCTCACCCACTTATGAGTATTGGAACCTAACTATAAACATACTATGTTCTCCATCAAAAAATGTTATCTGACCAAAAATCAATATTTATGAATATCTTCATGGAATTTCATGGTTCTCATTAGAGGAGGTAAATTCTATGACCATATCAACATGACAGAACCCCTAGGAAAAATTTTAATCAATGTCATGCATAATAATAAGAAATATGTAAAAAAACGTTTAATTAATATTCCAATCATTTAATATACTTGTAATCTAAAAAACAAATAATTGGTTTTAAAACACAAACTCCAGCAAAAACCCTATAATCAATTAACTCACCATAAAACCCGCTAAAAAATTAAAACCCCATAAAAACCATAAAAATTCATAATACCCCAAACCCCTTAAAAATACAAAGACACTATAACCTAGAAAATAATTAAAATTCCTAAAACCCAAAAAGACAATAAAAACCTGAAAACCCTAAACAATAAAAAATTCCTAAAACAAATAAAAAATAAAAAACCCAAAACACCATAAAAAAAATAATAACTCTAAAACCCCATAAAATCCTAAAAAACCAGAAAACCACATAAAATCATGAAAACTATAAACAAAGTAATAAACACTAAAAACCCTAAATACCCTAAAAAACATAAAATACCCTAAAAGTCCATAAAATCCCTAAAGACCCTATAGTACACTTAAAAGAACTAAAAAACCTATGAAACCCTAAAATCCCAAAAACATGACTAAAACCCTAAAACCCCTAAAAAAACTAAAACCCAAAAAGAGTCTATAAATAGACTAATAAACCTAAAAATCCCAAAAACCGATAAACCATTAAAAAACCTAAAAACATAAAAAACATAATACCCCTTAAAATCTTTAAAAATCCAAAAATAGCCCTATAACCACTAAACACCATTAGAAAGACAAAAAATACTGAAAAATGATTAAAACCCAAAAAACCCAAAAAACATAAAAAAAAACCTAATACCCCTTAAACACCCTAAAACCCCTATAATCCTAAAAACCCCTAAAAGCTCTAAAAATATCTTAAAACTCTAAAACCCCTAAAAATACCACAAGAGACCCTTAAAACCCCAAATGAAAATAAAGACCCTAAAACCAATAAATTGAGTTTAAAAAATAGAAAACTTAAAACCCCATAAAAAACATTTAAAACCATAAAGTTTCAAAAAAATACCCCAACACCTCTAAAATCACTCATACTCTAAATATAACTGACAATGATAAATCACCTAAAAGACCCTAAAAGAAACCAAAAACCCTAAAAAGTCTAAAATAGAACAAAAAAAATATAAACTAATATAAGAACCCACTAAAAACAATAACGGAAAATGAAAAAATTTCCAAAAGAAATTAAAACCCCAAAAATATCTTTATAGACCCTAGAAAACCCTAAAAACCCCAAAAATCAAAAAATACAGAAAAACACATAAAATAAAGTAAAATTATAAAAACTATAGAACCAGAAAAACCAGAAAATCCCTCAAATCAATAAACAATGTAAAAAACACAGGAAAATAATAAAAACAAAAAATATCACGAAAATCCCCCAAAAAAAACCAAAAAAAAACCCCAAACCCAAAAATTGAAAAAAAACTCTAGAAAACATAAAAACCAAAAAAGTATTAAAAACCATAAAAAAATTCTTAAAACGCCTAAAATACACTAAAATTCCTAAAAGCCAAAAAACCCCTTCAACCACCCATTAAAATACCGAAATTTAAAAAAAAAAAAACTCTTAAAACCCATAAACCATTTAGAATCATATAAAAACCATAAAACCCCAAATACCCAAAAAATATCCCAAAACCCTCAAGACCCCCCCCCCCCCCCCGGCCAAAAAAACTCTAAAAACCTTAAAACCATCAAGCCCATAAAAACAAAAAAAACATAAAAACCCTTAAAACCTCTTAAAAGTAGGGAAACCAACATAAAACACAATATCATATACCCTATACCAAAAACCCAAAACCCAAAACCAAAAACCCCTAAACATATAGCCCAATCCTTAAACCATAAAACCTAAACCCAAAACCCTATACCCTACACCCTAAATCCAGAACCAAACTCTAAAAACCATATACCATAAACCCTAAAAAGTATACCCAAAATACTACACAAAAACCCGAAACATTAAACACTAAACCCCAAACCTTAAACCATATACAATAAACCCTATACTCTGCACCTTCAACCCCAAACCCCAAAACCTTCCCCCTAAACCCTAAAACCATCACCCAAAACACATAATAACTCTAAACACCCAAATACCCTAAAATAATATAAAAATCCTTAAATACCCAAATAACCAAGAATCAATAAAACTGCTAAAAACAAAAAAAAATTTAAAAACCAAAAATTTCCCTAAAGCCCCAAAATCTGTAAAAAACCCTTAAAACCCTAAAACCCCAAAAAGACATAAAAACCCCCCTAAAAACTAAAAATATCCATAAAACACCTTAAAACCATAAAATGATAAACACAATAAACCCATTAAAACCCTAAATAAACTAAAACATTCCAAAACCCAGAAAACCTTATAGACCCAAAAATTCCTATATATCCTTTAAAACCAATTAAAACCCCAATACCCCAAAATCTAGAATAACCTAAAAACACTAAACCACCTAAAATCACTAAAAAAAATAAACCCTCAATGATAATTAATACCCATGAAACACAAAAAAATCTAAAAACCCATTTAAACCCCTAAAAAGGCAGGAACGCCAAAAAAACCCAAAAACCCAAAAAATGAATAAAAGCCTAAAAACTCTAAAAAGAGCATAAAACCTTAAAACACCCAAAATGACACAAATAATCCCTATAAAACCCAAAAATCTATTAAAACCCTAAAAACCAAAAACCCTACATAAATACCTAATAAAGCATTTAAATTCCTCAAACCCCTAAAACCTTAAAAGACCTTAAAATTCATAGAATGCTTATGATACACCCTAAACATACCAAAAACCCATAAACACAATAAATAGCCATTAAAAATTCCAATAACCTTAAACCATCATAAAAACCATAAAAACACAAAAAAATTTCCATAAAAACAAAAAAAAACCACAAAAAACACTAAAAAACATATAACACATCAAAATCCCTAAAACCATAAACACCATAAAACCCCATAAAAACCCTAAAAACTAAAAATATCAAAAAGATAATAAAAGATTCTAAAAGACCATAAAAGACCATAATAAAACCCTAAAAGACCCCAAAATCACTAAAAACAGAAAAAATTATAAAAAAACTAATGTATATAAAAAATCCAAACGACAATAAAACCCTAAAACCCCTGAAACCATTAAAAAATAAAACCATCTAAATCCCCATAATAAATATAAAACCCCTAAAAACCCTAAAAACCCAATAAAACCATAAAATCCCTTAAAATAATAAAAACTATAAAAACCTTAAAATCCCTTAAAATCACTAATGCATCATCACCCTAAATCCCATAAAACCCTTTCACCCATTAAAAACCCCAAATGACACTAAAACCATAAAATCCCCTTAAAAGATCCTAAATCCCTGAAAATACCCTAAAAATACAGACAACCAAATAGGACTTGAGAAAACCCTAATGACCCTAACAACTATAAAATCTCTTAAAAGACCCTTAAAACCCAAAAAATACCAAAAACCCATAAACCACTAAAAAACAAAATATCCCCAAAAAACCCTATAATCTCTAAAAGCCCCTAAAAACACATAAAAACCCATATCAACCATTAAAAGCACTAAAAATCTCTAAAAACCCTAACAATCATAAAAAATTAAAAAAACTAAATACTTAAAAACACCTTAAATCCCTAACAAACCATAAAAATACCCTAAGACCCCATAAAACCCTAGAAACCCTACAAAAACTAGAAATCCCTTATACCCTTATAAAACCCTGAAAACCATAAAACCCAAAAAATAACCTTAAAACACATAAATTCCCAAAAAGAACCCCAAACCCCATAAAACCCACAAAATAATCATACAAATCTATAAAAGCATTAGACTCCTAAAAACCCTAAAACCCCAAAGACCCAAAAAAACATAAAAACCAATTGAAAACCATAAAACACTAAAAACTTGAAAACCATAAAAAGAATAATACTCTAAAACACATAAAAACCCTAAAACTATAAAAAAACATAAAACCCCACATTGGAACCTAAGAAACCTACCACCTCAAACCTAATACCCCTAAAATTACCTAAAAACTCAAAACCCCCAAAATTACAGCATAAATCCTTAAAAACACTAAAAGCCCATAAAAAATCTACAAATACCTAAAATTTACTAAACACCTCAAACACGAGAATTACTAAAAACCCCTAATAACACTAAAGTTCATAGAACACACTAAACTTGAAAAACACTAAATAATAGTTAATACAATAAAAAAACCAAACCTCATAAAAACCCTAAACCGAAAACACCCTAGAATCCCTAAAATCCCTTAAAAATCGTGAAAACAATTAAAATACATTGAAAAAACTATCCCCCCAACCAAAAAAACCTTTTAACCCTTAAAATCAAAAAAATCCATAAAAAACTAAAATATCTATAAACCCTTAAAACGTTTAAAATCCCGAAAAACAATAACATAATAAAAAATCCCAAAAAAATCCCAAATAACACTAAAAAAACTTTAAAAACATTAAAAACATTAAAAAACTAAAAAAATTATAAATTCCCATAAAACCCAAAAAATCATTAAAACACCAAAAACTCTAAAACCACTATATATTATGAAAACCCAAAAACACTAAAAACTATTAGTAAACTAATTATTGTAAAAAATAACAAAATCCTTAAAAACCTAAGTGTACAATATTTCTAAAACCACTAAAATCCCGCAAATATACTAAAAACACTAGAAAAAACTAAAAAAATCACAAATAACCCTAAACCCCCTAAAACCCCACTGAACTAGGAACACTAAAACCCATAAACCCCCTAAAAATTTAAAATCCATAAATCGGTAAAACACCCTAAAAACCCCGAAACCTATAAAAACCCAAAAAATAATAAAACCCTAAAACACCTAAAAATCATGAAAATAACTAAAAACCTATAGAAATGCTAAAACCATGAAACCATAAAACCCTAAAATTTTTAAAACACCCCTAAAACCTATTAAACCCTTTAAATTACTAATGTCCCTAAAAGAACACCAAAAAACCCAAATTATACTAAAAGACCCTAAAAACCTCCAAAAAACCTAAATGACACTAAAACCACCTAAAAGACCCTAACAGCCTTAAAAATACATAAGAGACATTTTTTTTCCTTGAAGATGTGTGTGTACGTACACCAAAATGGTCTTATGGGAACTAGGCAATATATCTTTTTTATCTTAGGATGGAGGTTCCAAAATTATGACATTTATGTTAGGTTCACCATTTTGTTTCTAACGAATACTGCTTAATACTTAAGTGGATTAAATTTATGGGGTCACCAAGTGTGAAATCACTAGGGTTGGGAATAAAACCTTCAAATGGTCACTATGGGGTTTGTTAGCAGAGCCAAAAACACCCAAATATTTTAACATCCATGATTCATTAACCTACTTTACAATGGTAGGTGTTCATTGGATGATTTGTCTAGTGACATGTAGGATATCATATAGGTTGAGAGTATGGGAACTTGAGATCATAACACCCTTTGGGGGGACTATTTCTTATTCTAGTACTCTCTTATAGATTTAAGTAATGTTTATATTTTCATGAATCCTTAGTTAATTCCCAAGAATTTCTCTATGGATTACCCATAAAGTAGTAGTTAATCATTATTACGCATTAGTTTGGAGTCATCTATCTATATTAGGGGTTCTCCATTGATTAAAGTATTTTTATATATCTGAGGTTGTCCATTAATATTATCGTTTTAATGATATACCAGGGATTACTATTTATCATGTAAGACAATTCTGTCTTTAAGACATATGGTATGGGGCTCTGGAATTTATCATCATCTAGGGGGATGGGAACTATTGTGATGTTGTAATAGAACCCAAAATATGGGCTTCCTATGTATCCCCATGAGAGGAATCAGAACCCATGTAGTTCGGGGTCACTTAACAGGATACATCACCTTTTACGGTCATGTGACAAGGACCCAACCATGCTGGTTACTTTAATGTGGTAAGGACATCGAGGTGAATTATTTACTAGATAACTATAGAGAGGGACTTATGAAAAATCGGCTTGAGATACATGGGGAGAAATTGAATCCTAGTGAATATTAACCTATCAGGTATGTTGCTTAGAAAATATTAGGGTGGATTTTGATATTGAGTTTGAACCTCAATGAGGCTTCCTACATTTCCAAGCTAGTTGGAAATCAAGTCACTCATAGTTTGGTATCCCCATGAGGTTTACAATCATGTAGTGAGGATTAGAATGAGTAGTTTTAAAAGTGATGGAATAGATTAGATAGGTAAAGTTTTTGGCTAGAACCTCATGGAGGTTTCTTATATATCCTAGTTTATTTGGAATCAAATTACACACATGTTTGAAGGATGGGGCATACTCAATAAATATACTTATTAAAGGGGGAATTATGGGGTATTATACATAATATGTGGAATATTAAAATATGATTTCTCTTTGTTATATTTTATGTGGGGATTATGCATGGGTTTTTTCCATTTGATTTATGGTTGGGTATTACAACTGTTGATAAGGAACATTATGTGGCATGTGATTGGGGAATATACCATATGGGAGGCACATGATAAGATTTAGGATCACATTGATGTCATGTTAACCTCCATCCTCTAAGAACACGTGAGTTATTTTCGACATAATGAACAAGTGGATTCCATGGATTCGAGGATCGCACATCCCGCTCTGTCCATTAATGGATGGTGTTGGAGCCTTAATGGGTAGAGAGAGGGGGATTTGATGAATTCCATTTCTTCTCTTGTTTTCAACAGGATGATAGTCATGATTGGAGATCTATCTGTATAAGACCCAGGCTGGGGCAAAGAGGATAAAAAAGCTTAACCTCTAATAAGGATGCAATGGTGCTTACCTAATGAGGGGTTCCCTGGATTTAGTTCTACGGAAAAGGGAATGATGCTCAACATTGTCCCTCATAAAAGTTATAGGGAAACAACCCCCCTTTATCAGTAGAATGTGTAGGATCACATTACCAACCCAATGGTCAAAACCCTTGTTACCATTATAATATAAACTCAAGGAAATTATGAGGGTATGCCTTATCGCAAGGGTAACCCATGCGAGTCCCCTTACCATGGGTATGTAGTCTAAAAAGGGAATTATTACATTCCTGATGAAATTTTCATAAATTTTTTATAGATTTGGGAGATGCCTCAAATTAATGTCATAAGACGTGTTCATGGATGGGAAATCATAGGAACTGATGATATGAAATAAGTTGATAATGATTGTTGTTCAATGTAACACCCTAGGATGACCCATTTTTCATAGCATGTTCTTATGTGGGATGGGGTTCCCTCTACCATGCATGGTAATTTTCCATTAAGGGAGCCATACAAATAGCATTGTGGTATGAAGACCTTGGTTGGATCCATGTAGCACTTTACTCCATGGGTCTAGGTTCCATCCATGTATCATGGTTCTATACTGGATCAAGTTCCTACCGCATTGTGATTTTAAATGCAAGATGGCTAGTTTCAAAGGGGGAATTAGTTCTGCACGTTTCGGGTTGTATGCCCACAAAATATATTGAGTTCATGGACTAAAAATTGATTTTCTTTTTTCACCCTTAATGTTATGCGGTAGGGTTTTACCTACGGGGAATAATCTAAGGAGTCAACCTTTTATGGATCTATCAATCTCTCAGTCTATCCCTTTTTTAAGTCTTCATGTCTCAATCAATCCATATCCCAATCCCCTTCTCATTTCCACTAGTGTGAAATTTATTGGGAACTAGAGGAACTATATACTGGTGTAGTCGGTTGTATGGGGTGGACTGTGGGTATCTTTTGAATAAGCTCAGGAAGGACTTAGTCATCGAGTGGACTCTATAGTCGTCGAAATCCCCACATGGTTCTGCAAATTACATCGTTTCATTTTTGGGGGCCAAGGACTTTTCCATTCCACATGAATGCTATTAGTTTGATGGTCGACCATTTTTGGTATCATATATCACCACACCTTTTCACAAATGACTTTATGTCCTATGCAGGCACTTCTAGATCCACCCCTTCCCTGAATTGTTTCTATTCATGGGGATTTCATGGAGTGCTGGACTTCCATGCAGATCAGATGTACTCAAAGGGATACACGCATCCTAGCCTGGTTTCCACCTAACAATACCCTTAATGAAACCATAAAAACCCCAAAAACGCCAAAAAAATAGCCTTAAAACCCCTAATACACCTATAACACAATAAAAAATTTGAGCCTAAAAAAAGGAATAAAAACACATAGAAACCAATTTAAACCATAAAACCACTAAAAATAAAAAAACCATAAAATCAATAAAACCCCTTGAAACTAAAATAAATAGTAAAAATCATAAAACCACTTAAAACCCCTAAAACCCCTAAAAATATGATTAAAGATAACAACAATTAAAACAATAAAACCTATTAAAAACCTAAAAAACCATAAAATACCCTGAAAGACCATAAAACCCTAGAACCCTAAAACCCAAAAAAACCTGAAAAACCTTTAAAACCATGAGGACCATTATAACCCTTAAAACCACTAGAAACATTGAAACCAAAAATCCTAAACTCCTAAAAACCCCTAAAATCTTAAAATCCACTAAACCCCTAATGTAATACTAATAACCGAACCCACTAAAAACCCTAACCCTAAATACTCTAAAAATCCCTAAAACCACCAAAAAATACTAAAAACCATATAAAACACTAGAAACTCTTAAAAATCCAAGAGAACCCGAAATATCCCTGAAAACACTAAAAAAACCCCTAAATACCTCTAAAACAAGTAAAAATATGTGAATGAAATTAAAAATCCCAAAAATCCACAAAAAACTAAAAAAACAAAAAATAAACCTAAAATATTGAAAAACCCAAAAAAACCCAAAATACCATGAAAATCCATAAAACCCCCCACCACCATAAAAACACATAAAATCCCTAAAACAATAAGAAACCATTATAAATATGAAAACCCAGAATAACCATAAAACCCTTTAAAACCCAAAAAACACATAAAAACCCCAGAAACCATAAAACCCCAAAAACCCTGCAAATCCTAGTAACCCAAAAAACCAAAACCCCAAAAACCCCCAAAACAACTAAAACCAAAAAAAAACTCTAGAAATTTCAAAACCCCTAACAACACATAAAATCCATGAAAATACTGATCCCCCTAAATAACATGGAAACCCTAGAACCCAAAATACCCTAAAGGACCCCAAAACATAAAAATAAAAAATCCCTAAAACCTGTAAAAACACTAAATATCCAAAAAACCCTAATACCATAAAAAACCCTATATCGACAAAAAAACAAAAATACCATAAACCCTAAAACTATAAAGACCCTAAATACATTAAAAAACTATTAATGAACATAAAAACCCAAAAAACACACACTAAAAACCCTAAAAACTAGAGCACCATAAAATACACTAAAACCCTAAAAGACTCTAAAAAACCAAATATAATAAAAGACCACAAAAATATAAAATAATCCAAAAAAGAACCTATATCCCCAAAAACTTATTAAGGGCCACAAAAAACAATAAAATCACTAACGGACTTTGAAACCACATTATGCCCCTAAAAGACATTAAAATGACCAAAAACTCCAAAGGACCCCAAGGATTTGTGATGTCTTTAACAGGTTGAAAATTGATCTTAGAATAGTGGAAAGGTTTGGAGTGTTGAAACCTACGGACGAAGTCATGGTGCGGCATGGATCTTCTCCGGGAGGACTGGAGGTGGCCTGGGTCTATGGTGAACGTCTGTTAGCGAATGAGGCAGTTGAGGGTGTCCCCTTGTGCAATATGTTCAATTTCATGGATTTGGAGGAGCCGTTTCAATACCAAAACACTATCCATATAAAGCTGGCAGGGGATTTTGATGCACAATAAGAGCAGAATATCTTCCCTGGTCCTCGAGGAGCAGTTTGTGGGCATATGGGCAAGGGGCTGCAAGTGGTGGCGCCTTCCGCTAGCAGTGAGGAGGCACCTGCTGGTGACTTTGTTCATCAAGAAGGGCAGAATACATGCCTTGGGATTCAGGAATATTCTTGTGAGAAAATGGGTAAGGGGGTGCAGGTGGGGGAACCTCCCGTTGGCAATGAGAAGGCATTTGCGGGCTCTGATGTGCAGGCCCTCCTACTTGGTAATGTGGCCAGTGACAATGTTGAGCTTTCTGGATAGGCAGTGGCAGAAGTGGATGTAGCAGCAAGGGGGCGGTTGGGGAGGATGGCTCTAAAGGTGTGGCTAGTTTCTTGTCCACGAGACTGGTTTTGAATTCGTAAGAGGTGGGGATAGGGAGGGCGACTAGTACTCCTCCCTACCATGTGTCTGAGCAGGGGGAGGTGGAGGTGCAGGTGCCAGAGAATACTCTGGAGGATGTAAATGGGAAGGGGATAGTGGATAACTTGGTGGGGGAAGCTTCTCAAGAGGGTACACCTGAAGCAGGATCGGGGTGCGGGCAAGGGGAAGGGACTTGGGATGGGGGATGCCCCTAAACATAGGGGTGCTGCTGTGCAAGAGGCAGTTCTAAGGGAGGAGGGAATTTTGCAGCTGGCTGATAAGCCTGACTACTTGGCCAGGCATGAAGATGAGGGGACGGTCTTGCCTAGGGAATATGGGCAATGTCCTATGGTTTCTGTCGAAGGGATTGCAGAAATACCTACCTTAGTGGCTATATGCTTGCCTCCAGATGGTGTTTTTGTTGAGTTCCCCCTTAATCAGGAAGCCTCCTCTATCCCTGATCAATTCCATGGAATGGAAGCGGAGGATCGCTCTTTTGAGATCATGAAGGTCAACAGGATGGATGATGGTCCCACCTCTTTCACCTCAAAGAGGAGGCGGAGGCGGGACTACTCTACTCTCCCTAGACCCATGGTTACTCAGGCTTCTTCATACGCGGTTAAGCTGAAAGTCAAGGTTAATAATCGAGAGCAGCCAATTTCCCTAGAACAAAAGAAACAAAAGGAGAAGTTTCTGACGCTCCTCATGCTCAGTGAGGATTATGAGTCAGGATGGGATGACTCTGACTCCTGATTTGATGATGCGGCCTCTGGATATGGTGCGGATGGTGATCCTTATTGTGTTGTTTCTGTTTCAGACTTTGTTGGTGACGTTGACTGATCTATTTTTCTTTCCTTCTCTACTTTCCTTTTGATTTTTCTTCTTTGGGTTTTTGGGTTGGAGTTATAATGGGTTTTTGGGTGTGGGTCATTTGACCCCTCCCCTCCTTTGTATGTTGTGTCTTTTCTCTATAAATTTGGGGGGGCCCGGAATAGCCTGACCCTCGAATCTTCCTTGCCTAAAACACAATAAAACTATAAAAAATTCAAAATATCAATAAAAGCGTAAAATACCATTTAAAAATTGAAAGTCCCTAAAAACATTAAAAGACCCAAAAATTAGTAAAACCACTAAAACCCCCAAACCCCCCAAACCCCTAAAAACATAAAACCCATTAAATATATAAAAATTCCAATACCCCAAAACCCCTTAAAAACAAAAAAAAAACCCAAAACACTAAAAAAAGTTTTTAATTTCCAAAAAAAAAAACATAAACCCTAAAAGACCCTAAAAACCATTAAATCCCTTAAAGGACACATAAGAACCTATATAAAACCAAAAAAGAACATAAAACCCCCAAATACATCGAAAATAACGTAAAACCATGAAAATAATAAAAACCTAAACCCCCATAATAACCCTAAAAGAACATAAAACCCCAAAAACCCTAAAGGACCCTAAAATCCATAAAAGACCCAAAAAACCATAAAAACCCTAAAACCTAATAAGACCCTAAAAATCCAAACCAAATTTAGAATAACAATAATTTTTTTAGAACCATTAAAACCCCCAAAATAACATAGAAACTAAAAACCCTTATATACAAAAAAATCCCCATACCCCTTCAAAAGCCTAACAAATACCTACAAACTATAAAAACACATAAAATCATTATTAACCTTTTAAACCCCCAAAACCCTAAGGAATCACTAAAAATACCTAAACCCCTAAAAACCTAATAACCCCTAAAAACCATATAAACAGTAACCCCCTAAACCATAAAAACCCTAAACCCCTAAAAATTCAAAATACCCTAAAAATCCTATAGATGTCCTTAAAAACCCCTAAATTTCTAAAAACCTTATAACCCCTAAAAACAATAAAACCCATAAAACCATAAAAACAATAAAAACCAGTAAAACCATAAAAATAATAAACACCCCTAAAATATAATAAAAATAATGTAAAAGAACATAAATTTTTTGAAAACCCCTATAAACCACTGAATGACCAAAAAACACTAAAAACCCTAAAACCCCTAAGAACCTGTAAAGGACCAAAAACCCCCTATGAAAACTAAATGACACTTAAAAACCCATTAAAACCCTAAAACCCTAAAAAATAAAAAACATAAAAACCCCCAAGCCCATTAGAACCCTAAAATTAACAAAAAAACACCCAAACCCCTTTAGAACCCATAAAACTCCAAAACAATTTTGAAAACTTGAAAAAACTCATATAAAACCTCTAAAAACCTAAAAACCCTGAAAACACTAAATGCCCCTAAACCCCTAAAAAACTAAAATAAATATAAAAACCAAAATAACCATAATTAACATAACAAAATATAAAAACACATTAAAACCATAAAAAAATATAAAACCCAAAAATCCATAAAAACACAAAAAACACTAAAAATCCCTAAGACCCCTAAGACTCCCTAAAACCCATGGAATCCCCTAACCTAAAACACCACTAAAAACCCCCAAACCAAAACCGAAAACCATAGATCATATGACCTAAAACCTATACCCAACACTCTAAACCAAAAACACTAAACCTGAAATGCTAAACCCTACACCAGAAACCCTACCCCCAAAACCTAATACCCTACAATGTAAAATATATTCCCAACACAATAAACAATAATCCCTTCACCCTAAACCCTATACCCTAAACCATACATCCTAAAACCGATAACCTACAACCTAAACCCTAAAAATTATACCCTAAACCCTATACCCTACACCCTAATCCCTACATAGAAAACCCTATACCCTACACCCAATACCCTAAAACCTTATCCTAAACGCAATACAATATATCCAAAGCCCAATACCCTACACCCTGAACCCAATAACTTGAACCCTAATCCATAAACCTAACAACCTAAACCCTATAAACTACAACCTAAACCCTATAACCTGCACCCCAAACTGTATACCCTACATCAAAATCTTTATACTCTACACAATAAGCATTATACCATAAAACCTGAAACCTATAACCTATATCATAAACCATATACCCTACACACTAAACCCTATACCCTACACCCAAATCCCTATACCATAAACCCAAAACCATGAACCGTAAACCATAAATCCTATACCATGATCCCCTAAATCAACACCACACACCCCTAAACCTGTACCATATACCCTAAACCCCAAACCCTACACCCAAAACCCAATGCACTAGAACCTAAAATTGATACTCTACACCCTACACTCTATAACATATACCATAAAAACAATACCCTACACCTGAAACTATATACCCTAAAACATATACCCTATAAACTATACCGTAAACCATATACCCAATACCCAAAACCCTATTCCAAAAAACAATAAAAGAACCCCAAAAACCTTTAAAACCAAAAACCAAATAAAATATGAAAAACCCTAAAACACCTAAAAAAATAAATCCCCAAAATTGATTTAAAAAACTGTAAAACTATAAAAACCATTTAAAACACTAGAAAATCATTAAAATCCATAAATACCTAAATCTATAAAATATTTATCACCCTAAAAATCCAAAAAAAACTAAAGTCCCTAAAAACTACTAAAATCATAAAAACATAAAAAACCAAAATATCCTATACAAAGCTAAAAAAACATAAAAAAAATTCATACAAAACCCTAAAATACCATAAATTTCCCAAAAAACTCTTAAAAATCCAAAAACCCATAAAAGGCCCTACAAATAACCTAAATCCTCTAAATGAACCAAAAAACTAAAAAAACCAAAAAGAACCATAAAAACCATAAAATACATAAAAATCCTAAAATACCGTAAAAACCCTAATACCCATAAAATCCAAAAACTAAAAAAACGTAAAAATCTTAAAAACCATAAATAAATTGTTGACCCCTAAAATTAAAAAAACGCTACAAACATAAAAAAGACACTAAAATCCAAAAAATGCACCAAACCTCCAAAAATTCCCTTAAAAGAACCCTAAAATCCCACAATCCCATAGAAAACCACAAAAGACCACAAAAGACCCTTAAACCCCTAAAACCTTGAAAACTCCTGAAACCCCTAAAAACTAATAAAATCCCTAAATACTATAAAACCCCTCAAAATCCATAAACACTATATATTATACCCTAAAAACAAAAACCTAAAACCTAAACCTTATACCCCTAACACTAAACCCTAAACCCTATACACAGAACCATATACCCAACACACTAGACCCAAAAACCCTAACAACCCTAATAATAATTAAAACCCTTAAAACCATAAAAACACTATAAAATCCTACAGACCATACAAAAACCTATAAGACCCTAAAAAACCTGGATGAACATATAATAAACTATAATAAACTAAAATACCATAAAAAAACCTAAATGACACTAAATTTCCTAAAACCCTAAAAACAAGAAAAAAACCTAAAATTCCCCAAACCAATCATAAAAACAATAAAAATTCCTAAAACCCCTACAATGTTAAAAAACCATAAAATGCTAAAAAAGTAAAAAAACTAAAAACTATAATAGCCGAAAAAACCCAAAAAACCCATTAAAACCCCTCTAAATCATAAAAATCCGAACTGCCCAAAAAAATCCTTGAAAATATTAAAATACTTAAAAATCCTTAAAAATTCCTACAAATCCCTAAAACCCTAAAAATCCTAAAATCTCCAAAAAAACATTAAGAACCCTAAAAACCCTTATACCCCCTCGAAATCCCAAAAAATAACCCTAAAACACCAAAAATCAATAAAAACCCAAAATTAACCTAAATTGGGGAAAAACAATAAAACACCTAAAAATCCTAAAAAACACTAAAAACCCTAAAAACACCTAAAACACTAAAAACCCTTAAGAAACATTAAAAACCAAAAAACCGAAAAGGCCCCAAAAAAACCAAGCAACACAAAATAACCAAAACCCCCCAACAAACCCAAATATTACCCAAAGACCTAGTAAACCATTGAAAGCCTATAAAAATATAAACTACACTAAGGACACCTAAAAACACCTAAAATGTGTAAAAACCCAAAAATCCTACCCCCCCAAATGATCATAAAAACACTAAAATGATATTAAATCTACAAAAAATATAAAAAAACTCATGACCCCTAGAAGAACTCTAAAAACATAATAATATTTATAACCATATAAAAACCTTAAATACCTTAAAACCTAAAAACGCCTAAAAATATTAAAACATCTAAAACCCATAAAAACCGTAAAAGGCCCTAAATCCCATAAAAGACCCAAAAATATCCTTAAACCACTAAATGACCCTAAAAACCATAAAGACCTTAAATAAATTAAAATACCAGAAAACCCTAATATAGTACTAAAACCACATAAAAACTATAAAATCCTAGAAAATATCCATACATCCCTATAAGAAAGATAAAAAACCCCAAAACCCCAAAACATTGTAAAAACCCCTAAAATACTAAAAACCCTAAATCCCATTGAAAACCATAAAACTCTAAGAAACCCATTATAACCCCTTAAAACCACTAAATAACAAAAAAATACCAAACACCCCAAAACCAATAAAAATTATAAATACCCTCAACACCCATAAAAAAATTAAGACCCTAAAAAAACTAATCCCTTAAAATGTCTAAAATCCCTACAACCGCATTAAACCCCCAAAAACACTAAATTCCATAAACCCACTAAAATAACATAAAACCCCTTAATACCTCCCAAAACTGACAAGAACATTAAAACCCAAAAATATCATAAAACCCCAATAAAACCCGAAGGATCCCAAAAACAATAAAACACCCTAAAAACCGTAAAACCTAAAACCCAAAAACCCATAAAAACATAAAATACCATAAATCCCCAAAAAAATATAATCCCTAAAAAATTGGAAGATTTAAAAAATCCCTATGAAATATAATAACCCATAAAACTATAAAATATACAAAAAACCCTAAAAAAATAAATACCCCCAAAACTCAAAAACAATTTAAATCCCTTAAACAACTAAAAACCCTAAGAAAATTGTAAAACCACTAAAATCCATAAAAACCCATAGATCCCAGTAAACACTTAACTACCTCTAAAACCACTAAAATATCCTAAAATTTCCATTAAAAAAACTAAAAACACTAAAGAACATAAAAACCCTTGAAGAAACCAAAAATGCTAAATCTATAAAACCATGAAATCTATAAAACCCTAAGAAAGCCTCTAAAATTCCATAAACCCTGTTAAAAAAATAAAATCCATCAAAAATATTAAACAAAAAAATCCATAAAACCATAAAATTCTAAGAAAAACCCTAATAGCCCTAAAATCAAAAAAATCACATAACCCCCTAAAATGTTCTAAAACCCAAAAAATACATAAAAACCCTAAAAACTATTAAAGTAAAATAATACCTCAAAATCCTAAATAAACCGACAACCCTATAGAAAAGAAAGACCATAAAACCCTTAAACACACTAACAATCCTAAAACCCTAAAACCCTAACAAATATAAATACAATAAATCCTCTAAAAACATGAAACCCTAAAAACCATAAAAAATACTAAACCTAAAAGTCCCTAAATCCCCTTCAAAAAATATAACCCTAAAACAATCCTACAAACTCTAGAATTCCTAAAAACATATATATCCCTAAAACCCTAAACCCCATAAAACCATGAAAAAACAAAACTAACCCTATAAATGCCTAATACCCTAAAAAATCACTAAAAAAATAAAATCACTAAACTCCATAAAACATACTAAGACAACTAAAACCATATTAACCCTAAAAAACTAAAAACCTATTAACATCACTAAAGAACCATAAAAACACTAAAAACCTAAAACACCTTAAAACTAAATTTTCGATAAAGCCCCTTTAAACCCGAAAAACAAATAAACAAAAAAAACCTGTATAACCCTTAAAACCAAAAATTTCCCAAAAACCCATAAAATCCTAAAAAACATAAAACCCTTGAAAACCATAAAATCCCTAAATAACCTAGGAAAACTAAAAAACCCAAAAACCCCCAAATAACCCTAAAACCCTAATACCCTAAAACCCCTTAAAACCCATAAAAGACACTAAAAATCATAGAACCCTAAAATACACTAAAGAATCTGAAAACCCATCCTAGATGACCATAACATCCCCAAAAACCATAATATACCTTAAGATCACTAAAAATCAAAAAACACACAAAAACCCTTAAAACCATAAAATTTCATAGAATACCCCAGTACAGAAAAAAAATCCGAAAACCATAAAACCCATAAAAGGATCTGAAAACCCTAAAGCCCTAAAAGACTATAAAAAATAAAATACACTAAAGGGCCCTAAAAACCACAAAACCCCTTAATGGTCTCCAAATCCCCTAAAAATATGCAAGGGCACATAAAATCTAAAAATAATTAAGGTAACCAAATAAAAATTAAAAACATTAACAGATCTTAAAACCCCTAAAACTCCGAAAGGACCCTAAAAACCCTAAAACCCCGTGAAATATTCAAAATTAACCTAAAATCACTAAAAACCTAAATGACCCTAAAACCACTTAAGGCCCCAAAAAAATTAAACACCTTAAAAACCACATTAAAACCCTTAAAACCATTCAAAACCCTAAATAACCTTAAAACCCCAAAAAAGAATAAAAACCCATAATTGATCCAATAAACCTAATAAAATAGAAAATATCATAAAAAATGATATTACCCCAAAAAACATTAAATTCACAAAAACCTAAACTCCATAAATAAACTTGTATGTTGCTTCTTTTTTTATCCAATAATTTTTGAGGTGGTCGAGAATAGCCTGACCCTCGCATCTTTCGTGCCCTAATAACCTAAAAAATAATAAAGGACCCAAAACCCTAAAATCCTGCCAAAAGACTCTAAAACCATAAAAACCACAAAGTCCCTAAAAACCCTAAAAATCATAATCCACCACAAATTATAAAAAAGAACCAAAAACACTAAAATATCCTTAAAATAACACTAAAATCATAAAAACACTAAAAGAACATGAAAATCTTAAAAAAGATAATAGACAGTGAAACCCCTAAAAATATTTAAAGATGACGAAACCGTAAAAACCCCTAAGATCCCTAAAACCTAAAAACAACTAATAAACAATAAACCATAAAACCCCATAGAAACCTATAAAACTCTAGAATCATTGGAAACCTCTAAGAAACCTAAAACCCTTTAAACCCCCCCCCCCCAAACACTAAAAACAGCAAAAACCCTAAAAACTCTAAAAGTCATAAAACCCATAAAACCCATAAAACACGAAATCCAAGAAAACCCTAAAACCCCACAAACCTAGAAAACCCCTACAAACATAACCCCCCAAACCTAAAACCACTAAAAATCCTAAAAACAAAAAAAACCCAAAAACCAAAAAAAAAAATCTTCAACACCTAAAAACCTAAAAACCATAAAAAATTGTATAACCTCTGTAAAAATGAATTAAAATCTAAAAACACTACCCCACCCAACCATAAAAATATTTATAAAACCATCAATCCACTCATACCCCAGAATACCCCTTCAAACACTAAACACCACATAAAAAACATGAAACCCTTGAAATACCCAAAAAACCAAAAAGACCCTCAAAACCACAAAAGACAAATAAAACCCTAATACATGAAAAAAATAAAAATCACTAAAACCCTAAAACCCTTAAAATACCTTAATAAGATAAAACACCCTAAAAATTCAAAAAAATCCAAAAAATCCTAAAAACCCATAAAATTATTTAATACCCCCAAATCCCTAATTAAAACTAAATATCTAAAGAATAAAAAAAAATAAAGAATTCCTATATACTATAAAAGCCTTAATACCATTAAAAATAACATCAAAATCCTTGAAACACTAAAAAACTTAAAAAACCCTAAAAACCCCTAAAAACATTGAAAAGACCAAAGAAAACCCTAATAATGTAATAAATCCCATAAATCATTAAACTAGAAAACCCCCTAAAACCCAAAAAACCCAAAACCCCCTACAAATACAAAAAAACGATTAAACACCTAAAAACACTATAACCCCCCCAATAAACTCTTAAAATCTATAAAAAAACTAAAACCCAAAAAACAAAAATACCTTAAAAATCAAAAAAAACTCCTAAATCCCCTAAGAACAATAAAAATACATAAATACATAAATTCCCCAACAACCCTAAAATATCCAAAATACTCAAAAAACATAAAATTCCCTAAAAACAGTTAAAAACCCTAAAACACCCTAAAAACCCCAAAATCCATTAATAAATAATAAAGACTCTAAAAGCCTTGGAGAATCATGAAAAACCCTAAAAACCGTAAATATATTTAAAACCATAAGACCCCTAAATTTATAAAATCCCTAAAATCTATAAAATCACTAAATTCCCTAAAACTGAAAAACCCCTAAAAACCTAAATAATCTTTACAAACGAGAGACACTAAAAAATATTAAAAAATCCAAAAAACTCTAAACACCCCTTAAAACCCCAAAATGTCCATAAAACCCAAAACCCCCTAAATCCTATATAACCCAAAGAAAGACCCTAAAACCCCAAAAAACCCATTGGCATACCCTAAAACTGAAAAAATCCAAAAAATCACTAAAACACAATAAAATCTTTTGGGACCATAAAACTATAAAAACCTCTAAATTCCAGAAAAACCCTATAACCCATAAGAAACTCTAAAACCCAAAAAAACCATAGAAAACCCTATAAACCCTAAATAACCTTGAAATAATAACAAGACCTTTAAAATGAAAAAAATCCTAAAAACCATATAAATACCCTAAAATCCATAAAAAACATTAAAAACACTAAAAAAACCCCAAAAATCCAAAAAAACATTAAATATTAAGAACACTAAAAACCATAAAACAGTTAAAGGACCATACCAACAATAAAAAACCAAAATACACTAAAAAACCCAAAAACCCTAACAACACTAATAACAATTAAAACCCTTAAAACCATTAAAACACTATAAAATCCTACAAACCATATAAAAACCTAGAAGACCCTAAAAAACCTAGATAAACATAAAATAAAATAAAATACACTAAAATACCATAAAATAACCTAAATGACACTAACTTTCCTAAAACCCTAAAAACACGAAAAACCCCTAAAATTCCCCAAAACAATCCTAAAAACAATAAAAATACCTAAAACCCCTACAATTGTAAAAATCCATAAAACGCTAAAAAAGTGAAAAACCTAAAAACTCTAATAGCCCAAAAAAACCAAAAAAACCATCAAAACCCCTTAAAATCATAAAAATCCTAACAACCCAAAAAATTCCTTGAAAATATTAAAATACCTAAAAATCCTTAAAAATACCTACAAATCCCTAAAACCCTAAAAAACCTAAAAACCAATAAAAACATTAAGAACCCTAAAATCCCCTTAACCCCCCCCCCCAAATCCCAAAAAATAACTGTAAAACACCAAAAATCATTAAAAACCTTACAGTACCCAAAATTGTGAAAAAAAATAAAACACCTAAAAATCCAAAAAAACACTAAAAACCCTAAAAACACCTAAAACACTAAAAACCCTTAAGAAACACCAAAAACCAAAAAACCCAAAAGGCCTAAAAAAACAAGAAACACAAAATACCAAAAACCCCCCAACAAACCAAAAAATCACCCAAAACCCCAGTAAACCATTGAAAGCCTATAAAAATATAAAATACACTAAGGACCCCTAAAAACCGAAAATGTGTAAACCCCCAAAAATCATACACCCCCAAAAGATCATAAAAACACTAAAATGATATTAAATCTATAAAAAATATAAAAAAATCATGACAACTAGAACTACTCTAAAAACATAAAAATAATTATAACCATATAAAAACCTAAAATACCATAAAACCTAAAAACTCCTAAAAATATTAAAACACCTAAAACCCATAAAAACCATAAAAGACCCTAAATCCCATAGAAGACCCAAAAATACCCTTAAACCACTAAATGAACCTAAAAACCATAAAGACCTTAAATAAACTAAAATACCCTAAAACCATAATATAGCACTAAAACCACATAAAAACTATAAAAACCTAAAAAATATCCATACATCCCTATAAGAAAGATAAAACCCCAAAAAACACTAAAACACTGTAAAAACCCCTAAAATCCTAAAAACCCTAAATCCCATTGAAAACAATAACACTCTAATAATCCCATTAAAACCCATTAAAACAACTAAATACCAAAAAAATCCCAAACACCCTGAAACCAATAAAAATTATAAATACCCTCAATTCCTATAAAAAAATTAAGGCCCTAAAAAAATTTATCCCCTAAAATGTCCAAAAAACCCTAAAAGCGCATAAAACACCAAAAAACACAAAATACCATAAACCCACTAAAATAACATAAAGCCCCTTAATACCCCCTAAAATTGACAGGAACATTAAAACCCAAAAAGATCATAAAAACCCAGTAAAACCCGAAATATCTATAAAACCCTTAAAAACCCTAAAAACCCTAAAAACCCTAAAACCTAAAAACCCAAAGAACCCCTAAAAACATAAAATACCCTAAAACCCCAAAAAATAGAATGCCTAAAAAATTGGAAGAAATAAAAAATCTCTATGAAATATAATTACACATAAAACCATAAAATATACAAAAAACCCTAAAAAATAAATAACCCCAAAACTCAAAAACCATTTAAAACCCTTAAAAAACTAAAAACCCTAAGAAAACTGTAAAACCTCTAAATTCCATAAAAATCCATAGAACCCCGTAAACACTTAAATACCTCTAAAACCAGTAAAATATCCTAAAATTTCATTTAAAAAACCTAAAAAACCTAGAAACCCTAAAGAACGTAAAAAGCCTTGAAGAAACCAAAAATGCTAAATCTATAGAACCATAAAATCTATAAAACACTAAGGAAGACTCGAAAATTCCATAAACCCTGTTAAAACAATATATCCAAAAAAACTATTAAACAAAACAAATCCTTAAAACCATAAAATACTGAGAAAAACCCTAATAACCCTAAAATAAAAAAAACCATAGAACCCCCAAAAATATTCTAAAACCCAAAAAAATACATAAAAACCCTAAAAACTATTAAAGTAAAATAATACCTCAAAATCCTAAAAAAATCAACAACCCTATAAAAAAGGAAGACCATAAAACCCCTAAACACACTAACAATCCTAAAACCCTAAAACCCTAAAAAATATAAATACCCTAAAACCCCAAAAAACATGAAACCCTAAAAACCATAAAAAATACTAAACCCAAAAGTCCCTAAATCCCCTTCAAAAAATAATACCCTAAAACAATCCTACAAACCCTAAAATTCCTAAAAACCCATATGCCCCTAAAACCCTAAACCCCATAAAACCCTGAAAAAACATAACAAACCCTAAAAAACGCCTAATAACGTAAAAAATCACCATAAAAATAAAATCACCAAACTCCATACAACATCCTAAAACAACAAAAACCATATTAACACTAAAAAACTAAAAACCCATAAACATCACTAAACAACCATAAAAACACTAAAAAACCTAAAACCCCTTAAAACTAAATTAACGATAAAGCCCCTTTAAACCCTAAAAACAAAAAAAAAACAAATAAAACCTGTAATACCCTTAAAACCAAAAATTACCCAAAAACTCATAAAACCCTAAAAACATAAAACCCTTGAAAACCATAAAATCCCTAAAGAACCTATGAAAACTATAAGATCCAAAAAACCCCAAAAACCCCTAAAACCGTAATACCCTAAAACCCCTTAAAACCCATAAAAGACACTAAAAATCAAAGAACCCTAAAACACACTGATGAATCCGAAAAACCATCCTAGAATACCATAACATCCCCTAAAACCCTAAAAGACCCTAAAATAACTAAAAATCATAAAACACACAAAAAACCCATAAAACCAAAAAATTTCATAGAATACCCTGGTACAAAAAAAATATGAAAACCATAAAACCCATAAAAGGACCTGAAAACCCTAAAGCCCTAAAAGACTATAAAAACATAAAATACACTAAAGGGCCCTAAAAACCACAAAAACCCCTTAATGGACTCTAAAGCACATAAATATATGTAAGGGAACCTAAAAATATAAAAATCATTAAATTAACCAAAAATATTTTAAAAACATTAAAGCATATGAAAACCCCTAAAACACCGAAAGGACCCTAAAAACCCAAAACCCGTAAAATATGCAAAAAAACATAAAATCACTAAAAACCTAAATGAACCTAAAACCAATTAAGGCCCCAAAAAAATTTAACACCATAAAACCACTTTAAACCCATTAAAACCTTTCAATACCCTAAATAACCATAAAACCCCCAAAAAGCATAAAAACCCAAAATTGATCCAATAAACCCAAAAAACCTTAAAATATCATAAAAAATGATAATACCCCAAAAAAAATTAAATAAATAAAACCTAAACTACCTAAATAACCTTTTCTATTGCATATTTTTTTCTCTAATAAATTTTGAGGGGTTCGACAATAGCCTGACCCTCGCATCATTCATGCCCTAAAAACCTAAAATATAATAAAGGGCCCCAAAACCCTAAAATCCTGCCAAATGACCCTAAAAACCGTAAAAACCACAAGGACCCTAAAAACCCTAAAAACCATAATCCACACCAAATACTACAAAAGAACCAAAAACACTAAAATATCCCTAAAAGAACACTAAAATCGTAAAAACACTAAAAAACATGAAAATCCTAAAAAAGATAATAGACCGTGAAACCCCTAAAAATATTTAATGATGAAGAAACCATAAAAAACCTAAAATCCCCAAAACCCAAAAAACCACTAATAAAAAATAAACCGTACAAACCCATAGAACCCTTGAAAACACTAGAAACATTGGAAACCTCTAAGAACCCTAAAAGTCTTTAAACCTCCCCCCCAAACACTAAAAATATTAAAAACCCTGAAAAGTCTAAAAGTCCTAAAACCCATAAAACCCTTAAAACATGAAATCCCTGAAAACCCTAGAACCCCACAAACCTCGCAAACCCCTACAAACATAAGCCCCCAAACCTAAAACCACTAAAAATCCTAAAAACCCAAAAACTCAAAAAAAATTATTCAACCCCTAAAAACCAAAAAACCATAAAAAAATGTATAACCTCCCTAAAAATACATTAAAATATAAAAACACTAACCCCCCCCCCCCCACCCTAAAATTTTTTAAAAAACCCTAAAACCCCTTATACCCCAAAATACCCCTTCAAACACTAAACACCACATAAAAAACTTGAAACCCCTGAAAGACCCAAAAAACAAAAAGACCCTCAAAACCCCAAAATACAAATAAAACCTTAATACATGAAAAAAATAAAATTCACTAAAAACCTAAAATACCTTAAAATACCTTACTAAGATAAAACACCCTAAAAATTATAAAAAATTGGTAAAATCCTAAAAAAAACCCTAAAAATATTTAATACCCCCAAACTCCTAAATAAAACTAAAAATATAAAGAATAAAAAAAATAATAAAGAATTCCTATATACTCTAAAATATTTAATACCCTTAAAAATAACATCAAAATCCTTGAAATCCTAAAAAACTATAAAAACCCTAAAAACCCCTAAAAACATTGAAATGTCCAAAGAAAACCCTAATACAGTAATAAATCCCATAAACCCTAAAACTAGAAACCCCCCTAAAACCCAAAAAACCCAAAACCCACTACAAATACAAAACACACCTTTAAACCCCTAACAACTCTATAACCCCCCAATAAACTCTTAAAATCCATAAAAAAAACTAAAACCCAAAAAACAAAAAAATCGAAAAAATCGAAAAAAACCCTAAATTCCCTTAGAAAAAAAAAATACCTAAATGCCCCAAAAACCCTAAAATATCCTAAATACCCAAAAAACATATAATTCCCTAAAAACCGTTAAAAACACTAAAAACCCTAAAAACCCAAAAATCCATTAAAAAATAATAAATACTCTAAAACCTTTGGAGAATCATGAAAAACCCTAAAAACCGTAAATATATTTAAAACCTTTAGACCACTAAATTTATAAAATCCCAAAAAATCTATAAAGTCACTAAAATCCATAAAACTGAAAAACACCTAAAAACCAAAATAATCATTACAAATGAAAAACACTACAAAATATTAAAAATCCCCAAAAACTCTAAACACCCCTTAAAACCCCAAAAGTACCATAAAACCCAAAACCCCTAAATCCTCTATAAACCAAAGAAGGACCCTAAAAACCCAAAAAACCCATTGGAAGACCCTAAAACCGAAAAAATCCCAAAAATCACTAAAACACAATAAACTCTTTTGGGACCGTAAAACTATAAAAACCTCTAAATTCCATAAAAACCCTAAAACCCACAAGAATCCCTAAAACCCAAAAAATACCTTAGAAAACACTATAAACCCTAAATACCCTTGATATAATAAAATGACCTTTAAAAAGAAAAAAATCTTAAAAACCCTATAAATTCCCTAAAATCCATAAAAACACCTTAAAACCACTAAAAACCCCAAAACCAAAAAATAAATAAATATTAAGAACACTAAAAACCATAAAACAGTTAAAGGACCATACCAATAGAAAAAAAACAAAAAACACTAAAGAAACCAAAAACCCTCATAGCCCTAAGGTGCGACTGGCTTTGGCGGGTCTGGTTTGGACTATTAATGACAGTATCCGGCTCTTGTTCGGACAAGAGATGAACCAGATCTATTTGGCCATAGCGTCGGAGCCCCCATGAATGGGTCAATGGTTTCGACATATTCAACGATGGAGGGAGATTCTTCGGTAGCGTGGACTCTGGTCTCTTCGACGACTCATGGAGGAGTGGACTGGCTATGTCCCATCCTTGGCGCAGCGTTGCAGGACAATGGTGGAGCCATTCAGATCTAGGATTTCCAGCATGCGGTGCTTCATTTCCATGGAGGTGCAGGTCATATCTGGGAAATACGAGTTCTCCCAATGTCTTTGGAGGTTTGGTCTTATCCGAATGGTGCCCTGGCCTTTTTGGATCCATGATGCTGAATGTTGGGTGCGGTAGGATCTACGATGTTCTGGAAATGGCATGCCCGCTTCCATGCTTGGATCTGGTTTTCCAGATCTGAGTCCGGGAGGGTTTTGCTAGATCTCTTGGCTTTTTTACGGTTTCTGGGGGCCGAGGAAAGTGAACGTGCAGGTTCGTGCTTCTGTTTCCTTAGTTTCTCCTTTGTTTTATGCTACTGATGAGTTTCTGGACAAGCTAAGTTGCATCCAGGATGTTGTGGTGGAATGTGGTCTTTTGAGCTGTTGCTGGTTTGGTTGTGAGTCATTTCTAAAGTTGGATTTGAGTCAAGATAAGATGGAGGTTGATGGATGTGGTGCTAGTTTGGTTTTGAATAGCTATGGGAGCGATATTTTTGATCTGGTGAGTGTGCTGGATGCTGTCTGGTGTGTTGCTGGTTGCTGTTTGTCTGGAGGTGAAGCTTGTTGTGTCTGATAGTGGTGCTTGTGCTGTGGTTTGATGATATTGGTTCTGTTAGGTTGTGATGTCGGATTTTATGTTGTTGGTTGCTGGGGCTAGTTGGTTTGGATGTGCTGCTGCTGTGTTGCTATGATGATTGGATGTGGTGCTGCAGATGGTTGCTGGGACTGGTTGGTTTTGATGTGTTGTTGCTGCTGTATTGCTGTGATGATTGGATGTGGTGCTGCTGGATGTT
The DNA here is from genome assembly GCA_963277665.1 of Viscum album. NCBI lineage: Eukaryota > Viridiplantae > Streptophyta > Magnoliopsida > Santalales > Viscaceae > Viscum > Viscum album. Next base: position 1,593,894,545 of record OY728120.1, read on the forward strand.
AGAATGCGCTGGATGATGGAAGTTGTGATGCTGGATGTGTGGACACCACCTGGCTGTGCTGTTTGGTATTGGTGCTAGATGCTGGTGTTGGCTGGACAAGATGTGTGGATGCTGCTGTTGTGTTTTGTTTTGTGTCTGTTTCTCCGTTTTGTTTTATTTTCTGATTTTCCTTTTTTTGGGTCTTTTGCTGTGAATGGTTTTTGGGTGTGGGTCGTTTGACCCCTCCCCTCCCTTGTCTGCAGGTCTTTGTGTCTTTTTATTTAATAAATTTTGGGGGGTTCCAGGAATAGCCTGGACCCGAGCCTTCCTTTGCCTAACAACCCTAATAACAATTAAAACCCTTAAAACCATAAAAACACTATAAAATCCTACAGACCATATAAAAACCTAGAAGTCCCTAAAAAACCTTGATGAACATAAAATACACTAAAATACAATAAAATACCATAAAGTAACCTAAAGGAAACTAAATTTCTTAAAACCCTAAAAACATTAAAAAACCCTAAAATTCCCCAAAACAATCCTAAATACACTAAAAATACCTTAAATGCCTACAATTTTAAAAAGCCATAAAATGCTAAAAAAGTAAAAAACTTAAAAACTCTAATAGACCAAAAAACCCAGAAAAACCACTAAAACCCCTCAAAATCATAAAAATCCTAATAGCCCAAAAAAATCCTTGAAAATAATAAAATACCTAAAAATTCATAAAAATACCTACAAATCCCTAAAACCCTAAAAAACCTAAAAACCCCTAAAAACATTAAGAATGCTAAAACCCCTAAAAACCCCCTGAAATCCCAAAAAATAACCCTAAAACACCAAAAATCAATAAAATCCCAAAAATACACTAAATTATGGAAAATCAATAAAACACCTAAAAATCCTAAAAAACACCAAAAACCATGAAAACACCTAAAATACTAAAAACCGTTAAGAAACAATAAAATCCAAAAAACCCAAATGTCCCCAAAAAAACCAAGAAACAAAAAATACCCAACACCTCCAACAAACCCAAAAATTACCCAAAACCCCAATAAACCATTGAAAGATTATAAAAATATAAAATACACTAAGGACCCCTAAAAAACCTAAAATGTGTAAAAACTCAAAAATCCTACCCCCCCAAAAGATCATAAAAACACTAAAATGATATTAAATATACAAAGAATATAAAAAAACTCATGACCCCTAGAACTACTCTAAAAACACAAAAATATTTATAACCATAAAATAACCTAAAATACCTTAAAATTTAAAAACGCCTAAAAATATTAAAACACCTAAAACCCAAAAAAACTGTTAAAGACCCCAAATCCCATTAAAGACCCAAAAATAACCTTAAACCACTAAATGACCCTAAAAACCATAAATAACTTAAATAAACTAAAATACCATAAAACCCTAATATAGTACTAAAACCACATAAAAACTATACAAACCTAGAAAAATTCGATACATCCCTATAAGAAAGATAAAACCCCCCAAAACACTAAAACACTGTAAAAACCCCTAAAATTCTAAAAACCCTAAATCCCATTGAAAACCATAAAACTCTAAGAAACCCATTAAAAACCATTAAAACCACTGAATACAAAAAAATCCTAAACACCCCAAAACCAATAAAAATCATAAATACCCTCAATACCCATAAAAAATTTAAGGCCCTAAAAAAATTATTCCCCTAAAATGTCTAAAAACCCTAAAACCGCATAGAACCCCAAAAAACACTAAATACCATAAACCCACTAAAATAACATAAAACCCCTTAAAAGACCCCAAAATTTACAAGAACATTAAAACCCAAAAAGATCATAAAAACCGAATAAAACCCGAAAGATCCAAAAAACCCTTAGATACCCTAAAAACCTTAAAAACCCTATAACATAAAAACCCAAAAACCCCTAAAAACATAAAATACCTTAAAACCCCAAAAAATATAATCCCTAAAATATTGGAAGAAATTAAAAATCTCTAAAAAATATAATAACATATAAAACCATAAAATATACAAAAAACCCTATAAAAATAAATACCCCCAAAACTCAAAAACCATTTAAAACCCTTAATCAACTAAAAACCCTAAGAAAACTGTAAAAACACTAAAATCCATAAAAACCCATAGAACCCCGTATACACTTAAATACCTCTAAAACCACTAAAATAACCTAAAATATACTTTAAAAAACCTAAATACCCTAAAAAACCTAAATAACATAAAACCCCTTGAAGAAACCAAAAATGATACATCGATAAAACCATAAAATCTATAAAACCCTAAGAAAGCCTCTAAAATTTCATAAACCCTGTTAAAACACTAAAATAAATAAACATTATTAAACAAAAAAATCCATAAAACCATAAAATTCTGAGAAAAACCATAATAACCCTAAAATCTATAAAAACCATAGAACCCCCTAAAATATTCTAAAACCCAAAAAATACATAAAAAAACTAAAAACTATTAAAGTAAAATAATACCTCAAAATCCAAAATAAACCAAAAACCCTATAAAAAATGAAGACCATAAAACCCTTAAACACACTAACAATCCTAAAACCCTAAAACCCTAAAAAATATAAATAAACTAAAACACCTAAAGACATGAAACCCTAAAAACCATAGAAAATACTAAACCTAAAAGTCCTTAAATCCCCTTCAAAAAATAGAACCCTAAAACAATCATACAAACCCTAAAATTCCTAAAAACCTATAGGTAACTAAAACCCTAAACCCCATAAAACCAAGAAAAAACATAACAAACCCAAAAAACACCTAATACCGTAAAAAATCACTAAAAAAATAAAATTACTAAACTTCATAAAATATCCTAAGACAACTAAAACCATATTAACCCTAAAAAACTAAAAACCCATTAACATCACTAATAAAACCACAAAAACACTAAAAAACCTGAAACCCCTTAAAACTAAATTAACGATAAAGCCTCTTTAAACATTAAAAACAAATAAATAATAAAAACCTGTAAAACCCTTAAAACCACAAATTACCCAAAAACCCATAAAACCCTAAAAACATAAAACCCTTGAAAAACATAAAATCCCTAATGAACCTATGAAAACTATAAAACCCAAAACCCCCAAATAACCATAAAAACCTAATACCCTAAAACACCTTAAAACCCATTAAAGACACTAAAAATCATAGAACCCTAAAACACACTAATGAATCTGAAACCCCATCCTAGAAGACCATAACATCCCCTAAAACCCTAAAATACCCTAAGATCACTAAAAATCATAAAACACAAAAAAAAACCCTAAAACTATAAATTTTCATAGAATACCCTAGTACAAAAAAGAATCTGAAAACCATAAAACCCATAAAAGGACCTAAAAACCCTAAAGCCCTAAATGACTATAAAAAACTTAAAATACACTAAAGGGACCTAAAAACCACGAAAACCCCTTAATGGACTCTAAAGCCCATAAAAGTATGTAAGGGAACCTAAAAATAAAAAAATCTTTAATGTAACCAAAAAAAATTTAAAAACATTAAAGGATCTGAAATCCCCTAAAACACCGAAAGGACCCTAAAAACCCAAAAACCCATAAAATATTCAAAAATAACCTAAAATCACTAAAAACATAAATGACCCTAAAACCAATTAAGGCCCCAATAAAATTAAACACCTAAAAACCCAATTTAAAACCCTTAAAACCTTTCAAAACCCTAAATAACCTTAAAACCCCAAAAAATCATAAAAACCCATAATTGATCCAATAAACCCAAAAAGCCTCAAAATATCATAAAAAATTATAATACCCCAAAAAACATTAAACACATAAAAACCTAAACTCCCTAAATTAAATTTTCTGTTGTGTCTTTTTTTCTCTAATAAATTTTGAGGGGGTCAGGAATATCCTGACCCTCGCATCTTCCATGCCCTAAAAACCTAAAAAATAATAAAGGAACCCTAAACCCCAAAATCATGCCAAAAGACTCTAAAAACCGTAAAAACTACAAAGTCCCAAAAAACCCTAAAAACCATAATCCACCCTAAATACTAAAAAAGAACTGAAAACACTAAAATATCCCTAAAATAACACTAAAATAGTATTAACACTAAAAGAACATGAAAATCCTTAAAAAGATAATAGACCGTGAAACCCCTAAAAATATTTAAAGATGGTGAAACCGTAAAAACCCCCAAAATCCCTAAAACCCTAAAAACCCTAAAAACCACTAATAAAAAATAAACCATAAAACGCCATAGAACCCTAGAAAACACTAGAAACATTGGAAACCTTTAAGGACCCTAAAATCCTTTAAAACCCCCCAAAAACACTAAAAATAGTAAAAACCCTGAATAATCTAAATGTCCTAAAACCCATAAAAACCTTAAAAAACGAAATCCCTGAAAACCATAAAACCCCACAAAGCACGGAAACCCCTAAAAACATAACTCCCCAAACCTAAAACCACTAAAAATCCTTAAAACCCAAAAACCCAAAAACCCAAAAACCCAAAAAAAATTTCTTCAACCCCTAAAAACCTAAAAACCATAAAAAATCGTATAACCTCCCTAAAAATCCATTAAAATCTGAAAACACTAACCCCCCACCCCAACCCTAATATTATTTTAAAAGCCCTCAAACCCCGCATACCCCTCATACCCCTTCAAACACTAAAAAACACATAAAAACCTTGAAACCCCTGAAAGACCCAAAAAAACACCCTTAAAACCCCAAAATACAAATAAAACCCTAATACATGAAAAACATAAAAATCACTAAAAACCTAAAAACCCTTAAAATACCTTACTTAGAAAAAACACCCTAAATATTCAAAAAAATCCTAAAAATCCTAAAAAACCCCTAAAAATATTTAATACGCCCCAAACGCATAAATAAAACTAAAAATCTAAAGAATACAAAAAATAATAATAAATGCCTATATACTCTAAATGCCTTAACACCCTTAAAAATAACATCAAAATCCTTGAAACCCTAAAAAACTATAAAAACTCTAAAAACCCCTAAAAACATTGAAAATTCCAAAGAAAACACTAATACAGTAATAAATCCCATTAACACTAAAACTAGAAAACCCCTTAAAACCCAAAAAACCCAACACCCCCTACAAATACAAAAAACACATTTAAAACACTAAAAACACTATAACCCCCCAAATAAACTCTTAAAATCCATAAAAAAACTAAAACAAAAAAAACCCGTAAAAATCGAAAAAAAACCCTAAATCCCCTATGAACAATAAAAATACAAAAATACCTAAATGCCCAAAAAACCCTTAAAACCCCTAGACCATAAACCCTAAACCCAAAACCCAATTCCTCGTACACTAAACCCTACACTCTAAACCCTATAACCTATATCCTAAACTATAAAACCTAAACTCTAAAGCCTAAAGCCTATACCCTACACAGTAAATCCAAAACCCAAAATCGAAAACCTAATACCCATCACCATACACCCTAAAACCTTCATGATAAATCATGTACACTACACCACAAGACTAAAACCCTACACACTACACCCTAAATCAAAAACCATACACCATAAGCACTATATCCTAAACCCTACACAATAAACCATCTACCTTACACCATAAACCCTAAACCCAACAACCAAACACCAACCATAAAACACAATACATAAACCCTAGACCCGATACTGAACACCCTACACCCAATACCCTATTCAGAATACGCTAAACCCCAAATCCTATAACAAGAACCATAAATCGTATTCCCTACACCATAAACCCAACACCCTCCACCCTAAACCAAATACACTACACCCTAAACCATATACCGTAAACCGTAAACCCTATACAGTACACCATAACCCATAAACCCCACACCCTAAACCCTAAACCCTACACCCAAAAACCTATACACTAGTAATTAAAAAATAACACCAACTCCAAATACACTATACCTTACACATTAAATGTTATCCCCTAGATCATAAAGCGTATACGCTACACTAAAAAACACTATACCCAATTCCCTAAACCATAAACCCTAAACCCTATAGCCAAATCCCTAAACCCAACACACTAAACAATAATCCATAAAACCTAAACCCAAAACCCTACACCCTATCCCCTAAACCGTATAATCTATACCATAAACCTGATACCCGTCACTGAAAAATCTAAACCCTACACCCTACACCCAAACCCTACACACTAAACCTTAAACCCAACACCCAAAAATCTATACCCTACTCCTTATAACATAGACGTCATACCCTATATCCTATACTTAATAACCTAAATTATATATCTAAAAACCATCCTAAAAAACTTAAACCTAAATCCAGTCACCCAAAACCATACACCATACACCAAATACCCTACTCCTTAAACCCTAAACCCCACACCATAAACCCTATAAACTACACCCTAAACTCGGTACCATACACCCTAATCCTTATACCCTACCCCCTCAACCATAAACCCAAAACCTTATACCCAACACCCTTAACCCAAAACACAACACCCTAAACCCTATACCCTAACAATAAAACCTATACCCTATAACATTAACACTAAACTCTACACCCTAAACCCCCAAACGCACACCCTAAACCCTATACCTTACACCATAAACCCAAAACCATACGCCCAAAACCTTATAACCTACACCTAAAACACTAAAACCGACACCTTAAACCCTATACGCTACACTCTAAACCCCAAAACCTACATCACAAAACAAATAATATACACACTAAATAATAAAACCTACACCTTAATGTAATAAACTACACCCTAAAACCAAAACCCTACACCCTAAAAACCATACCCAACACGCTAAACCAAGAACCCTAGACACTAAACCTTATACCGTACACCCAAAAACCGAAACCCTATACCCTATACCCAATAAAATATTCCCAAAATCAAAAACCATACTCCCAAAACAATATAACCTCCACCCCAAACCCTATACACTACACTCTAAATCCAACACCTTTCACTGTATACCCTGAATGAAAAACCCTACACCATTAACCTTATACCATGCACCCATAATACTATGCCATATAGTCTATACCTTATACCCCACACGCTAAACCTTAAACACCAAAAACCAATACCTACACCCTAAACACTATACCATACACCCGACACACTAAACCCTACATCCAAAACCCCATTCCCAACACCCAAAACCCTATACACTAAACCCAATATCCAATTCCCTAAACCATAAACAGTACACCATAAAACCTAATCCCTAAAACCTACACCCAAAACCCAAAACCCTAAACAATATACCCAAACCTAAACCATTTATTCAACACCCAACACCATATACCCTACACCCTAAACCTAAAACTGAACTCCCTAATTGTTATACCCTACCACCTAAACCATAAACCATATAACTAAAACCCAATACCCTAAATCCTAAACCCTAGACAATTCACACAAAACACTAAATGATACACACTACACCCTATACCGAACACACAAGATTCTAAACCCTAAAACCCATAAAATACACCCTAACCCCTACACCCTACACCCTATACCTAGCTCCAAAAACCCTATACCATACATCTTAAACCCTATACCCTACACCTGTAAACCTATACACTACACTCTAGACCCTTCACCCAAAACCCTACAACGAAATATTTATGCACTACACTTGATACCCTTAAATCTAAAACATAAACCTTATACCTGAAGCCCATAACCAAAAACCCTACACCATAAACCCCATTCCCTCCACCTTGAACCTGATTCCCAACATCCAAAACCATAACCCTGCACAAAAAACCATTACCCTACATCCTAAAAACTAAACCGTAAACCCTAAACCCTATAACCTATTCCATATACGCTAAACCTAAAACCCTAAACCCTCCAACCTATACCCTAAAACCTACACTGTAGTCCCTATACCCTACACCCTAAACCCAAAGTCATACACCCTAAACCTAAAACCCTACACACTACACCCTAAACACTAAAACCTACAACCTAAACCTGATCTCCTACACCAAGAACATCAAACCCTGCATGGAAACCCCTATTTCCAACACACAAAACCCAAGACGATGCACCATAAACCCAATACCCAACACCCTAAACACTACAACAAATAACATATGCCCAATACCCTAAAAACTACACCCAAAAACCTACAGCCTACAACTTAAACCATAAACCCTAAATGTTATATCCTACACACTAACCCCTAAGCACTGCACCCTAAAAACTCTACCCCATAACCAAAACCTTATACTCTACACCATAAAACCTATACCCTATAACTTTATCCATAAACAATAAAACATATACCTCACACACCAAACCCTATATGCTACACCAAAAACCCAATTCCTTATAACCTTAAACCAAAACCCTAAACTCTACACCCTTAACCCTAAACCTGACACCCTAAACACTATTCCCTAGACACTAAACCATAAACCCTAATCCTTAAACCTTATACCCTACACAATAATCCCTAAACCATACACTATAAAACCTATACCGTACTCTGAAAACCATAAACTGTAAAATCTATACCCAATACCTTACACTCTAAACTATAAACCCTACACCCTAAACCTTATACTCTACACCATAATACCAATACCATACACCCTAAAACCTAAACCACTCTTCGTAAACCACTTAACCTACACCCAATACCCCAAAACCTACTCACTAAACCCTATACTCCCACTACTACAAAAGAGGCCTCTAACAACACTGGAATTTATCAGCACTAGTATAAAGTGCTGATAAATGACACCTTTATTAGCACTAAATAAAACACTAATAAAGGTCTAGAATAAAATGAAATAATTAAAAATATTAAAAATTATTCAAAATTTTATAAATTAAAGTATTGTTGTTAATAATGAATAAAATTTATATACATATATATAAATTATTAATATTAATAATTAGTATATATTAAATATATAAATATGTAAAATTAATAAAGTGAAATAATTAAACAAATAAATATTAAATATGATTAAATTAAGAAAATATTAATCCTTTTATTAATTAAATCATTTTTTATAAAATTGAATAAATTTAATATACAGAAATATAGATTATAAATTTTAATAAATAGTATATATTAAATATTAATATATAACATGAATAATATGTAATAATTAAATAATTAAATTAAAAATAAATGAATTATAGAATCATTTAACAATTAATTAATGAAATAGTTATTAATAAATATGAATAAGTATAATATATATACATATACATATTAATTGTAAATGGTAATAAATAAAATATTTTAAATATAATTATAGAAAAAATGAATAAAATGTAATAATTAAAAACATATTAATGTCTTATTCATTTTTAATTTTGTCTTATTTTCCAATTTAATATATATAAAACGACATGTGTTACGTTGATTTCACATACATATATGTAATTAATACATTTTTATATACAATACACACACAAATATTTACGCAATTAATCTTATATATAGAAACACGTACACATAATATTTATATAATTTATTAGAAATATTATATATTTTAAAATTTCAGTATATCATGATACATTGAATATATTATGTTTTTAATTGGTCATTTTTATATATTTATTATTAATATTAATACTATTGGGTATTATTTGTTCATTAGTTTTTTATATATTTTATTTTTTAATTAGATCTTTTTTTATTATTTATTTATATATTTTCTTTTACTAAGATAGATTATTTTAAATATATATTCATCTTTACTTCAAAATATATCCAGATTTTTTGAATAATGTATATTTAATTAATTAAACATATTCATTTTTTCAATATTTTTACAGTGTATTTAGTTTTAATTATTCTATTTCATCCAATTTTAAAATGCTTCTATTTAAGAATATATATCCATTAATAATGTTAGAAATACTTTTGTAAATAAATATTTATAAATAAATATATTTATAAATGTATATTTACTATATATATAAATTTATATATTTTCAATAATTTTAAATAAAAAAATATTTTTAAAAGTTTTTATATAATTATAAATAAATAATCATATATATTTAAATAATTATATAAATATAAAAAATTTATTTAAATAATCTAATCAGTATGAATTGAATTGAAGACCTTGCCCACACCCATAGGGGTAGCTAACAATAAGCTGCACCCTGGGAGATATATATATAATTATATAAATATATAAATATAAAAATATTTTTTATATTGTTATTCATATATTTATAAATAATTAATTATATATTTAAATAATAATTAAATTATAATAAATATACTTAAAAAATGACTATTTTGTATATTTCTAAATATTTATAATATATAATTAAATAGTATATATAATGATATAAATATATTTATAATTATAAAATTTTAATAAATATGTTAAATAATTAATATATTAACTATATTTATATTTATATTTATTTATTTAATCTATATATATATAATTGTATAAATATATATAATTACATAAATATATTTATAATTATAAATAAATAATTATATTTATATTTACAATTATAAATAATATAATATAATTATTTTAAAAAACATTAATGTAATTATAAATAAAAAATTATATACTTGTATAATTATAAAATTATAATAATCAAATATATAATTATATAATTTTTTACAATTCTTTCTCGATTATAATTATAAATCATTTATCATCACTAATGTTTTAGTGCTCATAATGGTTTTTATCAACACTGTTTTTACCACTGATAAAGATTGACATTTATCAGCGCTAATCAACATACCGTTGATAAAAAAACAATATTTGTCAATGATTTTTTGAAAGTGCTAATGAAAATGTCCCCGATCCATTTAAATGAACCCAAGCTGCAACTCATTCACTTCCTATTATCAAGCTCTCATAGAAATCCCCTGATGTGGGTGACACTCCTCCACATTCTCTGAGAAAAATCATGGATAGAATCAAATGTATGTTATTTTCTCCTTTTCCTCTCTATTTGTTGGATTTTTTGGGTTCTGCGGTTTGTGTTTTTTCACTGTTAATAACCATGAAAACCCCAAAAAATCATCTCTCTCTCTCTCTGACTTACCTACATATACCAACACAATTCTACTCCTACTCTATATACTCATTCTATGTTCATAGCAGATAAACTACATCTTCATCTGTTGTTGTAGCTAATGGTGATTTTGTTATGATTATATTATATTATTCCTTCATACCATTCTGATAGTGAGTTTTTTTATTGTTTCAATATTGTTTCCATATTATTACATTCACATGAAGATGACAAAAAGATACACATTATATTGGACTAATTTTAGAGAGAATGCTATTTGATATGAATAATATAATGTGGGTTAATATACATATTGTTTTAATGTGAATGGGTTAATATAATTCAAGGAATTAAGGATTATATTTTCCAAATTATATTGGTCAAAATATCAAAATGTTATATAGATATAATTTAATAAAGAAAAAACTATTTAAATTTTAATTAAAATGAAAATAAACATACTTTATCAGATTTTATTTGATCCAAACTCAAAAGTTGGGATGTATTTTCATTAAGAAGTGTGTTTATTATTGATTTATCAGTTCCAATTATTAGTACATTTACTGAAAAATATATTTACTAAAACATTATATTTATAAGAAAAGATTATATTCAAGGGGCTATGGATATCATTAAAGGATATACCATTTATTTCCATTATCAATGAATTGTTTCCAATAATTTCCCATGTCATTGAAATTTATAAGTAGTTAAAATAAATTTTGATTTTATATTAACTAATTAAATATATATATTTATTATTAGATTACTTTATTTTACATTTATAAATGAAAACATGTTATACAATAACACTGAGTATTATATTCAATTAGAAGAGTTTCCATATATGGCGTCATCTATAAAAGATGTTATATATGTGTTTACTTTTAATAAAATAATTTCTATATAAATTCCTCTCCAATAATGAAGTGATTTCAAATGATGTGTACTGATTTAAAAAAATTTATTTTCCTTATATGTGTGTGTGTGTTATCTTATCAATAAATTTCTCTTATATTAAAATTTAGTATCTAAATGTCATCCAACTATCCATAAACTAACCTGAGATGAATGAAAATGTAACTCAACGCTTACAACCATCAACCAACATCCAAAGGACTGATAATAAATATGTAGCACTAAACATGATCTATGAAAAATTGTTTAAAAATCCAACTCACATTTAATGTGCATCTATGTAAAATAGTACACAATATAATCACATGAATATAAATTCATATAGTCATTGAAAAAATTAATGTAATAAATCCTAGGTAAAAATAAAACCCTCTATGAATAACCAACCTACCATTGATGACACGAAGTACACAAGTATCCACTATCTATCATTTGATACTATATCAATTTAAATAAATAATCATTCTTTGAAATCATAATAACATGGAAACATTAGGTACATGTGCACCGTGATTCACATAATGTTTTTATGTTATTTAACTATTTAGTTTTTCTTTGATGATTTTTGATACCCCTGATCCACATGAAAACCTTGAATCTAATTTTTATTTTATTGAAATATTCCTAATGTATGAAATTTTAAAGAAACATACAACACATAATGGTTGTAAGAAACATAAGTAAATTTTCATAAAAAAGAACCTTGAGTTTCAAAAATAAGGTTGTGTAAATAACGATTCATTTCGGTAAGATGGATATAAAATTCAATACACGTCATGCATAAAAGTCCATTTTTTCATGCATGTAACATGAATATTGTTGTTGTCATAAATAAATATATACTAATTCAATATTCTGGTATAACTAAGATTCAATAATTTTGTTTAATATACCTTGAGATTATTAATTTTCTTTCATATCCTAATGATGGATTGGACTCCCACTTTCAAAATATCCTTACTCCAATCAATGTGGTTCCAAAGTTCCTTAATAACATTCCTACAAATCAGATCGTATTCATTAAACTCTATCAAAGCCAATGCCACAACTTTTAATATGACATCTCCAAACTCATCCTTCAACTCTTTCATCCTATTATCCTCATCATTTACTACTTCTCAAGAAAACAAAAAAAATGACACCTAAAAATTAATCAAAACACAATGAATTATTTTTTTTGGTTTCATGATATGCATTGTCTTATAAAACTCACTAAGTTACTTTTGAAAACACTTCATCAAAAATTACTTTTAATTTGGGTGTAGTCGCATTGGATCCCATTAAAACACTATAGTTAATAATAAATGAATGAGAACACTACTAAAATGGGTGACCACCTAAAAGTACTCGTGTTTCACATTTTTTTGTGAAATAAAGCACACTGAACACACCATTTGATTATATTCCCCTTCAACATTGGTAAATTTAAAGGGGTTCCAAAATAACTCTTGAAGGTATTACTCCCATAATGATAAGAGTTCTCCTAACCTACTTTCGGCATCATCATTAGGATACATTCGCATGGAATCATGGATAAATTTCCAGTTATCAATATCTCCCATCCATGTCACACCAAAACCACCAACAATATTTATCCTCTCAAAGCCGTTCCAAAAAAAGAAACATGTCAGAAGTAGTTGTAAATAATAATTTTTTGTGAGTGGAAGTAAATGGATGCGATTGGAAGACAAGAGGATTGGAATGGTCATTCCTTTTTTCTAAAATGTAATGCATTTGAAGCCACAATTAAAATTGAAATTATTTTATTTTTAAATCTTAGTGGATATATATCACTTATATTTTAGATACACGTGATGGAAAAGTACAAGTAACATAGTATAGAGTTGATGAAACTTAGTGGAGATGAGTTGATATTATCATAGTATTGTCAGAGGAATTTTATCTATAGAATACATATTAATGTATTTTGTTTCTTGAAACTCATCCCCCAAATTTTCTATATTGTTTTAACTACTCTGGGAATTATTCATCCAAAATGATCAACAATACCATCTATGGGATAACTTGTTATTAGAGTAGTTCAAGAAACATCAGTGTATTTCCACAAATGATTGGGGAAGGGTATCATGAAAAAAAATCCAATATGAATGGAGGAAGGCTAGTTTGATAGTGGGACTCCAATCCATCATCAATATATTGAAGGAAATAAAGAGTTGGAGGACAGATTACATAATAGATATGAAGTATAGTTCTACTACTGTGTTGAAGTACAATATCTATGTTCAAGATAGTTTCAATTTTATTTCAAGATGCCTAAACATTTGGACTTTTATGCATGTAGTGTTTTTTATTATTGTTATTCAAGAAAAATTATATTTTTGACTACTCATGCAAACAACGCGTTCAGAACATGATGATGTTACCAATCCCAAGGAAGAATACAATGTTGATGATCAAACTAAAAAATTATCAGGGGATCAATATATATTGTTGAGAACAACAACCATGATGAAAAATCACAGTGTTGAATAGAATTATCAATCTAAGCTTTATAAGTATAAAATTTGAGGTTGGTTGGAATAAATTTGGCCAACATATTTACCCAAACATGTTAACATTCATTATTTATCTGGGGCTCACAGTGAGGATAAATTTTACTATCTATATTGATTCATGGAGATACATCCAACCTACAATGAAGGAAATCCTTTCGAATGATATATTGTAAATTTTATGATATTCTTTCTCTATTTTACTGAAATATTACATAATGAAACAATGGTTAATTTTTAATATTCATTTTATAGTTCTTTTAAAATATTTCCATAAAAAATTGTCTTAATGGACATTGAAAAATCCCATAGAGTCTTTCAGACTCATCATATGATATTACATATTAGGGATGTTAAGGGGAAATTAAATCCCATCCCACCAGTTAGTTATACAAACATTATAAAGAAGGAATGTAGGAGTGATTTCATCAATTGTCACAATATCAAATCATCTTAGGTGAATTTTCGTTGATAAAATATTATCTAAAATTATTTTTTTTATCCATGATGATTTAAAATTTTCAATTTAATAAAACTAAAAATTGATATGCAAATAAAGAATGTGCATAAATAATAATTTACCACTATAAAAAAGCAAGGATGGGGTATGCTTCATTATGGAAGAAATAGGTATATATGTTAAATCAACAATAAAGGTTTAGTTCTGTTATATGAAAACACATATGTTCCATTATTTACATACATATTGATAAATCAAATCTGAATAAAATTCCATCCCACATCATATGCTATGGAAGGAGGATTCTTTAAATTAGGAGGGTAAATTAGTTGATGAAAACACAAAAATAGTATGGGAAGCATGTGTAAGTATGACATTTCTTTGATTTGTTATGATTTAAAAGATTATTATATAAAAATATATATTTCTTTTCATATTTTTTATATGGTTTTGACACAAGAATTTACAATGAAAGTTCCAAATGAAACGCTACATTCAGTAGCCTTGAAGTACCCTAAACAATATGGTCATGATAGAGGATTAGGTTTTGGAGACTCTCCTCGAAAATATTTCAAGAAGATAAAACCACATGAACATACATATAATATGGTTATCTGATTTCAAACACAAACAGACTCACTATAAGAAATTATTGTTCTATCTGGTTTGGAATAACAATGTATGAAAAAGGATCGAAGTGAACTGGTGGTGGAGTAAAGATCTCTACATGACCCAAAAAATCCCACTATCTTTGAGGATAGTTATTCCCCGAACCACATACCATACCATTGGTAATCAATAACATTCACTCCATACCCCATGACCTACAACCAAAACCCTATACAATGTACCATAAACTATAAAACCATTACCTGAAATCCTATACCCTACAACATAAATCGTAAAACATAAAACCAAAACACTGCACACTAAACCCCAAACCCCAATCCCTACAACCTAAACCCAATACAATACACAATAAACCCTAAACCAAACACCATATAACCTAAACCCTAAAACCTACACCCTAAACCATATTCCAAACACCTTAAACTCTAAACCCTGTATCATAAACCCTAACCCCTACACCCTAAACCCTGACCTTACACCCAAAACCTAATACACTTCATAGTAGGTTCTGAAACCTACACCCTACACCCTATACCATATACACTAAGACATAAATCCTAAACACAATACCATATACACTACACCATAAAATATAAACCCAAAACTAGAATCCCAATACACTACACCCTAAACCATAAACCTTACACCCTAGACCCTATACCCGACACCTTAAACCCTATACCCCACAACCTAAACCCTAAACCCTACGCCCAGAACCCAATACACTACTCAAAAAACCAAAAACCACAAAACCAAAATCCAATACTATTTAGCCTAAATCCACTGCGTCACATCCTAAAACCTAAACCCTACAACATAACTCCTATAACACAAACTGTACACCTAATAACCTATGGAACTAAACACTATAACCTATATGGTAAACCCTATACCCAAAACCCTAAACTATAAACCCCACACCCCAAACCCTAAACTCTATACCCTACAACCAAAACCCTAAACCCAACCCCCAAAACCCTATAGCCTATGGAAAAATCCCTAAACCCTACACCCAATATCCCATACTGTAAACCATAAACCATACTAACTAAACTAAATACCCTACACCCTAAACCCTATACCTTATACTCTTAACCCAAAACCCCAAACCATACTCCCAAAACACTAAACCCAAGTCCGTAAACATTATACCCTACAAACTAAACTATAAACCCCATCCCCTACCACCAAAATGCTAAACCCTACCCCCTAGACTCTATACCATAAACCATAAACCCTAAAACATATACCCTAAACCATATTCCTTACACCTTAAATGAAAAACAATACACCATAAAAAGTACACCTTACCTCTTAAACCCTAAACCATATACCCCACACCCTACACCCAACACCCTAAACCCCACACCCGAAACCCAATACCATAAACAACAAAGCATATACCATGCACCTTACACCATAGACCATACACACTAAAACCTAGAGACGAAACCCTAAACCATATACTATACACCATAAACCCAAAACCTAACACCATTAACCCCATATCGTGCCCCAAAAACCTTAACCCGACAACCTAAATCGTGTACACGTCACCCAAAACCCAAAACCCTACACCCTAAAACCTATAACCTAAACCCTACACCCTTCACCCTATAAACTCTATCCAAAACCATATACCATGTACCATCAACCCTTAAACCTACACCATATACCCCACACACAACCCCCTACACCCTAAACCCTAAACCCTATTCCCAAAAAACTTTAAATTACACCCTAAACACTAATCCCTACACTCTAAACCCCATACCCTACACCATAATCACTAAACCATACAACTGAATCGCAAAACCCCACACCGTAAAACATATTCCCTATAACTTAAACCCTAAACCATACACCAAATACCAAGTACCCTAAACAATTACAATAAAACATACACCCAAAATCGTATACCATACAATATATACCCTAATACCTTCACCCTAAATCATATAACACACACCATAAACCCTTAACCTTACACCGTAAACTAGATACCCTACTCCCTAAAACATAAACCATAAAAAATAATGCGTAAACCCTACACTCTAAACGTTAAACCCTACACTCAAAACTCAACATTGTAAACCATATACACTACACACTAAACACTAGACCATACAACCTAAACCGTATAACCTAAACCCTACACTATAAACCATAAAACCTACACCCAAAACGTAATACTAAACACTCTAAACCCCAAAATATACACTCTAAACCGTATACCCTAAACCCTAAACCATAAACCATAAACCCTACACCCCAAATCCTAAAACCCACAAACTAAAACATAAACACTACACCCTAATCCCTAAACCCAACAACAACAAACAAATACCCTATATTGTAAACCCTAAACCGTACACCGAGAACCCTATATTGTACACCCAAAACAATTTTCCAAACACATATACCCTAAAACCTAAACCCCACATCATAAACCCTAAAAACTAAACCCTAAAAACTAAACCATATACCCTAAACCCTACCCCATACACCCTAAACCCTATACAGTTCACCCCAAAATATATGCCCAACACCATAAACATTATACCCTACACCCAAAACCATTTAACATACACACTGAAGCCTATACACTACACCCTAAAACCTAAATCCTAGACCCTAAACCATGCACCCTCCACCATAAACCCTAAAACATACACCATGAACCCTATACCCCACACCATAGACCCTAAACCCTAAAAAATAAATCCTTAACCTTATAGCATATACCCTATACCCAGCACTCAAAACCCTATACCCTAATCCATAAACCCTATACCCTACACTCTAAACCCATAACTCCACAACCAAAACCTTAATCCACAAACCCTAAACCCAATATCCTACATTATCAACACCAAATCCTACACCCTAACCCCTAAACCCTAGAACCTAAATCAGAAATGATAAACTCTACACCATATAACTAATAACCTACACCATTGACCCTAAACCATACACCCTGAGCCTTATACAATACACAATAAACACTAAACCCTACACCCTATACACTATTCCCTACACCATAAGCCTTAAAACCTATATCCAATATCATATACCATTTACTCAATGCTTAAAACCCCATACCATGCTCCTTAAACCATCGATAACACACCCTCAAAACCACACCCTAAACCCTATTCCTTACACCATCAACCCTAATCCCTACACACAAAATCCTATACCCTACACCCCAAACCCTAAACCCTATACCCTAAATCCTATTCCATACACCATTAACCATAAACCCTGCAACCTATACCCTATACCATTAACTCTATACCCCACCCACTAAACCCTACAACCTACACCCAAAACCTTATACCCTATATCAATAACCCTAAACCCTACATACTAATCCCCAAACCCGACACACTTAACCCTATACACTACACGACAAAACTATAAACCATACATGATAAACCGTATTACCTACACTATAAAACAAAAACCCTAGTCCCTGAACCCTTTTCACTACTCCCTAAATCCCAAATCCTATAAACTAATCCTTATACCCTACACTCTACGACCTAAACCGCAATCCATAAACATTATACCCTACAACCTAAACCTCATACGCTACATCCTTAACCATAATCACTACAACCTAAACTATATACCATGAACCATAGACCATAAAACCTAAAAACTAAACTCTATTCTGTAAACCCAATAACCTAAATCCAACACCCTAAACCCTATACTTTTCTCCCTAAACCATAATCCCTAAAACTTATACCATTCATCCAACACCCAACATCTGAAACAAAATAACCTACTCCCAAAACCAAAATCGCTATACCCAAAACCATATATGCTATACACAAAACCCAAAACCTTATACCCTAGACCACATACCCTACACCATATACCTTAAACCCTATACCATATACATAAAATCATAATTCCTAGACCATAAACCCAATAACCAATACCCTAAACCCCATTACATATACCCTATACCTATACCCTACACCATAAACCCTAAACTCTGTTCCCTAAACCTAAAACCCTAATCCCTACCCCTTAAATAGTTAACCCTACACCCTAAACCACAGACCATACATAGTATGCCACAAACCCTACACCATACACACAAAAACCTAAACCCTAAACCCAATACCCTACACCCAATTCCATAAACCATACACCATACACCCTATACCCTATACACTATACTATAAAAAAATTGATTCTTAGAGGAAGTTATAGAAACCTCCGATGATTAAATCTCGTTAAAAAGAATATAATATAGCGGTGTTTGATCAAAACACCACTATATTTTTATTATTTCAAAAATTATTTGAATTTTTAATTAAAATGATGATAAATGTTTTTAATATACCCTAATTGATCCCCCTCCCCCACTCCCTCGGTGGGAATCCAACCCCTTTCCACCCCTCCATCCCCAACCTCCTCATATCCCTTCCCCGAAAATGACCCCAACACTGCAACCCCAATTCCCCCACCCCTTTGAGCTACCTCTTCACTTATCAGTGGAGACCCCAACCCCCATGACAACCCCCTCTAACCTCGACCCCTGTGAACCCCCCTAGGACCTCCCTCTCCCCAACTAGATTCCCCTCCTCAGTGGCGAAGCGGATCCCCCCCCCCTCTGACCTCCCTCTCCCCGGATCAGATCCCCTCCTCAGCAGCAAAGTAGACCCCCTTAAAGGTTGCATCATACTCACCATAAATATATTATTGAGTAACATTAGATGGAAAATCATGGGTGATAAAAATAGTATAATTTTTTTTTTAAAATTAATTCAATAGTAATTAATATAGGTGATTTTGTTTTATAATGTGTTATTTGAATTTTGAAGTTATTTGTTTGGAGTTACAATAATCATTGATTTTGGTTATGTTTTGTTAAATTTAAAAATTAAATTCATTTATTATATAATTAGTTTATTGAATATATATCATTCATATTTTCATGATTTTTATTGGAAATTAATTAATTACCCATGGTTTTATATATATTAATGCCACCAATTTTAGAAATATATATATTTGATTCCATTTTCATACTCATGACCAATTAGTGGTTGGGTTTGTGGTCACACATGGTTTAATAAACAACCCTATAAAGGTCTATAAGGATAATGGACTAAAAAATGAGATATTATAACCTTTTTAAATTTATATTAATCCTTATTGTTTTATGCATATATGAGGAATATTTTAGATCAATAAAATCTATCGTATAATGATAGAGTAGTTAGGGTGATTTTTTTCATGCATGGTAATAAATTATTAGTAATGGTAACTACAATTACTAACATATTTTCATGAATTTTATTTTAACAAACATGTTTTTTAAGAGAACTATTTATATTTTATAGTTTTTTTGATGCAAATGTCTAATTTTTTATTATTTTCTTTGAAAATCACAATCATAATCATTATAATTTATGATAACATCATGTTTTTTTATATTTATCTCTAATTGATGGAACATCCGATTCGATGTTATGTTAAACAAGTTTATTTATATAATTCATGGAATAACATGAAGTCACACTAAACTAGTCCAATAGTATGTATACATATAGAATTTTATATTTTAGGTATGCGTGACATATCTTGATATTCATTTAATGTATAATTCTAATTCATATTTTTAAATTCATTCTCTTTGTCTTAGTTAAATCATGAGAAATGTTTTGTACATTAATCAATGTTGATAATTTTTTAACGGAATTATCCCTCCATAGTTAGAAGACTAGGTTATAATGCAACATTTATTTCTCTAATAATGAAAATTCCGAGAAATGACATTGATGTAAACCTTCATCCTCTAATAAATGAATTAAGAGAATTATAGTATTACTGGATTGAAATATATGATGATTCATCAAGGAAACTATTCAAAATACTAAATTCTTTAATGTGGAAAATTAGTTCCTTTTCTGGCCTCGGAAATTTTCCTAGTTGGAACCCTAATATAGGATTTACTTATTTGGTTTTAAATTTGTATTTTGATCCTTAATGATTAAATCAAATAATAAAATGGTGTTTTATGTGTCATCGTCAATTTATTCATGTTTCTTGTAAATTAAGGTTTAACAAGACACGATTCAATTTATATATTGACATGAGAATTCCACTGAATGTGTTATCTAGTTTAAAAATCACAGGATATTTAATGAATGTCACTAAATAATTTTTAAAATTTCATTAGTTTAAAGAAGGGGGAAAGGGTAAGAGGTATAATATCTGATGAATCCGGTATAGAACAATCAAAGAAAAATAGTATATTTTTGAATCATCCATATTGGGAGTTTAATTTTATATGTCATAATCTTGAAATAATTCATTTGAGATGAATGTATGTGAAAAAGTAATTTTCATAGTTCTTTATGAGAAGGGTAAATAAAAATATTACCTTAATGCTTGTAAGAATTTGGATTCAATGAATATAATTCATGTTTATTGGGAAGAGAAAAAATAAAAGTTCCATTAGATATTTTTATAACGAAAAATAATGATAAATTCAAATTCTTTCGAAATTTGAATAATGTAAAAGTGAAAAATTGTTATTCAAGTAACATATTAAGGTGAGTTGACTTAAAACATTGAATATTACCTGGATTGAAAAGTCATGACTCACATATTTTTATGGATTATTTGTTTTGATTGTCTTTTTATAATACATTACATAAAAAATACATTGTGGTTCAAGTTGATTTTTTTTTACTTTTTCAGAGAGAATTTTGGAAAAACTATAAATCCAACTAATCTTGATTAACATCTAGATATAATAGTTTTGAAACTATATCATTTGTAGATGTTATTTTCCCCTTAATTCTTCATAATCATGATTCTTTTAACTATTATTTTGTATGTTAAAGCTAAAAATGTTGTACCGGTACACTATTGATGGATTATCCACTTGAGAGGTATATGGATACTTTATTTATTTTCATTGGTGAATATTTTTTATCAAGGCAATGGATAATTTTATTAATCAGGTACTTAGTTCATTTGAATTCATATGTGAGGAATAAATATAAACTAGAAGGATATATTACTGAAGGTTACATAACCATATTTTACTAGAACATCTGTTCTAGGTATTTGGATGGTATTGAGACAAGATTCAATTCTGTTTGAGGTGCTGGCGACGTCCCCACTAATTAACTTTTTAAAACTAAATCATTGTTATTTCAATCTATTGGAATACCAATAGGAATGGGGTCCAATTATACACTAACTGAATTGGATTTATTACAATCACATTGATGTGTTCAACACAATAGTGTTATTATAGACTAATTTATAGAATAATTCCTATTGCAATCGAAGAGGTGACTAAGGGGTCAAGCTCGAAATGAGATGGAATTAACAAAATATGTTAATAGTGATCTTATTGAATGGTTAACCCAACATGTAATTATATAATCATATTCATATTATTGATATGTAGTTATATTGTCTATGTTAAAATTAGTGTCTTATAAATTTTATTCTAGATAATGAATGATGACAATTGAGCTGAAATACCTAATGATTTTGATTTTGTTGGATCAAGGATCTCTAAGGAAGGATAATATATTTGATTCCTATAATATTAATGGCTTCAGGTTTCATACAATTTATCATGAATAAGACATGAAAACTCAAAATTGTGGTTCATTTTTATTCTAAGAGGTGTGATATTATGGGAATTTGAATGATATAATTGAACTAAAATATCATGTCTAGTTTTCATTTATCATATTCAAATGCATGTTCATAAGCATTGATAGGGGTATAATAAAAAATATTTTATATTTTACTTAATTGATACCGGTGACCATGTAGATCATAATCCATTTATATTGTATTTCCAAGGGAAGATGGTTTATTAAGTGGATGGTGAAATACATGATGTTTGGAGCATTGTTGTACACTAAAAGTAGAGAGACACATATGACATGGGTTATGAATATCAATTGATTCCTTGTGACAGTGAACCTTATCAAGCATTAAAAATTAAATAGTTTTTTCCTGATAATATTGAAATAGTATAACATGCAAGAGAAGCTGAAAATGAAGCACTTGTCACAATAGAGGGTGATAGTAATGAAGATAATGAAGATGAAGATAATTTAATTTATAAATTGGTAATGAAAAAATATTTCATTTTCTAATGGATTAGTTTTCTGTACATATATACATTGTTAATTTTTTTGTGTAAAGAACATTTTGTTTTTAGTTTTTTATACAGTTAATATACATTAACCATTTCAAATGCAAGAATTATGAGAACAAAAATATATTAGGTTCCTAGTCAATCAACAACTCAGAGCACACTACCACTACAGTCAACTTAAAAGGATCCTAGTGATTCTATTTTTCCCGAGATTGCTAGTGAGATGGTTGTTTCCTCAGATGTTATTGGTAGACCAATGTCTGATTCATCACTAGTGATGGAGTAGTTTTTCACCCTTCTATGAAGGGGATATTTGCGAGTTACCATTACTGGTATGTATGAATTTTTTCGAAAAAGAATTATATTTTATTAATTTTTTTTATAAAATTAGTTAAATAGAAAAAGACAACCATATAAGGGATATAAATATAAACATGATAGATGAGTGGTACTTGACTGAATTTATGAGTATTGTTCCATTTGACGAGTTCAGGTGCCTATCGGTGAAGCTGCCAAAATCTATGGGAAAATTCTTGGGCAGCTTGTTCATGAGATGGTGGGCTTTCCCATTAATTATAATGACTGGAGGCATATTCATATAAGTTGAAAAAATGAGGTCTTTCATAATAAATTAAAGGTAATATTAATTAAATATTCTATGCTAAATAATTTTAAAAACCTGAAAAAACTTTTATAATATAATGTTAAAGTGTTATTATTTCTAGATATTTTTTCATTTTGATGCCCCTCACTCTATTTCATTAACATGGACTTTAAAAAATTTTGTTAAGTAATGGAGAGATTTTAATTGAATATTATGGAATGAGTTTTGTAAAACTTCTCTGAGCTCATGAGAAATTTTTTAGAAAGTTCCTAAAGGAATTTCCCATGAGCAAAAGAAGCTCTTTGTCGATATCAGCATGGATGCACTTCATGAGGTAATTACATATTTTATTATATAATAATATCATAAACACAATAGTATCATAATTTTTATTATTTTTCTATTTTTAGAATGAATTATCTAAAAATAATTTGGTGAATTGTGAGAAGAAAGGCATTCATCACATCACAAGATCTCAATTTTGTTTTTGAGAAAATGAATAATTTTGGTTTTTATTTTATTCATTATTATTTATATCATTTTATTATAAGTCATGGTTTTATGTAAATTGTTTAAATATTTTAGCAATGGATAATTAATTAGTTCATTTTGTAGGATGAATAGAGACGTTATATAAAGTGCCTAGGAAACCTGATGGAATTTCTGTAAATGACACTACCAAAGATGTTTGAGTATTTAAATTTAATTACAATTTCATAATAATTCCTTAACATAAAAATGTAATAATTAAAAATATATTATGGAAAAAAAATAATAAATAAACACAATGAAATGGGGCTATTTAAATAGATCAAACAATTCCAATTTTGTGTCATTTTGATACATCTAACTAGTCCCAATTAATTGTGTTTACAGATTGTTTGCTGTTATAATATAATTTTCATTATTATGTTTTTATATATTTTAAATAACCATAAAAAATAATGAAAATTTTATTAATTAGATATCATTATGATTTTCAGATATTTTAAAAATCATTTCAATTATTTTTTGTATTAACAAGTTAAAATTCAGAAAATCTGGGATGTAAACCCTTAACAATTATCAGCTGTTTCCCAGAATGATACAGTTGGAATAGGTTCTGGGAGTTAGTATACTGGACAGGTACATGGGATGGGTTGTGGGCCTACACCATCAACTACCTTTGTTAAGGAAACTTTATTTCTTACTTTTACACCCGATGGGGGTTAGAGTAGTGTCGTTGATCGGGAATCACAAAGAAAATTTGAAAGATTGAAAGAAAAATTGCAAGAATTAGAATATTAAAGAAAAAAAGGATAAATGGTGGTCGAAAATGGAAAATTTTTAATTTTATATATTTCATTAGATGACCTTCGTGATTATGGAGGAACATTAAAGCCATATATCTCATCCCAGCAAAGTAAATTCAAAATTACATAGATTATTCACACTTTTTCAAAGAACATATACAACATCCATAAATAAAAATAAAATGAAAATTATATATGGATCATGAAGTTTCAGTCATACTAACCACATATTGTTATAAACTGATGTGTGGTTGATTTCTATATAATAAAAAAATTATAAATTATTATCTGTGAGCATGAAAAAAGTTTGATCTTGATTGCTTAGTTCTGACTCGGTAAACACTTCTGAAGGAACAAAATCCTTTAAAAAAGTTTTAGGGGTCAAAAATATGTTAATAATATCATAATTTCCTAAACTCTTAGAAAAAATACTATAGATTTAATTGTGATATGTAGGAACTGATGAAAATCATTCTGAATTATGGTTTGGCCGTTATTCCCCAAAACGTGTTTTTAGTGTTTTAAAACACTAAAACCTACATGGATTGATCAAAACCATAGAAAAAGATAATATATTAATTTTAAGTCATGGGAAAATCAAAACTAAGTTTTTTTAATATGTACATGTATAAAACACAACAATCCAACATGCGGTGTGTCCTGAATTACTCAGCATACACTTCTGAATGGTACAAAAGCCATTAAAAAAGTGTTAGGGGGTCAAAACCAGTCAGACAATGTAATTTTACCCTAAAATCATGTGAAAACCCATATATATATATTTTAAATGTTGGGATAGCATTCCATTATAAATTATGGTTTGTCAGTTATGGCCGTAAATGTGTTTTTAGTGTTTTGAAACACTAAAACATAAAAGGAATGGTCAAAACAATATTAAAGGCTCATATTCATGTGTAATAATTGAAAACCCACCACTAGGTTATTTTTGACATTTACAAGAAGCCAAAGATCAATCTGACATGCGGTGTGGTCGAAATTACTCGGTATAAAATTTTAAATGGTACATAAGCCTTTAAAAACAAGTGTCAGGGGTCAAAACTAATAAATTTATGTCATATTTCCCTAAAATCCTAGAAAAAAAATTATATATTTTATTTTTAAATATAGGAACTAATGAAACTTCATTAAGATTTATGGGTTTCCCATTAGGGATATAAATGAATTTTCAGTGTCTTGAAACACTAAAATGTTTTTTTGAATTGTCTATACCATAGAAAATGACCCCATATTGACATGAAATCATGGAAAAAACTTATGAGTTGTTTTTGACTGGTAAAAATAGACAACACATCAATCAAAGTTGTTTTTTGGTCATAATTACTCAGTATAGATGTCTTAATGGTATAAAATCCCTTAAAATCAAGTGTCATGGTGGTCAAGACATGGAAAATGACATCATGTATCCCTAAAATCACATGACAAAGTCCATATATTTAATTTTTAAATGTTATAACTGAGGAAACATCATTACCAATTACGATTTTCCTATTACGGCTGTAAAAGTGTTTTTAGTGGTTTAAAACACTAAAACATGCGGGGAATTGTAAAAATAATAGAAAACGACCTCATATTGATGTGAAATCATGGTAAAACCATGGGTGCCTTGTTTTTGATGTGTACATAGATACAAAATGTTAATTAGAAAAGTAGTGTGGACAGAATTACTCAGAATACACTTTAGAAACCTACATAAGACTTTAAAAAGAAGCATTGGCTTCCAAAACCAAGAAAATAATGTCATATTTCCTTGATACCTAGGTAAAAATGCAAAATATTTAACAGTTAAATTTAGGAACTAACAATACATAATATTGAATTACGGTTTTCCCATTACGACTGTAAAAATGTTTTTAGTGTATTAAAAGACTAAAATGTGTGTGGATCGATCAAACCCAGAGAAAATGACCTAAGATTGATTTAAAATCATAATACATCTATCTTTGACTTGATTTTGACATGTACACATAGGAAAAATGGAAATATGACATTTAGTGTGTTTGGAATTACTCAGTATACACTTTTGAAAGGTTCACAAGCTTTTAAAAAAGTATTGGAGGGTCAAAACCAAGAAAATGAAGTCATATTTCCCAAAACTCATGATAAAAAAACCATATATTTAATTTTGAAATTTATGAACTGACCTCACATCATTCCAAAATATGGTTTTCCCGTTATGTATGTAAACACCTTTTATGTGTAATAAAACACTAAAACATGAGCGGAACGGTAAAATTCATTGAAAACGTCCTTGGGTTGATGTGAAATATTTTGAAAATCACTACTGAGTTCTTTTTGACATGTATGCATAAACAACACTTCAATTCGATGGGCGGTGTGGCCGAAATTACTCATTAGACACTTTTGAAATGTACAAAAGCCATAAAAAAGTGTTGAGGGTGAAAACCAAGAAAATGATGTTAGATTTACCTGAAAGAATTGGACAAAAACTATAGATTTAATTGTGAAAAGTTGGATCTGATGACACATCATTCCAAATCATAGCTTTTCCATTATGTTTGCATACATGTTTTTAGTGTTTTAAAACACTAAAGCTTGAAAGGAATCCTCAAAATAATAGGAAACAACCTCATATTGATGTGAAATCATGGGATAGCCACCTATGAGATGTTTTAGATGTATTCATCTAAACAAACCATTAATATGATGTGTTATGTGGATATAATTACTCAGTATACACTTCTGAAAGCTGTAAATGCTTTTTAAAAATAAGTGTCAAGGGGGTAAAAATCAAGAAATCGTTGATTGCTTTCCGTAAAATCATCGGACAACAACTATATATTGAGTTGTGAAATATTGTAATTAAAATATGCCATTATAAATTACAGTTTTCCCTTTATGGTTGTAAACACGTTTTTGATTTTAAAAACACTAAAAAATACATGAAACTATCAAAACCATAAAAACATCTCAGATTTATGTGAAATCAAGGTAAAACCACAACTATGTTTTTTTTGACATGGACATGAAGAAAAAAAATTAATATGACATGAGGTGTGGTTGGAATTACTCATTATACATTCTGTAAAGGTACAAAATACTTTAAAAATGGGTTTTAAGGAGTTTCAAAACCAAGAAAATGATGATAGATTGACCTAAAATCATGGTAAAATAACAATATATTTAATTTTGAGATGTATTAACTAATGGCACATCATTCCTAATTATGGTTTTCCTATTATATATATAAACACGTTTTTAGTTTTTTTAAACACTAAAACATGTGTGGAAAGGTCAAAACCATAGGAAATGGCCTCAGATTAATTTGAATCACAGGACAAATTTTTTTTAGTTTATTTGAAATATAGGACACGTTGTGATATAAAAATTTATAATTTTTTTTATTAAGTATCTTTCAAGCACACATCACATTGTTTTAAAAATAAATTAGAATATCTACTTATCCCTTTTCAGTTTCAAGAGTTTAATCATAACTTAAAAATTAATGTTTATGTTTTCAAAGTGTTTTTCATTATATATTATTGGTTTTATGTTAAAATTTATTATATTTGATTAACATAATAAGATATTTTATGTGCTGTATTTTGAATATATTCTATGTCTTTTATCATTTGAAATATTTTTCTTAAATGTCATGGATTTCATTATAGGTGGAAGATACTAGAAGTAGGTTTATGGTTGACCATTCCGATCCATGATATTTTTCATTTGGTAGTCTTCATGGTTTTATGCTTTTTTGGTATGTTAAATTTTTATAAATTATTTTATTTTAACTGTGAGGTATTATATATAGTTTTATTTTTTATTTTCCTTTTCTTATAGTTACTGAAATGATGTGGCTGGTTTGAATTGGTGAGACAATGTGGACGTAGAAAAATGCAGTGGAGGTCATGACATGGATGTATATTCTGCATGAGTTATTATTGGACATATTTTATATGTATATTTATAGGTGTATGATTTGAATGAGATTGAGGTTATGATGATTGGATGTTTGTATATGAACATCGATGTATGATATATGTATGATGGGATTATCAAATATGTATGTTTTAGTTTATTAGATGACATTTTTTTAACATTTATTGGTTTTTATTAAATATAAAAAATAGATTTAGTGACTGTTCTATGTATCCACCACTAAATGCATGATATATAATATGTTTAGCAGCGAATACCCTTAACCACTACAAATATGATCCACTGAGGTTTCTATAAATTTATTTATATTTCCCTTGAATATTTTATTTACAAAGGAACTTCAACTAAATAAACCAGTAACAACGTCCAAATTCTCCAGAAATGATACTTTTAAAAGCCTTTGGTAAATTAAAAGAGCAACTACTAAATAACTTGCGACCATGAAATAAGTGTCCATCATAATAACTAATGCTACACTATTGGGAAATTGTTTAAACGTCCGCTAGCTTATGATAAAAAACTCTACTATAACAATTTTTTTCAAGTGAAAAACCTTACACTACACATCCAAAACCCTATACCCTACACCCCATAATTTAAACCTCAGATCCTATACCCAATTCCCTATACCATAAACCATAAACCCAAATCACTAAACACTACACATTAAAACATATTCCATAAATCCTATACCCTACACCCTAAACCCTATAACCTACACCATAAAACCTAAACCTGAAAGCCTAAACCTGATACCATAAACCATAAACCATAAACCCAACACCATAAACCATATACCCTACATGAAAAACCATAAACCCTAGACCCACTACCCTATACCCAAAACCCTATACCCTTTGACCTAAACCTTATATCCTACACCATAAAACATTTACCATATACCCTTAACCTTTAACCCTAAACCCTACACACCAAACTCTAAACCGAACATCCTAAACCCTAAAAGCTACACCATAAAACCAAAACCCGACACGATAGACACTATACCCTACACCTGAAACTCAAAACCAAAAACCCAAAACCCTATTCCCTAAACTCTAAACCCTAAACACTATACTGTAAACCCTATTCATTAATACCTAAATCAAAAAATCTACAACCAAATCATTATACCTTACATCCTAAAATGTATACCCTATTCCCTAAACCCTATACCATACACCAAAAACCAAAAACCCTTTATCCTAAACCTTAACCTATTCTATATACTCTAAATCCTACTCCAAAACCCTATACCCTAGTCCCTAAACACTAAACGCTACAACCTAATTCATCTGCCATATACCCTACACCCAAAACCTTAAACCCCAGACCCTATACTAAATTACCTAAACCCTACACCCTACAACCTAAAACCTACACCAAATACCATAATACATAAACCATATACCCTACAACTAAAATCATGTACCCAACTCCGTAAAACCTAAACCCTAAACCCTAGACCATAAACCTAATACCCTACACCCAAAACACTAACGCCTATAACATACACCCAAAACCATAAACCATAGACCCTCTACACTACACCCAAAACCCTATACCCTACACCCTAAACCCTATACACCACACCATAATCCCAATACAAATACCCCAAACCCATAACCCCAAAAACTACACCGTAAACCCTAAATCCTACATCCAAAACCCTATAACCTACACTAGAAACCCAAAACCCTACACCAAAAACCCTATACTGTAAATAAAAAACCCAAACCCAAAACCCCAAACCATGTACCCAAAACTAAAAAATATAAACACTACACCATAAACCCTATACTATACACCTTAATCCCTAAACTGTACACCCTAAGCCATATACCGAATACCCTATAATGTAATCATTATGTCCTCAACCTTATAACATACACCCAAAAACCCAAAACCCTAGACCCTAAACCATACCTTACTCCATAAACTATAAATACAACTCCCTAACCCTATACCCTAGTCCATAAACCCTAAACCCTACACCAGACACACTAAATCCTACTCCCTTCACCCTCCACCCAAAATAATGCACTCTAAACTCTACACCCTAAACCCTCTACCATGCACCGTCATCCCTAATGCTTACACCATATACCCAATATCCTACCACTAAAAAAATAGTGTTATTAGAGGGGCATATTTTTTCATTTAGTGGGGGTTATAACCGCCTCTAAACACTTTAGCAGCGGTTACCCAAAAAACACCGCTAATGTGGCCTCCTGCTTTTATTAGAGGCGGTTTTGTATAATCACATGTAATGTCATATGAATTTACAGGCGGATAATTCTAGGGGTTTCTAAACCACATTAAATTTTAAAGGAAAATACTTTCTAAACCACAACTAGAATATTTATTATGAAATTAGTAATTTGTGGTTCTTTGAAACCCACCTATAAATTGAAAATAAGTGGTGTAGTTCTCAACCATCCCAAATAGGAAGGTGGTTTTCAAATACCCCAAATAGGTAGGAGGTTGAAAACTAACCCTAAAGTTACCCTCGTATTCACCAAATTTGGGGCAATTTAAAACCACCACAAAATTTTCATATTTTTTTTATTTGAGTCTATGGAGAGACACCATAGACCATTGACTCCACATAGGCTAGCCTCTTTGCCCACCAGACATAAAACCCACTTAGTCCACTTCTCTAGCTACACATGGTCGCCCGGTTATCTTAACCTAAACAAAAGGTGAAAACCCCTAGCACACTACTATAGAAGAAGGGGTCAGACATAGTAACTGCTTCTTGTAGTGACGGCGTATTCCATTTTTTTTAAGAGAGGCTAAGGAATCCCTTGATTCTGATATGGGATTGGAGTCTTAGTAATTTTTAGCAACACTTTAGGAAAAGGAGGTTCCTTGTAGTAGCATGCACCTAACAGGATTCGATCTCGAAACCTCGTCATCAAAACCTTGAGCGACTTCCACTTGGGAAGATTGTATTTTGATTAATAAATTACACATTTTAGTATTTATATATGTTCAATTATATATATAATAAAATATTTTTTGTTAAAATATATATTGTTCAAATATATATATATATATATATATATCATAGAAATAAGAATATATATTATATTTATATATGAATATAAATATAAAAAATTATCATATTTAAATTTATTTATTTATTATATTTATTTATATACTTTTTTATATCATAAAGTGTAAATTATATATTATATTTTTTTCTATGTCTATATATCATATATTATACTAATATACTATATATTTATATAAAAATATCTGTGTAAATATACATATACGATGTTATATTATATAATACTTATTAGAAAATATATGTATATTTATATATTTCATATTTATATGTATACAACTCCAAAATAAATATATATATATTTTATATATGTTATATTAATATATATATAATATAATATATTTGTATTTATACAAATATATATATATATATATATTATATATATATATATATTACCCAGATATATTATTTACATATTTGTATATATATATTATTTATACATACACAGTTCAACAAATAACACAAATATATATATTATTTATATGTATAAAAAAATATATATTATATATTTATATGTATAGAAACCCTAAACACAATTCCATACACACAAAACCCTAAATCGTACGCATTAAACCCTAAAACTCTAAAACCTACACCCTAAAATGTAAACCCTACCCTTAATCGTGATTGCCTACACCTTAAACCCTAAACCTTATACGCTAACCCTAA
Organism: Viscum album; assembly: GCA_963277665.1. Lineage (NCBI taxonomy): Eukaryota > Viridiplantae > Streptophyta > Magnoliopsida > Santalales > Viscaceae > Viscum > Viscum album. The sequence continues at coordinate 1,593,927,811 of OY728120.1, forward strand.
ACCCAAAATCCTAAACCCAAAACCGTATACCCCACACCAAAAACCCAAAACCCTACATCTTATACCATATACTGTTAACCCTAAACCCTACACATAAAACCTTATACCCTACATCCTAAAACCTAAACTTAAACCCCTATACCATAAACAATATACCCAACCTGTTAAACCCTATACTGAACACCATAAACCCTAAACCCTACACCCTAAAACCTATACACAACATCCTACACCATAGACCATAGACCCTACAGCCAATACCCTGCACCCTAGACAGTAGACCCTACACAGTATACCCTTCACCCTAAACCATATACCCTCACAATTAATCCTATAAACAACACCCTAAACTCTACACCCTACTCCATAAAACATATACTTAACACCCTAAACCATAAACCATAGAGCCTAAAGCCTATTCCATACACCTCAAACCCTACACCCTAGACCCTATAGCCTACACCGAAAACCCTATACGATACTCCATAAATGATATATCACGCACCCTAAACCATATACCATATACCCTATACTCAAAACCCAAATCCATACAACATAACCATGCACACTACACCATAACCCATAAACCGTAAGCCCTACACCCAAAACCCAAAACCCAACACCCTACACCCAAAACCCTAAACCTTACACCATAAATGTGATAACATAAACCCTAATCCTTATATGCTAAACCCTATACCCAGCACACAACAACCAAAACATTACACAATAAACCCAATAGACTACACTCTAAACCCTATACTATATATCGTTCACCCTACACCCTAAACCATGTACCTACACCTCAAACGATTATTCGGACACCCTATACCCACTCCATAAATTGCTAAACCCTACACCCTGAACACTATACCATACACCCAAAACACCAACCCCAACATCCTAAGCCCAATACCCTACAACATAAACCATAAACCCTACTCCTAATACTCTACACCTAAAACCCTATTCCCTTCCCCAAAACCATATATCCTACAACATAAACCCAATACCCGATACATTTAACCCTAAAACCTTAACCCTACACCCTAAACCCTGCACCCAAAACCATGCTCCATAAACCTCATTACCTACACACTAAATATTAAAATCTGCACCTTAAACATTATACCCCACACAGTAAATCCTAAATCCAACACCCTAAACCCAATACCCAATGCACTAAACCCTTCACTATAAAACATATACCGTACACCCTATACATTATACAAAACACCCAAAAACCCATACCTCACTCCATAAAACATAAACCATACCCCCTACACCATATAATCTACACCCTAAACGATAATCAATACACCGTAAACCCTAAAATCTACACCCTAAACCCTATAATATACAGAATATGCCCTAAGTACTACACCCTAAACCTTATACACCACATCCTAAATCCAAATCACTACACCCTAAACACAATACCCTACACCCTTCACACAAGCCCCTTAAATCTCAACCCTAAACCCTAAACTATAAAATGTAATCCCAACACCATAAATAATATACCTTTCATCCCAACCCAAAAATAGACACCATAAACCCTATACTATACATCCTAAATCCAAAAACCTAAAACCCATACCATACAACCTAAACCTTATACCGTACACAAAAAACCCTCAAACCATAAACCATATACCCTACACCGAAGACCCTACACACTAAACCTTAAACCCTACACCCTAAACCTTAAACCCTAATACCCACACCCTGCACCTTAAACCCTAAACCGTATACCCTTAACCGGATGCACTACTCACTAAACCCAAAACCCTACACCCAAAAAACTATACCCTACACACTAAACCCTAAAACCTACACACTATACAAAATAAAAAACACAATAAACCCAAAATCCTACATCAAAATGAATTACCTTATACCCTTGACCATAAACACCACCAACTAGAGCCTATTCCCTGCTCTCTAAACCCAAAACGCCAAACACTAAACCATCTACGCACACCCTAACCCGTAAACACTACACCCTAAACCCAATATAATACACCCTAAACCCTAAACCATACAACATAAACCATATAATCCACAACCTAAATCATATACCTTACACCCAAAACATTATACCCTACACCCTAACCCAATAACATATGACCTGAACCCTAAACCCTACACCCTAAACACTATACCTAGCACCCTAAACACTTAACTCGGAACCCTGAACCTTAACTACTATACCTTATACCAGATAACCTACATCATACACCCGAGACCATAAATCCTACACCCTAAACCCTATTTATGTTAACCTAAACCCTAAAACATACAGACTAATCTCTTCAATATAAACCATAAACTATAATCCCTAAACTATATAACCTATACTCTAAACCAAATGTGTTATAACCTTAATACTAAATATTGAAAACTACATAGAAACCCTTAAATGAAAAACCCAAAACACTATACCATACACCACAAACACTATTCCCAATACACAAAACTCTAAAACAAACACCATAAACCATAAGACACAAACCATAAATCCTAAACGCAATACCCAATACCCAATACCCTATACCCAATACACTAGACACTAAACCCTAAACCATACACCCTAAATCATATACCCAACATGCTTAAACATAAAACCTACACCCTAAACCCTACACCTTACACCTTAACCCCTAAACGCTACACACTAAACCCAATACCCTACACTGTTAACCATAAACCAAGAATCCTAAACCCTATACCAGACACTATAAACCCAAAACCCTACACACTAAACCATATAACTCACACCCTAAACCTTGACAGATAAACCATATGCCATACTCCCTGAACCTTAAACTATAGACCCTAAATTTTATACCAGTAAACCAAAACCCAATACCCCACCCCCTACCCTGTGGACCATGAAAAATAAACCCTACACATGAAACCCTTTTCCATGAACCCTCGTACCTAAACCCTACACCAAACACCCTACACCCTAAAAAATTTACCCAACACCATAAACCCTATGACATACACCATAAGCCATAAGCCCTACACCCAATACCATACACCCACAACCCTAAACCGTACACACAAAACCTTATAACCTAACTGAAAACTAAAAACCCAAAACACTATATACTACAACCTAGATCATAAAACCTATACTATAAACCTTAAACCCTACACTATAAAACCTAAACCATAAACTCTACACTGTAACTAGATACCCTACTCTATAAACCCAAAACCCTGAACCCTAAACCCTATTCCATAAACCTAAAACCATAATCCCAACTCCCTAAAACAAAAAACCTACACCGAAAACCTTAAACCCTACACCCACACCAAAAACCCTATTACCTAAACCCTAAAACCCACACCTGAACCACAAGAACCAACATTCTAAAACAAAAATTATACACCCAAAATCCTATAATGTACAACCTAAACCCTCTACCCTAGACCCCATATCCAACACCATACACCCTACACCCCAAACCCTATACAATAAACCATAAACCCTAATTCCTAGACCCTAAACCCGATACCCTACACCATAAACCCTATTATGATCACTCTAACACCCATAACATACAAACTAATCAGTATTCCCTAAACCATAAATATTACACCCTACTCCTGAAACCTTATACACTACACCCAAATCCCACAATCCTTGACCATAAACCCAATACGCTCCACCATAAAACATAAACCCTAGATCCTAGATCCTATTAACTTCACAATAAACCCTAAATATAAACTATAAACCCCATACCTTTTAACCTAAACCAGAAAACCTAACACCCTAAACCATATAACCTACACCCTAAACCCTATAACCAATGACCAAAACCCAATTCCCAAAACCATGAACCCTAAAACCTAAACAATAAACCCTACACCCATTAACCTAAACCCTAGACCCTTAACCTTAAACCACACACCCTAAACACTATACCATACACCGTAGACCCTACAACCTACATAATAAAACCTAAACCATACACACTAAACCCTATACCCTAAACCATAAACCCAATAACATATACCCTATAACCTATACCCTAAATCCTACACCCTAAATCCAGAACTCTGCACCTTAAAACATATACCGAAAACCCTAAACCATATACCCTACACTATATACCCTAAGCCTAACACCCTAATCCCTTCACCCTATATCCTAAACCATAAAACCAATTTCCTAAACCCTATACCCAACCCTTAAACCATTAACCATACACCATGTACCCGACACCCTCAACATTATACCCTACCCACTATACCCTATACTATACACCCTGGACCCTATACCCTATACCTTTAACTTTAATCCCAAAATCCTACACCCTAAACAATAAACCCTACACCCTAAACCCCATAACCTACAGACAAGACCAAAAACTCTATGCCCTACACCCTAAAACCAAAACCCTAATCCCTAAACACTTCACCCAAAGAACGATACCCTAAACCCTACACCCATAACCTTGGACACTACACCCTAGACCTTAAAACATAAACCCTAAACCTTATACCATACACCCTAAACCTATACCCAACACCCTAAACCCTAATCCATATGTCGTAAACCATATACACTACACCATAAAACCTGAACCCTATACACTACACCCAAAACCATAAATCCTACCCCATAAGACATATACCAACCAATATAAACTCTAAAACCTATACCCTAAACCATATATCTTGACCCCTCCAACCTGCACCCAACACCCTCCACCATAATCCCAACACCATGCACCCTTCACCAAAATACGTAGTCCCTAAAACCTATTCCCTTCACCATGAACCATAAACCCTACACCATAATCCCTAAACCATACACCCTATACCAAATACCTAAAAACCTACACCATAAGCACTATACCATACACCCTAAATCCTACATCACAAACCTTAAACCCTACATGTTAAATCCAAAACCCTACACCCTGTATCCTACACCGTAAACCCAACACCCAACACCCAACCCCTAAACCTTACACCCTACACCCTAAACCCTAAACCCTACACACTAAACCCAAAACCCTACACCATAATCCCTATACCCTTCACAATAAACCATAAAATATACTCCCCATACAATATAACATACACTATAATCCCCGAACCATAGAACTGAAGCCCAATACCCCATACCCTAAACCATAAATACAGCAAACTATATTTTATAACCTACCCCTGAATATAAAACCAACACCCTAATACATGTATCCCACACCATATACCCTAAACCCAATATAGTAATCCATATACACTATATAATTTTGAATCTATGTGTTAATTTAGAAATATTTATTTTGACAAATAATTACTTCCTCACATTTATTACATTCAAATTGAATAAAATATAACAATGATTTCTTATGTACATGTATTATTATTTGAGATGTTTAAGGATTCTTTGTAATTTTAATGTTCTTTATTAATCATTTACATAGACACTTTTGGTGAAAATATTATTTAAGTTTTTTTACTAAGTACTTTTTTGGTGGATTAAGAAAAAAATAGGCCATCCTTAACTAGGCCAAATGGCCATCCCTTCAACCACATATAAGGAACCCATTGGTCATCCTTATGGGAGGACCAACCAAAAGATCCTACAATATCAGTAGGGTAGTGGAGGTACTTTATAGGCCCACAAAGGAGTTCTTAAGGAAGATCTAATATGAAGAATGTCAATGGAATGTGTCATGTGTTGGAAGCATGGTGGAACCCAAGAGCTTACCCTGGTTACTCTCTTATGTGCATATGAAGACACAAAATCTTTAATAATGTGGAAAAAATCATGCCAAAAGATAATGTGGGAAAATTGAGCATGACTCAATATTCATATGATTAAAAATATACCCATAAAATCACCATTTTCGGATTTGATATTCAAAATTCATCTGATCAACACTGATATTTTTCACCCTTCTTCTCCAGTGGCACATGAGCTTTACCTGATCATTCTTGTTTACTAGAGTTCAGTATGAACCTCCCATGATCTAAATTAAGATTCTATGAAATAACCACACTTTTGTTTTCATTTTAATGTACTCAAACAAGTATAATTTAACATCTCTAATACTAGTTATACAACTCATTCACATTGACTGTATATCGAGTTACTATTCTAATGATAATTGCATATAAGTAACAGTAGTAATGTCAGCCTCCTTCATAGTAGAACCACTACATCTTTGATAGTATCTAATCATCCAAGGTAGTACCAATTCTTTACAATGGTGTTATCAACCCGCAATTGTATCACCACCAATTTTGATTCAACAGTAGCACAATACATGTTCATGATGGTTGTATCGTGAATCCATGGTGGTAGATTATCTTCATTGTGATGGTAAAACCCAATAAAAAATTACATTCTAAAATAGTATAAGTTTCTTGAATTGTGTTTTTTTATTACTGATCACTCCTTTTGGATGATAATGGTAGAAAATTTCACTACCGTAGTGGTACTGTTCGATAGATGCTCTTCAACTACTAGATGATTATAGTTCAATTATCTTTATGAGGGAACACAAATTCAACAATTGAACCATCTCATTCATGTGTGGTGGTAGAAAAATCATTTCACTAATATTTTGTGTTACACTATGGGATGGAAAATAAAATTCCTTCAACAATAGAAACTCTTTGAACAATATATCATTTCTAATAATTGTTTCTCTATTTTCAACGGTAGTTCTATTCACCGTAGCTTGTAATGGTATTTCACTAAATGGTATATTATTAGACGTTTCCCCATGTAACACCCCAAGCTTCCATGGTACGCTTCTCTTTTAATATTATAGTAGCATGTGTTGTACGCAACTTCGAGTTCCAACACACACCTCAACCAATCAAACTAGCTGTTATGAATAGTAATAACCACTTTTTGAAATTTTATACATTTTATCATTCACAATGGACTTCATTTTTGGGTTCGGAATATTGAAATTAGCTTAGGGTGAATTGTTGGTATTTTTCAGGTAACTTTCATATTTCGATGAATAGTGAAAAGTACTAAATTTTAATTAAAAACAACTTTTTAATCGAAATAATTAATAGTGATAAATTATGAATTTGAGTGATTTTAGTGTATAATTCTATTATATTTTTTCTATTTAATCCATTTTTGGTCATTTGACATAATTTCACATTTAAACTGGTCATAAGAAAGTGAAAATCTTGTGATAGTTATTATCTCTTAAAAACACGCTTTTTGTTTTAACAACAAGAATTATTTTTAAATTAAATTCTTTCACTCCTGTGTTTTGAATTTAGAAAAATGGATTCCATATTTAGAATCAATAGGTCCAAATTGTTTAAATAGGTAAATTTTATTTTTAGACATTTTGAATAATTACTTCGGTAAATATTTTATTTACAATGGTTAAAGGGTAAATCCGGTAAGTAAGGGTAAAAAATCTTATAATAATAACAATAAATTACCCTAAAACGTGTACTAACCCTAATGGTTGATAAATGTCCAACCATGGGCATCATTGGGTCTATTTTGGGACCACATGGATCCACTTTTATGTGATAATGACACTTTATATTAATGAAGTTAATGTAAATACAAAAATGACATAAGCATATATCTTTTAGCAAAACAATTTTTACATAGGGTAATATATGTTATATTTTAGACTATAAATATTAATTATAAAACCAAAAATATTTCCTACATAATGGTATTTTATTTATTATTTTTAGAAATTGAATAATTAAATATATTTATGTCACAATAATGATGCAGTATTTTCCTTATTAATGTAAGAATCAAATATTTGGTATTATAAATGTTAAAAAAAATAATTTGAATGTCTTGATGACATCCACAAATTTTATTTGTTCATATTACATTTTAGGATTGATTAAATGAATATTTTTATAATTAATAAAGTTTATTAAGACTTCAACAAAAATCAATTATTATAGTGTCAAAATTGACATAAATGGGGTTTTAAAACAAATATTATATTGTTAATTGATATTCTATTCCTAAAAATATAAGGTTCGTCCAGAGTACATATATAATGATAGTTGTATTATTAATGGACCACTTGGAGGTATCTTGTTAGTATATAGTATGTTTATAAACTATATAATATAAAAATTCAAAGAGACATGGTAAATGTCAAACTTTTTAACAAAGAGTTAAATCAAAAAGACGGTGTTAATATAGTGACCCAAACCTATATAAAACATATTGGTTGAGTGTATTTCTACCTATAACCACCTTAATCTTTAAATAATACACTTTTGAGCCATTAGAAGCCGAATAATAATTTATTTTAAAATAATATTTCAGGCTTTTCCTAAGGTGCCCCTCACCCCTCTTATAAAAGGGCACTCAAACTTCTCTCTAATTCACACCTTCAAAGACGTTTTTCTCAGCCAAACCATACCCAAATATTCTCTCAACTTCCCTAAATTAATTCTAGAGGCATTAGTTTTCTCATAAATCCATCCTAAAGAACCATTTTGATCAAATCAAAAGGAAGAACCTGAAGAAGAGGTAATGTTTTCCCCACCCTCTTTCATGTTCCTTTCTTCATCAACTTCTTATTTGTTTGTTATTTCCTTTCTAAAATAATAACTCCAATATATTCTATATACTGTGATGTTATTATAAATATGGTACAACCATATTACATATTCTATCCATCCTTTGAATGACATATCACCATACGTGCGTACGTACGGCTTACCGTCTCCACGTCATGGTGCGATTGTTATTCAAAACATTATTATTGGATAGTTATGATAATGATGTTTAAATGAAGTAAACAATAAATATTACATTATAATGATTATTTATATATGATATACCTTCCAATTATATAAGATTTTAATAACAAAAGAATGATATTGTCACTCGTGCGTACGTACAGACTACCATCTCCACGAACGCGATAACATTCATTCCTCATCGTATCCATTCAAGACTAATTTTCATTTGATGATTAAAAATAATGTTTAAGGACTTGATATAATTATTGATATGAATAATATATAACATATGGATAACAAACATGGCTTATGTAACATAACATATAAAATAAAACGAGTAAGTGAATACCTGAAACGGCGATAATACTAAAATATTATTAACAAATCCATATTAAAAGATCATATATGATATAATATTTACATATATGATTCATGTATAATTTAATAAAAATTATTTAACTATTATAGAGGTGGTTAAACTACACTTGACCAAGGAAAAGTACAAGGTAAGGGTTTATTTCACAATCTCTTCATTATCCGAGGTTGTTTATAAGTAATTATCTACTGGGACCTCTTTATCATCCACATCCATGTTTCTTAAAAATATATTTCAAAACATTATTACTATTTTACAGAATATGGGTTAAATTAATTTATACACTTGTTTGACTTTTTATAAGATTTTTATAAAGGAATCTTTCCATCTTTTCCGAAATAGGGTCCTTTTTAACCTTTCTGACAGAAATAAGGTAAGAATATCTGTTTTTAACATATACGGCGGGTGTGGCTATTTTCCACCATTATAAAATAGTCAAAGATTCCATTAAAATATTATAAGAATATTTTTAAAGTAAATGTTTTATTTTATAATTACGAGACTTTTAAATGATTTCAAAATGAATATTTTAAGAATTTGTGAAAGGTACTCTTTTTCAAGATTAGAATTTTAAATGTTTTAAAGATTTATCATTCTAAATATTTTTAATTAATGTCCATGTTTTCAAAATGATTTAAGGATTTATTTATATGTACATGAATTTTTTTAAATGATATTTCTTTTCAAAAGTTTCAAAGTGTTATGAGACACTTTGATTCAATAATCTCCTTTAAATTATTTCATTTATAAATGTTTGACTTTTGAATGATTTAAAAAAGAGATATTTCTCTCTAATAGCATTGATTTCATCTATGTCAACATCATTTTTTGGATTTTAAGCTTATTTGTAGTTGACTTATTATGATACAAAACATCTATATTGTATTGATGGGTTTCTAATATGTTTGACTGTGGATGTGTTATTTTTATACCATTCATGGTTTATAGAGAAAGTATTGACATTTCGTATGCTAATTTTAATAAGAATGTTTATGATATGTTTAAAACTATTCATACGAGGAATGCATTGGAATTAGTATGTGACGGGTGGAGCCCGCTATAGATCCTTGATGCATCGGTAGGTCTCATTAGACAAACAAGTGTCTTGGCACAAGGCCTTGACAAAATCTTATTTGCAGTCTTGGCACAAGGCCTTGACAAAATCTTATTTGCAGTCTTGGCACAAGGCCTTGACTATGTGGTTATGATAGTCTGGAATTATGTATTCCATCATTATGAAAGTGGTTATTGATATTTCATGTGATTATTCGACTAGTAGAATATCCAAGTGAATAAGTAAATGGAATTACTTCATTTTATTTTGTCCATATTATGCTGAAATTATAGTTTAAAAAGATTTTGTTTTAGTTATACATTGCCATAAATGTTTATGCTTAATTATGAATGTTTCCGCTATATTGTTATCCTTACTAAGCATCTCAGCTCACCCCTTTCAATGTTTTATTTTCCCGAGGATGTGAAGAACTATTTTATGAATGACCTGCAGGGATAGAATGAGGGGATATGAAGACAAGATGTTGTCGTAGTTTTTTTTTTCAGTTTATGATGTAATGTAAGACTTATGAATATATGTAGTTATTTCAAGGATACTCAACTAATCGGTCTTTAGAGACTTGATCCTTTGTGATCATGCGAATGTTATGTAATAATGCACCGACTCTGAGTAACTGGGGTTGAGGCGTTACACCCCACCATGCTACATCCAGGTATTTCCCCATCTACCATTAGTTCAAAAAAAATTCAAAATATATAATTTATTATAAAAAATGACGTGTTTGATATAATTTTTTAAATATTAAATATTCAAATTTTCTCTAAATCAATTAAATTCAATTTTCAAATTAATTTGAGTATATATAATGATTATAATACACACATATATTAAATTTCTTACATGAAATATGTTTATATGATGTTATATATTATGGAATTTGTAATGTTTTAAAAAATATGATGTTTATTTATCTAATTTTTATTGTTTTAGAAATATTTATTATATATAAATTTGTTATCCTAATATTTTTTAATTACTTATAATGTTATTTCGTATAGAAATAAATAGTGTGAATGTTATTTTATATTTATCATGGTTTTTATAAATACAGTTAATGGTAATAGTATATTTTTTTAAGTGACAACAAGTGGCACAAAGTGATTGGATTTATTGACACTATGAGAGGCTAATTCAATTCATGGTTATATAAGATTAATCATTAAAATATAAGAATAATGAATAAAAAAACTACATAAATATTATTCGATACAATTTGGAAAACATTAATGTGAAACACTATTGTCGATCATTCAATCAAGAAGCTCAACGACTTCTAATTCCTTATTGAAATCAACAAGAAACTTCTTATTTAGCATCATATAAAAATATAGTGATCAAGATCACTTAGAATCTACATTATCATCGTCAAAAAATTCTTATGTATTTCCATTGTATATTTTTATTTATATCATTATTTTATTAACCTGTTAGTAGTCTGTTCATGTTTGGATTATGATTTTCCCCATAAAATATGGTCTTTTTTGTTTTTCATATTATGCCTCCTAAAATGATGTCTGGGATGTGAATCCTAATGAAAATTCAGGTCGTAGACTAGGTTCGAGGATCCTATAAAAATATTGGGTTGTGCCTCTTGGACTTTGTAAAAGGTTGAGTTTGTAATAGGTTTTCACACATTTAAATGAAAGTTTCTTAGTGGGTACCAATATTCTTATGAAGTTTAGAAGTTCTATGAGTGGGATAGTTTCTTAGTGATCCTAACCAATATAAATATTTGTGTTATTTATTTTTATTTCCACCACATTTCATATCTTTAACACATAACACACTACATAATCATTAATTAATAAAACATTGATCGGTATGTCTTTAATTTTTGAAAATGTTTATTCACCCACCCCCTCTAGTCTTAATTTTTTTCATATTTAATCCATCCATTAGTATTATATGATCTAATTCCTTAAAAGTGTTTTTTTGAGTGTTTGATTTTTTTATTATTTGTTTATAACTTTGTGCTAACCTAATATCAAAGAAAAAATAGTCTATGAAAAAAAGGTTTCATTTAATATGGTAGGTGTTAATTCCATTGATGGATGGGTTCCAAAAAATAACCACTCATTAATGGAAGTGACTAAGGAAACTGGAAAAATGGAATGGAAGCCTACCTAGAATAGTTAATGATGTATCACTGTACTATCATGGATAATCCAGATAAGATACCCAAATTTGATCTAGAGAAATTTGTATGTAACTACATGGTAAAGTATCTTTTGAATTATAAAGTTGAAAATATTTTTTACTATGATATAAGTATAATTGAATAAATTCATGTATCTTATTGTAATACATCTCATGATATATATACAATACAACAATTGAATCACTATGGGACTAAAAAGCATAGGAGAACAAAGCATGGAATGATACAAAAAGAATACAATGATTTTAATATGGGAGATTAAGCTTCCATAAACCATTTGGTATTACAAATAGTATAACTTCCCTTGGTGAAGTACTGGACACATCAGTTCAAGTGGAAAGTGTACTGAGAGATCTTCCAAAAATATGACATGAAAATAAGGTTTCCATTGATTAGAGTATTAATTTTAAAGACACTACATTATCTTAACTAAAAGATTCTTTGTTGAAATATGAATTACATTTGAAAACATTTCTAAATGGGAGTATAAAAATGAGAAAATGTATTTCATTTAATTCTGTTGTAAAAGTAATATATAACACATATGAATCATATGTAAAGGAAAGTGATAAAGATATGTACCACTATAGAAAAAATATTTTCATGTTCATCAAAAACTCATCTATAAACCGGAATTTCATAAGAATGTCCAAAAAGAACTATAATAAAGGTAATTCTAATAACAGTAATGATGTTTAAAAATTATCATGTTATGAGTTCAAGATGAATAGAAATATTAGAATATAATTCCCCAAACTCAAACATCCAATTAAATAATTGTGATAAAATAATAAAGAATGAAAAATATTTTTTTGGAGGTTTGGACTGCTTAGAGAGTTCTGAGTCAAGAAGTGATTGTAGAATTTAATAGGGGATGTAGAACCTTGATCTCATGGATATACAATGTGAGGTATCTGATATAATTTTCAATCATATAATAATTCATGATAATGTCAATAATAATTATATATCTAAAAATGAATATGAATTTGATTCAATTCAATTTTCAGATTCTAATTTTGATAATTTCAAAGATAAACAAATTATTAAATAAAATAAATTATTAAGAAATTATAGAGTCGGGAAAATTGAGTACTATACTGATATAAAAATATAAATTATGATATTGGATAAATAAAATTAGAAATTGAAAATGTAATGTGATAAATTGAATATTTTTGATTACATGAATGAATAATTAAAAAGGAAGTTTGATTATTATTATTTAAAGATAATAGAGGAAAACAAAAGAGTTTAAAACATTCTTGAAGTTAATTATAAATTTCAAGAAAGAATATGTATTTTAGTTTTGTATTATTTAACTACATTTGAATATGACTATAAGAACCATAATTAATAAATTATGAAATTAATAATCATAACATCTAGTTCAAATGTGAATTTTTTTATAGATTTAGAGAAAATTCCAAAGGAAAATATGAATTTGAAAAATTATGTTATCAATCATAAAGATAATTTATATAAATTTGTTCAAGTTAAAGAACAATATGAAAAAATTATTTCATTTCTGAATCTAAATAATAATTATTATGGTTTCAGTTTTAATTTTTTATCACCAAGGATAAATAAGACTAACATTATTAAAATTACAAAAGATGATGCATTTCTAGTGTAACCTATTTTAAATATATAATGAATGGTAATTATGCCAATAAATGTTCAGTAATATTTACAAAATAATTCGTTAATACTAAATCATTCATTACTAGATATTTATTTTCTAAACAACCCACTAATAAATTCATTAAATAAATTTGGGATTCAATTTTTTTTTCTACTAATCCAGTCGGACCCAAGATATCATAGATAGAATAACAATGTATTTGATTGTTTAGTTTCATTAAATATTCCATAGATTTATCCAATAATCATTTTTATATGACTATGGTTACTCTATGAACATTAAAGGTGATATTTCTAAATTTTTATTCTTCAATTCATGTGACATTGGTATTTTAACATTTGGAGACAAAAAATGGTCAAATTAAAGTAATTTATGAAGTTGGATTTTCAAAATCTCTTATTATTTTAAAATTATTATATGTATATAGTTTTAATCATAGTCTAGTATGTATATAATAGTTTTATAATGATTTATTAAATGTTATTTTTGAAAATGATAACTGTAATGTTTTGAAAAAATAGACCTATTTTATTTTATATAAATATAATAGAAATTGATTACACTATTTGTTTCTTTGATCTAACACAAAAAAGATTAATTTTTTTAATTTTGTAGAAGAAAATGACATTCTATGGAATATGAGTCTTGTGCTAATGAAAAAAATATTTTTACACAAAATTTCAAAGCATGAACATGTTCGGGAAATTTCAAAATTACAAAGAAGTAAATAATTTATGGGTAATTAGGTCTAAAACGGTAAGAAGAAAAAAATAATTACTTAAATTTGTAAATGATTTTAGTAATGATATATTTTTAGAAATGTTACATCTTGACTGCTTTGGACCTATAAACCCTATTAGTTTTTGTTGTATGAATTATGTATTTTTAATTGAACATGATTATAGTATATTTTTGTCAAATTATTTCTTATCACATAAAAATTAAACGTTAAAAAAATTCTATTCAATATGTAAAATTATTTAAAACGTTAATATTATATCAATCATATCTATAAAAAGTGATAGAGTTGATGAAATGTTTAATTAACAATTTAAAAAATTTTGTAATGAAAATATATACAAACATTATTTTTCATCACCTAAGACACCATAGATTAATGGTGTTGTTTGAAGAATGAATAGATCTATACATGAAATGGAGAGATCAATGATTTTGGAATATAATATTATTAGATGTATTTTGGGTATAATATACAAACACAACTTTCCATTTTTTAAATAGATTATTCATTAGAATATTTTTAAATAAAACAGCTTATGAACTATTTAATGTGTTTAATCATAAAGTTGGATATTTTAGGGTGTTTGGTTACCTTGTCTATATCTGACGAAAAAATATAATTTAGAGAAATTAGATACTAAAAGTAATGAAGGAATATTTTTTTGATATTATAATAATAGAAAATAATATAGAGTTTTCAATAAGATAACCTCTCTTATTATAGTGTTTATACATGTGATGTTTAATGAAAAAAATAAATAACAAGGAAACTTTTGTTTTAGAGAAATATAGTGATGATTTTAGGGAATTAATTTTTTTTAGGGTAATGATGATGAAAATGAGAAATCATTAGTTAGGTGGGGATATCTCTTTGGAAACTGATCCTGAAGAATGGAAACCCAAAAAGAACATCCAATTTAAAAGGTAATTGGTGATGTAGAGTCTAGAATACATACTAGAAAATCTTTTTTACATTAATGTGAGAATTATAATTTTGTTGCTAATTTTGTTACGGTGAACATTGATATTGTTTTAATTTATTCAAATTGGATAAATTCTCTATATGATGAATTAAACAAATTTGAAAGGAATAAATTTTTAAATTATGTTTCATTTCCAAATGTTAAACATATAATATGAACTAAGTGTTTTTTTCATAATAAGATTGATGAAGTTGAGAAACATAGTAAAAAATAAATAAATAAAGTTACTCATGGTTATTCTTTGGAGTGGGAATTTAAATTGAAGATTATTTTGATAATTTTTCAAATATGGAATAAATTACATCTGTATTATCACTTTCTTGTCTTGAAAATATTAAATTACTTAAAATTGATGTAAAAAAGTTCATTTTTAAATGGAATTGTTTTTTAGGATGGTTATGTAAAAAACTCCCTAGAATTGAAAATGATAAATTTTGAAATATTTTTTTTCAACATAATAAATCTTTATATGGTCTTATGCAATATCATCAATCATCATATAAAAGTCTTACTCAATTTTTTTTTAAAAAAATTTTTATTAAAGGAAACTTTGATTGAACCTTATATATAAATGATTTTGAAACGATATACTAATTATACATATTTATATTGAGATATAATTTTTTATTCAACAAATGATTTTCTATGTAATAATTTTTCTAAAATAATGGAATCTGAATATGATATGATCATAATGGGGGAAATGAAATATTTTATTGATTTACAAAATAATCAAAGGAAATATGGTATTTTTATAAATCAAGTTATGTATGATAAAGAACATGTAATAATATATGGAATTGATTATAGTATGTCTATGAAAACACCAGTGACTTAAAATTACCAATTGGTCTTGGATGAATCAGGAATGAATGGTGATATTAAACAGTATAGAGGTATGATAGATAGTTTTTTGTATATCACTACATCTAGAGAAGACATATGTTCTCTGTTTTTTATGGGCTAGATTTTTTTAATCCTAAGGAAAGTCATCTTAGTGTTTTTAAGAGGGAAATTATAAATATTAATTGAACATTAAGAACTAGGTTATTATATTCAAATCATAATTTTTTTTATATACTATCTTTTTTTTATTCTAATTTTTGAGGATGTAGACTTGATCAAAAAAGCACAATAGGTATGGTTCATTTTCTAGGTAAACATTTAATCTCACGGAGTTATAAGAAACAAAATTAAATAGATATATATGTAATTGAGGCTAAATATGTTGTTGTTTCTTGCTACCATTCACATAGAATATTGATGCGATAAAAATTATGTGATTTCAATAATTATTTTGATAATTCTCCAATCTTATATGATAATTCTAGTGTAAATTAAATTTCTAAAAACCGTCTGCAACACTGTAGAAAAAAATACAAATATGATAGAATTTATTTTCAAATAGATCATGTAAATAAAGGTGATATATTTTTAGAGTTTATTCCAATTGAAAATAAATTGGAAAAAATATTCAATTAACCATTTGATTCTATCATATTATATATAATTATGTTTTAACCAAAAATTCTTGAAACCTATTATTTCTATTTTCTATAAATATTTCATTTTTATAATTTTATTATATTTTAAATCACTATTTAATTGATTATTGTAACTAATAATTTATATTTAAAAACAAAATTCTAATATGTTATTTCTACATAGTTGATAGTTATGAAAATGGATATTGTTTTAAAGTTTTATTTTTAATTTAATTTTTGATGAATTTATAAAAATAGTGAGAATGTTATTGAAAATATAATAAATGTTATTTTTTTTAATTTTAAAAAGTGGAAGATTGTTAGAGATGGATTTTTTTGTATTAATTTATAAATATTTTTCTTTTGATATATTACTACTCCATCACATGTATTAAATTCAAATTTTATATAACATAACAATGATTTCTTATTTACATGTATTCTTGTTCTAAATGATTAATGATTCTTTTAATCATAATTTAATGAAATAATCATTTCATTATATTTTTTAAGTAAATATCTTATTTAAATTGTTTTACTAAAAACATTAGAGGTTGATTAAGGTAAACATAGGCCAAACGTAATTAAACCAAATGGACATATCTTCAACCAAATATAAGGGACCTGTGGGTCAACCCCATGAGAAGATCATCCTAATGATCTAGCCATTATGGAAGGGGAGTGAAGCCTATCTATATGCCTATATAGGTGTACTCGGGTAGGATAACATGAGAAGAATGTCAGTGTCCTATGCCTCTAGTCGGCAACATACTTGAACCTGAGAGTGAACCCCTGTTACTCACTTAAGATCTTATCAAGACACAAAATCATTAATAAAGGAGTTCTCAATCATGAAAATTTATGATGTGGGCCAATGTAACATATTGCACTATTAATCTATGTAAAATTATACATTTACAATGAGGACATTCAAATCATAAATTCGATATACTTCCAACTAGCACCAATGTTCTTCATCTTCCCCCTCTAAAGGTATTCAAGTTTCATCTGAGAATTCTTGTTCACCTGAGATTATTCCGACCCTCTAGTGATTGAATTGAGGCTCCCATGGAATAAAAGAGCTTCAACGATCATGATGTAGAGTAAATAAAATTTCGACACAACATCTTAAACACTTTTTTGACCACTTATTCACTTTAATGGTAGATTGAGGTATTGTTCAAATGATGGTAGCATGTGTGCTATGGTACTATCCCCTACCACAATCACAGTAGAACTGGTCCATCTTTGGTAGTACCTCCACGGTTATGGTAGTACCAATTCGTTTCCATGGCGGTATCACCTAGAAACAATAGAATTTTTCAACTTTTCTACAATGGTAGAACGTTAAATCTATATGATGGTAGTTTCATGTGTCCATTATAGTAGATCTTCTTCAGTATGGTGATAGCACTGACAAAAATGGTTACATGATACAATGGTAGAAGGTTCATGAACTACATTATGGTATTACTACTCCCTCCATTTGGATGATAACAGTAGAAAGAAGCACTACCATAGTGGTACCATCCCATGATAACACTTCTCCAACTCAATTTTTCTAGTTCACTTCTCTTCACAATATCACTTCAAGATGTAAGGTGCACCGGAAGATTAATTCATAGTGGTATATTAATTCATTCAGTGAGGTTTCATGCTATATTGCAGGATGATAGATCAATTTACTTTAATGGTAGATACTCTTTGAACAGTAGACAATTTATGAGGGAGATTCCACTATTTTCACCAGTAATACCAATTTCTATAGCTTGTGATGATATATCACTCAATGGTAGATTTTTATCCATATTAAACCTATCCAACACCATCTAATTCTCCATATAACATTTGTTTAAATTATTTTTTATAAAAACAAAATTTTATATTTAAAATAATATACTTGAAATGAATATATTGTAAATTTTTTATTATATGTTTTTCTAAAAACATATTTACATGTTGTGTTAAAATTGTTTTGAGTATATATAATGTTTATAATACAAAAATGAAGTAAATTTGATTCATGATGTATTTTCAAATGATGCTCAATTTAATGATATTTTTAAATATTTAATAATTTAGATGTGTATTCATTTTATTTTAATTGTTTTGTAAATATATATTATATATATTTATTTGACTAATATTTTTGGAATGTTTATAATCAAATTTTAAATAAAAATAACGATCGTGGAGGTTATTATTTATTAAAACTAGTTTTTCTAACTAAAGGATTTAGTAACACTATATTTTGGAATGCACTAACAAGTGGTATGCGGTGATTGGATATCTTGATTCTCTATGAAGATCATTAAATTAATTACCATATGATATTAATTTGTTAGAGAAGAGATCATGAAATAAAAACCATGACATACATTTTATTTGATACCATAGGGAAAACATTCGTCAGATACATTCTTGACAATCATTCATTCAAGAAGATCTATATCTTCATACTCAATATTGTGATTATAAAGTGGTTTATACTACAACATACTCTATTGTTGTGTAGATCATGATCATCAAAATCCGAGATTCTCATCATCCGATATTTCTTTTGGAGTTTCTTTTTTTCATAGTATTATACTTTTCTTAATATTTTTGTACATTGTTTATATCTGGTTTTTTATTTTCCCCAAAACAATTTGGTCCTGTGTGTTTTTTTAATCTAACACCAAAGGGAGGTCTAGGATATGACTCTAGATCAAAAGTCAGGTAATGGAAAACGTTTAGGGATCCTATAAGAAGTCTGTGTTATGGATTTGGGTATTTGTAAAATACAGTGTCTGTAACAGGTTCTCGCACATTTAAAAATGATTTTATTAATGGGTACCAATCCTATAATAGTGTAGAGATGTTTGGGGGTGGACTAGCATCTTGGATCTCAAAACCACTATAAATATATCTTTTATTTAATTTAATTTCACCGACATTCCATATATTGAACAAAAAACACAATAAAAATAAATAATTAATAAAACTCTAAACGTTTTGACATTAATTATTGAAACAGAATATTCGCCCCCACCCTAGTATTAATTTCTATTAGTTGAGATCCAACATATGTTACACACTAAATCGTACAACAAAAACCACAAATGCTAAATAATAAATCTTACACCCTACACTTTAAACCGTATACCCGCACAATAAACCCCATACCATGCACCCTCTACCATACACCTTACACCATACAGCCTACACACACTAAAAACAATATCGGATGGCCTATAACATAAAACCTAAACCATACACCCTAAATCTTTTACCCCACACCCTAAATCATAAAACCCACAGCCTGAACCCTATAGCCTACACCTTAAACCATAAACCCTATAAAGTATAACATACACCCAAAACCCTAAACCATACTCCTTAAACTATATACCCAACACACTAAACCATATACAATATACCATTTGTGAAAAATCATAAACCCTACTCCCAATACCCTACACCCAATGCTACAAATGCTATACCCAACACCCATAACCTTGAACCTTATGGCCTAAACCCTATACCCAACACTGTAAACCCTAAACCCAACACCATAAAACAAATATAATACACTATAAACCCTAAACCATACACACTAAACCCTATAACCTACAACATAAACCCTAAAACCTATACCCTACATCCTAAATAATACATCCTACACCCTAAACCCTAAACCCTACACCATAACCCCTAAATAATACATCGTAAACCCTAAACTCTACACCACAAACAATGTACCCTACACTGTAAACCCTAAACCCTAAATCCTAAACCCTACACCCTAAACCCTATACCATACACCGTAAATCCAAAACCATACACTAAAAACCCAACAACCTGAACCTTAAAATATACCCCCTAAACATTATACAATACACTATAAACCGCACTAAACCTTACACCCTGCACCTAAAACCCTATAGACAAAACATAATACCCTACACCCTACACCGTAAAACCTACACCCAAAACCTTATACCCTACACTCTAAATCCTAAATCCTAAACCCAAAAAAACTATACCATAAACCCAAAACCATGTATCATAAACCTTATACCCAACATCTTAATCAATAAACTCTACATCCTAAACCCTATACCATATAATCTATACCCTATACACTAAACCCTAAAACATGCATCCAAAACCCGATACACTACTCTATAATTCCTAAACCATACACCTTAAACCCAATAACCAACACCATAAACTCTAAACCATACACCCTAAACCCTATACCCTAAAACCCCTAAAACAACCCTACAAAACCTAAAAAAACAAAAAAATAATAAAAAAATATGAAAACCCCAAAAAATAATAAATTATATAAAAAATATAAAAACCCTAAATACTCTAAATTCCCCTGAACCCCTTAAGACACTAAAACCCCGATGAAGGCCAACAAAAAATAAAAATATACATGTAAACCCTAAAAATCCTATAAACCTAAAAACCCAAAAAACATTAGAGTAACGAAAAATCATTAAAATGCTGAAAAATCCTAAAAGAACCTGAACCCCAAAAAAACATACACAACGTTTAAAACCCTAAAAACCCTCCAGAAAAACCCTAAACCCCCTAAATGAATCATAAACCACCCTGAAATCCCTAAAAATTCATAATACCCAAAATCCCTAAAAAATAAAAAAAACCAATAAAATTTTTAGAAATCCTAAAAGACATTAAAATCCCTAAATAGCCCAAAATACCCAACAATACCCCAATCCCCCCAAAACCATAAAAATTACCTAAAACACTAAAAAAAATAAAATTACCCTACAAGCCCTAATCCATTAAAAATACCTAAAAACCAAAAACCCCTACAAAACGTAACAACTATAAAACCCTATAAAACCTCTAAGAAACTAAAAATAGTAAAACCCCAAAAGACAACTAAAACCCTAAACCTTATGTACAACCCTAAAACCCATAAAAATCACTAAAACAATAAAAACTATAAAATGAATAAAAAAATTTTGAACCCCTAACAAACCTTAAAACCACTAAATACAAAAGAACCCTAAAAGACCATAAAATATAATAAAAATCATAAAACTCCTAAACGACCAAAAATACATACAGATCCATAAAGACCATAAAAATAATAAAATTTCTAAAATATTATAAAACCATAAATGACCCTAAAAATCCCCATGACCATAAAAGACCCTAGAATTGTATAAAAACCATAAAAGAAACTAAATCCCTTAAAAACCTATAAATACAAAAAATATAAAAAACTCAAAACCTTTAAACCCTAAAGGCCCTAAAATCCCCTTAAATACCCGAAAAAGCATACAAACATAAAAACAGTAAAAAATATAAAAATACTAAAAATACCGTAAAACCAATCAATACCTAAAAAACACTAACTACCCTAAAACCCCCACCCCCCCCCCACTCTCAAACCCCAAAACCCCAAAACCTCCTAAAAATCCTTAAAACCCCAAAAAACAATAAAATACATAAAGATCAATAAAATACCTTTAAAAAACTAACACTTTAAAAATGAAATAACCAAAAAAAACCCAAAGAACCCATTGAAAACATAAAAACCCTCCAAATTCACAAAAACAACAAAAACCATAAAAACTCATAAAAAAGAGAAAAAAAACTAAAACCCTAGATATCATAAAAAAGAAATTGAAACCCTGAAACCTCTAAAACCAATAAAACTAAAAACCATGAAGGACCCTAAAAACTCTAGAAACCATAAAACACAGTAAAACCCAGAAAAACCCCTAAAACCCCTATATTCCAAGAAACAAAAAAACCATAAAAACTGCCAAAAACCATAAAAAGCCTAAAAACTCAAAAGACTCCGAAACCCTGAAAGACACTAAAAACACATAAAACCCCCTAAAGAACCTAATAATTTGAAAACTCCTAAAATACACTAAAACCCCAAAAATCTAAAAGGGCAAAAAAATACAAAAAAATACTCTATAACATTTAAAACCTGAAAAATACCCTAAAAACACTAAAAAATCAAGAATACCCTGATGCCCTAAAAACACAAAAGGAACCTTAAAATAGTAAAAATCTCCAAGTGGCCATCAAAACCCATAAGAACCTCAAATAACCCTAAAATATCTATAACCCAAAATGAAAGTAAAAATATATAAACCCCTATGGAATGTAAAATCCCTAAAAACCCCCAAAGGATCCTAAAACCCATAAGTCCCTATAAACCCGAAAAAATCCAAAATGATTACTAAAACACTATGAAATCCCAAAAATCCCAAAAAGCTCTAAAATGAATAAAATAACTTAAACCCCTACATGCCCTAAAAGACCAAAAAACACTAAAAACTATAAAAGATGTAAAAAATCAATAATAATCCTTGAAAATCCTAAAAACGTCAAAAGATCCTAAAAACCCTAAAAAATTTAAATGACCCTAAAAACACGAAAACGCCATAAAAAACATAAAAAACCAAAACCCTAAAAAATAATAGAAAAAAAAAACAAAAAAAAACCATAAAAATTATTAAAAATCATAAAACCCCCCAAAACCCTAAAAACTCTAAAAACAAAAAACCCCAAAACCCCTAAAAAATCCTAAAAAAATCCTAAAAAATAGAAAAAAACCATAAATTCCATAAAAACCTAAAGCCCCTACATGATGTAAAAACACTAAAACCCCTAAAATAGTCTCTAAAACCCTAATAGTACATTAAAATGAAAAATACCATAAACACCATAAAACCAATAGAAGACCCTAAAAACCCTAAAAACCCAAAGAACCTAAAAACATTAAAAATCTATAAGAGACCCTAAAACCCTCCCCTGGTCTTGTACTTTTGTTTTAATTTGATATTTTGGGGGCTAGGATTGACTAGTCATGAACCTCTTCTACCCCTATAAAACCTAGAAACTGATAAAACATTGAATAATCTAAAGCCCCTAAAAATACCAAAGACTCATAAAACCCCTAAATCTATTTAAAATCCAAAAACCACTAAAAATAATAAATTTCCCTAAAATTCTCTTAAATCCTTTAAAGGAACATAAAACCAGTAAACAACATAGAAACCCTAAAAACCCAAAAATCGTAAAAATCCTAAAACCCCTAAAAATGTAAAAACAAATAAAACAACTAATACCCATAAAAATACTTGAACCCCTTAAAATTGGAAAAAACTCCTTAAAATCCCCCCCAAAAATCACATAATCCCTTAAAATACCTAAATCCATGAAACCCCCTTAATGTGTAAAAACCTATAAATTCTACAAATAAACCCTAAACCCCTCAAAACACTTAAAAACACAAAAAATAATGAAAACCCCCATAAAATACAAACAACCCAAAGAATACCCTAAATTCCCTAAAAACCATAAAAAAATTGAAAACATTAATAACCCTAAAAGATAATAAAAACCCCAAAAGAGATAAACATTTCCTAATAGCTTTAAAAATAAAAAAAATCAACAAAATCCTAGGAAAACCTAAAAACATCTAAAACTCCCAAAATCTCCAAAAAACCATAAAAACACTAAAAAAACTTAAGATACTAAAAAATATTAAAAATTCATAAAAACCCTAAGACCCTAAAAAAGCATAAGCCACATAATCTACACCATAAACTTAAACCTTGCACCCTAAACCCGGTGCCCAACACCCTAAACCCCAATCCATACACCCTAAACTCTAAAACATACACTATATGACCAAAAACCAAAACCCTACAACATAAATTAAATACCCTACACACAAAATCCTATACCCTACATTGTGAACGCAATACCCAAAACCCTAGAAACTATCCCTACACCCTAAACCTTAAACCCTGCACCCTAAACCCTAAACACTACACCCTAAAAACTATACCAAATACCCTAAACCCTATACCCTACACCCTACACCCAATACCCTACACCATAATCCCTAAACTATAAACTATATACCCAATATCAATTACCATAAACTGTAACCCCAAAACCCCATACCCTAAACACTATTGCATACACCCTAAACGCTAAACCCTAAAATATACACCCTAAAACTGATACACGACATCCCACAACCTATACACTACACCCCAAAACATATTACCAAAAACAATAACCCTATATAATACACCCTAAATCCTAAACAATGAAAAATCTTAAGGAGCTAAAAAAGATGGAAAAACCCCTAAAAGCCTAATTTTTTTGAAAAACATGAAAAATAAAAAAAACCCTAAAGCCACATATAATCTATAAAACCACTGAAAACCATAAAAACCATAAAAATAAAAAAAAATTAAATTCATAACCCCCCCAACCCTATGGAAAAATAAGAAACCTCAAAAAAACAGTAAAAAATAGTCAATACCCCCTTAAAAACCATAAAAATAGATGAAAAATCCTTAAACTCTAACAAAACCATAAAAACACTAATGAACCTAAAAAATTCAAAAAATCCCATAAACACATTAATACTATACTTTTATGACCCGTCCCCGAGGGCCCATGCCTTGACTACCCCAAGCCCGCCTTCCATAGGCCAGGGGATGACGACTAGAACCAAAGGCATAATTCCCTAAAACTGGGAATGCATTGCCTTTATAAACTGTAAACACAAACAGAAGATATGATCACGAGTAAATTCAGTAACCATCAAGTGAGTAAAGTAAGTAAAAGGGGCCATAATACAAGCCCAACTGGAAAGTACGAGAAACTGAATGTACAAGAACAACTGAGGAAATGGAAAAAACAACCACAAGGTTATTCTCTAAGGTTCCTACATGAAGGGTATGTACAGATAACCTCCTCAGCACTCCAAGTCCGTCCGTCTCCTCCATGTACCTACACGCCATAAGGTCCATCTCCTGGTATCGTCCAGTCCTAGTACTCTCAGCCTCGGTCAACGCTATCCATCATCTGTATCCAAGACAATGGGTTGTGGGCATAGCTCGTGCCGAGGTGAGTATAACGATACTCAGTAAGGACCCCGAGACCCTCATGGTCTCACAATATCTGAAAAGGATAAACCACAAGGAATGATATCAATAGATAACCCCACTTATGTATATGACCATACATATACCTAAGTTATCATGTAATTCATCTCAATAATGAGGAGCACACAAAAGTTATTGACTCAACTCACTACGATTTTAATCAAAATCTCAAAACTGTGGATGCTGGAGAACTCCTCCTATGTCGATTATAGTGGGCCTATTGCAACACGAAGGAACTTACCACTATCCTTGGACTACTGAGGTACTCCTCTTGTCGAGTACTGTGGGTCTGCTGCATTACCAAAGTGCTCCCCACCGTGGGTATGCCGCCACAACCAGGGGATCCACCTAATATCCTACTGAGTTACTCCTCATATCTAATACCGTGGTTCTGCCGCCAAAACCAGGCACTCCTCCTCCATGGGTCTGCCGCCGCAACTAGGCACTCCCCACTGGGCTAGTCAAGTCACTCATAATCAATCGGTCAGCAGTCGTCTAGTCTCAGCTAGCTGTTAGGTATCTGCATTATATCCACTTGTCTCTAGAAGGATCCACTCCATGAGATACTGGTTGATACTCATACTTCATGAATTCCCACAAAAACATTATCCCAAAGATCTGGCATGTCATAGGGATCCCAATGAAACAGACGACGCGTCAATCAGACTCCCGTTCTGTGAGTTATTAGCCACTTAGTCCTGGGGGCCCGGTTGGATTCATGCACGATCCAACCTGACTGTATATCAACAATACCCCAAAAACTAGTGGGGTATACTCAACGGGACCGTCAAGCTCCATGATTACCAGGGCCACTAACGGCTATTCAAACAGGCACTCGATGCCAAAGATATGGCCAAAAAATGTAAAGGGTCGTAGGGGGCCTGGGTCCGGTCCGGACCGACCCAGTCTGGGCCGACCTAGTTTGGGTCGACCCAACATGACCCCTTGGGACTGGCTCAGTTTGTTAGGTAGGCTAGCCTGTTAGGTTCGGCCCGGCCCACTAGGCCCAACACAACAGGCCGTGATGGGTTGCAGAGGGCCGCGAGAGCGTGGACCGGTTGAGCGGGCACAGACCTACCACGGGTCGGCACAAGGGAGGTTCGGCCTAGAGGGAGCCACGTGGGTGGTTTAGAATGGAGGGCACTACGAGGGAGTGGATTTTCCTGGAGGGAGCCGCGAGGGGCAGCCTCGGGGCAACTCATCCCGGGGCCGGGGGGCGCGGCCGTGGCCGGGAGACCGGCTCGGCTAGGGCACCACGGGGTGCATGGATGGTGGAGCAGTGGGGCACTCAGGGAATATAGGGTATGTGAGGTGTGCAGACAGAGGAGCCATGGGGCGCACGGGGCGCTCAGAGGCCATCTTAGCTGGGGAATGAAAGGCCGCTGCTAGGGGCGTGGGAGGCGCGACTGTCGGAAGCTGGGGCATGGTGTGGCCAGAGCGCTGCTCCACCGGGGTGCGGTGCGGATCGGCCAGTTCTATGGGCGGGTGGTGCGTTCGGTGGGTAGTGTGGCTTGGGCGGCTCGAAATCCAGAGGATGCCACAGTTCGGCCCGGGGCACTGGAACATCGCGGGGGCGGCGACAGTTTCCTTCGTCACCTTCGTCGCCTCATCGACATGTCGTGGAACATCAAAAATAAGATCGACGGAATGGTCGGACCACATTGGTTTGGTCTGCACCCTCCACATTTAGGGTGATAGAAAATGTCTCACTAGAATGAGGCACAAAAAGCCTCCCATAAAAGGAAAACACTCTCATTTTCGTATGGATAGAAAGGAATAACATGGGAATAAATCATACATAAATAAAATTAAACCCCTACCTTGATTGTTGTTCATCGATGGAGTCATGGGGAAGAAGATGGAGTTGTCATTGTTCATCACATCCTCCGTACACTTCCAATCCAAGCTCGTGCATCGGTTCATTGATGACGATGAGGAGGGAAGTTCGGTCGTCGAAGACATCCCACGTCGGTTGCTTCCGTAAGGTGCTTTCGAGGAAGAAGGTGAAGATCCTCCTTACCGGCATTCTTCATTGATCATTAGAGAGATTTATCCTTATGTCCTTCTCTACCAAGTTCCACCAAGATGAATATGCAAAGCCAAAATATTAGATTAAGTTTATCTATTATTTAATTGTAGGAACAAAAATTCAAAATGGTTTAAAAAAATAATTAATTGATGTGATCAATTAATTAATAAGGAGGATTTGTCACATTAATGGCAAGTGTGATTCTAGAATTAAATTAGTAGAGAGGTCAAGAGGCTCCCCCTCATTAATGAGGGGAGTTGAGAGGTTTTCCACAATTAAAATGGGAGATTAGTCCCGGGTGGTCTCCACCACCAAAACCTCTTGCAGGAGGTTAGGTTTGGGTGGGCCCCACCACTATAACCTCTCATGGGAAGTTATGGTCGGATGGTACCCACAATTAAACTCCCAAAAGAAGGATTATTTCTAGTATACTCCTCCTCCAACTTCCACACGGTGGCTCAAAAACAAAAATAAGTGCAGTAAATT
Organism: Viscum album; assembly: GCA_963277665.1. Lineage (NCBI taxonomy): Eukaryota > Viridiplantae > Streptophyta > Magnoliopsida > Santalales > Viscaceae > Viscum > Viscum album. Next base: position 1,593,956,469 of record OY728120.1, read on the forward strand.
TTATTTTATTATATCCCACGAAAAACCCAAAAACTATGTTTCATTCTGGACCAACTGTCATCAAGGAGAAGGTCTCCTTAAGCTAATAATACTGCTACGAGATCAACAGTGCCCTCAGATTTTAGTTCCGAGCAACGGTTCAAATTTTATAAAAACCCGCTCGTATGTTTACTAAACGTACCCAAACAGAACTTTAGAAATTGATTCCGGGAACACCAGGCCTTGGAATCACATGCCGTTAATTTTCACGGACTCATAACATTACCATTTATTTTTCTAAATAAAATTACATGGAAATTCCAGGTCTTTATATTCTCCCAACCTTAGGTCTTTATGTCCCCGTAATCTTCAACTCATAACTAAGGGAACAAGTGGGGGTACTGAGCACGTATCTGAGCGTCCCACTCCCATGTGCTCTCTTGGAAGTTCCCATGCTGACAGCGAACGTGCACCAGAGGTATCGACCATCCACAAAGGAACTAATCCTATAAATCCTCAATCTCTACTGGAACCTCCGTAAAATTCTCCCCATCATCAACATCCATCTCGCCATGGTCGATGATGTGGGAAGGGTCGTGCGTGTATCTATTCAGCTGGAATACATGAAAGTCGTCGTGCACCCGGTGTAACTAAGGTGGAAGAGATAAGTGGTAAGCCACCTCACCAACTCTGTTGAGGACCTAAAATAGTCTGATGAATATCAGAGATAACTTTCCACCTCAGCCAAATCTCGACAGACCTTGTTAATGTGAGACCCGTAGAAATATGTGGTCTCCATCCTCGATGTCCAGAGGTATCTTTATCCTATTAGCATATGACTTATGCCTGCTATGTGTAGTCTTCATCCCCTCTTGGATGATCTGCACCTTCTCTGTGGTAGCCCGTACCATCTCTGGTCCCACTAGTGTGGACTCCCTTAGGCCAGTCCAACACAATGGTGATAGGAAAGGTCTCCCGTACAATGCCACAAAAGGTTCCATCCTAAAGGTGTAGTGATAATTGTTGTTGTATGAAAACTCCACCAAAGGTAAGTGGTCCTCCCTGCTATGACCAATGTTGAGGACACAAGCACGTAGCATGTCCTTGAGGGTCTGAATGGTCCGCTTAGTATGGCCATACATCTGAGGATGGAAGGTGGTGCTCAAACGAAGCTACGACCTAAAAGCTTCCTGCAACCCCTTCCATTTCCAGGAAGTAAAGAGTGTTTCATGATTGGAGACAATATTCAAAGGTAATCCACGTGACTGCATAATCTCTAGCATATAGAGGCATCCCAAGCTCTCTACTGAATCTTGCTCTCTGATTGATAGGAAGTGGGCCGACATGGTGAGTTGGTCGATGATCACCCAGATTTAGTCACGACCTCTGAATGTACGTTGAAGTAATATAACGAAACCCATGGAAATCCCATCCCACTTCCACTCTAGGACCTCTAAAGGATGAACCAGGCCTACTGGTACCTGATGCTCTGCCTTTACTTACTGACATGTGTGGCACTGAGTGAAAAAATCTGCAACTGCATTCTTCATTCCTGGCCACCCGTACTGTCGTCAGATGTCCTGGTACATCTTTGCCACTCCTGGATGTACTGCTAGAGGGGATGTGTGGAACACCCTCAAAAAATCCTCCTAAAGTGACACTGGTACCATTGTACATCCTCTGAAGAGAATGACATGCTCCCCACCTTCTTAAAATCCATCAGGTGTTAGCCTTGTGGATATATGAGCACTTAATGTCTCACAGTCAGCGTCCCCACATTGTGCCTCCCTGACTAACTGATGAAGTGGGGGAGTAACGGTATGATAATGAAGAACGGTTTCTACATCTCTATCCGCAAAGGATATTAGTAAAGAAGCCAACTACTCTGTCTCCTCACCTAGAAGATGTATACCAGATCTCCTGCTGAGTTCATCTGCAGTAGTGTTCCCCTTCCCAGGAGTATAGACTATCTCAAAGTCATTGTCCTAGAAGAACTCAAGCCAGTGCCACTATCTCAGGTTCAGGACGTTTTGAGAGAAGATATACCTGATACTCTTGTGATCAGAGTACATGATAAAAATTTCTCTAATCAGATAGTGTCACCACATATTCATGGCGAAGACCACTACTACTAACTCTAGGTCAAGGGTAGAATAGTTCTTCTCATGTTGTCTCAGCAATAGAGATTCGTAAATGATCAATACTCGCTCCTGCCTCAGGACACATCAGAGTCTTGACCCTGATGCGTTGCAATAGAATATGTACCCTATGCCTTCCTCTGGAAGCATCAAGATGGGGGCACTAGACAGCCTTTGCCTCAGCTCTTGAAAGCTCTGATGGCATCTCTCCGGCAACACAAAGGGTTGCCCCTTCTTCGTCCAGGCTGATAGCGGTGCTGCAACTCTGGATAATTCTAGCACAAACCTCCGGTAATAACCATCCAATCCTAGGAAACTCCATACCTATGTCACACTCCTGGGTGGCTCTGAAGAAAGTACCACCTCAATCTTCACTGCATCCACTAAGACTCTAACTTTCAATATGACATATCCTATAAAGTGATCTTCTTGGATCTAGAACTAGAACTTCGAGAGATTACCTTAAGGATGGTGCTCTCAGAGTGTGTCTGGTACTACCAGAAAATGATAGTCATGCTCCTCCTTAGTAGCCGAGTGTAACAGAATTTCGTCGATGAAGACTACTAAAAATAGATCGAGATATGGCTGAAATATCCGTTTCATGAGTCCCATGAACACTGATGGAGCATTGGTTATGTATAATGGAATAACCAAGAACTCGTAATGGTTGTACCGACATCTAAAGGCCATCTTTTTGAACATTATCATCTTGAAATCTGAGCTGGTGATAGCCTGATCTGAGGTCTATCTTTGAGAACCATCATGATCCCTTCAACTAATCTAAGAGTTCATCAATCCTTTGGAGTGGGTACTTGTTCTTAACGGTCACCTGGTTCATGTGCCGATAGTCAACACAAAGCCTCAAGCTCCCATACGCCTTCTTGGCGAACAGAATCGGGGCTTACCAAGGTGAAATACTAGTCTTTATGAATCCCTACCCATGTAAGTCCTCCAGTTGTACCTGTAGCTCACGAAGCCCGGTGGGAGCCATCTGATACGCTGGGGTAGATATCGATGCCGCCCCGGTGTACAAGTCAATGTAAAAGTCCACCTATATATGAGGAGGTAGACCTGGGACATCATCAGGGAAAACATTAATGTACGGGTCCACCATTATAGGATAGCTCGGACTCTCTACATCATCTAATCCGAGGGAAAGGCAAGCCAACTGACGAGTGATTGGCTGCACCATCCTCCGGCTATGTCCGACCTGTGCTGCAAAATCTCCCTTCTCACTTGTGAAGGTAAACCTAGTCCCATACATGTGGACACACCACAGTTTGTTCCTAAAACAGTCAATCTGAGAATGGACCATATATAACCAGTCCATACCCAAGATGACGTCATAAGGCCTCTAACCCGATACTAGGAGATTCCAGCTGAAGCTCTTGCCTCCTAGAGTAATCTCACACTGCCGACACATGTGTGTAATTGTCGAGTCTTCTCCTGTATGAGTATCTAGACATAAATATCGAGCCAAATAATCTATCGAAATCATCAAGATCCAAACAAGGGCAGTGGCAATGAAAGTGTGACTTGATCCTGTGTCTATAAGAACTACAGCTAAGATGGAATAGACACAGATTATACCTTGTATCATCTCCGGAGAATCGTGATTGTAGGCCTCAACTTCCTGGAGTTGAGCTCTCCCCTATCCACTTGCTCAATATAGTCGGGGTGGACCTCCTGGTGGTGGTGGCGGTAACAACTCAAAACGTCGTCCACCGCCAGCTACATGACCATCTCCCCTACCATGTCTGCATGCTCCCTACAGACTAACTAGATCGAATCTTTATCTCAACCAGGGCAGTCCGTCAATGTTCTTATGATCATCTGAATGGAGGGTCAGACATTCATGAGCCATGTGACCATGCCCGATGCATGTGAAGCACTTCCTGCTCCTGGCATGTATGTCTCTTCTCCAGGTGCCCCGCACAACTGATCCTGAGTCATGCAGTAGTCAACCTGTAGTGCTGGTCCTCTTGGACCCCTACGACATCTGTCTGTTGCCAACTTTAGAAGACTTCGCTACATGTCAACTGGTGGTCGATCTCGCTGCTGGAGACTGCTTAGCAAGGAAACTCTCCACCAGAAGGGATCTCTCTAACACACATTCTTTTGTCGGGATGCTGAGTGAGATCACTGAACCTCTGATCTCCCACCTGAGTCTATGCTCAATGGTCTGGGCCCTGACGAAAGGGCCTCGTAACATATAGGTGGAGAATAATGTGAGGTCTATGAACCTCACTGAGTACCGAGCTATAATCATGATGTCCTACTACAGAAGAAGTATCTCCTCTATGCACACTGCATGAAGAGTCGCTGGGACATACTCTGCCTGAAACATGCTCTCGATGTCTACAAAAAGAAGTGTCATCTCGTCGTGAACTTGAATCATCAAGTTACACCATCTTCCCATAGTTGATTGTAGAAGGTGGGCAGAAAGAATCACCTTGAGGTCGGCTGGTGTCTCTACCAGTCGGAAAACACTCACTATAGCCCCCAGCCAATCCTCAAACGCCTGTGGGTCTGTCTCTCTCCTAAAACTGGGTGGCCTCTGGAATTGGAACTCTTACAACACAATAAAGTGGAATGAACTGTCTACTGTTGGGGATGGTGGAATCAGTGGCTCAACAAGAAGTGGCACTACTTGTGCCTCCACTTGAAAAAGGGCCCTGCACCGAGGCCACATCGCTCGATGGGCTATCTATTCATACAACTCTCGAGACTCTAGCTAGTCGTCCGGGGGGAGGCATCCTGAAAGAAATAGATTCTACATAGTAAAAATATTATACATGGTGAGCTGAACTAGTTTATATGACTTAAATAATACCTTTGAAAACACGCACACAATTAGTTTTTTCATGCACTGAGTCGGAAATCAGAAGTTAGGGTCCTGGTGTATGGATACGTCGGCTGCCACACCAACACTAGACTCCGTGAACTGAAAACCACACTCACTACACATAAAAATATTTCTACACAGTAAAGGTCAGTGTCCTATGTTCTGCGGTAGAACCTAATCTTTTGATACCAATTTCACATGACCCATACCCTGGGGCCCGTGCACTGGCTACCCCAATCCCGCCTTCCCTAGGCTAGGGGCTGGAAACTAGCACCAAAGGCGCAATTCTCTAAAACTGGGAAGGCATTGCCTTTATAACCGATAAACAAACACAGTAGATATGATCACGAGCAAACTAAATAATTACTAATAAGTACAGTAAGTAAAAATTGGTCAGAATACAAGACCAACTAGAAAGTACAAGAAACTAAAAGTACAAGTACAATTGAGAAAATAGGAAAAACAACCACTGGGTCATTATTCGAGGTTCCTACCAGAAGGGTTGGTATAGATCTCCTCCTCATCACTCCACGTATGTATGTCTCATCTATTTACCGACACGCTTTAAGGACCACCTCCGGGTACCATCCATTCCGGGTAATCACACCCTTGGTCAGCGTTGTCCGCCTTCTGCATCCAACACAACGAGATGCAGGCATAGAACGTGCATAAGTGAGTATAACGATACTCATTAGGGACCCCGAGGCCCTCATGGTCTCAAAAAAACCAACAAGGATAAACCACAAGGAATGAAATCAACTGATAACCCCACTTAGGTATATGCCCATACAAATTTCTATGTTATCATGTAATCCATATCAATCATGAGGAAAACAGAAAAGTTACTGACTCTGCTCAACCAGGATTCTTTTCACATTGTCTAAACCATTGCTACAATAGAACACCTCCTTTGGAGAGTACAATGGGCCTGCCACAACACCAAGGAACTTCCCACTATCCTTGGACTGCTGAGGTACTCCTCTTGTTGAGTACTGTGGGTCTGATGCGTCACCAAGTTTCTCCCCACCGTGTGTCTGCTGCAAAAACCAGGCGCTCCCCTAATTGTCTGCAGAGGTACTCCTCCTGTCAAGTACCGTGGGTCTGCCTCCACAACTAGGCACTCCTCTACTATGGGTCTACCACCGCAACCAGGTGCTCCCCACTGGGCTAGTCAAGTCACTCCAAGTCAATTGGTCAGTAGTCATCAAGTCTCAGCCAGATACTAGGTCTCCGCACTCTGTCCGCTCATCTCTGGAAGGATCCGCTTCAGGAGATATTGTTTGATACTCCAATAGTAACGAAGTCCCATGAAGAAATATCTCAAATGTCCGACAGGTCATATGGATCTCAATGCAGCAGATGGTGCATCAATCAGATGCCCAGTCTCTGAGTTATTATCCTTTTAGTCCTGGGGCCCGGTTGGATTCGTGCACCAACCAACCTGACCATATCTCAAATATACCCCAAACTCTTTTCGGGTATACTCAAAGGAACCATCATGCTCCAAGATTAACAGTTCTCCTGACGGCTCATCAAACGGATGACTGGTGCCAAAGATATGGCTAAAAGAAAGTAAAGGGTCGTTGTGGGCCCAGGTCCAGTTTGACCCAATCGGACTGACCCAGTCTGGGTCGACCTGTTAGTCGGGCCAGCCTGTTAGGTTCGACCTGGCCCACAGGGCCTTGCCCAACATGCCGCGAGGGTTCGCGGAGGACCCTGAGAGCGCGGACTGGTCGCGAGGAAGTGGACCGGCCGCAGGTTAGTGAGAGGGCAGTTCAGCCCGGAGGGCGCCACATGGGCGGATCGGCCCTGAGGGAACCACGAGGGGCCGGCTCAGGGCGGCGCGGCCAGGTACTTGGGCGGCGCGGCCGGGCCAGGATGCCGACTCGACTGGGGTGCCTCAGCACGCAGGGATGGCGGAGCCGCGAGGCACCTATGGCACATGGAAGAAGGCTGGCCGGTTCGACTAGTGGTGTTGTGGGGCACGCGGGGTGTGCGGGGTGCGCGAACGGTAGAGTGGCGGGGCGCGTGGGGCGCTTGGACGTCGGCTCGGCCGGGGCTCGGAAGGGCACCAAGAGGGGTGCAGGAGTCATGGAAGGGGTGGCAGCCGGGTGGTAGGGCGCAGTGTGACGAGAGCACAGCTCGAACGAGGTTCGGCGCGGCTCAGACAGTTCGGAAGGTGGGTGGCACGACCAGCGGGCAAAGCGGCTGGGGCGGCTCAAAATCCAAAGGGCGGTGCGGTTCGGGCAGGGGAGATGGATCCTCGCGAGGGAAGCACAGGTTTCCTTCGTTGCCTTCGTCACCTCATTGCCATGCCAAAGAACATCACAATGTAGATCGACGGAGGGGTCGAACCACATTGGATTGGTCTGTACCCTCCACAATTATGGTGATAGAAAATGTTCCCAAGAATGAGGCACAACAACCCTCCCACAAAAGGAAAACATCCTCGTACATCATTTGGAAAGAAATGAAGAACATGGGAATAAATCATACATAAATAAAATTAAACGCCTACCATGATCGTTGTTCGTCGACAGAGTTGTAGGGAAGAAGACGAAGTTGTTTTCATTTGTCGCGTCTGCCGTACACTTCCAATCTATGCTCGTGTGTCGGTTTGTTAATGAAAATTATGAGGGAATGTCAGTCGTCGAAGATGTCCCACGTCGGTTGCTTTTACAAGGTGCTTCCAAGGATGAAATCAAAGACACTCCCTTCCAGCGTTCTTTGTTGATCATTGGAGAGATTTCTCCCAGTGTCCTACTCTCCCATGTTCATCCAAGATGAATATGCCATGCCAAAATAATAGACTAAGTTTATCTATTATTTAACTGTTGGCACAAAAATTCAAAACAGTTTAAAAATAATAATTAATTGATGTGCTCAATTAATTAATGGGGAGTATTTGTCACCTTAATGGAACGTGTGTTGGCAGAATTAAATGTGTAGAGGAGGTCAAGAGGCCCCCCTCATTAATGAGGGGAGTTGAGAGGTTTTCAACAATTAAAATGGGGGATTAGTCCTGAGTGGTCCCCACCACCATATCTCCTCGTGGGAGGTTAGGTTCTGGTTGGGCCCACCGCCATAACCTCTCATGGGAGGTTATGTTCAGGTGGTCCCTACAAATCAACTCCCACAAAGAGGTTTAGTTCCTGTGGACCCCACCCCTAACTTCCACATGGTGGCTCAAAAATAAAAAAAAGTGCAGTAAATTTTATTTTATTATTTTCCACAGATAACACAAAAACTATCATTCATTCTCGACCCACTGTCGTCGAGGTGAAAGTCTCATTAAGCGAATACCGGTGCTGCGAGTTCAAAAGAGCCATTGGATTACAGTTTCGAGCACCGGTTCAAAAGTTATAAAAACCCGCTCGTACGTTTATTGAACATACCTGAACAAATCTTCATAAATTGATTCTGGTCACTCCAGGCCTCAGAATCATGCATCTTTAATTTTCACGGACTCATAAATTCACATTTATTTAAAAGAAAAATTCATGAAATTTTTTGGTCATTATATATTCAAACCCATAAAATTTTCAAAACATTATAAAACCATTAAATCCACTAAAACCCAAAAAAATCCTCTAATAGGACCCTTAAACCATAAAAACCCGAATGAACCCTAAAAACTCCTAAAATCCCTAAAAACCAGTTAAACCCTAAAAATCCATAAAAACACTAAAATCCATAAAAAACAGAAAAACTAAATAACAGTAAAAATTCAGGAAAACCTCTAAAAAAATTAAAACACTAAAAACCCTAAAAATTCTCTAAAAACCCTAAATCCCTAAATAATACCTAAAAACCATGAAACCCATAAAAACTCTACAAACCCTATTAAAACATAAAAAATAATCCCAAAGGAACTGAAAACCCATTGAAAACACTAAATTATATTAACCCCCTAAAACCCATAGAACCCTAAAAATCCTAAAAATCATAAAAAAACTACAATCCCAAAACCCTATACCCTACAACCCATACCAAAATCCCTACACCCTAAACCATAAAACCAATACAATAATTAACAAACCATACACACAGAACCCTATATCCTACACCTTAAACCCCAAACTATACCCAAAAAACCCAAAACACAACACCCAACACCTTAAACCCTTAACCCTAAACTCTATTCCATGCACCCTACACCTTATTCACTACATCATTAACCTTTTACCCAACACCTTAAACCATAAACCCTAAACTCTAAACCCTAAACACTAAACCCTAAACCCTCAACCATAAACCCTAAACCCTAAACCCTAAACACTAAACCCTAAACCCTAAACCCCAAAACATACACCATAAAACCTAAAAGTCCCTAAAAATACTAAAACCCTAATACTCTAAAAATCCTATAAACATTAAACAACATAAAATACCCAAACCCCCCCCCCCAAATTCCAAAAATATTCTATAACCCATAAAAACATAGAATTCCCTAAAAAAATTACCCCACCGATAATATCCTAAAAACTCTAGAAAAACATAAATGACCGTAAACTATTGGATCAAAATATAGATGTAAATGTATATGAGATGGAAGAATACAATAGGGAAGGTGGTGAATTTTATGATTAAATGTTCGATATTTTAACTCCTAAGACATAGTTTAAGATATATTAAAATAATACAATTCACAAATACTGTTATGAAACAATAAAATTGATTGGAATGGTCCTGAATCCATTGGATATAATATAATACCACCGGTTTTAAAAACAATTGTATTTGAATTGAATAAAATGATCAGAGTATAAAAAATTTAAATGATTCTACCATATATAATATCGAATTTATTAATACAATATATAATATAAATGAATGTTTTATAATTAAAACAAATAAAATATAAATTATTATTATTACAAATTGGAAATACAATTATTTCCTTTCTATTACAAATAGTAGCAGAAAATAAAATGGAATTTAAATTCTTATATAACAAAGAGTAGGTTATACTTTCTGCTAGGATAAGACGTGTATCTTACCACCACCCAGGTAATCCCTCGATATGATGATCAACACATATGTCTTCCTATCCATAGATTTCCTCGATTAAGAAGGTAATCAACACCTTTGTCTTTCAAATACTTGAAAGCCCTTGATACAATGATCAACAACACTATCTTCTTATCCTCGAAATCCATCTATTGTTGTCATGATGATCGGTTGCACAAAGAAATAAAAATGAATTATTGAAATAAAATAACTAGGAAAAAGATGTTCACATATTGTATCTTCAATTATTTTCACATGGTGAAAGAGAGAGGTTACACCATCTCTCTCTGGAATCAGAATAGTGTCTAGTATGTTCCATAATCCATGTCTTTTATTCTCTAGTTCAAATGAAATCCTATTTATTGGTCTCCTGCCCAACAGTCATATTTTATATCAATGGTCATATTTCTCCGAAAAACTCAGTGGGACATGGAAACTATGAATTATAATGGTCAAAACAAAAAGAATAACTGACATCATTTTCTTTAGTATATAACTAACTCCAAGGCATATTTTTTGTTAGAAAACAATTAGTATAGAAGTATGAAAGAATGAGTTTGATGAATATGTAATGAATGAGTAAAAGGATGATGTGAAAAATTTATGTGGTATTGGAGTAAGTCATAATTACAATACAATTCATGAGTACAATACATAACGTGGTTGTGATGCATATCACTAATGCAATACATAGCATGGTTACAATGAATAACGTGATTTCAACCTATAATTTAATTACGATGTATATCATGGATAAAATAGAAGGTTACAATGCATAAAATGAATATAATGCATATCATGATTATGATTTATAACATGGTAATGATGTATAACATAATTATGATGCATATCATGATTATGATGTATAACATGGTTACGATGTATAACATGATTATGATGCATATCATTATTATGATTTATAACATGAACATGATGTACAACATGGTTATGGTGCTTAACAAGATTATGATGCATAATGTGGTTATGATGAGAAACAATAGACGTGATTATGATGAGAAACAATATATGTGATTAAGATGAAAAAAAACATATGTGATTATGATGAGAAACAACATATGTGATTACGATGAGAAACAACAAGTAATTTGTGATTTCCAAAAAAAATGATGAATGGGAACGTCGAAACACATTTTGCCTCAATGATATCCCACTTTTTGGAAAGAAAAAAAAACAAAACAAATAATAATGACTATTCTCCCCCTAATTTTTTAACTCATATGAAAGTAATAGTTATTATCACTAGTTCCAACATAGGATAAAAATATAAATAAGGATAATAATCTATTTACTTTTACCTGTGAGTTCTCCCCCTGAATATTGTATTGACCCGTTTTCCTTTTATATGAAAAAAATATTTTTTATAAAGCAATTTCTTCTTTTACAAATTATTCTCCCGCTTTTTGAGTTTCAAAAATAATAAGGGAAAAAATTTTATTCCTATAATGAGTTAGAGAAAAAAAGTATAAAAAACAATAGAAATTACTTGAAATGAAATATGATTTTATTACAATAAGATATTAGAAATTCATTCTTTCTCATTTTGTTTTTCCAAGAGGATGAAAAATGAGAGCTTCATATTCATGAACTCGTTTCTCTCCTCCATCAAATTTTCAAGAGCTTCTTGTTGAGCCTTCACCTTCACATCCTTTTCTGCAATAATCCATTCTTTTTTTGGATCCTTTCTTAATGAAGTCAATTGATTACCGCATGTGATTTGATCTTTACTTCTTATGAATTGTAATTCTCCATTATAACTCTATAGGCCATATCTAATATTAAAACTCCATTTAAGAGATTTTTTTTGTTACATCCCTTTTCCAATTTTGCATTTAGAAATTCAATCTATTTAGAGGATATTCTTTTTTTTGGTACTCTGTCTTTGAAAGGTTTCAACATTATTATTCAAATCTGTGACCAACTTTTGGAAGACTGAATTGAGATCATTTACATGCATCACCAATTCATCATGATTGTCCACATGATTCTTTAGATTACCATAAATGGTGTACGAACATTTATCAACTTTTTTACAAGTCTTTCTATGCTTGACAACACATTCTTTGAACACTTTAAAATCAACTTCATAATCCAAAAAACCTACATATGAGAGTCTGGAAAAATCTGTTCCTTCATTATGAATAGCAGCAATGATATCTATCCTGGCTTCAATTTTTTTTAAATAAGGGTATAATATTTTCTAATATATTCATGGCTTGTTTTATATATTAAACTCCCTTTTCTATTATTTTTCTTTCTAAATTGGTATTTTCATTGTATTTCAGAATTTCTCCAAAATGAGTTTATATAGAAAAAAAATAGTAGGTTGATTCCTATTATTATCAGATTCTTCTTCTTCTCCTTTATCTGATATTTGAATTAATTTCTTGGAAATATCCATTTGAGATTCTCCTTTTGATGACAGAGGTTCAGGAGATGGAAAAATAAAGGGTGTGGATTCTAATTATTTCTGCTGAAATATTTTTCTTGTTTGCAACATCATTCTCTTCCAATTGTTATTCTTCTTCTCAATGTTATTCCTCAAGATGTTCTTATTCATCTTCTTTAGTTTCTTGATTGAGACTTAGGGTAGCCAATTGTTATGTTTCCAATTTCTCATTCGCATTCTCTGTTGGATCAAATGGATTTTGAACAGCCGGTTCCTTTATGAATATTATAGTTATGTCTTCATAAGATATCTTTATAAGAATATCAATATAAATAGAATGAGCCTTTATATTATTCTTTATATTTTTATTTTCTTCTTATATTAAGGTATCTCATTCTCTTATTTTCCATCTAGGGATTTAGTAGGGTCCAAACCGAATTGAGGATCACCTTCTTTCCTTTCTTCCTTCTTCTTCATCCCCACTGTCACAACCTCATCTGATACTAATTTTTTTTATTTCATGGAGGTTGTATCCTTGTCTATTATTCTTTTTATTGATGTTGATTTTGATGTTTTTGAATGTTTTTCACTCCCTTCAGCTATTTATTTTTCCTTCCCAGCTTCCTGATATTTCTCAAAACATTTGGGATTCATAATTAAATCATAACATGAGTCTCCTGATCATATCCTTACTGATGAGAGGCTTCTTGAATGTTTTTGGATATTATTTAACTGAGAAATTTTAGAAAAATAGAAAATATTTCAAAAAAATTCCTATGATAGTAGGAAACATGATCATGTGATATTTGATTTCACTTGTTTTATGTTTCTTAATGGTCAATAAAATAAAACTCATAAGATTGAACATCATCATATTCACAAGGTTTCCAAGAACATAGACATCATACATTCATAGCTTCTTTATCACCCTTTCTCGGTACTAGTAAACCATAAATTCCTAGTAAAATGAAACTATTGTCAGCTGATTTAGCTTCCTCTTATCATTATAAATCTCAAAAAGATATTCCTCTTCTTTCCTTTTATCAAAATCCCATCTAGTTTTGGTAATTTTTCGGAGGGACAAAGAGAATCACCCTTAGATGAAACTCCAAGGAAATAAGCTGATTGTTTTTTTGAGGATATGTATCTCTTATCACCCATCATAAATGATACCTCGAGTTCATTATCCATCTCTATTGTCTTATATTATTGTAACAATCTCACATAAAAAACAAAATCTTGATCTGATTTAGGTCTTTCAATACAGAGAGTTTACCATCATTGGAAATTTATTATCACTTTAAATGAAGAATCATAAGTCTCGTAAAAATACTGACACTCAATCCTTTCATCTAGAAATTTCATAGAAGATAATTTTTTGTAGACATTTGTTTCAAAGATGAAGAAGTTGAATCAGACTTGAAATACTTAGAAAACAATCATGAACACTGATGTTTTTACTAGAATGAAAGCTAAGGACTTATCTGATTATGAAGACTGAGGTAAACTCTAATTACAAACTGTGATAGCTATTTATAGAGCATCATAACATTTAAAAAGTTTAGAAGGATTTAGATTTGGGATGGGTCATGATTTTCTCTTCTAAATAGTAATTTGACAGTCAAGATTAGATATAAAAGATACAATTGTTGTGAATGAGATTGAAATATTGAGGTTTTCCTTATAAGAAAATTTATTCACGATGAAACCGATTGAAATACCAAAAATTTGAAATATAATGGACAATATAGGGTTTTTAAGAAATATTATACATGTTCGAGTATTTGGATACATATATAGGATTCATTATATTTTTATTATGATAAAAAAAAAAAATTAATACCAATGAAAATATTAATACCAATACAATTTTAAAAGAAATAAAATTATAATACCGATAAAAACAGAAACTGATAATCATTAAATCGAAAAAATGTAAACCAATAAAACATGAAACCTATAAAATGTAATACCGATAAAACATGAAACTGATAAAATATAAAATCAATAAAACATAATACCGATAAAATATGAAATCGATAAAACATGAAACCAATAAAATTTAAAAGAGATAATATATGAAACCAATAAAATATAAAACTAATAAAATATAAAACCAATAAAATGAAAAACCGATAAAACATGAAACCAATAACATGTAAAACCAATAAACCATGTATACTCCCCCTTTGTAAAGGAGTAACTTCATGTAAGGAGATGGTTTAAATAGGAAGTAGATGTGAATGATTACATTTTAGGGATCATTCCTTGCTTCTGTTTAATATATTCAAATATATCAAAAGATAATGGTTTAGTAAAAATGTTTGCATGTTTTTCTTGCATTTTGATGAATTGTAAAATAATGTCTCTTTTTAGTGTGTGATCTCTAAGAAAGTGATGCCTAATATATATATGTTTTTTTTCATGCGAGTGAAGTGTAGTGTGTTTACTTAGATCAATTTCACTAGTATTATCACATAGTATTTGTGTTTTGGAAAATATCATTCCATAGTCAGTGAGTGTGTGTTGCATCCACAACACTCGAACAAAACAACTTCCGCCTACTACATATTCAGCTTCATCAATGGAATGTGATACTGAATGTTTTTTTTGCATGACCAAGAGACTAATGAATCTTCTAAGAGATGAAATGTTCCAGATGTACTTTTTATATCAATTATACAACTACCAAACACAACATCTGAAAAGCATTTAAAAAAACACATCTAAAAGAATAAAATAGTCCTAAATCCGTAGTTCCTTTTAAATATAAAAAAATTCATTTTATAGATTTTGAATGATATTCTTTTGTATTTTCTTGGGTATCCTACAACAAGAATACAGAAAACATTAATTCTGTAAGACTAGTAGTTATGTATTGTAAGGTTCTTATCATTCCTTTGAATATTGTTTGATCAACTAATTTCCCAGTTTTATCAAGAAAAAGGGTATTTTAGTTTTCAATTGGAGTACTAATAATTTTTGTGTTATCATATACGTACATTCAATGTAAATCTTTGATATAATTATATTGAGATATAGAGGTCCCTATTAGATTTTCAGAGACTTGAAAACCTTAATAGAATGTTAACTCACCCATCATACTCATTTCAAACTGAGATTTCATGAGATTCTCAAAATAATCAGTTAGGTATTGTAGATTTGATCCAAATATAGTGCCATCAACATAGATTTGAATAATAAAAATATTTTTGTTTTCCATTTTTATAGAAATAGTTGGATCTGTAGTTCCTTTAGGATAGTTTTTTTTGTAAAATTAATCATGTATGTCTATCATACAGAGCTATAAGGGATTGTTTAAGGAAATATAAATAATTGGTATGCTCAAAAACATGATCAGGATGTTTTGAGTCTACAATACTTAGAAGTTGTTCTATAAAAACTTATTCCTGTAAATATAGAAGAAGAAATGAACATTTTACATCCATTTAAAAAACATTGAATTTAAATAATGCTAAAAATGATAATTTAATAAGAATATATTCATGCCTATCTACGGAATCATATGTTTCTTCATAGTCTATTCCCTCTTTTTGATTATAGCCTTTAGCAAGAAGTCTTTATTTATTTATAATAATGACTTCATTTTCATCACACTTGTTTCTGAAAACCCATTTTACTCCAATTATAGTTGTTTATTTTGGCCTTTCAACCATGGTACAGAATTTATTCCTTTAAAATTCATTTAGTTCATCTCACATCGTTTTAATCCAATCGTCATCACTTAAGGATTCATTAGAAGTTATAGGTTCAAATTGGGATAGAAAATAATGATATTCTATTTCATGTCATAAGGTATTTCGAGTCCTTATGGGTTGATTTACAGCACCGAAGATATTTTCACTTGGTTGATTCCTAAGAAACAATTGATGTCGGTTTTGTAAAACTTTTTCATGAATATAAGGTAGAAAGTATTCTGGGGTAATTATTTCAAAAATGTTTTCCAATGTTTTTCTTTTATCAGAAGAATTTTAAGTCAATGGTTTTAAATCAATTTGTGAAAACACATCTGTATATGTAGAAAGAGGTTTTTAAAAAACAATGGGGTGAGATTCATAAAATTTAAAAATCATGATTTCCTCAATAGTACAATAGTTTTTTAATTACTCTATTATCCTTAAAAGTAGTGGAATGACCTAAAAATAACCCTCCATCATATTTGGGTGAAAATTCAGGGAACTTATCAATATTATTCAATATAAATTTTTTTCATCCAAATAATCTAAATCAAGAAGCATTATAATTTTGGATAATATATAACTCATAAGGTGTTTTATTAAGAAAGTTCTAATTAAAACTCGATTTGTAGTATAACATGTTGTACTTACATCTTCAAACCAAAAATTCTTAGCAATTGAGTATTCAATCAACATGGTTCATGTCATTTTTTAAATAATATTATTTCTTCATTCTAAAACACCATTTTTCTAAGGGATTCTAGGAGGATAAAATCTATTAGTAATATCTTTCTTACTACAAATAGTTTTAAAATATGATTTTCTAAATTCACCACCATGATCAATTTCAATTGTTTTTAGTGGTAGGTTTTTTCTCATTTTAAACATGGTCTCTAAATGTTTTGGAATATTAAAAGTATTAATATTTCTTTATTAGAAAATAGAAACATGTAAATATGGAGTAGTCATTAACTATAAAAAATACATAGTATTTTCCCCAATACTTCATGTTTTTGTATGAAAAAAATATTCATGTGCGCTAACTATAATTAATTCATAGTTTAAACATAACTAATTGATTTATATATGGTTTTATGTTGCTTCCCATGTTGAGAAGGGTCACAGAAATTTGATGAATCAATTCTGAGATTGGGTAGATACTTAAAAAGTATTTTCTTTGAGAGTTTAAAATGGTTTATAAGGTTATAGTTTCCTATAATTCTATTCCATAACAAATATTGGTCTTCCATTACACTTAGTCTAGGTAATTCATGGCTCCTATGGTCTTCTAGGTTATGTCTGTATAAATTCTCAAGCCTATGGGAAGGGAGAAAGAATTCATCCTTGTAATTGTGAACTAAACATTTATCAATCCTAAAATTCACAAGTTAACCTTAATCATATAATTTACTAATGATTATAAGGTTGTTCTTAATACCTTTAATAAACAAAACACTTGAAATTTAAACATTTCCAAGAAGAAAAATATTAACTACACCAATGATCTTTCCTTGAGAATTATCTACAAAGATCACTCTTCCACCATAAATTTTAAGGATCTTCTCAAATAAATATTTATTTCCAGTCATATTTAGAGAACATCTATTATCCATGTACCAATTATACTTGTTATTGATATACTTTTGTTTTCCTGAAAAATTAATCAATTAGATTTTTGAAACCCAAACTTATTTTGATCTAGAAATGGTAGATAAAAGAACCTTAGGAATCCACATTTTTTTTGAAATGTGAGATTTATGAAATTCTAAAGATTGGGTTTTATTAATGGAATAATTTCTTTCCCAATGTCCCCCACTCTGACACTTATTTAAAAATGGGGCACTTTTCGGAATGAAATAGTTATATATAAAAATAGGTTTTGAGAAAGAATAACCTATTCCAGAATTATTTCTTAGAGAATGAATTTGAGAATAAATCTAGTCAAACATTCCTTTACCAGAAGCAATGTTTGAGAAAATATTCTTAAGAGGAAAAAATTAAAATTTTAATCTAATGACTAAATTATCATTCTCACAAGATATTATTTTGGAGTGGGTTTTTGTTTCGAAATCATTTTTCTCTAAAAAATGTTTTCTAGTGTCTTTATAATGTTTATCTATCTCAGAAGTTTCATCCAAATGGTTTGTTAAAATATTTCTTAAACCAATATTTTTCTGATCATGATCTTTTGAATGATCTCAGACATCTTTTGTAATGATAGATATTCTAGAATAATATTTTATCATGATTTTTCTGGAGTTTGAAATTATCATTCTTAAGTATTTTTAAAAATATAGATACTTTTTTAAAATATGGTAAATTATCATTTGATGAGGAATATTCTTCATTCAAAGAGTTAGAATATTTATCAATAGGATAATTGGAATTTAAAGATGCATTTGTAAGAGATCCTACATTGTGTGCCTTAGACATGAGACAATTATTTTCAATAGGTAGTCTGGCTATAAGTCCAATATTATTCTGAATAGAAGATTCATATTCTGAAGATTCTTTTGAAGAGTCACTACCACTGGCACTCACAGTATCATTTTCTATGAATTATTTTATATTCCTATATTTTTAATAAATTTTATTATTTCTTTTGTAATGTTTACCCTTTAGGTCTTTCCTTTTGTGCAATGTAAAATATGGCGCAATATGACCTACTCTTCTCCATTCATAACAAGTTACTTTTGAGTATTTCTTGTCCTTTCTAACATTCTTTTTGAATATGTACTAAAAATATTTTTTTCAAAAAATCTTGTTCATTCTTTGAGAAATATTGTCTAGTTCATTCTTTAAATGTCCAGTTTCACAATATTCTAATATAACAATGGATTTTTATATCTTTAGATAATGTAACCATTTCTCGTGTCTTGGCTTTAGATATATAAGTAAAAGCTACTCTTCCATTACCTTTATTATTATTATTAAAATTTCATATCTATTCATTCTTGTCTCATTCTATAAGAGAGTACCAAATAATTCATCAATAATTATTTGAGTAACTTTCTTGTTCTCATCAACACCTTCCCTTTTTGAAACCCACTTTTTTGGCATGATATAAACAATATTTTCCACAAGTATCTCATTATGATGACCATTTTCTCCCATATATTGAAGATTATTGACCATTTTCAGAAATCATTGTTGAACCTTGCATACTTGTTCTCCATAAGGAAAAACATAACCATGATATTCTGCTCGGATCATGGATCCTCTGGTTTCTATAACTTTGGATGTTCCAAAATGTGTGACTTCTAGTTTCTTCCTGATATAGTTGGAAACTTCACATTATGATATCTGACTATATATTTTCCTGGTCATAGAACATGACAAAGTATTTCATACCTAGTAATTTAGTTGATAATCTTGTTTCTCTTGGTTAATGATGGTTCTGACTTCAATGTCTGGTATTCTGTAATCTCTAGTGAGCACCAAAAAATTATCTACTATAGTTTTAATAAAAAATTTCTTCATTAGATCTCTCCAGTACTCATAATAATTTCCATAAAAAATAGGTGGTCTTTTTGGGTTTAGATTATCAATTGATCCTATAATCATTCCTTCCAACATATAAAACTACACTTTTCCACTCAACACATTAGTGTAGTATGTAAATATAAACAAAGGTATTATGAAAAAAAATATAATTGTCTTAAAGAAAGAAATAAATTATGCAAAACATATAGTGGAATCCTGCTGTGATGCCAATTTTTGGATCGAAATATAGACGAAAATGTATATGAGAAGGCACAATAACAGGGGGTAATAATAGGTATAAATGTTTTGTATTTAAACTATTAAGTCTTTGTTTAAGAGATCCTAAATAAATACAATTCACAAGCCCTATTGTGAAACAATTCAAAATGATCAGAATAGTCTTAGATTTGATTGATATAATATGATACCATAGGTTATTATAAAAAAATTTATTTGAATTGAATATAATGATCAGAGTATAAAAATGTAAATGATTCTACCATACAACATATAGAATATTTTAATACAAAATGTATTGTAATTGAATTTATTGTAATTAGAACAATTACATCAGAAAAGAATATAAATACAAGGAGGAAATAAAATGATTTACTTTCTATTTAAAATAGAAACAGAAAAGAAAAGGGATATTCTAATTATTTTATCACAAATAGTAGGGTATAATTTCACCTTGGATAAAGATATTTATAAACACCATCCTGGTAATCCCTCGATATGATGATCGATACGTCTGGCTTCCTATCCACAGAAGCCATAAATTAAGAGGGTAATAAGCCCCTCTGTCTTTTAAAAACATGAAATACCTCGATAAAACAATCAAAATCACCATTTTCCTATCCACAGAATCCCTCAGATGTTATCCCAATGATAGATCACACAAATAAATACAAATCACTTATTGAAATATAAGAACAAGGAACAAGACGTCCACATCTTGTATCATCACGGTTTTTCGTACTGTGCAAGAGAGTGGTTACACAATCTCTCTCTAGAATCACAATAGTGTCTTGTATGTTAAAACATCCATTTCTTGTATTCTTTTGATAAAATGACCTCCTATTCAGAGTCCTCCTATCCAACAGTCATATTTGCTTTCAACCGTTTTATTTCTCTGAAAAACACGGTGGGACCCGAACACCTGAAATTATTACGGTAAAAAATATATTCATGAAATCATTTTGATTAGTAAATAACTAAATCCATGACATCGTTTTGGTTAGAAATCAATAAGTACAGAAGTATGAAAAAATGAGTATGATGAATGTGTAATGTATGAGTAGGATGATAATGTGAAACATGTATTTGGTATTGGAGTAAGACATAAGTACAATGTAATTCATTAGTATGATACATTACATGGTTACGATGCACATCCTGGATATGATACATTTCATGGTTATGATGAATAATTTGATTATGATGCTTAATGTAATTACAATGTATATCATTGATATGATACATGGTTACAATGCATAACATAAATACGATGTATATCATGATTACGAGCTATAACATGGTTTCAATGTATAACATGATTACGATGAATATCATGACTACAATGTATAACATGGTTAAGATGTATAACATGATTATGATGCATATCAGGATTACGATGTATAACAAGAATATGATGTA
Source organism: Viscum album (assembly GCA_963277665.1). NCBI lineage: Eukaryota > Viridiplantae > Streptophyta > Magnoliopsida > Santalales > Viscaceae > Viscum > Viscum album. The sequence goes on from OY728120.1 coordinate 1,593,977,685, forward strand.
TAACTTGGTTATGATGCTCAACATGATTACGGTGCATAATGTGGTTACCATGAGAATCAATATACGTGATTATGATGTGAAAAAATATATGTGATTACAATGAGAAAAAACATACATGATTACGTTGAGAAACAACATATGTGATTACGATGAGAAAAAACAAATGTGATTATAATGAGGAACAACATATGTGATTATGATGAGAAACAACATATAATTTTTGATTTACAAAACCAAAAGAAGAATGGGAAATTCCAAACACATTTTGACCCAAGGAAAACCCCATAAAAGCCCTTAAATGTCCTTAAACACACTACGTACCCAAAAAATACTAAAAAAATCCAAAAATACACCCTTTTATTCTCGAAAAAATCATAAAAACCATAAGAACCCAACAAAAAACCGAAAAATTCCTAAAATTCATAAAAACCCAAAAAATTAAAATACACCATAACCCCTAAAAACCCCTAACACCCCCAATACCCTAAGATCCCCCCCCCTAAAAACTAAATAAACCATAAAACCCTAAACAAATTCTAAAACCCTAGAAAACCATAAAAATGTCTAAAAACCATTAAAATAAGAAACACCTAAAAAATACTAAAACCCATAAAACACTAAAACTCCTTAAAATATTTGAATGAACCTAACCCCCTCCCAAAAATCCTAAAAATAACCTAAAACCCCAAAAAACATGAACACCATAAAATCCATATATACCCTAAAATCTCTTAAAACAAAAAAACCCAAAAAACCCCTAAATACCCAATAAACTCATGAAACCAAAATAAAAAAACATAGAATCCCTACAAACCCTTTAAATTTATAAAAGGCCATAAATCAAAAAAAAATTGCTTATAATACACAAAAATATAACCTAACACTCTAATAAACTAAAAATCTGTTAAATCCCTAAAAATCATGAAAACCCCAGGAAACCATAAAACCATTAAAGACCCTAAAAACACTAAAAAACCCAAAAACATAAAAAACCCCCTAAAACTCCTAAAAACACTAACAAATCATTAAAACCCATAAAAATTTCAAAATACACTTTAGACCCATAAAAAACTCCCCAAAAGAACCTAAAAACCTGAACATACCCTAAAATAACCTAAAATACCTAAAAGACCCTCAAAACCATAAAAACTATAAAAACCCTAAAACCCAAAAAATAATTTTAGAAACCTAAAAACCTTATAAAAAAACTAAAAGCACTAAAAACCCAAAAAATCCTAAAACCCCTAAAAACCCCTAAACCCCCCTCCCCAAAATAAAAATCCCCATTAAATCAAAAATCCCAAAAAATCCATAAATAATCAGAAAATTTTATAAAACCCATAAAATACTAAAAAACTATAAAACCTATAAAAATGCTGAAAGAATCTAAAACCCTAAAAATATCCAAACCAAATCTAAAAACCCTAAAGGACCATAAAAACCATTAAAACATGAAATCCCCTAATAGAAAATAAAAAAAATAAAAAACACTAGGACACTAAACAACCTAAAACCCATAAAAACCAAAAAACCAAAAAACCCCTAAAAAATATCAAAACGCAATAAACCATAAATCATCATAAAACCCCATAAAACCAGTTAAAAAACATAAACCTATAAAAACATAGAAAAACCTAAAAACAAGAATAAAAATATCAAAATCCAAAAATTCTAAAAATCTTAAAACCCCTAACAATCCCTAAAATACCCTAAACCCCTACAAAAGCCTAAAACCCCATTCAAAACCGTCAAAAATTATAAAAACCCTACAAAATAATAAAAAATTATAAAAACCCAAAAACCCTAAAAGAAGATTAAAACCCAAAAATCCCAAAAAGATAAAAAATCAAAAATTATTTATAAAAACCTTAAGAGAACCTAAATACACTTAAAAAACCCTATAAACCCCCCAAACCCAAAACACCCAAAAAAACCATAAAAACCAAAAACCACCCGCAAAACCCTAAAACACTTATAAAATAAAAAAACCAAAAACAAGAAACCTTAAAAACTAAAAATCATAAACCCCTAAAAACACTAAAAATTCTTAAAAAAATACCAAAAATACTAAAAAACCCCAAAAAACATAAAACACCAAAAAACCCTCTAAAATATCTTAAGCCCACCAAACCCCTAAAAGACCCTAAAACCACCTAAAATTTCCTAAAAGACATTAAATACCAAAAATACCTTACAAACCCAAAATACCATAAAAGTACCTAAAACCCCTAAAAAGTACAAAAAATACCACAAAACCCTTCAACAGCATATAAAACCTTTAATTCCCTAAAACCATAAAATATTATAAATAAGAAAAATCCCTCAAACTCATGAAAACCATAAAAACTCTAGAAACCCTAAAACCCCATAAAACCATAAAAACTGTAAAAACCTGAAAAACACTAAAAATCAAAAAACAATCATAAAAACCACTTAAGAAAACTTATAACCATTAAAAAACCCAAAAAACTCAAAAAATAACTAATCACCCTATAAACTTATAACCCCCATAAAATCACGAAAAAAACCCGCAAGCAATAAAAAATCCCTAAAACCCTCGAATAACCCTAAAAACCCTAAAATCATAAAAAACATAAAAACCCTAAAAACCCTAAAACACCAAAACACCATAAAACACTTAAAACAATAAAATCCCAAAAACAATAAAACCCCCAAAACACGAAAAACCCAAAATAAAATAAAAAAATATAAAAACTCCTTAAATCCCTAAACCCCCTAAAACTATTAAATCCTTAAAAGAACTAAAAATTCCCAAAAATCCCAAAAACCCAGAAAAATATAGAAACACTACAATAAACTAAAAACCAAAAAAACCTACAAAAATCCCAAAGAACCCAATTTTTTTTTAAAAATACTAAAATGCTTAGAAATACAATAAAACCCAGAACCCCTAAATATTCCTAAAAACCATAAAAACATTAAATACCATAAAACCCCTAAAAACACTTTAGAACCCTAAAACCCCTAAAACCCAAAAAAACCCCAAAACCCAAAATATCTATAAAACCCTATCAAGTTTAAAAAACCCAGAAAAACATTCAAACCCCAAAATAGTAAAAATTCTAAAAAATTCTAAAATACCCTAAAAACACTAAAATATCCAAAAACCCCTAAAACACCTAAAATCCCCTAAAACCTATAAAAATACTAAAAATACATAAAAGAACTTAAAACAGTTAAAACCCCCAAAAAACTTTAAAAACTGTAAAGACTAACAATACCAAAAAACCCCCTCAAAACTGTTGTAAACCCTAAAAAAACTAAAACTCATAAAAACAATTAAAAGTCACTAAAACCCCTTAGATAACTAAAAATAATAAAAAACTAAAACCCCAATGAAACCAAAAATCACTCTAAACCCCCTAAAATAACAATAACCCTAAAACCCAATTAAAACCCTTAAACCCCATTAAAACCATAAAAATGCCCTAATAACCACAAAGAACCTAAAACTCAAAAAAACCTCTAATAACCCAAAACGGTAAAAAAAACACTAAAACCCAAAAATCCTAAAAAGACTTAAAAAATCATCTGAAACCCCTAAATACCCTAACACACAAAAAGCATCTAAAAGACCCTAAACCCCCAAAAACCCTATAAGACCCTAAAAAAAATAAAAACCATTTATTACCCCAAAAGACTAAAAACACCTAAAAGACCCGAAAATAGTTTAGAAACCATAAAATACAATAAAACCCAAAAAAACCCTGAAATACCATAGGGGACCCTAAAAATCCTAATAGACACTAAAACCCTAAAACCCGTAAAGAGACATAAAATCCATGAATACACCTAAAAGAACATATAAACATAAAGTACCACAAAACCCTAATGTAACCTATTAAATTCGTTAAACACTAAAGGACCTTGAAAACCTTTAAAACTATAAAGAACCCTAAAACCCTAAAAATCATAAAAACCCATAAAAACCCTACAAACACCTAAATGACACTAAAACCTTAAAACCCTAAAAGAAGATAAAATATCTTTAAAACAAAAAAACCATAAAAATACAACGGAATATTTTAGAAACCTTAAAACCCGCTAGAACCCCCTAAAAACCAAAAAAAATATTTAAAACCCAAAAACACCATAACAAATCCTAAACACACTAAAATATCCAAAAGATCCTAAGGACCCAAAACCCCCTTAAAAGAACCTCAAACTCCCTAAGAGTCCCTAAAACACAAAAAAACATTAATAAAACCAAATTACATTTAAAACCTATAACGTCTATAAAAATATTAAAAAATATAAATGATTAAAAAAATCATAGAAAGCTAAAAAAACAAAAAATACATTAAAAACATTAAAAATATATAAAAACCCTAAAAATACTTTAAAATATCTTAAAAAACTAATATCCCTTTGAAACCTAAAACCACTAAAAACCCTAAAAACATTTTGGACACCTAAAAACACTAAAAACTACTTAAAACCCTAAACCCCACCCCCATGAAAACAATGAATTCCATAAAAAATAAAAACCCCTAAAAACCTAAAAACACTAAAAACCCCCAAACCCATAAAAAACCATAAAAACCCTAAAATATAATAAAAAATACGAAAAATTTCCAAAATCCCTAAAAAATATAAATACTATAAAACAACTATTTTTTTCAACTAAACCCAAGACGAGAATAAACACCATAGTATCCTAACATCCATAAACCCATTAAACCCCCCCAAACATTAAACCCTAAACACAAAAAAAACTCAAAAAACATAAAACCCTAAAAAGAAAAAAAACCCCCATAAAACACAAAAAAAACCTTACATTCCTAATTACCCCAAACCCTAAAAACCCCTTATAAAAGTAAAAATCTAAAAAACCCCTTAAAACCCACTTAAAATAACAAAAAACACTAAAATTACAATAAACCCATTAAAATATCATACACTCCCCTTGAAACATGAAAAACCCTAAAATCCCTAAAAATCATGATTTCCTATAAAATACCATAACAAACCCTAAAACCCCTGAATCCCCTAAAACTCAAAAAATCCGTAGATGCTGTACAAAACCCAACTATTATAAAGAACCATATAGATCCAAAAACTCGTAAAACACCATTAAAACACTAGAAATAAAAAAAATAAAAACACTAATAGAATCTAAAAACCTAAAAGAACCCAAATGTCCCTAAAAACCATAAAACAAAAAAATACACCAAAATCCCTTAAATAATAAAATAACCAAAAAACCCTAAAAGAAAATGAAATTCCAAAAATACCCTCCAAGTACCCTAAATACCTTAAACCCCCTAAAGGAACCTAAAACCCTCAAAAACCCCAAAAAATCTATAATGGCAGTTAAGAAACCAAAAATCCTTAAATACCACTAAAAATACTAAAAATAATAAAAGGCCCTAATAGAGCCTAAACCCCTTAAAACCCCTAAAAAGAATAATGATCCCTATGAATTCAAAAAAACCCATAAATCACTAAAATCCACTAAATTACAATGGAAAACCCTAAAAAATAAAATTAATTAAATACTCGTAAAATAATTAAAACATTAAAGACCATAAAAATGTAAAAAACACGAAAACTAAAAAGTAACCTAAACCCCTTAAAATATTTAAAACCCAAAAAACTGAAAACAACCAATATCCCAACAAAAGTCATAATAATCCTTATAAAATCCTAAAAGACTAAAAACCCTAAAACCACAAAAATCCCTAACACCCCTAAAAGCACTAAAAACCATACAAACAATAATAGCCTGAAAACACCATAAAGATCCAAAAATCCTAACAGAACCAAAAAACCCACTAAATATCCTAAAACACCTAAAAACACAAAACAAGCCTAATATTCTAAACACCCTAAAAATTCTAAACACCCCTAGATATCCCTAAAAATTCTAAAACACCTAAAATCCCATAAAAACCCATAAAACCCATAAAAACTAAAATACCAAAATACCAAAAAATGTCTATAAATCCATAAAAATCCTTGAAAACCCATAAAATTCCATAAAAACCATAAAAAAATAAAACCCCTAAAATACCTAAATATCTAAAAAACCCAAAAAAACCTAACAACCCTAAAATATCTTGATAAAATAGAAAAAACTCCAAAAAACCCTAGAAACAGTAAAATCTATAAAATAAATCCAAAATGATCCAAAAAACACTAAATATACTACAAATTGCCCTAAAAAGCCTAGAACCCCCCAAAATTCCCTAAAACCCCATAAAACCCATAAAAGGCCATTAACTTTCTATAATAACACTAATAGAATCCTATAAAACACTAATCCCCATTAATTACCCTAGAAACCATAAATCTCATTGAAAACACCAAAAACATAAAACTTTCAAAACCCTAAAAAACTATTAGACCCCTATAATCCCATGAAAGCTCTAGAACCATAAAATATCTTAAAACATGAAAATAAAATTAACCCTATAAAACCTAGAAAATCATTAGAACTGTAAAAAAATCCATAAAATATTAAAATACAACATAAAAACACAAATCCCAAAAAAACTAAATAAAAACCTTAAAACCCCAAAAGAACCCTAAAACCCAAAAAAATATAAAACCACGAAAAACTATAAAAAATTATAAAAACCCTTCAGAAGACAAAACAAACTATAAAAACCATTAATCCCATTAAAAACCAAAAAACCCTAGAAACCCTAAATCCCATTTAAAACCATAAGAACACTAAAGAAAAAAAACACCTCTAAAAACTATAAAACACTTAAAATACCGAAAAACCATATAATAACTCTAAAACATCTGATAATCCCTATAAAAACCCTAAAATACCATAAAAAATCTTACAAACCGTAAAATGACTAAATTCCCATGAAAAATATAAAAACATATAAACCAAAAATATGATTAAAAAAAAAAATACTCGAAAAAATCTAAAAAAGAAGAAATTTAAAAACTCTAAATCAACCCTAAAATCCTCTAAAACCCCTTAAAACTATAAAAACCCAAAAAACGCAAACATGTCCAAAAAACCCCAAAAACACTAAAAAAATGAAAATTCTCTAAACCCTTATAAACCATAGAAATACATAATAAACTGTTAAATCCCCCAAAAACTCTAAAATCACTAACAACCATAAAAACCTAAAAACAAAAAAAAACAAAAAAACCCATAAAACCCAAAAAAATAAAAAAAATACAAAAACCCTAAAACCATTAATAAGCCACAAAAACCCTAAACATCCATAGACCCCCATGAAACCCAAAAAACCCTAAAAACCAGAAAAATCCAAAAACCTCTAAAACAACCTCATCCCCTCAAAAACCCTACAACAAATCAAAACCATAAAAATCCCTAAACCCTGTACCATACACCCTAAACTAGAAATGATACTCTATATAACCCACACCCTAAACCCTACACCTGAAAATTTATACCCAACAGCCTAAAACCTAAACCCCAAAACATAAACCCTAAACCCTACACAATACACCCTAGAACCTAATCCCTAAACCATAAATGATAAACCCAATACCCTACACCCTAAAAACATAACCCTACACACTAAACCCTACACACCACACCCTAAAATCTAAACCCTACACCCTATATATTATACCATAAACCCTTAACCCTAAAAGTTATAACTCGAACACTATAACCCACATCATAAACCATAAAACCTACAAGCTAAAACATTGACCCTAGACCCTAAAACCTAAACCATGTACCATAAACCCTATTCCATGAACTCTAAAACGGAAACCCTAAACTATAAACCCTAAACCTTATACAATACAACCTAAACCCAATACCCTAAAAACTAAAACCTATACCCTATAGGCTAAAACCTATAAAAATACGCTAAACCCGATACCCTACAGCCTAAACCACATACCCTACACTGTAAATCCTACTCCCTGAACCCTATACCCTGCACCATAATCCCTAAACCCTACAACCTAAACCATATACCCAACACCCTAAACCATTGACCCTAAACCATATACCATACACCCTAAACCCTATCCTCGATACCATATAAACAACACCGTAAACCATATACGTGATACCCATAAACCTAAAAACTAATCCCTACTCCCTAAAACCTACACCCTACACCCTATACCCAAAACACTATACACTAAACCCCAAACCATACACACAACACAATAAAAATTAAAAAAAGCACCTATGACCATTGATTGGAACCATGGTTGGGGTCTGAAAACTATGGAAATATCATATTTCCACTATTGTAGAACTATGGAGATTAGATCTATTATGATAGGCCATCACAATTTCCATGGTTTAAAACATTTTAGTTGGTCATGTATAGTAATAGTTTAAACCATGAAAATTTCATGCTATTACCATGGTTTAACCATGGAAATTGGAACCTCAAACCATGGTTAAAACTCTGGTATTTGGTGATATATTTCCACATTTTTAAACTATTCAAATTTCTAGCGATATCCATGGTTTATCTATAGGAATTGAACCCTAATAATATGGTAAAAAATTTCAATGTGGAAAATTTATATAAGCGGTTTAAACCATGAAACTTTCCAGCTACAAACATGGATAAAACCAAGGATATTTGTTTTGATATAAATTTTCAATATTTTTACAATTGTAAGATAATGAAACTCTTTAAACCATGGATATATTCTCTAGATTCCATAAAAAACACTTAATCTGGCACCTACAACTATTAGATTTCACATCCTCAAGATGTAATAAATTATGGAAAGAAGAAGATAGATTTCACTGTATAAAAACATTAATGAAATCAATATATAAATATATCACACTAAGAACATGAATGATTTAAATGTATAAACAAATCTGTTTTATCATGCCATGATATCATACTAATATAAAAAATTTCCAATTGAGAGTGGATATTTTAATAATTTTTTTCCCAAAATATAAATTACAAATTTGCGCATAAGTGAAAATGGAAATCCCATAAAAATGATGCTTTAATGTCATTACTAAGATCCTAGTCCAAAATAACAGCTCTAGAATTGATCACCCACTTTTGGGGAACACCATAGAGTCCATAAATGGTGAAATGGGTGGAAAGACACATGGAAGTAGAAAATAAATATTGGAAACAATTTTTAGGTTTCCAAAAATTAATTCTTATAAGATAATAAATTGATAAAATAAATGTTAGCATGATATTTTTAGAAAAAAAACCACTTTATTGGATGCTGATAAGTGATACCAAAAATTGAACTCTAAAGGGTCCAATATTAATATTAGTGAGATAAAAATGAAAAAAAGAGTGTGAATTTTATGTTAGAATTCAAAATTAACATTTATATTATCAATGAAAGCTTATTAATATTTTAATTATATGAATAATAAAATACTAAATCTTGTTGTAACATCATCGTATATTATAAAGTTGACATTAAAATAAACATGGTGAATTAAATTAGTTTATTTAAATCATTTTAAAATATATAAAAAGGAAAGATAGATTTCATTATTCATCCAATAAATATTTAATAGTTTTCATTTATATTTTTTTGACATATTAAATAAATTTTTAAGCACAAAAATGAGCATGTAAATCACTAATTACTACATGAAGAAAAATTTAACCCATTAATAAAGGGATTATATTTACAGGGAAATTAATTTAATTTTCAAAATTTTGTTATTAATATGATTTTAAAAAACATGTAAAATAATAATAATTAGAAACACCTAATGAAATGTTAAACAAAAAGAAGACACCCCAGGTAATCATTCTTGTCCTTGGAATTCATACATAGAACATCACAATTACAACATGAAGAAAATAATCCGGATTCCACCATTGAAGTTCCTTCAAAATATGTAGATATAACATTATGAACAATATTTAAATTCAATTATAATTGGATTCAAAAAATAATGGATAAAAGTTAATAGGTGAAGTCCCACGATTAATCATGGGAGAAATCGGATTGAGAATAATCCATATTGAATCCATTTCTTCCCATCCTTTTTAAAATAGTGAAACTCTAAGGCTCTAAAATATATCATACTTGTTTCCATCAATTTTTACATCTACAAACTATAAAAAAATAATGAAAAATGATTAATATAAAAAATAAATTTGTGTGACAACCACTTAAATCTTTTACGCATGAATAATTGTTCTAAAAAATAAAAATTTAGTTTTCTAGAAAATTAGTACAAGTTAATAATGAAATTTAGGAATTATTTTCAAAAAAACATCAGAATTCTTTTAAACTCTGTAGTGTACCAATAAAATTGAAAAACATTAGTATAGATTCTTATCTATTACTATTTAAGCTCAATGAAATTTATATGAGTTCAACCATGGAAAAAAATCAAATTATTATGTAGTTTCATGATTTCTAAAAACCATTTCAAATTAAAATAAGATCAACTATGTGATCAGATAGTGTAAATATATGAATTAGTATAAAAAAATTCCCCTTTACTCTTGAAAATTTAACCATATTTCTTCTATAAATTATCAAATTCGTCATTCGAAATTTTTAATTAATCCCTAGAAATTTTAATTTAATGAAAGTTGAACCATTGTTTTAATATAGATGAATGTGAAGAAAATATAATCTCCAATTACATATATAGTTATATTTTTATATTATCAATGTTTATGGGGTAGGGGTTTGTTAAAAGGAGTGGACATTTATTTTCTATGATATCAACATGAACCTTGAGAAAAAAATTAATTGATTTTTAAAATATTTAATACAGTAGTACCATAATTTAATTTTTCCCAAACAAATTATAAAGATAAATCCCTTATATAACCAAGAGTAGAATCCATAGAGGGATATAATTTTACGTTATCCTTATAACTCATGATTATATCCAAAATCCACATTTTTCCATGAAATCATCTCTCTTTAATAAAAAATGATAATTAAATGAAAATTAAATAGTGCTATAAAAGTAAAAAGGTAGGTATTTTACACTATATAAAAATGTAACCAATACATATTTAGACTAAATTACAAAACAACAATGCAATAATCATATATCAAAAACATAATAATGAATTTAAAATAAAACCTTAAATATTTCCTACAAACTATAAATCAAAATTTAAATAACCAATATATACTATTTTACCACATTTGAAATCACCCGTTATATAATTGAACAGATTAATCCTAAGTATGAATCACGATAAAGAAACTCAATCACATAGAAGGGGTTTTTCAACAATCAACAACATGTTATTAAATACTAGAAACCATGATCCAATTTTTTTTAAATTCATTAAATAATAATAATTATATAAAAATAATATTTTAATTTATCAAACCCATATGAGTGAAAAAATTACACAAATAAATAATATTGGAAAACTAAAACTATAGAAGAGGATAATTATTTAATTTAATTAAATAATAACATCTTCAAAATAAATCTATGATTATTGGAAAAATGTTTATTAACCTAAAAAATAAAAAGGATTTTGATACAATGGATGAGAAATGTAAATATATTTTTATAATATTAATAAATTGAATGTGAATTGTAAGAGTAATGAGATGTTGTACACCGAATTAAGGTAATACAATGTTGTTATACAATATAAAAATTAATCACATTGAATAATTGTTAAAATGATACTAGGGTAAACTAAAAATTCATTACTATAAGTGAACTATACATATATAAACTAAATTTTATTTTTTTTAAAATTTCATTAGGAATTTATATAAATAATAGTTTAATACCAAAACAGGTCAAATATATTTAGGGAAAATTTTCTCATACTGCGGAACTTCATAACTCAGTCCACCATAATCCCCTTGTATGATTCCATTACTATAGCTCAAACATAGAACAACTTTTCTAGTGATAATCATCTTAAAAATCAATAAAAACTAAATATATTACATCATTTAATTCTCATGAAAAATCATATTTTCATTATATCCCCTTTGCATCAAAAATGAAATCAACATGAAAATAAAAATATATTCTCTATATTAAGGATCAAAATTTATGCAAACCAATACACATAAAGAACCACTAACAATGTCTCAAAATACCATATTTTATGTCAAGGAAAATTTCCCACCCATTAATTAATTATTAATCCTATATAACCACTTAAGGATTAATTTCCATTTTTATTACATATAAATATATCATGAAACTAACACTTTATCAAACTAGTTTAAGGAACATAACCAAAAATTATTGTTTAAGATACATTGTATATGTTTTCCCCGTAAAAATAAAAATTATATACCACATAAACATTCTTCCTGTCATTTAAAAACCCATTTAAAAAATACCAATCTTATATATTTGTAAAATAATGTGTCAGTATCCCATACTTCAAGTCAAGGATAATTACCCACCCATTACCAAATTATTCTTCCTATGTACCCATTTAAGGATTCATTTCCTGATTCATTACATATAAATTCAACATGTAACTCAATCCCTAACAAATAGGTTTAAGGAACATCACACATTCTTTTTTAACAAACATTAGACATGTTTTCCTGCTTAATATCAAAACCATGTTCCTTTTATTATTTTGTCCTAAATTTAGAAAACCATTTAAATCACAAATAGTTCATCCCTGAAAATTCATGGGACTATTCATCATTTTGTTTAATAAATGGAATTGGTTTTTTATTGTAGGTAGTGATTTTGGAAATTAATTCATAAATAATGATCTAGAGAGAGAATTCATGGGAAATGAACAAATAATTTAAATTATTGGGATGTGTATAAATTTGAGATCTTGATTAATATTGAAAATTAAATAATCATAGGGACTTCTATAAAGAGTAGTGATAAAATATTCTAGAACATACCACCAAGACATTAACATGATTATAAAAGTTCAATGTACTTTCATATTTTTTATTTCATGTAAACATAGATAAAGATATATCTTACATATTTACTAAAGGAGACTTCATGTACCTTTTAAAATAATATTCATATTAAGTAAATGAAATTGCATTAATATTCAATATAAACTTCACTTTCGGTATATCATAATGCTGAATGATGGAAATACAATTCAATAGAATAAATCCAGAGGTATATTATTATAAACTACAATATATACTACTATGTAAATTATATAGTAGGTAAAAGGTCAATACATAATAATTAAATTTAAAAATCACTCTAAATTTTGTAAAAAGTCTTATTTATATGGAGATATAAACCAAAATATAAACTAAAATTTCATTAAATATATAAAATTTTATATAAATTTCAATATAAACTGTGATATATAAGAAAATATAAATAGAATTTTTAGATCATGATAAATCATGAAAAAACGTTTTTGTTCTACACCAGGAATCAACATATATACTAATATAAACACTAATAAAAATGACATGGACATAATATAGTTAATGAAAATGATGAAAAGTGATGTATATTAAGTGATCGAAATTTCATGTATAAAGATAATAAACTAAATACTCTTGTAGAAATTGAATTTATATGAGTAAAATGAAACTATTTATATTAAATAAATTAAACTACATGAATATTCAAATAAAATAAAATTTTACTACATAATAATGTATTTAGAATGTTTCTATTTTGTGAAAATGTTAATGATATTCTTTCAAGAAGGCATTATATGTATATTAAAATAATTAAACTGAATGAATTTGTATAAAAATCATATATATTTAGGAAATTAAATTAAATTCTTATTTAAAATGAAATTCATTTTTATCGCATCATACTAAATACAAATTCACAATATGAAATATTTTATATTGCAAGAAAATTTAGTCCATTAAGAAAAAAATATTCGGTGCATTATTATATTCATGTTGAATGCATTCAAAACCTTATTCATAATAAATTATAATAGTTATAATATTGTATATAACATTTAGAAACACAATTTTTATTCGTTATATTACTATACTAATACTGAATACCAATTTTCATGTTTATGAATGAATGGTATTCAATAGTAAAAATACATTATAGATACTCATTATTAGGGTTTTTAGAGGTCCTTAAATGTATTTTCAAGACAAAATTAAGAATAAGTTTTATAGTGAACACTTTTAGGAGTAATTGATTCACCTAATAATATAAATATTACAAATATGACAGTAATGAAATAATAAGGTATATGGATGGAATGGATTAATCATCAGAAATTATTTTTTCTAAAAAATAATTCATGGTATGTAATTAAAATATAGAATACCATTAGGGCCTCAAAAACTATGTATGTGTCCATTTTATATTACATGTATATAAACAAAAAGTGCATTAAACATAATTTACATTATACATGTGAATGAACATAATGATCATTTTAATTGAAAGTGCCTTGTATATTTATAGAAACCCGGTATACTGCAAGAAAGGAAGAATATGCGAGAAGAAATATGCAGATAAAAAACATCAAATTAGATATAAATGTGGAAGAATTAAAATATGAATATATAAAAATACTAAACTTATATTGTATTATATATGTTTTGAAACATATAGTGAATGAATAGATACTATATGGTAATAAAGATAAAAATTTTATTATAAAGACATTGATTTTACTCTAAAATGAAATTTCATTAAACTGAACATGTAGTAAACTAAAAGATCATTACACAGGTATAGAAATTGATAGTGAGATGCACTAATAGTTCATTATACATATATAAACTGAATGTTCATTACTAGTGTTTAAAATTTCAAAGAGCATTACAATGATAGAGGATCTTTCATGTATAAAATGAAATTGAATTAAAATAAAATTTCATTGTTCATGCATTGAAAAAATGTTCTCCTTCTTGTGAACAAATAATGACCATAAAATGGTCTCCCTTATGAAATTATCGAATGTGAAATAATCAGTTGGAAAAAACCATATAAAAATTATATTAAATGCATCAGAACTTTTTTTATTATTGTATAAAAGGAAACCGTTTTCTCATGTATTTATAATTTTTTTTAAAAATCAACTAATTGAGTCAAATGAGGGGGAAAAAGAATAGAAAATAAAAAATGAAACATAATTTCCCTTGAAAACCAGTAACCACAGATTAAAAATCAAATAAAGCATTATAGTATTTTCACATTCTAATGATGTATATTTTTTTACATATGCCCAAATATTTTCCAATAATTAAAAATAATAATCACATTATCCA
Source organism: Viscum album (assembly GCA_963277665.1). Classification (NCBI taxonomy): domain Eukaryota; kingdom Viridiplantae; phylum Streptophyta; class Magnoliopsida; order Santalales; family Viscaceae; genus Viscum; species Viscum album. The sequence goes on from OY728120.1 coordinate 1,593,992,820, forward strand.
TATATTGAATATAAAAAAATAACAGTTTTTTGATGTTATATTTCTTTTCATTAATTCATAATAGAAAATAAAAATTTAACCCATGGTTTGGTGATTATGTTTTAGAGGTAAAATAATTTCCTTTTGAATCCTTACTAATCTTCTATGATACTTTGCTTATTTTATATAAAATTATGATTTCAAATTTTTATTTCAAATAATTGTAAGATATTCATAAAGAGTGTAGTATAATCAACGTATGAAAAAGTATTAAAACGGTAAATGAATTGGGAATTCTTTTTAAACAATAATTATATAAAATAAATCTATAAAATCATTATAATGTGATATTAATATAAATAGAAAAAAATATTTATGATTTTTAATGAATTGGATATCATATCTTAGAAAAATTTTCGTTGTTGTAATATAAAATAGAGTTAGGACTTATATTTCACTAGAAACACAAAATTGATATCTTTAGGAAATAACCCAGAGTTTTGGCAATGTGGATAAACCCTCTATTGAAGCGGAAACAAAAAACTTCCACAGTGAGTAAATAAGGTGACCCATGAGTGTTAGGTCAATCAAAATTACTTTAAAAGGAAAAAGGAAGTAATTGAACCAACCAGGGTGAGGAAGAGCTAGAATTGAGAGAGATGTCACGTCCATGTTTTAGATTTTTTTTACAAACCAATGAAGGTAATGGGATGAATGGTGTTTTTTATAATGGAGAGGACCTATGAACGGGAAATTCAAACACAATAAGAAATAATGGATGGAATAGGTGAATGATTCAAAAAAATCCCATGAATTCAATTTCTTCTAGAAATTTTGATGTTGTGAGTTGGTTCTATAGTCGCTTATTAGGACCCTGAGGTGCTTCGATACAATTTTTATATGGAGATAGTGGAGACATGAGGTACATAAAATCCTAGAATAATGGGGAGATCATAACAGTGATTGAGGGCTGGTGGAAGTTTGGGGGAGGTGTGGTGGCCAAGTTGAAGCTGCGTCAAGCCATGTTTTAGGAGGAGGATCTGGGGGATGTGTTGAGGCCACATCAGAGACACGTCGGTAGGGTGGTGGAAAGGCCGCATCAGAACCATGCAAGAAGAGGAGGATTACCATGAGATTATATATGGAGGATGGGGCTCAATCATGAAGGGTATCACTGTCCCGGAGCATCTTTAGGGGGAAGAAAAATCGGGAAGAGGTGATAGATTAGGAAGGAAGATCGATATGGTATAAAAATCAACATGTATTTCCACATTTTCTAATAAACCACGGAATTTGATAAAAATATTACCATAGTTTTAATAAACCGTTGAAATAGATGCATGGAAATAGGGTATTTTATAGTTTTGTAAACCCTTTAACCTACACCATAATCCTTAAAACATATACTATAAACCCAATACCCTACTCCCTAGACCCTAAATCATACACCTGAAATCTGAAACACTATATCATGATCCCTAAACCCTACACCCTGAACCCCAAACTGACACCCTAAACCATATACCCTACACCCTAAACCCTAAACCTAAACCCTAAAGCTAAAACCTAAAATTTGATCCCTATACACAAAAACCAATACTGTGAATTCTAAACTCAAAAAAATACTCTTTAAACCATATATCCAACACCCTAAACCTTAAAAAATACACCCTAAACTGTATACCATGCACCATAAACCCTAATCCTCCCACCCTAATCCCTGTACCGGGCACTCTAAACCCTAAACCATACACCCTAAACGCTAAACCATATACCGTAATCCCAATACCATAATACATAAAGCCTACACCGTAAACCCTAAAATCTATAACCATAACACTATATCTTTTTCCCTAAATCCTAAATGCTACAGTCTAATCCCTACACTGTACACCATAAATAATAAACTGTGATATAAAAAATCTATACCCTCCACCATAAACACTGAAATATACACCCTAAACCCTAAACCATATGACCAACACCCTAAACACTAAAACCTAAAATCTAATCCATATAACCTAAACCCTAATCCACAATCCCAAGGAATATGAGAAACACTAAAAACAAAAAAACCAAAAAAATCATTAAAACCACAATATAATGCTAGAAACCCCTAAAATAAATGAAACATTTCAAAACCATAAAGAACCTAATAACTATAAAAACCCTAAATACCTCTAAAATCCATAAAATACTCTAAGAAAACCCTAAAAGAAGTATGAATACCCCCCCAAACCCTAAAACACTAAAAACACAATTAAATTTAAAAAACCCCTCAACACCCTAAAAACACTAAAACCCAAAAAATAACTACAAACCCTGAAAATTTGTCAAAAACACTAAAAATCCTAAATAACAAATAAAACCATAAAAAACCTATAACCTACAGATCCCGAAAAACCCAAACATCCTTAAAAGACACTAAAAATCCCTAAAAACATAAAATCCCAAAAAGAACCATAAAACCCTAAAATCCTTAAATAACCCTAAAATCCCATAAAACCCTAAATGAACCAGAAGGAAGATCGGGGTCACCTTTGCAGATCTGAGGTCATGGATAGGTCAGTGGGATCATGGTCCTCTTCTACAGAGATGGTTTCATCGGTGGAATGGGCTCTGCGATGGTCGATCACCATATCTGGTTTGCTGATTCAGTGTTCAGATTCTTCTCTGATGGCGATTAAAATCAAGTACATGGTCTCTACTTTGGTGTTGATCTTGTGACGTTTTGGCATGTCAGGGGCTTGTGCATTCTGATATCATTGGATTATCAGGAACATGATTTACCTACTGCTATGGTTTGTTCTACAGGTGGATTGGTTAGTTGGTTGGGATTTCATTTGGTTAGGGGTTTTGAATCTCCAATTAATATGATTCAGAATTTATGGATATTTTTTAATCTATTGGGGAAATTGATGTGTGATGATTCGAGAGTTAAGATTTCAGTTGTGGCTCACTTACAAGGTGCGGAAGGAGGTGTTGGTTGTCAGAAATGGTGTTGCTGGATGATGACTACCGATGGGATAGGATGTGATGAAGCTGATGTTTATGTGTTCGGTGCTTGTTGTTATGTGTTTCGGATGATGGATCCTCATGGTGAGGATGTGCTGGGGGTTGATGATACTGATGGTTTTTGATTGTTTGAAGTTGATCTTTTTGGCAAGGAGGTGAAGGATGATGATAATGGGGTTGTATGTTGGTTGATGTTTGGAAAGTATGCGATGAAGCTGTCATTTTTGAGTTTGGTGCTGATGGTTCTGTGCTACTGGTGGTGGATATTTTTGGTGAGGAGGTGTTGGTTGCTGGATTGTGTGACTTTGGATGCCAGTTTTTGCTTGGATGGGTCATGCTAGATACTGGTTACTTCTTGGATGGGAAGTGATGAAGTTGTGGTCATCGGCAGAAGCTGGTGATGATGATGCTTGTGGATGGATACTGTGAAGGTGATTGGCATTGGGGCTACTGGAGGATGGTGTCAATGGATCGTGGTGCTGAATATGGTTTTGTGTTTGGTTTGTTGTGTCATTTTCTTTCTTTGTTTCCTTTTTTGGTACTGTCTTTGGGTATGGTTCCTCTAACTCTTCCCATCATTTTTCTGTTGCATCTTTTTTTTCTAATAAATTGGGAGGGGGGGGGGGAATAGCCTTGCCCCACACCTATATTTCCCCTAAAACACTAAAAAACATTCATCATCTAAAATTCTAAAACCCACATAAACCCTAAAAACCATAAAATCAATAAATCCCTTAATCACTAAAAACCTAAAATTGTTAAAACCCTAAAAACCATAAAACCACTAAAAATAGAAAAAATACCTTAAAACCCTCTTAAAAACCCTAAAAATACACCTAAAATACCATAAAACCCCTAAAATACCCTAAATCCCTAAAACCACTAAAATTTCAATAAAAATCCTTCAAAAACTAAAAAACCCTGCAAAAACACCTAAAACCCTTACAACCAAAAGAAATAATTAAAACCCCTAAAAATACTACAAACCATAAAACCCATAAAAATCATACAAATTATAAAAAACCCTAAAAACCAGGAAAAAACCCTAAAAACACTAATGATACCCCAAAAATCACTAAAAGAATAAAAAAACAAAAAATATAACTAAAAACCTAGAAAAAGACCTCAACAAATCCAAAAAAACACTCTAAAAACAATAAAATTCCTATGACCCGTAAAATCAAAAAAAAATCTCAAAAAAAATCCTAAAACTCATAAAATGTTAGTTTGAAGAAGATGGAGGCGCACACTCTTGGTGCTCTCTCCCCCTCGATGCAACATCTAGGGCTTCCTCCAGATCTCCATGGAGATGGTGGTGCTAGTTCTTTTCCTCGACCCTTTTTGCCTTGTGGGGGGTGCTCATGGCGGTGGCGGCCTGATGCAGAGTCCTTTGGTGCGATAGTTTCTCTTCGACGGCTTCGCGTTTTCCAAGAGGTTGCACAGATTAGGGTTTCGGTACCATTCACAGCTTATTGGTGGAGATCTCAGCAACGGCGGGCCTCAGCTACATTCTCTGGACCAAAGGCGGAAGGTTCTCTTTGGCAGCTTCACCTTTTCTGAGCGGTGGGTCTGCCCGAGCGTCTAGTGTCTATAGAAGCTGCATAGTTCTCTGAAGCTTCGGATAGGATTGGATTGTCAGGAAATGGTGGTTCTTCCTCATTTCAGTTCTCAGAGGCTCGTTCTCACAAAGCAGAAGGATTGGATGGTGATCTGGTCCGTCCATCTACCCGACTCGCGAAGTAGATATAGGTGTGTGTTTGATATGGTCCATCGACTTCATCTCTGATTCACGATGTTGATGCTGTATTTGGTCGGATTCCTTGTCTTATCAAGATCTTTTGGTTATTGGTTTTGTTTCTGGTGATGAGTCACTATGGGTAATGGTTATTGGATATGATGAGATTTGTGGGGATATTTTTGGCGATGTTGTGCATGATTGTTCTGTCCAAGGGGTGTTGGGTGCTGATCGTTTTCTATACTACTAGGTGTGGAATTCTGAAAGTGGTTTGGTCTGATGACCTTGATTGCTGGATTTTGAGCTATGATCTCTTTAGAGATGATGGGTTAGGATGTGCTGGATGCTGACATTGAATTCTGTGCTGTGAATGGTCTTGTTGTGACCTGTCTCGGGTGCTGGATTTTGGCTTTGCTGGGTGGCACTGGATGATGTCTTGCCTTTGGGTGTCACAGATAGGTTCTATGCATGGGTGCTAGTTCCCTTGTTTCCCTGGAGGTGATACTTGGTTTGAAATTTTTGAAGTGGACTATATAAGAGGTGATCTATTCTGGAATCTAAGTTGCTTCTACTTGAATCTGGATTTTGATGGTAGTGTTGATGCACGACGTTGGGATGATCTGTTGGGTGACTGTTGGAATTGGATCATGGGGAGTGCCTTCTCACCATTGTCACTCCCCTTGGCTCATGTGCCCACCTCTGCTCTTTCTGCCCTTGCCATCACACTAGACTCCATTTTGGGTTGGGATGATGGATCATGTGGCAATGTTGGGATGGTTCTGGTGGTTCAGCTCAGTGTTAAGGGCGTGTCTCAGGGGGCCAGTGTTGTTCTGTAGTGTTTGTTTGATAAGATAATATTGGATCATAGGCGGATGGCTACCAATCATGGTACAATGTAGAAATATGGTGTTGGTGACGTAGGTTTTAATGTGGTGCTTCTGATTTCAGGCTGATGATGGCTAATGAAATTGCTGATGGTGGTTATGGTGCTACAGGATACTAGTTGCTGATTGGCTGGGAGATGATGTTGGAGACAGTTCTATTTTGATGTTTGGATTATCTTTTTGTGTTCTTTTGGTTTTCTTTTTTGGGGGTTTTTGGGTTTGAGGTTTAAGGGTTTTTGGCTGTGGGTTGATTGACCCTACCAATCCCTTGTTTGTTGTGTCCTGTTTGATGTGTCTTTTTATCTAATAAATTTGGGGGGGGGGGGGTTAGGAATAGCCTAACCTCCGCATCTTCCTTTCCCCACAAAATGTTTGAAATCCCTAATAAACCCTAAAAATCCTAAAAACCCAAAAAACCCTAAAAATAAAAAAACCCAAAAGATTCCTAAAATCCAAGGAAATACCCTAAAATAGCCAAAAACCCTTACATAAAACAATTAATCACCCTAAAACCCTAAAAGGACCAAAATTTATGAAACCCTAAGAGGCCATAAAAACACATAAACCCACTAAAAACGCTTATAACCATAAAACCCTTAAATAGAGTAAAAAACCCTTAAAATAATTAAAACCCACCAAACCACTAAATTTCCCTAAGTACCCTAAAACCCTAAGAACCCTAAATACCATCATAAAACCCCTCAAACCCTTGAGATACTCTAAAAAACACTAAAACCAAAAAACAATCCTAAAAACCTCTGAAAAATCCATAATGCCCCTTAAAACCCTTAATAAACCCAAAAACAATTAAAAACAAAAAAAAATCCCTGAAAACCCCTAAAACCCATAAAAACTCTAAAAACCCTAAAAACAATTAAAATCTCTTAAAACACTAAAATCATTATAAGTACATATAAATGTTAAAAACCCCTCACAACCCAAAAAATATTAATAAAATAAAACCCCCAATAAAACATAAATATCCCATAAAAACCTAAATACCCAAACAACCTTTTAAGAAAAAAAATGAAAAACCCTAAAAAATCGAAATAAATCCTCATAACAAAAAAAACCACAAATAATCCAAATAACCCTAAAGTTCCCTGACACCCTATAAATCATAAAACACCCTAAAACCCCATTAAACCCATAAAAAACCATAAAACTCTTAATAAAACCATAAAGGAACAAATAATCCTAAAACCCCATAAAATTCCCCAAAACACTAAAACCCCTAAAGTCCCTAAAACCCCTTATAAATCCCTAATGACTCTAATTACCCTAGAAACACTAAAATATTTCAAAACCCCCGAAAATGCCTAAAAGAAACAACAAACCCACAAAAGACTAAACGACCCTAAAATACCCCAAAAAGCCTCAAATACCTTAAAATACACTAGAAAACCTAAAACTATAAAATAAACTAAAACCCCAAAGGAACTTAAAACCCAAAAAGACCCCAAATAACCTAAAAATCATAATGAATCCAAAAACCCGAAAAAATTACATAAAACCCTAAAAAATCTTAAACTCCTAAAAGACCATCAAACCAGAAAAACCCATATAAGAGCCTAAAAACCATAAACCCCTTAAAACTATTGAAACCCTAAAAGAACATAAAAACTCCAAGAAACCCAAAAACCCCAATAACAACTCAAAAACCCTAAAAACCATAAAAAACCCAAAAAACCCAAAGCATACTAAAACCCTAAAAACCCCAAAAATTATTAAAAAAATGAAAACACTTAAACCCCTAAAAATACTAAAAACCCAAAACACTAAAAACACTAAAGGACCATAGATAACCCTAAACACACTCTAAAACCCAAAAAACCAAAATACCCAAGAAACCCTTAAAACCCAAAAAAACATTAGGGACATGTTATATACCCCCAATAGCCCTTTAAAATACACTAAATATTGCAAAAGTCATAAAACCCTAAAAGTACATAAAAAACCTAAAAATCTAAAAAAACAAAAATACCCGAAAGAAATCCCAAAATGATAAAAAACTAATAAAACATAAAAATCTAAAAAACCATATAAAACCCTAGGGCACCTAAAAACCCCAAAAATACTTAAAATCTTTAAAAACCATTAGAAGCAGAAAAAACCCCCAAAACCCCTAAAAATCCTAAAAAATCCTAAAAACTAAAAAATATTTTAAAACCCCTCAAAAACTATATAAAACCTTAAACACATAAAATTATAAAAACATTACTAACCTCTAATGACAATAGACAAAATTAAAACGAAAAATACTCTTAAAATTATTAAAACCCTAAAAACCCTAAAAACCCTAAATACCAAAAAACCGTAAAATGGAAAAACACTAAAAAATCCGAACACCCCAAAAAACCCAAAAACTCCCAAAACCCAAAAAACCCTAAAAAAATTAAAAACTCTAAGAAAAACATTAATACTTGTAAATTCAAAAAACCCCCCAACAAACCCATAAAATCCCTAATGACCCAAAACCTTATACCCTACACTCTAAACCAAAATCCCTACACCCTAAATCCTATACCCAAATACCTAATACATAAACCCAAAACATTATACCTCACACACTAAACATAAAACGTTACACCCATAACACTACTGCATACACCCTTAACACTGTACCGTACACCATAAATCTTATAACCAACACTCTAAACCCTAAACCCTAAACCATAAACTTCTATACCCTATACCCTCCACCATAAACCCTATTCCCTAAACCCTAAAAAACCTAACAGTACAGAAAGAACCTAAAATCCAAAAAACCTAGAAAACTATTAAAACCCCAAAAACCGTATAATGCACTAAAAACCCATAAACCCCCAAAAGGCCATAAAAATCATAACCCCCCAGAAACTAATGAACCCTAAAAGATCCTAAAACTCTAAAAACACTTAAAACATAATTGACCCTAAAACACCCCGAAGCCATAAAAACACAAAAAATCCCATAAAAATAAAGGAAAACCTAAAAACCATAAAAATTCATAAAAACCCAAAAAACAAAAAGAAACCAAAAACCCCCTAAAACCATAAAGTGCTCCTAAAACCCCCAAAAAACCCAAAACTCGTGAAATGATATGAAAACCACAATATGACCCTAAAAACATACTAATCCCACTACAACCCCATAAAACTGTAAAATCCGTAAAACCCCTAAAACCCGTAATAACAAAAAAGCCCAAAAAACCCTAAAAATAATACAAAGAATAAAAACACAATATAAAAACCATAAAACCCCTAAAACCATAATAACATATAAAACCATAAAATATCACTTTAAACACCAAAAAACCCTAAAACCCTCAAAAATCCTAAACATCCTAAAAACCCTAAAACCCCTAAATGTCTATAAAACTTCCTAAAAAACCTATAGAAAATAAAAAGACCTTCAAACCACTAGGGAGACTCTAAGACACAAATTAAACCCCCAATAGACCCCGGACCCTATAAAACCCAAAAACACCCCAAACCCCTAAAACCCAAAAAAACAAGACACCTTGAAAAACATTAAAAACCATAAAAAATATATGATACCCTAAAGACCGTAAAAACCCAAAAAATATCTATTAACCTAAAAACCTAAAACCCCTAAAAAATATTAGAATTGATAAAACCCAAAGACATACTAAAACCCTAATAAATCTAAAAAAACCTAAAACCATGAATCCCCTAAAACTCATTAAGAAACTAAGAAACCCTAAAACCCAAAAAAATATAAAAACCATTAAAATACATCAAAATCAAAAAATACAACAAATATCCAAAAAATCATAAAATACATTAAAAGGTCCTAAAAAAAATTGAAACCCTAAAACCCTAAAACACTAAAATCCCCTAAATCACATAAAACACTAAAACCTTCTAAAACCCCATAAAATCCTAAAACACAAAAAACGCCTAAAACATTGAAATCTTCTAAAATCATTAAAAACCCCTAAGACCCAAAAATAATACCTAAAACCCTATAAATCCCTTAAAATCCATATATATTCCTACAAAGACCCTAAAATAATTCTGAAAACCATAAAACCCAGTTGAAACCCTAAAACCATTAAAACGAGTAGAATGATCCCAAATACGACTAAAAACCCTAAATGCCCTAAAAACCCAAAATTTCCCTAGAAATCAGAAAAAAAAATTTAAAACCCAAAAAATCATAAATGAAACCAAAAACATTTAAAGACGCTAAAAACTCAAGAAAACCTAAAAGAACCAGAAACCCTAAAAGACCCTAAAAATCCATAAAAAACAAAAAACATAAAAATCCTATAATCCCTTTAAAATAATAAAACCCTTAAAGATACTAAAAGAATCTAAAAATTTAAAAACACTAAATGTCCCAAAGACCCTTAAAACACTAAAATACCCTAAAACTCAAAGAAATCCATAATGAACCAAAAACCACCAAAAACCCCCAAATACCCTTAAAAAAATTTAACCATCTTAAAAACCAGTAAAGATATCTAAAAAATCTAAAAACCATAATAAATATAAAATCACTAACAATGATAAAAGGATAAAAACCCATAAAAACCTCTAAAAATATTTAATAATAATAAAAACCCAAAAAACCTATTAAATTTATAAAAAATTCAAAAAATCCTTGAAAACCTAAAAACGCCAAATAATCCAAAAACCCAGAAAACCAAAAAAACCTTAAAACCCTCTAAAACCCCAAAGAACACCTAAAATACCCTAAAAACACTTAAATATATGTGAAACCCTAAATACCCTATAAAACCCCTACAAATCCCTAAAAATATAAAAAACACTTAAAATGCCAAAAACCCTAAGAACCCAAGAACCTATAAAACCAAAAAATATACATAAAAACCCTAAAAACATTTATGAACAAAAAAATCCATAAATAACCTAAAAATAAAAGACAACCCTAAAATACCTAAAAAGCATAAAAACAAAATAATTCCCCTAAAACCCATAAAAACCCTAGAAATACTAAAAAATAATAAAATAATTAAAATTCATAAAAACCCTAAACTCTATAAAGTACATCCAAAAACTTAATCCATGCACCCTAAACCCAATACGCCACACCGATGTCCCTAAACCCTACACTTGAATCCATATACCCTACAACCAAAATACAAACCCCTACACCCTAAACCCTATACCCAACACCCTAAACCCAAAACCATACACCATAAACCATATGCATTACACTCCAAACAAAAAACCGTACACCCTAAATACTATATCATACTCCTTAATTCCAAAATTCTAAAACCTACACTGTAAACCCTAAACCCTAAACCTCAAACCAAAAATGACTCTAAAATCCCAAAAGACCCATATTGAACCTAAAAACTCTAAAATACCATAAAAAAATTAGAAACTCTAAACACTATATAAACTCAAAAAAACCCTAAGAGTTCCTATAACACCCTTAAAAACTAAAAGACCCTGAAAACCCCAAAAAAACCCTAAAACGTACTATTCACACTAAAACATAACAAACATAAAAAAGATATAAAAACCATAAAAACCCTAAGACAATAAAAACCCAAAAAACAATAAAAAATCACAAAAAACCCTACCCCTCTTAAAAAACATGAATATCCAAAAAATCCAAAACCCCTAAAAACTACCCCCAACTGAAAAAACACTAAATAATCCCAAAAAACTAACAAAATCATAAAAATCCGTAAAACATATATTTTCCAAAAACCCAAGAAAGTGCATAAAAAAATAAAGACCCTAAAAGACCCTAAAAATCCTATAAAACTTTAAAACCCTAAATTCTATAAAAACTCCATAAAACTCTAAAAACCATAATACCCTTAAAAACCCAAAACCCCCAAAAAATAAAAAAAACATAGAACCCCTAAAACCACAAAAAACCCTTTTAACCTATAAATTGAAAAAACCACCCTAAAAATCAAATAGAATGTAAAGCCCTCTAAAAACTCGTAAAAAATATAAACCCCTAAAAATGATAAAACCCAAAAAGTCCACAAAACACATAAAACACTAATAAAATTTAATAACCTAAAATTCCAAAAAAAACCCAAAAAAAATCATTGAAATCCAAATAAACAAACAACCACTAAAAACCCTAAAACCCAAAAACAAACTATAAAAACAATAAATAACCCTAAAATGACCCCCATATACCCTATTATACCCTAAAATCCATAAATACGACAATGAATTGAAAACCCCTAAAAATACTCTAGAAACCCAAAATCCCCTAAAACAATCCTAAAAACCCATAAAAACCCAAAAACTACCAAAAACCCTAAAATGAATAAAAAACCCCAAAAACCCCACAAAAACCCTAAAATCCCCCTAAAACCCCAAAATCCATAAAAACTGTAAATACCCCAAAAATCCAAAAAACCCAAAACCCCTCAAAAAACCTAAAAACTCTAAAAGCGCTATAAAATCCTAAAAACCTAAAAAACCTAAAAAAACTACAAACACATAAATCACTAAACCTTATACCCTAAAACCTAAACCCAAAAACCTACACCCTATAACGTATACCCTATTCCCCACACCGAAAACCCAAAACTAGGAACCATAAACCCTATACCATACACCCTAAACTTAAAACCTAAAACCTTAAACCCATTATCATACACCCTAAACCTGAAACCCTACATCATAAACACTATAAGACACTCACTAAACCATAAACCCAATACGTGGAATCCTAAACCTTATAACATAAAACCTAAATCCTATATCATAAACACTAAATCATATACCCTAAAATGTATTGGTCACTAATAACCCTAAAACCCCCCAAAACCATAAAATACTCCCAATAACATAAAAACCCTAAATTAATTAAAAAAAATAAAAAATTATATGACCCTAAAAACCCTAAAATACATAAAACCCTTAAAACCATTAAAACAAAAAAAATTCTTAAAACTATAAATAACTCTAAACCATTAAAACCCCTAAATCCCTAATGATTCCTCCCACTACTTCAACCGTTAGGCCTTTTCTTCTTTCTAATAGGCCAATGTTTGTTGGAGTTGCTAAAATAGTGATGAAATTTGGGAACTGCATGTCTTTTAATTGGTCTTCTCTTGGATAATCTATTATATCACATAATAGATATGAAGAAGATGTGGAATCTTTATGGGTTCTTAAACATGATGACATTCATATCCTTCATTTATATGATCGCTCAAGTTATCTACCTCTAGATCATCTTTGATGGTGCTACCACTGCCCTTTATTTTTTGTATGTATCCTGGTTATACATCAGAATAAGGGCTCTTTGGAGAAGACTAATGCAACTGATTGAGGTTATAGACCAGAATTGTAAAATCATTGGTAAATTCAATACTATTTTGAGACCGAATGAAAATAAAGGATCTCACTTCTCAATGATTTTTTATGATGAATTTACATGATGTACTAAACATTTTAACCTTATTGTAGGTTCCATTACTTGATATGACGTCAAATGGGGTAGGTTCCCCATTAATAGAAGGAAGAAAATTAAGCTAGATGGATTATTCTCTCAGATCAATGATTGGACTACCCACTTTTCTCTCTCAATGCTCACTATGACCAAATTTAATTCGGATCAAAATCCTATACTTATTTCCATCAAGATTTATAATCTAATTCAACAATGGATTAAGGTTAATGTGGCTACTGTGGCATTGGGTGCACCTAGACCCTCATGGTTTAGTGGTGTCCTTTGCACATACCAGGTATTTTTCAAAGGATTCATTCTTCACTTAATTGGAAACATATGTTCTTATGAGGTTGAGATCTATTCTATAATGAAGGTGGTCCAGTTTTTAGTTCAATTCGAGTGGAATTTTCTCTATATCAAATCTGACCCAATGATTACAATGGAGGCACTGAGGATCAGACTCAAGAAAGTCACGTGGAGAATTATCTCCCACTATATTGAGTTTTATAGTGACTCCAAAGAGCTCACTCTCAATGCCACTCATTCTTATAGGGAGGTGAACATGGTGGATGAAATCCCCCCCGAGAAGGTTCTTGTGGAAATAATCTCACTATGGGATTTTGTTATCCCACCATGTTGTGCAGCATATGTGGACTCGAATATGAAGGGTGATCTATACACCAATTTCTGTAAGACTTCCATATAACCCAGAGTTTGTGCTTTATTATAAATAAATATGTAGGGACTAGTAAATCCTGATCCCATATCTTCTTTATCACTAAAACCCTAAAACCCATAAAAACTGATAAAACCTCTGAATACCCCTAAAACCCTAAATAAACCCAAAAATCAGTAAAAAACTTGAATCCCTAGAAGTCCCTGAAACACTAAAACCCTCTCAAAACACTAAATGTCCCTAATAGCAAAAAAACCACAAAACCCTAAAAATTCCACAAAAACCAAATAAAACATTAAAAGAACAAAAAACCGTACAAAACATTGAAAACTCTCAACATCCCCTAAACCCTCTAAAACCCTAAATCCCGAAGAAAACCCAAAAAAAATGAATCTATAAGAACCCAAAAAAACTAAAATCCCCATAAAATACCCTAAAACCACTAAAAATGTAACGCCCTGACCACAGTTACTCAGTGTCAGTGCATTATTTTATTACATTGGCATGATTACAAGGAATTCAAGTCCAGAAAGACCAACCAGTTTAGCAGTCTTGGAAAATAGATTACATACATGGACGTTACATTACACATTCTAACATACAATACAAAAAAAATACTTTGAGAATTCATTTCCTCGCTTATCATAACCCTATATTTCAAACATAAAACACTTCATGGGATTTTGGGAAAATAAAACATAATAAAGTGGTAAGCTCAGATGCTCAGTAAGGGTAAATAATTTAGTAAAAGCTATAATAAATTAAGACAAGATGTGTAATAAAAAAATCATTTTTAAATATAATCTTGAACATAATATGGAAAAAATAAATAAAACATCACCATATAAACAATCACATGGATATTCTACTAGTCGAATAATATCATGCAGTGACTAATTTCATAATGACAGAATGCCTAACGCCGGACATCATTTCCATATAGTCAAGGTCTTGTGCTAAGACTACAAATAATTTTTTTTCAAGGCCTTGTGCCAAGACACTAGTTTGTCTCATGAGACCTACCAATGCATCGAGGTGCTATAGTGGGCTCCACCTGTCACTTACTAAGTCCACTGTATTCTTCATATGAAAAGTTGAAACATCACATAAACATTTTTATTAAATCTAGCATACAAAATGTCAATAAATTAACTATAAACCATGAATGATATAAAAATAGAACATAAAAAGTCAAACATATAATAACTCATTCAATACAATATGGAAGATTGAATTATAATAAATAACATCAATCAAAAATAATTTCCAGTAAAGGATTCTAACATAGTTTAAGATGATGAGTAACCTTTTTTGGGAGAAATATCCCTTTTGTAAAATCATTTAAAAGTCATACATTTATAAAGGAAGTAATTTAAAAGATATTTTTGAATCAAATTGTCCCATACCACTTTGAAACTTTTGAAATGAATTTTCATTTCAAAAAATTCATTTCCATATAAATAAATCCTTGAAATCATTTTGAAAACATGGACATTGATTAAAAGGATTTTGAAAGATAAATCTTTAAAACATTTAAAATGATGATCTTGTTAAATATACCATCACATAAAACCGTAAAATATTAATTTTGAATTTTTTTTAAATATTTGTATCGATGATAAATATGTCCCCGTAAATACTTACACATAAACAACCTCGGATAATAATGAGATTGAGGAAATAAACCTTACCTCGTTGTAATCAATCGAGTCGTATGAACAATAGTCAAAAACAACCAAATAAATCTCAAAATATCATGAATATAAAGATAATAATGATAATATATATCAAATGGTAGTACACAATACACCACAAGTAATAAATAAGTGGTGAACAATGGAAATCTCATGGAATTAAAAGTGAGATAAGAAACCCCTTACCTTGCACTTTCCTTTGGTCGATGGGGACATTTAACATCATGTATAATGCCCATTGTATGTTATTAGATTACACCAAGACCATATTCATATTTATTATATCATACATGATTCATTTATGACTTTATACTACCCATTTAATAATTATTTTCATGTTAAATTAACATTTCGAGTAATAATCTCTTTCTTTATCGTACATATTTTAATTTGTTATTCTTGACCGTATCATTTAGGTAATGATTTAAATATTTCCAGAATATAAACCTTGAATCATATATCATATATATTTATAATATAAGTATTTATAATAGATAGATATATTAAATGTAAAACACCATTTATTGAGACGATAATCTGTACGTGCACATAAACGTTGTTTCTGCTTTCCTATCATATTGAACAGAAGTAAGTAAATAAGATATATGAAAGTACATAAATAAATAAATAAATACATCTAGATATATATATATATCTAGTATCATTATTAGGTCATATATTACATACTTATTAGTAATATATATTTTTTATAATTGTCGATGAATGGAGAACGTGGAAATGAATCTCATCGCGTCGTGGAGACGGCAATACGTACGTACGCACGAGAAACTATATCATTTATTTAAAGGTGTGAAATTGGATTGAATATTAATTTTACAGAGACATTATCATGTTATTTATATTATTTATATACATATTACTCTTCATTATATCCATACAAATAACATAGTGTGGAATAACAAATTACACCACAACGTGGAGACGGTAAGCCGTACGCATGCACGCATAGTGACATTATCATTCATAAGATTGATATCGTAATGAATATAGTTGTTCCATATTTATAGTAAAATCATATTATATAGAAGATACTAGATTTATTATTTTAGAATGGAAACAAAAAAGAAAGAGTATGTGGAAGAATAAGAGAACATGAAAGAGGGTGGTGAAATCATTACCTCTTCTTCAAGTTCTTCCATTTGATTTGATCAAAAGTGCTCCATAGGATGGCTTTCGGACCAATGTAAGGCATCTATGATGATGTTAGGATAGTTGGGAGGATATTTGGGCGTGGGTTGGATGAGCCAAATTTCTTTAGAGGTGTGAATTTGAGAGAAGGAGAAGAAACTTTTTATTAGTGGGGTGAGGGGCACCTTATGAAAAACTTAAAATATTATTTTATAATAAAATCATATTCAGTTTCTAAGGGCTCCAAATTGAATTATTTAAAGGATATGGTGGTGATGGATCTAAAACACTCAACCAAAAGGTTTTAGACCGGTTTTGGTCACCATATTAACCATAATGTTTTGATTTAACTATTAGTTAAATAGTTTGACATTTACTACGTCTCTTTCTATATTTATATTATATGTTTAATAAACTTACTATAAAATTCCAATCGAACCCAAATTAGTTCCTTAATGTCATATATATTATTATATAAGTATTGTTTCCTAAACATATATTTTTAGGACTATTATTGAAATTAAAAATATAATATTTGTATTAAAATATATTTTATGTCAATTTTGACACTATTTGGTATTTGTTAATTTTTTGAAATCATACCAACATGATTACATCAAAAATAAATTGATCTAACCAACCCTAACAAGTCATTATAACATATAATATTAGTATAATTTATAAAATGTATCAAATTACATTTATTTGGATATTTGTAATGTCAATTATTTTAATCATTCATTAATACGGTAATTACTGCATCATTGTTGGGTCTCAAATAAATTTAATTATTTAATGTCTAAAAATTATAAATAAAATACCATTATGTATGAAATCATTTTATATTTTTAATTAATATTTATTGTTTAATTTATCTTCTATAAAACCCTATATTAAAAAGGTTATATTTATTACACTTTGATTTTAACTCTTTTAACGCTTCTTTGAATTAAATAATAATAAATGTCCTAATCTAATTTAAGTGGACCTAAAGGATCATATTTTATTCCTAAGGTTGTTTTTGGTCGAATTAAACTTATACAATATAATTAGGACATGTTTTATTGTATAAATAATATAATTCTTACCCTTAATTACCATTTTTTACTTTAAACCGTGGTAAATAAATGTAAAAAGTTACTATTCACCAATAATTATTTTTACCTTATTGAACCACATTTTTATTACTAAAATTAACCATTTCTCCCAAATTTTTGAAATTCCACTCATAGAAGTGGTAAAATTAAATTTTATGAGAATTTGCAAATTCTCATAAGAGGTGGGTAAAAGACAGTGAAAAGTTCAATAAAATTATATATATTTAATATTATTACAAAATGAATCAATTGAATTACAATAGACAAATATATTTATTATGTATCTATTTTACTTAAAATAAATTTAAATAAAATAAATAATTATTTAAATAAAAATTCGGTTTTAAACACTAACTCAGTGTTTTTCACTATTCCTCAAAAATTGAATGTTTTCAGAAAAATACAAAAAATTAACCCTAAGATAATTTTGATATGAAGAATCCAAAAATAAACACAATTTTAACAAATAAAAAACATCGAAGTTTCATTTATTAATTTAAAATTAATTCCTGTTGTTAAAACAAAAATGTGTATTTTTAAGAAATAATAACTATGAAAAGATTGACAGTAGTTTATGTACAATCTAAAAGTGAAATTATTTACAATGACCAGAACTGGATTGAATGGAAAAATATAATCAATTTATATTTTCAAACCATTAAAATGTATAATTTAATACTATAAATTATTTTGATTAAAAAATTTGTTTTCAGTTATAATATAGTATTTTTCACTATTCACACAAATATGAAAGTTATCAGAAAAACACAAAATAATTATTGAAACTAAATTATTATGTCCTAATTCTATAGAAGAAGTTTATTATACCAAATTGAAAATATAATAGTTTCAAATATTGGATTTAAAAAGGGTTCACCATTAAAAGGCGGTAAAAGTGAATTTTTTGAAAAATAATTATTTTATCTGAAAAAATGAATTAGTTCTTACATTTTGTCTAAGAAACTCATAATATGGATTCTAAAATTATAATGATTATAAGTAGTTCAAAATTTAGTTAATAGTATTCATAACTTCTTTTTGACGGCTAATTTGGTTAGTCGTTGTGAGCTTGAACATGGTGTCGCGTGTAGTGTAAGTTATTGAATTACTTTGATGAAATTACGTACTATGAAATCTTGGGGTGTTACATTATTCCCTCCTTCAATAAGTTTCATCCTCGAAATTTGAAATTGTTTTTGGAAAATAAACGGTTGAAAATAGAAAATAAATTTGTGGAAAACTCATATAGGAAATTGGGTTAATAAAATTTAGTCCTAAAAAGAGGGAATATATATATATATATATATATACTTGACAAGTAGAGTTACATCCTCTAACTAATTCCAACAATAAACTCATCTTTCTCTCCAAAAGATTTCAAAAAATATATTTTATTTATCCTAATCGTATAGGGTTCCAAAAATAATGAATTTATAATTCACCTATCGTACCCTTTAAAAAACTAGATAATACCATCCAGGGACTTCGTGTAGTCCAGTGGTAAGTGATAAATCACTATCACATTATGGTGTGGGTTTGATTCCTACAATTTTATTTCACACAATGAATTGTCCCACGGTCTGCATGTTATCCTTTTTATAACAATCAAAAAATAACCTTAACAGCAATATCCAATTTCAAACGTAATATATTCCAACCTTTAGAATTATTCAAAATACTTCTATCCAAACTCATAGTCCAAAATTTATAAGGAATTTAATCAGAATGAAAATCCTTTTTTCCATGTAATAACAAGTGAACAAATTCATCATGTATTATTTTAAAACATGGTAACACACATAATTACCATAAAACCTTCTTGATTACATTCATGCTCCCTTATCCTTTATATAATACGGGATATATTCCTTATATCAAAATTTTTTGAATATTTCAACAAACATGAAATAAAAAAACCATTAATCAGTTCCAAGATAGTCCAGAATATCCAATATAACTTATCCAAATCAACAATCCCTTATTCCAAAATTACTACCTTAGTATCAGGACCATATAATCTCAAATTCCTAATGAAATAGCACTGAATTAAAATCCTTATTTATTTTCATAATTCATATAACCAGTACATCATTGATACAACACTCAAATGACACAATACATTAATAACAACAAAAGAACTCTTATTCATTCCTCTTCATATTCAGTAGTATCATAACATGATTCTTATCTAATAGCAGCATTTGGGGTATACTTTTATGATTTGGATGTTGATTCGCGTATTGTCCTGACTCCTTTAAGATGAAGGATTGTACATTTGATAATTTTTTCCCACCATTGCAATCACGTACATGGTGTCCTTTTTCTCCACACTTATAAAAAACTCCCATTCCCTTCACGCATTAACCAAGGTGATTCTTTCCACAGTTATCACATATGGGAAAATCCTTCTTTTCCCTCTTCCCTTTATCCATAATTCTCTCTTCCATCCTTTTCTTCTCTTGTTTCCCTTCAAATCCATAGGACTCATAGAATTATTTACATATATTATTAACACTTGATACTATTTTTTCATATGTTGAGAATATATGGGAGACTATTTTTCTTTTAAATTTTGACTTAATACCGTGAAAGATATGATCCTTCTTTCTCTTTGGATCATACATATTGATGGAGTCCACATTCCATCTACTGGGAGCCATTTCTATACAATGGCATAACCTAGGTCAGTTGATGAATTGCAATGAATAATTACAAAAGTGAAAAATACATAACGTAAATTGAATAGTCTATGGATATAATCTATAATCCTAAAAATATTTTCATTGAGGAGTTATATACTCGTAAATCCTTCATATTGATTTTTAATGAAAATGAGAATTATCTTAAGCATAAACCCCGGAAGTGTCATAACCAAGAGTGCAGCAAGGCTCATTGTCGTGCACTGGTTCCCATTTGAGTCTAGCTCAAAGCGGTGTTTTCAGGTTTTACCCCTAGGTACATCTGTGCCAGATCCACATCCACCTGCTCGTATCCAGACAGGGATGTATTTTCTTGGAAAACTCGCAAATTCTCTACATTACCAAAATTCTAGGATGTTATTATATAATAATCCTCAATGTCTATCATAGGATAATGTTCTCTAATCATAGTGTATCTAAATCTAGTTTCCAAGGTGTTTTCTAAACTTCCTATGATACCAACTGCAACACCCCAACCCCAGTTACCCAGAGTCGGTGCGTTATTTTAAAACATTGGCATGATTACAAGGAATTCATGTCCTGAAAGACCGATCGGTTTAGAAGTCTTAGAAAATATATTACATACATGGACATTACATTATACTTTATAACATAAAAAACAAAAAATCATTTGAGAATTCCATTCCTCCATTATCTTAACCCCGCATCTCAAACATAAAACACTTCTTGGGATCCTGGGAAAATAAAGCATAAGAAAGGGGTGAGCTCAGACGCTCCGTAAGGGTAAAAAATTTAACAGAAGCTATAAACTTTTAAGGAACGATGTGAAATAAAAACAATAGACTTTTTAAACATAATCTTGAACATAATATGGAAAAAATAAATAAAACATCACCACATAAACAAGCAAATGGATATTTTACTTGTCGAATAATCACATGTAATAACTAATTTTATATTGAGGGAATGCCTAACGCCGGACCTCATTACCACATAGTCAAGGCCTTGTGCCAAGACTACAAATAAAATATTTATCAAGGCCTTGTTCCAAGACCCTAGTGTGTCTCATGAGACCTGTCGATGCATTGAGGATCTATAGCGGGCTCCACCCATCACTTACTAAGTCCACTGCATTCCTCATATGAAACTTTGAAACATAACATAAACATTTTTATTAAAACTAGAATACGAAATGTCAATACATTAACCATAATCCATGAATGGTATAAAAATATAAAATCCACAATCAAACATATCATAACTCATTCAATAAAATATGGAAGATTGAATTATAATAAATCAACCTCAATCAAAAATAATTTCCAGTAAAGGATGCTGACATAGTTGAAAATGATTAGTAATACTTTTTGAGGGAAATATCCCTTTTGAAAAATCATTTAAAAGTCACATATTTATAAAGGAATTAATTTGAAAGATATTTATGAATCAATGTGTCCCATACCACTATGAACGTTTTTAATAGAATTATCATTTCGAAACATTCATGTCTATATAAATGAATCCTTAAAATCATTTTGAAAAAATGGGCATTAATTAAAAGGATTTAGAAAGTTAGATAATTATAACATTTAAAATGATGATATAGTTAAATATACCCTCACATTAAACAATAAAATATTCATTTTGAAAACATTTTTTTGAAATATGTGTATCGATGATAAATATTTCCCTGTAAATACTTACACATAAACAACCACATATAATAATGAGAATGATGAAAGAACCCTTACCTCCCTGTAATCAATCGAGTCGTATGAACAACAGTAAATAACCACCAAATGAATCGCATAATATCATGAATACAAAGAGAATGGTGATAATACATATCAAATGTCAGTACACAATACACCTCATGCAATAAATAAGTTGTGAACAATGGAAATCTCACGGAATTAACAGTGAGATAAGAAACCCCTTACCTTGCACTTTCCTTTGGTCGAGGGAATGTTTAACCTCCTATATAATGACCATTATATGTGATTAGACTATAATAGGACCATAGTAATATTTATTATATCATACATGATTCATTTATTTCTATATACTACCCATTTAATAATGATTTTCATGTTAGATTAACATTTCGGGTAATAATCGCTTTCTTTATCGTACATATTTTAACTTGTTATTCCTGACCGTATCATTTAGGTCATGATTTAAATACTTTCATAATATAAACCTTTACTAATATATAATATATATTTAGAATATAATTATTTATAATTTATAGATATATGAAATGGAAAACACCATTTATGGAGAAGGTTGGTCGTACGTACACATAAACGTTGTTTCTGTTTTCTTATCGTATTGAACGGAAGTAAGTGAATAAGATATATGTATGTACATATATATATATATATATATCTGGTATCATTATTATGTCTTATATTACAAACTTATTAGTAATATATATTTGTATAATCCTCGATGAATGGAGAACGTGGAAATGAATATCATCACATCGTGGAGACGGTAATCCGTACGTACGCATGAGAGACAATATCATTTCCTTAATGGTGAGGAATTGGATGGTATATTAATTTTTCGGAGACATTATCATGATATTTTCATTATTAATATACTAATTACTAATCATTATATCCATCCAAATAACATAGTGTTGAATAACAAGTTACACCACAGCGTGGACACAGTAAGTCATATGTACGCATGCATGGTGACATTATCATTCATAAGATGGAGAGCATAATGAATATATTTGTGCTATATTTATAGTAACATCACAGTATATAGAAGACAATTTAGTTATTATTTATTAATGTAAACAACAAATAAAGAGTATGTGGAAGAATTAGAGAACTTAAAGGAGGGTGGTGAAATCATTACCTCTTCTTCGACTTCTTTCTTTTGATTTGATCAAAACAGATCCTTAGGATGGATTTCTGACCAAAGTAAGGCCTCTAGAATGAATGTAGGATAGTTGGGAGGATATTTGGGTAGGTTTTGGCCGTGAAAAATGTCTTTGAAGGTGTGAATTTGAGAGATGGGGAAGTGCCCTTTTATAAGAGGGGTGAGGGGCACCTTAGAAAAAACTTAAACTTTTATTTTATAATAAATTCATATTCGGTTTATAATGGCTCAAAAATGAATTATTTATAGGATAAGGTGGGTATGGGTCGAAAACCACTCAACCAATAGGTTTTAGACAGGTTTAGGTCACCATATTAACCTTAACATTTAGATTTAACTCTTAGTTAAATAGTTTGACATTTACCATGTACCATTGTATTTTTAAATTATATGGTTAATAAACATATTATAAAAATCCAATAGATCCCCAATTGGTTCATTAATGTCATATATATTATTATATAAGTCTTTTGGCAGATCCATATATTTTTAAGACAATTATATCAATTAATAATATAATATTTGTTTTAAAAACAATTTTATGTCAATTTTGACACAATTTGGTATTTGTTTTTTTGTTAAAATCATAACACCATGATTACTGAAAAAAATTGATCTAACCAACCCTAACATGTGCTAATAACCAATAAAATTAGTGTAATTTATAGAAAGTCTCAAATTACATTTATTTGGATATTTATAATATCAATTATTTTAATCTTTCATTAATACGGTAATTACTGCATCATCATTGTGTCAGAAATAAATTTAATTATATAAGGTGTAAAAATTATAAATAAAATTCCATTTTGTAGGAAATATTTTTAGCATTATAATTAATATTTATAGTCGAATTTATCTTATGTATACAATTATATTAAAAATGTTATAGTTATTAAACATTGAGTTTAACTCTTTTAACTCTTCTTTGAATTAAATAATCATAAATGTCATAATCTAATTCATGTGGAACTAAAGGATCATATTTTTTTCATAAGGTTTTTTATGGTAGAATTACATTTATCCAATAGAATTAGTACATGTGTTAGGGTATGAATAATATCATTTTTACACTTAATTATCTTTTTAACTTTTAACCATGGTAAATAGAAGTGAAAAGTTACTATTCACCAAAATTTATTTTTATCCTATTGAACCCCATTTTTTTACTAATATTAACCGTGTCTCTCGTATTTTTGAAATTACACTTACATAAGCGGTACAATTATGTTTCATTCAAAATTTCAAATTCTCCTAGGAGGTGGGTAGAAGACGGTGAACAGTTCAATAAAATTATATATATATTATTAAAAAATGACTCTAATGAATTACATTAAACATATATAGGTATTATATATCTATTTAGAATTAAAATAAATTTAAATAAAATAAATAATTATTTTAATAAAAATTCTATTTTAAACAATAACTCAGTGGTTTTCACCATTCATCAAAAATGGAATGTTTTCAAAAAAAATACTAAAAATTCACCATAAGCTAATTTTAATATTACGAATTCAAAAATTTATTCTATTTTACCAAATTAAATACATAGAATTTGTATTTATTAATTTAATATTAATTCAGGTTGTCAAAACAATAAGGCACATTTTTAATAAACAATAACTATCAAAATATTGACACTTGTTTATGTCCAATCTCAAAGTGAAATTATTTACAATGATCATCACTGGATTAAATGGTAAAAATATAATCTATTTATACTTCCAAACCATTAAAATGTATAATTTAACACTCTAAATTAGTTTGATTAAAAAAGTTGTTTGTAGTTAAAATATAGTATTTTTCACTATTCACACAAATATGAATGTTATCAGAAAAACCCCAAAATGTAATTGAAACTAAATTATTATGTCCCAATTCTAAAGAAGAAGTTTTTTTTCAAATTGAATATATAAATGTTTCAAATGATGGATTTAAAAAGGGTTCACCATTAAAAGGCTGTAAAAATGCATTTTGTGAAAAATTCTTCTTTTATCTGAAAAATGAATTAGTTTTTACATTATGTCTAAGAAACTCATAATATGGATTCTAAAATTATAATGATTATATATAGTTCAAAATACACTTAATTATTTTCATAACAGCTTTTGAATGGCTTGTTCAGTAAGTCGTGGTGCGCTTGAAGACAATGTTTCGTGTCGTGCATGTTATTGAATTACTATGAAAAATAATGTACTATGAAATCTTGGGGAGTTACAACCAATAACTCAAACACCCTAAAACTACAATGAAACTATAAAAAATATTTCAAAACCCCAAACCAACTACAAACCATAAAACCCTAACAAACCTAAAAACACTAAATATCCCTAAAAACTCTATGAACCCTAAATTTAAAACCCTAAAAATATTTTATACCCTTAAAAAACCAAACAAACCATAAACCCTAAAAGACCCAAACAATACTAAAATAAAATTAAAGCCCCAAAACCCTAAATAACCTAAAAATAATAAAAATCCATAAAACAACATATTTCCAAAAAATATGAAAACAAAAAAGCAATAAAAAATAGTAAAAAACTCAAATAACCCAATTAAACCCATAAAATTTCAAAAAACCTTAAAAAAATGAAATCCTCCAAAACCTAAAAACCCATAGAAACTCTAAAACACCCTAAAACCATTAAATAACACTAAAAGACCCTAAATCCCTAAATACCACTAAAAATCCATTAAACCCATAGTAAACCCTAAAAAATTAAAAAACCATATAAATACACTAATACCAAAGAAAAACCTAAAACCCTAAAAATAATAGAAGACCACAAAACTGTAAAAGACACTAAAAACCCCATAACCCATAAGAATATTAAAAGACCCCAAAACCATGAAACCCCTAAAAGATCCAAAAAGACTCTAAATCCCCTAAAAATATCCAAAAACCCTGAACATCATAATATCATAAAAATACCCAAAAAACTAAAATACTTAACAAACACTAAAAACCACTAAAAACCCCAAAAGACCACAAGACACCCCTAAATGACACTCAAATCCCAAAAAACATAACAACCTTAAAACCTCTAAAACCGCTAAAAATTTCAACAATCCTAAAACCCCTAAATAGAATAAAAATCATAAAAACTCACAAAACTCTTGAAACCGCTAAAAACGTGAAAAATCATAAACCCCCAAGAAACACAAAAATCCATAAAACCATAAGAAACCGTAAAAACCTGAAACCCCATTAAAACAAAAAAAACACCCTAAAACACTTAAAATCACTAAAATAAACTAAAATAAATGACCCCCCCCCCCCCCCAACAGCACTAAAAATCCTAAAACTCATAATAGACCGTAATGAATCCAAAAACTTTAATAACCACTCAAACCCGTAAGAAATCCTAAAACGCCAAAAACACTTAAAAACCACTGAAAACACCTATAACCATTTAAAATACCTAAACTCTAAAATCTATAAAAAAACCCAAAACAACCTAACAACATAAACCCTATTTTAACCCTAGAAGACTTTAAAACCCCTAAAAACTCTAAGAGACTCTCAAAACCCATAAAAGCCCAAAAACCCATTAAACCCCTAAAAACCTAAAATATAAAAAAACAATGAAACAACTAAAACACTTAAAACACCTAAGGACACTCAAATTATAAGAAAACCCTGAAACCCCCTAAAACCCGAAAATCCCCTAAAATAATAAAAACTCTATACGAATACAAAAAAACAGAAAAACCCAAAAAACCACTAAAACCTATAGAATCCCAATAAATCGTAAAACCTCTAAAAACACCTAAAACAGTATGAAAAGAATAAAACATAAAAAACACCTAAAATATGTGGAAAATTATATAACACTAATAAACCATACAAGCCATAAGGAACCCTAAAAATTTTACAAACCCTAAGGAACCCTAAATAACCCTAAAATCCCTAAATGATTCTGAAAACATAAAAACCCCTAAAATGCCAAAATTCACAAAAAACACTAAATCCCCTAAAATTTATAAAATACATAAAAAATATAAATGTTCAAAACCCCTAGAAAACCCCTAAAACATATAAATAACAAGAAAAAACATCAAAAATCCAAAAAAAACTCCAAAGAAAAAATCATAAAATCCCTAAAATACATAAATATCCATAAATGTAACAAAAAAATCAATAACCCTACAAAAATCAAATACCCCATAAAACATCTAAAAACCATAAAAAACCAAAAAAACCCATAAACCTTTAAAAAAATACCCTTTAAACATCTACACACCCATGAAATCCTAAAAAACTAATAAACCCTGAAAACCACATAAAAACTATTAGAATTTCTTAAAATCCTAAAACCCCAAACCCTTAAAATTTCTAAATAACAATAACACCCCTAAGAATACTAAAAATACTAAAAGCCATAAAAACTAAAATCCTAATAACAAAAAAACCAAAAAACTATAAATTTCTCATAAAAACCATAAAACCACTAAAAACACTAAAACACTAAAAACCCTAAAAAACCTAGAGCATTAAAAATCCCAAAAATCCCTAAAAACCGTAAAAATCAAGAAAAACCCAAAAGAACATAAAACCACTCAAATGTCCCTAAATTTCCCAAAAAACCGTTATAAAAAACATAAAGACACTAAGAACCCTAAAAAACCTCCTAAAAAATAGAAAACCCCTAAACACCCAAAAAGTACATAAAATACAATAAAACCCCTAATGATTCTAAAAACCTAAAAAATCCCAAAAACACACCTAAACTGAAAAAAATCTAATAGACTCTAAAAATATCTAAATAACACTGAAACCCTAAAACCCCTTTTGGTCCAATAGAACACTAATAGGACCCTAAAACCACCAAATCCCCCTAAAAACCCAAATAATCACTAAAGATCCCTAGGAACTTGAGAAACACCCGAAAGACCCTAAAACCCCTGAGAACCCCAAAACGACCCTAAAAACCCTAAAATCCATAAATAACCCCAACCCCCATAAAAAAATTTAAAAGATACATAAAACCTAAAATCCCTTGAGTGACCGTAAAACCCTTAAAATCCTAAAAGACCCCAAAAATTAAAAAAATTCATTAAAAGATCCTAAATAAATCAAAAGTCCCTAAAAACCATAAAACCCCTAAAAAGGAAGAAATAAAT
The DNA here is from genome assembly GCA_963277665.1 of Viscum album. Classification (NCBI taxonomy): domain Eukaryota; kingdom Viridiplantae; phylum Streptophyta; class Magnoliopsida; order Santalales; family Viscaceae; genus Viscum; species Viscum album. The sequence goes on from OY728120.1 coordinate 1,594,021,135, forward strand.
GTAAAACCCATAAAAATCTAAAAAAATAAAATCTATAAAAACCCTTAAAACCCTAAAACATTCAAAACCCCCCTAAACCCCTAAAAACACAAAAGACCATAAATGACCCTAAAACCCACTAAAATACACTAAAACCCCATAATAATATATCCCATAACAAACCGCTAAAACCCAATGAAAACTCAAAAAAAAACTAAAAATAGAAGAAATACTAAATTCCCCTAAAAACCCTTAAAACAAAAATTAGATAATAAAACCATAAAACCATTATAACCCTTAAAACACAATAAAAATAATATACTCACAACTATAAAATCTAAAAAACTCCAAATATAAAAGATAACCTAAAAGTCCTAAAATGCATAGAAAACTTTAAAAATCCTAAATATCTAAAAAACCATAAATAACTAAAAAAATAAAAATCCATAAGAAACCATAAAACCATAAAATGATAAAAATACTAAAAACATAAAAAACCAAAAAAACCGAAAAAACCCCAATGGAACTTAAAAAAACTAATAATCCTTAGGGACCCAAAATATCCTCAAAATCATAATAGACTATCAAAACCCTAAAACCCCATAAAAACATAAATCCATTAATATCCTCAATGATCCTAAAGATCTCTAAACTAACCTAAAAAACAATAAAAAAATTCCCAAAAATATAAAAAACTAAAAAAACCCAAAAAAATGCTAGACACTGAAAACCACTAAAAACATTAAAATTTCCTAAAAACTGTAAAATTAGAAAAAATATAAAATCCTTTAAAAACCCCTATAAGACCCTAAAAACCCTGAAACCCTCTTTGAACCGATGAAACCCACAAATACTGTAAAAACTCTAAAAAATCTTAAAATCCCTCAAATCCATAAAAATTAATTAAAATGGTTTAAAACTCCTAAAAACCATAAATACCTTAAAAACACAAAACCCCATAAAAACCTTTATAAATCCATACAATAACTAATCCCTAAAACCACTAGAAACATAAAATAACCCCTAAATACTATAGAAACCAAAAACCCCTTAAAACCCCAAAAAAAATTCCCAAAAACCTTAAAACCCCTAAAAACCATAATACATTAAATACCGTAAAACCCCTAAAAACCCCATACACCTGAATGGAACCCTTAAATAATCCTAAAAACCCCCAAAAATTCAAAAAAACTTAAAAACTATAAAAATCAAAAATAACCTAAAAATAAAAGGACCTAAAAAAACTAAAAACCCATAATACCCAAAACATCCCCAATAACCCTAAAACCCATAAATCTTTTAAAACACCTAGAAACCTGTAAAAAGACTATAAAAACTTATAGACCATAAGAAAACCTGAAATCATAATTGACCCTAAAACGCCCCATAAAAACTCTAAAACCCCATAAAAACCTAAAAATCCTAAAATCAGAAAAAATATAAAACCCCTAAAGAGCTCAAAAAAATCCTCAAAATCCGAAATCCCCCTACATAATCATAAAAATGATAGAAGTCCCTAAAACATATTAAAACCTGTAAAAGATAATAAATCCAAAATAACACCCAAAAGGCCCCAAAAAACCATTAGATCCCTTAAAACCCCAAACCCCTACAATTTACTAATATACCATAAAAACAATAAAATCCATAAAACCATAAAAATCGATCAAATTGTAAAACAGCCTAAAACACCTATAAACCCATAAAACCCATATACCCTTAAAATGGTAAATAATCCAAAATAACCCTAAAACCCCTAACCACTCAAAATAAACCTAAAATCACAAATCACACCCTAAAACATTAAAACCCCTAAAATCCCAAAAAACACGCTTAAAATGTGATCTATGAAAAACTCGTAAAAGAACTAAAAATAGAAAATCAATCGGTACAAACCAAAAGAATCCCCAAAAATCCTAAAAATTTCCATGAAATAACTGAACCCAAAAACCGTAAAATCCCACAAGACCCCTAAAACCCCTAAATCCCCATTAAATCCAGTGGTGGCTTCGTTGCACTTTGAAGCATTGAGGTATGGATTCGGCTTTGCATCACTAGTTGTTGTCTCTAGTTCCGAAAGAGGTGACTTCGTGTCTCATGGATTTGGGATCCTTATCTGGTTTTGGCTTGCTTCGATTCTATGTGGTCCGGATCTGGGTTTCCAGATCGATGTCTTCCTTTCATTATCTGGGATTTTTTTGTGGCTATGAGAGCTTGGTGTTGCGCTTGGCGTTCTTGGTGTCCGTTTTGGGGTTCCCATGTCCTCGGGTTCTCATTGTGGCCTCCAAGTGTTCTCTTCTACCTCCGGGTTGTGTTGCAAGATGTGGCGAGCTCCTCCTAAATTTTGGGATTTGGTCTTGGCTATGGGTTCTTGGTGTCAGACCTGGTGGTTCGGGCCATAAAATCCCATCTCTGCATCTTCCCGACCTGAAGAAGGTTCTGATGTTCTTTGGTTTACTCGGGATTGGTTCCAATGGCTTGGAGGGGGGAGGACCTGCCCTCTGTATCTTATGGTTTCTTGCGATTTTGATAAAATGTTGATTTTATTTTATGGTGGTGGGTGTTTGTTGTGGTTGATGCTGCTGGTTACTGGTCACTAATTACTGGAATCTGATTTTTCCTGGTGGTGAATGATGTGATGGTGGTTTGCTTGAGGATGCTGGTGGTTGTTGTTTGTGTCTTTGTGGTGCTGAAGCTGGGTTGATGAAGTTTCTGCATATGGATTGGCATTACTGGCTTCTGGTTGTCGATGTGCTGGGAGATGATGGTGGTGAGTTTTCTATTTTTCTGATTTGTGTGTTTTTCTTTTTTTTTCTTCTATGGGTTTTTTGGGTCTTTTTGTGGTTGGGGTTGTAAAGGGTTTTTTGGGTGTGGGTCGTTTGACCCCTCCCCTCCCTTGGTTGTTGTATCTTTATTTATAAAAAATTGGGCAGGGGGGTGTTGGGAATATCTTGACCCTTGCATCTTCCATTCCCTAAGAAACCTATACAACCATTACGACACTAAAAAAAACTAAACACACTATAAAACCACAAAACCCCTAAAAACAAAAAAAAACCATGAAAACACAAAAACCCCCCTAAAAGCCTGAAATCCCATAAAAACATAAAAACACAAAAAAAACACTAAAAGAACCCTAAAAACCAGAAAAACATAAAACCACCAAAAAACATAAAAACAACTAAAATCTAAAAAATCATAAATACTGTAGAAAACGCTTAAAACCCTGAAATCACTAAAAACTCTAAAGAATCTTTAAACCCCTAAAAACATTATAAAACCTAACTCCCTTAATAATAGTAAAAAAACAAAAATTCATATAAAGGATAAACACCCAAAACCCCCAAAAAATCTTAAAATCCCTTAAAATCCGAGAAACCCAAAACCCTAAAAAACACAAAAAACCCTAAAATCCTATAAAACATTAAAACTAAAAACCCTGAAATCCTAAAAAAACCTTAAAACCATAAATGAACCTAAAATTCATAAAAATATAAATAATCATAAAACCCTAAAACCCCTAAAAGGGAAAAACCGTATATGATCACTAAAATAATAATAAAATCCATAAACAACCCAAATAACTAAAAAACCATAAAATCTCCTAAAACCCTAAAAAACCTCAAACAATAAAAAACAAAAAAACATTAATACTATATAATACCCCAAAACACTAAAACTCTCACACAAAACCCATCAAACCCATGAAACATCCTAAAATCCTCAAAAAAAATACATAAAACACAAAATGATCTAAAATAACTGTAAATCACATAAAATCATCAAAAATTATAAAAAACACAAAAAACCTAGAAAATTATCTAAAACCCAAAAAAACATTAGAAAAATAAAACAACATTGAAATCCATAAACCCACACAACCCCTTAAATAAATAAAAACCCTAAAAACACTAACAACTACTAAGAAGACCATGAAAATACCTATAATCCTTAACAAAAACATAAAAACCCAAAAAACCCACAAAAAATCTATGAAAACCTAAAATCACAAAATATTTAAAAATATGAAAGAATTTTAAAAACCCTAAAAAATAAAAACCCCCTAAAAACATAATGAAACACAAAACCCCTAAAAACCTGAAAACCCCAAAAAACCCAAAAAAAACCCTAAAAATATTAAACTTACTGAGAAACCAAAAAAGCACAAAGAATCTAATTAAGATAAAAAAACCTAAACACACCAAAATGACTATGAAACCCTAAAACACATCAAAATAACCTAACCCCCACCCCCAAAAATATCCAAAAAACCAAAAACCCCTATGAATCCCCAGAGACACTAAAAATACAACAAATCCAAAAATCCTTAAAAACCCTAAAACCCTGAAACACCTAGAAAACCCAAAATCCCTAAAACCCCTAGAAACCATGAACCCAAGCCAAAAAAACATTTATATCACTGAAAATATTATAACCCCTACAACCCAACAAATGTAAAAATCCCTAAAAAACTAAAAAAAAACATAAAAACCCAAAAAATTTCTAAAAACCCCCAAAACCCTTTAATAACACTCAAAAACACAAGAAACCCAGAAAAACCCACTAGAAACCCATTAAAATGAAAAAACCATAAGAAATCACAAAAAAAAACACTAAAAACCATAAAACCCCAAAAAACCAAAAAAAATCCCAAAATACACTATCAATCCATGAAGACCTGAATACCCCACAAAAATCTAAAAAAACCATAAAACCCTAAAAACATTAAAACCCATAATAATAATAAAAGAACCACAAAAACCACCTATTGACCCCAATAACCCTAAAACCCCCCAAACCCATAATTAGCATAAAAACAATAAAAGACCCTAAAACCCCTAAAATTATTTAAAACAACCTGAAACCCTTTGAAAATAATAAAATCCCTAAACAAGCCTAAAAAACCTAAAAGCCTTAATGAATCTAAATACCCTAAAAACTGTAAAAACTAAAAAACCCCAAGAAATACCAAAACCATAAGAAATATGAAATACAAAAACCCTTAAAAATAATAAATACCCTTAGAAACAATAAAAACCATAAAATCCCAAAAATTACATATAAAAAACTAAACCTCTAAAAAAATAAAAATTCTTATAATCCTCAACAGAATGAAAAAAAACTAAAATTACCCCAACCAACAAAAACTCAAAAAACCCTAAAAACTAAAAAAAATCAAATACCCAAAACCCCTAAAAACCTCACAAACCCTAAAAATACTAAAAACCATTAAACCCCACAAAAACATAAAAACCCTAAAAACACAAAACCCCACAAAATTCTAAAACCCAAAAAAACTCTAAAAACCCCCAAAACCCCATCATAACACTTTAAAACCATAGAAAAATAAAAACCCAAAAACCCCAAGAAAGCACTAATAATCCAAAAAGTCCAAAAATACCAAAAAACCCGAAAAATAACCGAAAGATCCTAGAAGTAATATAAAAACTGTAAAAAAGAAAAACCAATAAAAAAATCATACCCATAGAAATTCATAAATCCCCATAAATCCCCTAAAAACTCAAAAAAGACCAAAACCCAGTAAAAACCCACAAATTCCTAAAAAATCATATAACCCATTAAGACCCTTAAAACCCCTAAAAAGCAAAAAAAACCCCAAAATCCCTAAAAGACCCAAGAAATCCTGTAAACCCTGACAAGGACCTAAAAAACAAAATTGCTAAAAACCCCTAAAACATTTAAAATCTATAAATGTACTATGAAACCATAAAACCATAAAAGAAGGTAGAAACCCAAAACTCCCTCGATTAAACAATAAACCCCTAAAACCAAAACGACCATTGAACACCATAAAAACAAAAAACTGTAAATCCCCACAAATCCCCAAGGACTCTAAAAAGCCCCCAAAATCCATAAAACCCCCTAAATTGACCTAAAAACACAAAAATCCCTTTAAACCCAAAAGGCCATAAAAGGCACTAACACCAATAAAAATATTAAATTAACCTAATACCATAACAACCATAAAAATACCATGAATCCATGCAATACCTTAAAACTATAAAAAACAAAAAAACATAAAAAAACACAAAAAACTAAAACATTAAATCCATTATAATGTCATAAAAAATCTCATTAAAACCATAAAAACCCAGAAAACCCAAAAACCCAAAAACCCAAAACCCACAAAACTCGGAAAACCCTGAAACCCCCTTAAAAACATTTAACCCCAAAGGAAATACCTAATAATAAGAAAAACATATCATAATATGTAAAAAAATCCTAAAACCTTGTAAAATCCACAAAAAACCAAAGCCCAAAAACCCCATAATACCCTTAAAATCACCAAAACCATTAAATCCCCCCAAACCATAAAACCCCTAAAAATACTAATAAATAATAAACACAAAAAAAACATTTGAAACCCAAAAAAACTAAACAAACCCTAATGACTATATGAAACTATAAAAACTGAAAACAAAATCCTAAAAAAGTAAAAACCCTAAAACCATAAAACCAATAAAAAAACACGAAAATCATGAAAAACCAGAAAAACCCTAAAACCCTTAAAAAATTTAAAAAAAACAAAAATCATAAAAAGGTTTTACTACCTAAAAACCTAAAAACCCATAAACCCTCAAAAAGATCCTAAAAACCTTACAAAATCTGAAAATACCTAAAAGACCCTAAAAATAGAGAATACCATAGAAGACCCTTTAAATAACTTAAACACAATAGAAACCCCTAAAAACCATGAAAACCCTAACATCCTTAAAATCCTGAAAAAAAGACTAAAAACCTAAAAATACTAATAAAATAAAAAATCGATAAAATCCATATTTTTATAAAATTAAAATACCAAAAAAACCTTGAAACCCAAAAACCCAAAACAACCCTAAAAACCAAAGAAAAAAATTCCTAATTTATTTTAAAACACAATAAAACACTTCAAAAACATAAAACACTAAAATCCCCTAAAAACCCTAAAAACTCATAAAAAAATAAAACCCCTAAAAAACGAAAATTTATAAAAAAATGAAAAAACAAAAAATCAATAAACACCCGAAATCACTAAAAACCGTAAAAACAAAAAAACAAAAGAAACCAATAATATCAATGAAAAACCATAAAACTCGAAAGAAACCTAAAACCCCAAAAAAATATTAAACCCCCTAAAATATATTTTAAACCCTAAAATACCTATGAACCCCTAATTATATAAAACCCTTTTTACACTAAAATTTTATAAATACACTAAAACTATAGAAACCCTAAAACCCCTTTAGAATACTAGAAAATCTTAAAAACCCTAAACACTATATGCTACACCCCAAACCCTAAACTCTACACCCTAAACCCAAATACCCTACACCCTATAACTGAAACCCTATACCCCAAAACCTATATCCTACATCCTAAATCCCAAACCCTACTCTTGAAACCATATACCCCTCATCCTAAACCATAAACCGTAGACCCTCAACATTGGACCCAACAATATAAACCTGACCCAATAAACTATATACTATACACCGTAAACCCAAAACCCAAAACCTTTAACCTTAATCCCAATAACCAATACTCAACACACTAAAACGTACTCCCTAAACTTTAAACGTTCACCCTAAACCATATACCCTACACCATACACCCTACACCCTACACCCTAAACCATACACCCTAAAATCATAAACCCTAAACTCTACACCTTATATCTTATAAACTACACCCTAAAAACAACACCACAAAACCTATACCATATACCCTACACCGTATTTTGTATACCCTAAACTCTACAACCTATATCTTATAAACTACACCCTATAAACTACACCGCAAAACCTATACCATATACCCTACACCATATTTTATACACCCTAAACAGTATACCCTACACGCTAATACTTAAACCCAAAACCCTATACAATATGCCCAAAACCCTATACCCTCCTCCATAAACACAAAAACCAAGTCCCTATACAAAAAATCATAAACACTAATCCCTTCATAAAAAACCCTATACCTACACCCCACAACCAAAACATTGTATGGTAAACACTATACCATACACCATAAACATTATACCATATCCCCTAAATCATATGTATGACACCCTAAACCCTAAAGAGAAAACCATAAACCATACACATAAAACCTAAACACTACACCCTGAACCAAATACAGAACATCATAAAACTGAATCCCTAAACCCTAAAACTTACACCCTACCTCACAAACCCAAAAAACTACACCATAAAACATATACCCTACACCATTTACCATAAACACTACACAATAAAACCAACACCATACACCTAAAACCTTAAAAAAGTACACCCTAAACCATGTACACTCAACCCTAAAACCCTAAACCCTAAACCCTAAACCATAAACACTATACCACTAACCTTAAACCCTATACCCTAAACCCTATAACCTAAACCCTAATCCATATACATTACACTATAATCCATAAACCATATTCCCTAAACCCTATACCCTACACCTAATACCATATACCCTACACCGTAAACATTACACCAAACACCCTAAACCCTATACCAAACACCCTAAACCCTATACCCAACACCCTGAACTGTATACCTACACCCTAAAACCTATACCTCACACCCAAAACCCAAAACTCTAAAAAACTAAAGACAACCCTATAAACTCCAAAAACCCTAAATAATAAGAAAAAATATTTAAAAAAATGAAAAAACCCAAAAATTACTTAAATACATTAAAACGCAAAAGAACTATTAAAATCCATTAAACACCTATAAAAACATTACATCTAATAAAAACCGTAAAATCCCTAAAATCCCAGAAAATAAAAAAACTCCAAAACCCCCAAAGAACCAAAAACACCCAAAAAACCCTCACAAGCCCTAAAAATCCCCAAAACACTGTAACTACCATAAAACTCTAAGAAAACCTTAAAAACTATGAAAAACAACATGAAACCCTAAAAACCCTAAAAACATTAATTACCATAAAAACTAAAAAAATCCGTAAAATTAGTAAAAATATTAAAAACCAAAAAAGCCCATAAAAAACATTAAAAACACTTAAACACTAAAAAACATTAAAACACTAATAACCTAAACACCTAAAAACACTAGAACACTAAATCCCTCAAAAACTAAAAAAACCTAAAACCCTAAAAAACACTAAAAACCTAAAAAACATGGAAAGACCTACAAACCCTAAAAACTCTTAAAACCCTAAAACGTCTTAAAAAATGAAAAATTCCATAAATTTCCTAAGAAACACTAAAACTGTAAAAACTCTAAAAACAATGAAAACCCATAAAAACCATAAAAACTAGAAAACCCCCTAAAACATCTAAATAGAACTAAAAATCCAAAAATCCTAAAAAAACATAAAAACTTAAAATTACCCTAAAAAAATAAAAAACATAAAACCCCTAAAACCCTTAAAACCCATAAAATAATAGAGCACATAAAATCCCAATAAAAACATAAATCCCCTAAAGCCCCATAAATCCCATAAAAACCTCCATAAGTCCATAAATGTTATAAAAAATAATAGACGCACTAAAAAATTTAAAACAAAAAAGTATTTAAAACCACTAACCCCAATAAATGATCCTAAAAAACAATATAAAAACCATTAAACCCCTAAAACGTTTTAACACCTTAAACCCCTAAAATCCCAAAAAACTCTAAAACCAATAAAAAATCTAAAACCCCTAAAAAATATAAAAACAATTACAATAAAAAACCCCCCGAAGAACCTAAAAATACTAAAAGAACAAACAACAAAAAAACCAAAAAAAATAATCCTAAAACAATCCAAAATATAAATAAACACTCCAGAAATCATAAAATCCTAAAAATATTTAAAAACCCTAAAACTTATTTTGGCGACAAAAATTCCCACAACCCTAAAAACCCTAAAACCACTTAAAAACCATGAAAACCCCTAAAATCCATTAAAAACTAAAACCCCAAAAAATATAAATGAAGTCCCTAAAATTCCCATATAACCCTAAAAACACAAAAATTAAAAAAATCACAATAAACTCTAAAACCACTAAAAACCCTAAGAATTATAAAAAGACAAAATAACCCAAAATAAACCTAAAAACCATAAATAACCCTAAAACCCTAACCAATAATAAACACGCAAAAAACCCTAAACACATTAAACCCCTAAACCCCCAAAAAACTATGAAAACCATTAAAACACATGACAAATCCTGAAAACCTATAGAAGTTTTAAAAACACTAAAAAACCCAAAGATTATAAAACCCAGTAAAAAACTTAAAAACACTAAAAACATTAGAAAACCTAAAAAATCTAAAAAACAAAAGAAATCATAAAACCCATAATCCAATAAATGACACCAAAATCCATAAATTTTTAGAAAAATCTTAAAATAACTTAGGATCCCTAAAAACACTAAAACCCAATAATAACCCAAAAAACATAAGAACCCTAGTAACATTTAAACCCCTAAAAACTGAAAAAACACGTAATACCCTAAACCATGAAAACCCTAAATACACTAAAACCCCTTAAAATCATAAAAACATTACCCCCAATAATAGTCCAAAAAAATAATAAAAGACCCTAAAATGATAAAAACCCAAAAATACCCAGCAAACCACAAAGGACAATAAAAACCCTAAAAACCTTAAAAGTCCATAAAATTACCTAAAAACCCCTAAACCTTATAAAAATTTAAAAAATCCAAACAAAACCCAAAACCCCATAAAGACTAAAATACCAAAAGAGCCCCTAAAAACCATTAAATAAAATTAGAAAACACCTCAAACCTTTTAAACCTCCAAAACCCTAATAAACCCCTAAAACAGAAAAACATAGACACCATAAACTCCTAAAAAGTATATAAACACTCACCCCAATAAAACCCCAAAAAATCCTTAAAACTCTAAAAAATCCTGAAAACCCTAAACAATTCTTAAAACCCCAAAAATCCATAAAACCCTAAAAACACTTAAAACACAATTAACCCCTAAAACCCCTAAAATTCCAAAAAACCCTGAAACCAATATTACACCAAAAAACGCAAAAACCCAAAAAAACCCTAAACATAAGGAAAATCAAAATAATCATTCATGTTCAAATAACATTAAAAGAACCCGTAAAACCCCAGAACCCATAACAGTCCCTAAAAACCTTTAAAATAATGGGAAAACATTTTACAACCATAAAAACTAGAAATAACCTAAAATAACTAACAACCCTAAAACCCTAAAAACCATGAATGATCCTACAAACCCTTTTAAACACCTATAATATACTAAAAATATTAAATAGCCTAAAAACCATAAAATTGTAAAAGCATAAAACCCATTAAAACCCTAAAGACCCAGAAAAACCTAAAAACATCTTTAAAAATTAAAAATTACATAAATATCTAAAAGCATAAAACTAACTTAATACACTAAGAAACCTAAAATAATCGTGAAACACCAAAAACCCTAATAAATCATAAAAATCTAAAACCCATAAAACCCCTAAAACAATAAAGCCACTAAAACCCCTAAAAATAATTGAAATCTAAAAAACCCAAAAATATATAAAAACATTTAAACCCCTAAAAACCCTAAAAACTCAACAAAATCCATAAACCCCGAAAACCCAAAAACCCAAAAAACACCAAAAACACATAAAAACAAAAAAAAATTAAAAAAAACACAAAAACCATAAAAACACAAAAAACACATAAAAATACAAAAACCCCCCAGCCACTATAAAACCATTAAAATAATAAAAACAAAATTACCCCCCAAAAACCTTTATGACCACTAAAAACTATTAAAACGAATAAAATCCCTAATATCATAAAAAAATACTAAAAACATTATAACACATAAAACCATTAAACCCCTAAAAACCCCTTTAATTTTCCATAAAACCCTAAAACTATAAAAATAAAAAATTATTTAAAACCCTAAAAAACATAAATCCTTTAGAAACTCTACAAAACCCTAAAACCCTAAAAAGATCCTAAAAGACCCTTAAAAACATAAAAACCCATAAAACCCTAAAAATCCCAAAAAAACCAAGAAAACACTAAAAACCCTAAAATATCATGAAAAATATAAAACCCCCATAAACTACCCTAAAAACCCTAAAATACTAAAATATCGTGACACCCATAAAAGTCACTAAACTGTAAAAGGCCACAAAATACCCTAAACCCCCAAAAAAACTAAAAACTAAAAACCCAAAAACTATAAAAGACCATAAAAACCATGAAAATCCCATAAGGGCCCCAAAAACCCTATAGGATCCAAAAAAACATAAAAGCCCATAGGGGGAACAAAACATTAAAGGACCCTAAAAACCCCTAAGAGACCTTAAGACCCCTAAAACCCCTAAAGACCCTAAAGAACTAAAAAAATACCCTCAAACCCCTCAAAACCCCTAAAAACATAAGAAATAACTAAATCCAAAAAATCCCAAAGAAAATATTCAAAACCATGAAAAACACCCAAACCCCTAAAAACACTTAAAATAATACAATTTAAAAGACTCACAATAATATAAAAATGTATCATCCATGATCTTGAACTCTCTCACATGGACAAAAAATGTTGGTTTTGATACCTCAAACATGCCTCCCCATATTCTAGAGGCTGATGACAAGGTGCAGGGGTGAGATATGTATAGTGGGGAGACAATATCCTTGGATATAGAGCTACAACACAACAGAATAATCCAATAACAATAATAAATATCAGAGTGATTAAAATAATGGAACAATATAATATAGTTGAAAACCAACATTATAAGGAATATAAACAATACTATAGATAATTCCCGAATAATGGAATGATGTGATAGAATGTAAATAAATGTAATTTTGGATGTGATACAAATAAATGTATAGTATATTCAAATAAAGAATCAAAATTCCCCAGTCCCAAACCATATTTTGGTCCCATATCCAATCTCTAGTCCATCAACAAGTAACAATCAACAATAAGGTCTTTTCCCTTGTAAAAACCTTAAATCTTTTAATTTTCTTGCATACAAAATGACATACTAAATATGGTGTGAGTATAACATAGTAGGTTGACACCGCTATGTTTAAAAATAACCAGTTTGATAATAAGGGTAAGAAAATAATGCAATGATCAAGAGTAATTAAATAATTAAACAATTAAATTAATCACACATAGTCATGCCTTTGTACCATGATGGAATATTTGTGAGCATGACCCATGACCATTCCAAATATAACAATATAGGCAATGAAAAAATAATACCCTACATCAGCGCCATGATGGAGTTCCATTAAGAATGTCTAATAACCAAGCCAACCGTAACCTTATAATAGAGGTATGAATCAAACAAATACATGTCCAAACCCACTATATAAGCATTTGATATTTTAATCAGGGACGAACATAATATATACGAATTTCGAAATAAATCTAGGATAAACCTTTTATATAATCATTTCTGTAATTTTCTTATGGCCAAGCTTGGTATATGATCATTTTAAATTATTTCTATAAGAATATCCTGATATATAAGAATTTTGGCATGTCTCAGGGCATAACCAAGTATATACGCATTGAAAAATATAAATTTGGCCAATTCATCGTATAATAATTACTACATTCAAACAATAACACATGTTATAACTATAATTATATCACATATCACATCATTAAGTTCAATGGAAAATTAAGAAAATTGAAATCTTTCTTTTCATTACCCATTACACATATAATTTGGTGTTAAAACAAAAATAATATAATAATTTATACTAAAACTCCATGTAAAGGTGAATCAATATCAGTCAAACACCAACCTTCCATGTCATGATAAAAACAATTTAATCCATTAAGAAATTATTTAATAATCAAGTGTTCGCTCAGCTGAACGGTAGAAACAAGACATATCAATAATAATTATGTCCAAAGGGACTATAAGGAATAATATAGTTCATTATTTAATTTATTAAGTTACACTCTATGATGGTTCAGTTGAAATATTCATATGCATGAAAATTAACATACCATGGATAATGATTAGACCCCCTAAATTTAACTTACGATTAAACAAATCTTCTTAATGAAAACACACAGAAGGAAGAAGGTGAAGATGATCACAAGATGGATCCTAGATCAAAACCACTCAAGATAAAAACATTCAATGCAAACGATCAAGAGATTACACCACAATGGTTGGAGAAAGATAAAAGAGAAGAAGAAACCAAAAAAGAACAACTTACCTGCAAATTGATCACACAATTGGGACGTCCAAAATAGAGGGAAGGGATAAAAATCATCGATAAGGTTCCCTAGGGTCAAGAGGATAAATCGTCATGCTAGTTAGAAATAATATTCAAACACAAGGAAGACTCTAAAATTTTAGGTCACAAAATTACACAGTCTATAATTAAGTTACATGTCGTGTATTTTATTTTAATGGGATATGTTGAAAAACCCATCACCTCAAATTATTATAATTTCTGATCAAATATTATAAGATGCGTAATATAATTTCATGATGTTTATCATTTTCAAGTTGTGAATCAGTTCCCATCTTGTAACTATTCATGATATGTTTCTAGAAATAAATACAATTTTTACATTAATTTTTCATGATATTTTATTTTTCTATTGACAATTTTCAAAAAAAATCCTTTGAAAACCTGAAATCCCATTAAGGATTCCCATCATATGAATATCCCTTGGTAACAATTGACCCGTATATAATTGGACTCAATTAATTCAAAAAACAATAACCCCAAACATTTGGTAAATTTCATTCTCAAATTATATCCATCACTGAACACGACTCGACTACCAAGGCTCAAATTAAAAAACTCAATGAGGAATGTGCTAAGAAAAAATATGGGATATTACAACCCCCCACCATATAAAAAATCATCCCCACGCTATGTGAACCATCATTGTGGACTCTCAATGAACAAGTCTACCCACATTCCTTGAATATCTGAATCCCTCTCCTAGGCCTCCTCCTAAACATGGCCATGTTTCAAATGCACTTGAACCAACGAAATTTCCCTACCTAAAGATACATCTCACTAAAATCCACAATCTGTATCAGATCCTCTTCTATGGATGCATCAGCATGATGCGAGATGTCTATTATGTCTATCATGTGATAAGTTATTGAATAATATTAATGATGTCACAACATGTGAAACATTTATTTTATGGAACTATATTGTTGAAGGAGGGATAAACAAAATACCACTTGATTGAACCTATCCACTATCTCAAATGACCCACCAAACATAAGAGCTATCTTTCCTCTATTTTTTTGTGGCGTTTCCCCAACCTAAGATACTACTTAATGAAAACATGTTGATCAACATAAAACTCTAGAGTTCCTATTTGAGGTTTAGAATTTGATTTCTTCTTATCTACATGACTAATAACCACAGCATCATCAACTGAACCTACTCAGATATTTCTTTCACAAGACTGAGCCCAATAAAAAATGAATCCCCAACCTTTAACAAACAAATAGGTGAATTACACAACCTTCCATAAAAATCCATTAATGTCACCATATGAATTGATATTGAGAAGATATTATTATATAAAAACTACAGAAGTACCATATTGAACTCCCATGAACCATTGAAATAGAAAATCATGCTCGTAACATATCCACCAAAACATAAATAGTAATTTTATATTGAACATCATTATGAGGATAAAAGGACTTACTCAAAAGAACCTAATATCTCAAAGCCTTCTGATGACCCGTCCCAAAATGAAATGTGTAATGAGGATCTCTATTTTAAATGATAGTCCAAAAAACACCATGCAGTCAAACTACCTCAGGCATGTCAAGGCATCCTATATCATAAACAATGAAGGTCTACATGATTGTAAAAAAGTGGTCTACCTTTCTCAGATGATCCATAATTTCCCATGCAACATCATTCATACTGGTTTTACTTGGGAATCCTGTATAAAAATAAATAGCAAAATCATCCAATTTATATTCAGTAATGGGAAAAGGTTATGAAATCTCAACTGGCCTCTAATGCTTAGCTTTCACTAGTTAGAAGGTGAAGCATCTTACCACAAACCCTGGAACCTCCTTCTTCATTAATTCCCTCCATTATTTTCTACCGAGACCATGATACAGCTATGTCCAAATGAGATTTACCACCCATCTATAAGTACAAAACTCTATCATCATATCCTCATGGAATCCCAATGGATCTCATACTCATCCATATAAAAGAAGATAACTTCCACATCCAAGAGAACATTATGATTGTGTCTCCCCACCATATATGTTATATTTAAAAAATAGTCCCTCTGGTTCAGATAACTGCTCAGCCTTGATCTGGTCCAAAATAATGGGCATAACATATGTCGAGGTCAGACCTAATTTCTTCCTAAGAATGATGTACATCCATATTCATGTATTCAAATAGGGTCATTACCTTTCATTCGTTACAATAATCGCACACTTATACTTTATATGTCTATCAGATCAAATAATCAACAACAATGTTACCCATTTCCATTATATAATACTACTTAATGGTTAAAGACTGTAGATACTCAACCCACCTCCTATAATGAAGGTTCAAGTCCCACTGTGGAAAGATGCACCTGAAGATCTTATGGTCCATGTATACCACGTACCTCTGACCCATGAGATAATTCCTATAATATCTCAGGGCATGTACCACTTCTTCTAACACTAGGTTATGAGTTCAGTAATTCTTCTCAAAAGGTATCAGCTATCTAGAGCTATAAGTAACCGCTCGATCCTCCAACATTATAACACCACTAAGTCCAACGTTGGATTCATCACAATACATGGTATATGATTTATTTGACATAGGTAACGTGAGGAATTATTCTGAGGATAGTCTACCTTTTAACTTTTTAAAATCTCTATCATAATCATTAGACCAATAAAGCATCACTCCATTTTTGTTCATCCTTGACATCAGTGCTACGTGATGGAAGAATTTAAGGATATAGTTCTGATAATAACCTAATAAACATTCAAATCTTTGTATCTTGAAGCCATTCGTGGGCTTCTACGAAGATAATATGGCGGAAAATTTCTCTTGGCCTACTAACACTAATATCTCTGAGATGACATGGACCAAGAAGATAACATTATCATACAAGAAAATTTGTTTAGTTTTCTTGGAGTAAATTCAATCCTCTCTCAATATTCTTATGAGGTCTTCATGGTATTGGGAATGATTTTCTCCAGACATGGTGTATATTAATCCATTATTTAAAACAACTACCTCAAATAATTCTAGAAATGGATGAAATATCCTATTCATCAAGGCCTGGAATACCTCTAAAAAATTAGTGAAACCAAAACAAAATCACTATACACACATACAATCCATAACTACTCCTAAAAGTAGTCCAAGGTATTACTGCAGGTCTCACCCTCATTTGAAGGAATCTAGATTTTAGGTTGATTTGGGAAATGATCTTAGCACCGCTCAACTGATCGAAAAGATCATCGATGCACATATGGGGGTGCTAATTCTTGATCATCATCTTGATTAATATTTTATAATCAAAACATAATCACAAAGACCCATAAGCCTTCTTAGTGAAGAGAAATGGAGAACCCCATGGAGATTTACTGGTCCATATGAAACGTTTAGATTCCAAATATTCATATTGTACTTTAAAAAGTTGAATTTCTACTAGTTCCATTATGAAAGGTGAGATAGAAACTAGCTCTTCCCGCTGTACCAGTTTTATTATAAAATCCAGATATAACTAAAATTGTAAGTTTCATAAATCATCTGGAAAGAAATAGTAAAAATGGTTTACCAATAGAGGAAATGAATCTTGTTACATTACACCATCATCTATATAAAGAATAGCTATTTGAACCATGATACAACCCAATCTGCACATAATTGGAACATCATGTATAGTCTTAAGTTCCTACACAACCCATTAAGAATGGATTCATCCTTCTGGAGTTAAAAAGTTTACTCTCCTTCGGTAATAGATGATATGAGCCAACTATAGAACTGATCAATCCATACCAAAAATCAAATCAAATCCACTAATTTCTTGTAGGAATGGTTCCAAAATGAAACTATAACCACCAATATCTAAAGATCACTCTATGAAACATCTGATATTCTCTAACCGCACATTCAATCGTGTGTGTCGATGGACAATATGCCATACGATATTTCCACACACATGATCAAACTGTTTACAAGAATATCAGATAAAATGGAATGTGATTATCCTATATCAATGAAAACACAAGAAATGATAGATGATACTTGAATCGTACCTTTGATAGTAGACCGTCCTACATCCACACTAACTAGAGTAGTCTATATAACTTGTAGCTGACCAACCCTTCAGACCAGGGATCTTTCCTGACTCCCATGACTCATACCCTATTCCTGGTACTACCATTCATGGATGGGAGTACCACATCCCCTACCTAATCTAGAAATTCCCATCTAACTCTAGATACATATCTGTTTAGGATTAGCTGAGTCACTTCTAGGATTTGGTTCCTACCTAGATCACATTTAATAATTATAATATTCAAATTCCCTATAAACCCACTGTTGGTGGACCAATATCCCACAAAAAACCACTCCAAAGAGGGGTATAGACATTTAATCTATTTGTGGACCAACATTCAACACTTATAGAACTAAAAGGAATATGTTCCTGAGATGACTGCCCACTTCAATTACTACTCTTAAAGTTACTTTATGGAAATATTCTATCATAGTGACACCTATTTCTAAAAGAAGAAGAGTTTATAGTTTTATTAGGTGAAATAGCCTTTCCAATTCTCATGTACTCTCTCAAATTATCTTCTACAATGAGTTTTGATTCACCACTTCTGCATAACTAGTCAAAATTTACATTTTCACCTATAACATAATCTCACAGTGAAGACCATATTAAAAAAATTCTCACCCTAGAGATCTCATCATCTCCAAAAGATGGCATAAAGTGATGCAGGTCAGGGAAAATTCACCACAGTCCAACGCATACATACCCTCCTACACCAATTGTATAATGTCAAAGACCTTTTCATCCCTCTAAAAATTGAGATATAAAAGTCTAAAAAGATTCATATGTATTTTCTTCCAAGAAATCTCATACTACTTCCGTTCCTTCCCAAAAATTTCCCACAAACTCTTGGATGGTCCACGAAGCATATATGCAACAAGCTTCACCCTACTATCTTTGGGTGTACCAAGATGCTTAAGGATAATCTATACAGACTCAGTCACAAAATAAGTCACCTAGGGGGACTCCCTCACCCATAAATGTAGGCAGATGTTGTAGCATGAAATCAATTTTCAGTTAAGACATTGAAGGCATGGTGCGATCAATATCTCTCTCCAGGGATATCATGGCCCTCAAGAAGTTGTCGTGAAGCTAAACATCCATCTAATCCTCAGGAACTACAAGAATCTATAGTTGATATTCTCTACTAGAATTATTAATTCCACTCTCCTAATGATCAACTTGAATTGGTCGAAAGGGAATTCTCCCTACAAAGAAAACACACTCCTTAGAACACTTTTTATTAAAAATTTTACAACAACTGGTGAAAACAATAGACAAAAACTTCTCATGGTCTCACTAAACATGGATTACAAGTGTTTTATAATGACATATTATTTAATTTTTTTCATCATTTAGACATAAAATGTGTCTCATATCATAGTATAATAGGAATGTATTTATCACATGCAATAAATATGTCCCTCCCATGAAATATTCATGTCAATATATCCCTATGTACCTACTACAATTCCTGAATACTCATCCAATTCCATGTTGGGACATGGGTATAAATTTCAATAACACATAAAATCAATAAGTAAGAACCTAACACAAAAATTGAACCACCATGGGAGAAATAATGTCAACTGTAGAAAGAAATTAGTAGAAATAACAGTCCACCCATGGGAACTAGGATCTTCCCATAAATTGGTTAAAAACTCCTCTGCATAATGTAATTACAAATTCCTATCACATCCTATTATTCTTTATACCTTCCCCAAATTGTAATGAAATAGAAAATAAAGCCGGTGTTCTCAGATACCACTTTGTAACATCCCCTAATTTGGAACTCTATCATGTGTCCTGAAAGGGTTGGTTATGGGACTTCAAGTTGGCCGCTCAGTATATGAGAAGATATCAATTATAAGAAGTGGTGAGATATGTATAGTGGGGATACTATACCCCCTGGTTATAGAGTTACAACACAGCGGAAAAATCCAATAACAAAAATAAATATCATAGTGTAGAAAATGGAGCAATATAATATAGTGGGAATCCAAAAATAGAAACCATTCGAAATATCCAATATATAGTACAAGAATAATGGAATGAAATTATAAAATGTAACTAGATTTCATGCTAGATCAAATTCAAAAAAATTATAGAACAATCAATTAAATACTCAAATTCCCTCTGTCCTAAACCCCATGTCGGTCCCATCACCAAAAATCACCCCTTACATCACGCAATAATCAATAGTAAGGTGATTTTCCCTTACAATTGACTCAGGTAAAAAATGAAATCCTGAATAGCATGTGTGTATATCATAGTAGGTGGACACCACTATGTCTAAGAATAACTATTTGTATAATAATTATATGAAAAAAAATTAAATAAACAAGTGTAAATAATTAACTAAAATATTAAATTAATAATAGATCCACATGCTTGCGAACCACACCAGAATCTCTATGAGAATTTTCCAAGACCATTCCATTCATAACCATATAACCAAGAAAAAATGTAACGTGCCTTAGTGCCATGCCAGAATGTCTCTAATCATGCCTCACAACAATGCCAACCATTACCTTATAACCAAGTTATAAATCATGAAAATATTTGTGAAAAACAACTATATAATAATTTCATAATTTAATCTGGGTCATGCTCATTATGTAATTATGTCAGAATATATGAGGGCTGATCCTTGTATATAATAATTTCAGCATGTGTCTTAGGAGAAAGGCCAATATATAATCATTTCATCATGTGTCTTTCGGAATATTCTGGTATATAATTATTCAAGCATGTCTTAGGGAATTTCATGGTATATTATCATTTTAGTATGAATACTGGGAGAATTCCCCATATCATAATTAAAACATTTGAAAAACAATAAATTTCATACCAGTAAGGATATCACAATTTCAAAACAATAAGATCAATGCTTATTTAGGAAAATTACCATTTGTATTCCAATTACCCATTCCATTTATCATTTGGTTTTAGACCATTAATAGTCCGATCATTTTAATAAATAGGCCAAGGAAAGGTGAATTTATATCAATAAAACACCCATATTCCATGGCATGCAAAACACATATTAATATATAATACAATGACTTTATAATCAAGGGTTCTCTCACCCAAATGGTATCCATAATCCAGGTAAATAACAATTAGAACCATAGGGACAACATGGAATAATCTATTTGATCATTTATTTAATTCAGGTGTCTGCTACATTGGCGTAATTGTAATATTCACATACTCATAAACTATAAAACTATATGGTTATGGTTTATAAAACATAAATTTTACTAAAGATCAAACAATTTTTCCAATGGAAAACCCCAATGAGGAAGTATGTGTAGATGTTCACAAGAAGGATTCATCATCAAATACAATCAAGATCAATAAAAAATGCACATGGTCAAGAGATTACCCCACAATGATCAAAGAACAACTGTAGTTAATAGTAAACCATAGAAGATCAACTTACTTGAGGATCAAATCACACAAACGGGATGTCTAGAATAACGTGAAGGGGATCAAAACCACCTAGAAGGTTTCCTAGGTTCAAGAGTAGAAATATACAAATTAGTAAGAAATTAAATTAAACCTCATATAATACATTAAAACTACATTTCATGGAATTAAATGTTGTTTAATTTAGTCACACATCATGTATTTTATTACGAAAACACCGAATTACCTATAAACTCATATTATATTTTATTCCAATAAAATATTTGAGGACCTGTAATATTATTTCATAAAGTGTATTATTTTAATGTCATGAATTATTTGATAGCCTGTAACCTTTCCTATTATGTGTCCATAAAAAATTACAGGATGTGTATTGCATTTACATGGTGTGTAATTGATCTGAATAATGTTTTGAGATAAATTTCTATATAAAATCTGAACCCCCTTTAAGGCTTCTCATCTTTCCAAGTTCCTATGGTAACAGTTGACCCATTTATACCCATACACCATTAATAAAAAAACATATATCCCTAAACATTATATCATTTCTCCTAACAAAGGCTCTCTGTCTCTGAACAAGAATCAACCACCAAGGATCAAACATAATACCTCAAAGGTGGATGTACCTTGAATAACAATGGAATCGTACAAAAAAACAAAAAAAATCACAACTAACCCTAATACCCTAAAGACCTTCAATAACCCAAAAAAACCACAAACCCACTAAAATATTGTAAATCCTAAAACCTAAATCCTAATACCTAAACCCTAAAAACTATACTGTAAACCCTATAACATACCCCATAAATCATTTACCCTACACCCTAATCCTGAACCATATACCATAAACCCCTAAAGACCTTCAAAACCCTAAAGACATTAAAATAACTAAAAACCCTAGAAGAACCTAATAGCCTTAAAAATCCTAAAATACACTAAAATACACATGAACACATAATAACTCTAAAAGGACTTGTACCCTTTAAAACAAAAAATCCCTAAAACCCCATAAACTCTCATAAAAGCACCAAAAACCAAAAAAAGACCCCAAAAAACCCGTGCATCAAAAAAATCATAAAACCCTAAAAACATTAAAACCTCCAAACCCCTAAAACAATGGTTAAAACCCTAAAAATACACTTAAACCCCCCAAAACCCTAATAAAACAGAAGGACCCTAAAACGGATGGCTCTAATCACAATAGAACCCCCTTGGATGGAGAATAACCAACAATTTTTTGTTGATTCAATATATTATTCTTAACATTGTAGAAGACATAAATGTCATTCCCAATGAAATTTTAATTCTCTAAAAGACACCAATAGATTTTTGGGTTCTAGGGATGTAGACGAATCATCTTGTGTTGTTCCTATTGATCGTTAAAAGATCCTCCATTCTTTAAGGAGTTCTTCTCATTATCATGATAAGGTGATATAGAGGAATTTATGAGATAATTATTTTGTGTGAAAAAATTATCAATTCACAATTAACCTTACAAAATAGACATAGTAATCTATTTATAGAGTTAGGTTTTAGTTTTTAATATCATTTAATTATTCCCTAACACTTAAGTAATATTATAATACTTATCAATCCCCATTCCAAATAATACTAATAATATTATTACTATTTTATGGTGTGAGATATCTGGTGTAATGACAAAATATTATTTTATCATAATTTAAACTATTATTTATAATAAGAAATGATATCAGCCCACTCGATCTCATCGATATTTATTGAATACTTAAATAAAAATTAAAATATATTTTTTTTCATAAATCAATGTTTTATTAACAATAATTAGAAAAATATAATTATTAGTTTTTCCAAAAAATAAAATAATTATGCCATTCATAATATAGTCAATAAATATTTATTAAAAATTCATATAATTGAATAAATTAGTTATCATAGAATAAATATTTTTTTAATACATTGTTAATATTTTCAAAAAATGATTCTTGAATAAAATTATTCCATTACCTTGAGAATAATATTTATTCCAATAATTAAATTCAAAAACAATTTATTCATTATCAATGGAAATACATTGCGTTTTACAATTTAGTATTATTTCTTGTTGGCATTAAATATGATTTCCTAATGTCCATAAATAGTATTTAATAATTGGTCATGGAAACCAAGATAAAGAATATAATGTCTCAACAACAAAGACCGCATAAAAACACTTAATATATAATATAATCCTTTTTCACATTATTTCTTCAAGAAAGTTAGAAATATGTGTGATCAAAATATATGCCAGATATGTATTTCTTTGACTATCTGAAATAAACACATCATTACACCATGGCCATGGAATTTAAGATTATGGTTATATTTGAATCAAAGAGATGAACTATCAATATTCACAAAGATGGAAGGAAACAATACTTCCCCAATTTATCCATTAATAACATGTCATTCTTAACACAAACAATATACTATAAATCCTATAAACATTTGGATTCATATTTTTTTTCTGTAAATCTATGTGAGTGAGTCCTGACATGCATTTTTTGTGATACAAAATTCTAACCTCAAAGATAGGAATATCCAATGAAATCAAAACATGAGGATTTCCCACTCGTGAGTTTTATCTAATAATCTCCCATCTTGGAGATTAGCTAGTGAGAACATCATTAGAATAAGTCTCACCCAGTTATGAGTATTGGAACCTGACTATAAACATACTATGTTCTCCATCAAAAAATGTTATCTGACCAAAAATCAATATTTATGAATATCTTCATGGAATTTCACGGTTCTCATTAGAGCGGGTAAATTCTTTGACCATATCAACATGACAGAAACCCTAGGAAAATTTTTAATCAAAGTCATGAATAATAATAAGAAATATGTAAAAAACGTTTCATTAAAATTCCAATCATTGAATATACTTGTAATCTAAAAAAACAAATAATTGGTTTTAAAACAGAAACTTCAGCAAAAACCCTATAATCACTTAACTCACCATAAAACCCGCTAAAAAATTAAAACCCCATAAAAACCATAAAAATTCATAATACCCCAAACCCCCTAAAAATACAAAGACACTATAACCTATAAAATAATTAAAATTTCTAAAACCCAAAAAGACAATAAAAACCTGAAAACCCCAAACACTTAAAAATTCTGAAAACAAATAAGAAATAAAAAAACCAAAACACCATAAAAAACAATAATAACTCTAAAACCCCATAAAATCCTAAAAAACCATAAAACCACATAAAATCATGAAAAATATAAAGTGATAAACACTAAAAACCCTAAAAACCATAAAATACCCTAAAAGTCCATAAAATCCATAAAGACCCTATAGTATACTTAAAAGAACTAAAAACCCTATGAAACCCTAAAATCCCAAAAACATGAATAAAACCCCAAAACCCCTAAAAACACTAAAACCCAAAAAGAGTCTATAAATAGACTAATAAACTTAAAAATCCCAAAAACACAAAAACCATTAAAAAAACCTAAAAACATAAAAAACATAATACCCCTTAAAATCATTAAAAATACCAAAATAGACCTATAACCACTAAACACCATTAAAAAGACTAAAAATACTAAAAAATGATTAAAACCCAAAAAACCCTAAAAACATTAAAAAAACCTAAAACCCCTTAAACACCCTAAAAACACATATAATCCTAAAAACCCCTAAAAACTCTAAAAATATCTTAAAACTCTAAAACACCTAAAAATACCAAAAGAGAACCTTAAAACCCCAAATGAAAATAAAAACCATAAAACCAATAAATTGTATTTAAAAAATAGAAAACTTAAAACCCCATAAAAAACATTTAAAACCATAATGTTTCAAAAAAACACCCCAACCCCACTAAAATCACTCATACTCTAAATGGAACTGAAAATGATACAACACCTAAAAGACCCTAAAAGAAACCAAAAACCCTAAAAAGTCTAAAATAGAACAAAAAAATATAAAAGAATATAAGAAACCACTAAAAACAATAACATAAAATGTAAAAATTCCAAAAGAAATTAAAACCCCAAAAATATCTTAATAGACCCTAGAACACCCTAAAAAACCAAAAAATCTAATAATACAGAAAAACACATAAAATAAAGTAAAATCATAAAAACTCTAAAACCAGAAAAACCAGAAAACCCCTAAAATCAACAAACACTGTAAAAAACACAGGAAAATAATAAAAACAAAAAATATCATGAAAACCCCCCCAAAAAAACCAAAAAAAAACCCAAAACCCAAAAATTTAAAAAGAATCTCTAGAAAACCTAAAAACCAAAAAACTCTTAAAAACTATAAGAAATTCCTTAAAACGCCTAAAATACAATAAAATCCCTTAATCCCAAAAAACCCGTTCAACTACCAATTAAAATACCAAAAATTTTAAACAACTCTTAAAAACCCTAAACCTTTTAGAATCATATAAAAACCATAAAACCCCAAAAACCCACAAAATATCCCAAAACCCTCAAACCCCCCCCCCACCAAAAAAACTATAAAAACCATAAAACCATCAAGTCCATAAAAACCCTTAAAACCCCCTAAAAGTAGGGAAACCAACATAAACCACAATATCATATACCCTATACCCAAAACCCAAAACCCCAAACCCAGAACCCCTAAATATATAGCCCAATCCTTAAACCATAAAACCTACACACAAAACCCTATACCCTACACCCTAAATCCAGAACCTTACTCTAAAAACCATATACCATAAAACCTAAAACGTATACCCAAAACACTACACAAAAACCCGAAACATTAAACACTAAACCCCAATCCTTAAACCATATACAATAAACCCTATACCCTGCACCTTCAACCCCAAACCCCAAAACCTCCCCCCTAAACCCTAAAACCATCACCCAAAACACATAATAACCCTAAACACCCAAATACCCTAAAATAATCTAAAAATCCTTAAACACCCCGATAACCAAGAATCACTAAAACCTCTAAAAACAAAAAAAATATCCAAAAACCAAAAATTTCTCTAAAGCCCCAAAATCTGTAAAAGACCCTTAAAACAATAAAACGACAAAAAGACATAAAAACACCCCTAAAAACTAAAAATATCCATAAAACACCTTAAAATCCCGAAATGATAAACACAATAAACCCATTAAAACCCTAAATAAACTAAAACAATCCAAAACCCAGGAAACCTTATAGACCCAAAAAATCCAATATAGCCTTTAAAACCCCTTAAAACCCCAAATCCCCAAAATCTAGAATAACCTAAAAACCCTAAACCAACTAAAATCACTAAAAAATAAACCCTCAATGATAATTAAAACCCGAGAAACTCTAAAAAATCTAAAAACCCATTTAAACCCCTAAAAAGACAGGAACGCAAAAAAACCAAAAAACCCAAAAAACGAATAAAAGCCTAAAAACTCTAAAAAGTGCACAAAACCTTAAAACAACCTAAATGACACAAATAATCCCTATAAAACCCTAAAATCTATTAAAACCCTAAAAACCAAAAACCCTACATAAATACCCATGAAAACATTTAAATTCCTCAAAAACCTAAAACCCTAAAAGACCTTAAAATTCATAGAATGCCCGTGATACACCCTAAAAATACCATAATCCCATAAACACAATAAATATCCATTAAAAATTCCAATAACCTTAATACATCATAAAAACCATAAAAACACAAAAACATTCCATAAAAACAAAAATACCACAAAAAACACTAAAAACATAAAACACATCAAAATCTCTAAAACCATAAACACCCTAAAACCCCATAAAAACCATAAAAACTCAAATGATCATAAAAGATTTTAAAAGACCATAAAAGACCTTAATAAAACCCTAAAAGACCCCAAAATCACTAAAACAATAAAAATTATAAACAAACAAATGTATATAAATAATCCAAACGGCCATAAAACCCTAAAACCCCTGAAACCATTAAAAACTAAAACCATATAAAATCCCATAAGAAATATAAAACCCCTAAAACCCTAAAAACCCAATAAATCCATAAAATCCCTTAAGAGACAAAAAAATCTAGAAACCTTAAAATCCCTTAAAATCACTAATGCCTCATGACCCTAAAACCCATAAAACCCCTTCACCCATTAAAAACCCTAATTGACAATAAAACCATAAAATCCCCTTAAAAGATCCTAAATCCCTGAAAATATCCTAAAAATACAAACAACCAAATAGGCCTTGAGAAAACCCTAATGACCCTAACAACTATAAAATCTCCTAAAAGATCCTTACAACCCAAAAAATAACAAAAACCCATAAACCACTAAAAAACACAATATCCCCAAAACCCCCTATTATCTTTAAAAGCCCCTAAAAACACATAAAAACCCATATCAACCTTTAAAACCACTAAAAATACCTAAAAACCCTAACAATCATAAAACATTAAAAAAGCTAAATACTTAAAAGCACCTTAAATCCCTAACAAACCATAAAAATACCCTAAAACCCCATAAAACCCTAGAAAACCCTACAAAAACTAGAAATCCCTTAGACCCATATAAAACCCTGAAAACCCTGAAATCCCTAAAACCCAAAAAATAACCTTAAAACACCTCAATTCCAAAAAAGAACACTAAAACCCCTAAAACCCACAATATAATCATACAAATCTATAAAAGCATTAGACTCCTAAAAACCCTAAAGCCCCAAAGACCCAAAAAAACATAAAACCCCATTGAAAACCATAAAACACTAAAAACATGAAAACCATAAAAAGAATAATACCCTAAAACACATAAAAACCCTAAAACCGTAAAAAACATAAAAACCCACAATGTTACCTATGAAACCTACCCCCTCAAACCTAATACCCATAAAATTACCTAAAAACTCAATACCCCCAAAATTACATCATAAATTCTTAAAAAAACTAAAAGCCCATAAAAATCTACAAATACCTAAAATTTACTAAACACCTCAAACACGAGAATTACTAAAAACCCCTAATAACACTATAGTTCATAGAACACACTAAACTTGAAAAACACTAAATAATAGTTAATACAATAAAAAACCCAAACCTCATAAAAACCCTAAACCGAAAACACCATGGAATCCCTAAAATCCTATAAAAATCGCAAAAATAATTAAAATACATCAAAAAAACTATCCCACCCCCAACCAAAAAAACCGTGTAACCCTTAAAATCAAAAAAAATACATAAAAAACTAAAATATCTATAAACCCTTAAAACCTTTAAAAACCCTAAAAACACTAACACAATAAAAATCCCTAAAAAAAATCCCAAATAAATCACATTAGAACATATAAATATCCTATGAAACCCTTAAAACTCAGCAAAACCCATTAAACCAATAAAAACCATAAATTACCTAAAACCAAAAAAACACAAAAACCCCTATAAAACCCAATAAACACCCTAAGAACCCTAAGAACCATAAAACCCTAAAAATCCTAAATGACCCAAATGAACCAAAAACCCCAATAAAAACCATAAAAGGCCCTAAAACCTATAAATCCATAAAATCCCTAATATAAAAAAACACCCTAAAACCATAATATCCTAAACCCCAGAAACTCTAAAAAAATATAAAACACCTAGAAAACCCCTAAAAACATTAAAAACATTAAAAAACAAAAAATTATAAATTCCCATAAAACCCAAAAAATCCTTAAAACACCAAAAACTCTAAAACCCCTATAAATTATGAAAACCCTAAAAAACACTAAAAACTATTAATAAACTAATAATTGTTAAAAATATCAAAATACTTAAAAAAACTGAAGTGTAATATTTCTAAAACCCCTAAAATCCCTAAAATCCACTAAAAACACCGAAAAAAACTAAAAAAATGCTAAATAACCCTTAAAACCCCCTAAAACCCCCACTGAACTAGGAACACTAAAACCCATAAACCCCCTAAAAATTTAAAATCCGTAAATCGGAAAAACACCCTCAAACCCCCCTAAACCTATAAAAACCCAACAAAAAATAAAACCCTAAAACACCTAAAAATCATGAAAATCACTAAAAACCCATAGAAACGCTAAAACCATGAAACCATAAAACCCTATAATTTTTAAAACAACCCTAAAACCAATTAAACCCTTTAAAATACTAATGTCCCTAAAAGACCCCCAAAAAACCCAAATAATACTAAAAGACCCTAAAAACCTCCAAAAAAACCTGAATGAAACTGAAACCACCTAAAAGACCCTAAAAGCCTTAAAAATACATAAGATACATTTTTTTTCCTTGAAGATGTGTGTGTATGTAGACCAAAATGGTCTGATGGGGACTGGGCAATATATCTTTTTTATCTCAGGATGGAGGTGCCAAAATTATGACATTTATGTTAGTTTCACCATTTTGTTTCTAACGAATATTGCTTAATACTTAATTGGAATAATTTTAGGGGGTCACCTAGTGTGAAATCACTAGGGTTGGGAATAAAACCTTCAAATGGTCACCATGGGGTTTGTTAGCAGAGCTAGAAACACCCAAATATTTTAACATCCATGATTCATTGACCTACTTTACAATGGTAGGTGTTTATTGGATGATTTGTCCAGTGACAAGTAGGATCTCATATTGGTTGAGAGTATGGGAACTGGAGCTCGTCACACCCTTTGTGGGGACTATTTCTTATTCTAGTACTCTCTTATAGATTTATGTAATGTTTATATTTTCATGAATCCTTAGTTCATTCCCAAGAAATTCTCTATGGATTACTCATAAAGTAGTAGTTAATCATTATTATGCATTGGTTTAAAGTCATCTATCTATATTAGGGTTTCTCCATTGATTAAAGTATTTTTATATATCTAATGTTGTCCATTAATACTATCATTTTAATGATATACCAGTGATTACTATTCATCATGTAAGACAATTCTGTCTTTAAGAAATATGGAATGGGGATCTAGAATTTATCATCATCTAGGGGGATGGGAACTATTGTGATGTTTTAATCGAACCAAAAATATGGGCTTCCTATGTATCCCCATGAGAGGAATCAGAACCCATGTAGTTCGGTGTCACTTAACATGATTCATCACCTTTTACGATCATGTGACAAGGACCCAACCATGCAGGTTACTCTAATGTGGTAAGGACATCGAGGTGAATTATTTACTAGATAAATATAGTGAGGGACTTATGAAAAAGCGTCTTGAGATACATGGGGATAAGTCGACTCCTAGTGAATATTAACCTATCAGGTATGTTGCTCAGAAAATATTAGGGTGGATTTTGATATTGAGTTTGAACCTCAATGAGGCTTCCTACATTTCCAATCTAGTTGGAAATCAAGTCACTCATAGTTTGGTATCCCCATGAGGTTTACAATCATGCAGTGAGGATTATAATGAGTAGTTGAAGAAGTGATGGAATAGATGAGATAGGTAAATATTTGGGCTAGAAACTCATGGAGGTTTCTTACATATCCTAGTTTATTTGGAATCAAATTACACACATGTTTGAAGGATGGGGAATACTCAAAAAATATACTTATTAAAGGGGTAATTATGGGGGATTATACCTAATATGTGGAATATTAAAATATGATTTCTCTTTGTTAGATTTTATATGGTGCTTATGCATGGGATTTTTCCATTTGATTTATGGTTGGGAATTACAACTATTTATAAGGAACATTAAGTGGCATGTGATTGGGGAATATACCATATGGGAGGCACATGATATGATTTAGGATCACATTGATTTCATGTTAACCTCCATCCTCTAATAACACGTGAGTTATTTTCGACATAATGAACAAGTGGAGTCCATGGATTTGGGGATCACACATCCCGCTCTGTCCATTAATGGATGGTGTTGGAGCCTAAATGGGTAGAGAGAGAGGGATTTGATGAATTCCATTTCTTCTTTTTTTTCAACAAGATGATAGTAATGATTGGAGATCAATCTGAATAAGACCAAGGCTAGGGAGAAGAGGATAAAAAATCATCACCTCTAATAAGGATGCAATGGTTCTTTCCTAATGAGGGGTTCCCTGGATTTAGTTTTATGGAAAAGGGAATGATGCTCAACACTGGCCCTCATAAAAGTTGTAGGGAAACAACCCTCCTTTATCAGTAGAATGTGTAGGATCATATTACTAACCCAATGGTCAAAACCCTTGTTACCATTAGAATATATACTCAAGGACATTCCGAGGGTATGCCTTATCGCAAGGGTAACCCATGCGAGTCCCCTTACCATGAGTATGTATTCTCAAAAGGGAATTATTACATTCCCGATGATATTTTCATAAATGTTCGATAGATTTGGGAGAGACCTCAAATTAATGTCGTAATACTGGTTCATGGATGGGAAATCATAGAAACTGATGATATGAAAAAAGTTTATTACGATTGTTGGACAATGTAACACCTTAGGATGACCCATTTTTCATAGCATGTTATTATGTGGGATGGGGTTCCCTCTTCCATGCATGGTAATTTTCCATTAAGGGAGACATACACATACCATTGTGGTATGAAGACCTTGGTTGGATCCATGTAGCACTTTACTCCATGGGTCTAGGTTCTATCCACGTATCATGGTTCTATACTGGATCGAGTTCCTACCACATTGTGATTTTAAATGCAAGATGTCTGGTTTCAAAGGGGGAATTAGTTCTGCACGTTTCAGGATGTATGCCCACAAAATATATTGAGTTCATGGACTACAAATTGATTTTATTTTTTCACCCTTAATGTTATGTGGTAAGGTTTTACCTATGGGGAATAATCTAAGGAGTCAACCTTTTATGGATCTATCAATCTCTTTGTATATCCCTTTTTTGAACTCTTCGTGTCTCAATCAATCCATATCCCAATCCCCTTCTCATTTCCACTAGTGTGAAATTTATTGGGAACTAGAGGAACTATATACTGGTGTAGTCAGTTGTATGGGGTGGACTGTGGGTATCTTTTGAGGAAGCTCAGGAAGGACTTAGTCATCGAGGGGCCTCTCCAGTGATCATAATCCCCACATGGTTCTACAAATTACATCGTTTCATTTGTGGGGGCTAAGGACATTTCCATTCCACATGAATGCTATTAGTTTGAGGGTCGACCATTTGTTGTATCATATATCACCACCCCTCTTCACAAATGACTTTATGTCCTCTGTGGGCAGTGCTAGATCCACCCCTTCCATGAATTGTTTCTATTCATGGGGATTTCATGGAGGGGTGTACTTCCATGCAGATCAGAGGTACTCAAAGGGATACATGCATCCTAGCCTGGTTTCCCCCCATGCCCTTTGTAATTTTCACCATCTTCGATCATTTCTCCTTCAAATTTCCCATTGATATATTTTTCTTCCCTTTTCAAATTGATGAACGTGTCCTCTTATTCTATGATAAATTTTTAGGACCCAAAAAATGACCCGCATTATAATGTGCTCTGATTTGGATGAAGAGGAGTCTATTCTGATATAGAAAGTGGTCTGAATTTGAATGAAGGGTCAGATAATTCCGTAAAATTTTTCGTAAATCGATAGAATCAATGAACATAGTTCTGAATATTTCTAGGGTTATATTAAAACCCTACTGATGCTTCATTTTTCTCTGTTATAACCCAAATTTTTTCCAATGTCCATTACGATGCAGTCATTGCTGGTATAACATGACTCTTTCTTAGGACACCCTTTTCATGTTTTCAACATAATAATATTTAAGTCTATTAAATCCTCTATTGTTTCATTTTTTTTCTATTCCATGTGGGGCATAAGTTTAGAGAGCTCATACTCGACTTTGGTTTAGGATTCCCATTTCGGGTTTTCATCCTAGTGGGTTTTGCTCCTATTTTCATGGGTAGTTTAGAGTCATTAAAACCAGATTATAATTAATTAATTTTTAGGTCAAATGTATTTGAACATTACTGATGTTTTATGTCAAAAATATTTGACTATAACTGATTTTTTATGTAGGACATCTATGAACATGAGTTATTATGCAATGGTCCCAATATGTCATACTAGATGGGAATGTACTAATATTTTATTGAGATAAATGATGTATTTTTCTTAATAATTATTTTTTATTTAAGGTTGTGAGACACGATATGGGGCCTGGAATCCACTACGTTGTACATTGGTAGGACAAGCCTCTTATAGGGTTGAATTTCCCTTTAATTGATGGGTCTTTTATGGGATAGATTATACAAAGACTACCTAGGAATATTATGTGTAGTAAAGAAAATGTGTCCTCTGGACTCTGGCCCTCAATTTCCAATGGCTAAAAAATTATATGATAATTTGGATTTTCAAAGGCCACAATGGGTCACTTGTCAGAGGAGTGGTGTCTAAAAAGAATGAGGGAATTCGTATTAACATTGACTTGGAATGAGAAACCACTCCTAAATGTATTTGTCTTGTGTAAGGGAGAGATAAATAATTGGCTAATTTAACATCATGTAACCAACACATGGGTAGTGATGTTTAATGTGAAATAGTAATAAAATATGGAATTTATCACTCTGCTCTGGAAAAGGGGGAAGCAATTTTCCCTTTTCATGGTAGTATTACTAGGAACGTGGTACCATATTCAAGAATGTGGGGGATGGGGGTGTAGACTATAATCTAGGGGGTTTAAAATCCAAGGATTGATATGGGATGTAAAGATCATTGAGATTACAATGGTAGAAAAACCCTCCCTCGATGATGAATTTTCCTCTGTTAGATAGGCCTTTTTTGTGGGGACCTTATGCATTGCCAACTCGGGCATATTTTTCATTGTCAAATAGAGGTATCCCCAAGATACCAAGCCTCTATATCCAATATATGGGGAAGGTTATGGGGATACATTAATTTCCACATGTAGAGATTGGTTTTGAAATGATGGTACCTGAACATGAAAGGGGGCCTTCTAGGGTGAAATTTATCAAGAATCATTAATGATGTTTACCCAATGCGGGTATGGGAAGGTTTCATTTTTAGGTCACACCCATGTAAAGGGTAATGGCTATTTTTCTACATTCCTATGCAGATTCATCTCATGCATTGGAAGATAAGGTAAATGTATTTTCTTATAGTCTCTGGAATTTTATCATTTAGGTATGACCAATACACATGAAATGACAGGGAATGTTTTTTACATGAATATACCCAAGATTGGATACTGAGCATCACTACTTATTACACTAGTATAAGAACTAGGAATGAAGAAATTCTCGATGAAAAATGAACCACATATGACTGATACATACTCATGGATGGGTAATTTTTAATTTTGGGTTTCCTAGACTAGGATGTTAGAATACATGTGTCACTATATATCCTATGTGGACATGAATCAAGATGTACAAAGTTCTTGATGACATGAAGTTCTACTGTAGTGCAATTAGGAATTTAGTCTACAATGTTTTACATAATGCAGTGAGGAAAATGGTATCACAATTTAGTGTCATGTTGCAGGGATGAATTTTCATCGTAAGAAAGAGTTGGTAGAGGAAAATCAGGATGTGATATTCTAAAATACTCTAAACGTATGGGGGGAGGAAAGTGAAAACCCTAGTTCTAATACATATTAGTTCAGGAGAAATTATACTGGTTATGGATGACATTGGGGCATGCAGAGGTAGTAAAATTCTATACTAAGGATGAATTTGTCTCTAGTTGGTAAACCTTTTTCTGTGGGAAACATATGAAGATCCAACAATAGAATATTTTCCATCGTCAAATAGTGGTGTCCTCAAGATACTGATTGTCCATTTTTTGATGGTCAAGGGGGTTAATGACGATCTAAAATTCCCTCGGGAACATAGTTTTATTGATGGAAATGGTATGTCTAGGTATGTAAGAAATATAAAGATCATGATTGAGAATATAATGTGCAGTCCACTACATAGAACAATATCATATTTAGAGGGATAATTCAGTTTCATTGATGGATCCTTGAATAACGGATCCAAAATCATGATCTCCTACATAAACGTTCCTGAAGGGGATTTTTTTTATATTTTTGTGGCTAGGACTATGATATATGTCCTAGTCATCACTATGAATCTAATTAAAATGAGAATAAATAAATAAGTAGTGATTTAGATCCCATGTAGTTTAACACATTGTGGTTGGGGAAAATATGAACCTTTGTGAATGAGGGGAAATTTAGTTGCTAGGTTTGGGTATAAAACCCGAATATCTACAAGTGTCTGGTCAGTGCAGGCATTAGGTTACATTGTTCATAAAAAATATCTATGAAGATATTATTAATACACATGGATTGGGGGATTTTGTTTTTTTATTATTGTGGCTAGACCCATGGTTGGAGAACTAGGAATCCCTACATTTCCTTCTAGAGTAGGAATCAAGCCACATGTAGTTCTTGAAAGAATATTGTCTGCATCGATTTGGTCTATAGGCATGGAGGGGGGAATGTTTTTCATTAATGGTGAATGGACCCAAAACATAACTTTGGACATCACTACATATCCCATGTATATGGGAATCAAATCGTACATAGCTTTTGATTGTATTATTAGGCGGGGACACTTTTATTATGTGATGTAGTTTATCATCACACAACTAGGATGTCAGTATCATAGTTTAAACATTATTCGGCATGGATAGAGGGAGGAGTGTTCCAACAGAAGGTGAAAATCAAAACTGATATGAACCAACGTGAATGAAGAACTAAGAGGCCCTTGGCCACACCACACTCTCTAGAAGGAAACTATGGGTAATGGGTGTATGGATGAATGGATTTATGGATGTGCCTAATGATGGATTGTTTGGGCATCACTATTTATCCCATGTAAATTAGAATCAAGCAATACATAGAATTGTAACCCCATGCAGTTTAACATCTAGGGTTAATGATGTAGGTGACCCAATGTGGGAGAGAGGTAATGATGCCACTGGGAATGACATGTAGAGTCTAGGAATCACTAATTATCCCATATGTATTGTAATGATTCCAAAAATACTTATTTATAGGGATTCTCCATGTAGGACTAACCCATACACAAGGGAGATTACTTTTTCCATTTTTCATAGAAGAACTTAGAACATAGGGTATGGGCATCACTAGAGATCTCATTGACATGATAATCAAGCCATAGGAAGTTCTGGTGAAAGAGAGTTCCTATGAGGATTAGATTCCCACATAATAATAGGGAAATTTCATCTTTGCTTCAAATAGATCAAGTTTTTTTGTGATGAATCATTGGATAGGATAATGATCCCTATACATTTTATCGTCATATGGTTAGAAAAGAAATACAATGTAGTAATGTTTATTTCTGTAAGTACACTGATCACTATTTTTGAAGTAATATTCATATTGTATCCTACATTTTAATGTCTTATTATTAGTATGATAACCCCTAGTTTAATTTCATAGAGTGTGGACACTATGAATAGTTTATCATCGTGTGGATAGGATGATGGAATCACGGTTTTACCTATTGTTGAGGGGATGATAAAATTCATGTGGTTTATCATTTGTAAATGAGAAAATTGTATCCTATATTTTAACACCTTGTGATTAGGACACTGAATCCTTTGTAAACATCAAATAGTTATTCAAGAATCATTCATTTGTAGGAGCTATAATAAATTGTCTATCTGATGAAATTGTTGATTATTATCCATTGGGGTAGACCTTTTGTGTGATAAATGGTCCTTCCCATTTAGGTTTCAATTTTGGAGGATTCTTTCTGAGTATCATTGGAGTTCTGAGGACCAATAGCATTTCTCTTTTAATGAAATATGAGAGGAGATCCTTCTTATTAATGTCTTGTAC
Source organism: Viscum album (assembly GCA_963277665.1). Classification (NCBI taxonomy): domain Eukaryota; kingdom Viridiplantae; phylum Streptophyta; class Magnoliopsida; order Santalales; family Viscaceae; genus Viscum; species Viscum album. The sequence continues at coordinate 1,594,058,559 of OY728120.1, forward strand.
AATACATTTTTCATAGTTCTCCAAATGTTTCATGTTATGTAATCTATTTTCATTGAGTTTATCCAATTCATCTATTCATTTCTCGGATTGATCATATAGGGATAGTTAATCACAGACGGCCATGCAGAGCGAGGGAAATTAAACTTTGATGGGTAGGATCACCTCTTTCCTACATACCAATGAATACAGGATTATCTTGGGTGATGGTATGTGTCATGGTCGGGTAATCCCACAGGGCATGAATGATCTTATCTGGACATGGATTTTTATCTTTATCTACCATCTATTGGAATATATTGGGTAAGGTCTTTTTTAAGGCCTATATCTGCCCGTTTTCCCTGCATGATAACAGGATGAACAATTTCTATTGATACAATACTCATTATATAGCTTCTCCAACTCAGAAAAATAGAAATTGGTTTCATTTTCTGTAATTATGGTGCAAGTAAAACCAAATCTATTGATTTTATTGGCTTCCAAAAAACTAAATGTTTTTCTTTACCTGACTTCCTTGATGGGTACTACTGCTTCCCATTTATAAGAGAAGTCGATTTATTTGAGAATATACTTGTCTTTCAACAATGTATCAATAGGATATGGTACGAAAATTTTGATTCTACATATGGAAAATGTTTAAGAGTACTAGTTTTTGTGGAGTAACTATGGGAGTTGATGGATGAAATTGTCATGGAATTTTTAGGAAAGACACTTTTTGGTGAATTCAGTGAAATCTTACATCATAATGGGCTAGTAGTATCCAAAACAACAAATGCTATGAAAAATCTTGAGTCCTTATTGATGTTCACCACACGATCTAATGTGTACATATTTCATGACAAAAACAATCTCTTGTCCATCAATTCATTTGAGAAGGACCCCATCAACGCCCCACTTATATAGAGCCTTTTGTTGCATTGTGCCATAAAACATAAGAGAAATAATTTCTCAACTATATATTTTCTCCCTTCCATGGAGAATATATTGGGAGATCTCCCTTTAAGAGATAGTCGATAATGGGTTTCATCCAGTTGGTGATGGGACCATACAACACATGGATGGGGTAGATCACATTAATTCCTTCCATGTTGGACTGAATGAATGGAAAGACCATCCAATGGTGCACAATTCTGATGACCATTTCATCAATACCTGGATCAGAGAGAGATGTGGCTAAATTTTCTAATGCATCATCCTGGTCATTGTGCGACCGAGGTGCATGAGTTAATGTCAACTCTAAAGGGAATTCTACCACTAGTCCTTGTATGTGATCAAAAAAAAGGGACCAGTTCTTAAATTTTGATGTCACACTCACCATTAATATTTTTTATTACCTGTTTAGAATCTTCTTTTATCTTCAAGTGTTTTACCTGTACAAAAAGTGATAGCTATAGTCCTATAATGAGAGCTTTATATTTTGCTTCATTTTTTATGAACCCCTATGATAGTAGTAATGATTAAGGAAAGAATTCATTAACTAGAATATGAACATGACCCCCAACCCAATTTTTCGAGCTTGGGGTCTTCCAACCTTTTTCTTTTCTGGATACTAGATGCACCTTCGAAATGAATGTCCAGTATGTGAGGATATTATTGAATAGAGAAAATATCTACATCGAGTAGTTCCTCATTCGGTGAAGTCATTTTTTCCAAAGGGTGATCTACCAGAAAATTTTCTAACACCTACCATTTGATATCTCTTTGAGGCACGATCCATATGTCAAACTACTGCATTATAACTGCCTACCATGACTGGCTTCCTTTCAGCATTATATGGCTAGGAATATACTTGATCAGGTTGATGGATGAGACCTAATAGACCTTATGGTTTGATAGAGAGTGCCTCAATCTCTAGTTTAAAACAATTACCACTAGATAGCTCTTTTATAAATTTGAATACCGAGTATCAACATCAATCAGAGTTTGGATGAGATACTAAAGGTTTTTTTCACTGTTGGTGTAATTCTTCTGTGCGAGGAAGGTTCATGGGGATTTCTCTAAGATAGTCATATAAAAAATAACTTCTCTTCCTTCTATGGGAGGAATCATAACAGGAGGATAAAATAAATATTTCTTGCGAATATCAATTTATTCCATAGAATCATTAGTGCATTGATATGAAACCACATTTATCATCAACATCATAAAGGGAAAACATATTCTTGCAAGGTTGTCTCTGAGGAGTCGAATGTATGATAGCTATCCTTGATGTCATATCAAACTAGTTAGGATACATGGAGGATTCATTCAAAGATATTTGTTTTCTTCATAGGGACAAATTCTATGCCACGATGGCATGAAATGAAGCTGAGGAATTTCATTGAGGTAAACATAATCACAAATTTCAAGGAGTTCATTTTTAGACTATGTTGTTGTAGTTTAGTGAAGTCAATTTCAAGATCTAATAGGTAGTCTTATAATTTTCATGATTTAACCACAAAATCATCAACACATAATTAATGGAACATTCCCATGATGGTTTTAAACATGTAATGCATGGAATATTGATATGTGGAACCAATGTTCTTTACAAAAAATGAAAATGCCTTATTGAAAAATACTCCATGGAGGATTGATGGTTTTTGAATCATTATATCCTTAGAAAATTCATATTTGGTTATATCCTATATATTAAACCATGAATGATAGATCATGATATCTAGTAGTTGCATCGATCAAAAATTCTATGATCATGACTTTGATAACATCTTTCAGAAAATTCTGATTTAGATATTTGAAATCAATGTAATATCTGATATTTCATTTATTTTTTTATGGGGACTATATAATTAGTGAATTGATATGAAACCCATTTTTATTTGTTGTTCCATGAAGATATATATTTATTTTTCTATAGTAAATAGTTATATACCTCTTGATATATGGAAGACATGGCTGCAATAATCATGGTCGGCCACAGATCCTCCTGAGTACCCATTTTTATTTCTATGAGTTCATCAATGGTGGTAGAAACATCCTCCTCAAATGCGGGTGGGTTTCCCTATGATCTTGGGTCTCTTCCACATCTTCTTCCTCTTTCTAATCTACATATTCTTCATCTAATAGGGTGAAAAGGCAAAGGATGAGTTCTCCAGAGATGATAGAGGAGCTAAACACTTGTATCATGAAATATGGAGCGATGTCTCAGTTCTGGCTACAAGATGGGAATCTCCTTGAATATCTAGAGAGGATGTGGTGAGAAGATATTCCCTATTAAATTATTGAGTGGATCAGAGGATTCTCACAGCTCTGAGAAGTGTTGGAGGGATTTCCATATGAGATCTCACCACTATATTGGGAATCACCGGAGCATTCAAAACTTCTAGATTCAGCATTCATAACATAAATAATGAATAATTTTGAGTGTTAGCCTACACATGGGATGAACTAATAAACATGGTTAATATGTAGAACATATTATTCATCGTGTGTTTCAAAGGGGCTGGATAAAATCATTTTTTGATCATTTGGGACAGTGACCCATTCAACACCATCAACTAGGAATTTCTTCCCTTTCCTCTGATAGAATCATTTGTCGGAATAATGAGACTCATAAGATTCAAATGGGGCCTTATCATCCTACAATGTCCCAAATTTTCCTTTGGATTCGTTATTGATGCATTGATGGTATAAGGTGGGGATTGGTGTGTGTTGGTCAAATAGGGGCATTCCATACAATATATTGATGTTCGGGTTCTGTCAATCCAAAAACATTTTGAGTCAGCTATAAAGACTCTATATTGGTTCTTGAGCTTTATTTGGCCCAAACAATTCTTCTAGATTTTTTCATAGACAATTAATTTCATAAATAAGGAGTTAATATATTCTCATAATATTCCAAATGTAAACATATTCAAATTGGAAGGATGTTAACTCCAAATCCATTTTCAATGAAACAATTATGAACATTGACACAGTTTATCCGAAAAGACACATACAAGGGTTTGATGTTACCTTCCATAATGGAATAACCATATTTACATGTTAAAGAGATAACTAAAAAATCCCTAGGGGTCTACTTCTATATGATAAACATATTTGGAAGCCTCATTAGTTTTAAACTCCTAAAGAGTTATAAGATCCTCTATGAGTGCTTGCTTGAGGTAATTTGACACACTCAGGGCATCCAGGATTAATATTTTGATTGGTATTGAAAACAATTACATAAAAATATCATATTTCTAATTTAGAGGTGGATACTTCTTAGTAAGAGAATTCTATTTCATAGGGACTTAGTGTATTTAACATTAAATGAAGATGGATCAGCAATTAAGAACAGAGTTTAAGGAGTTTCCATTATTTGTAGGTTGGATAGGCTAGGTCATCCCACACACTGAGGGAAATTAGACACATGTTTTTCCTCTGATGGTTACTCGAAAATGATCATGTTGGACTAGATTCTCATTAGGTCATGAGATTTATCCTTTTCTTGTTGGGTCCACTGAATGGATCTTCTATGAGTTTTTGCAACATTAATGGTTTGAGCCAAGGGGAGGGAATATGTTTAGTTTTTAACATGGATGCATCTTCCTTTGTATCCCCAACATCTAATAACTATTATTCAAGTACCCTGATCAGTTGTGGGGTACTCAGGTTCATAGTCATAATAATCTTCAGAGAAGGGATTGATTAATTTAATGACATTAAAAGACCTAAAAATAAACTCCTCATTTTATGATGACTATGCATGGATAAATACTTTGGGTGGTTCCATTTGGTAGTGTGGTTCCCTTTGCTTCAGTTCTTATAAAATAAAATCTAATATGGTTAAGGATAATTTTTTCATTGAAACGAGTTTGTCTTCTTGCACTTTATCTCTACATTTCTGGTAAAAATTCTTTTTAGAGGTTTGTGGTGCTTGGGAATTCATTTTAATTGTTGTGGGAACTGATGGAGGAACCATTGGTTGCTTCAATTATTCATAGAGTATTCCTAGAGATCGGTTAACTATTTTATGAGAAATCCAACTAATAAACTTCGACTCCCTTTTTAAAAAAATTCCACTCCCCTCTTTCATCAAGGCTGGTGGTGGAAACAAATGCAACTTTTGCTAGCATTGGTCACAACATGAAATTCTCGAGTCAATAATTTTCTTGTAGGATGTACTTGAAGATGAAACACTCGGGGATTGTCTATCCCAGTATCTATTGGAAGGGGCAGTAATCTAGCTTGTCATCGAGACTCACTTCATTAGCCATCATTTTCTCTATTAGATGGAGAATGTTACAGTTCAAAGTGGATATTAAATATCAATTGACTTGATTATATCATAACTATTAATCATTATTCCACCATTCATCCAACTAATTTCACCTGAGTCCCCTCCACTCATATTGTAAAGGTGGGGGTAGTTGTTTATGTCCAGGGGGCCTACATGATTCATTGTCGACCTATAAGCCAAATCGGGTGTAGGGGGTGGCTTAAGCGTAACAGAGGCCACTTTAGCTATTACTACACTTTTTTCTATAGCCAGTGGGACTACCCAGGACTTGAGATTAGTCCTTTGTAATGAGTATTCTATTATTTGGGAAATGGTGGAGAAATACTGAAACCCAATTATATACATCCCTGAGATGAGTGGTGTTTGCAGCTCATCGCGGAGTTTATCAAGGCATATAGAAAGGATCTCATCTCGGAGGAATGTATGGTTCAAAGAGTAAGTCATTAATTTACATCTGGATAAAATGTCTGAGACTCCCTCATTTTCACATTGTTTGTAGTTCATGATGTCATGACTATTGTCTTTTGCAGTGTAGAACAGAACTAGAAGAGGATATATCCCTGATGATCCTCCCAACCTATTATTGACTGAGTTAGAAAAATGGAGTACCATAAAAAGGATGAACCATTAAAAGTTATCATCAATCATATGAGTTTCACAAAATCTTATTACTCTAGGGTTCCCATCATGGTATTAAAAAAGATGCATAATGCATTATATGTTGTTATGGGTCTCCAAATCCCTTAATTAATTGGAACATGTGGTTCATGAAATTTGGTGGTGGTAGATTTTTACTCACTCTTTCGGGGGTAAGGTTTACATTCTAGATTTACCTAATCATACTGATCCTCTATGTATTCTAATTGAGCTACCAATGAATTGATGTTATTAAGGAGCCCTTGACGTGTTCCCCATTGAACTTGATCATGGGAGGGCATGACAGGGGGAAAGAATGGATGTGATGGTGGTGCTAGGACTTGGGAAAGATACCCAACTATGGGAATCCTTAGAGGATTTTTATGCTCCTATTATAGTATCTTCCTTAATAAAGGGATGTTTTGATATCCTTCCAGGATCAGATTTAAGTAGAATAATGGTTCCAACACTATGTGGGAGGAATATATGTGTCTTGCTTCATTTGTAGAGATAACCACTTTTGGATGAGTTACACACCTTGGAAGAGTCCATTGAGGCTCTTCCTTGTGAGTCTATTATATTGGATTTATTCCTTGGATCAATTAACCAGTGATTCGCCTCAACCCTTTCATTACATCCTCCTACTAAGAAAATAGCTCCTTGAGCATAAGGGGCTCATTCTTTAGGATAATATGTGGTGGTTCATGTGTTACCTGGTTTTCTTTCTTCATGTTGTGATATATTCCAAGAGGAGGTGGTGGAATATTTATTCGCTGAATACCCATATTTCGGGTTTCCCTTTGGTTTTAGTTGATCATACCATTAGTTTCAGAGTGGATCATATTCTTGGAGAAACCATAATATCCCCACTCTTCCATATTTTCACTATTTTTGGTGTGGTATGAAGGATTTGCATCCATGAAATTCACTGATGCATAATTAATTATGGGTTGTGTAATAGATGTTTAATGATAGGGTCGTTTGTCTCCATTATTGAATATTCAAATCCCATTCTAAGATCCACATTGGGATTCCTAGAAAAGGTGAAGTCAACTAGAAACTTTATATGACCTTGTCGTATGCCTCCCTTTTGGGGGGAATGAGTCATGGGTTTTGATGGAATGGGGTCACACTCTAATTATCATCCTCCCAAATTGTAAAATACTGATTTCTGCTAGGTGGGTGGTTGGGGTAAAAATACCCCTAGTCTTACAAGACATCATTGATCATGTTCCATTATTATTGTGACTCTACTAATATTAATTGGTCCAATGAGGTCATTTGTTTTTCAAAATTACCCCAATCCACTGGGATAGAGTTCATCCCATGTTACAACTACTATTTCCAAATTGTCGATCTCATGCATTCACGTTCATGTGTGAGATGGATATGGTGTCGACTATTAATGTGAGTTATTTTCATTGAAGGACATTAGCAATGTTGGATGATTAGATTCTCTAAGTAGAGAAGCCCACTAAATTTTCCCAGTTTCATAGTTGAAGAGTTGTTCAATGGATCACTCTCTTTGAGCCTAATTCTTTTAAGACATACTCAAGGCCGGTTCTTTTCAAGAATGTTTCCTTTACAGAATAGTGATTTCATTTGATCACCATATGGATAATGAAATTACAAGATTACATTTGAAATGTGTTCTATTGGATTGGATGTGGGTGATGTGTAAACCACCATGCTCTCCCCTTCCCTCGGTATGAATGCCAGATGTGGCATCACCAATAAGACGATGCAACTTATTGAGCATATTAAGGAAAGGAAATTAAATATTTTCCTTCCAGATATCTAATTGTGGTTTCCTCAGATACGGAAGGACTTCTGTGTCAATTTTATATCTATGCTCTCCCACTATTTTGATATGATCTACATATACATCCTTGGGAAATAAGTTGGTGTTCAACTGGAAAAGAGTTGTCCATAGATTGAGAAGAATTTTATATATGCATTTTTACAAATACACTCTTGGTATGTCAATCAAAGAATATGACATTTGAAAAAATAAAAATCATATATCATCCTAGGATAATTTATCCTCATGAGTAACATATCTATGTGTTCTTCTGCCAGAAATTCCTCTACATGATCCGCACAATTTGGACACTTCTTTATGATCTCGTCACAAGTAGTGGGGCCAGTAGGGAACTCATTGAAATTAATATTGTTTGGAGGTGGATAAGATGATGAGCTTGAAAATAATACATCTTATGGATGAGAAATGATGTATCTTGTTAAAAAAAAGTATCTAACATGTCGGATCCCATCTTTATTAGAACCACATAATATGTGGGATTTCTCATTCTTGACTCAAAAAGGGGAAGACCTTCTTGCTATTTGATGTCATTGCATGAAGTACTTTCAAAGAAGATGCCTTCATGGAGAGGACTACCATCAGAGGATGATGTCCAATAGAAAGGAAAATTTATATAGTATATTCCCTAGGGATGACCATCAAGGTGGACTGCAGTAATGGGAGAACCTTCTTATTGTTTGATTTAATTGCTGGGAGGGCCTTTGCAGTGACTTCCATCATGGTGAGGACTATCATCATAGCTTGATATCTGAAAATATAGAGAATTTATATAGTGTATAAGCTATGGGGGACCATTATGGAGGACTCTAGTAAGGGGAGAACTTTTTTGATGTCTAATGTCTGTGTGGGGATGACCTTCCAAGCGACTTCCGTCATGGAAAGAACAACCATCACAATATGATGTCTGACTTCATGGAAAATTTCTACAGTGTATACCCTAATGAGGACCACCCGGGTGGACTACAGAAAGGGGAGGACCTTATTTTTATTCGATGTCACTATAGGGTGGACTAGTGTGTGGACTGGTATCATGGTGAGGACTATCATCATAGCTTGATATCTGACTGCAGGGAGAATTTCTACAGCTTATACCCTAGGATGGACCTTTAGGGTAGACTATAACAAGGGTAATACATTCTTTCTGTTCAATATTATCTCCAAAAGGGGGATTATTGTGAAGGTCATCATGAGATAGGGTCTTATGATTGATCATTTATTTCCCATGATGTTATCCTCCATGGTACAAGCTCTGGGGAGAACCTTCAGAGCTGCTGGTAAAAATATTGTGGGGAGTACAATCACAGCCTCTACGTCCACTTCCGTTATTTTGTAACATATTGGTATGATCCTATGTTTCTATTTATATGTGTTTGATGGTGTTAATAAATCCAGCTTCCAGTAGAGAAGGTTCATGAATGATCTCTTCATTTTCCTCAAAATCCCCAAAAATTATAAAAAACAATAAAAACCGTAAAACCCATAAAAAAATTTAAAACCAAAAACTCACCTAAAACCATAAAAAACCCTCAAACCCCAAAAAACCGAAACCAATAATAATTCTAAAGAACCATTAAAATCTTAAAAACCAATAAAAACCCATGAAAACCCCTCAATATCATTGAAAACCCTAGAAACCCTTAATCCCATAAAACCCCATAAAAAACTAAAAAAACATAAAAGACCCTAAAACCCATAACCAACACCAAAAACATTGTACCCAACATCCTAAACTCTAAACCCGACACCATAAGCCATATACCCTACACCCTATGACCTAAACCCTGCATCTAAAACCCACAAAATGTAAACCCAAAACCTTAAACCATGCACATTATACCAAATACATTAAACCCAAACCCTAAACCCTAATCCCTATACCCTACACAGTACACCATATACCCTAAACTATACACTAAATTTTGAAACCCTACACCTAAACCCTACATCATAAACCCTAAACCCTAGATCTTATTCCCTATACCCTATACCCTAGATCGTATACCATACAACCTACACCCTACACCCTATACACTAACCACTAATCCCTACACCCTAAACCCAAAACATTATACGCTAAACCTTATACCCTAAACCCTAAACCCTATACCCCACAAGCTAAAAAATATCTCCTAAACCCTAAACCCTACACACAAAACTCAATACCCAATACCCAAAAATATATAAGTTGCACAGTAAACCCTATACCATAAACCCTAAACCCTATACACTGCACCCTAAAACCTATACCCAACACACTATACACTAAACCCTAAACCCTATACCCTATACTGTATTCCCTAAATGCTAATCACTAAACCTTAAACCCTATACCATAATCCCTATACACTACACCCTACACCCTACACACTAAACCCTACACGCTACACCATACACCCTACACCCTAAAAACATAACCCCTATCCCAAAACCTTATACCCTACACTCTAAACCATAAACCCCACACCCTAAACCCTAAACCCTATTCCCTACACAAAAAATCGAAAACCCAATTCCCTAAACCCTAAACCCTATAACCTACAAACTAAATCCTAAACCCAACACCAAACACCATATGTAATACACCCTAAAGCCTATACAATACACCCTAAATTATATACCCTACATCCTAAACACTAAACCCTAAAAAACACTAAAATAATCCTAAAAACCTGTAAAACACCATAAAAATAAATCCCTAAAAAAACTAAAAACCTATATTCCTTAAAATCCCTAAAAACCCTTATAATTGAAAATAACCCACTAAAAACTATAAAACCAGGAAAAATTGTAACAAAATCATACAAACACCGAAACCCTTAAATCCCATGAAACTTCTAAAACTGTAAAATCTCCCTCAAACAAAAAAAAAGATAACCTAATAAAACCTAAAACCACTAAATCCCCTAAATTCACAAAAAAACCATAACTCATCTAAAACCCCAATATCCCCTAAAAATGATAAACCACTAATTAAAATCTAAAAATATAAAAACCCCAAAATACCCTAAAAACTCTAAAAACTCTGAAAACCATAAAAACTATAAAAGACCCAAAAACCCTTATAATACAAAAAATCCACAAAACCCATAAACCCCATTAAAACACATAATAACCTATAAAATCCAAAAAGGAACTAAAGCAATAAAAACTCTAAAAACATAGAAAACTCTAAAAAACAAAAAAAACAAAAATAAACCCTAAAAAAACAATAAAAATACTAAATACTGTTGAAAATCGTAAAACCTTTAAATTCATTAAAATCCATAAAAATCTTGGAAAAAGTTGAAAAAAAATATTAGAATATTTTAAAAACACTAAAAACATAAAAAACATTAAAAATCCTCAATCCCATAAAAAATCTAAAAATCGTAAAAAATCCTAAAAAACCCTAAAACTGTAAAAGACCCCAAAGCACAATAAAAAAACTAAAACCCCTAAAACCATCAAAACCATAAAAACCAACAACAAAACAACAAAACCACTAAAAATAAATACAACTCCAAACACCCTAAAACCAATAAAATAGTTAAACCACTTTAAAAACCCTAAAAAAATAAAAACCAAAAACCCCAAAAACTCACAAAAAAATTTATGATACCCCAAAAGACAACAAAATCCCTAAAATATCCTTAAAAATGTATAATCCCTAAAAAAACCTGAAACCCATAAAATAATCTGAAAACCCCAAAACCCTCAAAACCCCTAAGAACCCCTCAAAACCACTAAAAACAGTAAAAATCCATAAAAACCCATAAACCTTCAAAACCCATTAACAACACTAAAAATTCTAAGAAATCCATAAAACCTAAAAACCCCCTAAATATCCCTAAGAATCACTAAAATACCTAAATCCTTTAAAACACTAAACACCTTAAAACCAATAATTTTTTTTCTTTGCTTATCTTTTTTTGTGGTCTTCAATGGTTTTTGGGTGTGGGCCATTTAACCCCTCCCCTCCATTATCCACTGTGTATTTTTTCATGATAATAAATTTGCGGGGAGGAGGGTCAGGAAATGCCCAGCCTCACACTTATTCTGCCCCTAAAAGACCCCGAAACGACCCTAAAACCACATAAACCCACTAAATCCTAATAACCATAAAAATAGATATTAACAATACTAAAAACCCTTTAAACCCCGTAAAACAAATCAAAACAATAAAAACTCTAAAACAAAAAAACAAAAAAACCCTAAAACATTAAAAACTCCAAAAATCCCTAATAAAATCCCCAAACACTTAATAACCTGAAAACCCTAAAATTGGTAAAAAGGGAAAATAAATTGACCTAGAAGTCCCTAAAACCGATGGAAGTCACTAAAAGACCCTAAAAACTATGAAACACCCTAAAAGACTCTAAAACCCTTTAAAGCCTGAAACCCAAAAAAATCCTAAAAGAACTAACCCCCCCTAAAAGAAAAGTAAATACATAAACCCACTAAAAAATGTAAAAATTGTGAAACACCATAGAGACCTATAAATACATGAAAACTACAAAAAATACTAAAAAAACATGATTTTTTTTAAAAACACTAAAAAATATAAACAACCCTAAAAATCATAAAAACGAATAAAACCCCTTAATACAAAAAACACCTAAAAACTAAAAAAGTACTTTAAATCCTAGAAAACCCTAAAAACAAAAAATACAAAAAACCCCTAAAAATCCAAAAAATCATTAAAAACTGTGGAAACCCTAAAATACTTTAAAACTAAAAGACCCTAAAAACCCTTAAAAGGACACAGAAAACCATAAAAAGACCGTATAAAGAAATAAAGAACTAATAAAAATTAAAGAACCTAAACCATAAAAACCCAACAAGAACCTAAAACCCATAAAAACATGGAAAATCCTAATAACATAAACAACTGTATATATCAAGAAAACACAAAAAACGTTTTAAACCCCTAAAATACCCTAAAAAACCTAAAACCCCGAAATACCCAAAAAACCCTGAAAAAACCTGAAAGGAAATAAAAATGCCAAAAAACCATGAGACACTATAAAAATTCCTAAAACCCATAATAGAACCTAAATAACCAAAAATCCTAAAGTAACCAAAAAACCCACAATACCCTTAATGACACTAAAAACCTAAAAAATCCGTAAGGGACAAAAAATCCCAAAAAAGCCTTATAGAAGCTAAAAACACTAAATATTATTAAATGAACTAGAAAACTAGAAAAACCCCTAAAAACACTAAAAACCCCAAAACCCTAAAAATAAAAAAAGTCCTAAAATATCCTAAAAACACTAAAACCCCACAAAACTCAAATAAAACACCGTAACCATAAAATAATTAAAAACCCAAAAACCCCTAAAAATAATAAAAAATATAAAGGACTAAGAAACAATAAAACCCTAAAAACACAAAAAAAATTCATAAAAATGTTAAAACCATAAAAACCACTTATATCACATAAATCCCCTAAAACCCCTAATGCACCAAAAAACCATAAAAATACCCAATCCCCCCAATAAACATAAAAAATAGAAAAGATAATCTAAAACCAAAAAAAACACTATAAACCCTAAAAACATTAAAACCATAAAATACCCCCAAAAAATTCTAAAAACCCTAAAACCCAAAAAATTTCCCAAACCCATAAAAATATATAAAAACAATAAAAACCCATATAAAAAAATCATGATTCCCTAAAAAACATAGAAACCCAAAAACCCTATACCCTACATCCCAAACCCTAACCCCCACACCTTATACCCTATAGAATACACACTATACATTATCCCCTACACCTAAAACCCTATACCCTAAAACTGAAACCAAGAACCTTACACCAGAAATTCTATACATTACCCCCAAAACACTAAAATATACACCCTTTTCCCAATACCCAACACCCGGTAACCTAAAATATATAACATAAACCTTAAAAGACCCTAAAAATCCTTAAAACTCTAAAATTACCTAAAGAACCCTAAAAACATAGAAACCATAAAAACGGTAAAACATCCTAAAACCCCAAAAATCCTAAAACACTGTAAAAAATATAAATAACTAAAATAAACTTAATACCCTATAGAAGACCTAAAAGACCCAAAAATCCCAGAAAACATAAACGAACCTAAAAACACCAAATAAAACATAAAACCCTAAAAACCTAAAAATCATTAAAACCATATAACCCCTAAAAATCCTAAAAACATTAAAAACCCTAAACCCATTAAAACATTAAAAACACTAAACCCCATTAAGACCCCAAAACACTAGAAAACATAAAATAAACCTTAACACCCAAAAAACCCCAAAACAAAACACGTAGAAGACACTTAAAACCCCTAAAAACACTAAAAGACACTTAAAATCCAAAAACATTCAAAAGACCGTAAAACACAATGGAACCCCTAAAAAGTTACTAGAACCCCTATAAAAACATAAAATCAAAAAAAATCCCCCTAAACCCTAATAATTCCTAAAAATCATAAAAACCCTAAAGAACACTAAAAACCCTAAAAATGCTAATGAACCATAAAGCCCCAAAAAACCCTAAAAACACAAAAAAACCCCCTATAATCTATAAAACCCCTAAAATATTAAAACCTCTAAATAGACCATAAAACACTAAAAATAACCTAAAACACCTTAAATCCCATTCAAAAACCTAATGAACCAAAAAAATAAAATTTCTTAAATACCATGAATGAACTAAAAACCCAAAAAATATAAAAACCATAAAGAACCCAAAAACTTCTAAACACCCTAAAATAACTAATACCATAAAAACCCAAAAAACTAAAAAAAAAATAAAATACCATAAAATACCATACTACCATAAAAACATTAAAATAATCATCAAACCCAAAAACATTTGAAAATATTACAAACAGTAAAAAATCCAAAAATAATTAAAACATTGATAAATCCCTAAAAACCATAAAACCCCTACAAATCCAAAAATATGATAAACCCCCTAAAAACCTTAAAACCAATTAAAAAACAAAAAACCTAAATCCCCAAATACACCACCAAAACTCAAAAATCCATGAAAACTCCCAAAAGACAATAAAAACCAATAAACAATAAAAAAGCCCAAAAAACCAAAAAAACCGCATAAAAAAAATCACCCTATAAACCCTTTAAAGACACTAAAAGAACCAATAAAACCAAAAAACCCAAAAATATATAAAAACTCGAAATACCTTTTAAAAAATAAAAAACCCTAAAAACCTTATAATAACCTTAATAACCTAAACACGAAAAATAACTCTAAATAACTATAAAAATCCAAAGAAACTCCTAAAATATCAAAAAACACTAAAACCCATAAAAATCAATGAAAACCCTGAGAACACATAAGAAGATTAAAAACACCAGAAACACTAAAAACCTATAAAACACTATAAATAAAAAAAATCCAAAAATAACTCTAAAAACAACAAAAACACAAAAAACCCTAAAACAATTAAAAATATATGAAAACCCCTAAAACCTAGAAATCCTTGAAAAAACCCTAAAACACTAAACACCCATAAATCCATAAAATTTCATTAAGTCCCTAAATAACCCTAAAACACCAAAAAATACCTAAAAATCCCTATGAAACTATGAAAACCTGAAAAGAAATATTGTCCCAAAAACACTAAAAACCCTAAAATCACCTAAAAATACGAAAGCAATAAAAAACCTAAAACACCTAAAAATTATTAAAAACACAAAAATCCAAAAAACACCAAAAATCATAAATACCATCAAAATTCATAAAACATTAAAAATAATGACACTTAAAATCAATAAACCTGCCTTAACCCCCCTAAAAACCCTAATAACCATAAAAATATTAAAACCCCAAAAACCCTAATAACCATAAAAAATTATAAAAAACCTAATAATCCATTAAAATACTAAAAAATATAAAACTCCAAAAAACCATAAAAAACCCTTTAAACCCCTAAAATACCTTGAAACCATAACAAATTCATAAACCACTAAAAATCATTAATCCTCTACAAGACTATAAACCCCTAATAAAAATTAAAGAGAGTAACACCCCTAAAATCTCTAAAAGTCCCCACAAAATCCTAAACCCCATAAAGACACTACAAAAACCTAAAAATCCACAAAATACCCAAAAAAACCTAAAGACCCTAAAATACCATAAAACCCCTAAAAGGACCATAAAAAATCCTAAAATAGTAAAATAATCAATAACCAATTAAAACACCCTAAGCCCCCCTTAAAGACCTTAATGAACATAAACCCATAAAAGGCCTTAAAACACTAAAAAGTAAAAAATCACTAAAACCCCCTCAAGATCCAAAATCCCCAAAAAACCCATAAAAACATTAAAAAACCTTAAAAAATAAAAAAACTAAAATAGCCTTGAAATTTTTAAATCAATAAAGATCATAAAACCCACCAAATCACAAAAAACCAAAATCCCCACAAACTAAAATCATCTTAAACCCCACGAAAATTTAAAATAATTCAAAAACCCTAAATCCCCTAAAAACTAATAAAAATCCCAACCCCCCAAACCCTAACCCCACCCCAAATAATTATATTTTTAAATCTCAAAAATGAAACTCAAAATCACCCAAAACCCAAAAAACACCCCTCCAAAACCCCCTATAAATCCCTAAATTCCGCAAAACCCCAAAAAACCCTTAAAACAACTACAAAATAAAAAACCCCTAAAAACCAAAAAATGAAAAAAATAAAAACACAAAAAATTATTAAATATCCTAAAACCCTAAAAAATCCATAAGAATCTAAAAGACCAACAAGACACCCTAATGGTTCATAATAAAACTATAAGACGCTAAAACCCCTATAAGAGGGCTAAAACCCCCTACGAACTCTTAAACACCGAAAACCCTAAAAATCTGTAAAAACCCAAAAATGGTAAAAACCTCTAAAAAGAAAGAAAACATAAAAACCCTAAAAGACACTAAAACCCTAAAAAATATAAATCTTCAAATGAAGGATAAAACCCTAAAAACCATAAAAAGTATAAGAACCAAAAAAATCCAAATACCGCCAAAAATTCCTAAATTTTTTAAAACTCTTAAAACCCCGAAAAGAGTAAAAATGAAAAAACTGAAAAAAAACATAAAAACCACTAAAACACATAAGAACCCTAAAAACCTTAAAAAATATTTAAAATACCTAAACACCTTACAAACCCAGGAAAATCCTATAAACCCTACAACTCTAATACCCTAAAAACTATAAAACCCTAAAAACAAAAAAAAATCATTAAAACCCCTAAGTACACTAAACCCTCCACCCCCAATGTCCCAAAATATAGAAAACCCATAAGTAAACTAAAAATATAAAAACCCCATGAAACCCATAGAAACCATAAAGACCCTAAAATTCACTAAAATTACTAAAAACACTTAAAAATAACAATGAAACTCCAAAAACTCTTAAAAATAAAAATAACATAACCATATAACCTACACCCTATAATATAAAACCCTATACCCAAAACCATATAGACTACACAATAAATAAATTCCCCTAAACTATAGACCCTATGCCATTAACCATAAACCATACACCCAATACCCAAAACCCAATACCATACATCCAAAACCGTAGACCATTCCCCTTAAACCCAAAACCCTACACCAAAAATCCAATACCCTACACCCAAAACCCAAAAAACACCATAAACACGTCACCCCACACTATAAACCCTAAACCCTACACCCAAAACCCTAAACCTTATATAGTACACCCTGAAAACTAAACCATACACCCGAAACCCTATACCCAATACCTTAAACCCTAAACCCTACCCCCAAAACCCTTTACCCAACACCGAAAACCCTAAACCCTAAAAATTATATCATAAACCCTAAACCCATCACCCTAAACCCAATACCATACACCCTAAACCCTATATCCTACACCTCATACCCCATACCCAACAGCCTACACACTATACACTACACCCTAATCCATATACCCTACACCATATATCTTATAACCCATACGATGGACCCTATACCCAACCCTATAAATCATAATTATTAAACCCTAAACCCTATTCCATACACCCTAAACCCTGAGTCCTACACTCAAAACCCAATACCTAATAGAATAAGACAAAAACCTTACACGCTAAACCATATACCCTACCCTTAAACCCAAAACCATACACCCAAAACCCTATAGACTATACCATTTACTCTAATACCAACCCCCTAAAAATTACACACCAAAAACTAAACCCATAAGCATACAACCTAAACACAATAAATTACACCATGACCCCTATACCATACAGCCTAAACCCTTTACACTAAACCCTTAACCATACACCCAACACCCAACACCCTAAAACCTATACCCTTCACCCTAAACCCTATACAACACACCATAAACCCTATACCCTACACCCCAAACCCTAATCCATAAAATCAAAACCCTACACCCTACACCCAAAACCCAAAACCCAAAACCATACCCTGTAAGCCCAAAACCCTACACTATAAAACCTAAACCCTAAACCCTAAGCATAATACAGTACACACTAGACCCTATACTGTACACACTAAAACCTATACCATATTCCCAAATCCCAAAATCCAAAACCCCATAGCCTAAAAACTAAACCCTAAACCCTTTGCACTAATCTCTAAACCCTAACCCCAAACCCTACACCCAACACTTGAAACTCAAAACCCACAACTCTAAACATAATACCCTACACCATAAACCATAAAACCTACACCATAAAGCCTATACCATAAATCATATACCCTAAACACCATAACTTAAACCTTATATCCTACATCCTAAACCATTGACCGAAAAAAACACCATGAACCCTATATATTTCACCCTAAACAAAAATCCCTATATCATAAACTCTAAACCCTACAACCAAAACCCTAAACCCAACACCATAAACCATAAACCCTAAAACCTAAAACCTAAACCCTAAAACCTAACCCTAAACCCTATACCCTAAACCATAAAACCTAAACCCTAATCAGTAAACCCTAAACTCTTAACCATACACCCTAACCACAAAATAGTACACTATAAATCCTATACCCTACACCCAAAACCCTAAAGAGTACACCCTAAACTGTACACCCTACATGCTACACCCTATATACTACACCCAGAACCCTAATCCATACACATTAGTCTAAAAAACATGTACCCTTAACATGCACCCTCCACCCTGAATCCTTTATACTAAATAATGAACCCTATACCCTCCACCCCTAACCAAAAATCCTACACCCTAAACCCTATACCGTACACCGTAAACCCACAAACCCAACACCCTAAAACATATACTATACACCCTAACCCCAAAATCATATACCCTACACCTTAAACACTATGTCATACCCAATAAACATTAAGTCCTACACACTAAACACTATTCCCCACTGTATAAACCCTATACCCAACACCATTAACCCTTTACGCTACACACTAAACCTTATACCATACATCCTAAAACCTATACCATATATCCCTAATGATACCCAAAAAACCATGAAAAGACTAAAACCCCTAAATCAAGGAAAAACCCCAAAAATCCATAAGAAAAACTCTACAACTGTAAAATCACTAAATAGCCTATGAAAACCCTGAAAACCACTAAGAAGAGACTTTAAACACTAAAATGAAAAATAATGCAAAAAAACACTAAAAAAACTAGCAAACCATAAAACCCAAAAAACCATAAAAAACTAAAACGTTCTTAAAACCCTTAACAAACTATAAAAACACTAAAAATATATATAAAATAAAAAAACTAAAATAACCCTTAAAACCATTAAATAACACTAAAACCCCAAAACCCCTAAAAACCCTTAAAGCTACAAAATAACCTGAAGTCTCTAAAAACCATAGAATAAACATGAAACCCCCTATAAACCCTTAAAACCTTAAAAAAATCCTTCAAACCCTAAAGACATTAAAAAAACCCTAAAACCCCAAACATCCTTAAAAACACTAAAATCCTAAAAACAATAAAACCCTAAAAATCCATAAAAATCCAAAAACCATAAAATCCCTGAAATCCCAAAAATAAATAAAATACTCCTAAAATTCCCAAATAACCAAAAAAACAAAAAACCCTAAAAACCGTAGAAATTCCTAAAAATCCAAAAAATTTACAAAAATGTCTTAAAACCCTTAAAACCCCATGAAGCACCTAAATGACACTAAAAACCCTAAATTCCTTAACCCTAATCTCACCTTAATGATCCTAGAACACCTAAATCTCCATAAAACACAAAAAACCAAAAAAAAAACAAGAAAATCTAAGAAATAAAAAAACCCCTATAAATCATAAAAAATCAAAAAAACACATTAAAAACCTAAAATCCCAAAAAACACTAAAATACCCTTATGATTCATATAACCCTAAAACCATGAAGAAATCAATGAAAACCCCAAAAACTGTTAAACCCCCCTAAAAACCCTAAAAATCCAAGAATTCCTAAAAACCCCTAAACCCCCCTCCCCCTTAAAATCCTATATTCTTTAGAAGAACCTAAAATCCCTAATACCGATTAAATAGTAAAAACCCATAAAAATAGTAAAACACACCAAAAGAACTAAACCTATAAAAATCAATTAAACACTTTAAAAACCCTAAAAACCTAAAAACCCCTCTAACCCAACAACCCCTAAAACACTATAAACCCCTAAGACACCATAAGTCTCATAAAATCCAATAAATAACCTAAAATGAAAAATATCCTAAATACCCCTAAAATAACCCAATCCCAAAAAAGAACTTAATGAAGCCAAAATGTACCTAATAGGATATAAACTGCCTAGAAATCCAAAAAACCATAAAATTCCAAAAAACCCAAAAAACCTTAAACATGAAAAATTATATAAATTATCAAATAACTAAAATTAATTAAAACTAAAATTCCCAGAAAAACCCCTAATGAACCCTAATGACTCATAAAAAACAACAATAGAACTCCTTAAAACCCCTCAAAACCCTAAAACCCCTAAAACACCCAAAATCATAAAATACCCTTAAAATCCTTAAAAACCCAAAAACCGTAAAACCCCCATAAAAGACACTAAAACCACTAAAAACTCAAAACCCTAAAAACCCTAAAAACCCCTAAAAACCCTAATATACCAAAATCACCCTAAAAACAAATAAAGTCCCATAAAACCCCTAGAACACTACAAAAACAGAGAAACCCTAAAAACCTAGTAAAAATAAAACAACACTATGACCCACTAAAACCCAAAAAAACCTAATCTTTTAAAAAACCTAGAAAACCTAAATGCCGTAAAAACCTAGAAAACAATAAAATTCGTAAAACCCTTAAAAATCCAAGAAGACGCATAAAACAAATAAATCCTGTAGAACCCATAAAACCCTAAAACCACTAAAAACCCGTAAGAACACATAAAAACCCCTGAATTCCCTAAATAACCCAAAAACCCATAAAAGTCCTAAAACCCCTAAAAACTCTATAAATCCAAAACCCCTAAAATCCCTAAAAACCCTAAAAACCATAAACCCCTAAAACCCATAAAGACTCTAAATACCATAAAACCCCTAAAAACAGAAAACAATATCATTTAAAAAACTAAAAACCCTAAAACGCCAACAAACCGAAAAAAAATCTAAAATCCACTAAATACATTAAAACCCAAAAACGGTAAAACCCCTAAAATTACTAAAACCTCCATAAAACCCATAATCCCATAAAATCCTAAAACCATAAAAAATATACTAACGCTAAAAACAATAAATACATTAAAAATCCCAAA
This sequence comes from Viscum album, assembly GCA_963277665.1. Taxonomy (NCBI): domain Eukaryota; kingdom Viridiplantae; phylum Streptophyta; class Magnoliopsida; order Santalales; family Viscaceae; genus Viscum; species Viscum album. The sequence continues at coordinate 1,594,079,978 of OY728120.1, forward strand.
ACACCTAAAACTCTAAAAACCATTAAAATCCTAAAATCTAATAAAATACCCAAAAAAAACCTAAATTTCTAAAACACAAAAAAAACATGAAAACCCATAAAATCTTAAAAACCAAAAAATATATTAAAAATTATAATAAATAATTGTTAAACCTAAGACCCAAAAAAACTATAAATCCATAAAACACCATAAAACCTAAAACACTAAAACCCCTAGAACCCTTAAACCCATTTAAGTCCCAAGAAACCCTAAAACTTGCGCAATGACACAAAAACACATAAAGTACCATAAAACCCATTAAACCCCAAAAATTCCTTACAAAAACATTAGAACTCTAATGTTCCCAAAAAAACCCTAAACCTGTAAGGATAACAATAACCCTTAAAAACATATGAAATACCATAAAATACAATAAAAACCCTAAAAACATTCAAAAGCCTATAAATTACCAGAAAAACTTATTTAAACCCTAAAAGATGTTGTAACCATAAAAACCTGAAAGGACCCTTAAAACTCTAAAAGGCCATAAAAATGATAAAGGACCATTCAATACCTAAAGCTCCCTAAAAACCATAAAAACAAAAAAGGACCTAAAAACACAACCATCCACAAAATCCTATAAAACCCTCAATATAATAAAGACCATAAACCACCAATATCCATAAAACCCCCCAAACCCCAAAAAGATCCTAAAAACCATAAAATTCCATAAAAACCAAAACAAACCAATATATTCCCCATGAAGTCTAAAAACCCTAAAAATGTTAAAACACTAAAAACGCCACATGAGATCCTCAAATGCCTCTAACCCTAAAAATGTGATATCCTAAAAAATCATAAAAAACTGTAAAACCGTAAGATCTCTATGAAAATGATAAAAACCCCTCAAACTGCCATAACCTCAAAAATACCTTAAATCCCCTTAAACCCCATAAAACCAATAAAAAACATAAACCCCCTGGAAACCAAAATACCAAAAACCCATAACAACCCCTAAGAAACTAAAATACCCCTAAAACCTAAACCACAAACCATAAACCCTAACAACCACAAATAACCATTTTTATCCCTAACCCCCACCCCCAACCAAAAACCCAAAAAAACCCCCATAAAAACACTAAAAATCATAAAAACAATAAAAACCATAAAACCCCATTAAACCTAAAAACCCTAAACCCCTAAAAACCTAAACATTAATGCACTCTAAAAACCATAAAAAACCAAAAAATCCAAAAAATCATTAAAAAACCTAAAACCCCTAAAAGATCCTAAAACCCATTCATACCCCAAAAATACATAAAAACCCCTAAAATCCACCAAACGGACACAAAATCCTAATATAGACCCTAAAAATCCAATAAAATGCATTAAATACCCATAAAAATCATAAATAACCTAAAATCCTCTAAAAACCCTTAAACAAATAAAAACCCCAAAACACCCTAAAACCAAAAAAACACTAAAAATATAAGAATAATCTAAAACCTTAAAAATAATAAATGACCATAAACCCCCCAAAACAAATAAAATCCCAAAAAAATCAACAAAATCAAAATCACTAAGAAATACCAAAAAAGGATAAAGATAAAAAAACAAATATACAATCCCTATAAACACAAAAATCCCTAAAAACATAAAACCATAAAACGGAGAAAAAAACTAGAAATTTTTTTAAAAACTAAAAATCCTATCCTCCACCATAAACCCTAAAAATCCATATTATGCTAGGCCCTAAGAATCCCTTAAAAACCATAAAAAACTCTAACCGGTATAAAAACCATAAAAATCAAAAACCAGAAAAAACCCCTCAAATATCTTATACCCTATACCATATGATCTCAAAATTAATCTTTACACCCAAAATTCCATAGTTTACACTAAAAATAATAAAATCATCACCCCAAACCATAGAACCTATACCAAAAAACCAAAAAACATGCACCCAAAACCAAATACCCTAAACTAGAACCCTAAACAGAAAAAATAAACATTATACCATATACCATACACCCTAAACCATAAACCCTACACCCTAAACCCCATACCCACACTCAAAATCTAACCCCCTATACCTTGCACCAATATAATATATTGTGCTTCTGAAACCCTAAACCCTTCCTCCAGAACCCAATACCCGACACCCTGAACCACAACCCTTAAATCGTGAACACTATACCTGACACCTTAAACCCTAAACCATACACGGTAATCCCACAACCCTATATCATAAACCCTAAAACCTACACTGTAAATCAAATACCCAGCACCCTAAACCCTAAACCATACACACTAAACCTTATACCCAACACCCCGGACATTATACCCACTACCCAAAACCATTGACCATAGACCATAAACCCTATACCCTAAACCCTAAACCCCATAGAATAGACCATAAACTATAATCCTTACACATTATATGATATACCATTCACTCTAAACCCTGAACAGTACACTCGAAAACCTAGGAAAAATACACTAATCCCCAAACCTTACACCATAAACACTATAACCTACACACTAAACCCTTTACCATACAGCCTATACAAAATACCCTAATTCTGAAACTCTAATTCCTATACACTAAAATCCAAACCCTAAACCCTACACCCTAACACCTATACCCCAACCCCCAACCCTATACCCTACTCCCTAAACCCTACACCCACCAACAAACTCAAAAACCTACACCATAAACCCTAAAACAAACATAAGAAAACATATACCCTATACCATACACACCAAACCCTAAACAATACACCCAAAACCATATACCCTACACCATAAACCATAATCTATACATCCTATAACCATTTCCCAACACCTTAACCTCTATACCATGAACCATAAACCCTATACCCTACACCATAAACCCAATACCATAAAACCTAAACAAACAAATCATATACCCTATGTGCTAAACCAAAACACCTAAACCATATACCAAAAACCCTACACACTAAACCCTATAACCTACAACAAAAATTATAAACTTGAAAACCGAAACCCAATACCATATACCATCATCCCTAAAGACTACACAAAACCATGCACCCTACAACCAAAACCATATTCCATACACCATAAATCGTAAACCCTACACCGTAAACGCTAAACCCTAAACAATACACCTCAAATCCTATACCATACTCCCTAAATAATTGTCCCTACACCAAAAACAATATATCCCACGCCCAAATCATTAACCCTAAATAATAATACATATAACCAACACCTTAAACATGCAATTATACAAGCTAAACAATATACCCTACACCATAAACCCTAAACCCTATAACCAAAACATGAAACTCTACACCTCAAACCCTTAACCATACCTTATAAACATTATACCATGCACCCTAAACCATAATCATTACACCCGAAAGCCTAAACACTACACCCTCAATCCTACACCCTCCAACCTTAACCCTACACCCTAAACCATAAACCCTATAACCTCCACACTAAAACCTAAACCCTAGTCCCTAAACTATAGACCCTACACCCTAAACCCTAAAACATAATATCAACACCTTAAACCCTATACCCTACACCCTAAAACCTAAACCCTACTTACTAAACCAAATACCCTACAATCAAAACCTTAAACCCTGTACCCTAAACCTTATAGCCTACACCATAAACACTAAACCAACAAACCAAAACCTATACCCTGCACTCAATACATTGTACTCTATACCCTTAACCCTATATTCTACACCCTAAACCATACATTATATCTCATAAACCCTAAAAATAAAGCCTGAATCATAAAAACCCCAAAACAACCCAAGAAAACCTAAAAATAATAAAAATCCATTCAAACCCTAGAAAATAATAAAAAATCATAAAAACCATAAAACCAAAATGTATTCTAAAAACCCTAAAACAACCAAAACCTATAAAACCCCATAAAACCCCAATGAAACCCATTAGAATCCATAAACGCATTAAAATCCGTAGAAACACAAATAAACCATTTCAGACTCTAAAAACCCTAAAACCCAATAAAATCCTATAAAACTCTTAAAAATATAAAAAACTGTAAAAACACTAAAATTTCCTTTTAAATCCTACAAGACACAAAAAATACACTTTAAACATTAAAACCCCAACAATAACTTAAAAATACCATAAAAACTATGAAATCCTTAAATGGCAATAAAACCCCCAAAAAAACATAAAGACCATAAAAGAACCCTAACTACTCTATAAACCTTAGAGGATGATTAGGCACCACTAAAAACCCAAAAAACCAAAAAACTCATAAAATCCTAAAAAATCCATCATTCCCAAAAGGGCCTAAAAGCACGTAAAATCCATAAATCCCCTAAAACAGAAATACCTTGAAAAGTCCAAAAAACCCCTAAAAACAATAAAACTCTTACAACCCATCGAAACCCTCAAAATTTAAAAAACTCATAAAAGACACTAAAACCCGTAAATTTCATATAATCCCAAAAAATAGAAAACCAAAAAAAACCCTAAGAAAATCCTTAAAACCTTAAAAAGTCCAAACACACCCTAAAACCCTTAAAACTATAAAAGACCCTAAGACCATTAAAACCCCTTAAAATATGTATTACACTGCCTTCCTAAAGAAATATGATTCATCTGAAAGGGAGTCAATGGAGTCAGATGCTTCTTCTGGTTAGGGTACTGATTGTGACCCTTATGCGGATGGGGACGTTGACTTGTTGGATGAGAAGTGCTGAAGCTGCTGCAGTGTTTTTTCTTTTTGATTTTTCATTTTTTTGGGTCTTCTGGGTCTTGGGATGTAAAGGGTTTTTGGGTGTGGGTGAATTGACCCCTCCCCTCACTTTCCTGATGTTCCTTTTTTTCATAATAAATTATGACGGGGTCAGGAATAGCCTAGTGTCACACCTCTTCTACCCTAAAGTCTATAAAACCCCTTAAAACCCCGAAAATCCCTAAAACACCCTAAGACCCTAAAAACTCTAAAAACATGAAAAACCCATAAAAACTCTAACTACCCAAAAAACTTTTAAAATATTCTTTAAACCTCTAAAAACCGTAAAGGTCACTAAAACACTATGAGACCCCCTAAAAATTTTAAAAACACGAAATAACACAAAAGATCTGTAAATTATGAAAAAACACATAAATTTTAAAAAAAACCTAAAACATTAAAAGCCTGTAAAATCCCAAAAAACCACAAAAACATTTCAAAACCCTAAATCCCCCAAAAAATATATAAAACCCTTAATCCTTTAAAAAATCACTTAAAACCCTTAAAAACCTAAATTCACAAAGAACACATGAAAACCTAAAAGCCAAAAAATATCCTAAAAACCAAAGATTTCCCAAAACCCCTCTAAAAATCCATAAAGAATCAAATAACCCAAGTGGAACCTAAAACCCATAAAACCCCTTAAAACTGAAAATCCCAAAAAATCACTAAAACCCCTACAAAACCCCAGAACCCTAAAAACCCATAAAATGAATAAAACCCCTAAAAGTTCCCCTTACAACCCTAAAACCTTAAAACACCCGAAATACTTTAAAAGACACTAAAAATTCTTAAAACACTAAACACTATAACAGGGCCCTAAAATAACATAAAACTATAAAACCACTAAAACACCATAAAAACCTAAAACATTAAGAGACCCTAAAAATCATGAAATATTTAAAAAAGTCCCTAAAAGAAAAAAACCCATAAAACCCAAAAAAATTAAAATATCTAAAAAATCCTATTATAATCTAAAAAAAATTATAAATTCTAAAAACCCATAAAAACAATAAAAACCATAAAAGACCTGAAAAAAAACTATAAAACCCATAAAAACAATAAAATCTGTAAAAATCATAAAAAAACCAAAAAACCAAAAAAAACCCCAAAACCATAAAATAGTAAAACCATAAAACCCTAAGAATCCTTAACATTCATAAAAATAGACAACCCTAAAAAATAGTAAAACCCAAAAATCCCATTATAGCCTATAAAATCCCTATAACATATACACTGTACCATATACCATAAACAAAAGACCTACATATTAAACCCCATAACATACAACCTAAATGCTACACCTGAAACCCTATACCTTAGACTATAAACCCAAAACCCTACACCTTAAATATTATACCCTACACCTAATGCCGACACTCTACACCCTATACACTGTAACCTAAACACTAAACCATACACACTAAACCCTATACCCAAACCCCAAACCCTATAACCTACTCCCAAAACCCTATACCCACAATCCTAAACCTAAAAACCTACATAATAATCTCTAAAACCTACTCTCTAAAACTTATCCCTACATCGAATACACAATATCGTACACACTAAACCCCAATCCATACACACTAAACCCTATACCCTACACCATAAACTGTAATTTGTGCAAAATATACCCTGTTAACGACACCTTATCACTTATACCATACACCCTATACCCTATACCCTAAACCCTAAACACTATACCAGAAACACAAAAGAAAAAATCATATAACTTATGTGCTAAACCATAAAACCTAAACCATATACCCTAGACCCCAATCAATGCACAGTAAACCCTATACCCTACAGCCAAAATTCAAAATCCGACACCAAAAATCCAATACCCAATACCTAAATCCATAAACACTACACCAAACCATACACTGTACACTCTAAAACCTAAACCATACACCCTAAACATTATACCCTACACCCTAAACCCTAAACTCGAAACAGTACACCTTAAAGCCTACACCCTACACCCTATAGAATAGTCCCTACACCCTAAACACTATAATCTACACACAAAACATTAACCCTATATAATAAACCATATAACTCACACCCTAATCGCTAAATTATACACCCCAAACAATATTCCATAAACCATAAACCCTAAACCCAATACCCTAAACTTGACACCATAAACCTGAAACCATAAACCAAACTTGCTAAACCTTATTCCATGCACCCTAAACCTTAATCATTAAATCCTAAACCCAAACACATACACCAAAAACCCTATAACCTCTTCCCTTAACCCTAGACCTAAACCATAAACCATATACCCTCCACACTTATACCAAAACCCTATCCCCTAAACCATAAACACTACACCTTAAACCCTAAACTCAACACCCTAAACCTTATACCCTAAAAACTAAACCCTAAACCACATTTACATAACCCAATACCCTACACCCAAAACCATAAACCCTACACCATGAACCTTATAGCTTACTCTATAAACACTAACCCCTAAAAACTTAAACCTATACCCTCTACTCAAAACACTATACGATATACCCTAAACACTATATGTTACACCATAAACTGTACACTATGTTCCCTAAACACTAAACCCTAAAATCTAAACCATAAAAACCCCAATACAACTGCAAAAAACCTGAAATCATCAAAAACCACTTAAAACCCCAAAAAACAGTAAACATGCCCAAAACCCTTAAAGCAGAAAATATTCTAAAAACCCTAAAACACCAAAAACATATGAAATCCCTAAAACACCTAAGAAGTCCCTCAAAACCCTAAACACATTAAAATCCCTAGAAACCCGATTAAACCATACAAGACTCTAGAAACCCTAAAACACTACCAAATCTTAAAAAACTCATAAAATCCAAAAAAAATTATGAAACCACTAAAAATCCATACTAAATCCTAAAAACCCAATAAATACCCTTAAAACCTTAAAAACCCCAACAAGAACCAAAAAATCCAATAAAAACTCTATGAGACACATTAGTGACCCGACCCCCCCCATCCTTTAATCCCCATTAAAGAACCCTAAAAATTCATAAAAAAATAAATGAACCTTAGAAACCAAAAAACCCCCTAATAAAACCAAAAAAAAAATTCCTAAAAATCTTTCAAACCCAAAAGACACATAAAACATAGAACACCCATAAACCCCAAAAGTCACTAAAACCCTGTAAAGATAATAAAAACATTAAGAAAAGAAAAACTCCAAAAAACCCTAAAAAACCTAAAAACATAAAAGACTCCCTAAAGATAATAAAACACTAAATTACCTAAACCCACAAAAAACCGAAAACCCCTAAAACACCAATAAAATCATAAAACCCTTAAAAAGTACTAAACGAACTTAAGTCCCTTAAAACCCTAATGACCCTAATGCCCTTAAACCCCTAAAAATCTGTAAAAACCCTAAAACCCCTAAGAGACCCAAAAAATCACAAAAAAACCCTAAAACACCCTAAAACCTAAAAAACTTTGAAAATCATGAAAACCTCATAAAAACTATAATAACCCAAAAATCTATTAAGATATTCTTTAAACTACTAAAACCCCAAAAGACAATAAACCCTAGGAAAACCCCTAAAAAAATTTAAAATATATGAAATAAAACTAAAAATCTGTAAAATCCTACAAAAAAACTAAAAATACAAAAAACACTTACACATTAAAAGTCTCTAAAATCCCAAAAAAAAAAGATAAAACATTTCAAAATCGTAAATCCCCCAAAAAATCATAAAACCATTAATTTTATATAAAATCACGTAATACCCCTAAAAACACATGAAACCCTAAAAACAAATAAAAACCTATAAAATAAACTATCATAAAAACCATAAATTCCCAAAAATCGCAAAATATCCGTAAAGAGTCCAAAAACCCAAGAAGAACCTAAAACCCGTAAAACCCTCTAAAACCCATAAAAACCCAAAAATCACTAAAAACAAAAACCCCTACAAAACAAAAAAAACCCAAAACCCCTCAAAAGCATAAAACCGCTAAAACTACCCTAACAACCCTAAAAAACCAAAAGACCCTAAATAACCTAAAAGACCCAAAACCCTTAAAACACAAAAAATTGCAATAGGACCCCAAAAGACCATAAAACTATAAACCCCCTAAAAGATAGTAAAAACTTTGAATACCATATGAGGCCGTAAAAACCCTGAAATACAATTAAAGACCCTAAAACCCTAAAAAACCATAAAAACCCAAAACCGCTAAAATCTCTTAAAAATTACGAATGTAATAAAAAAACTCTAAAAAACCTAAAAACCTGTCAAATACACTAAAAACCTTAAAAACCATAAAAATCTCTGAAACCCACTAAACTCTAAAAACCCTTGAATCTCTTTAAATCCTCAACAATACCTAAAAACCTCAAATCCCGTAAAAATATAGAAAACCCTAAAACACTAAAACAAAAAACCTAAAAACCCTAAAAACCCTAAAAATAATGTAATCCCTAAAAATTTCTAAAGGACCGAAAATCACTAAAAACCATAAAAACCCCCTAAAACATTAAAAATTATAAAAACACTTAAAACCCATTAAAACCTCTGAAAAATTGAAAAAAAACTAAAACCTCTAAAAATGCTAAAAAAATACACCAACAAATCTACAATGAAACCCTTAAAAACCCAAACACATTAAAATGCCAAAAACTCAAAAAAAATATAGAAACCATAAAAAAAATGTACAACCCCAAAAAACCAAAAAACATAACAACCATAAAAAATTGAAAAACCCACAAAATCCAAAAACCAAAATATCCCCAAATCCCATAAAAATTATAAAAACCTGTGAATCCTGAAAAGTCATATAAATAAACATACCCAAAGAAGCATTAAAACCTTAAAGGCCCATTACAATCTGTAAAAAACTCTATACCAGATACCCTACACCCTAAACCCTAAAACCGATATCGTAAACCATATAACATACAACCTAAATGGTACACCTGAAACCTTATACCCAACACCATAAACGGAAAACCCTACAACTAAAATCTTATGCCCTACATTGTACACCCATAACCCTACAACATAAACCCTATACCCTACAACATAAACCCTAAACTGCACACCCTAAAACCTATACCCCACACCCTACACACTTTCCTATATCCCTTAAACCATTAACCCTACACACTAGACCCTAAAATATCCTAAATAATAATAAAAACCCAAAAATAACCTAAAACCACATAAAAGGAAATTAAATCCTTAAAACCAGTAAGAAACCCTAAAAATCCAAAAGACCATAAACCCCTTAAAACTAAAAAACCCAAGAAGATCCTAAAACCCCAAAAAATATAAAAAACCATAAACCCCCTAAAAATCATAAAACCCATTAAAATCATAAAAATCTTAAAAACACTTAAAAATCAAAGAAATCTAAAAAGAATTGAAAATCATAAAAACAAAAGAAAATCTAAAAACCTTAAAAATCAGAAATACCCAAAAAATCCCTAAAACCCCAAAACCCATAAAAACCATAAAAACATAAAATCCCCTAAAGATCCAAAAATTCCCTTAGAACCCTTAAACCCCAAACAAATCCCAAAATAAACCCTTAAAATACTGCAAAACCCCTAAATTCATGGAAAACCATAAACCCGCTAATATGAACATGAAATTGAAAACACCACAAAACTCTACAAACCCTAGAACGACCAAAAAATTCACAATCCCCAAAAAGTATACAAAAACACTACAATCCCAAAAAAACCAAAAAAGCCCATAAAATCCCTACAATGATCTTAAAAGTGATAAAGTCCCCTAAAACAACCTAAAACCCTAAAACCAAAAAAACCCCATAAACCACTTAATATCCCAAATTACCATAAACCCCCTAAAAGAACATAAAAACTCTAAAAAATAAAAAAAACTCATAAAAAATAAAATAACCATTAAATCCTAAAATTCCATTAAACTAGTGACAACAAAAAAATCCATAAAAACTTATAAAAACCCCAAAGGACCCAAAAAACGCTAGAAGACACTAAAAATATATAAAATTCCCCAAAAGACCCTAAAGTCCCTAAAGAAATATAAAAAACTAAAAAAACATTAAACATCCCTAAAACTCCAAAATTATCTAAAAATTATGTTAAAACCATAAAATTACAAAAAAAAGTTGCTCAAATCCTTTAAAAAACTAAAAACCCAATACGCCCCTACAGAACTCTAAAAACACTAGAAACCCTAAAACCCCTAAAAATGATAAAATTTCTTAAAACACATAGAAACCCATAAAACCCCAAAAATAATTAAAATCCTAAAAAGAACTAAAATGAAATAAAAATAAATAAAATCCATTAAAAGCCTACAAATCCCTAAAAACCCATAAAAATGTAGAAAATCATAAAACCCCCCAAAACCCTTGAAAATCCTAAAATATCCTAAAAAAACATAAAATACCCTATAACTCATAAAAGGGCCATAAAAACTAAAAAAAAGCTTTAAAAACCTATAAAATCATAAAATACATTAAAAAAATCATAAAGACCATAAAAACACAAAAAGACCATAAAAATTGTAAATACCCTAAAATTAACTAAAAATCTATAAATAACCCTTAAAAACTAAAAAAATTTAAATCCCCATTAAAAAACTAAAACCCCTAAAATCCTTAATATCATTAAAATTTCCTAAAACCTCAAAGAACCCTTAATTATCCTAAAACATCAAAAACAACAAAACCTGACCAAACACTAAAAACACATAAAACCATAAGACCCCTAAAAACCCCTAGAAACCTTAAAACCCACTTTTTCCCATAATAATCCTCTGAACCCCCTAAGACCCTAGAAAACCCTAAAACCCCACAAAACCCTAAAACCTTAAAAAACCCTAAAAACATTGAAATGGAATTAAAATAAAAAAATAATAAAAGAACCATAAAACCCCTAAAATAACCCTAAAACATAAAATTATCGAACAAACCACTTAATGGTCTAAAACCCCTAAAAACTCAAGAAAAACCTCTAAAACCACTAAAACAATTAAATCCCTAAAAACCAGAAAAATGCAATAAACACCCTAAAACCTAAAAATCTATAAAATCCTAGAAACCCTAAAACCATAAAAATCCTAAAATACGCCTCACCCCTAAGAAAAATAGAACCCCTAAAAACCATAAAAACTCAAAAAATCCCAAATGATACTAAAAACCTAAAATAACATAAAAACACTTAAAAAACTAAAAAAAATTAAATCATGTAATCCCAAAAAAACCCAAAAAACCCATAAACACCCCTATAACCCATAAAACCCCTAAAACCATAAAATCCCTAAAAACGGATATACCAAAAAATCCATTAAAAAGTCTAAAAACCCAAAAACCCCTAAAAACCAAAAAGATACTTGAAAACCTAAAAACATATGAAAATCATAAAAATAGTAAAATTCCTTAAACCCAAAAAACCCAAAAAAAACCTACAAACTCTAAAACCACCAACCACCATAAAGAAAGCTAAAACACTTCAAAACTTCTAAAACATTAACATTTCAAAAAACCACCAAAATACTCAATGAATCATCAAAAACACTAAAAAACCCCTAAAACTCACAAATAAAATTAAACCAAAAAAATCAAGAAATCTAATGCAAATCCCCAAAACCCAGAAAACAATAAGGACCCTAAAATTAATATAATACCTAAAAACCTAAAAAATAAAAAAATCCATAAAAGACTATAAAAACCCTAATTAACCGCAAAAGATCATAAAAACATGTAAAAATCCTATAAAACTCTAAATACCCCTAAAAGACCCTCAAAACACTAAAACCACAAAAACCCTATAAAACATTAAATGAAACCCTAGAACTACCAAAAACAATAGAGATCCCCTAAAACCCCTAAAACCCCTTAAAACACTATAAAACACCTAAAAACTCTAAAAACCTTAAACCACTAAAACCATAAAAAAACCCTAAAAAATATTGAAAATAAAAAACCATTCAAATGCAAAACACCCTAAAAAAATAAAAAACCATTAAATCACATAATAAATCAAAAAAACCTAAATACCCTAAGCCGCTAAATTCAATAAAAACACTAAAAAATGTCAAAACTCTAAAACCCGCAGAAAACCCTAAAAACCCTAAAAACCCTAAGAAAGAAAAATCCATAAAACCCTAAAACAATGAACCCATATGAACCACCAAAAAATACCGAAAACCCTTAAAAACTCTAAAAACCCTAAAAATACTAAAATCCCATAAAATCCCCCAAAAACCCTTAAATGCAATTAAATCCGCTAAATCCCCTAAAAAGCCTAAAAACCAAAAATAACCCTAATATACATAAAGACCCTAAAAACCCGAAGAACATTAAAACCCATTTTAAATCATCAAAGTAGTTAAAAACCAAAAAAAATCATAAAATACCATATTGAAAAAATTGTTCCATAAAATCCTAATAACCATAAAAAATATTACAAAACCGAAAAAAAAAATATAACCCTAAAAACCCTAAAAAACTATAAAACATTAAACCCTAAAAAACTATACAACACACATAAAATCCTAAAAAACCAAAAAATTATAAAAAACAACTAAAACAAATAAAAACCACAAAACCATAACAACACATAAAACCCCTAACACACCTAAATGATTCTTAAAACTAAAAAATCCCTAAAAGACCCTAAAACCCTAAAAGATCCCAAAACACTATAAAAACTATAAAAGAACAATAAAACCCCTAAAAGCCTAAAAACCACTAAAAACCCTAAAAACCCATAAAAACCCAAAAAACCAAAAAACCGTAAAAACCATTAAAAAACCCATAAACACAACAAAACAACCAAAATTTCAAAATATACATTAAAATATGAAAACCCCTAAACCACTCTAAAATCCCTAAAACCCCAAAATAAACACCAAAGACACCAAAAATTTCCTTATAAACCGAAAAAAATTATGTAAAATCTAAAAAACCCCTAAAAACCAAAAAACCAAAAAATCCATAAAAATCCCCTAAAACCCTAAAAAATAAATAAAAGCTTATAAAATCATAACACCTCGCAAAACTAATAAGAAACCCCAAAAATTCATAAATAACAAAAAACCATGAAAAACTTCTAATTTTCGTAAAATATTAAAAAGAAAAAATATAACCTAAAACCCTAAAGACCATAAAAAACTCTAAAAACCCAAAAAACCCAAAAATCCTAAAAAATTAAAATTCCCTAAGAACTATTGAAATTTTTAAAAGACCCAAAAAACCCTAAAATCCTAACAAAGACTCAAAATTGCTAAAAATACCAAAACACCAATACCCCTTAAAACCCTATAACTGCCTATAAAAACATAAAAAACCCTAAAAACACTAAAAACCCCAAAAATCACTAAAACCTAAAAATCCAAAAAACCCCAAAAAACCCTAAAACACCCTAAAACCCCTTAACCTCCCAAACACTAAAACACTAAGAACCATAAAAAACCTAAAACAATAAACCCCTAAAACACTAAAAATCCCTAAAAACCATAATACCCCTTGAAAAATCATCAAACCCCTAAAACCCCCTAAAACCCCAAAAAAATTAAAAAAACCTGAAACCATAAAACAGATAGAAAATTTTGAACCCATAAAATTAATTGAAACACCTAAAAACCATAAAACCCATTAAAACCCCTAGAATACCCTAAAAAACCTAAAACATGTAAAAGACCATAACCCCTCTAAAACTATAAATGATACTAGAAACAAATTAAAAACATAATTTTTTTGTAAATTCGTCAAATTGCTAAAACCCCCTAAAAGTATTTAAAAACCCCAAAAAACATAATTAATCCTAAATACCCAAACAAAACTCAAAAACCTAAAAACTCAGGAAAAAACTCAAAACCCCTAAATATATAAAGAATGATGAAAATTCGGAAGACCTCTAAACAACCATCAAAACCCTAAACATCACTAAAACCCTAAAATGACAAAAAAACCGAAAAACCCAAAGAAATTATGAAACCAAAAGACACCCTAAAAACAAGTAAAAACTCTTTCAAACCCCGAAAATCCGAGAAACCCTAAAGCTACGCTAAAAACATAAAAAACCCTATAACCCTATAAAACCTTAAAATACTCTAAAATCTCCTAAGAAAACCCTTAAAACCCTAAAAACACAAAAAATCCCAAAACACCAAAAAACTACAAAAAACCCTAAAATACAAAAACACCCTTAAACCTCTTAAAACCGCTAAACCCCCATATGAAAACATAAAAACATAAAAACCACAAAAACCCAAAACCTTGAAAAATCATAAAAATTCCAAAATACCCAAATACCCTAAAAACACTAAAAACCTAAAAAACCATAAAACCGATGGAAAATTTAGAAAACCCAAAAAACTATAAAACACTCAAAACCCAAGACCATATAACCTACACCCTAAATCAAAATTAAAACACCCAAACCCTATATACTACAACTTAAACACTAAACCCTACAATGAATACACTATACCCTACACCTAAAACCCTTATCCCAATGCCTATAACCCAATACCCTAAACCCAAAATCCTAAACCATACACCCTAAACCCTATGAACTACACCTAAAATGATAAACCATACACTCTAAACCGCACACCCTATACCCAATACCCTATACCATGAAAACTAAATATTACACCCTATCCCCTAAATCATATACTCTACAACGTTAAACCATTACCATACACTAGAAACCCTATACCGGACACACTAAGTCTTATACCATATACCCTACACCCTATACACTATACTATAAACCCCGTACCCTACCCCATGAACTGTGTGACCCACACCCTAAACCCTATACATACCACCCTAAACATTATACAAGATGCCCCATACCATAAACCCAACCCCATAATCCCTATACCAGAAACCCAAAACTCTAAACCCAAATCCCAAATCCCTACACCCTTAACCATAAAATATACACCATAAACAATATAACCTACAGCTTAAACCATATACCCTACACTCTAAACTTTATAACCTACACCCCAAACCATAAATCCTACACCCTAAACCCTAAACCCTAGACCCTAAAACCTTTAGGCTACATACTAAACCCTATTCCCAACACCATAATACCAAATACCTATATGTTATTCCCTATACCTTACCCACACCCCCAATCTAAACCCTAAACCCTAAACCCTACAACCAAAACCATATAATCTACATGATAAAAAAAATATCCTATATCCAAAACTGTATACTCTATAGTCTAAACATTACACTCTACACCCCAAACCCTAAATCCTACACCCTAAACCCTACACCCAAAACAGTTTATGCTACACCCTAAACCCAAACACTACACCCTAAACCCTATACCCAAAACCCTAAATTATACACCCCAAAACCAATTCCCTAAACTATAAAAACGAAATCATACACCGCAAAACCTATAGCCCACACAACAAACCCTAAACCCTACACTGAAAAACCTATTCCCTAAACCCTATACACAAAAGCCTACACCCTAGACCCTATTCTCTACACCCTAAAACTGATACCATAAACTCTAAACCTAAAAACTACACCCTAAACACCATAACACACACCCAATACCCAGTACCCTGCACCCTAAACCCTAACCTCCACACCCTAAATCCTAAACCCAAAAAATGAAATAAACCCTAAAAACCATAACAACTATTAAAAAGTTTAAAACCATATAAATCCTTAAACCCCTTAAAAAACTAAATGAATCTTAAAAAAACATAAAAACACCTAAAATAACCTACCACCCCAAAAAAACAATTATACCACCAAAACCCTACAATACATAAAACCCCCAAAAAACCAAAAGAACTTATATAACCCTATAAAAATCAGAAGATACCCTAAAACCCATAAAAATCCTAAAACCCCCTAAAATTTTAAAAATGTCAAAAACCAGAAAAACCCATATAATATATTTAAAACCCAAAACCCCTTAAACCCTAAAACCATTGAAAACATAAAATATCTGAAAATACTAACACCACTTAAATCAATGAAAAATCATAAAATAACTTGTTAAATTGAATACACTAAAAAACATTAAGACCCATAAAAACATGAAAACCCATTAAAACTCTAAGAAACCATAGAAAAAATAAAATTAACATGTTAAATCCCCTTTAAAATCTAAAAAAACCATAGAAACAGAAAAAACCATAAAATCCCAAAACACCTAAAACCCTTAAAACCATAAAAACCACAAAAAACCTTATGACCCTTAAAACCCTAAAACCCAATAAGATTCATAAAAAATTAAAACCCAAAAAACCATAAAAAACTAAACCCCCTAAAAACCTAAATACCCTTAAAACCCCCGAAAATTTCTAAAATCCTAAAACTCTAACAAACTAAATAGTCTAAAAACCCCCTAAAACAATCCTTTAAAACCATGAAAACCCTAAAACCCATGAAACCCTAAAAACTCTAAAAATACCTAAAACCCTTTAAAAACAAAGAACACGAAAACCCAAAAACCAAAACCCACTATAAATGCCCTAAAACACTAATAGTCTAGAATAAAATCTTAAAAACCAAAAAACCCACTATAACCCCTAATGATCCTAAAAAACACCAAAAACTATTGAAACCCATATAATCAGTAAAAATCCTAAAAACCCCAAATAACCCATAAACCCTAAAAAAGTCTTAAAATCCAATAAAAACCCTTAAAACAAAAAAAACACTAAAACCCCCTAAAATACCCAAAAAATAAAAACACAATCTATACGAAACTAACAACACTAAAAACACACAAAATCAATCTATAAACGCTAAAAATTAAAAAATAGAATAAAACTGTAAAAGGACATAAAATACCATAAAAAACATAGACTCTGAAAACTATAATACCCTAAAGGCCCTAAAAATTTCCTAAAGGCCCTAAGACCCACCAATGATCTCTAAAGACCCTAAAAAACTTTAAAAACTAAAACAATTTAAAAATCATAAAATACATAAAAGAACATATAACCCCCTAAAAACTAAAATGGACCCTAAATACCAAAAAACTATAAAAGAACCTAAAACCCCTAAAACTCATTAAAACCCCGAAAACCACTAACCCCCCCCATTAGTCCCAAAGAACACTAAAACCACATAAAACATAAAAAATAACCAAAAAAGAACCATAAAACCCTAAAAATCATGAAGATTCTAAAACTCAAAAAAATTACCCAAAAGAACCTATAAATACAAGGAAATGAAAAATAACCTAAAAGGCCCAGAAAATCTAAAAAAAGAAAAGAATAAAATAGATAAATCCTAAAAACCCCTATTAATCTAGTAAAACCCTAACAACTCTAAAAATCCCTAAAACCATTAAACCCCTAAAAATTACAAAACACCATATAAACCATATAAACCACCTAAAAACTTAAAAACCCTACCCCCCAGAGAAATAAATAGAACAATAAAAATACCTAAAAACATAAATACCCATAAATACCCCTTAGATATCGCAAAACCCCCTAACAAAAAAAATTGGAAAACCTGTAAAAAACTATAAACAACCAAAAAAATCTAAAAATCTAAAAACCCCTAAAAACCAATTAAATCATAAAACCCCTAAAATAACATAAAAGAACCTAAAAACCCCAAGATACCTTATTAGATGCTAAAAACCCATAAAAACCCTAAAACACCCTGAAACCATTTAAAACCCTAAAAGGACCTTAACACACCTTTGACACCCTAAACCCCTTAAAACACCATAAAAACATAAAAACCCTAAAACACCTAATAAACAGAAAAAATATCCAAAAAATCATAAAATCCTCTAAAAAATTATAAATATCTTAAATCCCTTGAAAAACCTACAAACTATAAAAAAACCCAAAAACCCTAAAGACGAATAAAATCTTTAAAAACTGTAAAAAAAACCAAAAATCTCTAAAACCCAAAAACCCTAAAAAATACAAAAAACCATATATAAACATTAAAAATCCATCAAAACCGTAAAACAATAATAAACATAAAAATAGTTAGAAATAATAATAAACAATAAAATCCATACATGATCTGAAAGAACCCTAAAAAACCTAAAATTAATAAAACTAACAAATATTATAAAAACTAAAAAAAAACCCTAAACATAATAATAATAAAAAGAACACCCTAAAATAGCCAAGAATCCCTAGAACCGCTAAAATATATTAAATACTGTAAAAAACTAAAACCCATAAAAAACCTCTAAAAACACTAAAAACACAAAAATGCACTAAAAACATAAAAAAACTAAAACACATAATAAAACCATAAAAACAATAATAAAAACAAAAATATCCCAAAAATTGAGTAGAACTCTTTGAAACCCTAAAAAAACCCCTCCCAAACACTAAAAACCCAAAATACCATGAAAACCCCTACAAAAAACCAAAAAAAAAACCATAATCCCCCTAATAAAGTTATGTACAATAAAACCTATAAAAAATAATTTAAACCACAAAAATCCTAATACCGAAAAATCTCTAAAAAGACTCTAGGAACCAAAAAACTCCTAAAACCCACTAAAACCCTATAACCCCTAAAACCATGAAATTAACATTACATCAATAAAATGCACTAAAACCAATAAAAACATAAAACCATAAAAACACTAATTCCCTTACCGCATAAAAAATTGTAAAAACCTTTAAAAATCCAAAAAACCTTATATAATTCAAAATTTCCATAAAACCTCTAATGGCCCTGAGCCACTAGAAATCATAAAAAACCTAAAACCCTAGAAGATACTAAACCACAATATTAAAACCATAAAGCTGGTAAAAAACTGTAAATATCCGAAAAATCCTTAAATCCCTAAAACACTAAAAACCCTAAAACCCCTAAAACCATAAAAACTGTAGAAAAACACAATAATCCATAAAAACCCTAAAAAACACTAAAATCATTAAAAAACATTAAACCCTTAAAACCCTCAAACAATTATATAAACCCCTAAATCCCTAAAACCATTAAAAAATTAAAACCACTAAAACCCCTAAAAATGATGAAACCCCAAAAATCCTTTAAAATCCATGAAAAATCACATAGTACCCTATAACCCCTTAAAACCACTAAAAACTAAAAAAATACATAAGACACTATATAATGGTTAAATCCCTAAAATACATAACACCCATAGAACCCCTAAAATTCATGAAAAACCCTAAAATCCCCCAAAACCATAAAACCCTAAAACCGTTATAGACCCAAATAACTGTTAAACCCCACAAACAAGCCTAACCACCCCCCCCCCCCACTAAAACCCAATATGAATCCTAATAATCCCTAAAAACATAAAGAACAATAAAACCACTAAAACACTAAAAACTGTTTTAACTAGGAAACCATAAAACCCTAAAACGATAATAAACCACAAAACCTAAAAATTCATAATATCCCTAAAAAAATCCCTAAAAACACTAAAAACCCTTAAAACCGTAAACCCTAATAAAACACTAAAAATAATTAAAACCCTCAAACCCCCTAAAAACATGAAAATACTTTAAACCACAAACTCTAAGATATCATATGACTGTATAAACCATAAATACCAAAAAAACCATAAAACAATCCTTAAAACCCCTAAATTCATAAAAAACCCAAATAAGCCAAAGAAACCATAAAAATCATCAAAACTCTAGAAATTCATAAAACCCTGAAAAACAATAAACATGCATGAAAAATCCTTAAACCCCCTAAAAAATTAAAATCCACAATAACACCCAAAACCCTTCATACAATTAAACGACTTAAAAGACCCTAAAACCCCTAAAATGGCAAAAGTCCCTAAAACCCATAAAAACCCTAAACACCCTCAAAACACTATAAAACTATAAAATAACAAAACAAAAAATATAAACCCATAAAATACCCTTAAAATCAATTAAAAACCTTAAACCCCTTAAAAACCCAACAAAACCCTTAAAACTCCTAAAACACCCTCAAACCCCTTATAACCTAAAAAACCATAAATTCAATAATACTCTAAAACAACCCAAAAACACCAAAACCCCCTTAAACTCTAAAAATATAAATCCCCCCAAACCAAAAAATAAACAATAAAAAATCATGAAAATCCATAAAAACACTAAAACCCCTTAAAATTTTCAATCAACCAAAAAATCCTAAACACTTTCGAAGCATAAAAACTATCAAAAACGGAAAAAATCACAATGAACTAAAAACCCATAAATGCCCAAAACACCCCAAAACTCCCAAAACAAGAGAAAATTTCAAAACAATAAAAATCCCATAAAACATCCAAAAACCCAATAAATCCTAAAAATTAAAAACCATAATACCCCAAAAATTCATAAAAATCCATAAAAACACTAAAAACATAAAAAAACCACTAAAACCCCTAAATCACTATAAACTATCATAAAACCCTAAAAACCCCTTACAACCCCAAAAATCCCCAAAAACTTATTTAAAAATTTTATATCCCAAAACACCCCATAAAACACTAAACCACCTAAAAACTATTAAAAACCATAAAAAACCTAAAAACCCATAAACCCTAAAAACCCTCTAAAACTCTAAAAAAATCAAAAATAATGAAAACCCTAAAAACATTTAAAAACCTTATAAAAACCTAAAACCACGAAGATACCCATTAATACCTCTAATAAACGCTAGTAAACCTTAAACACTAAAATAACCCAAAAATAACATTAAAAAATGAAACCCAAAAATAAAAATAAAAAAACCCAATAAAATAATAAAATCCATAAAAATGAAAAAAATACTAACCCTCCAAAAAGTCAAAAAAAACCCTAAAATCCAAATTCCCTTACACCCCTAACAACCAATAAAAAAAATAAAAACCTTACAAACTAAAAACCCTATAAAACCATCCCAACCACAACACCCGAAAACCGTATGAAAATTACAAGAACTCTAAAAACCCCAAGAAATCGCTATATAAAAAAACAATAAAAACCCTAAAAACCTAAAAATTAGTGAAAAAATAGAAAACCCAAAAACCCAAAAAACCAGAAAACCAAAAAACAATATACCACACCCTAAAAAGACATTGACCCCCAAAAAACCTAAATTCATAAAACCATAAAAAATATTAAAACTCTAAAAACCCTTAAATCCCAAAAAACCCTAAAAACTCTAAAAACCCTAAAAACCATAAAAACTCAAAACCCTAAAAAAACCATCAAACCTCTAAAAACAATAAAATCCCACAAAAATATAAATACTCTATAATAATTGTAAAACCGTAGAAAAACATAAAAACCCCAAAATACTATATAAACTATAAAACACCTAAAACCCCCAAAACCCCAAAACAAAAATAAACTTTAAAACCCTTAAATCCTAAAAAACCCAAACCCCTAAAAACACTAAAAAATGCTAAAACCAAAAAACCCTAGAAATATACATACACCATAACTCTCTAAAGACACCTAAAAATCCTAAAACCCTTAAAAACCCCAAAAAAATTGAAAATATAAAAACCATAACTATATCATAAACCCGTAAATCCTCTAAAAACCCAAAAACCAGAAAGCTATAAAAAACCAAAAAACTAAAAACCCCTAAAACACAGAAAAAAAAGTAAAACCGCTAATAACCCTTAATAACCCAAAAAACCAAAGACTCTAAAATATTCTAAGAAACCCTAAAAAAATAAAACCACTAATAAACCATAATACCCTAAATCTATCAAAACCACGAAAAACCATAATAAAATGTAAGAAACCTAAATACCCTGAAACCCCCAAAACCCCCCCTTTAAACTCTAAACCCCTAAAACCATTAACCCCATAAAAATAAAAAAATATATAAAACCATAAAAATCATAAAACAACCAAAGAAAATTCCTAAAACTCCTAAAAACTCAAAAAAACCCCAAAAATACTCCTCAGAGAACCTAAAACCTCCATAACCATTTAACCCCTAAAAACATTAAAAACCCTAAATCTGTAATACCCTGAAAGACCCGAAATTACAATTCAAAAATCATAAAATACCCAAAATACATTAAAAACAAGAAAAAACAAGAAAAAATATAAATAACCTTATACCCCAAAACAATAAAAATCCAATAAAAAATCCTATTTAACCGTGAAAACCCCTAAAACAAAAAACCAAATCCTTCAAACCCCATAAAATCTTGAAACCATCAAGACACTAATAAATGAAAACCCCGTTAGAAATACATGAAAAACATTAAAAACCCTTGAACACCTAAAAACCATAAAAACCCCTAACCCCCTAAAACCAATAAAAATCCCTAACACCTCAAAATAACCCCAAAACCCCTAAATGTCCAAAAAATCCCTACACCCCTAAAACTCTAATAAAATCCAAAAAACACATAAAAACCCTAAAATCCACTTAAATACTAAAAACCATTGAAACCAAAATAAATCCCTTAAAACCCTAAATACTATTTAGAATTATCAACCCCATTAAAAACCCTGAAACCACAAAAATCCTAAAAAATAAAAAAAATAAGACAAAAACAATGAGAACCCTAAATTCCAAATAACCCTAAACCCCATTCAAAAATATTATAACACTAAAAAACCTAGAAACCTTAAAAATACTAAAAACTATAAAAATACATAAAAACTATAAAAATACTTAAAAACTATAAAAACACTTAACCCCCCCCCAAAAAAAACCTTAAAACACTAAAATTTGAAAAACCCATTAAAACTCACAAAACATAAAAACTCTAAATCAACGAAAAATAATAAAAATACAAAAAACACTAAAACCCCTTAAAATAATAAAATACACTAAAATCCTTAAAATATCCTAACCACCCAAAAACAACTAAAAACCCCTAAAAGGCCCTAAAAATCCTAAAACCCAAAAATTACCACACAAAACTAAATACCCCTAAAAGACCCAGAAAACCCAAAAACCCTAAAAGTCCCAAAAAACACTACAAATCCAAAAGGCCAAAAAAACCTAAAATAAGATAAAGTCTAAAAAATAGAAAAAACCGTTAAGGACCCTAAAAATATTAAAAATATATAATATGCCATAAAAATAATAAAATTCCCAAAAAACCAAAAAACCCAAAAAACCTAAAAACACATAAAACGCTAAAAACCATAAAACCCATAAAACACATGAAAACACTAAAAAGTGATTAAAATTATATAAAACCCTAAACACCATATCTTTTTTCCAAATACCAAAAAAACCCCTGAACCCCTTAAACCCCTAAAACCATAAAAATTTTAAAGACCCCGAAAACCCCAAAATACATGTTAAAACCCAAAAAAACCCTAGAAGATCCCATGAAACCCCTAAAATATGTGAAAACACCAATAAAAAAATTTAAAAAATTAACCCCCCCAAATCTTAAACCCCATTAATCAAAAAATAATATAAACCTCTCAAATCCCTAAAAACAATAAAAATCCTAAAAACCCCTATGAAACTTGTAAACCCCAAAAAAACCTCTAAAAACCCTTAAAAACCCAAAAAAACCCATAATACCATTAGAAACACCCAACACCCTAAAAACCCCAAAACCATTAAAAACCTTAAAAACATAAAATCAATAAATAACCATATAACCCTTGAAAACCTAAAAATCCCTAAAACTCCTAATAATCAAATAATCCCAAAAGACACTAAAACCCCTCTAAAACACTAGAAACCCCTAAACTCCCCCTCCTAAAACATAAACAAACTATAAAACCCTAAAACCCATAAACCAGTAAAACAAAAAATAGCCCAAAATCCATATAAAAATTTAAAACCCATAAAAATACCTAGCCCATGGGGCACAATTGACCAGGTTAAAGGTGGTGGAATGATGACCCCGAGGTTCTGGGTTCAATTCCTAACATGGCAACACACACTATATTCTAACAAACCATTCATGGGACCCTATACCCCATTGGGAACTGGTCTAAACCCAAGGGCTGGCCACCTTGGGCATCATTGGTGATGTGGGACACACAGGTGGGGAGTCCACCCCAATACCTTGTTACCCAACAACATGTTTGACCATAGAGAGGATGGAGGTCGAGTCTCCTAGTCTCCCTTGATGATTCTCCTCGCTTTTTCCACCTTCCCCCGATGATCCTCTACTGGTCCTTGGCGGCGTCATAGTTATCTCGGTGGTTTGGATTTGTTTATGGAAGATCGTGTGGGTTGGATGCAGATTCTCTTGTCAGCAAGGCAGTGGGATGGTCTGGCCGGTTCGTTCGGTCCCATCTCAGTCAACGTCGATGTGACACTCAAAGCCAGATCCAGATTTGATGTTGTGAGGGTCTCTCTAGCCTCGCGATAGTGGAAGAAGGGTGCGTCAGGCATACCGATGTCTGGGCAGTGGCGTTCTTGTCCCAAACATTTGATATTTTTGTTAGATCTGGGCTCGGTCTTGGATGTTCAGCTAACATGGAGTTTGGTACCTCAGATATCATCAATGGTGCGGCGAAATGACCCAGAGGGTTCGGATGGGCCCACATCGGTCGTCGTCGAGGTGGCTTGTTACAGGTCTGGGAGGGCTCAGGCTTCGTTTTAGTGATTGATGGGAGCGGTTGGATTTAAAAATCCATGTAGGTGGCATGCATGGTTCTGGTCTCGGACCCGTACTTCTTGATCTGAGTAGTGAAGGGGATTTGTGGTTCTTTTGGCTTCACGTCGGGTTATAGTGGATGTGGTGGGTGAAGATGCATATGGTTCCACAGCTTCTTGCGCTGCTCAGATTCAGGTGTCTTATGAGAAGTTAAGGTGAGAATTTTGGTTCTACACAAAGGCTGCTAGAGGCATGTATGAGATTGTCTTGGCATCATTTTTTGCAGAAGATGTAGGTTCGAATTTCTTATTTCACTCTTTCAGATTTTTTTCATGCTGCTGCTGAAGGGATCGTTATGTTATGTTGTGCTATGTATTCTATGTTGGACTGTGTTCTTTTGTTATATGGTTGGGTTGGTTGTGATTTGTTTCATAGGCTGGATTTTGGTTCTTTTGGGTGGCGCTGGATGCAGCTTTGGGTGTTGTGGTTGGATTCTAGGCATGGGTGTTGGTTTTCCCTCAAGATTTCGATGAAGGGCATGTTAAGTGTTGTGTTGTGGCTGCTACTTTGGACTGTATTCTTCAGTTTTGAAGCTATTTTGGTTGTTATTTGATGTGGATTCTAGTTATTGGTTCGGTTGAGTGGTGCTTTTATGGATGATGATCAGGTGGGAAGTGATGATAGATGTTGGTGTTTGGTGATGGTTGCTACTTCTCTGTGAGGTGGTGAATGTGATTATTACTACTGGTTCTTGGTAAGGGATGATTCTTCACTCTGAAGTGATAAAGGTGAGACTTATGACTTTGGAGCTGATGGTTTTATACTGATAGTGGTGGATATTTTTGGTGAGAAGGTGTTGGATGCTGGATTTTGTGAGTGTGGATGCTGGTTGTTGCTTGGCTGTGAGCTGCAGGATACTGGTTATTTTCGTATGACATTGATGGTTTCTACTTGGCTTTTTTATGTTTTTTTCTTGGTTTTACATTGCTTCTTGACTTTTTTGGGTTTATTTTCTGGGATTGGGGTGTTTAAGGGTTTTGGTTGCGGGTTGTTCGACCCCTCCCCTCCCTTGTTTGTTGTGTCTTGTTTTCTAATACTTTTTTTTGGTGTGGGGGGGGGGGGGGGGGTTGGGAATAGCATGACCCTCGCATCTTCTTTTCCACTAAAGATACCTATATACCCCTAAAATCTATAAAACCCCTAAAGACCCTAAAATACGCACAAACCCATTAAAATCCAAAATTCCCTTAAACCATATAAAATTCCTAAAATTCCATTAAACACCTTAGACACCCTAAAACCCAAAATACCCTAGAACCCCCAAAAAAACCCTCAAAAACATATAAAACTATAATACCCTAAACCCTAAAAACCCTAAAAATCCATAAAATCAAAATAACCAAAAAACCATAAAAAACATTAGAAAACCTAAATGTTTTAAAAAATTAAAAAAACACAAAAACGCTAAAATCCATATGTAGTACTATAACCCCTATTGAAATTTAGAAAAACATATAACACTAATAAACCCTTAAATTCATGAAAATTAAAAAAAACCACTCAAATCCATAAAAATGATAAAACACCAAAAGGCCAAAAAACCCAAAAAACAATAAAATATAAGAAACCATAATGAAACTCTGCAATCCTAGAAACCCTAAATAAACTAAAAACACTGAAATACAAAGACACTACAAAACCCAAAAAAGAAAAAACTACTCTACAACCCTAGAAAAACACATAAATCCCACTAAAATACATAAAATTCCTAAAAAACGTAAATCCACTATAAACCTTATAACCCTAAAAAACATCAAAAATACATAAAATCCCTAAAAACCCTCTAAAAATCACAAAAACTATTAAAAACCCTAAAAACCGTAAAAACAAACGAAATCCGTAAAAACCTTAAAAATAAGAAAATATAAAAAAAACCTTCAACCCTAAACCCTATGCCTTGAACCCTACAAACTAAATCCTATACCCTATAGCCTAAACCTTCAACCCTACACCCAAAACCCAATACCCAACACCGTAAACCCTATACCATAAACCCTAAACCATATAACCTACTCCCTAAACCATAAAACCTAATCCCTAAACCATATCCTCAAAACCTAATAACCTGTACATTAAACACTAAACAATAAATCCTACAACCTAAACCCAATACCGAGCATCCAAAACCATAAACTACTTTCACTAAACCAAATACACTACATCAAAAACTGAAAACCATACACCATAAACCCTCACCCTACACCGTAAACACTAAACCTTATACCCTAAACCCTATAAACTACACCCTAAACCATATAACTTACACCCATTTCCATTTATCGTACACCATGAACCCTTTACCATAAAACCAAATACCCTATACCCTAAACCATAAACCCAAAAACCTATACCATGTACCCTACACCCAAAACCCTAAGTCATAAACAATAAACCGTGTTACTTACACCGCAAACTCTAAACCCAAAACCCTAAATCATAAACCATGCACCATAAACCATAAATGTTAAACGCTATACCCAACACCTTTATCCCCTACCATAAACCATATTCCATAAACACTACACAAAAAACCCAAATACCCTACACACTAAACCCAAATCCCTACACCCAAAACCCTAAACCCGCAACATAAACCCTAAACCCTTCCCACTAAACCTTATAAGATACACTCAAAACACAAAAACCACACATGATAAACCCAAAACATACACCATAAAAATCTCAATAACAATCCTAAAAGACATTAAATCCACTAAATTCCCTTAATATTCCATTTAAATCTCATAAAATCTGAAAACCCCTAAAACACTAATCCCCCTACCCCAAAACCCATAAAATCCTAAAACCCCTAAGAATCCCTAAAACCCGTGTAATATCATAAAACTCTAAAAAAACATAAAAAAACTTAAACCCCCATAAAGCCCCTAAAACCCAATAATATCCTAAAAACCATAAAACCCTTAAAAACCATAAAAAACCTAAAAACTATAGAATTTTTTACCCCAATACGGAATAAGGAAGGGATTCCGGTGAAATTGGGATCCCTACGTGGTCACTTGTCGTGTCGTCCTCTGATGGAATGATTGCAGCTTTGGTTCTAATGTTGCAAGAGCTATGTGGCCACATGGAGATTTTACAGTTTCTTATGCATCTACCCCTATTGTTTGGGGTGTGTTGTGAGGCTTTGGAGACATCAGGTATGAATTTATACTATGGTGAGGTGGTGAAATCGGAGGGTTCGCTCACTTACACCGATTACGAAGCACCCTCTACTGGTCGAGTGTTCTAGAAGAGGAGGGTGGCCCATGTCTCAGAAAACTATGAGGTAGTGGAGGAAAGAATAAATTTATGTCTTTATTCTATTATTTCACGGGTGTTGACACTAATTGGAGAATTAATTTGGAAAAATTATGATCTTACCAAAAAGATCACTGTGATTTGGGGATTCTATAAATAGAATATGATCACAATGGGAAGAGGGTTCTACCAAATTTTCTTCCCATCAGGTGAATGGAAATGGAGGGCATGGAGTTTGGGCTCCCTCAATATAAATCCAGGTCTCCTTCGAATTTAGGAGTGGCACCGAAACATTAATCCATCGAATGTTAAAAAAAATTTGTCACAGGTATGGATTCGGATCTGCAAGTTGATATGGATTTACAGGCACCCCCAGACCCATTGGTACGTTGCTTCCTCAGTGGGTTTCCCCATCCACATTGAAAAGGAGATAGATAACCCAAGGTATGGTCACTATGCATGCATCCTTATTGAAGTTGATTTGGTAAACACATTGGTTGATGAAATGGTGCTCAAGACAATGGAGGATATCTTCATGCTGGAAAATTTGTATGAAGGGAGGCCAAAACTCTTCTCCCATTGCAATCGCCTTGGTCATCATGTTTTTGATTATCTAAGACTGAATATTTTCTCTTGTTGCGACATAATGTGTTATGATGTTGTGTCCTTCAAAAATAGTCGTGGTGTTGGGACTAGGAAGGTTCATGATCTACCTGATAAAATTCCTATGCCCCATGTCCACACTATTTTTGCACCCGACCAGCCCTTGGCAAGCATGAATGTGGCTCCTGAGGAGCCTATCAATCTAATCCGTGTTTACATGGTTCCACCTCACATTCCCCCTTCTTATGAGGAGGGGGTGGAAGAAGCGACCTACTATCAGAAGACGCCTACTCTGATACAAGGAATTTATACTGCCACTAAAGTATCCCCTCCTTTCATCCCGGTTGTGGACATTGATGAGCATGTGGTCATGACTGTCCTCTTGGCCACAGAATCCCCCTGGAATTCCCCAGTTTGGATGATTGTTCCCAATTCTACTGGTCTGCTGGTTGTTTCAGGCATTGATGTCATGCCTGACTCATATTTTTGGTCTACTACGGTGAGCGCTGCCCCGGGTCCCCGGCTGGATCATGCTACGGTTGTGCTAGCAGATTCTCCTGTCCTTGCAGTTGAATCAAGCCATTCTATGAAGGAGTTCACACATATGGAAACTTTTTCTACAAGCGATGCATCCTATACAGTTGTGTCTTTAGGTAAGGCTACTAGGAGGACCCTGGAAGGGGCCATTAATGAACAAATATGTCCCCTGAATAGTCTCACCACACTAAGTGGGAGCTTTTAGTCTGATGGGGTTGAAGGTCAGCCTGAGGATGTTATAAATCAGATGGGAGAATCCAAGTCGGATGATGTTTACCCCATGAGGTTGTTACTCAGATGGTGGATGATCCTGCTTCGAAACACTAGATTTTGTAAGTCACTGTCTCTTCAGCTAAGAACAATCCTATTGGCAGACCCAAGAAAAAAGGGAAAAAGGAAAGCCAAATGTTCCAATCTCGGTATTTGGCTCCAAGAAATTTCCTCCCCAGAGAGGAAGTTCTCCCATTAATCATTGAGAATCATGTTATGGAACTATCCAGGGCTTGGGAATCCTCTCACAACCATAGACCTTCAAAATTTTATCACTTCCCAGAGGCCTATGATTCATGGAATTTATGAACATATGATTTCTATTGATTATTGGAAGGGCTTCAATTGGCGATTCATTGGTTACTGCTTCACTGCTAAATATTATAATGAGAGTGTATTGGACACCTAATTGGTCCTAAAACAAGATGATGTTCATGTGTTTTCATTTTAGGAGAGTCCTCAAGTTATTTACCTAGAGATTAGACTTAATAATATTCCTTTCTCTATGTCCTTTGTGTATGCTTCCTACTCATACACTGGGAGAAGGGTCCTACTGAGGATGATATCCCAGCTGTATGAGTCCATGGATTACAACTGAATTGTTATTGGTGACTTTAACACTGTCTTGAGGTCGGATTAAAATATTGGCTCTAACATATCCCGCTCGGATGCTGAGTATTTCTCTCATTTCCTCAATTCTTGTGATCTCACTAAACTTCCCTTTTCTAGAGCCACCTTCACATGGAAAAGGTTTACAATTAATGGACGGAAGGATAGAAATATAGATATGTGCTTCTACCAAATCAGTGAGTATACCCCCCTCCCCTAGATCAACACAAACCACAACCCCCTTATTGTGGATTTTTCTAGGAGCTCTCCAAGGTCATCACCTTTTCCTTTCAAAATAAAAAATGTGGTGTTCATGATTCTGGGTTGCAAGGAAATTGTAACTAATGGTTGTAATGACCCCTTTCATAGTATTCAATATTTTATTCTTGTCTCCAAATTGAAGAAAATTAAAACTATTCATAAGTACATTGGCTTGACGTCATTTTATAGGATTGATTTGAATATTGAGGCTGCTGAACATCAGAATGTATCCCTCTAATCTTCTTATCAACAGTTGTCCATGCCCTCTCAGGAGGAGCTGCATGCTCATGCGAAACATGATGATCTTCTGGATCTTAAGGAGTAGTTGTCCAAGAAGCAGTTAAACATCAGGTGGCTATTGGATGGGTATCGTTATTCCAATTTCTTCCACCATCT
Source organism: Viscum album (assembly GCA_963277665.1). Classification (NCBI taxonomy): domain Eukaryota; kingdom Viridiplantae; phylum Streptophyta; class Magnoliopsida; order Santalales; family Viscaceae; genus Viscum; species Viscum album. The sequence goes on from OY728120.1 coordinate 1,594,111,210, forward strand.
ACATATGGTAATGATGGTTATGAAATTATTGAAGGATGCCTGCATCCATGATTATACCCTCACCTCTGAGACTGATTTCTCCACTTCTGTGTTGGACTATTTTTAGGTGATATACACTATTAAAGGTGGGGAGTATTCCCTCCCTTTGAAGAATTCCATTTTTCCTTGGGTTTATGACCAGTAGAATAGAGACTTATTGAATGTTCCCTTAAAGGAGGAAGTAAGATTTTCGTTTTTTACTCATAGAATGGAAAGTGCAATGGGAATGGACGTTTTCAGCAATAAGTACTTCATGTTCCACTTGGCATAATGCATGTGGAAATTACTAAGGATATTAGGGATTTTTTCCATCTTTCTCTTTCCCAAATGGCACCAATTCAAACTTCATTGCCTTGATTCCCATGAAATAAAATCCTCTTGACATTGGAGACTTTTGGCTGGTTTCTATTGGGAATAAAATGCCCAAAATTATCCACAAAAGTATGGTCAAGAGGATGGGGAGCCTTATGGGGGAGATTATTACTCAAAATAAATTTGGGTTTTTTCTGGGGAGGAACGTACAGAACTGTTTATTTACAACCTAGGAGGGTATAAATATCTTGAGGAAATGCTCGAAGCATGGTAATTTTTCATTAAAGATTGATATCTCCATAGCCTTTGACCCCATTATGTGGAGATTCATCTTCCAATTGATTTAAAATATGGATTCTTGGAAAGATTCTTCAAGAAGGTGGCATCCATCATGAATAGTGATAGAGTTTTGGTGCTTATTAACGGGTCCCCTAAGGGGTTCTTCCCATGCTCCCATGGAGTCAGGTAGAGAGACCCAATCTCTGGTATTCTCATTGTGATTTCTGAATACTACTAGAGTATATGCCTCATGGATCTCATAAAATCAGGTTTTTAACCCTATTAAGGTAGGGAGAGTCCTTCAGGTTCCATGACACATTTTCTATGCTGATTACGTCATTATATTTGGACAGGCTGACAAGTAGACAATGCCTCAATTCAGATGATCTTCCATCACAAATAATGTGTGGCAGGGTAGTCCATTAGTTGGAATAAATCCTCTATCATCTTTAGAGAGGGAGTTTCTGCCTCTCGACAGTTTCTCATTTCTCAATCCCTTCGTGTTAAGAGGTTATCACTTACCATTGTCTATCTGGGTGTCCCTATCATCTGGGGGAGGTTCAAGAGTGGTTATCTTGAGAGCATAGCTGTTGACGCTCCTTTCTGTCATAGAGTCTAATGACTAAAAAAGGGGAATACCTTAGCACAAAGAGATTCATCATTTGAAGAAACATAAAAATTTGACAAAGGCATGAACAAGGATTTGTTTACACATGGGTCGCGCAAGATTCATCATGGTGGCATAGGTATACTTGTGTGCCACATATTGGATGCGCAGGTGACTTGCGTTCCCTATTTTATTTTCTCTAAAAGTATTCAATGGCCTATTAATACCCCTTGTGGGCCCCCTATTTCGGGGATTGAAAAATCTGAAATTCAGATTTATGCTCTCAGCACCCTAGTCTCTACTTGAAGTCTTCTGAACACTAATAAGGTAATTTATTACCTAGAATGGAAGATCTAAAGAGGAGGAACAAGGCCTAAGTGTTGAAATTCATCAACACTTGTGCACCTTAGTGTATAACCCTTAAGGGAAATTTCCACACTTGAACGCCACTTTATCCTTTCAAAAAAAACTTGCGCGCCACAATTTTGGATGCCTTTAGGGATAATACCAGGGGCTTGAGCCAAGTCTCGCCCATGTATTACCCTACAGGTTAACCGTCGTGCAAGCACACATGTATCGCGCATGTATAATTATGTGACCAGTACTTGAACGCCCCAACAGGACTTGCACGCCTGCCTCCTTTTGAGTGCACCTCCTGCCTATTCAACTCTTTTCTTCAAATCCACCTCTCCTCTTCAAGATTAATCCTTTAAAACCCTCTTCAAAGCCATTTTTTGCAAGATTCCATTGTTGGCTTCCTTATCTAAAATGAACTTTTTGGAACATCTCTGAAAACATTGTGATTTACATATCTTTATGTCACTAAGGTTAGAGATTTCCTTCATTAAATCTAATCCTTTATGATGAGAAGATCTTTAATCTGGGCATCCTCCTTAGGAGTAATCCCCAATATCCCTAATTTGAGCTTCCATATCAGGAGAAAGTCCCAGTCACAAGAACATTAACTTGGGCATCCTCCTTAGGAGTAAGACCCAATCATAATTTTCTTCTAATATGGGAATCCTCCATAAGAGTATGCCCCAATCACAAGATCTTCAACCAGGGAATCCTCCTTAGGAGTCAGCCCCAAGTTCCCTAATTTGGGAATCCATTTCCGGAGTAAGCCTCAGTCCATGTTCTCTTAACCTGGGCATCCTTTTCAGGATTAATCCCCAGTCATAAATTCCCCTTAACCTGGGCCTCCTCATTAGGAGTAATCCCCAGTCTTAATTTCTTTTGATATGGGCTTCCTTATCATAAATAAAACCCAATCATAAGTCTCGTCTAATTTGGGAATCCTTTTCCGAAGTAATCCCTAAGTTAATTATCTAAATCTCCATAAAGAACATATACATTTATGGACCTTGTTCCTTGGTTTCTTCCCTGATTTAAATCCCAATCCTCATCTATCTTGGTATTTATACATACTTAAGACCCACATTATTTCATATGATTGCATCTTTCATGGCACAATCGTCAGGTTTTACTAATTTCTCATGTTTCTCACACCGAGCATGACTCATGTGATCTTAGAGCGTAAAAGTAATTATGAAATATTTTTGTGGGATATCAGTCATGCATAAAACTCATACTTCTTCACCCGAACTATGTGGGTTATGATTCCTTATCTAAACAAGGATACGTAGGTAGCCCATCTGCAGGTACGATCATAACACTGAAATAATCAATTTCCTTCTGAACGACAATAAACATCAAGTGCCCCACTGAGTGGCTTTAAAACTAATATGGTTATCATAATGACCAAGAGATATCTATATAATGTGTTGAAGGATACCATTGACTAAGAATCTCTAACAAATATAGATGATTCTATATCGATGAAGAACCTCAAATACATATAAATGATTCTCTAAATCTCATATATCTCAATCATTGATTGTCAAATCTAAAGGAAATCTCATTTTCATACTTGGTAATTTAATAAGGATTCACGAACATAAATGAAATCTATAATGAGAGTCCTGGAGTAGACAATAATTCCCCCCAAAAAAGGTGTGATTAGTCCGACCTCCCATCCTCTCGACCAATGAAAATTCTTAACCCTCATTGGTCCACAACTAATGATTAGAAACCTTTGGAATGTAAGTCCAAATGTATATAGAATCATTGGGTACTTCCGGTTCTACGAATAAACCCGTTACAAACTCATTGGATTGTTTGAATCATAAAAAAACATGGTCATCCCTATTTCTAGAGGAAACAAAAAATGGTGAACCTGACGTGAATCCTTAAGCAAGTTGAAATGATGGTTTACTTATTTCTTTGGCCCATATTTAACTTAATGTGAGGGACAACAAAACAATCAATAACATATGTTCTCATCCAAAAGATGTAGTGGCCGAACTTATCTTGATTATGTATGTTATATCAAATAGGCACTCGTTTCCAAGATCTCTTTCCATTACCGAAATGGAATCTCTATAGCTCACACCTGTGAATGCATCTGCCACTTCCCATGCTGGATCTTCATCCGCTCTGAGGATGACATAAATTACTTAGCGTCTTCAACATTGGGTTTCAAATGCACTAGTTAAGGAATACCATCACCATGGTACCATTCTGACTCTGGAGGCCGCTCGATAATCCCTCCAGGTCAATAATTAACCCTGGTTGTCCAGACAGTGACGACCAGCAATCAAGGAGCGGGTGGCGCCAACCACCATTTCCGACCGTTTCAGGTCGTTATACCTATAATGCAATCACCAGTCCCTCCCATACTATGGGAAGGTGAACGAGAAGGTCACTCAAGACCTGAATTCAAGGATACAAGAGTCCTTCTCGAGGTATCCCATCAACAATCTCTGCGAGAATCGTGTAGCAGTGCACCCTCAACATGAAGATGGTATAGCCTTTAGGGGTTCGACTGAGGTTCCTCAGACCCGAGCATGAAAGAAGAACCGCTAGAGGCAAAGTCTGGTCAGCATGGAGCCGGTTCTTACTTCTTCCCACTCTGAAGAAGTCCATCAAGCCAACTTGATGGCAAACAACAAGCGGGAATATACACCCATCTGTCCTGATGTTACTGCCCAGCAGAATCGTCTAGCAGCAACACGGCATTACCGCCAGGAAATTATAGAAGAGTATTATAGGTAGGTATATACACCTGTTTATAACTAATCAGCCTGTCAGCAGACTCGTCTGAATACAACCAAAGAATCTCAACAATCTAATATGATGGCAACTAATAAGTAGGGACATACACCTCTTTACAATCAAAAATTCTGTCAGAAGTCTCGTCTTCCAATATTGAAGGAAATTCGCCAAACATACTTGATGAAGAATACAAAGAAGAAACATACACCTGCAATTCATAATGCTACCCAACAGTCTCATTTGGTAGAGCTCCGAGAAGTCAGTCGGAAAGCTTCGATGACAAATATAGAGTAGACTCATCTATCTGCCCCCACACATGAGTATTGTCAGAATTCACTGACATGAAAAGGAGAAAAGGAGCTGGAATACACATCTAATCCAAGCACATAATGGACGTATATTCCCATTCCGTATGTTTAAGTCACTAAGAACATTCTAACAATGTTGAAAGATAAAAAGAAAATCTATGCTCATATTTTGGATGCCTGTCAGAATATTATAACAGCTTCAGCAGTATCACAGGGAATGAAATGAAAATCTGTCCCTACCATTGGAGTGACACATCAACATATCACTCCAGAATAGATACACACCTCTGTTCCAGCCCAAGAGGGTTGTGGGGAATACATGTCATAAGGAAAATCAAGTCAGGCACATACACCTAATTTGAATAGAGATAATCAGCCTAACCTAACTATTTCTTCTGTGCAGGCACATACACCTCCCCATAATGAACACTTTTGTCAACAAGTGGTTCCAAAAGTTAGTAAGAATGTGTCTAATAAAAAGACCCGTTCAACACAGTCATGAAATCAAGAACCAATCATTAATAAGGCCTTACTCGATGCTGGAGTTCTTGAAGCCCTCAGACAATTATCTATTGGAACTCAATATTCTACTCTCTCATTTCCCAATAGCTGGAACAATAATTCTGAAGGTCTTCATCAGACATTTCCCCATGAAGGCTTGCATCAGGAAATTTCGATCAATCTCGAAGTATCATATCCAGATGAGATCCACAAGAACCCTCTATGTGGCAAGAAGATCAAGGAGAAAAAGGTTTCATATTTTTCTGTAACCCACCATGGTGGTCCTCCCCATGATGATGAATTTAGAGGTGAAAGTCCTCTCCATAGTAGTAATTCACATTTCCTGGAAAATTATTCAAAGGATAATGCAGTAATGATAAAGCCCTCTTATCTTGAGGCACATGAAAATGTGAATCCAGTCATGTCTGATGATTTACCACTTGAAGGTGAAATACTTTCTTAATCAGAATATAGCCCAGGGTGTAGGTGATTCTCTGAACCACTGCGGGCTTATTCATCTTCTAGTTTGATAAATGAATTCTCTACCAATATTGTTGAATCTAATGAAGAAACAAGGAAGCACATGCTTTGGTCTAATCAGGTAGAATAATCTTCATAAAATGATAAAGAGGAAGGGATGAATATGAGAAAACAACTGGAGAAAGTTGAAGTGCCAGTCATGTTTTGGCCTTTGGCTAACTCTCATTATGATATTCCAGATAAGATGACGGAAAATTGTATTAACGATATTCGTATCAACTTGTGGAAAACTCTTTCTCAATTGAAAAATAATATATTATCTTATGATGAACATGTAAATCATGTCAATATAATAGAAGGGTTACAACGCCAAATTGATTTGGAATCTCTCTCAGTTTCTCGATATCTGAAGGCTGAAAAGAAGCGGAGAGCCCTTCAGCATTCATGCCTTGGCACACTAAAAAGATTGCACTAGTTAATTTCCAGTGACCCATCTGGTATTCATATCAGGGGATGGGGTATTCATGGAGCACTAAATTTCACTACACTCTCAAGTCAACAATTCCCTCAAAAAATGGTCTCATGCAATGTTATTTCCCATGGCCAGCAACAACAAATGGGTTTTTTTGTAATCAAAGGATTAATCAGGAAGAGGCCTCAACTAGTTCATCCCAATGTCAGGCATACAAAGAAAAAGTTTTCAAATTAATCTTGCATCAGGAAAATGAGAATATCGAACATGCTTCTTGTTTAGAGAGGGCACATCATCAGGTGACAAAAGTGTCAGAAATCATCCAGTGGTCATTTGAACTAGGTGATTTGAGTGGATGTAGGTTGATGCGTCCACCTAATTTCCAGACCAATGTCTGCTAGATCAGGAGAGCATTTAATAAATTCTCTGATGTAGCATCTCAAGAACCACCCCAGCTTTCCAGATTGGGGATTCTTTTAACCCAAACCTCGGAATCCGAAAATAGAATTTGAGGAGTTGAGCGGAAATAGAAGGAACATCTCCAGTCCACCGGACTAGGGACTTTTTCAAATCCTCAATCTCTTCCTTATCGAAAGTAAGTCCTCTCTCGATTAGGGAAGAAGCCACAAGAAGAATGGAGATCCGAATTATCAGGAGATTCCCTCCAAATTATGTTTCATCAAGAATTTCCTGAGGGATCAAATAAACAAAAAGAAATTTCTCATTAAGGACATGGAAGAAGGAAGTATCGCAGAAATGCCGGTAGAAGGGATGCAATGCTTTATGCATCAATAAATTTCATCAATTTCATTGTTGATGATCCTCAAAAACACGAGGCTCATTCATAGGGATTAGATGAAGATGTTCCTTCTCAAGAAGCTATACACACAGACACAAATGAAGATGGTGTGCATACACGAAATCAAAGGCATGCCTAGAATCTAGGTATTCTTCCAAATAACCAACTTCCCCCTCTTTGAAATGCATCTAACAAGGGGAAATGAAAGAATCCAGTTACATTCCACTTTTCCTCTTTAGAAGGTCAATCACTCTCACTAGTGAAAAGTTTCTCACAACAAGAGGAATAAATGAAGGAATTAAGGAGTTTGAATGCAGAAATATTTCAAGGTAGTCTTCCTCCTAAGCGTGTTGGAGTCAGTCAGTCAAGGGAATTTGTTGCAGCTAATGAGATGGATCAATAATATCCTCCTTTACTAGTACACCCTCACAGGTCTAATCCTATAGGTCAGATGAAACAACAACCGATAATGCTACCATCAGTTGGAGTACCAGTCACTACACCTGTCCAAGCTCCAGTTATTACACCTACTCAGGTCCAACATCAACCAGATTTTTCTCAAAAGTTAATAACTACCATCAAGTCATTAACATCTTGGTTGAATCTATGGAGGGAAAACGTGCACAAATTCAACTAGAAAAGAGATATTAACTTGAATTTTTTGATGTAATTCCTCCCTCGTAAAATTTTCCAAGTACCACATTCCCAATATTTAATGGTTCGGGAGACCCAGAGCAACACTTAAAACATTTTGTTTCTCGTTGTGATCCAATGATGGTAACCCCTCAGCAACCGGAAGCAATTAAGCTCAGGTGTTTTGTATAGTCATTACAAGGGCCTTATTTTTTCTAGTATACATGCTTGAAATCCCTGTCAATTACCGGGTGGGATGATCTCCACCAATGATTCCTTCTAAAATTCAGCTCAACATTTCCAAAGACAACAATTTCTTAACATACAAATTTTAAGAAAAGGGAGAGTGAATGGGTTTTAGATTTCATTTCTCTTTGGAATGGATTAACATAATCCCTATGATTATCACTCCATCAAGAAGAATTGTTGCCAATATGTGGGGAGAATCTACGTGATGAATTACACAAACCATGGATACCTTTGAAATAAAAAGAAGGGTTTCGAGACCTTACTTCAATCTCTCAACATATTGAAGACTCTCTTACAAATAATAAGGATAAAACTCATGTAATTCCATCATCTTCAGGAAGGAGAATGGGTAGAGCATAGACTACTACAGCTACGTTTAACAAGCACATTTACCTACTTATACTTCTAAACCATCATCTTATCGAAGGGATCCACCTTCTGAGAGTTAACAATAGAGGCTGTTTCATCAAGATGGTCAAAGAGATCAAATACGGAAACAATTTGAGGACTTGAAAAGCAAAGTTTATTCTTCCTGAAATGAAAAGGTTCCTAGTTATTTTATTTCGGCTCTGGAAAATAATTTGGTTCATTTTCCAATGAATAAAATGCCAAAAAAGGAAGGAGATGAGGACTATCCCAACTATTTCACATTTCATCAGATGTTTTGACATCCTATTCAGTAGTGATTTGTCTTCAAAGACCTACTGTAAAAGATGGTGGCCTCGGGAAAAGTCAAACTAAAAGGTTCTTCAGCCTAGGTAGCATGTGTTACTGATACAGATCGAGAGGAAGAAGGTGAGTGGAAAGAAGTCAAAAGACAAAATGGGTAGAAATATGATGATTGGATGGTCAGAAAAACAATCAATCGAACTCATTCCATTTTATGAACGCAATTGAAGAAACCAATTGTGTCTTCTACTATGAATGCCTCAAAAAATCCCACTTCATCAGAAGGAAAATACTCAAAGAAACAGCATAATTCAATTAATGAAGAGCAGTCAGAAGAAGATGAGATCGTGTCGAAGCCTAAGTTGTCATTGACTCTGGAAGATTTTATGCCATCTACTTCAAATAAACGGGCACCTCCCCACCAAATGGAATAGCCTAAATTGGCTAATCAGGCATAGTCTTCATCCGATGAAGAGTTGATCTTTGATTCTATTAACATGATTCAATTAACAGATTCTTATGCCAGTCACAATTTCGATCTTGATGAGCCTAAGTTCCATGTATCAAACAGAGGAATTATAGGGCGCTCCAGAGGTCTAGGATACAGAGGAAGACGTGGATATCCCAAAATCCACTATTCCAATTCTATTCCTAATAGAACTGTATATGCTACTGAAACTCGTGGCAGATCCCTTTAGCAAGCTCAACAGGAACAAGAAATTTCTTCCATGCATGGCAGATTCAGTCCTCGAATAATTATTTTGGAGGATCGGTTGGAAGTTAAACCTTCTTCCTCGTAGAAGATAAATAGACCTAGTCGGTCTAATCATCCAAAGATCAGAGTATTTCCAACTCCTACCTCGATACAAGAAGAATCTACTTCCACAGCATCAACTTCTAAGGCACTTATGAAACCACATGTTCGTGTTGGAAAATGCAGACCTTTAGATCCAAAAGTTTTATGTCTTGAAACATTTTCCACAAGTACCGTCCAATTAATCAATTATGGATGCCTTAAATCTATCAAAGGATATTTGAGATGCACTCATAGAGGATTTGTCATGTCCTCGGGAATTTGAATCTAAAATTGTTGTGGCTGAGGTCTATCATGTAGAGAATGATCCTGTAGAATGCCATGCAGTGATATCGTTTATAGATGAAGATGAAGATGATGTTGTGAATTGAAATATTAGACTATTGTATTTATCTGGCAAGGTTAATGATATAGAAATCCGAAGATATTTTATTGATAATGGTTCTGGAGTCAACCTCATCCATTTCCATACACTTCGTCGACTGGGCCACACTGAATCTGATTTATCTCCTTCTACTTTGATGTTGCAAGGATATGATAAAAATGAACAAGAACCTCTGGGAGAGATCACAATCAAAACTGAGTTTAGAAATCTTGTATCCAAATCAGATTTCATGTTTGTTCATCATGACACAGCTTTCAATATTTTTCTTGGAAGTCCTTGGCTACATCAATATGCGGATATCCCTTCATCATACCATCAATGTCTCAAATATTGTTTCAATAGTAAAATTGGGAAATTTTATGGTGATAAATCCCCCTTCAAAACATGTTAATCTCAATGTATTGAGGCGGAATTATATCACATGGATGGCAAGGAGAAATCCACAACAAGGGAGGTTACCAAAGTTAATGCTTCATATGATTTGGATAAGATTACAGTAAACCCATTCATACAGGTGAGTACAGATTATGTGTTTCCTATTAGTCAAATTGACAAAATAGACCCAAAACCAAATACTCTTATGGAAGCTTCCATAATTTCAATTACAACAATCAAGCTAGATAACATGGTAGAAATTTTTGATATACCAGGAAATGATGAAAGCTCAAATGGATATGTCTTCATTTCATCCACTAAAATACAGCAATTCTATACTTCATGAACCAGGCCAGAAGAAGTTATAGCAATGTCAGAGATGAACGATGATGTCGATTCTCAATCCATCAGCTCCTCTTTATTACCCAAGGAAGACCCTTCATCATCAATTGGGTCAGAAATTTTGGCCTCTTATTCAAGATGTTCAAATTTTAATATTTCTCTTGATCATGGAAATTATTCTTCATCATCTACTATGAAAGTAGAAACATAATAAATAACACATGTTGAAGAAGAAGAATAGGAAGATCTCAGAGATGCTCCACCATCATTTGAAGAGGGTGTCTCTTCCACTGTGGATGAACTCAGAGAAATAAATCTGGGTACAAAAGAAGATCCCCACCCCAATTTAATCAGTGCGGCCATGACTCTTTAAGAGAAGGAAATGTATATTTCATTCTTAAAGAAACAATGAGATATAATTTCTTGGAACTATACAGAATTTCCAGGGCATGATCTTGATGTTGCTACTCATCGTTTAGGTTTTCCAAAAGAACATCGTGGATTCAGGAAAGCCGCAAGAAGACCACACCCAACATATGCATCCAAAATTGATGCTACTGTGGATAAGATTATCGAAGCTAACTTCATTAGAGATGTTCAATATCCCAAATGGTTGGCTATTATTTTCCCTGTGAAAAAGAAGAATGGAAAAAATTAGAGTTTGCAATGATTTCAGAGATCTTAATCAGCATTGTCCCAAGGATGATTTTCCAGTTCCGATCACAAAACTCTTAATTGATGAAATAGCTAGCTATGAAGCACATTCCTTCATGTATGGATATTATAGGTATAATGATATCTGAATGTCTCTATAAGATGAAGAATCTATAGCCTTCAGATCCCCTTAGGGTGTGTTTTTCTATCTGGCAATGCCCTTTGGCATGAAAAATGTAGGCGCAACATATCAATGTTCCATGCACTGTATCTTCAAAGCCTTTTCAGGGAAATTTGTTGAATTTTATGTGGATGACTTGGTGGTTAAATCCATAAAACGTTCTAATCAATTTACTAATTTTGAAATCATATTCCACAATCATAGACAACACAATTAGAAGATGAACCCCTTAAAATGTGATTTTTGGGTATCCTCAGGAAAATTTCTCGGCTTTTTTGTATGCCATCGTGGCATTGATGTTTATCCTAAGAAGAAAAATTCAATCCTTGGTTTATCACCTCCTTGAAATTTGAAGGAATTGAGAGTACTTCAAGGAAACTTGGCCTATATTCGGCGTTTCATCGCCAATCTGACAAGAAAAAGTTTACCCTTCTTCAAATTGATGAAGAGTGGAGTCACTTATTTGTGGACTGATGAATGTCAACAAGCATTCAATATTCTAATTAAATATCTCTTGAGTCCACCGATATTAATGCCACCTGTTGAAGGAAGACCACTTATTCTTTATGTGACAGCTTTAGAGCGATCATTGGGTGCCTTGCCTAGACGAATGATGATGGGAATGAAAACAACCTTTACTATCCCAGTCAAACTATTCTTGAAGCAGAAACCTGATATTCAAGTATTGAAAAGTGCTTCCTAGAATTAATATTTGAAGTTCATAAATTGAGACACTACCCGCAACATCATGAGTTCCAATTGGTATCTCGCAATAACCCACTCAAATTCATCTTTAGTCGTCCAATGCTTACTGGACGTCTGGCAAGGTGGGTAGTTATTTTGCAACAATTTGATATCCAATATGTGTCTCTAAAGGAAATAAGGGGCCAAACTCTGGATGATTTCATTGTTGAACACCCTTCATTAGAATATAAATCTATAGATATTGAACATCCTGATGGGGAAGTCTTTTCTATTGAAGATATTCTTCAAACATGGTAAATGTACTTTGATGGTGCTTCCAGAAGTCCAATAGGGAAGAAAAGGGAATTTCTTAAATTCAAAAAAGTTGGGTTAGGAATTGTAATTATTTCCCCGGAAAAGGAAGTGCTACCATATTCCATCTTATTATAGGAAGTTGGTATAAATAATGAAGAATAATATCAAGCTCTCATCGCAGGATTGGAGTTGGCGCTTCAGGCACAAGTGAATCACTTAAAGGTGAAAAGAGATTCAAACCTAGTAATCAAGCAAGTCAATGGGGATTATGCCATCAGAAAAGAAGAGTTAATACCTTTGTATGATTATGTCAGATAGTTAATGGAGGAATTTCCTTCAGAACCGATATTTTCTTATGTCTTGTGATCACAAAATTCCCAAGATGATGTGCTGGCTAATATACCCACAACTCTTGAAGATCCAAATCGGGATTAAACAATAATCAGTATTTCCCACGGTCGTACAATTTCACCTTTTGGTCAAACCATAATAGAAGAAATCAATGAAATTTGTCCCATTTCTGAACCATATGGTCATACTATAGGTTGGATGACACTTATCAGGGAATACCTTCAAAATGGACGAATTCCACCTGATAGAGCCGGGAATGAACAAATTCGGCGACGTGTGGTCAATTTTACTCTTTTGGATAGCCCTGATCACCTAGAAAAAATTCTCTACGAAATAGGTTTCTATGGAATTCTCTTCAGATTCATTGACGGTGAAGAGACAATGGTTGTCATGAAAGAATTACATGCATGATTCTGTGGTGCCCACCAGTCTGGACATAGATTGTCTGATCAAATTCGAAGGCTTGGATACTTTTGGCCTTCAATGATACAAGATTGTGTTGATTTCACTGAAATGTGTCATTCCTTCCATGTATGTTCCAAAATCATTCATCAACCCCCAGAGTTGCTTCATATAGCTAAATAATCATGGAAATTTTCCCCATGGGAAATGGATATAGTAGGACCTTACCCTTCAGCTGTATCCAAGTAGTTTATGTATATTCTTACTGCTACAGACTTCTTTTACAAATGGGCAGAGGAAATACCTCTCAATGAAGTTAGTTCTAAAAGAATTGTTAGCTTCATCAAGTCTAACATCATCACATGATTTGGTTTCCCTCATATTATATTGATGGAAAATGGCACCAACTTCGGTTCATCCAAGGTAAGGAAGTTGTATAAAAAATAAAAAATAAAATCCAACCATTCTTCTCAGTATCATGCAGTGGCCAATGGCCAAATAGAAGCCTTCAATTAGACTCTTTCAAATATACTACAAAAGATGGTGGATAAAGATAAGAAATCATGGCCTGATAAACTTTTTCATGCTTTATGGGATTATCGAACCACCACCTGCACTGCTACGCGGTCAACTCCATATTCATTGGTACATGGAACAGAAGTAGTCTTTCCCATTAATGTGCAATTACCATCGCCCAGAGTAACCATTTTTGATTAGTCATCTATAGATGAACAATCTCAAAAGAGATTGGATGAATTGGAACGATTAGATCAAAAAATATTGGGCACCCTGCATCACTTGGAAGTATATCAGAATCGAATAGCACTAGCATTCAACAAAAAAGTTCATCTTCGTTCATTCATTCAAGGAGAATTGGTATTGGTTCTCAGAACACCAATGATATCAGGAATGAAACCTCACAAGATTGAGCCAAAGTGGGAAGGACATTACTCAATACAGAAGGTCTACTCCAAGGGATCTTATTCTTAAATCTAAATGGATGGAGAATTCATTACAACTCCATCCAATGCAAGATTTTTGAAGAAGTATTTTGTGTAACATAAATACAACATGTCCTAGATACATGATGCTAAATTATACAGCACCCTTTCGTCCAACATGATGTTAAATTATGTCGTCTAGAATGACATTAAACTATATTGTCAACCTCTTTCGTCCAACAAGATGTTAAACTATGTTGTCCTAGCTACATGATGCTAAACTATGAAGCACTCGTCCTTGATATATGACATTAAACTATACATCCCATCTTTTGTCCTTACTGCATGACATTAAACAGCACAGTCCCCTTTTCATCCAACATGACGTTAAACTGTGTTCAGTCCCTTATATGTCTTATACGACATTAAAATGTGCATTTTTAGGGTTTTTTTACCACTTGTTTCTCACACTGAGTACGACTCACATGATCTTAGAGTAAACATCATCCATAACACCCACTCAGGTCCACTAACCATGCGTAAGTCCCCACACCATTTTTTAGGCCGTTGTCCTCAAAAACAACTTGATCACCTATTCATTCTTCAATTTATCTACGCAGACTTTGATCCTTGCCTTCTAGGATGGGTATGTAGGAAACCTCCCAAGGTTCAAGGCCAAAACCAATCTCTTCACATCGGTTCACATCCATCTCATACGATGTTGATTCATGAAGCCACCCTCAGAACCAATATTTTTACATCGGTTCACCATGGTCCATGCATATGACTTTAAACTATATGAACCTTTGTCATGTACGACAATAAACAACATCATTCTTTGACACCCTCACCTGAGAGGGAATCAATATTTACATTGATATCCAATCATGTTATATTCCAAATACTGCATGCATACATGGAAATTCCTAAACCATCAATATTGGGACAAACCATCATTCCACTAAAGTCCCCTTTCACACTTCAGTTTTACAAACCAAATCTGTACAGAGGGTATTTCAAGAACTACTTGCGGCTTGATTCCTATCCTTATGAGATGCGTAGGAACGTTAAATCATCCCTCAAATCCCACCCCATGTCTTTGTGCCTAACCCCAAATTCCACTTTCAGTCCCTTTGCTGAAAAGTCCCCCTGTGAAAACATGAATGTGGTATGAAGACACTGGTCATCATTCACATCAGGTTTATAAAACCCACACTATGTATTCATTATTATGGTCTAAGATCTATGACACTAAACTAAGATCTCCTACAATCTCATCCCACATGTTGTTAAACTATATTTCAAGAACTATGTATGACTTGATTCTCATCCTTATGGGATACATAGTGAAGTCTAGCACCTCAATTCAGGACCTAGCCACAACATGATTATGGCCAGCATTGGTCTATGAATCTCTTTTATGCATTGGACAATCCCCATTTTTCATGTGTCATACTCCTAACCTTAAATACTTCCAGATATCCATAACCCTTTTCTTGACTTGTGGTCACAAAATGTCTGATACCCGATAGTTCTTTTGCCTGACTATGTAGCGCGTACCCTTAGGCGGCCTTGCATAAGTAGTCTATATAATGAACCTATCATCCAAAAGATAATATTATTTGACTATGCAGCCAAGGCCCTTAAGTGGCCCTGCATAATTCAACCCCTAACAGGTTTTTCAAATAATGGTAACATCATTCTTGGGAGGAAAACCTCTGTTTCCCTTATTTTTTTAATGAAAATATGTAGGGATCCTCAAAAAATAGCCATCCATAAAAAATTTGTCCCATACTTTTTTTCATAATCTAAAAGTATTTAAGTCCATGGTATATATTTCCCATCCCTATGTTTGGGTTAGACCTTCGCAGGAGTGGCAGTCATCCAATTCTTAGACAATTTCAATTGGAAATATCTTCTCCATATTCAAGCACCTCTCTCCATACATCAGACTCTATGCTTTGGAAAATTTGAATCTCCATAAAATTTCACTTGCTTTTTAGCAATAGAATAGTAAAATTTTTGTGTGTTCTTTTTCCTGACTATGCAGCATGTTCCATTAGGTAGCCTTGCATAAATACTCGACATAATGGACCGGTCAGCCAAAATATGTTATTATTTGACTATGTAGACAATGCCCTTAAGTGGCCATGTATAATTCAACCCCCTAACAAGTTTGTAAAATAATGGTCACTTCACTCTTAGGAAATACTTCTTCTAATTCCTTCTAGTCCATTTTCCATATCAGTCCTCAGATTCAAAATTTATTAAGTTATAGTTTACATGTTTTCCCCCATACATGAATATGGTAATATATTTTCAGATAAATTATCAAGGAATTGAGTTAATTTTAATCCATTCGGTCAAATATATTAGACCATAAACATTAGCCTTTTTATGTCCGATGTGCATGACTTTAAACTTCCCACAAAATACAAGGGATCTCTAAACAAAATTCAAGTCCAATCTCACTAAACTTACATTTTGTATGATTTAGGTTATATTGAGAAATAAAAAGATGTAATGTTTTTAGGGATATTTTTATAATCCTAGCAAAAATCAAACTACAATTACTAGGCCCATTTCGTTAAGTAAAAATTTAAAGCAGGTAGCAAGAGAATGACACACATATTTATAGGCAAGGCCACACCTCTTAGCACTGAAGCCTATGTGGATCGCACCTGCGCACCGCTACCTGTGCGCTCAAAACAAGAACGCCGCAGTTCCTTGGTTTTCTCCATTACCTTAGAGTCAAATACTCCTTTCTTTCATATCCATGTCTGAGGGGGTCTTTTGTTGACGCTCCTTTCTGTCACAAATTCTAACGACAGAAAAATAAGAATACCTTAGCACAAAGAGATTCATCCTTTTCAAAAACATAAAAAATTTACAAAGGCATGAACAAGGATTTGTTTACACATGGGTCGTGCAAGATTCGTCATGGCCGCGCAAGTATACGTGCATGCCACATATTGGCTGTGCAGGTTACTTGCGTGCCGTATTTTGTTTTTCTCAAAGTCTTCAATGGCCTATAAATACCCCTTGTGGGCCCCGCATTTCGGGGACAGAAAAATCCCAAAGTCATATTCAAGCTCTCGTCTCCCTAGTCTCTAATTGAGGTCTTCCGAACACTTCTAAGGTAATTTTTCCCTAGAATGTAAGATCTAAAGAGGGGGAACAAGGCCTATGTGTTAAAATTCATCAACACTTGCATTCCTAAGTGTCTAACCCTTAATGTAAATGGCCACACTTGCGTGCCACATTATCCTTTCAACAAAACCTGTGTGCCACACTTTTGGAAGCCTTTCGGGATAATTCTAATGATTTGAGCCAAGTCACACCCATGTATTACCCTAAGGGTTATCTTTTGTGCAAGTACACATGTGTTTCACAAGTATACTTGTGCAACCAGTACTTGCATGACCCAACATGACTTACACGCCTGCCTCTTTTTGGGTGCCCCTCCTGCCAATTCAACTGTTTTCTTCAGATACACCTCTCCTATTCAGGATTTAGCCTTCAAAACCATCATCAAAGCCATTTTTTGAATGATTATGTTGTTTGCATCCTTATCTGAAAGGAATTCTGTGGAACATCTCTCAAAACATAGTGATTTACATATATTTAGGTCACTAAGGTTAGATATTTTCTCCATTAAACCTAATCCTTTAAGATGATAAGATCTTTAATATGGGAATCCTCCATAGGAGTAAGCCCCAGGTTCCCTAATTTGGGCCTCCTTCTCAGGATTATGTCCCAGTAAAAAGATCTTTAACTTGGGCATCCTCCTTAAGAGTAAGCCACAATCATAATTTTCCTCTAATCTGGGCATCCTCCTTAGGAGTAAACACCAATCACGATATATTTAACTTGGACATCCTCCTTAGGAGTCAGACCCATGTTCCCCAATTTGGGAATCCTTTTCAAGAGTAAGCCCCTGTCCAAGTTCTCTTAACCGGGGCCTCCTTTTCAGGAGTAAGCCGCAGTCAAAAATTCCCCATAACCTGGGCCTCCTATTTACGAGAAATCCCCAGTCTTAATTTCTTTTGATTTCGGAATCCTTCTCTGGAATAAAACCCAATCTTATGTCCCCTCAAATTTGGGCATCCTCTTCAAGATTAAGCCCTAATTTAAGTATCCAAATCTCTATAAAGCATATATACCTTTAAATACCCTGTTCATGGGTTTCTTCCCTAAAGTAAATCCCAATCCTCATCTATCTTGGCATTCCTACGTACATAAGACCCACATTATTTCTAATGATTGCATCTTTGATTGCACAATCGTCAGGTTTTACAAATACCTCTTGTTTCTCACACCCATCATGACTCACATGATCTTAGAGCATAGAAGTAATTATGACATCTTTCTATGGGCCATTAATCATGCATAAACATCATACATCTTCACTTGAACTACATGGGTTCTGATTCCTTATCTAAATAAGGACACGTAGGTAGCCCATCTATAGGTACGATCCCAACTTTGAAATAAACCATGTCCTTATGAAGGACAATAAACATAAAGTGCCCCACTGAGTGGCTTTAAAACCAGTATGGTTATCATAATGACCAAGAGATATCTATATAATGTGTTGAAGGATACCATTTACTATGAATATCTAACAAATACAGATGATTCTCTATCAATAAAGAACCTCAAATTCATATAAAAAATTCTCAAAATCTCATAAATATCAATCATTGATTGTCAGATCTAAAGGAAAGATCATTTTCAAACATGGTAATTTAATAAGGATTCACGAACATAACTCAAATCTATAAAAAGATTCTCGTAGTAGACAATAATTCCCCCCAAAAATGTGTGATGAGTCCAACCTCCCATTCCTTCGACCTATGAAAATTCTTAAGCCTCATCGGTCCACAACAAATGAGCACCTTCCTTTGGAAAGTACCTCCAAATGGATATAAAATCATTGGATATTTCCGGTTCTATGAATTAACCAATTAGAAACCGATTGGAATGTTTGAAGCATAAACAAACAAGGTCATCCCTATTTTTAGAGGAAATAATAGTGAGAATAATTATCCAACAACTCGCATAATGGAATGGGAAGTGGTTATATAAGGCTGGAAGAGTTTGTATTATCAACTAAGTTAATACCTCTATGTTCACCTATGATTTTTACTTTTACATATTGCTGGTTTACCTCATTAAATACCTGTAGGAAAATATTATAAACTTTTCTTGGAAGGGTTTCATTAGAGAAACAAAACTGGTTTTTTTGGATTGGAAGGATTGAACAAAGCCAATTGAGTTGGGAAGACATGGAATCCAATACCTATGGAGATTCAATTATGCACTCCTTGTCAAGTTAACCTGGGGCTATCTTGACACTAATGATGATGTCTTAGGCTCTTACCGGGAGCGGTTTAAGCTGAATCATTGTGATGGGTTTACCAGATTCTTCCCATCCTCGGTTTGCCCAGCAATCTAAGTTTCATACAAGGGAATTATGGATCAATAGAAATGGATCATTTCAAATCATTTAGATCTGAATGTTTTGTTCACCACATGGCTTGATATGCCTCTGGTTGATTGTGTGGTGTCTCTAGCAGATTCAAGAAACATGTTGATTGATGGAATCATTTATCGACTGAGAGATTTTGATGTTATCCTTCCACCTGATTCATTCATGAAGATTCAAAGATACACCTTTGTTGATAAGGACTCCCTAGTTTGGAAACCCATCCTTGTTTGTGTAGCATAGTGTGAAGGACTTCTATTAGTTTAAATGTGCACGGGGCATAAATCCTCCAGCATGGCTATGAATATTTAAGAGACACTTTATCCCCCAGATAACAACATGATGCTCTGGAAACTCTGGAAAAATATGTTGCGGCTTCATGGTCAACTACAAAGGGCTAGGCATAGTCTGGCTTCAGTCTATTTTATCTGTCATTGTTCTAAGGAATCCATCCAGCATACCTTTCTTCAATTCCGATTTGCTGCTGCGCTATGAGACTACTTTCTGGAGTTTTTTGGGTTACCTTCCGTCTTGAACGTGCTATTTTTTCGGACACTGGGCAGCCTGGTTAATTAACATTGCAACAAGAAAGTGTCTCAACTTCATCTCATTTCTGTTTCTTCCATCAATTCTTATATATGGGATTCCCATAATGTGGTTGACTTCAATAAGAAGCGACTCTCCATCCATGGTGGTGTTTTGAAACTTCATACGGATATTCATGTGGTATCTCACATTCAGACAGGTTCTATAGAAAATGGTGTTAATGATATTATTCTCTTACGAATTCTTGGAGTTTCTGGTAGGAAAAAAAACTGCACGTTCTCAAGTTCATCTGTTGGATCCCCCAATCACTTCCTAGATCACGGTTAATGTGGATGGTGATGTGCTTGGAGCACTTGGCCCCTTAGGGTATAGCGGGGTATTCCGCACACACCTAGGTTTTGTTAAAGGCTTCTTCAATCAATTTATTGGTAACTGTTGTGCCATTGATGCTCAATTTTGTGCCATGATAAAGGCAATTAAATTTTCTATTCAATTTGGATGGAGCCCTCTCTAGCTTTAATTGAACTCAATGCTTGTGGTGGAGACCCTCAATAACCATTCTGGGAGAGTCCCTTAGAAGATTCTTCCACAATGGATGGAATACATCACCATTAGTCCAACATTGAACCTCCATGTCACACATGCTTATCGTGAGGTGAACTCGGTAGAGGATTCCATTTCCAAGTAGAAAATTGTGGAGAGGGATTCGATGTGGTCTTTTTCCCCGTCTTGTTGTCTACGGTTTGTGGAGCTCGACCTGAAGGGTGAGTATTACACCTGGGTTTGTAATCCCTCCTTCTAACATCTTGTTGGTTTCTCTTATTTTTTATAAATTCTCTGGGGACAAGGTTCACCTAGTCTCAAAACTTATTTTCCCTAAAAAAATATGGAATCCCATAAAACCATTAAAACACTAGAAATCCCTAAAACCCCCTTGAAACCCCTAAAACCAATTAAGAAGTCAAAAAAATCCAAAACCATAAAAATATTAAAAATCCATCAAAATAGAAAAACCCTTAAAAACATTTAAAACCTTAAGAACCCTTAATAACCGTAAATATATTAAAATCCGTCAAATCTTAAAAGGCCTAAAACCCTTAAAAATGTATATAGGAACCAGAAAAAACCTTAAAACCCATAAAAACTCGAAAATAATCCCTAAAATATTTAAAAACACATAAAATCTAAAAATGTTAAAGGAAAATCTAAAATCCCTAAATGTTCCATAAAATCCCTAAAATACTAAAAAAAACCTTAAAATTTTAAAATGAACTAAAAACCATAAAAAAACCAAATGACCCTAAAAATATAAAAGCACCTAAATGTCACTAAAATATCATAAAGACACTAAAAGACAATAAAATTTCCTAAAAACCTAAAAGATACTAAAAGCATAAAACCCATAAAGACCATAAAAACCCATAACCCCTAAAATACTATAATATTCCTAAAAAATTTAAAGGGACCTAAATTCCCCAAATACACTAAAGGACCCTATAACCCCTAATGGACACTTAATATCCAATAAAACTAAATGATCCTAAAAACACTAGAGGACCATAAAACCCTAAAAACACTTAACAACAACCAAAACACCCTAAAACACCTAAAAGCCCACAAACCCCATAAATAATAATAAAATACTAAAAGGCTAACACCCCCTTAAAACCCCCTAAAAACACCAAATGACCCTAAAAACCATAAATCTTACGTCTTCTATCCTAATCCACAATCCCAATACCTTAAAACCTAATCCTTACACCCTAACACTCTATCACTAAACCCTAAATCCTACAACATAATTACTAAACCCAACACCATAAACACTAATCTTCATTCAATAAAACTAGAAAGACCCTCAAAATCCTAAATACTTGAAAAGGGACTTAAAACACCTAAAAGAACCTAAAAAAATTATCAAGACATAAAAAACCTAAAACCCAAAAAAAAAACTGAAAACCCCTAAAACCCCTATGCACTCTATAAAACCCCTAAAAGTCTATAATATCATTAAAACACTAATAGAAACTCAACGATATAAAAACATAAAATATAGTAAAACGACATTAAAATCAATGAATATGCTAAAAACCTAAACACCCTAAAAACTCAAAAATCCCATAAAAAGCATAAAGCTGTAATGAACACCCTAAAAACATCATAGAAACTCATAAAACCACTAAAATAATAATAAACATAAAAACCATAAAAAATGGAAACCCTAAAAACCATAAAACCATTGAAAACCTTAAAAACACTTTAAAACCCTAAAAATCATAAAAACCCTAAAACCTCTAAAAAGCATAAAAACCATAAGAGACCAAAAAATACATAAATGATCCTAAAATACATAAAAAACCTTTAAAATTACAGTAAAATCCAAAAAACACCTAAAATCCCTAAAACCCATAAAACAAGCCTAAAATAATTCTAAAAATCCCAATAACCACTAATACTAGTCAAAACCACTAAGAAACACTAAAACCCTAAAATACCTGAAAGACACTAAGAACCCTAAAAACAACTAAAGACCCCTAAAAACCCAAATATCCATAAATCCCCTAAAAACCAAAACACACATAAAAACCCTAAAAACCTAATAAAATTCTAAACCCCCTAAACCCACCTAAATTATCGAAATATCCTTAAAATTCTAACCCCCTAAAAATCATTTTAAACACCAAAAACCACTCAAAACAATAACAACCTTAAAAATTATAAACACCGTATAACCCCTAAAAGACACTAAAATAACATAAAAGTCCTAAAAATAACATAAAAATTCATTAAAGGACCATAAAACCCTAAAATATCTAAAACCCCTAAAAGACGTTAAAAAAATCATGGCTTGGCATGCAAGAGGATTTTGAGTCTGGATGGGACTCAACGGACATGGGTGTTGAATCAGACATCAGCTTTGCTGATGTGGGAGACGGCTTTGGTGTGGGCATGGGGTTCAAGGTGCTGAGCTGGAGGATTTTGGTGGCGATGTTGACTGATCCTCACCTTGTGTGCTCTCCCTTTTGTACTTTTTGACTTGTTTGCTTTTGTTTTTTTCTTTTCTTCCTTAAATTTTGTGGCCTGTGGGATGAGGTCGTAAGGGATTTTGGGTGTGGATCAGTGGATCCCTCCTATCCCTAGTCTGCAGTGTCTATGTCTCTTCTTTTAATAAATTTTTTTGGGGGGGGGGGGTGCAAGGAATATCCTGGACCCAAGCCTTCCTTTGCCTAAAACCCCTTAAATCCCTTAAAACCCAAACAAAATCATACAAACGCTAAAAAACCTATTAAAACTCTAAGAAACCATTAAAACCCCTAAAATCAACTAAATATCCTAAAGACCCTAAAATACCGTTAAACACACATAAAAGACCCTAAATCACCCAAAAACCTTTTAATCCCTAAAAGAACCCTGAAACACATAAAAGCACTAAAAACCATTTATAAATCCTAAATTCCATAAAACCCAAAAATTCCCACAAAATATTATTGAAAATAAAAAACCTAAAATTTTAAAATCCCCCAAACCTCTAAAAAACCTAAAACACATAAAACAACTAAAAAATTTAAAAATAATGAAAACTATAAAATCCCTAAAAGTCAATCAAACACCCTAAACGACCCAAAATGTCCCCAAAAACCATAAAACATCCCAAAAACACTAAAACCACATAAATATCAGAAAACCCTTCAAAAACACAAAAGACACAAAAACCCCTAAAAATAATGAATCCCTAAAACCCATAAAATCCATAAAAACAATAAAACTCTAAAACACTTAAAACCCTAAACCCCCTAAAAATCTAAAACCCCATAAAAACCCTTAAAACCTATAAAACCCCTAAAATTCCTAGAAAATATTAGAAAAAAATATCTCGAAAAATTCTCTTTAAAACCCAAAAGACCATTAAAATAAAAAACCCCAAAACCCAAATACCTCTCATACTTCTTAAAGCCCTAAACGACCCTAAAAGACCCTAATATCCCTAAACCCCAAAAAATCTATTAAAACCCCAAAGGATCCTAAAAACCTACAACCTTAATGAACCATTAAAGACCCTAAAACCCTAAAAGACGGTACAACATATTAAAAACCATAAAACCCCGCAAAACCCTAAAAACACTAAAAACCCAAAAATTCTCCTTAAAACCCCAATAATATCCCCAACTAAAAAACGTAAAATACCTTAAACAGCCTAAAACTAAAAAAGTCACTTAAAAACCCCTAAACCACATAAAATTCCAAAAAATACCACAAACACCTAAAAAGGCTCTAATAATACTAAGAATTCATAAAGGCCCATAACAAACCTAAAAGCCTAAAGGACCATTGAAACTATAAAAAACATTGAAGATCACATGAACCATAAATAACCCTAAAAAAATGAAAACCATAAAACCCCCACAAACTATAAAAACAAAAAAACAAAAGAAAACCTAAAAACAGAACAAAATACAAAAACCCCAAAAACCAAAAAACCCTAAAGACCATAAAAACCCATAAAACACCTAAAACTACAAAACACCTGAAAAAATATAAAACCCAAAAATCCCTTTAAACCCCAAAAATTCCTAAACCACCTAAAACCCAAAAAATGCCAAAAACAATTATAAGACCCTAACAACCCCACAAACCAATAAACCAAAGAATCCTCTAAAAGACCCTAAAACCCAATGAAAATTTCCGAAGGTCTATAATCCCCAATAAATCCTTAGAAGACCCTAACATCCTATAAAAACCAGAAACCATCTTCAAAACCACTAAAACTCAGAAAACCCCAAATATCCTAAATAATCATACAAACCATAAAATCCCTAAAAACTAAATATGAACCCTAAAATTCGAAAACCATGAAAACCCTTTAAACCCCATAAAAACAATATAACCTCATAAAAACAAATAAAAACACTAAAATCTAAAAAAAATTAAAAATAATTATGAAACCTCGAAACCCAAAAAATACCATAGAACCATTAAGACCCATAAAATCCTGAAAGCCACTAAAAACCCTAAATGATCTCAAAAGTCCACAAAACCCCTAAAAGTAACTAAAATAATAAAAAAAGTATAAAAACCATAAAACCCCCAAAAAACCATAAAAACCATGAAATAATCTAACAACCCTAATATAATAAAACCCTCAAAACCCCTAATATAGCCTCAAAAAACTAAAATTCATAAAACATGAAAAAACACTAAAACAAATCCTGAAAACCCTAACACCCATTGAAAAACAAAATCCCCATAAACATCCCTAAAAACATATAAAAATACAAAAAATATAAAAACACCAAAACTTATAAAAGACCATATAATAATAAAAAACTCTAAAAGAACCTAAAAACCATAATAATACACTAGAACCCCAAAATTGACTTAAAAACCCTCGCAACCTTAAAATATCTTAAAAATCATAAATATCATAAAACCATAAAAGCTATGAAAGACCCTAAATCCTCTAAAACTGCCTGAAAAAACCCAAAAACCCTTACAAACCATAAAAACCACAAAATGCATAAGAATCCCTTTAATATCCTAAATGTATCTAAAATTTATTAAAACCATAATATACCCTAGAAACCCAAAAAACCCTAAACGACACTAAAATCTCTAAAAACCCAAGAAACCCTAAAAGTTTTTAGAACCACTAAATGACTTCTAAAACACTAAAATACCTAAATGGCCATAAAAATACTAATACACCCTAAATAAACATAAAAATAAAAATGGGCACTAAATCCCAAAGAACCCAAAAACACCTCAAAAGAACGTAAAAACATAAAATAAATTAAAAAACCCTAAAACCATAAAAATTCAAAAATCCCCAAAAATAATTAACACGTCTGAAAATCCTAAAATCACTAAAAACAATAAAAACCCAATAAAATAAAAAAAACATTCAAAACACTAGAAAATTTCTTAAGAACACTATTAAACCTTAAACACTTAAAACCATTAAACCCTTAAAACCCAAAAAAACCCTAAACCCACAAAACCCTAAAACTAGTAAAAACCCTAAAACGGCTAAAACTATAATTACTCTTAGACAACCATAAATCCCCTTAAAAACCTAAAAATCATAAAACACATAAAAACACTAAAACCTTAAAAATCATAAAAACCTTTAAAACACTCGTAACACTTAAAATTTTTCAAACTCCTAAGAAACAAAAAAATCTATAACCCCTAAAAATAATAAAAATCTTTAAAAATCTAAAAAATACTAAAAAACCTAAATCATATACAATGCTTTATAAAACCAAAGTCCCACACCCTAAAATTTATAACTTACACACAAAACCTTAAACCCTGCCCTCAAAACCCAATACGCTACACCCAAATCCAAAAAACCATACCCCAACAATCCTATACCCTATACCCTAAACCATTAACCCTTCACCCAAAACCCAATACCCTACACTATAATCCTTATATTCTACACCCTAAAAATTATAGACCTCCATTTAAACCATAAACCCTACCCCTATAACACAAAAAACCCAAAAAACCATAAAATACCAAAAACCATACAAATCTATAAAAACCATAAAATAGCTAAAAGAATCAAAGAAAACCATAAAATAAGATAAAACCCAAAAAATAAACCCCTAGAAATATAATAAAACCCCAAAATAAACTAAAAACCAAAATTATTTAAAACCCCTTAAAACCGATTTAAAAATACAATCCACTGAAAACTCTAAAGCACTAAAAGTCCTAAAACAGAAAAAATTATTAATGTCCCCAAAATGACTAACACCACCTAAAAACAGAAGACAACCGTAAAAATATAAAAACTATAAAAAATATAATGACCATTAAATTCTAAAATACCTGAAAATCCCTCAAGCCATTAAAAATACAATAAAACCCTAAAACGCTTTAAAAAAATCTAAAAACACAAAAAATTCATTAAAACCACTAAAAACAATAAAAAATCATTAAAACCCTAGAATACTCAATAATCCCTAACATCCCTAAAATCCACAAATAGAACACAAACCCGAAAAACTATAACAACCAAGAAAACTAAAAAAACCTAAATACCAAAAAAACGCCTAAAACTCATAAAACACTAAAAAAATTACACCCAAAAAACCCAAACCCCCCGAAAAGACAAAAAAACCCTAAAAAATAGATGACTCTAACACACTAAAAAATACCTTAAAGATCCTAAAACCCTAAAAACCATAAACCCTAACACCCTCATAAAACCCCTAAAAGGCAAAAAAATAGAAAACATAAAAATATTCTACAATTCGTAAAAATTCTAGAAGAGCTTGACGACCCTAAAACACCTTAAAACACAAAATGGCCATAGAAGACTAAAAAAGATAAAAACCCACTTAAAAAAAGTAAAATTCACAGTATCAATTAATGAATTTAAAAACCCCTAAATTCTACAGGACTCTATATAATTGGAAAAAACCCAAAGAGACCCTAAATCCAGAAAAATCCTAAAATACATTTAAAAAATCATGAAATGTCATGAAAATTCAAAAAATCCCAAAAAGAACCAAAAATACCTTTAAACCACTAAAATCCCACAAAGTCCCTAATAATAGTAAAAACCCTTTATAAATCCCTAAAAACAATAAAAACCATAAAAAACCTAACAAACCCTAAAAATCCAAAAAAGATTAAAAACATAAAAATACCTAGAAATATAAAAAAACATAAGTTCCATAATATCTACATAAACACTAAGAATCCTAAAAGTAAAATAAATGCAAAAAAACCGCAAACCCTATATGACCATAAAAGATATTAAAATACCCTTAAACTCCCTAAAACCCCAAAAAACCACTAAAAACCCAAAAGACAAAAAACCCCTAAAAACCATAAAAACATAAAACCCAAAAAAACCACAAAAACCCAAGAAATACTAAATAAAAATTAGAAACCAAAAAATTAAAAATCCTAAAAGTTATAAAAACAATAAAAACCATAAAAACCACAACCATAAACCCTATAAAAATACCTAAAACAAATAAAATACAATAACAATCCTAAAAACCCTTAAAACCACCAAAAAACCCTAAAAACGCCTAAAAACTATGGAAACCCCAAAAAACATTACAACCCTGATTTTTTTAAATTCCCTAAAACCCCCCCAAAACCACATAAAAAACAAAAACTCTAAACCCACTAAATCTCTAAAACCCTTAGAACCCCGAATAACAGTAAAAACCATTAACACCCATAAATCCTCTAAAAATCATTTCAAACCCTAAAAATCCTAGAAACTGTAAAAACAAAAAGAAAACCGAAAAATAAATTTAAAAATCCAATACCCTGAAAAAATCCGAAAACCCAAGAAAAAACCAAAGTAACTCTAAAAATCATAAAAATCCTATATATCCAAAAAATAGAAAATACTATACCCTATTACCCTACATCCAAAACACTAATCCGTACACCATAAGCCCATACCCAAAACCAAAAATCAGAAACCCTAAAACCAACATCTATAACCACATATCATATATGCTAAACTGAAAACCCTACACCCTCAACCCTACATAGTACACCATACACCCTAAACCATAAATAATACAACGTGAACCTTATAGCTTGAACCCTACAACTCATACTGTACACCTTAAACATTAAACCCTACACCCTAAAAACAATACCCAACACCGTAAACCCTAGACATAAACTCTGAACCCTATACTGAAACCCTTAAACTCTAAAAAATATAACATAAATCATAAATGGCCAGAGAAACATTAAAAAAAACCTAAAAACCCTAAAAACACATAAAACCCTAAATAACCTAAAAAACCTAAAACCCTAAAAGACACAATGACCCCTAAAATCCACTAAAAACCCCTAAAACCCCTAGAAACCCTAAAAGAAGATAAAAACCATAAAACACAAAAGACTCTAAAACCCCTTATAACTAATAAATCCCCAAAATCCCTTACAAACCCTTGGAAACCCAAAACAATCAACGAACGCCTAAAAAAATACAAGAACCCACTTAAAACCACTAAAACCCTAACCCCCCCCCACCCACCATAAAAACACTAAAAAACCTAAGACCCTATAAAGACATTAAGAAAACCCATAAAATCCTAAAAACCATAATAACCCTAAAACACATAAAAGGCCCCAATCCATTAAAAAGACCCTAAAACCAAAAAAAAACCTAAAGAAAATCCTAAATCCCCAATAAACTGCCAAAATACATAAAACACTAATAACCTAAAAATAACATTAAAACCCATAAAATTATAAAACCCTAAAACCCCTATAGAACCCAAAAACCCTTAGAAACCCATAACAACACTAAACACTCAAAACCCCTAAAAACTCATGAGTACCATATAAAATGATAAAATACCTAAGAAATAAAAAATCCCATAAAAATCTAAAAACCCTAAAAATGCCTCGAAAACTGTTAAAACCCAAAAAAATGCTAAAAATACTAGAAACATATAAAACTCCTAAAAGAGCCAAACCCCCCTAAAGGACCCTAATATTTTTAATGATCCAAAAATCCACTAAAAAAATTAAAACCCCATTATCCCCCTAAAAATAAAAAAAATCCCAAATTTACCCTAAAACCCCAAATAACTAAAAAAAACTAAAAATCCTAAAACCCTAAACCACCTAAAAACCCTAAAAATCCTAATATCCCAACATCTCCAAGACCTATAAATCCTATAGAAAACCCTTAAACCCTAAAAACCCTATAAATTCATAAAGCCCTAAATTGCCACGAACACCCTAAAACCCTAAAAACCCTAAAATACCATTAAAATCTAAACCACCCTTAAAAGACACTAAGCGACCCAAAAAACCCCATAATAATACTATAAAAACAAAAAATTCCATAAAATACGCTAAATCAATAATAGACCCTAAAAACCTTAAAAATCCTAAAAGACATGTACACTAGATAAAAACCCGTAAAAGAGTCTAAAAACCCTATAACCCCTAAAACCCTAAGATGAACCGAAAACCCTAAAATCCCATGAAAAAACTGAAAAATCTTTAAAACCCTAGAACCAATAAAAATACTAAAGAACATTAAAATACCAGAAATTTTCTAAAATCCCTAATAAACACTAAAAAATTTCAAAACCTAAAAGACCCTAAACTGCACAAAAATAATCTCAAACCCCTAAAAGACTCTAAAACCCCTATAAAACCCTAAAGGACACAAAAAGGCTCAAAATATCAAAAAGATCCTAAAAACCCTCAAGCTCTTATAGAGGACCCTAAAATCCTAACAATCCTATAAGACCCTAGAAACCCAAAAAAATTAAATGTCTATACATATAGTAAAGCCCATAAAAAAAATGTTAAAAACCACCAAAACCCAAAACACCTTAAAATCCTAAAAACGCTAAAAATAGTAAAAAAATATAAAATCCCTACAAACCAAAAAAATGTTTAAAACCAAAAAAATGATATAAAAAATCCCTAAAACCCATAAAACTCTAAAAAATTCCGTAAAACCATAAAAACACTTTAATCCCCTAAAACCCCTTACAACCCTAAAACTCCAGAAATCATATAAACACTGTAAAAACATTAAAACCCCAAAGAACCAATAAAAACTATAAAAACACTATGAAACCTAAAAAATGATAAAAACACTAAAAAAACCTTTAAAATCATTATAAAAAATAAAACCCCTAAAAACAGTAAATCCAAAAGAACCCTAAAACCCTAAAAAACTTCAAAAACCATCAAAAACCTACATCCCTAGAAGGCATAAAAACCATAAAGGTTTGACATTGTTTTTTCTGATTGGATGGGAGATGATTTTGGGGAAATTTTACTTTTTTTCTTTGTTAGTTTTGTGTGTTTCTTGTTTGGTTTTTCTTTTTTTGGGGTCTTGTTTAGGGTTGTAAAGGGTTTTAGGGTGTGGGTTGTTTGACCCCACCCCTACTTTGTCGGTGCTGTCTTTTTTTCTATTAAATTTTGAGGGGACTAAGAATAGCCTAGTCCTGCACCTCTTCTTCCCTAAGAACCTAAAAACCCTAAAAAACTAAAAACATTTTAAAATTCTAAAACCTCTAACCTATATACCCTACATCGTAAACCCTATTCCCTACACACTAAACACTATACCCTACATCCTAAACCTTCAACCCTATCCTCGAATCCTTATACCCCACACCCTAAACCCAAAAATGTACACCATTAACCATATAACCTACACATAGAATCTTAAACCATTCACCCAAACCCCTATACCTTATACACAAAAACGTAAACCATACATCCTCAACCCTAGACCCAACACATTAGACCATAAAAAGTACACCCTAAACATTAAACCTCACAACCAAAACCCTATAAGACACTAAAACCCATAAAAATTATAAAAGAACCTAAAATTTTCAAAATTAACCTAAAACATCATTAAAAAACCCCAAACCACTAAAATACCATAAATACCCCAGAAACCCAAAAGATCCTAAAAACCATAAAAAATCCAAAAAGACCCTAAAACCATAAAATAATATAAAATCCTTAAAAAAATAAAAGAACCAAAAATCACTTAAAACCCTAAAAACCCTATAAATTCCATAAAAATATAAAAACCATAAAAATCATAAAAGCTATTAAATACCGTTAAAACCATAAAAAACATTAAATACACATATATCCCCTAAAATCCCAATAAAACCAATAAAATTCCAAAAAATCACTAAACACCACTAAAAACCATAAAACCACAAAAAACATAAATCACTAAATAAACTAAAACCCTAAATAACATAAAAAAGATAAGAAGGCATTAAAATAAAAAATCTCCTAAAACCACTAAATCCCGTAGAAAGACCCTAAAACCAGAAATACCCTAAAAATACCCAAGAATAAAACTACCCCCTAAAAACCATTAAAGACCTAAAAATCACCCAAAAATCTCCAAAGAACATAAAACATCCTAAAAACCCTAAAACTGTAAATATGCATTAAAATACGAAAGACCCTAAAAACATAAAAATCCATAAAAGACAAAAAAATATAAAACCTAAAAACCACAAAAATAGCTAAAAACCCTGAAAAACAAAAAAACCACTAAAACTATACAGAAACTAAATCCCCTAAATACATTAAAACCAAAAATAATCCCCAAAAAAAACCTAAAAACCATTAAAACATAAAAAACCTGGAAACCCCTAAAACATTAACACCTTAAAAAAACACAAATTCCTAAAAACATAAAAAATCAACAATCGATAAAATTCCTAAAAACCCCACGAAAGTCCCTAAAAATAAATTAAAAGTCCCTGAAATCCAACAAATACACTAAAACTACTAAAGTCCTCAAAGACCCTAAAAACATAAAACATATTAAAGGGCACTAAAACCCCTAAAAGACACTAAAAATCATAAGGACCCTAAATTACTTAGATTTACATAAAAATACTTAAACGCAAAAAACATAAAAAAACCGAAAAGGCCATAAATACCAAAAACCCGTAAAAACCGTAAAACCCCTAAAAACCCAAAAACAAATGTAAAATACTATTTTACACCATATAATACACTAAAAATATTGAAAAAAATATCATTCCTAGAAATCAAAAATATCCCTAGGAACCATAAAAACCCATAACAAGGCCTAAATCCCCTACAAACCCTAAAAAATCAAACAAAACATTAAAAACCAAAAAAAATATAAGACCCTAAAAAACACTATAAAACCTTAAAAACCCCAAAAGAGCATTAAAAAAAATAAAAAACACAAAAATGGCACTAAAAGATATATAAAACCGATAAAACACATAAAAGAGTCCTACAAACCCCAAAAAACCCAAAAAACCATAAAAATACTAAAACACTAAAAAATAAGAAAAACCCATAACAAACTATAAAACTATTAAAACCCAAAAAACCATTAAAACATATTAAACCTAAAAAACCATAAAATCCTTAAAAAAATACAATCCCAAAAAACCTAAAAACCCCTAAAAGAAACTAAAACCCTAAAAGACATTAGAACCCATAAAACTCTAAAATTCCTTAAATGACCCCAAATACCGTAAAAGAACCTAAAACCTTTTCAAGATAAAATAAATCAAAACCCTTAAAATCCCTAAAGGTAGAAAAAACCCCTTAAAAACTATAAAAAACCCATAAAACACATAAAATCCCTAAAAAATCTAAAACCCTTTAATAACCCTAAATTCCCTTTAAACCCCTAAATACCCTAAAGCCGCAGAAACCCCTAAAAACCATTAAAACATGAAAACCCTAAATAATCTAAAAACAATAATATAACTATAAAACACCAAAAACACTAAAATAGTACTAAATACCTATTTAATCCAAAAATAACCATAAAAACTTAATGACAAGAAAAATCATAAAAACCCATAATAGCCCGAAAACCACCTAAATCTTTACAAACAAAAAAACCCATTTGACCTTAAAACAAATAAAAATCCTTGAAAAATAGATAAACCCTAAAAATGCACTTAAACACTAGAAAACACCAAAAAACCCTAAAAACTCATTAAATTCACACAATCACTAAAAACCCTAAATCCTTATAAAAACATAAAAAATAAAAAAACCCTAAAATCCAAAAAAAACCAAAAATTCCTTAAAAACACAAGGAAACATAAAATATACAAATACCAAAAAAATTCCATAAAACCCCTAACTGATGAGGCTCTTGTGAAGGTTTCTTAGGCTGGAGATTCGGCTGAGCCTACCATGGTTGGGGTGCGGGTGGAAGATGATGCAAAGGAGGATGCTGTTTCTCAGAAAACCAGGTCTGGAGATGACTGGAGTTCATGCTCAGCTGTGGAAAAGCCCATACTGGATGGGTATATAGACTGGCGTGATGCCCCGCTGGTCCTGCATGGGTATCCTGGCGTGGGGGGACCTGGCAAGGGGCCTGGGTTATCATGCACCTCTGACGGTAGTGCTGAGGACCTGCCTAGTGACCAGATCCGATATGCTGGTGATGTTGGTGGTCCTTCCATGGACCTGCGGAGGGCGATGATCCTTCATGCTGTTCCATCTGCTGAAGACTTTTGTGTGCAGCTCCATGAGATGGTATGGGTTGAAAGGGAAAGGTTCCCTCTTGAAGATGAGGCAAGGAGGCTTGGGGAGAGGTTTGCTGAGGCTGATCAACAGTTAAATGCTGCTGTGGTCACAACAAGGGAGAAAAAAATCAGCGGAGGTGATGAAACTCTTGAGGTAGAAATCAAGAAAGGCAAGGCACCACTAGTCGCTAGTGATGGTGGCAATGGACCAAAGATGTCTACTGTGGGAACCTCCTCTGCCCCACCAAGACGAAGAAGGAGGAGGGATTACTCTGCCCTCCCACGCCCAATGGCAACTAGGGCCTCCTCACGAGCTGTCAAACTGAATCTAAAGGTGAATAAGCGAGAGAAGCCATATTTTTCTGCTGAGCAGGTAAAAGCTATGGAGAATCTGTGGTCCAGACTTGGCATGTTGGAAGATTTTGACACTGGATTAGACTCAATGGACCAGGGTGATGAATCAGATTTTCGCTTTGCTGACGATGGCGGCGGCTTTGGTGTTGGCATAGGGTTTCATGATGCGGAGCTGGAGGATTTTGGCGGCGATGTTGACTGACCTACTCTGTGTGTGATTTTCTTTTGGACACTATGTCTTTTTTCGTCTTGCGCTTTGTTTCTTTTTTTCTTTCCTTTTTTGGCCCTCGGGCTGAGGTCGTAAGGGGTTTTGGGTGTGGATTGATTGATCCCTCCCCTCCCATGTCTGCAGTGTCTGTATCCTTTGTTTATAAATTTGGGGGGGTTCCGGGAATAGCCTGGACCCGTGCCTTCTTTTCCCTTATTAAAACCGAAAATGTCACCAAAACCCCTTAAAACCCCTAATATCTATTAAAAACTAAAAAACCAAAAAAAACCCAAAAAACCAAAAAACCATATAAAAAACTAAAAAACCTAAAACAAACAAAAAAACCCTAAACACAATAATCCAATAAAATTATAACAACCCAAGAAACCATAAAAACCATAAAATAACATAAAAACCCTAAAACCCCATAAAATATCCCTAAAACACCCAACAAATCCCTGAAACTCCTTAAAACCTAAAATACCCTAAATTCCATTAAACTCTAAAAACACCTAAAACCCTCAAAATAAATAAAAATCCTAAAAGCACAAAAAATAATCTAAAAACACTATCCCTATGAGAAACTAAAAACCCCTAAAAATGCCAAAATACACGAACAATCCAAAAACCCCTTTAAAACTCTCTAAATCCATAAAACACCTTGAGAAACCTAGAAAATCCTAAAAATTATAGAAATCCTAAAAACCATAGAAACCATAAAATACCTTAAAACACTAAAGAACCTAGAAAACCAAAAAAACAAAAACACCCTAAAGTACTCTATAAATCCCTGAAAACCCAAAACCCCCTAAAACCCTAAAAAATTCCTTAATAACCATAAATACCATAAAACCTAAAAGACCCATATAAAACAATAAAAATACATCAAAACATCAATAAACCCTCTGAAACCCTAAAAACACTAATAACCATAAAAAATCTAAAAACATGTTAAAACCAATAAAAATCATAAAAACTAAAAAATAACCCCTAAAAGACATTATAAACCATTAAATCCATAAATTAATCTAAAATATCCCAGAGGTAAAAAAATCCCTAAAAGACACAAAAAACACTAAAAACCATAACAAACCCAAAAAACAGTTTAAAACCCAAAAGACACTAAAAATCGTACAGACCCACTTAAAGACACCAGAAACACTAAAAATCATAAAATACCCTTAAAACCACTATGATACTATAAAAACATGAAAATACCTTTAAGCCCCCAAACCCCTAAAGAAATAAAAAATACCATAAAACCATAAAGGACCCTAAAAACAATGAATCACCATAGAAAAGCACTAAAAAATGATACCAAAAGCCATATGAATTGACTTGAAAAACCCTAAAACCATTAAAAAATTTCAAACCCATAAAAACCTAGAAAAAGTTTAAAACCCATAAAATCCCATAAAAGCATCAAATATGATAAAATCCCTAAAACCATAAAAACCATAAAACCCCTAACATGTCATAAAACCCCTAAAAATAGAAAAAAACCTTAACAACCTTAAAATCTAAAAAGACCCTAAAAATCAAAAACCTAATAGAATATACATTAAAACCCTAAAAACCTAAAAAACCCTAAAAACCGAAAAAAAACCCCAAAACACCCTAAAATCTAAAAACCATGAACACCCCCAAAAATCTATAAACATAAACACACAAAAAAACCTAAAACCCCATAAAAATTAAAACCCCTAAAAACCTTAAAAACACCTGAAACCACATTAATCCTTTTAATTACAATAAAATACAAAAAAAACTAAAAAATAAAAACCTCCCCAAACTCTAAAAACACTAAAAACCCTAGAAAGTATAATCATTCCTAAAAAATTTAAAAAACCACAAAATAATAAAACCCTGAAAATAAGAAAATCTCAGACCCTATAAAAACCCAAAAAATTAAAAAACCCTAAAACCTCTAAAAACCTTTATGCACTACAAATAACCATAACATCCCCTAAAAAACCTTAAAACCTCTAAAAAACTCGAAAATCGCTAAAATCTCTGGAACCCTTTAAAAATCATAAAACCCTAAAAAAGAGCCTAAAACAATCAAAACCAGTAAAAACAATAATAATAAATAAATCATAAAAAACCTTTAAACCAGTAAAGTACCCTAAAATCTGAAATCCCAAAAACTAGAAAAGGCATTAGAAACCATAAAAATCCCAAAAAATCCTTAATACCCTAAAAGCTCAAATAACCATATAAAAATTAAATACCCCTTAAATCCATAAATCACCATAAAAGAAAATAAAACCCCAAAAAACCCCTAAAAAGGAAAAACCATTAAAACCAAAAAAAATACACTAAAACATAACGGACCATAAAACCCTTTTAAACCCCAAAAAGATTCAAAAAACATGTAAACTCCATAAAAACCCCTTGAAAACCAAAAACCCCTAAAATCCCTAAATGCATAAAAATACCCTGAGAACCCCCAAAAAATATTAACGACACTCAAATAACCATAAAACCCCTAAAACACATAAAAATGAAAAACCACTAGTACTGTGAAAATCATAAATGATCATAAAACAATTTTAAACCCTTTAATTCCCTAAAAACCCAAAAAATATTTAAACAACCATATTACCCCTAAACAGCTAAAAAGTCTATAAAACCCTTAACATTATATAAACCTCCTAAAATCCCTTAAAACCATAAGAAAACATAAAAAAGAACCAAACACTCTAGAAACTCTAAAGACCAAGAAAACTGGCAAAAAACCGTAGAAAACACTAACAAACTATAAAAACCCATAAAAACGCAAAACAAAAACTAAATATACCTAAAAGGCCTAAAAACTATAAAACCCTAAAAGAACCCCCAAACCATAAAAGTACAATAAAATCCCTAAAAACCATGAAGAATCTAAAAACTCAAAAACAAAAAAAATCGCCTAATAAAATTTTAAGACCCTTAAAACCCGTAAAAACACTAAATGCACCAAAAATTCAGTAAATAACTAGAAATCGTAAAACACTAAATCCCATAATCTCTAATTTATTTTTTATTTTATGTTAGAATATCCCATTTTATGGGTTGTGGGGGAACCGAAAACCAAGCTCAATGTATAGAAAAAACATTATGAAAACACCCAAGACATTCATAAATCTTTGGGACCATAAGGCTCCCGGAACCTATACTCATGTTTTTTGATATCAAGGTCCGATGTTTTATACCTGTTGGCATTATAAATATCTACTTATAAGTTTTAAACCTGTACACATTCTTCCATTACCAAATTATAATTTCTAAATCCCATAAATAAACCATCATGTTGTTCAAGGTACCATCAGACTAAACCCCTCATTGAGGCCATGTGGATCCTTAAAAAACACGAAAAAACTAAATATCCTAAGGGACTCCAAATGGACCCCAAAATACCCTAAAACCCCTCAAAATATATATAATTATCCAAAACACTAAATTGCCTACAAAATACTATAAACCAAGAAACCCCTTAAAATATTAAAGATCCTAAAATTAGTAAAACACCTAAACCCCTTAAAAATCCAAAAACATCATAAAAACACATAAATAAAAAAACATTTAGAAGCCTAAAAAACATTAAAAATACTAAAACCCCCTAAAACCACTAAAAACTCTAAAAATCCTTATAAAATAATAGACCTCAAAAAACACAAAAAAACACAAATTAACAAAAAATCCCAAAAAATACATAATAGGATCAAAAGATCCTAAAAACCATCAAAACCATGAAACCCTAATGACCTAAAAAACAAAAAAAAAACATAAAAATCCTAAAAATCCTAAAACCCCCCAAAAAACCCTAAAAACAATAGAACCCTAAAAAAATCACAAAAAATACTAAAAACCCATAAATACATTACAAACCCTAAAACCCTAAAAACCGCTAAGAATCATAAAACCCCATAATAATCCATAAATGATTCTAAAAACAATAAAAACCCTCAAAAAACAAAAATGCAATAAATGACACTAAAACCCCTATAAAAAACCTAAAGACCATCAAATTGTTAAAAACATAATATTCATAAAAACCCTAATACAATACCTAAAAACCATTAAACCCAAACCCCCTCCCAAAACCCCTAATCACCCCTAAAAACAATAAGACCCCCAAAAAACATAAAACCAATAAAAAATACTAAAAAATCATTAAAACCCAAAAACTCTAAAATCCATAAAATCAATAAAAAATAAAAAATGAAGAAACAAAAAACCCCCTACATACACTAAAAATATCAAACCCCCTAAAAATACATGATAAACCTTAAAACCCATAAAAACCATAAAACACATAAAATCCCAAAAATCCCTTCAAACTCATGAAATTTGTTAAAATTCTATAAAACTAAAAAAATTAACAAGAACATTAAAATCCATAAACCCCATAAACCGCTAATGAACCCTAAACCCTAAAAAAATCCAAATCCCTTAAAAACCCTAAAATCTCTTAACAACCCCTGAATATACTAAATGCCCAAAATACCCAAAGAACCTCTAAATTCCCATGAAATAGTAAAAATTAAATAAATAGTAAAAACACTTGAAACCATAAAAACCCAAAAAACATAATTACACTAAAAAACACTATAAAACCCAAAAAAACAAAAAACCCAAAAAATGCTAGAAACCCAAAAAAACCATAAAACCATGTTTCCTCTAGAAATGGGGATGACCTTGTTTGTTTAGGGTTCAAACATTCCAATCAGTTTCTAATGGGTTTGTTCATAGAACCAGAAACATTGAATGATTCTATATCCATTTGGAGCTACTTTCCAAAGGTAGGTTCTCATTAGTTGTGAACCGACAAGTCTTAAGAATTTGCATTGGTTGAGAAGATTGGAGGTCGGACTAATCACACCATCATGGGAGGAATTATTTTCTACTCTGAGACTCTCTTTATAGATTTGAGTTATGTTCATGAATCCTTATTAAATTACCATGTATGAAAATGATCTTTCCTTTAGATATGAAAATCAATGATTGATATGTATGAGATTTAGAGAATTTTTTATATGTATTTATGGTTATTCATTGATAGATAATCATTTTTAATTTTTAGAGATTCTTAGTAAATGGTATTCTTCAACACATTATATAGAAATATCTTGGTCATTATGATAACCATACTGGTTTTAAAGCCACTCAGTGGGGCACTTGAAGTTTATTGTCTTTCAGAAGGACATGGATTATTTCACAGTTGGGATCATACCTGGAGATGGGCTACCTACATATCCTTATTTAGATAAGTAATCATAACCCATGTAGTTTGAGTGAAGAAGTATGAGGCTTATGCATGATTGATGGCCCACAGAAAGATGTCATAATTACTTTTACACTATAAGCACATGTGAGTGATGCTCGGTGTGAGAAAAAAGAGGTATCAGTAAAACCTGATGATTGTTCCATGAAAGATGCAATCATAAGAAAGAATGTGTGGCTTATGTATGTATGAATTCCCAGATAGATGATGACTGGGATTTACTTCTAGAAAGAAACCCAGGAACAAGGTCCACAAAGGTATATGTGCTTTATGGAGGTTTGGATAATTAACTGAGGGCTTACTCTTGAAAAGGATGCCCAAATTAGAGGAGACTTATGATTGGGTTTTACCCCTGAGAAGGAAGCCCAAATAAAAATTAAATTTAGACTGGGGATTACTCCTAAAGCAGAGGGCCAAATTAAGGGGAATAATTACTCGGGCTTACTCCTGAAAAGGACGCCCGTGTTAAGAGG
This sequence comes from Viscum album, assembly GCA_963277665.1. Taxonomy (NCBI): domain Eukaryota; kingdom Viridiplantae; phylum Streptophyta; class Magnoliopsida; order Santalales; family Viscaceae; genus Viscum; species Viscum album. The sequence goes on from OY728120.1 coordinate 1,594,151,475, forward strand.
ACCTGAGACTTTGGGGCTTAATCCTGAGGAGGATACCCAAGTATAAGGGAAACTATGATTGGGGGTTACTCCTGAGGAGGATTCCCATATTAATGGAACTTGGACTAGGTCTTACTCCTGAAAAGGAGGCCCAGGTTAGGGAACAAGGGGATTACTCCTAAAATGGATGCCCAAATTAAAGATCTTCTCATCATTAAAGGATGAGGATGAATGAATTAAATCCTTAACCTTAGTGACATAAAGATATGTAAATCACTAGGTTTTGAGAGATGTTCCACAAAATTACTTTCAGATAAGGAATCCTACAGAGGAACTATGCAAAAAATGGCTTTGAAGATGATTTTGAAGGATAAATCTTGAAGGGGATAGGTGGATTTGAAGAAAAGTGTTTCATAGGAAGGAGGGGCACCCAAAAAGAGGTAGGGGAACAAGTCATGTTGGGGCACGCTAGTACTGGTCACACAAGTATACTTGGGAAACACAAGGGTACCTGAACACTGGTTAACCAATTGGGTAATACTTGGGCAAGAATTGGCTCCATCCCTTAGTATTATCCCAATAGGCTTCCAAAAGTGTGGTGCTCAAGTTTTGGTGAAGGGATAAGGTGGCGCGCAAGTGTCTTCATTTTCCAAAAGGGTTAGAAACTTTTCCACGCAAGTGTTGATGAATTTTAACACTTAGGACTTATTACCCCTCTTTAGATCTTCTATTATAAGAAATAAATTACCTTATAAGTGTTCGGAAGACTTCAAGTAGAGAGTAGGGTGTCGAGAGCTTAAATCTGACTTTTGGAATTTTTCATCCCTGAAATGGGGAGCCCACAAGGGGTATTTATAGGCTACTAAAGACCTTGGGTGAAAATCATATAGGGAGTGCATGTCACTTGCGCACCTAATATGTGGCGCACAATTATAATTGTGCGACCATGATGAAACTTGCGCGGACAATTCTTAACCAAATCCTTGTTCCTGCCTTTGACAAATTTTGATGTTTCTTCAAAGGATGAATCAGTTTGTACTAAGTTATTCCCCTTTTTTAGTCATTAAAATGTGTTATGGAAAGGAGTGTAAACAAAATTCCACCATCAATGTTGGATCTGAAAGGAAGGAGGATTTGACTCTGAGGTAAAGGAGAAAACCATGGAAGGGCAGTGCACATGTTTTGAATGCGTAGGTAGTGGCGTGCAGGTGCGAGCCGCATAGGCTTCGGCGTGTAGGGGTGCGGCCTTGCCTATAAATACGGTGCCACTCTCGCAAAAAAACACCCGTCTCTCAAAGAACTACACTCTCATCGTTCATGTGGCTCTCATCGCGCAAGTCTCTTGATTTTCTACTTGTTCATTGCTTCTATTGGTTGTGTCACGCTTCTGCAGTCTTATTTTGACATGTGCGCCAATACTAGAGCGGTAAAACTTATACGACCAGCATGGACTTGCGCGCCAATATGGGACTCGCGCACCTTAATGCCTTGGCAATTTTTTTCAGTTTTCATTACAAATTTTAGGAAAAATAAACTTACTTAAAATTCAATAATCCGATCTTTGTGCAGATTTAATGGTTCCTAGAAGAATTGGAACGGCTGATGAACTGGCTAGAAATAAAATTAATGATATGATTAACATCGTTGTCCATGATTACTATAATGTATTCAAAAACACTATCCCAAATCTAGAAAAGTATTTGAAGAAGTATCATCTTAATTTCCCACAAATCATCAAACTTCCTTTGTATAGGCATGTTCATATACAAGAAGTCAACTTTCTAGAGCCAAAGAACTATCTCCCGCATTCTTGGTTTCAAACTTACACCAATTTTTCTTCAGCAAATATCTCAATTGGAGGATTATTTGATAATACTGGAACAGTGGAGAAGGCCTACATAATGCATCATAGCCCTTTTTCCCCAGATCTAAAACCTCAGAAGCATGAGCTGCAACCACATTGTTATCCTTCACTCTTCCGAAATTCTCAGATGGATCAATCCAAAGGCTGGAAGAAGAGTTGGGAAATCCATCCTGGAGGAGGTGTGAAGCCAACATGGATTAGGGCATATTGGGTGTGACAAACCTGTGCAGAATTTGTCAACTATTTGAAAGGAGCAACAATATATGAAGTCGTCTAGTCTGGGCAGACATATCTCTACAAGAATGATGACTTTGTGCCAGAGCTAATCAGCCGCTGGAGTCGAGAAACCAATTCATTCCATCGGACTCATGGAGAAGTAGGCATCAATTTGTGGGATTTCTACAAGATCTCAGGGGGCTCCAATTTTGGCTAATATGTTTGATTAATTCATCCCCCCAAGGTTACTTGGATTTATTTAGAGAAGATTCTAGCTTTGGCTCAGGAATTATTGAAAATTTTATACAAGCTCAAGAACTCAACGACCTCCAAAACTCATTCTAGAAAGGATATTCATCCAGAGGAGTGGATGGATATGTTTCTTACCAAGAAGGAGATGAAGGGTCCCCCTTGTACTCATCCTACTACCTACCCCAGAATATAGAAGAGGGGTGCTTCTGGCACATTCTAGCTGACTCTAGAAGCCGAATAATTTGAGGAGTAGGGGTACGAAGTGGATTAGAGAATCCCAAAAAAAGACTCATATGGAGGGCTTCATAGCCTTGTGGATCAGTGATTATCTTCTGCCAGTCAGGGATTCTAAGGGAGGCATTAGGCTAGAGACCTTCATTGTGGTAGCTAATTTGGATGAGAAGAAGATGGTTGGGTTGGCCACCCCCATTTTGACAAAGATTCACATGATCTTACTCCATGTTTTTATGGGTAAGTCTCCATTAAGAATAGTGGGACCATTCCAAGTTTTTTGGGGATGGATCCCCACTCATTTCAGGTCATATGCTATACAGAATGGATTACAGGTTCCTGGAAGCTCTTTCAGGCCATTAGATTAGGAATTTTTTGGAATTGCACTGTAAGCTCTCAACTCCTATGATACGAAGGTGAGGCTGAACATGTTAAAGGAATTGAATATCTTACCTTATGGAAACTCTCCAACTGGGAGGTTTTTTGATGATGGAACAGCGGGCCAAGAACCAAGGTCATACATGCGGGCTTACAGAGATGGTGTATTGGTCACCAGGACTGATGGAGAGATTATTTGTGAGGCCTATGCTCCATACAGATTTTCACACCAATTCAAGTGTCTACAGTAGACTATTGTATCCCCTCCTATGCATGTTAGGTCAGAGCAGCATCTAATGCTTGCCCGAAAAATATGGTTTCTGAAAGTTGTGGAGAATACCGGGGCAGTGTTTGATCCACCAGTTGTGAAAGCGGCGAGTAACTTGACTACTTGGTATGCTAAGAACTGGATAGAATCATACCCTGAAGGGGTACTGAATCATCCAGTTCATTAGGTGGGGAAAAAGAAAATTACAGTAGAGAATGAAACCCTTCATCTGGAAGGTGACTCTTCCCCACCTGAAGGTGATTTACTAGGTTCCTTTCCCAGGGCTAACTCGCTGGATTCCCATGATGGGGATGATGAGGCATGACATGTGTCAAAGCGGCCTCATGCCAAATATAATTCTCATGTTAGAATCAAGATACCAACTCCATAGACTCTTAATGTGTTACTTCATTGGGTAAATTTAATTACCATTACTTTATAGAGCAACAGGTATTATTTTATTATCCTTTATCTGTAGTTGCAGGAGCTGCGAAGAAGTTGAAATCTAAGATTGTTGGACCCTCCTCGCTACCTTCTGGTACACATGCTAAATATCTACGAACAGAGGCTATCTAGACATGCTAGAGTTTATATTGCGATGTTGAAACTACCTGGATAGATCTGTGTGAGGGGATACACATCTCTGGAATAGGGAATCTTTTGGCATCCACCAATGTCTGTTTTGAGGATAACCCCGATGATGTGCGAGCATACATCAGAGCGATGTATATGCTCATATATTCCATATATGATTCCATTCCTATCACCAAATGGGTGAATTAAATGATATATCGTGGCACCAATGAGGGGACTGGTGCTTCCGGAGATGAGGAGTGCACAATTACGTGGCTCCTGAAGATGTAAGTCACTTTCCTTATTTTATTTGTAACTTGATTCCAGTTAAATATTTGTTACTCATGGAAATTACTTTCTTCATCCTATATCTTCCAAAGAAAGGAACTAATGAGGTTTATCCACCACAGTATAGCCCCGGTGGTACTGCCATCAGGGCTAATGAATCTCTTCACGAACCGAGTGAGATATCTCCAGGCCAGCAAACCATGGATGAGGAGTTAGACGTGACTCTTTATTCTCCAATTCCTATATTTCGAGATAATGATGTCAACACTCCCAAAAAGATGATGAAGCAAAGGCCTTGAAGGAAGAAGTCCATAGATAAACTCTTAATCAGTAGTGGTATGTCCTTCGGATAGTCATGAGTCTTACCCATGAAAATATTTCTCATACATCTTGGGATTACATGGCCTTCTTCAATTTCCCCTTTGAGTGAGAGGATTGACCCTCCTTTGAGGACGGCATAGGGTGCTGGTGAAGAATCACAAGTTCATGCTGACTTGGCTGCTCCTAATGAAGTGCCAGCATCTATTCCCAGTATCGTTGCTACTACTGCTGCAAGTAGAGAATAAATTTCTTTGGGTAAATTAACAATTCTTCATAAGATGTTGAATGAAAACATCAACTAACTTCCTTTATGTGATACTTTAGGTTCAACCCCTACACCAGAGCATTTGGCGGCCACTACAACTGATGACGTAATTTTATCTGATGAAGCTGTCTGGGGTCAGAGGATGCAAGATGAGGTTCACCAAGAAGACACATCAAATGCTCCCACCGGTGATACTAACCAGGAATATGAGATATCATTGGATGAAATGATGAAACATGGCACATCTTTTGAATACTTTTTATATCATGTTAAATTACCATGTATTTTAGAATATTTTGTACATGAGTGTTATCCATAGTCGTGTTAAAATAAATTCTTACTACATATCTGACCATAATTTGTCAAAATGTGTAGTTCCATATGAGCAAGATGCTAAACTACCAATGCCTGAAGGGGGTATGGACAACCCTACTATTGTAGAGACACTAGCTCAAGTGGAGCTGAATCCAGTAGTTCTTCTTGAAACTTGTCCTGAAAATCCTATCGAATCTAGAAAAGATGGGGAGGATCCTTCTCATGCAGTTGATCTACCATTGGGTAAGAGATAACAATATTTCTAGCTACACATAATTTTCTAGAAACCTTAATCAACTTTTTTTATCCTTTGAAAACATACCAAAACATTCAATTGACTATGCAAAGCTGTCAATTTCAGTTGCTAGATCTGGAGGTGGAGTCTCAGCCACCGCCCCAACAGGAATAGAATGTGAAGTAACAGGGGTCAGGGGGGAAGGAGAAGAATAAGGAACTTCTTTAAGTGGATTAATTTCAGATTATATCCCCCCTGTGATAGTGATGATGAATCAGACCAAGAGGTACAAAAGGTGCTCCAATTTTCACGTCGCAAGGCATGGAAGAACATATGAAAGATCATATCTGAAGTGCATCTTGAAGACCTGCCATTGAAGATCCCCCGACTATCAAACATGTTTGTCCTGTTGGGACTTGGTGGTTTTGGATATCAAGAGGTCCATGTTGTGGTGATATAAGTCATTTTAAGGAGGGAGCAGGAGTATAGGTACCATCAAGAACTGACCAGAGTAAGGTTGTTAACCAATGTCAGAAAATTTGAGGTTGTGGTGTCTCGAGCTAAAGCTGAACATGCTTCCAAGTTGAAGAAAATTAAGCATAAAATCAAGGAAAAATTTGTCTAGAAGAAGCACCTTCAACAACAGTTAGAAGATGTTACTGGGGAACTTGACCAACTTAACAATTCATTGAAATAAGTTCAAACAAATGGTATGAAATCCATTGTAGATGCCATGAAATCACTCCATCAAGCTGAGATGAGTGAAGCTGGTTGAGTGCATGAACTTCAGGTGGTTGCTGATGATGCTTGGGATACCATAAGTCAAATGAAGAGTTATGTTGAAATTATTTTGTAATCCCTGAAAAATAGAAGAGACTCTAGTCTATGGATTTCCTTCTAACTCTTGTGCATCAATGAAAAACACCTTCATCTTCAATAATTTATGCATTCCTTCTTTTTCTATCTGATTAAAATTTTACCCATGCCAATGGGCCTAGTAATCATAGTTTGATTTTTTATAGGATTATAAAAATATCCCTATAAACTATGAGTCTTTTTATTGCTCAATATTACCTAAATCATACAAAATGTATATTTAGTGAGCTATTACTTGACTTTTGTTCGGATTTCTCTTGTCTTTTGAGGTAAGTTTAATGTCATGCATGTCAGACATAAAAAAAGGCTAATGTTTAAGGTTGAATAGCTTTGACCAAATGGATTAAAATTTTCTCAATTAGTTGATAATTTTTCTGAAAACATATTACCACACTCAATTATGGGGGAAAACATGTAATTTATGATTTAAGAAATTTTGAATCTGAGTAATGATTTGAAAAAGGGCCAATAGGCATTAGATGAAGTATTTCCTAATAGTGAAGTTGCCATTATTTAACAAACACATTAGGGGGTTGAATTATGCAGGGCCACCTAAGGACGTTGACTGTATAGTCAAATAATATTATCTTTTGGCTGACAGGTCCATTATGTAGACTACTTATGCAAGTCCACCTAAGGGCACGTGCTGCATAGTCAGGCAAAAGAACTCTCAAAAATTTTAATTTTCTATTGCTAATAAAATAGTGAAAGTTTATAGAGATTCAAATTTTCCAAATCATAGAGTCTACTGTATGGAGGGAGGTACTTAAATATGGAGAGGATATTTCCAATCAATATTGTCTAAGAATTGAATGAATGTCACTCTTGTGAAGGTCTGTCCCAAATGTAGGGAAGGGAAATATAAACCACAGACTTGAATACTTTCAGATCGTGAAAAAGAGTATGGGACAAATATGTTAAGGATAAATATTTTGGTGGATCCCTACATATTTTCACTAAGACGAATAAGGACAAAATAGGTTTTCCTCTAAAGAATGAAGTTACCACTATTTGAAAAACCTGTTAGGGGGTCAAATTATGCAAGGCCACCTAAGGGAATTGGTTGCATAGTCAAATAATAGTATCTTTCAGCTGACAGGTCATTTCTGTAGACTACTTATGCAAGGCTACCTAAGGGAACATGCTGCATATTCAGGAAAAAGTATACTCAGGTATCAGAAATTTTGTGACCTGAAGTCATGAAAATGGTTTTGGAGATATGGAAGTATTTAAGGATAGGAGTATGACACATCAAAATGGGAATCATTCAATGCATTTAGAGATACACAGAACAATGCTAACCATAATCATGTTGTGGCTGGGTCCTAAATTGAGATGTTGGACTTCACTATATATCTCATTAGAATGAGAATAAAGCCATATATATTTCTTGAAATACAGTTTAATGTCATGTGGGATGAGAGTACGGGATATCTTAGTTTAGGGTCATAGAGATCAGACCATAATAATGAATACATAGTGTGGGTTTTATAAAACTGATGTGAATGAAGACCAGGGTTTTCATACGACATTCATGTTTTCACAGGGGGACTTTTCAACTAAAGTTCTGAAAGTGAAACTTGGGGTTAGGCCCAAAGAATTGGGGCTGGATTCGAGTGACTCTCGAACGTTCCTACATATCCCATAAGGATGGTAATCAAGCCACACGTAGTTTTAGAAATACCATTTATAAAGATTTGGTTCATACATTTGAAGGGTGAAAGGGAACATTAGTGCAATGATGGTTTGACCCAAGATTAAAGGATCAGGTATTTCCATGTATGCACATATTCTTTGGAGTATAACATGATTGGAGATCAATGTAAATAATGATTCCCTCTTAGGTGAGGGTGTCAAAGAATGTTTTAGGTTATTTTCGTACAAGAAAAAAGTATGAAATAGTTTAAAATCCTATAGCAAGGATGATGGTGAACAAATGTAAAAAATAATGGTTCAGGGGACAACTTTTTTAATCAACATCGTATGAGATGGAGGTCAACCGAAGTGAAGAAATTGGTTTTGGGCTTGATCTTCAGGAGGTTGCCTACGTACCCAGCCTAGAAGGCAAGGATCAAAGTCTGCGTAGTTCAATTGAAGAATTAATTGGTGATCAAGTTGTTCATGAGCACAACAACCTAAAAAATGGTTTTGGGACTTAGGCATGGTTAGTGGCCCAGATATGGTGTTGTGGTTGAAGTTTACTCTAATCTCACATGGGTCATACTCGGTGTGAGAAAAAAGAGATAGCAACAACCTTAATGATGCACAGTTTAACATCTTGATGGATGAAATGGGAACAATATAGTTTAACATCATGTTGGCTGATGGAGTGTTGTATAGTTTATCGTCATATAGCTAGGACATATTAGGTACTTTTTCATAGTTTAATGTCCTGTAGGATGAAGAGGTGCACAGTTTAACGTCCTATATCTAGGACTATGGTTATGCAGTTTAACGTCTTGCTGGACGTGATGAGGACCAATACAGTTTAACATCATGTTGGAAGATGGGGTAATTTGCAGTTTAATGTCATGCAATAAGGAAAAAAGAGAGAGTTGTGTTGTTTAAAGTCATATAGATAGGAAAAAAGAGAAGATTATGAAGTTCAAAGTCTTGTAGTAAGTACTTTGGGGACTGTGCAGTTTAATGTCATGCAGTAAGGACAACACAATTTAATGTCATGTGGGACGAAATGGGGACAATACAGTTTAATTTCATGTTGGATGATGGAGTTTTGTATAGTTTAGCTTCATATAGCTTGGACATCACAGTTTGACATCATGTTGGGCGTATAAGTTTTTTGTTACACAAAATACTTCTTCATGAATCTGGCATTGGTTGGAGTAGTGAGGATTTCACCATCCATTGAGTTTAAAGAATAAGCTTCATTGGAGTAGACCGTATATATTGAGTAATGTCCTACCCATTTTGGAACAAGATTTGGAGGTTTCTTTCCTAGTATCATTGGAGTACTGATAACCAATACCAATTCTCCCTGAATGAATGAACGAAGATGAACTTTTTTGTTGAAAGCTCATGCTATTCGATTCTGATAGACTTCCAAGTGATGTAGGGTTCACATTATTTTCTCATCAAATCCTTCCAATTCATTCAAACACTTTTGAGATTGTTCATCTGTAGAAGACTGATCACAAATGGCTACTCTGAGCGAAGGTAATTGAACTTCAATGGGAAAGACTACTTCTGTTCTATATACCAATGAATATGTAGTTGACTGCGTTGCAGTGCGGGTGGTGGTTCGATAAGCCTATAAAGCATGAAAGAGTTTCTCATGCCATGATTTCTTATCTTTACCCACAATATTATGCAGTATGATTGAAAGAATCTTACAGGAGGCTTATATTTGGCCATTGGCTGGTGCATGATACCGAGATGAATGGTTGGATTTGATGTTTTATTCTTGATACATCTTCCTTACCTCGGATGAACAAAATTTTGTGTCATTGTACATCAATATGGTATGAGGGACACCAAATCTGGTAATGATGTTAGACTTGATGAAGCTAAAAATGATTTTAGAACTAACTTCATTGAGAGTTATTTCCTCTTCCCATTTGTAAAAGAAGTCATTAGAAGTAAGAATACACTTAAACTGCTTGGCTGTGGCTGAAGGGTAAGGTCCCACTACATCCATTTCCCATGTGGAAAATGGCCATGATTATTTAGCTGTATGAAGAAACTATGGGGGTTGATGAATGAAGTTGGCACATACATTTCATGAATGACACTTCTTCATGAAATCAACACAATATTGTATCATTGAATGCTAAAAGTATCCAAGACATCGATTTTGATCAAACTGTCTATGTCCAGACTGGTGGGCACCACAGAGTCCTGCATGTACTTCTTTCATGACAGCCATTGTCTCTTCACCATCAATGCATCTAAAGAGAACTCCATCAAAACCTCTTTTGTAGAGATTTTTTTCTAGGTAATTAGGTCTATCATAAAGAGTAAAATTGACCACACATTTCCGGATTTGTACTTTCTCAACTCTATCAGGTTGGAGTGTTCCATTTTGAAGGTATTCCCTGATAGGTATCATCCATCCTGTAGTGTGACCATATGGTTCAGAAATTGGACTAATTTCATTGATTTCCTATTTTCATGTTTGAACATAAGGTGAAATTGTACGACGGTGGGAAATACTGCTGATTGTCTCGTCTTTATTTGGATCTACCTAGGTCATGTCTATATTAGCCAGTGCATCAGATTGGGAATTTTGTGATCGAGGGACATAAGAAAATGTCGGTTCCAAAGGAAATTCCACCATTAACTCTCTAATGTAATCATACAAAGGGATTAACTCTTCTTTTCTAATGGAATAATCTCCATTGAATTGTTTGATTACCACTTATGAATCACCTTTCACCTTTAAGTGATTCACGTGTGCTTGAAGCGCCAACTCCAATCCGGTGATGAGTGCTTGATATTATTCTTCATTGATTGTACCGCCTTCCCACAATAAGATGGAATAAGGTAGCACCACCTTTTTCGAAGAAATGATAAAAATTCCTACCCAAACTTAGTTGAATTTAGAATCTTCCATTTTCTTCCCTGTTGGACTTCTGGAAGCACCATCAATGTACATTTCCCATGTTTGAAGATTATCTTGAATAGAAAAGACTTCCTCATCAGGATGTTCAATATCTAGAGATGTATCTTCTACTAAAGGGATTTCAACAAGGAAATCATCCCAAGAATGGACCTTTATTCCCTTTTGAGACACATACTGGATATCAAATTGCTACAAAATAACAGCCCACCTTGCCAGATGTCCTGTAAGCATTGGACGACTAACGATGAATTTGAGCGGGTTATTGCGAGATACCAATTGGACCTCATGATGTTGCAGGTAGTGACTCGATTTCTGAACAACAAAGATTAATTCTAGGCAGCACTTTTCAATACTTGAATATCGTGTTTTTTCTTTAATCATAGTCCGATTGAGATAGAAAAGGTTGTTTTCATTCCCAGCATCATTCTTTTGGGCAAGGAAGGCACCCAATGATCACTATGATGCTATCACATAAATAATAAGTGGTCTTCCTTCAACTGGTGGAATTAATACTGGTTTACTTAAGAGATATTTCATGAGAATATTGAATGCTTCTTGACATTCTTCATTCCACTGGTAAGTGACTCCCGTATTCATGAATTTGGTGAAGGGTAAACTTTTTCCTACCAGATTGGCGATGAAATGCTGAATATAGGTCTAATTTTCCTTGAATTCATCTCAATTCCTTCAAATTTCAAGGAGGTGACATACCAAGGATTGACTTTGTCTTCTCAGGATCGACTTGGATACCATGATGGTGTACAAAAAATCCAAGAAATTTCCCTGAGGTTACCCCAAAAGCACATTTTAACGGGTTCATCTTCAAATTGTTTTGTCAAAGTTTGTGGAATATGATTTCCAAATCAGCCAAGTGATTAGAAAGTTGTCTGTATTTAATCACCAAATTTTCCACATAACATTCAACAAACTTCACTAAAAAGGTTTTGAAGATAAGATGCATGGCACGCTGATAAGTTGCGCCTGCATTCTTCAAGACAATGGGAATTACTCGATAGAAAAACACACCCTAAGGAGCTTTGAAGGCTATAGATTATTCATCTTCTGGAGCCATTCATATTTGATTATACCCTGAATATCCATCCTGAGGGAAAGTTCTTCATAGCCAGCTGTTACATCAATGAAGAGTTCTGTGATCCGAACTGGAAAATCGTCCTTCGGAAAATGCCGATTAAGATCTTTGAAATCAATGAAAACTCTAATTTGTTCATTCATCTTTTTCACATGGACAATATTAGCCAGGCACATGGGATATTGAACTTCTCTGATGAAGTTAGCTTTGATAAGCTTATCCACTTCAGCTTCAATTTTGGAAGCATAAGTTGGGTGTGTTCTTCTTGCGGCTTGCTTGAATCATCAATGTTCTTCTGGAAAACCCAAATGATGAGTAGAAACATCACGATCAAGGAAAGGCATCTCTGTATAGTTCCAAGAAAAAATATCTCGATTTTATGTTAAAAATTAAATATACATTTTTTTCTCGTCAAGATTCATTTCCACAAAAATTAAAGTGGGGCGTGGATCTTCTTTTGTACCCAGATTTATTTCTCTGAGTTCATCCACAGTGGTAGAGATAACCTCTTCAAATGCTAGAGGAGCATCCCTGATATCTTCCTCTTCTTCTTCAACATGTATTATTTCTTCTATTTCTACTTGCATAGTAGATGATGAAGCATAATTTCCATGATCAAGAGAGATATTAAAATTTGAAAATAATGAAGAAAAGGCTACCATTTTGGACCCTATTGATGATGAATGGTCTTCCTTGGGTAATAAGGATGAGATTATGGATTGAGAATCGACATCATAGTTCATCTCTGACATTGCTATAACTTCTTCTGTCCTAGTTGGCGAAGTATAGACTTGCTGGATTTTAGAGGATGAAATGAATACATCTCCATTTGAGCTTTCATCATTGCTTGGTGAATCACCTATTTCTCCCATGTTGTTTGGCTTGATTTCCAAACATGAAATTATGGATGTTTCCATAAGAGTATTTGGATTTGGGTCTATCCTGTCAATTTGACTGATAGGAAACACATAATCTGTACTCACATGTATGAATGGGTTTACTGGAATCTTTTCCAAACCAAATGGAGCATTAAATTTAGTAACCTCCCTTATTGTGGATTTCTCCTTTCCCTCCATGTGATAGAATTCCTCCTCAATGTATTGAGATTCACATGATTTGAATGGGGATTTTTCACCATAGAATGTCCCAATATGGCCATTGAAATAATATTTAAGACATTGATGGTATGATGAAGGTATAGCGGCATGTTGATGTAGCCAAGGTCTTCCATGAAAAATGTTGAAATTTGTGTCATGACGAAAAACCATGGAATCTGAATTGTATACAAGATCTCCAAACTGAGTTTTGAGTGTGGTCTCGCCTAGAGGTTCTTGTTCATTTTTATCATATCCTTGCAACATAAAAGTTGAAGGAGATAAATTAGGTTCGGTGAGGCCAAATCGACGAAGTTTATGAATGGGGATGAGGTTGAATCTTGAACCATTATCAATGAAAGTTCTTTGGATGTCTACATCATTGACCTTTACAGATAAATAGAAATGTATAATATTTATATGCAAAAAATCATCTCCATCTTCATCTGGGAAAGATATCACTGCACGACATTGTGCAGGATTATTATCTACATTTGCAGACTTCATCAGTAGCAATTTCAGTTTCGAATTCTTGAGGACTTGAAAAAGCCTCAATGAGTGCCTCCCGAAGAACCTTTGATAGATTCAAGGAATCCAGAATTGATAACTTGGCCGGTACTGGGGTCAAATGCTTCAAGATGGCATACATTTGGTCCAAAGTTCTGTGTTTCCCAACAGGAACATGTGGTTTCATTGGTTCCTTAGAAGTTGATGCTTCTTGTATCAGGGTAAGAGTTAGAAAGAATCCTAGATTTGGAATATTAGACCAACTAGGTCTATTTAATTATTGTGAGGAAGAAGGAGTAACCTCCAACAGATCCTCCAAAATAATTGTGCCAGGACTAAATCTTCCATGCATGGAAAAACTTTTTTGTTTCTTTTGAGCCCGCTGAAGGGCTATTCCATGAGTTTCTGATGCATATACAATTCTAGAAGGGGTAGAAATGGAATAGTGGATTATGGGATATCAATGTCTTCCTCTATATCCAAGACCTCTGGAGCTCCCTTTAATTCCTCTGTTTGATACAGGGAATTCAGGCCTATCAAGATCGAAACTGTGACTGGCATATGGATCTGTTATGTGAATCATGTTAACAGAACCAAAGATCAACTCTTCATCTGATGAAGACTCTGCCTGATTATCCAGTTTAGGTTTTTCCGTTTGGTGCGGCGGTGCACATGGCTTTGAAGTTGATGGAATAAAATCTGCCAGAGTCAAAGACAACTTAGGCTTTGACACGATCTCATCTTCTTCTAACTTATCTTCCTTCTTGGAATTATGTTTTTTCTTTGAGGATTTTTCTTTTTATGAAGTATGTTTTGCTGTGGCATTCATAGAAGAAGACACAATTAGTTTCTTTAATTACATTCGTAAAATGGTATGAGTTCAGTTGATCATTTTTCTGACCATCCAATCATCATATTTCTGCGAATTTTTTCTTTTGACTTCTTGCCACTCTCCTTCTTCCTCTGGATTTTTAGCAGTAACACAAGCTACATGAGATAAAGAACTATTCATTTTGACTTTCCCCGAGTCCACCATTTTTTCAGGAGGTCATTGAACACAAAACAGTCCGGAATGGTATGCCCCAACATCTGATGAAATGAGAAATAGTTGGGATGGTATTCATCTCCTTCCTTGTTCGGCCTTTTGGGCCGTGAAAATTGAACCAAATTATTTTCCAGAACCGAAATGAAGTAACCAGGAAATTGTTCATTTCGGAAATAATAAACTTTTCTCATTAACTCCTCAAAATATTTCAGTATTTGATCTATTTGATCATCATGACAAAACATCATCTGTTGTTGGCGCTCAGGTTGTGGAGACCTTCGATAAGATAAAGGTTTTGAAGTAGAAGAAGGTACAGGTGCTTGTTTAAGCATAACTGTTGCAGTATCTGCTCTACAGATTCTCCTTCCTGGAGCTGATGAAATTACACAAGTTTTATCCTTAGTCTTTGTAAGAGAGTCTCCAATCTACTGAGTGATCAAAGTAAGGTCTCGAAACCCTCCTTTGTATTTCACAGGGATAAATATTGTGCGTAATTCATCACGCAAATTTTACACACATATTGAAAACAATTCTTCTTGAGGGAGTGATATGCTTAGGGAATATGTTAATCCCTTCCAGTGAGCAATGAAATCTGAAACCCTTTCATTCTCCATTTTCATACAATTTGTAAGATCAAAAACTATTTTCTTTGGCAATGTTGAGCTGAATTTAAAAAGGAATATTTGGTGGAGATCTTCCCACACGGTAATTGAATGGGATTGAAAGATTGTATACCAGACAAAATCAGGACCTTGTAATGACTGTAAACAAGAGTTGAGCTAAACTGATTCTTGTTGATGAGGGGTTCCCATCATAGGATCACAACGAGAAAAAAAATTTGTTAAGTGTTTCTCTGGGTCTCCCAAACCATTAAAGATTGGGAATGTGGTACTTGAAAAATTTTATGGGGGAGGAATTGCATCAACCCATTCAGGGAAAGATCTCTTTTATGGTTGAATTTTTGCATGATTTCCCTCCATATCTTCCAACTGGGATGTTAATGACACAATGGTATCTATTAAATTTTTATAAACATCCGGTTGTGCGTGGACCTGAGTAGGTGCAGCAACTGGAGCTTGGACAGATGTGCTGGCTGGTACTGCAACTAATGGTAGCACCGCCGATTGTTGTTGTGCATGACCAATAGGATTTGACCTGTGAGGGTGTACTGGAAAAAAAGGATACTCTTGATCCATCTCAGTAGCCACAATAAATTCCCTTGGCTTATTGACTCCAACATGCTTAGAGGAAGACTCCCCTGAAGTAGTTCTGCATTCAACTTCCTTAATTCCATCATTTTTTCCTCTTGTTGTGTGATCCTTTTCTTTAGTGAGAGTGATTGACCTTCTCCAAAGGAAGGTCATGTAACCCTATTCTTTCCTTTCCCCTTGTTGATCGCCTTTTGGAAAGGGGGATGTTGGTTATTTAAAGTAATACCTACATTCTGGGCAATCCTTTGATTTCGTGTACGCACACCTTCTTCATTTGTGTCTGTGTGAACAACTTCGTGATCATGAACCTCTTCATATGGTCCCTCTGTGTGAGCCTCATGTTCTAGAGGATCAGAAACAATAGCATTGATGACATTTATTGATGCATAATGCATTTCATCCCTTCTATCAGCATTTCTGTGATACTGTCTCTTTCCATGTCCCTGATGAGAAACTGCCTTCTGTTGAGTTGATCCCTCAGGAACTTCTTGATGAACCGTAATTTGGGGGGAATCTCCTGATAATTCATCTCTTCATTCATCTTGTGGATTCTTCCCTAATCGAGAGAAGACTAAATTTCTCTAAGGAAGAGATTTCGGATTTGACAAATTCCCCAGTCTGTTGGACTGGTGCTGTTCATGATGTTCCTGCTCAACTCCTCGAATCCAATTTGTTGATTCTGAGGGTTGGGTTAAAAGAGTCCCCAGTCTGGCGAGCTGCGATGGTTCTTGAGTTTCTACATATGAGACTTTCTTAAAATCTCTCCCGATCTTGCGGACTTTAGTCTGGAAATTGGCTGGATGGATCAACATACATCCACTAAAATCACCTGGCTCAAATGACCGTTGGATGATTTCTGGCACTTCTCTCACCTAATGATGCAACCGCTCTAAACGAAAATGCAATTTGATATTATCATTTAACTGATGCAACAGTAATTCAACAACTTGTTCTTTGTATGCCTGGCATTGGGAATAACTAGTTGGGGCATGTTCCTGAGCAAGTCTTTGATTACAAACAAAACCAATTGGCTATGGACGTCTATGGGCAATAAAATTGAATGAGACCATTTTTGGAAGGTTTTGTTGACTAGAGATCACAGTGAAATGTAGTGCTCCAGGAACACCCCATACCCTGATATGAATACCAGATGGGGCATTGGAAATTAACTGGTGTAATCATTTGTGTGCGCCAAGGTATGAACGCAGAAGGGCTCTCTGCTTCTTTTCAGCCTTCAGATGTTGAGAAACTGAGAGAGATGCCAAATCAATTTGGCATTGTAACCCTTATATTCTCTTGAATGGATTTTCATATTCACCATAAGATCATATTTTTTCTTTCTGGTGACAAAGTGTTTTTCGAATGTTGAGACAAATATCGTGAATGCAATCTTTCGTCAACATCTCTGGAATGTCATACTGAGATTCAGCCAAAGGCCAAAACATGACTGGCACATCACCTTTGACCAATTGATTTCTCATATTCATTATTTCATCTTTATCATTCAATGATGATTCTTATACCTGATTAGACCAGAGATAGTTCTTCCTTGTTGCTTCATCAGATTCAACAAGATTGATAGAGAATTCATTTATCAAACTAGAAGATGAATGACCTAGGGGTGGTTCGGAGAATGAACTACACCCCTGGCTATCTTCTTATTGAGAAATTATTTCATCTGCTAGCGGTAATGCATCAGACATGACTGGATTCACTTTTTCATGTTCCTCAAGATAAGAGGGCTTTGTCGTTACTACATTATCCTTTGATGAATTTCCCATGAAATGTAAATTAATACCACGGGGAGGGATTTTGTAGCTAAATTCATCATCATGGGGAGGACAACCATGGTGGGTTACAGAAAAGGATGAAACCTTTTTCTCCTTGATCTTCTAGCCACATAAAGGGTTCTTATAGATCTCATCTAAAGTTGATACTTTGAGATTGACCAAACTGTCATGAAGTAAGCCTTCATGAGGAAGTGTCTGATGAAGACCTTAAGAATTAATGTTCCCAATATTGGGAAATGATAGAGTAGAATCATGAGTTCCAACAGATAATTGTCTGAGGGCTTCACGAGCTTCATCATCGAGAAAGGCCTTATTACAGGTCGGCTCTTGATATCTTGACTATGCTGAATGGGTCTTTTTATTAGCCGCCTTATAACTCACTTTAGGAACCAATTGTTGAAAAAATGATTATTATGGGCAGGTGTATGTGCCTGCTCAGGAGAAATAGTCCGGATAGGCTGATTATCTCCATTAAAATCAGGTGTATGTGCCTGACTTGATTGTCAGTATGGCATGGGGGAGTATTCCCCACAACCCTCTTGGACTGGAACAGAGCTATGTATCTTTTTTGGAGTGATATGTTGATGTTTCACACAACTGGTAGGGACAGATTTGCATTTCTTTCAATGTGATGCTGCTAAAGATGTTATAATATTCTGACAGGCATCCATAATATGAGCATGTATTTTCTTTTTCTCTTTCACCATTTTCAAAATGTTCTTGGTGGCTTTATTTCCCGGAATGGGAATATACACTCATTCCACTCTTGGATTAGGTGTGTATTCCTGCTATTGTCCCCCTTTTCATATAAGCGAATTTTGACAGTACTCATGTGTGGGGGTAAAGAGTTGAGTTTGATCCTAATTAGTCGTCAGAGCTTTCTGACTGACTTCTCTGGATGCTAAAAAATGAGACTGTTGGCAGGCTTGATGAACATTGGAAGGTGTATGTGCCTATTTTGTATTCCTTGTCAAGTATGGATGATGATTTTCCTTTAATATTGGTATACGAGACTGCTGGCAGAATTGTTGATTGTAAATAGGTGTATGTTCCTGCTTATAAGTTGCCACCATATTAGATTGGCGGCCTTCTTTGGTTGTAGTCAGACGAGCCTGCTAACAAGCTGATGAGTAATAAACAGGTGTATATACCTACCTATAATACTCCACTGGAATTTCCTGATGGGATCGGCGTGTTGCTGCCAGACGAGTCTGCTGGGCAGTAACATCAGGACAAACAGGTGTATATGCCCTCTTGTTGCTGGCCATCAAGTTGGCTTCATGGACTTCTCTAGAGGGTGAAGAAGTATGAACCTTCTCCCTATTGACCATATTTCACATCTGGTGGTTCTCCTTGTGTGCTCGGGTCTGGGGGACCTGAGCTGAACCCCTAAAGGTGATACCCTCATCATGTTGAGGGAACACTACCGCACGAGTCTGGTAGCGAATGTTGATGGGAGCCCTCGGGAAGGACTCCTACCTCCTGGAATTGAGCCCTTGAGTGACCTTCTCATTCAACTCCCCATAATATGGGAGGGACTGGTGATTGCATTTTTGGGATAACAACTCGAAACGGTTGGAGACGGTGGTTGGCACCACCTGCTTATTGATCACTCGACGTTGCTGTCCAGACAACCATGGTGAATTATTGACATAGAAGGCTTGTCGAGCGGCCTCCAGAGTCGGAATGGTACCATGTTGACGGTATTCCCTATCCAGTTCATTTGATACATAGCGTTGAAGACAGAGAGTATGTGATATCATCCTCAGAGCCGACGACGATCTAGCAGGAGTAGCGGCAGTTGCATTCACAGGTGTGATCTTTATAGAAGCCATTTCTGTAACGCAGAGAGATATTGGAAACAAGTTCCTATTTGATATAACAGACATAATCAAGATAATTTCGGCCACTACAACTTTTGGATGAGCACATATGCTATTGATTGTTTTTTTGGCCCTCTCATTGAGTTTAAATTGGGGCCTAACATATAATTAAAACATCATTTTAACTTGGTTAAGGATTCACGTCGAGTTCATCATTTTTTGTTTCCTATAGAAATAGGTATGACCTTGTTTGTTTAAGGCTCAATCATTCCAATTGGTTTCTAACGGGTTTGTTCGTAGAACTGGAAATATCCAATGATTCTATATCCATTTGGACCGACTTTCTTAAGGTAGGTTCTCATTAGTTATCAACCAATGAGGCTTAAGAATCTGCATTGGTCGAGATGATGGGAGGTCAGACTCATCATGCCTTTTGGGGGGGAATTATTGTCTACTCCGAGACTCTCTTTATAGATTTGAGTTATGTTCATGAATCCTTATTAAATTACCAAGTATGAAAATTAGATTTCCTTTAGATATTTCAATCAATGATTGATATGTATGAGATTTAGAGAATCTTTTATATGTATTTGAGGTTCTTCGTCGATAGAGAATCATCTGTATTTGTTAGAGATTCTTAGTCAATGGTATCATTCAACACATTATATAGAACTCTCTTGGTCATTATGATAACCATACTAGTTTTAAATCCACTTAGTGGGGCAGTTGATGTTAATTGTCGTTCAGAAGGACATGGATTTTTTTAGAGTTGGGATCATACCCGTAGATGGGCTACCAACGTATCCATGTTTAGATAAGGAATCAGAACCTGTGTAGTTCGAGTGAAGATGTATGAGGTTTATGCATGATTTATGGCCCACAAAAATATTTCATAATTACTTTTACACTCTTATCTCACATGAGTCATGCTTGGAGTAAGATACAAGAGGTATTAGTAAAACCTTATGAATGTTCCACGAAATATGAAATCATAAAAAAAATTGGGGCTTATGTATGTATGACTCGCCAGATAGATGAGGATTGAGATTTACTTCAGTGAAGAAACCCGGGAACAAGGTCCATAAAGTTATATGTGATTTATGGAGGTTTGGATACATAACTTATGGATTACTCTTGAAAAGGATGCCCAAATTAGAGGAGACTTACGATTGGGTTTTACACCTGAGAAGGAAGCCCAAATCAAAAGTAAATTAAGACTGGGGTTTACTCATAAAGAGGAGGCCCAGATTAAGGGGAATTTTGACTGGGGATTACTCATGAAAAGGAGGCCCAGGTTAAGAGGACTTGAGACTTTAGGTATTACTATTGAGGAGGATACCAAAGTTTAAGGAAAATAATGTCTGGGGCTTAGTCCTGATGAGGATGCCCATGTTAATGGAACTTGGCCTGGGGATTACTCTTGAAAAGGAGGCCCGCGTTTGGGAACTTGGGGCTTACTCCTTAGGAGGATGCCCAAATTAAATATCTTCTCATATTCAAAGGAAGAGGTTGAATGAATGAAATCTCAAAACATAGGGACATAAAGATATGTAAATAACTAGGTTTTGGGATATGTTCAATAGAATTACTTTCAGCAAAGGAATCCAACAAATGAACTATGAAAAAAATGGATTTGAAGAGGATTTTGAAGGCTAAATCTTGAAGAGGAGAGGAGGATTTGATGAAAAGAGTTGAATAGGCAGGAGGGGAACCCAAAAATAGGTAGGCACACATGTCCTGTTCGGGTGCGCATGTACTGGTCATGCAAGTATACTTACATGACACATGGTTACTTGCACGCTAGTTAGAAAATAGGGTATTACTTGGACGAGAGTTAGATCAAGCCCTTAGTATTATCCCTACAGGCTTCCAAAAGTGTTGCATGCATTTTTTGGTGTAGGGATAAGGTGGCGTGCAAGTGTCTTCATTTCCCTTAAGGGTTAGAAACTTGGGTGCGCAAGTGTGAATGAATTTCAACACTTAGGCCTTATTCCCCCTCTTTAGATCTTCCATTCTAAGTAAGAAATTACCTTAGAAGTGTTAGGAAGACTTCAAGTAGAGACTAGGGCACCGAGAGCTTAAATATGGCTTTTGGAATTTTTCGTCCCCGGAATGGGGGGCCCACATTGGGTATTTATAGGCTACTGAAGACCTTGGGTGAAAATCAAATAGGGTGTGCAAGTCACCTGCACGCCCAATATGTGGCACGCAAGTATACTTGCGCTACCATGATGAAACATGCACAACCCATTCTTAACCAAATGCTTGTTCATTCCTCTGTCAATTTCTGACGTTTCTTCAAAGGATGAATCTCTTTGTGCTAAGTTATTCCCCTTTGCCAGTTGTTAGACTTTGTGACAGAAAGGAGTGTCAACAAACCCCAAATAAATTCTAAAAACTATAAAAGGACAAAAACCCCAAAGAACCCATAAAACCCATAAAACCCCTAAAAATGAAAAACCATACGAAAAACACCTAAAATATTTAAAAACTAAAAAAACAATAAAAAAAATTTAAAAATCCCTTAAAACCATTAAGACCTAATAAAACCCTAAAATCCCTAAAATCCATAAGAACCATTTAACCCCTAAAACGGTATTAAAAAATAAATTAAAAACCAAACCCAGCCCCCATAAATCCTGGAAAACCATAAATATCCTCAAAACCCTCTACAACCCCCTACAACCCCTAAAAATAAAGAAACACCCTATGATCCACAAAATTGCATTAAAACCCCAACTACCTTAAAACTCTAGAAATGATAAATAAATCAATAACTAACTAAAAACCCTAAAAAAATTTCTAAAAAATTAAAAACCCCAAAAACCTATAAAAACCCTAAAAATACCTAAAACCCTAAAATAAATTAAACCGTAAAAAACCTAAAAACAATTAAAACCATAAAAACCCTAAAACCATTAAAACTGATAAAAACCCTAACACCACTAAAACCCCTAATTGCGCTAAAAATCCTAAAAACAACTAAAGACCTACAAACACAAAAAAGTACTAAATCGAACAAAAACCATAAAAACCTAAAAAAGCTTAAAAATACAAAATACACTAAATACCCAAAAATCCACTAAAGGACCATAAAAACCCAAAAACCGGAAAAAAACCAAAAAACCCAAAAAAAACCAAAAAAAACCCAAAATCCCATGAAACTCTAATAACCAAAAAAACATTATAAATTATAAGAACCCTAAAAAAACTAGAACCCTAAAACCCATAAGACACCACAGAACCCCTAAAACATCTTAAAAGACCATAAAATCTGAGAGGAGCATAAAAATCCAAAATAATCTAAAAGAACATAAAGTCCTTTAAAACCCCGAATATATACTAAATACCATAATAATAAAATAAAATAAAAACCCATAATACCCTAAAATATTATAAAATACCTTGAAACCCAAAATGACTCTAAAATCTTAAAAACCATAAAGGTCCTTAGAAACCAAAAAAAATTCAAATGACTAAACCCCAAATAACCAAAAAAATACCTAAACAAACCTAAGAACCATAAAACTTTAAATGACCCTAAACAGACTAAAAAATTCAAATGACTATAGAAATCCTAAGGGACCCTAAAACCCCTAAAAATACTAAAACCCTAAAAATCCTAAAAACCCATAAAAACCCACAAACCCCCTAAAACCCTACGAGATCTAAGAAAACAATAAAAACTCATAATTCCTCTAAAACTCCCTCAACGAACATAAAAATCCATAAATATCCCCAAATATTTAAAACCACAGATACATTTGAATTCCCTAAAAACCACAACCCCCCCTAAAACAGTTAAACACCTTAAAAACCTAAAATACCATAAAACCCTATAGAAATCCAAAAGACAACTAAAACACCTAAAACCCTAAAAATGCTTAAAATCGAAAAACTCATAGAAACTATAAAAACCCTAAAGCCCTAAAATCTCAAAAACAGGAAAACCATAAAAAACCAAAAAAACAAAAAAAATACCCTAAGGGCTATAAAAACCCTAAACAAGAAACCACAAAAAACCCATAACCCCTAATGGACACAAAACCCCACTAAATGCCCCTAAAAACACTAAAAAACCTAAAACCACAAAAAACCATAAATGACCCTGAAACCATACGGACCCCAAGAAACACAAAAACTCCTAAAAGAGCTTAAAAATGATAAACCCCCTAAAAACCCTATAACCCCAAATATATTTAAAAAAACCCAAAGGAACCTATAAGCCCTAAAAATATTAAAAGAAACCCAAAAATGTAAAAAAACATAAAAACCCTAACACCCTAAAAAACCCTAATGATCCATTAAAACAATAGAAACCCAAAAAAATATAAATCCCCTAAAACCATTAAAATAATTAAAATTCAAAAAATCATTTAAAACTATAATATACCTTAAGAACCCAATAATCCTAAAATTCATGAAATCCCTAAAACCACTAAAAACCCTTAAAAACCAAAAAACCTATTAAAAACCTAAAACCCCAAAAACCCCTCGAAATCCTTGAAAACCCCCAAAAAACCTAAAACCACTAAAAACATATAAAAATATTAAAAAATTACCCACAAAACCAAAAAAATCCAAAAAACCCAAAAAATGATTTTTAAGACAAAAAAATTAAAATCCCTAAAACCCTAAGAAACACTCAATAACCATAAATCCTAAAAAACCCAAAACCCAAAACCCAAAAAAACCTAAAAACCCAAAAAACCAAAAAAACCCTTTAAAAACACATAGGACCCAAATGCCTCATATATAAACCTAAAAATTTAAAAAGGACCTAAAAACCAACAGAAATGGAAAAACCACAAAAAACCCTATAAAAACACATAAACCCCAAAAATCATTTAAAAATCCATAAACCCCTAAATACCCTAAAAAATGAAAAACATAAAATAATCCAAAACATCTAAAACCATCTAAAAACCTTAAAGACCTCTAAATCCTATGAGAACCCTAAATCCTTAAAAACTCAAATAAACCCTAAAACTCGTAAAAAAATAAAACCCTAAAAATAGTAATAACCCCAGTAAAACCCCCAAATTTCCCTTAAACCTTGAAAATACTAACATCTCAAAAACCACCTAAATACTACTAAAAACCCCTATAATCCTCTTAAAACCCCTAAAAATCACTAAAAACAGTAAAAAATATAAAAAAACAACCCTAAGATACATAAAAAACATAATACCCTAAAAACACTAAGAACCCTAAAATCCTTTAAAAACATTAAAACCCCAAAACAACTCTTAAAATCATAAGAATCCCTGAATAAACTAAAAATAATAAAACCCCTAAAATCCCAAGAAGCAATAAGATACCTAATGACCACCAATAACCCTAGAAAACCATAAAAACCCATTAAAATCCTTAAAACCCTAAGATCCATAAAAACATAATAACCCTAAATACACTAAATAGCCTAAAAACCCTAAAAATCCAAAAGGTCCATAAAAAAAGAAAAAACTATAAATCCCCATAGAACCCTAAGAAATACCAAGAATCCCAAGAAAATCTAATAATAACTAAAAAACATAAAAACCATGAAACACTAAATTATCTTAAAACCCATAAAAGACAACTAAACTCTATTGAAAAACCTAAAAATTCTAAAAAAAATCCCTAAAACCCAAAAAACCAAAAAACACCAAAGAATCCCAAAGATCCCTAAAATCCCTAAAAACCCTCAATACACCATCTAACACACAAAAGCACTATGAAATCCTTAAAATTAAAAAAATTAGAACAACTCAAAAACATCAAAAAATACCTTAAACCCCTAAAAATCATAAAAAAAACCAGGCCCAATAAAAACCGTAAAAAACCTAAAAAACCGATAATCCATAAAACCCATAAAAATTGTAAAAAAATTTAAAATACCTATGTAAAAAATTAAAAAACTAAAATAATAAAGGCCATAAAAGTCCAAAAATCCATAAACTAACCCTAAAAACCCCAAAATTCCCTAAAACCACTGAAAACCCTATAAAATATCCAAAATACCAAAAACCCCTTAAAACACAAAACACACCAAATGACCTCAAAAATTCCCAATAAAATAATATATAATATAAAATTACCTTAAAACCAATAAATATTAGAGAAAATAAAAATAACTAAAAACCTCTAAAATGGTAAAAATTCATAAAAATACAAAAAATACCTAAAACCCATAAAAACAGTAAAAATTGAGAAAACACTAAAACCCCATAAAACCAAAACATCAATTAATAAACACTAAAATCAATAGAAACTAAAATAACGGAGATAGAGCTCTTGATGAGGGATCTCTTGAGGGCCCCTTGACAGCGCTATCCATCGTTCCCCCTCCTCCCCCATCTACATGTGAGGGATTTCCACTACCTCCTTGTAATGCTTAGGATCAGACCTTTGTTCTATTCTTTGCTCCCAGATTTCTACCTAGACTCTGTCGGATTAATATTATCCATGTGTTTCTAGACCTTTACAAAGGGCGTCAACATTTATCACTCTCATATTCTGAGTTCAATAAGGCTTCCTCGCTCAATAACTTGACTCTGGTTGTCCAATTTGTGAATCGATGACCCTCGGTGGACTCCTTTGATAGATTCGTTTTTGGATCTTGGAATTTATAGGATTGAGATATGGTTGGGTTTCTCGATGGCTGACACATCATGGTTATATTTTCAATGGAAGACGATTTTATCCACACCTGGTCTTTGGATCCTCAATGCAACAATGGTGCCAAATTCTTTCTCATTTGGTGTAGTTTTGATAATCATATAAACCACAACTCACCTTTTATTTCTTCATGGGTAAGATTTCCAAAAATTTGTCTCCCATTTCAAAATAATTCTATCATTTATATGATCACGAACCTTGTGGGACAGTATTACTGTTCAGATAGCCAGACACAGGTGGTTTTTCATCCAGTGGCTCCAAGGGTTTGTGTTGATGTTGATGTCTCAAAGCTGCTGATTGAGTATGTATGGATAACTGTTGGATAGGAATTTTAGTATAATGAGTTGGTGATTTTTTAATCATATGATGAGTTTTCTTCCTCTTGTAAAAATCTAGTCCATTACAACACTACTTTCTGGAATGGGGGAAGAAATGCATGGGTTGCAGTGTTGGCCCACAGAGTCTCTAGTACTAAGCAGGTTGAACGTGTGGTTGTACCCTTGGTGGATGAATGGGGCACCATTATGACAGGGAGTAATCCTTTTATGAATATATAACATCTTTATAAGGGTTTGAGTGAAGCTGAGGAAGTTACTAGCATCTTGAGGGAAGGCCCCAAGGTTATGGTTGGTGCGGGGGTCGTGTAGGATTGTGTTGGAGTCTCGAATTCGGTGTCTCAAGTGTGTAAATGATAGCATGATGGAGGGATAAAATATTATAATCTAGGAAACCAAATGCTTGTGGGTCATGAGCAGGTCGGTAGTATGGATGGGTTGGATGATGCTGTGAAAATGGGTAGTGCATTGCAGCAACTTTATGGAGTTTCTTTGAGAAAAATGCCCAATTTGGTTGTTTCATTAGGCGAGGGGGTGGAGGTCAATGTTGACCATAAATTAAAAGAATCCCATATAGGTTACAACATTTAATCCACAAGTCGATGACATAATTAGGAGTCATAAATATACATAGGAATTGTTATGCCTTCTAAGGTTTATCCAATGTTGAGTAAGTATATGATCATGTGTGGTTATGATCCCATTCAATAGAGTGGTGTTTCTTTTGGTATTGCAAGGGAAACTCTAAATGATATTTTGGTACATGATCTACCTCTGAATCAATCTTTACAAGATGGTTCTACTGAACATGTGGCCTGGATGACTCATCCTATAATTGGGTGAGAGTAGGGTGTTTATGCTGAGCAGGAGAAGAATGATGTGCAGGTCACCCATCTGAATGGTGGTGGTGAGCACGATCTGAGTGAGGGAAATGTGGTGGGGGAGCTACAGGCCTTGAAGATGATCCCCTATGCAAAGATGGATGGAGTTTCTAATGGAAATGTGATAGGCCCTTGTATGGGGGCATCCTAATGGATCAGAGGGGATCATAGGATGCAAGATTTTAGGATGGAGATTCTCGGGAAAACTCGTGTTGTCCAGTTCTAGGAGAGATGGAACAGGAGGACGACGATGTTCACCCACAGGGATAGATAGAATTTGTTGGGGATGATAACAAGGATGATGGCAGAAGCCCATCTAGTGGTGGGTTTTTACATGGGAAGGAAAACAAGAATGGGGGTTACTATACCCCGCCAAGTGGTTTTCAAGGAATTATTACTCTGAACCTCTATATCCCACAGTCACCATCGCCTCCTCTAAGTCCTCCAAAAAAAATTTATGATACCAAGTGAGGCCAACATTCTATGGAGAAACAAAAACATAGAGACACATATTGGGAACTTTTATGTGGCTAGAATCTGAATGGGAGATGATGGATGATTATATAGCTTCTTAAAATGGTGTGGATGGTAATCCTTTTGATTTTGTTGTAGAGGTATATCCCTTTGACATGTAGATTGTTCTAGTTGTGGATTGTTTGACTCTTCCCTTTCTTTTTGTGTCTCTTTTTTTCTCAGGGTTTTTGGGTGTGGGTTGATTGAGTCCGCCCCTCCCTTTTCTGTTGTGTCTTTTTTCCTAATAATTTGGGGGGGGGTAGGAATAGCATATCCCTACACCTTCACCGTCATAAAATATAAAAATACAATAAAACCACCAAAAAATAGTAAAACCCCATGAAAAACCTAAAACCCCAAAGATACATAGAACAATAAAAACCGAAAAAAATAATTAGATTCTCAAAAAAACTAAAACCCCTCAAAATGATAAAAACCTAAAAAACCCCAAAACCATTAAAAATATGAAAAATCACCAAATCCTTACAAAACATTATCGAAAACCAGAAAATACTGTGAAATCCTTATGAAAATTTTAAAAACACCTAATATCCATAAAAATGATAAAAACTATAAAACCCCAAAAATCCATAAAAACCTGAAAACCCAAAAAAACATAAAAAGGTTAAAAATCCTATAAAACACAGAACCCCTAGAAATTAAAAGAAACAATTTGAACACCTAAAAACTTTTAAATAACCATAAAATCCACTAAAATATCTTGACTCCGTGAAAACTCTAAAAACCCTAAAACTACCAAAATACACTAAAACTATAAAAACCATAAAACACCTTAAATACCAATTAAAAACCCATAAAAACCCTAAAACTGCTAAAAACCATAAAACCCTAAAAACTGCTATAACCCCGAAAAGACCATAAACATCCTAAAAACCTAATAAGCAATAAAAAACAAAAAAATAATCATAAAAACCCTTAAAACCAAAAATAATCTAAATTAATCAAAAAAACCTCAACAACCCTAAGACACCTAAAAAACCAAAACTCTTAAAGAATCCTAAAAACATCCAAAAACTCTAAAACCCCTAGAACCCTCTAAAACACTTAAAACCCAAAAAAAATCCCTAAAATGAACATATCATTTACACTATAAAGCCCCTAAAACCCCATAATAACCCTAAAAATTGATTATTTTCTAAAAACCCAAAAACAATAATAATATAAAAAAATAAAAATCATAAAAAACATAAAAACCTGAAATTAAACTAAAAGTATTAAAGTATAAAAAAACGTAAATCCCTAAAGGACCCTAACAAATGAAAACCCTTAAAACACTAAAAACCATTAAACCCCCTAAACATACCTAAAAACCCTTAAACACTAATAACTCTAAAACTGTTAAAACCGCTAAGACACTGAAAAACATTGAATGATCCTGAAAACCATAAAATACAGAAAAACCCCTAAAGACCATAAAACCCTTAAAACTCTAAAATACATCTGAAACGCTAAAAACTAAAAAATAATAAATATCATAAAGCCCTAAAAACACAAAACCCCAAAAAACACAAAAAGACCTTAAAACACTAATAAACATAAAAACCCTAAAAACCTTAATACCTAAAATCCCTAAAATCCCAAGAAAATCCCTAAAACACCCTAAATCACATAAAACTGATTAAAAACCTAAATTCATAAATACCTAAAAATACTAAAAATCATGAAAAACCATCAAAACACATTAAAACCCTAAAAACTGTTCAAGATCCAAAAAACACTAGAAACCCAAAAAACCATAAAGACCCTAAAAGATCCTATAAGACCTTAAAAAAATTAATACCATAAAATACAAGAAAGGCCATAAAATACCCTAAACCACAAGAAGACTATTGAAGACCCTAAAAGACCCTTAAGGACCATAAAACGCTAAAAATATTAAAACACCCCCAATATGAAAAAAACCCAAAAGGGGAGTTAAAAAACACTAAAGGACCCCAAAAACCCTAAATGGACCCTAGAAACTATAAAGGAACCTAAAACCCTTCATAAAATAAATGCCCAAAAACCCATAAAACTGTATATTATTTTTAAAATACAAAAAACACTTCAAAAATTCCTAATACACCTACAAAATCAAAAAATAAACTAAAACCCATAAAAATTATGTGATCCTGAAAACTAAAAAAACCCTAAATGCCCCTAAAACCATAAAACACCCAAAACCCCTATAACCCTAAAAACCCTAAAAAACCATAAAAACCCTAAAAACCTTAAAAACCCTAAAAACCATAAAAAAACTAAAAACTTTAATAACTAAAATACCCTCAAAAACCCATAAAACCCCTAAAAACCATAAGACACTATTAAAATCCAAAAAACCCCAAAAACCCCTAAAAACCTAAAAATCCCTAAAACCCCTAAAACCCCTAAAATTAATAAAAACAACATACAACCCCAAAAAATTTGATAAAAACAAAAACACAAAAACCCTCCTACAAAACACTAAAAATACTAAAAAAAATTAAAAATTATAAACAACCCTAAAGAACCTACAAAACATAAAAACCCATAATGATTTAAACATCCCTAAAAACCCAAAATCCCCAAAAACCTGTAAAATAACTATACACCTAAAGACATTTAAAACCCCAAAAAACCCTAAAAGGCCTAATCAATTCTAAAAACCTAAAACCCCCAAAATAATTTAGGACCCTAAAACACATGAAAAACAACGAATCCATTAAAAATCCTAAATGACCCTAAAAATCTAAAAGACCATAAAAACCTTAAAAGTCACTTAAAACCCTTTAAGTACCCCAAAACACCCTAAAACTCCTAAATACTTAAAATACACATAAAATCAATAAAAACCTAAATACCCATAAACCCCCTAGAAAACAAAAAAACACCCTAAAACACTAAATACCCTAGAAACCCCAAAAATCATATAACAAATATAAAACCCTAAAAATCCTAAAATATCTGAAAAATCCTAAAATATTTGAGAAATCCAAAAAATGGAATTACCCCAAAAAACCCAAAAACCTAATAACTCTAGAAAAAATATGAAAAATAAAATATACCCTTAAACTCATTTAAAAAATAACAAGCCTAAGACACTAATATCCCAAAAACATCGTAAAACCCTAAAAACTCTAAAACACCTAAAAACACATGAAAACACCTAAACATCCTAAAACAATCGTAAGAAAACCTTACCAAACCCTAAAAACACTATGAAACAGCTAAAATTACTATAAAACCATGACAACCCATAATAAACTATAAACCCCATAAAAGCCTATCAAACTAAAAAAACCTTTAAAAAGTACCTTAAAAATTTCGATAAATAATAAAAAATATCTATAACCCCAATCCCTAAAATCCTAGAAAAATATACAACTAAAAAAATACCAATTTATACCAAATAACCAACCAAGACCTAAAAAAGACATAAAAACCCAAAAAATTCATAAAAACACTTAACCATATATCCTACAAAGTAAAACTGAAACCCTATACTCTAAAAACATTAAGATTTCTAAAAACACTAAACCCTATAACCTAAACACTAAAACTGAAATCATACACCCTATGCCCTTACCTTACACCCTAAAACCCTAACCATACTCCTGAAACCCTATACTCTACACCTGAGATGCTAAAACATACACTTTATACCTTACAAACTATACACTAAACCCAAAAATCAACAACCTAAACCCTATACCATGCACCCTTAACCATAAACCCTAAACCCTAAAATCTATAACCTAAATCCAAAACCCTAAAGCCTACATGATTACCATTATACCCTTTAACATAAATCATATTCTATCCCTCAAAAACCCCAAAACCAACCCCCTTAACCTTACAACCTACACCCCAAAACCTATACTCTAAACCAAAAATGTTATACCCTACACCCAATACACTATTCCCTAAACCAAAACCCCTACTCCCTAAACCCTATAAATTTTACCCCAAACCCCAAACCATAAACCCTAGAACAAATTAAATAAACCCTAAAACATGTACCTTACACCCATACACCAGCATAATATTTAGGTTTTGTGGGGGGTTAATTTAGGAGACCATTATTTAGCAGCATTTGTAGAACCATTTATCATTTCCCAAATTATAGTCTTTATAATTTCCACATTAGTAAAAAAATATTTATCTTTCCCCCTAGATCCACCCTATACACCCTCTCATCCCATGTTGTCCATGCTCCCTTATTCCCACATCCTCATTATGATTCCCAATGTCTAGTCACCATCAAGCCCCACCCCTTCATATCCTTGATCTCGAGCCCCCAACATGCCCACCTCCATGTAATGCTACCCACAAAATTTTAATTTTTAAAATGTATGAATCTAATTAAAAACATGTGTCTAGGGGGCCAAACCAACTTAAGAACCTCCAAATTCCCTGATATTAGAGAAAAACAATAGTATAATGAATTTTGAATAATTGATCTGAATAAAAGTCAATAAGACATTCAATTTTCTCAAGATGATACCAAATAAATTTATATTGTTTTAAAATTACAAAATGTGAATTTAATGGTTAGATCTATAGAGAATGACATTATAATGACGTGAAATCTTAAAAAACATATTATTTTTATTATTTTCATGAACAAGTAGAAAAAATTCCCATCAGACATGAATTCTTCCTGGAATGACTGAATATGAAGTTATTAATGGTTTGACACCCACAGAAATGTGTTTCTAAGTCTCAAAATAACCAAATAATATATTAATTCAGTGAAATTAAAAGAAAATCACTATAAAATGAATTTTGGAATGGGTGACTAAAGATGCACTATTAGTGTCATAAAATACCAAGGGATCTGTCTAATGGATAATTGTATGAAAAAACCTAACGATGATATGAAATGCTAAGAAACTCTTATTTTTAATATTTTTTATGTTAATGAAAATAAGGTATATCAATAACACATGTAGTCTACTCATAACAACCGAATATGTAGTTTTTATATGTTTAACCCCCTTTAAAAAAATTCCCAGGGTCAAAACAAACTGAATGACATTTTAATGTTTTGAAAAAAAATACAATAGTGATTTGAGAAATAGTGGATTAGAAGGAATATCAATATGATATTCTATATTCATATGATGGATCAATGTTCATTTTGTTGTTTCAAAACACCAATACAAGCGGTTAATAGTCGGAAACATAGAAAACAACCTCTGAATGATGTGAAGTCTCAATAATCTAGTATTATTAATTTTTATGTGTTGAATTAGACTAATTATCAATCAAACATGTGTTCTACCTAAAACATTTGAATTTTAAATTTGTAATCATTTAAATACCATTAAAAACATGTGTTTGGGGGTAAAACCCCAAAAAAATATTAATTCCTAGAAATCATGCAATGATTACCATAAAAATATTTTTTAAATTTTTTATTATTTTGGATGCTAATCCTTTGTCTCATTTTACTAGGATGACCGAAAATGCAATTTTGGTGCTATAAAACACCAAAAACCATGTTTAATGGTAAAATCCATTGAAAATGACCATGGAATTATGTGAAAGAATAGAAAAACAATTATATTCCTACTTTGGATGGGTATGATCATACATTATGTAAATAGAAAGTCCAATATACATATAATGACCAAATATGTGATTTTTAATGTTTTTTCTCCCTTAAAAAATCATCTATGTGCGTCAAAAGAAACATAAAGACTTCCAAATATTGTGAAATTAGAAGAAAATAATCATTCAGTGAGTTTTGAAATGGTTCAATAGAAAACAATTGAATATGTGGTGTCTCTTTCTCAGGATGACTTGAAATTCATTTTTTTTGTTTTAAAACACCAAGACTATGTTTAACAGTCAGATTACTAGAAAGAGACCACAAAATGATTTGAAATCATATAGAACCCATATTATTGTTATTTTTGATATGTATGATTATATGGAACATCAATAATGAATAATAGTTTCCCATAATTACTCAATATGTAGTTTTTAATGTTTTGGTGCCCATAAAAACATGCTTCAGTGGGTCAACCCAATCAAATGACCTCTGAATGCCCTGAAAATATAGGAAAACAACCATTGATTCAATTATTTAATGATCAATTAGACGGAACATATAATTCAAGGTTTTATTCAAAAGAGATAAATGAAAACAAACTTGTAGTGTAACGAGACAACAAAACATGTTTCTAATGATCATATTCATAGAAAACAGACTTGGAATATGGTGAAATCACAAGACAACCAAATTAGGATTATTTGTGATGAGTATGAGTGGGTGGAATGTCATTCGGAATTTTGGACTACCTAGAACAACTGAATAATAAGTTTTAAATTTTACAGAAATGATTATAAACTATTAATATATATTCAAAACCAAATGACTTCAGACTATTATAATAAGATTAAATTGAAATACTCTACTAAATTTCAAATATCAGTTTGATTTTTTTCCTCTACAAATTAGTTTATTAATATTTTTCATATGAATTTTTATTTACTGATATATGTGGAGCATGGAAGGTTATTCGAGAAAGAATATTTGGAGCTTACAATTTTAAATATTTTAGATATACTTATTGAATTTTATAATTTTGTTATTTTTTAGGTTTATTATGTTTTATTATTATTTTTTTATAAAAATTATAAAATCTATAGTGGTCCCTTTAGGCTGGACCAAGGGGACCTATATCATCCTCAATATGGTGACATCTATAGTGGTTCCCTATAGAAACTTCCAAATGGTGGTCAATTTACAGTACCTCAAGCAGGTCTATAACATTCCACAATTGGAATATGCTATAGCTATTAGTGAAAGGACAAAAGCATTTGTTGTTTGGAAGTTTATGTGCGGCCACTATTGGTCTTTAATGAAAGTTTTTTCCATTCAATGAAGGCCTTTTTTTCTACTAGTGTAAACAAGATTTCGTACACCCTAAACTTGAAACACTAACCCTGCAATATAAAACATATACCCTACACCCTATACCGTAAATCCAAAATAATATACCGTAAACCCAAAACCCAAAACCAAAAACCCAAAACCCGGTACGCTAAGCCCTATACCCTACACCTTAATCCCAAAACCCTATAATATAAACCATATAATCTACACCCTAACCTCTAAACCATACACACTACACCCTATAACCTACATCTAAAATGGTAAACCCAACACCCAACACCCAAATCCCAAAACCCCATGCCCTAAACCCAAAATCGTACACCCTAAACCCTTTAACCTACACCCAAACCCCCTAATACTGACACCCTAAACTGTACACCCTACACCCTATACCTTATACCCTACACCCTACTCCCTAAAACCAAAAAGAGAAAAAACAACCCTAAAACCACCTAAAACCCATAAAACATTTGAATAAACCATAAATGATCCTAGAAACACCAAAATACTTAAAAACCATTAAAACTAATAAAATCCATAAAACCCTTAAAAACTCTAAAAAGCATTAAACAAATAAAATCCCAAAACCACTAGAAAACCCACAAATAATATAAAAACTATTCAAACCTGTAACCCATTTCCCTAGAAAAAACATCGAAACCATAAAACCCCAAAGAAAACCATAAAAAACACTAAAAAGTTGTATAAATTCATAAAACTCTAAAAACCTAAAAACCAATTAAAAATCCTAAAAACATAAATGCACTAAAAACACATAAAATAAACTAAAAAACCTTAAAAACCTAAAAACCTAAAAACCCCAAAACCCTAATAAAAATAAAATACCCCAAAACCCTAATAACCATAAATATCCCTAAAACCCCTAAAACCCTAAAACACCATAAATCCATCAAAAACACTAAAATCCACAAATAAAATTAAAACCTAAAAATCCCATTAACCACCTAAACCCCTAAAAAGCAAGAAAACATTAAAAACCCTTAAAAACATTTAATAATTTCAAAAACTTTATAAAACACTAACCCCCTTGGAAAACCTTAAACCGAAAAACACCTTAAAAATAATAAAAATCCTAAAAGGCATAGAAACTCAAAAAAAACCAGAAAAGACCCTAAAACACCTATAAACTATAAACCCCACTAAAAACCACACACAATACTGTAAAAACACTCTATTCCAATGTAACTATACATTAAGTTTTACAAAACCATTGTTATAGGGCCCTTATACCAATGGTTTTCACAAACTATTATTATTGTCCTGTTTAGAGACTGATTTCCCAATGGATTCAGAAACATATTAGGATAAATCCAACCTATCCCAATGGTTTGAGTAAACCATTGGGATACGATCTTTTCTACAGATCTATCCCAACAGTTTACTAAAACCATTGGGATACACAGTCTATCCCAATTGGTTTTTAAAACCATTGGTAAATTTGTCCCCAAATACACAGCACACCTCCATTTTTTTACTCAGCCCACGTGTTGCCCAATACTAGAACTCCCCTCTTCCCCATCATGGATACCTTCTTCCCACCAGTAAATCGATCTTGATTCAAGATAATTTTTTGAATGTATTTTTTTTTGTGTTTTGATTTACCCTAAAGGACTTCTCTTTTATTCTTTCCAGCGTGTGAACCATTCTTTCCAACCAAGGATCCATATTTTAGTAATTTTTGTTATTCCAATTCAAATAGGTAATATATAACAAAGTTATATGTTCCTCCTCCATTTATTTTTCCTTTTTTTATTCATACTTATTTTATGATAGGGTTGTTTTTTGTTTCATGTTTTCATCAAGAATCTATTATAAAATCTATGTTTTGTAAGACAAATTATGAAATGATAGAAATTTTATTTTAAAATAAAATAAAAGAGAGGAGCTAAAAATCTAGTGGAAGGCATCTTTTGTAGGATTCACCACACAAATGAGGTGAAATTTTTAGACAATGGACTATTTAATGAAATAATTCCATAAGATTAACTAAATTTGAAGGATAAGTACTATGGTATGATGATATGTTAAATTTTTTAGTAATCTCTCATATTATATAATATATAATCCAACAAAAAAAATTTATACTAAATATTATATCATAGTTTTAGTTTTGATAAATCCGTATATATAGAATTTATATAATGAATAAATGATCGACATATGTTTCCCAAAAATGAGGTATAAATCATGTTATAATTTTATAATAATTTGTCTTGTGGAGGTTACATTGATCCTTAATTAACTTCTAGGAATGTTGGTAAATATATAATATATTATCCCTAACTTTTTAAGGGTGGTTTTGAGTTTTATAAGATATATGAGTAGTGAAAATTCACTAGAAATATATGTAAGAGAAAATAAATAATTCCGTGACCAATGTTTTTCTATGTTAAGTATTTGATGTATGGGGTATAGACTTTATAAAACCATTTACCAAGTAATTTCAATATTGAAACATATTTCTATTAACTGACTATGTTTCAAAATGTGTGAAATCCAAGTGGAAAAAATTGATTATTCCACTATTGTTCATACTTTTTTGAGTAATACTATCTTTTGTAATTTAGAATCCTACAAGAAATCACTGGTGATGGATGAACCCACTGTCACTATAGGTGCATGTATGTTTTGATGAGGAAGTATAGAGTGCACCACAATACTTCAACACCTTACCATCCACAATCCTATACACTAATTGAATTTTTTAAAATTGATATTAATGGAATCTTGGAACGGAAAGTAATGTCAAATAGAAAAAATATGAGAAAAAGGTTGGAAGACACCTCTTGGTTTTATTTAATAGATAAAAAACCCTCAAATGGAATGAGCGCATAATAATTTATCAATTTGAATAATTACCATATGCATGTAGATATAGAACATAAATATTATTTAGAAGTTAAAGAGATAAATATTGATATAGAAAAGGATGGATATGAAATCTGACTACATAAGAAAGAACATACCAAATTAAAGAGACAATAATTTGTAAATTACAGAATTTACAAGGAGATAATTGGAGCAACACAAAACCTTATGATTTAATAAAGTGACTTCCCAGCCATAAAAAATATATTTCCCTAGAACTCATGAACAAAATTAATGGATGGTGAACTTACTTCCATAGGGGAAGGCCTATTGACCATCACTAATGGGTATCTATTTCATGTTGTTTAGATTGTTAATAAAGGATAAATGATGAAATTTGTTATCAATGGAAATAGGCTAAATAAGTATATCAACAATATGATACTAATACTAGTTGAAAAGAAAACACTACTCCAATCCTCCTACTAATGATATCTTAGGATATACCAAAACAACTAAACTTAATTGAAATTACTAGATTTGACCCATGTAGACTTGATTAGTCCCAAAAAACCCTATATTGCATCAAACTGAACTAAAATAAATATAATTGAACTAAATTGAACCTATGTAAAATAAATTCTATAGTAATGATAAAAATGAACTAAGTTAAACAATTTTCAATTACATGAAGAAAAACATTTATATATAGATTTTTTTGTCTTTCTTATTATGATTATCATATAGATTAGTGTGTTAGTTATGGTTTTATATAATGTGAGAAATTCTCATTTACATAAATGTATTTTTGAATAATCATAAATATTATTTAATTTCTTTCATGAAATGACTTAATACATTTTTTACAGAATGTATTGAAGTTGTATATATGAAACCAATGGGATCTCAAGCAATTTTCAAAACAATTTAGATAACTTTTTATTTTTTTCATTTTATAATTCTTTATATAGTTATCACATACACTTCCCATGTTATAATTTTTTTGGGATTACCTTGTTTGATCTATGAAGAAGTAAGATACCATATAACTAAAAATGGTTTTAAGAAAATCTACTATGTGTGGAATCACAGTGGTAGGAAAATGGAATCTCAAAATGCTGATGATCCAAATGAGAAGACTGGATTGGTTAATTTTTTATTTAACCAGTTTGAATATATACTTCATCATGATTAGGAAAGGATGTCAAACCAAGATGAATTCTATCCAAGCACACATGATGCATCTAATGAATATTATAATGTTGAAATGTTGGGAAAATTGAATGATGCAACCACAACTCTAGCATATTAGAAATTTGGTTAAATGAAAAATGATAGAATTTTTAATCTGATTGATTCATTTTAAAACCATGTATGATATTTATAATACTAACATCGATTAAATTATTAAATTATTGAAGGACATACTTCCATATTATGTTGAAATTCATTCAAAAAACTATATGTCATGGAATTTAGTTGAGGAACATGGATTTTTAAAAAAACAAAATTCTTGATTTTTCGAAAGACTGTAGATTATAATGGGAGGAAACTACTGAATGAAATGATTGTATAAAATGTGTAATATCATGATGGAATACAAAATATGATGGAACATCATCCCGTGTTCCATAAAAAATAATTTGGCACATTCCATTGATCCTTAAAATCCATAATATTTTCATGTATGATGAAATATATACAAAAATGCGAAGGAATGATAATGAGAGAAAGAAGAATAATGATGATTTGGTTCACCCTGTAGTTGGATTTTTATGAATGATATTTGATACTCGATATCTTGATTTTGTAGCTAACTTGCGTAATGTGAGGCTGGGCCTTTCATGTGACAGTTTTAATATTTATGGGAAGATGCTTACTTCCCACAACAATTGTCTAGTTTTCATACACATTTATAACATTCCCGATTGTGGTGTATGAAAAAACCATTCACTTTCATGAGTATACACATATCTGTACCTTCTGATCCTAGAAATAATATATATGTATGCATGAAAGCTTTAGTCAAAGATTTGAAACAAGATTTGGATGTGGTTTTACGCACATATAATTCACGTTTGAAAGACATTTCAGATATGTGTTCAACATATGGGGATGAACAATGATTTTCTTGATTATGAAATGATGTCTATATAGAGCATGAAGGGAAAACTATCCTATCTTATTTTTATGAAGAATACATGATCTAGAAGTCTAAAATATCAACATAGATTTAGTTTCATGGTAAATAAACAATTCCTTTCAATGGAACATCCATATAGATATAATCATTGATTATTTGACAATACCATGGAGACCGATGATCCACCTCAACATAGGTCTAAAAATAATGTGCTTAATGAATTGCAAGATTTTAGTTTTTCATTAGTGAATGGGAAAATTAAATCTTGAAAAAGGAATAATTTTTTCATTGATATCTATACCAATTATAATAATAGGATTATATTCTCTGAGATTCATTATTGTTCAACAAATTTGTTAAATAATTTATTATACATAATGCACTTTGAAAAGAATATATGTGAAATTTTGATGTCAATTATTCAAAAATTCATGCAAAATCCAAATAATAATTTATAATATTAGCCTGACTTGGTGGATTAGGGGATCTATCCAGAATTGCATATATTCTGTATCAGTGATAATAAATGGAAAGATCCATATGTTTATTATGTGAAAAGTAGAAAAAAACATTTTTTTTATTTAATAGAGACTATTAATGTTCTAGATGTCTATTAATGCAATATATCAAAATGGTTCAAATGAATATAGTTAAAGCTAAAATAATTCAAGACACATGATTACCATGTTCTTATGCGTTAGTTGGTTCCAATAGAAATCCCTCAACTTTTTTATAAAAATATATGGGTGATAGTTATTCAGTTGTTCCATTTTTTAAGGACCATTGTGCTTGGATTTTTCCAACGTATTTCGTGAATTATTTTTGTTAGAGAATCCATTAACTTTGTCTGGGTTATAAAAAATATTTCCTCCATCATTTTTTACATGCATGCTACATCTAACTATCCATATTTCAATGAAAATTATTCTCAGAGGACCTATTTCATTTCATTGGATGTATCCAACATATTGAAATTTGTACACATTTAAATCATATGTCCAGAATAGGAATCATCCTTAAGGTTCTCTGATGAAGAGTTACTAGGCTCAATAAAGTATGGATTTCTACTCAATGTATTTATCTGATCATACAACAGTAATGAAAATTACAATGAGAAATGGAGAAGAAAAGTATGAGAAAATTGAACCCAGTTTTCTATCACTTCCCTAAATAGGATAAATTATAGGATCATATACATTGACAACATTAATACATCAAGAGCAGGAGATGGCACATCACACAGTGTTGTTCAACTATGATTGTTTCAATGACTACATGATGTATTTTAATTGAACATGTATATATTATGTCATCTTTTGTATGTTAAAATATATTTTAAACTATTCTTATTTTTTTCTATATGGTTCATAATGAAATTATAAATAGAAATTGTAGTTCTTTATCATTGATACAAAGAGATAATTTTCATAGAAATTTTTTTTCTTCATAGTTGAAATTGAATGTAGAAATATTTTAATAATAAATAAATAAAATAAAAATATAATTAAGTTTTATATTCATTTATATTTCAATTGTTGAGTTTTGTTGTTGACTCTGTCTCTAAGGAAATAAGGTCTTTGTCTTTTGGTTCTAATACCGTGGTTCATGAATTTAAATCAATTTTGATCAATGGGTATAGTTTTATTATCACTGAAAGAGAAAAGAACATGAGAATAGAACATGATGGTGTTATGATAAATTCTACAATAGACTAATATTCCAGTTCATCTGATAATAGACCTCATTTAGAAAGTGTGTCTTTTTAAGAAATTGTTGAAAAAGATAATATTGGATTATTATTGTCAGGGTTGAGTAACTATGATTAAATTCCAGTGGTTTTATTCAACAATGAGGTATAGAACTTTTAATAATGATTTTGGATTTCAAGTTATTAACATGACTCACATTGTTACTACTGATGAACCATATGTGTTGGAATCAATGAAGAAACATGTTCTTACTGTAAAAGATCATCGTTGGCCTAAATTTTGAGTCATTATGAATGTAATTCCAAGGCATGTTTTTGATGATGGTGAGGATGGAATTTCCACCACCCCTGTTTCCATTGGCCCCAATCCATTTATTAATTATGATGATACCAATAGCTCAATTTTCAGAGTAGATTGTGAACTCAAAGGTGTGGTAGAAAATATGTAGAATCATCCATCTGTGTACTTAGTTTTATTGGATTAGGAATAATTTGGTAATTATGGTTGGAACTATTCAAAATTATTTAATATTGATTAAAAACATTTTTTTTTCCAAATTGAACTTAATTTTAATTTTCAATATTTCTTTGGATGCTATTTTATTTCAGATTCATTTTCTAATATTGAATTGAACTGTATCCAAACCTACAATACCATACACAACTGAAATAACTAAATTTGAATAGAAAACAACAGGAATTGAATTGGATATATTAAACTTATTGATATGAAAATAAAAACAAATTAAAATAAGTACCTGACCAAATAAATAGCTAAATTACCTAACCAAAATGATGAAAAAAATGACCTTAGACAAAGAAGTCATGTATCATATATAGTTTTGGGATACCCATTAGTTATTATTTTTGAATTAAATCCATATTTGTTTTGATATAATGGAAATTAAAACTATTTAGGAATAGTTAAAAAAATGGTGATGGGAAAACATCATCGAATGATTGATATGCACATTCCTCCATTAGTGTCTTTTGTGAGTATTTTTTTAAAATATATATATGTATACATATATCAATAACATATAACTTCATGGGATTAATTTTTTTTAAAAAAATTATGTAGTCTTAGGTGCCTTTTATTCCACGAGCAGCCTAGTAGTGGTCCCAGTACTCTGTCCGTTGGTATGAGGGGTGGGTGGGGGGTATGAGAGATAAGCACTCCAGTCAGTGTACTTGATTTGACCCTTCCCAACCCATTAACGTACCATCTTCTTCAAATTATGATTTTGTTGTGTCGTTAGGGACACATGGGATATTCAGGCCTCCCATGACTTCACCAGCCTTTACATCAGATCCTCCTCAACCATATTTACCCTACCCGATAGTGATTTCCACTCCTCATCTGTATCATGAATTTGGCCAGCCATCCATACCACCACTACTGGAATTTGGTCTTTTCCCAATGGTAGTATTCCAACGGTTTAGTTAAACCGTTGGTATAGTGAGCCTTTTCCTACGGTTTAATCAAACTGTTGGCAAAGGGAATTTCGGTGGACCCTTTCCCAACGGTTCACTGGAACCGTTGGGAAATGTGTGCCTTTTCCAATGGTTTTTATAAACCGTTGGCAAAGGTTTTCCCCAAATTCCAGATCGCAATCTCCTCTCCCCATTCGGACAGAGCCCTAATCTATTCGCTCTGCTGCTCTCGCGAACCCCATCTGACTCCACTGCTCTCGCGAATCCGAACACCAGCACACCCCATCCCAACAGGTACACCCCCATACGAATAGGTAAAATTTGATCTCAACCATATTGTTGTAGTTGTTTTAATGAATAGATTTTTTCTA
Organism: Viscum album; assembly: GCA_963277665.1. NCBI lineage: Eukaryota > Viridiplantae > Streptophyta > Magnoliopsida > Santalales > Viscaceae > Viscum > Viscum album. Next base: position 1,594,194,432 of record OY728120.1, read on the forward strand.
GGTGATTGGTTTACTTGATTATTGAAATTAATATCTAAATAGGATATTGTTTGTGTTTGTGAATACTTCTTTAATGTTTTTATATTCTATGTTTGGAAGGAGAGTGTTCAAAACATGTAAATCAGAGTTGGGGGAGGCTATCGTGAACGTTTACATGTTTTGGATAATGGATTGTGGGAATTATGGATTGTGTTCAAACCAATTTGATATGTTTTGGATAATGGATTGTGGGGGTAGGGGGTGTCCACGGGGGTGGGTGGGATGTCCACGGGGGTGGGCGGGGCTATCCACGGGGGTGGGAAAGGCTGTCCACGGGGGTGGGCGGGGCTGTCTAGGGGGTGTGGGCTGTCCTGGGGGTCTGGGTGGGTTGTCCTGGTGGGGGAGGGGTGTGTGGGGTGTCCAGGGGGGGTGGTATGTCTAGGTGGTGGTGGTGGGGTTGCAGGGGAGAGGGTGGGCTATTTGGGAGGGTGGGCGGGGCTATCAAGGGGGGGTACGGGGTGTCCAGGGGGGTACGGGGGTGGGCGGGTTGTCCACAAGGGTGGACGGGCTGTCCACGGGGGTGGTCGGGCTATCAAGGAGGGGTGGGCGGGCTGTCCAGGGGGGGTGGGTGGGCTGGCCACGGGGGGTAGGGGTGTCGAGGGGGGTGGGTGGGCTGTCCACGGGGGTGGTTGGGCTGTCTAGGGGGTAGGGGGCGTCCACGGGGGTGGGTGGGTTGTCCACAGGGGTAGGGGGGGCTATCCACGGGGGTGGGAAAGGCTGTCCATGGGGGTGGGCAGGGCTGTCCAGGGGGTGTGGGCTGTCTTGGGGGTCTGGGTGGGGTGTCCTGGTGGGGGAGGGGTGTGTGGGGTGTCTAGGGGGGTTGGTATGTCTAGGTGGTGGTGGTGGGGTTGCAGTGGAGGGGGGTGTGGGCTGTTTGGGAGGGTGGGCGGGGCTATCCAGGGGGGTACGGGGTGTCCAGGGGGGTACGAGGGTGGGAGGGCTATCCACAAGGGTGGACGGGCTGTCCATGGGGGTGGTCGGGCTGTCAAGGTGGGGTGGGCAGGCTGTCCTCTGCTCCCGTGCTCTCGCGAACCCCCCGTCCGAACATCATCGACCCCCGTCCGAATAGGTACACCCCCCATCCGAACAGGTAAAAATTGATCTCAATCAAGTTGTTGTAGTTGTTTTAATGAATTGATTTTTCGATTAATTAAAACATAAACACTATGGTTCCATTTTTATAGAAGCTTACATGCCAATGATGGAAAATTTTATAATGCATATAGATTCTATTATTTTTATATTTCTTCTCTTCTGGATATGTGTTGGTTTTCCACATGGAATGCCTTGACTATCTACTTAGCATGATAGAGGGTTTCTTTTGGAAATTTCCAATGGAAATTACATGATCCTATAAACATTTTGATGAATTTTCCTAACCTAGATGGATTGTCTGATGTTTCTCTAATGATCAAGGACGGAATGTTTGGAGGACATCACAAGTCCTGACTGGTTGATCCTAGAAGCAATTTCATGATAATTGATGTAATGCCTATAGGGAATCTCTTGATTTTGGTGATCTTCTCCATTTTCATCAAAAGACATGTTTAACACACTGGGAGGGAAACTCTAGAGTCAGTGTGACATGTCTTGAAGGGTGATTTATGTCCATAGTGACATGATTTGAGGACATCACATGACCTAGTTGGTGTGCCTGGAGGGTGTTAAGGGAGCCATCTAACATTCCTGACATTTAATATGAGACTGAGATAATATGTATTGGTTCCCCTATATAGAAGGAGATACATATCTATTGGAAAACATGTAGTCTGTATGGTAAGAATTAAAGTCTTTTCATTACAAGGGTGGCATATTCATGGGTGCAATCTGGTTTTATTTGACATGTCAAGGGGACATCAAATGATCAAAATAGGTTTCCAATGGAATGTATTGTGAATAGGATGAAATTTCCTAGTGCAATAAAATTTCATAGGTGATTCATGTTATGACCATTAGGGTCAACATATATTTCCTTCACCTTAGTCTCCCATATTTTAGTATTTCATCCATCCTTTTATCCCAAATTCCATATATTTAAACATTATTTTATTATATAATGTCTCAAATTATCTAAAATATGTGTTTGATGTTCTTCACGTGACCTATCATAATTCCTTCTCATAATCTATAGTGATCATGGGAAGATCCCATGTATGATTCATGATCACTCAAATTATTCTGCAGATCCTATATAATGGAAGCCCTACAGGATGTGAGATGATTATATCTATGAAATCTACTCAGGTGCCTGGTGAGGAAGTGAATATTAATTCAAAAAGGTAAATTGCATATGGGGATACCCTACTAATATGGTTATGGGATGATGCATGCTCTGATGTGATAACACATTAAGTTCTTGTTGGTTTTACATTTTCTCAATAACACATTAGTATGTTTTTTTCACATGTGTAGTTGATACCATGATTATTTTCCTCCTTTATCATTTACATAAATGTATTTTCTATTAAAGTTCAATCCTATTGAATTGTTTATGACAAAATGACTTATATGAATTCTTTTTACAAAATGGACAGAATTTGGATGTATGAAACCGATCGTATCTCAAGAGATTTTCAAAACAATTTGGAGAGCTTTATAGATTTTGCATTTCACAATGCTTCAGATAGTGGTCGCATACACTTCCCATGTTCCAATTGTGTTGGTAGACCTTGGTTGAGTCGTGAAGAAGTTAGCTACCACATAACCAAAAATGGTTTTCAAGAAAACTAATTTGTGTGGTATCACAATGGGGAGAAAATGAAATCTCAAATTGGTGATGATCGAAATGAAAGGACTGGAATGGAGAATTTGTTAGATGATCGATTTTCGTTTATTCGTCATCATGAAAAAGAAAGGATTTCGACTCAAGAAGACGTCTATTTGAGGACAACTGATGCATCTAGAGAAAATGATGATATTGATAGGGTGAAAAAATTGAATGATGCTGCCACGACTCCAGTATATCGACAATGCGATAAAATGAAAAAGCTGGAATTTTTAATCTGATTGTTTCATGGAAAAACTATGTATGGGATTTCTAATACAGCAATCGATTACATTCTTACCCTCTTGAAGGATTTACTTCCAGATGATGCAGATATTCCCTCAAACCACTATATGGCATTGAAGTTAGTTGAAGAACTTGGATTTTACAGAAACAAAATTCATGCTTGCCCGAGAGATTGCAGTTTATTATGGGAAGAAACTGCTGAACTAAATGAATGTATAAAATGTGGCACATCCCGCTGGAAGTCAAAATCTGATGGAACACCATCCCGCGTTCCACAGAAAGTAATGTGGCACTTTCCATTGATCCCCAGACTCCATAATCATTTTATGTCTGATGACATATCAATAAAAATGAGATGGCATGATACTGAGAGAAAGAAGACTAATGATGAGTTGGTTCATCCTGCAGATGGATTTTCATGGTAAAGATTTGATGCTCGACATCCTGATTTTGCAGCTGACGTGTGTAATGTGAGGCTGGGTCTTTCATGCGACGGTTTTAATCCGTTTGGGAAGATTCTTACTTCGCATAGCACATGGCCAGTTTTTATACACATTTATAATCTTCCCCAATGGTTGTGTATGAAAAAATATTTCACTTTCATGAGTATACTCATATCTGGTCCTTCTGATCCCAGCATTGATATTGATGTATACATGCAACCTTTAATAAAAGAGTTGAAACTTCTTTGGGATGTGGGTGTGAACACATACGATGCATGTTCAAAAGACATATTTCATATGCGTGCTGCGCTTATGTGGACGATCAATGATTTTCTGGCTTATGCAATGATGTCTGGATGGATCACGAAGGGAAAACTGTCATGTCCAGTTTGTATGAAAAATACACGATCCAGAAGACTGAAACATCGTTGTAGTTTCAGTTTTATGGGACATCGATGATTTTTGCCAAAGGATCATCCATATAGAATGAATCGTCGAAGATTTGATAATACTATAGAGACCGATGATCTACCTTAACGTATGTCTGGAACTGATGTGCTTAATGAATTGAAAGATTTCAGTTTTTCGTTCAGGAAGGGTCAAATGAAATCTGGAAAGAGAAAGAATGTTTCCACAGAAACCTGTTACAATTGGAGGAAGAAGAGTTTCTTTTTTGATTCGCATTATTGGTCAACCAATTTGCTACGTCATTTCTTATACATAATGAATATTGAAAAGAATATATGTGAAATGTTGCTTTCAGTTCTTCTAAATGTCAAGGGGAAGACAAAAGATGATTTACGATCTCGACGTGACTTGGTGGATTGGGGCATCAGACCAGAATTGCATCATGTGCGTATCAGTGAAAATAAATTGCAACTTCCATGTGCTTCTTATGTGATGACACCTACTGAAAAAAACAATTTCTGGAAGTATTAGAGACTATTAGAGTTCCTTATGGCTATTCAAGCAACGTATCTAAACGGGTCAACAAAAGAGAGTTGAAGCTAAAATCTTTGAAGACTCGTGATTATCACGTTCTACTGCATGAGTTGCTTCCAATAGCAATCCATCATCTTTTGTCCAATAATTTAATGGTGGGTGTTATTCGGTTGTTCCATTTGTTTAGAGATCATTGTGCTAAGAATTTGTTCAAGTCTTTCTTGAAAAAAATGTTGACATATGCCCCATTAATTTTGTGTGAGTTGGAGAAAATATTTCCCCGATCATTTTTCACATGCATGCTGCATCTGACTGTCCATATTCCAACTGAAATATTTCTCGGAGGACCTGTTTCTTTTCATTGGATGTATCCAACTAAAAGAAATATGTTCACATTAAAGTCTTATGTTCGAAACAAGAATCATCCCGAAGGTTCTATCGTGAACGGTTACTTATCTCAAGAATGTATGGATTTCTGTTCGATGTATTTGTCTGATCTTACTACAAGAATGAACAGACCAATGAGAAATGAAGAAGAACAATATGAGCAAATTGAACCCAATTTTCCATCACTTCCTCAAACATGAGGAATTCCTGGATCATATACATTGAAGAAATTAAGCCATGAAGAGCGGTAGATGGCACATCACACAGTTTTGTTCAACATTGATTTGTTTGATGACTATATCAGGTAACAAAATTGAATATGTATATCTTACATATATATCTGTTAAACTATTCATGTTTTTTTATCTACAGGGAACATAAAACAATGATAAATAGGAAGCATCATTCTTTATCTTTGAGAAGGAGAGAGACTTTTCATAGCAAAGAGTTTTCTACTTGGTTAAAATTGAAGGTAAAAATATTACTGTTTAAATTAATTATTTCAATATTTACTTAAGTTTAACTGTCATTTATATTGAAGGTATTGAGTTTGTCTGCTGACTCTATCTCTGAGGAAATAAGAGCTTTGGCTTTTGGTCCTAATACCGTGGTTCGTGACTGTAAATCAATTGTTATCAATGGGTACAAATTTATTGTCACTGAATGAGCGAAAAACATGAGAACACAACATGATGGTATTATGGTTACTGCCACAACAGATTGTTATGCCAGTTCATCAGATAGTAGACCAAGACATGAAAATGTGGGTTATTATGGAGTCGTTGAGAAAATAATAATATTGGATTATTAATCTCATGGACGAGTCACAATGATGAAATGCCATTGGTTTGATTCGATGACGAGACATGGCACATTTATTGATGATTGTGGATTTCGAGTAATTAATATGACCCGTACTCTTGCTACCGAAGAACCATATGTGTTGGCATCAATGGCTAAACAAGTTTTTTATGTCAAAGTTCAACTTCAACCTGAATTTGGTGTCATAGTTGAAGTAATTCCAAGACATATTTTTGATGATGCTGATGATAGAATTGACACTGTCCCTATTGCCATTGGAACCAATCCGTTTATTTCTTTTGATGACTCCAATAGCTCAATTGTCAGAGTTGATTGTGAACCTGAAGTTGTGGTTGGAAATATATAGAATCATTCATCCATGTTCTCAATTCTTTTGGTTTACCTCGAGTTGGGTTGTTAAGGTTGGTAATATTCATATTTATTTAGTATTGATCACAAATATGTTTTAGCTGACTTGACCGTTATTTGGATTTTCAATGTTTATTGGTTGCTGTTTTATTTGAATTGCATTTTCTAATTTGGAATTGAACTGTATTCAAACCAAATCAATCAATATTTATATCTTGGTGAACATTACAACTTGTATGTTTTATTAAATTCATTCAAGCTCTTCTAAAACAATTGATAGCTAAATTACCAATGAATCCCCTCATTCCCTCATATATTTAGTTTTTTGGTTTACACATTAATTTCCTTTTTCTAATTAATTACATATTTGATTTCAAATGCAGGAAATGCATCCAATTGAAGAGAGACAAAGAAAAAAAATGGCGGAGAACAATCGTCGGATGGAGGAGCTGGGCGTTCCACCATTAGTGCCTACAGTGAGTACTTTATTTCAAATATATATCTATATATATATTTACAGAATATATAATGTCATGTGATTAATTTTTTTGTAAACTTTTTTGTAGGATCCACCGTTACATCGACAGTTATTCGACGAGGATCCTAGTACTGGTCCTAGTACTCAGGCCGGTGGTACGAGGAGGGTTCGTACCAGAGGTGGACGTAGAGCTGCGCGTGCCCGACTAGACCCCGCCCCTCCCACTGAAATTTCAGCCTTCCCACATTCTGATCTCAGTGTGTCATTAGGGAAACACGGGGTATTTAGGCCTCCCATGTTTTCGCTACCTTCTGCATCTTCTGCCCCATCATTTTCACATCCCATGATGATTCCCACTCCCCAGTCAGCATCAGGTCATACAGCTGTTCCATCTTCTTTTCCTTCTACTTCTGTCTCTCTGAGATTTTATATTCCATCGTCTTCAACTCCTATTCCACCAGAGGGTGTTCCATCAGGTTATGTGGATCTGGTGCCACTCATTGATCAGACTAGCGCAGGTATATTTATAAAACCCTAACAAATTTTTATAGCAATATTTATTTTAATTATAACATGTTTTGATAAAATATTTGTTTTTCTTTCATGACAGATACATCTACTGACATGAGGTGGGGGCGGGGCCATACCCGCATGCATTTGGTGTGGAACCGTCGCACACAGGTTATGGTGGAATATAATGAAGACAATCAGATGGTTGAGAAAACAGGGCAGCAATGTCGGAGTTTTCTGGTGACGCTTGCCAAATACTCCGACATCATTCCCGTCAGCCCGCTGTCGTGGAGACATTTTCCAAATGAGGTCAAAGATAGATCTTGGGCAAAGATATGGGTAAAAAAATCTGATGTATTTAATTTCATGAATTATTTTTGTATTTATATGAATTAATATTTTGATTTCAGCTTCGATTTAATTTTCCTGATGGTGAGGGTGCACGACTGGAACGTCCAAAGGATTTAGGAGAGCTTTGGAGAGCCTACAAGAATGAGCTGTATATTGGCTGGCATGCTAGAGTTGGCACTGAGTTAGAGGCGGTACCAGTCGTGGATGATTGTCCTATAGAGCAGTATCGTCAGATGATTACTCATTGGACGAGTACCCAGTTTAAGTTATGAATTACATTTGAGGTCTTTAAATAATAACTTTCATGTTTTTCATTAATATTATCCTTTTCATTATCGAATTTTATTTAAGAATCATCTGGAAAAAAAAATATTGATGCAAAAAAATACCTCCATACACTAGGACGCACGACGATGCCGGATCATGAGAGGCAGCAGGTATGACAATTGTTGATAAGTTTTCTTTACGAATTACATTTTCTTTTGTTTCCTCAATTATTTAATCATTTGCTAAAGTTTTATATAACTTTTGTTTTCAATGTCATTATAGAGGCAAGTACAAAATATTGAAGGACGTGTGCCTCGAGCAAAACTGTTTTGCTCGAGTAGATGAAAAAAGGATGGAAGTGCTGTCAACGAAGCGACTCAGCAGCAGATTGTATGTTTTAATCTGTTGATTTTATATTTAAATATCTATTTTGTAACTTAATAATATATTTATATTTGTAACAGGATGCTTTAGAGGCCCTCGATGCCCAAGAAGCAGACAATTTTGGGCCATCTGATCACTTACATCAGGTGTTGGGAGAGGATCATTCTGGCAGAATACGCTGCCGACCTAGGATAGCCCCGACGAGGTATTGGCCTGCCTCAGGTACGAGTTGTAGTGCCACCGAGTTGCAGCAAGTTAGGGCACAGGCAGAACAGGCTGAGAAAAGGGCCACAGAGACGGCAGAACAGTCTTCTAGGGCAAACAGTGCATTTATGAAATTTATTGAAGTTCTACGTCCAACACTTCCAGCAGAGGCCATCCCAGCGATTGATGAATACATGTCGTCGATAAATTCTATATATGGTGCACCAGGTGGCAGTTCTAGTGGTGGTCAGGCCGATGTCCATCTTGAAGATGATGATGGTGAGGAGTCTGATGCGGAAGAGGAGGGAGATGAGGAGGGTGAGGAGGAGGGCGAAGGCGAGGAGGAGGGCGCTGTGGAGGGTGAGGACGATGAGGAGGAAGATGATGAGGGTGATGATGATGATGATGATGGTGATGGTGATGCTGATGTGGGACATATTGATCCGTTACATTTTTGACTTATATTACTGAGATTTGATGTTTAATCTATTCTAGTTGTTGGTTTTATCTAGACTCGTAGTATAGTATTGGAGTTGAGTTATTTTTATATATTGTCTATTTTTATGGATGTTGTTGTCCTTTAGTGGTTGGGTGTTTGAGAACTCCCTGGACATCCCCCCTCATTCTTGGACCCTGGACAACCCCCCTCCCCCTTGGACCCCGAACAGCCCCCGAACACCCCCCGGACAGCCCCACGGACAGCCCCCTGGACAGCCCCCCGTACAGCCCCCCACCCCCCACCCTGGACCCCGGATAGCCCCCCGGACAGCCCCCGAACAGCCCCCCCACCCTCCCCCTTGGACCCCGGACAACCCCCCAAACACCCCCCGAACAGCCCCCCGGACAGCCCCATGAACAACCCCGGACAACCCCCTGAAGAACCCCTGAACAACCCCAAAACAACCCCTGAACAACCCCTGAACAACCCCCTGAACAACCCCCAGACAGCCCCCTGAACAACCCCGGACAGCCCCCTGAACAACCCCCAAACACCCCCCAGACAGACCCCGCACAGCCCCCCACCCTCCTCCTTGGTCCCCAAACAGCCCCCCGGACACCCCCCGGACAGCCCCCCCGGACAGCCCCCCAGATAGCCCCTCCACCTTCCTTAATTTCATTAGCTCTGAAATGTTTCATAGCACGATCAACTAAAATCTAATCCATACTAAATATGATATAAAAATATTCTATATGAATTTCCATATGATTTTAAGTGAAAACAAAAAGTGACATACGAAAAACTGACCAAACACATTCGAAATGTGCTGATGCTTTAGGACAGCGATCCATGGGTCATATGTGACGTGTACGAATCAACCCCACCTCAATCCGAGGAACGGTGTGGCCGGAACAACTCAAAGTGTATGTCTTTTGTTTCAAAAGGACGTCATTTTAAGTGAAAAACATCAAATGGCATACGGAAAACCGGCCAAATGAATTCGGATTGCTTTGATACTTTAAGAAAACGATGAATGGGTCATTTGAGACGTATACGAGTCAAACCCGCCTAAATCTGAGATGTGGTGTGGTCGGTACCACTCTAAGTGACTTTCTTTTGTTTAAAATGGAAAATATTTTAAGTACATATGGAAAACCAACCAAACGCATTAAGTTTCTGTTGAAACATTAGGATAAATATCCATGGGTCATATTTGACGTGTACAAGTCAACGCCACCTCAATCCGAGACGCGGTGTGACCGACACCACTCAAAGTGTCTCTATTTTGTTTAAAATGGACTTCATTTTTAGTGAAAACAACAAATGCCATACGGAAAACCGACCAAAAGGATTCTTATTATGTTGATACTTTAGCACAATGATTCATGGGTCATATGTGATGTGTACGAGTCAACGCCACCTAAATCTGAGGCACGGTGTGGCCAACACCACTCAATGTGTCTCTATTTTGTTTAAAATGGACTTCATTTTTAGTGAAAACAACAAATGACATACGGAAAACCGACCGAACGGATTCTGATTGTGTTGATACTTTAGCAAAATTATCCATGGGTCATATGTGACGTGTACGAGTCAACCCCGCCTCAATCCGTGGCACGGTGTGGCCGGTACAACTCAAAGTGTATGTCTTTTGTTTCAAAAGGATGTCATTTTAAGTGGAAAACATCAACTAGCATACGGAAAACCGGCCAAATGCATTCGGATTGTGTTGATACTTTAGGACAACGATCCATGGTTCATTTGAGACGTGTACGAGTCAACCCCACCTAAATCCGGGACGCGGTGTGGCCGGTACCACTCTAGTTGTGTCTCTTTTGTTTCAAATGGACAAGATTATAAGTGAAATAAACAACTGGCAGATGAAAAACCGACCAAACGCATTCGGAATCTGTTGAAATTTTAGGAAAACGATCCATGGGTCATATGTGACGTGTACGAGGCAACCTGGGCTCAATCCGAGTCACGGTGTAGTTGGGACCACTCTAAGTGACTTTCTTTTGTTTAAAATGGACAGTATTTTAAGTACATATGGAAAACCGACCAAACGCATTCGGTTTCTGTTGAAACATTAGGAGAATGATCGATGGGTCATATGCGACGTGTACGAGTCAACGCCACCTCAATCCGAGGCACGGTGTGGCTAACACCACTCAAAGTGTCTCTATTTTGTTTAAAATGGACTTCATTTTTAGTGAAAACAAAAAATAACATACGGAAAACCGACCGAACAGATTCTGATTGTGTTGATACTTTAGCACAATGATCCATGGGTCATATGTGACGTGTACGAGTCAACGCCGCCTCAAGCCGAGGCGCGGTGTGGCCGGCACAACTCAAAGTGTATGTCTTTTGTTTCAAAAGGACGCCATTTTAAGTGAAAAACATCAACTGGCATACGTAAAACTCGCCAAACGCATTCGGATTGTGTTTATACTTTAGGAAAACGATCCATGGTTCATTTGAGACGTGTATAAGTCAACCCCGCCTAAATCCGAGACGCGGTGTGGCCGGTACCACTCTCAATGTGTCTCTTTTGTTTAAAACGGAAAAGATTATAAGTGAAATAAACAACTAACAGACGAAAAACCGACCAAACGCATTCGGAATCAGTTGAAATTTTAGTACAACGATCCATGGGTCATATGTGACGTGTAAGATCCAACCCGAGCTCAATCCGAGGTGCGGTGTGGTCAGGACCACTCTAAGTGACTTTCTTTTGTTTAAAATGGATAGTATTTTAAGTACATACGGAAAACTGACCAAACTCATTCGGTTTCTATTGAAACTTTAGGAGAACGATCCATGGGTAATATTTGACGTGTACGAGTCAATGCCACCTCAATCCGAGACACGGTGTGGATGACACCACTCAAAGTGTCTCTATTTTGTTTAAAATTGACTTCATTTTTAGTGAAAACAATAAATGACATACGGAAAACCGACCGAAAAGATTCTGATTGTGTTGATACTTTAGCACAATTATCCATGGGTCATATGTGACGTGTACAAGTCAACCCCACCTCAATTCGAGGTGCGGTGTGGCCGGCACAACTCAAAGTGTATGTCTTTTATCTCAAAAGGACGCCATTTTAAGTGAAAAACATCAACTGGCATATGGAAAACCGTCCAAACGCATTCGGATTGTGTTGATACATTATGAAAACGATCCATGGTTCATTGGAGATGTGTACGAGTCAACCCAGCCAAAATCCGAGATGCGGTGTGGCCGGAACCACTCTAAATGTGTCTCTTTTGTTTAAAACGGAAAATATTATAAGTGAAATAAACAATTAACAGACGAAAAACCGACCAAACGCATTCGGAATCTATTGAAATTTTAGGAAAACGATCCATGGGTCATATGTGACGTGTACGAGCCAACCCGGGCTCAATCCGAGGCGCGGTGTGGTCAGGACCACTCTAAGTGTATCTATTAAAATGGACTACATTTTAAATACATATGGAAAACCAACCAAACACATTCTGATTGTGTTTATATTTTAGCACAACAATGCATGGGTCATGTGTGATGTGTACAAGTAAACCCCGCGTCAATCCGAGCCGTGGTGTGGCCGACACCATTCAAAGTGTCTCTCTTTTAATTAAAAAACACTTCATTTTATGTGAAAACAACAACTGGCATACGGAAAACTGACCAAACGATTTTAGATTATGTTGATACTTTAGGAAAAAGATCAATGAGTCATTTGTGACGTGTACGAGTCAACGCCACCTCAATCCGAGGCGTGGTGTGGCCGACACTACTCAAAGTGTCTCTATTTTGTTTAAAATGGACTTCATTTTTAGTGAAAACAACAAATGACATACGGAAAACCGACCGAACGGATTCTAATTGTGTTGATACTTTAGCACAATTATCCATGGGTCATATGTGACGTGTACGAGTCAACCCCGCCTCAATCCGAGGCGTGATGTGGCCGGCACAACACAAAGTGTATGTCTTTTGTTTCAAAAGGACGTCATTTTAAGTGAAAAACATCAACCAGCATACGGAAAACCGGCCAAACGCATTCGGATTGTGTTGATACTTTAGGAAAACGATCCATGGTTCGTTTGAGTTGTGTACGAGTCAACCCCACCTAAATCCAAGACGCGGTGTGGCCGGTACCACTCTAATTGTGTCTCTTTTGTTTCAAACGGACAAGATTATAAGTGAAATAAACAACTGGTAGACGAAAAACTGACCAAATGCATTCAGAATCTGTTGAAACTTTAGGACAACGATCCATGGGTCATATGTGATGTGTACAAGCCAACCCGGGCTCAATCCGAGTCACGGTGTGGTCGGGAACACTCTAAGTGACTTTCTTTTGTTTAAAATGGACAGTATTTTAAGTACATACGGAAAACTGACCAAACGCATTCGGTTTCTATTGAAACTTTAGGAGAACGATCCATGAGTCATATGTGACGTGTACGAGTCAACGCCACCTCAATCCGAGGCGCGTTGTGGTCGACACCACTCAAAGTGTCTCTATTTTGTTTAAAATGGACTTCATTTTTAGTGAAAACAAAAAATGACATACGGAAAACTGACCGAACAGATTCTGATTGTGTTGATACATGAGCACAATGATCCATGGATCATATGTGACGTGTACGAGTCAACCCCGCTTCAATACGAGGCGCGGTGTGGCCAACACAACTCAAAGTGTATGTCTTTTGTTTCAAAAGGACGCCATTTGAAGTGAAAAACATCAACTGGCATACGGAAAACTGTCCAAACGCATTCGTATTGTGTTGATACTTTAGGAAAACAATCCATGGTTAATTTGAGATGTGTACGAGTCAACCCCTCCTAAATCCAAGATGCGGTGTGGCCGGTACTACTCTAAATGTGTCTCTTTTGTTTAAAACGGAAAAGATTATAAGTGAAATAAACAACTGACAGACGAAAAACCGACCATACGCATTCGGAATCTGTTGAAATTTTAGGACAACGATCCATGGGAATTATGTGATGTGTACGAGCCAACCCGGGCTCAATCCGAGGCGCGGTGTGGTCAGGACCACTCTAAGTGACTTTTTTTGTTTAAAATGGACAGTATTTTAAGTACATACGGAAAACCAACCAAACGCATTCGGTTTCTGTTGAAACTTTAGGAGAACGATCCATGGGTCATATGTGACGTGTACGAGTCAACGCCACCTCAATCCGAGGTGCGGTGTGGCCGACACCACTCAAAGTGTCTCTATTTTGTTTAAAATGGACCTCATTTTTAGTGAAAACAACAAATGACATACAGAAAACGACCCAACAGATTCTGATTTTGTTGATACTTTAGCACAATTATCCATGGGTCATATGTGACGTGTACGAGTCAACCCTGCCTCAATTCGAGGCGTGGTGTGGCCGGCACAACTCAAAGTGTATGTCTTTTGTTTCAAAAGGACGTCATTTTAAGTGAAAAACATCAACTAACATACGGAAAACCGACCAAACGCATTCGTATTGTGTTGATACTTTAGGAAAAATATTAATGGGTCATTTGAGACGTGTACGATTCAACCCCGTCTAAATCCGAAACGTGATGTGGCCGGTCCCACTCTAACTGTGTCACTATTGTTTAAAAGGGACAAGATTATAAGTGAAATAAACAACTGACATACGAAAAACTGACCAAACGCATTCGGAATCTATTGAAATTTTAGGAAAACGATCCATGGGTCATATTTTACGTGTACGAGTCAACCGCGCCTCAATCTGAGCCGTGGTTTGGCTGAGACCACTCTAAGTGTATCTATTTTCTTTAAAATGGACTTCATTTTAAATACATACAGAAAACCAACCAAACACATTCTGATTGTGTTTATATTTTAGCACAACAATTCATGGGTCATGTGTGATGTGTACGAGTCAACCCCGCGTCAATCCAAGGCGTGGTGTGGCCGGAACCATTCAAAGTGTCTCTCTTTTATTTAAAAAACACTTCTTTTTAAGTGAAAACAACAACTGGCATATGGAAAACTGACCAAACGATTTCAGAATATGTTGATACTTTAGGAAAATGATCAATGAGTCATTTGTGACGTGTACGAGTTAACCTCGCCTCAATCCGAGGCACGGTGTGACCGGTATCATTCCAGGTGTATGTATTTTGTTTAAAATGTATATGATTTCGAGTAAAAATATATGGTGTACAAAAAACCAATCAAATTATGAATTGAATTCCGGATTCCACATATGATTGTCATCTAAATTTTAAATTGAATTCTGAATGAATTATGTATGTTTATAATTATGTTATGAATTCTAATTTAATTATGGATGAGTATATTTCCAGGATGCATTATATGTGTTGGTTGGTTGGTTTGCATTATTTAAATGTGTTGGTTTGTTCTCTCTATGTATGCATTGTATATGTGTTACAGTTACAATAATTGGATTGAAAATTGAATTGAAAATGAAAATTGAATTGAAAATGAGCCCAAAACAGACCTGGTGTGCCAAAATGAGCCCAAAACAGACATGTTGTGCAAATTGGAGGCTGCTATGCAATTTTCATAGAAAAGCCTATGCCAACGGTTTCAAACCGTTGGCATAGCCCATATGGAACTGTTTTTACCAACGGTTCATTAAACCGTTGGAAAAAACAGACTATCCCAACGGTTCAAACCGTTGCGATAGCTTTTAGAATTCATGTTTTTACCAATGGTTCTACCAACCATTGGTAAAAACCTTTCCAAACGGTTTGAAAACCATTGGGAAATAAAATATTAATGAGATTCCCAACGGGCCAAACCGTTGGGAAAGGCTTTTCCCAACGGTTTGGCATAACCGTTGGGGTAGGTTGATTTTTTCTAAACTATCCCAACGGTTCCTTGTAAACCATTGGGAAAAGCCTTTCCAAACGGCTTACTTCCCCACGGTTGGAAGAACTATTGGTATAACATATACCAACGGTTCTGAAGCCTTTCCCAACGGTTCAGAACCGTTGGGAAAGGATGGATTTCCAGTAGTGCATTTTATTTACCATCTAATTCTTTCTCTTATATCTTCTTCATTACCTCTTTGAATCCAACTACGATATAGTATATTCATACTAACCTTACATGGGGACCCATTCCACCTATACGGGGTGATGTTCTTTTAGTGGCTATGGATAAAATGACACCCATTGATCAGACTGCCATAGGAATATTTTAGAACCCTAACAATTTTTTTTACCATAATTTATTTTCATTATAACATGTATAAGAATAATAATTGTGTTTTTTCATAAAAATAAAACTATTGATAGGTAGTGGGGAAATACACACATGAATGTGGTGTGGAACAAAAATAAGCAGTTGATGGTGCACCACAATGAAGACAACCAAATGATCAAAAAAAGAGTGTAGCAATGTTGGAGTTTTTTTTACAAAACTTTCCAAATACTCCGACATCATTCTTGTCAGTTGGCTCTCATGGATACAATTTCCAATCAAAGTCAAGGAAAATGATTGGGCACATATATGGGTAAAAATATATTGGATTTAATTAAATATTTTTTTAATTTATATGAATTAATATTTTGGTGTCAACATAGTGTTAATTTTCTTGATGGGGAGGGTGGACGACTAGCCCGACTAAATGAATTAGGTGAGTTTTGGAGAGCCTATAAGTATGATTTGTATATTGGATGGTGTTCTAGAGTTAGCATAGAGTTATAGGTAGTACCAATCATGGATGATTTTCCAATAGAATAGTATCGACACATGATTACTCATTGGATGACCAGTACGTTTAGGGTATTAATCACATTTAAGGGGTTTAAACGAAAATTTTCATGTTTTTCATTAAATATGGATTTTTTATTATTGATTTTTATTTATGAATAGTCCTGAAAAAATAGAAAAAAAATTTATGCTACAAAATACCTCTACATGTTGGGTGGACAATGATGGAAGATCATCAGAGAATGATGGTACGACAGTTGTTTATCATTTTTCTTTATGACTTTCACTTTTTATTATTCCCTCAATTATTTATTTGATTTATAATGTTTTGATATAATTTTAGTTATCAAATTAATTATTTTTACCTATTTTCAATTATGGTTTCCTACATTCAAGGTCATTTTATAGGGATTTATTGAATATTGAAGGACGTGTGCCTCAAATAAAAGTGCTTTGGTCGAGTAGAAAGAAAAAAGTAGGAAGAGTTGTTAAAGAACCGATAGAGTAGTAGATTTTATGTTTTAATTTTTTTGATTTAAAATTTTAATTTATATTTTAAGCCTAATAATCTATTTATATTGGTAATAGTCCTCTTTGGAGGCCCTTGATTCCCAGGAACATCACAATTTTAGTCCAAATTATTACTTATTTTAGGTGTTGGAAGATGAGCACCGTGGGAGTGTATGCTGACAACCATGGAAGAGTATAGTCTTGATGAGGTATTGGACCTCATCAAGTACTAATTTTAGTACCATAGAGTTAGAAAAGGTCAAGGAATGGGAAGAACAAAACAAAAAAAGGTCACATAGGTTAAAGAAAGGGTTGAAAGGGAAAACACTGAATTTATGAAACTGATGAAACATTTATGTCCACAACTTCCACTAGATACCAATTCATATTGTAATGAATATATATTGTCGATGTGTTCATTATATATTGAACTAGGTGGAACTCTTATTATTGGTCTATATGATTTCATTCTAGGTGATCATGATGGCGAGGAAGAGGTCGTGGCCGAGGATGATGCCAAGAACAAGGCTGGGGATGAGGACGAGGCCGAGGCCATGGTGGAGGTAAAAGAAGAGGATGAGGGTAAAGATGAGGATAGGGATGAGGATAAGGATGCGTATTGGTAAGATGATGGGGAAAGGTCAAAGGACAAGGATGAGGCTGATGCTGATGGTAATGATAATTATGAAGATAGGGGACAAATTTATCTATTTCATTTTTAATTGATATTTCTATCATTTTCTATTTGATGATTTGTTGTGATTGAATATATTTGTGATTAGGTATTTCTCATTATTCTTGACTCTGGTACCTTAAATAATATATAGTTTTAATCACAACACATTTTACCAATGTATTATCATCTTTTTTGAAAATGTAATTAGGTTAATTTGATATTTAATGGATGATTCAACATTCAAATGAATGATTTGGTCAGTGGTATTACATGTTTCATTATTCATATATATATAAATATTTAAACATTACTTGACATGGAGGTATGGATTCAATGAATTCTCTTTTTTACATAGTATCAAATATATTTCACATCCCTGCCCATCCTTATCAATTAAAAGCTCCCCAACACACCGCCCTCCATGTCAAAACCACCCATGTCCATAGCCCCTCCATTTATTCCCTTAAATTGTATATACATTGAACCCTCTCCCTTATAACTGGGTTTACATACTATCATAGCCCTCTTGACGTCTAATCCTCTGAATGTGTTGTGTGTGTCTAAAAATGTTTTTTTTAAAAACAGCTTCCAACATTACTTGAACACTTTTTTGGGCTACTATTTACACCATACCAACATATATAATTCATTAAAATTTCATTTTTTAGTGATTTATGTATCCTTTATTATCGTTGAGGGTTTTTTAATTCTTATACAATACATAAAATCCTCCACATGACTTATGGATGATCATTGGGAAATTAATAGTTTTCTATCAAGAGAAATATTTTAATAATATCTCTTGAGGCTATGGACCATGATTATCATTTGGAGGTAAATCCTCCATGTTCAATCCATCCCACATATAATTTATGGAAACCAGATGATATTGAAATATTTTACTTATTGTTCAAATATATATAATAGTCATTTAATGAGGTTACCCACACAACAATAATGGTAACTTTCATGTAACTAAAGACAAAAAATATGAAGTGTGTTTTATAAAATATTCAAAAATATTCTAAATATTCTTATGAAACATAAATCCTTCTTCATGTGCAATACATTATTTAAATCATATCGATATGGGATCCTTGAACAATGAACTTTTCCATATACAACAATAATTTCCATTTCCAAATGTAATTAGATATGCATCTTTTCTCTTCTTCATGGGATAACCTCTAATAATGCCACCACTTTTGTAGATATTATATAAAGAAAACCACAATCCACATCAACATATTCTATAATCATATTTTTAATTCCAATATTATTTTGTATCCTAATATAGTTTCTCTTAGATAGATCATAGTGCCAAGACATATTTTTAAGGACATCGTGGTGTTGACTATTCCCATTCTGAGGGATTACTTGTGGAAGTGGCTATAGACACATAATTTTACAACATTATAGAAAACAAATTCCATCAAATTAACATCTATTAGACTCTAAATGGATTCCTAATGGGCCTTCACACTACCCAGGCAGCCTACGGTGAGTATCAAGATCTACCAAAGCATACACTCAAACACTTTTCTAATGAACTTGTGCTTATTGGTTGTCATTATACCAATTCATAGTCATCTACCTTTGAATCATTGTCTTTTGATGATTTAAATTATGAGACATCATTTTTATCTAGTATCATTCCCACATTCCAAAGTTGATCTCTCTCTCACCATGTGAGTGATGATGATTGCTCCCTTCAACCATAAATCCATGGATGATTTCTTCAATATCTCGTTGACAAATTAGTCTACTCAATTTCATTGTAATACATAATTTTAATACGTCTATAAATATCATTTCCTACCATAAATAACCTATTATAAAACATCATTAATGTTTTGTAAATACTAAAATCATCAATAAATAATATAAACACAACAAGGATGTATTCCCATTTCCTAATCTATAAAGTAATCTTTTCCCTAGTGTTCACATAGGTGTGGATATCATCCTTCTTTTTGTGTGGATACCATCCTTCTATTCAAACATATTCATGTAAAATGTTGGGCTTTCTAGTGTGGTTTTTTTCCTCATCATTTTATTTTATATTTTCTATATTTTCTGGTCTTTTTTCAATGTGGTGTTTTTTCGGTTGTTGTGTTCTTTCCAGGGTGGTATTGGTTTTGTTTTCAGGTGTTGTATTCATCATTATTCTGTAGTGTTTTTGCAGATGTTTGTAGATTATTTTTAGGTGTTGTGCTTTCCAGTGTGGTATTCTATATATTTTATGAATTACTGTAATTTTAAATTCTAAAAATTTTATTTTCTATAATGTAATTACAACTGTAGTTAATTGCAAAGGGGAGTCTGATGTACGCTAGCATTTTAAAATGGAGTATTCTATACCAATAGTTTCTAAACCATTTTTGTAGATCTGAAAATCGTAGCTATACCGATGGTTCGTATCAAACTGTTGGGGGAACTCTATACCAATGGTTTATAAATCATTGGTATATATTTAATAATATATATATATACCTATGGTATAAAACTGTTGGTAAACATCTATTCCAATAGTTACCTCAAACATTGGGATAGTGTAATTTCCAGTGTGCTATGAAAACAAAAAATCATAACCATTTGTATAGGGAAAACTACACTTCACTACAACAAATGGTTTGGAAACCCTTTAGTATATGGTATACCTGCAGTTTTCCAGCCTAAACCAATGGTTTAAAACTGTTGGTATATCCTAAGTTTTCCGGAGTGAAAACCCCCTAAAAACCAAAAAACCCTAAAAATCATAAATGACCATAAAAAACCAAAAACCCAAAAAACCATAAATATCCATACAAAAACCCCAGAATACCCTAAAAACACTAAAACACATTAAACCCCTTAATAAATTAGAAACACTAAAATCACTAAAAACCAAAATAACCCTTAAAAACCTAAGAAACCCTAAAACCCCTATAGTATCCCTAAGCCCAAAAAAACCTAAATCAATCCAAGAAAAAATCCTACATAACCTAAAAACCATAAACCCCCATGAAATCCCTATAAACTGTAAATACCCTAATACCATAAAATTCCAATAAACCCCAAAAAAATCAATGAAAACCCCCCGAAATCCCCTAAAACCCGAAAATAACCAGAATCCCCTTAAAAATCATAAGGCCCCATAAAAAGCCTACAAATCCATAATTTTCTCCTACAAACCTAAAATGAACCTAAAACCATAAAACCCATAAAACCCCTATTAACCCTAAAATCCAAAAACACTAAAACCCATAAATTCTTAAAAACCCAAAACTCCTTATAATCCACAATCCTCAAAAAGTAGAAAAAACCTAAAAATCCTATGAACCATAAACACCATAAAACCATTACAAACCAAAAACCCCCTCAAAACCCTAAAAACAAAAAACCAAAAAACCATATAAAACCTCAAAACCCCTAAAAACAAAAAACCCTATGATCTATAATACCCAAAAAAACCCCATATGAACTCTAAAACCCTAAAGCCAGTAAAAACAAAAAAATCCTTTAAAACTCTTAAAACACTTAAAATCCATGAAATTAACTCAGTGACCCTAATAGATCCAAAAACCGTAAAAACACTAAACAACCATAAAACCCCTAAAACCACAAAATACCCTAAAACCAATAAAATATCTAAAAATAAACTTAGAACCTAAAAACCCCAAAAGTCCAAAAAATGTGCTGAAAGAATTTAAGAACCATAATGTACTCTAAAAACCCTAAAAGGTCCTAGAAACCCTAAAAACTATTAATGTATTCAAAATAATAAATATCCCAATGGAATTTAAAACCATAAAACCCTAAGGGTCTATAAAACCAATAATGGACACAACGAAACACAAAAAACCCATTGAGGACCCCAATAACTGTAAGAAAAACATAAAGAAACATAAAAACCCAAAATATATATATATAAGACCCTTAAACCCCTAAAAAATCTAAAATACACTAAAAATATTCACCCCCAAACCCCAATCCCTCTAAAACCCCTAAACACCATAAAAATAGACCCTGAAATCATTTAAATACCCTTAAAACACTAAATGTGATAAAAACCCTAAAAATCCAAAAAAATAAAGTCCCTAAAACCCATAAATTCGTTAATGGACACTAGATAACCCTAAAACCCTAAAACCCTAAAATACCACAAAAATCCAAAAAACAGAATATACCATAAAAATCCCAAAAAAACCCGAAACCACTAAAACCCCTAAAAACATAAAATATCCACAAAAACCCAAATACCCATAAAAACCCATAAAACCCTGAAAACCCTTAATACCATAATTAAAAAAAACTCCAAAATCTGGAAACAACCATAAAATCCCTAAAACGTAATAAACAACTAAAAACACAAACACATAAAAACATAAAAAAAACAAAAAACCATTAAAAAACCTAGAACTAAAAAAAATAAAAAACCTTAAAATTTCCAAAAAAAAACTAAAAACCAAAAAAAACTAATAAAAAACCTAAAAATTCCCCAAAGACAACAAATGAAAAAAACACATATCAATTTTTAAAAACCAAATATCCTGGAAACCCTAATGACCATAAAAAAACATAATGCATTAAAACCCCTAAATACCACTTTGCGCCATGGATCTGCTTAGAGGTGGATGTGTCCAAGCCCTCAGTCAATTTGGTTTGTGTAGAGATTGAAGGTGAACTCCGGTGGAAACAGAATGTCTTCTTTGAATCATGGGTCTTCTTCGGCTCGAATTGATGCAGGTTAGGCCACGCTACATCTGTGTGCTAGTGTGGAAGAGGCTCCTCCTCTTCTGTGCTTGGGCTGTCTGTTGCAGCTCCTCCAACATTTTCTAAGATTGTGGTTGGGGAATCACTTCTTCACAATATGGGAGGGTCAGCTCCAAATACTAGTGTGGCTGGCTACCCGAGGAGTCATGCATCTTCAGGTGGTGATGGGAAATTGGTGGCCACTCAGGAGGTGCGAGCTTCATCCATGGAGCCTATTAATGAGCATGCTACCTCCTCGGCATCTGGTCCTGGTTAGGAAGTGGTAGCTCGGCAAAGGAAGATGCCTCTAGAGGAGGAGCTAGTTTGTGCATGGTCAGGGGACACTTTGCGGAAGATTGTTCCGCATCAACTGCTTGAGCCAAAGGTTAATGAAGTGTTTGATAGGATGAATAATGATCTAGGAATAGTGTTTGGAAAAGGATCGAATGCTTCCGATGATGGAAGCAGCAGTCTTGAAACTATCTGGGAATCTCGAGATGACCTGGTCGTGACTATTCAAGAGACAGAAGAGAGGGATGGGGTGATGGGAAAATTTGCAGGTGGGCAGGGCATGGATGTTCTTGTGAGCAACCAATTGGATAGGCTGGCAGAGGATTTGGGCTCTGGGCATGGGCTTTCTGGGGTTATGCTGACTAGATCTGCCGAGCAGGGTCACACTACTCGGGTGGATAAGAAGGAGGGTGAAGATGCACAGGCAGTGGTGGCCTACCCTAGTCCGCATGATGATTTCAATTTTTAAATGGGGTCTCCGGTCCCAATTACGATAGACGTGTCAGGCGCATGTGCTCCTGAAAGGGAACCTGATGGTAAGATAAATAAGTCTAGGCAGATGGGAGATGAAGTCAAAGGGAAGTCAACACAGTTGGTTCTGAAAGACGGTGTATTGGAGGACCCCAATGTAATCAAGGTACCAGTGCAAGAAGCTTTTTTACAGGAGGAATTGAATTCTCATGGTCATTGGATTTGGGAGGAAGGCTCGAATGATATTTTCAGGATGACATCAAATATGGCTCAGATTTTGAAAGAAATGGCCATACTTGGGAAACCTTTTAGGAAAGAGAACTATCCAGATGGCTTGCCCGGGGAGAGGGTTTTTGCAGGGCCAGACATGACTGCTTTCTCTCTCAATCTAGAATATAGTGCCAATATGCCACAGTTCAAAGGTATGAGGCGTGAACTTCTTACTTGGGCCTTGAATAATGAAACCATGGATATTCCTATATAGTAGATGGACTAAGAGGACATGGAAATACCTACTCAGGAGACACATAGCTCGTCCGGGACTCAGAAAAGAAGGGAAAAGCAAGATTATTCTACGATGCCTAGGATTGTCCAAACCAGAGCCTCGTGCAGGGTGAAGGAGAGGTGAAGGGAGTACTATGCTACGACACCATATGCATCTTCTGAGTGGGACTCGACAGATCCTGATGCTACTGACGGCTATGGTGCATATGGAAACCCCTTTGGAGCTTAGCATGAGTATGGTTACTTTATGGATTGACTTTTTCGTTGTTTCTTTCTTTTGTGTCTTTCTTTCCTTGCTTTCTTCTCTTTTTGTACTCCCCTTGGACTTGCTTCCATTTATTTAATAAATTTGAGGGGGCCAGAAATAGCATGTTCTTCACATCTGCCTTCGCCTAAAATAACCATAACAACCCTAAAAACCATAAAAATATAAAAAACATTGAAAACCCATAAAATATGACAAATCCCTTAAAATCCAAATCCCTGAAAACCCCTAAAAATCTGTAAAAAAATGAAAAAAATTGATATATCCAGAAAAAAAACTATAAAAACCCATGAAACACCATAAATCCAAAAAAATCACTAAAAATCTAAAAATAATCCTAAAAACCATAAAAACTCTTAAAACCATAAAAACCCATAAAACCCATAAAAACCGTAAAAACTAAAAAACTACTAAAACCAAAAAAAAATTTAAAATTTAAAAAAACCAAAAAAACCCTCAAAAAACATTAAAAATATCCTAGAACCACTAATTCCCATAAAAAACTTAAAACCATTAAACCCATAAAATCCCTAAAACAGTAAAACCCCTAAGAGTCTAAAACCCCTAAAATTACTAAAAAATAAAAATTTAATGAAAACCCCTTAAACCCCATAATCCTCCTAAAATCTTTAATATAATTAAAAATCCTAAAAAATTCCAAAAACAAGAACTCAACATTTATCTTTTAAAAACCATAAAATAACATGAAAACACTTTAAAACCCCTAAACCCCCCCCCCAAACCCTAAAAACTTCTAATTCCCCTAAAAACCCTAAAACCCCATAAAACCTAAAAAAACATAAACCCAAAAAACAATTAAATCCCAAAAAACATAAAAAAACATAAAACCCAAAAACACTAAAACCCCTAAGATAGAAAAAAAATCCAAAAAATCCTACCGGGATCTAAATGAACTAAAAACCCCAAAAGATCTTATATAACACTGTTAAATCCTAAAAATACCCTAAAACCGAATAAACACACTAAAAATCAAAAACACTATGAAAACACAAAACCCAAAAAAGCACAAAAAATCCTAAAAATCCTAAAAATCCTAAAAACACAAAAAAAACGATAAAAACCCTAAATAAACCATAAAAAAACCTAAAATACTTTAAAATCTGAAAAGTCCCAAAAACCAGTAAAAACACATAAAACCATTAAACACCCTAACGCCCCAAAATACCCAATAAAGACCTAATTGATCATTAAATCCCTTAAAAACTATAAAAACCCTAAAACCTAAAATTCCTAAAAAAAACATCTAAATAACCTAAACCACAAAACACATAAAATAATCCTAAAACACCTAAAACCCTAAAAAACCCAAAAAAACTAAACCCCAAAGCAACCCTAAAAATCAATAAAAACTCTAAAAACCCTAAAACATACATATAATCCTAAAAATCCCTATAAAACATAAAAACTTTAAACCCCTAAAAACCCTAAAAAACCAAAAAACCGTAAACCCTTTAAAACCCTAAAAGACCTTAAAACCCATAAAATCACTAAAAGCCCCTTAAAACCCCTAAAACTTCTAAAGCCTTTTAAAATTACCAAAAACCACAAAACCCCCCAAAATCCCTTACAACCTAAAACACTAAAAATCACTTAAAAAACCATAACCCGTAAAAATTCTAATACCCAATAATAACAATAAAAGGCATAAAAAAACCCTAAAAGTAATATATCACTAAAAAACCCAAAATATTGAAAAATTATAACAAACCCAAAAAACTAAAAATTCCAAAAATCCAAAAAACCTTAAAAAAATAAAATACATAAAACGCTTAAAAAATAAATAATTTAAAAACTATAAAAAACCTTGAAACCATAAATCCAAAAAGACCCCATAGGAGACATGAAAAAAATCTAAAACCCCTGAAAGACCATAAAATGAAAATCCCTAAAAGTCCCTAAGACCACTATAAATCTTAAATGCACTAAAACACCCCTAAAAGACATTAAAATGGCCTAAACACAAAAAAGGACTGTAGAATATCCAAAAAACGCATACAGAACCCGAGAAAACCCGAAAAACTGTAAAACTCCCTGAAAATCTATAAAAAAACTAAAGGATATTAAAACCCCTAGAAACCCCTAAAGTTCCCTAAAAACACTAAAAACCCTTAAGGTCCCAAAAACAATAAAAATACCAAAATTACCCAAAACCCCCTAATAACCATTAAGGATAAAAATATCCTATAAACAACTAATGGACCCTGAAAAACCTAAAACCCCAAAATTAAATAAGAAAACCTAAAAACCAAAAAACTATAAAACTACATAAAAACCCAGAGATGGTTAAGAACCCATAAAACATGGAAAGCACTAAAAGACACTAAAACCCCTAAAAACATTAATAGAATCTAAATAAATTAAAAGACCCAGAAAATCATAAAACCCCTAAACCCCCCTAAAAACCTGAATCCCTTAAATCCCCAAAACCCGAAACACCATAAAATCCAAAAAAAATCAAAAATACCTTAAAATTGAAAAAATACCTTAAATACATTAATAAACCCCCAAACCCCCCATAATACCTAAAAACCCAAAACCCCTTAAACCAACAGAAAACCCCCTAAAACAATAAAAACCCCAAAAAAGACCCCAAACCCCATTAAAACATGAATTCATATGAAACCCAAAAAATATTAATAGACCATAAACCCATAAAATACCCAAAACCACCAAAACCATAAACCCTCTAAAAACCAAAAAAGAATCCTAAAGAACCCTAATAATCCTTAAAAATATTAAAATCCAAAAAAACCAAAACCATCCAAATCCCCCTAAAATCCCTAAAACACCCAAAACCCCTAAGAACCAAAAAACCCACCAAAACCCCAAAAAAAACCACAAAAGCCCCAAAAAAGTCTAAATCCCCTAAAAAGTTTAAAATGAACTAAAACCATACAAACCCTAAAAATCCCAAAAAAAATCATAAAATCATAAAAACTATAAACCCCTAAAAACCATGAAAAACACTAAAAACCACATAAAACCCATATAAAAACCTAATAAAATTAAAAACCCAAATAAACTAAAAAACCTAAAAACATACAAAAAACCAAAAAACCCCTATTTACCCTAGACCCCTTAATAATTTAAAAACAATACAACCAAAATACCCATAAAAGTACTCTAAAACCCTTAAAAATAAACCAAAACTATTCAAACACTTAAAAAACATCAAACCCCAAAAATCACTAGAAACATAAATACCCAAAAACCCAAAAAACCATACAAACCATAAAAATCAATAAAACCCACTGAAACCTAATATCCATAAACTAACATAAAACCCTAAAACTCAAAATACCATAAAACACAGAAAAAACCTAGAACACCCTAAAACAATCTAATAAACCCTTATTTTCCTAGTCACTCGAAATCTCCTAAATACCCTAAAGACCCTAAAACTATAAACCCCTAATATAAACTAAAAACCTATAAAAACCTAAATTATTATTAACAAAAAAACCACCTATAAGATAATAAAAACCATGAAAACAAATTAAGGTCCATAAAAAACCCTAAACCCAAGAATAATTTAAATACATTAAAATCACTAAAGGACTTTAAAACCCTACAACTCTAAAACCCCTAAAGGGCCAAAAAAACCACCAAAGGGCACTGAAAACCTCAATAAAAATATAATACCCTAAATAATTTTAAAACCCCTATAGTATCCAAAATAACCTAAATACCTAAAAGGGCCCTAAACCCCATAAAAATCATAGAATACCATTACACCTAAATTCTCGAAAACCCTAAACCCATATACAAACAAAACCATGAAACCCCTAAAAACCCTAAAACACCATAAAACCCAATAAAAGACACTAAAATAAATATAAAAACCATAAAATTGTATAAAAATATAAAAAACCCAAAAAAATTGTAAAAATTAGAAATACCCTAAATCCCTAATAACATTTAAAGGCCTTAAAAACTCTAAATTACTCTAAAACCACAGTAATTTAGAAAAAGTCATTAAATACCGATAAAAACATAAAAAAATACCTACGAACCTAAAATAATACCTGAAAATGAAACCCCTCAAAAATCTTAAACCCCTAAACCCCCTAAAAACCAAATCCCCCACACAAAGCA
The DNA here is from genome assembly GCA_963277665.1 of Viscum album. NCBI lineage: Eukaryota > Viridiplantae > Streptophyta > Magnoliopsida > Santalales > Viscaceae > Viscum > Viscum album. Next base: position 1,594,222,324 of record OY728120.1, read on the forward strand.
TAAAAAATTGAAAAACTATAAAAACATAAAAAACCTAAAAGCCTAAAAAATAATAAAACCCCAAAATTAGTAAAAAAATATAAAAAACCATGAAACCCATAAAATCCCCTAAAACCCCTTAAAACACATAAAAATCAATAGAAATCCAAAACACGAAAATCCCTATGAATCATAAAAATTTCAAAAACCACAAAAAACTCCAAATACACCCTAAAACCCCACAAAACATGTAAATTATAATAACCCTAAAACCCTCTAAAACCCTTAATAAATCCCTATAAAATATAAAAACATAAGACTACCTAAAATACACAAATACCCCAAAACCCAAAAAAAATCATGAAAACCCCATAAAACCCTATAAATATTGAAAAACCTAAATCCCAATAAACCCAAAAAACCCAAAAAACCCAAAAAACCCAAAAATAAACCTAAAATCATATAACCATAAAACCCCTAAAACCCCTCAAAACCCAAAAGTGATTAAAAAACTCTAAAATGATGTATACCCTAAAAATTATAAGAACACCTGATATCCAAATACCCCAAAAATGCCAAAAATCCCCTAAAAGCAGTTAAAACATAAAAAACCAAAAAACCATAAAAATCCTAATAACCCAAGAAAAAATAAAACCATTAAAAACCTATAAAACACCAAAAAACAACTAAACAACTCAATGACCATAAGAACCATAAAAACTGTAATAATTTAAAAACACTAACAAAAAATAATTCTCTAAAAAAACACAAAAACCCCTATCCCTAGTAAAAAAACCTTTTATTACATTGTTTTTTTTTTGCTTTTAACGTCATTTCTTAGGCGATGTTATAGCGATTAATGTTAAAAATATAAATTTTTAAGTACAATTATTAAATAACCAACATAAAAAATAGGGTTTTATGGTTTTTAACAACGGTTTTTAAAAACTCGATGTGAAATACATTCTAGAAATGGCGCTAAGAAGCAAATTTTTTATGTCGGTTTTTGAAAAAGGCGATGTTAAAAACCCATTATTTACATTATATATTAAATATCCAATGTATAAAAAATGTTCACAATCATATCGAAAATTTCCTAATATTTCATTTGATTGGTCATAGAGCTCAAACGGAGTTACGGATAAAATGTTATGACCATCTGAAGTTTGATATTTTTTTCAAATAAAGATTGAATGAGCCAACCGTAGCTTCATCTTAGAAATAATTTTTCAATCTGTAGGGGGATTTGTCATTTTACCATGATATACAGAATCATCCATCATTAGAATAAATTAATAATCGTTAAATGGTATATCAATTAACAAAATTACTCATAGAAAATATAAATCATGGGAAAATAATTACAAATACCATGACAAGGTCACAGAAATAAGAATTCGTTGATTTAAGTGGAAGATCAAAAAAGTTGATTCAGTGGAATGATGATGGTTGAATGAAATGATCATATGATGGTATATCAATAAAGAAAAAAAATCATAAAAACCCTAAATAATGGATATATGATTAAACATACCTTGATGAGATTGTAGAAAGAAGAAATAATTGATTCACTTTGATGATCAAAAGAGTTGATTTGGGGGAATGATAATGGTTGAAATAAATGATCGTTATATTATGATATGTGTATAATGGAATCATATAATTTAGATTCATGAGAAAAATTGGCATTAAAAATTTTCGGTGGCACTTCAAAATTTTGATGTCGCAATATAAAAAAATTGTAATTTCCTGTTTGCGGGATATTAAAATTATATTTCACGTTGATTTTATGATAACTGACATGAAATTTTATTAAAATTTTCACTTATTTTTCACGTCGGTTATTATAAAACCATCATGAAAAATTAATCTTTATCACTTTTTCACGTCTCTTATTATAAAACCGACGTGAAAAATCGATTTTCATGACTTTTTTCAAGTCGGTTATTTAAAAACGGACCTAAAAATGTATTTTTATCATCGGTTATTTAATAAACAATGTCAAAAAAGTTTACAAAAATGTAGATAATTTCCCAAGATTTAATTTTACAGGTCACGGAGCTCAAATAGAGTTACGGATTAAATGTTATGGCCTTCAGAAGTTGATCATCTCTAAACGATGTCTTAGGGAAGGCCAAATTCTAATGGCTATAACATTTAATCCGTAACTCTGTTTGAGCTCCGTGAACTGTAAAATTAAATCTTGGGAAATGGAAATCATTTGTGTAAACGTTTTTGACATGGTTTATGATTTAATTTATGTGAAAATACCTTTTAATGTCGGTTATTAAATAACCGACGTGAAAAAGTCATGTAAAACGATTTTTCACGTCGGTTTTATAATAACCGACATGAAAAATAAGCGAACATTTTAATATATTTTCATGGAAATGGATTTTTCACATTGGTTATAAAATAATGGATGTGAAATATTGATGTACATTGATATTTCACATCAGTTATTATATAACCGACATGAAAAATCAAATAAAATAGATTTTTTACATCGGTTCTCATATAATTGACGTGAAGAATCATCGAAAATGTATTTTGAAGTCGGTTATATAATAACCGACGTGAAAAATTGATTTTCAGATATTTTCACATCGGTTCTCAAAAAACCAACCTAAAAAAGGATGTCATAAAAAAAGGTTTTTTTACAAGTGTAAAAACCCATAAAACCCCTTAAATACTTAAAAACCATTGAAAATCCTAAAAAATCCATAAAATCCAAAATAAGGCCAAAACCCTAAAACCTTAATAAAACCTTAAAAATACTAAAGAATCCATAACTCCCCCTGAAACCCTATAAAAATTCTAGAAAAACCCTAAAACCCCATAAAGTAATAAAAATATCCTAAAAATGAAAAAACATTTAAAATCCCCTAAAAGACCCTATATCCCCAAAAATACCCAAAACTACCCTATAAAACTATAAAAGGCCCAAAAAACACTTGACATTCTTAAAAAAATAAAACCCTAAAAGTCCTTAAACACTAAAACCTCTAAAACTCTTAAAATCAAATAACCCTAAACCAAGAAAAAACCCCTAAAACTCCAATGGAATATTAAACAACCCCTATTGTTTTTAACACCCCATAAACCATAAAAACTCTTAAATGACCCAAACCCCTAAAATCCCTTAAAATAATAAAAACTCCTAAAAGTAAATAGAAAATCCTAAAACCAGAGAGGACCCAAAATATCACTATAAACCCAAAAAATATGATAAAATCTTTAAACACTCTAAAATCCACTAAAACCCTAAAAATATAAAAAACCAATGAAACATAAAAAAATTTAAAAAATTATCAAAAAATAATAATATATTCTAAAAAAAGTACAAAGAATGAAAACCCACAAAACCCCTCCGAACTCAAAAAATATCCTTAGTACCATAAAAAGCCTTAAAAATCGGAAAACACCCTTAAAAATACCATAAAAATCATATAAGAAATTTTAGAAACCATAAACCCCCTAAAAACAACAAAACCCAAAAACATACTCGAAAACCCATAAAATCCCTAAAAATCCCAAAAACCCCAAAAACCTCTAAAATCCATAAATTACTTAGAAACCTAACCCTTAACCCCTAAAGATACCACAAAATCTTTAAAAACCATAAAAACATTAATAACCTAAAAAACACTAACAATCCAAAAAAATCCCTAAAACCCCTAAAAACCTTTAAATACACTAAAATCCCTAAATCGCTAAAAACCTAAAAAACCATACAAACCCCTAATACCCAAAAGACCACTAAAAACCCTTAAAACTAAAAAACCTAAGAACCAAAAAAACTAAAAATCACTAAAAAATCAAAAAACACTAAAAATCCCAAAAACACTAAAACCACTAAAACCCAAAATTACCAAAAAAAACCCAAGAATCCTCCCCAAAATAATAAAAAATACCAGAAAACCAGAAAAACCCTAAAAACATAAAATCACCTAAATTCACTAGAAACCATATTAACAATTCAATCCCTAAAAACCCAAAAAACACCTAACAGACCCTAAAAATCGTAAAACCCAAAAATGGCCCTAAAACCCTAAAATTCCTAAAACACCCAAAGGACATAAAAAACCGTAAAATCCTAAAATACAACATAGTACCCAAAAAACACAAAAAATACTATAACACCCTAAAACCCCTAATGGGAACTAAATACCCTAAAAACCCAAAAATACCCCAAAACCCTAAAAACAAAAAAGAACACCAAAAAACAAAAAAAACATTACATGACCATAAAAAACCTAAAACCCCAATAGTACCCTAAAAACCCTAAAAACCCTAAAAGAACCTAAAAACACTAAAAACACTAATAAAACCAAACAAAATAAATGACCCTAATAAATCTAAACTCCATAAAAAATTACCTAAAGCCATCTTAAACCCCAAATAAACACTAACAATCCTAAAAGAACCTACAACACTAAAAAAATCCAATAAAATACATTTAAACTCAAAAGACCCAAAAACACCATAAAATTCCCCAAAATACAATAGAACCCAAAAAACATTTTAAGACCCTAAATATCTTCAAAAATATTAAACGTACTTTAAACCATTGAATAATAATAATAGATTCCAAGAAAACCTAAAATATATTAAAAACCTAGAAGAACATAAATTGCAAAATATCATAAAATGGTTCTAAAATGAATAAAACCCATAATGGGACCAAAAACCCCTAATATATGCAAAAAAAACCCAAAAAAGCCTAAATATAGTCAAACCCCTTAAAAACCAAAATGCCCCTAAATCCACTAAAGGACCATAGAAACCCCAATATATACTAAATGACCATAAAAACCACAAAAAACCTAAAGGAATAGAAAACACTGAAACCATAAAATCCCTAAATGAATCTAAAATCCCAAACCCCGCGCCCCAATGAAAAATCACCTAAAATCCAAAAAAACCTAAATAAACCAAAAAACAAAAAAACCCCATGAAATACACTATGAACCCTAAAATTCCCTAAAAATTATAAAAGACACTAAAACCCTAATAAACAATAAACAACCCTAGAAAGCATGAAACCCCTAAAGCCCCCAAGAACCCTAAAACCCCTAACATAACCTTAAATAATACTAATATCCCTTCAAAACATTAAACTAGAAAAAACCCAAAAACACCTAAAACCCTAAAACCCCCTTAAAATCCCTAAAATCCCTAAAACCCTAAAAACACTAAAACCCCCAAAAAACTTGAAAACCCCTGAAAACATTAAAAACAATAAAAACCCAAAAACCCTTAGAACCCGAAAAAACCCTAGAAAACCTAGAAACCAGAGCCCCACCCCAAACCCCAAAAAACCTTAAATTCCCAAAAAGACTTTAAAACCCTAAAAACGCCTAAAAGACAAGAAAAACGGCTATACAAAAATAAAATACCTTAAAATATTCTAAATGACTCTAAAAAATCCAAAAATCCTAAATAGTTGTAAAAACCCAAAAGGACCCTAAAATAATAAAAACCTTAAAGGTCACTAAAAAATATTTGAAACCCTAAAGAATCCTAAAACCCCAAAAGGACCAAAATCCAAAAAACCCCAAATATACCATAAGACAATAAAACACCATTAATGACCTTAAAACCCCACCCCCCCCCCCAAACTCAAAACACCCTAATGACCCTGAAAAACCTAAAAACCCCTAAAAACAAATAAAGACCATAAAATCCTAAGAAAACCATAAAAAACCAAAAATAACCAAAAATAACTGAAACCATGAAAAAACAAAAAATATATCCTTGAACATCTAGCTACCCTAAAGGACTCAAAAGAAACTGAAATACCCAAAAACCTAAAAAACCCCCAAAAAGATCAGAAATACACCAAAACCTGAATATATTTACTCCCCTAAACACCCAAAAAACCCTTAAACCATTAAAAATACATAAGTAACATGAAAAAAAAACCCTAAATACTCCTAAAAATCTAAAAATCAAAAAATATCAAAATGCCCCTGAAAACCATTAAACCTGAAAAACCCAAAACCCTATACCCTACAACCTAAATCCTAAACCCTACACCATATCTCAAATACTGATAACCTTAAACCCTAAAAACAACACTGTAAACCCTACATCCTACACCCAAAAACCTAAATCTAAAACCCAACACCCAAAACCCAAAACCCAAACCCAAAAACCCAAAACCCAAAACCCATAACCCAATTCCATAAACCCTAAACCACTACTACCAAAACCCTAAACGCTAAACCATAAACACTATTCCATCCATCCTAACCCCACACCCTAACATAAAATTTCTATGCCACAAACCCAAAAACCTACTCCCGACACCAAACACCCTACACCCTACACCCTTAACCATAAACCCTATGACCTAATCCTAATACCATTCTCCATGAAGCCTAATCACTACACCCACAACCCTATACCCTCCACCCTACACTGTAATCCTTATAAACAAAACAATAAACCATATGCCCAAAACTATACATCCAAAACCCAATACCCTGCACTTTATTCCTATATCCTAGACCCCAAACCTTTTTCCTTACATCCAAATCCCATACCCTACACCCTTGAGACTAAACAATACATCCTAAACCCTAAATAATACAACCTAAACCAAAATCCCCAAACCCATAATGATACACCCTAAACCATAACCCCATAGCCTAAATCCAAAACCCAACACCCTAAACCCAAAACCAATCACCATAAAACATATACCATACAACCTAAACAATATACCCTATAACCTAAACTGAATACCCTACACCATAAACTGTAAACCCAACACCATAAATCATATACCCTCCACCCTCCACCCAAAACCATAAACCCTAAACATTAACCCTACATCCTAAACTGTAAAACTAAAATCCTACACCCTAAAGCCTATCCCCTAAACCCTAACCCCTAAACCCTAACCCCTAAACCCTCAAACCCTAAATCCCAAACCCAAAACCATAAACTCTATACCCTTCACCCTAAACAGTAAACCCTACACTCTAAACCCTATACCCTAAAGCCTAAACCATACACCCTAAACCCTGAACTGTGAGCCTTACACCATAAACCCTACACATTAAACCCTACACCCAAAACCCTATAACCTATACCCTAAACCTTATACCATACACCCTAAACCATAAACCATAAAAACATTAAGACATCCCCAAAAACCGAGAAAACCCTAAAAATTATTAAAATAATCCTCAAAACGCTAAAAACCATAAAACGCTAAAATCCATTGAAAAATGTAAAACCATAAAACTATAAAACCCCTAAAAACCCTAAAAACAATAAAATCCCTCCAACCCTAAAAAATAGTACAAAAAACCTAAAATACCAAAAAAAAACCCCCTAAAACCCTTAAGAAAACAATCAACACCCAAAAAACTCTATGAAAACTCTATAAATACTAGAAACTCATAAAAATAATAAAAAACCATAGACCCTATAAATGACTCTAGAAGACATTAAAAATGAAAATAAACCTAAAAAAAAGAAAACAATTAATAAAACTAAAGGACACATTAATAATGATAAAAACCCAAAAAAAATTTGATAAATATATGAATCAATAAAAAAAATTAAATCCATAAATCTCTAAAAACATTAAAAACCAAAAAGTCATAAAATACCCATAAGATCCCTAAAAAATTCTCAAAATCCCAAAAAACCATAAAAAAATTAAAAATCATAAAAATATCTAAATGCCCTAAAAATCCCTAAAAACAATAAATACTAGAAAACCCAAAAACCATAAGAAACCCATAGAAACTAAAAATCCTAAAACCCCCTAAAAACAATAAAAATATTAAAAATTATAAAAACCTAAAACCCATAAAACTCCAAAAAACTCTAAAAACCTAAAACCCTGAATAACTATAAAACCCACTAAAACCCCTAAAATCTATTAGAACCTCTAAAACTACAAAAATAACTAAAAAAATACATAATACTTTAGAAAACCTAAACCCCTATGAACATAGAAAACCCTTAAAAGATAGTATAAACCATAAAACCCCAAAAAATACCTTAAATAACCCTATGTGAATCCTAAAATAAATTAAATCCAATTTCAACAGATGAGTAAAACCCTAAAAACCCAGAAACCATAAAACCCTAAAAACACAAAAAAACCCTGAAAACCCAAAAAAAACATAAACAAACCTAAAAATATTAAAACCCTGTAAACTGTGAAAAATCCTAAGACCCCAAAAAACCCATTAACCCCCTAAAAACATATGAAGCCCTAAAATACACTAAAAACCATACAAATAAAAAAATAAATATAAAAAAACCCATAAAAATCTAAAAATATATAACACCCCTAAAAACCAATAAAACCCCATTGGACCCTCAAATCATGAAATACCCTAAAAATAATAAAAGATTAAAAAATCCAATAAAATATGTAAAACCATTACAACACCTGAAAAACCCCATAAAATCCATGAAAACCATAAAAACCTAAAAACCAAATAAAATTAAAAAACCATAAAAACATAACCAAAAACAAAAATTACCAAAAAAACTCTAAAATATACTAACATATCCCCAATATATTAAAAAAGACAAATAAACTCAACAACCCTAAAACCCTTTAATGACCCAAAAAACTCAATAAATTCCTAAAATACCTCAAAATCCTTAAAAACTAGAGAAACCCCATAGAACCCATAAAAATATGAGAACCCCTAAAACCCCCAAAACACTAGAAACATTTAAAACATTAAAAAAAATAAAGACAACAGTAAAAATAGTAAAACCATAAAAACAGAAAATAAATTAAAAACTATTCAAGACCAAAAAATCCTAAAAACCCAAAAAATATTAAAAATAACCCTAAACCCCCTAAAAATAATAAAAAATCCTAAATTACACTAAAACCCATAAAACCCTAAATAGCCAAAAAACTATAAAACACCTAGAAGAAACTAAAAAATATATAAAAATTATAAATAAAAGTAAAATATCATTAAACCCTAAAAGTCTCTAAAAACCAATAAACCTCAAAGGACCCTAATAACATTAAAAACCAAAAATTCCCTAAAAACTAAGAGCCATAGAAAATCATAATACCCCAAAATCAACTTAAAACCCATAAATAAACCTAAAATAATTTAAAAATCATAAATGACCCCAAACCTACTAAACTCATAAAGGATCATAATGTTCTATAGAAACCTCAAAGGATCCACAAAATAATTAAAACCAAAAAATACCCTAAAACACAAAAACCCAAAAAGACCATAAAATATTAAAAATGATAATACACTATAAATCCCCAAAAATACCCTAAAACCCATAATGTCCCAAAAATGAGTAAAATACTAAAAACCGTAGAAGACCCTAAAAACCAATAAACATTAAAAACCCCTATTTATGATAGAAACTATATTGCACCCAAATGTTTTTTTGTAGGGGATGCATTTTGTACAATCATTCTTATCGGGTACACTATTTTCAAATAGTATCCAACGAGTTTTGTTTATGGAGTTAGAAAGGAACAATAGATCTAATATCCATGATTCATGGACCGAATTTTTAAAGGCAGGTATTCAATGGGTATCTAGTCCAATGAAATATAATAACCCACATTGGTCATGAGGATGGGATGTCGTTCTCATCACACCCTTTTGGGGGTAACTACTTCTTATTTTTGGACTCTCTTATAGATTTATGATATGTTCATGAATTCATTGTTTATTCCCAAATGTGTATATAATGGGTTAAACTTAGGTAACAATCATTCATTATCATGCATGGGTTTTTAATAATCTATATGTATATGAGGTTCTCCATCGATGGAGGGATCTGTATGAATCTGAGTTTCTCTATCAACAACAACCTTTTATAGACAGATTAGGGATTCTCAGTCATTTGATTGGATGATGTTGGTTTTACGCCGCATAGTGGCGCACTATATATTTTACTATCATCTAGGGGACATAAGTTCTTTTTATATCAGGATTGAACCCAAAAGGTAGGGTTTCTTCAAATCCTCTTGATAGAAATCAAACCCCACCTAGTTCAGGTCCACTTAATGGGAATCATCACTTTGAAGGTCATGTGATATGGACCCAACCATGATGTTTAACATCAAGTTGTAATGATGTCAGTGTAGTAGCGACCTAGTCAAAGGTTTCATGGGACTTACGTCAACGCGTCCTGTAGGAACCGAAATAGATGTGGTCTTCATGGTGGATATGACCCTTCCGGGAATGTGGCTCGGAGAAAAATAGGGTGAGTTTGGGTGTTTGGTTTGGACCTTAGCGAGAATTAATACATATGATAATTAGTTAGGAATCTAATACCGTGTAGTTCAGTGTGTTAGGGAATGCACATGGATGTTTCACATTAATGGGGGATTTATCGGGGCTTATGCTCAAAAGGATTCCCATGTGGTGATGCTTTATTGAGAATATAGCCCATTGATGATTGATATATTGTAATTTTAATGTATATCAATGGATAAGGCCTATTATAATGGATATGATTGGGAATTGTAACATATAGGAGGCCTAATTGTGGTTTCGGTTCATGTGGATGTTAGGATTTCCACTAACTACTAAGCCCAAGCGAGTCATGCTCGGTTTGAGAAAAAAGAGGAATCAATATATCTGATGATCACATGATCTCACCCAATCTGTTTATGGATGGTGCTAGAGACCAAATGGAGAGGGAGTGGAATTTTATTGTTCTCATCTCCTATTTTATTTTCCTAGATAGGATAGTCACATCTTGTGATCCATATGGTTATCTCTTTGGTTGGGGTGAAGAGGAGAAAAAGTGAAGCCTCCATCTATAAAGGCTAGGGGCTAACTATAGAAAAGATACCATGAAATTTCTTCTAAGAGGGAGGGGAAGGATCAACATTGGCCTTAATTTAAGGGAATTTCCATCGGTTCCCTATCATAGAGAAAGACATGTGTAGTCCCCTCTATTCCTACATTGAATAGAGAGGTTCATATGAGAACTCCATAGTCCGATGCTGCATTCCCATGGGAATTTTAACTCAAGGAAATTCTGAGGGATCGCCTTTGTACAGAGGTAACATACGTGACTCCACTTACCATGGGTATATAAAATGAAAGGACACACTGATGAGCCTAATGATATTATCATACTTATTCGGTGGCATTGGATGGGAACTTGGCCTATTGTCATTGGAATAGTATATGGAGGGTCAAACATGGGGTTTGATCACAAGATGGAAGGGTGTGAATGGAGGTGGATATAAAAATTACCTAGGATGCCCCATCCAACATATTAGGTTAATATGTAGGATGAGGTTTCCTTCACATAGCATGTTACTCTATGAGTGAAGGTGTCATCCATGTAATTCTGTGCTATATAGACCCGGGTTCTTCCAAAGTATTTTTTTTCTATAAGGGGTTGAGTTCCTCCAATATAGAATTTTGATATGTGGGGAATAGTTCTATCCATAGTGCATATTGATATTATGTATGATCATCCGCAAAGGGGCCATCTAGTTAATGCCTTTGGGGATTACATCCTTTAAGGGTTTTGGGGTTCTCAGACCACCATATGACATGTTATTTTCACATTAATATTATAATGAGGGTTTTATCTTTTCGGAATCATCAAAAATATCTGTTTTGAATGTTTACACAGAATCTCTTTACCTTTTGTGTCTATTCATCTACCTTTATATCACTTAAAATACCCCTGAGTTTCTATTTATAGATATTCAAAGGGACCATGTACTGGCATGTTCATTGGATTGTTGTGGGCATCAAGCCTCCTATTGAAGGATCCCATGAAGGGTTCCCTGGCCCCATGGAAAATCTGTTAGCAGGGGGAATTTTTTTGGGAGTGTAATCCACCACATTATCCCCAAAAATCACTTCACTTCATTCACTAGAACTAGTTGTTACAAATCATCCTACAGAAATTTTAGTTCATGAGTGATATGCATTCGTGAAATTGAAAATCACCACCTCGTTCCTACAAATTCAATTGTTTAGTTTTAGGGCTATGGTGGAACCATCTCATCCCATGAATTTTTTAGTTCATAAGTGATTCCTGAAGTGGAAGAATACCTTATGGGTTGGAGGTTCGTGAAGTGATTAGAACATTACTGGATCTCCCATGGCCTTCATGGTTTCATCCCTTTGAACATTTTTCTTTAATCATATTATGGGTTTCATATAAAAAATTGGATGATATGAATATAATTATACTCTTAAATGAAGAATTTTCAAGATGAAAAAAATGCCCCCATAAGAATGTTTTTTGATCAGGATGAAGGGGATGTTATTCCAATGTATAATGTGGTCTTTCTTTGAATGAATGATTAGATAATAATCTAATTTCTTCCTGAGTGAAGGGACTCGATGAGCATAGTATTGTTGTTTCTATGGGTTCAGGGAAAACCATATAAACTTTTTGTTTTTTCTATTATCAACCTAATTTTTTTCTGAGTATATTGTAGTGTGGGATTAATTTGTGTAACTTTTCTTTTAATTATGCCACCCATTGTAGTGTTTTGACCTAACAATGTTTGTATATTTTTTTCCTCAAATTTCTCTTTTTTCCCAGAACCATGTGAAGCATAGATTTAGTGATCTAGTACCTTATTTTTTTCTAGGGTTCCCTTTTAACGTTTTCAAACTGGTGAGTTTTGTATCTCCTTTGTGGGTAGTTTAGTGTCTTGAAATCTAGACAAATTTCATTGATGTTTTAGGTCATACATCCTTTATCATGAATTATGGGGTGAGGGCCCCCAATATGGCATATTGGTTTAGAATGTACTAATGTTTGAGGACATGAATGCGTGCTTTTTCTTGACCATTTTTTTGTGATGGTTTTTTTAGACATGATACATGGAAAGTATCTGAGGATTAACTATAATAATGGTTTCTAACATGATGTTTATAGGGCATAAAGAAGTAAGAAAATCTTGTCCGTTGGACGAATTTTTCTTTGTTTGACAGAATTTTTTGTTGGGTACATTATATAGAGCCAACTAGGTCATACAATTCAGATTCAAACAAAGTTTTCCTCAATCCACTAGCCCGACATTTCTGATGGCAAGATAATTTATGAGAATTTTGATTTCATTAAACCATGATGGGTGGCTTGTGAAGGGAGTGGTGTCTAAAAATTATGGGGGGGAATTGTATTGACCTTAGCCCTATTTGAGAAACCAATCGCACACATTTTTAGATTGTGTGAAGGAGTATTAAAGAATCATCTACTTTTAATGTCATGAAACTAGAACATTGATGGTGTAGCATAACATCTTATGAAAAGGATGTTCAAGGAAAAAGACTTAGGGCTACTTCAAACTGAACAAGGGAAAATGATTATGATATTTCATAGTAATCTTACCAGTAATGCTCTATCATCTTCAGGCATTGGGGGGAGAAGAATTATAAACTGTAATATTGTGGGTTTCAGAATCCAAGGTGTGATATTGGACTTAATCATAATTGGGGTGTACAATGGTAGGAAAAGACTCTCCCAGTGATGAAGTTTTATTTTATTGAAAATCCTTTTAGTTGGGAGACTTTTGTAGAAACAATAGGGTCATATTGTTCATTGTAAAAAATGTATCCTTAGGAAACTAAACCACCATTTCTGATGCCCTTGGTGGGTTATGGGGACCTGAACCATTCCAGATTAAGAGTATGGTTTGTGAACAGTGTGTTCCTGAACACGAGAGGTGAATTCCAATTGGAAACTTCATGTTAACAAAAATCAATTTCCATTTTGTAGTTATGACCTAGATGTACGAAAGAATTATGTATATTTTTTTCATATAGTTAGGTCTGAGACCAGAGTTTCGGATGTCAATATGTATCTTGTGATGATATGAATCAAGGAGAATTTAGTTATATTAATATTTAATCACATTTCGATCAAACTCTTACGTGGGGAAGGTGAATTTTTATTTTAATTGGAGAACACGGGTGGCATGGGGCACATATTAGATATTTGAGAATCACTACGTATCCCATATGGAAAGTTTGATGCATAGTTCTCGATCATGGTATGGTATGTGACTAATTATAAGGGTGATGTTCAATCATGTTATTACATTATGGTGGTATGTAGTTGAGCATCATATAGTAAGGAAATTGGTGTTATGTAGTTTATTGTCTGGAAAAAAGTATAGTGTACCATGTAGTTTATCATTCTGCAATCGGGACAAGGGCCTTATAGAAATGTGAAGGATGATTTAGTTGACATGAAATAAATGCAATCCTAACGTGGAAGAATATCTAAGGCCAATGGCTAGTGAGAAAATCATCCAATGGATTGAGGAAATTTTGTGGTTGGGAATGACTTGTGATACCTAGGTGTCACTCTATATCCTTAAATGGAAGGAATCAAGCCAGATGTAGTTCTAAGGAATGATATTCCTAATTTGAATCTATCTTACACATGGTAGGTAACACAATTTTGTCTCTCCCTCACACATATCCACCTCGTATGTAGTGAATATCTGAATGAAGAGATGATTTATGTATAGTTTAACAACTTATAGTAGGGATGTGAACTTCTAGTTTAAGGACATATTGTTTAGACTAGGAGGAGAGTGATCTAACAATGGCATTCATGACGTGGTGTCATTACAAACCTACCACACCCAGGAGGCCCAATTTTTCACCACACATTCCCAAGAATCTTGAAACAATTTTAATATCATGATGATTATACATTGTTATGATGTTTAATTCCATGAAACTATGGAAGATTAACCATACAATTTAACTTTATTTGATTAGGACGTTTCATATTGTAGTTACATGAAATATAACTACAATCACCTTGAATTGGTGGGACCCATTATAAGCTTTCCATCCAAAAATATCAAGGAATAATCTCCTTTTGGAGAAGAAACTATGTATGGGATAGGTTCCCCCTATTTAAGCTCCAAAATTGGAGGTCAAATTCTGATTATCATCTGATTTGTGAGAAATAACACCAACTCTCCATCGAGGAAGGACCAAAGGTGGACCTTTTTATTAAAGTCTGTTGCAGTCTAGTTTTGGTGAAACTAAAAATGGTGCGAGGTGTGAAATCTATATTCATCGAGTCAATATAATTCATTCATTCATTTTTAGGATTTTTCATCTAGGGTTATCTAGTTACAGATGGAAACACGGATTGAGGGAAATTGAACTTTGATGGACAGGGCCGCTTCTGTCCCATATAATAATGGGAATAGGGTTTCCTATATAGTAGGTGGGTAATGGTCTGTTATGCCCCCAAATAAGGGAGGAGATTTTCTAGACACAAATTATTATCCTTATCTACCACCTTCTGGAGTATATTGGATATGGTCTCATTTAAGGCCTCTATCTATCCATTATCCACTACATGGTAGCCAGATGAATAATTGAACTTGTTTTCATACTCCTGATAAAACTATTCCAAATAATCAGAATAAAAAGAGGTGTTGTGTATTGTTAGTATTATACATAGGACACTAAATATTCTGATGATTTTATCTTTCATGAAGCTAAAAACTTTCTTTTCCTCGACCACTTTGAGTGGTATGGCTCATGCCCAAGTAGAAAAGAAGTTGGTTTCTAGGATAATAGACTAGAATTTTCTGTTTTTAGTGGGAGGATGTGGTCTCATGATGTCCATTACCGATATAGAAAATGTCCAGGAGTACATTGCTTTGTGAAGTAACTCAAGTGATTGGTGGAAGAGGCTTTTATGAAAATGGAAGGAAAAGAACTTTTAGTTGAATTTAGTGATGTCATATCTTACAATGGGTCATTATTATCTAATCCATTGGATTTGATTGCAAATCTTGCATCATGACTGGTGGAAACTGTAATCCAAAGTGTGTACATCCTTCATGATAGTAGTAGTCACTTCTACATCGATGAACCTTATAAGAAACCCTTCAAGGCTCCACCTGTAGAGGGAATTTTTCTGATTCATTATGTCATATAGAACAAAGATAATTACTTGTCCAATTATTTTTTATCCCCCTTCTCTATATGATTGGATCCCTCCTTTTGAAGGTAGTCAATAATGGGTGTTATTCATATGGTTATAGGGCCATTTGGTTCATGGATGGGGTTAATCAAATTGATTTGTTCTATGTTTACCAGAATGAATGGTGAGACCTTATAAAAGTGGGTAATGATGAAAAATATTTCATCCCTGTCTGGATCAGCCCAAGATATTGCTGCATTTTCTAGGGTGTCTACATGAGAATTTTGTGACCATGGGACATTGTTTAATGTCAGTTCAAAAGTGGATTTCACCATTTGTACAAATACATAATTTAGTATGTGGATTAACTCTTCCTTTTTTATTGTATAATCGCCATTAACCTATTTATGAATAGTTTTTGAGTCACCTTTTATCTTCATGTTTTAACTTATAACTAATGTGCCATCTCTTTCCCTATAATGTGATAATTAAATTTTTGTTCACTATTGATACACCCTTTCAACATTATTAAAGATTAAGGTATAACTAAGTTTGTTGGAGATATGAGAATGACACTTAGCTGCACTTTTCTCATCTTGGTGTCCTCCATCCTTTTTCTGATCAGGCTTCTGGATTCACCATCGAAGTGAATTTTCCATAAATCATAGAAATCTTGAATTGAGAAAACAAATTTATTGGGAAGTACAATGTCCAATGAATTCATTTGTTCTAGAGTGAGTTATTCTAAAAAAAACTTCCAATTCCTAGACATTGATTGATTTCTGAGGAATGAAATCAATGTCAAACTACGATAGAATTACCTCCCACTATGATAGACACCAGATCAACATCAGATGGCTAAGGATATATTTATGAGGGTTTCTTTGAGATATCAGATGTAAGTCGTGATACTACATGTAGTCCCTCTATTTATATACTAAAAATATTAGTGCTAGACAGCTCTTATTAGTATTTGACTACTAATTCTCAACGTCAATCAGGGTTTGAATGAGGTAATAAAGTATGTTTTCGCTGCTGAGAACATTCTATTATTTGAGTAAGTCTCCTAGTGATCTTTCCAAGGATATAACATACAAAATGAGTGGTCTTCCTTCCTTAGGTATCATTAGTAAAGGTGTGAATAAGTAATATGTATTGATATTATTTAATGATTCATAATAATAATTAGTCCACTGATATGTAACCCCCTTTATCATTAAACTAGTGAATGGAACACATTTTTCTACAAGTTTCTCTATAAATTTACAAATATTTGTCCAAGTTTCCTTGAATTATTGTCTACTCATTGAGGTTGTGAGGAGGTGACATTGCAAGGATATCTTTTATGCTCTCAATGTTGGCATCAAATCCATGATGGTGTGTAACAAATTTGAGAAATTTCACCAAGGTAATGCCAAATGAAATTTTTTTAGGTGTTCATTTTTAGGTTGTTTTGTCATTGTTTGGTGATGATGGTTTCATCATCTTACAGATGATTGGTGGATTTTCATTATTTAACAATAATATTGTCAACATAGCATTCAACAGATTTTCCCAGGATGGTTTTAAAATCAAATGCATGGCATGTTTACATGTGGTACAATCATTATTAAAAAAAGGTTATTACTCAATAGTAAAGTACTCCATATGGGACTTGATGGTAGTGTCTTATTCATATTTCATGGAAATTAAAATTTGGTTGTATCCTGAATATCCATCCATATAGGAAGGATCATGATATCTTATTGTTTCATTGAACAACTGTTCTGGGATCAGGATAGGGAATTCATCCTTTACGTAGTGGCAATTGAGATCATTGAAATAAATTTTTACACCGATTTTCCCATTCTTCTCTTTTAGGGGAAGTATACTCGAAATCCAGAGAGGATATTGGACATCCTAAAAGATTTTGTAACTTATGATCGTATCAACATTTTCCTTTATCTTGGAATAATTTGTAGGGTGTGTCCTCCTTTTGGTTTGTTTATAGACATGGTGGTCCTCTAGTAGACCCAGGTAGTGAGTGGGAACCTCGAGATTGATGCCTAGAATCATTATGTAGTTCTAGGTCAATATATTAGGATACTGACTTATGATGGTGGTGTATACCTACTTCTCATCAGGGTACATGCCCTCACTAATAAATGTGGGCCATGGATATTCTTCGGTACCCATGATTTTTTCAATAGTTCACCTATCGTCATAAAGACACCTTCGTTGAATGTTGTAAAGGTTACCATAAGGTCTTAATCCCCTTATTATTATTATTATTCTTAATCTTCCTCATCTTTTTCTGATGGGGAAATAGGTTTTAGGATGTGTTACCTAGAATTAGGCTAGACTCCAATTTATGGATGTTTAGATGATGGAGCAACTTCCACTGATCTCGATGATAGTATGGGATCTCTTAGAAATTCTGAAGAGCATGGAGTGATGTATGTAGGGGTGTCTTTTTAAACTTTTAGTTATGAGAAATCATCTTCTCCATAAATTGGTAAGGTAGATATTTCTTAGATATCTAGGGATGGATATTTTTTTCCTTTATCCGAGCTCTCACCACTATCTGAGGAGTTATATAAATTTTCACAGCTAGTAGACCTAGTGGTGAGGACTTAAACCATGGGGATTACTTAATATGAATCCACATTTGGACTCATACCGGAATCCTAATTTATTGGTTACAAATATTAATCAATGATCTATTAAAATTGTTCATATGGTTTCATTTTCAAACCATTAATGGAGTTGACCCAATAAACACCATAGACTAGGAGTTTCTTCCATTTCTATTGATATAATCCTTCATCGATGTAATTTGATTCATGGAATATGAATGGATCCTTATCAGTACGCAATGTTTTGTGTTTTACAATGATTAATTATTTGATGCATTAATGGAATGATGAAGGGATTGATGCATATTGGTACAACCAGGGTCTTCTTAATAAGACATTGAAGGATGTTTTTTTCTAAATCTCCAGAAATTCCAAGTCAACCATAAGGTCTCCAAATTGAGTCTCAAGATTGATTTGGATCCAAAGATTTTGATCACTTTTTTCATAACCATTCACGTTCATGGTGGAAGGATTTAGGATATCTTTGTTACAATACATCCAACAAAGTGTTCACATTAGAATGAAATTAAATGAAGAGCCATTATGAATTATTACATTTTAGAGATAAACACCATTCATCTTACCAAACACATACAAAGTTCTTGTGTGTCCCTATATAATGGATTCTTCATCCTAATTTGTGAAGGAGATAACTTTATGGAATTATGTAGGATAAGTCATTGTTAGATAGACCTCAATAGAGGCCATTTCACCTTCATCCTCCCAAGGTATTAGAAAATATTCTATGAGTGCTTCACTGAGATCGTTCATCATTGTAATAGAAATCAAAATTGATATATTGGTTGAACCTAAGGAATATTTTTTCAATATTTCATACTTCTAGTCTAAAGGATAGTGTTTCTAGACATGGGTATTCTCCTTAAATTGTACTTTAGAGGATTTATCATTTAATATGGATTAATCGGGCCGTGAGATTGGAGGTGGAAGTGCTCCTATCCATGGTGGGTTGGACCAGTCAAGCCTACCTTCACACCAAGATAGATCTAACACATTTCCTTCCTTTGATTGATATTCTAGAATAATTATCTGAGAGTGGAATCCGGCATGTTCATGGGTATTTTATTGTTCCTTTTGGAACCACTAAAGGTCTCTTATATGTATTTCTACAACATTGATAGTCTAAGTAGGTGTGAGGCAATGAACTATGTAACTTACCTGGATGCATTTTCCTAGATATCCTCAATACTTGTGGCTTCTTTCTCTAGATCCCTAGTCTGATGTTGGTAACTCAAACTCAGAACCATGTTCATGTTTGAGAAAGGAACCATTAATTTAATGGAATTGATGGAGATAAAAATAAACTCTCCATATGATGAATCATTTATCTAATTAACTATTCTATTGATTCCATTTAGTATGGCACTTCTCATCACTATAGATCCAAATGCATAAA
The DNA here is from genome assembly GCA_963277665.1 of Viscum album. Classification (NCBI taxonomy): domain Eukaryota; kingdom Viridiplantae; phylum Streptophyta; class Magnoliopsida; order Santalales; family Viscaceae; genus Viscum; species Viscum album. The sequence continues at coordinate 1,594,242,244 of OY728120.1, forward strand.
ATCTGAGACAGTCAGTGAAAATTTGGTATGTGATGTAGGTTAATCCTCTTTCACTTCCTCTATGTCATTCTGGCCTAGATTATCTTTTAAATCATGTCTTCTATAGGTTTGTGGGGCTGATGACATTGGGTTTGTGGTAGTGGGAGAAAATGGGGGTATAAATGGTATTTTGAATAGTTTTTGAAGAATACCATGAATCTAGATTATTTTCATTATATTCATCAAACTATATAACTTCTGTAATCCCCTTTTAATAACTTATTTCCAGTCACCTTCTTTATTTGGTTTAGTAGAGTAAATATACACCACTTTTAATGGTGGAGATCCTAGTTTCACATTCCTATAATATATCATTTTATATAGGAGGACCATGATGATGAAGACTTCCTTGATTATGTTTCCCAGTATCCGATGAAACAGAAAATAATCTAAATTATCATAGATACCCACTTCTTCAAACATTTTTCATTATACTAGATATAAAAATTCATGTGACATAGAGGATATTAAATAACCACATACATAACTATCTCAAAACGATTAATATTTATTTCTTAATTTCGTTAATTCATTTCTACCAGGCCCCCTCCACTCATCCTTTCAAGTTGGGGGGTCACTGTTGATGTGTGGGGTCCTTCACGACATGGTTTAGGTTTTAGATATATAGTTGGCAATGAGGGGGATTATGTGTGATGGATGTCGCTTTCACATTTCTTACTCTTTTCTCGGCTGCCAGTGGTGTTATCCTGGAGTTAAACCTAGTATGTCGTATAGAGTATTCCAGTCATTGGCCAATGGAGGAGAGTTACTAGAACCCACTCCAATATTTCACCAAGATAATTGGTTTTCACAGCTCTTCATGGAGGTTATTGATGCACATATAAAGTATATATTCTTAGGGTAGTGGTTGGTTTGGTGAATATGCCAACCCTTCCTATTGGGGAATGATGTCTGAGACTCTCTCTTCCTCTCATTTTTATTAGTTTGAGAGGTTACTGAGTTTTTTCTTCTACTTTTTTGACCTGAATTGGAAGAATAACTTTTTTTAGAGGTCATCCCATCCTATGATAGATCGAGTTAGAGAACCGGTGTACCATATGAAAGATATCCCTCATATAGTTCGCACGAAGCATCTGATTTTCACTTCATCTTCATTTTTTGAAGTTCCTGTGATGGGATCACAATGGGATACATAATGTGTCATATGTTGTTCAGGATCACCTAAACCATGGAATATTGGGAAGAGATGGCTCTAAAAATTTAGAAGCCATGGGGTTTCACTCATCCAATCGAGGTAAGGATTCCGTTTGAGCTTTACTGAATAATGTTTATCCTACAAAAAATCCACTCAAGCTTCCAATGCCTCAATGGTGTCAATAGTTACTTGATGACTATTTTTTTAAACCTGAGTTGGATAGGCGTAGAGCGGAGTAGGGTTTGACGTGTTGGTTGCACCAATATATTAGGAACATACATATCCAGATACATCTTATAAGGATTTACCTAATCCTTTTTTGGTTGTCTCCTAAATGGAGGGAAATCAGGATATACATCAATGATCATGTTCATATAGTTTGATGGTCCAAGTGCGGTGTTATGTAGATTTCATTCCCATACTTCAATTTCTAGGATAATACCTTGTGGTTGTGGTACACCTACTAGAAGTGTATATTGAGACTCTACAAGGGGATAATATTCAATAGTAATTATTCATTAGAGAAACTCTGTGTTGATTCACCTCAACTCTTTAATTTATTCCTCCACCAAAGTTAATCTTTTCTTAGGTGAAAGAGGTTCATTAAAATTGAGAGGAGGAGGTGGGTCATGTAGGAATTTGTTTTTATTATTTTCCTTGGTAATGATTCATTGGGGTGGAAGTGAATTATTTATCGAGAGAGAACCAAGATTTTGGGTAGCTCTCTGGTTATGGGTACTCACACCTTCATTCTCAATGTGTACCGCATCCTGGGGGGAACCATCCTCTCCATACTCTTCTGCATTCAGATAATTCCTAGTGTCATATTTAGGGTTGACGTCTAAAAAATTTTCCATTTTGTAATACATAATTGGTATCATATTACCCAGTGAATGATATGAGGATTGTTTTCATCCCTTACTAGACATCTCCCTTCCCATCAGGGATCCTCTTTGGGATTCATGGTGAAGAGTGAGTTGTAGGGAACCATTTTGCATCCCAGAAGTATTCCTCCCTTTTGGGGGAAATGGGTCAGAAGATTTGATGAAATGGGAGACATATTTTCTTTTCACCCTCCTCAAATGAGAAATGATATATTTTTTTTGAGGGGGAAGTTGAGGTAAAATTCCCCCCAACCTTGTTGGATTTCCATGATCATGTTCTCTTCTTGTTTTTCCCTGCTCTAGATTTTTTGGTCTTATAGGGGAATTTTGTGGTGAAAATTCATGTACCTTGCATACAAGGGTTGATACCATATAATAGCCACTACCTCTACTATCATTGATCTCTTGATCTCACACATCACGGTTTCAGCATGAGTCATATATGACACCATGTTTGTATGTGAATTGTTTAAATCTTATGAAATTAGCAGTTCTTAATTATATGACTACCTTAAGAGAGTATCTAGTAGAATGTTAATAGTTTCCTAGATCAATAGTTTTTTTATGGTTTGATTTCATCGAGTGAGTTGATTTTGAGACGTACTCAAGGATGATTTTTATTAACTGTTCCACCTTTCCTGAGTTGGATTTTTTCTTGATACACTTCATAGGATAATGAAAGCATAATATTCCATTTCTAGTGGGTTCAGCTGAACTGGACAGGAGGTGAAATGAAAATATTTGTGTTCCCCCTCCCCTTGACATGAACACTACATGAGGAATCAGAAAATAGATGATGCAACTTAGGCATTGCATTAATGTCAGTTTGTTAGAGAACTTTATACATAAATTCTTAATGTTTTCACTGTGTAGATGCATGGGATTCAAAGTCAGTTTGATGACGAGCACTTCAAATACAAAAACATGACCTTCATACCCACAATAAGGGAAAAATAATTTAGGTGACGGAGAGTTGTTAAGATATTGAGACAGATTTTTTGTATGATTTTTTTGACAATTCCATTGGTATGTCTAACTGAGAAGTAGTTTAGGGACAAAACATAATGGTTATATCTTCCCTACCCAATTTTATTCTTACAAGCAACATATCCATCTTCTCTTCTGTAAGAGACTCATCCACATGATCGTACTAAAATGTAAGCTTCTTGTAATTTGTTTCACAAGTAGTGGGGCTAGTAGGACTCTCATTAGTATGTGAATAGTCTATGGGTTTCTCGGAGGCTGAGCATTCCCTCAGGCCATCTTCTGGTTGATAAAGGATGTAACTTTTCATTGAAAGGGTATCAAACATATCTGGACCCATCATCCAATGTGTGTCAGAGTATGAGGGATTTCTCACATTTGACCCGACATGGGGGGGATCTGCTTTATGACATGGAATTTTACTACAGGGAGTACCTTCATAGTGAATCCCATCATGGAGAGGACTACTTTCATTGATTTATTTCTGACTACTATGAGAATTTTGGCAACGTATACCCTATGGAGGACCTTTAGGGAGTATAATTGCAAGGGTAGGAACTTCTTGAAGGTATAATGTTACACTACGGGGAGGACCATTAGATTTGGTTCCATCATGGAGAGGACTACCATCACTATTTGATGTTCGAAAATGTATACCCTGGGGAGGACCTTCAAGGTGGATAGTAGAAAGGGAATTACCTTCTTGTTGAAATAATGTGTCACTATGGGAAGGACTATCATAGTGAGTTCCATCATGGTGACGAAAACCATCCCAACTTGATTTTCGAATATAGGATGAATACGTACAATATATACCGTATGTGGAATCCTATGGTGGATTAAAGAATTGGGTGGATCTACTTGTTGCTTGATCTTTTGGTCATGAGGATGGTTACAATGATGATCATTTGGGGATATGTTCTTATGATCGATCAGTTTGTGTCCACAAAGTAAGCCTTTGTGGTGCATATTCTAGGGAGGACCTCCAGAACTTTTGGTAATAATGTTATGAGAAGGACCTTCACAAATAAAATAGACACATCCATTATTTTATAATGGATCAAAAGGATCATGGGCTGCCATGGATAAGTGTTTGATGACCCTAGGAAATCAAGCTTCCAGTAGAGAAAGTTCATGAATTTTCACTTTATTTTGTTATTTTCTTTGGAGGAATTTATTTCTAGATTATTTCTTATGGGAGATTTAGAACACTTCCTATATGTCAAAAAATTCCTTAGAAGGATCCCATTTGAGTGGCCTCTGGGATTCCAATGGGATACACTGATGAGCATCTTGAGTTCCGGAAGGGATATATTCCTACCCTCGAGTGGCCACCATGGTGGACTGGTGTCCCCCAATTAGAAGGGGTATTTGTGCCTAATATTTTTTTACATTTATCATTGAATATTTCCCATAGCCTTTCTAGAAGGGGTGAGGGATTCATGTCTTCCTTGGAGTGACTACTCTATTGTATGGATGAGTCACGCAGCTGGGGGAGATGGGATAGTGTGCTCAACTCCATGATATATCCATGGATGTTCTTACATCATGAAATGTTTGAAGGATGTGGAAATAAAATTATGTATCATCATCCATCATCTCCAAGATATTTTTAGAGACATCCTTATCTATAATGGAAATATATTCCCATTAGGATGTTTGTTCAGGAAGTTGTGCCTTATCTAATCCTCAATTTTTTAAGTGAGTACTAATTGTCCTCCTGTGTGGGGGAAGAGACATGGGTCTACCCCTAATTTATAGATGGGACACACCAATTTATTTATCAATTTTCCATCATATTTAACTGATGGGATTTATATTCATGAGTAGGGATTTGTGTTTTCCTATTTTCTACTGAATTTGGATGATGGTATTGATCAGTATCCATAGGAATTTGAATCCCCATTTATTTGGTTTCCATCATATTTAACTGGTGGGATTCATATCTGTTAACGAGGATTTTCATCTTCATGTGACATTTTACTACTGTATTTTTATGATTGATACCCTATTAATTAGTATACATTTTCCTCTTATCATTGGTCTCCATCATATTTGATTAATGGGATTCATATACATTGGCTTGAATTTGACTCTTCCTATAATTTTTTGTTCATTTTGTACAGTGGGCTTGGTGAGTAGTATCATGAATTTGTGTCTTATAATATCATTCCATTATGTTTGTGTTGTGGGATTCATATAAGAGAGTGAGAATTTTCATATTTTCATTGGTTTCCATTGTATTTGACTAATGATTTGGATATGCATTTACCAGAATATGAGTCTTCCTGTAATCTATTGTCGTGGTCCATGAACGTGCTTTGTGAATATGAACATAAATCCACTCGAAGGATTCCACAATATTTTAATGGTTTTATTCTTCAATATTTACATATATAAGGGATTGTTCCTAATAATCAGATCATTTCCCCATACGGGCTGCCATGGGGACCTAGTTCCGCATTTCATCGATTGGGACCCAAGGGGTGGCATCCTCTGGGTGGTCAAGATATTGGGTCGCACATTATTAGTGGTGACGGTTTCCAGCAAAATACCTTAGGATGGACCCCTAGGATATATGGATGAAATCATTGGGGATGAATTAATCATCCTCTCTAAGGTAATAGAGGCACTCAGTTTCGCGTTTTGGGGATATTTTCTTGAAATGGATGTCGATATCCCATGGAGCGACCTAGTTCTGGACTTCTGACATTACTCGGTGGATGTCTACTAGGCATCAGGGACTGAAGGTCCTTCCAAGATACATCCACAGTGGAGAGAGTACCATTCTTATGGTACTCCCCAAATAGTGAATTTGAAACCCAATGTTTAAAAGGATGGGTGGGTGATGAAGTCCTATAATTCAAGGATGACTGGTCTCATGTTTAGTTTTTGGCACACATTTCTGGGGAAACCACTGAGAATCCATTGTTTTGAAGGATGCTCTAAAGTGTACTATGATATATACAGATAACAAAATCTCATCAAAGTAACATCTCATGACCAGATTCATAATTGATGATGTTATTTGAAAATATTCCTTTTTAGGATGAAAAAGGGTCCAGAAGCGGGGTAACACTGCCGCCTTGGTTAGGGATTCACATCTATTTCACCATTTTGTTTCTAATGGAAAATGTGTTGTGCGTAAAGGTTGTTTTTATGGGGTTCAGTTTTGTGAAATCATTCCCATCGGGTTTTCAATTTCTGAATAGTCTCCAAGTGGTTTTTTTGTGGAGATGAAAACTCCTAATGGATATCATATGCATAGTTCATGGAACTACATCCCAAAGGCTAGTGTTCACTAGGTAACACGTCCAATGAATGTTAAGAACCCACCTTGGTTGATAGGATCACAATTCGGGATCATCACAACATTTTCAAGGGAACTATTTCATATTCCATGACTCTCTTATAGATTTAAGATATGTTCATTAATCATTTTTTCATTCTTAAATGATTATACTATGGATTACCCTGAGGTAATGATCAATCATTAGTAGACATGGGTTTGGAACCATCTGTATATATCTAAATATCTCTGTCAATCGAGGTATCTGTATGTATCTGAGGTTCTTCGTAAATGTTACATATTTATGGAGAGATCAAGGATTCCATGGTTGTTTTCTAGGATGATGTTGTTTTTAAGCCATGTAGTTGGGAACTCTAGAGTTTACTTTCATAAAATGGGGAAATAAGATGTCTATATATAGAGATCAAACCAATAATATGGGTTTCCAACATATCCCCATTAGAGGAATCAAACCCCACTTAGTTCAATGCAACTTAAGGAGGAACATCACATTTTATGGCCATGTGAAAAGGACCCAAAAATGAATTTTAGCATCATATGGCAAGGACGTCCAACAAATAGGTGTATGGAAAATGGAGTTGTGATACTTAAACCAAGGTAGAAAAAGGGACCCAGAATAGATGTGGTCTCCCCTATGAATATTCCCCTACTAGGTATGTGGATCAGATAAAATTTGAGTGAGTTTGGGTGTTGGGTTTTGACCTCCGGGAGGCTTCCTATGCATTCATTGGGATTCAAAGACAATATAGTTCAGTTTGTTGGGTATTATGAAATGACTCTTCCAATTATAGGGGGCATGATTGGGGATTACACTCTGAAGGATTCCCATGTGATTTTTCTTCATCAGGACTATGGACCACTAAAGATTCTGTTATTGAATTTTGGACTATATGTATAGAGAAAGCCCATTTGAATTGATATGATTGGGTCTTATACCATATACGTGGCCCAATTGGGTTTTAGGATCATGTGGATTTCATGATTTCTATACTTATCTAAGCCCAAATGAGTCATGCTTGGTGTGAGGAACAAATTGAATAAGTAGATAATATGATAACATGATCTCACCCTATCCACTGATGGATGGTACTGGATCCCAAATTTAGAGGGAGGTAACATTGAATGTTCTTGTCTCCTATTTTATTTTCATAGCCTATCTAGTCACGTAAGAGGATCTATCTGGATATGTCCTGGGATTGGTAAAAAAGGATAAAAATAAGCTCCTTCAACTAGAATGTCAAGTTTATTACTCTAGAAGGGTTGAAATAAAATTGGTTCCAAGATAAAGTGGATTGTTCAACACCAGTCCTAATTTAAGGGAAAGGCCAATGGTTTACCATCAAAGGGAAACACAAGTACGGACCACACTATTTATTATTAGAAAGTGTTGGTTCAAGTGAGCACCACATGGTCAGATTACTCGTTACCATGGGAATATAAACCTAAGGTGATTCTGATAGATTTCCTTATTGCGGGGGTTGCACACATGACTACACTAACCATATGTATATAAACTTAAACACACACGTTGATGTTATTGATGATCTTATCATACTAGTATGACGAATATGGATGGGGAATTGGCCTAATACCATTTGAATGGTTAACCAAGGGGCCAACATGGGGGGTCAGATGTCATGAATGAAGGGAGTGACTAGAGGTAGAAAGTAGAATTCCCAATGGTTCCCCATCCCACGTAGTGGGTTCTTACATGGGATGAGGTTCCCTTCGTGTAGCATGTTGCTCTGCAGATGAGGGTTCCGTTTTCATAACATTGTGCTATGTGGACCTAAGTGGTTCCAAACTAGAATTTTTTTACACGAGGTTGAATTCCCCCTATGTATAATTTCTCTATCTGACGTAGGGTTCTACCTTCATATAATATTTCTATGTGGGATGTTGGTCTATAGAGGGGCCTTCTAGTTCTTGCCCTAGGGAATCACATCCAAAAAGGGGGGTTTGGGTTCGAGGACTAGCATATGTCTTATTATTTCCTCCTTAATACTATTTGGTGGGTTTTATCTGGTTGGAATTGTCAAAAAGCTTAGGTGTGTGTGGTCCCATTGAGTATAGTTTTCCCGAGAATATTTTTCATCCCCCTCCATGTCTCTTTCTATCCTCTTTTTGATCTATTTAAAGAAAATAGGAGGGACTGGGTACCAGCATGGTCAGTTTCCCTAGGTGGGCCATGAGTATTCTTTTGAGGGGGTCCTAGAGGGTTCCTCGGCATGATGAAGACTCAGTTAGTGTAGGATATCATTTGTGGGGTTATAAATCACTACCTTGACCCCACAAATGACTTGGTTTTTTTTGTGGGAGTTGACTGTTTTTCCTCATCGTGCAAACCATTTAATTCCCATGGGATATTCATTCATGGGGTCCGAAATCACCACCCTTGTCCTGAAAATGATTTGGTTTCATTTCTGGGTGTTGGTGGCCTTGCCTCATCCTACGAACTCTTTGGTTAGTTGGTTCTTTATGAAGATAAGGAATTCCCTGTGGAGATGTGGTCCATGAAGCAATTTTTGTTTGGTGGGATATCCCCCATTCTTCATGGTGTGTTAGCATTGAAATATTTTCTCCAATCCTCTTCTATGTATCATTTGCCCCATTTTTCAATCATTATGTAGTTCTTCTCTTAAATGAAGAATTTTCAAGACCCAACATACCCTAAAAACTATAAAACCCCTAAAAGTCCCAAAAGAGACTAAAAATATAGTAAAACCCTAAAAACAATAAAACCATATAAACATTAAAAAACACTAAAACCCTAAAAATATTAAACAACCGCAAAGACACTAAAAATACATATGACCAAAAAATCATGAATACCCCTAAAACCAGAAAAACATCATAAAATCCTTAAAACACATAAAACCCCCTAAAACACCAAAAAAAATAGAACCCCATAAAACCATAAAAACCACAAATCCTTATGAAACATAAAACCCCAAAAAACAAAATACCAAAAAACCGATAAATCTAAAAAAACCCTAAAAATCCCAAAAACCATAAAAATACTAAAAAGTAGTAAAATCCCTAAAAATACCCAAAAAATCATAGTAACCCAAAAACCACTAAAAACCATATAATATATACAATACCAAAAACCATAAAAAACCCGAAAACCCTAAAAACCATAGAAATGTTAATTTAGATAAAACCAATAAAACTACCCTAAAAATCCAAAAAACCTAATAAATATGAAGAAAAAAAATCCAAAAATGCAAAAGTCCCTAAACCCCCCCACCTAAAACGTTAAGAGGACCTAAAAACAATATCCAATGTAAAAAAACTAAAACCCCTAAAATCCGTAAAATCCAAAAATCATAAAAAATAAAATTTCCATAAAAACCCAAAGACACTAAAAAACACTAAAAATCTTGAAACCCAGAAAAAATAAAAACCCTACACACCCCTTACAAACATAAAACCCATAAACCCCCCTAAAACCACAACAATACCCAAAACATGTCAAAATACATTAAAACCATGATGTTAGTAAAAACCCAGGAAAACCCAAAAAACTGATAAAACCCCATAAAACCATAAAAATACATCAGAACCATAAAACCAAAAAAACCCTTACAACTTTAAAAAAACCGTGAAAACCTTTTAAAACCCATTTGAACTCATAAAAATACGTAAGAACACTGAAAAGACTAAAAAAATAAAAAAACATCTACAAACAATAAAAATCCATAAATCCCATAAGTCCCCTAAAAACCCAAAAAACCCCTAAAAACATTATAAACACTTAAGAACCCAAAATTTTTCAAAATACTATAACCCCTAAAAACAAAAAAAACTCTAAAACCAAAAAAGAACCTAAAAATCATAAAAGACCCTAAACCCCTAAACCCCCAAAAGACCCTATGACCATAGAAGTTCATAAAATTCCCTAAAATCCATAAAAGGCTCTAAAAATCATAAACACATAAAGCTCCCTAAAAACCGTAAAACCCATAAACATGATAGAAGACCATAAAAACCCATAAACTACCATAAAAACACTAAAAAACTTAATGAATACTAAAAAACTAAATCCCCTAAAGGATCCTAAAAATCCTAAAAACCTAAAGGAACCTAATAACCCAAAAAATCCCTTAAGGACCCAAAAAAAACGCAAAAACCCATAAATGACCCTAAAAACTATAAAAAACCCTATTACCTAAAGGGCCGCAAAAAAATCCTAAAACACCATAAAAGACACTAAATATTTATAAACACACTAAAAAAATAATTTAAAGACCCTAAAAGCATTAAATGGACCTAAAAGCATAACGCCCCCCAAACCTTGAAAACATAAATGACTCAAAAACCAATAAAATCCTAAAACCCATTACAACACTAAAAAGCACCCAAAAACCCAAAAAAACCTAAGATGCTAACAAAACCATAAAATCCCTATAAACTCTAAAACCATTAAAACCTCAAAAAAACAAGAAAACCCTGGTAAATGATAAAAACCTCATATACCCCCAAAAGGCTAATAAAGCATCAAAAAACTCAAAAACCCTTGTAACCTTAAAAATCCTAAAAACACTAAACCCATTAGAAATCCTAAAAAATTAAAACCCCACCCAACCCCTAGAGGGTAAAAACCCTGAACCCCCAATTCTGAAAACTAATAGAATACTTAATAATCATAAAACCCCAAAAAACAACTAAAACAACCTAAAACACCTAAACACACAAAAGACCATAGAAACACCTAAAAGGACCTCAAATCCATAAAACCCCAAAACACCCCACTAAAACACAAAAATACACTTAATAACCATTAATCACCCCAAGATACCAAAAAAATACTAATACCACGTAAAAATGCTAAAAATAAAAAAAAAACAATAAAAACTATTTAAACCCAAAAACCCCAAAAACCCTCATACCACTAAAAATCATTAAAACACTAAAACAATTCTAAAAAATCAAGAAAAAACATAAAAATATGAAAAATCCCAAAAACCAATATAACCCTAAAATACATAAAAAACTTAAAAACTTAAAAACCCCTAAAAACCATTAAAACCCACAAAAACCCCTAATAAATCTTAATAAAGCCAAAAAAATACTTAAAAATATGAAACAACACTAAAACCCCCCAAAAAATCCAAAAATCCATAACAACAAAAAAACCCTAAAGACATAAAAATCCCTACAAACCGAAAAATTCCCTAAACCCTTAAAAAACCCTAAAACAAATAATAATCCTAGAAAACTATTAAGGTAAACATAAAAACCCAATAAATCCCAGAAAATTTGAATACATATGAAAAACCCCAAAAATCATAAAATCTTAAAACCCCAAAAACCCAGTAAAAACATTAATAAACCATAAAACCTTAATAAAACCTACAAAACCATAAGGAATTCTATGATAAATCTAAGAAAAACTATATAGAATCCAACAAAACACTTTGAATACCCTTAAAACCCCCCACAAAAATGAAAAACTCTAATAAACAAAAAACCCCTAAAACCCTAAAATCATGAAAATCCTTTAATACCACTAAAAATTCCCTTAAAAACCTAAAAATACTAAAATCACAAAATTCCTAAAAATCATAAAACCCTAAAAATAAATAAAACCCCAAAAAATACATCAAACCCATAAAAACACTAAAAACCATAACAAATAATAACACTTAAACCAACTAAAACCCTAGAACTCCTCAAAAACACTGAAATCCCGAAAAACCCCAACAAACTAAAACCATAAAAAATTTAAAAATACAAAAATTCCCTAAAATCCATGAAAAATGCTAAAAACCCATGAAAACTGTGAAAAATCTTGAAAATATAAAGAAATCCCTAAAATCCTAAAAATCCAAAAAACCTAAAAATATAAAAACCCTTAAAACCAGTAAAACCGTAAAATCCCTAAAAGGCCTAACAACATTTAAAACCATTAAATCATAAAAATAATTAATAACCCTAAAATATCTAAAAATCCCTAAAACACCCTAAAACACTAAAAATGATAAAAAAACATTAAACCCCTAAAGCCCTAAAAACCCAAAAGACATAAAATTCCCCTAAAGGACCATGAAAACCCAAGAAACTCAAATAAACCTAAAATGAATAATTGATTGAAAACCCCCTAAGAGACACTAAAAAACTAATACAAACTAGAGAATACCCTAAAACGCATAAACATCATAAAAAACAAAAAAATCTAAAGACCACAAACACCTAAAAACCCTAAAATCCCTAAAACAGAAAAAAATATAAACCCCTATAAACCTTTAACAACCCAAAACCCCTAAAAACTAAAAAAACAATAAATAATCTAAAATCCCCTTAATCCTATTAAATAAACAAAAAATCCTAAAAACCCATAAAACTACAATATCTTTTAAACCCACTAATAAATCCCTAAAACCCTTAAAACCCATGGAAAAAACCTAAATCCATGAAAACCCTAAAAACTGTAAAATCCCTAAAATCCCATAAAAGTATTTGGTGGCTTCTTTGGAGATGTGTTGGTCTTTCTAGGATGTAGAAGGTTTGGTGTCGGCTTGGTGATTCCGTGCTTGTTCCAGTTCTGTGGGTGCTCATATCTACTTGGTATAAGTCTGCGAAGAAGATCTAGGTTTGTTCTTTGGCCTTGTTTTTGTTTCTATTCTTGCGATGGTTGTTCTTTTCTTGTGTGTTGGTGGATCATGGCTTCAATCAGATTCTGCTTTGTTGGTGCATGTCTTACCTGAAATTTTTGTTTGATTCGTTCATGGTTTGGGCTGTTTGCTGGGTCGTGCATTTGGATGGAGGTTTTCATTTTTCTTTTCTTGTTGTGATGGATCTGGTTTGCTTGTTTCTTGAGTTTCGGCTATGGAAAGTGGCGTATGCCATTGTGAGAGATTGACGATGTGTTGCTGATTGCTTTTGATGTGTGAATGGATTTTCTGGGTATTGGAAACTTCGATTCTGATTACTACTTGCCGATCGGTTGGTATGTAATGAAGCTGTTGGTCTGGGGCATGGGCGATGGTGGTCATGTGTTGCTGGTTGTCCTAAATGTAATATGATGGATGTGGGCACTGTTGTTCATGGTTTTTTCTTCTTTGAATGGGTGTTTTTTGGTGTCATTTTCTGGTTGCTGGATGATTTTTGGATTGGAAGTAATGGTTTCTGGATGTTGAGTTGCTAGTTATTGGTTGCTGCTTTCCGTGAGGTTTGGAGGTGGTTGGTGCTGGAAGACTTCTACGGCTCAGTTGATTGGAATTGGTGATGTTGGTTGCTGGAACTGAATCGGGGTGCCGAGATGAGGAGATGCTGGAGGTTGGGGATTGTGAAGTGGGATGCTGCTGAGGGTTTTGACGCTGCTGGACATTGGTTTCTTCATGGATCAGAGGTGATGTTGGGGAATTTGTATGTCTTTGGGTGTTTTTTTATTCTTTTGATTTTTCTTTTTTTGGCGTCTTTGTCTTGGGTTGTTAATGGTTTTTGGGTGCGGGTCATTTGACCCCTCCCCTCCCTTGTCTTCAGTGTCTTCATGTCTTTTTTTAATAAATTTTGGGGGGTGTCAGGAATAGCCTAGCCCTGAGCCTGGCTTCCCCTAACAGACACTAAAAGGAATAAAACCCATAAAACCATCAAAAAACCTAAAAACCATAAAACTATATAAAACCATAAAAACAAAAAACACCAAATATTCCCCTATAAACCCTAAAACCCATAAAATAATAAAACCCCAAACTATGCCCTAGAACCCAAAATACCGTAAAACCATTATAAACTCTAAAGCCCCAAATCCCTTTAAAATTCATATAACCACATAAAAACTTATAAAACCCATAAAGACACTGGAAACCACTAAGGAACTAATATACACTTAAAAAATTAGAACTAGAAATAAACCATAAAACCCTAAAACAATAAAATTCTAAAATACATTAAAAGCACTAAAAACTGTAAAAACCCGCAAAAACCCCCACAAACCCTAAAATACCTAAAACCCTAAAAATAATAAATCATAAGAAAATCCTAATAACCCTATTAACTCCCTAAAAACCCTAATGGAAACTGAAAATACAAAAAAAAACATAAAGGACCATAGATCCCCTCAAACCCCCTAAAACCAAAAAACCCTAAAATTAGATAAAAACTAAAAACTCAAAATACACAAAATATATAAAAATAGAAAAAAAACAAATAAAAGAACATTAAAACCATAAAACCCCCAAATGGCCCTTAAAACCCAAAAAAACATAAAATCTCAAGAAATATTGAATAACTCTAAAAATCCTAATACACTAAAAGATTTTAAAAATATGAAACCCCCTAAATGACTCTAAAATCCATAAAACCCTAAAATCCTAGTAAAATATCCAAAAAACCCAAAAAGAACATATTATATGCTAAAACTCTAGAAACCAATAAAACCCCATAAAGACCCTAAAAGACCCTAAAAATCCTAATAGACCCTAAAAACCCCCAAACCCTAAAGGACACTAAAAACTAATAAAACCACAAAACTGCCCTAAAATTCCTCAAACCTCCTTAAGTACCCAGGAAACACTAACTATACCTAAGGACCATAAAAACCTAAAATCCATAATGGACTCTAAAACACCATAAAACCATAAATGATCCTAAAAACCCAGTAAAATTTGGAAATTCCCCTAGAATCCTAAAAACCATAAAAACCACTTAAAACCCATAATGAATCCTAAAATATATTAAATCCTTTAAGAAAACTAAACAACTCTAAATATCCTAAAACCCTAAAAACAAAAAAAAAACAAAAAGCCCTAAAACCAATAAAAATCATAAAAATGATAACTTATTTAAAAACCATAAAAAATGTAAAATCCTACAAAAACCACAAATTCCAAAACTTTCATAAAATACCGATAACCCCTAACACACAAAAATAAAATGAAACTCAGAAAAACCACAAAAATCATAAAACACTGAAACACAAAAAACCCAAAAAAACCTAAAAATACTAAAAATATCAAAAACCATATAACCACTAAAACCCCGAAGAAACCATAAAACACATTAAAATACCCTATAATCCCTAAAAGTCCCCAAATCCCTTACCACCCAAACCCCTCAATAAACTTCGAAATCATAAATACCATAAAAACCATAAAAATAATTAAATGTAAAAAAATGAATCTAAAACTATAAAATCAATTATAAACCCTAAAACCCCTATAGGACCCTAAAAGACCATAAAGACTCTAAAACCCGTAAAAACTCTAAAACCCCATCAAAACATAAATACCCCTAAAACCCTAAAAATTATTGAATACAATGAAAACCCATAATTACCTCCAAAACCCTAACAACACTAAAAACCACTAAAACCCAATAAAAATTATAATTCCCTAAAAACCCTGAATAATACATATAAAAACCTTTGAAAACCCATATAATTCCTTGAAATCTCAAATACCCACTAAAAACTATTAATCAAAAACCACTAAAAAACCTCAAACCCTAAAAATATTAAAAACACTAAAATCCTTGAAAACCCTTAAAACAACTAAAATACCCAAATAACTAGAAATACATTTAAAACCATTAAACTCATAAAAATATCTAAAGACCCTAAAAACCTTTTTTAAAACATAAAAAAAAATAAACCCTATATACAAAAAACATTAAAACCCCCAAAAAACCTAAAATCCCCTGAAAACCTATAAAGACGCTAAAACACTAAAAACCCAAAAAACACTACCATACCATAAATGATCCTAAAGCCCTTAATCTCGCTAAACACCATAAAAGAGTGGGGGACCCTAAAACCCAAAAAAATTAAAGATCACAAAAACACCCTAGAAAATAATAAAATAACCTAAAACCCCAATGAAAACTAAAATCAGTAAAAGTCCCTAAAAAGTTAAAATCCAGAAAAAACCAAAATACCCCAAAAGACCATGAAAACCCTTAAACCCCGAAAAACCCTAAAAACCCAGAAAACATAAAAACACTAAAATCCCTAAAAAATTATAAAAACCCAAAATACATTAAAAAACCTAAAATACACTAAAAACCATAAAAACAATTTTAAAATTTGAAAACATGAAACCCCTATAAGACTCTAATGCCCCAAAATACATTAAAATCCTTAAAAACAAAAAACCCTTGAAAACCCTAAAAACCCATAAAACCCCATAAAAAAACTAAATACCTAAAACCCCACTCCAACCATAAAAAACACTTAACTTCCTAAAAACCCTAAAAATCCATAAAACCATAGAAAACCATGAAAATGACTAAAAATTCTAAAACCCCCTAAAAATACTAGATAAAAGTATATTCCCCCAAGAAACCATTTAATAATTGAAAACCCTTAAAATCCTAAAAATAATAAATACCCTTAAACCTAAACCCCCCCTAAAGACCCTAAAAACCCACAAAAATCAAAAAATAAACAAAATTGCATAAAAACCCTAAAGAACGGACAAAGCACTAAAAACAACTGAAAATGAAAAAACCATAAAAGATCCTAAAAACCATTCAAGACCTTAAAAACATTAAACAACCTAGAAAATCCAAAACCCCCTAAAACAAAAAAAATAACCATAAATCCTAACAACATCTAAAAAAATCAAAAAACAAATCCTAAAACCCTAAAAACCCTAAAAACCCAAAAAACCTGAATACCCTAAAAAACCCTTAAAACCAATAAAATCTATAAAAATATAAAAAACCAAAAACAATGAAAAAAGCCCTAAATATCCTACAATAATTAAAAAAACCATAACACCCATAAAACCCCACAAAACCACCAAACGAATAAAACCACTAAAAATAGTTAAAACTACAATGTCCGTAAAACCCATAAAAATCCCTAAAAACCCCTTAAAATCTAAAACCATAAATTTTTAAAAACTCAAAAAGACATAAAAATCCTAATAAAAAAGCCTATAAAACCCCTATAACCACTTAAGATCCATAAAACGTCCAAAATAATAAAAAAACCATAATACCCTTGAAACCACTAAAAACCCATTGTAACCTAAGAACCATGAAAACCCCCAAAACCAGAAAAAATTACGAACCACCCCGCAATCACTAGAAACAATAAAAAATAATAAAGTTCCCTATAAACCCTAAAACCCCTAAAACAATTACAACCCTTGAAAACCCTAAAAACTAAAAAAAATCATAAACCCGTAAGACATAAAAAAATCCCCTAAAGGACCATAAAAACACTAAAACCCCAAAAATACCCTAAAGAGCACAAAAAACCCCCAAAACAAATAATAACCCTAAAAGACCATAAACACCCTAAAACCCTTAAAGACCATAAAACCCATATGAATCCTTAAAAGACACTAAAAAATTTAAAACCCCTAAAACACCTAAAATATCCTAAAAAACTAAATGACACCAGAAACCGTTAAAACCCTAAAAGACCCTAAAAACCATAAGAATCCCTAAAACAACCTTAAAAACCTAAAACCCTGAAAAATATTAAAATACACTAAAAGTTGTAAAAAATACCAAATAACCAGAAAACCACTAAAATAACTTAAATCCCATAAAAACAAATAAAAATGATAAAAACCCATAAAACAAGAAAACCTAAAAACACAAGAAAACCATAAAAACCTAATAACCCAAAATAACTAAAAACTCTAGAAACCAAAATGAAACCCAAAAAGCCAAAAAACCAAAAGTCCCATAAAAACCCTAAAAACACTATAAAACTCTTAAACCCCCTAAAAATACTAAAAACACTCTTAAAAACCAAAAACATACAATAAAGCATAAGAAATCCTTTGAAACCTATAAACCCAAAATCCAAAAAAACACCCTAAATTACCTGAAAACAGAGAAACCCCTAAAACTATAAAACATATAAAAACCCGGAAAAAATTAAAATCCCAAATAAACACTTAATACTCAAAAAAATATTAAAAACCCTAAACCACATACCATACACCTTAAACCCTAAACCGCACAAAAAAAAACCATATTCCCCAAACCCTAAACCCTACAACCAAAACCCCGTACCCTACCCCCAAAACCCTAGACCCCACACCCTAAATCTAAAACCAACACCCTCACCACATAACCTACATAATAAAGCTAAATTCTTCACCCTAAACCCTAGACCATACACCCTAAACCCTAAACCCAATGAATGAAACCCTATAACAAACTCCCTAATTACTATTAACTAAAACCTAAACATTTTACCCTACACGCAAAACCCTACACCCTATACCCTATATGCTAAACACTATACCTAACATCATAAACCTTGTACCCTAAGTTTTATTCCCTAGACCCTAAACCCTAAACCATAAATCCTATACCCTAAACCCAATAACTTACACCAAAACCCCTGAAACCTACACCATAAACCCTATACCGTACACAAAAAACAATATACACTAAACCCTAAGCCCTATACCTTATACCCAAAACCCTAAACCTTGATACCTACACCACGAACCTTAATCCCTACACCTTAAACCATATACCATACACACTACAACCTGAACACAACAACCAAAACCCTACAACGTAAACCATACGGTAGACACCCAAACATCTATACCATACACCCTAAAACCTAATCCTAAAACCCAAAACCCTATACACAATACCCTAAAAACAAAAATCTACACCCTAAACCCTTAAAACTACACCTCAAACCCCAATACCTAAACCCTAAATCCTTTACCCAACTATCTAAAATCTAAACACAATACTCTAAATTATTTACACTACAACCTAAAACCTAAACCATACACCCTAAAATATAAACCCTCGAACAAAAATCCTAATCCCTAAACCCTAAATAATATAACCTACAACCTAAACGAAAAAACATACACCCTAAATCCAATATGTTCCACCCCTAACCCTTAACTCCAAACCCAAGACCATATATCCTCAACCCCAACCCTAATCCATACACTTCAATCCCAAAAACGTACACCCTACACCCTACACCATAAACCTGAAACCTTACAGCCAAAACCCCATATCATATATCCAAAACCCTAAACCCTAAACCCTATTCCCTATACCCTACACCCCAATCCCTATACCCTACACTATAAATTTAATACCCTATATACTAAATCCTATTCCAAAAACACCCTAAAACCTAAACCCCAAACCTTAAACCCTATACCTCAAACCCTAAACCCTTAACCCTACACCATAAACCATAATCCCAACACCCAATACCCTGAACCCTAAAGACGCTAAAAGAAACATAAAAACCAAAGAACCCGAAAAAATCCAAATAAACCTTAAAACCCTTAAAACATAATAAACACTAAAAATAACAAAGCGCCCTGCTTTTTTTTTAAATTTTTTTTTAAAAACACTAAAACCCATAAATATATATAAAAACACAAAGAATACAAAAATAAAAAACCACAGAACACTAAAAACATGAAAAATGATAGAAACCCCTAATAACCCTATAAAACCCCCAAAAACCCAAAACACAAAAATTCAATTACAGCCCCTATGAACCCAAAAAACCTAAAAAACAATATAACCCCCTTACAGTATTAAGATTCCTTAAACCCCTTAAAAACACTAAGATCCCAAAAAATCCAAAAATCCCTAAAAACCCTAAAACCATTAAAAACCAAAATAAACCCCAAAAACAAATTCCCACCCTCAAAAATCCAAAAACACTAAAAAAGTTTAAATGTCCTAAAATAACCATAAAACCCCTAAAAACCTCTTAAAACCCCTAATAACCCTAAAATCAATAAAAACACAAAAAATAAAAAACCCCTAAATTCCCAAAAACCAAACAAATTACTAATAAACTAAAAAACAGAAAAACCCTAAAGAACACCTAAAACCCCCCATAAAACCCAAAAAACTATAAAACCCCTAAAACTAAAAAAAACCAACAACCCCTAAAAATCATTAAAAAAACATAAAATTTGAAGAACCCTAAAATCCCTAAAATCCCCTAAAATACATAAAAGCCCTATAACTCTAAAAACCCCTAAGTCCCTAAAACCCCAAATACCATAATAAATAAAAAATCCCCCAAAACCCAAGAATCATAAAAACCCTCTAAAACCATACAAACAATAAAAAAGGCATAAAATAGGAAAAAATGAAAAATTCCTAAAAATCCTAAAACGCCCTAAACCCCTTTAAAACACAATAAAAACCATGAAAAAAACACTAATAACTGTAAATAACCCTAAAAACTATAAAAAACCTAAAAATAATTAAAATCCTAAAAAATACATGGAATTTAATAAAATTCTTAAAAAACTCAAAACACATAAAACTCAAATAACCCATAAGAAAACCATTAAACCCCTAAAAACCAATAAAAACTCTAAAAACCAAAGAAACCATTATAATACTTAAAATCCATAAATCCCTAAAACCCTTAGATACACTAAATAACTCTAATACCCCAAAAAACACAAAAAAAACCTAAAATTCATAAAATTACCTTAAAACCCTAAAACCTCTAAGGGACCCTAAATAACCTAATATAAACCATGAAAGACCCTAAAACCCTTAAACACCCAAAAAACAATAAAAACCATCTAAACCCCTATAAAACCATAAACACTATAAACCTTTAAAACCCTAAAAATCTGGTAAACCCATATAACCATAAAAAACATAAAATCCCGTAAAATACATTAATCAACATAAAACCCCTAAAACCCCTAAAACCAATAAAAAAATTAAGGATTCATAAAACAAAAAAAACTACAAGACCCTAAATAACACTAGAAAACCCCAAAAGGCCCTGAAAACCTTAAACGTCTTAAATCCTGTAAAATTACCTAAAAATCTTGACCAAATCATAAACTGATAAAAACATAGAAAACAATAAAAACCCCTAACCCCCCCCCCCCCCCCCCAATTCCCTAAAACCCAAACAATCCTAAAACCCATAGAATTCCAAAAAAAACTATAAAAATACTAAAAAATTAAATAATACCAAACCTACCTAAAAAACCTAAAACCACTAAAAACCATAAACCCCTAAAACACTAAGAACCATAAAATCCATGAAGAGCCCTAGAAACCCCAAAAAATCCCTAAAAATCTATAAAACTCTGAAATCTTATAAACCCATTTAAATTACCAAAAAATTCTACAAACCCCTATAAATAAAAAAAATCAAGATATTGTAAATGACCTTAAAACCTCTAGAAAAGTGAAAAC
This sequence comes from Viscum album, assembly GCA_963277665.1. Lineage (NCBI taxonomy): Eukaryota > Viridiplantae > Streptophyta > Magnoliopsida > Santalales > Viscaceae > Viscum > Viscum album. Next base: position 1,594,263,758 of record OY728120.1, read on the forward strand.
TTCCTTAAAAAATATAATACCTAGAAACCCCAAATGACTTTAAATCCACTAAAAATCATTAAAAAGTCAAAAAATAGATAAAAACCATAAAATCTCTACATATCCTAAAAAAATAAAACCATAAAACACTAAAAAATCATTAAATCCATACAACCCTTCAAAACCCTAAACCCAAAAATAGATATAAAGAAATTAAAACGCATTGAAACCCCTAATAACCAAAAATACCTAAAACCCTTAAAATCCTTTTAAAAAAAATCCATAAATTCCATAAAAAACGTAAAAACCCTAAATCCCCAAAAAACCTTGAAATTCAAAACAACCCTAAACACTATAAAAACCATAAAACATCAATAACCATAAAACCCCTAAAAATAATAAAAAACCCTTAAAACCCTAAAACCCACCTAAAATACCCTAAAATTCTTAAATAAGTGTTACAGACCCAAAAAATCCCAAAACACATGACATACCTTAAAAACCATAAAAACAATAAAAATACTAAGGCCCATAAAAACACTATTATGAATAATGGAAATAAAAAGACTTTGATACACTAAAGGAAACTAAAACCCCTTCAATATCCTAAAAACCATAAACCCATAAAAACCCTAAAAGAACCTAAAGCCCATAAAACCCCCAAAAGACTCTAACCCCCCCCCCCCACCCAAACAACTATTAAAAACCATATAAACCCATAAAACACTACAAGGTCATAAAACACTAAAAATCCAAAGAACCATAAAATTCCCTAAAATACCCAAAACATTAAATGACCCTGAAATTGTAAAACAACCTAAAACCCTAAAAATTATAAATGATATTAATACCCTTAGAACCCTTAAATCCATAAAAATATAAAAAAACTAAAATATCATAAAAACCCTTACAAAACCAATAAAAATTCATAAAACTGAAAAAAAACATAATTACCATAAAACCCCCCAAAAAACCCTAGCACCCTAAAAACCTAAAAACCCGAAAATACACTAAAACACCTAAAAACAAAAAAACATATATAAAAAAAACCTAAAACCCCTAAATATATTTCAAACCCCTAAAAACAAAAAAAACACTTAAAATCCAAAAAAACCCTAAAAACATACAAATCACTAAAAACATAAAAAACATTAAAACGCTTAAAATACCTAAGGTGATTACAAAGGAAGAATAATGGCTACACCTCCTCTTCCCATTTACGATGGAAGCTCCCCTCCTTCCACATGAAAATGTCGACGACCACACCTATCCCTCCCCCCTCAGTGGGGGAGGGTTCCACATTGATCCTTGATGTAGATCAGAAAGCCTTTGTTCCATTCTTCATTCCTGGTTTTCAACCCCTTTTCCCGGGATTGAAATTTTCCCTACGGATCCCAAAATGTATGAAGGACAACCACATCTCCTGATGTCAATAAATGATTTTAATAAATCCCCATCTACCTATAGCTTGACGATGGTTTCTCTCTTTATGAGTTGGAGACTCTCGGTGGACTCGTTTGATAGGTTTGTGCTTAAATCATGGGGTCTTCACGTTCATATGACAGTAGGATTAATTGATGGCTGACACATTATGATTTAGTTTTCAATGAAGGAGGATCTAAATATGGAACGGTCCTCGGTCCCCATATATTTAATGGATACTGATTATTCGTCTTTAGATGGATCTTTGATCTTTATATGGATTGTGATTCACCGATGATTTCCCCTTGGGGTTGATTCCTTGAACTCCCTCTTCCTTTTCAAAATATGTCTTTCATTTCTTTGATTGGAACTATGGTGAGAAGGAATATTTTCTCACACCATAGGACCCGCATAGTTTTTCATCCTGTGGCTCCATTTTTTTGTTGAATTTGATGCATCTATGGGACCAGTTGAGTTTGTATGGATTGTTGTTGGTGATAAATTTTGATACAAACAGCTGGTTGTCTTTGAATCATTGATGGGGTTCTGTTTATCTTGTAAAAATTTGGGTCACTCTAGGATATGTTCCTGGAGTTTTAGAAAAGCTAGTTATGATACGAAGATAGCTTGTGAGGTGCCATGTGTAGGAGATAAATCAGTTATTGATGCTTAGAAGGTTTTTGCGGCGGGGTTGGACCAGAGGGCTGCCACTCTCAGTTTGGGGGTGGCACCTGTAATTGGTCCAGGTCTGGGATCACTGATCCTGAAGATTGTGCGGGATGGTTTTGTAGATGTACTGGGGGACCATGGGTCTATAATAGGTGACCACTGTTTAGGTAAAGTGACAATTCGGTGTAAACAGGTGACCAAGGTGATTGATATTTTCAAGAGATTGATGAGTGACTTGATGCTTTACGATTCTAGAAATTATTCAAGCTGGGAGGGTGGAGGGGGATCTATGGGGGGTGTACGTTGCCCCTGGTGGTATGCCTTTTCCTTCTAATAGCAGTCTGAAGCAGAGGCAGGAATTCATTCCAACATTCAACCGCTTTAAAGGGCTTGAGCTTGAGGAGGAGATGAAAGGGTGTCCAATTGTTGATGTTGGGAGTGTGAGGCTTCTTGTAAAAGTGTAGAGTGATGTGTTGTCTGTCACTGCTGGGCAAGGTGAAAGGCGTGTGGTCCAAAATACCACTGAATCCATGCTGATGTTGGAGACCATTGGGTGCTCGGATTGTGCTAGTGAGCAGGAGCAACGGGCGATGCTCGTGCTTGTGCACAATAGTGATGGGATTATTGAGAATGATACTTCATTATAGGGGAACATAAGAATGATTCCTGGGGAGTAGGGGTGATTGAATCTTACTATACATAATGTTGAGGTGGACAACATAGTTGGGAAAACTGGTGATTTGGTTTTTCCTTCTTTGAAGTAGGATAAGGGCATGGAGCTCGTGATGGCTAGTGTGGTGATCCCCCCTTGTCTAGCTATCAAGGAACCTTCCCTTGTGGTTTATAGTGTTCCATAGTGTGGGGTTCATGTTGACTATTCCCTAAACTAGGAATCCTCCTTAGTCCCAAATCAATAAAATTTATAGAAGTATGGTAGAAGGATGAACCACAATATTCCTATGATCATTACGGAGAGGGCCTTACAAGATGAGGGCATTCCATATGGGATGGAAAAAAATATGCAAGGATTTTTTAGATCCCTGAATGAGGAAGCTGGGGAAGGAATATCTACTTTTCCAAAGATGGTTTCCCTGAGAGACGCTTTGTAAAGATAAGGAAGATGCCTCTAGTTGGGGAGGTCGGTCTGTCAAGGAAAAATTGAATGTGGAGCAGCAACATCTCAAATAGTATTATACTACCTTCCTCAAGCAATATAATTCATCAGAATGGGATTCGGTGGAGTCAGATGCTTCCTCTTGTGTGGTGTTGATGTTGATCCATATGGGGATGAAGAAGTTGATTTTTAGTTCTTGTTTTTTTTCTCTTAAACATTTTGGGTCTTTTTGGATTTTTTGGTGTCTTGGGGGGTCCAGGCTTTTTCGGTGTAGGTCGTTTGACCCTGCCCCACCCTTGTCTTCTTATCTTTTAATTTAACAAATTTTTGGGGTCCGGCAATATCCCGGCCTTTCTCCTTCCTTTCCCTAGAATCATTAAAAATCTAAGATAATTCTAAAAACCATTAAATCCTTAAAAATCCAAAAACCCTAAAAAACTCATAAAACCCGAAAAAGCACTAAAAACCCTATCTAAAACTAAAAACAGATAGATACCTAAAAACAAAAAAAACCAAACAACCTAAAAATACTGAAAAACTAAAAGCCTTAAAACCCCTAAAAATCCATAAACTTCTTAAACCCCATATTGAACCCTAAAACCCCTCCAAAACCCTAAAAAAAACAAACCACTAAAACCCAAAATTCCCCTAAAACCCCCATAAAGGAATCTATAACCCTAAGAAACCATTAATCCCCTAGAATCCCAAAAAACACTAAAATCCATGAAAACACTAAAAACCTATAAAACTCATAAAACCCTTAAAAGAACAGAGAAATCGTAAAATCCTAAAACCCTCGAAAACCAGTTAAACATCTAGAGGACCCTATAACCCTAAAAACATTAAATATACATCAGGATCCAAAAATACCATAACATACACTAGAGTGCCCTAAAATACAAAACATTAGAAAACATAAAAGACACTAAAAAATAAAAAAACCCTAAAAGGACCTAAAAACACTAAAAACATATAAAGGTACATATAAACCTAAAAAATATTAAACATACATAAAAATTGTAAAAGTATCCCCTAAAACCCCCTAAAAACGTTAAATGACCCAAAATGATGAAATACGCAAAAACACAAAAGAAGCCATAAATGTCTCCAAAAACCATAAAAAACCCCTTCTAAATCAAAAAAAATCCCTATAAATTAAAAAATACATTAAAAGAACCTAAAAATAGTAAAAACCAATAAAACCCCCCAAAAATCCCTAGAAACTCTAAAAACTAAATATTATTAAAACACTGTAAACCCATAAAACACAAAAAACCCTAAAACAACAAACAAAACCCTAAATCTCTTAAAATCCCCTAAAAACTATAAAAAACTAGTATCTTAGAGAAACAAGAAAACCATAAAACCCCCAAAAGCATCAAAAACAATAAATAATCTTATGAACTCTATAAAACCCTAAAAAATTAAAAACCCTAACACCATAAAACCCATATAAACCCCAAAAATATATTATAACCCCTAAAACCAAAACAACCTCAAAATTCCTCTAAAACCCTAAAGACCCTATAAAACACCAGAACCCCATACAAATCCATAAAAAACATAAACCCTAAATCTCCTAAAAGACTATTAAATACATAAAATAACCAAAAAACCAAAAAACCAAAAAGGACTCTAAAAACTATATAATATCAATAAATGACAATCAGAAACACATAAACACCCTAGAATCCTAAAAACCCAAAAATCAAAAAAAATTCCCAAAACCCCTAAAAACCCTAAAAACCTAGGAACCCAAAAAACCCAAAATCCCTATAATAACATATAAAACAATAAAATACACTTCAATAAGCTAAATACCATAAAACCACTTAAAACTCCTTAAACTATAAGAACCCTAATACCCTAAAACAACCCAAAAAACCTATAAAACCGTAAAACCCGTAAAAACCGAAAAAAATATATGAATAAATCCCTAAACCACTAAAAATCACCTAAAAGCATATAAACCATAAAAACCCCAGAAACCCAAAAAAACCCATAAACCCGTGTGATGTCTAAAAACCCTAAACCCCCAATAAAATACATAAAAACCTTAAAGACCCAAAAAAAACTTTGAACCATAAAAAAATTATAAAACCCTTAAAACCCCAAAAAAACCCTCAAGACCCAACATAATAAACCTAAATATCCTAAAACCCCTTAAAAACCAAAAAAACTCAAATAACACAAACAAACCTAAAAATTTTGATGAACCAAAAAACCCCCAAACCCCCCCCCCCAAACCCATAAAAACCCTAAAGCCACTAAGAAAACCCTTAAAAACCTAGAAACACCAAATAAAACACTAATTTTTTTTTAAAAAAAACTAACCAAATATTTATACACACTAAAAACATAAAATCCTTGTATAACTAAAAACCCCAAAAATTACCTAGAAATCCAAAAAACCCCATAATCCCAAAATAAGACATCAATAAACCATAGAACCCAAAAAACCTCAAAAAAACCCTAAAAACAGCAATAACCCCAAACCCCCTGAGAAACCCCAAAATAATTTCATTAAACCCTTAATACTTAAATACCTGTAAATACAAAAAAAAACTAAAAACTCTAAAACCCCTTCAAAATAAAAAAAACAATAAAAACACTAAAAATCATGAATACCCTAAAAACCCTAAAAAATACTGAAACCCTTAAAACCCAAAAAATCCAAAAAATCCAAAAAACATAAAAAAATTAAAACCATAAAACGTATAAAAACCCTAAAACACTAAACCATGTACACTAAACCCTATGCCCTAAACCATACACCATAAAACCTATACCCTACATCATAAACCTTAATCCTTGAACACTAAACCATATACCCTACACCCTAAACCCAATACCCTACTCACAAAACTCTATACCCTACGACCTAAACCTAAAACCATACTACCCAAGACCTATAAATACACCCCAAACCATAAACCCTACTCTCCAAACACTATACCCTACACCCTAATCCATAATATTGACAATCTAAACCCTATACACCACACACTATACCCTAAATCCAACATCCTAAATTTCTTATCCTGCAACCTAAAAAAATACCCAACACCCTACACCATATAAACTAAACCCTAAACCCTACAAAATACACCCAAAACATAGAACCCTACATCCTACACCCCACACCCTCTAACATCAACCCGACACCCTTAACCCTATACCCTACTCCATAGTCCCTAAATACTACACCCTAAACCATATACCAAACTCCATAAACTCTATACTATACACCATAAGATATGAAAATAATCCTAAAAAACATTGAAAACACAAAAATCATACCAAAATCCTTAAAACCCAAAAAACCCAAAAAACCCAAAAATTCCAAAAATTCCTAAAAAATTAAAAAATATATATAAAAACCTCTAAAACCCGAAAAAACCATAAATTTATTTAAAAAAAATGAAAATAAGTCCACAAAAATTCTAAATCCACAAAAAACCTAAAAACCTAAAAACCTCTAAAACCATTAAAACCTAAAAAAACCTAAAAACATAAAGGACCCTAAAAAACCTACAAAACACTAAGTGACCCAAAAATTCCCAAAAAGTCCCAAAACACCCTAAAATACCCTAATGCTTGAAAACCCCCTAAACCCCCTAAAACCACTAAAACACACTGAAACCCCTAAAAGATCCAAAAACCTATGAAAACCCCATAAACAAATTTAATAACCTGATAAATCTAACTGCCCTTAAGACACTAAAAACCCTAAAAACCCCTTAAGACCCATATAACCCATAAAAGGCACTAAAAACCCTAATAACCCTAAAAATTTTGATACCCTCAATATTCGTAAAATCCATAAGAACCACAAAAAAATTCTTAAAAATTATAAAATCATTAAAAAATCCTGAAAACCCCTAAAACCATAAAACCCCATAAACCCCAAAAAATCCTAAAAGGACAAAAATCCATAAAATCCCCTAAAAACCAAAATAAACACAAAAACCATAAAACCCTTAAAACATTAAAAAAAATAAAAAATATCCTAAAATCCAAAAAAACATAAAAACCCTTAAAACCCTTCAAAAACCAAAAGCATTGAAAGCCTAAAAAACTATAAAAATATACAAAGAACCTAAAACCCCTAAAAACACTAAAAGCATAAATCCCCTAAATACCACTTAAAAAACATAACAAATCACAATAATAACTAGAAAACCATAAACCCCTAAAAACCCTAAATCCCCTAAAACGCCTTAAAAACCAAAAAAAATATTATAATCAAAAACCAAAAAAATATTATAATCCCTAAAACCCATAAATTAATCTAAAATCCACTAAAACATTAAATCCCATAAAACCTCAAAGGACCCCTAAAAATATTAAAAACCCTAAACCCCCAAAAAATAAAACTCCCAAAAATTTTAAACACCACTAAAACACCTAGAACCCCCTAAAACATCTATAAACCCATAAAAATCCTAAAACCAAAAAAATATTAAAATATCCTAAAGCTCCAAAGATACCCTAAACTCTAAAAACCCTAAAAACCCAAATAAAACCCATTTAAAAACTCCAATACCCCGAATAAATGATAAATAATCTAAAAATCCAAAAAATCCCAAAAAACCCCAAACCCATAAAATCAATAAAAACACTAAAAATCCATAAAAAGGTAATTAAAATCCTAAACACCACAATGAATAATCTTTAAACCATAAAAAGTACAAAAAACCATAAAAATATCTATATCCCTTAAAACCCTAAAATATTATGATTTTTTTAAACATCGAAAAACCAAAAAAACCAAAAATAACCCAATGAAACTTAAAACAAAAAAACCCCTATAAACAATAATACCCTAAACCCCTAAAAACATTAAATAATAAAAAAATTCTTATAATCTATAAAAAACATAATGTCCTTAAAAACCCTTAAACCCTAAATATCCTTAAAAACCCTAAAAACATCTAAATCCCTAAAATCCCATTAAAACTGTAGAAACCATAAAAACACTAAAAAACCATAATATATGAAGACCCCAAAAACCTAACCCCCCCCCCCCTAAATGCCTGAAAACCCTATAACCTATAACCCAAACCCATAACCCTATGTCATACACCTGAAACCCTATAACCTGAAAACTAAAACCTAAAAACATCACCAAGAACCCTATACCATTCACCTTATACCCAATACCAAACACCCTAAACCATTTATCCTATACCCTAAACCCAACACGTTAAGCCCTACACAATAAACCCTTTACCCATCTCCCTAACCTCTAAACCCTACACCTTAAACCCTATAACCAATACCATTAACCATAATACTATATCATAAACCCTATAACCTACCCCCAAACCCTAAACATTACTTAGAAAATCCTATACCAGACACCATAATGCCTAACCACCCACACTAAAGCTTATACCCTAGTCCCTAAACTCTAATCCCTGAACCCTAAACCCAATATGCTCCACCATTAACTTTGAAACCTATAACCTACACCCTAAAAACCAAACCCCACACCCAATACTCTATACCCTACACCCTACATCATAAACCCGATTCCCTACACAATGAACCCACCACCATATACACTAAACCTTATACCATACTCCATAAACATTAAACCCTAAACACTAAACCCCACACCATAAAAACCAAACTCTAAACCCTACACCCTATAATATATACCCTAATCCCTAGAACCTACACCCTAGACCCTAAACTCGAAGCCCTAAAACTTAAACCCAATACCCTACACTCTAAACACAACCCCCTAAACCATAAACCGTAAACAAAAAACCATAAAACAAACAACTAAAACCAAATACCCTTGACACTATACCCTAAACTCCGCACCCAAATCCAAATAACCTAAACCCAAAACACTACACCCCCAAGCCTATACTCTATATCATAAACTGTAAACATTAATCCATAAACCACACACCCTCAACCGTATACACTACACCCCAAATATAAAAAAATCCTTAAAACCCAAAATGCCTTAAAAATCATAAAACCCCTAAAAAACCTAAAAACAAAAAAAACCTAAAACCCTAAAAACCATAAATACCATAAAAACATTTAAAAAATTAAAACCCAAAATCCTTAAAACCCCTAAATCTCATAAACCCCATACCGAACCATTCTTATCCCAAAAAAATCATGCAATCCCTAAAATCACTAAAACATCCTAAAAATAGTAAAAACCCTTAAAAGCAATTAAAACCAACAAAACCCAAAACACCCTAAAATACTAAAATTGATAAAAACCCCTTACAAGCTCTAAAAATCCATAAACCCCCTAAAAATAAAAAACCCTTGAGGTCATTAATAACCCTAAAATAATTAAAAACCCTAAAACGCCTGAAACCCCTTAAAATCCCTAAAAACCCTTGATCATTAAAACCACTAAAAACCCTAAAACCATCGAAATCATAAAAACAATAAAACCCCTAAAAGAACATAAAACTCCTAAAACACTCAAAACCCTAAAAGATTCTAAAAACACATAAAGACACAATAAAATCATAAAACCCCCCTAAAATACCCTAAAATAACCAAAGACCGATAAAAGACTCAAAAAAAATTAAAACCCATAAAATACCCAAACAACACCTAAAACCACTAATAGATATTAATACCTTAAAACCCCTAAAGGACCCTGAATCCTCCTAAAAATCCTCAATGGTGCCTAAAACCCCACAGTAATCCTTAATTATCCTAAAATCTACAAAGGACCCAAAAACTCCCAAAACCACTAAAGGACCCTAAAAACCCTAAAGGTTCCAAAAAATCCATAAAAACTATTATGAAATATTAAATCCATAATAACATTACATACTAAAAAACCCCTAAAATAAATTAAAGGACCATAAAAACCTTAAAATTTTAAAAAAAACCCATAAAATGCCTTAAAACCTAAAATAACCCAAACACATTTCAACCCCTAAAATACCCTAAAAACCTAAAAACGAAAACAATATTTACGAACCCTAAAATAATTAAAAAATATAGAACGTTTAATAACCCTAAAACCTATTGAAACCCTAAAAGACCATAAAACCCATAAAAACCCAAAAACACGAAAAACCAAAAAATCATAAAAATCCAAAAAGGACTAAAACCCCCAAAAAACATGAGTCCCAAAAAATAATAAATACAATAAAGAATCCAAAAATCATAATAAAATAAAAAAATTTCCCAAAACCCAAAAATCAATAAATCTATACAAACACCCAAAACCCCATAAAACCCCTTCTAACCCCCTAAAATCCAGTAAAATCCCCTAAAGGCCAAAACATAAAACTCCCCAATACCCCGAAAACACTATACCTCCCTCTATCCCAAAACCCAAAATACCCAAAAAGCAATAAAACACTAAAATCCCTAATATAAAAAACCCTAAATAGAGCTAAGAGACTCTAATGCCCCTAAAAACCCCTAAAATCCCCTAAGATTTCTAAAAAACCTAATACCCAAAAACCCCTTAAAGACCATGAAAACCTTATATACACTAAAAACCATAATAAAACACCAAAAAACAAAAAACCTCCCAAAAACAAAATCAAAATTCCGAAATATCCCATAAAATGTTAATAACCCTAAAAATTTCTAAAACCCACAAAAACCATATAACTCCCCAAAAAACCCTAAGCCCTCCAAAAAATCATTAAAAACTCTATAACCCCCTAAAAAATATAAAAAATCTTTCAACCCCTTCAAAGAGTCTAAAAATAGTAAAACAACTAATCACACTAAATACCCATAAAAATGTTAAAAAACCATAAAACCCCAAAAAACCCTAAAACTCCCCAAAAAACCTAAACACATAAAAATCCTAAAAAAATATCAACAAAGCCTAAAAACCCTAAAAACCCTAAAGGGACTTAAACACTTAATCACAAAATCCCCTAAAAACCCTAAAACCTTGGAAACTCTAAAAGAACCTAAAACCCATTAAATTCCCTAAAAGACCGTAAAACCCCTATAACCTCCCTAAATTAAAATAAAATTACCTTAAACCCCCTTAGAATCCCAAAATCCCTTAGAACCCTAAAAAAGATAAAAAAAATAAAATCCCTAATAGTCAATAGTAAATACTAAAAATTAGAAAAAACACTAAAACACTAAAAAACCTAAAACCCCATAAAATCCAAAAAAACACAATAACTGGTTAAAATCCCAAAAACCCTGAAAGACCTTAAAACCACTAAAAATCCATCAAACACCTAAAAACCTAACACCCAATAAAACATCCTATAAGACACCAAAACCCACTAAACCCCCAAAAATTCCTTAACTAAAAATGCAATAGCCATTAGATAAATCCTATAAAAAACCCTTAAACACTATTAAATACCATAAAAACCATAAATCCTAAAACAATAAAAAAACTATAAATGTACCTAGAAAATTGAAAACAATAAAAGTCCCTACAAAACCTAAAACCATATATGGTCATTAAAACCATATAGTACCCAAAAAATTCAAAACCCCCCAATGGACGCTAAGTACCCCTAGAAATATTAAATGACACTAAAACCCATAAAACCCCTACCGAAACATAAAAAATACAAAAAACCACTAAAATAAACTAAAAACCCCAACAGAACATAAGAAACCATAAATGGGACTAAAATCCCAAAAAATGTCAAAAAATTAAACCACCATAAAAACTCTAAAATCTCTTAAACACCCTAAAATATGATAAATGTCCCTAAACCCCACTAAAATCTTAATAGACCATAAAACCCCCTAAAAACTGTAAAAACCATAAAAGAAACTACTAATCTAAAAAATAATTAAAATACCATAAAACTATAAAAACGTAAAAAACATGAAAACACTAAAAACATAAAACAATTCCCAATTTTTTTTTAAAAAACCAAATAAACCCCAAAAACAACAAAAATCCAAAAATCCCTAAAACCTATAAAACCTAAAATCCACCAAAACCCTAAAAATCCTAAATACCCTTTAATACATTAAAACCACTTAAAACCCCATAAAAACCATCAAACCCATAAAAACTCTAAAAACCATGAAAATTACTAAAAACCCATAATACTATAAAAATACTAAAAAACCCTAAAACCCCCAATAAAACCCTAAACCCATAAAACAACACTAAGACCCTTTAAAAAAATAAAAAATCAAAGAAACAACCAATAACTATAAAATACCAAAGAAATACTAAAAACCAAAAAACCTTATAAAACCTAAAAAAACCCATATAAACCATTAAAACTCTAAAACCACTAAAAGATACTAAAACCCCAAAAAATTAAAAATGTCCCTAAGAACCCAAATTGATCAAAAAAACATAAAAAACTAGAAATCATAACAAACCATAAAATTTATATAAACACTATAAAAGTCCATAAAGATCATTAATACTAGAAAATAATACCAAAAAATGAAAAAACACACTAAATACAATAAGAAACCCAATAGAGACCCTTAAAACCCAAAAAATCATAAAATAACCGTTAAAATATTTAAAAAACCTATAGACGCTGAATCAATGTATTAAAACCCTAAAAACCTTAAAAACCACTAAAATGATAACAAATGTATAAAAAATTGAAAAGAAAACTAAGAAAAATCTAAAAAATTTAAAACCCATAGGGAAACACATAAAAAACATAAACCCTAAATACTATTAAAAAACCTTAAAACCCTTGTTAGGTGTTGAATTATATGCAAAAAATAAGAATATAATTACAAAAATTTGGAATGAATTTGAAGAAAATATTCAAAGGGGGTGAGTAGTGAAGGATGGGGTGATCCCGTGAAGTGAAAAATGCTTCATCGAATTCCATTGCACATGGAATTCAGCTAATTTGTGAAAAACCCAAGAAAGAAATATTTAAGGGGTCAAGACTTACCACTAGGGAATGGGAATGAATACAAATACATTTTTTGTCCCATATAGTTAAGTCCACCTCAATGAATAGTATCACCCAGAGAATGATGTTGTTCACAGGCTGGGATGGTACCTCTGGTTCCAGCGAATGAAACCAAATCATTTGTGGGGCTTGATGGTGTTGTACACCCGCAAAAATGACAGCCCCAAATGAACAAAACAGTTCATGGGTAGGGGAATCCTTTTTTGGATCTTGTAAATGAAGTCACATGGCCCACCATGAATGATCAACCAACCCAGTTTCCCATCCATCCATTAATTTATAAAACATTCACAATGGGGTCGAAAAGGGATGAAAAAATGAGTTCTAATGGAGACGAGCGACGAGGAAACACAAAAATTGGAGCCTCCTAAACAAATCGATATATTTTTATCAATTCCAATCATTTAAACCCACTGAATTTCATTATTGAGGAAATGAAAAACATCCTTCCATCCATGAATGTAAATCACATAAGAAAATACCCTTATGCTGGGCATAAATGGTTGGCCCCTTTAGATAGAAGCATCCCTCATAGAGAAAAACTATGCAATCAGAACCCTACCTCATGTAATATAATTTTACAACAGAGGAACACAACCTTGCGTAGAGACACTATACATGGATGAATCCTAGCCCCGTGTAGAAACACTCTATGTGGGAAGAACCGATGTCTATATAGCACAATGAACTGTGGACCTTTCCCCCACCCCTGTAGCATCACACTATGCTGAGTGAACCCCATCCCTTATAAAAAACCGCTATACTAAATAGGGCATCCTAGGGGGTTCTACTCTCCACCTCTCGTCACCCTCATTCATCATATAATCCAGCCCTATATTGTACCCTCTAAGAACCAGTCTACTAGAATCTGGAAAAGTCCTCATCCAAAGCCATCTAATATGTATATTTGGATAATTGAGCACATTTAAATACCCTTTGGAGTCTAAATACCCATGGTAAGTGGAGTCATGTGCATAACCTCATCAACAAGGTGGGGGTGGCTTGGAATATCTTCATGTATAAATTCTCTTGTTAATAAGGGTTCCAACAATAGATATTCTCTTTTGAACCTCCTAATTCTAGGGATTTAGGAGAACTACTTTACTTTCCCTTCTAGGAGGGCCATTACCGGACACTCCACTCCTCCATATGGACTAGCAGGACATCCCGACTACATTAAGCCCCTGACAATTCTTGTGGGAGGTAGTGCTCTTTCTCCTCTTCACATACCTAGGATGTATCTGGATAGTTAAAAAGATGTGACTATCTTGTCTACCATAATAAATTAAGAGGAATACAAATTAAAAGACTTATACATCTCACACTATGGGCCCCAGTACTCATCCACTAGCAGAAAAATTGGGTTGTGTGATCTTTAGATCCACTAATTCCTCTTGTTACTCTCACCAATAATAAATCACATGGGCTTAGAGGTTACCATATTTCATCAAATCCGCATGATTTCAAACCTTATGGGAACACCCTAAGTGTAAGCCCCAAACATATCCACTCAATTGGGACTCCCCTATGGGATACGCCCCAAACCCATGACTCAAACTTCAAAGGCCCATATTCCTAGTGAAGCAGCACCATATGGGCCTCTTGCATGGTATAAACACCAATCATGTTTGCTAAAATGGGGCTCTTCCAAATGTTTATACCCAAATTTTACCAGTCTATGTGTACATTGATTCCCAACTAACTAGGATACATATAAATCCTCACTAACATCCAAACTGAAAACCCAAATTCACCATAATGTACTCAAGGCCACATTTCTAATAGGTTAATATCCATATGGTAGACCGCATAATTTCTGGGTCCCATGGGCCGCCACGCCAAAAGTCCTACATAAAACATTGACTATTCACCTTCATCCTAGACTTCCTTACTACATTACATTAAACTGCATGGTCTTGTCCTTGTCACATGAGTTTAAAATGTAATGTTCCCTGTTATGTGGTATCAATATTTGGGGGTTTTGATTCCTCTCATGAGGATATGTAGGAAGCATAAAGTATGAATTCAATGTTGAAATCAAAACAAATTCTATCTCCCTATATGAATATATACTCTAGATTTTTCCACCATGGGGCATAAAACCAGCACTGTCCTAATGAATGAAAAAAGAATCTATGATCCATATATGAAAAAGGGAACCATTGATGGGGAACCTTAGATACATATTGATACCTTCATTGATGAAGAAACTTTGATACATATAGATTATTTTTGACCCATTCATGTTTATAATTCTAGTTACATCAGGGTGATTCATATTTTACACACAAGGTAATGAACAAAGGAATCATGAATATATCTTAAATATATAAGAGAGTCCTGTAATAAGAAATAGTTCCCACCAAAATGGAGTGATGATCCTAAATTATCATACTCATGACTAAAAATAGTTATTATGTTTCATTGGCCTTGTTAAATAGTGAATTCCTACCTTTGGAATGTAGCCCATGAGTTATGGATATGAGACCCATTGGGTTTTTCCCAGACTCAGAGAACATACATAATACATACTATTCGATGATGACATACCATACATGACTAATTTCACAAAATTCAATCCCCTAAAATCATATAATGTGACACCATGATTCTTTTGTTGGAAACAAAATGGTAACATGGTGTGAATCCTAAACTAGGATGCCAGTGTTACCCCATGTGAGGACCGTTTTTCATCTACATTAGAAGTGGGTCAGACAAGACCATCAATTATACATGTTGTAATTATATGATAATTTGATGTGGTCTTTTATCTGTATTTATCACACATATTACAATAACTCTTCACCAAAATCTCCTCAATCCAATGGAATCTCACCAGTTGTTGTGAACATGACCATCATCAACTGCACCAGTAAGGTCCTCAACCAAAAAGAGGACACCCTTGCGCACCCATCATCTTCAACTCATGGTTCAAATTTTCAATGGTTAGGTAATACCACCAGAATATTTCCCTCTTCACCCTGGTGGTATCTTGATAGGCCCTCAATTCCTTGAATCTATGCCATCCATCCTCCT
This sequence comes from Viscum album, assembly GCA_963277665.1. NCBI lineage: Eukaryota > Viridiplantae > Streptophyta > Magnoliopsida > Santalales > Viscaceae > Viscum > Viscum album. The sequence goes on from OY728120.1 coordinate 1,594,279,865, forward strand.
ATAGATGATCGGCAGTCCAGAACCAGATGTCCCCAATAGCCATCTCAAACAATTTCGAGTGCCTATCCCCAAAACAGGATAATGAGATCCTCCCTTATAATTGGAAGGTGAAATAATATATCACTAAAAGTTCAACCAAATAGATTAGGGGTCCTGAATAAGCTCCCCATCTGGTAATAATCAATATTAATTCCATTTGCATCATTATCCTTACTATGTCGAGGATACCACCATATAGGACCCATATGAAGTCATGCATACCAGGGTGCCCAGGGTGGCATGTGAAGGGGGACGATTAGAAAATAAAGAACAATCCATCATCATTATTCATATTGAATAATCATTACAAGTAAATATAGAGACACCCTACAAGAATATGTATATTCCTTCTCACTCTTATGAAGTTTGTTGGTCAATACAACGATGAACCTTGAGGTGATTAAAATTCATGCTCGTTCACATCAAAACTACCAGTCAAATATAGTGTCATAGTACATGAAGACAAAAATTCTCACTCATTAATATAAGTTACACTAATAAAATGTGGTTGAAAACTATGGGGAATTGTAAATTCTTACGAATTCACATCAAGGATGCAAGTCAAATATCGAAAAAATCAATAAGAAGGCACAAATTCATGATAATTATTATAAATCCCTACATCCAAATATGGCATAAAAGTAGAAAAAGATGAAAAATTTTATGGATTCATGTCAATCCCATTTGTCAAATACCATAGAATTCATTTAGAAGGTGAGAATAGATTCTCATTCATGTTAGGTGAACCATGAAAATATGGTGGAAATTGGAAATTCACCTAGCTTATCCTAGTTATAAATCAGGGGAAGATTAGTTCCTCTTCTCCCACATAAGAGTAATGTTAGTGATTAAAGGTAGGAAATGGAGGATCAGAGTAGACACAAATTCCATCTTTGACATCAAAATTAGTGTATATATATGTTCCCTACAAGGAACACTCTCTACTTGTCTTAGAAGTGATGGAGGGTTTGGAATCAATCTCTAACCATATCCAAATAATATTCCAAGATTTAATAACATTTTCTGTAAAAGAAAAGAGTTTGACTCATAACCCTGACACATCAAGCGGGGTGACTCATCCACACAATATGGTGATAAATTAGGAGAATAGATGCATCCCTTCTCCCATCCATGCAGGTTATCGCAAATATTACATGATAAATGGATAAAAATATTAGGCACAAATACTTGTTCCAACTAAGGGACACTAGTCCACATCATTGGCTGGTCCAGGGTAGGAATATATCAATAACAGAATTCTAGAATCTTATTAGAATATCCTAGTTGCACCACATTATTCAAAACAATATTCACCCATATATGAAGGTCTCCAATAACAGTAAGTGGCCCTAGTTACGAACAAGAGAGAGCACAAAAATAAATCATATTAAATGAAATTGGACAATGAATAATATAATCCTGAGCATAATATTTTGGAAGATCGATTTCTTGAGGCCATCAAACAACTATCAATGGTGTCTCATGATCCTAAAAATCCATTACCAAATTATAGAAGTGGAAATAGCAATTATAATGGTCCTCCCCAAAACATTATTACCAGAAACTCTAGAGTTCATCTCTAAAGAATCTACCAAGAAGTTTACTTAGTGGGAAGAAACTTATGAATCAGGAGATCAAATCTCCTGATCAGATTCATGGTATCCGTCATCATGACTATAAGAAAACAAATCATGATGTTATTACCATTTTTGTCATTCTCCTTGAAGTTCCTCCCCATTTTATATTCTACATAAATTATACATGCAGTTGAACATCACAATTTGATGGAAATTCACACAATGATAGCATTTGAAATGAAGGTCCCCTAGTAGGGACATCTCTTTGTATCACTAATGTACTACCCTTATCATGTAAAATTCCAGAAATGATTCATAATCTGAGTCACTTAGAAAGATGGTTCCATACATTATAAATTCCCTATAAATGAAAAACGAAATCTGTTATCAACCAAAACATAGTTTGGGGTAACGCTCATAGGTCAATCCACTCGCAGACCATTCCCATTTTTATGAGACTCCCCCAAGCACTGATTATTGTGAAAAAATATTCAAGAATCCCCCATGTTGGAATAATCAACTTGAGGAGTCTTTAGAAGAAGAATATATCGATATGTTTCTCATGAGAAGAAAATTTTCTAGGTATTACCTTCCAATTTGGTTTTTCCAACCATAAACTTCTCACTTCAGTAGTGTAAGGGAATTGTCATAAAAATTCACATATAATATCTGTTTGAATATCCACAAATCCCTCTGACCCATGAAATCAATGTTTTTTTAAAAAATTGTTTTGATACAATATAAAAATATTGGGAGATATTTTTCATCAAATCGAATTGGAATCCTTTGTTTCAGAATAATGACCATGAGCCAAGAGATGGTGGAAGTATCATCAATTGGTGTGCCTCAGTGCATGGAATTGGTTGTGTTGTCTAATATTTGATGCCTCACCTGGTGGTCATATGTTAGGATGGAGGAACATGGATTTTTTCATTCCCCTCACTCCTCATTCACAAGAACCCACTCAAAATTACATCTTGAAAATTTGTTATTCTAAGGAGACTGTTAATAAAGAACCCTACTTAAGAAAGACGACACACTCAACAAGAATAATCCATGAGAAATTATCAAAAAAATCTGACCCTGTGCCAGAAATCCATCATAATGATAATGAACCTAGAAACCAAGATCACCCAGAATGCTTCTTGATTAAGGTAATCAAATCATCTATAAATACTAATGTTCATGGAATAATGTAGTTCACATATATACCCAACATGGCACCCAGATCATTCTCTAACCAGGATGTGAGAGATAATGAGAGCATAGAAAATAGAAGTATCCACCATGGTTTCTAATAAGCCTCATCTAATAGAGATAGGGTAATTTTCAACAACAAATTCACCAATAAGACTAAAAATATTGGACCAAGGTACAAAAACCAAATAATTAGAGAATCCTCGTAATTTTTACCACACCCACCCCCTCAAAAAATCTGTATTTTCCCATTTAGGGAGGATGAAAAATAGTATGGTCTCCCATTCCTTCCAATCTCAGGACCCATTTTCTGTTAGAAGGAAGGTGTATGACCATGCATCATAGAGATTCCCTCCAGGCCACCCTTTGACATGAATCTCAAAGAGGACCCTTGAATGGAAAGAAGTGGTCTAGAAGAGGTCGCAAGCAACCCTTATATCACTTTATAGCCAGTACAATGCGTACAATAAATTATGCATTGAGGAACATTGTGGACATAAATCCTATGAATGGAACCAAAAATTATAAAAATTATGAAGCTATGAGAGAGGATGGTTACTTTTGAAAATTTTTTCACACTATGAATGAATATGTGCATACCTTAAACTAGAGAATCATCATATATTTCGGTTATCACTCAACATATCCCTCATTGACTCCTAGGTGAATATCTACCAAAGATAAGGGTAAAATCAAGGTCCCATGAAACACATATCCTCCTCCCAAAGGTGATGAGATTCCTACACTCGAAGAAATATTCACTAGACAGGATATTGTAAATAAAGAGTTCAAGCATCTCAATTTTGAGTTTCTCCGAGGAAGTGTTTCTATCAAATATGGTCCCATGAAAGAGCATCAATGTATGCATCAAATAGGTGTACATCAACAATACATTTTCATCCCATGGAATGATGTAAAGCTGGGACATTAGCAAAATGTAGTGCTTGGAGCATATGTTTACATGGACCTGATCATGGAAATATAACAATATTCCCCTCCATTAAGGTGAAAATCATAATGGGTTTAGGAAAATCCTAAAAATATGTCCATGACAAGATATCTATCTCAAAACATGGTAGAACTGGCACATCATATCTAGTATATTATTTCACTAGTCCAAGTTATAGTTCAACTGAATAATTATCTAGGGATGATCCACTCCATCAAGTCACTAGTTGCTCGATTGGAAGTCTTGGTGGAGCAGTGTGCACCAGTACAACCAAAAGGGAAAACATACCCTGACTGGGTAAGAAACACTCTTCCACATCCTAATTTCAGGATTCATATGTTTCTGATATTCAATGGATCATTTTACAAATAAGAACATCTGATACACAATGAATATTATTTTCTTCCCATGAAGATAACTCTTAAGAAACAAGAAGTAGTGACACTCAAATGCTTCTTGCGAACCCTACAAGGGATAGACTTTATATGGTATACTAGTTTACAGAATGATAGTTAATGGGATTGGAGAATCTATGTTTGAATTTTCTCTTTTATTCTAACTCAAAACTTTAGATGAATATAATTTTTGGCCTCTCAAATTGCAAACAGTGAGAAAATTAGAGTCTCATATATTAATTTAATATGGAAATGGATGACCAATTCCATAAACTATATGTATCCCAGGGAGGATATTATCACTCTTTGCATTGATAATCTTCATGATGATCTATGAACACCACTCAACACATTGAAATATATCGGTGGATTTTAGTCTTTCACTGCAATTTATGAAAGAATGTAAGTCTCTATTCAGTTTATCTATATTAATTCCTAGATAAATCCACCTATCTTGGGGAAAATAATATGAAATGCTGAGTTGGAATCCATCCCTCATAATCTAGCAGATACACCGATGAAATCTCCAAAAACTACATGATATTATGAATCTCACTTGGAATCAATAGCAACCCCCACCTCAATAAGTTGAGAATAGGGGACCTAGAGGATATAAATTTGAGGAGGTGAGGAATAAAGTTTACTCATTCCGATATGATCCATTATGTCTCTCTTTAATAACTTCTATAGAAGATTATTTACTCATCCTACTAGAGCCCAAGAGGCCCAAAGAAGTAGGTCTAAATGGCAGGATGAGTTATTTCCCTTTTCAATTGATTCTGGGACTCACCATTTTGGAATTCTTCATCTTCAAATATATAAAGAAAAAATTGTTAATCCAAGATAGTAAAGTCAAGAAGGCCACTATCAAATAAGGTGTATATTTAACCACTGCCCCTAAGGAGGGAGGTGAGTGTCAAGAAGTTGTTAGATAAGGGAACAAAAGTTTGTTATTTGGAAGAATTAGTAGACAAGCAACTAAACTAATGTTATTATCCAGGAATAGTTAAAATAATCAACTATTCCCCCAACTGCTTCTAATGAAACACAACTAACACCATCAACCACACAAACCTCTAGAAGGAAACCATTAAAAAAGGGGATTGGCTGGAATGATGGGGAGGAGGTGATAGAGGATGAACCCGCATCAAGGTAAAAGATGGATTTAACACTCTAAAATTTTATTGCCTCGTATCTAAAATAATGAGCACCGAACCACAACGCGATGCTACGAGAGATGGTCAGTCATAAAAATTCAAAATCAGATGAGGTGATAAAATTAGATTTTTTTAATTATTCCACTTAATGAATCACTTATCTAATGATGAGAACTACTATGAACCTGATTTCCTTGCATTTTATTTGGGAACAAGAGGATGAGGCCACATGAGCTGAGGGTATCAGGGAAGTTGTAACCACGGTAGAATCCATACTTCTAGACACTACCATTCTCATATTGTTACAGTTGTAGAATCTCATAGAACATATCTTTAGCATGTTCATTGGGAATAGGAAAAACCACTTACATTGGATAAAATACACCATAAACCTATCACTCTGGAATGTAAATCAGAAGAGGAATAAGTTTCATATCACCCTCAGGGGTAGGTAAGCCTACCTTAACCAACATACCAATGATATGAGTTTCTCCAATTTCTCTCTCTTGCGATTATCCATCTATAGAAAATAATAAATCTCCTAAAGAAATTTTAATGAGAATCCCCAACTGGGGAAGCATAGTAATTTAGACCAGAAATATGAAATCTTGAAATAATTTGTCCCGGTACAAGCCAAAATATCAATTTTGGATGCCCTTAGTTTGTCAAAATACATCCGAGAAGAACTCATAGAGGATTTGATAAGACAAAAAGAGCTTGAATATGTGGTTTCCATTGATTAGGCATATTAGATACTGACTGATCTTGTAGAATTACATGTGGTTATCTCCTTCATAGATCATGATGAAGATGTCATTATATAGGGACACATCAGAACCATATATGTGTCTAGAAGGATAAATGGTGTTGATGTCCAAAAAGTCTTCATTGATAATGGATCTAGAGTTAATATCATTCTAGTATGAACACTTAATCACATGGGATGCAACAAGGAAAACCTAGAATCTTCCACCATAACACTACAGGAATATGGAAAAAGAGAGCAATGTCCAATGGGCTAAATAAAGATAAGGGCTCAATTTGGATACCTCATAGCTGACTAAAAATATCTAGTGGTTTAGAAGAACACATAAATAAATGTCATTTTGGGATGTACATGGTTGCATCAACACATGAAAATCCACTCATCATATGATCAATGCATCAAATGCTTCATTAATAGACTAGTTAGGATGTCGCATGCTGATAAGGGCAGGTTAAAATCCAATGATTTTCACTATAACAAAATATGATTATATTAAAGTAAATAGAAACAAACCATGGTCAATGATGTTGATTGGTTCACTACTCTGAATGGTCTAGAAATGATCACGACAGACCCCATTAAATATATCGATGAAGAATACATGTTACCCATTAATAAGATTGGGTATATGATTCTGAAGTTAGGAATTTATTCAATAGTTATCTAGATCTTTTCCCTGACCAGTAAGTAAAGCAGTGATGAAAAGTTTGTTGACTCCCCAAACAGTTGTGGAAGCTTAGATGAAAATTCATTTAGTCCATCCTTTGATATCCAAGAAATATCTTCCTCATCTTCCAAGGCAGAAGTGGTTGCTTCATTACCCAAAGAGGAAAAAGACACTCCTTCTCCTTCTCTCAATCCATCTTATCCATAGTTTCAATGAAATCACACGTTATCAGCTAGATGATAGTAAGTCACCTCATCTTCACAATGACAAGATTCTGGCTCCTCCCCCAAATTAGGGGAACATGTCCCATTACATTATCCTCCTATGGAATAAGAGGGACAAGATGAATAGGATGAAGAAGAATAGGTGGGGGACATAGGGATTCCCCTTAAGAATTTGAAGAGGGAGTCTCTACCACCACTGATGAATTTTGAGAAATAAACCATGGAATAGAGGCAAACCCACAACCCAACATGATCAGTATAACTATTTATTCTGAAGAACAAGAGGTATATACCTTCTTCTTGAAGAAACATCAGGATTTGTTTCCCTTGAAAAACCATGAAATGTCAATCCTAGATTCCAGGGTTTCCACACACCACCTTGGCTTTCTAGAGGACCATTATGTCCATAAACATGTATCCAAAAGGACACACTTGTCATATGTTGTGAAATGTATGGCTTATGTTGACAAGAAAATCATATTTATCTTCATTTGGGAGCTCCAATATCCAAAATTGATGGCCAATATTATCCCTGTCTAGAATAATAATGGAAAAAATATAATCAACATTGATTTTAGAGATATCAATCAGAATATCCCAATGGATGATTTCCCAGTCCTGATCACATAACTACTCATAAAACAACCACCTAGATATCATGACCTCCCCTTCATGTATCAATATTTAGGTTACAATATAATTTTAAGGGCCTAAGTAGAATAAAAACCCACCACCATTAGGCCTCCATGGTTTATTTCTATATCTGGTAATTCCCTTTTCCTTGAGGAATTCCCGTGCTAATTACAAACATTCCTGGAATCACATCTTTAGATCCTTCATTGGGATGTTCGTTGAGTGTTATGTCGAAGATTTGTTTGTTAAATCGCAAAATCTCTTTAACCACCATGATAATCATGATAATACCATTAAAAAAAGTAATAGTACAACCTTAAAATAAACCCTTCAAAATGTGCTTTTGGATTTAACTTAGGGAAATAAATTGGATTCATTGTACACCATCCTGGCATCAATGTTGAACCAGAGAAGATAATGTTTATCATTGACATTCCACCCATTGAAAACCTCATAGATTTGAGAGGACTCTTGGGAATCATGGACTATATTTGTTTATTTATAGAAAACATTGCATGAAAATGTCTTCCTTCACTAGTTTGATCAAAAGGGGGGTTACGTATCAGTGAAATGATGATTTTCAGGAATAATTTGACAACATCAGAAAATATCTCCTGATCCCACCAATGCTGATTCAACCTTTTGAAAGAAGGCCACTAATTTTTCAATTCCATAGCTTTAAAGCATTCACTGGGTTCCTTACTCCCACAAAATAAAGAAATTGGAAATGAAAACATACACAATTATTTCATCAGAACCATTCGATACTGAGACTGATTATTTAGATACCGAGAAGAGCTATCTGTTGCGAGCCTTTGCAATCTAGAAACTATGTCACTACCTGAAGCATCATGAAGTATGTTTGGTCTCTCATAATAGCACACTCATGTACATTATCATATGTCAGATGATGAATGTATGTTTTTTTGGGTGGTTTTCTTGAGTAGTTTGACATTCAATCTGTGCCTCAGAATGTAGTCAAAGGCTAGGTGTTAGCATATTTCCTGGAAACGCACCCCTTGAATAAAATGAGTTCATTTGATACTAATTTACTCAATGAAGTGGTTTTCACTATTACACGAGGCCCCACGATATGGGAAATGAATTTTGACGGTGCATCTAGAAGACTGATAGGGAATATGATGGAAGACTGCATGCTCCACAAAGTGGGACTGGGAGTCATGTTCATCCACCAAGTAAAGGTTGACTTTCCTTACTCCTTCCTACTATCAGAAGGGTTTATAAACAATGATTTAAAATATTATTAACTAATTACAGGGACAGATCCAACACATAAGGTACAAATTAATTACTAAAAATAAAGGCTGATTCCAAACAATTCATTAAGTAGGTTAACAATGATTATTCTATCAAAAAGGAAGATGTAATCCCCAGGCTATTCTAATTCCAAGGAATAATGAAATAATTTCATTTGGAAGAAACAATGACTCAAATCCCACAATCACAAAATGGTCAAGTTGATGTACTAGTAAATGCTACCAGAACTCTAGCCAATCCAGAATGTGATGTTACAATCATCAGCATTTCCCACTACCAGTTGGTATAATTATTCATTCTATATGACATGGATCTGATTGATGACATTAGTCTCATCCTTGAACTGTATGGTCTTATCACCAGCTAGATGACACCCATTGTGGGATACCTTCAAAATGGTGAACTCCCACGGGAAAGATATGGGAAATAAAAAATATAACAATAAGAAAATAACCTTTTTTATATGAAATCATAAATAACCAAATTGTCCACTGAAATATAATCCTTAATGGGGTCCTTCTCTGGTGCATTGATTGGGAATATACCTCTACTATCATAAAAGAAGTGCACACTAGATCTTGTGGCACTCACCATTCAGGACTCATGATTTCTCACCAAATATGAATGTTTGGCTACTAGTGTCTCACCATAATTTATGACTATATTGATGTCTCCAATGATTTATACTATATCCAGGTTCATGGAAACTTCATTCATAACCCCCATGGTTTCTACACTTATCCATGTAGTCTTTTCCATTTTACATATGGAGAATGGATGTCATGGGACCATATCCTCCCTCTACATCCTAGAAATTGAAGTACATTCTTACTGCAACAAAATTCTTCACCCAGTGGGCTGATGTTGTACCCCTAAAAGAATTAGGGACAAGGAACATTTTTAGTTTCATGAAAGACAACATCATCAAAAGATTTGGTGTCCCTCATAAAATAATGATAGAAAATTTAACTGACATCTATATTTCTGGATTTTAGAATCTATATCAAGATTACGACATCAAGTCTAATGATTCATCTCACAACCATGTAGTGGATAATGGCCATATAGAGGCCTTTAAAAAGGATATATCAAAAATACTCTAAAATATAGTTGATAAGGATAAAAAATCATGACCCAAAATGATCATATATGCCTTTTGGGATTACCGAACCATGACATGTACAAACACACAAGCAACCCCATAATCATTAGTATATGGGTCAGAGGCATCAAGGTTTAATTTCCCTAACTCTACATCACCATCTTTGATCAATTATCCCCAGATGAGAAATCCTAGAGATGACTAGATGAACTAGAGAAATCGGATGGGAAAATATTACATACCATGAATCATTTTGGACGCCACCAAATCTAGATTTCATGAACCTTTAATAAAAATAATCACCTACAATCATTCCTCATAGGGGAGATGGTGTTGGTCAATAGGACTCTGATGTTACCCATGAAGAATCCTTCGATGTTGGAATCGAAATGGGAGGGACCTATATCCATACATAAGGACTAATCCAATGTAGATTATTATATTATTTGGATGGAAGGATAGCTCACCATGGCTCCCACTAACATAATGTTCCTGAAGAAGTATTTTTTTGTAATCACATTATACAATTTACCTGACTGTATAATGTAAAAATGTATAGAAAATCATCATGATCGCCTGATGTTAAACTAAAGGGTACATCATCTAAATCACATGATGTTAAAATACATGATACATCATCCTTATCGCATGATGTTAAATTGTATGGTACATCATCCTGATCGCATAATGTTAATCTACATGGCACGTCATCATAATCACATGAAGTTAAACTACAGGGTACATCATCCAGATCTCATGATGCTAAACTGTAGGGTACATCATCTTGATCGCATGGTGTTAAATTTTAGGGTACACCATCCTTATCCCATGATTCTAAGTTGTAGGATACATTATCTTGATTAGATGATGTTAAATTTTGTGGTATATCATCCTTATCACATGACCATAAACTGTTGGGTATGTCATCCTGATTGTATGTAATTTTATAGTAGTGTACATAACTATGATCACATGAAGTTAAACTACATGAAACATCATCCTGATCATATGATGGTAAACTGTAAGGCACATCCTCTTGATCGGATGATAATAAACTGTGGGTTACATCATCCTAATTGCATGGTGTTAAACAAAAGGTTATATCATCCTGATCACATGATGTTAAACAATAGGATAGATCATCTTGTTCACATGATATTAAAATGCATGGTACATTATCCTAATCACGTGATGTTTAACTATAGGGTACATCTTCCCAATCACATGAAATTAAATTATATGGTACATCATCTAGATTGTGTGATATAAAAAGGTAGTGTACATCATCCTTATCTCATGACTTTAAACTGTGTGTCCATGTCCTAGGAACAAAATTTTAAACTATGCACTTGATCTGAACTATGCTACCTTAAACGGGATTCACATGTCCAAGAATCATGGATTAAAAATATATGCAATCCTCCTCAATAATGAATTTGTGGATGTTGGGCCACCTTGGCCCTCATTCACATCAGGTTTTCTATTCCACCTCATTACACATATCCCTTTTTCGAGTGCTCACCCCTTGGTCCAAACTCAATGAACTTAAACTATTAGTTAACGTCCTCAATGCATGACATCAAACGGCAATCCTTCCCTGAAATTTTCTGGGATGCCTCTTAAAAATATAATTAATGATTACTACCCTTGATCTGAACATTGGGTGCCTCACAATGATCATGGGATATGCTAGTTCGATCACTAGTGATTATTTCCCCCACCAGTGCTGGTCTCTCACCTGTTTATGCTCTAGAACTATGTGTGGCATCATTCCAATCATTATGGGTTAAATAGAGACACCCAATTTTTTTCTTTAGGATTATCCATATGTTTTCTTTTTTTTTTCTATCATCCTGTTCACATGTCATTAAACTATAGGTTACATAATCCTAATCGCACGATGTTAAATTACATGGTACATCATCCATTTCACAAGTAATTAAATAGTATGACATCAATTCCCGAGATGAATGAAATTAATTATGCTGCACAATAATGTTATCACCCAAGAAGACATTACTCCCAGCATCAGTCATGTACCATGCCATTTCCAAGAAATATCTATGGTTTGACTCATGTCCACATAGTATTCATAGTGACACCAGTATTGTTCATCCTAGTTGAGCCACCCATAAAAAAATCCCCCTCCTTTAATGTGGTCCAAACCTACACAGGGAGATTTCCATGAATAACTATTTGTGGCTTGATTCATTCCCTTGCAGGACACATAGTGATTCTTGGATCTCTGTTCATGTGACCATCCATGACGATACATCTTTCACATAGAGTTACCTCATTCTTTACCATAAGATATTAAACTATATGGTTCATCAAGATCTATGTGTGGATAGATTCCCATTCTATGGGATACATAGTGTTTAACATAACACATGTCCTGGTCCCTATAATGAAATATAGGAAATTCCCAATCCACTTCATACAAACATGATCAATGTAGGGGACAACAAATTGGGTCATATTTTCTGGTCCATTTCAACAATAGCTCCCCTCTTGGAACATAAGTTAAATATATACAGGCAATCACATTAATAACTTCATATCAGTTGATTGCTATCATTTAATTATAGGTAGTGATTCCTAGACCCATTGCGTGAGTCCCAACTGAAAATTTCCCTCCATTCATAAGATGATTTTCATACCATCCATTGGCGTCAATCCCAATTGTCAGATCAAGATTATGTCTCTCACTGTTCTACAAAATCATTATCCACAGGCCTATAATAAAAAAAATCTTCTTCACATAATGTCATACAGCTTGGGAATAATAATTTTAATCAATTTTTCATTGTACATGAGATAAATTTGTGTGGGAGAAAGATGAAATACCTATATCCCCATGTGAGATTCAGATCCAATTAGGTAGTCTATTTCTAAAGTCTTATGTGTGGATAGATTATTTCTCACATGGGATATTTAGTGATGCTTGGATCTATGATTCTAGTTATATTCAAAAAATTCCCCCTATTTAATGATGGTTCTCCCTTATCCTAATTGTATGATGTTAAATTGCATGGGGTCCTTGTAATGTCCTGGTTCTAGGTGCCACCCAATGGTGCCCCGTACCCAGTTCGTCACTTGGCCTCAAGAACATTTCCCCAAACACCATAGGATATCAACACGTAGTAATGGCCTTGGGTGTAATAGTGGGGAATATATTCTCTCATTGGCTGAGTAACACTGCGTGGTAACAATAATATACAATAGTGGGAGAACGTATACCATACAATAAGTAAAAAGCGGAATACTGAAAGTAAATAAACAACTCGATCACATATATAAATGATGCATTTCACTTATTTCTATGAAAGCATCTAAGCAAGGAACAATGCTGTAAATACGGTACTAAACTAATGTAAAAAAGAAAATAAGTATACCCCCGCAGCATCACAACCCTCAGCATGGTCCCATGCTCTCTAACTCTGCATCACATAAGTTTCTCAAGTACAAGGGAGATTCCCCTTATCTATACAAACAATAATATAATATTTTTGGGCACAAAAGCATGACCCAAATAGGGTGTGAGACATATTCTAGTAGGAAAACACCAAATTATCATTACAAAAATGTCAGTGAATATATATAGAAGGTAATATGAAAAATGATGTAACAAAAAGGAGGTACTCTACATTAAAAAATCCTACAGTTCTACTACATTCATTTAAATATATTAATTATAAATCCAATAATTCACAAGAAATCCTCTAGGAATGTTCTCAAAGTATAACCCCTCTACTTTCACAAAGATAATGACTCTATGAGGAAGCATTCACTGTCAATTCCACATGTGGTATTTTAACAGTAACTACATACTCTATGAGGAATCACTCAACGTCCATTCCCCCTATGGTCTCGCAATGATATACTATAGACACTATAACAGAGAAGTCATAGTCCATACCCCCTATGGTCTCGCAATGTGAAAAATATAACAGACACTATGGGGAAGCCCTCAACTTCAATCCCCACTATGGTTTAACTACACCAGGTTCTCAAAAAATAATGTAATAAAATCATTCACAACTGATATAAACCATCCAAATTAATCACAAATAATACAAGGATAAGGACCTAAAAATCAAAAAATAGGCATCTCATATAATATTAACTCCATCCAAAGAGCATTAGGCATGAAAAAAAACATCCTAATAGTAAGTACTAGACCCAATGAACAATATCCAACAAGCATGAAAAATAACACACATAAACCAGGTAATAAACCTATTTAAAAATCAAAACCCATTCTTCTGATAAAAACCATGACATTCATTAACAGTGTTAAATTCCAAAATATGCAATACCCTAAACTAGCGTATTAGGCACTTTTCACACATATAATCCAAAGAAAACTACGTAAAGGAACAAACCACCTACCTCAATGTTTCATGATCAATATAGTTGAACCTCAGCCTTTGAATTGACCTAGAATGTTGTAGATATACAAAACTATCTAAAACTCTCAACCTCGAATATCTCAAGAAAGGGGATAAATCTGGAGGAGATTATCTATAAGATAGAAGAACTTATCGAGATGATTCCAACATAATCGATGGTGTTCGATTCAGAGAACGAACGAAAGATCAGTGGATCAGAGAAGAACCATCACTCCATGTGTCTTATAGAATAGAAAAAGATAGAAGAAGATGTTTCTATGGATGAGACACAACCCCATTCCAATTATTCAAATAAAAAAGAAAATTACATGGAATGTTCACTTAATTTACATTCCATCTACATGCCTTAACCGGCCCCTGCATTAGGCGGTCACAAGTTCACATCATGTGGCCAGGTACTCCGCTGTTACATAGCCAGTACATGGATACCTATGGAAACCAGGTACACTGAGTGTACTCCTAAGTAAACATCATGTACTTATGAAATTTCTAAAAACTCCCCTTTTTCTAAAAACCAACTGAAATCAAGATCCATACCTAAAATGAAGATCTGGGTTCTTAAAAAAATACAACCTTAAACCAATTCATCTCCGAATTTCCCAATAAAGGTGGAAAAGAAGTAGAATCCTTAAACAGTTTCGGCCACTGCGATCGCACATTGGTCTCCATCTCCCAAGTCTCGACTTGTACTTTCTCCTGATTCCACAACACCTATACCAGAGGAATAGACTAGACATAGAGAACATTTTCACTCTGATCAAAAATCCAGATAGGATGATCCTCAAACAATGCGTCTAACTTCAACTGAACCTCCTCAAGTAGGAAAACCTGAGATGGGTCTGAGAAGTAATTACACAGCTGAGAAGCATGTAAGATGACATGCATAGCCCGATACCTCTAAGGTAACTATAATAGATAGGAAATTGTCCCAAATCTCTCCAAAACCTCACAAATCCCAATGTATCTTGGTGAAATATTTCCTTATCTCTTAATCCTCCTATATCCCATCCTCGGTGTGACACATAGGAAAACCTGATCTCTGACAACAAACTCTAGAAGTTGTCTTCATCGATCAACATAAGACTTCTTCCATGATTTTTTAGTTTCCATCCTCATTTGAATTAACTCCACCAACTCGGTGCTCTCCTGGAAAATATAAGGTTCCAACATTACTGCCTCTCATACTTCCCACCATCATAGGGGTGATCGGCATGAACTACAATACAAATCCTCATATGGTGCCATCTAAATAGTTCCTGAATACTATTATTGTAGGAAAACTCCAACATAGGTTTTTGTTTCTCCCATGACCCTCCAAAATCTCAAACGCATGCTAGAATCATGTCCTCCAACAACAGATCATACACTTGGACTGGTCATCTATCATGGGATGGTATGATTTACTCAGAAGTACCTATGTACCCAAATCCCTTTGTAGTCCCTGCTTGACCCAAGAAGTAAAACGAGAGTCCCTGTCTGAAAAATGGAGTGAGGAACACCAAGAAAATGTAAAATATCTCGGCTGTAGAACCTTCCTAGCTCATAAAAACTGAAGTTCTAATTGTTTTGTTGGAAGTTTGTAACATTCATGAGCCTTTTAATGACAACCCAAACTGAATCATTCCAAAAATGCGACCTCGGTAAACCAATAACGAAGTACATCGCGACATCATTCCACATTCAATCATGAATGTGTAACTACTAAAAAATACATGTTGGTAACCAATGTGCCTTCACCTTTTGAAAGGTTGAAAACCTCATCAAAAAACGAAAAATTTATCTCTTCATACCCAACCACCAATAAAGAAAGTAAAGATCTCTATACATCTTGGTGACACTAGGATGAACTTCCCTAAATGAGGAATGAATGCCCCACAAAATCTCCTCATGTATGTCTACTAACACCCACACAATCCAATGAAAAAATAATATATTATCCTCACCAATAGTCCATATAGGAATAGGGTCCTCTCCTGACAAACTCTACTATAGAAATAGGCCTTTAGAATATAATAACTACCTCATGTGCACCTGATCATGTAGAGTAGAGGTAACAACCATATAAGAAAGAAACGTCTGCCCCTATTTGTCGTGCACCACCAAATTAATCTCAGAGAATAGATCCATAATAATAGACTCACTTATGTCCTCCCAAACTGCCTGTATATGGGTCCTCCTGCTCAACACATCAGCCACTACATTGCCTTTCCCTGGCGTGTAGGAAATATCAAAGTTAAAGTACTAATGGCACTCAACCCACCTTCATTGCCTCTAATTCATGTCACATTGGGTAAAAATATAATTGAGATAATTTTTGTCCGATTACACCACAAAATTATCTCCCATAAGTTAATGTCTCCAATAGTTCAAGGAATGAACAACTGTATCCAACTCAAGATCATGTGTCGGGTAATTCCTTTCATGTGGCCTCAACTGCTGAGACTCGAACACAACGATGTCTTCCCCCTTCATAGAGATTCTCTAATTTTGATACATGATGCATCAAAATAAATAGTATAACTCTTTCTAGCTCTTGAAAAACTAGTATCGGTTCTGAATTCAACCTCCCTTTCATCTCATGAATGGATAAATCATAGGAATATGTCCACAAGTACATCACACAATTCTTAGTTAGGCCCATCAGTGCTGCTACTATGAATGAAATGTCCTATATAAAACATATTTAGTAATCATCCAACCCTAGGAAACCCCATACCTCAAATAAGTTCTTCAGCAAATCCTAGGAAACTATTGATCTCACTTTATCTAGGTATTCTGATACTCCTAACTGTAAGATAACTTGACTGAAGAAGTGAATCTGGTCCATCCAAAAGTGGCATTTTGAGGGAATAACACCTAACTGATGCTCTATTAATGTACTCAAAACAATATCAATATGTGTACCATGGTCCTGTCAAGTGTGAGAGTACACTAGGATATCATCCTTGAAAACCACCACAAAGGAATCCATGAATGGATGGAACACTCAGTTCATCACTTCCATAAAAACTATTGGTGTATTCGTGAGACCGAATGACATTACCACATACTCGTATAAACCATACCTACTATGATAGGATATAATAGGTATATCTGATGGTCTAACGTGCTACTGATGATAACTGGATCTCAATACCATCTTTGAGAACTCTTGGGATCCTTGAAGCTGATCAAAGAGATCATCAATCCTCAATAAGTGATATCGGTTCATGACCTTCAATTTTTTCAGCTTTTGATAATCCAAACAATGTATGAGGGTACCGTCTTCCTTCTTCGCAAAAAGGACATTCGAACCGCAAGGTGAAGTGCATGGTCGAATGAAACCATTTTCCTATAACACCTCTAATTGCTTCTTGAGATCCTGTAACTCTAGCGCAACCATCCTATAAAGAGGAATGGATAGTGTTTCCACTCTAGGAACTAGCTCAAAAGAGAAATCTACCAATTTCTTCAGAGGTAAACATTAAAAGTAATATATAAATACCTCCCTGAAATGATCCAACACTGAGGGAAAGTCCATCTCTGAAGTCCCATGGTCATCCAGATATAAACAATCAATTTGTGCTATAATTCCTCCAAACCCATGATGCTTGGGTCTAGCTCTTCTCCCCTGTACATCACATTCGCCTTTGTGTAAAAACAAACCAACCTATGGTGATGTGGAACTCACCCTACGATGTCTGAAATTGACAATATCCTGGAAGAGATCTAACCAGTGCATTCTGATAAAGACATCACAACATATGATCTCAAAGACATAATGTTTCCATAGTAAGTGACACCCATCAAACTCAAAATGGAACCCCGTGCACTGATGTACACTAGCCATTATGATCCCCAATAGTGTGTCCAACTTCAAGATTTCAGTATAAGTAAATATACAAAGCACAAGACTCTCCAAAATAGGCATATATTTAATGATACTAGAATACCCTATATCGAAAAGGGGAGAAGATAAAATTGAGGTAAAAAAGGCGTACCTATATTGGAAGAGGGTCTGGGATCCTCTTCCTGCAGGTTCATCTCTACAATGAAAGCCTGACCTGCTCCATAGTCCTTCGAAGATATCTTAGACCCTGAGCTGATCCACCCTGAGGCTATTGAAAACCCTGTGTCTGACCACTATGGCCACTACCACCACCTCATTCTGAATGGCATGGAGAACTCTATCCCCTGGACTGATGAGAAAATGGTGGTCCTACTCCAAAACATGGTGTCAAAACAAAACCCATATCACTAGTTTCTATTGAGAAAAATTGATAGAAACACTGAATATGACTCTTCTCACCGCATGAATAGAACTCAACTGGGTCTCTCAGGAAATGTGTCCTCATATGATAGCTCTTCACACACTTGTAGCATACCACGTAGCCACCTAAACTAGTATCTTTCCTACTCAAATCTCCACATGTAGACTCCCTGCAACACTTCCTATAATCAGAAGGAGTATTACCATCTCCAGATACTAATCTTCCCAAACACACAGCTCCATAATCCCTCAGGTTTCTCTATGTGATCAGTGCTTGGTTGACTATAGAAGTTATGGAAGTAAACCTGAATATGTTTACTTGAGATCATATGTCATTCATAAGAACATCCACAAAATCCCTCTTTAGAAATAACTCATCATCCCCTAGAATGTGTGTGAAGAGATGTAGCTCTGTGAAACAAGAAGAATACTCCACGACCGAGAGTGTACCTAACTCCAAACTCATTAACTTTCAAGATCGGTAGGCCATCAAATTCTTTGGGTAAATTTAGTCCTAGAAGGTCCACTAGAACTCATCTGAAGCCATAAATTCTTGTCATCCCGATAGTGATATCATATCCCACCATCTCTTTGCAGAATCCCAAAGAATGTACATAGCGAGCTTCACCCTCCTCTCCCAAGGTGCCTTGAGATTCTGGAAGATAGGAAACATGGATTCCAACCACGACTTTGTAGCCTGAGGTCCTCTATCCTATAAGAATGTGGGAGGATGATACTTCAATAAAACCTCCGTCAACTCTACCATAGATGGGGCAGGATGTAGTGATCCCTATAAGGTATAAATCATCCTCATGAAGAGTTCTCAGAACTATACATCAGAACCTATTTCCGAAATAGCAGTTGGTTCCATGATTGGCATGATGGGAGGATCTGCAGGTAGTCCCAGATCTACCATGTCCAGTTTCTGATTGTTTCTCTGTATCTGGCATACAGCCAGAGGTCGTCTCGGTGGAATGAATCTTCATGGTAAACCACACACCTCCTTTAATGATTATCATGGACTGAATCATAGAATTGAAATAAATGAATAGGATAAGGAAGGAATTAATGTTGTTTAAAACATGGATATAGGGGGTGTATGACCCTGACACGACATGTTCTTTTAAGCCTTCACATAAGTGTGTACTTCTTCCAACCCTGGTCGTGTAACACCCCACACACACGGTGTGTTCTCCTTCGACACAACATGTACTTGAATCTTTTCCCCCCCAACCCGAGTTCCTATACATGGATAAACCACATGGTTATCTCAGAAAAAATCTACACGACATGTTTATTACATACATGGCCTGTACGAGAAGGATTTCATTGACCCGTGTCATTAGTCACACGGCCAGATAGATGGTCTCTACACATGACATGTTCTCCCTAAACACAACATGTACCACTTAAGTATCATCCAATTGTGTCATTGGTCACATGGCTGGATACATGGTCCTTAAAACATGGCATGTACTCCTTGTAAAAGGTGTGTTCCAAAAAAATTTATCAACCTCATTTATCTTCCCACATAGTCAGTCACACGGTTATAGACTACACAGCGTGTAAAGACAGTAAACGGTGTGTACTTATGAAATGTCTTTCCATCTTGAACAGTTGGATACAAGGTGTGTCTTCATTATTAAACAACATTTATTCTTCATTTTTTCGGACTGTAAGCATTAAAAACTGTTTCAGAACCCCATAAAAACATTAAAACAATAATTAAAGTCCCAAATTCAGATCTGTGGGGGTCTATACACCCCACATATCAAATCTTGTCATCATATTCATGAATATCAAAAAGTATAATTGTGCAACCAATCATCTGATCCACTAAATTCAGATCTATGTGGGCCCATAACACCTCAGAGACCAATGTTTGGTACCCATCCAAAAGAAAATTTACGTATTAGCAATACCCTATAAAAATATCATTTATTCTATCACACCATCTATAAAAACAGCATGCATATCTGCCATGACATCTATCACAACAACATGTTATCAGGAATGCACCCTGAATGGCCTGACAAGAATGCTTGACATGTGATCTCTAGAATGTTCATATATGATGCTTGGGATGGAATATCTTCATCTCATCGGGTTTCAATGGAAATAGAACCTTAATAATATCAATGATAACAACAAAAAACAAGTAAATAAACCAATGGGGAAATAAAATCAACTGTAATAATTGAAAAACTAGAAAAACTGAAATATTCAAGTTAACTTGGAGTTTCCCAATATATGTGTCAGCAACTTATAGGAACATGTTATTACCAACTACATATTCCCTCCTATACCAGTCTAGAGGATCCAACCAATAAGTCAACAAAGAAAATAATTCCATATGATACAACTTTTTAACGTCTTAGTTCTGGGTGTTGCCCAAAGGTGCCCCATACATGGTTGGTCACATGCCCTCAAGTGCACTTCCCTGAACTTCAGAGTCTACCTGTTAGAGCCAAGGTACTTGGGTGTGATAGTGGTGAAAAAATGTCATCTTTGGCAGAGTAACATAGTGGAATAACAGTAATATAAACCAACAGAAGTATTTTTACCATACAATAAGTAAATAGCATAAGACTGAAAGTAAATAAACAACTGGAGAACATATATAAATGATGCATGACACATATGTCTAGGAAATCAGCCAAAAATTCAAAATTTTGTAAATACAATACTATACAAAAGTACAAAGAAAACAAGTAAACTCCAGCAGCATCGCAAGACTCATCTTGGTCCATTGCTCTACAACTCCCCAACACTAAACTACATAATGTAGAAGGGCGCTTTCCCTTATCTATACCTCCAACAATATAATCTGTGTGGGCCCAAAGGCATTACCCAAATAGGGTTTGAGATGAATCCCAGTAGGCAACCTCCCAAAGATTTGTTCCTAACTGTCCGTGAATATATATAAAAAGTAATATGAAAATTTATGTAATAATAAGGAAGTACTCAAAATAAATAATCCTACAGTTCAACTACATTCATTTAAATTTACTAATTATTCAACCTAAACATCACAAGAAACCCTCTGGGAAAGTTCTCATAGTCTAACCCCTATAGTTTCCCAAAGACAAAGACTCTATGAGGAAGTACTCACCATCAATTAACTATGTGGTCTTTTAACAACTACTACAAACTCTCTGAGGAAGCACTCAATGCCCATTACCCCTGTGGTCTCATAATAGTATACTATGGACACTCGGAGGGAGCACTCACCGTCCATCCCCCCAATGGTCTCAAAATGTGAAATGTATAACAAACACTCTTGGGAAGCCCTTAAAATCAATTCCACCTATGGTCTAACTACACTAAGATCTCACAGCCCTGTGTAACACAATCATGCACAAATTATATCCAACAACCCAATTAATCTCAAATACATTAAGGCTTAGCAGCTACAAGGAATAACAAAGGAATCTCATATCATATCAACTCTATCCTAATAGCATTAGGAATGGAAAACAAAATATCCTAACAGGTAGTTCTAGACCCAATGACCAATATAAAAAAATAATGATAATATATCCATAAACAAGGAAATAAAATTAATTCATAATCAAAACCCTTTCTCAAGAAAACATACCATGAAAGACATCAACGAGGTTAAATTCCAAACTATGCAATACCCTAAACTACAGAAGTGCGCACTTTCCCACATACAATCTAAAGACAACTACAGAAAGGCAAAAATCACCTACCCTAACATTTTACAATCGATATAGTTGAACCTCATCCTTTGAATAGACCTAGAATGTCATAGATCTACAAAAACATCAAAACAATTCCACCTCAAATATTTCATTAAAGGGGAGAATTTTGGTGGAGAGACTCTATATAATGTAAGAAATCACCGAGGTGATTCAAACGCAATCGACAGTGTTCCATTCAGAGAACAGATGATATATTTGTGTCTGGGAGAATAATCATCACTCCCCATCACTCATGGACGAAACATAGTTAGAAGAATATGTTTTTGTGGATGAGACGTGGCCTCTGTCTGATTAGTCAAATAAGAAGAAAAGTACACAGTTTGTTCATTTAATGTACATGATGTGTACATTCGTTAACCGACCCCAACATTATGTGGTCACTAGGACACCTCACACAACCATGTACTCGGCTATTACAAGGATGGTACATGTCTACATGTGGAAACCAAGTACATGGTGTGTACTTATGAAATTTCCAAAAACTCCCCTTTTTCTAAAAAACACCCGAAATAAAAATCCATAAATGAAATTATGATTTGGGTTCTTACAATACAATAAGTATGTGTGGATTTGTTTATATTCACATAGGATATTTAGGGACTCTAGAATCTTAAATCCCATGTCCAGCCACAAAAATCAAAACAATCAAATGAAAAAATTTCCCCCTACAAGTACATGAGTATGAAATGTAATGAAATCTTGTTAAAGTACTATGTACAACTTGATTCTCGCCATAATTAGGTACATAATGATGAATGAATTTTAAATCCTGGAACAACCACCATAAATTCAAAATGTACAGATCCTTAATTTTTCACCTATGTGTGGTGGAATAAATATTTTCCACCCCTTGTTTCCCACAATGATCATAACTCATCTGGACTTAGGATATTCGATTGGGTATTCTACACAAGACCATTATGAACATTGAATGGATTGATTCATGTTATCATGGGATACATAGTGAAACTCATGTTTTTAAACTTGGTTTTAGCTGCAACATCTCCTCTTCACATCGGGGAACCTATGTCCTTACCACATGACATTAAACTGTATGGTGACTATCTTCCCCACATGGCATTAGACTTCATAGTACTTCTAGAACTACATGCAGCTGCATTCTTGTTTTGATGATATATTTAGTGATCCATAGACCTCATGTAATTGAATTAACCACGGGGAAATGATGAAAAAAATTTCCCCCATATCCTGTATATAGAAAAATATCTATGTAGGAGATCTTATGTTTGGATTTCTCCTTCCAGGATCTATCAAGGAAACAAAAATGTACCCACAACACATGAATCAGATTTATATATGGAACATATCACTCTAAGTTCAATCATGGTCTAAATGTTTCTTACATACCCCAACACATTCCCTCCACTCATCAAACTCTCTTCCCTTATAAAATTCATATCCTCAAAATCTTCCATTAGACATACGAGATGGAGGGTTATCAGTTCCCCGAGAGAAATTTTGTTTGAATATAGAGAATATTCCCCAGTTGGATATGAATAAGTTTCCAACAAAAATTTCCTGTAGAGAAAATGGAAATTCATCCATAGGAGAGGCTTCTTCTATTTCTATAATCCAAAATGGAATTTATCCCCATATCATTTCTCCTAATTCAAGAATCATAAAAATCATGGTTTACACATTCTTTACCCTATCTTATATGAGGAATTCTAGAAAATCTCAGCCTTATGAACCCTCCTGTTACTCATCGCTTCTATGAGTTTTGGTCCTATATAAATTAAATAAAACTAAAAGACCTTATTTCATCCTCACTGTATAATGTTAAACTACAGGGATGATGTCCTAAATACCTAACAGTAAACTAAATTATATTATGAACAACATCGGGCTTGACTCTAGCCATCACTGGATATGTAGTAGCACATCAATATAAAAAATTGGGTCCAGTCATAGAAAAATTTAAAAATTTCCTTTCATTGTGTGTGGATCATACCTATACATGGAATACTTCATGAACCTTGTATGTCCTGATTCTCATTTTGATGATATAAGAAGAGACCCCTAGATCAATAATAACATATAACCACAAAAAAATCCTTTACTCTTTTATAAATGATATATATCTTCATAAGAGGGTCTAATACATTTTTGACATAACTTCTGATCTCATATTCAAAATAAAATGACCCTTCCCAACTAATGGATTTGATTGATGCATGGGGAAACCATTACAGAACTATGTTTGGATAGATTCATATTTTTATGAGATATTTATTGATACAAAAACCGTACACCTCAATCCCATCTATAATGTAAACAATCCATCTAATGTATGGGTCAGACATGCATAAGGAAAACATTTTTAACCATTCTCAAAAAAATTCAACAGGGGATGATCCTTTCATATTCATGTACATTCCTTTCATGAACCAAAATATGTTTTTGGGGACGTGAAAGTCTCAATAATCCGTATTTTCCATAATAAATGGAGTTTCTATATCCTTGGGAATCCATTTTTGACTATAAACAATATGCCCCAATTGGATCTTGATATGTTTCCCACAAAAAGTCCTACAAACCAATGGTAAATTCAACCCCATGTGAGGATTTTATTATCTTCATACTACCAAATGTCGTTTTCAACCCAAATCACTCATAAAATTATGAATCCCACAGATTATGGCATACAACTTTTCCCCTTTGTAAATGAGGATGATGAGCATTCGTGAACAGATTACCATAAAAATGGAAAATATTGTATCCCTTGGCCAATGTTATGTGACCATAAGTCTTAGACCTCGAATGTCTTAATCATAAAAAATTAAATAGCATGGTTGATTTCCTAGTCACATGAAATTAAACTTCACCAAACTTCATCAATCCTTTACATAAGAAAAATTCATATAGGGGTAGTTTCTCATTCATGGATAGTGCTTATACAGACTCCATCATCATTTTCAATCATCATTCCCCTGAAAAGACACCCTTCGTCGACTTAATAAATCCTAATTTTGAATAATTACATGGCCATTGGAAATGGATGGACAGTTTTTATGAGGAAACATCAGTTTAACCATGCACAATATGCTAGATTTATCTCTATATAATTCTACCACAAAAAATAATGTTAAATAAATTCAAATTCATCCCCAGGAGAGACCTTTTTTATCCCCATATTCCTCATAAACATTGTGCAATAAACCATTCTTATGTTTAATCTTCACATACATTCCCCATATCATGTCTTTTATTCATAAATCCCAAATCTAGGGTCCAAAAATTCCATATTAATGTCTAAATAATATTGGGATATTCTCATCAATAAATCCCTATTGGGGTTCTCACCCTATAATTTGGGGTCAATGAATTTTTTCCTAAAATACCAGTCATATTTGTCTGGTTTTCAATATTCTAAATTTCCCAAAAAATATGAAAGCACTCTAGGTGGAAAACCTATAAAGGTAACCCTGGGTAAAAATCTAGCACCAAATCTGTAGACCCATTCAATGGTAGGTTTAGAGAAAAATTGGGCAATCAAAATAAAATTAAAAAAGATACATAACATGTTTTTTCAAAACCTATAAAGGGTAGCCCAAGAAATTATCAGGTTACACCCAATAACTTCATGCCATAGTGGATATAGGAAATAATTAGGTAGATAAGATAAAATACACAATGTTGCTAGGGTTTTTCATGTAAACCTATAAATAGTCAAACTATGCTTGATAAGTCTCCTGGAATAGGAAAATATCCGTGAATTATATGATAGTTCATTAAAATCATGACCACTCCTTCTTTGGAACCACCTCGTCTTCATCCTGATCAGAGCCCATTTCGATTGGGGAAATTTTCTGGGTCATGAAAACTTTTTACATAAGAATATGATAAATCCATTAATTTGGATATAATTTGAAGAAAATATTCATTGGTGGTGAGCCATGAAGGGCTAGTTAATCATGTGAAGTGAAAATCACTTCGTGGACTACTGATCTCCCTTGCATTCTGTAACTTCATTAATAACCACATGAAATAAATAGTTCGTGGGAAAAGATAGAGTTCTGATGCTTATGAATAGAACCAAATTCTTTTTCAGGGCTTGATGGTGATTTTAGCCCCCCATTAATGACAACTACTCGTGAACGAAGTTGTTCATGCAACTAGATGATATATTTGATGCCTAAAATCAAAACTGAATCACTTGAGGGGCCGGGGAGTGGTTTATTCCCATGAAAATGACCCCCACTGTAAGAAAAAACATTCATGGAGTAGGGAATCATCCTTGGGCTCACATAAATGAAGACCCACTGCCCAACAAGGATGATCGGTCATCCCAATATCCATTCCATCAATTTATCATTAAAAAGACCCCAAGGGGTACCAAAAAGTGATGAAAAGGTGATATAAAGGTGAAGAAAGATTATTAGATGAAAAAATTTGAGCCAATAAGATGAAATGAGAGAGATCCATAAATTCCTAGAAGGTAAACCAACTACATGGATTTAAGGTGGAAATAAAAATCAGTTGGTTGTCTACAAACATCAATAAATTAAGAGGATAACATTCTGAGGAGAATGAATTGAAGACCCCTTTGCAGATATTCACCCTACATAGAAAAACAATCTACAGGTGGGACCCTACCCCATATAGAATATTTCTATGTCGAAGGACCTCAACCCCAAGTAGTAACATACTGCATGGATGGAACCTATCCCAATATAAAAAATGATACGTGGGAAGAACCCATGTCCGCATAGCGTAATACTATGTGGATGGTACCCACACCCATGTAGAAAAATTCTATGTTAAGGGAACATCATCCTGCATAAGAACCTGCTATGTAGAATTGGTCATCCTAGTGAATTTTACTCTCTACCTCCCACTGTAAAATTCTGTCGTATCATTGGGTCCCACTTTTCCCCCCACCAACCAGTCTATCATCATCTGAAATATTCCTCTTCCAAATCCACCATACATGTAGGATATGATCATCGAGCACGTTATTGTGTCTTTTAGAGTCCACATACCCATGGTTAGAAGAGTCATGCGCCTAACCATGTAATCAATAGAGGCCTCATAATGTATTAAAATCTACCGTCTAATTTTAATGATTGCTTTTAACATGGAGTTTCATATTGGAACCTCCCCATACTAGGGATTTATGGGAACAACTGGCCTTTCCCAATGATGAGGTCCTTTGCTAGAAACCCATCCCCTCCCTAGGGACCACCAGGGAATCCCCTTTATAGTAATCCCTCTCTATTATTGTGGGAGAAATCACTCTTTCCCATATTCAACAGACCAAGAAATTGTCAGATGGGTCACCATATGTGATTATTCAAGCTACCAAAAGAAAAGTGGGGAAATGCATATTCAAATTATTCTCTCTCTCCTTCGGGCTACAATACCCATCCACGAGCAGAAAAAAAGTGGAATGTGTGATCTTCAAATCCATTGATTCCCCTTGTTTATCACAATAAGAATGACTCACATGGTCTAAGAGGTTAGAGGAGATCATGACATCCTCATGGTCCCAAACCTTTTGGGAATCCCTTATGTGTATGCCCCAATCATGTCTACTCAATTGAATTTCCTCTTTGGTAAAATCCTAAATCCCATGCCTTTACCTTAAAAGGGAAATATTCGCAATGAAGCAGCACCTTATGGGCCTCATATATAGTATAAGACCCAATAATTTCCCCTCAAATTGTACACCTCCATAAGTGTATTACTAAACTTTAAAAAAAATATGGTGTTTGAGTCCCAACTAATTTGGATACGTAGGAAGGCTCCATGAGGTCCAAACCAAAAACTCAAATTTACCTTAATGTTCTCCATGACACATTCTCGATAGGGAAATATCCCCCTGGGAGACCACATCTCTTTCAGGTCCAAAGGGATGCCTTGGTATAAGTCCCACACCAAACATTGACTACAACCTTCCACCTATACATACTTTCCTCATGATGTTCAACTACATGGTTTGGTCCTTTTCACACAACCATAAAAGGTAATGTTTCCTATTAAGTGGTTGTGAACTATATGGGTTCTAATTCCTCTCATGAGGATATGTAGTAATCCCATATTATGGGTTCAATCCTGATATCAAAACAACTCCCATCTCCCTAGATGATAATAAACTCTGGAGTGCCCCACCATGTGGCTTAAAACTACAGTTTTCCTAATGAATGACCAAAGAATCAATGATCCATGAAAGAAAAAGGTACCATTCATGGATAACCATTGATAAATAAAAAAACATAATTGATGGAAGACATCATATACCTATAGATGATTATGGACCTATGAATGTTCATAATTTCTCATTAACGTAGGGGAATCATAATTATACACACTTGGGGGTGAAAAATGGCATTCCAGACATATATTAAATCTTTAAGAGAGTCATTTAAAAGGAAGTGGTTCCCCAAAAAGTGTGTGATGAGCCTGACATCCTATTCTCTTCACCAATGTGAGTTCTTAAGGGTCGTTTTCTATGATATCCAGTGAAGGCCTACCATTGGAATGTAAATCCATGATTTATGGATATTAGAGCCATTGGGTGTTTCTGGAAACATGAATAGAACCCCCTAGAGACCAATCTAAAATAATGTACCCAATGTGAGTGATTTCACATAATTTACCCCACTTTAATAAACTCCCATAGAATTGTGAATCCTTCATAAAAAAGAATCCTTAAAAACCCCAACAACCCTAAAATAATTAAAAAACCATGTAAAAACAGTAGAAACCTAAAATAAAATAAGAACCCTAAAAACTCTAAAAGATATTGCAAACTATAAAACCCAAAAATTTATTGAAAAAATTAAAATCATAAACACTAAACACCTAAAAAAAATAAACCCCATAAAGAATAATCCTTAAAAACTCTGACAAACCATAAAACCAAAAAATCCCTTAATCACTAAAACTCCAAAGACAATAAAAACCCTAAAAACCCTAAAAACCCTAAAAAGCCTTGATTCCAAAAAACCCCTAAAACCCCAAACTACATACCCTACAACCAATAACCAATTCCCTACACATTAAACCCTAATTCATGCATTCAAAAACCTATATTGTACACCGTAAACCTTAAACCCTAAAACTGAAAACCTATACCATACACCCTAAACTATAAACCAAAAACCGTATACTATATAAAATATAACATAAAACCTAAAACCTACAACAGAAACACTAGAATTTTCACTCTAAACCCTAAACCCTACACCCTAAATCAAATACCCAATACCCTCAACCCTGTACACTAAACCCTTCACTCTAAACCATATACTCAACACCCTAAACATTAAACCTAACACACTAAACCATATACCCTACAACCTAAACCCAACATCCTACACACTAAACCCAACAACAGAAACCCTAAATCCTATTACCTTCACAATTAGCCTAAACCCCTACACCCTAAAACCTATACCCAACACCATAAACCATGAACCATAGAAACTGAATCCTATACCCTACACCCTAAACCCCAACCCCAATACCCTAAACCGTAAACCCTATACTATAACATATACCCTACACCCTAAATCCTAAAAAATACACCCTAAAACCAATCCCTTACAATATAAACCCTAAACTATACACCCTAACCCTTAAAACCAACTCCCTTAACCATATACGCTACATACTAAACCTTAAACCCTACACTATAATCCCTATACCCAAAAACCTAAAACCAACACATTAAACCCTATACCATAAACCTAAAACCTTACACCCTAATCCTATACTCTACACCCTAAACCCTAACCCCAACACCCTAAACATTATATCCTACACCCTAAACCCTAAACACAACACCCTAAACCCTATATTATATAACCTAAACATTACAACCTACACCCTACACCATAAACCATATTCCATACATTCTAAACCCTATACCCAACATCCTAAAACCAAAACACTACACTACAAACCCTATCCATACACCGTTAACCCAATACCCTACACATTAAACCCAATACCAATCACCCTAAACCCTACCCCATAAACCCTTAACCCAACACCCTAAAACCTACAACATAAACCCAAACCCTATGCCCCAAACCTTAATATGTAATCCATAAAACATAAACCATATACCCTACAAAATAATCCCAAAACCTTACACCCTAAACTGTATACCCTACACCCTAAAACCTAAACCATACATCTTAAACCTAATACCCTACACCCTAATCATAAAACGATACAACCTAAACCCAATTCCCTACACCATATACCCTATACCATAAATCCTAAACCCTCTACCAATCGCCCTACATCCTTAACCTTATACCCAACTCAATAAACCACATAACCTAGACACAACATCCTAAACACAGAACCCAAAATTATAAACTCTCAATCTTAATTCATTAAAACTATAAACGTTCCAAAAAAACTAAATATCCATAAAATTCAAAAAACCCTAAAAACCCTAAAACCATATAAAACCATAATAACATTTAAAAACCTATAAAGATAATTTAAAACCCTGAAAACATTAGACTTATAAAACCCTAAAAACCCTGATATCCTTAAAACTATAAAAGACCCAAACACCCTGAACAATATATAAACTCGTAACCCTAAAAACCAAAAAAATACCTAATAATGACCTAATAATCCATAATAAACAACTCAAAACACTCAAAAACATTTTGAAAACTAAAAACCCTTAAAACCCCTAAAACCCCTAAAATCTGTAAATACTCTTAAAACCCTCAAAAACCTTATAAAACCATAAACACAATAAATTCCCTTAAATACTAAAAACCCATAAAACCCAAAAAAAATTAAATAAGCCTTAAAACCCTAAGAATAAAAAGTATGCTAAAACCGCCAAAAAATCAGAAACTATAAAAATACATGAAAATTCAAAAAGACATAATGGACACAAAAAAACCTAAACCCGTAAATCAATGAAAACATATATAGTAACTAAACCCCCATTAAAATAATAGAAAAACCTAAACACTGCAAAAATCACTAAAAATCATAAAAAACCTAATACCCCCCAAAAGTCCTTAAAACCCCTAAAAAATCCTAAAAAATAATAATATAAAAGACCCTAAAAACTATAAAAACCTTTAAGAGACACAAAAAACCCCAAAACCCAAAAAGACCATAAGTATGAAAAACTCCTAAAACACTATAAAATCACTTTAAAAACTAAAGGACCCTAGAAACACATAAAAATATAAAAGTTCCAAACAATCCTAAAACCCCTATAGACCCCTAAAAAATGAAAGAACCCTGAAAACCCATAAAAACACGGAACTTACTTAAAAACACTAAAGGACCCTAAAAACCCAGAAGATCCCTAAAAGCCCTTAAATCCCTAAAGGAACAAAAAATACATAACCGTCCTTAAAAACATGGAATCTACCTAAACTCCAAAAATACAATAAATGACCATAAAACCCTAAAACCCCTTTAAAAATAGTAAAATCCTTTAAAACCCTATAATGACCATATAAAAAAATAAAAACCCCTAAACGAACCTTAAACCATAAAAACTCTAAATACTAAAAAACACCTAAAAACCCTTAGAAGACAAAAAAATCCCTAAAAATTTAAATACCCTAAAGATAATAAAAAATATAAAAAACTAAAGTCCCTGAAAACACAAAAAAAATTCTAAAGACCCTAAAAACCCAAAAAACATGAAACTTCCTAACACCCCAAAGAAACGTAAAAACCATAAAAATAATGAAAACACCTAAAAATCCTTTAAAACCCTAAAAACATAAAAACCTAAAAACATAAAACCCTAAAAATAGTAAAAACCAAAAAATTATCTAATAACCCCAAAACCCTGAAACACTTAAAAAGGAACAAATTATATATCCTTATAAAACCTATTATCCCAAAACCCATAAAAGTTACTAAAACCCCTAAATATCCAAAAAATCATTAAAAACCATAAAACACATAAAACCACCAAAAGACCCTCAAATCGATAAGATATACTAAAACCACATAAAGACCCTAACCCCCCCATCAATTAAATTACATAAATAATCCAATAAAATTCCTAAAAGCCTATAAAAGTCCTCATACAACCAAAATCCCATAAAACCCTAAAATCCTAAAAACTCTAAAAACCCTAAAAACACCAAAATTCCCCAAAAAACCCCTAAATACCTGTGACCACCCATGAAAACCCTAAAACCAAAAAAACATAAAATGATGCCAAAAATCATAAAACCATAAAATACATAAAATATCCAAAAACCCTTAAAACCCCTTAAACATCCATGAAAACTCAAAAAACCATAATAGTGTCTAAAAACAATAAACCCACTATAACTCTAAAAAATACATAAAACCATAAATATCACTAAAACCCCTAAAATTACTAAAAACATAACACACTAAGCCCCTATAACCCCATAAAACGATAATGACCCTAATAAAACCAAAAAAATCATAAAAACCAAAATTCCCTAAAAACCATAGAACACTTGAACACTCTAAAAAAAATTAAAACCCCAAAAAAACATAAAAAACCAAATACCATATAAAACCATTAAAACACATCAAAACCCTAAACAAAGAATAAAAATTAAAAAACCATAAAAACCAATAATAAAATACAACCCTAAAAGCCAAGAAAACCATTAAAAACCTACAACCCCCGAAAACAACTGATTTTAAAACCCTTAAAACCCTAAAAATGACAAAAAACACTAAAAACCACAAAACCATAAAAGAACCTAAAACTGAAAATATACCCTAAAATCCATTAAAACCCAAAAAACCAAAAAATAAGAAAATTAATAAAAGCCCATGGTACCCCTAAAACCTTAAAAAATGCCTAAGAATCCTAAAAAACCACATTAAACCATAAAACCCCTGAAAACCTAAAAATATAGAATTCCTTAAAAACGATAAAACCATAAAACCCCAAAAATACCATAAAACCCTAGAAATGCCTAATGTACATTAAACCATTAAAATTTTAATATACCATAAAAACATAACAACATAAAAACCCCTAAAATACACTAATACCCCAAAAAAACAAAAGATAATAAAATACCATAACACCCTAAATGAACATAAAATCATTAAAAATCCTAGAGGACCCTATCCACCACCCTAAAGACCCTAAAGACCATAAAATATCTAAAGGACCCTAAAAAATTTTAAAAATTCTAAGACCCTATAAACCATACAGGACCCAAAAACACCCTAAAAACCCTAGAGGACCCAAAAAGGCCCAAGAAACCTTAAGGGATTGTAAAAAACAAAAACCCCAAAAGGTCCCAAAAAACCAAAATGAAAATACAACCCGAAAACCCACTAAAAATCCTACAAACACCTAAAATCCCTAAAAGTACCACAAACTCCTAAAAAGGCTAAATGGCCATACAACCCTAGAGATAATAAAAAAAATTATAAACCTCTAAAAAAACTTAATATCCCTAAAAAATAAAAATTACCCAAAAACCTGAAAGCCCCTAAAATAGTAAAATTTGATAGCCTCTAAAGAACACTAAAAACCCTTTAAAACAAAAAAACCATAAAAATCATAGAAAACATAAAAGCCTAAAAAATTCAAAAAATACAAAAAACCCATAAAAAAGTCTGAAAAATCGCATACAACATAAAAATCCCCTACAGAAAAAATCACCTACAAATATGAAAAAACTCCAAAAATGCTAAAAAACTAAAAACATTAAAAACCATAAAATCAACAAAAAAACACTAAAACCCTGAAAACACTAAAAAAAACCCTTAGGAACCTGAAAACCAAAAATCCCTAAAAACACTCCAATTAATAAAAATCCATAAATACACTAAATACCCTAAAAACCACAAAACCCTAGAAATCCCAGAAATCCAAAAAAACAACCTTTAAACCCCTAAAATGGTTAAAAACCCTAACACCTCATAAACCCTGAGAACTCCATAAAACCCTTAAATTGATAAAAACCCTAAAAACCATAAATACCAAAAAATAGAAGAACACAAAGAACACTATGAAACCCATAAAACATTCAAATACTAAAAAATCGTAAAACCATGAATGACTATAAAACCCTAAAACCCCCTAAATACCCTAAAAACCAAAAATAAACCTAAACCCCTTAAAAACCAAAAACCGTAACAACACAAAAACCCTATAAACTATTAATCACCATAAAAACTAAAAACCCATAAAAACCATAGAACCCCACAAAACTCAAAATACCATAAAACCATAAAACCCCAAAAAAACCAAAAAACCACATATAAGCCTAAAATCCATGAACCCAAAAAATTATAAAAACCATAAAAGTATGAAAACACCCATTAACCCTAAAAAGAACTTAAATACCCAAAAAACCTAAAATACATAAATACCAACCC
The DNA here is from genome assembly GCA_963277665.1 of Viscum album. Classification (NCBI taxonomy): domain Eukaryota; kingdom Viridiplantae; phylum Streptophyta; class Magnoliopsida; order Santalales; family Viscaceae; genus Viscum; species Viscum album. The sequence continues at coordinate 1,594,314,586 of OY728120.1, forward strand.
CCTGCCTAAACCCCATAGAAACCCCAAAATCATAAAAAACCTAAAATAATTGAAAATTGTAAAAAACATAAAAAGCCTAAAAAACTAAAATCACATAACCCCACAAAAAAACCATGAAAAAGACCTCGACCCCTTAAAACCCATCTAAATCCCTTAACCCCCCCCTAAAAAACCCAAAAAACCACATAGAATGCTTAAATAATCCTTAAACCCCCAAAAAACCATAAATCCCTAAACAAACCATAAAACCCTCAAAACATTAGACACCCTAAGAATATCCTAAAAACACCTGAATTACTAAATAGCCAAAAAACCACAAAAACCCAAAAAAGTAAAAAAAACCCATTAAAACACATAAACACTCTAAAACATGGAAAATTAGAAAAAACCTAAAATACCATAAAAATATTTAAAATCCCTTAAAATACCCATCAAACCTTAAAAATCAGTTAAAATCATAAAATCCGTAAACACTCTAAAATAACCAAATCAACTAGAACCACTAATATTACCATAAAACCATATAAAAACCATAAAATACCCAAAAAATGATTAGACACCATAAAAATCCTAAAAGTACCTAAAACCCATAAACCCCTAAAAATGAAATTAAACTATAAAACCATAAAAACAAAAAAAAACATAAAATATATAAAAACCCCAAAACCCTTAATCCCTAAAAAGCACTAAAAATTGTAAATTCCCTATAACCCATAAAAACCAAATAATTTTCATAAAAACCCTATAAACTCCCAAAACCCTTAAAAACACTTAAAACCCAAAAGACCCTAAAACACCTCAAAGACACAAAATTACACTATGAATATCTAAAAGGCCCTAAAACCCTTAAATATTCTAAAACCCTTACACCCTGCCCCCTAATACATAAAAAAATAAATACACATAAAACCATAAAGCCCCTATGTAATCCTAAAACACCATAAACCCAATTTAAAACCCTAAAAACACTAAAAAATTCTATAAAACTCTAAAAACCCTAAAACCCCCTAAAAACCGTAAAAATACACTAAAACTCTAAAAACCCCTCAAAACCCATGAAACCCCTTAACATCCCAAAAAAAGATTCTAGAACCGTATAACCACTAAAACCTTAAAAACCCTAACAATATAAAAAAATCTAACAAACACTATAAACCCTAAAAAACCATGAAACCCTAAAAACCGTACAAACCCAAAAAACCCTTAAAACTCTAGAAAACCCTAAAAGAACTAAAAACCCAAAAAATACTAAAAAACCTACTAAAACCCTAAAAATATTAATACCCAATAACCATTAAAAACATTTAATACCATAAAAAACCCTATAAAAACTAAAAAATCCAATTAAAACTCTAAAAACCTCTAACAACCATAAAACCACCTAAAAAATTAAAACCACCTAAACCCCATTAAATATCATAAAACACAAAACCCAATAAAAAACCATTAATCCACTAAAAAATTAAATCACCTAAAAAACCTTTAGTCACTAAAACCTCCTTAAACACTAAAATACACTAAGGGATCATAAAAACCCTAATACCGATATAAAACCCTAAAAATACTAAAAACCCCGAATAACATAGAAAAAACATAAAACCATAAAATCCTAAAAAATGATGAAACCCCCAAAAAATATTAAATCCGCAAAATCCTGAAATGATAAATGACCTTAAAAATCTAAAAAACACAAAAGAGACCCTAAAAACCCTAAAATCCATAATGTACCCAAAAACCCCTAAAGAACACTAAACACCACTAAAAACCCTAAAGGAACCTAACCACCATAAAGGAACCTAAAAACCTCAAAAGAACTAAAGGACCCCAAAGATCATAAAAACCACACAATAATGTAAACCCTGTAAAAGCCCCTAAAAGGCCCTAAAACCCCAAAATCCAAAATGCACTAAAACCATAAAAGACCCTAAACCCACCTAAAAACAAAAAAGCTGATAAAACCATAAAAAACCTAAAATTCACAAAAATAATAAAAAAACAATGGAACCTTAAAAAAAATAAAAGGCCCCCAAAACCCTAAAAATTTAAAAAGACCGTAAAAGTAAAAAAAACCCTAACAAAACCAAAAAACCATAAATCCATGAAATCCAAAAAAACCAACAACCCTAAAAACCCTAAAACACCCAAAAAAGACTAAAAATACAAAAAAAATCTCTAAACTACCCATAAAAATTCTAAAAACCCTAAAATAACCTGAACCCCTAAAACACCAAAAGAACCACTAAAATCCCTAAATACCGAGAAAAACCAAAAACCCTAGAAAAAAACTATAAAAACATAAAGAACCAAAAAATCCATAAAACCACTAAACCGTTGCTCATTTCTTGAACTGGAGACCCCTGTAGGATTTTTTCGATAGATTTGTGTTCAAACAATGCGACCTCCAAGACCATGCTACGGTAGGTCTTCTTGATAGTAGTCACATTTTGATTCGCTTTGTTTTGGAAGAGGATTTTGTTCTTACATGGTCGGTGGATCTAAGAAGATGCAACAATGCTTGTTTTTCCTTTCCAGGTGGAGATTTGATCTGTACTTGAACCGTGATTCACCGGTGGTGGCAACGTGGGTCAGATTTTTGGAACTGCCCCTCTCTTTTCAAAATATCTCCATTAATTCAATGTTGGGGAATTTGGTGGGAAGGTTATTATGCGTCAATAGTAGAAAAAGGGTCGTTTTCCACCTTGTCTCCCCAAGTGACTTTGTGGAGATTGATTCTTCTAAAGGACTGGTTGATTTTTTTTGGATTTCTATTGGTGAGGAACTTCGGTGGAAGCATCATGTGATATTTGAGTTGAGGACAGATTTCTGCTTCTCTTGTTGGCTATTGGGTCATAATGTTTGGGCATGTAGGTGTAGTGGAAGGAATTATTGTTCTTTGAACTGATCTCAGTTGGTTACTGGTGTGGAGAAACATAATTGGGGTGAGGTGCGGGAGGTTGTCCACTAGGACCCTTAAGCTCATGTTGTGTCTTGTGAAGGGGGAAGGCTCAGGCGGGGATGAATATGGTGGAGGTTGTAGTGACTGATTCTATAGCGATTGGAAGGAATGCTTCTGTGGGGTTGTATCATTCATCTGGTCTTGGTTCTGGATCCCTGAACGTGATGATTGTGCGGGAGGACCCCCTGGTAGTGTCGAGGGGTCATGGATCTGCAGCTAATGGGGGGAAAGTTGGTTTTCAGTGTCAATTAGAACCCAAGGTGACTGACATTTTCAAGCTATTGAGGAGTGACTTGAAGGTATTGGATGCTAGAAGTTCCTTATGTAGGTAGGTTGGTGCTGATGGGAAGTCGGTCTCCTCTGATAGCGGTCTTAAGAAGAGGCAGGAAGTCGTCCAAATCTCCAATCGCAATGAGGGGCTAGAGCTTGAGGGATACGTGCAAGGGTCCCCACATGTTGATGATGGGATTGAGAGGTCTGATGCACAGGATATCGGGGTGCAGACCATTATTGCTGAGGGGGATGGAGGGAGTGTGGCCCAAAAGGCTTGTGATGTTGAGATATTGTTAGACATCACTGGGAACTCGGTGGTGTTGATTAGAAGGAGATTAGGGAGCTACTGGCTCTTGGTGACAATTGTGATGATTTTGATGTGAATAAGGGGAAGGTGAACAATACTCCATGGGAGGAGGGGAAAGGGTCTCTAGTTGCGGATTCTAAGAATGTAATTCTGGCTGTACAGATTCCAAGTGAGGAATAGGTTGTTGCTACTAGGTGTAGTGGAGGATATGTGGTCCTTAATGCTGGTCAAGCTGAGTCGATGATGGATACTTTTGGGTCCTTTTATGGAGATTGGGAGAAGGGGAAAGGGAAATGTTGGGGTTGGAGATAGCTCACTCTGACTAGGGGTGAAAGCAAGCAACCTAGTGGGGAGGGGTACTTGCTGCAGGCCCTGGCTGGTGGGGTGCCCCATATTTTTCTGGCTTCTCAGGAACCTGTTGTGGCTCCTGACGTCCTGCAATGTGGTGTTATTGTTGTATGTTCCCTTAATCAGGAATGCTCCTTCATTTCGGATCATGATTTGATCCAGCAGGATCATAGAAGAACTAAGTAGAACCTGAATATGGTCATGAAGGAGAGGGCCCTGCTGGTGATGTCTATTCTTTATGGGATGGAAAACAAATTTGTAGAGGTCTCTTCAGTTCCCTGTAGGAGGAATCAAATGAAGGACTATTCATCTTTGACAAGGACAGTGTCTACGAGAGCCTCTTAGAAAGCTCAGGAAGTTGACTCTGGCAGGGGAAGTCGGTCTAGCCAGGCACAGCTGAATGTGGAACAACATCATCTCAGCGAGTATTACAGAAACCTCTTAAATGAATATGAATCTTATGAATGAGAGTCAGTGGATTTAGAATCTTCCTTTGGTTATGGTGCTGATGGGGACCCTTTTATGGAGATCTTTGATTTGTAGTTCCCGCTATTTTCTTTCCATATTTTTGGGTCTTTTGGGGTTTCAGTGTCATAGGGGTCCAGGAAATTTTGGGTGTGGGCTGTTTGGCCCCACCCCACCCTTGTCAGCATTTCTTTTCCTTTAAAAATGTGGGGGGGGGGGGGTTCAAGAATTTCTTGTCCCTACAACTACCTTTCCCCTAAAAACAAAAAACCCCCTAAAACTCTAAAACCATTAAAACCCTAAAACACCTAAAAACACTAAAACCCATAAACCCCTAAAACCCTTAAAATCATAAACAACCATTAAAACCCTTAAAATACTAATATACTTAAAACCATAAAAAACATGGAAGAAAACAAGAAAATTCAAAACTCTAAAACCCTAAGAAAACGCAAAATGACCCTTAAAATTATAAAAACCCCTAAGACCCCCAAAAAACCCTAAAATAAAAAAAACCCTAAAACACATAAAAATCCTAAGAACCCAAAAAATGATTAAAAAACCCAAAATCATATAACAATAAAAACCCTAAAACCCATTTGAAGTTTATAAAAAACAGTATAAAATCATAAGTGGCACTAAAAACCCTAAAATATAAAAAATGCTAAATAAGCAAAATTACACTAAAAATGCCCAAAATACCATAAAATACACCAAAAATGAAAAAAGACTCAAAACCCCCAAACTCCACTAAAGGGAAAAAAATACCAAAAATCCATAATATTCCCAAAATCCTCTATACACATAAAGGATCCCATAAACCCCTTAAGAACCCTAAAACCACAAAATAAACCTAAAAACCCTAAAACCCCTAAAGGAACCAAATCACAGTAAAGGAACCTAAAAAGACATAAAAACCATAAAGGACCCAAAAACCCTAAAATCCCCAAGTGGTGCTGGATGCTGCTTTGGGTGCTATGGTTGTGTTATGAACATAGGTGTGCTGATGGTTCTATGCTGCTAGCGGTTGATCTGCTTAGCGGGAAGGTGCTGGATGCTGGACTTTGTGAGTTGGGATGTTGGTTCTTGTTTGGCTATGAGCTGTTGTTTGCTGATGAATGATGGATGATGGTGCTTTGTATGGTGGATCTCCTTTGTGAGGAGGTGTTGGATGCTGGATCATGTGAGATTGGATGTTGGATGCTGCTTTGTGTGCTTGGATGCTGGCTTCTGCTTGGTGGTGATCTGCTGAATGATAGTGATGAGAAGACTTGTGATTTTGATGCTGTTGGTTATGTGATGTTGGATGCTGGTGGTTCTGTGATGTTGGATGCTCGCGGTTCTGGATGTTGGTTGCTGCTTGGATGGGAGGTGTTGAAGCTGTGGTTTAGGGTTGTGCTGCTGCTGGATTGCTGTGGGAGTTTGGATGCTGGTTGTTGGTTAGCTGGGAGCTGCTGGATGCCGGTTGGTGCTGGATGGTGGTGGTGGCTACTTTGTTTTGTGTGGTTTTCTTTTTCGTTCTTGACTTTTATTTTTTGGGTCTTTTCTCTTGGGTCGTTAAGGATTTTTGGGTGTGGGTCGATTGACCCCTCCCCTCCCTTGTCTGCTGTGTTTCCTTTTCTTTTTTTAAATAAATTTGGGGGGTCAGGAATAGCCCGACCCTCGCATATTCCATGCCCTAAAACCATAAAACCACATAATAAATCATAAAAACACAAAACCCAATAAAAGGACCTAAAACCCATAAAAAAATTAAATGAAACTAAGAATAGTAAGAAACCCTAAAATCCCATAAATGCACAAAAACACTGAAAAACTCTAAAAATTCTAAAATCCCCAAAAACCACCATAACTAAATATGCTATAAAAAAACCAAAAGTCCCCTAAAACACCTAAAAAAATATAATCCCCCCTAAAAACCTTTAAAGATCCTAAAAACAACTAAATCTCATTAAAAAATCCCAAAATCCCAAAAACCCTAAAAATAACTTACAACCTTTAAAAACCCATAAAATCCTTGAAACCCCTAAAAACCAACAAAAACACGAAATCCCAAAATATCCAATAAAATCCTAAAAACCATAAACCCTAAAAAACCCAAAAAAACCAAAAATCCATAAAACCTTTAAAAACCATAAAACCCATAATAACACCTAAAACATAAAAAAACACTAAAAATATTAAAAATTATAAAACCCCTAAAACAATAAAAATAAATAAAATCAATTTTTAAGCATAAAACCTTTAAAACCCCCAGAACCCCCCAAAAAGTGCCAGAAACCCCTTGAAAACTCTAAATAATCATAATCCTCTAAAACTCCTAAAAGACCCTAAAAACCTATAAAACCCAAAAATAACATGAAATACCCTTTAAAACCTTGAAAAAATTAAAAACCCTCAAAACTCCTGAAAACCCTAAATTCAAAAAGAATAAAATAAACACTTAAAACCCTAAAAGTCCTAAAAACCGATGAAACAAAAAGCACCAAAAATTCCCTAAAACCCATTAAGACCCCCAATACCCCTAAAAACATTAAAACCCCAAAGAATCCCTAAAAAACATAACAACCAAAAAATAGTAAACAACTATTTTTGGAAGGACCCCTAAAAATCATAAAATGGAAAACTAAAAAAACAATGAAAACACCAAAAAATAATAAAAGCCCCTAAAAACCCTATTAGACCCTAAAAACATTAAAATAACTAAAAAAATTTCATGAACATAAGAAACCTAATAAGACGTAAAACCCAAAAAATTCCTAAATCCCTCAAAAAAAATAAAAACCCTCTTAGAAAAAAAATTAAAAAACTCAAAAAACTCTAAAGAAACATGAAAAATCATGAGAAAATTCTAAAAATCCCTCAAATTCCTAAAAAAACCTAAAACGAAAAACCCTGAAAAAATAGAAAACCTTAAAAACACCTAAAAACATAATAAACCAAAAAAACATTCAGAAAATTTTATGAAAACATAAAACTCCTATGAAAACCCAGAAAACCATAAAAAACTAACAAAAACCCTAAAACTGTCACAAAATTAAAACCCTTAGAACCCCGGAAAATCCTAAAAATCATCAGTAATAGCTTGACCATCACATATTCCTTTCCCTAAGAATCCTATAAACCATAAAAATAGTAAAATCATAAAAACCCCTAATAACCGTACAAAAAATTAAAAATTTATTAAAATATCAAAATTTATCTTTAAGGTTGAGTGGTAACCAACACACCTCATGTTAAAATAAATCAAAGGATGCCCAATTTTGAAGTAAAAAATTCAAAAACACATTGGGAACACATAACCTATGGTAATCTTGATCCAAGATTCACCTTCACCAATTGAAGTCTTGTCACCATCCATCATCATCATGAGTCCACATGGTATTTGTCATCATTGCCCTACCACCACTATCATCATCACCATCCAAACTCCACACCAGTTCACCTATGACTGTCAGAGTCTTTCATAGCCACTATAAAATATCACCACTATGTCATCGTCATCAGATTGTAAACCAAAAACAAACAGTCGACTAATACAAAGTTATCTCACCTCATAAAAATTCGTATATCATCGACACAGCACTGTCACAAACCAATATGGTAGCCACCACCATAGTCATAAATGAACAAAACCAAACCATGCACATAAATTGGAACCTTCAATAAACAAACATCAAACAGATCAACCACCATAGAAGAATATAAAAAACCATCGCTGATGAATTTTGGAGGAAATCAGAAAAACCTAAAATTTACAGTGTCATTGTCATTTCAACCTCTAAATGATACCCTAGACAAAGAGGAAGATACCAAAAAAGTCATCATAGATGATAATTGGCTCAAGACATATGAGCAGAACCATAGTCTGCCAAACAAAAATCCCAAATCTTCTATGTATCCACTGATCCAGATCTGACTAGGAGTGGATTATAGGGACCAGAGGTTTGGGCATGGATTTGAACTATCAAGGGCTCTGAATGTTGGCATCAGGGTGAGACAGAAACTAGTAGCCAAAGACAGGAGAGAGCCGACCCCGGAGAACCTGAAAAATAATTGACAACAAAACCACATATCCCAAAACAATTTTATTACCATTACACCAGATCCGACAAGGATATGTGTGGTAGATTGTGAGGGTAGAACATGGATGGAGAGGATAGGGGATTCAATAGTGAATCACCTACTTGTGGACCACCAAATCATCCATGTGGGTCTTTCACCATGAAAAATAGCACCACCAGTAGTGTTGAAAATGAACACATCAACAGAGCCCTAAAGAAAAATTGAAACAAAGGGTAGAGAGCCTAGACTCAAGGAGATTCATCAGAATGGGGGAAGGAAAGGAGGAGAAAACGTTAAAGTAGGGTAGGGTAGGGGAAGGCACCAGAGAGGGAATGAAACACTAAAAACCATAAAACCACTAAAAACCCATTAAACCCCCTAATACCCCAAAAACAAAAAACCCCTTAAAACTCTAAAAACAATCCAAAACATAAAAATATATAAATATCATAAAAACCACAAATCATGAAAATATCTAAAATTAATAATATACATAATAAATCCAAATTACCAATATAAATACTAAAAAGAACAGAAAATACATTAAAATAATAAAATACCCTTACCCTTATACCCTGCAACAGAAACCTTCAACCCTACACCCTGAACCCCATACCCTTCACCCTAAACCTTATACCCTAAATCTAACACCCAAAACCAAACACCCTACACCCTAAACCATATTCCTGATCACTATAACCTACACATAAACCTTAAAACATACACCCTAAACCCAATACCCTACACCCTAAACCCTAGACCATAAACCCTAAACTAAATACCCTACAACCTAAACCATACACCCTTTACTCAAACCCCTATACCCTATATCCAACTCTCTACACCATATAAACTAAACCCTAAGCACTATACCCCTCACCCTAAACCCTATACACAATTTCGTAAAACCCATACGATACAACATAAACCATATGCGCATTACACGAAACCCTACAACATAAACCGTATACCCTACACTATAATCTCTATACCTCATACCCTATATCCTATACCCGAATCCCTAAACCCTAAACCCCACACCCTATACCCTTCACCCCAAATCATATACCCCACACACTAAATCTTATACCCTACACCCTAAGAACCCTAAAATAATCCTAAAAACCCATAAAACCTCTCAAATTAATTTGAAACCCCAAAAAGGTGAAAAAAATAATCCCAAAAACCCGAAATATGATAAAACTCCTATTAAACCATAAAAACAATAGAAGCACTTAATACTCCAAAAAACCCAAAACACTCGAAAAAACTCTAAAAACCAAAAAACCACAAAAAAAATATTAAAATATCCCTAGAAACCATAAAAAATATAAATGAATGTAAAAATTATAAAACAAAAAAGGACCCTAAAAACATAAAAAACCTTAATGACCAGAAAAATCATAAAAAATAATAACCGTCCCTAAAAACCCTAAAAACCCTATACCCCCATAAAAACACATAAATACTCTAATAACCTCTAAAAACCATGAAAAACATAAAAACAATAAAAGAACCTAAACACAAAAAAATATCCTAAAACCCCTAAATCCCAAAAAAGGCACATTAAAACAATAAAAAACAAAAAAAACACTAAAAACTGCAAAACCACTGAAAACCACTAAAAACCCTAAAAGCCATAATAAAAACAAAAAAAAACCCAAAATCACTTAAAAACTAAAAAAACAACTTAAATATATAATAAACCCTTAAAATCACTAAAACCCCCAAAAAACCATGAAGCCCCCAAAACACCAAAAACCAAAAAAACACCACAAAACCCTAAAACCCAAAAAACCCTTAAAACCATAAAGTCCCCAAAGAACCCTAGATCCCAAAAAACCCATAATAACCCCAAAAAATACTAAAAACCCTAAAACCTCTTAAAATGTTATCAAATTTAAGACACCTTAAAAATAAAAAAAAAACAAAATAAAACTAAAATAATCATAAAACCATAAAAACTGCTAAATCACTAAAAAACCTAAATCCCCCATAAATCACTAAAAATACTAAGAACCCATAAAATAATAATTAACCTAATAACAAATATAAAATTCAGAACAACACCATAAATACATTAAAACCCCTAAAAGACGGTAAAAACCCTAAAACCCATAGAACACCCTAAAAAATAAAAAATACTAAAAAACATAAAAGAGTATTAAAATACCTAAGAAAAATAAAAATCCTAAAAACTGTAAAAACACTTGAAATCCTAAATAACAGTAAAAATCATAAAAAATATATAAAATCCCCAAAGACGCTAAAACACCCTAAAAACCACTAAAACCATAAAATCACTTAAGACCCCTTAAAACCTAAAAACTCTAAATTACCCAAAAAACGCTAAAAATTTGAATATACCCAAAAAACACTAAAAGGTAACAACATCCTAAAAAACACAAAAACACTAAAAATCCTTTAAAAACTAAAAGAACCAAAATACCCTAAATATATTAAAATATGAAAACCCATAAAATCCCTAAAAATCAAAAAACCCTAAAAACCCATAGAAATCCAAAGAACACTAAAAATCTAATAAGCCTCCTAAAAGACCTGTGAAACCCATGAAAACCTTAAACACCCCCTAAAAATAAAAACCATGAAGAACATACAACTCCTAAAAACCCGTAAAACATTAAAAAACTAAATGAATCTCGAAAAACATAAATATGCCTAAAACCCCCAAAACCCAAAAAAAACATAACCCTGTAAATCATTAAACAACTAAAAACCCTAAAACCCAATACAAAATTAAAAGAACCAAAACCCCCTAAAAAACTAAAAATAGAAAAACAAAAAAAAACATAAATTATTTAGTAATACTAAAAGGATGAAAACCCATAAGTGCCCTAATACCATAAACCCGATTACCTACTAAAACACCCAAAATCCGACACCAAAAACCATATACCCAAAACCCTAAAAACTAAACCCAACAAGTTATACCCTATACACTAATTCAAAAACCCAAAACCATACACCCTATACCTTAATCCTTACTCCCGTAAACCTAGGACCTACACTCTAAACCCCAAGAAAATACCTTCAAACCAATATGATACACTCTAAACCCCAATCTGAACACCCTAAAACCCATACCATACACCCTTAACCCTAAACCCTACACCCTAAACCTCATACCCTCTTCTGTAAACCCTAATCCCTTCACCTGAAACCCTATACCCTACCCCACTAAACCTAAAACCTACCCCAAAACCATATTCACTACACCTTAAACTCCAAACTATACATCTTAAACCCTAGAACCTAAAAATTACATCCTATACCCTATACCCTACACTCTAAATCTTAAATCCTAAACTAAAAACCATAAATCCTATACCAAACAAACTAAACCTGATACACTACACCCTAAACTGTATACCCTTACAACATAACACTACTGGAATCCAGTGTTTTCCCAATGATAATATACCAACTGTTTCATCAAACCTTTTCTATAGTGCAAAATAAGGCAACATTTGCCAAAGGTTTGTTCAAACTATAGGAAATGTGTAATTATACATAATATTACCCAATGATTTGCCAAAACCATTGGGAAATAATTAGTTTTTCTATGATATACCAATGGTTTTGATAAACCCTTGGTAAAGAAAGGATTTCCCAATGGTTTTCTAAAAACATTTGGAATGTTTTCCCCCAAATACCCAGCACCCCAGCTCCCACTCGGCACGATTGCAGGCCCTAATCCAAAGCTTTACCCGAAGTCTTCTTGGCCAGGAAACACCTTCCAGCCGTAGATCCATCTTCAATAAAAAAAAATTATTTCAACACTTCAAATTAGTATGTTTTACCTTAGTTTGAATGTTCTTCCTCTTTTTTTTTTGTTTTCTGTTTTGATTTCGGCTAAATTAGAGTGTTGTCTATGGAGTTCCGAACCCATTGACTTGTTTTATGTTTTTTGTTCTACTCTTGAAACATGGTAAAGGGTTTTTTAGTGGGATTATATGGTTCTTTCTCTAGACTTTAGTTTAGTTTAAAATTGGATTTGGATTTTGGAGTTGTTTGTGTGATGGATTGGATTTGTGAACACCCCCACCCCCACCCCATTGACACCTCCCACCCCCAGGACAGCCCCCCACCCACTGGAAACCCTCCTCCCATTAGACATCCCACCACCCCCAGCAAACCCATGCTCCTGGACACCCCCACCCCCTGGAAAACTCGATCCCCCCTACCCATTGGACACACCACCCGCCACATCCCTGGACACCCATCACCTCCCATGGACAGCCCACCCCCTAGACACCACCACCCCCTTGGACACCCCCACCCTTTGTACTACCCCTCCCCCCAGTAAACCCACGCACCCTTGGACACGCACCACACTTTGGGCATCCCACTCCCCCTCCCCCCCACCCCCATGTACACCCCTCCCCAACCCTCCGTGGACACCCCTCACCCCCCATGGACAACCCGCCCAGACAACCCCCCCCCCCCCCTCCCCCACCACCACCACCACCTCCACCACCCCTAGACACCCCCACCCCCCGAACACCCTCAACCCCCCCATGGACAGCCCCACCCCAACCCCCTTAGATAGCCCCCCATGGACACCCCCACACCTCCTAGACACCACTGCACCTCCTTAGTGTCAGACCCATATTTTAATTGGAATTAAAAATGTAGTTAATTTCCCCTTTCCCCAATGACATTTTCTAAGTGACCCATAGAGCTTTATAAATTGAATTTGTCATCTTTTGAGAAAATTGAATTTTTAATGTTTTGATAAATTGAATTTGTCATGTTTTGATAAATTGAATGGGTTGTTGGGTATGAAATGGATAATGCATGATGTTTTTCCTTTCACAATGAATAAAATGATTTTATATAAAATTAACCGAAGGGTGGCTGAAAGAGGGGTAGCAGGGCTATTTAGATGTGGGGGGTTGTCTAGGTGGCGGTGGGTTGTCCAGGGGTAGGGGGATGCATGGGGGGTAGGGGCAATAGGGGTGTGGGGAGGGGGTATGGGCTGCCCAAGGATGGGTGTGGGCTATCCACGGGGGTCTGAGAGGGGTGTCCAGGTGGGGGAGGAGGTGTGGGGTGTTGAGGGAGGGGGTGGACAGTCCAGGCGGGGGTTGTCTAGGAGGGGGTGGGGGGGAGGGGGTGGGCTGTCTAGGTGGGGATGGGGGGGGGATGTCCAGGTGCGGGTGGCAGGGGATGGGCTGTCCATGTATGGGGTGGGATGTCCAGGTAGGGGGTGTGGGCTGTCCAGGGAGGGGGTGGGCTGTCTGGGGAGTATCCAGGTGGGGGAGGGGGGTTTGGGCTGTCCAGGGTGGGCTGTTCAGTGGGGGTGGGGGAGGGGGCGTGTGCGTGTGCTGTCTTTTGGGGGGGGGGGCTGTCTAGGGGGATGTTAGGAGTGTATGGGGATATAGGGGAGGGGGTGTGGATATCCAGGTAGGGGGTGGGTTTTCTAGGGGTGGTGGTGGGTGGGATATCTATGTGGGGGAGGGAGTGTGGGTTGTCAAGGGGGTTGGGGGGTTCAAGGTGGTGGGGGTCCAAGGGGGGTGGGGTGGGCTGTCCAGGTGGGGGAGGGGGTGTTGGTTGTCTAGGGAGGAGGGGGATGGGATGTCCAGGTTTGGTGGGGGTGTCCCGGTGGGGTTGGGGGGATATCTAGGTGGGGGTGCATGGGGGGTAGGTTTCTATGGGGGGGGGGGGGGGGGGTTGGCTCTCCAGGGAGAGGGGTGGGTTTTCCACACCAATACTCTACAATAAAATAGGAATCAAGTATTACCAATGTATAGTTGCTTTCACATGTGAATAATTTTCTTGAAGATACATACCAACACTCACACTTACCCATCAATGAAGAAGTTGTCTCTACAAAGAAATATCACTCAGGTTATTTTCCACTAAACATATTGATCTCATAAAAAATTAACATTCATACCACTCCATATCATATAATGATATAACAATGCTCATACTCCTATGAGTAGGGTCCCATCGAATCATGGCTCATAAAATCTGATCAACGTATGATATTTGTGGGTGTGTTCAAAATTGTGCGTGTTGTGATTTATATGTATGATATTCATGGTTTACACCAACAATCTACTCTATCATCTATAATAGGCTTGAAATCATTCTACAATTAGATAAAGATTGGATTTTATGACGCTAGTGTTGGGGTGGACAACTCCACCCCATTGGATAGCCCCAACCCCCTTGGACAGGCCCCCCTGGACACCCCCACCCCCTAGACAGCCCATCCACAACCTGGACAGCCTAACCACCCCCGTGGACAGCCCGACCACCCCCGTGGATAGACCTCCCACCCCCCCATGGGCAGCCCACACACCCCCTAGACACCCTGTACCCCTGGACAATCCCTCCACCCCCGTGGATAGCTCTCCCACACACCCTGTACCCCTGTAAAGCCCCACCACCCCTGGGATATCCCACCCTCCCCATGGACAACACTTACCCCTGGAACTCCCCCCACCCATATAAAGCCCCCCACCCCCAGGACCCCCCCGACCCCTCCAGACAGCCCCACCACCCCCTTGGATAGCCCGAACACCCCCTTGGACAACCCATACCCCATGGACACCCCCCAGGACTGCCCTCTCACCCACCCCGAACTGTCTGGACAGCCCCGCCACCCCCCCTATAGTGCCCACCCACCCCCCAGACACCTCGTACCCCTAGACAACCCCCGCCCCCAGAAATCCCCCCACCCCCTGGACAACCCAAAACCCCCTGGACAGCCCTACCAACCCTATGGATAGCCCGTCCAACCCCTGGACACCCCGTACCCCCCACGATTGCCCCACCCCTGTGGATATCCCTACCACCCCCCTAGACACCCACCTACCGCCCCTCGGACACCCCCATCCCCCCAAAAACCATCACCCCTGGAAAGAACCCCCACCCCCGTGGACAGCCCGTGGATAGCTATCCTAACCACTAGACACCCCGTCCCCCATGGACATCACCGCCACCCCTAGACACCTCGTACCTGATGGATATCCCCCACCCCTAGAAATACCCACCCAACCCCTGGACACACCTGACCTCCCTGGACAGCCACGCCACCCCCATGGATATCCCTCCCCCCCGAACACCCGCCCACCACCCCTAGAGACCCCCATCCCCCGTATGCCACCACCGCCTAAAAATCCCCCCCAACACCCCTTATCCCACTGGACAACCCCGCCACACCCGTAGACAGCCACCCCCCATGGACATCCCGCCCACCCTCTAGACACCCCAGAACCCTCTGGACAGCCCCACCACCCCCATGGACAGCCCACCCACATCCTAGATGCCTCGTACCCCTTGGATAGCCCCACCCACCCCCTGGACACCCCGCTCACCCCTTGGACACCCCGTACCACCTAGACATCCCCCACCCCTGGAAATCCCCCCACCCCCAGGACACCCCCGACCCCCTGGAAAGCCCCTCCACCCCCTTGGACATCCCACCCACCACCTGGGAACCCCGTACCAACCTGGACACCCCGCTCACCCCCTAGACACCCCGTACCCCCTAGACATCCCCCTTTAGAAAGACCCCCTCCCCTATGACACCACCGACACCCCTTGACATCTCTTACACTGCCATGGGCATCCCACCCACCCCCACTGGACACCGCATACCTCCTTGTACTACCCCCCCCCCCACCCCTGTCGACAGCCAACCCACCTAGACAACCTGACCCCCTAGACATCCCCCACCCCCTAGACACCTCCGACCCCCATAGACAACCCTGCCACCCATGGACACCCCCACACCCACTGGACACTTCCAGCCCCTTGGGAAATGTAGGTGATCACTCAAATACACTACTAAAATATAAAATTTCTTCAATCTAAAATTTACTCAACTCTAAAATAATTCTCTTCCACCTGTGTACATGATATTGTATAGTCATGTATATTTCTTCAAAGATATTTTGTTATAAATATACTATATTGTTTTCTTTTATATTTTGATTCTCATATTAAGTAGTGTGTTAGTTATGGTTTCATATAATGTGAACAATTATCATTTAAATAAATATATTTTCGATTAAAACTTCAATATTATTAAATTGGTTTTGATAAAATGACTTATAAAAAAGTTTTATTACAGAATGGCTAGAAGTTGGATGTATGAAACCGATCAGATCTCTTGCAATTTTCAAAACAATTTGGAGATATTTTTAGATTTTTCTTTTCACAATGTGTCCGACAGTGATCACATACAGTGCCCCTGTTACAAGTTTCTTGGAAGACCTTGGTTGAGCCATGAAGAAGTCAGCTTCCACGTAACCAAATATGGTTTTCACAAAAACTACTCTGTGTGGTTTCACAGCGGGGAGAAAATGACACATAAAATTTTTTATGATCCAAATGAGAGGCCTGGATTGGATAATCTATTAAATGACTGGATTCTTTTTATTCATAAACATGAAAAAGAAAGGATTTTGACCAAATAAGATTTAGATATGAGCACACAAGATGCATATAATGAAAACGGTAATGTAATTAGGGTGAAAAAAAATCAATTATGCCTGCCACGACTCTGGTATATCGACAATGCAGTAAAATTTAAAAGCTCAAATTTTTAATCTGATTATTACTAGGGAAAACTATGTGTGGGATTTCTAATATTTCAAATCGATTACATTCTTACCATCTTGAATGAATTACTGCAAGATGATGCGGATATTCCATCAAACCACTTCAGGGCATGGAAGTTAGTTGAGGAACTTAGATTCTCCAGAAACAAAATTCATTCTTTCCCAAAAGATTGCATTTTATTCTTGGAGGAAAATGCAGATTGAAATGATTGTATAAAATGTTTCATATCCCACTGGAATCCAAGAGGTGATGTAACACCATCTCGTCTACCACGGAATGTAATGTGGCACATTCCATTGATCCCTAGACTCCAGAACATTTTTATGTCTGATGAAATATCAATAAAAATTTTGAAGGAATGATACCAAGAGAAAGAAGACTACAGATGAGTTGTCTCACCCTGTATATGGGTTTTCATAGAAGAGATTTGATGCTCAATATCTTGATTTTTTAGCTGACAAGCGTAATGTGATGTTGGGTCTTTCATGTGATGTTTTTAATTTGTTCGGGAAGATGCTTACGTCGCACAACATATGACCGTTTTTATACCCATTTATAATCTTCCCCCATGGTTGTGTATGAAAAAAAATCTCACTTTCATGTGTATACTAATATCTAGACCTTCCAATCCTGAAAATGAGACAGACATATACATGAATCCTTTAATAAAATAGTTGAATCTTCTTTGGGACGTGGGTGTGTGCACATACAATGTATGTTCGAAAGGTACATTTCAGATTCCTGTTGTGCAAATGTGGACGATCAAGGATTTTCATGCTTATGTAATGAGGTCTGGATAGAGGACGAATCGAAAACTATCATGTCCTCTTTGTATAAAGAATACATGATTCGGAATACTGAAACATTGTGGTAGTCTCAGTTTTATGGGACATTGACGATTTTTTCCAATGCACCATCCATATAGAAATAATCATCAAAGATTTGACAATACCATAGAGACTGATGATCCACCTCAACATATGTTTGGAACTCATGTGCTTAATTAATAGAAAGATTTTACTTTTTCATTTGAGAAGTGTCAAATGAAATATGGAAATAGAAATAATGATTTCACTGAAACCTGTTTCAATTGGAAGAAGAGAAGTATATTCTATGAATTTCCTTTTTAGTCAACCTATTTATTATTTCATTGAATAGATGTAATTCATATTGAATAAAATATTAGAAATGTTTCTTTATATTCTTCAAAAATTTAAGGGAAACACAAAAGATGAGTTATGATCTTGGAATGACATGGTGGATTGGAGAATCAGACCAGAATTGACTCATGTACGTATCAGTGGAAATAAATGGCATGTACCATGTGCTTATTATGTGATGACAGTAACAGAAATAAAATTTCTCTGGAAGTACTAGAGACTATTTAAGTTCCTAATGGCTATTCATGAAATATATCTAAACGGGTCAACAAAAGAGAGTTGAATCTGAAATCGTCAAAGACTCGTGATTATCACATCCTAATGCATGAGTTGATTCTAATATAAATTCTCCATCTTTTTTCAATAATGTAAGGGTGGATGTTATTCAGTTTTTTCATTGGTTTATAGATATTTGTGCGAAGAAGTTTTCCAAGTCTTTCTGGCAAAAAATGTAGGAAGATGCCCCATTAACTTTTTGTGAGTTAGTGAAAATATTTCCTCCATCATTTTTCACATGCATTATACATAATAATATTCATATTCCAAATAAAATACTTCTTGGAGGACCTATTCCATTTCGTTGCATTTATCCAACTGAAAGAAATATGTACACATTAAAGTCTAATGTCCATAATAGGAATCATCCTGAAGGTTCTATTGTGAAAATATATTTGGCTCAAGAATGTATGGATTTCTACTCTATGTGTTTTTCTGATCTTACAACAAAAATGAACAGAAAATGAAGAAGAATAGTATGAGAAAATTGAACCCACTTTTCCATCACTTCCTCAAACAGGAGGAATTCTTAGATAATATACATTAATAACATTAGGCCTCGAATAGAGAGAGATGGCACATCACACAGTTTTGTTCAACTATGATTTGTTCGATGACTAAATCTTGTATGTAAATTCAATATTTTTATCTTATATATATATATATAAATATCTCTGTGTATTAATCTATACCTATTTTTATCTACAGGGAACATAAAACTATGATAAATAGAAAGCAAAATTCTTTATCTTTGAGAAGGAGGGAGGATTTTCATAGAAAAGTGGTTTCTGGTTGGTAAAAATTGAAGGCAATAATTTTATTATTTAAAATAATTTAAAAAATATTTAATTAATTTTAATATTGATTTAAATTTCAGGTATTGAGTTTGACTACAGATTCTGTCTCTAATGAAATAAGAGTTTTGGATTTTGGTCCTAATATCGTGGTTCATGACTGTAAATCAATTATTATCAATGGGTAATGATTTATTAACACTGAACGAGCATAGAACATGAGAACGAAACATGATGGAGTTATGGTTACTCCCATAATATACTATTATTCTAGTGCATCAGATAGTAGACCGTGATTTGAAAATGTAGGTTATTATGGAATCGTTGAAAAAAAATTTGGATTATTATTCTCATGGATGAGTCACAGTAATGAAATGATAGTTTTTTTATTCGATGACGAGGAAGGGGAAATTTATAGATGATTGTGGATTTCAAGTAATTGATATGACTCACACTCTTTCTATCAATGAACCATATGTATTTTAATCAATGGAAAAAAATTTATGTCAAATACCATCTTCAACCTAAATTTGGTGTCATTATTGAATTAATTCCAAGATATAGTTTTGATAATGGTGATGATGGAATTGACACCATCACTACTACCATTGGAAACAATCCATTTATTAATTTTTATGACTCTGATAGCTGAATTGTCAGAGTTGTCTGTGAACCTGATGTTGTAGTGGGAAATATATAAAATCATCCATTCATGTTCTCAATTATGTTGGTTTACCTCGACTTGGGTTGTTACAGTTGGTACTATTCAAATTGATTTAATATTTATTACAAATATGTTGTATCTGACTAGACCGTTAAGTGAATTTTAAATGATTATTGGTTGAATTTTTTTTTTGAATTTCATTTTTTTTAATTTGGAATTGAAGAGTATTAAAACCTATGAAACCAACATTTCTAACCTTGTGAACATTTCAATGCTTAAACTGTGATTTGTATAAAATTTGTAAAACACTAAGACCTCTCTTTAACATTTTACCAGTTTAGAAACATGATGGTTTTTATTATTCTAAAAAACATGTATTGAAACCTGCATCATCTACCTAGGCTAAAAAAAATAAATTTTTCCTTAATTTTGACAACTGATTTACCCCATATGAATCTGGTAGAACCAATGTTACATGATTTTAATAGATAGGTGACACATAGTAAATAATCATCCTACTAAAAATTAAATTTATTTTTTACATCCTGTAAGTTTTATTAACTTCATTATATTTCTGTTAAAGCTCATAAAAAACAATGGATAGTTAAATTATCCATTAATCCCCCTATTCCCCCAAATTTATTTTGTTTTTTTGGTTACAAATTAGTTATCCTTTTATATTTACTTCCATATTAGTTTTCAAATTCAGGAAATAAGACCAATTTAAGAGAGGTGACAAAAACAGATTATAGACAACAATAATCGCATGACTGAGCTGGGAATTCCACCACTAGTCCCTGTAGTGAGTATTTTATTTCAAATATATTTATTTAAATAATATATAATTTCATGGGATTAATTTTTTTTAATCATTTTTTCAGGATCCATCTTTTTGACGATAGTTATTTAATAAGCAGCCTAGTAGTGGTCCTAGTACTTAGGGTGTTCGTATGATGGGGGGGTGGTACGAGAGCTAGATGATCCGGTTGGCATACCCGATTAGACCATGCCCCTCCCACTAACATACCATCTATCCCACATTCGGATCCCGGTGTGTCGTTAGAGACACACTAGATATTTAGCCCCCCTGTTTTCACCCCCAATTATATCAAAGCCTCTTCACCTATTTGTACCATATCCAATGATGATTCCTAATCCCCATATAGCATTCAGCCAGCCATCCCTATCATCTTCTTTTTCTTCTAATTCCATCTCTCATAGCTTTTATATTCCATATTCTTTCACTCCTGCTCCACCAGAGTCTTTCCCTGCGAAGCATACAGTGGGACCCACTCCATCTATAAAGGGTGTTCCTTCAGTTTCTATGGATCCAGCAGTGCCCATTGATCAGACTACCATAGGTATACTTATACAACCCAAACAAATTTTTACACCATTATTTTTTTCATTAAAACATGTACTGATAAATTATTTTTTTCTTCCATAAGAGATACAACTAGTGATATGAGGCAGTGGTGGGGGTGTACACGCATGCATGCGGTGTACAAACACCACACAAAGTTGATGGTGGACTACAATAAAGGTAATAAAATTATTGAAAAATGAAGGCAGTAATGTCAGAGTTATTTGGAAACGCTTTGCAAATACTCTCACATCATTCATGTTAGCCCACTCTCATAGAGATAGCTGCCCAATGTAGTCATGAATAATTCTTGGGTAGTGATATGGGTAAAAATTTCTATTTTATATAATGCAATATATTATTATTATTTTTTATATGAATTAATATTTTGGTGTCAGCTACGGTTCAATGTCCCCGATGGTGAGGGTGCACGACCAACATGTCTAACGGATTTAGGAGATCATTGGAGAGATTATAAGAATGAGTTGTACATTGGATAGCATGCTAGATTTGGAATAGAGTTAGAGGCGGTCCTTATCAGGGATGATTTTCTGTTAGAACAGTACCGACAGATGATTACTCACTGGATGACTAGCCAATTTAAGGTAATAATCTCATTAGAGGTATTTAAATAAAAATTTTCATTTTTTTCATAAATATTAATTATTTAATGTTATTTAGGATTCATCTAGAATAAATAAAAAATATTGATGCCAAAAAATACATCTGCACATGAGGATGTATTACGATGCCAGATCATGAGAGACAACAAGTATAACAGTTTATAATATTACCTTATGAATTGTAGTTTCTATTGGAACCTACAAAATTTATTCGATTCCTAAAGTTGTTATATAATTTTATTTGTGAAATTAATAATTTTTATACTATTATTAATTAATGTTACCTACCTTCAATGGAATTTTATAGGCATTAATTTATTATATAAGGATGTGTGCCTCGAAAAAAGCTGTTCTTCTCGAGTAGAAGCAAGAAAGATGGAAGCGCGGTTAATTAACCGACTCAGCATCAGATTGTATGTTTTACATTATAGATTTACAATTTTAATCTTTATTTTTTATATTAATAATCTATTTATATTTGTAAAATGATTATTTTGAGGCCCTTGATGCCTAGTAACCTGACAATTTTGGGCCAAACGACCACTTTCATCATGTCTTGTTAGATGAGTACCCTCATAGAGTATGCTACCGAACTGGGAAGAGTATAGTTCTCATGAGCTATTGGTACTCCTCAAGTTTGAATTGTGGGGCCACTGAGTTCCAGCAGGTTAAAGAATAGGAAGAACGAGGTGAAAAAGGGCCACAGATATGGTGGAACAATTCTCAAGGGAAAACACTGCATTTATGAAACTGATAGAAGTTTTACGTCCAACACTTCCACCATAAGACAACACTACTTGTGATGAATACATGTCATCGATGTGCTCTATATATAGTGAAACATGTGGTAGTTAGATTGGAGGTCGAGTTGATGGTGAGGAGTAGGCTAAGGCGGAGGAGGAGGAGGGCGAGGAAGATGCTAAGGCGGAGGAGGAGGGTGAGGAGGAGGGTGAGGCGGAGGAGGAGGGCGATGAGGAGGCTAAGGCAGCAGATGAGGGAAAGGAGGAGGGTGTTGAGGAGGTCGAGGAGGATGATGAAGATGACGATGAAGATAGGGGTGACGTTGATGATGACAGTGATGATAGTGATGGTGATGTGGGATAGATTCTTCTGTTACATTTTTCACCGATATTACGATCTTTACATGATTATTGATTTTTTGTGCCTGAATATTTGTGTAATTAGGTAGGTCACATTATGATTATTTTTTTAACCATAAATAATAAAACGTGACTTGATGATTTACTGTTCCTGATTTAAACCTCCCCTAGACATCCCCCACCCAAACCCGGTGGATAGACCACCCACCCCCTAGACACCCCGTACCCCCTAGACAGCCCCGCCACCCCTGTGTAATCCCTCTCACCCCCTGGATTGTCGCACGCCCATTGAAAGCCGACATACAACCCCTAAACAGCCCCTCCCCTTGTGGATATCTCCCCACCCATGTGGACATCCCCTCCCCCTGTGGACAGCCCCCACCCCAATGGACCGCCAGTCCACCCCCGTGGATAGCCCCCATGCCCGTGGACAGCCCGCCCACCCCCCTGAACACCCGTACACATTGAACATCCACAACCACACCACTAGACACCTCGTACCCCCTGGAAATCCTTGCCACCACAGTGGATAGCCCGCCCACCCCTGGACAACCCCTCCCCCCATCGGAATCCCCCCACCCCCATGGACAGCCTGCCCACCCCCCTGGACAACCCCTCGCCACATGGACATGCCTCACCCATGAGGAAAGCCCCTCCCCTTGTGGATAGCCCCCACCCCTGTGTACATCCCGCCCACACCCTGGACATCCTCACACCCCCGTAGATAGTCAACCCACCCCTAGACACCCCTTACCCCCATGGACAGCCACACCCACCCTCTTGGACACCCTGTGCCCCCTAGATAGCCCCACCCACCCCCTGGACAGCCTCACCCACCACTGGACATCCCATCCACCCCCCCCCCCAGACAGCCCCTCCACCCTGTGGACACTCCATACCCCCTGTACAACCCCACCCACCCCCTGGATAGCCCTTCCACCCCTCGGCATCCCCACCCCCATGGACAGCCAGCCCACCACCCTAGACAGCCCCTCCCCCCATGGACATCCACCCATCCATGTCGATGGACCCTCCCTCTATGGACATCCCCTACCCTCGTGGACATCCCACCCACCCCCGTGGACACCCCCACCCCCGTGTACAGCCCGCCCACCTCTTGGACACCACCTACCCCCTAGACAGCCCCGCCCACCCCCCTGGACACCACATACCCCCCCCCCCCTAGACAGCCTCACCAACCACCTAGACAGCCTTGCCAACCCCCTGGAATTCCCTCCCACACCCCTGGACAACCCCTCCCACTATAGACACCTCGTACACCCCCTAGACAGCCCCGCCCACCCCTTGGATAACCCTACCACCCTTGGACAGCCCCCACCCCCGTGGACAACCCACTCACCCCCTTGGACACCCCATACCCCCTGGACATCCCCACAACCCTTGTGGATAGCCCACCAACCCCACTGGACACCTCGTACCCCCATGGACAGCCCCCACCCCCACCCCCGTAGACAGCTCACCCACCCCCGACCACCCTGGACACCCCCGCCATCCTCGTGGACAGCCCACCCCCCGGGACACCCCTCCACTTTGTTCTTCCCCCACCCTGCTGGACATCCCTCCCACCCCCTAGACACCCCTACCCCTTATGGACAACCCGCCCACCCCTAGACACCCCCTACCCCCTGAACAGCCCTACCACCCCCATGGACAACCCGGCCACCCTCTAGGACACCTCATACCACCTGGACAGCCCCACCCTCCCCCTGGACACCCCCTACCCCTGGAAAACCACTCCCACCCCTACCCCCTACACATCCCCAACCCCTTGGAGAGACCCCCCACCCCCTGGACACCCCTACCCGTTGAACACCCCCCCCCACCCCCACACCACCGCTTGGGCACCCTCCCACCCCCCTGGACACCCCTACCTCCTGGACAACACCCCCTGGACACCCCCCCATATATCCCAAAAGGATATACCCCCTGGACAACCCAAATATTTCCCAATGTTGATCTTTTTTTATTTTATATCATGCATTATTTCATTCATGTTAATTTTAATCAAATGGAAGCTCTTTTGGAAGAAAAATGAAGTTACCAAACTGGAAACATTGGTGGATTAGAGTGGTGGATGTAGTGCCTCGACTACCCTGTCTCAAATTTTCAATCATGTCAGTTTTATCAATTGTAATATATAACATCCTTAAATTGATATTCTCCACCTGCACACAAAAAGTGGAATCAATTCGTGGTCATAGTTTATTGGCTACCCAAATTACCAAGACTCGGAATTTGGGATTGGTTGAAGACTAATGTGAAAACATTCATCTATTACCTGGTTTCAGTTTTTAGTAATGTGGAAAGACATGGATTGGAAAGTAACTAATAGGAATATGAGGTATATTCTAAAAGTTTTATCTTCTGGTCAATATGAAAAAATAATTTTCACAATGTATGCAATGTTGGAGTCAGGTGTATGAAATATTGGATTTTGTGTACAGGTGTATTGGCTTGTGTCTCCATGTGTATTTGATTTGTTCCAGGTGTATTGGAGTCTGGTGAATGCAATATAGGAGGCTTCTACATATTGGATTATGTGTGTAGAAGATATTGGATTCTATGTGGTGTATTGGCCAAGGTGCATTGGCTTCCCTGCTGGTGTATTGGATCAGCATGCTGCATGTGTATTGGTTCGGCATGCTGCTGGGAAATCTCGGTGCAGGATATACAAACGGTTATAAACTGTTCGAATACTGCTAAATGAAATTTTAATACTATTTCAATGGTTAGAAACCAATGGTATATGGGGGAATGAAATGTGAACGGTATACCAACGGTTACAAAACCGTTGTTATATCAAAGGACTTCTTCACTTTCCCAACAGTTACTGGCAATGGTTGGGAAAAAGACTATTCCAACGGTTCAAAAAGGGTTGGTAAAATACTAAATGCTTTGTAAACCAATGGTTTTATACCATTGGTATAGTTTTTTTGCAATGTATCTACATAACCATTGGTAAGTTGCGATTTTTTGCAGCATATACCAATGGTAATTTAAAATATGTTGGTAGACATCTTTCCCTACAGCTAACTTACCAACAATTCGAAAAACCATTGGTATATTGTATACCAACAGTTTTCCCTTCAATACGAATAGTTTTTAACTGTTGGTATAGTTTTAACATTCAGGTATTGTAAAACCTAAACCCTAAACCATAAACCGTATTCCCTACTCCCTAAACCCTAAAACTTACACCCTAAACCCTATAACTAACACCCAATACACTAAACACTCTACCATAAAACCTATACCTAACACTAAAAATATGATACCCTAAACCCTAAACCCTATACCCTATACCCTAACCCCAAAACATGAAACCCTATACCATAAACGCTAAACCATAAACCCTATACCCTATACCCTAAATCGTAAATCCTTAACCCTACACTATAACAAAAATACCCGACACTTTAAATCGTATACCCAAAACTGTATACACTGCAACCAAAACCTAAAACCTACACCCTAAACAATATAATATACACCCTGAATCCTAAACTCTACACCCTAAACACTACAACCTATATCCCAAAGTACAGTAAAACAATCCAAAAAACCCCAAAACCCCTAAATACAATAAAAATCCTAAAAACTATAAGACAACATAAAAATTAAAAAAACCATAAAACCCCTAAAAACATAACAAATCCTTTAAAACCTAAACCGTGTAAACCATATCATCTGTAAAAATATCTATGAAACCCAAAAAAACACCAAAAAAACCTAAAAACCCCAAAAATCCTAAAAACCTAAAAACCCAAAAGATACCCTAAATCCCTAAACACCCTCAAATCCTATAAAACCATTTAAAAACCTAAAACCATTAAAATCACAAAAAATTCAAAATCCTAAAATCCCTAAGACAATAAAAACCCCATAATACACTAAACCTCTCTAAAACCATAGAAAAATTGAAAACCTCTTAAAAATCTAAAAAAATCCTAAAAACTCTTATAACCCACGAAATTCTAAAAACCCCAAAAATCCATAAAAATCTTAAAAACCATATACCCTAAAACCCCTAAAACCCTTAACCTACCCAAATAATACTAAAAACCCAAAAAACCATAAAATCCATGAAAACCCATAAAGCCCCTAAAACCACCAAAAACTGAATAAGCCCTGTAAAAACCTTTAAAAGCCTACAAATAATAAAAAAACCTAAAAACATTAAAACCCATTAAACCCTAAAACACCATAAAACACTTAAATTCCACTTAAATACCTAAAACCTTAAATAACTCAGATACCATAGAAACCCTAAAAGACACTAAAAAATAATAAAAATCCCAATATGAACTCAAAATAGACTAAAACCCTTAAGACAATATAAAACCCCAAAAATCCCTAAAGATGACTAAAAAAATAAAAAATTATCAATGTCCCTAATAACCAAAAAACCCATAAATGATCGTAAAATCTAAATGAATCGAAGGGATTATAAAAAACCCTCAAAACAATGAAGGTCCCTAAAAACCCTAAAAACATAAAGGAACCATAAATTCATAAAACATAAAATGGATCCTAAAAACACTAAAAACATATAAACCCATAAACAACCCTAAAAACATTAAACACCCAAAAAATTCCAAAACCCCCTAAATCCCAAAAGGACCCTAAAACCATAAAAACCCTAAACCATCATAAAATATCCTAAAAACCACTAAAAAAATAAAAGACACTAAAAATTGTAAAAAATTGTAAAAAAATCTAAAAACCCTGAAAGAACATAAAAACCAAAAAATAAAAAAAAACAAAAAAACCCTAAAAACCATAAAATCCCTAAGATAAAAAATAAAATAAAAAACCCACCAAAATACGCTAAACCCCCAAAACCAAGAATATCATAAAAAACTCCAAAAATATATCATACATTAAAAACCCATATAACCATAAAAATATAAAAAGTATCTAAATACCCTAAATACCAATAAACCCAATAAACCCCTAATCCCCCCCCCAAATACAAATAACCCAAAAACCCCTAAATACCCAAAAAAACATAAAACATACTAAAACAATAAAAACCCTAAAAACCCAAAAAACCATAAAAACTACTAAAACCATAAAAATCCATAAAAATCCTTAAAACCCTAAAACACCATAAAAAATACTAAATCCCCTATAAACCTAAAACACCATAAAACCAGTAAAATCAATTAAAATCTCTAAAAAGTATCATAAAAACCATAAAACCATAAAACCCATAAAATACCCAAAAAAAATCTGAAACCCCCCTTTAATGCACTAAAAGACCCTGAATTCTCTATAAAAACCTTAAAATACACTAAAAATCAAAAACACCCATATATCCCAAAAACCCTTAAACCCCCCCCCCAAACCTTAAGAAAACTAAAAAACTAAAAAACCCTAGAGGATCCCAAAAAATCCTAAAACCCCCCAAGAACACAAGAAAACTTCCCATAATCACTAAAACCCTAAAAACCTAAAACTCTAATCAACCATACCCCCCTTTAGACCCAAATACCCTAAAAACACATAAACTCAAAAAATGATAAGAATAATAAAAATAAAAAATATATCCTAAAACCCTAAAATACCAAAAAACCCATAAAAGACCCTAAAATCCTAAAACATGATAAAAATGCTAAGAATCCCAAATGACCACTAAATACCCTAAATATCCTAAAAGACTCTCCAAACAATAAAAATCACAAAGGACTGAAAAATCCAAAAAACCTTTAAAAGACCCTAGAAATTACCAAAAACACCAAAAGGTCCATAAAACCTCTAATAACCATAAATGATACTAAAAACCCCTAAAACCCTACAGTTCCCTAAAAATCATAAAACCCCTTAAGGACCCTAGAAACCAATAAATTAACCCCCAAACCACTAAAACTCCCTTAATGGACTTTAAGTACTACAAAATAATTTTAAAACCATTATAAAGTTTATAAATTGTGCTAATAGACCTAAAAATCCAAATAGACCATAAAAATAATAAACACCCTAAAACCCCTAAAACCATAAATGGACATAAAAACCATAATTTTTTTGAAAAACCAAAAAATGAAAAATCTCTAGAATCCATATAAAACACATTAAACTCCAAATAAAACATTGAACACCCAAACAAATCCTAAACATACCAAAAAACCAAAAAACCCCTAAAAACACTAAAAACATAAAAACTACAAAAAAACCCATATAAAGATGAAAACCCATAAAATTTTAAAAAATATAAATCCCTCAAAACCATAAAACCCCAAAAATACTAAAACCCCTAAAACCCCATAAAACACTAAGAACCTAAAAACAGTAAATATACTAAAATACAAAATGCCCTAAAACCTCTAAGAACCTAAAAACCACAAAAAAACACCTAAAATAAAAAAACATAAAAAACTCTAAAAGATCAAAAACCCCAAAAGGATCATGAAACCGTAAAAACCTTACAAGACCCTAAAACCCCTAGAAACCTAAAAAAATCTAAAAATCCAAAATTCCCACCCAATGCCCTATAGAAACCGTAAATGATGAAAAACTAACATAATAACCCGAAAACCCCTAAAAACATAAAATACCCATAAAAACTATCAAAACCATAAAAACCCAAAAACAATAAAAATATGAAAATTACTTAAAAAATAAACCCATAAAAACCTAAAATTAATTAACAATCCATATAAACCCTTAATGAAAACCTGGAAACAATATTAACCATAAAAATCCTAAAACAATCTCAAAACCCCTAAAACCCCCAAAAAATATAAGATTTTGAACAAAATTCAAAATAATCCAAAATGATTAAAACCATAAGAAAAACTTTTAAACCATAATAACCAATGAAACATTAAAAAACACTAAAAATTTAAAAGCCCCTAAAACCCAAAAATACAATAATTCAGTAAATAACCCTATTAGAACGCAGAAAACCCTAAAACCCAAAAATACCAAAAAAATAGAAAACCCAAAAAATTAAAAGACCTATAAAAAAAAATTAAAACGACTAAAAACACATAAAATCCAAAAAAATCCTATAAAACATTAAAAGGGCATAAATACCTAAAACCCTTAAAAACCCATAAAACACATTTTTTAAAAAAACACCTAAAATTCATAAATAGTCCAAAAATCCAAAAAAAACCTATAATTACCATAATACATATAACCTAACCCATAAACCCTAAACCATACCCCAACACACTATACCCTACACACTATACTCTAAACCGTAGATAATAAACATTATACCATATACCCAAAACCCTAACCCATTCCCCTTAAACCCTATACCCTGTATCCTAAACCCAAACCATGCAACCTAAACACTATTACATAAACAATAAATGTAACACCCCAAGATATCATAGTATGTTATTTTCTTTAAAGTAATTTAATAACTTGAGCTACACGCAACACCGAGTTCGAGCACACCACGACTTAACAAACTAGCAGTTCAAAAAGCAGTTAGGAATAATAATAACTTCATTTTGAATTTTTTATACTCCATATAATTGTAACATAAATATTATTTGTTTCTTAGACATAATATAACAACAAATTCAATTTTTCAGAAAAAAGAATTATTTTTCAAAAAATGCAAATTTGCATCCATTTAATGGAGAACCCTTTTTAAATATAATATTTGAAACTTTTATATATAAAATTTTGAAAAATAAAATTCTTCTATAGAAGAGAGGAATAATAATTTAGTTTTGATAAATTTTTGGTGCTTTTCTAATAACTTTCATATTTTTATGATTACTGAAAAATACTAAATATTAATTGAAAACAACTTTTTTTATTCAAAATAATCTAAAGTATTAAATTATAAATATGAATGGCTTTGAAGTTGAATTTTATTATATTTTTATAATTTAATCCAATTTTTTCTATTTAAAGTAATTTTACATTTAAATTGGACATAAACACATATCAATCTTTTGATAGTTTTTACTTCTCAAAAACCATCATTCGGGTTTTGACAACGGGAATATTTTATTTAAATTACTGAATAAATATTCTATGTTTTGAATTTTGTAAAATAGGAATCATTTTTAAATTTTAAATATCATAATTAGATTTGAGTGTATTTTTTGTTTTTTTCTAAAATCATTCAATTGTTGATGAATAGTAAAAAGCCTCGTGTTATTGTTTAAAGCTGACTTTTTATTTAAATAACTGTTTTTAATTTAAGTATATTTTATTGTAAAAATAGATAAATAATACCTATATTAATTAAATTAAATTTATTATAGTCATTTTATATTATGATTATGTTTATAAAATTTTATTGATCTTTTTAACATCTTTTACCCACCTTCTAGGCACATTTGCAAAATTGCAGAAAACATAATTTTACTTCTTATTTTAATTAAATTTCAAAAACTTGAGAGACACCGTTGATATAATTATGTAAAATGTGGTTAAATTAGAAGAAAATATTTCATGGTGAATATAAATTTTGAATTTTATTTACCATGGTTAAAAGTAAATAGGGCAATTAAAGTTAAAATAATATTATAATTACCCCCACACAAGTCCTAATTCTATTGGATATGTGTATTAAGACAAAAATAAACCTTATTAATAAAATATTGTACTTTTTTATCCCATTGGATTAGATTAGTACATTTATTACTATTTTATTTAAAGAAGAGTTAAAAGTATAAAATTTAAATTTTAATAAATAAAGATTTTTAATATTTGGTTAAACATAATATAAATTGGACTATAAATATTCATTTTAAAGATACAATGATTAAATACATAATGGTATTTTATTTATGATTTTTAGACATTAAATATTTAAAATTTATTATGACACAATGACGATGAAAAAATTACCTTATTAATGAATGATTAAAATAATTGTTATTATAAATATAAAAATAAATTTAAATTGATACTTTTGATGCATTATACTAATTTTATAAGTTAATATGACATGTTAGGGTAGATTTAATGTATTTTTTTCTAATTAATCAAGTTTTTTTTTACTTTCAAAAAAACAAAATACTAAATAGTGTCCAAGTTGATGTAAATGAGTTCTTAAAACAAATAATATATTATTAAATGATATAATATTCCTAAAAATATAAGGTTCATCCAACGAACTTATATAATGATAGATATGTCATTATTAAACCAATTGAGGTTATCTAGGAATTTTATAGTATGTTTATTAACCATGTAATATAAAAATACAAGAAGACATGGTAAAAGATAACCTATTTATCTAAGAATGAAATATAAAATATAGGGTTAATATGGTGACCTAAACATTTCTAAAACCTATTTCTTGAGAATATTTAGACCCATCCCCACCTTATCCAAGAAATAAATCAATTTATATCCATTATAAACTGAAAAATATTTTATAATAAAATAATATTTCAAAATCTTTCTAAAGTGTCCCTCACCTCTCTTATAAAAGGGTTCTTCCCCTTATCTCAAATTCACACATCCAAATCCATTTGGCTCAGTCAAAACCATCTAAAATATCCTCCCAACTACCCTCAATTAATCTTATAGGCCATACTTTGATCATAAATCCATCTAATGGAGCCCTTTTGGTCAAATAAAAAGGAAGCACATGAAGAAGAGGTAATAATTTCACCACAAGTTTCAAAGTTCTGTTCTTCTCCCACTTCCTCTTTCATTGTTTTTTCCTTACCAAAATAATAAATTGAGTACCACATACATACTGTTATATTATTATAAATATTTTACAACCATATTAATTATTCAATCCATCCTATGAATGACAAAGTCACCATATGTGTGTACATACGGCTTACCGTCTCCACGTCGTGGTGTTGTTTGTTATTCGACGCTTAATTATTTGGATGGGTATAATAATGAATATAATTGAATTAAATAATAAATATAACATTTTAATGATTATGAATATATAATATACCATTCAATTACATATGATTTAACCATCAATAGAATGATATTTTCGCTCATGCGTACGTAATGATTACCGTCTCCACGAACACGATGAGATTCCTTCCCCATCATAACCATTCAAGAATAATTTTCATTTTATGATTTCAAATAATGATTAAGAACAAAATATAATTCTGGATATGAATCAAATACATCCTATCCATAACAAACATTACTTACATAACAAAATATATAAAGGAAAACAAATCAGTTAACAACCAAAACAATGTTATTACATAAATATTATTAACAAAGAAAT
The DNA here is from genome assembly GCA_963277665.1 of Viscum album. Taxonomy (NCBI): domain Eukaryota; kingdom Viridiplantae; phylum Streptophyta; class Magnoliopsida; order Santalales; family Viscaceae; genus Viscum; species Viscum album. The sequence continues at coordinate 1,594,347,782 of OY728120.1, forward strand.
ATTAGAAGATCATATATGATATCATATTTATGTATGTTATTATTGTATAATTTAATAACAATAATTAACTATTATACAGTTTGTTAACTTACCCTCAACTAATGAAAATTACAAGGTAAGGGGTTTTCATCTCTCTTCTTATTCTTGTGAGATTCATGCTATATTGACACTATTTCTTTTTGTATGGTGTTTGTGCTACCCATGATTGTATTATTTGAGTAATATAATTTAATTTATGGGTATTTAAATATTAATTTTATGACCCTTATTTCTTGGGGTGTATGATTCGAATGTTACCAATCGGTAAGGGAATTTTAAATTTTGATTTCCACTCATTGGGTTTTAGGAAAACTTTAATGATTATTTTACTCCAAGATTATGTGTGAAATAACTATTTAGTTATTTATGTAGTAGTTTCCACTCCAAATTGTGTGGATACACTTTTTATACTCATAATCACTCCATTGATAAATTCTCAAGTTGTCAATATGCGCTTGATAAGAGTAATCTTAACTCAATTTCCATTCATTGAGTTAAACATCCACGTCATTGGTGTTGTTTTTACAAGAATATGTATGAATTTCTTATGATTGATTCACACGGAATATCCAATCATATTGTGTGTATTTGTATTTTCCCCGCATAATTATGTTATTGATTTATCCTTAACCTAAGGATATAGTCTTTTTAATGGATTTCATCCCCATTTACATGCCATTGAGACTTCTTTGTTGTTACGCACCAATTCACTTTTACATGGAGTACATACTATAATTTGACATAGTATATCAGGAATCCCTTTACACTCATGGTATTATAATGTTTTTATTAGATCAATTATTTGTGTTCATGCATCTCTCATTTGGTTAGGAACTCTAACTAAAATATCAATTTAATATTATAATGATTTATTCTAATAAATCATTATCATTAATGTCCATGTTTTAAAAATGGCGTTAAATAAAATTTTATAATGACATGAATATTTTATAATTAAAATTCCTTTTAAATGTTTAAAATTTGTGTTGGACACTTTGATTCAAAATATTTTTTTAGTAGCTTCTTGATAAATAGTATACTTTTAAATCTCTTCATAAAAAGGGGATATTTCTTTCAAATAGTTTTACTGCTTATTTTAATCTGTGTCAATATCCTTCATTATTCTTCACTGAGGTTGATTTATTATAATACAATCTTAAATATTATATTTAATGAGTTATGTTTGACTGTGTATGTGCAGTTTTATACCATTAATGGTTTGTGGTTAAAATATTAAAATTTTGTATGCTATTTTTAGTACGAATGTTTGGATTATGATTCAATATTTTCATATGAGGAAAGCATTGGACTTTGTAAGTGATAGGTGGATCACACTATAGCTACACGATGCTTTTGTAGGTATGATGAGACAAACTAGTGTCTTGGAATAAGGCCTTGACAAAATATTATTTTTAGTCTTGGTATGAGGCCTTGACTATGAGGTTATGATGTTCAACATTAAGCATTCCATCATCAGGAAATTAGCTATTGATATTACATGTGATTATTCGACTAGAAGAATATCCATGTGAATAAGTAAATGGAATTTTTTTTGCATTATTATACATAAGTTTATGTTTAAAAGGCTTGTGTTTGTGTCTTATACATTGCCGTAAATTTTTATGCTTATTTTTGAATGTTTCTGGTATACTGTTATCCTTACTCAGCATATGAGCTCACCTCTTTCTAGGTTTTATCTTTCTTTGTTTTTCTTTCTTTGGTGTGGGTTGTAAGGGTTTTTGGGTGTGGGTCGTTCGACCCCTCCCCTCCCTTGTCTGCAGTGTATGTGTCTTTTTGTTTAATAACTTTTGGGGGGTGCCAGGACTAGCCTGGACCTGAGCCTTCTTTGCCTAAAACACCCTGAGAACACAAAAAACCTAAAACCCCAAAAACGCCATATCACCCCTTACTAACATATAAACCCTTAAAACTCTAAATACCCTAAGAATCCATAAAAGTTCATAAATCCCCTAAGGACCCTAAAGTCCCTAATATCCATAAAATACTAAAAGTTACAAAATCCCCTATATAAACATAAAGACCCAAAAAATATAAAAACCCCTAAAGGACCCTAAAAACTATAAAATTCTAAAAAGTACCTAAAACACCCTATATAAATCATAAATGACTATAAAAAATAATAATGACCAGAAAGAACCCTAAAACCCCCTAATAACACAAAAATTCCCTAAAACCCCTAAAGGCCCCTAATAATACTAAACACACATAAACACCCATAAACAACCATAAAACCCATAAAGGACCCTAAAAGCCCTAACAAATCATAAAAGAACCTAATACCCCTAGAACACTAAAGGGACCACAAAATACCTTAAAACCCCTAAAATAACCCTCTAATACAATAAAAACACTAAAAACAATATAAGACGCAAACAACCCTTAAAATCATAAATATATCGGAACCTCCGAAAACCCCTACGAGTCCCTAGAAAACCATGAAACTCAAAAACAACCATAAACCCCCATTAAGACCCTAAGATACCCTAAAACCCTAAAAACCCAAAAAAACCCAAAGACCATACAAAAATAAAGAACATTAGATGTCCCAAAAAACTGGAAAAAACAATATTCCCCCTAAAAACTCTACAAGACCCAAAAAACCTGAAACCCTATAAACCCCTAAAAAAAATTTAAAAACACTAAAATACTTAAAACTCTTAATAAACATAAAAACATTTAAAACCCTAAAACCCCTACATCACAAAAAAACCCGAGAAACACCAAAAAAAAATTCCATAAAACACAAAAAACCAAAACAAACTATAAAACACCCAAAACCCAATAAATCCCTAAAGGACCCATAAAAACCAAAACCCCAAAAAGGATACAAAAAACATTAAAAAAATAAAATACCTTAAAACTCATAAACATCCCTAAAACCCCGAAAAAACCATAAAAGACCATAAAAAAAACATTAAATTACCATATACACACTAAAAAGACATAAAATACCATATAACATAAAAAAATCCATAAATGAAAAAAACCCTAAAACCCCAAAAAGACATTTAAATAACCCAAAAAACTAAAAAATCATAAAAACCTAAAAGACACTCAAAATCGAATGAAAACAAAAAAAACATTAAAAAACCTAAAACCCAAAAAACCCTAAAATCCTAAAAATACTTAAAACCATGCAAACCCCTTAAACTCCAAAAAAAAAATAAAAACAATAAAACACTAAAAATACTATGAACCAATAAACAACCGAAGATCATGATTTGTTTTGGAAAAAAATCAATAAAAAATACACTAACCCCTCCCCGCCACCCTAAAAATCCCAAAATACCCTAAAATTCTCTAAAAGACCCTAAAACAATAAAAAAACATGAAACCGTAAAAACCACTAAATATCCTTAAAAATCATAAATCCCCTAAAATCCAAAACAATAAATAAAAAACCAAAAATCCCTTAAATACAATAAATTTAAAAAACCTTAGAAACCCTTAATACCCCCCAAAACCCCTAACACCCCATAAAACCCCTAAACCCCTAAAAATAGTTAAGCACGTAAAAATCTAAATCCCCAAAACAACCTAAAAATACTAAAACAAAAAAAACCATAAAAACCCTAAAATATACAAAATTTTGATAAAAATAACCATAAAGACACAAAAATGCATTAAAACAAGAAAATACCACAAGCCCCTAAAAGACCCAAAAACCCCTATAAAAAACAAAGAAGTCCCAAAAAACCCCATAAACACCTCAAAAACTCTAAAACCCCTAAAAACAAAAAAACCATAAAAACCCTAAAAATATATATGATAAACTACCTAAAACCCATTATACTATAAAAATAATAAACTTCCCAAAACCACCACAAAACCAAGAAACTCAAAAACCTAAAAAATCCCAAAAAACCTTAAACACCTAAAAGAAAAAAAATACTAAAACCCCTAAAATTCATGAAAACCTAAAATACCCAAAAACCCATAAAAACCCTAAAAACCCAAAAATATCTTCAAAACTCTAAAAACTATAAAATATATACAAATCACAAAAACCACATATAACATTGTTAAAAATTTTAAAAAACCTAAAACCCCTAAAAACACAAAAAACACTAAAAAATAAAACCTAATAGAAATAAAATACCTAAAAACAGTAAAACGCACTAAAATATAATGCAAATATGACCCCATCCCCCCAAATACACCAAAAACCATAAAATATCCTAAAAAATAAAAAACCATTAAAACAAAAAAACCCTAAACCCCTAAAAACCCCAAAGACCATAAATAACCTAAAAATATAAATACAAAAAACAAGCATAATAGCCAAAAAATCAAATTAAAACTCTAATGAAATGAAAAATACCTAAAAAAATTGAAACCTGTAACCCCCACCCAAAAAACACATTTCAAAATGTTAAAACCATAAAACCCTAAAAACCTAAAAATGCATAAAACCCCAAAAAATCTAAAAAACCTTATAAAAACTGAAAATCCAAAAGACCCAAAAACCATTAGAACACCCTAAATCTTAATAAACCCTAAAAAAACTCTTAAAACCCATAAAATCCCCATACCCTAAAAATCCCTGACAATCCTAAAAAACCAAAAAATAACCCAAAATAACCATAAATACTATAAAATCTCTAAAAACCCTAAAACCTTGAAACCAATAACAAAGCACTAAAAACACTAAAAATATATTAAAACCCCAAAAAACCAAAAAACCCTAAACCCCTAGAAATCCTAAAACACTAAAAGCCCCTAAATACTATAAAAAACTCCTAAAACCCCAGAAAAACTATAAAAATATAAAAAACCCTAAAAAGACCCAAAAAAACACAAAAAAAATTCCTTAAGAACCCATAAAATCATATGACCCCCAGAAACCCAAATGAATCCTAAAAATACAAAATACCCTAAACGCTATAACATGAACCCTAAACCATAAGCCCTAATCCCTATAGACTAAACCAAGAAACCTAATTTCTATACCCTAATCCCTAGACCCACCACCTATACCTTAAACCATAAGCCCTAAACCCAAAATCCCAAACCATACACCCAAAAATCCAACACCCTAAACCCAACTTCCTATACACAATAAAAACACTATAAACACTAAAACCTTCACAAAAAACTCAAAATCCTACACCCTATTTCCCAAGTCCTACACCCAACACCCTATACCCCACAACCTAAACCCAACACACCAATGCTCATACCCCAAAAAATAAACCCTAATCGCAACACCTAAAAACCATACCATTTAACCTTCACCCTAAACCCCACACCCTGCAACCTTAAGCTTAAACCCTACTCCCTAATCCCCATAACCAACACACCAAACCCCACACCGTACACCATAAACCCTCTACCCTACACGATAAAGTCTAAACCCCAAACCGTAAACCCAAAACCCAATACCCCAATCCCAATACCCCACCCCCTAAACCCTAATCTTCACAACCTAAACAATATACCCAAAACACAAAACACTAAACCCTACACCTTAAAACACCTAACCTGGAACATAAACCCAAAACTCTAAACCCTTTAAATTAAACCATATAGCATAAACACTATACCATGCATCCTAAACTGAAAACCCTACACCCTAAAACATATTCTCTATACCCTAAACCATACACACTAAACCTTGTACACGACACCCTAAACCCTAAACAGTATAGCCAACACCTAAAACACTAAACCCTACACCCTAAACCATTTATTTTATACCCTATACACTTCACCCTAATCCCTAAACCATACACCCTAAAGCCTATACACTAAAATCTAATCCCAAAACCATACACCTTCAACCATATACACTAAGATCAAAATCCGAACACCTACTCCATAAACCATACACCCTACACCCAATACCCAAATCCCTACAATTAAAACACTATACCTTATACCCTAATTCTTAAACTATACACCTTAAAACATATACCCTAAACCAAAAATCCTATACCCTTGAAACTAAGAAATATACCATACACCCTATACATAAAACAAATAACAAAACCCTGCACACTAAAACCTAACCCCTACACCTATACCCTTCACCATAAACCCTAAATGTGACACCCTAATCCCTATATGTTATACCCTAAAACCTAAATAATATACCCAAAATGCAATTTCCTGCATCTAAACCCTACACCCCACACACAATACCCAACAACAAAAAACTAATTCTCTAAAACCTATACCATACACCCAAAACCATACACCCAAAAATCTAAACATAACCCCATAAAACCTAAACGCTAAACCATAAAAAATATACTATACACCATAAACCCTAAACCCTACACAGTAAAACCTATACAGTACACCCTAAACTGTAAACCCTACACTATAAAACCCATACACTACACCATAAACCCTAAAAACTTTACCATAAACCCTATACCATACACCCTAACTCCAAATCCCTACACCCTAAACCCCATATCCTCTACCCTAAACCATAAACCATACTCCCAAAATCCCATACCCTACACCCTAATCGTGAAACCCTAAACCCTAAACCCGACACCCTAAACTATATATCCTCTTATTACCGAAACCCAACACCCCAAACCATATACAACAAACCCTAACCCCTACATCTTAAACACAATACCCTACACCATCAACAGTAAAGGCAACACCCTAAACCCTACACCATAACCCTTATACCCTACAACCTAAACATTATACCCTAAACCAAATACCCTACACTATAAACCATACACACCACACAATAAACCAAATACCGAATACCATGAACCCACCCTTAACCCTACAACCTAAAAAATATACCATACTCTGTAAACACAAAAGCCTACACCATAAACCCTACACTCAACACCCAAAACCCAAAACCCTACACACTAAACCCTATACTCTGCACCCAAAACCCCACCCTCCACACCCTATACCCTGCACCATAAACTCCACACCCTAAACCCGATACCTTGCACCCTAACCCCTAAACCATACACCCTACACCCTATACCCAAAACCCTATAACCAAAGACCTAAACCATATACCATACACCCAAAAACCTATTCTCTACATCTGAAACCCAAATACTTACACCCAAATCCCTAGACACGACACCGTGTAGTATAAACTGTATGCCCTATAAAATAAACCACATACCCTACACTCTAAACCTTATCCCCAACACCTTAAACCCTAAACACTACACACTAAACCCTATAACCAAAAACCAAAACCCTAAACCCCTCCCCATAAAAATTATACCTTACACCAAAATCCCTAAACTGAACCCCCTAAATAGTATACCCTACATCATAAACCATAAATTCTAATCCCTAAATCATATACCTTATACCCTAAAACCTAAAGCCTAGACCTTAAACCCAATACCCGACACCCTAAACTGTAAACCATACACCCTAAACAATAAACCCTACACTCTAAACCATAAAACCTACAACGTAAACACATTAACCTCAACCCAAAACCCTCAACTCTAAACCCTATATGCTCCACCCTAATCCTTACACCCTACACCAAAAAAACCTAAACCCCACACCCTAAACCCTAAAACCTAATCCCTAAAACAAATACATAACACCATAAACCAAAAACCATATTCCCAAAATTATTTAGCCTACACCCTAGAAAATATAGTGCAATCCATATACCCTATATCATAAAAATTAAACCCTACACAGAAAACCGTATACCCTACATTCTAAGCTATAAACCCTAAAACCTAAACCCGGTACCCTACACCATAAACCCTAAACCGTATACTATATACCCTAGAATCTATACCTAGTAACCTACTTCATAATACCAATCCCCTAAACCCTAATCCCCAAACCATAAAAACCCTAAAATGCTAAAAATTATTAATAAAACCATAAAGAAAAAACCCTTAAAAACCCCAAAACTTTATAAAATCATAAGAAACCCAAAAAACCATAAAACCCAAAAAACCATAAACCCTTAAAATGTATAAAAGGCATAAAATTTCTATAAATACTAATAATTCAATAAAACCCATACAAACTCTATAAACCCAAAAACCCTAAGTCCCAAAAATCTCTAAAAACCCTAAAACCTAAGAAAACCCTATCAAATCCATTAAAACCCTAAAAAACCCAAAACCCAAAAAACCCCTAGAAAACCTTAAAAACCCCAAAAACCCAAAACACCCATGAATACCATAAAACCATAAAAATAGTAAATGAACTCCAAAAATAGTCAAATAACCTTAAAACCCCTAAAATACTTTAAAAACCCTTTAGAACGTAAACACAAAAAACCCCCTAAAACCACCAATTACAAATAAAACCCCTAAAAACCCCTAAAACCCCTAAAAACCATAAAATCCTAAAGAAACTAAAAACACTAAAAAGTCAATTGAAATCCAAAAGGCAAAAATAAATCCTAAAACAAAAAAACAATAAAAACAATAAAAACTCCAAATAAACCCTAAAACCCAGAGAATACCCTTAAATTCCTAAAAATCCATAAATAATCTAAAAACCCTAAAAACTCTAAAACCCCCTAAAACCCATACAAATCCTAAAAACACCAAAAAACTCTAAATACCTGAAATAACCCTAAAAATCCCAAAACCCCAAAACTCGTAAAACCCCAAAAATCCAAAAATAAAATCAAACCCTAAAAAACCTAGAATTCCAAAAAATAACATGAAACCCTTAATAACCCTTAAATACCCTAAAAACCCTAAAACCCTAAAAGTCCTTAAAACACTATAAAAACCTAGAATTCCCTAGAATCCCTTAAACACCCTAAAAACCCGAAAATACTTAAAAATCCTGAAACCAATAAAACCTTTAAAAGACTCTAAAAACATTGAAAACCTGAAAACCCCTAAATGACACTAAAAGTCCTTAGAACCCCAAAAACCATAAACTACACTAAACACCCAAACTCCTCTAAAAACCTAAAAAAATATGGAACTTTATGCCCGGAACAAAACTTAAAATTTCAAAAAACCCAAATCACACCTATACAATTCTAATACCATAAACCCTTAAAACCATTAAAATCCTAAAAAATCACAAAAAAATAAAACCACTTAAAACCCTTACAATTACCTTAAAACCATAAAAATCCCCAAAAACCCCAAAAAAAACCCAATAAAATAATAAAAACCCAAAATTCCTAGAAAACCCTTAAACCACAAAAAAACTTTAAACCCCCAAAACCCATAAATTCTCTAGCCTTTAATAACCATAGAATTCACAAAACATATAAAAAAAATAAAATTCATAATAAACGCTATGACCCCTAAAAACATTAATAATCAAAAAAAATTCTGTAAAACTATAAAAAGCCATAAACTCTTAAAACCCCATAAAAATCAAAAAAAACATTAAAAATTATAAATACTCATAAGACCATAAGAACCCCTAAAATAATTAAAACAACCATAAAGAATCCTAAAAACCATAAAGAAACATAAACATCCTAAAAACCCTAAAATCAATAAGAATCCCAAAAGCTCCAAAAAACCCTAAAACGAAAAAAAATACAAAAACCCCTAAACAACCAATAAAACCCACCAAAAACTTATAACACCAATAAAAACCAAAAACCCCTAAAAACAAAATATACACTAAATACCATAAAAACAATCAAAAACCAAAAATAGGACCTAAAAACATAAAAACCCTAAAACCCATACAAATCCTAAAAACCCTAAAAAGACACTAAAACCCCAAAACACCCTAAATACCCTAAAACACCAAAAACCCGAAAAAGACCCTCTAAAACCCTAAAATAGTTAAAATCCATAAAACCCAATAATCTATAGAAAACCCTAAACCCCATAGAAACCTTAAATACATTAAAACCCACAAACCTTCTAAACCCATAAATATCTTAAAAACCCTAAGAGATTATAAATGATAAAAGGACTTTAAAAACCTCTAAAACCCCCAAAATACAAAAAAACCCTAAAAATATCTCAAAAACCTAAAAAGTGTAGGAATTAAAAAAAACCATAATCGCCATAAAAACAATAAACAACTCTAAAAAATATAAATTACCAAAAATAAACATAATAACAAAAACCCATAAGAGGCTAAAAACCACTAAAATGCTTCAAAACTCTAAAAAACCAAAAACACCAAAAAGCCAAGAACCCAGAACCCCCTAAAAACCATAAAAACACTCAAACACCATAAAAACATAAACAAATATTAAACCATAAAAGCCTAAATATATGATAAAACCCTTAAAATCCCTAAAAACCCCCAAACCCAAACAATCCCTAATAATACATAAAAACCAGAAATATACCCATAAAATCATAAAAAATACATAAATCACACAACTCCCTAAAACCAATAAAAATACATTAATATCCTTAAAAAAATAAAATACCCTAAATCCCTAAACATACACAAAAACCCCTAAAGAGAATTAAATTCCACAAAATACATGAAAACTACTAAAAGACCTCAGAACCATAAATCCTAAAAAAGGTTATAAACCCCCGTTATAACCCTAGTAGATCCTAGAACCCCTAAAAACACTAAAAGATCCCAAAACCCTAAAAAGACCATAAAAACCCCGAAACCACAAAAAAACCCAGAATACCCTAAAACCACAATACAAATAAGAGACCCTTAAAACACTAAAACAACTAAGAATCCCAAAAAACCCAAAACCACCCCTAAAAACCTATTAAAATCATTGAAACCCCTATAAACAAAAAAAAATTATCCCTCTAAAAACCATAAAAACTCCTTTAAATCACAAAAAACCCAAAAACATTAAAAAACCCATAATTCCTAAAAACCATGAAAACAATTACTGGGACAAAAAGTGATAAAAGAGAATTAAAAAACCTAAAACCTCTAAAATAACCATAAAACCCATAAAATATATTAAAAACCTAAAATCCAAAAACCATAAAATCCCAAAAAGTACCATGAAACCCTAAAACCCTTAAAACTTATAAACCCCCTAAAATCCACTCAAAACCCCTTAAACACATAAAAAAATAAAAACCCCATAACAACCCAAAAACACTTAATACCCATAAAACCCCAAAAACCCTAAAAATTTAAAAAAATCTTCAAATATACCAAAAAACACTAAAAACATTACGAATTTAGAAAACACCCCAAATTGACCAAAACCCAATAAACCCTAAACAAATCCAAAAAAATCCTAAAATACCCCAAAACAACTAGAGACCCTAAAAAACTAAAAAAGTAAAACGAAATTCTAGCAAACATGAGAACCACAAATTAAATCTAAAAATCACAAAAACCATAATACTCTAAAACCAAAAAACACCAAAAAATCCAAAAAATCCTCAAAACCCCAAATAACATAAAAAACCTAAAACCCTAGAAAAAGAACATGAAAACCATAAAATACCCTAAAAACCATTTAAGATGATAAAAACCGTAAATATCCTCAAATACCATAAAATCCATAAAACCACTAACCCCTGCCAAATACCTGAAAAACCAAAAAAAATCCCCAGTAACCCCTTAAACACCAAAACACCCCAAAAAACCGAAACAACCCCAACAACCAAAAAACACAAAAAAACCCTAAAACATTCATAATAAACTAGAAAACACCTAAAATAATGATAAATACCTCTAAAACCCCTTACAACCCAATATACCCCTAAAAATAACTAAAAACACTAGATACCATTAAAAACCCTAAAACCCATAAAAAGGAAAAACCCACCAAGAACCATAAAAACCCCCTAAAACCCAAAAAACCCAAAAACCCCAAAAACTACTAAAAGACATAGAAACAAAAAAAATCAATGAAAACCTAAAAATCCATTTAAACCCAAAAAACCTTAAAACCCCTAAAAACAAAAACAACCATCAAAACACTAAAACCCATAAAAACCATTAAAAACTAAAATCCCTTAAAAATAGAAGAATACTCCAAAAAACCTAAAAGCCACCAAAACACCAAAAAAATATAAAAAAACATGAAACCCTATAACCCTATAATACTATAAAAACCTGTAATCCCCTAAAAACCCATAAAACCCAAAAACATCCTAAAAACGTAAAAGGACCTAAAACCCAGGAAACCCCTTAAAAGATTATAAAACCCCTAAAACTCCTAAAACCCATTAAAATACCTAAGAATCCTGAAACTACATAAAAATCCTATTAAACCATAAAAAATATCAAGAAACCCAAATAACTTGAAAATAATTCTAAAAATAACTAAAATTGAAAATACATTATAAAACATAGAACTCTAAAAACCATAAAATATAAAAAGTTCGGTAAAACCATATAAATATACAAAAATCTTAAAAACTCAATGACCCCCAAAACCCCAAAACCCTGAAAATATTTAAAATCCCTACAATACAATAAAAAACCCATAACCCATAAATAACCGAAAAACCTATAAAATTAAAAAACACTAAAGCCCCTAAAAACCATTAGAAAACTTAAATACCATAACAACTCTAAAGAACCATAAAAATCCCTAAAGTCCTATAACCCCTTCAAAATTTGAAAAATCATTGAAATGCCTAAAATACCTCAGAATCCTAAAAAAATAATACTTAAACCCCCTATAAATCCTAAGAACCCTAAAACCCATTAAAATTCCAAAATCCAAATAAATAACATAAATCCCTTAAAAACTCATAAAAACCCTTAAACCCCTAAAAACATAGAAAAATATTAAAAATACCCTAGAAACACTATAGAACATAAAAACCTATAAAACCCATAAAAACTATAAAGGATCCTGAAAGCCATAAAAATCTCTAACAAACCTAAACTCTAAAAAAACTAAACCACCAAAAAATCATAAAAAATGTAAAAGATACTAAAACCCTAAAAATCCTACAACACCATAAAAATCAATAAACCCCTAAAAGGCCCCAAAAACCCTAAATTTTTTAAAAATTCCCTAAGAACCCTAAACCCCCTAAGAACCCTAAAAAATTTATAAACTTGAATGTACACTGAAAACCCAAAACCCTAAAAGACCCTAAAACCCTAAAAGACCCTAAAAACACTAAAGGGCCAAAAACACTAAAAATCCAAAATGGTCCCAAAACCCTAAAACCCCCAATGAAACCTAAAACTCCAAACACCCTATTGGTCCCAAAACACCCTAAAAATTTAAAATCCCTGAAAAATTCTATACAAACACTAAAACATCAAAAACCATAAAGACCCTAAAAACCATAAAATTCCCTAAAATACAATAAAATCCCAAAAAGACCCATAAAACCCTAAATCTCTATTAACATCAAAACCCCCCTAAAACTGGTAAAACCCCCGAAAACCCAAAAAAAATATTAATACACTAACAACCTAAAAAAGATAAAACCACTAACCCCCCCCCCCAAATGATATAAATACCCTTAAAAACCTAAAAACATAAAAATAATTAAAAAATATAAAAAATATAATATAAAAAAATTTGAAACCCGAAATTTCCTAAAAAAATAAAACCCCTGAAAAATTGTAAAAAAAATAAAAAAGGCATAAAACCATAAAACCATAAAACCAGAAAAACTATAGAAAAATCGTAGAACCCTAAATGAAATTACCACCCCTAAAACTGAAAAACATTAATAAATCCTAAAACCCTTAAAACACTGGAATCCCAAAAGATACTAAAAACCATAATTTTTTTTAAATACATGATAAACCCTAAAAACCCAAAAATAGAAGAAACAAAAATCCCTCTAAAACCCTAAATCCCCCTAAAACCCCTAAACAACCCTAATACCCCTAAACCTAATAACAACATTAGGAATCATAAAAAAACCCCAAAAAGAAACTAAAAACCCCAACCCCCAACCACAAAACTAAAAGAAAAATAATACCATCCTAAAAACCCCTAAAACCCTAAAATAATTTAAAAATCCCCCAAACCATAAAAACCAAAAATGTTCCCAAAAAAATATGAAACATAAAAAGAACTAAAAATGAAAACAAATATAAAAATCATAAACCCAAAAAACCCCAAAAAACTCTAAAAACCTTAATAAACATTAAAAACCCATAAAAAAATAAAAACCACTAAAACCCATAAAAACCTTTCACAAGACAATATTACCTAAAATACATTAAAACCCTAAATCCCTAAAAGAACCCAAAAAGAAAAATAAACACAAAAAAAAATCCAAAGCATGAAAAATATCTATAATACCCTTTATTCTCTTAAACCCCATAAAGGATTCTAAAAACCATTTCCAACCCAAAATATCTTAAAACACCCTTTAAAACCCAAAATAACTCAAAATCCCCATTAAACCTCTAAAAATAATAAACACCATAAATAACCTCAAAAAATCTTAAGACATATTAAAACCTAAAAAAATAAAAAACACAGAAAAAACCTGAAAAACATCAAAATCCATAGAAACCGTAACATCTTAAAAATCCATAAAACCCTAAAAACCCTAACATCACCAAAAAACGAAAATAAAATTTAAAACCCCTAAAAATTAAAAAACACTAAAAACATAAGACTATCCTTACACACACTATGAAACCCAATGAAAATCTAAAAACCAAAAATTCCCAATAAATCCTAAAAATCTAAAAACATAAACCACATAAAACCCTAACCAGCTCAACAAAATTAAATAGAAACCTAAAACCCATACTAAAACGTAAAAATACAAAAAAAAACAATATAAACCCCTGAACAACCTATAAACACTAATGTCACTGAAAAACCTAATATTCTAATAAACATTTTAAACCCTAGAAACCCAAAATAAAAAAAAATTAAACTCCTAATAAAACACATAAAAATCCACAAAAATACTTAAAACCTAAAAAGAAACTAAAAACTAAAAAAAACTAAAGAGCCCTAAAAATCCTAAAACTTCTAAAAATGATAAAAAACTCTAAAAACCCTAAAAAACCCAAAATCCACAAACACCACTAAAAGACAATAAAACACTAAAACCTCCAAAAATACCAAAAAACCACATGAAATCCCTAAAACCACTAAATACCATAAACCCTATAAAATACCCGAAATTCCACAATAACCATAAAAACTATAAAAAAATAAAACCCCTTAAAATTCTCTTAAATCTTTTAAACCCCCTTTAAAACATTTAAACCCTGAAAAAAAATCCCTAAAAATCTCTAAAAGCCAATATAATATTAAAAAACCTAAACCCCCAGAGAACCCTAAAGACCAAAAAACAACTGTAAAACAATAAAACCCCTAAAAACCTTCAAATCCCTAAAAACCTATAAATTTCTTAAAACCCATATAACTATGAACCCCCTAAAAACCCTAAACACCCATAAACCCCCTAAAAACTATAACCCCAAAAAATCACTAAAATTCCAAAAAACCAAAAAAACCTACAAAATTTAAAACCCCCGATATACCACAAAACCCTAAAAATCATAAAAATCCATAGAGTCCCTAAAACCCATAAAACAAGAAAAAGCATTAAAATACCTGAAGCATGAGAAATAATAAAAAAACTAAAAATACCCTTAAGACCTAAAAGCCCCTATAAAAACACTAAAATTCCCTAAAACACCATAAAACCCCTTAAACTCCCTAAAGACCAAAAAACCTTAAAAACATGAAAAATCTAAAGCCCTAAATACTCCCAAAAACCACTAAATAACTCCATAAATTTGAAAATTCCTAAAAAAATCTAAAAATACCTAAAAATCCTAAAAAACCAAAATCGATTAAGGAATTCCTAAAAACCATAAAACCCTACAGCACACTAAAACAGTTAATAAACAAAAAAAAATCCTTAAATTGATCATAATCCTAAAACCAAAAAAAATTAAAATCTCCAAAATATAAAAACTCTAAAAACCCTAAAACCCCCAAAACCCTAATAACACTAAAAATCCTAAAAATACTAAAATCCCATAAAACCACTTAAAATCGCTTAAAATTATGAAATTCCACAAATAACCCTAAAACCCATAAAAACGTATAACACTCTAAAACCCCTTAAAACCCAAAAACCCCAAATATGCCAAAAAAGTTGCTAAATACCCTAAAACTCCAAAAAAAAAGCTAACGCCATAAAAACCCAAAATGACCATTCAAACTCTAAAAAACTAATAAAATAAAATCCCCATTACATGTTGTTAATGAATCGAAAAACCTCTTAGATACCCTAAAAACATTAAAAATCTACAAAGCCTAAAAAACTAAAACTGAAAAAACACCAAAATTCTGAAATCCCCAGAACCATCTAAAAACATAAAAACCCTAAACACCAAATAACTAAAAAACCATAAAAATTTAGAAAAATATATACTAAAAACTACTAATAACCTAAGAATCCCAACTAAACCATAAGAAAAATAAAAACTCAAAAACCCATAATGCACCTAAAAATCTCTGAAAACACTAAGACCCTAAAAAACCTAAAACCCTTGATAACCCCTAAGACCCAAAAAAATACCTAAAACCCCTAAAAACCCTAAAAACCCATAAAACCCTAAATAACCAAAAAAATCATAAAACCCCCAAAATTCTAAAACAATGAAAAAAAACTAAAACTATAAAAGACCCTATAAATCCTAAAACCACTTAAATTCACTAAGAACCCATAAAACCAAAAAAAATACTAAAAGCCCTTAAAACCTAAAAACCCTAAAATACTTAAAAACCTAAAATCCCTTTAAAATCATAAAAACACTAAACACCCTAAAACACTAAAAATTCATCAAAATACTATAAACCCTTTAAAACCCCTAATAACCCTCAAAAGCCATAAATATTCAGAAATCTCAAAAAACACATATTAAAATTGATAAAACCCAAAAAATCCCTAAAAAGCTAAATACCCCTAAAAAACTAAAACCCATAAAAACCCTAAGACCCTAAAATCTTTTAATATCTTAAAAAAAATAAAAATGTTAAAAATAATATATAAACATAAAAACCGTAAAACCCCTTAAAAAATCTAAAATCCCCAAAAAAACCCTAAAACCCCTAAATACCCCAAAAACCCAAAAATCCATTAAAACCCCAAAAAATATTAAAAAGACCCGAAAATACAAAAAAAACTCAAACCACTTACTGACCCTAAGATAGCCAAAACCCTAAAAACCAATAAAAACCACATCTTTCCCTAAAAACATCAAAAGGCATAAAAACTAAAAAACACTTAAAAATCTAAAAGGTCCTAAAAACCCTAAAAACACGAAAATCTATAAATAAGACTCTAAATCACTAAACAACTTCAAAACCCTAAAATCCAAAAAACACAAAAAAACACTAAATCATTAACCCCCCCCCCCCCACACACACACAATCCACATAAATATCTAAAACCCTAAAAACGACTCACCGTAAAAACCCCTTAAACCACTCAAATAAACAAGAAAACCCTAAACACCATAACACCCAATTAAACCTAAATGAAAGACCCCAAAAAACAAAAATACCCCTTAAACCCCTAAAAATGGTAAAACCACAAAAACATAAAAATCCCAAAAACCCATTAAACCATGAATAAATTAAAAAACTTGTAACCCTAAATACATATATAATCCCCTAAATGTCTATAAAACCATTAAAAATACTTAAAACACTAAAATTTCTAAAACCCCCCAAAATACCCAAAATGCCAAAAAGACCCAAAAAGACCCTTAAAACCCCTAAAATAGAATAAAATTCCATAAATTCTTGAAATAACCTAATAACCCAAAAAAATTAAAACTTCTATAAACAAAGGAAATCCTAAAAATCCCTAAAACCCCATAAATATTAATGTACTCCATAAATCCATTAAACCCCATAAACTCGCTAAAACGCATAAAAAACTAAAACACTAGAAAACTGTAAAAATTATAAAATCCTAAACCCCATGAAAACAGGAAAAACATCCTAAAAACTCATATAAAACCCCCCAAAACCCTAAAACCACAAAAAACACAAAAAATCCAAATAATGTAAAAATAAAGAATCCCCCCCCAAGGAAAATAAAATACTTAAAACCATTAAACTACTATAAAATACCCTAAAAACCAAAAAAGACAGTAGAAACCCCAAAAGGACCCTAAACCCCCTAAGGGCTCTTAAAAACCTGAAAACCCCAAAAGGAACCTGAAAACCATAATAAACCCTTAATGACTCTAAAATACATAAATACAATAAAAGACCCTACAAACCCTAAAACCCATTAATAAAACTAAAGACCCAAAACCTCCACCCCTCTCCCACCCTAAAAGACACCAAAACCCCCAAAACACTAAAATTTCATAAAATCCCAAAAATCTAGAAAACCATAAAATATCTAAACATCTCTAAAACCTTTTAAAAGAACCTAAAAATTTCAAATAAATATCAAACTAAATGACTCTAAAATTTCTAAAACCCCATGAACTGTAAAAATCATAAACTCATAAAACCACCCTAAACCCCTAAAACCCAAAAAAAAATCCAACACTCATACAACTCCGAAACCCCCCTAAAAATACTAGAAGTCATCAAAACACTCAAAACTATATGAACCCTCTAAAACCAATAAAAACCATAAACCCCACTAAAACCCCTTAGAAACCTACCCTACCCCCACCTAAAAAATTAAAACCCCACAAACCACCAAAAACCGAAAAAATATCGATTTGAAACCCTAAAACCCCTGAATAAATCTAAAATACTGTAAAACACCTAGAAACCCATAAAAGAACCTAGAAACCCAAAAAACCAAACAATCCAAAAAACACTAAAAACCTTCAGAAATCATTATAACCTAAACAAACCATAAAAATATTAAAACCCCAAAAAACACTAAAAACCCATAAAAACTAAAAAGCCAAAACCCATAAAAACGAAAAAAACCAAATAAATATATATTCCCTAAAAGGCCCGAAAACCATAAAACCCTAAAAGATATTATAAAAATACTAAAACCCAAAAAGACCATTAAACCCTAAAAAACTACTAAAAGAAACTAATACCCATGAAAACCCCTAAATGAAAATAAAAACCCAAAAAACCACAAAACAAGATAAAAATCATAAAACACCATAGAATCCATTAAAATCCATAAATGGGCCTAAAAACCATAAAAATGATAAAAGAACCTAAAACCCTCTTAAAAGACCTAAATCCTTTTCAAATACCTAAAACCACTAAAAGACCCTAAACCCCATAAAAGACCATTAAAATCATAAAAATAATTAAAAAAACAAAAAGAACATTAAATCCCTAAAAAAAATTTATATATCTAAAATCCCGAATACCCTAAAAAAAGTTAAATTCAATAATGACCTCTAAAAGAATTGATAAAATCTAAAACCATTAAATACCCTAAAACCTAAAATCCCAAAGAAAACATAAAACTCTAAAGGTCTAGAGAACTCTAAAAACCCAAAAATTAACTAAGGAACCTTAAAACTCCATAAAAGGCCCTAAAACCGTAAAATCTCGGAAACCCCTAAAAACCCTAAAAACCCTAAAAACCATAGAAGACTACAAAACCCTTAAACCCACAAAAAAATCCTAAAGAGCCCTAACAAACCATAAAAACACTAATATTGACAAAACCATTATTTCATAAACACCCTAAACCACAAACGAAATCCAACAACCAAAAAAATAAACTAAAACCCCGATAAACCTAAAGGACACTAAAATCCATTAAAACCCCAAAACCCCCTAAAAACCCAAAATCCAATTATAGACCCTCAAAGGAATAAAAATATAAACACCTAAAAACTAAAAAACCCTAAACCCCAGAAAACATAAAACCGCTAAAACCCCAAAAAGACAATATAACCACAAAAACACTAAAAGACCAAAGATCTCTAAGACACTAAGAACCCTAAAAGCCATAAAAACCTTCGAAACTCTAGAGCCCCTAAAAATACTGAAAACACTAAAACCAACTAAAACCAAAAAAAAAATGATAAAATAAATCTAAAACCCTAAAATACCTAACAATCATAAAAATTGTATAAAACCCCTAAATATCCTAAAAATCCAATTGCATCATAAAAAAATAAAAAACCCTTAAAAAAGACAAAACCAAAGAACTATAAAAACCCAAAAACCCATAAAAACCCTAAAACCCTTAAAAACCTCAAGAAAGCCTTCGAAAAACTAAAACACCATAAAAATCCTAAAAACCTATAAAACCTATTAAAAACAATAAAAATCCTTAAAACCCTTAATAATCACTGAATCGCTAAAAAACCAAAAACCCCAGGAACAACCGTAAAAACCCCTAAAAACCATAAAACATCTATAAATCTAAAAATTCTATGAAATCCATAGAAAATAAGAGGACCCTAAAAACCCTAAAACCCATAAAATCCCATAAAACACTAAGAACCATAAAATCCCAAAAGAATTTAAAATCCAATAAAAACACCCAAAAACCCCTAAGACCCTAAAACCCAAAAATACCTTATAAACCCAAAATAGCCTAAAAAATCCTAAAACATAATAAAACTCAAAAAAAAACCTTAAAAACCACAAATCCATAGAAAACTAAAAACCAGAAAAAACATAAAAACAGATAAACACCCTAAAACATTTGGAACCCTTAAAGCCCTAAAAACGTAACCCCTAAAAACCCTTAAAATAATAAAACCCCTATATAAGCTGAATACCCCTAAAATATTGAAAATACAAAACCCCCTGAGAAGAACCTAAAACCCATAAAACCCAAAAATGACAATAATTCCCACTAAAAACACAAAACACCTCTAAATCCCTTGAAAACCCTAACAAGCCTAAAAACCATAAATCCACATAAAAAACTAACCCCAAACCAAAATATCCAATCCTCCCCAAAAAACCCAAAAAACCATAAAACACAAACACCCCTACAATCCCTTAACACAACCTAAAAACATTAAAACTCATAAGACCCTAAAATCCCTAAAAACACAAAAAACATATAACCAATAAAAAAACCATGAAATATCCTAAAACCCCTAAAAAAATAAAACCGTATAAAAACCGTAGAAAAATATTAAACCCCTTAATGCACTAAAACCATATAAAAACACTAAAAACCCACAACAACCCTAAAGACCTAAAATCCCCCAAAAACCGAAAATACCTAAAACACTCTAAAAACACGAAAACCCTAAAACTCCTAAAACACTAAAAAAATAATTAAATAACCGTAAAAAATCCAAAACCCCCAAAAAACCAAAAATCCCCTACAAATGAAAAAAGTGGAAAGACATGCTTTAAAACCCTAAAAAAGATAAAAACTAATATAAATACCCTAAAACCCCATAAACACCCAAAACCCCAAAAACCACAAATACCCTAAAATCCCACAAATCCCTTAGGACTAATAAAACCCTACTAACCCTCTAAAAACCCAAGAAACCCTAAAATTGTAAAATACCCAAAAAACTATAAAATAATCCAAAAACCCCTAAAATCCTACCAATCCCTATAAAAAATCGTAAAAAACACAAAAAACCCAAGAACCCTTAAAGGATCCAAAACAACAAAAAACACTATAATGAACATAAAACACATTATAAGCCCTATAAAACCCTTAAAGACCCTTAATACCCCTTAGACACTGCAAACCTATATAAATCGTAAAATACCTAAAATCCAAAAAACATGAAAATGGTAAAATCTATAAAAAAACTATGAAAACAAAAAATACATCCCAAACACCATAAAAACCTTTAAAACCCTAAAAATAAAAAAACATACCTCAAGAACCTAAAAACCACAAATCCCATAAAAATCCAAAAAATCATTTATACTCTTAAAAGTACATTAAAATCCCTAAAAAACTTAAAACCCTTAAAATCATCAGAAAACCACTAAAACATTAAAACCCATAATACACACCAAAGACTCTAAAACCCATGAAAATCCTAAAACCCCTACAAAGCATTAAAAATAACAGAATCCATATAAAATGCTATGAACACCCTAAAACCCCTAATAAAACTCCTTAAAACTAAAAAAACCATAAACCCGCAATACCCAATAACCCCAACACCATAAAAATATCATCATTCCCTAAAAACAAAAAAACCTCTAAAACTCCGAAAACCCCAAAAATTCCTAGAAACCATCAAAACAAAAAGAATCCTAGTCCCCTAAAAAACCCCGAAACACCAAAAAATCCATAAAATATCTAAAATCTTTAAAATATCTAATAACCCCAGAAAACTACAAAACCCCTAAAAACCATAAAACCTATAACAACCCTAAATTAGCCAAAAATCCTAAAAACAACTAAAACCCTAAAAACCTAAAACTATAATACCACACACCATATAAACTAAACCCTACACCCTAAACCCTTTACACTACACCCTAAACACAAAACCCTACTAACTAAACCTGATATACTACATGCTAATCCAAAAACCCTACACTCACATCGGTATAACCTACATCGAAAACCCAAAACCCCACACCATAAAACATAAACTCTAAACCCTAAACTAGAAACCATACACCATAAACACATTAACCTATACCATAAACCATAAATAGTACATCTAAAACCTTACACACTACATGCTAAACCAAAAACCCTTTACCATATACCCTAATCCATGTACCCAACACAAGATTCCCAATAGTCTAAAAAATAAACCGTATATCATACATCTAAACAAAATAACTACAACCAATGCCCAAAACCCTACAACATAGACCATATACCCTATACCCAAAACTATAAACCCTACAACCTAAACCCAATTCTCTAACCCCTAAATCATATTACCTACTTCAAAAACCATATAACCTACACCCTAAACCCTAAAACCTACACCCAATAACCTATACCATACGCCCTAATCCGTAAAACCTTAGTCTGAAACCTAATTCCCTAAACCCTATACCTAAAACCAAAAAAACATCACCCCTTAATCATTATACCCTAAACCCTACACCCCAAACACTAAACCCTACTTTTAAATCCATATTCTTTACACGCTAAACCCTAAACATAACACCATAAACTCTAAACCCTAAACCATAAACCCCATACCCCAAAACTCAACCATAAACCTAATACCCTAAACATTGAACCTTGTACCCTAAACCCTATCCCCTTCACCATAAACCACGTACCCTAAACCCAACAACCTAAACCCTACACCCTACACCGTAAACACAAAAACAGTTATCCTTAAACCAATACCCAACAATCTAAACCCAAAACGCGACACACTAAACTATACACCCACCACCCAAAACACTAAATTAAACACCCTTTTCCTCAATAAGTGCATCCTGTAGATATTTTTGATATATTCATAGCATACAGGATAAATATCTTGAATGGTACATGGCCCAATTTCATTAAGACATCATTCTTTTGATCCAATGGTATGCGTTTTTCCAATTTGGAAATGCAGTTTTTTATGTTCCCTAGAAGTTGATGCTCTTTATGTAGATGGACCATTTTTCATGAAAGAAACTAGAAATACTTCTTCACATGGAAGGTTGAGCTGACTAGGTGTACCTACCTACCATGAAAGTGGGGGTATATCCTCTAATTGATCTTCCGATATGATCATGTTGGGGCAGACTCTGTCATGTGTGGGATAATTCCATTGTTCATGTTGATCTTTCTAAATGGATATCCCCTGAGTTTTTACTGAAAAAACGTCTTGGGAAGGGGTGTAATTGAAATAGTGGATTCTAGCATAACCACATCTTCCATTGTATCTTTAAACACTAAGACCTCTTCCCCAAGTTCCCCAATCAGGTACATGAAATTCTATTTTTTTAAAGGTTGGGGCTGAAGCCACATTTATTATTAAAGCAATGAAATGACCTCTTTAACTAGGTATTGGGAGACCCATTACATAGCCGAAGGCCCATTGGGTATTTATCCCATTACAAGGCCGGTAGGCCCATTTTTTGGCCCAAAGCACTTTCTGTGAATATTACTGCTATAGTACCCGCACTGCTACAGTGCTGCACAGTACCCACCGCTGCTATAGTACTTAGCCACCGCTATAGTGACCTGTCGCCACTATAGTGTCTACCGAGGTACATGGAATTCATGTTCACAATTAGATTCAACCTTTACAAAGGGATCCATCATGTGAATAAAGTTAACGGAAACAAAGTTCAACACCTCATATGATGAAGATTCTTCCTAAAAAACCAATTTTTGGAGTGTCATTTGCTGGGGTGATGTCCATTATTTTGAGGTAGTTGGCATGAAAGCTTTTAATGTCAAAGATATATTTGGCCTTGACATGATCTAATCATCTTCTAAATTTCATTTATCATTCAAAACATGTCGCTTATTTGAGCATTGTACTTTCAAGGACTAATCTTTTGATGAAGATGGCTTGGCTACAATAGAAGTGGTAGGAGGAACAGTTAATTGTTTCTACTATGTTTGTAAAATGGAATTATTTTGATTGCTATTTTTACTAACCATCCAGTCTTCAAAATTATACGCATTCTTTATTTTGAATTCCTTCCACTCTTCTTTCTCCTATAGATCTATAGCAACGACATATTCTACCTGGGATAATGAATTTTTTAGCTTCACCAGCCCAGATTATACCATATTATGTAGAAGGCCCTTAAAAATAAAACACTCTTGGATGGGGTGCCAAATAATTTAATGAAAGGGGAAATAATTTGAAAGATAATCATATCCTTATTTTTTTCTATTCCTTGGCCTTGGTAACTAGAATAAATTGTTTTCCAAGGCATATATGAAGTAGTCGGGGACATGGTCTTTACGAAAATAATAGACCATGTTTTTTAACTCTTCAAACTATCTCCAAAATTGATGTTTTTCATCATCTTGATGAGATGGTCATTGCTGATGATGATCAGGAGGTGGATCCATGTGGTATGATGATGGCATTGAAGTAGGAGTAGGTGAAATTGCTTAATTGAGTGCAAATATAGAATCCTATTCTTTTCCTATTATCCTTCATGAAGATTATGGGATTATATGAAACATAGATTCTGTTTTTGTGATGGAATTCACCACTTGTTGGGTGATTGAAGTAAGGTCTCGAAACCCTCTTATGTATTTCATAGGGATTAGGGGCGTACAAAAAATATCAGGATGTTTTTTCACACTGATTGGAATCAACTCTTCTTGAGGGAGTGGTAGGTTTAAGGAATATGTTAGTCCATTCCATCAAGTAATGATGTCTAAAAATATTTCATTCTCATTTTTTGTAGTTTGGGAGATCAATGGCAGTTGTCGTATACAACATTGAGATGAATTGAAAAGGAATTTCTGATATAGGTCTTCCCATATAGTAATTGATTGAGACATAAATCATGTATACCTAACAAAGACCTCCCCCTTTAGTGATTTCAAAAAATATCTATGATTTACTGCTTTTTATTGTTGAGGGGTCCCCATCATGGGATCACCGTGAGAAAAGAAATGCGTAACGAGATTCTTCGGATCGCCTGAACCATTAATGATTCTAAATTTGGTATTCAAAAAGATTGGTTGGGGGAATCAGATCTACCCATTCCAGTTAAGCCTTTTTTCGATTGTACCAGTGCATTTCATCCATCCATAGCTCCCAATCAAGTCATCAATTACTCAATGGTATTTATAAGAATTTATGGAATATCCGGATGAGTTGGGACCTTTACAAGTACAATAGTTGGAGACTAAATAGATGTGAATATTGGAAGGACAATGGGTGGTTGTGCTACTGGTATTTATCTTGGATGATTTATTGGGATGGGCCTATAAGGATTTTCTTGACCATTTTCTGGATGCGTACCCAATGGAGGGAATTAATAATCTGTATTAGTAGTTTCAACAAACCCTCTTTATTATGGAGCTCCAACCGGAAGTGCATGTTGAGGATCTTTTTGTTGATCATTCCTAGTATGAATGTTTCTTTGAAGTAACTCTCCATTGAGTCTTCTAAACTCCTTCATCTCATCTTCTTGGTAGGAAGATATTCCCAAAAATAAAAGGGATTGACATTCTCCAGGGGGAAAGTGATACATGATTTGATGTTTACCTTTATCCCTATTATGTGACATGTGAAAAGGTGGGAGTGGATTATTTGAGGGGATGTCTTGATTTTGGGAAAGCCTTTTTTTTTGGTATGCACACATCCTTAATTTGATTAGGCTAGAACCATATCAAAAACAAGAACATCCACTTTTGATTCCCCAAAAATGGATTCATTTAATGGGGGATATTATATAATGTAATTAATGTCATTCACCGAAACATAATGGATTGATTGATTTCTATTAGTATCTTGGTTAGATCGTCTTTTTCATCATCCTCCATGAGATTTTATTCTCATTTTTTGGGTTCCCCAGGAACTGTTTGATAGACTATAGTCTGAAGGGAATCCTATGATAGTTCAATTGTGAAATAACTTTCTGTATTCATCCCTATTCGGGAGAAAATATACCTCTACTGAAGAGAGGATTATGGATGTGAAAAATCATGAAGCCTTGTGGGCTGTTGCTATTCCTGTTATTTATACTCAACCCTTCAATCCCTATTTGTTGGATCCAAGGCTTGGGTTAAAAATCCCCCATCCAAGTGAGTTGGGGTTTCTCCTGAACAGTTTTAGATGATATTGGTATAACTTCTCTTCTATTGTTTTGGATTTTGTTCCGAATATTTTTCTGTTTCATTATACTGTATCCACTAAAATCGGCAATTTTATATGACCATTTCTCTATTTCATCCATTTTCTCAATCTTATGATGGAAATCCTCTAAACAATAGGGCTTTATGATATTTTCCAATGCTTGATGAAAATATCTTTCAAAATATTTCACTCTTTAGTCTTGACTTTGATGAGACCTAGTCGAATTCTATTCTTATTGTTCATGTATTAAGATTTGAAATATATCCATCGTCTTTTCGCCCCTAGGAAATAAAATGTCATGAGACCATTTTTTTCTGGATTTGTTGACACTGGAGCACAGTGAAATGATATTTTCCTTGGATACCACATCCTTTGAACTAAATTCTAGATGGGATATTTATAATAAATTGTTGCGACATTATTAATCTATCAATACATGAACACTGAAGGCATCCCTACTATTTCTCGATCTTTGGATGTTGGGAAACTGAGATAGATTCCAAGACAACTTGGTGGTGCAACCCTTATACTAACTATACATGACCTGGATATTCTTCATAAGGTAATAATTTCACCTAAACATGAAAAAGTGTCTTCCATATGTTGAGACAGATATCATGAATACGATTTTTTTCCAACATATTTGGAAAATTGTATTGAGGAGTGTCCAATCACTAGAATATGGCTGGTACATCATTTTTTGCTAGTTGTTTCCTCATTTTCAACACATCCTCATCATATTTCACTAGATACTCATCTACCTGATCATACCAAATTTGGTGTTTCTATTCCTTTTGATCAGAATAGACTATATTGGTAGAGACTTACTCTATGGCATTGGAAGACAAATGGCCCATGGGTGGTTCGGAGAATGAACAACACCATGGGATTATCTTCTAGATATGAAATTATTTCACCTTATAGTGGCATAGCATCATACATGTCTATATTTGTGTTTGAAAATACCTCAAGTAAATAGAGATTTCTCATCACTACATTATCCATTATATAATTTCCTTATAAATTTTAATTACTCATGTGGAGATGAATTTCACAATTGGAATCATAATGGGGAGGAACACAATGGTGGGTTATAGTAAGGGGTATAAAAACTTGCTCCATTATCTTCTGGACACACTGAGGGATACCTTGGATCTCATCAGGAGATAGTTTCTCAGTATTGACCAAATTATCATAAAGAAAGCATTAATAATGAATTGTATGAAGAGTACCATTAGGGTTGTTTCTACTGCTCCCATAAGTTGGTAATGGTAGGGTAGGATCTTGATATACAATACCTAAATGTTTGAGGGCTTTAGAAACTCCATCATTGGGTGGATCCAAATCATATATCGGCTCCTGATTATTCAACCGCGTTTGATGGGAATTCTTTTTAGATATCTTCTTATTAGATGTCAGGGCCAAATTATAGGATAAGTGGTTATCACAAGTATGTGTACGTTCCTAACTTGGAGTGGATATTAGAATAGGATAATTACCTCTAGTTGGATTGGGTGTATATGACACATCTGGTTGTCCATATGACATGGGGGAGAGTGCCTAATGACCGAACTGGATGGGAAGAGAGGTATATATCTGCTCTGGGTGGTATGTTGATGATCCACCCTGGTTGTGGGGATATATTTATGCTTATATATCTCAGGAACTACTATTTTTTGTGATGTTATCTTGTAATAACTCATGTATGTGATTAGGAAACTACGTATTCCCCTTCACCATTTCCAGGATATTCTTGGGAAATTTAGTTCCCAAAACTAGAATATATGTTCATTATATATTTAGAGTAGTTTTATGTACCTACTCATGTCCTCCCTTTCCAATCAATGGATCATGATAGTACTTGCGTGTTGGGGAAAAGAGTTGAGTTTGGCCTAGGACTATCATTGGAGCTTTCCGAATGACTTCTTTGGGAACTACAAAATGAGACTGTTGACAATATTCATGAATGCTAGTAGGTGTATATTCCCAATAGATTATTTACTCCATATTTAGTTGGAGGACTTCATTGAATTCATCCAGATGAGACTGATGGCTGGATGAATTATTATATGCAGGTGTATGTCCCTTCTCATGAAACTCCACCAGATTTGAACGACAAAATTGGTTAGGTGCCACCAGAAGAGTCTGCTGGGTGGAAGAATGAAGGTAAAAAGGTGTATGTACCTACTTACTATGTTCCACCAAAATGGGTTGGTGGGATTCATCGGAGGGGGAAATGGTAGGAACCACCAACCTGTTAGCCAGATTTTTTCCCTGATGGGACTTCTATCATGTCCAAGTGTAAAGAACCTAGACAAGATAGTTGAGGGAAACACCGCCATCATGTTAAGGGTTCATAGTCGCATGACATTGTTGGTGGGGATTGTTGGTAGGAGCCCTATGGAAGGACTCTGTTGTCTTCGAGATGAGGAAGTCAGTTTCCTCCTTGGAGACCTTCCTGAAATATGGAAGGTATTGCTGATTGTGTTCCATGGAAATTCTCTCAAATTGGTTGAAGACGACAACTAATGGATTCTTCTTCTAAAGAAATGGTCATTGAGGACCAAATGATTGAGGGTTGTTGATGATTTTGAGGGTCTTTCAGGTTGCCTCTAGTGTTAGAATTGTACAATGTCGATGGCAATCTCAGAATAGTGCATTCGATACCTAGTGTTGAAGATGGTGAGAGGTGATTCCATCCTTCAATCAGACGTCGATCCTTCTAAAGCATATGTCGGGGAATTCGGATGTGAAAAACATAAGGAATCCATTTGGATTGATGGATATTCATAGAAAAGTGATCCCATTGATATATAATAGCCACAATCAAGAAAACCAGGGTAAAATAAGCATCATTTAGATGAGAACATGTGTGATTGATTTCCTTGATGACCCTCTTTTATTGAAAGGTGTCTAACTTATGGGTAACCTCATTAACGTAGTTAAGGATTCATGTCAGGATCACCATATTTTAATTATGTATGTGTGTGAACAAAATAGTCCAATATTGAATATGTTATTTTATTCCTTTTTAGTTTTTTTCATTTTTTTGGGGTATATTTTCATTAACATGGTTAGGGATTCATGTTGGGTTCAACATTTCTTGTTTCTCCCAGAACATGTGTTATGGTTAAAAATCCCTAATTCTAGAAATTTTCTAATGGATTTGTTTATGGAACCAGAGTCACAAAATGGTTCTATATCCAATGGGAAAGAACATTCCAAAGGTAGGAGTTTGTCAGGTGGTTTGACATATGACTCTTAAGAAATCTCACTGTTCGAGAGGGTGGGTGGTCAGGCTCATCACACCCTTTTTGGGGAAAATATTACTTACATAGTGAATCTCTTATATGTTTAAGATATGTTCATGGATAATTATTAATTTACCAAGTGTAATGTAGGTTTCCATTTAAATTATCAATCAATAATTTAGCATATGTGTAAATCACAATCATTTTTACATATTAGAGGCTCTAAATTATTAGAGATATTTATATGTATTCAAGGTTCTCTATAAATGGTTTTCAATCATATACTAAGATATTCTTTATTCATTATTATGATGGTGATGGTTGTTAAGCCACTTAGTGGGGTGCTCTGAATTTTATTTACATTCAGGTAGACATAAGATACCCAAATACCCCTAAAGTACCGCTAAAAGTCCCTGAAAACACAAAACAAAAACAAAAATTACCCAAAGACCCCTTAAAACCCATAATACACCTATAAATCAAAATACCAAAAATCCTTTAGAAATCCTCTGAACCCTTAAAAACCCTTAAAACCATAAAAAACCCTAAACCCCTAAACCCCCCCCAACCCATAAAAACCCTATAAAACCATTACAAACCCTAAAACCCCCATAAATGCATAAAATTGCTAAAAAGAACTTTAAAACTCAAAAACAACCCCAAACCACCAAAAAGCTCCAAACACACTAAAAGACTCCAAAACCCCAATAAAATCAGGAAAACCCAAACGAACCCCTAAAACCATAAAAACAGTAATGAACTCAAAAAACCATTAAACTCAAAAACCCCATTAAACCTAAAAACTCTAAAAACCCTATAAAAGAATTTAAATTCCCCCCAAAAGACCCTAAAATGGCATAAAAATACCCCAAAAATATAATAATACCTAAACCCCCCTAACACCCTCAAACCACAAAATACCATAAAAACAATAAATCCTTTAAAATAATTGAAAAACCTAAAAACACTAAAACCCCTTAAACCACCAACCCCTAAAAATATCTAAAGACCCATAGAAGACTGACGCACCTAATAACCACAAACCATAAATCCCTAAAAAACCCTAAAAACCATAAAATACCTATGTTGACCCTAAAGAACACAATAAGATCCTAAAAGACCCTCAAAACCATAAAACCCTAAAATCCACTTAAGTACTAAAAATTGTCTGAAAACCCAAAAAACCTAAAAAAATTATAAATCCTAAAAGTCCCAAAACACCCTAAAAACCCTAAAAAACCCTAAAATTCCTAAAACACAAAAAAAACAAAATATTATACGAACCATAAAAAAACTATATACCTAAACACCCCTAAAACCCCTAAAAACACACAAACCCCCTAAAACCATAAGAATCATTGAAACCCCTAAATTCCCTACAAACCGCTAAAATCCCTAAAAACCATAAAATTCCAAAGACCCTAAATGATCTAAAGATACCCTGAAAAACATTATACCCCCCTAACAAGACAATGCAAGTCCCTAAAACCCCACAAAATCCCTAAGACCTGAAAAGACCCAAAACCACTAAAAATACTCTAAAACACCTAAAATCCCTACAAGATTTCAAAACCCCTAAAAATTATAAATGTCCCATAATATACTAAATTACCCCCAAAATTCCATAAATGACCCTAAACCCCATAAAACCCTTAAAATCCTAAAATAACGACAAACCCCTAAAAACCCAAAAAAGCCCTTAATGAACCTAAAAACACTAAAATACCCTAAATACTCTAGAAACCTAAAAGTCACTAAAAATCAAATAAACATAAAACAACATAAAACACCCAAAAAACCAAAATACATTAAAATACTCTAAAAACACTAAAACATCTAAGAAACACAAAAACCCACAAAACCCTAATGACCCTAAAAACACTATAAGTCCTAAATTACTCAAAAATCTCAAAACCCCCCCAAAATCCCTAAAATTCACTAAAACCCTAATCAAATTTAAGCCCCTAAAAACACATAAAAACCCCAAATCCCCTAAACTCCCAAAAAACCCAAAAAACATTAAAAAACAAATAACTATAAAAATCCCTAAAAACACCCAAAAACTCTAAAAAACCCCCAAACCCCCTTAAAAACACCAAAACTTCCTAAAACCCTAAAACCCATAAGAACCATAAAATAAAATAAAATCCCAAAAAATCTCTAAAAGATCCGAAAAAACCTAAAAACCATAAAACACACATAAACCCAAAAAACCATAAAATCCTTAAAAATTCCAAAAAAATACCCAAAATAGAGTAAACTATAAAAATTCCTAAAAAGATTGAAAACCCTAAAAACCATAAAAACACGAAAACACTAAAAATCCTATAAATCCAAACACCCCTAAAAAAATTACAAACCTTTAAAACCATTAAAATCCTAAAAGCCTAAAAATCCCTAAAAACCATAGAAACACTAAAAAAATAAAAACCCTTAAATAAACATATAACCTAAACCATAAACCACAATACATTCTCCCTAAACATGGGAAACTACACCCTAAATTCTAAAACCTACACCTGAAACCCGATACCCTACCCCATATACCAAAATCCCAAACCAAAGATCATATACCCTGCACCAGAAACCCCAAAACCTTCACCTTAAACCAAAAACCTTATACCCAAAACCATAATCCCAATATCCCAAACCCTATAACCTACACCATATACTCTAAAACCTACCCCAAAAGCACAAAAACCTATACCCTAATTCCAAAAAGACCCTAAAAACCATAAATAACCCTAAAATAACATAAAAATAATAAAATTCCCTAAAAAATAAAAAAAAAATATGAAACCCTAAAAACAGTAATAACTCAAAAAACCATAAAAACCTAAAAACCAAAAATTATATTTAACCCTAAACACCTGAAAAATCATAAAACCATTAAACAAACATAAGAGATCCTAAAAACCCCTTAAATCCCAAGAAAAAAACAACAAATCACCTTAAATACCTAAAATTCATAAAAACTGATTAACATCATCAAAACCATTAATCCCCTAAAAAATATAAAACCCTTAAGGGATTACTATGAGCCTTTTCCTAAACAATATGAATCCTCGGAATGGGAATCGGCAGACACATATGCAGCCTCTGGATTTGGTGTGGATGGGGACCCTTATGGACCTACTTCGTTCTCCGATTTTGGGGGGGGGAGCATCTGGATACTGGTTGATTCTGGTGATGATGATGGTTGCTACTTGCTGTTGTGTGTTCTCTGTTAGGGTTTGTTTTGTTTATTTTATTTTTGATTTTTCCTTTTTTGCGTGGGTTGTAAGGGGTTTTTGGGTGTGGACCGTTTGAACCCTCCCCTCCCTTGTCTTATGGGTCTCTTTTCTTCCTTCTAATAAATTTGGGGGGCCGGGAATGGCCCGACCCTCGCATCTTCCTTGCCCAAAAACCCATAAATAAATAGAAAAACAATAAAATATCTAAAAATACTTAAAATTCTAAAAACCCTAAAAAACATAAACCCCTTAAAACATTAAAAGGGCATAAAACCACCCACCCCCAAACAAAAAGTTAGACCCTAAAATCCCAAAAAAATCCCTAAAACACAGTAAAACCCAAAAACCCCTAAAAATTCCATATAATCCCTAAAACTGTAAAAATACCTACAAATAATTAAATGATAAAACCCCCAGAAACCAAATAAACCCAATAAAATTCAAAAAAATACCAAAACACCTAAAACCAATATAGACCCATAACCCCAAAAAACCAAAAAACTTGGAAAACCATAAAACATCATTAAAAACTGAGAAACCCTTAAAACCAATAAAAACGATTAAAAAACCATAAAACACTAAAACCGCTAAAAATGATAAAGAACCCAAAAGGCCCTAAAAACCCTAAAGGATCAAAAAAACTATAAAATAGTCTAAAAGGCCTTAAAGTCATTAAAAACCCTAAATACCCTTAAACACTAAAAAATCGTAAGAAAACTAAAACACACCATAAAAACAATGAAACCCTAAAAAATTAAATACCCAAGGAAAAACAAAATCATTAAACCCCTAAAATACCCAAAAAAACCATATAACCCCTTAAAAACCTAATCACCTAAAAGCTCCTAAAATACTCTAAAACCCCTAAGTGGCCATAAATAGTCAAAAATAACCTAAACCCTTATGACCATAAATCATCCTCAAAGGCCCAAACAATCCAAAAAATAACAAATAAATCATAAAAAACATTGATTGAACCATAAAAAAAGTTCCAAAAAACCCCAAAACCATAGAACACCAAAAAAATAAAAACCAAGAAAAAAACCCTTTAAGGACCTATAATCCCTTAAAAACCCTAAAACCACAAAAATGACCTGAAATCCCAAAACCCCCAAATGTAATAAACCCCCCCCCCCCAAAGGACTATTAAATTACCTTAAAACCCTAAAATACTCAAAAAATCATATAAACCCCTAATGAAAACCATAAAAATCTAAAATCATGAAAGACCCTAAAATCCCTAAAAATAAAAAAGGACCATAAACCCCAAAAAACACTAAATCCCCTAAAACCACAAAAAGAATAAATGAATATAAAAACTGTAAAAACCATAAAAACATAAACCCCCCTTAAAATACCAATTCCCAAATAAAACCTAAAAACACTAAAATTCCCAAAAACCCTAAAAAATCTTAAATTCCTACAAACCATAAAAAACAACCCTTTCAAACATCTATTATACTTAAAACCCCCAAACACCCTAAAACCATAAAACCCCCAAAAGGCCTTTAAAGTCAACAAAAAAGTCAATTAAGATCCCTATAATACCCTAGAAGACATTAAAACCCTTAAATGGACATAAAATAACCTAATGAAACCCTAAAACCCATAAAAACCAAAGAATGTGCCTAAAAAACAAAAAACACTTGAGAACCCTAAGAAACCAAAAAACCATTAAACCCCTAAAAATCCTAAAATTCCCTAAGAACCCTAAAAACCAAAAATACAAAAAACCTATGAACCCCAAATATTACTAAACACCACTAAAACACTAAATGACCGTAAACACTAAAAGCCCTAGAAAACCCCTAAAAAGAAAAAAATATTCTAAAATCTCTATGTAACCATAGAAACCCTTAAAACCCTAAAAATATAAAAAAACCATTAATAGTCCCAATAACGTCTCAATGATCATAGAATCCTAAACCCCCCCAAAAACCCAAAAAACCCTAAAAATATTATAAAATCCCAAACAACCTTAAATCCATAAAATATCAAAAAACTATAAAAACCGTAAATGATTTTAAAAACCCCTAAAAACACAATCATATCCTAAAAAATCATAAAATCCAAAATATACTCAAACCCCCATTAAAATCATAAGGCAAATTAAAATAGCCTCAAATCCTTAAAAAATTAAAAACCATAAAAATCATAAAACTCCCTAAAACACACAAAACCCTAATAAACCTAAAAGAATTAAAATCAATAAGTCCACTAAAACCAATATGAACCATAAAAACCCTAAAACCACATAAATCCCCTAAAAACAGTGAAAAGTTGAAACTGTTAAAAAAATTAAATCATGAAAAACCCTTACAAACCCTAAAAAAAATAAAGACCATATACAAGCTAGGAAAACCCTAAAAAACATAAAGACCCTATACAAGCCCCAAAACCCTAAAAACATAAAAATAGGCTAACCCTAAAGCCCCCCAAAAATCCAAAAAACACTAAATGATAAAAAAACATTAGAAACCCCTGAAAACTTTAAAATCAATTAAATGACCTAAAAACCCGAAAATCTGAAAACCCACAAAAAAACATACCCCCCAAACCCGAAAATAACTTTACACCCTTAAAATGATAAAAACTTTAAAAACACTAAAACCCTTCAATCCTAAAATCTATAAACCCCTAAGACCCACAAAAAACTATAAAATCCCTTATAAACCCTAAAAACCCAAAAAACCTTAACCCCCCCCCAATATAAAAAATTCTAAAAACATAAAAAAACCAAAAACCATAAAAACACTAAAATAATTAAACCCCCTAAAACCCATAAACACTATACACTAAACCAAAATCCCTACAAACTAAACATTAAAACCTAAAACTCAATTCCCATATCATAGACCAAAACTCCATACCGTACACCATAAAAAACACCATACACCCTAAACCCTAAACCCTTCACTCTAAACCCAATACCCACACTTTAAACCTTATATCGTACCCCCTAAATCTCATTCTACGCACCATAAACCTCATAACGTACATCATAAATAGTAATCCCTAAACCATAAACCCTAGACCATAAACCCAAAAAGACCATAAAAAAACTTTAAAACCCAAAATACATAAAATCCCCAAACACAACCTAAAACCCCTAATAACATTAAATACCCTGAAACCTCAAAAAACATCCCAAAACCCAAAAACCCTAAAAACCATAAAACCACTAAAACACTCAAACTGCGAAAAAACCTAGGGAAACCCTAAAAAATCTACACACGATAAAAATCCTAACAACCCTAAGAATCCATAAAAACACTATTACCACTAAAAAATTATATATCACAATAAAACCGAAAAATACTTTAAAATTATAAAACCCATAAAACCCTTAAGAAGACCCAAAAAAATAAAAAATCATCAAAACCAAGAAAATCAATAAACACCAAAAAATCCATAAACAGAACATAATATTCCCAAAAAAGCATATAAATACCATAAATCCCTATAAAAACATAGAATCCCCGGAAACAGAAAAACCCTAAAAACATTTAAAACAACCATAAAATCCATAAAAGCTCAAAGCAAACCCTAAAACACCCTAAAAATAACCAAAATACATAAAACTGTTGAACCCTTAAACACCCTAAAAACCCCCTAAATTCCATAAAAACCAATAATTTCCATAAAAAACATAAAAGCCCTAATAACCCTAAAATACCCAAAAAACATTAAGACCCCAAAAAACATAAAAATACAAAAAACATTAAAAATGATAGAACCCCAAAATACCCTAAAATCATTAAAACTCCCCAAGGAGCATAAAAGAGCCAAAAGAACCGTAAATCCCAAAACACTAGAAATTCAAAAAAATAAACTATTACCCTAGATGTCCAAATATCCCATAAAAACCATAAAAACTAAAACCATGAAACCACTAAAAACCTAGAAAATACAAAAATCTCCTAAAAGCCATAAGACTGCCTAAAACCACCTTAAACTTCTAAAACCCCTAAAACCCATAAAAACACTAAACGACCAAAAAAACCCCCAAAACACCAATGCCCTAAAACCCCATAAAACGTGAAAACCCATTAACACCCCAAAACTGTAAAAAAAACTCTTATATATGTTTAAAAAACCAAAAAACCATAAATATCAAAAACTCCCTAAACCAAAAATATACATCCTAAACCCAAAAACCAACACAGTGA
The DNA here is from genome assembly GCA_963277665.1 of Viscum album. NCBI lineage: Eukaryota > Viridiplantae > Streptophyta > Magnoliopsida > Santalales > Viscaceae > Viscum > Viscum album. The sequence continues at coordinate 1,594,384,991 of OY728120.1, forward strand.
ACCCTATATCTTACGCCAGAAAACCTAAACCCTACAAATAAAACCCTATATGCTACACCCTAAACCCAAGAACACACACCCTAAATTGTATATCCAACACCATAAACCCTAAACCCATCACCCAAAACTATATACCATACCCCCTAAACCTCAAACCCTAAACCCTAATCCCTAATCCCTAAATCTTAAATCATGAACCCTACATACTAAATCTAAAATTTTCTAAATTCACTAAAAGAAAAAAAAATAACCCAAACCACCCCAAATAAACTAAATAAATAAAACACATAAAATAACCCAAACCCCTACAAACAGTAAAAGACCTAAGAAACACTAAAAACATAAAATATCATAATAACCCCCCAAAACCCCTAAATGTCCCTAAAATTTAAAAAAAAATTAAAACACCCCGAATTCCTTACAATTATTAAAAACCAACTTAAAATCCCTAAAAACCAAAAAACACTAAAAATGTTAAAAACACGAAAAATATATAATAAACATAAAAGCCTAAAAACACTAAAAACCATAAAACATAGAAAACCAAAAAACACATAAAAACACTAAAAACCCAAAAATAAACCCTAAAAATGATAAAATCATAAAAACCCTAAAAACCATAAATGGCCTTCAAAACCCCTATACCCTAAAAATATGATAGGATACTATAAACCAAAACATATGCTTAAAGGATCATAAAAAATCCAATAAAACCCTAAAATACCCTAAAAATCTGATAAAAAACTAAAAAATACTAAATCCCCTAAAACCCCTAAGAAACCATAAAATACTAAAAATTATAATACCTAAAGACTAAAACCCACCGAAATCCCTTAAAAGCTATAAAATCCAAAAAATCCTAAAACACCCTAAAACACCTATATAGACCCTAGAAAACCCTAAAAATACTCTAAATCCCCTTAAAACCATGAAACCCATAATGATCACAAAAAACTAAAAATGAAAAAAAATAAAAACCCTAATGAAGTCAAATGAACCCTAATGAACCCTTTAAAATATAGAAATCATTTATACCCTAAAAACCATCAAAACCCAAAACACAAAAAATCCCCCTAAAAACCCTAATAGATAGTTGAAGAACCTAAAAACCCTAAATTACCATAAATGTTCGTGAAACCCAAAAAACTCAATAATAACCATAAAACCATAAAGTCATAAAATCAATAAACCACCCATAAAAACTCCATAAACCACAGAATTCCCTAAAACCCATAAAATCACTAAAAAAATAAAAAACCCAAAAAACCCTAAAATCCGTAAAAACCTTAAAATCCCAATTTAAAACCCAACAATTCACTAAAAATCCCTAAATTCATATAAATCCAAAAAGTACCTAAAACCATAAAATCAAAAAAAAATTCAAACCCAAAAAAGACTCTGAATACTCGAAAAGTCCCAAAAACTCTAAGAAACCTAAAATTACCTAAAACCCTAAAAGACCCAAAAACCCTAAAAACCACAAAAACGTAGAAATTCATAAAGGAAACTATAAACAAAAAACCTAAAATACCTTAAATCCCCAAATAAAAGACATTAAAAAACCCTAAAACCCTGAAAACCATAAACCCCTAAAAAACCTAAGATAAAATAAATATCCTTTAAAATACCTCAAATATGATAAAACCCATAACAAACATAAATGTCCTTAAAAATCCCTTATAACTTGAAAAATCCAAAAAATAACCTTAAAACCACTTAAACTAGAAAACCCCAAAATAACCTTAAAAATCCAAAAAACCTTAAAACCCCTAAAAGTACAGAAAAACCCAATACTGAAAAAGACATTGTAAATTTTAAAAACTGTAAAACCCAAAGAACAAATTAAATGTCTAAAACCCCTAAAAACCATTAAAGATGCCAAAAAACCTAAAATAAAACAAAAAATCCCTAAAACCAGAAAAAATAGTAAAGGACCATAAAAACACAAAACAAAACTAAAACACTCCAAAAGTCCATTAGAATAAAATAACGCTAAAATATCTTAAAAAGGAAATTGATCCCTAAAACCCATAAAAACTCTATAAAACCATAAACACCATAAAACTCCGTAATCCCCTAAAAATTCCCAAAAGCCTAAAAAACCCTAAAACTGCTGAAATGAAAAAAAAACTTAAAATCCAAAAAAAGAATATAAAACCCATAAAAGAAACTAAAAATGATAATATTAACCTAAAACCCTTAAAATCATAAAAAAAATTAAAACAACTAAAACCAATAAAAACTCCAAAAAACCCTAAAACCACTAAAACCCCAAATAATCATAAAGACCCTAAAAATACCTAAATCCTTAATATCCCATAAAACCTCTAAAACCCCTCAAAACCATTTAAAACCATAAAATCCTAAAAACCATAAAAACCTAAAACCCATTAAAAACTATAGATACACTAAAAATTACATAAAACCATAAAAACTTAGAAACCAAAAAAAATTCCAGAAACATTGAAATCCATAAACCCCAAAAAAATAAGAAAATATCCAAAAACCCCATAAAAATCCTAAAATGGATTAAATCCCCTATAAACCATAAAGTCCCTAAAACACTAAAAAGACTCAAAATCCCCTATAAATAGTCCAAAAAATCGAATAACCATAAAAGACCCCAAAACAACCAAAATGACCTAATGGTACCAAAAAACTGAACAACACTAGATGGCCCTAAAATAAAAAATACTCTGAAACCTTCAATAATCAATATAAACACAAAAAACCCTAAAAATCTCAAAACCCTAAAATCCATGAAAAGAATTTACAACCACTAAATGATTTTAAAAACCATAAATACCCCAAATAAAAAACTAAAAACAATAAAAACTTCTAAAGGACCATAAAAACCCAAAAAAACTAAAATAACCTTTAAAATTAAAAATCTATAGAGGACCTAAAATCCCAAAAACCATTGAAAAAACTAAGATACCCTAAAATTCATGAAAACCATAAAAGGTCCTAATAACATGTAATAACACAAAATAACTTAAAATAATAAAACCATAAAAACTATAAAAATCCCCAAAAACACTAAAAAACCCATAAAACCATAAAATCCCAAAACCCCCAAACCTCTAAAACCCTATGAATCCAAATAAAACCTAAAAACCCAAAAATTCGTAAACCCCCAAAAACCCCTAAAACCAAAAAATGCATTAAAACCCAAAGAACCCATAAAAACCCTAAAAACCATAAAACCATAAATCCCCTAAAAACTCTAAAACTATAAAAAAACCTAAAAATTGTTACAAATACATTACAATAACAAAGTATATAAAGACACTAAAACCAATAAAAACATCTATAACCCAAAATAATTCCCATATAACCCAAAAAACGAGAAAACTATTAAAGAACAAAACCCCTAAAACCCTTTAATAACCCGAAAACATGAAAACCCCACAAAATAGTAAATACACTAAAAAAATAAATACGCGAAAACCCTTGGACACCATGAAACCATAAAAAACACCAAAAACACTAAAAACACCTAAAACACAAAAAAAACATATACCCAACACTATAAACCCGTATCCCTACACCCTAATCCCTATACCCTAAATCCTAAACCCCACACAAGATACCATATACCATACATCCAAAACCAAATACCCTATACCCTAATCCATATACCATACACCATAATATTTAAAACATACACCATAAATCATATACCTTACACCGAAAACTATATGACATACATATGAAACCCAATACATTACACCTTAAACCCCAACCATACACCCTTAATCGTATACACTAGACCATAAACTCTAAGTACCCCTAAAGAAATTAAAAAACCATTAATGAAGATACACATTATAAAAGACACAAACACCATAAAAACAAAAAACCCTAAAAACACTAAAAACACAGAAAGACAAAAAAACCCTAAATGTCCCAAAATACACCTTAAAACCCCAAAAGATCCAAAAAACCCTAAAACACCCAAAATAACCCTTTAAACTCCTAAAAACCCTTAAACCGAAATACTAAAACACCATAAAAACTGAAAAAAAAAATTTAAATCCCCTAAACCCCCAAAAAACCCAAAAACCCCTAAATAAATCCAAAAAATATTAAATATCCTGAAAAACCTACAAAACCATTAAATCCCCAAAAACACTAAGAGGTCCTAAAAATATCATAAAAACCATAAATCCCTAAAACCCCTATGAACAGTAAATAACAATAAAATAGAATAAAAAATTAAAGATGCAAAAAAAAAGCTCAAAAAACTTGAAAAACAATAAAAACACCCTAAACCCCAAAAAACCCATAAAAACTATAAAACCCGTAAAAACCTAAAAGAACCTAAAACCATAGATCCAAAAAAATCCCTAAAAACCATAAAACATGCATAATTACTGTAAAACCCATAAATATTGTAAACACCCAAAAAACCTTAAATTCCTTAAAACACAAAAAAAAACTTCCTAAATACCCCAAAAATGATTAAAGACCCAAAAAAAATGTACGAAAAAACACTAAAACTATAAAAATTCATAAAAAACTATAAATACACATAAATACACTTAAAATACTAAAAACCCAAACACCCCTAAAACCCCAAAAATTTTTAAATACCCTAAAAGATCGTAAAAACCATAAAAAGATACTAAAACAAAAAAAACCCAAAAGACCCTAAAACAACCCTAAAAATCCCAAAACCCCTAAAATATCCTAAAACCCAAAAGACCCCAGAAGCCAAAAAAGACCCTAAATGACCCAACAAATCCTAAAACACCAAAAAACTAGAATCCACCAAACCCCTTTAATAAGCATAACATACCATTAAAATCATAAATCCACTAAAAGATCATAAACCCCTAAATAACCATAAAAGTAACTACAATCCAAAAAAAAAATTAAGAACCAAAAATACCTTAAGAACCCTAAAAGACTCTAAAACACCAAAATGACCCAAAAAATCACAAAAAACCCTGAAATTACTTAAAAATCCTATTAGACCCTAAAAATAGAATAAATCCCACTAAAACCCCTAAATCCAGAAAAAAATTTAAAATAAACTACAAAATGTAAAGACTCCTAAAACCACTAAAACCCAAAAAAAACCTATAAACGCCCTAAAAACCATTAAAACCCCATAATGGCCTTAAAAATCACAAAATACTACAAAAACTACAAAAAGACATTAAATCCAAAATTAAACCCTAAAACCATAATAAAACATAACAAAGCATATAATGCCCTAAAAACTAAAACAAGCATAAAATAAAAAAATAAAACCCCCTTAAAATGAAAATAACCCTAAAACCCATAAAATATATAAAAATCCACAAAACATCTAAACACACAAAAACTACCCAAAATCCCAAAAAATCAATAAAAATCGATAACAACCCTTCAAAACCCTAAAAAATAGAAAATATACATAAGACCCTAAAATCAAATGAAAACCCTAAAACCCCATAAAAATGCTCAGAAAACCCCAAAACCCTAAAAACCATAGTAATAAAAAATCTTAAGAACCCTAAAATCCTAAAAAAATAACAATCCTTTAAACACCCTAAAAACAAAAAAAGACCCTAACAACCATAAAAATCCTAAAATACACAATTCCATTAAAATGACCCTAAAACCATAATAACAATAAAAGGCAATAAAAACCAACAAAACCTCAAAAATCCCAGAAAACCTATAACCCTTAAATGTCCCAAAAAACCCAAAAAAAAACACTAAAAGGAAATAAAAACAAAAAAAGGGACCAAAACCCATAGAAACCGAAAAAGACTCTAAACCCCTTAAACTCTATAAATACCATTAACAACAAAAAAACCTTAAAACCCTTAAAAGACACTAAAAATATCAAAATTATTAATTGACCCTAAAATCAATAAAAAACCTAAACTACCAAAAAACAACTATGCCAAGTAAAACCCTAAAACCCTTAAAAAACTAAAATACCTGAAAATCATAAACATCCTAAAGACCATAAAACACCCAAAACACCCAAAAAAACTAAAACACCAAAAACACCCTAATGATCAAAAAAATATAAATGACTCTTAAAACTCATAAAAACCTAAATTCTATTAAAACCCTAAAAAACCTAAAACCCATCAAACCCTAAAAAACCAAAAAAAAATCCAAAAAACCACTAAATATCATAAAAATGAATAAAATACAAAATCACCTTAAAACCCAAAAAAGGAATAAAAATTAAAAAACCATTAAACACCTAATACCCTAAAAACAAAAAACTAAAAAACCATAATATCACAAAAACCCTATAAACCCCAAATAACAGTTTTAACAAAAAAAATCAAAAATAATCATAAAAACATGAAAACCATTGAAGACATAATGAAACCTAAAAACCAATAAAACCCATAAAAAAATAATTCTCGAAAAATAATAAAATCTCTAAAACCCATAATAAATCCTAGAAGGCCCTAATAACTAGAAATATTCCCCAAAAAAACATAAAACCCCCCAAACCCCCTAAAATAAATAAAAAGCCTAAAACCCTTCAAACCAAAAACCTACACCCCATAACTTATGATCTACATCGTAAATACAATGATCTAACCCCTAAAACATAAACACTACTCCTTAAACACCATACCCTATACCATTAACCCGAATACATACACCCTAATCCCATTTCAATACAACATAAACCCTAAACCATCACATTAAACACTATACCCTACATCCTAAACCTAAAACCATACTCCATGATCCCTATAACCCACACTAAGAACACTACACCCTACACCCTAAATGCTAAAATACCAATGTAACCCTAAAATGCCTAAATGAACAAATAAAACACGAAAAGACCCTAAAACCATGATAAAAACCTAAAATAACCCAAATTACCTATAACCCCTAAAAACACTAAAACACCTAAAACTATAAAACAATTAAACACAACTAAACCTCTAAACCTGAATAATATATATTTAAAACCCTATAAACCATAAACCACCCTAAAACAGCTTAAATATGATAAAACCCTAAAGACACTAAAAACACCAAAAATACTATGAAATCAAAATGGAATCATAAAAACCCATTAAACCCATAAGAACAATTAAAAACCTAAAAACCCATAAAAAAACTAAAACCCCAAAAAACCCTACAATCATGAATACCCTATAAAGGCACCAAAATACTAGAAAAAACACTAAAACCCATAAAAACCCTAGGAAGACCCTAAAACCCAAAAAAAACAAAAAAAACCTAAACCCCATGAAAACATAAAAAGTCTCTAAAATCCAAATAAAACCCTAAAATCCCCAAAAATCCTAAAACTATTAAAACCCTAAAAACCTTAAAATACACAAAAAATAATAATTAAAACCCCAAAAAAACGTAAGAACAATTTAAATACCTTAAATATAGACTAAAATCATAAAAAATAAATACCTTACACAACCATTAAACCATCTAAATTCATTAATTCCACAAAAAACCATAAAATTCTATAATACTATTAAAACAATAAAAACCATAAAAAATATGAAAACCAAAAAAACCCCAAAACCCCAAAAATGCCTAAAATCCCAAAAAAACGAAAAAAACATTCAAAACAAAAAAAAACCATTAAACTCTAAAAATCATACAACAAAGAATGACTCTAAAACCCAAGAGACCCAAAAGACCCTAAAAGAACCTAGAAATCCCTAAATATCTGTAAATACCCTTAACACCACAAAAAACTCTCAAAACCTATAGACACCCAAAAACCCCCAAAAAATAATAAAACTCCCTAAAAACCATAAAACCAATAAAAACATAAAACCCCAAAAAGAACAAAAAACCCTTAAAATCCCAAAAAACCCTATATACCACTAAAGACCTAAATCTCATAGAACCCCATATAACCCAAAAAATACATCAAAATCCATAAAAAACCTAAAACAGATAAAAACGATAAATCCTAAACCCTCGAAAAAAAACATAAAACAAAAAACCATAAAACCCATAAAAACCCCCAAACCCCAAAATACCTGAAAATCCAAAAGAGACCCTAAATCCCTTTAACCCCAAAAAACATATTCAAAACCCTAAAACATCTATAGTAAACAGTGTACCCTACACCAGAAACCCTTAACCCTTCACCATAAACCAATTAATCTACACCAAAAACACTAAAACTAAAAAACCAAAAACCCTATACCCTAGACAAGAAACCAAATACCCTACACCGAAAACCCTAAAACCCAACACCACAAACCATAAACCCTACACCTTATACCCCACACCCTAAAACTTAAACCCTAAAACATAAACACTTAACCCTATGGTTTAAACCCAAAATGCAAAAATAGAAACCATATAACCTACCCACTAAACCATAAACCCAACAAAATGAAACCTAAAAAATATAATTTAATCCCTAAACCATAAATTAAAAACACTAAACATTGTGTCTGAACCATTAAACACCCTAAATCCCTTAAAATAGGAAAAATCCTAAAAACCAAGAAAAACTCAAAAAACCCTAAAACCCTAAAAATGCTAAAAATATAAAATTCCCTAAATGCCTAAAAGACCATAGAATACCCTAAAAATTCTCTCAAACCATTAAATACCATTAATCCCCTTAAAACCAAAAAAAACCTAACGACCATAAAAACAATAACCCCCCAAAAAAACTATAAAACCCCATAAACCCATTAAAACCAAAAAAATCATCAAAACACTATTAAAACCCTTAAAACCATAAATACCTAAAAACCATAAAAACCGTAATGACCATAAAATACATAAAACCCCTAAAACACATAAATATACTAATGCCCCTAAAATTCCCAAAAAAACCTTACCACCACCAATCAACTTTTTATATATGTTATTAAAAAGACACTTTAAGGATAAGTGGTAACCTTCAAAAACATTCATTGTAGCATCATGTCAGACCCTCACAAAAAAACATTACACACTATAGATTTTAAATTTAAAAATAATAAAATATAACCATCATAACAGCACCACAACAGTCATCATTCACCTCATTTTAAATTTCAAATAGAGACCATCATCACCTAAAATCTTGCAAATCTTGCGAGCTTTCCATCAAATCCTACATCGAGTTAAGTCACATCTGATCCACACAATGTCTCCATCATCACATCTTATCGCTATTATCCTTAAACCGAATTCAACCACCAAAAACCTCAAGAAACATCACCAAAAACAATCTTTCCCCATCATCATCGTACACTTCACGGATGTCAACCACCAAAAATCTAAACAAACATAACGATAACCAGACCAAGAAACCCTCCAAATATCTTCATTGTTGAATTCGCCCATCGTTTGGCTGATCCTACTGCACACAAAACACTAACAACCCTAAAATAACCCAAAAACTAAAATCCATGATATTCTTAAAAAATGTAAAACATATAAGGGACGAAAAAATCCCAAAATTTACCAAAACACCTTAAAACTCTAAAACCCCAAAAATCATAAAAACCCATAAAATCTTCATAAAACCCATGAATCCCTAAAATTATTAAAATCCATAATACCCTAAAATAACAATTAAATTTCAAAACTACAATAAAAATTAAATCCCCAAAAAACCTTAAAAAGAGACTAAAACCCATAGAAGACTCTAAAAACCTTAAAAAGTTCCTAAAATATCTAAAAGACCCTACAACCCAAAAAACCCTAATTGACCATCAAAACCAAAATACCCCAAAAATATAGTAAACCCTAATAAATGCTAAAATTCAAAAAATAATCCAAAATCCCCAAAAACACCATAAAAACATTGAAAACTCCATAGAAACCCTTTAAAACTATAAAAAACAAACCCCTAAAACCCATAACCATTAAAAACCCTAAAACCCCTAAAAACCTAAAAAAAATCATAAAAAAATACAACCATAAAAACACCTAAAACCCCAAATATCCCCTTAAAACCCCTAAAACCCATAAAACTTTAAAATACCTATAAACCCTACCCCGGCTAAAACCATAAAAATCCAAAAAAAATCACTAAAACCCCTAAAATCCCTAAAAATCTCTAAAACACAAAAAAAATACTAAAACCAAGAAAAGAAATAAAAATATACATAAAAACCGATGTAAATCATGAAATCCACATGATAACCCTAAAATTCATAAAAAATTGAAAAACCGTAAAATTGATAAAAACCCAAAAAAAACCCAAACCATTAAAAATCATAAAACCCAAAAACACTAAAAACCCTAAAACCCTAAAAAACCTAATATCCCATAAAATACATAAAACACTAAAAATACCAATGAATCTAAACGCACCAAAAACCCCTAAAAATAATAAAAACCCTCAATGTCCCAAAAAACACTAAATAACAATAAATCCCTAACACCCAAAAAGACCCTAAACCACTAAAATAACACGAAAATCCTAAAAACATTAAACATCCTAAAACCCTAAAATTCCTAAAAAAGTAAAATCCCTAGAATCCCCTAAAATTCCCTAAAACACATAAAAAACTGAAAACAACTGTAAAACCATTAAAAACCCCAAAAAACCAAAAAAAACCAAAACCTAATAAAAACCCAAAGACACAAAAAAACCCAAAAACCCTTAATAATTCCTAAAAACCTTAAAAAAAATACTGAAACCCATAAAAACATTAAAATACCTTCAAATCTCCAAAACACTAAACAAACTATAAAACCCCCTAAATCTATAAAAGACCTAAAACCACATACAAACCCTGAAAACCCCTAAAAATCCTAAAAACCCAAAAAAACCCTTAAAACCGTAAACCCCCCTAAAACACTAAAGTCCCATAAAATTTCCTAAAATCATTAAAAAACAGAGAAATTCCTAATACCCCCTAAAAGGCTCTAAAAAATAAAAAATCCCCAAAACCTCTTAGAACCTAAAAGACCCTATGAATCCAAAAAGAACCTAAAAGTCACTAAAATTTATAAAACCCCCCCTAAAATACCCTAAAAACAAAAAATGCACTATAAAAACAGTAAAACCAAAAAAAACACTTAAAACCCCTAAAAACCCAAACCCCCTAAAAATCCAAAACACCATAAAACCTTTACCAACCCAAAAATATATCAAACATTAAAAACGCTAAATTAATCTAACGCCATCCTAAAACCCATAAAAACATTTAAATCCCTTGAAATAGTAAAAATACCTTGAAACCCAAAATAAACCTAAAAACCTAAAACCCTAAATAATCCATGATAAAAAATAACAAACACAAATAACCCCTAAGACCCAAAAAAACAAACCCCCCCACCACCCTAAAAATACATATGAACCTAAATTACCTAGAAATTTCAAAAACCATAAAAACCCTAAAAACGAAAAAAACCCAAAACCAAATTATAAACACTAATAACCATAAAAACTCCAAAAAAATCTTAAAACCAGTAAAACAACTTTTTTCAAAACACAAAAACAAATACCTATCGACCATTGAAAACCATAAAATCCCTAAAACCTAGAAAGACCCAAAAAACAAAAACCCATAAAAACAAAAAACCCCAAAAGGACCCTAAAAACCCTAAAACACCAAAAAACCCACCAAACCCTATGAAGAACCTGAAATCAAAAAAGATCCCAAAAAACATAAATGAACCAAAAACCACAAAAAATATATGAAGACAATGAAATAATTAAAACTCTAAAGGATCCTAAAAAATTAGAAACCTAAATGACCCTAATAACCAGAGAAAAACTTAAAGATAATAAAAACCTAAAAGAACCTAAAGCACCATAAAATACCCTAAATTCCTAAAAAATATAATAACCCTTAAACCCCCAAAAGATCCTAAAACCCAAATAACACCCCAAAATACACTAAGAATGTTAAAAATCAAAATGACCATAAACAACCATAAAACCCCTAAAGGGGCCTATGAACCCAAACAAACCCTAAAGGACCCAAAAATCTCTTAAACACATTATGGACACTAAACCCCCCAAAAAAACTAAAGGAACCTAAAAACCCCAAAATAACCCTAGTAAACCTTAATGACCCAAAAGGACTCTAAAAACCCATAAATTCCCCAAAAATTATAACAAATCCCAAAAACTCCCACAACCCCCAAGAAACACTAAAAGAGCCTAAAACACTAAAACCCCTAAATTCCATAAAAACTCGTAAGAATACTAAATGACCCTAAAAAACCTAAAATACCAAAAAACCAAAAAACCCTTAAAATGCCTTCAAATCTTGAAAAATATTAAAATTCCCTAAAAACAATAAAAACCCTAAAACCCCTAAAAACTCTAAAACTATTAAAACCCTAAAACACATAAACCCCTAAAAACACTAAAAAATAAAAAAAAACATAATAAAATCAAAAAAACTATAAAAAATTAAAACCTTAAAACCTGTAAAAACCATAAAACTCCTAAAACCTGAAATCCCCTAAATTCCCAAAAAACTAAAAATACCAAAATGACACTCAAAACTCTAAAAAAACCCTAAAGTAACCTAAAAACCTTAAAAAAACAAAAAAATCACTATGATACCATAAAAACCAAAAAAGGTAATTAGAACCCTAAAATATCCTAAATTCCATAAAATAATTTAAAAATACCTAAAACCCAAAAAAGATAAAAAGATCCTAAAAACCACCAAAAATATTTAATGATCCTAAGAAACCTAAAAAACCCAAAAAATCCAAAATAAAAAAGACCCTAAACCATAAATAGCCAAAAACTCATGTATTAACCTTAAAAACCCTAAAACCCCAATCAAAACTTCAAAAACTCTAGTAACACTAAAACCACTATAAACACTAAAACCCTAAAAAGTATTTAACACCCCCCAAATGCCTAAAATTTTGTAAAAAACCTTAATGCCCTTTAACCACCTAAACACCCCTCTATATCCTAAAACCCAGAAAACCACCCAAAACCAAAAAAACCCATTAAACACCAATGTTTCTGACAAGATTCTAGAACAATACTATTGGATTTAGGGGGATTAATGTTGTACAATCATTCACACCAGGTTCACCATTTTTTCCCATGAAATTCTACATCGGGCTGGAATGGAGTTTTTTAGTGTTGGTGGAGTAACCTTTACGTTAATCACATATCCATTTACTTTTCAAAGAGTTTCTGAATGGATTTATTCATGTAACCCGAAACACCCAATGATTCTATAAATTTGATAGCATAAGGACTTGGCTTCCTAATGGAGGTGCTTGTTCAGGGACTTATCCATTGAAACTAAAAAACTCACATTGGTATAGAAAATGTGAGGTCAGGCTAATCAAACCCTTTTAGGGTTAATTTTTTTATACTATAGGACTCTATTAGAGATTTAATATATGTTTGGGAGTCTATCATTAATTCGAAACTATGATCGGGGTCACCCAAAAAATTTCAGTCAATTCTTTACCTGTATGGAATTTAGAATCATCTATATGTATTTGAGGTTCTTCATAATTGGAGATAGTTTTTTTATTTGAGTTTCTCAATCGATGATACCCACTTATATAATAATTATAGGTTCTTTCAAAAAAAATTATGATGTTGGTTTTGTGCTACATAGTGGGGTGCTCTGTAGTGTATCATCATCTAGGGATGTGAGAGTTGTTTTTATGTTGTGATTATATCAATGATATGGTCTTACTATGTATCCTTGTCAAATAAATCATAATCCATGTAGTTCAGTGAAACTTAATGCGGAACATCATACCTCTTAAGGTCATGCGATATGTTCAAAATAGTATAGTTTGGCATCGTGTGACAAGCAATTCTAGGAGAAAGGTTCCTAGTCAAATCATGTTGTGGGACTTATGACAATGCATCCTATGGAACATGGAAGGGATCAGGATTCCTAGGTTTAATAAGAATCTTCTGGGAATGTGTCCAAGGGAGAATTAGTGTTGATTTGGGGTATTGGGTTTGGACCCCTCGGGGGGTTCCTATATATCCCATTTATATGGGTATCAAAGCTCATGTAGTTTTTTTTACAAGGATGTAGACACCATGAAATGTTTTACATGAACTTATTCGTTAAATGACCTAAACCATGATTAAACTGATTTTAGTGAGACTCTATGTTTTTAATTGGGGTGAGTTATAGTGGCAAAGGAACCGACTCGAAGGGTCGAGACCGCAGCTCGGATGTGATTCAAAGTAGGGGTATGGGGGGAAGACCCCACGGTATGGATCAATAAATTTGGATATGTCCCTAAAGCGGTTTCCAAGGTACCTATATGAAAATACCTATGTGCCACCATGCTGGAGCTAAATGAAGAAATCATTTTGGTTGATTCCACAAAGCAGTGCCCCAGTTATGCCAAATAACCACCGGTGCACAAGACTACGTGGGATCCACCCATCTGTCATGTAGACACTTGAACAACATAAATCTAGTGGACAATCACCATTCTCCCACGGTCTTATTTTTTTCTATAAATAGTCATTTTGGGTCCTTCATTTGTATGGATAAATTTCCTGGAATTCTAATTTCTACTCTTGTCGCCCTAGTGCTTCTCCCTAGTCATTGGAAACCTTCAAGGTAGTTCTTTAACACTAAATAAGGAGTAATTGAAGGAGGATCATATGTATTAATTCCCTTTAGTGATTGAAATCCATAAGACATGCACGCCTAAAGTTCCCAACATCCTTATATCTGAAACACTTGCACACCACCTATTCCATTTAAAGGAACTTGAGTGCCCCACTTCTGGGAATACCTGTGAATACTCTTGAAGTCATGAGTCAAGTCCTGCCCAAGTATTGAAATCATGTGTGTTCATCACTTAGGTTAACATTAGGTCACCCAAAACAACATGGATTCTTATACCTGTGTGCCAAATACCTACTTGGGAACCCTTATTTGATTCACTTTATACCATTAGCCTATAGAAACTGTTCATCAAGCCCTTATCAAATTCATTCATGGAAAGAATTCTTATTCATTGGGTCCCATTTTTGGAAGGGATTATGTTGAAATCTCCAACCAAATTTCCAGACTTATTAACTATTCGGGAAAGTCACATAGTGTTTCTCCTATTTGCTTTTTTATATCTGTAGTATGTTGTTTCCCAAATTTGATATTCTGTGGGGTTAGTATTCATGGAGTGTATATGGGTTTGTATATCTGAAATCACATGGAACCTTCTAATAGGAACAGTGTTGGGGAGTTCCCGGTTTGGAGGATTAGGGTTTGGGTCATGACCTCCCCTTCTCATCTCTAAAACTAGGAGCCTATAGTTCGAAATATGGAGAGTGAGGGTTGCACTTATTTTTTCATTCAAAAAAATGAGAAGTCTTCCTTCTCTATTGGGATCCAAAAGGTCACTCCCATTGTGTTAAGTACCTAATCATCCGATAGTCAGACCGCATAACCTCAATTGTCATCTTACATTGAAGGGTTCATTTATTTTCACCCTCTTCCATGGTCACCTCAGCTTCTTTTTCTTTAGGCCCACCCTCCCCCATACGTAGAAGAGAGTGTGTGGTTTTTCCAATAGTTCACATCCTCTTGTTTCTCATCCCGAGCATGACTCACGTGGTATTAGAGAACTGTGAGGATAACAACTTCCCACAAAATCCATCACCTCTTGAACTACGAGAACTCTGATTCCCACCACATTTGGGATACATAGGATTCCTTCACTACTGACCGAGATCATTGGTTATCCTATTCATGAATCCAATGCTAAATACTTGAATTCAAGAATCCTCTTTAATATTAATCCCTGGCCTATTTCTCTCAAAGGGTCATACACCCCTGCGAGATGAATGAACTATGAGAACTCAGGTTCCCACAATCATTGGGATATGTAGGAAGCCTGCCTAAGGCCCAAGATCCATATCAATTCATCCATAAATGGGCATCCTTTCTATGAGTTAATTCTAAACTCGTTTTTCTTAAAGTACAAAACTCTATTATGATACTCATTTAACTATGTGGGCTTTGATTCCCATAAATTTTTGATATGTAGGAATCCTCTCTAAGGCTCAAACCCAAACACTTCAAATCAACCCTACTCTTCCTAGTACAAATTCTCAATAGGGTCTAATCCAACATGGAAACTCATATATTTTTCATGTTATTTGAGATGATTAGGCATAATTACCACTCCAAGAATTAACTAAGTACCTTCCTCTTATATTTCTGTACCACATGAAATTAAACATTATCGCTAGGTCTCTATCACATGACCTTAAAAGGTATGATGTGTCCCATTAAGCAGCACTGAACTACAAGGGTTATAATTCCTTTCACAAGGATATGTAGGTATCCCATTTATGGGTGTCATCCCGACATCAAAACAGACATTCATCTCCATAGATGGAAATACATTCCAGAGTTCCCCACTGAGTGGCTTAAAAAACAGTATTATCTAAAAAATGGTTACTAGAATCTCTAAATTTTATATGATATGATACCATTGATTGAGATCCTAGAATAAATATGGATGTCTCCATTAATTAATAACCTCTAATACATATAGATGATTCTAAATTTCACACATGCTAATAAATGA
The DNA here is from genome assembly GCA_963277665.1 of Viscum album. NCBI lineage: Eukaryota > Viridiplantae > Streptophyta > Magnoliopsida > Santalales > Viscaceae > Viscum > Viscum album. Next base: position 1,594,401,458 of record OY728120.1, read on the forward strand.
TAGAAAATTTCAAGGGAAACCTATGTTATACTTGGTAAATTAATAATGACTCACAATAAATATATTATATCTATAAGAGAATCATGGATTAGGCAATAATTCCCCCCAAATGGGTGTGATGAGTCTGAACTACCATCCTATCCACCAATGTACGTTCTCTAGTATCTTAGGACCAAGCCTAAAAAATGATTGCTTTGGAAGGTAGTTCCCTTAGGATAAATAAACATTGGACGTTTCTGGTTCCATTAATAAGTCCAATTGAAACGTCTGAGAAGTAGTGATTCCTTACCGGAACACATGTTCCAAGGGAGAGACGAAACAAAAGACCCACACCTAGCTGAATGTTTTTGTTTTATTATTCCCCTTTGAGAGGATTGAATTGGGGATTACACCTAAATAGGATTCCATTTTGAGATTTTTTTTCGAGTCTCACACCGTATTGGTGGATGCCCTGATGATTTGGGAGGTCTGGTTCAGTCTTATTCCTAAGGAAGATTCCATTTGAATGAGTATGGTGACACATTTGGGGCTTATTACTAAGGTGGATTCCCTGACTGGTTGGGGCATATACTTAAAATGATTCCTCGAGTTTTATGATAACATGGTTGGGTCTTATACCATGTAAGAGGCCCATTTTTTGTATTATACTTGGAATGATTACCTTGAGGCTGGGTTTCAGGGATTACACTATACAAGAGGATTCCATATGGTTGGGGATCTTGTATATTTCCTGATTATTGCTAACCTATAAGCCCACATAATTCATAATTTGTGTTAGAAAAAAGTTGAATAGATAAATCTATAAGACCAGAAAATATGCTTTTTCTACTGGTGGATGAGTTTTGGACCCCAAGGGAGATAAATCAAGCATTGGAGTTCCAGTATCCTCAATTTTTTATGTATCCCATGTAGGAAAAGAGGATAATAAGTTCCACCTCCAACAAGGAATAGGGGCTTAATCCTGTAGGGATTCCTTTATATGGATACATGTATTTGAGGACCCACACATTCAAAGGCCCTCTAAAGAAAGGAGAGAGGATGATCAAGAAAAATAATGTCATCCAATGCATGAATCTAACCATGTGGATATAATGATCATAACTATCCTCAATGACCATATCTCTCATGATTGAATGTGGGAAACCAGAGGAAGAAGAAGATCTGACAAACTATACTATCCTTCTCCCACTTTTAGAAGATGGTGGGGAGACAGGAGAAGAATAAGGGGTTGTGTTGTGGCCCTTCCCTCCCATCATTATATATGATATATTCAAGTATGAATACACATCTGGATAGAACACATGGGTATGAAAAATGAGCAAGGAATGAATCCAGTGAGCTAGTGAAATAACATATAACAACTTACTTCATGAGGTGAACCCTATAACTGGTTCCTTGGGAAGAGAGGAGTATCTCATTCCACATCAAAAGGGGGAAAATAAAGTATCATCCTAACCTACCCCACCTATAACTGGAGTTCATGGGTATTGGGGAAGATGAGTTAAGGACATGAAAATAACCCTCATACTTGATACCAGGATATCCATTGCACGGACCCCTAGGTCAAGGTCCTCATTAGAAAATGAATTCATACCAACATGCACCCCAAGGACCGTACCCATCAAGGCAGAAAAGTGCAGGACACCCCTAACCGATGGAATGCATATCAAAATAGAAGACATTGTGATTTTACTCATTCCAAAAAGTTTTTATGTTTGTAGGTTCTATTGGGGGTTTCTATTTTGTCCCCCTTAGATTATTGATCCAAAAAAAATTGTATCCCAACCATTGGTGGCATTGAAGATGGCTCAAACGGAGGCTTGTGCAGGTCCATGATTGGAGAGAAAATGTTCTTCATGTAGGGCCCAGTAGAAGAGGAGGTGCTTTGTTCAGGGGGTGGGCCTATGTGATATGGAGATCCATTGGGAAATAGACAACCTTGTCAATAATACTTGGAAAAGTATTTATCCTGGGCACCATGTGTCTCCACAGGTGTCCTGGGATGGTAAGTGTGTAGGTCATTGATTAGGGAAGGGGACTTTGTGAATGTTTTTGTCTACTAAGATGGGAAGGTTTACTTTAATAGGTGTCATGTGTTTTATACCCTAGAGGGAATTTTATCCCACTATACACATTAATTCATTCTTTTCTCCAGTTGTAGTGAACTACCTCAGGGATTTTTGGAGTCCTGGGTAAGGGGATACATGACCAGAGATTGGGGACTTCTTCTGAATTAACAGTTGTACAAATGTGGAGCCTCAAGGTCCAATATGTAGGCAAATATGGGACCATGGTTTCAAAATTTTGTTTGTGTATGTCCCTACCATGTGTACCAAGTGAAGGTACCCTGTGTAGGGGTGGTCGATCCTTCAGGGCCGCGCAATTGGTGTGCTTATGTGGTGTGAGTAGGTGCCTTATACGGTGGTGGATATTCATAATGGGATATGCAGGAAGGGAATTCGAGAGCCTCTTCGAACACATGACCACCTAGGCGAACATGATGCTCTATACCACGGGGGCAGAAACCTTGCACCCCTTGTCAGGATTATTGATAGGCTATTGTCTATGTCCCTTACCTATTTTCAATGACCCCTACGAAAAATAGAGAGTCACACCATGAACTATTCAAGCACAGCAAAGGAAATTTATTATAGTGACATATGGAAATTCATTCTACTCCTTTAAGAATAAAGATATATTTTTACTCAAAAATTACATTTTGTGTCTATGTGGGGATCACATCATGAATTTAGCAATGAAGTGCATGGAACACGTTTCATGTTGTAAACAACCAAAAAACCAAAAAATCCCAAAACCCAGTAAAATTATTTCAAACACAAAACCCCTAAACCACCAAAAAAACCCTAAAACACTAAAAGTACTTTAAAACCCAAAAATCTCCAAACCCATAAAACCCAATAAAATGAATGTAAAACACTAAAAACCGAAAAAACCATAAAATCACTTAAAATCCCTAAACCCACTAAAAACCCATGAAAACCCCCAAAACCCTAAGAGAACCCAAAAAACCCAAAAAACCCCTAAATCCCCTAAAACCCCTATAAAACCCACATGAACCCCTAAAAACCTATGAAAACAAAAGAACCCTAAAATCCATAGAATCCTTTTAAACCCTAAATGACAGAAAACCCCTAAAAACAGAAAAACCATAAAACCCAATAAAAGCCATAAGTATCATTAAAAACCCACAAAACCCTAAATGAACTTAAAATCATTAAAATCCCATAAAACACTAAAAGAAATAAACCACCAAAAAACACTAAAACCCTTAAATCCCTATAAAAACCCTTCAAAAACCTAAGAACACAAAAACCCATAAACACACTAAAAATCCTTAAAATTTTAAAAAATTAAAAATTCCAAAAATAATAATAATAACACATAAAAATGACCACGCCAATTTTTTTTTGTTGTGATTTTTTCTATTAAATTTTTTGGGGCTAGGAATAGCCTGGTCTTGCGCCTACTTTTCCTAAAAACACGAAAATTATAACCCCCCCCCCAAAGCCCTTAAAAGATGAAAAAATCCAAAACACACATAAAGTCCCTAAAACCCCCTTAGAACCTATAAATAAATTTAAAACATTGAAAACCCATTAAATCCCCAAAAAACTATAAAACCCAAAAAAACCTAAAATCTCTTAAAAACTATAAAACCCTAAAATCATGAAAAAATCATAAAAATACTAAAAACTCGATAAACCATTAAAACCTTAAAAACACATGAAAAAACATAATAGACCCTAAGAAATTCACAATGTCCAAAAAAATAAAACAACCCTGAATGAACGTAAAAATACAATAGAAACCACAAAAGACCCTAGAAACCGTTAAACACCTTACAAACCCAAAACCCACAAAACATTATAAACTCCTAGAAACCCAAAAAACTCAAAAACACCTAAAACCCCTATAATAGTCCTTAAAAATCCTAAAACCATAAAAACCCTAAAAACTCTAAAACACTGAAAACCCCAATAATATCCATAAAATATCCTAAAACCCTAAAACCCATAAAACTCTAGAAACCAATAAAAATCCTAATGTACCCCAAAACCCTAAGAATCCTAATGCCCTTAAAAACATAAAAATCCCTAAAAACTAAAAAACCCCTATAAAAAACCTAAAATCTAAATAAACCTCTAAATAAATTAAAAACAGTAAAACAACTAAAACACTAATAACAAAAAAAAACCCCAAAAACCCTATAGAAAAATCCTGAACCCCAAAAAACAAGAAAACCCAAAAAAACTAAAAAAATCAAAATCAACCCTAAAACAATAAAAAAACTAAAGCCCCTAAAACCCTAAAAAATACATAAAACCCTTTAAAACCCAGAAGGACCCTAAATCCCATAAAAACTCAAAGAGACAAGAAAACCAAAAAAATCATAAAATGTTATAAAATACTATAAACACCCTTAAAGTCTCCAAAAACCCAAAAACACCAAATGAATCTAAAACCATAAAAAATAAAAAGAAATGAAATTTCCCTAAAACCTTAAATGATCCGAAAAACCCTATGAACCCCAAAAATACATTGAAAACAATAAAAAACATAAAAAATTATAAAATATTCAAAGCCCCCAAAAGACTCTAAAACCCTCTAAAATACATAAAATACCCTATTAATAATAAAAAATTAGATGACCCAAAAACAGTTCAAATAACCCAAAAGGAATATAAAAAACCTAAAAACCACAAAGGACACTGAAACAACTAATTGATTAAAAAATTCAATAAATTCAATAAGTCCCTAAAATCCTATAAATAAAAAGGACCCAAAAACCCTGAAAACACCATATGAACACTAAAAACCCTAAAATTCCTTAAATGATTGTAAAAAAATGAAAACAAAAATTACCCTAAAAACATAAATGCAAACAAATCCTAAAACTCCCTAAAAACTATAAAAGGCACAAAAAGCCTAAAAACCCTAAAAGGCCATTAAACTATAAAACCCAAAATCCCATTGAAGACATAAAGAACGTAAATACATTAAAAGACCATAATATCCTAAAAAACCCTAAAACCCAAAAAAACTTAAAATATAAAAATCCCTAACAAACCCATAAATCCCTAAAATCCATTAAAAAATTAAAAACTAAATATATCCCCTAGAACTCATAAACTCCTAAAAACCCTGCCCCACCTAAAAACACCTTGAACGTTAAATGATAATAATAATCTGAAAAAAATTCCATAAAAATCATAAACCCCCCCCAAAGATTCTAAACCCCTAAAGATCCCCAAAACACCCTAAAACCCTCCAAAACCACATAAAATACCATAAAAACCTAAAAATCCTAAATTTCCCTAAAACCCCAAAAATAACCTAAAACACTCTAAAACCCCCTAGAATCATTAAAAACATTAAAGGACCCAAAAAACAATAAAATAACATAAAAACCTCAAAACACCTAAAATCCTAAATGACCCAAAAACCAAAAAAAACTAAAAACCATAAAACCCTAACATGAACATAAAAACCTCTAATAATATAAAAACCCATAAAATTATTAAAAAATCTAAATACCTTTAAAAACCATAAATCTAAAAAAACACTAAAACCCCTATAAAAACCCCCCATAATCACCCTTAAAACCCCTAAAACCTTAAAACTAGAGAAAGCACCTAAAAACCTAAAATCCCCTAAAAACAAAAAACCCAAAAAATTCTAAAAACCACTAAAACCCCAGCAAAACCTAAGACATAAAAACCTAAAACCCTAAACACCTCTAAAACCCCTAAAATACAAAAACCCCCCAAAAACAAAAAAAAAATATTAATAACCCATCAAAAAACCCTAAAAACCATTAAAGCCCAAAAACCCCAAAAAAACATACAAACCCTGAAAACCATAAAAATCCTTCAAAACATAAATATGCATAAAAACCGAAAAACACCCAATAACAATTAAAAAAACCCTGAAATACCCTAAAAACCATAAAACCCTAAAACCCCTAAAAGACCAAATACATAAAAACTATAAAAGAACCTAATACCCCTCTAAAAACTATAAGGAAACATAAAAATACGCAAACACCCTAAAAACATAAAATCCCCCAAAACCAAAAAAATCAAAAAATCTTGAAATCTAAAACCCCTAAAACCCCAAATAACCCTTAAAACCCCTAAAAATATTTTGAACCCCTAAAACACATAGAAACCCTAAAAACAGAAAAAAATACAGGAATACATAAAATCCCTTAACGGACACTAAAAACCATAAAACCTCTAATAATACCTCGAAAAAATCTAAACACCCTAAGAAAACCCAAACACCGCTCAAAACCCAAAAAAAATAAACTAAAAACCACAAACTACTTAAACAAGCCTAAAAACTCTAAAAACTGTAGAATGAACATTAAAATGCCTAAAAATCACTAAAACCCTATAAAATCTACAACCAATAAAACCTTAAATATTATAAAAACCCCTAAAACCTAAATAAAACTCTTAAAAAACAAAAAAAAAACCTAGGAAAACCTATAACCACAAAAAACCTAGTAAAAAGGAAAAAACCAAAAAAAACCCTTAAACCCCCTAAAAACTGTAGAACCCTAAAAACCTAAAACCCCTAAAATTCATAAATACACTAAAAACCCTAAAAACCAATAAATGATATTTAAAACCTTAGAACCCTAAAAGTTCATCAAAATCCTAAAACTCCTAAAAACCCTAATCCCACCAAAAAACATTAAAAGAATATAAAACCCCTATAAATCCCTAGAAGACCCTAAAAATCCTTAAACACCCATTAAAAACACATAAAACCCTAATGCCATGAAAAACAATAAAAGACCCTAAAACCCCAAAATATCACTTTGAACACACAAAAGGCTAGAAGACATTAAAAACTGAAGCATTGAAAGAAATCCAAATAACCTTAAACCCATTAAAACCCATTAACACCATTTAAATCCCTAATTCCATAAAAATCCATGATAATAGAAAAAACCCACCAAAACCAAAAAAACCCTAATAAAAGTAAAAAACCAAAAATCCGCAAATCAATAAAAACCTATAAATCACATAATGAGACAAAAAATCCAAAAACCAAAAAACCCCCAAAAACCCAAAAAACTCTTCAAACACTAAAAACATGAAAACCGTAAAAAACTATAAAATCCCAAAAACCATTAAAACCCCTAAAAACTAACGCCTTAAAATCCAAAATACATAAATCCCCTAAAGAAGCTAAAAAAACTGTAGTCTCATAAAATTATAAATACCATAAAACATTTAAATTCAAAGAAAACTAAAAATTATAATGACCATAAAACCCTAAATCCCTTAAAACTCCTAACACCATAGAAAACCCCAAAACCACAAAAAAACTCAAAAAAACCCAAAAAAACCCCTAATATTAACTAAAACCCCTAAAAACCATGAAAGACCCTAGATAACCTAAAATACCTTGAAAACCCTAAAAATTCTTAAAACATTTAAAAATTATAGTGACCCTAAAAAATCCAAAATAAACTTGAGGACCCTAAAAACCAGAAACCCTAAAAAACAGAAAACCCAAATAAACCTATAGGACCTATAATACCATAAATACCAAGAAAGACTCTAAAAAACCAGTAAACCCCCTAAAGGAAAAAAAAATGCATAAAAACTAAAATAAATTAAAACCATGGAAATCTATGAAGGACCCCGATCACCGAAGAAACAAAAAAAAACCCTAAAATATCCTGAAACCCATTAAGACCATAAAAGACCCTAAAATCAATAAAAACCCATAAAATATTAAAAAATTACCCTTTAAATCCTAAAATCCCTAGAATCCCTAAAAATATATTTAAAACAATAAAAACCCTATAAAAAATCCAAAAACCCTAAAACCCCCAAACACCCTAAAAACACATTAAATCCATAAACCCCAAAAAACTAAAATACCCATAAATCCCTTATACCCCTAAAAGACCGAAACAAACTAAATGTCCCAAAGAGTCCATAAAACAACATTAAATCTCTAAAAACCCTAAAAACCTAAAAATTTATGAAAGCCTAAAAACCAATAAAAATCTTAAAAACAATAAAACACTATAAATACTTTAGAACCCCTATATCCCCTAAAAATTAGAAGAAACTATAAAGCACAAAAACACTTGAAATCCTTAAACTCTCAAAAACCCATAAGAAAATTTAAAACTCAAAAAATTCTAAAAATCCTAAAATATCATTAATACCATAAAACCCTAAAACCCCTTAAAACGAAAAGAATAAAACACTAAAACCACTAAGAAACCCTAAAACACCGAATAACCCTAAAATTCTGAAAAACCAAATACCCAAAAAACCCCTAAAATCCCAAGAAACCAATCAATCATTAAAACCTAGAAAGGCACTAAAATCCCTAAAAACCCTACATGGACAAAAAAACCATAAAAACCATAAAAAATAGACCCCTGAAAATAAAAAAAAACCTTAATCACCAAAAAATCCATAAACCCCCTAAAACTATAAAAACCAAAGAATCCTAAGAACCTCATAAAACCAAAAAAAAACAAAAAACCCTAAAACCTATACTGTAAAACATATAACATATACCCTACACCATAAACCCTAAACCCTACACCCTAAACCCATGACCATATACCCTAAACCATATACCCAACATCCTATACCAAAAACCAGAAACCATGTACCCTATACCAAACTCCATAAACGTTTAATCATACACCCTAAACCCTAAAATATACACCTTAAACCATAAACCCAAAATCACAAACCCTTAACCCAAAAAGAACATTGTAACCCCAAAACACAAAAAGATACAAAAAACAAAAAAACCAAAACCACCTAAAAACCCTAAAAAGTAATAAAAATATTTAAAACCCATAAAACCCCAAAATATCCAAAAATTTGAGAATTTGAAAAACCCCTAAAAACCTGAAATACTAAAAAAACAAACCCCCCCCCCCTCAAAACCCCTTAAATCAATTGAAAACACAAAAGTCCTAAAAATCATAAAATTCTTAAAAGTCCTGAAAACCCATAAAACCCTAAAATCATTAAAAACCCTGAAAAATCCTAAAAACCATAAAAATAATTAAAAACCTAAAACCATAAAAAAATACATAAAAACCAAAAATAAGAAAAACATAAAAACAATAAATATACACTAAAGATAACCAAAATTTAATAAAAACTCGTTTTATTCCCTGAAAACCTAAAAAACCCTAAAACCCCTAAAAACAAAAAAAAATCCAAAAAACACAAAAAATAAAAAAAACATAAAATAATCCTAAATACTCATCAAAAACACAAATTATCTTTAAAACATACTGAAACACTGAAAACCATTAAAACCCAAAAAACCCAGAAAACCCAAAAAATCCAAAAACTCCTAAGAAAGCCCTAAAACCCTAAAAAGTTAAAATATCCCTGAAAAATCATAAAAACACTAAAAACCATAAACCCCCTAAAAACCATATAAACCATAAATACCCTCAAAAACACAAAAATACTTGAAAACTCTAAAACCACCAAAAAATAAATAACCTTAAAGCTCTTAAACACACAAAAACCCTAAATACCCTTAAAAATCCTAATAACTCTAAAAACCTTATGGTCATAAAAAATGTAAAACCCTAAAAAACCTTACCAATCCTAAAAATCCTTTAATGTACCCTAAAATCCATTATACACTAAAAACATAGAAAACCCCAAAATCATCATAAACACAAAAAACCTGAAAACCCCCTAATAACACTAAAAAAACCTAAAATCCAAAAAAACCATAAAACCCTTAAAACCCAAAAGACCCAAGAAACCTATAAAACCCAATAATACCCAAACCCTTAAACACCCAAAAAGACCTGAAACCCAAAAACCCCACAACACTAGAACCATGAAAACCATAAAAACCTTAAAAACACATAAAAACTACAAAAACCCTCAAAAACCTTAAAACCGAAAAAATATAAAAACCCTAAAATAATCCTATAAACCCTAAATAAAAAATTCCAAAAACCCTAAAAACCTAAAAACCCTAAAAACCCAAAACCACCAAAAATCCCAATTCACCTTGAAAAAATTTAACGGCCCATTAAAAACCTAACAAACCCTAAAAGATCCTACGACCAAAAAGAATCCCTAAAACCCCAAAAATCTAAAAAACCCATAAATCACTAAATATATAAAAAAAATCCCTAAAACCCCAAAAAACTCTAAAATCCCTAAAAATAGTAATTCGCCTAAAAACCCCAATAATTATAAAACCCCAAAAATTATAAAACCTCAATAATCCCTTAATTCATCTTGAAAACCCAAAAATAGTAGAATAACCATAATAACACCAAAACCCATTAAAAACTCTAAAACCAAAGAAAAATCCATTGAATCTGATAGGACACATGAAAAACCTTTTAGAAACCATTAAATTCCAAAATAACCTAAAACCCTTAAAAACCATAAAAACCAATAAACCAATAAGAGCATTAAAATCCCCAAAACCCCCATAAATCCATAGAAGACCATAAACCCCATAAAACCCATAAAAAATACTGAAAACCCAAAAGATTATAAAATTTATAAACACCCATAAAAATACTAAATACCCTAATATACCATAAAACCCAAAAAATATAAAAAATGCCATATAAACTCTACCAAATACTAATTATACCTAAAACTACTATAAACTCAAGAGACCCTAAAACCATAAAACACCTAAACTCTAAAACCATATAACCCCTAAAAGACCCTAAAAACCCTAAAACCCCTAAATGTCCTTAAAGAACCTAAAAACCATAAAATACACTAAAAATAAAAAACCCATGAAACCCCAAAACTACTCTAAACCCCTCTATAAAACTATAGTACACTAAACCACATAAAAACCATAAAATCCCTCGAAGGCCTAAAACCAACAAAAAGAGCCCTAAAATTCATCTAATACCAAAATGCATCCTAAAACACCTAAATCAACACAAACAACCTTAAAATCATAAAGTTCTATAAAAACCCTAAAACCAATAAAGATCCCTGAAACCTTAAAAGACCCCTAATGGTCCATAAAAGAAATAAAGGAGAAAAAAACAGTAAAACATTAAACGACTCTAAAAATCATAAAAATATAAAAAACACTAAAACCCCATAAACCCATTAGAAGACACTAAATACTATAAAACCCCAATAAAAATCCCTCAAATCCTTGTAGGTCTATAAAAACCCAAATAACATAAATGAAAATTAAAAAGACAACACGCTAAAAGTACTAAAAACCCTAAAAAAGAGAAAACCTAATAAAACACTAAATGAATGTAAAACCCATAAAATACTCTAAAATACCCTACAACCCTAAGAATTCAAAAATTATCCCAAAAAACATAAAACTCCAAAAAACATAAAAGGCACTAATCAACCAAAAAAAATTTAAAACCCTAAATAACCCTATAAAACACTAAAATACCTCAAAACACAAAACACACTAAAAACACTAAAAACCCCAAAAGGCCCTATACTAAAAAAACCATGAAAAACAAAAATAACCTATAAAAACCATTTGAACCCAATATATCTCTAAAACATATAAATAACCAAAACCCCCGGAAACCATATAAACCCCAAAAAAATTCCTAAAATATGATAACCACCTATAACCCCCCAAACCCAAGAAACCCTTAAAAATCATAAACAATCCTAACATTGTTCCATCAAAAACCATAAAATCCTAAAAACCCTATTATTGAGAAATACCCTTAAACCCCCAAGAAACCCAAAAAAACGTAAAACACCAATAAAACCCTTAAAACATCAAAATAATTATGATCCGGAAATTACATAAACCTAAAAATCCTAAAAAAATAAGAATTTTCTAAAATACCCTATGTTAAATGGTACGGGGGATGCAGAGTTTGGTATTTTGCAGGATGTCAGTGTTTCTGTCCATGGATCATCAGGTGCTAATGTGTAGGTTCCCATGACTGGAAGTGATGATGATTCAATGATTGAGAATTTGTCATGTATTGTGATAGAGGTAGAAGTTGATGCACATGGGGATGTGGTGGAGAAGAGGGTGGTGGTAGAACAAGTACAGGGAGAGGGCCTCCCAGTAGTGGACAACGTGGTCATTGGAGAGGATGGAACTGAGGGTGTGTCTGGTTGTAGAAGTACTGGTCTTGGTTCGAGTATGCATGAATAGGGGCTTGAAGGGGATGCTGGTGATGTTTCTTACCATGCGATTGAGAAGGGGACAGTGGAGGAGCAGGGGGAAATGTATCAGTTAGAGGAGGTTTCAGATCAGGGGGAGTGCCTAAGGAGGGGGACATGTATGGCCAAGGGGAGGGGGCTGGGGCAGGGGATGATCACAAACATGGACAAGATGCTACCAAGAAGTAGATGAGAGGGCTGGTCATGAGGGTGCATGAAGAGTCCCTGGCTGATAGGTTTGACAGTTTGGTCTGGCATGATGATGAGGGGACGGTACTGCCTGGGGAGGATGGGCAGAGGCCTATGGTTGTTGTTGTTGGGAGTGCAGAAATACTTACCTTAATGGCTCCTAGCTTGCCGCCAGATGATGAATTTGATGAGAGTCCCCTTAATCAGGAATCCTCCTTTATCCCGGATCATAGTCATGATCGTGGTATGGAGGTGGAGGAGCGTTCAAATGAGTTTGAGAAGGTGAAAGGGGTGGGTGATGGTCCCACCCCGACCTCCTCAAAGATGAGGATGAAGCGGGATTACTCCCCTCTTCCCAGACCCAGGGCTACTCAGGAATCATCAAAGGTAGTTATGCTAAAAATCAATGTTAATAATCGGGAGCAGCAACATTCCCTGGGACAAGCAAAACGCAGGGAGAAGTTTCTGACGCTCCTCATCCTTAATGTGGACTATGAGTCAGGATGGTATGAGTCTGACTCCTGCTTTGATGATGCGGCCTCTAGATATGGTGTGGATGGGGACACATTCGGTGTGGCTTCTATTTCGGACTTTGGTGGTGATGTTGACTGATCTGTTTTTCTCATTTGGTCTCCTGTTTTTTGGGTCTTGGTTGGGTTTGTCAAGGGGTTTTGGGTTGTGGTCGATTGACCCCTCCCCTCCCTTGTCTGCTTGTTTTCTGTCGTGTCTTCTTTCCTAATAATTTTTTTGGGGGTCGGGAATAGCCCGATCCTCGCATCTTCCTTGCCCTAAAAAATTTAAATTCCTAAAAACCCTAAAAACCCTAAATATCTAAAAAAACGCAAAACCCCTAAAAATTATCCAAAAGAACCATAAAAATAATACAAAACATAAAAACTACATAAATCCCTAAAAACCGATAAAACTATTAAAACCATAAAAATCAATAAATACTTATAAAAACCCAAACAGATCCTAAAAACCCTAGAAACCCCTAAAGCCTCAAAGACCCCAATAAAACCCTAAAACCCATAAAATACCCTTAAAATCATGATATTTACAAAATAACATAAAAATTTAAAAACCATGACAAATCATATTAACATTTTAAATACTAAAGGCCATAAAAATCAATAAAACCCCCTAAAATACCCTAAAACAACTAAATTACCCAGAAGACATAAATACCACCTAAAACCCCTAAATCCAATAAATCTTTAAAAACCATAAAATATATTAAAACCTTTATAAAAACTAGAATATTTCAAAATAACCTTAAACACCCTAATCCCCCTAAAAACCTAAAATACCTTAAAACCCCTAAAAAACTAAATACCCTAAAAGGAATAAAAACCCTAAAAGTACTAAATGGTTCTAAAAATAAAAAACACCAAACACCATGAAACCCTAAAAACAATAAAACAATAAAATTAATCATTAAAACTCATAACACCATAAACCCGCCTTAAACCCTAAAACTACCAAAAACCTAAAAAATCCTAGAAACAAATTTAAATCTTTGAAAACACCTAAAATACATAAAACCATAATACCCATAAAAATCCCTAATTATCCTAAAAACTCTAAAACCCTAAATTCATAAAATCCTCAAATGATCCCTAAATACCCAAATAATATAAAAAATTTTAAAAACCCTAAAAAATATCGTAATACCCTAAAATAATATAAAAAATTGTCTTCCCCAAAACATTCACTGAAAACCTTAAACCCCTAAAAACATAGATAAACCTAAAAATTAAAAATAATCCTGGAAACACCGACTAGACCCCTATAAAACCAAAAAAAAATAAAAAACCTGAAAACCATAAAATGCTAAAAACCCAAAAAAAAAACCCATTAAAATATAAAAACTGTAAAAACCCTTACAACCCTAAAAATCCTATAAAAATCACTAAAATACCCTAAAACCGAAAAAGGACATTAAAAGGACTAAAACCCCTAAAATACATTTAAAACACTAAAACCCCATAAAACCAGTAAGACCCCTTCATTCACTAAAGGAAAAAAACATATAAAATCCCTAAAAGGCAACAAAAATACTATAAACCCTAAAATAAACATAAAAACTTTAAATCCCAAAAATAAAATAACATAACATAAGACCCTTAAAAACACAAAAAAAACCAAAAACCCTAAAGGATCTGGAAAATACATGAAATCCCTAAAAGACATTAAAAACACCAATGGGTCTCTAAAAACCTTAATAACACTAAAACCCAAAAACCCTAAAATCCATAAAACATCCAAAAATCATTAAAATACATAAAAGGCCTTAAATCCCCAAAAATTCTTTAAAAACATAAAAACATATAAAACACCAAAAAAACATAAAAACAATAAAAACCCGAAACCCTTAAACACCCTAAAAACTATAAAAATCCTTTAAAACATTAAGAACTAAAACCCATTTAAACCCCTAATATACTTAAAACCCATAAAATAATTAAAATATCTTAAAATAACCAGAAACACCATTTAAATCCTAAAAACATAAATACCAAAAAAAACCCATTAAATTCATAAATCCCTAAAAACAAAAAAAATAATCCAAAAAAACAGAAATCCGTTAAATCCCCTATACATTTCTAAAAATCCTCAATCCCCAAAAATCCCCAAAACCTAAAAACCCTAAAAACCATAAAACCAAAATATTTAAAAACCATTAAATCCCAAAAAATGATAAAAAACCTTAAAAACTAAAAAAACCCTAAAAGAACTTACATAGTAAAAACACTAAAATTCATAAAATGAAAAACAATCATAAAACATTTTGAACCATAAAACCCTAAAACCCCCTGAAAACCCAAAAAACATATTAAAACCCTTTAAAACACCCAAAAACAGTAAAACCACTCCCATATACATCTTAATACCCTAAAAAAATAAAATACTGCTAAAACCATAACCCCCACCCCCTAAGAAACCCTTTGGCATTAAAACCATAAAACTCGTAATTCTAAAAACCATAAATTCCCAAAAGATCACTAAATACCCCTAAAAACCTAAATACCCCATAAATTATCGAGAAGCTCAAAATCCCCTAAAAATCACCAAAATAATAAAAAAATTGAAACCCTACACTTTACACCCCAAATAATGTACCTTACACCCAAAACCAAAAACTGTTCACCCTAAATCCAATACTGAAAACCCTAAATCCTAAACCCTAACCCCTACACCCAACATCCTAAACATTAAACCCTACACCCTAAACCCCAAACCATAAAACATAAACCCTAATAAAAATACCCTAAACACCAAACACTATACAATAAACTTTAAAAGGTACTAAAATGACATAAAAACAATTAAATAGTTTAAAAGTCCGACAAAATAAAAATAATAATTTAAACCCCTAAAAACCCTAAAATCCCAAAAAACACAATGAAAACTAAAGGACCCAAAAACCCTAAAGAGGCCATAAAATACCCAAAACCCCTAGAATCATAAAATGTCCAAAAACCCTTAAAACCAATAAAAACCCTAATATCCCTAAAAACCTTGAAACCCCATAATACCCCTAACTCACTACAATCAATAAATTTTTTAAAACTTCCAAAATCCCAAAAGACACTAGAAAATTATAAAAAACCATAAAGCCCTAAAAATAGTAAATCCCTTGAATACCTAACACCCCCTAACCCTAGAACCCATTAAAAAACCCAGACAACATAAGTCCCTAAAACCCAAAAAAATGAAAATATAAAAAATATGCCAAAATACCAAAAAACATAAAAAGATTGTAAAAACCCAATAAATCCATAAAAAAATCCAAATCATTATAAAACATAGAAAAAGAATAAAAACCCTAAACCCCCTAAACGCGTAAATTATCCAGAAACCCTTAAAATCACTAAAAACCCAAAAAACAATACAACTCTAAGAAACCAAAATTCATGAAAACACTAATAGGCCCTAAAAATTCCCTTAAATCGCTAAAACCCCAAAATATTTTGAAAACTAGAGAAACCACTAAATACAATAAAAACCCCAAAAATAAAAAACACTAAAAACCATAAGAACCTAAAACCCCTAAAAACAAATACAAAACACAAACACCCTTAAACCCCAAAAATCCAAAAACACCAAAACCCCCAAAATATCCTCAAACCCCTAAAAGTTTCAAAAAACCCTAAGAACCCCAAAAAATCCCTAAGATATGCATAAAATACAAAAATCCAAAAACACCCTAGAAACACTAAAAACTATAAAAACCATCTATAAAACCCCTAAAAACTATATAAAAACTAAAAACCCTAAAATCATTATACCATTAAAACACTAAAAACCCTAATACCCCTAAAATTACTAACATAACAAAAAACAACCCAACCCATTAAAAACAAATAAAACCCCCTAAATAATATATAAACAGTAAAAAAAATAAAAAACTAAAAAAAATTAAAATATATAAAATCAGAAATGAAATCTTAAAAACCCTAAAACCCTGAAACCTATAAAAACACTAAAACCCCATAAAACCCCAAAAATGACACTACAACCCTAAAAACAATTTAAAAATGTAAAAATAAAAAAAGTTGATAAAACACCCTAAAAACCGTAAAAATCTTTAAAACCCCTAACATACCATAAAACCCCCCACCCAAAAACCAAAAAGACCAAAAACCCAAAAAAACTAAAAAAATACCAAAAATCAAAAAGGTTCTTAAAAAACCATAAAACCCAAAAAGACTCCAAAATTCCCAAACAACAATATTGGTCCGTAAAAATCGTAAAAAGCATAATGGACCAAAAAAACATTAACAAACTAAACAAATCTAAAACCATAAAAACTATAAAAGACATAAAATAATAATTAGAAAATATAGAAGTCCCTAATGACCCCCAAAACACCCATAATCCCAAAAAATTCTAAAACAACCTAAAAACACTAAAACACTAAAAATCCCAAAAAAAACTCTAAAAACCCCAACCCCCTGAAAAACCCCTAAAACAATAAAACCCCAAATGTATCAAAAATATATGAAAATTACTAAGATAACTATAAACATTAAATACACCTAAAACACTAAAAATATAAAAACAATACAAAAGCCTTCAAACCCCCTAAAATTGATAAGAATATAGAAAACCCCTAAACCCCTAAAAATTCTAAAAACCAAAAAACCCTAAATGTCCTTAAAACCCGAAAAATTAATTAAACCAATGAGAACCCTAAAAACCCAAATAAACCCTAAATATTCTCTAAACCATATTATAGTAAAAACCAAAAAGACCATAATAACACTATAACTAAAAAAAGACCATAAACACCCTAAAAACTCTTAAAACCATAAAAAACATAAAAAATATAAAAACCCTGATAATCATAAACCCATAAAAATAGTAAAAATATCATATATCACTAAAATACCACAAAAATCTATATCCCCCATAAAAGACACAAATTTGATTCATATTTTTAATCAAAATCTTCTGATTTTTTGATGTTTTAAAATGCTAAAACCAATGATTTTTTATTTTTTTTATAAAGTGGTTGATTATGATGTATGTAATGAAAATGGATTGAAAATAAAAAAATATGATTTTATTTTTGAATCTTATTTATGAAATTTTGATTATTGTACTGTTTGTGCTTGAACTTTTCCTAACTCTTTCTATGAATTATGTCCAAAATTTTGGCCAAGCCAAGACAAGCCTTAATCATACAGGCATGTTCCATTTAGCCATATCAAGTGATTTGGACAACTACACAACCCATAGGGACATACCTCCATACCAGTGAGTGAATGGGTGGTGAAATATTTTGCGGATGGCCCGCCGGTGGTGAACCCCACAATTGCAATGGGGGCCCGAAGGACCACATGGGCACAATGCATGTTGTGGTGTGTGAAAGTGGGATACATGATCCCATACCTATAGACGAAAATATGAAAAATTATCTTATATAGAGGATTATAAGGGATATCCCCACATGATACATGTTTCGATATGGGATATGAGCTCCTCTATTCCCCATCAATGCTCCATCGTGCTCCGTCGCGCTCTGCTGCACTCCACTCGCTTTACCGCTCCACCCTCATTGAACATTCCCCCATCATATCCTTAAACATCTACCTTTATCTAATATGGCCATTCCTTATAGCATCACCATCTCCAAATACCCTTATCGCCATTCTCTTTCACCTCCCAGCATCATCGGTCGCCGTTTCTCACCCACTAGGTTGCTCATGTTCTCCTTAAACCATCATGGCCTCCCCCTAGAAGCCACAATTTTGAGATTGTTAGGAAACATCATAGGCCGGAAGAAGAGGAGGATGCTGCTATGCATGTACCACCACTCCCAGCTCATTTTTATCACCACTACCTCATCCACATGGAACGACTTCCACATCGATCTCCATGCGAACCGTGCAAGCCAATGATGTACTCTGATACACACAAGGCCCTGTGTGAAAAACACATCCAAACTATAAATTTAAAAAAAACTTATTTCAACTATTAAATTCATATATTATAAATATGATTCATTGGGAGATTTATATCCTCCCTAGATCATATACATTTAATGGGGGGGAATATGAGGTATCCCCATTTTCTTTCTATAAAACGTGTTACACCATTTATAATCGAGAATCACTCGACACCCTTGAGGAGAATGTCGCAATGAGGTTCATCCACTTCACTTATTACTTCCCCCTTATTCTTATTTTTTTTTTTATTTTTGTCATTTTATTTATTTTCAATTGTAATTTAAATTAATTTTATAAATATGAAATCCATTCATATTTTTAGTTTTCATTTCCATCCATCTTATCTTCTTCTTCTTCATTAAATTTTCTTATTATTACTATTATTATTTTTATTATCCTTTTACTTCTTATAATTCATTTAAAATTGTATATATTTTCTTAATTTATTTTATTAATATTATTATTATACTTATATTTCTCTCCCTCTCTAATATCAATTCTGTATTATTTTCTAATTTAATTTTGTTTTTCCTCATCCACCATTCTTAATTTTATTTTAAATTTTCTTTTAAATTGATTTATTTTTATTCTCTTCCATCCTTAAACCAATGTGATCTATTACCCTCTAAAATGGGGTTCTGAACATGAGGTTTTCCCCATGTGAGGTCAAGATATACATGAAATATTCATAATGTTCGTTTTATGTTTGTGGTAGATTTGAGTGACATGCATAGGTGATGTAAATGTCCCTAATGTGGTGAATTCCCCCAATTAAATAAAACTCGTTATATTCTTATTGTTTTATTTATTCTATTTTACCTCTCTCTAATGGTTAGTTATTTACATGATTGAGTTTAACTGATCATTAAATTGAATGACATCAAAAGAGCTGAGTCACAGTAGATGGCACATCCTAGACAAAGCTGTTCCATTAACCTTATTGAATTGAGGAGGTATAATTGAGATTTCTTAGGAATCCCTGGATTACCACAATTTATATATAAATAATATAACTTTAATCCTAAAAATTAATTTCTTATTATCAGAATGAAATCAAACCTATAATGGATAATAGTGATTGAACCCAAAAGAGAACTCAAAACCAATTCCTTTACCACTTAACTAATTCCATTTATCACTTCCTGACAGTTTAGATTATCATTTGTCACTTAATTTTTTAAGAAAATTAAAACACCCAAAATATTTATCATTTCTATCATTTAATTATTCAAAATAATAAAATAAAATAGTTTAGGAGATATATAAAAAATAAGTGAACAAAACTGAGAAGATCCTCAAGTGAAATGACCATAGTAAGCCACTATACTACACTAGGAAAATAATTTTCCTTTACCACACCCCATGATAGGAGTGCATAAAAACTAGCACCGTTTATAGGGATATTATCATAAGTTTACTTACTTTTTCTAATTTCACAATATATACAGTTCCTTATTTATTTAAAAAATAAAAAAACAAAAACAAAATTCAATTTTTAATGATGTTTTCAAATTAATAATATTCTTATTGGATAGACTACACACTAGTGAAAGAACTAATAGCTGAGTCACCCTATTCTATAGATTATTCTGTATCACTGTGGGATAGATAGATCAGTGGATCCTGGAGAAAAATTAGTAAAGAGGGGTAATTTAGGTTGTTCCACATAATATTTCAATGCGAAAGTGGTAAAACACAAACTCAAATATTATATTAATAATCTTAGAGAGGTGGGTAAGATATACAAGTCCAAATTGATTGGATAACTAAATATGTGAAAGAACCATCAGATAAATAAAAACCTAATCCAGAAGATGAGCCACTTGCATTCCCTGATTTTCCTGAGGAGGCTATGGAGGAAGGATTTACATATTAGCTACATGTTGAAGATCAAAAATAACATAATGATTTTTAGAATGAACGTGAGGAACTACATGATATCCCAATACCTTTAAAATATGTTAGATCCAAAATAATTGATTGAATACACTTCCCAATAAGTGGAATTTGAATTAATGATGGAGGAGCCTGACTACCTACATCTATCCATTGAGAATATTCTCTACAAGGCACTTAGCACTAATTAAGAGATTGCAGTTGAACCAACTAAGGTATTTGATCATTTCTCAAACTCTATTTCATTTGATTTTATTCAATCTGAATTGAGTATTAATTCTCACTTCCTTCAATTTTATGTTTCAGACAATATTTTTTTTTCCTTATAGGTGGGTGAGGAAGTTGTACATCCACCCATTGATGAACATATGGAGGACCCTGATTTTGATGACCACCTATTTGAGGATACCCATAATGCGATCCATGTTCCCGAGCCTAAGGAAATCGGAAAAGATATTTTCTTATTAAAAGTTATAAATTGCTTACAAAAAAATTACATTTTACTTGTATACATGGAAAACTAAATTTTTTTAATCGCCTTTGAGAATTCACATTATTATCCCATGCGAAGCTAGCACTAGAAGAAAAATATAATGTTGTAAATATAGAAACCAAGAAGGATAACAATTCAAAATTCATATTAACCCCACTATAAAAGATATACCTAATTGTGAAGTGGGGGGATTGGTATACTCTATCCGTGGACCATTCCTCACCAAGAAGGTTGAAGAAAATACTGGGAAATTGATATCTTTTGGTTCCAATAAAAAAAATTCATCCATCATTAGACATTGGATAACAACTAGTACTACCCTCTAGAGGGAGTAAAAATTCAGGTCTCACTCGATGGATCATACAAAGACTTATTCATTTCATAATTTTTTCGGAATTTTGATTTCAATTTCTGTTTTTGGTTGGATTCAAATTTGTATCCCACAACCTATTGTCTTTTTTGAGATTTAATGACATGGTCCTTGGGTTTTAAGGATTCATTATCTATTATAGGACCATGATGGAAGAATGAATCCCTAATAGTGAAGGAAGAAGAGGACTATGTTCAATTTCAAAAGTAATTTCACTTTTTTATTATCTTATCAACTCCCAATTTTTTTTCCAAAACATGTTTTGATCCTTAAATTAAAATTTCATCCCCACGCTTGGATTATTTTTTACTTGACATTTCTAGGAGATATACATTTCATAGGAATTTTTTGAAGCCATGTTTTAGATTTCAATGTCAATAATATTTAATGAGAAAATAGTTAATTCAATTACTAACATGATGAAATGATATTAAAATAAGGACTTATGATATAATAAAATTAATTGATTATTGTAAATGAAATTTCCCAACCATTTTTCATGCTATGAATTTATGAAATTCATGTGAATTGATTTTTATTTCTTTATCATGTATTGAGTGATTTTCATATGTTATTATCCCATTACCGAGAGGATTTCTAGACCATTTAATTCCTATTTAATTCTTAATCATGTTTCAGGAGTGACATTGGGACATATCACCATCCAATACATGCATTTGAGCTTGAATAAATTATGATTGTGGGAGAACAAATTTAAAATGATTTCAACATATTTAGATTAACAAATTATCCTAAAATAACACCTTTACATAAATCTTTGTGTATGAAGATATTAACCATGAAAGAAAATGATTGGAATTATCCATGTTTCAAACCATTTTTATACATTCCTACCATTTTATTAGAACATGCATGATATTTTAAAGTTGAAGTGAGGGGTGATGGGGGTCATGGTGGAAGGGATCATATACATGGTGTGGTTAAAATATAGGGGTTCACATTGTGGGTGATAATAAATTTTGTTTATACATTCATTATACTTTAATACTTTTCCCCTCTTGATACAAAAGAGAAAATTAAAAAAAGAATAAAAATGACTAAAAAGGTTTTATGGTTTGGGAAAACCAAAAAATAATCATTAACAGGCCTATGAATTTATCATATGTGGTTAGGTGATGGTGTTGGCACTCTATTCCTTCAAGGAGTCTAAAAAATGAAAAAATAAAATAGATTAGAAAAAAGAGGAGAAAACACATGAATAAAATAAATATTTTCCAATGTTTGAGCATTGGATCACCCAAGTTAGACCAAATACATGTCATCGCATAAGGTACTTGTGCGTGAAAACTTGGCATGCAACATGCTTACATGCCAACAATTATTTTTCCTAGGTTCCAACATTTTTTCTATAAAAAGACCATTAGGACCTTCATTTGGGTGAAAGAATTTCCCTGAAGCCTTATTGCTTCTCTGGTTTCCCTAGTGCTTTTCCCAAGTCTTCCAAAAATTTCAAAGTAGTTCTTTAACACCTAAAGTAGAGGAATTTAAGGAGGATCATATGAATTAAGTTCTTTTAGTGTTTGAAACCCACAAAACATGCACGCATAAAGTGCCCAACCTCCCTAAATTAGAAACACTTGCCCGTAACCTATTCCTCTCAAAGGAACTTGAGCACCCCACTTCCGGGAATACCTATGAATACTACTGAAGCCTTGAGTAAGGTCACGCCCATTTATTAACATCCATGGTGTTCTTCATATTGGTGATCATTACGTCCCCCAATCCTACTTGTGTTCCCATACTTGAATGCCTGTACCTACATGGGAATCCCTATTTGATTCAGCCACTCTCTTTAGCCTACAAGCCATTAAGACATCTTCATATCCATTCATGGAAATGATTATTCTTCATTGGATCCCATGTCTGAGAGGGATTCTATTGATAAATTCACCAAAACCTCATGACTTATCAAACCATTTGGAAAGGCACATCTGCATGTCTCCTATTTGGGTTTGTATATCTACAGTTGGATGTTTCTCACATTTGTTTCATAAAGGGGTTAGGATTCATGAAGTGTCTATGGGTTTGTATATTCGTAGTCACATGGACCTTTCTCCCAGGAACATTATTCGAGAGTTCCCGGTTTGGAGGATTGGGGTCTTGGTTCTGACCTCCACTTCACACCTCTAAGACCCAAAACCTTAGGTCTCTAGTAGGGATGGTATGATTCACACATGCATTCCCATTAAAGTAATGGGAATGTCTCCCTCCCCTACCGTGATCAATATTATGGCATCCATACTGGTGTAGGGACCTATTCTTTTAATTAGGAGGTTTAAAACTTGATCCTCTCTACTTCCTTCACCTTCACTTCATCCTTTCATTGGACCCATGTCGAATGTAAATTTGAGAGAGGAAAGGTTCATCGCCTCAACCACTTCTTGGGTTGACTCAACCACATCCAACATTGCAGACATAGGCACACCCTCTTCCACCAATGGAGGAGGAAAAGTGTGTGTTCCTTTGTGGAATCTTTGACATCCTCTTGTTTATAACACCAAGCATGACTCACATGGGTTTAGAGATTTTTCATGATCACATTTTCACAAGCACATGAACTATGAGAGGTCTTATTCCTATTCAAACTGAGATATGTAGGAAGCCTTCCTAGGGTCCGAGTTGATTAGATGTATTCAATTGGAATCAGACCCTAATTCAAATAATCTAGGAATCCTCCTTGGTAATAAGCCCCAATTTAAACACTCAAATCACCAAGGCATCATTCTTAGGTGGTAATCC
Organism: Viscum album; assembly: GCA_963277665.1. Lineage (NCBI taxonomy): Eukaryota > Viridiplantae > Streptophyta > Magnoliopsida > Santalales > Viscaceae > Viscum > Viscum album. Next base: position 1,594,425,803 of record OY728120.1, read on the forward strand.
AAAAGTCATTTCTCTCAAATGACTATACAGTCCTATGAGAGTTATCTAACTACTTGGGTTTTTATTCCCATCTAAATGGGATATGTAAGAAGCCTCCCCAATGTTAAAACCTGAAACATAAAATCAACCACGTTCTTCATATGCCATATTTCTAACAGGGTATAATTTTTCATGGTAACCCATATCCTTTCCATGTTCCTTGGGATTCTTCAGCATAATTCCACAGCAAACATTGACTAAGAACCTTTCACTTAGATTTCATTACCATATGACATTAAACTATATGATTGGGTCCTTATCACATGACCTTAAAATGTATGATGTGTCCCATTAAGTGGTGCTGAACTATGAGGGTTCATATTCCTTTCAAAAGGATACATAGGTAGCCCATTTTATGGGTACGATCCCGATATCAAAACAAACCTTTGTCTCCCAGGATGACAATAATTTCCAGAGTTCCTCACTAAGTGGCTTAAAAATGAGTATAATCATAACAATGATTAAAAGAATCAATAAATGGTACATACGAGGATACCTTTGATAGAGAAATTTAAATACATATGGATATCTCAATTAATGAAGAACCTCGAATACATACAGATTATCCTAAATTTAACAAATGTTAATAAGTGGATGAAAATTTGAAGGGAAACTTATGTTATAATTAGTGAATTAACAAGGATTCAAGAAAATATCTTAAATTTATAATGAGATTCCAGGAGTAGTTAATAATTCCACCCAAAAGGGTGTGATGAGTCCAACCTCCCATCCTCTCAACCAATTCTTGTAATTTAAGAACCATAATGTTCAAACATAACGAATTCCTACCTTTGGAGAGTAGGTCCCTTTTGGATAAAGAACTATTGGATGTTTCTTATTCCATGAATTAAACCCATGGAAACCACCTAGATTCAATGATTCTTAAACTAGAACTCACATTTTAAAGAACAGTGAAAAAAATGGTAAAACCGACCTGAACCCTCACAAGATTATAATGTTACCCACCAGTCAGGCCCCTATCAATTGATAAAGGAAGGATAGACAAAGGAATCAATATTGCATGTATCCATGTAAAAGATGTTTCTTTAATATATTTTGATTTTGATTAATGTTTTCTCACATAACTCCCTTCACTCAAAAACAGATTCCTTCTAGTTTTCACCCATGAATATCCTGAACATTCCCCAAGCTGGATCATCATATGTCAGAAGGATGTCATCACCATCTCAATGCCTTCAACGTTGGGTTACCAATGTGATGGTAAGGGAGTACTGTTGGTATGGTACTATCCTGGCCTTGGAGGATACTCGATAGTATATCCAGGTTAATAACACCCCTCGATTGTCCGGGAAACGATGATAGATTGTCATGAATGAGATAGTTCCAACCACCGTATTCAACAGTTTCTGATCTATATGCCTTGAATGAGACAACTATTCCTTGCCATACTATAGGGAGGTTGATTAATAGGTCACTCAGGGCCACAATTCAATGATGTAGGGGTCCTTCCCAAGAACTTCCACAAACAATCACTGCCAGCAGAATCGTGCAGCAGTGAACCCCCAACATGATGGGGGTGTGGCCTCTGGATGCTCTCCCATTTCTCTCAGACCCAAGAATTCAAGGCGAACTATCAGAGACAATTTCTAGTCCATAGGGATTAGGTTATTAACTTTTCCACTTAGGAGAAGTCCATCAACCTAACTTGATGGAAAACAACTTGTGGGCACATACACGCATTTGCGGTAATTCTACTGCCCAGCAAACTAGTCTGTCAGTGACCCACCAATACCTCCATGTGAATTCGGTGGAGTATCTTGTGCAGCAACATGCACCCATTTACAAATTATCATCCAGTCACCAAGCCTTTTGGACTGCATTTATGGAAGCCTGCCAATAAAATGTGGTGGAAACTAATAAATAGAAAGTCACACCTGCTTATAATCACCAATTATGACAACAGTCTCATCTTCTAGTATTGAGATAAGTCCTTCAACCGTGCCTGATGGAAAATATCAAGTAGGTACATACACCTACTAGTATTCGTCAATTCAGCCAACAGTCTCATTTGGCAGCACCTAGAGATGTCAGTTGGAAAGCTCCGACGAAAAATCTGGGCCAGACTCAACTCTATGCCCCCATTCATAAGTACAGTCAGTATCCAATGATAGGAAAAGGAGGACATGAGAAGGCACATACACCAACTATTGATACATAATGAACATATATTCCCATTCCAGCCACTAAATTCACGAAATACATCTTATTAATTGTGAAAGGGAATAAAAAATTTCAAACCCATATTCTAGAACCATGCTCGAATATCATAACAAAAACATCATCAGTACAAGGGGTTAAAAAAATAAATCTATCCCCAAACCTGGGATGACACATCGACATGAAATCCTAGAGCTGATACATACCTCTGCTTCAGTCGAGGAGGGTTATGAGGCATACGCCCCCATATAATACAGACAAGAGGATCAAGACTATACACCCTTTCCAATTGGAATTAATCGGTCCGTTCTGATAACCACTCCATGTCATGCACATACAGCTAACCATGATAACCATTTCCCCCAACAAGTAGCCCCAACTATGTGTAAAAGAGTATCCATGAAGTAGTCTCTCCAAACACTGTTGGAGAAGTAAAACCCAATAGGCTATCTAGATTCTACTAATGATGGAGTTCATGAAGCCCTCAGACATTTATCTATTGCAGCTCATGATCCTACCCTCTCATAAAAATATTATGGGAGTAGTAGAAGTAATTATGAATTTCTTAATCAGACACTTCATCATGAAATCTTTCTTCATAAAATTCAGGCCATCTAGAGAGCCTATCTCCAGATGAGAGCCACAGAAATCCTCCATGTGGATAGAAGACCAAGGAGAAAGAGGATGTATCCCATTATGTAATCCAACAAAGTTATCCTCCTCATGATTTAGTTAATTGTGAATGTTATCTCTATAGTATTATTTCGCATTGTCAAGGTCATTATATAATTGACAATTTAGTAATGCAAAATCTCTCTTATCTAGAGGCACTTTTAAACACAAGGCCAGTAATGTCTGATACTTTATCATTAATGGGTGAAATAATTTCATAACCAGAATACATATTAAGGGAGTGTTCATTCTCTAAACCTCCTTTAGGTCATTTTCCTTCTAATACAGTATAGAAAAAAATGTCTGATTCCATTGTTTTTAATAAAACAATCAATAAGAAACCACTTTGGTCAGAACATGTGGAGAAACCTATGATGAATGATTATGAAGATATGTTAAACATGAGAAAAAATTTCATAAATGAGAAGTAACAGTATTGTTCATTCTTTTGGACAATTATCAATACAGCATTCCAGAATCGATGGCAGAATACTGAATTCATGATGTCTACATCAACTTATGGAAGACTCATCATCATTTTAAAACTAAATTATTACCATATGATAAATATCAAAATCATTTAAAGGTAATAGAAAGGTTGCAATGCCAAATAAATTTGACATCTCTCTCAGTTTCCCAACACCCCATCGATGAAAAGAAGAAGAGAACACATCTGTATGACTGCCACAATGCTTTAAAGAGACTACACCAGTTAATTTATGATACTCTGTCTTGTGTTTGTATCAAAGGATGGGGTGAACATGGAGTATTTAATTTTACTACAGTCCAGAATCATTAATTCCTTCCAAAAGTGGTCCCATGGAATGTTATTACCCACTACTGGCTACAATCAATAGATTTTGTATATAATAAAATGTATGCTCAAGAACTAGCATCAACTAACTCTCATCAGAGTCAGGCCCAAAGAAAATAAGATTTTGATTTAATTTTGCATAAGTATATGAGAATCTTCAGTAGGCCCCTCGCCTAGAGGATGTCAGCTATCAAAAAACACAAATCTCTAAAATAGAACAATGATCATCCAAAATATGTTATTTGAGTGGTTCTCAGATAATTCACCTATCTAATTTCCAAACCAAAATTTGAAAAATCAGAAGAGTAGCTACACAAATCTCATGAATATAAGTTCAAGAGCCACCCCAACATATAGGGATAGGGGCTTTTTGAATCCAAACATAAAATCAATTAAACAGAATTTAAATTCTTGATTATGTAGAATAGAAATAGCCCCAGCCTACAAGGTTAGGCGATTTTTCACATCTACAATCCTCTAGTAAACAAAATTCAGTTTTCTCTCGATTAGGGGTGAATCTTCCAAATGAATGCACAATTGAAATATACAAGGATTCCCTTCAGGTTACTTCTATCCAAACAGTTATCGAGAATTCACCATATAGGATAACAGAGTATCATGGAAGATACAAAAAGTGACAATCTTACAAATATATAGAAATAATGCCATCAATGCATTATGCATCAGCAAATGTCATTAACACCATTGCAGAAGATCCTCTAGAAAATGATTCTAGTTTTGGGGAAATATAATATGAAGTTATTATTCATAATATAGTAATTACTGAACCTAATGATGAGGGTGTGGATACCCAAAATCATAGGCTTACCTAGAATCTAGGAAAGCACTCAAATAATCAACTCTCACCCCTTCTAGAGGTATCTAACAAGGGGAAAGGTAAAATTCAGATCACTTCTCACTTTTCCACTGGATAAGGTCAATATATTTCACTTCAATAATTATTTTCACAATAATAAGAGAGGATCAAGGTGTTTAAAAGAGTCAATACTAAGTTACATTGATGTCTCATTTATGGTAGACATACACCCCAAGCATATCATCAACATGCACATCATGTTTGATCTCCTTAGAAAATAGGACTTTTGATAACTACAGAAGCAGAAAATGAATTCCTTTTATTGGGTACACAACTAGGGAATGATCAAACGCATCCTTATAGGGTTGTTCCCATGGGTTATCCATCATAGATACCAGGACCACCATAAGTAGTTTTTCCGTCTATTTCACCAATTCACACTCTAGATACTATACCTGTATAGGTTACAGCTCACCCAAATAATCCTTAAATTCTTATGAACACAATTTAGGCATTAAAAACTCGATTGGATGCTATGAAAGAATGGTGTGCGCCATTTCAGCTAGAAGAGGGAGCTTACCCTGAGTTGGAGGATTCGATTCCTCCCCCACCAAAAATTTTGAATACTATATTCCCTATATTTAATGGTTCGAATGATCCATAGAAACACTTCATGTATTTCATTTATCATTTTATCCAATGACGGGGAATCTTCAAAAACAAGAATTTGTAATGATTAGGTTCTCTGTGCAATCATTACAGGGACAGAATTTTGTTTGGAATAAAAATTTACAATCTCTATCAATTACTAGATGGGAAGATCTCAGTCAGAAATTTCTTCTTCAATTCAATTAAACAGTGCCAAAGACAAAAAAATTACCATATCAATTGAAAACAAAGGGAAAATGGAATAGCCTCATATTTCATTGCTCAATGGAAAGAATTACCATAATCATTAAATCTTTTACTCCCACAAGAAGAGTTGCTGCCAAATTTTCTAGAAAATCTGCATGATGAGTTACATACACCACTGATCCCTAAGAAATACGTAGAAGGGTGTCGAGACCATGCTTAAATTTACCAACAGGTGGTGGATTCAATTGTAGAAACAAAATATAATGTTTGTATAATTCCATCAGCTCTGTAATGGAGAATAGGGAAAGAAGATGTTGATACATTCGCACTCAAGCATGCACATGTACTTAATTCCACTTCAAAACATTCCTCATATCAAAGGAATCCACCTCCCGAGTGTCAGCAGCAATGAACGCCTCATTAATATTATTAAGGAGATCAATGATGGAAATAGTTTTTGGAGTTAAGGAAGAATTTTTATTCTTTATGTAATGAATTGGTTCCCGGTTACATAATCTTTGCTTTGGAAAAAAATTTGGTTCTGTTTCCAAGGCCAAGGAAACCAAAAAAAGTGGGATATGAAGATCTTCCAAATTATTGTACCTTTCACTAGATTTTGGGGAAACCCATTTAAGAGTGTTTCATTTTTAAGGACCTCTAGAAAAAAATGGTAGATTCTAGATAAGTGAAATTGAAAATTTTATCATCCCAAGTTGTATGTGTTACTACTACTGATCCAGAGGAAGAAAGCGAATGGCTGGAAGACAAAGGTAAAAATTCAATGAAATATGATGATTTGATGATTAGTAAAATGATCAACTAAACTGATTTAATTATAAGAACATAATTGAAAAAAATATACTATGTATTATGCCACTCCATCCACAACAAGACCACATTCATCAAAAGGTAAATCCTCAATGAAGGAACATGATCAAAAGGATATAGTTGTTAGAAGAAGACGTTCTCACGCGAAGAAAAAAGTTTTCCTTTAAATTAGAAGATACCATGCCATATGTTTCAAAAGAATTAGAAATTCCCAATGAAAAGACACAATCAAAACTGTCCTTTCAAGTTGAATCATCATCAGATGAAAAATTTATTTGTGGTTCTATTAGCATTATCCACTTATCGGATCCCTATGTCGATAATAATTCTGATTATAATGAGCATGAGTTCTCTATACCTAATACGGGAACTATTAGAGGAATCCATGGTCGATGATACTAGGGAATACATGGGTATTCTAGAAGCCATTATTTTAATACTACCCCTGCTCAAACCATATATTTAGTGGAAACTCATGGAAGAGCCCTTTAGAAGGATCAATAAGAATAATGATATTTTTACACGCATGAATGGTTTGATCCTGACATGATTATTTTGTAGGATTGATTCGTTGTTAAACCATATTTATCTCATAAGGTAGATAGACCATGTATTTATAATCTACCAAATCTAGGAGTATTTCCAGCTTCTTTCTCTGACACTGAGTACTTCTACATTTGGAGCGTCAAATTCCATGGTACCTACAAAACTGCATCTCTATGACGGGAAATGCATACCTCTGAACCAAAAGTATAATGTTTTAAAACACATGGACCGTTTACTGTCTAATTTTTTTATTTTTTATACATTTAATTTGTCAAAAGATCTTCAAGTAGCACTTATTGAGGATTTGTCAAGTCCTCAAGATTTTTAAATCGATGTTGTTACTGCCGAGGTCTACCGTATAGAGAATGATCCTACAAAATGTCATGCAGTTATATATTTTACAGATGATGACTAAGATGATGTTTTACATAGATATATTTGGTCCTTTTATCTATCTCACAGGGTCAATGATAGAGACATGCAATGATCCTTCATTAATAATGTCTTAGAATTCAACATCATTCCTGTTTGTACACTTCGTCGATTGAGCCTCACTAAATCTGATTTATCTCCATCCAATTTAATGTTGTAAGGTTATGATAAGAATGAGAATGAACCACTGGGAAACATTACACTCATAACTCTATTTGGAGATCTTGTGTCTAATTCATTTTTTGTGGTTGTCTGTCAAGACATAGGCTTTAACATTCTTCTTGGAAGGCCTTGGATAGATCAACATGCAGCCATACCTTCTTCGTACCCGCAATGTCTCAAGTAATGTTTCAATGGTCAAATTGGAACATTTTATGGTGACAAGGCTCTATTCAAATCATGTGAATCTCAATACGTTGAGGAAGAACTATATCACACAAATGGAACAAGGTCTGTGATAAAGAAGGTAACCAGAGTCAATGCTTCAAATGGTCTGGAAAAGAACCCAAAAAACCATTCAAACATTTGATTATAAATTATGTGTTGCCTATCAATCAAATTTAAAGGATAAAACCAAATATGAAAACTCATATGATGACTTCCATAATGTGAATTGTGGAAATTGAGCCTAACATCATGGGAGAAATTGTATATTCACAAAGAAGTGGTGAAATCTTAAATTGATATGTCTTCATTTCGTACACCGAACATCAAAAAGTCTCTACTTCATCAATCATACTACAAGAAGTTGTTTCAATTCTAACGGAAGACAAGGATGTTTATTAACAACTCATCATATCCTCTTCAATTCTATAGAAAGACCCTTCATCATTAGTAGGATCAAATATTGTGGCCTCTTCATCAGGATGTTCAAATACTAACTTCTCCCATAAATATGAATTTTTTTCTTCATCACCTACTATGAAAGTAGAAGAAAAATAAGTGACACATAATGAATTAGAAGAATAAGATCTCAAGTATGCTCTTCCATCTATTGAGGAAGGTGTATCTTCTATGGTAGATGATATCAATGAAATGAATCTAGGTATATAATAAAATCCTCACCCCTCTCAAATTAGTGTGGCCATGACTTCTAAAGGGAAATAAGTGTATAATTCATTTCTAAAGAAACATGAAGATATATTTTCTTGGAATTGTATAAATATTCCATGTCTTAATCCCATTATAGTCACTCATCATTTGGGTTTTCCATACGAACATCGAAGACACAAAGAGTAAGAAAGAAGAACGCACCCAACTCATGCCACTAAAATTGAAGTTAAAGTTGATATGCTTATCAAGTCTATCTCTGTCAGGGAGTTTCAATATCCAAAATGGCTGGTCAATATTGTCCCATTAAAAAAAGAATGGTTAAATCATAGTTTTCATTGATTTTAGAGATATTAACCGAAATTGTAGTAATGATTACTTTATAGCTCCAATCACAGAACATTTAATTGATGCAATAGCTGGCTATGAAGCTCTTTCTGTCATGGATGGATACTATGGGTATAAAAAAATCTTCCTGGAACTTGAGGATGAAGTGTCTACATCTTTCAAAGAACCACATGGTGTTTTTTTTCTATTGGGTAATGTCAATTAGCTTAAAGTATGTAGGTGAAATGTATCAATGTTCCATGAAAAATATCTTCAAACCCTTGTTATGAAAAATTTTCTAATGTTATGTGGATGATCTGTTAGTTAAATCCAAAAAAAAATTATGATTTCATGGCTGATCTGGAGACCATATTCAATAAACATTAAAAATATAGTTTGAAGACAAACTCCTTCAAATGTGCTTTCTAGGTAACCTTAGGAAATTTCCTCATCTTCGTTGTACTCCCTCATGAAATCAATGTTCATCTTGAGAAAACAAAAGCAATAATTTGAAAGTTAACTCCTCGAAATTTGAAATAATTAAGAGGATATTAAGGACGCTTAGCCTATATTCAATGATTCATCCTGAATTTGGAAGGTAAGTGTTTTCCCTTTACTATATTAATGAAAAAAATATCCACCTATCAATTGAATGACGACTACCAAGAGGCATTTGATACCCCCATGAAATATATTTTGATTCCACCAGTATTAATTAAATCTGTGGAAGGAAGACCACTTATTCTCTTTGAGACAGCTTTAGAGCAATCACTAGGTTCCTTCCTTGTCCAAAAGAATGATGCTGGGAATGAAAATAGCCTTTATTATCTCAGCTGAACAATGCATGACACAAAGACTCGATATTCAGGTATCGAAAAGTGATGTCTGGAATTAGTCATTGTAGTTTAGAAATTGAGGCACTACAGGCAACATCCTGAGGTATAATTGGTGTCTTGAAATAACCCAATGAAATTTATCTAGAGACCTCATATTTATACAGGGTGTTTGGAACAGTGGGAAGTTATTTTGAAACAATTTGATATCGATTTTATGCCTAAAAATGCAATAATGGCCAAGATTTGGCTGACTTCATTTTTGAAAATACATCTGAGGAAGATACATAATTGAATATTGAAATTCCTAAATTAAATTTATTCTCTGCTCATGATAGATCCAAAAAATGGAAAATGTACTTTGATGGTGCCTCGAGAAGTCCAATAGGGAAGATAATGGATAACCCTAAACTCAACAAAGATGGGTTAGGAATTGTTCTTATCTCCCTAGAAAATGTAGTGATTCATTATTACTTTCTATTATCTAAGGTGGTACCAACAATGAGGTAAAATATCATGCTCTCATCATAGGCCTAGAATTGGCACTTCAGGTACAAGTGAATCACCTGAAAGTAAAAGGATATTTGGAGTTGGTAATCAAACAAATGAATGGGGATTTTGATTTCAGAAAATAAGAGTTCATCCCTTTTTTGAGATTATGTCATAGGGTTAACTACTGAGTTTCCCTCAGAGATGATATTTTCTTATGTCCCGCAATCACAAAATGCACAAGCTGATGCATTGGCTAATGCAGCTACAGCCCTAGCAGATCCAAATCAGGATGAGACAATCATAAGTATTTCCCATCTATGTGGTCTCACCTTTTGTTCAAACAATAATGGTGGAAATTAATGAAATTTTCCCTACTTCTGAACAATATGTTCATACCACAAGATGGATGAAACCCATCATGGAATATCTTTAAAATAGAGTAATTATGCTATGTATATACAAAAACATAGATCTGATGATGGGTGGCCAATTTTACTCTTTACGAGATCCCAAGTCACCAGATGATCCTCTGCAAATGTTGCTTTGATGGAATTTTCTTCAAGTGTATGGATGGAGAAGAAATTTCATCTGTTATGAAATAAGTACATTCAGGAGCTTATGGTGCTCACCAGTCTGGGCATAACATTCTTATCAAATCTGAAAGCATGGATACTTCTAGCCTTAATTGATGTAGGATTGAAAAAATTTTACCAAGATATGTCTTCCCTGCCAAGTGCATGCAAACTTCATCCATCAACCCCCAGATTTTCTACATTAAAATAAATACTCTTGGCCCTTTTCCACATGGGGGATGGATGTAGTAGGGCCTTATCCTATAGATATGGCTAAACGATTCAAGTATATTTTTGCAGCTACTAACATCATCTCAAAATGGGATGAGGTAATACCTCTCAAAGAAATCAGATCCAAAAGCATTGTTAGTTTTGTCAAAACTCAAATCAACCCCATATATGGTGCCCCTCATACTATATTGATGGAAAATGGCACCAATTTCTGTTCTATTGAGGTAAAGAAGCTATATTAGGAGCATAATATCAAATTCAACCATTCACCTTGCAATCATGTAATTACTAATGGGAAAATAGAGGACTTCAATAAGACCCTATCAAATATACTCCAAAAGATGGTTGATAGAGATAAGAAATCATGGCCTGATAAAGATTTTCATGATTTATGGCCATATCGGACTACTACATGTACTGCCAATCAGGCTACCCCATATTTATTGGTGTATGGAACATAAGCCATTTTTCCAATTTAAATTCAATTGCCTTAATTCAGAGTTCCTATCTTTGATCATATGTCAACAGATGAGAAGTATCAGAAATGATTTGATGATTTGAAATGATTATACAAAAAAATATTGCATACTTTGAATCATTTAGATATCTATCAGAACAGAATAGCACAAGCCTTTAACAAGAAAGTTCACCTCCATTCATTTATTCATGGAGAATTGGTATTAGTCCTCAGGACTCCAGTGATACAAGGAAAGAAACCTCCAAATCTTGAGCCAGTGTTGGAAGGACCTTATTCTATACGTAAGGTCTACTCAAATGGAGCTTATGCCTTAATCTAAATGGATGGAGAGCTTATCACAACTCCAACCAATATGAGATTATTGAAGAAATACATTGTGTAAGTGCACAATATGTCCTAGCTGCATGAATCTAAACTACACAACATAAGGTCCCATTTTCAAAACATTAAACTGCATAACACCCATAAGCATCCATGTTGCATGCCGATAAATGGCGTAGCATCTTTGTACTTGTCACACGATGTTAAACTGGATGACATCATTTCTCCTCATTATATAACATGAAACTATATAGTTAACGTCTTCTCTATTTGACAATGAGAGCTTCTATATGCAAGAATCATTAACGTCATTTCTACTCATGAGTGGCACATGAGTTCCATTCCTCTATAAGTATTAATTCGAAACAACATAGGGGCTTCATTTCAAGAACTATGTGTTGCTTGATTCACATCTATATGAGATATGTAAAGACACCGGGATCTCCAATATAAGGCCCATCCGAAACAACAAAAAAAATTATTTACCTTTTCTCCTCCTTTATATGAACCAGATCTGTAAAGAGTTCTCTTTTATGATACTTGACTTGATTATTATACAATATTGCGTCTTAAATTAAAATAATTCCTCTAGAATGTGTTTTATTCCCCCGTCTCCCACATCAAACATGATTGGTGTGATTAAATATTGTTCAATAACTACTTTTGGCTAGATTCTCATCCATATGAGATACGTAGAGACTCCTAGATCTCCAATCTTGGGCCAAGACATGATAAAAAAAACCCCTTTATTCCCTATGTAAGAATCAAACCTGCATAGGTAATGCTTAAAGAACTATGTATGTATTGATTCTCATCCATATGAGATACGTAGTGACACATGTGTTTAATTCCTTGGTACAGCCACAATATTCCCTTTTAATGTCATAATCATTTCATGACCTCACTACAGGACTCTAAACTACGCTACATTTTAATGATTCAAAGGAAACAAATAATGTCCCCATTTTTTCATATGAGTCATATCTATGTAAAGGACTTCAAACTCATGGCATATATTGATTCAAATATTTCTCATGTTCATTTAACATAACCCCTATACATATTTCACACTCTTAATCATCAATATTTTTAGATCATCAAAATGTTTTTTATTGTTTATGGTGATAGTGTCACGGATATCTGAGAGCTATTTTTCTGGACTATGTAGTATGTAACACCACAAGAATTCAGAGTATGTTATTTCTTCAAAGTAATTCAATAACTTTCACTACACGCAACACCAAGTTCTAGCGCACAATGACTTACCAAACAAGCCATTCAAAAGTGGTTATGGATAGTATTAACTGAATTTTTAACTTTATATAATCGTTATAATTTTAGAATCCATATTATGAGTTTCTTAGACATAATGTAAGAATAAATACATTTTTTTCAGATAAAATAAGTATTTTTCAAAAAATGAAATTTTACCGCCTTTTAATGGAGAAGCATTTTTAAATCCAATATTTGAAACCTTTATATATTCAATTTGACAAAATAAACTTCTTCTTTATAATAAGTATATAAGAACTTAGTTTCAATAATGTTTTGGTGTTTTTCTGATAACTTTCATATTTGGGTGAATAGTGAAAAATAATATATTTTAACTGAAAACTACTTTTTAAATCAAAATAATTTATATTGATAAATTATAAATTTTAATGGTATGGAAGTATAAATAGATTATATTTTTACAATTTAATCCAATTATGGTCATTGTATATAATTTCACTCTAAAATTGGACATAAACAAGTGTCAAACTTTTAATAGTTATTAAAAATACGCCTTTTGGTTTTAATAGCGGGAATTAATTTTAAATTAACAAAAGAAACATTAATATATTGAATTTAATAAAATAGAATTCATTTTTAGATTTTTAATATCGAAATTATCTTAGGGTGAAATTTTGGTGATTTTCTGAAAACATTCATATTTTGATGAATAATGAAAATTACTAAATTTTAATTAAAAACAACTTTTTCAATCGAAATAATTATTAGTGATAAATTATGAATTTTAGTGATTTTAAAGTATAATTAGATTATAATTTTAATATTTAATCTAATTTTGGTCATTGTACATAATTTCATATTTAAAATTCACATAAGAAAGTGACAATCTTTTGACAGTTATTATTTGTTAAAAACACGCTTTTTGTTTCGACAACATGAATTAATTTTTTAATTAATTTCTGCCACTTAAGTGTTTTGAATTTAGAAAAATGGATTCCATATTTATAATCATGAGGTAAAAAATTTTTAAATAGGTAACTTTTATTTTTATCCATTTTGAATAATTATTTCAGTAAATATTTTATTTACCATGGTTAAAGGTAAATCCGGTAAATAAGGGTAAACAAATAATATTACAATAATACTAAATTACCCGAAAAAGTGTCCTAACCCTATTTTTTGATACATGTACGACCATGGGCATCTTTGGGTCGATTTTGGGACCCCATGGAGCCACTTGTAAGTGATAATGACATTTTAAATTAATTAAGTTAAAGTAAATGCAAAAATGACATAAGCATATATCTTTTATAAAAACAAATTTACATAGTGTTATATATGTGGGATTTTAGACTATAAATATTAATTTGAAAGATAAAGTGATTTCCTACAAAATTGTATTTTATTTATAATTTTTAGACTTTGAATAATTAAATTTATGTATTACACAATAATGACGCCGTATTTTCCTTATGAATGCAAGAATCAAATAATTGGTATTATAAATGTTAAAATAAATATAATTTAAAAGTTTTGATGACATACATGTATTTTATTGGTTAAAGTAACATGATATTATTTCTAAAATGAAATTTCTTCTAATTAAAAATGTTGATATGACTTTATCAAAAATAAGTTATTAAATAGTGTCAAAATTGAAATAAAAGAATGTTTTTGAAAAATATTATATTAATAATTTATATTCTATTCCTAAAATTCTATGGCTCGGGGAAAAGACTTATATAATTATTGGTGTATCATTAATGGACCACTTGGTGGTCTCTTGGATATATATAGTATGTTTATGGACTATATAATATTAAAATACAAAGTGACAATGTAACACCCCGAGATTTTATGAAAAATATTTTTTTTAATTTCATTAATGTCTTGTGTTGTACGCTACACCAAAAGGAGCTTTCACAACACACATCTATGACCTGGCTTGAATTACATGCAATCGCGACCTTCCACGATAGCGTGTGTTGTACGCAACACCAAGTTTCACTAAACAACGATATGCTATTAAAATATTATTAAAACTAGCAATTATGAATAGTAATAACCACTTTTTGAAATTTTGTAAATTTTATTTTTCAAAATGGAATTCATTTTTGGATTCGAAATATTGAAATTATCTTAGGGTGAAATTTTGGTAATTTTCGGATAACTTTCATATTTTGATGAATAGTGGAAATTACTAAATTTTAATTAAAAACAACTTTTTCAATCGAAATTATTAATAGTGATAAATTATTAATTTGAGTGCTTTTAAAGTATATTTAGAATATATTTTTACAATTTAATAAAATGATGGTCATTGGATGTAATTTCACATTTAAACCAGTTATAAACAAGTTTCAATCTTTTGATGGCTATTATCTCTTAAAAACACGCTATTTGTTTTGATGACGGGAGTTAATTTTTAAATTAGTTAATGCAACTGATATGTTTTGAATTTGGTAGAATAGACATCATTTTTGAGTCCATAATATCAAATATATCTTAGTCTTAATTTTTGGTATTTTTCTGAAAACTTTCAATTTTTGATGAATAGTGAAACCACTAAGTGGTAGTTAAAAAAACTAAATTGTTCATGAAACATAATTTTACCGCTTCTGTGAGTGGAATTTCAAAAATCCGAGAGACACGGTTGATGTCAATAAGTAAAATGTGGTTCAATGAGATGAAAATAATATTTTGGTGAATAGTAACTTTTTACTTTTTTTACCGCAGTTAATAGTAAATAGGGTAACTAAGGGTAAATATGATATTACTATTACCCTAACACATGTCCTAATTCTATTGGAAAAGTGTAATTCGACCAAAAACAACCTTATGAATATAATATGAACATTTAGGTCCACTTGGATTAGATTATGACATTTAATATTATTTTATTTAATGAATAGTTAAAATAGTTAAAATCAAAGTTTAATAACTAAACCATTTTTAATATGGGCTTATACATAAGATAAATTCGACTATAAATATTCATTAGAAAGATAAAACGATTTCCTACATAATGATATTTTATTTATAATTTTTAGACTTTAAATAAATTAATTTATTTATGACACAACGATGATGCAGTAATTACCCTTTTAAGGAAATGTTAACATAATTGATGTTATAAATGATCAAATAAATGTAATTTTATACTTTTTATGAATTAAAATAATTTTCTCAGTTACTATGATATATTATTGTTGATTTAATCAACTTGGTTCGAACATATAAGTTTGTTATGACTTTCACAAAAATCATATATCAAATAGTGTCAAAATTGACACAAAATAGTTTTTAAATCAAATATTATATTATTAATTGTTATTTTATTCCTAAAAATCTAAGGTTCGGCCAAATGACTTAGATAAGGATATATATATTAATAATAAACAACTTGGGGTTCGTTTGGCATGTTATAGTAAGTGTATTAACCATATAGTGTAAGAAGACAAAAAGTCACGGTAAAATTTAAATTATTTAACTTAGAGTTAAATCTAATTGATAAGGTTAAAATAATAACATAAACATGTCCAAATCCTATTGGTTGATAGGCTTTCGACCCATACCCTCTTTAATTTCGAAATAAGACACTTTGGAACCATTATATACCGATTTTGACTTTAATATAAAATAATATTTTGAGATATTCCTAAGGTGCCCCTCTCCTCCCTTATAAAAGGGAACCTCCTCCCCCTCCTCCTCACACCAATTTGAGCACTCAAGCTCGGCCAAACCCTGCCAAAATACCTTCTCCACTTCCCTAGAATAATCCTAGAGGTCCTGATATTCTTCAAAGACCAATTTTAGTGCCCTAAAAGAAGGTCTCAAAGAAGCACTTCAAAGAAGAGGTAATGTCTCTTACCGATTCTTTCATCTTTATTTCTTCTTCCACTTATTATTCTTTATTTGTTTCATTATGAAGTAATAACATCAGTATCACTCATATACTGATATGTTATTATAAGTATTAAACAACCCTATTTCACCATCTATCCATCCTACGGAAAACGAAATCACCGCGCGTGCGTACGTACGGAATACCGTCTCCACGCCGTGGTGTAATCTATTTTCTGCCACCACCTTGGTTGGATGGGTATAATGGTGTAATGAGTTACTATATATGATTATTATAAATTGATATTGACACTGGAATAGTATACATAAACTTCAACACAAGTTCACGATCATGAGAATGATATCATCGCTCGTGCGTACGTACGGAATACCGTCTCCACGACGCGATGAGATTCATTCTCCACTTTAACCATTCATGAATGAATATAAAGTATATATAATAAGTAATCATGAAATATATGAAATAATAATGATACTGGATTTATGTGTATATATATGAATTTCATCTACTTAATTCCGTTCAACTCAATAAGGAAACGAAAACAACGTTCATGCGTACGTACGGACTACCGTCTCCATGAACGGTGTATTTCATTTCATTTATCTATCTATTATATATATATATACTGAACATATATGATATATAAATCATGTTTTATATTCTGGAAGTAATTAAATCATGATATACATAATAATAATGTCAAGAACTACAAGTCCAAACACCCATGACAAATGAATCGATTTTACCCAAAACACTCTTTAACATGGAATATACAAAATAACGGTTACAATAAAGTCATAAGTGACCCATATATGATATAATAACAATGAGTATGATTATTTAATAAGTCAATGACATTATTTAAATCATTATACAGGAGGTTCGGACACTTACGAAGCAAATCGAGCCTAAGGTAAGGGAAATATCACAATTTCATTTTTATCCGAGTTTGTTTATACTTTGGTATTTACTGGGGTGTATTTTATCATCCACATCCATGTTCCCTCAATATGTAATTTTGTTTCCATCCACTTACAATATTTTAAATCCAATTTTACCCTTCGGTGAGTTTTTAGTAAATAATATGAAGGAAATCTTTTGTCGTTTTTTCGTACGAGGTACTATTTTTTTGAATTTTCCAACAAAAGTACGAAGAATGTTTTTTTTAACTTATACGACATGAATGGATTTTTAAAACATTATTTCCAAGAAGAATCCTTTATAAGTTTTCATGTTTATTTTTAATCATCTTCTTTTAGTTTATAATTTTACGACATGTTAAGAAAGGAAAAGTGTTTTTGAAGTAGAAAGGATATTTTCCTCAAGAATGAAGTTCAAGTGTTTTATCAAAATTATTTTCCATCTAAGATAATAAACGGTTCTATTTTTGTCCCTATTATTTCATTGATTTGATTATGTTGTGATGGAATTATTTTTATGAATTCCTTTATCTTATAAGAATTGTTTTATGATGTCATGTTGTTTATGAATCCCATTTTTACTACATGGGTTATGCAATGATGTATGATTTATGATTTTGTGGAAAACATAAGAATGGTATCATTATGAGATGGGTGGGACCTACATCTCCCTCCAATGCATTGGGTAAAGATTTTATATCTCATGAGATGGACATGGCTGGAATGGTAGGTTATACCGGTTCAGTGAAATAGGACTGAAATGAGGGTGACTCGGTTCAGAAAGGGACTTTGTCCACTAAGATAGTCTTGGCAATGAGTCTTGACTGACAAGAAATGATTCTCTATGATTATGTGTGAATGCCACAAAGTTTCATGTTTTAAGTTATGATTATTGTGATTTCATTTCACTACTATGATTTATCCCATGTTATGAAATTATGCTCTCTTTTGCAGGTTAAGTTTTCCAAAATGTTATGTTCTTATGAAAATGATGTGATTGATATTTCTTTTGTTTACCCTTACTGAGCATTTGAGCTCACCCTTTTTTGTATGTTTTCTTTTCCCCAGGATATAAAGAAAGGTTTTAGGTATAATAAAAAGGAAGATCTTTATGGGAGATGTTGAAGATCATTCACCAGGATTAGAGGATTATATTCCGAGTTTCCAAAGACACTAAACTATTACGGTCCTTGTGTGTGTGTTTTTGTTATGTACTAAGTATTCCACAAATGTAATGTAATTTCAATGTACGTCAAGCTTCGGGTCTCTAAAGTTGGTATTAGAGGAAAGGTTTAGTCAACCTTTGGAAACTAGGATGCGAAAACGTTAGTGAGATCCCTAGAGACATTTCTAAGGTATGTCTAGGGATGTCCCTAAGGATAAGTATACGTATAGGATATAGTCCTAGAACTATGGTAACGATATTAGATTAAACCAAAGATGTAGATATTGAAGTTACTCCCCCTTTATTATGATTTTTGCCTCTCACACTATTCTATTTGGGTTTTAGAAAATGGCTAGAAACAAGATGATTCACGATAATGGAGGATATGATGGGCAATGGAATGATATTCTTCATGAGCAACCAAATGAAATGGGATTTGGAAGTCCAAAAATCATTATTATGCCAAATCAGCAATCTCATAATATGATCAATAAAGTAAAATTTGGTATGTTTCCTGACTCAGCTAATAAGAGAAAGATGGAGTTTCATGATGATCATAGAGGAAAGAAAGTTCAATTTCCCCTATGTAAATCATGTGGGAAGAGGCATCAAGGAGAATGTTTCAAAGGAACTGGAAGATGCTTTGGGTGTGGAAAAGAAGGACACAAAGCCAGTAAGTGCAAAGGAAAAGGTTCAGTTAACACCAGGGATGAGGATAATGTTATTGCTACGACATCAACAATGGTTAAATGTTTTAAATGTGGAATGTACGGGCATTATGAAAACCAATGCCCTAAGGGAAAGTCTCATGAAGGGAATCAGTATGGTCGTATGGGTAGTATTTATGTGGATGATGATGAAGAGACTACAAATGATATGTGAGATGAAAGAATTTTTGAATCTCGGTCAATGGTTTAAGAATTTAGTGGATTGATTACATGTTTATCATGCGTAATGTTGTATAAGTATTCTCATGCTACTATGGAATAAAGAGACATCTATGGATTGTTACACTGTTGTCTTTCCTTGAGTTTTGAAAGTGTATGATTAATGTTACCAGTATCCATGAAAGGTTATTCAGATATTTTTGGAATGTAGATGATATGCGCATAATGAAGGTATATGGATAAAATTAAATGTTTGATAGTATTCATGAGCTCATGAATGATATAAGGAGAAGGTTATATCATGGTTTGAGTATATAGAATTTTTGGATTCTGGTATGTGGAAAGAGTTAACTTTTGATAGCATTCATGTTTTCACTAAGGTTCAATGGGTATTCATTCTTCAAGAGAATACATTATTTAGGTATTCACATGTTTGTAATTTCACCAACATGATATATCTTATGATATATGGGGGATAAATGATGGCATTCACGTGATTGTTCTGTGACATTTCAAGTAATCATTTTCTTTATACTATGAGCTTAGAACGATGTATTTTAGATAAGCCTAAATATTATAATGGATTATGTTGGACATAAGTTAGGATAAAACGTTTTTCGATATTATTGATGGGATGTTATAGTAATATAGCTTTAGAAAAAGGACAACCTGCAGGACGGGCGACAGCCCATCGCGTCGGACAAGGCTGTGGGAATTGAACCCACAACCGAAGTGCGACTGGCCTTTATCGCCTACCACTGGCCTACAGGAAGTCCCTGTTTAGTAGAAAATAGTTTTATTATATTAACCAGTATGATATATGAAGTATAAGTCCATTTTAGGAACCATATATTATTAATCTCACAATAGAATGACTTGTGTATATTTAATAACTTTTGCTAACCTTTTGTTTGATACAGATGGAATGACACGTCATTCTATCACATGATCTGCTAACACTTCACGAATAAAAAATTCAACTTCATTTATTTAAGAGATGAAGTATAAATTTTTCAAGGCATGAACAACAGTGATATTGTACCAAAATAAAGTAAGTATTTCTTCTAATTCAAATTCTTCAACTTTAGGGAAATGATCTTGAAAACCAAAAATGTTGTCCTAGTGCTATTATATCTGATTAATCATATGGTACCTTAGATCGTCACAAATTTATGGATTTGTGATTGTTGGCTTTTCCATAGCCATGTTCTCTACCACTCTCCATCAGAACATGATGGTTAGATTTTTCTTCCATATCCATATTTTCACCAATGTGGAAACCCAGGGATTAGTTTATTTGGGTAACCGTTATGTTTCATACTTTTGTTTTTAAATATTGGTTTTGGTATTCCTTTTTACGATGTGGGTTTCTATTAAAGAAACTTTCAAGTAGTAAACCATTTATAACCCCGACGAATTTCGAGGGAGAAATTCATTTTAAGGGGGGTAGAATGTAACACCCCGAGATTTTATGAAAAATATTCTTTTTAATTTCATTAATGTCTTGTGTTGTACGCTACACCAAAAGGAGCTTTCACAACACACATCTCTGACCTGGCTTGAATTACAAGCAATCGCGACCTTCCACGATAGTGTGTGTTGTACGCAACACCAAGTTTCTCTAAACAACGATATGCTATTAAAATATTATTAAAACTAGCCATTATGAATAGTAATAACCACTTTTTTGAAATTTTGTAAATTTTATTTTTCAAAATGGAATTCATTTTTGGATTCGGAATATTGAAATTAGCTTAGGGTGAAATTTTGGTAATTTTCGGATAACTTTCATATTTTGATGAATAGTGGAAATTACTAAATTTTAATTAAAAACAAGTTTTTCAATCGAAATAATTAATAGTGATAAATTATTAATTTGAGTGGTTTTAAAGTATATTTAGAATATATTTTTACAATTTAATACAATGATGGTCATTGGATGTAATTTCACATTTAAACCAGTTATAAACAAGTTTTAATCTTTTGATAGTTATTATATCTTAAAAACACGCTATTTGTTTTGATGGCGGGAATTAATTTTTAAATTAGTTAATGCAACTGATATGTTTTGAATTTGGTAGAATAGACATCATTTTTTAGTTCATAATATCAAATATATCTTAGTCCTAATTTTTGATATTTTTCTGAAAACTTTCAATTTCTGATGAATAGTGAAACCACTAAGTGGTAGTTAAAAAAACTGAATTGTTCATAAAACATAATTCTACCGCTTCTGTGAGTGGAATTTCAAAAATCCTAGAGACACGGTTGATGTCATTAAGTAAAATGTGGTTCAATGAGATGAAAATAATTTTTTGTTGAATAGTAACTTTTTACTTTTTTTTACCGCGGTTAATAGTAAATAGGGTAACTAAGGATAAATATGATATTACTATTACCCTAACACATGTCCTAATTCAATTGGATAAGTGTAATTCGACCAAAAACAGCCTTATTAATATAATATGACCATTTAGGTCCACTTGGATTAGATTATGACATTTAATATTATTTTATTTAATGAATAGTTAAAATAGTTAAAATCAACGTTTAATAACTAAAACATTTTTAATATGGGGTTATACATAAGATAAATTAAACTACAAATATTCATTAGAAATATAAAAAGACTTCATACATAATGATATTTTATTTATAATTTTTAGACATTAAATAAATTAATTTATTTATGGCACAACGATGTTGCAGTAATTACCCTTTTAAGGAAATGTTAACATAATTGATGTTATAAATGCTCAAATACATGTAATTTGAGACTTTTTATGAATTCCAATAATTTTCTAGGTTACTATGATATATTATTGTTGAATTAATCAACTTTGTTCGAACATATAATTCTATTATGACTTTCAAAAAAATCATATATCAAATAGTGTCAAAATTGACACAAAATAGTTTTTAAATCAAATATTATATTATTAATTGTTATTTTATTCCTAAAAATCTATGATTCGGCCAAATGACTTAGATAGGGATATATATATTAATAATAAACAACTTGGGGTTCGTTTGGCGTGTTATAGTAAGTGTATTAACCCTATAGTGTAAGAAAACAAAAAGTCACGGTAAAAGTTAAATTATTTTACTTAGAGTAAAATCTAATTGATAAGGTTAAAATAATAACCTAAACTTGCCTAAATCCTATTGTTTGATAGGATTTCGACCCATACCCACTTTACCTTCGAAATAATACCCTTTGGAACCATTATAAACTGATTTTCACTTTAATATAAAATAATATTTTGAGATATTCCTAAGGTGCCCCTCTCCTCCCTTATAAAAGGGCACCTCCTCCCCCTCCTCCTCGAACCAATTTGAGCACTCAATCTCGGCCAACCCCTGCCAAAATCCCTTCTCCACTTCCCTAGAATAATCCTATAGGTCCTGGTCTTCTTCAAAGACCAATTTTAGTGCCCTAAAAGAAGGTCTCATAGAAGCACTTCAATGAAGAGGTAATGTCCATTACCGATTCTTTCATCTTTATTTCTTCTTCCACTTCTTCTTCTTTAGTTGTTTCATTATGAAGTAATAAAATCTGTATCACTCATATACTGATATGTTATTATAAGTATGAAAAAACCCTATTTCACCATCTATCCATCCTACGGAAAACGAAATCACTGCGCGTGCGTACGTACGGAATACTGTCTCCACGCCGTGGTGTAATCTATTTTCCGTAACCACCTTAGTTGGATGGGTATAATTGTGTAATGAGTAACTATATATGATTATTATAAAGTGATATTGATACTGGAATAGTATACATACACTTCAACACAAGTTCACGATCATGAGAACGATATCATCGCTCGTGCGTACGTACGGAATACCGTCTCCACGACGAGATGAGATTCATTCTCCACTTTAACCATTGATGAATGATTATAAAGTATATATAATAAGTAATCATGAAATATATGACATAATAATGATACTGGATTTATGTCTATATATATGAATTTCATCTACTTAATTCTGTTCAACTCAATAAGGAAACGAAAACAGCGTTCATGCGTACGTACGGACTACCGTCTCCGTGAACGGTGTATTTCATTTCATTTATCTATCTACTATATATATATATATACTGAATATATATGATATATAAATCATTTTTTATATTTTGGAAGTAATTAAATAATGATATACGTGATAATAATGTCAAGAACAACAAGTCCAAACACCTACGACAAATGAATCGATTTTACCCAAAACACTCTTTAACATGGAATTTACAAAAGAACGGTTAAAATAAAGTCATAAGTGAACCATATATGATATAATAACAATGAGTATGATTCTGGAATAAGTCAATGACATTATTTAAATCATTATACCGGAGGTTCGGACACTTACGAAGCAAATCAGACCTAAGGTAAGGGAAATATCACAATCTCATTTTTATCTGAGATTGTTTATACTTTGGTATTTACTGGGGTGTATTTTATCATACATATCCATGTTCCCTCAATATGTAATATTGTTTCCATCCACTTACAATAGTTTAAATCCAATTTTACCCTTCGGTGCGTTTTTAGTAAAGAATATGAAAGGAATCTTTTGTCATTTTTTCGTACGAGGTACTATTTTTTTGACTTTTCCGAAAAAAGTACGAAGAATGTTTTTTTTAACTTATACGAAATGAATGGATTTTTAAAACATTATTTCCAAGAAGCATCATTTACAAGTTTTCATGTTTATTTTTAATCAACTTCTTTTAGTTTATAATTTTACGACATGTTAAGAAAGGAAAAGTGTTTTTAAAGTAGAAAGGATATTTTCCTCAAGAATGAAGTTCAAGTGTTTTATCAAAATTATTTTCCATCTAAGATAATAAAGGGTTCTGTTTTTATCCCTATTATTTCATTGATTTGATTATGTTGTGATGGAATTATTTTTATGAATTCCTTTATCTTATATGAATTGTTTTATGATGTCATGTTGTTTATAAATCCCATTTTTACTACATGGGTTATGCAATGATGTATGATTTATGATTTTGTGGCACACATAATAATGGTATCATTATGAGATGGGTGGGACTTATATCTCCCTCCAATTCATTGGGTAAAGATTTTATATCTCATTAGATAGACATGGCTGGAATGGTAGGTTACACCGGTTCAGTGAAACAGGACTGAAACGAGGGTGACTCAGTTCAGAAAGGGACTTTGTCCACTAATATAGTCTTGGCAATGAGTCTTGACTAACAATAAATGATTCTCTATGATTATGTGTTAATGCCACAAAGTTTCATGTTTTATGTTATGATTATTGTGATTTCATTTCACTACTATGATTTATCCCATGTTATGAAATTATGCTCTCTTTTGCAGGTTATGTTTTCCAAAATGTTATGTTCTTATGAAAATGATGTGATTGATATTTCTTTTGTTTACCCTTACTGAGCATTTGAGATCACCCTTTTTTGTATGTTTTCTTTTCCCCGGGATATAAAGAAATGTTTTAGGTATAATAAAAAGGAAGATCTTTATGGGAGATGTTGAAAATCTTTCACCAGGATTAGAGGATTATATTCCGAGTTTCCAAAGACACTAAACTATTACGGTCCTTTTGTGTGTGTTTTTTTTTATGTACTAAGTATTCCGAAAATGTAATGTAATGTCAATGTACGTCAATCTTCGGGTCTCTACAGACAAGGTAAGTGTCAATCTAATTAACAAAGAGTTAAAACAAAAAGATAAGGTTAATAAAGTGACCCAAAACTATCTAAAACCTATTCGTTAAGTTGTTTTCGACCTATAACCACCTTATACTTTGAATACTCCACTTTGGATCCATTATCAACCAAATATAATTTCATTATAAAATAATACTTTAAGTATTTCCTAAAGAGCCCCTCCCCCCCTTATAAAAGGAAACCACTTCTAACCAATTACTCACACCTCTAAAGCCTTTTGGATCGTCCAAAATCTGACCAATTAATCTCCCTACATACCTCTAATCCCCCTAGAAGCCTTAACTTATGAATGAGGCACTTAAAGAGTCCTTTTTGGTTCAAACCAAATGGATTTACCCAAATTAAAGGTAATGATTTCTCTTAGCTTCTTTTCTTTTATTTTACTTCTCCAACCCCTAAACTCTTCGTATTCTTTTATTTTGTGATAAAAACAGTATCCTAAATATACTAGGATATTGTTATGAGAATTATTTGAACTAAACATACACACACCTTTATCTAATGGGTGATGAACATAATGTTTCTATGGATGGAAACCAAACGCCTCACGAAATGATGATTGTTAAAATATCTTCTACCGCCTCTCATGGTGGCCATTATGATGGAAAAATTATTAAATATGATAATTATGATATTTATTTTATATATAAGATTATTTAATTAAATTTTATAGAATAATATTATTTGTTTAATATTTTATATTTATACGATAATTTCATTTGAGGAAGTGCGGACTACCGCCCCCTCAAAGTGATATGACTCATTCATACCATACATGGAACATATAGAGGAAGGTTTCAATGAACCTAAGTAACACATATAAGATATTATATTATACTAGAATAATAATATAACTATTCATCATTTTTTCTTGATTCCTTTTAAAATGAAAAATGAAATAAAAGTAGCGTTCGTGCATACGTATGGACTACCGTCTCCACGAACGTGATGAGATTCATTACCCACCATATCCATTCAAGTATAATTCTCATTTGATGATTAAAAATTATTTTTTAGGACTTTATATCATTATGGATGTGAATAATATACAACCTATCCATAACAAACATTTCTTATGTAACAAAACATATAAAGGAAAATGAGTAAGTTAACACTCGAAATGATGATAATACTAAAATATCATTCACAAGGAAATATTAAAAGATCATACATGGTATCATATTTATGTATATTATTCTTGTATAATCTAATAAAAATGATTTAACTATTATACAGGAGGTTAACCTACCATCAACCACAGAAAATTAAAATGTAAGGAGTTTTCATCTCACTCCTTATTCCCATGAGATTCATTCCATAGTGCCACTATTACCTTTTCTGTGGTGTATGTATTGACCATAATTGTATTATTTGTGTAATAAACTTTAATTTATGTGTATTTACATATTCATTGTATGATACCTCTTCCATGGGTTTTATGTTTCTTAAGTTACCAAATTAGTAAGGGTTAATTTCACAATCTCATTATTATCCGAGGTTGTTTTTATGTAAGTATCTACGGGGACATATTTATTATCCATGTCCACTTTTTATGAAAGAGTTTTCAAAGGGATTGTTTTAAGAGACTTTTTTACTAAAACATCATTTCAAATGTTTTAAATATTTATTCTTCTAAATCTTCCTCATTAATGTCCATGTATTCAAAATTGTTTTTAAGGATTTATTTATATGGACATGAATGTTTTTAAAATGTTAATTCCATTCAAAAGATTCAAAGTGGTATGGGACACTTTGATTCAAAAATGAATTTAAATGAATTATTTTCTAAATTGTGTAACTTATAAATGTTTTCATGAAAAAGGGGTATTTCTCTCAAAGAGCTTTACAATTAATTTTCATCTATGTCAAAATTCTTTAATGGATTTTAAACTTTTTTTAAGTTGACTTATGAAGATAAAAATCTTCCATATTGTGTTGAAGATTTTGTGATATGTTTGACTGTGGATGTGTTATTTTTATACCATTCATGGTTTATGGGTAAATTATTGACATTTCGTGTGCTAGTTGTAATACGAATGTTTATGTTATTTCTAGACCTTTTCATATGAGGAATGAATTTGGACTTTATAAGTGACGGGTGGATCCCACTATAGCTCCTCGATGCATCGGTAGGTCTTATGAGACAAACTAGTGTTTTGGCAAAAGGCCTGGACAAAATCTTATTTGTAGTCTTGGATCAATTCCTTGACTATGTGGTTATGATAGTCTGGCATTATGCATTCCATCATTATGAAAGTGGTTATTGATATTTCATGTGATTATTCGACTAGTAGAATATCCATGTGAATAAGTAAATAGCATTATTTCATTTTATCTTTTCCATATTATGATGAAGTTCAAGTTTAAAAGGATTTTGTTTTAGTTATACATTGCCTTAAATGTTTATGATTATCTATAAAATCTTCCACTATATTGTTATCCTTATTGAGCATCTGAGCTCACCCCTTTCAATGTTTTGTTTTTCCCAGGATGTGAAGAAGTAATTTATGAATGACCTGTAGGGATAGTATGAGGGGACATGAAGACAAGATGTTGTTGTAGTTTTTTTACTTTATGATGTAATGTAAGAATTTTGAATATATCTAGTGTTTATAAGACTACTAAACTAATCGGTCCTTCGGGACATGATTCCTTGTAATCAGGACAATGTATTAGAATAACGCACCGAATCTGGGTAACTAGGTTCGGGGCATTACAGTTTCTATTAGAAGAAGTTTAGTAAAAAACATGGAAGCTATATTTTGATAAACTCTTATTACATCACATAGACCTAAGATAGACTTTGATGATTAGTATAGATGAAATTCTGAGAATTTTTTTGTTGTAGAGATTTTGTGATTTTTCTGAGAAATACATCCCTGTTTGGATACGAGTAGGTAGAGGCAGCTCTGGCACAGATGTAGCAAGGGGTAAAATCTGAAAACACCGCTTTGAGCTAGACTCAAACATGAACTGGTGCACAAAAATGGGCCTTGCTGCACTCTTGGTTACGACACTCCCAGGGGATATGCTTAGGATAATTCTCATTTTCTTTACAAACCATTATGAAGGGCTTATGAGTATAAACATACTCAAGGAAAAAAAATTATGATTATGGATTATATCGATTAACTATTCAATTTACGTTAGGTATTTTACTAGTTTGGAATTATTCCTTGCAATTCATAAACCGACCTAGATTATGTTCTTGTATAGAAATGGTTCCTAGTATAAGGAATGAGAACTCCAGCAATACGCATGATCCAAAGAGTTAGAAGGATCATATATTTCATGGTCTTAAGCCAGAATTTAGAAGGGAAATAGTATCCCATGTATTATCATTATATGATGAAATTGTATCATGTGTTGATAAGATAAGTAAAGAGTTCCCGGAGTCCTATGGATTTTAAGGGAAGCAAGAGAAGAAAAGGATGGAAGATAGAAGGATGGATAAAGGGAATACTTAAAAGAAGAATTTTCCCATATGTAATAATTGTGGGAAGAAACACCCTGGAACATTCCTGAAAGGAATGGGTGTTTTTTATAAGTGTGGAGAAAAAGGACACCATGTACGTGGCTGCAAGGGTATGAAAAAGATTTCAAATGTACAATGATTCATCTGCAAGGAGTTGGGACACTACGTGAACCGATGTCCAAATAATCACAGTATGCCCCAAATGATGCTATTGGATAATAATCATGTTATGATACTACCACAAATGAGAAGGGATGATTAGATTTCTTATTAGAGAATTATGCCATTTGAGTGTTGTATCAACAATGTAATGGTTATAATAGTTAAGGAGTATATAAGGGTTGTACAACCATACTATTTCATTAAGGACTTGAGATTGTGTGGAACAAAGAAAAGTGACTCAATAGCAGGTTAAATTTTTAGAAAATATACGGTTGAGAGAAAGATAAACCATAATATGGTTCTGATATAGAGGTAGTGATTTTGGAATAATATATGATTGATTTGGATAAATTATATTGGATATTCTTGACTGCCTTGAAACTGATTAATGATATTCCATCATTGTTTGAGTTTACAACATTTTTTGGTAGGAGTATATCTAGTATTCTATAAGGAATAAGGGGTCCTGAATGTAATCAATAAGGTTTTATGGTAATTTAAGATGTTGCAGTGTTTTAAAAAAATACATGATGATGGTGTACACATGTTATTACACAGAAAAAAGGATCTTCGTTGTGTTTAACTTCCTTATAAATTTAGGACTATGAGTTTGGACAGAATTATTTTGGATAATTCTAGTTTGAGATTATTTTTGGATTTCCATAAAAGGACAACCCAGAGGTTGGGCGACAACCCATCGCGTCCGAAAAGTCCACGAGACTTGAACCTGCAATTGAAGGGCGATAAGGATGTATCACCTACCACTGACCCACGTGATGTCCTGGATTGAATTATGTTGTCTTTTGTTAAAAAAATAGTTCGGGTATATGAATGATAAATTCATATTTTTTTGTATACGAATAGGATAAATAGAATATTATTTTTAAGTTCTATTATGTTTTAGAGTGAAAGATGTTTTTGTGGTAGAAATTAGTTAAAGGATGGGATTCTACTTATCAATTATATATTTTTCTTCTAAACTTATTCTATGAATAAATTAATTCTTATACTTTAGTGAAGGGATCGTAAAACAAAAAATATGTTATCCTAATACCATATGTTTTGTTTAACTGATGGTATTTTAAATCATTATAGATTGATGAATTTAAGGCCCTCAATTTTACTCTTATTTGTGATTGATGACCTCAATCACTACCAATAAATATTTATGTTTTTCATCCAATTATACGTCTATATTTTCCACCAATGTTCTTTTAATCGAGATCATAATTTGGTGGCAACCCTTTCATTTCACTTTTCCTCTTAATAAGACTAAATTTTATTAACCTAATTTTTGATGTGGGTTTTCCCAAAGGAATTCTCTATTTTCAACATTTTATTTTCGAAAAATAATTTCAAATTGTGAGGACGCAATTTATTTAAATAGGGAAGAATGTAACACCCCCAAGATTTCATAGTATATTATTTCTTCAAAGTAATTCAATAACTTTCACTACACGCAACACCGAGATCTAGCGCACCATGACTTACCAAACAAGCCTTTCAAAATCGGTTATGAATATTATTAACTAAATTGTGAACTTCATATAATCCTTATAATTTTAGATTCCATATTATGAGTTTCTTAGACATAATTTACGAACAAATACATTTTTTTCAGATAAAAGAAGTGTTTTTCAAAAAATAAAATTTTACTGCCTTTTAATGGAGAAGCCTTTTTAAATACCATATTTGAAACCTTTATATATTCAATTTGACAAAATAAAATTCTTATTTATAATCAGGACGTATGAATTTAGTTTCAATAATGTTTTGGTGTTTTTCTGATAACTTTCATATTTGGGTGAATAGTGAAAAATACTATATTTTATCTGAGAACAACTTTTTTAATCAAAATAATTTATATTTTTAAATTATAAATTTTAATGGTATGGAAGTATAAATAGATTATATTTTTACCAGTTAATTCAATGATGTTCATTGTAAGTAATTTCACTTTGAAATTGGACATAAACAAGTGTTAAACTTTTGATAGTTATTAAAAATACGCTTTTTGGTTTTAATAGAGGGAATTAATTTCAAATTAATAAATGAAACTTTTATGTTTTTATTTGGGTAAAATAGACTTCATTTTTGGATTCGGAATATCAAAATTCGATTAGGGTAATGTTTTGGTACATTTCTGATAACTTTCATATTTTGATGAATAATGGAAATTACTAAATTTTAATTAAAAACAACTTTTTTAATAGAAATAATTAACAGTGATAAATTATGCATTTGAGTGATTTTAAAGTATAATTAGATTATGATTTTACCATTTAATCCAATTTTGGTCGTTGTACATAATTTCATATTTAAATTGGACATAAGAAAGTGTCAATCTTTTGATAGTTATTATTTGTTAAAAACACGCTTTTTGTTTCGACAACGGGAATTAAATTTTTAATTAATTTCTGCAACTTGTGTGTTTTTAATTTATAAAAATTGATTCCATATTTATAATCAGGTGGTAAAAATTTTGTAAATAGTTAACTTTTATTTTTAAACATTTTAAATAATTACTTCAGTAGATATTTTATATACCATGGTTAAAGGGTAAATCTAATAAATAAGGGTTAAACAATAATATTATAATAATACTAAATTACCCTAAAACATATCCTAACACTATTTTGTGATAAATGTCTGACTAGGGGAATCTTTGGGTCGATTTTGGGATCCCATGGAGCCACTTGTAAGTGATAATGACACTTTATATTAATTAAGTTAAAGTAAATGCAAAAATGACATAAGCATATATCTTTCATAAAAACAATTTTTACATAGGGTTATATATATTGGATTTTAGACTATAAATACTCATTATAAAGATAAAATTATTTCCTACATAATTTTATTTTATTTTTAATTTTTATACTTTAAATAATTAAATTTATTTATGACACAATAATGATCCAGTATTTTCCTTTTTAATACAAGAATCAAATAATTGGTATTATAAATGTTAAAATAGATATAATTTGAATGTTTAGATGACATAAATGAATTTTATTGGTTAAAATAACATGATAGTATTTCTTAAATTAAATTTTTAAGAATTAATAATGTTGATAAGACTTTAACAAAAATCAATTATTAAATAGTGTCAAAATTGACATAAAAGAATTTTTTAAAAGTATTATATTAATAATTGATATTCTATTGCTAAAATTATAAGGGTTGGAAAAAGGACTTATATAATGATAGTTGTATCATTAATGGACCACTTGGGGGTCTCTTGGATGTATATATTATGTTTATTTACTATATATCATAAAAATACAAAGTGACTTGGTAAGTGTCAAACTAATTAACTAAGAGTTAAAACAAAAAGATAAGGTTAATAAAGTGACACAAACCTATCTAAAACCTATTGGTTAATTTTTTTTCGACCTATCCCCATTTTAGACTTTGAAAAATCCTCTTTTTATCCATTAGAAACCGAATATGATTTCATTATAAAATAATACTTCAAGTTTTTCCAAAAGAGCCCCTCCTCGCCCTTATAAAAGGACACCACTTATAACCAATTACTCACACCTCTAAAGCCTTTTGGCACATCCAAACTCTACCCGATTAAGCTCCCTACTTCCATCTACCCCCCCTAGAATCCTTACCTTAGGAAGAAGGCACTTCAAGAGTCCTTTTAGGTTCAAACCAAAGGAAGTTACCCAAATTAAAGGAATCGATTTCTCTTAGCTTCTTTTATTTTATTTTACTTATCTAACCCCTAAACTCTTCTTAGTAGTTTATTTTGTAAAAAAACAGTATCATAAATGTACTAGGATATTTTTATGAGAATTATTCGAACTAAAATTACACACACCTCCATCTAATGGGTTAAGAACATAATGTTTCTTTGGATGGTAACCAAACACCTCACGAAACGATGATTGTTCAATTATCTCCTACCGCCTCTCATGGTGGCCATTATGATGGAAATGTAATTAAATATGATATTAATTATATTTATTTTAAATATAAGATTCTGTAATTCCATTTTATACCATACCATTATTCGTTTCATGTTGTATATATATACGCTAATTTCATTTGAGGAAGTGCGGACTACCGCCCCCTTAAAGTGATATGACCCGTTCATACCATACATGGAACGTATAAAGGAAGGTGATAATGAACTTAAGTAACACATATAATATATTATATTATACAGGAATAATAATATACCTATGATTCATTTGGATTTTATTCCTTTTAAAATGGAAAATGAAATGGAAGTAGCGTTCGTGCGTACGTACGGACTACCGTCTCCAAGAACGCGATGAGATTCATTCCCCATCATATCCATTCATTTTTAATTCTCATTTTATGACTAAAAATAATTTTTAAGGACTTGATATCATTATGGATATGAATATGATACAACCTATCCATAACAAATACGTATTATGTAACAAAACATATTATGGAAAACGAGTAAGTTAACACCCGAAACAATGATAATACTAAAATATTATTAACAATGAAATATTAAAAGATCATATATGATATCACATTTTGGTATATGAATCTTTTATAATTAAATAAAAATTATTTAACTATTATACAAGATTTTAACCTACCCTCGACCAAGGAAAATTAAAAGGTAAGGGGTTTTCATCTCACTCCTTATTCCTGTGAGATTCTTTCCATATTGCCACTATTACCTTTTATGTGGTGTATGTACTGCCCGTAATTGTATTCTTTTTGTAATAAACTTTAATTTATGTGTATTTACATATTCATTGTATGATACCTCTTCCATGGGTTTTATGTTTCGTAAGTTACCAAATTGGTAAGGGTTAATTTTACAATCCCTTTATTATTCGAGGTTGACTTTACGTAAGTATCTACTGGGACATATTTATTATCCAGGTCCATGTTTTATGAAAGATTTTTCAAAGGGATTCTTTTAAGGTACTTTTTTACTAAAAAATCATTTCAAATGTTTTAAATAGTTATTCTTCTAAATCTTTCTCATTAATGTCCATGTCATCAAAATAGTTTTTAAGGATTTATTTGTATGGACATGAATGTTTTTAAAATGTTAATTCCTTTCAAATGTTTCAATGTGGTATGGGACACTTTTATTCCAAAATATCTTTAAATGACTTCTTTTCTAAATTGTGTG
This sequence comes from Viscum album, assembly GCA_963277665.1. Lineage (NCBI taxonomy): Eukaryota > Viridiplantae > Streptophyta > Magnoliopsida > Santalales > Viscaceae > Viscum > Viscum album. The sequence continues at coordinate 1,594,459,851 of OY728120.1, forward strand.
ACTTTTAAAAATTTTCATGAAAAGGGGGTATTTCTCCCAAAGAGTTTTACAAATCATTTTCATCAATATCAAAATTATTTAATGGATTTTAAACATGTTTTGAAGTTTATTTATCAAGATACAAATATTCCATATTGTGTCGAAGGTTTTGTGATATGTTTGACTGTGGATGTGTTATTTTTTTACCATTCATGGTTTATGGATAATTTATTTACATTTGGTATGCTATTTTTAATATAAATGTTTATGTTATGTTTAGACCTTTTCGTATTAGGAATGCATTGGACTTAATAAGTGATGGGTGGAGCCTGCTATAGCTCCTCGATGCATCGGTAGGTCTCGTGAGACAAACTAGTGTCTTGGAACAAGGCCTTAACAAAATCTTATTTGTAGTCTTGGCACGAGGCTTTCACTATGTGGTTATGATAATCTGGCATTATGCATTCCATCATTGTGAAAGTGGTTATTGATATTTCATGTGATTATTCGAATAATAGAATATCCATGTGAATAAATAAATGGAATTATTTCATTTTATCTTTTCCATATTATGTTGAAGTTCAAGTTTAAAAGGATTTTGTTTTTGTTATACATTTCCTCAAATGTTTATTCTTATCTATCAAAGCTTCCGCTATATTGTTATCCTTATTGATCATCTGAGCTCACGCCTTTCAAGGTATTATTTTTCCTAGGATGTGAAGAAGTAATTTATGAATGACCTGTAGGGATAATATGAGGGGACATGAAGACAAGATGTTGTTGTAGTTTATTTTTACTTTATAATGTAATGTATGACTTGTGAATATATCTAGTCTTTCCAAGACTACTAAACTAATCGGTCCTTCAGGACATGATTCCTACTAATCATGCCAATGTATTAAAATAACGCACCGACTCTGGGTAACTGGGGTCGGGGTGTTACACAGTATGTTCCCTTAGGTGGCCTTTTATAAGTTTCCTACATAACTGGCATTTCATTCAAAATATGTCACTATATGGATATGCACCATATTCCCCTATCATCCTTGCATTACAAAACTTCCATAACATGTTTTTCAAATAACTGTAATTTCTTTCTTGGTTAAATTGTCATTTGTCCCCCTCAAACAATGATAACAATATAGAAGAATCTATATTTTATAGTAGTCATTGATGTATATTTGTCCCATTTCCATTTTCATAATCTAATATTCATCAAGAACATTGTTTACACATTTCCCACTCCATGTGTTCCATAAAATATGAAGTAATCTTGGATTAATTGACCGCAAATCATATACTGTTTCCATTTATTATCCTAGTTTTATGAACTAAAACTAAAAACTCCATACATCCTATGTTTGGATCAGACCTTCGTAGATATCATATTCCTATGATTCTTTGGAAATCATGATTGGAAATACTCTCTCCATATTAAGGTACTATTCCTCATAAACCAAACTCTATGCTTCAGAAAATTTGAATCTCTATAACCTTTCATTGGATTTTAGAAATTGAATGTCAAACTTTTGAGATCTCTTTCTCATGACTATGCAGTACGTTCCCCTAGATGGATTTACATAAAATATTCCTACTTAACTAGCCTTTTAGTCAAAAGATTTCACTACTTGTCTATGCATCATATGCCCCAGTTGGACCTCCATAACACATCCCCCATAATGGGCTTGTCAAATAATTGTAACTTCATTCTTCGAAAAGACTAACTATAATGAATTTAACCCTTTTTCCCATATAATTATTAGAATTCAAAAATTCCTAAATAAAATTTACATTTCAACCCTTCCAAACCTAGATATGGTAGTATTTTTCAAAAAAAACTATCAAGAAATTTGGATATTCTCAAACCATTGGTCAAACCTAAAGATCAAAAATTAACACTACCCAATGTCCTCACTGCATGACTTAAAACTTTTAAGTACAATGTCTTCACTATATGACATAAAGCTACACAATACAATGTCCACCCTGTATGACATAAAACTACACAATGCAATGTCCTCATTGCAGGACTTAAAACTGCACAGTCCAATGTTCTCACTACATGACATAAAACTTCATAGTACAATCTACTCACTATATGACCTAAAACTGAATAGTACAATGTCCTCACTGCATGACATAAAACATCCTAACATGATATCATAAATTATCCTTTTTTAAAAAACTAACCATTCCTCATACACAAAATTTGTGTAGAAGTGGTTTTCTAATTCATGACTTATGTCAACATAGATAACCCTTTATTCTTAAAACCTATTTCCTTGGAAAAACCACCCACTGTGGTATTGAGTCACCCAAATCTTGTTTTCCTTTTTCTATCAATTGTAAAATGATAAATTAATAAGATCACTTTATCTTGACTATGTAGTAAGTTCCCTTAGGTGGTCTTGCATAAAATTTTCCACATAACGAGCATGTCAGTCATAATATGCCATTATTTGGATATTTATCATATATCCAAGTCGGACCTGTATAACACAACCCCCATAATTGTTTTGTCAAATAATGGTAACCTCATTCTTAGAAAATACTTCTTCTATGATTATACAAGTTTTAGATTTCGTGACCATAAAAAAATCATGACTTAAGATTCCCCATGGAAATATTTATATAATATTAGAGTAATTATTATCCACTGAGTTATGTTTGGGATATAATATAAATTTTTTTGGTCAAATCTATTCAACCATTTACACTAGCCCTTTATAGTCCAACATTCATGACTCTAAACTTCCAACAATAAGAGACGTGGTACTCTCCAGGTTAGGAACCCACAGTGGTCACTCTAGAAAAAAGTGGAGCCCCAAATCACTAAATGCATATCTTGTATGGGTTATGTAATATTTAGCAATGAAAAATTAAAAGATACAATGTTTTTGGGGTTTTTTGTATAACCCTAGTAAAAATAAAACAGTGCTTACTAGGCCCATTGTCTTAGTTAAAAAAATCTAGAAAGAATAAAAACACAGACGATTAAAGATAAAATGCACTTCATTTGTGTAAAAAAATTCATAGAGGGGCTTCCACAAACTGGATTCCCTATTATATTATAAATCAAAAAAGTATTTTTACATAACATCTTATTTGGTTAATAACCTCTTGAGCTCCATAAGCTAACTGTTGAAGTTCATTTAGCCGAACAACTTCATTTTCTTCAGCATGGTGAAGTGGTTCCTTAGCATCTGCAACGGATTTTTAAACAACCATATGGGCTTATACTATTGAGTTATGAAGGTATCCAAAATCCCTTATGATAATATCTAATTCATTTTGAAGACGTATATGTTGAACAATCTGTTCTGGAATCTTCGGCTTCACTTATTTAAACATTCCAGTATGATTGGCCTCAGCTCGGGACAATATTTCTTGGAATTCATCAGTATTGATAAAAAATTTAGTATTTATCAGGTTTTTTGAAGCCTCTGGTCTGGATCCCTCTTTCGGATAATCTATTTCACTGCGGTATGAATTTCACGGTATTCAATACCGCTAAATCCAAACATGATAAACAGAGATGAATGTAATAGAATTATTGAATTCATTTCTTCATGGAGAATTTCAGATATTATCTTCCATATATTTTTATATGCCTTGAGATGTGCTTGCCGAAGGGAATTTGGTTGTTTTGAGTCTGATTCATAATCACTATCATAAGGAGGGACATATTTTAGGATTAATTCACTAAATGAAATGCCATGTCTTTCTCCTTTCCTAGTCGTAGTTGCTTCACCTTCTGAATTGTTTCTGCTGATGCAGAGGCTTCACCTCGAGATATGGCCATTGAAGATGATAGCTATATATAGTGAATTAAAATATGGTTATTTTTATTTTCAAGGGATAAAATAGTGAGTATAATCACAATATCAGTATCTCTTACCTAACAATAGGTCAGCAGCTTGAGACGACTCCTCCCCAACATTCTTAGTTTCAACGGTTTTGTTTGATGCCTCTAGGAGGGGTATTCCCTCTTTAATTTTATCAGGATCCTCAGAATGAATCTCAGGAAGATCTTATGTCCCAAGATACACCTGAACCAATGTCTGTGCGATGGTAGGATTGACATTAATTTCAATACTTCCTTCAGGCATCATCACGGCTATAGTTTCTTTAGATAGGACTGCATATTTCAACCAACCATGGATAAAAATATAATCATGGGAAGATGAATATGAAGAGTAATGAAAACTCACATTAAGTTGATTCTATACAAGGAATAACAAAATATTCTAAATCATTTGGTATATTAACATGTTCTAATACCTCTTCAAAATACATGCCATGGTTCATTATAGCATCCTATGATATCCCAGATCCCAAGTTAGTCTCACTAGTGGGGGCACTCATCATGTTTTCTTCACAACCTTCCTCTGATAACCATTGACCCTAAAAAGCATCTTCAATAATAGTTGTGGGGTCAACATTAGTTATCGCAGGATGTTCTAGTGTATGTGATGAACCTAAAGTATCACAAGATGGAAGTCAGTTGTTGTTACATTTGATGTATTACGAAGCACTGTTGATTTACCAGAGGCCTCCTCTCTTCTGATAGCAGGAACAAGAGCGGTGTTGGGAACAAACATTGGAACTTTTGGCCTCAATTCCGCTTCCAGAACCACCAGGTTAGCAGGAATTTTCGCCTGTTCAGACATACCCTACATATATCCCCAACTATTATAAATATTTTCTTTTAGAGAAGAAATAGAAAAATATCCTGCAATTTGAAAATGTTTAAAAACTTTTTTCATGAATAATGCTAAATTCATGTTATCAGGAATGCTTACCACTACTGAGAAAGTGTTTAACCATGATCTAATTTCTTTAACTCTTTTGTTTCTTCACCTTCTTAGGTGGACTTGCATCATCATCTCCAAAAAATGTTTTTGGATACTACAATTTCATTTCTAACTCATCCTCCATTTCATGTTGTCCTAGAGATATTTCTCATAATTCACAGGATGATCTAGTAGCTCCAAGAGCAGTGTCACTAGGGCTATATCATGGAGATGGAACTTCATTCCATTTTCCATTATCCAAATTCAAGTTAATATGATGTTTATTCTGAGTAAGAATTATTTGACTAAATTTATATTATAAATTAAATGAGAATGAAATAAAAAAGGGAACTTACAACTTTAGGATCCACAAAATCACTCCATTCATCATCTAATGAAATATCAATCCATTCAATGGTACCACGATATATAATTTCCTTCACCCACTACATGGTGGAAATTGATTCTTTGGTTTCGTATATGAGCATTTATAGCTCTCAGAAATAAGTTATCACTTCATCGAAATTTTTCATAAATAAAGGATCAGAAGAAGCTCGCAGATCAACTATTCTTGGAATATGCAGCCCTTCACATGGATCTATCCATGTGGTTTCAGCTTCAAAATATAATCTTTTCCATGTTTGAACAACCTCAGGTTGTACATATTCAATGTACTTTCTATAGGGTTGTGAAGAAGATCATGAAGTCTTGGATTTAAGTTTCTTCCCAATTCTCGTAGTCACCGATGGGGGATGAGAAAACATAACCCTTCACTCTCTATAATGATGGTGACTTGATGGCCTTGGTACAACCTTAGTAGGGATCGATGGGATAGAACTCTTGACTCTAACTGGTGGATTATATATTGCATGAGGTCTCCTCGGTGAATTTAGAGCCTCGTCGCCTCCACCCTCTGACTTTATTGAGTCGGCCTCTGATGACGAAGAATTACCTTCAAAACAATGGGGTTCCTTCCTACTACCTCTACTTATCCCCACTCAAGGGACAACATGGTTTAATACCCCTTTAGGGTATGATGAATCCAAGTTTATTGCATACCAGAGAGTCAACCTACTAATTACATCAACGATAGTAAGACTATATATTTCCCTAGTATTCTCCACAGATGCCAGCAACCATAGTTTTCGGGAAACCATTAGATGTTACTCTAATCTGACAGGAACTGGGGGGATACAATATTTTTTGGTAGACATTTGAATTGAAGTGAAAATCTATAAGAAGAATAGGCCTCACATATGATTTCTTTGTCAATCCTGGTAGCCAATACGCCAACTCTTCAAGATAAGATGTATACCCTTAGCTCTGAACTGGTCATCCCATCATCAACGAATCGCCCCGTAGGCGGGTTCTCATAAGGAAAGAGATGGAATTTCTTATACATACTCAACATATCCTTATTATAATAATCATTAAGAGACAAAGGTTAAAGACCACAAAAAGCCTGAAAAGATGGTCGGAATGAACTTCCAAAGACTCTTACCCCACTTTGCACAACATAAGTTGTGAAATGAGTGGCCATCCACCCCCATAGCACATGGAATGTTCCAGCTATTCAAAAATAAGACTTCCCACTGTAAATATGAAGTAAGATCCTATGAGTCTTTTCCAAAACAGGAGTGGCTTACACTACCATCCTTCTCTCGACCATATTGGTCATGATAACAAAAGTTCATGGCCTCACGCCTCTTTTGGAATCTCGAATCGGTAATAGATACATACTGAGCCACAAGGATTGGAAACCTGTCAGACATGTCTTTGTAGGAATTTTGGAATTAACTTCATATCCCCACTTTTCAAACTCTCCTCTCTCTAATGTTTCCCAAAATGGGTTAGGTGTACCTCTCTTCTCTTCCTTTGGAAAACTAGTTAGACGAGTATAGGTGGGACCTTTTTCCTTCCTCTTTACTAGGAATATTTCCATCCAATCATATGGATGGGTATCCATTCTTGTGTGGTACTTCGTGGTAGTTTCATTATTTTGTTTATAAAATATTTTCATCAACTCAAGAACAAAGGTTTGTGTCTTCTCTAATTCATTCCATGTCACCTTGGGGGAAAACCTCATCGTACATATATCTAGGTATTGGAGCTCCAGAAATCTTGTAGACATACCACAAACTAATTCCTACATCTCCATGTTTCAAGTGGAAAGAGTAAGATTCTAGACTCCATCAGCTTAGTAACTCAAGAAAAAAAATCATCATTCCTATATACCTAGGTTTTACCAACCCATATAGCTTCGTAAATCCCAACACATTTTAAGTCATCTGTAAATTCTAGACACGTCTTGTGCACCCAACATGCCCACATCCATGAAGGTTTTACACTACCTTCTGGGAGGAAATCCCAAATTTTATTCCAGCCCTTGGATTTATCCATCTGAGAATCTCGATATATGGATTAATAACAGTGTGGATACAACTCAGGTGTATATACTTTCAAATATGGAGCACACGGGTTGTGATGCATGATATTCACCTACACTTCTATCCCACCATTATCATATGATCCCCCAACAAAAACATTGGAAGATGACATGTTCTTATAGTTTTGAAACCAAGAAAGTGGAATATAGTTGTTTGGGTCTGGAATATTGATGTCTTGAAGATGACCATAATTATAAAAAGAAAAATAAATTCTCCAAGGAAAATTGATGTGATATTTCTTCAAATATTTTTCCATTTACGGGAGTGTGGTGTCATAGATGTCAAAGTCAACATGAATTAAAACGTTCATCATGTCATCAATCCTCTTACTAGCCAATTCATCTACGGTTCTGATTATTTTCGGAGTCACTGAACCAACAAAGATATCAAAAATAATCGTTAATATAAGTTCATTTTTTATGTTTTGAAAAAAGAATTGAGGAAAATCAACAAAGAAATTATGGCGCTCAAATATGATTCTTGGTGCACAAGTATAAAACTAGTGCGCAAGTATGGAACCCCAGTTCTAGCGTGCAAATAAAAACATACAGCAGAAGAGTGGCGGAAAATAATCATCAGAGCGACAAGAACTTGCGCACCAAGAGAAGAAGTTCTGGAAGTCATGAGAATTTTTGTGGATGTGAATCTGATATATATATATATAAGAGATTCATGTCACCTTGCGCACTAGAATCCTTCATTCTATGAAATTCCATGCTCATTTACCTTGTGAGATGTAACTTATACACCAAAATACCCTCTTTTTTCTTATTCATTACTTTTCCTTAGAATAGGATCCTCTTTTCCTTCCAGATCCATTTATTAGGGGGGGATTTTGTGGAGACTCCATTCCATCACAGAGTAAAAAAATGACAAAGGAAAATGCCTTATAAAACAGTGGAGAAAACACATGAAGAAAATAAAGATTTGCGGAGGCTTGAGCATTGGATTTCCCTAGTCTGAGAAAAGAGCCATTGGCATGAATTTTACTTGTGCATCCAAATCTGGCATGCAACATACTTGTGCGCTAACAATCCTTTTTCCCAAGGTCATATTTTTTCCTATAAATAGACTATTGGGGCCTCCATTTGGACAGACGAATTTTCATGAAGACTAATTGCTACTCCATTCACCCTAGTACTTCTTCCATGTATTCCGAAACTTTCAAGGATGTTCTTTAACATCAAAAGTGGAGTAATTGAAGGAGGATCATATGACATAAGTCCTTTTAGTGTTTTAAATCCATAACACCTGCGCGCCTAAAGAGTACAACCTCCCTAAATTCAAAACACTAGTGTGCCACCTATTCCTATCACTGGATCTTGAGCGCCCCACTTCTAGGTATACTTATGAATACTCTTGATGGATGGAGTAAGGTCTCGCCCTAGTATTAACATCTAGGTTGTTCGGAACTTAAGTGAACATCAGGTCGCCCCAGCCAACTTGTGTACCCATACTTGCACGCCAGTACCTACTTGGGCGCCCTCTTTGATTTACCAACACTATTCAGTATAGAAGAAATTATTCCCCCTTAAAAGCCATTCATTCTAAGGATTCATCTTTATTTACTCCCTTGTAGGTAAGGGATTCTTTTGAGATCTTGTAGGGTCCTAAAAAATCTGTAGAATGGATGGAAATTAATCCTTTAAAATCAGTGTAATAATCTACCCAATTTTCATCAGTAATTTGGGAAAAATATGAAGAACGTTCAGAAGAAATGTTAAAGGACTTAACCTGTCTATGTACCGGTTCTTCATCAGTGGAACACGGTTGGTTTTCCTAACTGCCCTCCCACAGATGGTGTCATTCGTGAAATGAAGGGTGAGTTCCTAAGCATCGTGAACCAAATGGCCGCCGAGTGAGGCTGGACTAATCCAAAATCGTGAACCATGCCAGCCACAAACTAGGAATACTGGCCCCCATCCGTGCACTGCGTCGCTCAAGAAATGGAGGCGGAGCCCTATGCAGCTGCAAAGCTCCCCCATGACTGAGTAGTTTCGTGGACTAGGCACATTCCATATACCCCACAATCATCGAGTTGACTAAGTCATCCATAGGATGGGTTTTTTGTCACGGTCCTCTAAAAAAGGTGCCACATGACCATATATACAACACTTCCCCCCTATAAAAGGATGTCAAGGGAGAGAATAAAGGGATCGGCCTTTTGATGATCAGATTTTCAGAGATCAGATTTTTGATGATCAAATTCTTGATGATTGGATTTTTGAAGATCAGATTCCTAGAGAATGGGTTTTTCGAAGGAATGAATTAGAAGATTGGAGATAGAAGAGGCTTTCAGGACCATAGGATTTCGCGTACCTCAAACATCTGATTAGTGAACCATCAATAGGTAAAACAAGTGATGAATTGTTAAGAACTGAAGAATTCATAAATGAACTCGTAAAATGCGAACCTAGAATAGGTGAACTATGAACCATTTCCCCTACGCGAATGCACTTCCCATGAACCTAGGAATATATTCCCCTTCTTTGATCTAGCGCGCCATGTAGAAGCCTCCTACGTGGGTAAATCCCTGATCGGTGCTTCCCTAGAAAGCCACCCATTGAGTGGACTCCAGTGCCACGTACCAATTTCGTACGCGGACCAAACCAGAAGCCACATACCACTCTGGTATGTGTGATTCCCCTCCGTCTGCATACCACATAGGCATGTAGATGGACTCTCCATCCGCATATCACTTACCTACGCGAAGGGCGACACTCATAATAATTCTATCTAGTCTGCCAAGGACTTCAGTGTTTCAATACCCTGAGCTAGATAAGGCCCTTCCAATTATTTCCAATCCTCTATAATCCCTTCAGTGGCCTATCCATCGACACCAAGACATGGCCACTCCCAAACCCTCTAGCTCGGCATGTTGAATCCGTCAGGCTCATGAGAACGCCCTCCTGAGTTCACATTCCCATCATAGGCGGAGAAAAAGTGGTTACCCCATCCCTTTAACAGACATCCGGAGCATTTCTAGGTTCACATATCCACGATAGACCAAAGTCCTAGCCTGGGATCCCCTTTGAACCTCTCCACTCTTCAGGATTGAGGGATCCCGCTTACTTTTCCATTCAATGAGCACCAGCGGTGAGCTCTTATCCCCTCCCCTGAAGAGAGTTACTGGGAATCCCTCTGGGAGTAACCCTCATACCATCCTCATTGGACGATAGAAGCGTTTCTCCTTTCATATGGGAAGGTTCATTGATTTGTTCCCTCCACCGCAATATCACGGCCTCTGCTGATGCGACTTCTAACTTCATTCCCTCCTTGAAACAAGGGGAAATGATAGTCTCATGGTTTCGGCTCTCTCCCTCTATCGGTATCTTCCTCATCCCCCCTTTTTAAGGAAAAAGTGTGTGGCTTTCCCAATCATTCACATTCTATTGGTTGTCACCCCGAACAAGACTCACCTGGGGTTAGAGATTTGTGATGGTCACGACGTCCGTACAACGATTGTAGTAGAATGAACTACGTGGGTTTCAATCCCTGTCTCCTAAGAAGGGTATATAGGACACCTACCTAAGGTTCAATACAAACTAGGCCACCAAACAAATGTAATACTCAACCATACCGCAACATGGGATGCCAATCACGCCCTTGATAGGAAACTATCACGTGTAATCCTTGACCATCCATAACTATGCACACCTTGATTCCCAACCAACTGGCATACACAGGAAACCTCCCTGATGTGAAAGCCCAACATCCACATCTGATGTCCATATATCATTATTAGTCTATGCCCTCATGCCCTAAGAAGGACCATACCCGGGCCCAGGAAATCATTTCCCTCAGGTCCTTTGGGCGACTTCGATTTAATTCCTTCACCAAACCTGACTAGGTACCGGTCACCTAGACGTCCTTGCCACATGACGTTAAACAGCATGGTTGTTTCCTTATCACATGAACATAAAAGGTGATGTGCCCCATTTTGTGGCACCAAACTAAGTGGATTATGATTTATCTCACAAAGATACATAGGAAGCATGTATTACAGGTTCGATCCAGACACTCAAGTCACTCTCTATCCCCTTGGATGACAATAAACTACATAGTGCCAAATTATAAGGCTTGAGATCAATGCTATTTAAACAAACTCAAACATCCCCAGAATTGATAATCCAATGAGGGATGGTAAACCACAGATGTAGACGTCTCTGAATCCCTTCGTATACCTATGACTTGCAACCTAGGGGTACTCTATGGATACTGTTCTTAGGGATAAACCGAATATTTGAGAATATATGAACACGTCTTAAATCTAAGAGAGTTCCAGAATAGGAAATAATTCCCCATAAATGGCTGTGATGAGCCCGACTTCCCATCCTCTCGAATAATTTGAGTTCTTAAGTGTCTTTGGCCATATCACCCAATGAGTGCCTACCTTTGGAAAGAAGGCCCATGGATAGTTGGATACAAGAATTGTTGGACATTTCTAGCTCCGCGAATAAACCCATTGGAGAACAGGCGATGCCATGAAGATTGGGAACCCAATATAGATGATTAAACAGCACCTATTACCTTTAATCAGACATGAGAACTGATCATGTCCTACAGCCGCAAAACAAAAATGGTGAACCAAATGTGAATATTTAACCAGAATCATGGATTTACCTTAATCTGAAACTCTTCAGAATAATAAATGGAAGATTAATATCCGACAGTCCATTTTTTTCATTCTCCAACAAAAACAAAAAAGGATCCGGATGTGATCCTTCAACAGAGGTGGTGAAATAATCCCACATCGGTCCCCCTTTAATGATCAAAATGAGGGAAAAGTATGGTCATTAATTATGAATTGGATTATGAGATGCTACGTTGACAGGTTTTTCTGTTTGAATTTTCCAAATGTTTTACAGGTATGCAGAAGAGATTCCTTCAATCCAATGGCATCGCAAAGGGACTCACAGACTCACACGATGATCAATGCAAAGACAGGGCCTCTCAATCGGTAGAGGACCCCATTTCCCACCAAGAATCTTCAAATCTATGTCTCAGATGCATTGATCCTAGAGTACCACATGAACAGTACACTCCCAACAGTGGAGTCAGCAATGTACACCCTCCAGCCAGTTAAGTCCTGTCTGCTTCATTCCCATCTACGACTGAGGGAGAAGAACTAGGTGTCCCCTGTAGCTATCTCAAACTGTTCCGGGTGCCTTTCCCTAGAACGATACAATGAATACCTTCCTTATATTAGGTAGTAGTATGAGTTCAATGCTGATGATTTATTCCCCACCAGAAGGGGGTTCTGCTCCAAGGACCCCGCTAGATGACTTCACTGCAACTATGATGTGAACACGTATCCTCACCATAAAGAGGATACCACCCCAATGATCCACGCCCATGATCCCCAAGCACTGGCCCCACGGACCGCCCACCTAGGTCAGTGAACATACATCCACGAATAGATCATCACCCTCATTCCTCAGGAAGAACTCTGCCACTCGGACTTGCAGACATATCACGAGAAGGCCAATGCACATGTCCTCTCTTCTAAAGTCGTCCATCCCAACATGGAAGCGACATAAAAGTAGGAGCGCATCCCAACTGAGCCACATCAATTCTGCCTCCCATACCGCATGACACCTACCTGGCAGGCACCTCACCCTACCTGGGATCATGACCCCCACTAGCTAGACATGGTGAAACTCCAGCCCCTATAGGACCATCTTCACGAATATGCTCCTAATTCCCACCATCCTGTTATGGTGGCGATAAATAGGAGTGCATGTCTCCCTTCCAACAGAGGCCACCAACTCGATAAGGTGGGACATCAACATATGCAGGGCTAGCTCACTGGTGATGCAAGTAAAGTCTGTCATCCCGATGTGGTGGAAAACAGAGAAGTAAGATGGTATATCCCATCATAGTGGCAGACTCATTCACCTGCCCTGACATAGGTGAATCGTTAGTATCCACTAACCACTAGAGGACCAGAGCAGGACATCCCTACACTGATAGCAGAATAGGACCCCATACACATTCCATCCAAGGATGTATCTCTACATATAATAGAAATGATGGAGGAGCATGTATCGATCCCAGATCATATCTTGAAGAATTTCTAGAATGTAATTGTGTCGGTGGAAAAAACATGGAATCTGGCCCGTGAGCCTATTTCTCCAATTTAGGTCACTCATCTAAGAGATGATATGGCCACCTCGGAGAGGATCTACATTTCTGCTTCTTACCCAGTGGGTTTTCAGCTATGTCCTACGATACAGGGGTAGTCGGATCGAGCCTACTCACTCGTTCCAACTGGGGGACACCCGTCCATCATGTTGAATGTTCCAGGGATTGCATATATCCTTGCCAAAACTCAATATGTCCATTGGTGTATCCTGACAGCATCACAATACTGAGTTAGATAGGGACCCAGAGGTGATGGTCGTTATCAACTGCAGACTGTCCCCACTGCCCACAAGAGAGTGCCCCGAACATGCCAAAGGTAGCCGAAAAATAAATACTACATCCATGAAACCACTATGCTATATGATGGGGTTCTCAATGCCACGAAACATGTCTCAATGAGTCGAATCCTGCCAACCCATTACCATAAAATGGGAGCGAAAGAAGAAGTTACAAAGGTCCTCCCTATAATATCACTACTAGTGGATATGAAGGTCCTCCCCAAAGTGCCCATGAGGGCCTCCCCCTTGGGAATATAACGATCTATCATTAGAGTTTCTCTTTTGATGCGAGTCATGGAAGCCCTCTACGTGACCATAATATCAAGAAATTAAAAGGTCATCAACTTTCTACGGTATTCCCAAATGGTCTAGACTAGGGAATACACTACAAAAACTCTCCGTTCCATGGGACCGCAGATTATGATGGTAGTCCTCGCCATCATAGTCACAACTATGGAGGTCCTCCCCGTAGTGATGTCTCATCACGATAAGAAGGTCCTCCCCTAGTTGTGGCCTGCTTGAAGGTCCTCCCTAGGGGTTACGTTACAATGATATTTAAAGCATCCAGACATCATATTATGGTGGTTTTACTCACCACTATAATAATATATTTCCTCTCCATATAGGTTAAAAGCAATGAGAATGCCCTCCCCTCGATGTGGTACATTCTGAAGGCCCTCTGTAGGGTGTGCCCAACAGATATTCTCCCTGCGACAGCTATGATGGTAGTCCATTACTTCATGGAAGCTATGATGGTAGTCCTCTCCATCGTGGCTTCCATTGTGAAGGTCCTCCCCAAAATAGCCTTGAGCAACAATATGTTACTCCACTTATATCAATGCATTCTGAAGGTCTTTGCTAGGATGCACACCAAACGTCAAACCATGATGTGAATGCTAAACATGATGGTGGTTTTTTCAAAGGCCCTCCTCGTAATGACACTATGAATCCAGGAGGTCCTCCCCTTTCTACAGTTCTCCCTGAAGGTCATCCCCATGGTACGTACTGCAAAAAATTCTACATGAGGTGAGGTTTCAGGCCATAATGGTAGTCCTTGCCATTACAACATGGATAGAGGAGTTCATCCCCACGGTGATGTCAAAAAAGTAGAAGGATCTCCTCTCATTGAGGTACATTCCGAAGGCCACCCTTAGGGTGTACCCCGCAGTTTTTCTTCCAGAAACAGCAATGGTGGTAGTCCTCTCCACCATTACAGCCATTGCAATGTCCCTCCTCACAATGGAATTGACCAGTAAGAAGGACCTCCCCTTTCTACAGTACACTATGAAGGTCCTCCCCATGGTATGCACTATAGAAATGTTTTTTTCAGTCGGTATTCAAGCTGTGATGGTAGTCCTCGCCACTAATGCACCAAGTGTGGAGGTCCTCCAAGCAGAAAAATATCATATCGACAGGATGGTCCTCTCCCTGATAAGTCATGTACAAAAAAGCCATCATATGCTGATCCACTTAGATGGAGGCAATGTAGCATGTAAAATTCCCAGAAAACTATCAAGAAAATGCTTCTTCAATCAAAAGACGTCCCGGGACCACGTTCATCCTCTAAGACACTCCAGATCATCCCACATAACGATTCAATCCATGGAAGCCCCTGTACCTCTGATCATATTGTTATGGAGCATCTTAGCTAGGCAGATCTAGTAGAGGAATCACTGGTGAAGGCACATGCTGGTCTGTTGCACCTTTGGAAACGACTGGACAGAGATGATATAGTAGTAATATTTTGGCCCATGGACACCTCTCAGTTTGACATACCTGGAGAGTTGTCAGAAGGAAGTGTACATGACATCTGCTCCAATATCTGGACAACACATTAATAGGATAAATTAATCTTCCTACCATATGAAGTGTATGTAGATAATGTCAAGACAATAGGGGAGCTCCTGCATCCCATTGACAAAGAATCCCATCCTTCAGTATGATGATCACGATCATAGAGGCTCAAAAGGGACCTTGAGTTAACCTGCCTCCATGCAATGCACAAATTGTGTCACCATATTGATAATGATCTGATGGAAGTTCATATCTAATGATGGGAAGAATATAGAGATCTACATTTCACTCCACTTGCCATCCAGTAGATCCTGTTCAGCATAAGGTCTTGCAATGCCATCACTTCAAGATGACAATCAAATGATGTCCCTATTCAGGAGAGGTGGCACACATGACAAAAACAGGCCTTGAGTAATTCATGAAAGCATCAGGGATGACAAGATAAATCCATTCACAAACTCATGAATTAGTTTACTGAAAACATTTGGTAGGATTGTCACCTATGAAAAGCCAATCAATGATCAGTGCTTGGCTCCCTGAGTGAGTAAATTCACATTTTAACACCACACCAGGTCTAGCTCACCCAAGAACGAGAGCACATGAGATCTGGAAGGAAGAGATAGCAGTAGTAGCTATGAAAATATAGGGCCAACCTCAACCATCAAGGATGTGGTCATTTTTAACAAAAAATACCCCTATAAGACCAAAAAATCGGAAGAGGCATAGAGCCCAAGGAACATAGCCAACCCATCCTCCAGGGCTAGGGGAATTTTTACCTCAACAATAACCTCCCCCATGAGAATATATATTCGCACATTTAGGTAAGATATTCAGAAGAGTTTGTCATTGTCCTATCCCTTCCTTTGAAACATCATCCCCTTTAAGAGGGAGGCATTCCATAAGGTTGAACCAAGGATCGTTCCGCATCACCCTTCATCAAGAGACCCAAAGACAATCCTGGCATAGAAGAGGGAAAACCAGTATGAGGAATGGAAGGTCCTCTTCTTACATAGAAGATGAAAACTCCTTTACCATGTATTATGAATCTGTCAACATCATGGATGTTAACCCCATGGATGAAAATAAAGATGATGCAAATCTGGATGGATCAGGAGAATATGGTTCTATTCAGGTTATGATTCACAATGAGCCAGTAGGCGTGCACATCTGGAACCAGTGGGATTACTGGAAACTGGAAGCTCTAGAAAATCGTCCTCCACTTCCCCTGTGAGTTGCCAATAGAGATAGGAACAAAGGTCATGTTTTCCTAAACCCACCTTTTTCTCTCAACTAAAACGATCCTATCACGCTCAAAGAGAGTTTCACTTGGCAGTAAGAGTAAATGATGGAATTAAGGTGGATTAACACCGAGATATTCCAGAGGAACCATCCATCTAAATACGTTCCCCAAGATGATTCATAATATGCACTTCCAGCAAGTGCACCTCAATAATAATGGATTTCCCTAGCAAACAAAACAAGGTCAGAGCCCCCAACCAGCATGACACCTGGCCCATCCAACTACCTGAACTTGGATTTAGAAGCATACCAGGACTTCCCTCTACTCAGGAAGCAACCGAAACATGTACATCTGAACCCTCTGAAGGTACCCTCGATGGAATATGCACCTTAGGTACCAGCTAATCCATCACATCAAGTAGTACCCTAGGCTATACCCATTCAGTATAAGGCCCAACATGATGTAAACCAGCATCTCTCCAACACCATCAATGCCCTGACAGCTCATTTATAATCAATGGAAGACTAGTGTTCTCTTATACAGCGAGATTGAATTCATTTCCCAGTCTGGGTAAGCAAGAAGACACCTCTACTAAATTTTGGGAGCACTATATTCCATATAATAAATATATCAGGAACCCCAAAAAAACATTTGATGCACTACATGTCTTATTGAGACCCTATGATTTGATCTCCAGATGAACAAGAAGCAGTAAAACACCGATGCATCGTCCAAACCTTAAAAGGCATGGCCTTCATCTAGTATACATGTTTGACAGATTGGTTAATAAATGGATGGGAGGATCATTGGAAGCATTCTCTTGTTCCATTTAAGCTCAACGTCTCCCAAGGCGATGGATAGAGACCTCATGAATTGAAAACAGAGGAAGAATTAGAGGGCCTCAGACTTCATCACTAGATTAAAGGGTCTAACCTACTCTCTGAATAGGCCACTACCCCATGACAGGATTCTTGATATATGTATTGACAACCTCTATAATGAGCTTTGAACACCACTCATACCAGTGAAATTCAGCACATGATTCTGGGATTTTTTATCTATTGACCGAAGAATCTTTGTCTCTTTGCAGCAGACTAAACTCAAGTCCCAAATATCTTCATAGGCTCTATAAAAGATAGAAGGTAGAGCTGATGCGTCCTCTGTCTTTCTCAAGCTAGACCCCGCACCTGCTCCACCGCCTAGGCCTCTGCCGAATCTATAAGTGCCTCCTGCGTATCAATGACTACCTTCGCCCTAGCAAGACGATCAAAGTGGACCTAGGAGAAACAATTTTTAGGAACGAAGGAACAATGTTTACTCTTTCCCATAGGACCAAGAGTGTAGCTATTTCATAGCCTCCATGAATTCAAACTTTCTCCACTTTCCAGATCCAAGAAATAGTAATGAATTTGGCCTCGAAAAGCGACTAAATTATTGTCCCTACCATTGGATGTTGGGACCCAATATTCAGTAATGCTTTGTCTTTAAATACCTCCAAAAAAGGATGGTGGAATCGGAGTAGGTCAAGATAGGACTACCCTCAGCATACAAAGAATATGTTTTTTCCATTGAACCAGATGAAGGGGAGGAGTGGAAGAACGTTGCTAGAAAAAGGGAGAAGAAATTTGATGGTTGGATGACTCAGAAGATGGTAAACCAAACTCGTGGCGTACTCCGAGCACAATTGAAGAAAAATGGTGTTCTACCAACAACTCCTAATGCATTTCAACTTCCATCCTCGACCTCAAAATCCTCCACAATTCCGTCATCTAGGCGTAATCAGAGAGGGAAGAAAAACGTACAAGAGGTGCATTCTATGATAGGGCCAAAGCTAGCCTTGACACTTCAAGATTTCATGCACTCAAACTTGACACAACGGGCACCAACCCACTAAATGATACCGTTAGGGGTTTCCAACCAGGATAATCTATCCTCAAATGAGGAACTAATCTTCATTTCCATTAGTGTCATCCATTTAATGGATCAATTCTCTGACGAAGTGTATGGTTATGAACCTAATTTCCCGACACCTGATCAGGGGACATGAAGGTGGAATTGCTAAAGCAGGGGATACATGGGTAGAAATAGCCTTGTTCAAAACCAACCCAACAGTTATACTATGTCTCAAACCACCAATATTGTAGAAACTCTAGGGAGATCCCATCAATGAACTCATCAAGAGAGATAATATTCTCCGGCCTCCACGAGTAGCCACTCTGGCCCCATTATTCTATGGTACCCATCAGAGGGGGAACAAGTGTCTAGCTGCCCAGGGAACACAATTAAACCGACCAGGTCAAGTCCCCAGAATGCTAATTCACCACCAACTCTTTCCCCTACAACCGGTCCCTTTTCAGCTCATCCTCCAGCCTCTAAAGTTGCCATTAAAGAGAACCCAAAAATGGAGAAGCGCCAGCCTCTGGAGAAAAAGTATGATATCCTTAAACAGCTGGCCTCAGTACCAGCCATGATATCAATCTTGGATTCCTTGAGTTTGTTAGTAGACCACAGGGAGGCACTCATAGAATCCCTACTCATCCCCCCGTAATTTCAAGTCGATGTTTCTACCACCGAAATATATCGAACGAAGACTTTACCGACTGAAATTAATGAAGCGATTTCCATCACCGGTCAGGATGAAGATTCAACCATTCAAGGAAACATCAAACCTCTATATGTGTATATAATGTTGAATGATTTTGATATCTAGAATTTCTTCATTGAAAATGGCTTTGGAGTCAACCTTCTCCCCCTTCAAACACTTCGTAGGTTGGGCTACAATGTGGACTATCTGAAACCCTCAGCCACAACCCTCTTAGGTTATGACAAGAGAGAACAGAATCTATTGGGTAAAGTCAATCTCAGAACCCATTTTTACAACCTTGTGTCCCACTTAGTGTTCCTGGTGGTAAGAAAAAACACATCATTCAGTGCCCTGTTAGGAAGGTCATGGCTGCATCAACACATGGTTTTTACTTCCAACTACCACCAGTGTATCAAATATTGAGTCAATGGAAATGGTGGGACATTGCACGGTGATAAGGCCACTTTCGAGCTCTCCGATTCACATTACATTAATGTCAGATTTTATGAGAAAAAGTGGAAGACATCTTAAATCGATGGTATTGATTGGTTCCCCGCCCAAAATGTTTTGGAAATTGTTCCCAATGACCCCCTAAAGAATCTCGGTGATGAGTACATGTTTCCCATCAAACATGTAGAGAGTATGGATCCGAGTCCATATGCGTATTTAGCTATTCTCATTATCTCAGTTGTGACAGATGTGTCTGACAATGTAGAAGTAACTGTTAACCCTCAATTTTAGGACAAATGCTTGAGCAAGGGTGCCCATAACCCACACATGGAATCTCAAGATATCCCTTCAGAACTCTCTGAAGTGGCAGAAGGAAAAGATGCTTCTCACCCCCATGATTCTCCCTCTTTAGAGGTTTCTTCACATACAATTGAGTTAGAGGTAGGCACTTCCACCATAGAGCTCCCATGAGACATCTTGCCTCTGAGCTCCGGAGAGCCCACATCAAGAGCTCTCTCCCTGTTAGAAGGGGAAGAGGAGGAGGATTTAGGTGAAGAAGAGGAAGTGGATCTCAAAAATTCCCCTCATGAATTTGAAGATGGAATCTCTACCAATGTTGATGAACTATGTGAAAAAAACCTAGGTACCAAAGAAGACCGGAGACCCAGTCTCATTAGTGCAGCCATGTCCTCCAGTAAACAAGAGCTATATACCTCCTTGAGGAATCATCGAGGTGTTTATTCCTATAATTACAAATAAATTCCCTGACTCAATCCCAAGGTGGTGACACACCGCATAGGCCTGCCAGAAGATCATCGAGGATATTATCAAGTCGCCATTAGGATGCACCCCACACATGGAGACAAGATAGAGGCTGATGTCAACAAGATCATCCAAGAATACTTCTTTCAAGAAATCTAATATCCTCTCTGGTGGGACAACATATTCCCCGTAAAATATAAGAATGGACAGATATGTGCCTATATTGATTTTAGAGATCTCAATCGGCACTGCCTGAATGATGATTTCACGGACCTGATCACCGAACTATTGATCGATGCGACGGCTGGATATGAGGCTCTATCCATCATGTACAGTTATTCTGTATATAATAAAATCATAATAGACTAATAAGATTAAAAATAAACTACCTTCAGGCCCCCCAGGGATTATTTTGGTACAAGTTCATGCCCTTTGGTATGAAAAATGTTGGCTCCACATATCAACATGCCATGCATAACATTTTCAAACCATTACTGGAGAATTTTGTTGAATTTTATGTTGCTGAATTGGTGGTAAAATCACAATAGAACTCAAATTACCTATCATTCCTTGAAACCATATTTAGAAAACTTCAATAAAACATCCTGAAGACGAACCCCTTTAAATGATCCTTTGGGGTTACTTCAGGGAAATTTCTGAGCTTCTTCATATGCCATCATGGCATCGAAATTGACCATGAGAAGACAAATAATCTCCTTGGTTTTCCACCTCCCCACAACCTCACTGAGCTGAGAGGAATCCAAGGACACTTGGCCAATATCAGGCATTTTATATCCAACAACGCTGGCAAAATTCGTCCATTAATCATGTTGAAGATGCAGGAAGTTACTTGCCAATGGATAGATGATTTCCAAATGGAATTCGATAGCCTCAAAAAGTACCTCTTGAGTCCACTGATTCTCATGCTGCTGGATGAAGTAAGGCCACTTATCCTGTATGTGACGAACTTAGATTAGTCAGGAGGAGCCTTCCTCGGACAGATGAATGATGACTGTAGTTAAAACAACCATTATTATCTCAGCCAAACCAGGATTGATTCTGAGACCCGGTATTCAAATATCTAGAAGAGCTTTTTAGATCTGGTCTTCACGTTCCATAAGTTGTGACATTATCTTCAGCATCATGAAGTCCATCTGATTTCATGTAGTAATCAGTTGATGTACATCCTCAGCCATCCAATGTTGAACAGACACCTATCCTGATGGGAAGTCTTCTGGAAACTTTTGAAATATGGTTTGTGCCACATAAAGCTATCATGGTCCATGAATTGGTAGATTTTTTGGAAGATCATCCATCAAAATAGACTGCATTATCAGACATTGAGCTCCCTGATGAAGAGGTATTCTCTGTGAAAAATGATCCCCGAATGTACGAAATGTACTTTGATGGGGTATCCAGAAGCCCGATTGGTAAAACAATAGAAGACCCCATGTTTGATAGGCTGGGGCGAGGAATCATACTCATATCCTTAGAGAAGGTATTTTTTCTATATTCTTTTATTTTTTCAGAAGGATGGAAAATAATGAGGTGGAATAGAAGGCCCTCATTGCAGTTCTAGATATCGCACTCTAGGCACAAGTGCATCACCTTAATGTAAAAGTAGACTCAGAACTGGTCATCAAGCAAGTCATTGGTGACTTTTATATTAAGAAGGAGGAGTTTATCCCCTTGTTTGACTAGATCCGAGTGTTAATGGTGGATTTCCCCATAGAACTGACATGGATCTATATTCCAAAATCTTAGAATGCCCTGGCCGATGTGTTAGCCAATGCGGCCACAACCCTGGCTAACCAAGAACAGGAAGAAACAGTTATCAAGAGTTCTCACCATTGAATGGTATTGCCATTTGTTCAAACTAACATGAAAGAAATCAATGCAGGTGGCCCTATCCTTGAGCCATATGATCCTACTACCTCCTGGATGACCCCATTAAAAACATCCTTCAGAGGGGAGAACATCCATTGGACAGGGCTAGAGGAGGTAAAATATGGATAAGGGAAGTCAATTTTTTCATATATGGCAGCACGAGATAGTAGAAGGTCCTCTACAAGCGAGGCCTTGACAGAGTTGTTCTTAGATGCATTAATAGAGAAGAGACTTATACCGTCATTTGTGAAGTGCATGTTGGAGTGTGTGGAGCACATCAATCTCGATCCAAGATTTCTCATTAGATTCGATGTCTTGGACAGTATTGGCCTGCCCTGGAAAGGGATTGCATGAACATTACCTTGAAATGTCACTCCTGCCAAATTCATGCCAACTGCATTCATCATCCACCGAAGCTACTTCACCATGAAAAGTAATCTTGTACATTCTCCATCTTTGGAATGGATGTCATGGGAACATATCCTCTGACTATGGTCAAACAATTCAAATTTATTCTCACAGTGATCAACTTCTTTTCAAAATGGGTAGAAGTTTTACCCCTTAAGGATGTCGGGGAAAGCGGCATTATCAACTTCGTTAAAGACAATATCATCACAAGATTTGGTTTCCCTCATAAAATATTGATAGAAAACAGCACCAAATTATGCTCTGTCGAATTAGAGAAATGATACCATGAATTTTGTATCAAGACCAACCATTCATCCCGCTACCATGATGATGCAAACAGACAGATATAGGCCTTCAACAAGACACTATCTAACATAATCTATAAAATGGTGGACAAAAACAAGAATTTGTGGCTAGAAAAACACTTCCATGCCTTCTGGGCTTATCAAACCACAACTCCCACTACTAACCAGGCTACTCCTTACTCATTAGTATATGGAACAAAAGTAGTTCTTCCCATTGAACTCCAATTCCCACCACTCAGCATGGCCATTTGTGATCAAATGTCTGACTATAAGCAAGAGGAAATGTGACATGATGAATTGGCCTGATTGGATGAGAAGTGGGTTCACACATTTCACCACCAGGAATTATATGAGAATCAGATTGCACAAGCCTTCAATAAATAGGATTGTCTTCAGTATTTCCTCGAAGGATAATTGGTATTGGTCCTCTAGACCCCGATGATACCTAGATAGAATCCACAGAAGCTATAGAGAAAGTGGAAGGGACGATATATCATAGAAAAGGTCTACTCCAATAGAGAATATTCCCTAATCTCCATGGATGGGAATCTCACCAACGCTCCTACAAACACAATATTTGTGATGAAATATTTATTGTAATAATAAGAGCAGTTATCATTCGAGCTACAAGATGTTAAACAGCCAAGCCATGAATGTCCATACTACACAACAATAAACTGTATAGTATGGCATCCTTACTGCAAGATGTTAAACTTCACGATGCTTCTTCCCTGCAACATGACAATAAATTGTGTCGCATTGGTCCAAAATCATTGACCCTAAACTAAGAGCCAATTATCCTGGTACTGTGACCTCAAAATATCCAGGATTTTCACCCCTAAGGTGCTTCCCGGAGGCTCCCAGTATCATTCACGTTGGTTTAGCTATAAAATCATAGCATACGCCCCTGTTTGGAAGCAATTACTAGTGGTACAAGCTCTATGACCCATACTAAGAGAAATATGTTCTTATTTCATGACAATGAACTGCATAGTAAATTGTACAAGCTACAGGATGTTAAATTAAAAATGTAGCTTTTCCTTTCTTCATGACGTTAAATTGCATGGTAATTCTTCCCTATGACATGACAATAAAATGTGTCGCATTGGTCTGAACTCTATGACCCTAAACTAAGATAAATATGTCATAGATGGAGGAGTTTAAACTACATAACGAGAGAGTGCCTTCATCTGAGAAAACATTGATCTCCAGAAAATTTTCATCTACTATTACACGTTCAAATAACTACGTATGTCCCAATCTTTCCCTTGCAGGATACGTAGTGATGCCATTATTTCTATATCCTAGACCATCCACCATGAAACAATTTCCCCCTCCTTTGTATGAGTCATATTTTCACAGGAATCCCCTTTGAATTACAAGGGATTTGAGAACTACATGTGGCTTGATTCCTACCCTTTTAGTATATGTAGATATGTTGAGAATTTTGTATCTTGGCCCAACCACCCCCCAAAAATATTTCGTTCGTCCTTAACGCGTGATGCTAAACTACATAGTGCTCTTCCTTACTACAATACGTTAAACTGGAAGACAACCTTTTTTCATGTCAATTCACCTCCTTCCTTACCGCATGATTTCAAACTGCATGGACTCCCTTTTCATGTTGTTTCGACACCATCCTAACCACATGAAGTTTGACTGCATGGATTTCAAAATGCTCCTCTTCCTTTCCGCATGACTATACACTACCCGACAATTGTCAATAGTAAATGACAGTAAACTACATGGTATAATTCATAATCCTCTCAAGATACACGGTAAACCATGGCTGAAATACTCCTTGTTCATTTGGATGCATCCTTCCCATGCTTCATACTCCATGACCGGGATGATTTTGGATCTTCATAATCACCTAAGGCCATCAGACCTGGAAGGTCATCTACTTGTGGGAACCATTGCATGACTATGCATATCATTCCCTCAGTGGCTCTGCATATTGATCGCCACTGGCCTGTCTACCAAAGGAAAGTCTTCCTTAGGCAACACTCTTCCTAGCTCTGTATGCTTACCGGCCCTAGAGCCCCTACATCACATTTCCCAATCCAAAAATTTTCTGACAAATGGTTTACATTTTTTTGCTCTTCACGTCTAAAGGTTTCTAGGGTTACCCTACCTGGTTAGAGTACATATCCACTTGTGGTTCCTATGATGGTCTACATCTACAACATAATTCTAGAGCTGTGCTGCTTTAACCCAATGGACAATTACAACACGGATTTTTTTCGTATGCTCAGACACATCTTTCCCCATCTTCCAGACTCCATGTCATGTGTGATCCAGGATCTCCATAATCATTCACGACCATCGTATGTGGAAGGTCATAGACCTATGGATACCTTTACACGACTATGCATAACATGCCCTCAATGGCTCTGCATATTGATCACCCCTAGCCCGTCTACCAAAGGAAAGTCGTCCTCAGGAGACACTCTTACTATCTCCATAACATTATTGTCCTCAGATCCCCCACAACACATCTCCTGATTCGAGGGACCCTAAGATTATAGTTTACACCATCATCCCCCTTTCTGATCAGATCATGCTAGATCATCCAAATTCGGTTATCCGACATGTAACCATAGCATTATCCAACAGTGGTCTGAACTCTACGACTGTTAAACTAAGAGAATATCATCGTTACCAAATGATGTTAAACTATATGGAGTTAAAGTGCACCCCATTATTAGGGTAAATTAGCATAGGGAACTTCCTAATCATCAATGAAAACTGCATCCTAACTTCTCCAATATGACCAGACATACCGTTCCGTACCTCAGACTCTTTGACCCAGATAATCATGGATCCTTATAAACCTCCATAGCCATCGAACATTGAAGTTCATCGACCTATGGACATATTTCCATGAATATGCATGCTATGAACTCAATGGATCTACATATTGATCGCCTCTCACCCATCTACCAAAGGAAATTCATCCTCAGGCGACACTCTTCCTACTCTCATATGCTCAACATCCCAAGATCCCTCATATCATTTCTCCTGATCAAAGAGGCCCTAGAATCAAAGTTTATACTATCTGCATCCTTCCCACATATTGGACATGTCATGGTTTTCAGACCCAGTTACATTCTAATCAAGACTGAACATTATAGTTCTTCCTTACCGTATGACGATAAACTGCACGGAGCATTTCCTTACCGCATGATGATAAATTTCACGGAGTGTGTCCTTAACGTAGGATGATAAACTGCACAGAGCGCGTCCACCCTGCATGATGACACTCTGCAAATTCCCAGTACCATAACATTCGAAAATGTCCCCAGTTACAAACATTTATATAAAAAATTAAAATGTCCCTCGTCCTTAATGCATGACATTAAACTACATGGAGACTGTCCTTAATGAATGATGTTAAACTGCACAGTTTCATAAAAAAAATAATGATGGGAAAAAAATTAACTCCATACTTGTCGCATGAATTTAAACTTCATGGTCTTGAAATAACTCTTCAGGGGTTCAATCAAGAAATGAGGCTTCCCTCTCTTCCTCAGTGCACGGGTCAGACCTGCACAGATCATCATCTCACACTTGCGTGAGAGGGATGACTTCACCCATTCCAAGGATGTCATAACCCAAAATTACTCTATCCTATCAAGACACCCCCTCCTCATGAATCATAATCTACATCTTGAATGAACCGAACACCCATAAACCACCCCTACTGGTCTCAAATGGAATCTTACATAGAGGTTCCAGGCTATTGTGATAATAAAACCATTGACATGAGGACACCTTTTTATGACTATGCATATCATTCCCTCAGATTATCTTCACAATGAGGCCCATGGACTGTGTGCCAAAGGCATGTCTACCTTATCCAATGCTTCTTTCTGAATTCCTCTTGGGCTCTAAGCCCTCATATCCATCCCAGGATTCGGAAACTCTCTATGCTATAGTTTAAAAACCTTTTCCCAATCAAGTCTAAGTATGGTGGGATGTTTCTAGTTAGATTCTGAAGAACTTGGAAAATCCATTCCATTTTGAAAT
Organism: Viscum album; assembly: GCA_963277665.1. Classification (NCBI taxonomy): domain Eukaryota; kingdom Viridiplantae; phylum Streptophyta; class Magnoliopsida; order Santalales; family Viscaceae; genus Viscum; species Viscum album. Next base: position 1,594,486,951 of record OY728120.1, read on the forward strand.
AATTTCCTATCTAGATGACTTTAAACTGTGTGAAGTTCAAACCCTCCATCATGACAACCAAGAATGTGTAAGAGTGGTATCTTATCCATATCCATGATTGATCCAGATTCCCCCAAACCCTTCATACACTATTTACATTTTTGACCACCCCTATGGGTTTCCATAACCTTCTTTAAGCCACCTCTAGTGCTCTTCATAATCTTAACTTACATGAAGTTACCCGTCCATCAGAAATAAGCAGTCATTGACTTAAGGACACCTTTGTAAAGGCAAGCATAAAATTCTCTTAGCGAATCTGCAGAATGAGTCCCATGGCCCATCTACCAAAGGAAATCCTTCCTTAGGTGATGCTTTTCCAAACTTTTTATGCCCATATGGCTCAAATACACCATGTCATGCCCTACATTCTATTCAAACATGAGTGAAAAATTCCCCCCATATACGTTTGAAAGGTATTAAAGCATCCACAATCAGTTAAAACGTCATCAGGGCCCTTTCCCCACAAAATTTGGCCAAATATGCTCAACCTAAAACATTAGTAATAGTAGTCTTGTTTGCGGGACATTAAACCTCTCACAGAAATAGGTATGAAATGCGCCAAGATGAAAATCCATGATGAGAATCTTGGGAAAAATAATACTATTAGGTCTCCAGGCCTACACCTTTTATGGCCTCAGAAAAACGTTGAGAAATAAAAATAAAGATTCACAAATCCCATTAGATAAAAAATACACAAAGGGAGGCATAAGAAAAATCCATGTTATACTCACTAAGCCCATATCAAGCAGGCGTATGAAAAATTAGGGATGTAATGAAAAATGCACAAAAGTTTGAGAGGTTTTCTATAAAACCATAGTAATAGTCAAACCATGCTCACTATGTCCCTTGGCTTAGGAAAAAATTAGAGCTCTATTAGGTTATCTTAGTTTCTTGATTTCAAGTCATGGTTTAAAAATTAACACTTGAATAAAATATTGCTAATAGGAAGAGATGGAGAATAGATATTTAAAACCAAACCTGTTTCATCAGGTTCTGAAAAAATTGGAGCAATATCCCCAATTCAAATTATCTAGAGAGTACCAAAAAACAGAGGTGAGAGGAAATGTCGTAACATGGAATAGAAGAAAATAGGGCTTGATTCTCCCTTTCCAACAAGATAGTGAGTGATTGTCATGGTTCATTGATGGTCTGATCCAAATAAGTTCTTTCCTCTATTTTGGCTTTGACTATCGGACCCACCAGCTCCAGGACAGCTTTAAGGTTCTGCCCCTTCTTTTGGATGGCTTCATAATTGGTGCAGGAAGAGGCTAGATTCTCCCTCAACCTGGATGTCTGGCCTTCGTACTCCTGCAACTCCTCCTCTTGGACCGCCACCAAATCATGAGCCTTCACCTCCTCGGTCTCCAGATGATCGATTTCTTCAAAAATATCTCATAAGGTTTCCACCTAGTTATGAGAAGAATTAAACCTGGCGAGCTTATCCTCACAAGAGTTGAGGTCTTCTGAAGAAATTTATATTTGATAAATAAGTAAGTGAAGGTGTTGATAGTAATAGTTGATAGAACCCAAATCAACAAATATTTGCTAAATATTGTCACCCTCATCAGCAAAACTGACCAGGGGTGTCTCCATGGCGAGAAAACAGAACCGGTGCCATGCCTCTTTGCGTACTGCATGGTGTCTCATCATGGAACCAACACATTGATCTTCCCCTACCACAAAGGGTGTATAAGAAGGAAGCATCACTGTAGGAGTAGGGTGGGACCTAAGGCTAGTCACATGAGGTGGGAGACCCTATTTTCCTTCGGATGGCCAATCCACTAGAGCTGGAGGCAGAAGACTAACTACAGTCTCTATGATGATTGGTGATACTCGACTGGGGCATGACCCATCATGCACCTGGGTAATATCCATGAGAGGGGGTATATTGAATCACTCCATTCCAAAATGGTTTGTACTGATAAAGCCCATCCCATATTCTTTTCACTATGGATTAAGTTCCTTATCACCATGACAATGGTAGCGGGAGGTGTATCCATCTTGGATACTGGAGGGACAAAAGTAGAAAACATGGTCATTTCACCTCTCGTGACGAGGGAAATGTGTGGTGTTGGAGTTGGGGCAGGAATGGGACAGGAACAGTCGAGGGGTTCTATAAATTCTAGACTGGTTCTTTTAGCATCCTCGTGGAGTAACAATCAACCCATAGTGAGGCATACTCCAGTGATAGGAAGGTGGGCCCTGTCATGTTTGGAATGATGGTATCACTAGTAGCACCCTCATGCTTCATCATAATCCACAATTGACAGAGATCCAAAAGATGAAATTAACCACATAGTTGAATGACCAGAAGAAATGAATTCTATTACAGGAATCCAAACTTCCTGGAAAACTGGTAGGGGAGGTATGGTTCAGAAATAACTACTCGTTGTACACGAGCAGTGATCATCCCTTCCTGAAGATTGATGAGGTATGATAATTCCTCAATGGAACCTCCCATGTCACTTCTCAATGATCCGTAAGGGGTAGGGTGCGGTGTGAATGAGAAATAAGAGGCGTCATTTAATAGTCCGACCACATCGGTAACAATCAGAGTCTTGGGGAGAACAGCAGAAATATAGAGAAGAGTCGGGTGAGAGTTAGAATGGTGAACCTGTGTGGTATGCTGATACTCATATCAAGGTAAGTGTTCTGCCATCCACCCGTACAAGAATTGGAATGGTCTAACAAAACGATGTGGAGACTTGCCTTCAGGAATCATTCCTAACAATTAATAAAGTCGGGTATGGGGAGGAAGGGCCAGTTTAATGGGTCAACCTTCCGCCATCATGGCCACTATCATCAAGGTGTAGGCCCGAGCCCCATTGTATACATCATGAGATGGGAATATACACCCACATAAATACATGGAACAGAAATATGTTAGCCTAAGAACAGGTGAAATCTCATACCAAAGCCCATATCCCCATGAGGCATACTTCCCTACTTTAAGGGTAGCATAGTATCACCCTGGAGTTTGGTAGGATTGATGGGTTGGGTGAGTTCGACTGCGGTGCACCTTCATCTTAGTCCCAATTTTCGGTAAGAATAACTTTATCCATGGTTTGAATGGGTTGAAGGAACGAGCCTCTATAGGATGACCCAGTAATACCTTTTTCGTAACCTGAAAACTTATTGTCAAAGGAGACACGTGATTAGTATCATTCTATGTGGCAGCTACTGGGAGAAACTCTTAGTACATTTACACAATCATAGAGATACCTCCATGTTGGTTGATGTCCCATAGACTGATCCACACCTCTCAATGGTGTAGGTGAAAGGTTTTGGTACTCTAACAACAATGGATCAACAACTCCAGAAGAATTTCTCTTGGAGAAAAGATTTAAAAACTGAGACACCTAGGTTTCCTAGTACAATCCCACTGCCTCTAGCTTGTTAGGGAACTCCAAACATGTTTGATGCACCTAGAACTCCCAGGCCCACTTATCAGAGAAGAATCCTCTAGCCCAAAAATCCCACTTAGTGCTGCATCAGCCGCTATTATTTTCTCTAGGGATGTTGGTAATGGATGGGTACTCACGGGCATCTAGTCTTGGGACATCATCATGGCACCCACGGTTTCCCTGTGTCCATGCTGAGCCTTACAGTATGAAGATGTTCTCCTCAATCGGAGTGGCAATTATTTCTCCTAATGGGGAGTTGTTGGCACAGTCATGACAAGGAGGTGCCTCTAAATGGATGAAAGGGATGTCAGGTTCAGGTAGCAGTAGAGGTACATCAGTGGGAAGACCAAAACTATAAAGAGGAAATTGTACGAATAATGGGTAAGATGAGAGCTCTTGCATCAGGAAAACCGTTAGAAAGATATCACAGGGAATGATGAGGGTCTAAAGGTTACTGTAACTAATCCTCACCATGGTTTCCCTTGTCTTATTCAATTCATCCATAGCCTGTGAGTCAACCATCATATCCTGGGTGGGAAGAGCCAAAAGTAGACAAAATGTTAGTCCAATGAAAATTGTTGGGTAAAATCTATGGTAAAGTGGCTAAAGGACTCAAAATATGTCCACATGAAGCTCTACTTATGAATACTAGAAATGGTACATGGTGGCCACATCCCAAGTACATCATGACAAGTGGAAGCCACTCCACCTAAATCTATGGTATGTAGACGCAGTTCACCACGTACAACCAAGGTACATAAAGGATGACATCTACGGCAACATGGACCTCAGAGTGTTGGTCTGTATACTGTGTACCAATCCCCTATGTGGGTTATCATAATTTAGGACTTATGTGATGTTCGAAATGAAAATATGAATTGTTAAAGGATAATTCTATTCTACAGACCACTGAACCACATAGAATTTTCCCTATGTGGCCCTCCGTGACTTACTTTTGATAGTTGTTAGTGTTTATTTCATAGCTTGGAAATTAGTTCTTAGATGGGGGTGAGTGCAGATGAGGATCAGTTCACGGAAGCTGAATCCAGTTCACAGACGAATTGCTTCATGAATGAAGCCATATGTGGAGTCAGTGCACAGACGCATGGAATGAGAGATCTTTTTTCCGAATAATCTATTAATATACTAGTTGTATGGATCCCTTTATATAGGCTTGGTCCCCCACTAGGTCCACCTCTCTTCCACAAACTGCCTGAGTTTCCGGACCACTCTACATCAGAATGGTGTCCTCTTCATTTCAATCAGACCCCGTTCTGATAGGGGGACTTTGTAGGGTCCTGATAATCTGTAGAAGAGAAGGAAAATATTCCCTTAGAATTAGTGGAAGAATCTACCCAATTTTCAAAATTAATTTTGGAATAATATGAAGAATATTTAGAAGCAATGGTAAAGGACCTAACGATTCCACGTACCGGTTCATCATCAGTGGTACACGGCCAGTTTGGAGAACCTTCCACTCACGGAAGTTGTCTTTCATGAAATGGAGGAGGGGTTCATATGCGAGCATGAACAAAATGGTCATCGAGTGAGGCCAGACCAGTCCGCAGTCCCGAATTGTGCCAGCCGCGAACCAGGCGGACCGTCCCCCCAGTCACGCACTGCATTGCTCGAGAAATGAAGGCGGGGCCCTATGCGTCCGCGAAGTACCCCAGTGACTGATTTGTTTCACGGGCGAGGTGCATTCAATATGACCTACAATCCTCGGGTTGACTAATTATCTATAGGCTTGGTTTCCTATCATGGGCCTCGGCAAAAGGAACATCATAAAAGTAGATACGACCCATTCCCCACCTAAATAAAAGGACGTCAAGGGGAAGAAGAAAGGGATTAGCTTTTTGAAGATCAGATTCTCATCGATCGGCTTTTTGATGATCAGATTCTTGGAGATCAGATTTTTGAAGATCTGATTATTACCGATTGGCCATTTGGAAGGAAGACATCAGTCTTTTGGAGAAGGAAGAGGATTTTGGGAGCTTAGTATTTCGTATACCGTGAGGTTCCGATTTGTGAACCATCAACATGTATAAACTAGGGATGAATTGTTAATAATTGAAGAATTCATAAATAAATTGGAAAAACATGATCCTAAAATTAGTGAACCGAAAATCATGGACCCTATGCGGATTCACTCCCCATGAACCAGGGAGCCTATGACCCTTATTTGATCTGGTGTGCCACATAGCACCCTCATACATGGGCGAAGCCCTGACCGGTGCTACCCTCTACTGTCGCCGCTCGAGCGGACTCCATCGTTGTGGAAAGATTTAGTATGTAGACCAAACCTGAAGCTGCATACCACTCTGGTATGCAGGATACCCCGCCATCTGCATGCCACACTGGAAGGAGGATGTCCTCTCCATCCACTTAGCACTTACCTACATGAAGGGTGCCACTCCTCAAATGGCTATGTGGTCCTCCAAGGCCTTCGGTGTTCCCATACCCCGAGTTAGATAAGGCCCTTCCAATTCCGTACAATCCTCCAAAATCCCTTTAGTAGATTATCCATCCACACCAAGCCATGGCCTCTCCCAAAGCCACTGGATGACATGCTGAAACCTTCAGGTGCATTAGCACACCCTCTTTTGTTCACATTCCAATTGTAGGCAGAGACCAATGATTGACCCCATCCCTTGAATGGATATCCATAGTATTCAAGGGATTAGATACCCACGATAGTCTAGATTCTTAGACCAAGAGGCCCTTTGTGCCTCTCCACTCTTCAGGGTTGAGGGATCCCACTTTCTTTAACATTCAACGAGTTCCAGTGGTGAGTACTTCTACCCTCCCCTGAAGAGAGTAAAAGGGAATCCCTCCTTCATTAATCCACACACCATTCATGCCAGATGATAATAGCCTTTACCCTTTCATATGGGAAGGTTCATTGCTCCGTGCTCTCAACCACCATATCATGGCCTCTGCCGACGTGACTTCTACCTTCGTTCCCTCCTCAACGCCAGGTGAATTTATAGTCTTAGGGTCTCGACCCTCTCCCTCTTCCGTCTTCTTCCTCATCTCTCCTTAGTCAGGAAAAAGTGAGTGGCTTGACGAATCTTTCACATTCTATTGTTTCTCACATCATGCATGACTCTCGTGGGATTATAGATTTGTGATGGTCACAACTTCCATACAATGATAGTGGTTGAATGAACTACGTGGGTTTTCATCCCTATATCCTACGAATGGTGCATAGGACACCTATCTGAGGATCAATCCCAACTTGGGCCACCAACAACATTTATGCCCCGACCATACCCCAACATGGGCTACCAATCACGGCCTTGAAAGGTAACTACCATGTGTACGCCCTGACCTTATAGAACAACGTACACCTTGATTTCCAACCAACTGGGATACATAGGAAACCTCCTTGAGGCGCAATCCCAACATCCAAGTCTGATACCCATCTACCCTTATCAGACTGTGTCCTCATGCCCCAAGCCAGACCATACCCGGGCCCATGAAATCATTTCTCTCAGGACCTCTGGCCCACTTCAGCGTATGTCCCGCACCAACCTTGACTATGTACCTATCTCCTAGACATCCTTTCAATGTGACTTTAATCTATATGGTTGGGTCCTTCTCACATGACCTTAAAAGGTTATGTGTCCCGTTATGTGGCACTGAACTACCTGGATTCTGATTCCTCTAACAAGGATACGTAGGAAGCTCATATTATGGGTTCTATTCAGATGCTCAAGTCACTCTCTGTCCTCCCTAGATGACAATAAACTCTAGAGAGCCCAATTATAAGGATTGAGACCAGTGTTGTCTGAACAATATCAAACTTCCATAGAATCTCTAATCCAATGAGGGATGGTAAACCTCAAATGTAGATGGTTCTGAATCCAGATGTATACATGTGACTTCCATCCTAGGGGTAATCCATGGATACTATGCTTGGGGATAAACCAAATATTCACGAACATAAGAACATGTCTTAAATCTATAAGAGAGTCCATTAATAGGAAAATTCTCATCCTCTTGACTAATGTGAGTTCTTAAGTTTCATTGGCCATGTCACCCATTGAGCGCCTTTCTTTGGAAAGCAATTACATGGATCGTTGGATTCAAGAAATATTGGGCATTTTTGGCTCCACAATTAAACCTGTTGGAGACTAGGACAAGACACGATGATAGAGAACCTAATATAGATGGTTAATCAATACTGACTCCCATTAATAATACACAGGAACTGATCACATCCTGCCACCGCAAAACATAGCTTCACCAAAACGTCTTGACTTATCATTCATTTGGTAAAGGCACATCATCATGTCTCCTATTTGAGTTTGTATATCCACAATCTGAGGTTTCCCACATTTGTTTCACAAAGTGGTTATGATTCATGAAGTGTCTATGGGTTTGTATATACACAATCTCATGGACCATTCTTCCCAGAACAGTGTTGGGGAGTTCCAGGTTTTGAGGATTGGGGTTTCGGTTCTGACATCCCCTTGTTGTCTCTAAGACGCGAAATCTCAAGTATCTGGTAGGGATGGTACGGTTCACCCATTATTTTCAATTCAAGCAATGGAAAAGTCTCCCTCCCATACCAAGATCAATTTTATGCCATCCATCCTATTGAAAGCCCCTAACCATTCAAGTATGAGGTTGAAATATTTCTCCTCTCCACTTCCTTCACCTTCACTCCTTCATTTCATTGGACCATTTTCCAACGTAAATTGAAGAGATGGAAGGTTTTTCCCCTCACCCTCTTATCAGGTCAACTCGACCACGTCCACCGTCACTGTCGTAGGCACTCCCTCTTCCACCAGTGGAAGAGGAAAATTTTGTGTGTGTTTGTTGAATCCTTGGAATTCTATTTTATCTCACACCCAGCATGACTCACATGGGTTTAGAGATTTTTCATGATCCCAAAATTTTCACAATCACATGAATTATGAGAACACTGAATCCTATTTAAACTGGGATATCTAGGAAGCCTTCTCAAGGCCCGAGCTCATTGGATATCTTCTTCCAGAATCCAACCCAAATTCCCTTAATATGGGCACAATCCTTGGGAATAAAATCCAAATTAAACCCCCAAATCATCAAAGAATCATTTTCAGGAATCAAGACCAAACTCATTTCTCTCAAAAGACTATACTCTCCTATGAGACTTATCGAACTATGTGGGATTTGATTACCATCCAAATGGAATATGTAGGAATCCTCCATGTGGTTCAAACCCAACACTTCAAATCAACCATGTTCTTTTTTGTCTAAATTCCTAATAGGGTATAAATTTACTTTGAAACCCATATCCTTTACATGTTCTTTGGGCCTCTTTGGCATACGTCCTACACAAAACATTTACAAAGAACCTTTGTCTATGATTTCTTTACCACACAGCATTAAACTGTACGATTAGTTCCTTACCACATGACCTTAAAAGGTATGAAGTGTCCCATTAAATGAAATCGAACTAAAAGGGTTATGATTCCTTTCACAAGGATACGTAGGTAGCCCATTTTTTGGGTACGACCCTGATATCAAAACAAAACTTCATCTCCCTGGACGAAAATAAATTCCACAGTGCCCCCACAAAGTGTCTTAAAAACCATTATCAATATAAAAAATATTAAAATAATATCTAAATATTATATGAGGGGATACCATTGATGGAGAATCTCGAATACATATGGATACCTCCATTAATGAAGAACCTCGAAAACATATAGATCAATCTAAATGCCACAAATGTTAATAAGTGATTGAAAATTATTATAGAAATTTATGTTATACTAGGTGAATTAATAAGGATTCATGAAAAAATCTTAAATATATAAATAGATTCCCAAAGTAGACAACAATTCCCCACAAAAGGATGTGATGAGTCCTATAACCCTTCCTCCTAACCAAAGCATGTTCTTATGTATCATAATTTTGAAACTTAATGAACACATACCTTAATAATGTAGTTCCCTGTTGGATAAATAACTATTGGATGCCTCTGGTTCCATGAATAAATCCAATGGAAACCTCCTAGAAGCAGTGATTCATAGACTAGAACACATGTTTCATGGAAATACAAAATAGGTGGATGTGAAGATTTTTATAATATTAACATTCCAAAAACAATGAAAAATGAAAAGGTTCTTTGAAATAGAAAAAATAAAAGTATTAAAGTATAGAAATTTTCAAGATGCTGAAAAAATCATTAATGATTCCTAATTTGATCATGATCATTACTTTCTATTTTAGGGATGTTAGAAGTTGTTAAAATATGACAAGGAGAATTTCATGAAACTTTTACTTTTAATATCATGATTTATGATTTAAGATATTACACTCCACCATGAGACTTAATTTCAAACATTAATTCCAAACAAACATAAGTCTCAAAGGCATTTGAACATGAGTTACAAGCCCTCATGATTTTATGTTCTTTCTGTATTGAAAAAGTGGAGAATGTTGTAATTTTACAAGACTATGGATAAGGAACATATTCTCATTAGATGATCATAAATATACTAGAATATTATAATGATAGATGAGTCAATGTATTTAAAAGTGAAGTAAATCAAGACATGGAATGTTTAATAATAATGAATTGAGTAACTTGAATGAATGAGAAGATAAGTTCCATCAATTTATAAAGTGGAGAACTAAAATACATTATTTTATTATTATGTTAAAAAATGAAAAAATATATTTATATTTTATTTTAATTTTGAAATTCTGATTTCAACATTGATAATTATATGATTTTATTACTTCGATATTTCAATATTTATAACAATGGTGCCCTCTAAACTCAATATTGAGATTTTATGCTTGAGGAAATGTATGGTTTATGTGGCGGGGCTTTTAGTAGATAGAAATTTGGTTCATATTTTTAATCATTTTCTATTGATTATTTTGATGTCTTTTCATTATTACAACCCATGATTCTCATTGTTTTATTAAAAAATGTGTATTTTTAATTGAACTAATGAAAATGGTTTGAAAGGGATAAAAGAAATATTATTTTATATTTTAATCTTATTTATGAAATTTAGATGATTATATTTTTTGTGAATTAACTTTTCCTACCACTTTATGTGATTTTTTCCATAAAATTGGCCAAGGCATGCCAAGAATTAAGCACATGGGCACACTCTAAATTTCCATAACATGTGATCCTGATGGCCATACAACCCACCAGATGGGCCATCCAAACTGATGATTGCATTACTAGTCAAATCCTATGCGGGTGGCCCACAGATGGTGTACCATGCAGGTGAATATGGGGATTTGAAGGCCCACATGGGTGCAATACGTGGCTGGTTGTGTGAAAGTTGAATGTGGGTGTACATCCTCATAGAAGGAAATATGGATGGTGCTCCTACATAAATATTTATAAGGGATCACCTCTATGATGCATGTTTTGATGTGGGATGTGAGCTTAGGTACAATATGTCATAGCTTCATTGCGCTCTACTCGCTTCACTACTCCGCCTTCATTCTCGGCTCATGCTTCTGACTCTTTCATTCTCTACCTCCCCCACCACAGCCATGCTTCTAGAACTTGCATCAACAAATCCCCCAATAAACATTATCAAATGCTTCCCGACATTTCCTTCCTCTATTACTCACCCACCAAACTACTCATGTTCCCACCGAACCACTATAGCCACCCATAAAAGCCATGAGTTTGAGATTGTCCATCCACATCAAATGATGGAGGAAGATGAGGTTGCTATTGTGAGAATGTCGCCCCACCCAAATGCTTGACATCGCCACTTCCCCATCCATTTGGAATCACTACCACGTCAACCGCCCCACAGACCATGCAAGCCCATGATGCAAACCAAAACACCCAAATCCCATCATGAAATACTTATCCATGTTGAAAATTTAAGACACGCAATTTCATCAGATGTTTTCATAAATTTGAAAAATAGTTTGGGGGATATTTGATCCTCCCTAGATCTCGAAAACTGAATGGGGAGAAAGTTGAGGCGTCCTCCTTTTCTACCTATAAAAGGAGTCGCATCCCTACTAATCGAGAATTGCTCAACACCTGTAAGGGGAAAGCCTACAGGAGGATATATAGCTACACTAATCCCTGACCCATTCTTCTTATTCATTTTTATTTTTATTCCTTTAAATTATTTTAGGTTATTTTCTATTTTAATTTAGATTCCTTTTATAAATAAGAAATCCACACATGTTTTTAAATTTTATTCCATCCATCTTCTATTCTTCTTATTCTTTAAATTTTATTCTTATTATTACTCTTATTATTCTTATTATTATTATTATTATTATTTTATATTCTTCTTCCATTCTATATATTTTATTTATTTGCCTTCATAATTTTATTTTTCTTCTCATATTTCTCTCTCTCTTTCACCCCAATTCAAATTTATATTCTTCTATTATTTAATTTTTCATCATCCACTATTCTTCATGTTATTTTCATTTGAATTTTTTTTATTTCCTCTTATTCTCTTCTATATTTCTACTGTTGTGTTTTCTCAGCATAAAAAATGACAGGTTAACCATAATGTATGACTTGGGGGTAGGTAAAGGTGTTCTTGAATGTTTCTTGACGTTTTTAATGTTTTTGGTAGATTTGACTAGCATGTATCGGTGAGGAAAATGTCCTTGATATAGTGACTACCCCCCCAAAGACATGGAACTAAATATATAACTATTGAATTCATTAATATAATTTCTATCTGTGGGTTAGTTCTTTATATGATAGAGATTACCTAATCAATTGATGAGACAACATAGATAACACCATGTCCTTATATATGGAACATCCCTGTCAAAGGTGCAACATCAACCATGATTAAAGGAGGATGTGGAACTGATATTTCAGAGGCATTCAATTGTTTCAAAAATATCTAAATAAATAATTGTAGTTCAAATATGATATTTCATGTTTTGATTATCAAACTAAAATCAAACATATTAAGGAGAATAATGATGGATCCTAAATCTAAACTAAAATCCAAGTCATTTCTCTCATAAATCACTTTGTTTAGAATTCCCTGATATTTTAGATCATCATTTTTCATTTTATTGTTTTAGAAAATAACCCCCCCACCAATATTTATCTTTTATTTAATTAAAATAAAAAACTACAAAAATAAATATTTTAAGTGATATAGAAAAAGTAAGTGAATAAAACTGAGAAGATCCTCAAGTGAGATTACCCTTTCCTGCCATTGTGCTACGCTAGGAAGATAATTTTCTTTTTCCATGACCCATGATAGGTGTACATCACCACACCCTAAAACCTATCCCCCACCCTAAAACATATACCCTACATCCTGATCCCTACACCTAAAACATAATATCGTTTACTCATAACCCAAAACCCTACACCAAAAACCCTATTTCCTAGACCCGAAACTGTAGACCCTAAACCATATACCCTAAACCTTGAACCCTACACCATAAATCCTATACCATACATCATAAAACATAAACCCAACATCATAAACACTAAACCCTACCAACTTAATAGTAAAAGAACATAAAAATACTAAAATCCCTAAAATAACCAAAAAAACCCAAAAGAACTTAAAATCCTTTAAAACCCCATAAAACCATTAAAAAATTAACACCCACAAAAACCCAAAATTCCCTAAAAACCCAAAAGACCCTAAAACCCTTAAAAATAACTAATTGGACACAAACCCCTAAAGACATAAAAAACCATAAAAAACCTTAAAACACAAAAACTCAAAAAAAATCCCTAAACTAACAACGTATCCAAAAAATTCTAAAGAACCTAAAAACATAAAAATTCCTAAAAATATATAAAACCCTAAATACCCTTAAAATCCATTAACCCCTAAAAATCCAAAAAATCACTAAACACCCATAAAAACTGAAAACCCTAGAAAATCGTAAAACAATAATACCAGAAAATCCATGAAACCCCAAAATAGACCCAGAAAACAAAAAAAAACATTAAAAAACACTAAAACCAATAAAAAACCTAAAAATACCATAAAACCACAAAATACCTAAAGACCTTAAATGCCATAAAACCCCATAATGACACTAAAAAACTCCACGAAACACGAAAAGTCCCAAAAACCAGTCAAATTAACAGTGCAAAAAAAAAACTAAAAATACATTTAAACCCCTAAACCCCCTAAAACACCTCAAAATACCCAAAAAAACCTTTTATAACCTAAAACACATCTAATAACCCAAAAAACCATAAAACCCCTAAAGACCCGTAAAAACCAAAAAAAAATCCCTAAACCCCATGAAAACCCTTTAAATCTAAAAAAACGAAAGACCATTATATCCACTAGAAAACCCATAACCCCCCCCCCACCCCACCCCCAAGAAGATCATAAAACACTAAAATCCTAAAAAAATTCCTAAAATACCTAAAAATCTAAAAATGTATAATGACATAATACACATAAAAACATAAAACACTAAACACACCAAAACTACCCTAGAAATCTTAGAAACCCTAAAACACCATAAAAAACCTTGAAAAATACAAAAAAAAATAAAACCCTAAATACCCTAAAAACTATTAAGTCCAAAAAAATTCTGAAAAACACTGAGAAACATAAAAACCAATAAAAACCATTTAAACACAACAACCCCCTAAAAACCATAAACCCTTTTAACACACCAGAAAACAAAAAAACCCACATAAAAAGCATAAAAAACTCTAACCCTCCCTAAACATAAAATCCTCTAAAAAAACTTAAACTCCGAAAAATCAGAAAAACATAAAACACATAAAACACATAAAACCATTAAAACCATTGAAACAAAAACACATTGAAAACCCTAAAAAACCTAAAACACCAAAAACTGAAAATCCGAAAAATCCCTAAAATACCCCCAAAACCAAAATTCCTTCAAAACCGTAGAAACCCTAAAACCCTAAATATCCTAAAATCTCTAAATCACCTAAAAATCCATAAAAACCTAAATGACTAAAAACCCACAGAAGTCTTAATAACCATAAAAAACCTAAATCCAATTTTCCCCAAAAAACCCTAAAACCTATAAAAACCATAAAACCTATAAACATATAAAAAACCCATAAACCCCTAAAAACCATAATAACTGATAATAACCCATAAACACCCTAAAACCACTTAAAATACCATAAAACCATTTAAACCCATCAAAATACCGTAACCCTAATAATATCCTAAATGACCCTAAAAACCCAAAAAACTAAAGACCCTAAAACCCCAAAAACCAATAAAGGAAATAAAAAACTAATAAAAAAACAAAATACACTTAAATATCCAAAAAATATAAAAAATGATGAAACCCAAAAAAACCATAAGAAAATAAGAAACCATAAAACCTACAAAACTCCTAAAAACCCTAAAAACCTTAAAATACCCTAAAACCGATAAAATAACCTAATCCACCCTAGAAACCCTAAAACCCCATTTAACCTTAAAACCCCTAAAAACCATAAGAGTCCAAAAAAACAAAAAAACCATAAAAACCCAAAAATACCCAAAATACCATTAAAACCTCCTTAAAATTGTAAATAAATGTAAAAACACTAAAAACACTAAACCCACCCAAAATGAATAAAAACACAAGGAAAAACCTAAAAAACATATAGCCCCAATGAAACTAAAATAAAATCATAAAAACCTTAAATTCCCCAAAACCCAAAAACCATAAATGAAAACATCATAAACCCATAAGAAACCCTAAAATCCCTTAAAACACTACAATTTTCTAAAAACCCAAAATTAACCCCTAAGACCCTAAAAGAGTAATAAAAACACCTAAAAGAAACATAATAACATATACCCCTTAAAAACCAAAAAATCATAAAAACAATGAAAACCCCCAAAAGATACAGAAAACATCTTCCTTGCCCAAAAGATAGAGAAAACCAGTAAAAACCTGAAACAATCTTCAAAACCTAAAAAACTCCATAGGACCCCTAAAATACTATTAAACCCCAAAACCCCATAAAAACCAAAAAATCATAGCCCCCCTAAAGACACTAAGATCATCAAAAAATATTAAAACCCCTAAAAATATTAAAAATTACTAAATCCCTTAAATTACACTAAGACACCAAAACCCCAAAAACCCAATTAAAACACCATTAAAATCATATAAAACTTATAAACTACAAACTAAAACCTAAAACTATATCCTTAATAGTAAACCTTAAACCCTATTCCCTAATTCCTATACCCACCACCCCAAACCCTAGAACATAAACCATATACCCCACACCCTAAACCCTAAACCCTACACCCAAAACCTTATACCATACAAAATAATACCTAATTTCTACTATTTTTACCCTATACCCTACACCAAAAACCCTAAAAATTAATGCATAAACCTTATACCATACACCCTAAACCGTAATCCCTACACACTAAACTAAAAAACCATGCACCCTACACCCTACACCGTGTAATATAACCCTAACTTCCTACACCTGAAACCCTAAATTCTATACCATAATCCCTATACAATACACTATAAATTCTAATTCCTAAAAAACCCTAAAACCCTAAAACCTCATAAAAATATGAAAACCCTAAAAAACCATAAAACTCTAAATCCGTAAAATATATGAAAATACTTAAAACCCTAGAAATCCTAAAGAACCCCAAAAACAAAACAAAAAACCCAATTAACCCCTAAAATTTCATTAAATCTTTTTCAAATAATAAAAAACACTCAATCCCTTAAAAATCCAATGAATCTATAAAAAAAATAAAAACTCCTACAAAAGACTAAATCCTTAGAGCCATAAAAACCCTAAAAACCCAAAAAGTACCCAAAATCCCATAAATGAGCACTTAAACACTAAAAACCAAAAAAGACCCCTAAACAACCAAAAACCCCAAAAGTACCCCAAACCATTAAAAACAATAAAATTATTAAATGTCCGTAAAAAACCTAAAATTTAGAAAAAAACTAAAAATCATAAAAATACATTAAAACCCAAAAAATCAAAAAAACTATAGCCCTAAACATAAACTAAACAAACAAAAAATCAATAAAAATCCCTAAAACCCCTAAAACCCCATAAAAATCCTAAAAACCATAAAACCGTTGAAAAGAGAAAAAGACATGTAAACACCCTAAAAATCCTAAAACCCCCAAAAGGACCCTAAAACCCATTGTAACACTAAACCCCCTAAAAACCCTAAAAACCAAAAATAAAAAATAAAAACCCTAAAACCTCTAAAAGACCCCAAAAACCCATAAACACCCTAAAAACCGTAAAACCTGTTAAAACACCCCAAAAACCGCAATGAACCTAAAACCCTATAGAAACGCCAAAACTCTAAAAAACCATAAAGACATTTAAAACCGCTAAAACCCCAAAAAACACAAAAAATACATAAAACCCCTAGAAATATCTAAAATATGTAAATCTATGAAAACTTTAAAGAAAACCTAAATCCCCTAAAAATCATCAAAACCCCTAAAACCCCCATAAAACCCTTTGAACATTAAAACTCTACGAACCATAAAAAACACCAAAACCCATAAAACCCCTAAAACATTCATTAAACCCTAAATGACCCAAAAAACCCCAAAAAACCCCTAAAAGGTCTGAATACCCCTAAAAACATATGACCTTAAGATTCAAAAAAACCCTAAAAGCCCCTAAAACCCCTATAATTCTTCCAAAAGACCCTTAATTTCACTTAAAGACCCTAAACCCCTAAAACTCATAGAAATCAATAAGGACCATAAAACCCCTAAAAATCCATTAAAACCCATAAAAACCTCAGAAACTATATACAACCGAAAAAAACATTAAAAAATCATAAAATCCACAAAAACCCAAAACCCACTTAAAACCCTTAAAAGCCACTTTAAAACCTAAAACCCATAAAACCCCTAAAACTGTGAAACCCATAAAATATAATTGATATACATACAAAACTGTAAAATACCAAAATAAACACAAAAACCCAATCCAAAGGCCGAAAAATCATAAAAACCCTTAAGATACAGTTAAAACACAAAACCCCCTAAATCCCTAATGACACTAAAAAATACTAAGAACCCCAAAAAACCACAAAAACACCAAAAAATATAAAAACACCGAAGGACCCTAAATGATAGTAAAAATCCATAAAAACACCTAAAACCACTAAAAGACACCAAAAGTCCATAAAACCCACCAAACCCTAAATGACACCAAATCCCATAAAATATAGTAAGCCCCCCAACAAACATAATAGACCCAAAAGAAATATAAAAACTATATAAATCCAAAAAACCCATAAAATATACTAGGACCTTAAAAACTGTAGAATACCCTTAAGTTGATAGAATAAAGTAAAACCCTAGTAAACCCTAAAAGATCCTAAAAATCAAATAAAACCTAAAACCCCTAACAAATCATAAAAACCATAAAGCCACATTTAACCCCCAAAAAACCCCAAAACCCATAAGAACACGAAAAAACCTTAAACTTATAAAACCCTAAAAATACTAAAAACAAAAAAACTATAAAAAAAATTAAAGAAATAAATTACATTAAAAGACCCTATAAACCATAAAAAACCGGAAAACCCATAGAATGTTTAAAAACCTAGAACCCCTAATCCCCATTAGAACCCTAAAATTGTAAAAATAAAAACCAACCTAAAACCTGAAAAATCCTAAAAATAGTAAAAACTCGCATAACCCCAAAAAACAATAAAATGTAGGAAAATTAAAAATAATAATAAAAACTATATAAAACACCCAAACCCCTAAAAACTGAAAAATCCCTAAAACCCCTAAAACATCCTAAAACATCTAAAAACACTAAAAACCCCTAAAACCAATAAAACACATGAAAAACCTAAAACCCTCTTAAAAACCATAAACCCCTAAAACCATAGAAACCATAAAACACCTAAAACATCCCACATAAGACCTATAAATAGTCTTCGAACCCATAAAAATAATAAAAATCATAACCTCCTAACCCATAATAAATGTTTAAATCCCCTATAAATCCTAAAAACCCTAAAAACCCTAAAAACCCAAATACCCATAAAGAACCCCAAAAATCCCTAAAAATATCAACACAGAAAAAACCACTGAAGACCATAAAAATTCATGAAATCCATAAAATACCCATAAATCCTAAAAATTAACAAAAACACCCTAAAATATAATAATATTCTTAAAAACCAAAAAATCCCCAGAGAACCACAAAAACAAAAAATCCTATAAAACCACTTAAATTCCAAAAAACTATAAAATATCATAAAATACCCCAAACCCCTAAAACGATACCCTTAAAAACCATAAATCCCTAATTGGCCAAAAAACACCTAAAAGACCCAAAAAAATCCCCTAATAGTCCCTAAAGACCCCAAAACCCCTAAAAACACATAAAACCATAAAACAATCTTAAAACCCCTAAAACCACAAAAAATCCAAAAAAACTGTAAAACCCGTATAAATAATAAAAATAACAAAAAATACCAAAATCTCAGAAAATGATAAAACCCATCAAAACAAAAAAATCATTAAAACCCCGAAAAACCATAAAAAACCATAAATCTATAAAAAACTAAACACCCCTACAATACCCAATACCCTATAAAATCTAATATGCCCTTAAAAACCTTTAAATAACCCAATAAAATCCTTATAAACACCAAAACCCCTAAAATCACTAATCCCCCCTAAAAAGTATTAAAAAAATAAAACCCTACAATCCCAAAAAACCACTAAAAGAACCTAAAACTCATAACACTCTAGGAGAACCTAAAAACCCTAGAAGGCCCTAAAAAACCACAAAACCCCAAAGCATCCTAAAAACCCATTAAAACACCTAAAATATTATAAAAACCAAAAAAATCCAAAAATACCCTAAAAATCCTAAAAGACACTAAAAACACTAAAAACTCTAAAAATCCTAAAAAACCCTAAAAATTCATATTAAACCCTAAATCCCTTAAATCCCCTAAATCCCCCCAAAACCATAATAATACTTAAAATCCCCTTTAAAACCATATAAATCCCCAAAAAATCATAAATTCACTAAATTACCAAAAAAATTTAAACCATGAAAACCATAAAAATCTCTAACACTCTAAAAGACCCTAAAAATACTAATAATTCATAAAAGACCCTAAAAACGCTAAAATACCCCAAATGGCCCAAAAAAAGAAATAAAGACTCTAAATACCAAAAGACACTTAAAAACCCTAACACATTATATGAACTCTTAAAAGAACCCAAAAAAAAACAAAAGGATCCAAAAAAATTCAGAAATCCCTACAAGAGACTAATGTTCCAAAAAACTCTAAAAGGTGATAAAATACACCAAAACACTAAAAGACTTTAAAAACCTCAAAAAAACATAAAAGGACCCCAAACACTACAAAAATCCTAAAAACCCTAAAAAAATTAAATCCCTTAAAAAATTTTAAATGGACCTAAAACCCCTAAAAACCATAAAAGACCCTAAAAACATAAAGAACACTAAAATACCATAAAACCCTAAAACACCCAAAAAAACTCTATATATCACTAAAACCATAAAATCAATAAAAATCACAAACCCCTAAAAACCTTAAAACATTAAAAAATTGTAACAATCCAAAATGCAACAAAAAAATCAAAGAAACATTAAAAAGTAAAAAACTTA
Organism: Viscum album; assembly: GCA_963277665.1. Lineage (NCBI taxonomy): Eukaryota > Viridiplantae > Streptophyta > Magnoliopsida > Santalales > Viscaceae > Viscum > Viscum album. Next base: position 1,594,507,000 of record OY728120.1, read on the forward strand.
AAGACAATAAAAAAAACATTAAAAACTAAAAAACCCTAAAACCACCCCAACCCCATAAAAATACTAACACACTATAAAAATCCTAAAAAACCTTTAAAACTTATAAAAAAACCTAACAACCCTACAACCCTAAAAACAATAACAAACCCCTAGAACCCTAAAAACATGAAATCCCAAAGAAACAATAAAAACACTAGAACCCCTGAAAACACTAAAAACCATAAAACCCCATGAAAGCATTAAAAATAATAAAACCCCTAAAAACATAAAAAAAAATCATAAACCCCTAATATCCAAAAACCTTATACCCAAAATCGTAATCCCTATACCGTACCCAATAAAACCTATATTGGAAACCCGATACACTACACCCTAAACGAAAAAACCAACACCCTATGCCCTATACCCTACACCATAAACCCTAAACCCAGCACCCTAAACCCTTTACCCAACACCCTAACCATTAAACCAGACACCCTAAACCCTAAACCCTACACCTTAAAAATTAATCCCTATACACAAAACCTTAAAACCTACACACTAAACCCTAAAATACCATAAAACCCTAAAGGAACTAAAAAAAAATTAAAAGACACTTAAAACCATAAAAAATGCTATAATACCCTAAAAACTGCTAAAACCCCTAAGAATCCTAAAATCCAATAAAGTATTCCCAAAACTATAATAAACATCAATTCAAATAAAAAAACATATAACCCATAAAATGTGTTTAACACCCTAAAATGCATATTACCCAAAAAATCCATAATCTACTAAAAAGCCTAAAAATCTTAAAAACCACAAAAATAATAAAAAAAATCTAAAACCCCTGAAAATATATAACAATAGCACCCCCCCTAAAACCATTAAACCACCAAAAAAACTAAATACAATAAATAAATCCAAAAAAATCAAAACACTTAGAAAATACTAAAAACCCTAAAATCCCTTAAAACCCCTAAAAAGATATTAAAAAAACTCAAAAAACCTAAAAACCCTAAAAACATTATAAATACACAAAAACCCCAAAACCCTAAAAACCAAAAAACTCCTAAAACCCTACAACACCCTAAAAAAATAGAAAACACCAAACCCCAAAACCCATAAAAACCCAGAAACCCCTTAAAACCCCTAAACCCCTAAAAGACCCTATCAACACCAAAATACCCTAAAATACCCTAAAACCCCTAAAACCCTAAAAATAAAAAATACCCTCCAATCCAGAAAAATCCTAAAAGACCCTAAAAACCCTAAAAAAGATTAGTGACATGTAAACGCCTAAAAGCCATAACTACCCCTAAATGTCCCATAAAAATCTAAAATGATATAAAAACACTATAAAAGCCTAAATTTTTATAAAACACTACAAAAGTCTTAAGAATGAAAAATTACATAATAAGCCCAAAAACTATAAAAAACCTCAAGTCGTAAAAACCTAAAAGACCCACAAATACCTTAATAAACAAGAAATTCAAAAAAAATTCTAAAAACCCCTTAAAACCCTACAAAAATAAAAAACATAAATACCTGAAAAATCTAAAGAATCTTAAAACCCTATAAAACAATAAAAGTACCTAAAAGACCTAAAACCCCTAAAACTCCATAAAACAGACAAAGACAATTAAAACCCCATTAAACCCCTAATATCCTAAAAACCGAAATAAACTAAATTCCACTAAAAATTCAAAAAAACTCAAAAAACCCTAAAAAACCCAAAACCCTAAAAAACTATAAAAACCATATAAACCCTGAAATCCATAAAAATTATAAAAGAACTAAAAAACATTTAAATCACCATAAAACATTAAAATTCCCTTAAAATCCATTAAAAACTCAACAAACCCTCTTCAAAACCTAAATCCCCAAAAACCAAATAAACATATAAAAATCTTGAAAAACCTAAAGTCACATTAAAAAACTAAAACCCTAAAACCATACAAAACCCCTAACACCCTATAAATCCTAAAAACTAAAAAAATACCTCAAAACACACTAAAACACTAAAAACCATTTAAACCCATAAAATCCCTAAAATTTCTTAAAAACCATAAAACCTAATTACCCCAAAAAACAAAAAAAATCCAAGAAACACATAAAAAAAATAAAACCCAAAAAATCCACAAGAACCCTATAATATTAAAACCCATTAAAAATCTTAAACCACATAAAACTCTAAAAACTTCTAAAATTCGACAACCGACACTAAAAACCCATAAAAAACACCTAAAACCCCTAAAATCCTAAATGACCCTAAAAACCTCAATTACCCAAAATACCCAAATCCCAAATTTAACCTAAACACACACTAAAATCAATATAAAAACCATCAAAACCACATAAAAATCCTAAAACACTAAAAACTATTAGAAATCCTTAAAACACCCAAAACCCCTAATAACCTAAAAAATCCTAAAACACAACAAAAACCATAAAAACCCATAAATAACCTAAAATCCACTAATAAAAATATGACCCATAAAAAACCCTAAAAACCCAAAAGAACTTAAAAAACTAAAAACCCTAAAAATGATAACAGAAACCATTAAACCCTTGAAAAAGAAATACCATAAAACCCCATAAAAAACATAAAAAATCACAAAAACATAAAACCCCTAAAAAACCTGAAATCTCTAAAAACCTAAAAATCCTAAAATTCCCTAATAAATTCTAAAAAAAATTAAAACCTAAAAACCCTAAAACCATAAAACATGTAATCCTCTGGAAACCTTAAAAACTCTATGAATCCTTAAGAAACACTAAGAAAATCCTAAAACCTAATAGAAACTAAAAACACCAAAACACCAAAAATACTAAAAACCCCAAACAATCCGAAAAATCCCTAAAACCCATATAAAACCATAAAACTCTTTAAAACCCTAAAAACCCAAAAATAACACTAAAAATCCAAAAAGAACCCTAACAACACTAAAACCCATAAAAACCATAGAAACCATAAAGACACAAAAACACTAAAAATCATAAAAACCATAAAAATACTGAAACTGTGAAAAACCCAAAAAGTACAATAAAAAACCCGAAAACATCTAAAAAAATCTAAAAACCCCAAAACAACTAAAAACTAAAAATCCTTTAATGACACTAATCCTTCAAAAAACCCACCAAAAACCAAGAAACCTGATACCATTAAAAGATCATAAAACTCCCCAAAATATATTGAAACATATTAGAAACCATAAAATTCCCAAAACATCAAAAAAATCCCAAGAATCATAAAAACCCCTAAAATCCATAGAACTCAAAGAGATGTATAATCCCTTAAAAATATAATAACTATTAAAAACAACCTAAAACACTAAACACCCCTAAACCCCCATAAACCTGCATAAAAACGTCAAAACCCCTAAAAATCCTTAAACCAACTATAAAATACTACAAACCCCTGATAAACCTAAAACACCTATAAAGCCACAAAATCTATAAAAAACACTAAAATTCCCCAAAAACTAACCCCCCCCCCCAAAATCAGAAAATTCCAAAAACCAATAAAGACACTAAAACCCCTAAAACCCAAAATAAAAGCCTAATAATCCTTAAAAAATGATAAAACACCAAACAATTAATATAGTCTAAAAACACATAAAAATTTCAAAACCCTCAAACCCCTATCAACCCAAAAAACCAAAAAACCCCAAAATTGATAAAAAACCATTATGAAACCTAAAACCCTATAAACACCAATAACACAAAAAAAGGACTAGAAACCCTAAATCCTCGTAAAACCCATAAACACCAAAAGAACTAAAAAATTTCCTAAAAGACCATAAACCCCCAAAAACCAATAAATACCCTAAAAATCCTAAAACACTAATGACCCTAAAAATCATATAAAAAAACTAATGATAAAAAAAATCCTTAGACTCCCTAAAAACTCAAATCCAAACAAAAAATACTATAACAAATCAGAAATCATAAAAACCCTAAAAATAATAAAAAAACGAAGACCCCTAAAAACCATAATATCCCTAACCCGATAAAAAATTAAAAAAGTCCCTAATAACCCAAAACCCCAAAAACCCCTTAAACCCTAAAAATCATAAAAACCAAAAAGCCCCCAAAAAAATGAAAACACATATATCCTAAAAACCATAAAAAACAGTAAATAAACGAAAATCCCCTAAATGCCTATAAAAATAAAAATACCCAAAGATACCCAAAACACAAAAAGATCCCTAAAATGAAATAATAACCCAAAAAAACACTAAAAACACTAAACATCCTAAAACACTAAAAAATCCTAAAATCCTAAAAATCCCTAAAACCCATACAACCCCCTACGAACCCTTATAACATAAAACCCCAAAAACCATTAAAACACACAATAAACTGAAACCCCCTTAAATCACCAAAAAAATCCTATAATCCCCTAAATTACTATACAAAAAATTAAACCCCCCAAAAACCATAAAATCCTTAAATCAATAATATCACTAAAACCCCCTAAAATCATTAAAAACCCTTAAAAATAAAAACCAATAAAATTTCCTAAAAAACCATAAAAACCTAATCCAAAAAACCTTCATACCACTAAAACCCTAATAATATTAAAACATACCTAAAAACCCTAAATACTAAAAATTCCCTTACAAAACCCTGAAACTCCTAAAAATTAAAAAACCCTAAATCCCATAAAAATCCTTGAACACCCCGAAAAAACATAAAACCTTTTTAAAAAAATGAATCCTTAAAAACTCTAAACCCTAAAAATCACTAAAAACCCCGAACCCCCCACAAAAACTGCCTGAAAGTCCGTAATACCCGAAAAAGTCAAAAATCCCAAAAAAATATAGTAATCCTAAATCCCCTAAACCAAAAACACCCATAAAACCATGAGGACAATAAAACAAAAAAAACTCTAACTACCCAAAAATTCCTTCAAACCACTAAAAATCCTAGAAAATCCAAAAAACCCATAAACCTCTTCACACTCTAAAACACCCTAAAATCCTCCAAACCCTTAAAAATCCAAAAACCCATTTAAACATAGAAAAAACTAAAACACAAAAAAACATTAAAAACTTGAAAAACCTATAAACCATGAAAATCCATAAAACAAACCCCCCTCCCCAAACCTATAAAACCATAAAAATTAATTTAAACCGTAAAACACTAAAATCACTAAAAATCATAAATCCCTAAGAACTCCAAAAAACCTAAAACATTAAAATAAACTAAAATCCTAATAAAAATAAAAACCCTAAAAACTATTAAATGCACTAAAAGGACCTAAAACAGCTAAAACCTCGCAAAACCCTAAAACACAAAAACAACACAAAAAACATGACAACCCTTCAACTGTAAAAACCAATAAAGAACATGAAAATGGTAAAAAACCATGAAAATACAAAAAAAAAACCCTAAAAATTAATATAGAAAAACTCTAAAGAACCAAAAAACAAAAAAAAAATCCTTAAATGCTTACACCCGAAAAAATCATAGAACAATCTAAAACCACTAAAAACACCTAAAAGACCGTAAAACCTTTAAAACCCCTAAAAAATGTAAAAACCCTAAAAGATACTAAAGAAACCAAAAACCCCTAAAATACCATAAAATACACTAAAATTACCCTAAAATACACTAAAACCATAAAGGGTGCTACAACCCTAAAACATATAAAAGACCCTAAAAACATAAAACCCCCTATAGGACCCTAAAAACCATAAGGGACCTATAACCTCCAAAAACTATAAAAGTCCCTAAAAACTCTAAAAAATCCTCATGGGCCCAAAAAACCAAAAAAACCCTAAAGGACCCTAAAAACCCCCAAGATATCCTACAAATCCATTAGATACCTAAAAACCCTAAAACCCCTCAATGATCCTAGAAAATGATACAACCCCCTAAAAAAATCAAAAACCAAAAAACCCCTAAAGCACCTGAAAACCATGAAACCCCTAAAAACCCTAAAAATCCTCAAAATTATAAAATACCCAAAAGAACCCAAATAAGACATTAAATGACAATAAATAATCTAGAAAAAAAAAATAAAAAAATGAAAAAAAATATTAAAACCAATAAGGAGCCTGAAGAACCCTAAAATCCACTAAGGCCCAAAAATACCTAATACCCATTAACAACCCTAAAATAACTAAACACCATAAATGACCCTAAAAACAAAAAATTCCTAAAAGTTCCAAATAATTCTATACATCCAGAAACAACCTAACCCCCCTCAAAGACCCAAAAAACTACAAAACCCTTAATATCCTTAAAACTCGTAAAATACCCTAATAGAACCTAAAATACTAAAAATTCATAATATCCCCAAGACCCCTAAAAGTCCCTAAAACCCTAAAATGGTTTTAAATTCCCTAACACCCCCTAAGAACCCATTAAACCCCTAAATCCCTAAAAGTCCAGAAAATCACATAGAAACAAAAAAAAACCCAAAAAAACATTTAAAACTAGAATAAAAAACCCAAAAATACATAAAATACCCCAAAATCCTAAAAACTATTTTAAAAATTATATACCTTTGTAAACCAAAAACCGTAATGACACTAAAATCCCTAAAAACCACCAAAAACCCAAAAATCCAAATAATCCAAATAATAACTAAAACCCCCTAAAAAAACAAAAACCATAAAAAACCTAAAAACCTGGATACCCATTGAAATACTCAAAACCCCACTAAACAATAAGACCTCAAAAAACCTAAAAACCCCTAAAAACCCAAAAAACAAAAAACCATACCAAATCCCCTCAAAACCCTAAAAACCATAAAACCCCTAAAACCCTTAAAAGTCAAGAAATCCTTAAAACCCTAAAATCAATAAACCCCCCAAAAAATAAAATTTCTATTAAAACCCTTAAAACCCTCAAAAAATATACAGACTCTAAAAACCCAATAAAACCATAAAACTTGAAAACTCCCTAAAACCCTAATGGACATAAAACCCCTAATACCATAATGTCCCCCAAAAAACCCTAAAAACCATAAACCACCAAAAAATTCAAAAACACATTAAAATACCCTAAAACACCTAAACAAAACTAAAAACACAAAAAATTTGTAAAAACCCATATAATACCCTAAACACCCTAAAATGTTTATTGGTCCTAAAATCCATAAATATCTAAAAAAACCATAAAAGACCCTAAAATCCTAAAAATCCAAAATAAAACAAAATTACTAAAGAAACCCTAAAACCCCTAAAACAGGAGAACCCCATTAATAATCCTGAAAACCCCGAAAACCCCTAAAATACACAAAATTACTTAAACACCATTAAAAAACATTAATAAAAAAACATAAAAACACAAAAACCATAAAACCCCTCAAAACCCGAAAAAATTCATAAAATGCTAATATCCCTAAGAATTATGAACACCTAAAACCCTTAAAACCCATAAAAAACTAAAAACCCATTAAACATCTAAAACCCCATAAAACCACTAAAACCATAAAACACCCTATTACCCCCCCCCCCAAATATAAAAAAAACACTGATACCCAAAGGCCTACAATCCCAAAAACCAGTAGAATTATTTAAAACCCTAAAACTCCTTAATAACTATAAAACTAACCTAAAACCCCTAAAACCCCAGACAAAGGTAAATAATCCTAAAACCCTAAAAATCCTAAAAAACCCTAAAATCCAAAAAAAATCTATGAAACACAAAACCCCTAAAAACCCCTAAAACCCATCAAAACACATAATGTCCTAAAAATCACTAAAACACTAAAAACCTTATAAAATTTAAAAACCTTTAAAACCCTATAACCCTCAAGAAAATCCTCACACCCTAAAAAATTATAAAAAACCCAAAAAACATAAAATACTAAAAAACTATGAAAACCCTAAAAACTGTAAATACATCAAAACCCCCTATGAAACCCTAATCCCTAAAATCCTATAATATACTATAAAACCCTAAATGAAAATAAAATATATAAAAAAATAAAAACCTAAAAGCCATTAAAAACATGAAAAACACTAAAAAACATAAAACCCTAAAACCCCAAAAAAACACTAAAACCATAAAAAAAACTAAAAACCCCTAAAACCCCCAAGGACCAAAACATCCCCAAAACCCCAAAAATCCTAAAAACACTAAAACCCCTAAAAACCAAAAAGCCTAAAACCGAAAAAAACTAAAAAATCCATAAAAACGTTAAAAACCGTAAGGACCCTAGGATACCCAAAATCCACTAAAACCCCTAAAAACACTAAAAACAATAAAAAAACCCCCAGAATCCCTTAAAAATACTAAAAACTCTAAAAATCATAAAATAACCCTAAACCACCAATGTTAATTGTAAAAATAATAGAACCCATAAAAAACACCAAACCCATAAAAATCTTAAAAACCATTAAAACCATAAACCACCCAGAAAAACTAAAACCCCAATAAACCATTTACACCATAAAAGACCTAAAACAATAATAATCCTAAAAAACCAAATAACCATAAAAACCATAAATCCCTTATAATCCCATAAAACCCTCAAAAACAAAAAAACCATAAAAAAACTAAAAAAGAACCAAAAAAACCGTAAAACCACTAAAAATCCTAAAAACCCATAAAACGAAGAAAAACCAAAAATGGACCTAAACACCAGAACAAATTCCAAGAAGATCATAAAAACACATAGAAAACCTAAAAAATATTAAAAACCCTGAAACCTCTAAAAACAAAAAAAAAACAAAAAAAAACCCAAAATACCTAAAAAACCCCAAAAACCCTTGAAACCCTAAAACACCTTATAAAGAACTATAACCACTACAAATTGGAAAAACCATATAATAAATGTAGAATAAAAAAATAGTAAAACCCCTCAAATACCTAGAAAACTCCTGAAAATCCAGAAAACCCTAGAAACCCCTAAAAAACCTAAAAATTCATAAAACCCAAAAAAACTAAAAATCAATAAACCCCAAAATATCTAAAAACCCTAAAACCCAAAAAACAAAAAAAACACTAATAGCCAAAAGAAAACCATAAACCCCTAACAAATCAATGAAACCCCTAAAAAGCATAAAAACTCCTATAACCCCCCCCCCCAATGATACAAATCCCTAAAATGTGAAAACCCCTAAAAAAATTGAAAACACATTAAAACCCCTTAAAAACTAAAAATAACATCAAAAACTAATACACCACTAAAAACATATAAAAATCCAAGAAACCCCTTATTGTCTTAAATCACCCTAAAAACCTAAAAACCCACTAAAACCCCAAAAAACCCAAAACAACTAAAACACCATAAGAAATATAAAATAAAATAAAACCCTAAAACCCGTAAAATCAAAAAAACCAAAATATTACTAAAAATATAAAATCATAAAACCCTAAAAAATAGAAAATAAAAAAACCCCAAAACCCTAAAATGATATTAAAAATACTAAAACCCCTAAAAATGTAAAACACTAAAAAAACCTTAAACCCCAGAAAACTGAGAAAACCTTTAAAATTCCTAAAAATTATAAAACCCTAAAAATCCAAAAACACCGTAAAAAGATCTAAACTACCATAAAAACCCAAAAGAACATAAAAACCTAAAAAATTTCAAATCACGAAAAAACCTAAAACCCCTCATAACTATAAAAAACCAAAATTACAATAAAAAAATTAAAAATAAAAAGAACCTAAAGACACTAATAATACTGTTAAAACCAGTTAAATCACTATGATACCCTTAAAATGTTTAAAAGGTTGAATACCCTAAACACCCAAAAAACTAAAAAAAATCAAACAAATCAAATCCAATTTAAAAACCTTAAAAACCATTAAACACTTAAAATCCCAAAAGCTCCAAAAAGCACATAAAACCACTAAAAACATAAAAAACATTAAAATACAATAAATACCCTTAAAAACCTCAAAAGACCTGAAATAATACTATAACATAATAAAGGACTCTAACACACCTAAACACCCTATGAAACTTAAAAACCCTATAATCTTAAACTCCTAAATACCTTAAACAAACTAAAAATCCGCCAAAATCTAAAATCTTAAAAAGCCCGAAAACAATAAATCCCAAGAAATTACAAAAAACTATAAAAACCTATATAACCCCTAATACCGCTAAATACAAAAACCGAAAAAAAAGAACATTAAAAACACCTAAGAATCCCAAAATCCCGATAAACCCATAAAAAGAAGTGAAAATTTGACAACCCCTAAAATCCCAAATACCCAAAAAACCCTAGAACACAAAAAAACACTAAAATCCCTGGAAACCTAAAAGGCCATAAAAGCCCCCAAAAAACAAAAAAAACCAAAAAAAATAAAAACCCTTAATAAATATACCTATAAAATCCTAAAACCCTAACCCCCCAAATTATACAAGCTCCTAAAATCCCTTAAAACCCCCCAAACAATTAAAAATTATATAAAAACACATTACCCTCCTCCTCCTCCCTGCCCTAAACTCAAAAAAACTATAAAATTTCCAAAAAAACCTAAAAACCTAAAAACCCTAAGAAAAATAAAAACCCATACATCCCTAAAATCAATATAAACCATAAAACACTAAACCTCCTACAACCAATAAAAATGTTAAACCACTAATAATACTAAAATCTCTTATAAACATCAAAACACTAAAAACCCATAAGAACGCTAAAATTACCCAAACCATCCCTAAAACCCTAAAAATTCCTGAATATAAGAAAAATCCCTAATATATATAAAAACCCTAAACGCCCTATAACCGATAAAAGATTTAATATATCTCAAAACCCATAAAATCCCTAAACATCATAAAAACACTAAAATCCCTAAAAACCCAAAAAAACATGAAACCCTAAAAAATACCATAAAGAATGTACTAATAACATAAGAACCCTAACAAACCCCACGAAATTCCAAAAAAATTAAAAACACAAAAACCTCTAAATTCCCTATCAAACCATAAATCCCCTACAAATTCTAGAAAACACTATAATCCCAAAAAAATCTTAAAAACACATAAAAACCATACAAATGCTAAAAACCCTAAAAAACTGAAAAAAAAAATTCAAAACCCAAAAATTCCTCCAAAACCCTCTAAGGACCTAAAAAGCCTAAAATATCTAATACCCATAATCCCATAAAATTCATAAAAACACTAAAGTCATAAATACCCTAAAAACATGGAAACCCATAAAAACCACACTGACAATCATAAAAACATAAAAACCCTAACAAACCATATGGAATCACAAAAAGTCCAAAAAAACCAGAAAACCTCTAAACACCCTATAACAACCCTACAACCCATAGAAATTATAAATACCATAAAAACATAAAAAAATTTAAAAACCATAAAACCCAAAAATAATCCCTAAAAAAATAAAAGAACCATAATAACCTTAAAACCCCTACAAAATCCTAAAAACTCTAAAAACACTATAACCCATAAAAAACATAAAAACAATTAAAAACACTAAAACACTTCAGAAACTAAAAAGACACAAAATTACCTAAATAGCTAAATATATAATAACACTAAAAACCCCTAAAACTATAGAAACGATAAAAATAATGAATTCCCAAAACCCCCTTAATTTTTAAAATCCACTAAAATGCTAAAATACCAAAAATAACCCTCAAACCCCTTAAAACATAAAATACCACTTAACAACCTTAAAATCCATAAAAAATCCTGTAATCCAAAAATCCCTATAACCGCTAAAATCCTAAAAAGACCCATCATCCATAAAAAAATACCCCTAAAGCCTAAAAACCTTTAAAAACCTTAAAACCCCTATATCCCATAAAACACCAAAAACCATGAATACACTAAAACTAATAAAAATCCTAAAAACTACTAAAAACCTAAAAACCATTAAAAAATCTAAAACAAATTAAAAATCTAAAAACCAATAAAAACCAAAATACCTTAAAACCCATTAAAACCCCACAAAACCGTATAAATCCCATAAATCACACGGAAATCCCAAAAACCGTAAATGAATCTAAAAACCATAAAACACTAAAAGACCCTAAAACCCCTATAAATAATAAAAGTCCCACAAAAACCTTAAATAATATAAAACTATAAAAATGCTTATAAACTAGAAAACGCATAAAAATAAAAAAATACAATAAAAACGCTAAAAACTAAAAAACCCAATAACCCCCTTAAATCATAATACCCTAAAACTCCATAAAACCCATTTAAAACCTCAAAAACACATAAATTTTTAAAAAGTATTGAAACCCAAAATAAATTTAAAAACCATAAAACACTGAAAACCCCCTAAAACCTCATAAACACCCTAAAACCCAAAAACACCTTATAATCCCTAAAAAAATCCTAAAAACCCAAAAAACCCCATGAAACCACAATAAAACAAAAATCCCTAAGAACCTAATGGAAAACCAGAAGAACCCTAAGATAATACTAAAAACCACCAAACCCAAATATACCCCAAAACCGTGATGACATGAAAAAACATTAAAACCCCTAATAACCTAAAAACCAGTAAAACCCTAAAATCCAAATAACTCTAAAAACTGTAGAATCACACTAAAAACAGCTAAAAATCATAAAAACCCCTAAAATCTGTAAAACCCATAAAATAGAAAAATTCCTAAAAAACCATAAAACACTCCAAAATAAACTAAAACCTAGAAAAACCCTAAATTCCATAAAATAAAAAAATAACAGAAAAAACAAAAAACTCAAACTCTAAAAGACCTTAAAAGATCATAAAACCCCAAAAAACCACATAATACCATAAAACCCATAAAAATATGAGAACACTAGGTCCCCTAAAATCCAAAAAATTCCCTAAAACTTGAAAACCATAAATTCATAAAAACACTAAAACCCACCAGGACCCTAAAAACCATCACAAAACCCTTATAACCCTTAAAAACACCAAAAATATTAAAATATAATTAAAACCCCAAAACCATTAAAACCACAAAAGTTCCTAAACTCCTAAAAACATTAAAAAACCTAAGAAACCTGAAACCCTAGAGAAAACCATAAAACCGTAAAAACAATAAAAACCCAAAGAACCATAAAAATTGAAAAAAAACCTAAAATTTCTAAAAAATCATAAAAACCTTGAACCCTTGTAAACCCTTAATAACAATTAAAAACATTAAAACCTAAAAAACCCATTAGAAAACAAAACAAAATATGAAAAAATAAATTATTAACCATAAACCCCTAAAAGGCCATAATATCATAAAAACACTAAAATATATAAAAAACCCCCAAAAACCAAAAAAACATTAAAAGACCATTAAAATAGTTTGAAAACATAAAAACTTAGAATAACCCTAAAATTCCATGAAACCCCCTAAAACCATAAAACCACTAAAATCTCTCAAAACACTAATTACTAAAAAACCAAAGAAAATCACTAAAACCCTAAATACCCTTAAAACCCGGAAAACCCAAAAACCCAAGAAACACAACTAAAATAATCTAGAATACCATAATAACCAAAAAAAACCCTTAAATCCCAAAAGAAACACAAAATTCATTAAAAACTCGACAAACCCATAAGTACAATTAAAACTAAAACCCCTACAAATCCATGAAATCCCCTAAAACCCCTAAGAACTCCTAAAAACCCTTTAAACCCTAAAAATCCAAAAAATAATTTGAAAACACTAAAAATGATATAAAATCATAATACCCTTAAGAAAAAACCCTAAACCCCCTTAATATAACTAAAACACATTAAAGTCCCTAAAAACTGTATAAAACCCTATTAGAAACTAACGGACCCTAAACGTTAAAAGAACCTAAAATACCATAAAAACCCATGAATCACTCTATAATTCCTAAAAACCCTAAAGGTCCCCAGAAAACCCTAGAGGCCCTAAAAAACCTAAAATTCCCTAAGGAACCCAAAAATACCCAATGGACCTTAAGACCCCCAAAGGACCCTAGAAACCCTAATGTTCCCTAAAAACCCTAAAAACAACTAAAAACAATAAAAAACTGAATGACCCAAAAATCAGAAACCCCCTAAATGTCCCCTCAAATACCCTACCAAAACCTAAATGACCCTAAAAGTCCAAAAAGGACCGTAAAACCTCTCAAAATTAATACACCGTAAAAATTTTATAAACCATAAAAATATAAAAAAACCACACAACCCTTAAAATTTTGAAAAACATGACAAGTCCTAACTCCAAAAAAAACATAAAATCTATAAAATACCATAAAAACCATACAACCAATAAAAACCACTAAAATCCCTATAAATCCTAAAAAATAGTAAAAATCTAAAACCCCTAAAAATCATAAATACTCTAAAAACCTAGACACCCATAGAAACTCTAGAACCCCAATAAAATCCCACAAGGCCTAAATCCCCTAAAGGACTGTAAGAACCCCAAAAAACACTTAGGGAAAACAAAAATAACTAAAACCCATAACGGACCAAAAAAAACCCTTAAATCCAAAAGGACCATATAACACATAAAAAGCACGAGAGTCCCTAAAAACTCCAAAACCCCCAAAAAATCCATCATGGACGTAAAAAAACATAAAACCCCAAAAAAAATCATAAAACCGTAAAATACCCTAAAAACCTAAAATCCTTAAAATCCTTAAAAATACCTAATACCCCTTAAACCTCTAAAATAACTTAAATCCACTAAAAATCATTAAAATAAAATAAAAACACATCAAAGAATCTTAAAATTCTAAAAACGTAAAATAACTTGAAAACACTAAAACCCTAAAGTAACACTAAAAAATGTAAAAAAATAAGAACCCTAAAAACCATAAAACCACTAAAACCAATAATAATTTCATTAAAACCCATGATATACCATGAAAACTATAATAACTCTAAAAATACTAATGTTCCCAAAAAACCTAAAAAACCTAAAAACCCTAAAACACACTAAAAAAAATTGAAAACCCCCCAAACCCCAAAAACCCTAAAACATTAAAAACTCCTAAACCATTAAAGACCAAAAAAACAATAAATCATACTAAAAATTCAGAAACCAGATTAAAACCTCAAGAAAAAGTAAATACTCTAAAAAGAAATAAAAGTCCCAAAAACCTGAATCCCTGAAACCCATAAAAAAAATATCCTTTTTAGTGGTAACCATTGCATGACCCAATTTCCTAGTGTCTTGATGGTGTATTAAAAATTTTGATGGAATAATGTCCTTGGGATTACAAATACCAATCTAAGTATCCAATCATCACTTCTCGATGCTCTTCTTCACACTATGATTCCCCCTTTTCCATTAGTTATTAAATTTCACTTCTCCATCATGAGTACCATTGTAAAACACCCAAATTTACACCCATGTATGGATGTAGG
The DNA here is from genome assembly GCA_963277665.1 of Viscum album. Classification (NCBI taxonomy): domain Eukaryota; kingdom Viridiplantae; phylum Streptophyta; class Magnoliopsida; order Santalales; family Viscaceae; genus Viscum; species Viscum album. The sequence goes on from OY728120.1 coordinate 1,594,522,260, forward strand.
ACCATATGATGGGTATCATAACACCCATAATTGATTTGATATTCCCACCCATCAATTCATGGGTGTATCCACATCGGGTTCCTCCAAGATGTGTTTCATTGCGTATTTGGTCATCACCATTCACAAGATGCGTCTTCTCTTCTACCATTAACAATCACATTTTTCATCCCTTTTCAATGTCGTGGAAGAGAACCAAAATTTCACATAGGATTAGAGGAACAAATGATAGGTGTAGATAAACATATCACCCTTTTGAGCTACCCACCATAAGATACTGTATGGAGCCAAGATGCACTACCAACCAAACACGCATCACTGATCTTCTGGTCAATTTTTTGTCACCATTTTCTCTTTGGTGGCCTAGAGGCTTTGGGGCCTGAAGGACTTTGGTGGCCCAAATGACTAATTTTGTGGCTCGTATGCCCAAATAAGGTGAACATCTCGACCGTTATAGTAACATCTAATATATTGTAATATTAACTGCTACACTAATTAAAAATTCCACCCCTTCCTAGATTTTATCATCGGTCTTTTGGATTCAAAGTATGATCCTTTACCACTTAGGTACATGCTCGTTGGAAACCAAAGAAATCCATTAAACCCCAAAAAACCGATAATACACTAAAAAATAAAAAACAATCGTATAAATCCAAATAACCATAGAATCCAAAAATTCTAAAAAACCTCAACACCATAAACACCCTAAAAAAACTAAATACCATAAAACCCCTTAAACCCTATAAAACCCTAAATACATAATGAACCATAATTATTCTAAAAACCCAAAAAGGACCATAAATCCCTTAAAACCTGAATAAGATCCTAAAACTCCTAAAAATACCGAAAAAACCCCTCAAACCCATGAATGGCCTAAAACCACAAAAATGGAAAAATACCAAAAAACCAAAAAACCATAAAAACACTAAAATACCCTAAAACCCTAAAAAAATATTAAGGATCCTAGAAACCTTAAAACCACTTAAATACCCTATGAACCCTGAATGACCCCCAAACCCCTAAAATACCTAAAAACCATAAAACAACTAAAAATTATAAAGTAACCCTCAGAACCCTAAAACCCCTACAATTCCTTTGAAAACAATAAAAACTCTAAACATTACCAAACCCCTAAAGAACCCCTAAAAAGCATAAAAACATTAAAAACTCTTAAAACTATTAAAAACATATAACCCATTAAAAACACTAAAAACAAAAAAAAACCCTAAAACCCATAAAACCCTAAAATCCCCTAAAAAATATAAAAAAACCTAAGAACCTGTAAAAATTATAAAAACCAAATATTTATCATAAATCCCAAAACCCCCTAAAATCCCCTAAAAACAAAAGAACATCAAGAAACTATAAAAACCTCCAAAAATAGAAAACATTTATAAACACAAAACTCACTAAAAACCCCTAAAACACTAAAAACCCTAAAAACACGAAAAACATTTAAAGACACAAAAACACTAAAAATCATAAATACCACAAGACACTATAAAAACCCTAAAACCCCTTAAAACCCCTAAAACCCATAAAACCCATTATACCCCAAAAACCCAAAATAAGATAAGAACCGTAAACCCCTAAAATCTTAATAAATATAAAAAACTCCAAAAAACCCTAATCCCCTAAAAATCATCAATCCCTAAAAACATTAAAACCATGGAACACTTAAAACTGTAAAGAAACTCTATCAAACTATAAACTATTTCAAAACCCTAAAACACTAAAATACCTAAAAACCCTAAATCCCTATAAAAATATTAAAAACTCGAAAAACCATTAAAAACTCTAAAACCCCTAAAACCCCAAAAAATCAGTATAAAATCATAAAAAAATAAAATTATAAAACCCCTATAAAACCAACTAAACACTTAAAACACCTAAGAATCCCTAAACCCATAAATACACTAAAAATACATAAAAACAATAAAACCCATGAAACAAAAAAAACCTTCAAAATCTATAAAACCAAAAAAGATCACTAAAAACCCTAAAACAACTATAAAATGCATAAAAATCCTAAAAAATGAAAAAATTAAAAACAATAAAAACCTTTAAACCCTAATATCTTCTAAAAACAAACTACGAATACTAAAAGACATAAAAAAGAAACAAAAATCCCTAAAAATATAAAAACCTGAAAACCCCTAAAAATTTTAACAAAGAGCTATAAGAATAGATGGATGCTCTACTCCACTCCCGCGATGGAACCTCTGTCTCTCCATTGATGGCTTGAAGATGTCGATGATGTCTGTTCCTTGGCCTCCCCCCTCTACGAGGGAGGGGGCTTTGAAACTTTTTGATATAGACTGATTCTTCCCTTTCGTGGATCCAAACATACTTACAGATTTTCCATGTATTGATCTTTTACCAAACGTGCCAGGTTTGTACGAATGTCTTCCGATGATTCCACTATCTATAATGGAGTTCAAAAAGGATTATTCCCTACATAATATGACCTTGGTATCTAGGTTTCTGAATTTGCGTCCCCCGGTTGATGTTTCTGACAGATTTGTTTTTGAACACTAGGATCTCTGGGATCATTCCACTGTTGGTTTGGTTGATTCGTATCACACTTTTATTTGGTTCTCTTATGAGGACGATCTTATCCTGGCCAAGTCTGTGGCTCTTCTTTGTTGGGATATTGCTCGTTTTTTTCCAATTCTGGTGGAACTTTGACTTCTATCTCCATTGTGATTCCCCATTGATGGAAATATGGGTGAGGTTTCCTAAGCTCCCACTCCACTTTCAAAAAATTTCTATTATTATAATTTTGGGAAATTTGAATGGAAGGATCTTGTTTATGGATAGAAAAACTAGGGCCCTGTACCACCCGGTTACTCCGAGGATCTGTGTTGAAATTGATGTTTCGAAAGTGCCGGTTGACATTTTCGGGGTTGAAATTTGTAAGGAGCTCTGGTGGAAGTAGTAGGTTGTTTTTGAATCATGGGTGAGCTACTGTGAAACTTTATTTACTCTTTTATATTTGAAAAAAGGATTATAGACGTAGGGGTAGTGAGTGTATTGTGGTTGGGAATGAGCTGCAGGCCACCTCTCTAATTTTGGGGTTGAAAACAGATCTTGATGTGAGGAACAAAACTCTGTAGGATACCCTTCTGGATGATGGGAGGGATGACAGGGTGGAAGAAGGGGGATTCTCCTTCTGGCAGGATGTTTAGGGTCAATCCACGGTTGCAGGCTTGTTCATGCGACTGATGGGTTACTTGGGACCGGTGGGTGGTGTCTCTTCCTATACTGAGTAGGGAGATGATGCTCCTGATGAAGATCGGGTTGTGGCCTCTATTTTGTATTTTGATCCCTTTAGGGATGAAAGGGAGCATCCATGCCTCTTTGGTGAAGGTATAGAGAGGGAGCTACTTCCAAATCCCCAGTAGTTGTTGTGAAAGGACAAATCCTGGGACAGGAGTTGGTCTTAACCTCTATTCAGTTTAAGGTTTAGGATCCAATGGATTCTATGGTAAATGAAGAGGGGGTCCTGTGAGATAGGAATTTCTTGTTTTTGTGATGCGGTTATGCTTGGGGATGGTCCGAGTGATTCCCCTCAGCTTGGTCAATAGTCTGAAAACCCTCCTACTGATTGGAGCACTATTGAGCAACTTCATTCGAGCTTTTCCCTTATTTTGTTTGAGACTATACCTCTGTGTGATGAGTTCTTTGAAACGATAATTTATCATTGTTCGTAAATCCACTTTGAGAAGTATCAAAAAGAGATCCTGCAGAAATGAGACCTCAAACCTGTGTTCTTACTTGGGTATGAAAATGATGAACATATAATGTTGGGGGAATATTTTTTGGATCTCGATGAAATTATGTATGCTAATTTTCCTAGAATTAGGAGGTAGAAGTCTTTTATGGGTCTCCCAGGTTCTTCTGGCTTAGACTCATGCCACCATAAGAGGAGGCAACATTTTGATCCTAGATCTAGTTGTCCGGGAGGTGTGGTTTAGTCTGCTTCTACCAATCATAGAAAAGATGGAAATATCTATCCCAGGGCGCTGAGTGTTGATGGTGTATTGGAAAGAAAGAAGGCGGGGCTTGGTGCCCCCCCAGTGAAGCAGAGAACAAGGAGGGATCATTCCTCCCTTACTAGGATAATTGCCACCAGAGCTTCCTCCAAGGCATGTAAAGTTGAAGAAAATACCCCTGTCAAGGAAGGCTGAGCAGGCAAGGTGAAGCCGAATATGGATTTTAGAAAGTATTATTCAGCCTTCCTCAAGTAAAATGTACCTTATGAATGGGAGTCGGTGGAGTCAGATGCTTCCTCGGGTTATGGTGATGATGGGGACCATTATGGGTATGGGGAAGTCGACTTGTAGCTGTCACATTCATTTGTCTTTAGGGTATTTTGGTCTTTGGTGTGTGGGGGTTCTGGGATTTTGGTGTGGTTCATTTGACCCACCCACCATTGTCTTCGTTTCCATTCTTTAAAAAAAATTGGGGGTTAGGAATATCCTGGCCTCTCACCTTCATTGCTCTAAAGAAAATTAAAAAACACAAAATAACCTAAAAAACCTAAACACCCCTAAAAATACTTAAACCCTCTAAAATACATAAAAATACTAGAAATAATTAAACCCATAAGAATCAATAATACAACTATATAACCACTGAAAACCATGGGAACCCAGAAAATACACGAAAACCCTAAAACCCTATAAAAACCTTAAAATCCCCAAAACCTTATAACCCACTGAAAAAAAAATTAAACCCATAAAACCCAAAAAACACATAAAACACTATAAAAACCCTAAAATCCCATAAAAAACTATTGGACCTTATAATCCGAATAACACTAAAAACAATAAAAGCCTAAAAACCATAAAAATCATAATACCCAAAACAACATAATAACCTAAAAAATCTTAAAAACACAAAAAAAACCCCCTCCCCATCCCCTAAAAACCCATGAAACACTAAAAATATGAAAAATACTAAAAACCCTTAATAACCATAAAACCCCCTAAAATCCATAAAAATCATAAACTATACTCAAACACTAAATACCCCAAAAATACTCTAAAACACTATAAAAATTTAAAATACACAAAAACCACTTAAAACAGGAAAACCCCTAAAACCATAAAAAACCTAAAAATCATATAACCCATGAAAATCCTTAAAACCACTAAAAACCCCCCAAGAACATGAAAACCCCTAGAAATAGTAAAACCATAAAAAATCAATCAAAGCACTAGAAACCCTAAAACAAACCTAAAAACAGGACTCTATAAACCCACACACCCCCCTCAAAACACATAAAACCGCTAAAAGCCCCTAAAATCCCCAAAATCATAAAAACACAACGACACTAAAATATATAATAATGATAAAATATTATAAACTGTAGAACCCTTAAAAAATGTAATAAATCTGAGAAAATCCTAAAATCCTATAAAAAACCCTAAAACCCCAAGAAAAACCAAAAACCCCTTAAAATACTAAAACTGCAAAAAGCCAAAAAACATTTAAAACCCCTTAAAAACATAAAAAACCTCCAAAAACACTAAATATCCTTCAAAACCATAAAATACCCTAAAACCTAAAATACAACTAAAAACCTCCCAAAAGCCTAAAAAACCTGATTACACTAAAATGACCATTAAACTCCTAATTAACTGAAAACCCTAAAAGACCCTAAAACTCCAAAAAACAAAAAAAAATCCCTTAAAAATACACCTTGAAACCACCCAAAACATTTAAAAAGATATAAACACTAGAAACCATAATATGATCTCCAAACCCATAAAAGATAAAAAATATACCTCCAAACCCAAAAAGCCATTAAAAATCTTGAAAACCTTATAAACCCTATAAACTCGTAAAAACACTAGATTTAACCTTAAAACCATTTAAAATAACACAAATCCCAAAAAATCAAAGAAATACAAAAACCATGAAAAATAAATGAAAATTTTAAACCCACCTAAAAATCCTAAAAAACCCTAAAATTCTATAAAACCAAAAAATCCTAAAAACCCTAAAAATATTAGGAAACCCTACAAACTCGTAACACCCGTGAAAACCCTTAATACCCTAAAAATTCGAAAATAAAATCCAAAAAACCATAAAAAACACAAAAAACAAAGAACACTATAAGCCCAAAAGATATTAAAAAACAAAACATACTCTAAATACATTGAAATCCCTAAAATCATAAAAAGTCTAAAAACCAGAAAACCCACTAAAAGACTCTAAAACCCAAAAAAGACCCTAAATAACCGTATTAAACCCCCCAAAATACCCACAAAACCCATATAAATAGATAAACCCCCTAAAAACTATAAAACCCCATAAAACATTAAAACCCCTAAAACCCCAAAAACCCTAATACCATATAAATCCCCTAAAATAGTAAAATATTCCTAAAACCCCTTCAAACCCCTAATAATCTGTAAAACTACTAAAATTCCAAAAAAACTAAAAACCCTAACAACCCCTAAAACCTCATATGAAACCCCTAAACTCCATAAAAAGACCTTCATGACTAAAAATTGATAACATCGAATGAAAATACATTCCTTTAAAACCCTAAAATTCTGAAAATATCTCATACCGACCCTATAAACAGTAAAACCCATACAAACCTTCAAAATTTTAAAAAAAACCATTAAAACAATAAAAACACTGAACATACCAAAAATCCCCTAAAAACCAACCAAACAAAATAAAAACCAAAAGAAAAACCCTATAAAATGTTAAAGACCTAAGAAAGTAAAATAAACTAATAAACCCTAAAACACCTTTAAAGTCCCTAGAACCCTATGGTTCTTAAAAAACATAAAACCCCTAAAAACTATAAAAACCCAAAGAAATCCAAAACCATAAAAATCCAAAAAAGCCTTTGAAACCCCTAAAAACCCCTAAAAACACTAAAAACTTAAAGTACCTTAAAACCATGAAAACCCTAAACACCTTAAAACCCACAAACCCTTGAAATTAACAAAACCCTAAAAAACTCTAAAAAGTCCTAAAACTCAAAAAAAAATCATTAAGTACCCTAAAACCCCCAAAAAAACCAACAAATCACCTAAAACCGAAAAAAATCCCCAACATCCCTAAAAACCCATAAAAATCTAAAACCATTGATACCCCGAAATCCATAAAAACCACAAAAAAAAATTCCCATAAAACACTAAGAAACCATAAAATAATAAAACCCATAAAACCCCCTAATAACTCTAAAAGCAATAACACACCATTCAAACCCTAAAAACATTAATAATCCTAAAATAAACCTAAAAAACCTCATAATCATTAAAACCATGAAAATACTGAAATAAAACATATAATCCTAAAATAGTAAAACTCCTAAAAACATAACCCCCATCCAAAATTTATAAAAACTATTAAAAAATCCAAAAAACACTAAAAACCACTTGAATCCTAAAATCCATTACAACCCCAAAAAATTCCTAAAAACCCTAAAACCCGTAAAAATATTAATTCATACATTAATACCTTGAAATCCATAAAAACACTAAAAACCATACAAACCCCAATAAAACTCTAAAAACCCAAAACCCCTAAAAACACATAATGCCATAAAAATCCTCAAAAAACTAAAAAAACTAAAAAAAACCAAAAAATCCCTAAAACCCTAAAACCCTAAATGAATCATAAAACCCTAAATGAACTAGAAAACTCTCAGTTCCCTAAAAACCCCAAACCCCAAAAATAATTATGACCCTAAAAACCATAAATCCAATAAAAACACAAAAAAAAGAAATCCCTGAAAAATAAATAAAAACCCAAAAACCTCAAAACCCCTAAAAACCCAAAAAAAACCAAAGAAACTATAAAAACTCAAAAAACCCATAAAAACTAAAAAACCATTAATATAGTTAAAACCCATAAAGAAATATGAACCTTTAGATGTATTAACGTCCCTAGAAATCCGAAAAAGAAACCTAAAAACATAATAAAACCCCTTGTCTAGAAAAAACCCCCAAATCATTTAAAACACTAAAACATCCTAAAACCCAAAAAACACTTAAAACCCCCAAAACCCTAAAAAAATCAAGAACACTAAAACCCCTAAATATATTAACATATATAAATACCCTAAAACCTATAAAAACAATAAAAACATAAAAAACCCTAAAAACACTAAAAATTTAAAAAACTACAAATACCCAAAACCATGAAAAACCCTAAAACCCAAATCAATTCCTAAAAACCCTTAAACCACCCAAAAAATCCTAAAACCCCTTAAAACCCAAAAATCCCATAAAACCCTAAACACCCTAAAACACTAAAACCCCCTAAAAACCTAAAAAAATATAACCCCAAAAGACCCAAAACACCCTAAAAGTACCTAAACCCCCCAAAAAAATCATAAAATAACCTAGAAATGTAAAAATCGAAAAGACCTATGAAAACCCTTAAACACCCAAAAAAGGTATTAAACCCATAAACAACACCAAGAACCCTAAAAAGCACTAAAAAACCTAAAACATACTCATAACCCTTATACACCTTAAAAATCCAAAAACCCATAAGGATATTAAAATTATAAAAATGCTAGACAACCTTATAAACCATATTAGCCCAAACCCCCCCCCCCCCCCCATCTTAATCTCCCAAAAATGATAAAAATCCTAAAACCCATAAAAATTATAAAACCCCTAAAAACACTAATAATATCTAAAAAACCAAAAAATCTAGGAAAACCCTAAAAACCAAAATAACCTAAATAAAACATAACAAACCATTTAACCCCTAAAAAAATAAAAATCCCTAATCTATTAAAACCCTATGAAATCACTAAAAAACATAATACCCCTAAAAATCTGTAAACACCGAGGAAAACATGAAAAAAAAACAATAAAATCAAAAAAATATCTCAAACCCCTAAAAAAACCAAACAGCCCTAAAGAACCTAAAAACCCCTAAAACCCCTAAAACCACTAAAAACACATAAAACCGCTAAAAACCTGAAATACCTAAAAACCAAAAAATCTAAAAACAATTAAAATCCAATAAAAAATTAAAACCCCCATAAAATATATAGACCATAAAACCTTATGATCCCTTAGAATTCATTTAACCCCAAAAAACCCTAAAAAAATAAAACCCCTAAAAGTCCCTAAAACCCTAAATAAACCTTAAAATCCCTTAAATCCCTAAAATAACCCTAAAAGGTGCTAAAATCCTAAAATTCCCTAGAACCCCCTATACATAAAACAACTTCCTAAAACCCCAAAAAACACTAAAAAACTAAAACACTTCATTGGTTGAAGAAACCCTAGGAGCCCGTAAAAAAACCCTAACCCCCCAAACAATTCCAACCATGATAAAAACCCTGAAAACTATTAAAACCCAAAAAAACCCAAAAACACATAAAACACTAATGACCCTAAAACCCCTAAAGAGCCATGAAAACCCCTAAAACAACTTAAACCCAAAAAAACCCCAACAAAGACACAACAATCCCAAAAAAATCCATAAAATCCCTTAAAAAGTAAATGAACCCTAACAACCACAAAATCTCTAAAAACCAAAAAAACCCTAAAAACCCACAAAACCCTAAAATCCAATTAAAACTCTTAAAACATGTAAAAAACTATAACAACCCAAAAATACTAAAAACATTAAAACATTGAAAAATCTGGAATAATCCTAGACACAATTAAAAATATTGAAATATCTAGAAACCCCTAAAACCCTAAAATAACTAAAAACCCTAAATGTCCTTAAAACCACTGAAAGCCCCCAAAAGAACCAAAAAACCTAAAAAATATAAAGTCCCTCAAAACTCTAAAAATCTGAAAGACCCAAAAAAACCCTAATACCCTAAATAACCGTAAAACCCCAAAACCCATAAAGGCGCCAAAAAACCAAAAATACCATAAATAACCTAAAACCCCTTAAAGTATATTAAGCCACTAAAATAACACTAAAGGACTCTAAAAACTAAAACCCTAATAGACCATAAAAAAATATATAACCCTAAAGGACCCAAAAAACCCCCAATACCCCAAAAGGACTGTAAAACCCTTTAATTTCCCTAAAACCCCTAAAAGACCATAAAAACCCAGAAGTAACTTTAAAACACCTAAAATCATTAAATGATCATAAAATTTGGGAAAACCCAAAATATCATCACAAACCAAAATGACTCTAAAAACATGAAAATCCAAAAAAACCAACCCCCCCCCCCTAAAACCATAATATACATGAAAATAATAAAGAAAACCCCTAAAATACCCTAAAACACCAAAACCACAACGAAAATCCTAAAAACCCTAAAGGACACTAAAAAACCTAAAAACTAAGAGGCCCTAAGAACACATAAAAGGCCTGAAAAATTATGAAAAATCCCAGAAAGATAAAAAATCCAAAAACCCTTAAAATTCTAAAAATACTAAAAGCCCTTAACAAACCATATAACCCAAAAATCGATAAATATAACCTAAAGCCCATTGAACCCCTAAAAGCCTAATAACCATAAAACCACGTAAAACCATAAAAACCCATAAAATCCCAAAACACTAGAAACCCCAAAACCTAATAACATTATAAAAACCCTAAAACCGCTAAAAATTTATAAATCCCATAAAATATCATAAAAACTAAAATTGATAAAAACTATCCTAAACACCCTAAAACAGAAAAACAAATATCTAAAAAACCCCTAAAACGCAAAAAAATGTTAACAACACTAAAATCCTTAAAATCCTAAAACCCCTAAAAACCCCATAAAAACACTGAAACCCTATAAACTCCTAAAATAACCTCAAACCCTTAATAACCTTGAAAAACCTAAAACCCTATGAAACCCTTTGTGGTTGGCTGGGAATAACCCGATCCTCGCATCTTCCTTTCCCTAGAATAGACTAAAACAACTAAATACCCTGTAGCCCCAAGAAACCGTATAACAATCTGGAATCCCTAAAACACTATAAAACCCAAAAAAATCATAAATTTTTAAAAAAACACCTAAAACCCCTAAAACCCAAAAAACAATTAAAACCCATTAAAATCATAAAATAACTAAAATCCCTAAAAAACCATAAATCCATTGAAACCCCAAAAGAAATCTTAACGTACCCTAAAAACCATACGAAGTCCCAAAAACCTGAAAACCCCTAAGAAATACTTTAAAAACCATAAGTACCCTAATACCCACTATATCCTATAAAATCAAAAAAACACTAAAAAACCCGAAAATCTATATTAAAATACTAAAAAACCCTAAAAACATTAAAAATGAAAAAAAACCTAAAACCCTAAAAGCTATAAAAACCCCATCAAACCCCCAAAAAACCCAATTTTTTTTAAAAAAAACATAACAACCCTTTAAACCATAAAAAACACAAAACACCCCCAAAACACTGAAAAAATCATAAATCTATAAAAACCAATAAAAACACAATAATACCCAAAAAATACGTAAAAACACTAAAACCATTAAAAGCGCAACAAAACTCATAAATCCATTAACTTTATACCCTACACCCAAAACCCAAAACCCAAAACACTATACCCAAAGCCCTATACCCTACACCGGAATCACAAAACCCTACACACTAAACACTATACCCCACCCCATAAACCTTAAACCATATTCTTAGAACCTTATACCATACACCCAAAACCCAAAACCCCCAACCTAAATCCAAACTCTCAACCCAAAAATTTATTCAGTAAAAACACTAAAAATCCAAAAACCCCTAAAACCCCTTAAACCCACTAAAATCCATAAAATACCTAATAACTTTAAAACCCCCAAAACCCATAAATACTATTAAAAACCACCCAAAACATCAAAACCCCCCTAAAAACACAAAAATACTAAAAAAACCCCAAAACCATAAAAACCATAAAACTCCTAAGAACCATAAAAACATAAAAACCTTTTAAAACCGAAAACAACCACAGAAAACCTAAAAAATTACCCGGAAACCATAAAAATACCAAAAAATATTAAAAACTCAAAACCCCTAATAATAATAATAAACCATAAAACACTGAATACCCTAAAACCCGTAAAAACTGAAGCCCCCTAAAATACCCAAAACCACCCCTAAAATGGTAAATCCCTTAAAACCCTAATGAAAATAGAACACAATAAACGCCCTAAAATCCATAAGACCCCCTGAAAACCTAAAAATGTAAAACAACAATTAAGTAATTAAGAAACGTAAAATAAACCAAAATTTTAAAAACCCCTATAAAATCACAGAAACACTAAAAACACCCAAAACCACTAAAACACTAAAACCCCTAAAAATATAAAACCTGAAAAAATATATACAAACACTAAAAAACCCCAATCAAACCTAAAATTCCAAAACACCCTAACAAAATGCAAAAAAAACCCTAAAAAATTTAAAACCAATTAAAATCTCTAAAATAACCTAAAATCCATACCCCCCCCAAAACCCCAAGTACATTAATAACCATCAAATCTGAAAAAATTCCATTAAATTGCTAAAAATACCGTAAAACAAATAAAACCCCTAATAATCATAAAAAAATAACCATATAACTACAACGACCCCAAAATTGCCAAAAATCATAAAATAATAACAACACTAAATCTCTAAAAAGATTATAAAACCCATAAAACAACCAAAATACCCTAAAAACCCCTAAAACAAGAAAACACACTAAACAACTAAAATACCCAATAATACCTAAAAAAAGAAACAACACTAAAACACTAGAAGGATCTAAAAAAGCCTAAAATATAGTAAAAACCGAAAAAACAATTAAAACACCCCAAACACTAATAGCATTAATAAAAAATAAAACCCCCTGATAAATAATAAAACCCTAAAAACCATGAAAACTCGTAAAATAACACAAAAAACATTAAAAATCCAAAAAAAACACTGAAAAACAAAAAATAATATTGCCCTCTGAAAACCGTAAAAACCACTAATATCCCGTAAAACTGGTAATTCCCTAAACACCCTAAAAACCCATAAAACCCCATAAAAACCCTAAAACCCCATAAATCCATATAAATCAATAAAAATTAAAAATAAACTTAAAACCATAAAACCATAAAAAACATAAAAACCTAAAAAAAATAAATCCTTAAAAACATTAAAATAAGAAAAAGCTCAAAACCCCCTAAAAGACCCTAATGACCATATAAATCCTAAAAGACCCCTAAATACCCAAAATACACCAATAAGACTCTAAATAACATAAAAACCCTAAATGAACATTAATAACCCTATAAATAACATAATAAACCATTAACCCCCCTAAAACACAAAACACCCTAAAAATCATAAAAACCAATAAAACCCCTAAAACCCTAAAAACCCAACAACCCAAAAAAAAACTAAAACCACTTAATACATTATAGAATATAAAACACTAAATGAATACAAAAACCCCAAAACACTAAAAAATTGAAACAAAAACATTCCTTAAACCCCCTAAAAATACTCAACAAAAATAAACACTTAAAAAAGTAATAAACAACCCAAAACCCCCAAGAACACTAAAAAACCTAAAACCCCAAAAAACATAAAATACTTAAAACCACATAAAAGTTTCCCAGAATTCCCATAAAATAACATAAACCCGCTAAATAACTTAAAAATATTTAAAATTAAAAAACACCCAAAAACCCTAAATTAATAAAAAAACTAAACAACACAAACCCACCCCCCCCCTCCCCTCCAAATTCCAATAAAACAGTAAAAGTACCTAAAACAAAGAAAAAAAATAAATAGACATAAAAACCGTAAGAACCCTTAAAACTATAAAAATTCCAAAAGACCCCCAAACACCTAAAATCTATTAAGAAACTCATAAATCCTAAGGAAATTCAAATACCCTTAAAATGATAAAAACCCTTTAAAACCCCTTGAAAACCCTCAACACCCCCAAAATCCATATAAACCCTACCACCCCAACCCTGAAACACTATAAACCCTAGAAAACATAAAATCTATAAAAACCCTAAAATACCAAAACCCTAATACCCAAAAAACATTAGAAAACCCTTGATACCCCTAAAAACCCCAATAAACCTAAACCTCCCTGAAACACAAAAACACATTAATGTTATAATGAAACCTAACCACCCCAAACCCTAAAACCCACAAAAAACAAAAAAACATGATGAACCAAAACCACCAAAAATCTTAAAAATGTAAAGGACCTAATAACCTAAAAAACATAATAGCACTAAAAAGAGTAAAAACCCATAAAACCCCTGAAAATATTTAAGAACCATAAAAATACCCTAAAAATCCAAAAATACATTGAAAACCCCCAAAACTATACAAAACTCTAAAAACTCTAATATCCAAAACAAAAATAACTAAGAAACCCTTTAAAATCATAAAAACCCCAAAAACTCTAAAACACCCAACAAAAAAAATTATAAAAACACAAAAAAAAACACATAAAACGTATAAAAACCCACATAAACACTAAAAAATACAAACCCATCAAAACACTACTAAACATTAAAACCCAAAAAGAACCATTCGACCCTAAAATACCCTAATCACCATAAAAAACTAAAAAAACCTAAATAGAATTTAAAACCCCCAAAACCCCTAAATCATTTAAACCCTCAAAAGACTCCAAAAACCTAAATCCCATTAAAACCATAAAAAATCAAAAAATTCCTAAAACCCATAAAATCCAAAAAAAACCCTAAAAATACTTTTATCTGACGCTTTTGTCATGGTGCATGCGCCCGTCCTCTTTGGGGGCATGACAGGTGCGACTTTTTTTACCCTACATTCCCGCTATCCAAAGGTGGGCGGCATTCGCTCCTTATTCAGGGACGTTTGCTCCATGATCGAAACAGGATGATGGGATGTCGGTTCCTCCTTCCGTGGATTCATCCTTGGAACTCGTTACTTAGTCCGGGCCTCCCTCATAGATTTAATATGTTGTTCATGAAACTCTTCCCAATGCCATATTTCCATGGATGCCAGTTAATTACACTGCTTCTGTCAGGACATTGCAAAGGGTTTGGTCAGGGCAACAACCTTCAGTTGGGGGAGTAGTCACATCGAGGCATCATTAACATGTCTGAACACTAGGGAATTGGCGTGTCAGTTGTCTTTCCCTTATTATAGGGATTCTTGAGGGTGCAAAAGCCTGAGGCATCCCACATCGAGCACGGGGAATCATATGCCATAGGAATGTATCTGAGGTTTTCCTCAGCTTCCCATTTTTAACACAGGGTATGCTGCCGGTTTAACGTCCAGCAGAGATGGATCAGCCTGATCAAAACACCAGCTAGATTGGATCAGATTGAGGAGTCCCCCTTGAGGGAATGCCGATATCAGAGCCATCTCGTGGCTGGATTCCCGAATGTTGTGGAGGGTAATGGGGTGTCATGATCTCACCGGGATGTGGTGGCCCGGGTAAGAATCAGGATGGATGATGGAGAATTGCATAGAGTGGAGGGGGAATGAAATGGGGCCGTCATGGAGATAGCATTGGTGATGGGATTGAATCTCATGAAGGCTTCCTACGTACCATGCCTCGACATGGATCAAAGTCCACGTAGTTCAGGAAAATGAGGTGTTATACTGACACGAAGGGGTGTCAGAACAACTGGATGGTAGGTTCACAACGGCTTACCACTGGATTGGGATGCAGTTTAGCATAATGCGGGATGGGGGCGTGTCGCAGAACCAATGTAAAGAAGGTCCTTGGCCCAGGTAGTTGGTGGGATTGAACCTCAGGAAGGCTTCCTACGTACCATGCCTTGACATGGATAAAGACCACATAGTTAAGGTGAAAATGGGGTCTTGTCACACCAACATGGAGACGGTCGGGGCCAATGATTATTGGGCTTGAACCTCAGTGAGGCTTCCTATGTACCATGCCTTGACATGGATCAAAGTCCTCATAGTTCGGGTATTACTGTGGGTGTCAGTGAACCAACGTGAATAAGGACCTTGGTCCAATGAGTGATGGGCTTGAACCTTAGGGAGGCTTCCTACTTACCATGCCTTAACATGGATCAAAGACCACTTAGTTCAGCTGGCGGCTTTCATCAACAAACCGACGTGATGGTGAACCCAATGGTCCACAGGTGGTGGGCTTAAACCTCATGAGGCTTCCTACATTCCACGCCTTGACATGGATCAAAGTCCTCGTAGTTTGGGAATATATTTTATTGTTATGCTGGATGGGGACATACAGTTTAACGTCATGCTGGATGCGGGATACAGTTTAATGTCATGCTAGGTGAGGGAATACAGTTTAACGTCATACTGGATGAGGGCATACAGTTTAACGTCATGCTGGATGAGGGCATACAGTTTAACAACAAGCTGGATGAGGGCATATAGTTTAACGTCATGCTGGACGAGGGAATTTCCATGGTCGATGATTAATCTATGTCAACGTGAGTCATGCTCGGTGTGAGAAACATAAGGAAAAAAGAGACCTGAAGATCACATCGTGAAGGTTGCATCCTTGAGAAGCGAAGAGGGGATTACACGTTGAGCGGCCCATGGTGTCGGGACTTACTCCATGATGGAGGCCTGGGAGCGACAAAGCGTAGAGGGAGAGGTATTTGGGACTGATGAAATGAGGTGCATCGTTCCCTATCATGCCCTCCACTGGCCCTGGCGGTGAGGAAGTATGGAGGTGCATGGGTGCTACCTTCCGCAAGAGGGGATAGGTGGCTTACACCAAGGTGGCTGCCCTTCCCTGAAGACATACGCCACTTTGAGTGGGAGGATATCATCCCACGTGAGGGTGATTCCATTCCCGTGGAGATGAGCGGTGTAAAGAGTGTCCGAGCTAGGGGGAACCTACGTGCAAGGAATGGGGTCGAGTCATAGTTTAACATCATGTGTTGATGACGAGGTTCTTGGAAGATTAACATCTTGAAGCTCAAACGAGGTGGGTTTACTCCACACCCCTAGGACATACATGACCAGTACCCTCTGCTCCGTGTGGAAGGGAAGGCATTGGCAAGGTCGTGGTAAAGGGGGGTCGTAGAGAGAACCATCGAGGGGTCCATGTTAGCGTGGCTATGCGAAAAATCAATAGCCATTAGCATACCTATGCGAGGAAGCATTAGGAGAAGCAACGCTAAGGGTGGTGTCGTCTAGGGGACTTTGAAATCACATCACACAAACCTGGAGGGTCGCACATGGAGATGAATTTCCATGAAAAGTGGTCCATAGGCAGGGACCTTGTAGAAGTTGGTTTCTTTGCATAGTAGAGAGAACTTGCGAAGGGGTGTGATTCACGAAGTGGAGTGCCTTGTCCAAAGCATGGGGCAGCGATGCGAGCAGGAGGTGCTTCGTGATGTAGATGGGTGTTTGCGGAGCACTACATCACGAAGCAGAGGTGCCTCGCGAAGCAAGGTGTTGTGATGCAGGTTGCTTCACGAAATACAGTGACCATGACTTGACATGTGGATCACGTGTATAGGATGGGTGTTTTGCGATGCATAAATGCTCCACGACTGCCGAGGTCCCCTTGGGGATCCCCTTCCTTCGTGAATTCCATTAGGCTTCATGAATGGAATCCCTCTTAGAAGAGGGGCTCAAAACGAGACAAGGCGAAGGCCACTCACGAAGCAAAAATACCTCACGGAGCTCATGGTTCTCAAAGCGAAGGATGCTTCGCGATTTGGGAGTTGATAAGATGAAAGGTCAGATTGTCCATCTGGAGAGCTCGGGGGGGGGGGCTCGGTATTTATAGGAAAGGGGTTCCGCGAAGCAGAGCTCACGTGGCGCGAAGGGGCTTCGGTTGCTTCGCGGTGGGTCACAAACGTCAACCAGAATCGCAGAGGGGTACAACCTCCTCTGCTTCGCGGCAGGCTCAGGGAGCTAGGGGGTTGCGCGTCGGGTATTCGTGAGGAAGGGCATGGGGCCTCTTTTTTCTTCGTTCTTTTCGTCCAATATTTTGGCACCAAAAAATGCCCCCCCCCCAAACATGGAGCCTCGGAGGGACCAAGGGTCAAAGTTTGAGGGAAATCACCAACATTATCGGTAGTTCGCAGTGCTGACTCACGGAGAAGGCGCACGATGCAGGCAGGGGCCGTGCACTCTGGACGCGCCACGAAGCTCCGTGCGGGATGGATGCGCTGCGAAGCCCCAGGGTCACCGCCTATAAATAGGTGAATGACCTCTCTTGTCTTTTTCCTTATTTGGGACATTGCCTTTTTACGCTCTCGATTCGCGAAGCTCCGAATCTACTCACTGCGAATCGAGCTTCACGGCGAACCGTGAGTCTCTAACTCCGTGATTGCGCTAAGCGAACATCTTCTTGCAAGCAGAGGCCAGGTTCCATGTCTTGGCATTGCGCTCGAGCTCCGGGAATGAGCTCTGTGGACTAGCTTTGCGGCCAGACCTGAAATTTTTCCGAGTTCTAAAACCCGATGGCCCATAATGAAGTTGCGCTTGTGGTGCTTGTGGGCATCGCCCGGAGGAATGAGATGGCCAACTTTCTGGGCCAAGGGGGGCTGGTCCGAAGCCACTCGGACCATAATTCTTTGACAGACCATCTATTAGAGGGCCAAAAGAACTATCCATTATGCAAGAAGCTGCCCCTGTATGACTTCGGGCTAAGGGATGACGTCTTTATTCCTGAGGTGAGTAGGGACGAACTAGCTTGCTGGTTCAGGAGCATGTCATGCCAGCGTCAATTGTTCAGGGCGGCCGATAGTCATGCGCTGGAGGACTTCACACATGTCACCGCAGACTGTCTGTACAACCATGTGAACAACATCGATGGGAAGCCCCTGTAACCAGAGACATCCCCTCCCATGTACCGCACCATAATGAAGGCGGCATTGCGGGATTCAAAGAAGGGGTGGTCCGATGAGTGGGACCTACGCCAGGGCAGCAACTTCACCAATGACTGGGCATGGGCCTACTGGGTAGGTCACTCACTCATGGAGTTTGGGGACAAGCTGAAGATAGTGTTATTGAATGAGGTGGCATGGGCCTCACAATTCTACATTTATCAACCGAAACAACGGATGCCAGAGCTTCTGAGGAGATGGTCATCTAGGACCAACAATTTTTACCGGCACCATGGGGAGGTTGGCATCAGTCTATGGGATGTCCATCAGATTTCGGGGGTCCCGATCTTGGGGTCCATGTATGATGAGTCCATCCCTGTCATGAGCACGTTGGAGGATCTGGAGCAGATGTCACAACTGGCACTGGCATTGATGGGACTGGTCCCCAAAGAGGACAAGGAAGCGGTGAGAGATGTCCACTTTAAGAAGTGGTTCATGCAATTTCCGAACATCCCGGTGAACCGCGAGTTCCCTCCGATGCCTAGAACTTGTCAGAAGGTATCTCAATGGGGCAAGGAGCACTCGTATTGGTGGTGCTTGGAGGACATCCAATGGAAGGTTTGGGGTTTCAGTGTCAGCACTGAACAGGAGCCGATAGTCAGGATGGCAGCATTTATCGCAACCCTTATTCGCGGTTGGATCCTGCCAGTGAGGGATACCAACATGGGGGTGTGGCCTAGCTCATTCATCATGGCATCCATGATGGCCATGGGAAGGCGGGTCAATCTAGAAATTCCGATGCTTGCCAGATTGTATATGATGTTGTGCCACATTAGCGAGGGCAAAAAGCCGCCAAGGATATGCAGGCCCTTCCCCCTTCTATATGGGTAGATCGCAGCACACATCAGGGGGATTTACAAGTATCCAAACCCCATCTCGCCACCGGAGTCGAACTTCTGCCCCTCCATTCTAAACGTGGCTGGGAGCTTCCCAGTCAAATTAACTGTACCGATGGTGCTGAACTAGGTGTGGAAGGCGAACGATTTTAACTTCAACCTGTTTCCATTGCCAGCGGGGGTACTCACCGACAACAGTTAGGGAACAGAAGAGCACCAGGATTATCTCCTGGCCTTTCGAGGTGGAGTTTCGGTGGCACGGGTGGACCATGAGCCTCTCTCCGAGCCGTACACCCTGAACCGGTTCACGAGATAGTTTCGGTGCCTGCAGCGGCAGACCCCGCAGGTCTACTGGGATGTGCGCCACGAGAATCAATCGTGCATTGTGAGGCAGCTGTGGCTCATTTTCACATGGGAAGATGGTAAAATGCGAATTGCATTGCCTCCGTCCACTGCCACCTTTGGACTGGTGAAAGAGTATGCCATCAGATGGGAGGCGGCTTATCTGGGGGAAATGCTGAAGTAGCCAACCATTCGGGATAGTGATGGCATGCCTCCCCTATCCCAAGATCAGGTTCGGTGGGCAGAAAGTGCCTCTCACGGTGGCGAGGTTGCCGTGGTGGCGAGACCTATACCAGCTAAGGATGTGGCAGTAGCGGCGGGTCCAACAGTGGTGGTGGACCCGGTGGTTCCGAAAGATAAGAGCCATCTGGAGGGGCGGCCACTGTGGGGATTCCGCAGGATATCCACTTAGGCTCCGGGAAAGCGGCTGTGTCACATCGACATGCCAGAGGATGTTGTCTTTCCAGAGGCCTGGGACATTTGGGATGTCAACCAGCAACAATTCAGTCTACCCGAGATGTGGGAACACCTGAACCATCTCGGGATGGTTTTACCGAGTATAGGCCCTGTTCGGGCCGGTTTCACGGTCTCTTCGGTGGAGGCGGAGCAATATCTGGATGAGCTGGAGGACTACGTACATTCCAGTGGTGTCACGCACCCATTGACAGACCGGGTAAGGGTAATGCTGGATTGGACAGTTCCCCCATAGCTGTAGTCCGCCGAACTGAGAGAGAGATTCCCCCTGCCAGAAGAATCAAATGAATCCTTTGGGGAAGATGAGGCCGAAAGAGGGAGCCCGTTGGAGGAAGGCGAAGTCGGAGTTCAAGACTTGGATTCCGACGATTTCGCGGAGGTTCTCGAGGTAGCATTACAAATTTCTTTCCTCGGGGTCTACTCTCAGGCCATTATGGACCTATCACGAATATATGAACCATTCAAGAGGAACATTTACGCAGACCTCGCTCTCTCCCCTTGGCGGGTGATGATGCAGGACCTTCGGAACCTGCACCTGCAGACGCATCCCGTTCTGTGTCTAGAGGGGCTAGGACACCCGAGGTGGCTCCTCTAGGATCTCCAGACCTTCTGACAATATACAAAGGGTCACGCTCTGGGGTCCCATCAGCATCAACTCAGGAGTAGCACTAGGAGTCCGATCTCCGTAAGTCTTTTCCACTAAATACATTGTCGTCATATGTAGATCATGCCAACTGACATCCATTCCCTTTCTTGTTGCATACAGTTCTGCGACTGGCAAGGGCTGCTGCGGCAAGGCTGATTAGGATGTCTGGGTGCATCCCTCTTAGAGGCAGGCCGGTGATCGTGGAGAAAGTTACCCCACCTACCTGAGCTACAGCACTACCTATCATTGGCAGGACCACCAGCAGGGTCGTGACTGAGGTCATTGAGGTGGAGTCCAACGATGAGGATCAGTCAGTCGACCCAATTCCAGCCACGCCTTCTTCGGCGCCAGATGTCATGCCAGATTCAACGCCCGACGCAGATCCTACTGAAGATTTCATGAAGGTGTATCCTGCATATGAGCCTTCCAATCGTGCAGACTGGGAAGAAACGACCTCTGATGAAGAGGACGGTAAAATAGTCTTCTACCGATCATGGAATCTAATCACGCGCTTCATCAATGACACCCCCCAAGAGCTATGGCTGAATGAAATGGACAGACTTCACTTGCGGCTGTGCAAACTATGCGCTGGGGGAGTGGATGCCCAGCGTCCTCATATGATCATCTGAGATCTCATGGCAGTGAAGATCCAGGAATGCGATTGTGGGCTCAGAGTGGGCTAGCAGCAGAGGAAGGCGACGAACATCAAGAATATCCAGGAGGCTAAAAATGAAGTCCAACACCTGCAGATCCGGGTGGATGAGCACTCAGCCACTCTCAATGCACAAACTGAGATGATCTCAAGATTGAAGGACCAACTAGAAGAGGTAGAAGAGCCTATAAGTCAGGCTTCCGGAGAGATGGTTTCCATTCAGGCTAACATAGAGAGGGCCCGAGCCGAGGCTGAAGAACTGCACCCCATCACTAATGTGGAGGAGTGGGAGCTGAGTCGGTGGCAGAAATTCATTGATGCCACAAGTCAATGGGTGATGGAGCTCCAACGCTCTTTTGACGGGTTCAATCCGTCCATGGGGGGAGTTGACCCCTAGGTACTGTAATGATTACAAACCCTTAAATGTACTTTCGTGCTTTAATTTTTTTTTTGAATGTCATAGCATGCACGAGTTCTGTTGTTCTCATCATTTCATTTTTCATCCTTACAATGTTTGCGGGACGTCCAGAGACAATTACGTAAGCCCACATGGGTCGGGCCCCATGTGAGAAACAAGAGATAGTCGCCTCATCACCTCATCCAAACATAGGAGTGGAAACCAAGCTTCGGGAATCCGGGGTTTCGATAACCGGTCCGGATTTCCAGGAAATAGGAGAGACCTGGCCAGAGAAGGAAGTTCTCAAAATAGCCAAATTCCCGTTTTTCAAGCGTGCTTTTGCGCACAAATGGTGCAATGCCAGGGGTGCTGAAATCGGTCTGAATAGGTGAGCATGGGAACTGTGAATCATGATACCCATGATTTGGAACATTGTGAGGGTGGCATGACAATAAAGGACAACTGTTAACCGTGGTGGAAAAATGGTATCCTTACTGTGTTAGCCTGAAATGGGGACAACAAATGACGGCCGACCGTTGACCATGTTCACAACACGAGGCCTAACTCAAATATCGTCGATCAGTCTTTCGGGACATTGGCCCAGGACAGAAGGCAGTCCATAGGTTAGACATCTATACTGTTATTGGGTCTCTCGAATCTGGACCAGTCTTCCATAACATTGGCCCGGGACAACAGGAGGACCATAGGTTAGGCATCCATACTGTTAGAGGGTTCCTCCAGACATGAAAGAGGAAGAGAGTCCGAATAAGGGGCACGTAAAGCATGGAATGTGGAGTGATGGTTTTTTCGAATAGAATCCAGCACTCATGCAATTATACCACCGTGGTGGGTGTACTCTAGATGGGCGCATCAGTTTGGTTATGGATCATTATTTTTGTTTTTAGACAGGGCATCTCTAGCGAGGCGGTATGTCACTTCCCAATGTCATCTTGAGGCATCCTGAACATATTCAGGGTAGATTCATAGTTACACGGTCCCCTACGAGGGGTCCGGCCAGGGGGACGAAAAGGGGAAGAATCAGATTTATGATTCCAGTGGGCTGGACCCTAGGTAAAATACCAAGGTGTCCCTAAGTATCCCATGAGGATGGGAATCAAGCCACACGTAGTTCTAGAAGAACAGTTTAACGTCATGTAGGATGATGAGAAGTCTGGTTGCACCGGTACACATCCTACTAAAACTAATAAGACCACGTGAGTCATGTTCGATGTGGGAAACAAGAGGATATGGAGATCTTTCCTGACCAATGAAGGGGCATGTTAGGGTGAGGGGACACTCAGTGAATACCAGCCTAATGATGCTGACATGTCCATGTGGTGCACCTAGATGTGTGAAGAGGTAGAGCCGAGTATGCTGGAATTCCACTTGAACATGAGGAAGTGGAGATGTGTGAATAATGACGCCCAAGATTTGGATCACAATGATGGCGGCGTGACGATTGAGGATAACTGTTGACCGTGGTGGAAACGCAGAATCTGTATCGCAATGGGGATAGACAAATGAGGGTTGACAATTGTCCATTTTTGAAACATGGGACCATGTCGAAAATGTTGTCAGAGATCCATAGGGATGTTGGCCCGAAACGATTAGAGATCCCTTAGGACCAGAATCCATGGAGAGCCCTTAAGCCTAGCATCCATGTCATCCGAGGGACCTTTTGGATGTGGAAGAGGATGAGGATCCAAATAGGGACCTCGCGAAGCTTGGTCATGGGATGAGGGGATGTCCCCATGAAAATTACATACTTCAGGATTTTTGCCAAACCGCATCCAAATACGTTAATGATACGTATTATATAGAGGGATTCGAGTCCCTCCCTATAGGGAGATCTTAGTTTAGGGTCGTAGAATTCGGGACATGTATGTAAGAGAACACGAGAGGCATGTGGAGGGTAATTAAAAAAACCCGACCTGGATGAGGACATAATCCCATACCACACCGCACAACCCATGTGGGAGAGGTTTTAGGTTAAGGGATAGAGAACAAGTGTTGAGTTGGGCCTGAAGCAAAAATACACAAGAGTTACTACATTCCCCATGGGGATGGGGATCAAGCTGCACGTAGTTCATGAAAGGGTCTTAGTTTAAGGTATTATAACTCGGACCATGTATGGGTATGGAGAGCAGGGGACACATGGTTAGGTGGTTACAAAACCCGACGATGAGGACATAATCCCTACTTACCATGTGTTCTCTGGGGAAGTGCTCGAGTAGAGGGACTGAACACAAAAGTTAGGTTGGGCCAGCGTGGAGGTGCTCGGGCGCTCCTACATATCTCATAAGGATGAGAATCAAGCCATACATAGTTCTTAAGTGTGGCATGGTAAGGTACCAGTGCCAGGGAAAAAGGGGAGTGTGGGCATGGACCTTGCACCAAAAGAAGTAGAATTTGATAAATCTTGTTTTTCCTTTAAGGTGAGTGGTTTTTTTGTGAAGCAAAAGGCCTAGGGTAGAAATACCTGGTGTCACCACAAGAATCAAGCCGTGATAGGCATTGAAAAATGGCATGCCATGTGACCAATACCCAATGTGATTTCCTCTACAACGAGGTCATCACAATACAGTTCCGTTTTTCATCGTGCGGCCAGGATGATAATGTCACAGTTTAGGGTCATGTGATAGGACCAAACATGCATTTTAACATCATGCAACGCAGATGTAGAAATGATGATGCTAGGCGGGGAATGTGTACGGTGCCACGTGACATGACTAGCGTGGATGGGAACATGATCCCACATCATGCCGTATGTGGTACTGACATAGGAACCTTGGGCCAACGGTCCCAAATAGAGGTGAGAGTGAAATGGGCATGAAGAACTAGCTCCCAGATAAGCTGGTCTCAGAAACAAGATGTTCGGGTGACCCATCACATCCCATAAGGGTGAGGATCGAGCCACACATATCCCTTAATGAAGATCTTAGTTTATGGTCTTAGAGCTCAGACCATGGGAGCCCTGAAAGAAGTTGTATTGCAGCTTTATCGCCTTGACGTGCAAAGGTGCACTGAGGGATAGCGCCAAAGAGTGTCGAGATTCCACCTGGACATGATGGGGTGAAACATAACGTGAATCATGAAACCAACATTCAAGGCCTGAATGGGATGGCGTGATGATGAAGGATTACTGCTGACCATGTTTGCAACACATCATCCTGTCGCATTAGCCTGAAATGGGAATAACAAATGAGAATCAACCGCTGAACATATTCTCAATGTGGTATTTGTATCGATTTTTTGTCCAAAACCCTCGGGGGCGTTTTCCCGTAACGGTAGGAGAGCCCATGGGCGTTGTATCTAGGCCGTTCTTGGGGGTCCATCAGGTGGGAAAGGTGGTGGAAGCCTGAATGGAGGGGAACATGAATCTTGACAAGTGGAAGGAACTTGACCATGTTGAATCTGACACTCTTGGTATTTGACCAGAGTACTCCTAACACATGGAAAAACCACTAAAAGGGGTCGAGGGACTCAACATGAGGGTAATTGAGAGATGGCGGGTTTCCGGGACAAGGGGGAATAGTGCCAAAAACCTTGTACCACACATATATATCCCACTCGTGGAGAGGGACATGCCAAAGGACCTAGGTGACTGGGGAGATCAGTAGATCTCTAGGTGGTGGGGCTGGACCCGAAGTCTAGACATTCGGGTGGTCCTATGTATCCCATTAGGATGGGAATAAAGCCATACGTAGTTCTGGAGGGTGCCTTTTAATGTCGTGCATGACAGGAAATAGGAGGGCTAATTCTTAGAACAGGGTGAATGTGGTGCGGCTATTACGAACCCGACGTGAATGAGGACATAATCCCACATCACACCATGCAGTCCCGTAGTCAGGTTCCCGAAGGTAGGATAGAAGAGACAAATTATCTGAACTCAATCTGGACCCAAAGATAGGGGGTATGGGCGTTCTTACGTATTCCATGAGGATGGGAATCAAGCCAGACGTAGTTCTTAGGAGATATTAGTTTATGGTCTTAGAGATCGGACCATGGATGGATGGAAACTTTCCATGCAAGCGCAGACCTCTATTTGATCCCTAAGCCCACGTGAGTCAAACTTGGTGTGGGAAACAAGGGAGGAAGATCCTTATTACAATACCCAGAATTCCCATCAAAGGGAAGTCATTACAAGGCCCCGAATGACACCTTTAATGTGGATTTGTCCCCCTAACACGCAGATGCGCACTGAGGAATAGTACCAGGAGTTTCGGAACACTACTTAGACACGATGAGGATAGATAAGGATATGAATCGTGTAACTGACATTTTGGGTTCAATGGGGTTGGTGTGGTGATGGAGGATAACTGTTAACTGTGGTGGAAAAATAGTCACCTTATCGCAGTAGCCTAAAGTGGGAACAAAAAATGTGCATCGACCACTGACCGTATTCGCAACGCGGGATTTTTATCGATTTATTATCCAAAACCCTCGAGGGAGTTGACCCATAATGGTAGGAGATCCCTTGTGCGTTGTATCTTGTCCGTTCATGGGGGTCCCTTTGGGTATGAAAGATGGTGAAAGCCCTGATGAAGGAAAACATGATGCCTAAAAAGCGGGTGCATATGTGTCTGAGGAGAGTCCGACATTCCAGGTATCTTAAACCAGATTACCCTTAGGCACATTGGTGAACCACCAAAATGGGTCGACAAAGTGGCTCAGGAGGGAGAGGTAGGGAAAGGGGCTATGGTGAGATAGATATTTTCGGAATATGGGGTTGGACCTGAATCTTAGACGTTCGGGTGGTCCTACGAATCCCATAAGGATGGGAATCAAGCCACACATATTTCTTAAGGATACCCAGGGGTCAAGATACCCTAACGAGGATGTGTACGGCGCGGTGAGTAACCCGACGTGAATGGGGGTGTAATCCCATACAACACCGCACAGTCCCGTAGGAAAGGACATGGGCCAGGGGGGCCCGAAAAAGCTAAGGGGCCTGATAGTTGGGTTTTGGTCAGGAAGGCCTAGCCAACTCGCAGTTTAACGTCTTTTAGTGAGGATGAAGGTCAGGGAATAGGGTTCCCCGGACAGAGGAGGTGTACAACGCGGCGAGCAAACTGATGTGAGTATAAACATAATCCCTCACCACCCTGTACACTCTGGGTAAGAACTGAGGCTAGGGCTCGAAAAAGCCAAGAGGCCTGAGGCAGGGCCTCAGTAAGGTAATTCGTACAACATGGAAAGTAACCCGACGTGAATGAGGATATTATCCCACAC
The DNA here is from genome assembly GCA_963277665.1 of Viscum album. Taxonomy (NCBI): domain Eukaryota; kingdom Viridiplantae; phylum Streptophyta; class Magnoliopsida; order Santalales; family Viscaceae; genus Viscum; species Viscum album. The sequence continues at coordinate 1,594,549,626 of OY728120.1, forward strand.
CACGCCATACACTCCCTATAAAAGAATCAGGGCCAGGGCCTGAAAAGTCCAAGAGACCTGTGGCTAGGCCTCAATAAGGGAATGCGTATGACATGGCAAGTAACCCCACATGAATGAGGACATAATCCTACACCATGCTGTACAATCCCAATAAAAGAATCGGGGCTAGGGCCCAAAAAGTCCAAGAGGCCTGAGGCGGGTCCTCGATATGGGAATGTGTATGGCAAGGAAAGTAACCTAACGTGAATGAGGACATAATCCCACACCACACTGTACACTCCCTATAAAAGAATCGTGGCCAGGGGCCTGATAGTTGGAACCACCCAGAGGGAAGTTTGTCACTTCGGGATGGGGTAGAACGAATCACCGCACTTGATGTTTGGGACATCTTGGGGTGGATCTGAAGACCCGGGACATTTTTGACCATGTTCGAAACACAGCGTCCCTATGGTGACCTGATATGGGAGAAACAAATAATTGTTGACCATTGACTGCATTCGAAACATGGGGCATGTATCGGCTTGTTGCTCGACATCCTCAAGGGCATTGTCTCAAAGTAGTAAGAGGGCCCTTAGGCCAAGCATCCATGCCATGAAGGGGCCCTTCCGGATGAGGAAAGTTATGGAATCCCTGTCAGGAGTGGGTGAAGCATATATGTACCCATCTACGAAAGAGGTGAACATCTCCAGGGGGGACGCATAGCCAGGTCGAGGCTTGCTCGACCTAAATTGGGAAAAACGTGTGCACCCAGCCATATGCCTTGACCCGAGGGGAATATTTTGGCTTTTGGGCTGGGCCAACGGACAAAGTGTCCGGGAATTCCTACGTATCCCATGAGGATGGAAATCAATCCATAAATAGTTCTAGGAGGCCATGAATATTAACATCATGCGGTGAAGATGTGGGAGGATAGAAGAATAGGATTGGGAACATGGTGCGACCATTATAATCCATGTATGAGTGGGGCTAAGGAAGCCTACTCCTCATCATGCATGGATCCTCCGGGGAAACTATACCTAGGGGGACTGTCAAAGAGAAGAGATGAGGGCTGGGCTCAAGAGGAGACGTCTGAGGGTTCCTACATATCCTATTAGGATGGTAATTAAGCCATACGTTCTTCTAGAAGCACATTTTAACATCACGCGGGATGAGATGTAGTTTAACTTCATGCGGGACGGTGTTGCGGTTTAATGTCATGCAGGAAGGTGGTGCTGTTTAAGGTTATGAGGGACCATAATGTGTTGCTTAGGGACATCCGGGACCGTAATGTGCAGTTTAGGGTCATGTGGTACCATACAGTTTAAGGTCATGTCGGACCAAAGGGATCAGGAAAAGTATTGCTTGAGGAACTTGGCGTTTGTGGGAGGAGTTATGTGCTCACCATCCATGGTCACCAACGAGTATGCTATATTTAGGTAAACCTTATGAATGACATAAGGTCCTTCCCATTTTGGATCAAGCTTGAGTGGTTTCCTACCGGGAATCATTGGTGCTCGGAGGGCCAACACTAGGTCGCCTTACAGAAAAGAGCGAAGGTGAACCTTCATGTTGAAGGCTCTGGCTATTTTATTCTGATGTCCTTCTAGATTGTGCAGGGCACAAAGACTATTCTCATCCAGTGCTTCCATTTCAGCTAGATGGATTTCGACCACCTTATCTGGCACCTTCCTGTCATAGACTGTAGTGTGTAATGATGGCAGTTGGATTTCAATGGGCAGGATGGCCTCAGCCCCACACAACAGGGAATATGGGGTCACCTTGGTGGAATTGTGAGTCATCATCTGATAAGCCCAGAGGGCGTTGGGGAGCATGTCCGACCAACTATTCTTATTCTGAACAACCATATTTTGATGAATGTTAGATAGGGGTTTATTGAACGCCTCGATCTTTCCATTTTCCTGTGCATGATTACGAGAGGTATGGTTCAAATGGATATTGTACTTAGCGTACAATTTCATCAGTTTGGCTGCTTGAAAGTTGGTGCCATTATCAGTGTGGAAAACATGGGGGACTCTAAACCGGTGGATGATATTGGAGCTCACGAAGTCAATGATGGAATGGGCCTTGACCTCTTTGTGTGGAATAGCCTCTACTCACTTGGAGATGAAATCTGTAGCAGGCAGGTTGAATCTACACTGACGAGCTGTCGCCGGTGGATATGGTCCCACATCATCGAGTCCCCAGACCGCAAATGGCCAAGAGTACATGGTGGAGTAGAGAGGCTCTGGCGGCTAATGTAGGAAGTTAGCATGAACTTGGAATGTGTTGCATATCTTGGAAAACTCAATACTATCATGGATCATAGAGGGCTAGAAGTACCCCAACCTCTAGATCTGATGAGATAGCTTGGGCCCAGCCTGTTGGGCACCGCATAAAGAAGCATGAACCTCTTGAATTACTTGATAAATATCGACTCCTTTAATGCAACAGAGGAGAACACCATCGAAGCCCCTCTTATTGAGGAGCCGCTCAAGACTGGGACCACTCTGGAGAGTAAATTGTAGTGCGTAGCATCGGATTCACTCGCACTTATCCTAATCATTCGGGAGGCACACATTTTGGAGATAATTGAAAAAATGTTCCCTCCAGTCAGGAGTGGCCTCAACCACTGCATCAAACACAAACCTGGGACCCGTGACGCGGAGGGTCCGGCGGTAAGGTGGCTTACCTGTAAGTCGTCGTCATCCTCTGGGGTGACGGGGGAGATGACTCTCCGGTGTGCTACATGTATGATCAAATCATGTTGCTTGGGTTCTGAGAGTGACACAGCTAAGCCGGTCAAAGCTTCTTCTCGACCGTTCTGTGATCGAGGGACATGGGTAACCTCTGGTCGAGAAGAGAACTAGGCCATTAGACGGAGGGTGCACTCCAGCAATAGGAAAAGCTCTGGATTCCTGACAACGTAGTCTCCATTGACCTGCTTGATGACTAGTTCAGAATCCCCAATCACATGTAAATGGCGAACATCGATCTCAAGGGCCAGATCGAGGTTTGTGATGAGAGCTCGATACTCTGCCTTGTTGTTGGTGCAGCCTTCTAACAACAGTAATGAGTATGGGAGAACGGCTTGCGCCGGGGTGATGAAGATGATACCCAGACCCACTCTGTTGAGCGTAGGATCATTGAGCCTCATACCGATGGGGATCTGGGAGGCACTGTCAAAGTGCATTTTCCAACATGAGATGGCATGATCGACTGAGAGGATTGCCTCATCAGGAAAGTCCCAGTCCAGGGATTGATCTGTTGAGGTTGGATGGGCTGCTAGAAAGTCTTCCAATGCTCGTCCCTTGATGGAATTCTGATGCACAAACCTCATGTTGAACTGCTGGAGGATCACCACCCACCGCACTAGTCGGCCAGTCAACATGGGGTGTTACAGAATGTACTTCAGTGGGTCTACCTGAGAGATCAACTGTACCTCATGGTGTTGCAGGTAATGCCGCAATTTCTGAATGGCAAACACGAGCGCAAGGCAGATCCTTTCGACAGGGGAGTATCTAGTCTCCGTATCGAGGAGCATGCAGCTGAGATAGTAGATGTTGTTCTCTGTTCCTTCATTGTTCTTCTGGGCTAGAAGTGCACCAAGGGATCGTTCCAGGATGGTCATGTAATGGACCAGCGGCTTTCTGGAGACAGGTGGCATCAAGACCGGAGGTTGGAGAAGATACTTCTTTATTTCCTCAAAGGAGGTCTAACACTCTTCATCCCATTCATAGGTGGAGACTTTCTTCATGAGCCAGGAAAGGGTCTTACACTTGCCGTCCAGATTCACAATGAATGAACATATGTAGGATAAGTGGCCTTGGAGACCTCGATGCTCCCGAATATTAATCGGGGGAGGCATTCGGCTGATGGCATTGATCTTCTTTGGGTCAATCTTGATGGCTCGGTATCTGAAAACAAAGCCAAGAAACTTCTCGGAGGTGACCTCGAAGGCACAATTCAGTGGGTTCATCTTCAGGTGGTGGGAATGGAAGAAGTCGAACACTTTCTCATTGTCCATGAGATGGTCCTGGTGCTGGTGATATTTGACCACCAGATCATCCACGTAGCATTCCACCAGTGTCCCGAGAATCAGCTTGAATATGCGATGCATGTCACGCTAATAGGTGGCACCCGTATTCTTCAGGCCGAAAGGCATGACCTGGTAATAGAAATTACATTGGGGATCCCTAAAGGCAATGGAATCCTCATCCTCGGGGGACATCTAGATCTAGTTGTACCCGTAATACCCATCCATGAAAGAGAGGGCTTGAAATCCTTTCGTGGCATCAATCAACAACTCTGCCACTGAGAGGGTAAAATCATCCTTCGGGTTTTGGCAGTTGAGATCGTGGAAGTCAATGCAGACTCTGATCTTCCTGTTCTTATTCATGACCGACACAATGTTGGCTAGCCACCTGGGGTACTGGACTTCCTTGAAAAATTTGTCCTTGATGAGATTATCAACATTGGACTCAACCATGGCACCGTGAGAAGGGTGAATATTTTTGGGAGGCTTCTTGAACCCGCGATGGCTTGTCGGGAGACCAAGGTGGTGGACGGAAACCAGGGGATCTAGTCCCGACATCTCGTCGTAACTCCAGGAAAACACGTCACAGTGTTTTTTGAGAAATTCCACATAATTTTGTTGCTCCTCAAGGGTCATGGTGGCACTGATCAATGTGGGTCTCGGATCTACCTCACTACCAAGGATCACCTGTACCAGTTCATCGACCCTGGTAGAGACGCCTTCTTCAATGGCTGGGGGAGGATCCTCCATATCCTCTTCTCCACCTTTGGAGGGATCTTCCGTAGGGGAAGCTGTTTCCAAGTCATCAAACCATGAAGGGAGGCTAGTGACGGCTTGGCTGGTAGTGGTCATCATATCATGAGACTCATGTGCCACTGAGACCATAGCGATGAAGGCAGTCGATCTTATCCCATCTAGCCTTCTGCCCAAGGGGCCACACTTGATGACATCAAAGAATTAGCGACGTGTCGGCCTGAGCTGGTTGATTACAGCCTGGTAGAAGAGACACTTATGACATACCACCATTTCCATGAGACGGACATCCTAATACCATACAGGGGTAGGAGGTTCTGGGATCACCTGAGCCTGGTTGGTGTAGGAGTACGAGGTGATTTTCTGTCATCGCATGGACATGGGAATATGCATTCCTCTTGTACCTGAAACAACAAAACCCTCCCCCATGTCGGGGGTCAGGGCCTCCAACCGATGGATCAGGAAGATTTAGGCATCGTCCATACCTTCCCAAGGATCACTTGTGACCAGGGCGGATTCACCCTCACTTGTCAGGATTTTCTTATCCTTGATCTTGTAATAGTCAACATCTAGATAGCGGGCTTCACAATAGGTTAAAGGAGACACAAATCCTTGGATCACACCTACTCGGCCATTGAGGGAGTATTGGGGGAATTGGTGATACGAAGAAGGGACTGCTGCATGCAGATGGAGAAATGGCATGCCCATCAATGCGTTGTACACGGTGTCTTGACAGACAAACATAAAATCGGTGCTAGAAATTAGGCCACCGAACTGGGTCTTCAAGCGGATCTTGCCGACTGGGGATTGTTCGGTCCTGTCATATCCCTGGATTCTGAGGTCAGAGGGTGTTAAATCATCCTCAGACAAACCCATCTTTTGCAGTGTCCATGTTGGGATTAGTTTAATCCTAGAACCCGTGTCAACAAGACAGCGACGGACTTCCATGCCATTAAACTGCACAGTGACATACAGTGGGAGAACATGACCATGTATGTAAGGGTCTTCATCTTCATTGGAGAATGATATAACTGCCTGACATTCAGCGTTCCCAATTTCCTCAGCGTGGAAGGCTTCTACAGCTTCTACCTCCATCTCAAACTGGAGGGGGCTCCTTAGGGCCTCGGCATGTGCCTCATGCATTTCAAACGACATGAGAAGAGCCTCAAGGATAGAAAGCCTTTCTGGAATGCCAACATGGTGCTTCAGAACATCATACTTCTGTGCCAAATGTGAGCCTCTGCTTACAGGAGGTCGCTCTGCAATTGGAGGCACAGTGGGCCTTGTTGGCTAGACCGGCGACTGGCTGGTACTGGGTACATCCTGCTGCCTACTACTTGATTCCTGAAGAGTATCTCCCAGATGGGGACCGGAAAACTTTGATTGGCCTTTAGTAGGGCATGAATGGCCATTGTACAGACGAGACAGCTCTGCCTGATCTAGTTTCATAAAAGGCGGTGGAGGTAGATCTGAGGGCACCATATGAGGTTGTGTGTACTGAGCTCTGTGCTAGGCCTGCTATCTAGTTTCAGTAGCATGCACGACCTGACTGAAAGCACCCGCTGACATGCCTTGATGACCCGCGTGGTTACGGTTCTGCTGGCTTTGACGTCGACTGGGGATGTTGGGGAGGATCGCATGGCATTCCCCCTTTTCGGGAGTCATATAGGGATTTACCGTCTCCATTGTATTAACCGAAACATACCCCTGACTGTCGCTCGAAGAGTCATCCACCACTGGTCGGATTCTGGGAGGAATACCCATCTTTGGGGGCATAAAATCACCAAGAGTTCGGGAAGACAACGACAGTGGTGGATTGCGTTGGTTCTTCTTGCGTCGTTGCTTCTTGCGCTTCTGGAAAGAGGCCGGCTGAAATAATGATGCAGAGGAACTGGTCACATCTTCTGAAGGCTCTGGTGGATTCAGGCGTGCCCGAATGATACCATGGGCATGGGCGATGGTTTTACGGGCCATCCAATCATCGTACTTCTGGGACCCATGGCTGGGAACCTGCTTCCACTCGCCTTCATCGTCGCTACAACTTTCTGACCCTACGAAGACACCTACCACTTGTGTCGGGGCTGGGCCCAACCTGACTATGTTGTTTTCGACCTTGACTTGGAGCCAGTTTTTAAAGACATAGAACTGCTTGAGGGTGTTCCCCAGCATCCGATGATAGGGGAAGTAATTGGGTTGATCAGTGAGATTCTCCTCTTCCGGCCTTCTGCACTCGGGTAAGCACACAATCCCCTGCTATAGGGCACTTGAAAGGTAGCCAGGGTCCTGATTCTCATTGAATGAATAGGTATGGTGCCTTATTTTTGGATAGGGGGCTCTGGGAGCCGGGCCCTGATGAGGGGCTGGATGCGCTTACCGAGGAGGCGGAGCCTGATTGTCCTGCATAGGCTGTGGTGGCGCATTGCGTGGGGGAACCTGTCGGTTTTGAGGCAGTCGTTGTTGGGTAGGTGCATGTTATTGAGGTGGAGGGCCTCTACGGGGTTACGGAGCTGGTGCCACTAGAAGTAATTCCAGCTGCCGAGGGCCTTCTATTTGGGCCACCGTAGCGGGTTCAGCTCTGGCAGCCCTCCTGTCTAGGATCACAGGGGGCAGAAGACGTGCCTGACTAGCCTGTTGCAGAGCTTCCTCGAGGCGCTGGGCCTTATCTAAGAAGTACTGAAACCCTCTGGTGTAGTTATGAGCGATCAGGGAAGGAACCAGTTCTATTTTAACATTCCCTATGCACATCGTCAGTAATGTCTCATGATTAAGTGGCATGTCGAGGGAGTATGTAGGCCCCTTCCACCGGGCGATGAAGTATGCGACTTGCTCATGATGCCTTTGTTTTCACTTGAAGAGGTCTTCGATGCTGGTATTTCACGTGGTGGAGCTGAACTGGTATAAGAACTACTGGAGGAGATCCTCCCAGTCGGTCACCAATCCGATAGCGAGCCGGTTGTACCAGAAAAATGTAGGGCCCTCCAATGTTTGCACAAAACATCAGAGCTTGGCGTCTTCCTACTGTGTCGGGGTCCCCAACATGGGGCCACACCTGGATGAAAAATGAGCCAAGTGCTACGGCAGGTCCCCAGTCCCGTTAAAGGGTGAAACAATTGGATTCCCAAAACCCGGGGTTGCAGGAATATCATCCACCCACGAGGTATATGGCTTGCCATCTGGTGGGACTGCCACCTTCCGCATTTCCAATGCCTCTAGGTAGGCGATGAGTGCCGCTATAGGATGATCCAGGTGTGGGTTCCTGTCTTGATGGGGATCCCGAACTACGAGTGCGTTTCCGGGATCTTCATCATGGTAAACGGATTCAATGGCTCATGGAGCGACTGGCAGAACGGCCCTTGGGGCAGCTGGGGGAAGCTAGGCTAGATTCCTCAGATTTCCTTGCCATTCACGAGGGTTTGGAGAGACGTATCACACCCTCTTTCCATGTGTTATGGCTTCTACCCTATCTGCGGGCATAGCATGATCAGGGTTACTTGGAGGAATCTTTCCGTAGGGGGGGGGGAGTTGTTCCTACCCCTGCTACCACGACTTAGGATCACCATAGTCGGGTCGCCTCTCTATAGCGCGCTCGGCTAAGAGTTCATCAACAAGCCTCTTCTGCTCAGCAAGCTATTGGAGCAACGCGGCCTTCTCGAGGTCTTTTTCCATTTTATGTACTGAGGATGATGAGTCGATGTGCTTGATGGTTCCGACATGCTCCTTACCCTTACTGGAATTTCGGCTGAGTACCAGCGACTCGGTGGGCGCAGTGAGACCTAGAAGGTTCCTCTGCTAAGGAGTAATCTTCCCTGATGGGTCTAACTGTGGTTGTACACCCTCATGGGGTAAGTCTCCATCGAGAAACTCCAACTCTTCCTCCTTGTCCACCATGTCAGCCATGTGGACTGCAGCCCTTCTCAGGGGAATGTCCTCAATGTCGCATAAGGACTCGGGCTGCCGCCTGATAGAACAGAAGAGGAGGGCATCATACTATCCCCATACACAGACTTGCACATGGGGGTAGCTTCCCTGGTGATTTTGCGGAGTACCTTGAAACTCTGAATGCATTTTTGTTGGAGGTTGCTCTGGTGACCTGGTGACTCAGGGCGCTGGGCCACGGGGAGTGCGGCCAAATCAACCAGATGGCATTGCTCACTGATTTCCTCAAATTTCACTTGAATAATAGGGTATACCACCCGATCGTAATGAAGACGGATGTGCGTTGACCATAGGGTTTGACGGAAGAACTCTAATTCCTCCGGGGTGAGGTATTCCAACGCACAAAAGTTCAACACTGCCACTGGCCAGAATTTATCTGTGAAGTGGTTCGCTACAAGAATGTTCCATAAGCTCCTGGGCACGGATTCAGGGTCTGGCCCCATATTTCCCCACTCATCAACTGAAGGTGGCTGAGGAACTAGTAGCGGTACTGAGGTGGACCGCTGGGACAGTAAACTGGGCGGCGTAGAATACGGCGAACAAGCCGACTGGCTGCCGAATTCTGGGCCATCCTCCGAATAGTGTCGTGACCTGACCACAATTTCATGATACGATGGGCTAATAGCCACAGCCTCTGGTGTAGGAATTGCAGTTACCGACGATGGGTCACCTTGTCACTCAACCACCATCGTTCCCCAAAATATTTCTCTGTTATCTCCGGTCGAGGTAGAGGATGATTCTGGTGATGATGGTGTGACTGTGTGGTCGAAACCTACGGGATTCCAACAATTTCCTCCTCCTGGATGTACCTACGAAGAGAGGCGGGAGTCCGATGGACTTCGCATTCCAGAAGGATGAGGCTGACATGCCTCATTCCTGCCCTGGTCCTTGATGTGGAGGAACGAGGGGAGGTTTCCAATGCCGAGTCGCATTCTGCTTCAGAATGTAAGAAGTAGGCCGGTTTGATCTTCATCTGGGCCTTCCCAGGATTCTTCTTGTGGTGGCGACGACCCTCCCTCCTGCCCCTAGATGGTTCTTCGGGACAAGGTTGATTCCCGACATGTGGTCTCGGGGCCGTGCTGGGGCCATGGCGGAGAGGAAATCCGCTTGAGATGGCCGGGGTGCGAGGGAAACCATGTCAAATGTCGAAGGGGACATGGGGAAGACCTCCATGAACAGCACCTGAGCAGGAGAAACCTCCATTGGAACCATCAGGGGAATGGGGAGGACCTCCTTGATTGGTGCGGGTGGAGCGAGGCTGACCTTCACCCCTTTGGTTTCTAGGGCGAGGAGGACCTTCTCCAGTTTTGGGGATGACATAGGGAGGATCCCATTATTGGAGAGGGACCTGATGGGAAATGCCTTCATATCGACGGTTGAGGGTAGGAGGATGAATTCCATACCCAGTGCGGTGGGCATGGGAAATACATCCAGGCCGAGTGTCGCTGCTATGGGTCAGGTCTTCATTCGGGTTGGGGGTAGCGCGGGGCATACCTCCATGACGAAAATCGGAGTGGGGAAGGCCCAAGCTCTGTGGAGTGGTGGTTGTACGGGTAGGGCCTCCGTACGGGGTGATATCACCACAGATTGGTTCGTGGTGATCACCGCTCAGGCCTGCGACCTGGAGAGTCATCCCAGCCTGCCCATGGGGTGGTTGGGGCCTCGATCCTGGTCGGGTGTATGAGTGTTCCTGCCTAGTGTGTGCAGGGGCTTCATGATATACGTCAGCAGTGGCTCGGGCCACAGTAGCTGTCAACGTCGACGCCCCTTGGTGGGCTCCCTCAACTCGGGCCCGACGCTGGCGTCGGGTCAGGCGAGCCGGTGTGGGTGGTGCAGGGGAATAACCTACCTGATCCTCTGGAAAGGCTGGACGGTGGCGCTGACGCGACGGGGTATGGGCCCGTTGTTGGAGTCCTTGGATCGGGACTCTGACCGGGCTGAGCCGGACATCACCCACCTCATCAGTGTAAGGCAAGGAGTCATCAAGGCGTTCTGGGTACATGCTCCCGAAACGATTGAACGTTGGGGTGGGGACCAGGGGCTCCCTGCGTGGCCCTTGAGGGCAGCGTTGACGACGGGGCCTGGACGCCTCCATGTATAGGTAGGCCATATCCTGAGTTGGGATTATTCCCTCCTCCTCGTAACAATGTAAGAGGTCGTTAATCACCCTTCGTTGGATGACTTCCGATGGGGAGAGGGGTCTTGGGAGCCCCACGCTCGTGGATGCAGACGCTGTTGTAGAATCAGTGGAGCCACGCGGAGCATCTATGATGGTATTTCCCCTTCCCCGGCGTAGGTGGGTGGGCGGTGATCATGTCGCTGTAGCAGCAACCTGATTCTTGGGTAGCAGGGAGGTTAATTAATCAGCACTGCGAGGAAAAGAAATCGAAAACCAGTTCCCCAGCTCCATTCTGTCTTCAGGGGCCGATAAGAGGGATCCACATAGACAACGTTGCATAATAGAATGCCCCACGTTCTACTGACGCAAATTCTAGTGAGTTTCACGCCAGGACTGTTATTTTCTTTGCAGGACCCGACGCCCGATATCTGGATCCGGTGACACATCAATCTACTGATGTATCGACTGCTACTAATCTCTACATTGAGGGGAAGAACTACATGTCAGGTTCACCATTTCTATTTCTGACACTTTCACTAGGGTGCAGACTTCTTTCTTCTTTGGGGGCACGATAGGTGCAGCTTTTGTTACCCCGCATTCCTGCTTTCCAAAGGCTGGTGGCATTCGCTCCTTATTCAGGAATATCTGCTCCTTGATCAAAATAAGATGATGGGATGTCGGTTCCTCCTTCCATGGATTCCTCTTCGAAACTCGTTACCTAGTCTGGGTCACCCACATAGATTTAATACGTTGTTCGTGAAACTCTTACCAGTTCCAGATATCCATGGACGCTGGTTAATTACACTTCTTCTGTCAGGACAATCCAAAGGGTCTGGTCAGGGCATCAACCTTCAGTTGGAGGAGTAGTCACGTCGAGGCATCATTAATGTCTCTGAACGCTGGGGAATTGGTGTGTCTATCTTTTTTACTTTATTATAGGGCTTCTCGAGGGCGTGGAAGCCCGAGGAATCCCACATAGAGCGCGGGGAATCATATGCCATAGGCATGTATTTGAGGTTTTCCTCAGCTTCCCATGTTTAACACAGGGTATGCCGCAAGTTTAACATCCATCGGAGACGGATCGGCCTGATTAGAACACCATCTGGAGTCTAACAGATTGAGGAATCCTCCTTGAGGGAATGCCAATATCGGAGCCAGCCCATGGGTGGCTTCCCAAATGTTGTGGAGTGGAATGGAGTGGAATGATCTCACCAGGGATGTGGTGGCCTGGGTAAGAATCAGGATGGATGATGGATAATGGCATGGAGTGGAGGGGGAATGAAATGAGGCCATCATAGAGATGGCGGTGGTTATTGGATTGAATCTCATGAAGGATTCCTACGCACCATTCCTTGATATGGATCAATGTCCATGTAGTTCGGGAAAAGGAGGTGTTATACTTAAATGAAGGAGTTTCAAAACAACTGGATAGTAGGTTCACAACGGCTTACCTATAGATTGGGATGCAGTTTAGCATCATGCGGGACGGGGGCGTGTCGGAGAACCGACGTGAAGAAGGACCTTGGCCCTGGTTGATGGTGGGATTGAACCTCAGGAAGCCTTCCTACATACTATGCCTTGACATGGATCAAAGACTAGGTAGTTCAGGTGAAAATGGGGGATTGGCACACCGACACGGAGATGGTCGGGGCCAATGATTGTTGGGAATGAACCTCAGGGTAGCTTCCTACGTACCATGCCTTGACATGGATCAATGTCCTCATAGTTCGGGTATGAATGTGGGTGTTGGCGAACCTACGTGAAGAAGGACCATGGTCCAATGAGTGACGGGATTGAACCTCAGGGAGGCTTCCTACGTACCATACCTTGACATGGATCAAAGACCACGTAGTTCAGGTGGCGGTTTGCATTAGCGAACCGACGTGAAGGTGAACCCGTGGTTCCACTGGTGGTGGGATTGAACCTCGTGAGGCTTCCTACGTATCGCGCCTTGACATGAATCAAAGTCCTCATAGTTTGGGAATACATTTTAAAGTCATGTTGGATGGGGGAATATAGTTTAACGTCATGCTGGACAAGGGCATATAGTTTAAAATCATGCTGGATGAGGGAATACAGTTTAACATCATGCTGGACGATGGAATATAGTTTAAAGTCATGCTGTATGAGGGAATACAGTTTAATTTCATGCTGGACAAGGGCATTTCCATGGTCGATGCTTACTCTAAGCGCACGTGAGTCATGCTCGGTGTGAGAAACAAGAGGCAGCAGAGACCTGGCGATCACGTTGTGAAGGGTGCGTCCGTGAGAAGCGATGAGGGGCTTATGTGTTGAGCGGCCCATGGTGTCGGGACTTACTCCATGATGGAGGCCTGGGAGAGACAAAGCGTAGAGGGAGAGGGATTTTGGACCGAATAAAGGAGGTGCCTCGTTCCCTGTCACACCCTCCACTAGCCCTGGTGGTGAGGAAGTATGGAGGAGCATCGGGGCTACCGTCTGCAAGAGGGGCTAGGGGGATTACACCTTGGTGGCTGGCCTTCCCCGCAGACATACGCCACTTCGAGAGGGAGGATATCATCCCTTGTGCGGGTGATTCCGTTCCCATGGAGACGAGAAATGTAAAGAGTGTCCGAGATGGGGGTACCCTGTGTGCGAGGCACGTGGTTGAGTCACAGTTTAACATCATGTGTTGAGGACGACGTGTTTGGAAGTTTAACTTCCTGTAGCTCGAATGAGGTGGGTTTACTCTACACCCCTAGGACTTACATGACTGGTACCCTCTGCTCCTTGTGGGAGGGAAGGCATCGGCAAGGCCATGGTGAAGGGGGTCACAGAGCGAACTATCGAGGGGTCCATGATAGCGTGGTTATGCGAAGAAGTAATATCCGTTAGCGTACCTATGCCGGGAAGCATTAGGCGAAGCAATGCTACGGGTGGTGTCATCTAGGGTACTTTGAAATCACATCGCGCAAACCTGGAGGGTCGTACGGGAAGAGGAATTTCCAAGCAGAGGGGTCCACAGGCAAGGACCTTGCGGAGCATGGTTGCTTTGCATAGTGGAGAGCACTTGAGAAGGGGTGTGCTTCCGAAGTGGAGTTCCTTGGCCTTAGCATGCAGCATCGATGCGAGCGGGAGGTGCTTCACGAAGTGGAAGGTTGTTCGCGGAGTACTGCCTCGCGAAGTAGAGGTTCCTTGCGAAGCAAGGTGCTGTGAAGTAGTGTGCTTCGCGAACTATAGTGACCCTGCCTTGGCATGTGGATCACATGTACAGGATGGGAGTTTCACGAAGCATGAACACTCCGCAACTTCCTGGGTCCCATTGGGGATCCCCTTCCTTCACGAATGCCCTTAGGCTTCTCGAAGGGCATCCCTCTCGGAAGCAGGGCTCAAAACGAGACAAGGCGAAGGCCTCTCGCGAAGAAAAAAATACCTCACGGAGCTCAGGGTTCCCAGAGCAATGGGTGCTACGCGATTTGGGTGTTGAGAAGACGAAAGGTCGGATTGTCCGTCTGGAGAGCTCAGGGGGAGCTTGGTACTTATAGGCAAGGGGATCCGTGAAGCATAGCTCACGTGGTGTGAAGGGGATTCGGTTTCTTCGTGGTGGGTCGCGAACGTCAACCAGAATCGCAGTGGGGTACCGCCTCCTCTACTTTGTGGCAGGCTTTCGAACGTCAGGTCCTTCGCAGAGCATTACCACCTCTGGTGCTTCACGGCGGCCGTGGAGCAAGGGGGCTACGTGTCGGGGCTTCGCGAGGAAGGGCATGAGGCCCCTTTTATCTTTGTTCATTTTGTCCAATATTTTGGCGCCAACAATACTAAAACCCCTAAAAAACCATAAAAATATTAAATGCCCCATATGAACCCTAAAAGACTATAAAACCCCTGAAACATATAAGAACCAAAAATCCCAAAAAACTAACCATCCCGATTATAGAAAACAAAATAACATTTTAAATCACTTACACAACCTAAAAAACATAAAAACCATGCAAAAACATTAAAATGAAAAAAGACTAAATCCCTTTAAAACTCTAAAACCCTGAAAACTCATAAAACCAAAAAAAACAATGAAAAATTCTAAAACCCTAAAAAATAGTAAAATTGAACTAAAAACCAAAAAAAAACAAAAAACCCAAAGAACTAAAAAACCCTTAAAAACAACTAAACCCCCAATATATCATAAAATCCCATAAAACACTAAAATCACAAAAATGATAAAAACCCTACAACCTTAAAATCTCATAAAACCCCTGAAACCCCCTTAAACTCCATAAATTATATAGAACCCTTAAAAACACTAAATGTCATTAAAAAACATTAAAACTCTAAAAGACTTTAAAACCTCTTTAAAAACCCAAAATAACCAAAATATCGGTTACATACCCTAAAACACCTAAAACCCCCAAAATAAAAACAATTCAATAAAACCCAAACTTCCCTTAAAACACAAAAATGACTTAAAAACATCAAAAGACTAAAAAAATAAAAAACTATAACAAAGATAAAAATTCTAAAACCCCTAAAAAATATAAAAACTCCTTAACATTACCAAAAATTATAAAACCCTCCAAAACCAAAAAAATGTTCCTTAAAACCAGAAAACCCTAAATCCCTAAAAACCATAAAAATTGTAAAACCCATATAAACCATAAAATCCTACAAAAACACTAAAAATAAAAAAAACATTAGAAAAAACCAAAACCCGGAAAAAAAATGAAAACAAAAAAAAACCCAAGGATAATTCTATACACATAAAAACCCAAAAAATATCATGAAAATTCATTAAATTCTATAAAAATACTAAAAATAAAATAAAAACCCCTAAAACCCCTAAAAATTCATGAAAACAATAAAACCCCCAAAACCCCCAAAACCAATAAAAGCATAAAAAATTTACACAAAACTCTAAAATAACCAAAAATAAATTAAAACCCAAAAAGTCACTAAAAGAACCTGGAAAAACCCTAAACACGCAAAAAAAATCTTATAAAATCTTAAAAACCCATAAAACGTAGAAAACAAAAAAAACCCTAAATAGACCCTAATAACCTGCAAACCCCATAAAACCCCATTAAAACACTAAAATCATAAAAATTTCTAAAAAATTATTCACCCTCAAAAGCTGTTAAAACCTAAAAAACCCAAAATATGTAAAAACGTAAACCCCTTAAAACCCATAAAACCCTAAAAAACATAGAAAAAAGATTAAAAATTCCAAAAGTATTGAAAATATATGAACATTAAAAATCCAAAAAATTCCATCAAAACCCTAAAATCACCTAAAATAACCTTAAAACATGAAAAACATAATAAACCCCTAGGATCGCTAGAAAAATGAAAATCCAAAAATCCATTAAAATTCCTTCATGCTAAACACCCGAAAACCCTTAAAACCCCCAAAAGCACAAAAACCCTAAAATCCTAATACCCCTAAAACCCTGCATCCCCTAAATGCCTAAAAACCCTAAAAATCCAAACACCCTTAAAAACATAAAATCCCAAAACCCCTATAAATACCTTAAAAACAATAAAAACAATTAAGACACAATAGACCTTAAAATACTAAAAACCAAAAACCAATAAGGACACTAAAAACCCCAAAATATCCATAAAACCCCTAAAAGAGAAAAAAATAACCTAAAACCCAAAAAGGACTATAAAACTAATAAAATAATCCTAAATGACCATAAAAACTATAAAAGTCTAAAAGGCCTTAATAACCCTAAAATAATAAATTACACTAAATACACAAAAAACCTAAAGATCCCTAAAATCACTAATGAAATCAAAACACCCCTAACCCCCCTAAGAGTAATAAAAATCCCTAAAAAACCAAAAAACCCTATATGAATCTGAAAACTCAAAACCCCCAAAAGCACAGTAAAACACCATAAATACCCTAAAACACTCTAAAAGACCCTAAAACCCCTAACCCCACCCCCACCCCCCCAAATGTCCTAAAAACGCTAAAACCAATAAAATCCCATAAAAATTAAAAGGTGTTAAAAACCATAAAAAGGGACCTAAGACCCATAAAAATACTGAAAGACATTATAAACCCTTAAAAGAGCCAAAAAAAGAAAAAACAAAATAAAACCTGAAAATCCCAAGAATCCATAAAAACACCAAAACCCTAAATATCTAAAAATCCACAAATGACTAAAAATCATAAAAACCCCTAAAATCTCAATGAAACCTAAAAACCCTATAAAACTCTTAAAACCCCAAAAACCTGCCAAATCCTCCAAACCTGAGAAAACCCAACAAAAGCATAAAAAAGAAAACAAATTCTAAAAACCCATAAAACATTAAGAACCCAAAATACACTAAAAACTCTAAAACCCCTTAAAAACAAAAAACCCATAAATACACTAAAACCCAAAAAACCACAAAACACCTAAGATCCCATATAACCCTTAAAAATGCGAACAATTTTAAAAAACCAAAAAAACCAGACAACCCAAACAACCCTAAAACCCCTAAAACACCCTAAAAGATAATAAAAACGTAAAACCCCAAAAGACCATAATACCCCCTAAAAGACTATAATATATTGTATAACCCCAAAAAACAAAGGAACCATTAAACCCCTATAACTACTTAAAAACCCTAAAACCCCTAAAAACCCAAAAACCCTAAAAAGACACTAAAAAACAAAAAACCAAAAAACTTTAAAAATAAAAGAAAATCCAAAAAATTCCTAGAAATCCAGAAAAACCTTAAAATCAAAATATAAACTAAAACTCTAAAATACCTATAAACCCTTAGGAAACCCCAAAACCCCAAAAAACTCCAAAAACTCCAAAACACCTAATAAAACAAACAACCCCTAATAAAAACCTTAACCACCTTAAATACACCTAGAAACCCAAAATATCCATAAAAAACCGTAAACCATGAAAACACTATAAAAACAATAAAAAATCACTACACCTACCTAATACCAAAAAATTTCATAAAACCCTAAAATCCCTAAAACATTAAAGAAACCAAAAACCCACAAAAACATTTATGAAAAGATAAAAAAACAATAAAACCCTATAACCATGGAAAGACCTAAAAATTGTAAAAACCATAAATCATAAAAAACCCTAAACCCCTGAGAATCCTAAAAACCCTAAAAATCATTAATCCACTACCCCCCACCACATTATAAAACATACAACCTATAGCCTCTACCCTAAACAATAAATCCAAAACCACGAAACATAATCCATGAACCCTAAAACTTACATCATAAACCATATATGATAAACTAAAAACCCCAAACCCTACACCATAAAACTTATACCCTACATCTTGAACCCCAAACACGACTCCCTAAACCCTATACCATACAACCTAAACCCTAAAAAAACACCAAAACTAGCATACACTAAAAAACCCAAAAAACAAACACCCTTTAAAACTAATTAAAACTCCAAAACCCTTACATATATAAAAACACAAAAAAACCTACAAACCATAAAACCCTAAACACCCTTAAACATTAAAATCCCTAAAACACCTAGACCCCCCCCCAAACCCTAAACCCCCTATGAAACCATAAACCCCTAAAACCCCAAAATACCCTACAATCCCATAAAAACATGAAAACCCCCTAAATCCAAAAAATCCTAAAACCCTTAAAACTATAAAACAACCAAAAACCATAAAATCCACAAATATCCTAAATGACTATAAACACATAAGAAAACATAATAACCATTAAAACACTAAAACACCTAAAATCCATGAAAACGTATAAAATCCCAAAACTCTAAAAACCCTAAACCCCTAAACACTCTAAAAATCCTAAAACACTAAACAACAAAAAAATCCAAAATAAACCTAAAAACCCAGAAAAACATCAAAAAACCAAGAACCCTTAAGAATATTAAAATGATCCAAATAAACCTAAAAACCCTTGACATAACAAAAAAAACTTTAAAATCCTTAATAACCAAGAAAACTCTAGAAACCCAACAAAAATTTGAAAAACACATTAAAAATCCCAAAAAACCCTAAAACCGTATGAAAACCCTAAAATAGAAAAACACAAAAAAATAAAAAAAAACTCTAAAAACAACTAGGTACCCTAAGAACACTTAAAAACCCATAACAAACCCCCAAAACCCTAAATATCGAAATACCCATCAAAACCCTAAAACCCTAAAAAACACTAAATCCATAAAAACCCTAAAAGAACCGTAAGAACACATAAATGACCAAAAAAAACAATAAAATAATATAAATTTATAAATTCACTAATTACACTAAATATTGTATCACCTTAAAACCCTAAAATTATAAAAAACACAATAGACACAAAAACCATAAATCCTTAAATACCTAAAAACCATATAAACCCATAAACACTATAAAATCCCTTAAAACACATGACCCATTAAATGGGTTTTGGTTGGTGCCATTATCTGGTTGCTGGATGCGTTTTGGTTTGGAATTAATGGTTGCTGGATGTTGAGCTACTGGTTATTGGTTGTAGCTTCCCATGAGGTTTGGAGAGGTTGGGTGATAAAACACTATTTTTATGAATATTTTATTGATAATAAAGGATATAATTTCCCCACATTGTGCTAAATATGTTTATTTATAAAATATTTGGGATTTGATCTTTCATTTGAAAATTTGGTGAAAATTTCAGTTTTACCCTTTATGGTGCACTGTAGTATTTTGAAGATAAATATTTTTATATTTATTATTTGAATTTGAAATTTTGTAAAAGTGTTACTAACGTAAATTTATACAACTTGTATTCTGGACACTAGAGCTAAAGAGTGAATTTGGTTGTTAAAAATTGGCCATGAAGTCAAAGTTGGGCTGGACTCGCCATAATGGAGAAGCTTCTGTATTGCGGTCATAACTCCTTAATATGGGCCTGGATTAATCCCAAATTTGGAGAGGAGATAGAGTACCCATATCCGCAAATTTGATCCTTCTGGAAGGCCGGACAATTAACGCGTTTGTGTGGTCTAATGGGTGGTTAAAGTTGGCATAAAATATTTGGCCGAGATTCCCCATTCACACTTGAAACCACTTTGAACCTAGCCTCCTCTCCACTCTATAAATTGAAGTTTTTCTAATTTGGAGGGGTTGGGACGTGCATTAGGAGATTGGAGGCAGAGGATAATTTGTTTTATCCAAATTCTCCAACCATTGTAATAGGGGTAGCTCTTGAAGCAAGGATCCCCTCATCGAAGCCTCCTTCTCTTCTTCATTTTGTAATGTTTTCATTTGTGTAATAAACTTCTTTGTTCTTCTTTTATTTCTTATCTTTTATTATGTTTTGTATAGATTTATTCTTCTATTAATCTTCCTCTCTGGGCTGTAATTCTTGAGTAGAAGCATTATTGGGTTATACCCATTATAAACCTTTTCACATGTAAAACGCTTCTACGATGATTACGCCACCCATGGAAGAGTAGTTCTTTTTAGTAATTGATCGACCTCTATCCTTATTAATTCATTTATTTTGAATAAATGAGCTAATTTAATTCACATATTATGATCTATTAATTGATTTTTTAATTTAAATGAAACTAACCAAGCAATTGAATAGTTAACACAAAACACGCGAGGTCGGGAATTGTGTGAACTGTGACAGTGCAACCTTAACCGGTAATTCAAAACCACACGTGATCAATTTGTAGCGTTAAAATATAATCCATAAACTCAATTAATCCTCATTTTCAGAGTGGTTATGTTCCTTAATTTACCACTGACCATAAGCTAATTTTAGAACATCATTCAAAGCAGGGTGTTGCGATTGCATGTTCCGAAGTTAGCCTAAGGTTAAATTCACTTCATCTTTGTGGTAAAGTTATTTCTCATAGGGTTTGGGATTTAACAAATTAAGGGGTAATAATTAAGTGAATATCAATTTAAATGATAATTATTAATAAATTATTGAAGTGGTGGATTTAGATCGATTACGCCCTTTTAAAATATTTTCTAAAAAAACATCTTTTTGTCGTGTCATTTTAATCGAGCTTCATTTCAAAACTAAAAACAAAAAAATATACAATCTTCTTCCAGAAATATTATTCTAGATTCATAAACTATAACCAACCCCCATCCTTTCAGGTAGGGTTTTTATTATATTCTATTTTATTTGTTTTATAATACCTTTAATAAGTTGTTAAATTCACTTCCTCTTTTGAGAGACGACCTTGGTCAGCCACTCTGTTGCACCTAAGAACCCCAAAATCACATTAATCATTTGAGGGTGCCCACAACAGTGCTCTATAAAATTGGCGTCGTTGCCGGGGAGGCAAGTAATCTATTCAACCATTTAGAGGTATTTCTTTTATTTTTCATTTTATTATTTTCTTCACCTCTCTCTTTCATCTTTACCCTTTCTCAAGTTTTCATTTTTTTTCATCCTCTTCTTTTCTTTTTGGACCATCAACTCAACTTCTCATTTTTATTTTACTATGGTCCACTCACTTTATTTTAATTTTTATTTGATTTATAAAAGGAAATAATCCCAAATATCTCTTAGATCTTGACCCTGAGATTGAACGTAGCCTTAGGGAATGAATCAGACATTCTCAATCTACGGGAAGTTTCAATATTCAACCATTTGGTGAATTCCTCTCTTCTGGAAACATTGAAATTGGATGCAATTCAAATTCAAACATAAAAGAGGAACCAATGGCTGGAAATAATGGAAATGAACTTAATTGAACCATTCGAGAATTGGCTGCATCTGATATTAACTATCAACCAAATTGTATTGCATACCCAAATATCGAATCGGACTTTGAACTGAAATCTGGGTTAATTCACTTACTTCCAAATTTTCATGGCCTCTCTGGTGAGGATCCCAATAAACATTTGAAAGAATTTAATGTGGTTTGCTCAACCTTGAAACCAAGAAATGTATTTGAAGACCAAATCAAATTAAGAGCATTCCCATTCTCACTTGATGAAGCTGTGAAAGATTGGATGTATTATTTACAACCTGAAGATGTAACTTATTGGAACGATTTGAAACATCTTTTCTTGTAGAGATTTTTTCCAGAATCAAGGACCAATTCCTTTTGTAAGGAGATCTCAGGGATCAAGAAAGCACAAGGGGAGTCAATGTATGAGTATTGGGAGAGATTCAAGAAGTTATGCGCAAGCTTTCCGCATCACCAAATCAGTGAGAAACTCCTCATCCAATACTTCTACGAAGGACTCACACCCATGGAGAAGAGCATGGTGTATGCTGCAGCTGGAGGAGCATTGGTGGACAAGACACCAGTAGCCGCATGTGCATTTATCGACAAGATGGCAGAAAACTCCCAACAATTTGGTGATCGAGGTACACCACATATCAGGGGAGTACATCAGGTAAGTCCTCTTGAGATTAATTTGATTGATACCAAGTTAGAAGAATTGACAACTATGGTGAGTCAAATTTCTTTGGCACAAAAGACATCTCTACCCCATCCTTCAAGGCCTTGTGGCATTTGCATTGAGACAATCCACCAAACAGATGGTTTCCCACAACTATAAGAGACAGAGGATTGCGCAGTAGTATTCCCAGGGAGACCATTCCAACAGCAACAACAACCATACCCCCCAAAAAAGTTTTATTCATTTTTTTCAACATACAACCAAGGGTGGAAAGATCAATCGGACATGAGGTATGGCTCTGGACAACAACAAAGGCACCCTTTTCAACCAAACTTCCAGCAGCCTCCGCCTTACCAGTAGGGTTTCCAACAACCCCAAAGGAGATTTGAAGCCCAAGCATCAACAAGCCAATAACAAGGGAATCCCCCACCCAAGGTA
Organism: Viscum album; assembly: GCA_963277665.1. Taxonomy (NCBI): domain Eukaryota; kingdom Viridiplantae; phylum Streptophyta; class Magnoliopsida; order Santalales; family Viscaceae; genus Viscum; species Viscum album. The sequence continues at coordinate 1,594,572,188 of OY728120.1, forward strand.
GATTCTAATACTGATGATCTTTTGAAGCAAATTGTTCTTAATCAACAGAATGAGCTAAAGAGTCAAGGTTCGGAGTTGAGGGAGTTGAAGACTCAAATGAGCCAGATTGCCACAGCCCTCCATGAATTTGTGAGTAAGAATTCTAGAAATCTACATTCCCAACCCACTCCAAATCCAAAGGGGAATGTTATTGTCATCACATTGAGAAGTTGGATGCAAATAAATGATACATCTGGACTTACCATTCCACCGGGATTCACCTCAGCTCTGGAGCGGTCGCATTCCAAACCAACTGATGAGCAATCCAAGGATAAAGATAAAGGTAAGAAAAAGATTGATGATGTTCCTCCTAAACCCCTTCCTTTTCCAAACAGGGTTGTTAAAACCAAGAATATGGCTGAAGAAGCAATGCAAAAGGAGGTTTTGGACACATTCAAGCGTGTGGAGATCAATATTCCTCTACTTGAATCCATTAAGTAAATTACAAGGTATGGAAAATTCTTAAAATAAATTTGTACCAATCGAAGAGGGCTCAAGGGAAATGAGAGGATCAACCTTGGAAGGAATGTCTCGACACTCATTACACCAACTCTAGCAATGCCAACAAAGTGAAAGGATCCCGAGACATTCACCATCCCTTGTAATATAGGGGAGTTTCACTTCTCTGATGCTCTTTGTGATTTAGGAGCTTCAATAAATGTGATGCCTCACTCTGTATTCTATTCCTTGAAGGTTGGTGAGTTGAAGCCAACAAGAGTAGTGGTGCAATTGGCAAATAGAGCTACGACATATCCAGCGGGAGTCCTTGAGGATGTACTTGTCCGGGTAAGAGACATGATCTTTCCAGCAGACTTCTATTTTCTTAACATGGAGGATGATCAGGTAAGTTCTCATGCCCCCATTATCTTTGGTAGGCCCTTCCTTAAAACTGCAAAAACTATCATAAATGTCAATTAGGGTACACTTTCCATGGAATTTGGAGATGAAGTTGTGATATTTAATGTTATGGATTCTATGAAGTACCCCTCAGAGGACCATTCTTCTTTTGTTATCTCACATTTTTAACTACAAAGTAAAAACCCCATGGAATTGGATTTTCCTATTCATAGGGAGATTATGAGTATTGGTTCTAGTTTGATGCCTAAGAGTACTTCTACACCCGTTAATAAGGAACAAGACTCTTTAATATTTGATTTTGAAATGGAATCATATTCTGATTTTGATCATTTGAACTCTGATTATGACATGTCTATTCAGTATGCTGAAGGATTTGGTGCTTTATTCTCTGATTGTGATGATTTTTATTCTGATTCTGATGTTCATTGTGCAGATATGTCTGTTGCATCAATTTCTCTATCCATACATCACCCCCCTACATTGGAACTCAATCCATTGCCCCCAAATCTTAAATATGCATACTTGCTGAGTGGTGATAGATTACCTATTATCATTTCTAACAATATATCTTTTGAACATGAAGAAAAACTTTTGAATATTTTGAGAGATAACATTAGGGCAATTGGTTGGACATTGGCAGACATATCAGGTATTATCCCCTCCATTTGCATGCACATGATTATCTTGGAGGATGGGGCTACACCGGTGAGGCAACCACAAAGGAGACTCAATCCAACCCTTCAAGAGGTTGTTAAAAAAGAGGTTGAAAAATTTCTCAAGGCAGGTATAATCTATCCCATTTCAGATTCTCAGTGGGTAAGTCCTATTCAGGTTATGCCTAAGAAGAGTGGTGTTACTGTTGTTAAAAATGAGAAAGATGAGTTAGTTCCAATGAGGGTGCAAAACAGTTGGCGTGTGTGTATTGATTATAGGAAACTAAATCATTCCACTCGCAAAGACCATTTCCCCCTCCCATTTATTGATCATATGCTTGAGAGACTAGTAGGGAAGACACACTATTGTTTTTTGGATGGATTTTCTGGATATTTTCAGGTTCCTATAGCTCCAGAGGATCAGGAGAAGACTACATTCACCTGTCCCTTTGGCACATTTTCCTACAGGAGGATGCCATTTGGACTTTGCAATGCCCCAGGTACCTTCCAGAGATTCATGGTGAGTATTTTTTCTGATTTTATTGAGACTTGCATGGAGGTATTTATTGATGATTTTACAGTGTATCGGTCTTCATTTTATGAATGTCTAAGTAGTTTGGGAAAGGTGTTGAATCGTTGTATTGAGAAGAATCTGGTCTTAAATTTTGAAAAATGTCATTTCATGGTTGAAAAGGGAATTGTCTTAGGTCATATAGTCTCACAACATGGAATTGAAGTTGATAAATCTAAGGTAGACATTATTTCATCCCTCCCATATCCTACATGTGTGCGTGAGGTTTGATCATTCCTTGGACATGCTGGATTTTATCGACGCTTCATCAGAGATTTTAGTAAGATCGCTCTAACCTTATCTCGATTGCTTCAAAAAGACATTGACTTCAATTTTGATGATTCATGCAGGGTATCATTTTATGAGATAAAGAAGTGTCTGACCACTCCACCGATCATACATCCCCCGCGGGTGGGACCTTCCTTTTGAGCTTATGTGTGATGCCTCCAACTTCGCAGTTAGAGCTGTCTTATCTCAGAGGTTGGAGGGACGTTCACATGTGATTGCCTATACATCGAGGACACTGGATTCAGCCCAATCAAATTACATAACCACAGAAAAGGAGGTTCTTGCTGTCATATTTTCTTTAGATAAATTCTATTTGTATTTATTGGGCTCTAAAGTAGTTGTTTTTTCTGACCATGCAGCTTTGAGGAACCTCCTAAAGAAGCCAGATGCAAAGACACAACTTATCCATTGGATGCTCCTTCTTCAGGAATTTGATATTGAGATAAAGGACAAGAAGGGATCATTGAATTTGGTGGCAGACCACATGAGTAGGCTTCCTCACACACTAGAGGATGACACCTTGGACCAGGTACCACATCGGGACACTTTCCCTGATGAGCATCTTTATTCCATCTTAGGTACACATCCTTTGTATACTGATTTAGTGAACTACATTGTTGCCTATGAAATCCATGCAAATTTAAAGAAACATCAAGTCCAAAAATTAAAACGTGAGTCTAGGTTTTATGTGTGGGATGATCCTTACCTCTGGCGCATGTGTAGTGACCAAGTCATTAGGAGGTGTGACCAATGGACAGCTAGGAAGGTTTTGGACTCTGGATTATATTGGCCTAGATTATTCCATGATGCCCATGTTTTTTGTAAGTCATGCTCTCATTGCCAACACACTGGAAACATTTCTAAGAGAAATGAGATTCCCCAACAACCCATATTATTCTGTGAGATTTTTGAATTATGGGGCATTGATTTTATGGGTCCTTTTCCAAGTTCATATGGTTTCTTGTATATTTTGGTTGCTGTTGATTATGTGATCAAATGGGTGGATTCCAAGGCCACAAGGACTGATGATTCTCATGTTGTTGTGGATTTTGTGAAGGCTCAAATTTTCTGCAGGTTTGGAGTACCAAAGGCCATCATCAGTGACCAAGGGACACACTTTTGCAATAGGAATTTTTCTTCCCTCCTTCGAAAGTATGGGGTGACACACAAAACATCAACACCATACCACCCCCAAAAAAATGTCCAGGATGAGGTTTAAAATCGTTAGTTGAAACAAATTTTGGAGAAAACTATGCAGCCAAATAGGAAGGATTGGAGAAAGCACTTGGATGATGCATTGTGGGATTATAGGACAGCTTACAAGACCCCCATTGGTATTTCCCCATTTCAGATTGTTTTTGGGAAAGCATGTCATCTCCCAGTGGAAGTCGAGCATCGGGCATATTGGTCTATAAAGAAATGAAACATGGATTTGACCCAAGATGGAATTCAAAGGAAGTTGCAAATTTAAGAGCTTGAGGAGATTCGACTATCATTATATGAGAACTCAAGGGTCTACAAGGAAAGATCAAAAGCAGCTCATGACAAAATGATCCAACAAAGGGATTTTATTTTTGGAGAGAAAGTCCTTCTCTACAGTTCACGACTGAAGCTGATGCCTGGTAATTTGCATTCCAGATGGTTAGGTCCTTATATTGTATCTAATGTTTTTCATTATGGTGCAGTGGAGATCACACAAGAGGACACTGGAAGGAGTTTTACAGTCAATGGGAAATGTTTGAAGAGATACATTGAGGGACTTCCTACTAATGCAGTGGATTTTATCACACTGCATGACCCCATCATCACTTGATCACATCAGGCTGTTCCTAACCCTTTCACTTTTACATTATTTGTCCTATTTAAAAATTCTGCATTTCATGTGCATATATCATCTCATGGGTTCACATTGAGGACACTTCAATATTTTAAGTATGGGGGAGGGAACCTTTTAGTTTAGTAATTTCAATTGCTTTCCTATTTTAAAAACATTGTGTGTATTTCAAATTTTGTGTGTTTATTTTTCAATATTCTTTGTGTTTTTGAAATTTTTGAGCTGAAATGATTCTCATCACAATTTTGAAATGCATATCAATGAGTGAAACAATTTATCCCATGAAACTGAGCTTTAATGAATGCAGAAAATGACTTTGTTTCAAGTTCAAATATTTAGTAATTTCATGAAAAGTACACTGAATTTTGAATCCCATGCCACATCTCACTATCTTTATATTTGAAATCACTTTCCTATGAGGCTTCTGAATCATTATTTTCATATTCTTTACATTCACCTCACTTCTTGAGAGAACCAAACCATGCTTGATTTAACCAGAATTTGATCTATTCCTGTCAAAACTTGAGGGTTTGAGGTACATATGTTTAAATGACTAAGGAATTTGTTTGATATTAAAGCCCCTATTTCAAATAATCCTTTTTCATAATGGCCTACCTTGAATATTTAATCCTTTTAGCCCTTAGAAGCCATGCACAACCTGTTAGGTTAGCCACATCACAAGCCAATTTTCCCTATCCAACCAACTCTTGAAGTGAAATTGCATAATCTAGTTGAGCTTAAGTGTGGGGGAAGCTGTCTTGTGTAGTGCTACTACATTTCATGATACTTTGGGTGGAAAATTAAATTCTGAAGATATGTGTTTGTTGCTGAAAAAATGTCATTATATTGAAAGTTGTGCCTTTTTTGGATCTTTCATGACAAGTGAAGCTGTGCCTTTTCTGGAGCTTCTAATTGAGGTGGAAAGTTGTGCCTATCTGGAGCCTTCAAGAAAATCATGTTTGAGAAGATTGACATTCTTGATGCTGAAATAATGAATGGTGTAAACTTTTCATGACTTTTCATGATGATGGAGCTGAATTGATACTATGGGGGTTGGGAAGAAGACCATATTTAAGTGAAAATTAGATTAATGCAATTTCACTTCAAAAGAGTCAAGCCCTCCTCATTCAGCCTCAGAGTTTTTCACATCTTAATCCTACCAACCGAAAGCCACAGAACTACCCTGAAAAGTCCTCATGATAAATATATGTCCTTGACTCATATTGGGTAGCGATGTAGGAATCTATCAAGCCTATGGTGACCCTTGTATGAGTTTGGATGAGAAAGACATTGCAAAAAAATTGATATTTGAGTGATGAGAGAAAATTCAAGCGAGGTAAGTGCTTTGTGCATGGGAGGATAAATGAAGTGGAAATATACTGAATGATATAAATGGAGAACTTGAAATAAGGTTTTTTATGAGGCATGATATCATTTGATTCTTGGTGTGAAATTGATTGATCTCAAGTATATGTGTTTTAAAAATTGGTTTTGATTTGATATTGATGTTTACTTAATATGAGATTTTGATCAGGAGTGCAAACGGGTAAGTGTCGGGGACTTGATAAAATAATATTTTGTTGAATATTTTATTGATAATAAATGATATAATTTCCCCAAATTGTGCTAAATATGTTTATTTATAAAATATTTGAGATTTGATCATTCATTTGAAAATTTGGTGAAAATTCCAGTTTTACCCTTTATAGTGCACTGTAGTATTTCGAAGATAAATATTTTTATATTTATTATTTGAATTTTAAATTTTGTAACAGTGTTAATAACTCAAATTTATACATCTTTTATTCAGGACACTAGAGCTAAAGAGTGCATTGTTTGTTGAAAATGGGCTATGAAGTCAAAGTTGGGCTGGACTCATCAGAATGGAGAAGCTTCTGTATTTAGGCCATAAATCCTAAATATGGGCCTGGATTAAGGCCAAATTTGGAGAGGAGATAGAGGACCCATATCCGCACATTTTATCCTTCTGGAAGGTCGGCCAATTCATGCGTTTTGGTCGTCAAATGGGCGGTGCACGTTGGCATAAAATATTTGGCCGGGATTCCCCATTCACACTTGAAACCACTTTGAACCTAGCCTCCCCTCCACTCTATAAATTAGAGTTTTTCTCATTTGGAGGGGTTGGGACATGCATTAGGAGATTGGAGGAAGATAAGAATTTGTTTCACCCAAATTATCCAACCATTTTAAGAGGGTTATCTCTTGAAGCAAGGATCCCCCTCATCGAAGCCTCCTTCTCTTCTTCATTTTGTAATGTTTTCATTTGTGTAATAAACATCTTTGTTCTTATTTTATTTCTTCTCTTTTCTTCTGTTTTGTTTAAATTTATTCTTCTCTTAATCTTCCTCTTTGGGCTGGAATTCTTTAGTAGAAGCGTTTTTGGTTTATACCCATTATAAACCTTTTCACATGCAAAACGCTTCTACGATGATTACGCCACCCATGGAAGAGTAGTTCTTTTTAGTAATCGATCGACCTCTATCCTTATTCATTAATTTATTTTGAATCAATGAGCTAATGTAATTCACATATTATGATATATTAATTGAGTTTTAAATTTAAATGAAACTAAGCAAGCAATTGAATAGTTAACACAAAACACGCGAGGTCGGGAATTGTGTGAACTGTGAGAGCGCAACCTTAACCCATAATTCAAAACCACACGGGATCAATTTGTAGTGTTCAAATATAATCCCTAATCTCAATTAATCTTCATTTCCAGAGTGTTCATGTGCCTTAATTTACCACTGAACATAAGCTAATTTTAGAATATCAATCAAAGCAGGGTGTTGCGATTGCATGTTCCGAAGTTAGCCTAAGGTTAAATTCACTTCATCTTTGTGGTAAAGTTAATCCTCGTAGGGTTCGGGATTTAACAAATGAAGGGGTCATAATTAAGTGAATATAAATTTAAATTATAATGATTAATAAATGATTGAAGAGGTAGAGTTAGATCGATTATTCCCTTTCAAAATATTTTCTAAAAAAACATCTTTTTGTCGTGTCATTTTAATCGAGCTTCATTTCAAAAAAACAAAAAAATATACAATCTTCTTCCAGCAAACTTCTTCTAGATTCATAAACTATAACCAACCCCCATCCTTTCAAATAGTGTTTTTATTATATTCTATTTTATTTGTTTTATAATACCTTTAATAAGTTTTTAAATTCACTTCCTCCTTTGAGAAACGACCTTGGTCAGCCACTCTTCTGCACCTAAAACCCCAAAATCTCATTAATCATTTGAGGGAACCCACGACAGCGCTCTATCAGTGGGTGTTGGAAGACTTTACGGCTGTGTTGATTGGAGTTGGTGTTGTTGGTTGCTGGAACTGAATCATGGTGTTCGGATGAGGAGGTGCTGGAGGCTGGAGATAGTGAACTGGGATGCTGCTGATGGTCTTGACGTTGCCAGATATTGATTTCTACTTGGATGCGGTGCTGCTGGATGCTAGTATTGGCTGGATGTAAAGTGAGGATGCTGCTGTGGTGTCTTGTTTTTTAGTCTTTTTCATTCTTTTATTTTTTGATTTTTCTTTTTTTTTGGCCTTTTGTGTCTCTTTTTTCTTTTTAATAAATTTTCGGGGGCCAGGAATAGCCTGAACCTCGCATCTTCCTTTTCCCTAAAAACCCTAAAAACATTAAAACCCCCTAAAAACACTAAAACAAATAAAAATAAATAAATGATATGATATCCCCAAAACCCCCCCAAATGCCTCAAAACCCTAAAACCCCCCAAAACCCCTTAAAATTATAAAATTCATATAAACCTTAAAACCCCCAAAACATTAAAAACCTTAAACCCCCTAAAAAACCATGAAAATCCATTGTATTCACTAAAATCCTAAATTACACATATTAACCATAAAAGCTCAAAAAACACAAAAAACCCTAAAAAACTAAATGGGCTAATAAACCAAAAAAACATATAAATAATAAAAACCCAAAAAACGAGAAAACCCCAATATAAATCATAAAACCCTAAGAACCCTAAAACCCCTAAAAACCATAAAAAATCTTTACAAAAACTAGTAACCCTAAAAAATTGTAAAAACTCATAAATGAGTCTAAAAACTAAAAAACACCTAAAATACATAGCACCCTCTAAAAATAAAAAACACATAAAATCCTAAAAACATGAAAACGCATAAAAACCCATAAAACCCCCAAAATCCATACAAGTCCCTAATAACCCTAAAAACTATTAAAAGACAAAAGGACCCCTAAGACACTAAAAACAAAAAAAAATCCCTAAATAACCTAAAACCCAACAAAAAAAATAAAATTCCACAAACCGAAAAAACAATAAAAGACTGCTAACATCCAAAAGACCATAAAATACTCTTTAAACCCCTAAAAGACATTAAAACACATAAAAGAACAATAAAGGACCCTAAAAACCTATAGGACCCTAAAACCCAACCGACCAAATAACCATAAAAACATAGAATAGAACCAAAATTATAAAAACACTCATAGAAACTAAAAACCACTTACAGACTCTAAAAACCTAAAAAACCCGAAAACCCATGAAAACACAGAAAACTGTACAACCCCATAAAACAACTAAAATATAGAAAATACCCTAAAATCTATCCAAATGATCCTAAAAACCCATAAAACCAATAAAAGACCTTATGAAAACCAACAACTCTAAAATCCCTTAAAATATGATGAAACCCCTAAAAACTAAAAAAGTTCCGAAAACTCTAATAACATTAAAAAATACTAATAACTCTTAAAAGAGTATGAATGCCAAAAAGGCACAAAATACACCCTAAAACTGAAAATAAAATAATATAAAAAACCTAAAATCATTAAAAAACCGCCCAAACCCTAAAAACCTAATAACCCTAAAAACCCCTATAATCACTAAAAACCACTAAAACCATAAAAACCAATAAATCCTTAAAAATTACAAATATCCCTAAAACTTTTAAACCCCAGTAATCCCCAAAAACACTAAAAACTAACAACACCCACCCAAACCCCTAAATCCCCAAAACCTTATAAACACTAAAATCCTGAAAAATATGAAAAAACAATAATAAAACCAAATACCCTAAAACCCCTAAAACCATAAAAAATCCAAAAAAAACCCTCAAAACAAAAAAGAAAAATAAAACAAAAAAAACACTAATATCCTAAAAAATGAAAACCATGAAAACATGAAGGAAAACATTAAAACCCTAAAAACAATAAATAACCAAAACCCCCCCTCAAAACTAGAAAACCACAAAAAAGTAAAAAAACAATAAATGGAACTAAAACCCTCAAAACAAAAAATACCCTAAAACCCTATAAAACATTAAGTGTCCAATAAAAACCATAAACACCCTAAAACCATAATACGATAAATCCTTAAAATATATAAAACGATAAAAAACCTAGAACACTCCAAAAAAACCTAAAAACACTAAAAAACCTAGAAAACCAAAAAACCCTGTAAAAACCATAATATATATATAAATAAAATAAAATACCTAAAACCCCTAAAATCACTACAAACCTAAAAACCCCTATTTTTTTGGAAAAAAACTTAAATCCAAAAAAACACTAAAACCATAAAAACCCTAAAATAACTAAACAAATCTTAAAATAATTAAAATATAAAAAACCAAAAACCCTAAAAACAATAAAAAAATTAAAAACACTAATAATAAACTAAAACCCTATAAACCATATTAAAACGATATAACCATAAAAATAAAAAATTTCTAAAACCCCCCCAAAAACCCACAAACCACATTAAACCATGAACAAACCATGAAAAACACTAAAACCCCTAAAAAATAGCAACAAATCCTAATAACACTAAAAAACCTAAAGAATCATGAAAACTCTTAAGAATCCTAAAAACATTGAAACCCCTAAAAAACTAAAAACACCTATAAACCATAAAAAATCACAAAATACATAAAAACCTAAAAACAAAATAATCATCAAAACTCCCCAGAATACCAATCCCCCTAATCATAAATAAATATTAAACCCCCATAAAAACCCAAAATGATCTGAAAACATTAAAACCCCAAAACCCTATACCCTAAACCCTAAACCCTATACCCAGAGACCTAAAACCTACACCCTAAATGCTAAACCATACCCCAAGTGTTATAACCTACACCCTAAACTGTAAACCCTATAACCTAAAACCTATAGAATGCATCCAAGACCTTACACCCTACACCCTAAACCCTAGACACCACACCCTAAACCCCAATATATAATCTGTAAACCCTATACCATAAACACTATAACAAAAATCCTAGAACCTAAACTGTAAACCCTAGAAAATAAAACCTACACCATCGAACCTATAACCTACTCCCTAAACCCTAAGCCCTAATGAATAAAGACTATAACCTACATGCTAATCATTTAATCATACAAACTAAACCCTACCCCTTATAGCATAAACCCTAAAATCTATACCCTAAACCCTAAACCCCACACTCTAAACCCTATAACATGAACCCTAAACTCTATTCCCTACACCCAAAACCCTATACCGTACACCCTAAAACCTAAACCCTTATACAATTCAAATAACCCCAAAAAATAAAATCAAAAACAGAAAACCCTAAAATCCCTAGAAAAACATAAAAACCAAAAAAATATTTATAAAACCCTAAAATCCCAAAAAAGACATAAGAACCCTTAACAAAACCCTAAAAACCATAAAATATCTAAAGAAATCTGTCAATACCGAACCCCCCCCCCCCCCAACAACTAAAAACTTATAATTATCCTAAAAAACCCTACAAAACACTAAAAAAACTGAAATACACTTAAAACCTTTAGAAAAAAATAAAAGATCTAAAATACTAAAAAACCAACAAGTGAGAAAGAACCCTAAAATATCCAACAAAACAATACAAAACCCAAAACACCATACAAAACCCTTAAAACCAGGACACCAATAAAAGAAGTAAAAAACCCACAAATGAACCCCAAACCACTAAATAACAGGGAAATTAAAAACTAAAAACAAACCCAAAAAACCGTAAAAAACACTGCAAATACCTAAAAATCTGAAAAACCCTTGAAAAACCATGAAAATAACAAAAACCCCTAAGACACAAAATAATCATAAAACCCCCTAAAGGCCTTAAAAACTCCAAAAACCCTAAAATTAACTAAGAACCTAAAACAATAAAACCCTTAAACCCCAAAAAAACAAAAAATTATTATAACCCTAAAAATTTCCTAAAAACATAAAATCCATTTACAAACCCTAAAAACTCCTCAAACCACTAATTGACCCATAATAACCTAGAAATCCCTAAAACCCAAAAAACACAAAAAACCCCTGAAAACCGTAAAACCCCTAAAAACCCATGAAAAATCATAAAAAACTAAAAGGCCAAAAAAATACTCAAAATCCTAAAAAATGAGAAAACAATAATACCCAAAACACCCCTAACAACCCTAAAAACACTAGAAAATTTTAATACCATAAAACCCCTAAAAACAATAAAATCCAAATAAAAACTCTAGAAAACCCCTTAAACCCCCTAATAATGCTAAAATACCTAAAATAACTAAAAGATATAAAATCCAATAAATCCATAAAATAATAAAAACCCTAAAAACACTAAAAACTATAAAAACTGAAATTACCCTAAAAACCATAAAACCATTAAAAACCACTAAAATCCCGGTAAAAATGTTGAACGCCTAAAAAATCTAAAACCCTAAAAACCAATAGAACAAAAAACTCCCCAAACACAAAAAAACAAAAACCCTTAATAGACCCTTAAATTAATAAAAAATATTAAAATTCTATAAAAACATTTAAAAAAATAAAGGTCCCCAAACCCAAAAAACACCAAAAAGACCTCAAACCCCATAAAAACTTCCAAAATACCCTAAAAACCAAAAAAATGAAAATGAAACTAAAGAAAATAAAAATTCACAAAAAAACAATATGACCATAAAAAACCCAAAATAATGCTTAAAACCCAATAGAAATTTAAAAAACTCTGAAAACCATAAAAACCTAAAATAATCATAAAACCCCCTAAATCCCCTTTAAACCCCATAAAAGATGTAAAAACCAAAAAATCCCTTAAAAAATAAATCCCCAACAAACCCTAAACCACCTAAAATTCTATGAAAATAACAAATTACTCTAAAAACCTCAAAACCACCAAAACCCTATAAATCCATAAAATTCTAAAAAAACATTTAAATAACAAAAAAGATTCTAAAAGCCCCAAAAATCTTAAAATCCAAAAATCTCCTAAAACCCGAAAATCCCATAAAACTGTAAAACACTAATATTTCATTAAAACACTAGAAAACCCTAAAAACCATAATACATCATAATACCCTATAAATCCTTAAAAAACTATATCTATTTAAGACCATAAAAATCCAAAGAAACCTACATACTAGAAATACCAAAAAATCCCAAAAAGGATAAAAACCCCCAAATGATCCTACAACTCTAAAAACCTAAAAATACCATAAATTCACTAAAATCCCAAAACCCCTTAAAAACCTAGAACCCTATAAAAACCTCAAAACCCCTAAAAGACCAAAAAAACCCTAAAACCCATTAAATAATCTAAAACCCTAAAATTAATGAGAAACCTGAAACCCCTTTAAAACATTATAAATCCCTAGAAACAATAACACTCAAAAAAACAACCCAAAAATACCTAAAATGTATAAAACCCCTAAATTTTTGAATAGATCGTAAAATACCCATAACACCCTAAAAGTCTCTAAAAACCAAAAAACCATAATGGAACCTAAAACCCATTAAAATACTAAAAGACTCCAAAAACCCATAAAACAACTAAATTATCCTAAAAATATTTAAAACCCTAAAAACCTAAAAGGACCCTAAAAAAGTAAAATCTTTAAAAATAAACAAAAAAACATAAAAAATTAAAAATCTAAAAACCCAAAACACCCTAAAATCCCTAAAACCACTTAAAACCTAAAAACCCTCAAAATAATAAAAACTATAAAACACCATAAGACTAAAAAAACCCTATACTAAACACCCAAAAATTTGAAATACCCTTAAAATATCTTAATGACCCTAAATACCCCAAAAACACACTAAAAACCCTAAAGCACAAAAAAACCAAAAAATTACACTAAAACCCCTTTCTAAACCCAAAAACTATTAAAAATAGAACAAACATTAAAAAATCATAAAATCCCCCTAAAACGCAAAAAAAACATAAACCCCTAAAAACATTAAAACTGATAAAATCACAAAAATAAATTAAAAACATCTAATAAACCTAAAAACCCATATAAAAATAAACACCCCAAAAATTCATATAAACCCTTTAAAATCATGAAAATACTAAAACCCCAAAAAACACAACTAAATCATAAAATCCTAAAAACATTAAAACCCTAAGAACCCCCCCCCCCCCCCCGCCGCCCTAAAAACTAAAATCCCAAAAAACCATACAAACCCCTAAAATCCCCAAAACTGCAAAAACCCTAAAACCAAAAACCGTACACCATAAACCCTAACACTAAAACCTTAACCATATTACCAATTCCTTAAACCCTAAAATTGACACCTAAGACCCTATACCCTACACCTTAAACACAAAAACATACACCATAAACCCTATACCCGACACCACAAACCTGAAACCATAGACCCTGTGCCATAAAAAATATTCCATGTACCCTAAAAATTAACCACTAAACCCTTCATCGTAATCCCAAAACCAAATAACACAAACCATATTACATATATTTTAAAACCCAAATGACCATAAAAACAAAAGAAAACAATTAAATTACCTAGAAACCCTAAAACCCTAAAACCCCTAAAAAACATCGAAATCCCTAAATCTACATAATAACCAGAAAACCCGAAAATGTACCTTAAAACCTTGAGGAACCCCTGAAAGATCTTAAAAACTATAAAACATAAAAGACCATAAAATCTTTTTAAAACCATAAAATTCCTAAATGTTTCTTAAAATCTAGAAAATATATAAAAACCAAAAAACCATAAAAACCCCTTATAAATCATCAAAATCCAAAAAGTACCTTGAAAACATAAAAACCCAAAAATCCTATAAATCCCAAAACCCTTAAACAAATAAAACCATAGAAACACTTAAAATCCCTAAAACCCAAAAAAACCCTATAAATATAAAGAACACTAAAGGGACTCTAAAATCCAAATAAAACTGTTAAACCCCCATAAATGGTCAAAAAACACGTAAAGGATCATAAAACTTCTATAAACCCCTAAAATGAAACTTACAACCCAATAAAAACCTAAGACAACGTAAAACCCCTAAAACACATAATACTAAAAAAACCAAAAAACCCCAAAAGAACCTTTAAACCTGTAAAAAATCAAAAGGCCCTAAAAAGACTCTAAACACTCCAACAACCCTAAAAATCCAAAACAATAAGCTTAAAACCATTTAAAACCCATAAAACCCCTAAAACACCATGAAAACCAATAAAAAAATAAAATCAATGAATCCCCTAAAAACTATAAAAACCCTAATGACCGAAAATCCCTTAAAAATCCAAAAAAACCTAAAATTTCATAAAAAATCATCAATCCCTCGAAAAAATCTCCAAAACCCTATAATTCATAAATACCCCTAAAACACCTTTAAATACCCTACTCCCTAAAATACCCTAGAAGGCCCTCAAAACATCTAAAACACCCTAAAAACCAAAATATCCTAAAACCATAAAAAACCTAAAACCACAAAAACCCAAATACCCAAAAAAAACCTAGAAAACACTAAAACCCCATAAAAGATCTAAAACCCCCAAAAGCACTTAAAAAACTAAAATCCCATAAAAACCATAAATATCCATAAAATACATAAAACCAAAGAAAAACCCAATTAACCTTATAATACCTAAAACCTTAAAAAACCACACTCCACTAAACCCTCTAAAAAGCCCCGATTAGCCTAAAATGAACCTAAAACACTGAAACCCTAAAACCCTACAACCATAACAACACCATAAAACACTATAATGACTCTAAAACCCCTTAAACGTGCTAAAAGACTTAAAATAGCCTAAAACCCTAAAAATAAATTAAAAACCTATAAAACCCTAACAATCCTAATAACCCTCAAAACCAATAAAACCCCAAAAAATCAAAAAAATCATAAAACCCATAAATGATGCAAATAACCATGAAATCCCAATAAAATAATCTACAAACCCCTAAAACCATTAAAGAGTCATAAAAAGGCTAAAACCCAAAAAACAAAAAAAACAACAATAAACCCTAAAAAAATTAAAAAATCTAAAAAACATAAAACCTATAAAAATTTTAAAAACCAAATAACAAAAAAACATGAAACCCCTAAAAACCCGAGACACCTAAAAGGCACAAAATACCCTGAAAAACACTAAAAACCACTGAAAACCCTTAAAAACTCTTTCAAAACCCTAAAAAATTAAATATTACCTAAAACTCTAAAAACCTCTAAGACCCTAAAAACACAAAGAAAAGCCTTAAAGTGATTAAAAACCCAAAAACACTAAAACTTTCTTAAAACATTTTAAAAACCCTAAAACCGTAAAAACTATGAAAACCCATAAAAACACTAGATACTATAAAAACCAAAAAACAATAAAATACCTAAAAACCCATAAAACCCGAAAAATATCCCATAAACCCTAAAACCATAAAAACCCTAAAACCCTAACAACCCCTAAAACTGAAAAATAAGTTTAAAATATTTTATAGTATCATTAATGGCCTAAAAACCCAAAAACCCCTTAAATTCCCCTAAATAAACATACACTCCCAAACAAATCCTTAAAACCTAATAACCCAAAAAACCAAAAACCCCCTAAAATTACTAAAAACTCAAAATCCTTAGAAACCCCTAAAAACCATTAAAAAAATAAAAAAAATAAAGAACTATAAAAAAAACCCCCAAAAAATCCTTAAAACCCTAAATCCCTAAAACCCTAAATACCTAAAAACCATAAAAACCATAAAAACCATAAAAACAAAAAAAAAATCGCCAATAGAAAACCCTAACCCCCTGAAAATATTAGAAAACCCCTAAAAATAAAAAAACTCAAAAAACCCACGAAACACTAAAAATATCCTAAAACCACTAAAAACACTAAAAACATTAAAAACTCATATAATCCTAAAAATAAAAAACCCAAAAAATAGTTCAAATCCCTAAAACCAATTAAAATCATAAAACACCAAGACACTAAAATTACCTAAAAATACTAAATATAAATAAAAACATGAAAACCCGCCAATTACCCAAATAAATTCTAAAAACCATAAAGTCCCAAGAATCCAATTAACCCATAAAAACTCTCAAAGACCACTATAAGGATCTAAAAACCCAAACATCCATAAAATATGATAAAACCACTTAACCCTTCTAAAGGATCCTAAATACTCTATAAAAACCCTTTATGACCCTAATACCACTTCATAACCCAATACAACCATAAAACCATAAAAAAAACACCTACAAACTCTATAAACAACCAAAATAATAAAACCCCTAGAACTACTAAAAACCGTAAAAACCTTCAATACCTCTGAAAAATACATGAAAACCACAAAAATAATCATAAACATTTGTAAAATCATTAAAAAATATAAAAAAAAAAACCCTTAAACCCCCTAAAATTCCCAAGAAATCTGCAAAACCATAAAAATACTAAAAATTAATAAAAACCATGAAAAATTATAATTAAAAATAAAACACCCAATACATAAATAGCCACAAAAAAACACCTAAAACACTTAAAAATCCCAAAACACCCCAAAACACCTAGAATGACTAAAAAAAGTGCATAAAAACATAAAAACTATATAAATCATAGAAATCCCTAAAAACATTGATAACCCTAAAAATCAAAAAAAAGAAGAAGAAGAATAAAATAGCACAAAAACCCAAGAAAACATTAAAGGACCCTAAAAATCCCCCAAACACCTAATAATTGTAAGCCCAAAAAACAATAAAACCACTAAAACCCCAAAACCCATAACACCCCTAAAAATATAAACCCCCCAGAAACCCCTAAAACCCATAAAGGACCCTAAAGAACACTAAAACCCTAATAAAATCCCTAAAAACACTAAAAACCATAAAAACCCAAAAAACAAAAAACCCCAAAAAATCATTACAAGCCAAAACTATTGTAAACCCATAAAAACGTTCAAAAACCCTAAAAAACCAAAAGAACCAAAAAAACCTAAAACCCCATAAAGACCCTGAAAACCCTAAAAGAACCTAAAACCCTAAAAGAATCGGAATAACATAAAATTTCAAAAAGACACTAAAAACCAAAAAAATCACTAAAATAACATAAAATACCCTAAAAACAACGTTAAAAAACCTAAAACCCTTAAAAGACAAAAAAATCAAAAAACACTATAGACCATAAAAATATCTAAAAATCCAAAAGGGAAATAAAGTCACACAAACATTATAGGACCCTAAAAAATATTATGGACCCGAAAAACAAAAAAATACACTAAAGACCCTAAAACCCAAAAAGGATCCAAAATTATCCTAAAATGTAAAGGGCCAAAAAACACCTAAAACCATAAATGACCCTAATAGCCCCTAAAGGAACATAAAACACCTAAACAAGACAAAAACCACTAAAACCCCACTAAACTATGAATAAAGGCCATAAAACCCCATAAAACCCCTAAAAGACTTTCAATGCCGTAAAAACACTAAAAATCCCCTCAAAACCCAAAAAAAATGTACTAAAACCATAAAAAATAAAAGATTAAAGAACAATAATAACCTTAAAACCTTAAGAAAATATAAAAACCTATAAAACCCACAAAAACCCTAAAAACATTAATATCCTACAAAATCCTTAAAATCTAGAACAAACATAAAACCAATAAAATCCTAAAAATCCATCCAAATCCCTAAAATCCCAAAAAACTATAAAAACATGTAAAACCTTAAAATGCCTAAAACATAAAAATCACTAAAACCCCCAAAACCCCCAAAAATCCCTAAATAAAATATTATGAATAATAAGGATGCTAAAAACCCAAAACCCCCTAAAAATAAAATCAACTATAAAAAAACTAAAAACAAAATGACCATAAAACCCTAAAAATCATAAAACTGTAAAAAACCTGAAATCAAAAAGAACTTAAAATCCTAAAAATACTAAAAAATCTAATAATCCAAAAACCCAAAAAACCATAATGAAATCCTAAGATCCATAAAGAACCCCAAAAAACAATTAATACCCAAAAAACTCATAAGACCCTAGAAACTCCCTAAAACCCCTAAATAATGTAAAAACCCCTATAAAGACCCTAAACCCCCTAAACCCCCAAAATTCCCAAATAACCCCCTAAACCCATAAAAACCTTATAACCCCATAAAAACCCAAAACCCCCAAAACCCCAAAAATTCGAAAACACACTAAAAACACCTAAAATCCAAAAAAGTACCCCCCCCCCCCCCACAAAAACCAAAAAAACAATAAAAAAATTTATAACCCATAGAAACAATGATAAATACTATATTCTAAATGGACCCTAAAACACTAAACTACCAAAAAAATCCATAAAAATACTACATACCTGAAAACTCCTTAAAACCCATTAAATGAAACCTGAATCCAAAAAAACCCATAAAAGAGTCGAAAACTCACTAAAATCCCAAAAACTTTAAAATACAATAGAAACTAAAAAGTCCCAAATAAAACCCTATGTGTCCTTCAAATCCTAATAAAATCCCTTAAAATCCAATAAACACCATAAAAACCCATAAAATCCCTAAATCATTATAAAACCACAAGAAACCACAAACAACATGAATCCCCTCAAAATCTAAAACACCCAAAACAATAAAAATGATTCAAACACACAAAACCATGAAAAAACAACAAAAACCATAAAACTCTCGAAAACCCAAAAAACCATAAAATTTAAAAAAACCATAAAAATATATATATATCCTTATAAAACCTAAAAACCATTTAATCTTATAAAAAAACTTATAATCACAAAAAAATAGACAATTTTGAAAACCCTGGAATCATTTAAAAATACTAAAAACCCTAGGAAACATATACCATGCAACATAAACCCTAAACCCTAGACCCAAAAACCTAAAACCTAAACCCTAAAAAATAAAACCAAATCCCAAATCCCAACTCCCTAAACTCTAAATCATGAACCATAAACCCTAAACCTTACACCATATACCATACACTGGATTCCCAACTCTCTAAACCCTTATCCTTATGCTATAAACCCTATACCATACACCTTACACCCTAATCTCTAAACCCTGCACCATAAAACCCAAAACGAACACCCTAAACCCTAAATCCTAAATCCTATACCCTACACTATAAATCCTAAATCCTACACTCCAAACAATATACCATAAAACCAAAATAAAAAACCCTCAAAATTCATATACCATATAAACAAAACTCTAAACCCCACACAATAAATCCAATACCCAAAACAATGAACCCTATACACTACACCATAAAACCTCAACCCAACCCCCGAAAACCTATAACTAACACCATCATCCCTAAACTCAACACCATAAACCTTATATCACACATCTCAAACCTCAACTTCTCAATCTATACCCTATACCCTAAACAATCAACGCTGGACCCTACTCCCTAAATCCTATAACCTACACACTAAACATGATACGCTACACTGTAACTCTATAACCTTTACCATAAACCATGTTCCCTAAAATCCATAAAAATACAAAAACCCATAAAACCCAAAAAACCAAAAAAACCAAAATTTCATAAAAAAAACTCTAAAACCATGAGAAAATAGTCAAACCCCTAAAAACCCTAAAACCCCTAAAAACACAAAAAACATGCCTGAACCCTAAAAACCCTAAGAATCCTAAAATACCCAAGAACACCTAAAAATCCATAAAAACCCTAAAATCCATAAAACCCCCAAATACCGTAATAACAAAAAACCCTAAAACCATAAAAACTAATAGAACCCTAAAACACCTATACACCCTCAAAGAACCCAAAAACCCATTATGGAACCCAAAACACACAAACCCAAAAAAACCCAAAAAAATGGAAAATTGAAAACCCCCTTAAAACCCTAAAATTCTAGAAAACCCTAGAAACCCCTAAAATTAATAGAAACAACAAGAAATCAAAAACCCTAATATTATAAAAATTAGAAATGTATAGTAGAAACACTAAAAACATAAATACATTAAAATACGACTGAAACCCATAAAACCGAAAAAACAATAAATGGAAATTAATCCCCCTAAAACTCAAAAAAAACCATAAAACACAAAACAAATATATAAAAAACCTAAGAAAATTGTCCCATAAAAGACGATATAAACTCAAACCACAATAAACCCCCCTAAAAATGCGTTAAATGGCCCTAAAAAGCCTAAAACACCTGAAAACATTAAAAATCCAAAAAACAAAAAAAACCTAAACCTCTTAAAAAATGAAAACCCTTAAAACCTAGAAGTGATGAAGCTATGGTTAATGGTGTTTCTATTGTCCTATTGTTGTTTCTTTCTAGAGGTTTTTGTTTTTTGGGGTCTTTATTTTTTGGGGATGTTCAGGGCTTTTGGGTGTGAGTTGATTGACCCCGCCCCTCCCTGGTATATTGTTTCATCTTCTTAATAAACTTTTGTGGGGGCCTGAAATAGCATGGCCCTACACCTACCATGGCCTAAAATACCAAAAAATAGTAAAACCATAAAAACCATTTGATCTCTTAGAAACCTAAAAACACTGAAAATCCCTAAAAAATACTAAAACCCTAATTGAACCTAAAATCCTATAAAGCCTTAAAAGACCCCAAAACCCAAGAAACCCTGTAAAAGACACAAAAAACCCTAGAATTCTCTAAGAGACCTAAAAACCAAAAAAAATACTAAAAAACCTATAAATAGAAATAAAATTACTAAAGAAATATTTAAAACCCCTTAAAAACATAAAAACATTATAAACAAAACCATTAAAATACCTTAAAAATTAAAATACCGTCAAAAATCCCAAAAATCCTAAAAACCACTAAATATGCCTTAAAACCCCTAAAACACCCAAAAACACTAAAAACCATAAAACATTATAACAACTCTAAAAACCCCAAAAAATACTAAGAAACTATAAAACCTTTAAAACCCTAAAAACCCTTAAATCCCCTAAAGACCATAAAACCCACTAAAAATCCATGAAAGACCCTAAATCCCTAGAACCCCCTAAAGACCCTAAAAACAAAAAAACCCTAAAAATACTAAAAATAATAGAGGACCCAAAAAATGATAAAACACAAAAACCCCTAAAAACACTATGAAATTCTAAATAACCATAAAAGACCTTGAAAATTATTAAAAATACATTAAAATAGAAAAATACCTTAAAAGTATTAAAACCCATAAAACCCCCAAAAAACATTAAAACCTGAAAACTCCTAAAACTCCACAAAACCCTAATGACTCCTAAAAATCCTAATGTAGTCAAAGAATCCAAAAAAACAAAAAAATAACCTAAAACCACCAGAAGACAAAAAAACCCATAAAACCATAAAAAGGTGAGAAAACCCGTTAAAACCGTAAACCCACTAAAACCCCAAAAAACAATAAAACCATAAAACACCACCAAAAAGACAAAAAACAGCTAAAAACCTTAAAACATTGTAAAAAAACAAAAACACCCAAAAAACACCAAAAACACTAAAAGAACCTAAAACCACTATAACTTCAAAGATATCCGAAAAACCCAATAAGACACAAAAAATCCATAGAAAATTACAAAAGACCCAAAAACACCCATAAAGACTTTAAATCCACAAAAACCTAAAATGACCCAAGAAACCATAAAAATCATAAAAGAATAAAAATCACCCAATAAAATCTAAAAGGACCCTAAATCCCTTGAATCTCTAAAATACCTAAAACCCCTCAAATCGAAATGGCCCCAAAATCCTTAAGAAATATGAAACCCCTTAAAGACCATAAAACCCTAAAAACCCCCAAATCCCAAGAAACCTACCAAAATACATATTATCCATTAAAACCCAAAAATAAAAAAAACCATAAGATGTCCCTTAAAACACTAAAAAACCATAACCACCCAAAACACATTTAAACCCCTAAAACCCCAAAACACTAAAAGAAACTAATCACACTAAAAACCCATAAAATCCCCTAGAACCCTTAAATGGAACTAAATGGATCTAAAAGAGCCTAGAACATCATGAAACCATTGAAACCCCTGAAATAAATAAAAACCAGAAACCCCATAAAAGCCTAATATTCCCATAAACTATTAAATAACTAAAAACTCAAAAAACAAAAAAAAACCATAAAACATTTAAATTCCATAAAAATTCATACAAAAATTTAAAACCATAAAATCCCATATAATCCTAAATACACTAATAACCCCAAAAAATGAAAAAACCCCACAAAAATCCTTAAACAATATTAAAATGTAAAAACCAAAAAAGCACTAAAAATTCCAAGAAATCCCAAAAAACATGAAAACCCATAAAACAAATAAAATTCCTTAAACCCGCTAAAAATCCATATAACCCTAAAAATCCCAAAAAACCTAAAACAAAATCACAACCCCCCTAAAAACACATAAACCCCATAAAAATCATAAAACTACACAAAAACCATTATAATAATTAAAGAGCATAAGTCCCTAAAACCCATAAAAACCCCAAAAAACCCTAAAACCCCTAAAACCCTAAACCCTAAACACTAAACCCTAAACCCTATACACTACACCATGAACCCTACACATAAAAACGTCTACCCTACACCCTAAACCCATAACCTCACACCCTAAACCCTATGCCCTACATCATGAACCGTAAACCATACACCCTAAACCCTAAACCCTATACCCTAATCCTTAAACCCAACACCATAAATCCAAAATCCAACACCATAAACCCTAAACACTACACCACAAACCCTAAACCTTATACCACAAAATGAAAAAAAAATATTTAAACTCTATAATAACTAAAAATCCCCAAACCCCCTAAAAATCATAAAAATCATCAAAACTCGTTAATTTTCAAAAATTCCCTTATAGCCCCTAAAACCTTAAGATACCCTACAGTCCCTAATAACCTAAATGACCCTAAAACACTAAAGAACCACTAAAATACCAAAAAATACCTAAAATATATAAGACACTAGAATTCAGTTAAAACCTAAAAACCCTATTTAAATCCCTAAAAACCATAAAAACATTAGACTCCCAAAAGTCATAAAAATCATAAAACCTCTTAAAATTATCTAAAACAGAAAAAATGGGAAAATCCCAAAAAATATTAACACCCCTAAATTCCCTATGAAATCTAAATAAACCTTAAAAACCAAATCCTTTTAAAAATAGTAAACCCCAAATAAAACCTAGGACCCAAAATTAAATAGAAATCCCAAAAAACACCACAAAAGATCCCCAAAACAAAAACCTCTAAATCCAATACATGACAAAAAACCCAAAATATCTATAAAAACCCTAAAAATGAAATAAAACATTAAAAGAAGGGAAAAACATATTAAATCCTGAAGAGCCCTAAAATCCATAAAAACACATATAAAAATATAATACCCCCTAAAAACCAAAAACCAAAAAAAAGAAAACACAAAGAAGACCATAAAAACACTAAAAGACTATAAAATACCGTAAATATAAATAAACCCCATAAAACAACATAATAATGAATAAATATCCCAAAAAACTCCGAAAAACCCTAAAAACACAGAAATAACTAAAAAATTAAAACCCCTTAAAACCCCAAAAAAGTCCTAAAAACAATAAAAATTCATTCAATCCCCTAAAACACTAAAACTCAAAAAAATGAAAATACAATGAAAGATCCTAAAAACACAATAAAAGTCCAAAAAATACCTAAAAAACATAAAGTCCCTAAAACCCCACAAGACACCCCAAAACCCCTAAAAATCCTTAAACACTATAGAACCCCTTGAATCCCTTAAAGTTAACTAAAACCCCTCAAAAATATAAAAACTATAAAACCCATTAAAACACTAAAATCCCATAAAACCCCTATATACTGCTAAAAATCCTCTGAATCTTTAAAATCCCTAAAAATCCACAAAACCCCTAAAACCCTAAAATGCCTAAAACCTCGTTAAAACCCAAAAAGACCCTTAAACATCTTTAAACTATAAAAATACCATAAAACCCTAAAATATCCTTCAAACCCATAGAATACTATAAAAACTATAAAAACCCTAAAAGACCAAAAATACCCTAACCCCCCTAAAGGACAATAAAGGACCCTAAAACCATAAAACCATAAAAACCAAAAAAAACCAAAACCCATTTAAAACCCCTAAAATTCCCCCCTAAATCCATGAAAACATAAAGAAAATTAAAAAAACAAAAAACACAAAAAACACTAAAAACCCAAAAGACGCTAAAATACCACAAAATCCATAAAAGAATCTAAAATCCTAAAAGGACCCTAAATAGACTAAAAACCCAAAATGAACCTAAAAACCGAAAAAATCCCAATGGAAGCTAATAACCAAATAAAACAAATTTAATCTAAAAAAATAAAATGTCGGAGAAACCCTAAGAAACAATAAAACCCCAAAAATCACAAAGAACCCCTAAAAAGTGCTAAAAACCCAAAACACTAAAAAACCATACAATACCCAAAAAACACAGAAAACCCCAAAATATAGGAAAATAAAAAAAACCCCAAAAACCTAAAACCCTGAAACCCTTAAAACCATTAAACCCCATAAAACCTAAAAAACCCCTAAAACCACAAAAAACCAAAAAAACTACTTCACACCCTAAAAACTAAAAAACCCCTAAAATACCAATAAAAATAAATATAAAAAAACCCATAACCAACTTAAAAACCCTAACAAAACCCCAAATACATTACATCCATAAACCCTATAAAAAAACAGAAAACCCCATAAAATCCTAAAAATAATAAAAAAACTAAAAACCCAAAAAAACCCCAAAACCCTAAAAACTCTAAAAGTACCATAATGCTGAAAATTCCTCAAAATCATAAACTCCCATAAAACACATAATCCACAAAAACTAATATACCCTATACCATATAACCTACATCCTTAAACCTACACCTGAATCTCTATACACTGTAACCTATAACCAAAACCATAAACCATATACCCTAAACACCACACACAAAACCCTTAACCCTAAACCCAACATCCTAAACCATATACTCTACACCCTAAACCATAAACCACATACCACAAACCCAATAACCTACCCTATCAACCATTAAACCAACACCTCAAATTGAAAACCCAACACACTAAACCCTAAAAGACCTTAAAAACCCTAAAACACTAAAATAACCTAAAATCTCGACAACCCTAAAAACATTTAACTCCCTAAAACCGGTAAAATGATTTTAAATCCACTAAAAATTAAAATAATATAAAACCCTAAAATCCCTAAAACACCCTAAAAATCAAATAATGGTCCTAAACCCCCAAAAAACATAAAATTCCCTAAAATCCATCAAAATCACTAAAAACCCCTACAAACCGTAAATAATCTTAAACCTCATAAAACCCATAAAACCCATTACAAACCTAAAACCCATAAAACCCTAAATCAAACCTAAAAAATAAAATTCATTAAAAATGATAATAAACTATGAAAACCATAAAAACCCTAAAACCCCAAATAACTCGAAACCCCTAAAAGACCATAAAAATGTAAAAAATATAAATCTTTAAAAATCCCATGAAATAACCTAACATGAAAAAAACAATAAGAGGCCATAAAACCATATAAAACCCTATAAAACCCCAAAAAACCCCGATGTCCCAAAAACCCTAGAAAACCCTAAAAACCCAAAACACACAAAAAACCCCTTAAGAACCCTAAAAAGACCCCAAAACCCTAAAAAAAATCCTTAAAGTCCATAAAATATGCTAAACCCATTAAAATAAAAAAAAACCCCTTGAAAAAACTTTTAATACCATACATCCCATGAAAAAAAATGTACATAAAATACCATAAAATACTAAAAATAGTAAAAACTGTAAATGCACTAAAAACCCTGAAAACCCCCTTAAACCGCTAAAACCCTGAATAAACCAAAACCCTAAAATCCATTAAATTGATAAAAATTCATAAATACTTCTAAAAACCCATAAACCCCCTAGACACCATAAAAAACTAATATTTCAACAACCCAAAACCCCTACCAAATCATAAAACCCCTAGATCCCTATGAAGTTATAAAAACCCTAAAACTGTATATAAAAGAATCCTTAAATCACCTAAAAACACTAGAAACCCCAAAATACCAAAAAAACCCTAATAAAATAAAACCCTAAATAATGTAAAAAATCCTAAAAACCCAACTCCTATACCATATAACTCAATCTCTAAATTCTATACCTTAAAGCGTATACCATAACCCCTAAGTACTAACCACGACACCCAAAACCCTATACCCTAAACCCAAAAACCCTACACAGAAAACCACTATACCAGATACACTATACCCAAAACCATAAATCTGAAACCCCTTACCACTTACCATAAACCTTAAACCCTATACCCTAAACCATAAACCCTAGATTATCAACCCTACACCCTACACCTTAAACCATAAATCCGATATCCTAAAACCTAAAAGTCCTTGAAAAAAAAATATATCTAAAAAGTCTATGAACCACTAAAATTCCAAAAACCCATAAAAACAGCATAACACTCTAAAATACCATAAATAAAAGACCCTAAACAATAAAAACCCATAAAGATCTTAAAGACCCTAACCAACCTAAAATGACCATAAAACCATTAAAAAAATAATGACCTCCCAAATTCCTTAAGAAGCATAGAAATCATAAAAAACATACAAAACTGTAAAAACGCATAATAAAACATAATACCACTAAAAGCCCCGAACCCCAGAAAACTATACAAAATCATAAAAACCTTAAAAAGCCCTCGAAAAACCTTAAAACCCCTAAAATCATAAACAGGCAGTAAAAAACCCTAAAACCCCAACAAAACCCTAAAACCCCCAAAACCCCTAAATATCCAAAAAAACCCTCAAAATCCCTATGAACCCTAAACCCCCTAAAAACGCCAAATACGCTAAAGGAAATAAATCCTTAAAAAACTCCAAAACTCCAAAAAAACACTAAAAACCCTAAAAACCCCAAATGATGTTAGAACCATAAAGGAACCCTTAAACACCCTAAAAATTTCCTAAAACCAGTTAAACCCCTAAAAACATGTAAAGACCTATAAAAATCATAGAAAAAACTAAAATCCCCAAAATCCACAATAAATCAATAAAACCCCTTAAAACCTAAAAAGGCATAAAAACACTAAAAACACTAAGAAAAAACCCTAAATCACCCTAAAAAATTCAACATACTTAAAAAAATCATAAAAATCCTACAAAACCTATGAAATCTAAAACCCTAAGAACCATACAAAAACCATAAAGCCCTGAAAATGCCAAAAATACCCTAAAAACTCAAAACAACCTAATTCACATTAAAAAACCTAAAACCCTAAAAACCTAAAACCCATATAAACCATTAAAAACACCAAACCCCATAAATACACTACAAACGCACTAAAACACCAAAATACCCAAAAAACCAAAACCCTAAAAAACTTTAAAAGACACTAAAATCGTCTAAAAACTCTAAAATACCGTAAAACAGAAAATAATTATAAAAGACCATGATAATACTTAATTACCCTAAAACACAAAGAAAACAACATAACCTAAAAACCCTACCCCCACCAAACCATAAAAATACTAAAATCCAATAAAACCCTTAACCCCCTAAAAACATTAAAAATCTCTAAAATTAGTAAAAAGACACTATAATTTATAAAAAAAATTAAAACTGTAGAAAAATCTAGAAAACACTAAAATCATAAAATATCTAAAAACCCGAAAAAACAATAAATCCTAAAAACCCTAAAAACCATAAGAAAAACCTGAAATAGTAAAAAACCCTAAATACCATGAAAACCCCATAAAACCCCTAATAAACCTAAAAACATCAAAGTATGAAAAAAATACATAAAAACAAAAGATACCTAAACAACCCCAAAACATTAAAAATCCAGAAAAACAATAAAACCATAAAAAACCCAAATATCCTTAAAAAATTAACAACTCATAAATTTTATTAAAACCATAAAACTCTAAAAATTATATATAAACCCTAAAACCCCTAAACACAATAAAATACCTAACAAAACTAAAAACCCATTAAAAAAATAAAAACACTAGAAACCCTAAAAATACCATAATAACACTAAAATCACAAAAAAAATCATAAAATCATAAAAACTAAAATACCTGATAACCCCATAAACAACCATAGAAACGAAAAAGACCCTAAAATAACTAAAAACATTGAAAACCATAAACCCCTAAAAATATTAAAAAGACCCTAAAACAAAATTAAAACCCCTAGAAAGACCAAAAACACCATATATACCCAAAAAACATTAAAATCATAAAAAATCTACAAACCCTTTATAAAACCCTACACACCCTAAAATCCAAATACGTCTGAAACCCCTTAAAACACTATGAACTCTAAAAAAAATAAAAACCCCTATGAACAAAAACCCCTAAAACAATTCTTTTTACCCCAAAACCCTAAAAACCCTAAAAGCCACAAAACCCCTAAAAATCCCTAAAATCCCTAGAAACCTTTAAAACCCCAAAATGGATTTAATAACCTTAAACATGATGAAAACCCACAAAACGCAAAAAAACCAAAACCCCATAAAATGATGAAACCCTTAAACTCCCTAAAAATACTTAACCCCCTAGAAATCTGGAAAACCATATAATTCTTAAAAAACCTATAAAACACTAGTAATACTACCCCCCAAACCCTCCAAACCCACAAAACACAATAAACCATTGAACCAATAAAAACCTAATAGCCATATTAATCATAAATATAAAAAACAACATTAAACCTATATAACCCATAAAAAATATAAAATTACTAATGAACTCCAAGAAAATAGAATACCCAAAAAAAAAATTTAATCCCCTAAATACCCAAACAACTCTAAAGGGTCCAAAATACAATAAAACCCCTAAAGACCACAAAAACCTCTAAAAATATAAAATTCATTAAAACCATTAAAAATCCCTAATCACAACAAAATAATTTAAAAACATTTAAAAGTAACAAATATGATAAAAAATTATAAAATTATTAAAACCCCTAAATGATCCTAAAAACCCAAAAACCCATAATTCCCCTAAAACACCTAAAATATTATAAAACCCCTAAATCCACTAAAAGTACCTAAAACCCAAAAGATTCCCTATAACCCATAAAACCCATTAAATAACACCAAATTTATTAACAACCCAACAGAATGAAAAAAAATCATTAAACTCAAAAAGACCCTAAAAACAAAAAAAACTCTAAAAGACACCCAAGAACCATAAAAGACCATAATCCCCCAAAAATCATAAAGAAACCTAAAACCCTAAAGAACCTAGAGGACCCTAAAAAAATAAAAACCCTAAAGGGACATAAAATCCCCTAAAATAAAAATAAGAAACTGAAATCCCTAAAACCCTAAAGGAACATTGAAACCGCTAAAGGACAAAAAACCCAATAAATATCATAAAACACCCGAAAAAATTAATAAAACCCAATAGAACCCAAAAAACACTACAAAATATCAAACCCCCAAAAAGACACTAAAAATAAAATTCCAAAACACTAAGTGTAATGGACCAAACCTAACCAATCCATTAATTTGTAAAAATCAAGTGGTTGAGGTGTTTTTGAGGTCATGGTGGCTCATTTTGAAATTTTTCTAGTTTTTTATGTTTTCCAATGGTGAGTGATGTTAGCAGGTGTCCACAGTAGGTGGTTTCGGTAAGTGGAATCAGTTGGTGGAATCAGTTAATAGAGCTAGTAGGTGGTGTCTATGAATGGAATTGGTAGGTGGAGATGGTATGTGGAATCGGTAAATGGCGATGGCAGGTGGCGTTGTTATGTGTCATCAGTGAGTGGCATCAGTAGGTGGCATTAGTGAGTGGCATCCGTGACTTACTGAAGGTAGGTCGCATCGGTGAATCATCCAATTGTGAGTCACCCAATGGTGACTTATCCATCAGTGACTCATCCAATGATGATCCACCCAATGGTGACTCACCACCGGTAGATCGCACTCGTGAATCACCAAATGAAGAGTCATTCTGACCATTTTCCAAAATTTCTAGTTTTTCAATTCTTTCCCCTTTAACATTTTACATGATATAATATGATTTTAAAATCATAATTAAGGTTTCTAAAGCTGGTAAAAAGGATTTAAAAAATATTCTTAATTTTTCTAATGCTCAGGAGGCTTTTAAATAGGCATAACACATTGTCTTAGTCATGATCCATCCTTTATGGATTTTGGAACTGTTATTCCATTGATATAGGATTTGTACCTTCTAAATATGTGATCATATCTCCATTGTACATTTTCTCATTACACCTACTACCAAGAAGACCATAATATTTCTCTCTTAAGGATTTGTGCATCGGTGTTGCGCCCTTGGACTACATCTCCCTGGATGTTCCTCTTGCTGCTTAATCACCCCTTGTTTTAGTTCTTGGATAAGTTTTCAATCGTTTTTTCTTCCATGTAGGGATCCCTTAATCTATTATAATATCTATATCATGAGGGTTGGGTGCATTAATGTTTTCTATATGAAGTCATTTGAATCCAAATTTAATAATTATAATTGAATCAGCTTTAAAAATGAACAGGGGTTTTGGGAAAGTGATGCATGCTTATGATTTATTGGTTTCGGATATCATGATATGTATAGGCTCTATGCCTACTAAAAATAATGGTCGTTAGTGTCCATTATTTTCACCCATATGATGTCTTGTCAATGTTTTTTTTTATCCTCTTTGAATGACTATGATTTTGAAAATTTTTAACAATGTATTTTCATTTAAATAAATAGTCTCCCCTAGATCGAACATGCTCTTTGATAACCCTGAATTATCAAAGTGGAATTAAATAATGAGTGTTTTCTAAATCTAAATAAACCATGATGTTAGGGTGTGGCTATGTTTTGTTTGTTTCTTTGATCTTTATTTTTGGTTTGTTCTATGTTTGTGTTACTGGGTGTGGTGGGTGTAATTTTTTTATACAGCAGGGCTATTAGGTTGGTTTTGATGAGCTGTGTTTTGGGTTTTGGTAGTAGTTTGGGGTTTTCCTATTTAGAGGAAGAACATGGAAGAATGGAATTAAATAATGATGATGGAAGTGGTTGGTATGGGTTTTTAATAGAGTGGATATATAAAGTGGGTAGCATTACTATGGTTTTCCCTCTACATGGTTTATGATGTGTTTCTTGTTGCAAGCTTTTGTAGTTAGTTTCCTAGTTTAGGATTTAATGAATAATTGAGCTCCTTATAAAATAATGATAATTGGTTAAATTAAATGGCCCGGGGTATGTTTTAGTTGTTTCTTGTTGTGAATGGATTTCATTTATAGACATCCTAAGTCACTGTTTATGGTGTTAATAAATGCATTTATGGGTTGAAATAGAGTTGGCAGTATCATAGGGTGGTTGGTAGTTTGATTGAGAAACAATAGAATGGTCATGAGTGTTTTAGAACAATATATACATACTAATATTTTCCTTTTGTTTTCTCTACACAACCCACCGTAGTTGAGAACTATGTGACTAACACCCCCATTGTCATGGGGGAGGGTATCTATCCAAAACAACCATGTGCAAGGATGTTTGTATGTTCAACTGGTCTTCAATTCTCCCTCTTCCTGGTGGTGAATCCCATGATTCTTCAGGTAGGAAGTGGGTTGTGAGGCCCAGGTGTGCGTGGGAGAGTTTTGTTTTCCCAGTTATATTTGGGAAGATATGTTTTGTGCATTACAAGGTGTTTTATAGAAGTTAAGTGGTAGGTGGCCTAGGTGTCTATGGGTGGGATATGGTTGTGAGTCCCATGTGTGCACAGGTGGGATGTGATGAGCTTCGTTTTCCCATGTAGTGGGACTAGCAGTGAGGCCTAGGTTTGTGTGGGAATGATGTTATGAGGAACTTTTGGAATTAGTGTGAGCACCGAGATTTTTTCCATTATGGTGTGAGAGCGGATAATCGGTGGGAATGTGGTGTAGGGTACCCAATAATCAATTTTCTCTATATTACATTTCATGACATGAGTTATTTTGTAAACATGCCTTTTGTGAGGTTGGGGTGGCTAGTATACCTAGTTAGGTGTTGTTGGTTTTTATTGTTTTCTCATAGGGGAATTAGTATTCTTCTTAACTTGTTCACGAGGGACTTGGGTTTTCCAAATGATTATACTCAAATGCTCACCCAATGATATAAAACTGCTTTCTGGTTTCTGGGAGGACTATATAGACCCCAAGGGGAATTACTAGCTCAGACTTGGGGAAAACTACCATGTCGCTTAATAGCTTTGTTCATTTGGTATTTACTTTGGATCATTTCATCTTATTTGTAGAAGTTTTACTATAAAACAAGAACATGGGATGGATTTTGGTTTTTCTTTTACATAGTGCTTGGAGTTGTTTTAAGATTGACCATCTTATCCCCAATATTGTTTTCTTATAAAGACAGAAATGCCTCATATTTCATGAGATTCTATACCCCTGGTGCTAGTCGGCTCCGCAAGGCCTACTGGAGGAGGGACTCAGGGTGTAATTATCTATCTTCCTTCATTGCAAGCGGTAGAGGTTCATCGTTAGAGGGAGGGGTCATGAAACTAATAAACCCGAAAAGAACATAAAATCCTCTAAACAACATAAAATAAATGAAAGACCCCAAAAGAACTATAATTGTTTTTAAAAGAATGAAAATTTATTAAAACCACAAAAAACCTAAAAACAAACCATTGAAACTCGAAACACCAAAAAAATCGAAAACCCCTAAAAACCCTAAAAACCCAAAAAAACCCTAAACCCATACAAACCCATAAAATAACAGAAACCCCTAAATGACACTAAAAAACCACTAAAATACCCTAAAACACTAAAAAATCTAATGAACCCATAACTCTATAAACCCAAAAAAACCATAAATCCCCTAAAAGATGAAAAAACACCTAAATCCCTAAAATCATCAGAATGTCCTAAGACCCAAAACATTAAAACATGATAAAAATTTCAAAGAAAAAGGCATTAAAACCCCAAAAAATCATAAAGACCCCAAAAAATCTAAAAACCCAAAAAAAACCCTAAAACACTACACATCCTATAAAACCCTTAGAAAACAAAAAACCCCAAATACCCAACACCCCCTAAAAATATATAAATCACCTAAAACCATAAATACATATAAAATTGTAAAAACCCATGAAAACCCTTATAAATCCTAAAATCTCCTTAAAATTATAATCCCTTGAAAATACCAAAAACATAAAACCTATAAAAAGATAAAAAAAAACTAAACCAATAAAAATTCCTAAAAAAATATAACAACCCTAAAACCCTATAAGACCCTATAAAACCCTAAAATAAAAAAATACCCACTAATAACCCTAATATTGCAAAAATATTTTAAACCCCCGAGAAACTCTAGAAATCAAAGAAATTATAATGATACTCTAAAACCACTAAAACCATAAAAACACTTAAACCCCATGAGACCCTAAAAACCACTAAAACACCCCCATCACCCCAAAATACCAAAAAAAACCCCTAAAAAATAAAATATCCAAATACACTAAAAACCCAAAATGAAAGGAAATACCTTTGAAAAAATAATTGAAAGATACTAGAACCCAAAAAAATTAAATGATGCTATATTTTTTTTAAAAAACCACTAAAAATATAAAAAACATAAAAAAGGAACTAAAATCCCACTAAAAAAATAACCCTAAACACCACTATAAACCATAAAAATTAATAAAACGCCTATAAACTAAACCCCCTAGAATCCAAAAAAACACTAAAATTACTAAAACCTAAAACCCCCCTAAAATTTGTAAAGACCCTAAAATCCCAACCCCCCCCCCCCAAACCCCTAAAACTTCCAAAATTCCTAAAAAATCCTAATATCCCCAAAAATTCTAAAGACCACAAAAAACACCATAACACCACAAAACCCCAAAGAACACAAAAAAACTAGAAACCCCTAAAAACAAATAAAACCCTAAAAATATAAATATTATAAACAAACCTAAAAATACCTAAAGATACATAAATCCATAAAATACCCTAAAACCACAAAAACACCTAAAAGGATTTAAAACCCAAAAACGCCGAGAAGCCTCTAAAACCACAAAGAACTGAAAACCATATAAAACTCCTAAAACAACCATAAAACCCATAAAACCCATAAAAAACTAAAAAAACTAATCTCATAAAGACCATTAATCACTGTAAAAAATTAAAAACACTCATAACACTTAAAAACTATTACACTCCCTAAAAAACCTAAAAATCCTATAGAGCCAAAAAATCCTAAAAACACAAAAAAATGGAAAGGCCCAAAAAACCCAAAAAACAAAAATAAAAAAAATCATTGAAAACCCTAACAAAATATAAAAACCTCTAAAAATAATACAACACTTAAAGACCCTAAAATCCCAAAAAAATCCATAAATTCCCTAAAATACCAAAACTATAGTAAAAACCATAAAAAATATTGAAAACCACTAAAAACCATACTAAAGCAATAAAAAATAAGAACTAAATGAAAACCCTCAAAAACCAAAAAAAATCCATTAAACATTTAAAACATTAAAATATTAAAAAACCCTAAACTAACCCTAAAACCCCAAAAAACCATAAAAACACAAAAAAACCTAAAAAACCTAAAAACACTAAAAATTAAAAACTCTTAAAAAACTAAAAAACCGAATAAATGTATAAAACATTTAAATCCCCCGAAAAACCTAAATAACTGCAAAACACATAAAAACTAGAAACCCAGAAATACCTAAAAACCCAAAAACCCTAAAAACATAAAGCCCAAAAAATATAAAATATCCAAAAACCTATAAAAACAATAAAAAACTCCTACATGGTACAATTGAAACCAAACATCCTAAACCCAATACCCTAAACCCTAAAAACTAATCCCTTCATCATAAACCCAAATCCATACACCTTAAACAATATAACTTATACCCAAAACCCCAAACGCTACACTTTAAACCCTATATAGTACACCCAAAACCTAAAACCATACACCCAAAACGCTAAACCCTACACACTAAACCGTAAACCCTGCACCCTAAATACGACAAACCATACCCTAAATCCTAATACCTACACCCTAAACCCTATAAAATACTCCCTAAACTATAAACCCTACACCCTAAACCATATACACTACACCAAGTTCCTAAACCCAATATCCTAAACAATATACCCCACACCCTTAACCAAAAAACCTCTACCCTAAACACTATATCATAACCCCAAAACCCTATAACCAACACCATGAACCATATACACTACAACACAAACCATAAAACCTACAACCCATACACTATACCCTACATTGTAAACCCTATAACCTATACCCTAAATTCTAAAATCTAAATCTTATACCCAATATCCTAAACCGTAAATCCTAGACCCAAAAACCAATTACATACACTATAAACCCCTAAATATACACCCTAAACCATATACAATACACCCTAAACGCTTTACCCAACACCCTATACACTATACTCAACACCATAAACAATTAATGTTATATAAAAACCCAAAACCCTAAGCCTTACACGCTAAACTATATACCATTCCCCCTAAATTCTAAACCCTAAACCCTAATAAATACCCCCTAAAAACTATACCATACACCCTAAATAATATACCCTACACCCTACCCCATAAACCCAAAACTCTACACCATTAACCCTATATTATGATCCATGAACCCAAAACCCTACACCCTAAACTCGATACCCTACACCCTACAACCAAAAATCTTTACCCTCCACCCCACACCCTAAACCCTACACCCTAAACCCTACACCCTAAACCCTATACCATACACCATAAACCCGAAAACCTATATCCTACAAACTAAACCCCAAATCCCACACTATAACCCCTATAACCCACAGCCTAATCCAAAAATTATCACAAGTGAAAAAATGTTTTTTGGTCGGTTTTTTTGGTTTTTTAACATCAATTACTCCATGACTTTATTGTAGGTAATGTTTCAAATATGTTTTTCACATCATGTAATAATATCCGTTATTATTAATACAAACACACACACACAAATATATATATATATATATATATATATGATTTTTTCATGTTTTTTCCTAAATTACTTGAACATGTATTTATAGACTTAATATTTTTATAAAAAAGATGTTATAAATACATTACCATGTCTAATTTTTCATAACTGATGGGATAAAGTATATTATAGATTTTTTTCAACATCTATTTTGAAAAAATCAATATTAAGAATACATATTAAAAATATATATTATAGATTTGGTTTTCCAAATCTATTTTTAAAAAATAGGTATCAAAAAAATTTATCATGTCAATTTTTTAAAACAACTGACATAATAAATAGATTATCACGTCATTTTTTAAAACTATCATTATAAACATCCTAAAAATTCATATTTCTATGAGGTTTTCCACATTGGTTTTTTATAACAAATGTAGAATACCATTTATCACGTCAATTATATCATAACCAATGTTAAAAATAATTTTATAATAAAAATTAATAAATTCATCGCTCCCAGCAGTAAAATAGCATTCCAGAAACATGAAAATAATAGTGGAACAGTCTTTTACAATTTTAACATTAAAATTTAAAATGTTTATTAAAAATAAACAAAACCCCAATTATAATGATGAAATAAATCACTCATTGAATTTTTAAGTGTCTTAGATGTTATCCAGTACAAGTATTAAGGTCATGAAAGAGATAAAAGTTAAAGGAAAGCATTTAACATGTATTCTAAATAAAACAAATGAAAAAAATAATGGAATGTTTTATAAAAATAAATCCTTAGATAATTTTTTATGTTTCCTAATTGAAATTATTTCATTCATAAAATTAGAACATAATATTAACATTCCTTTACTATTTGTTGATTATAAATCTATTTTAAAAGAACTCTTTCAATTCAAAATTCTAATTTTTGTTCTTATTGAGAGAATGTATTAATTTTAAATTAAATTTCACCTTTACATTTATATATTTGTTATTTTCACATTGATTTATTGTTGTATCACCAAAGTTACCCATTCCTTGTTTAAAAATAATATTTATGAAATAAATTTAAATGGAATTATAATATATAAAAGTATTCTGATATTCAAACTTATGTGTTCAATACATTCTTAAAATTGTATTTTACTTCACAAGTGATAGAGAATAACCAATAAAGAGTCTTCTATGTTGGAAAAAACACCCAACATCCAACGGAGACAAATAAAAAATATAAAGTGACTGGTTATTCTATTAATAGATTAACGCATTATGAGATATATGTTCTATACTCTTGATGATAAAAAACATGCAACACATAATAATTACATACCTTTAATGTCTTTCTGTGATATAAACTACTCTTTGTACATTTGGTGAAAACATTTTGAATCCACCAATACATATACTAATGTCATATCATGTCACATAAAAATTATATAAATTTATCAAATAAAAAAAATATTTCTAGAAAGTTTCATTAAAATAAAATAATTGAATGATAGATGATAATTTACTTTCAGAGAAAAAAATGTATACTGTTGATTCCCAACTCATCAGTAGTTACAAAAACCATGATATATTGTTTTTAAATCATCATATTTTATTTCATTCCCAAAAATATCATATGAAATTGGAATTTCATAAACATCCAACAAAAAATTGAATATGTTGATAATATATCAATATAAGAAAAATTTTTATTTGAAGACATAACAGACTATATTTGTTTATATCTATAAAATATTTCATTACATATAAATTATTTCTGTAAAAAATAAATATATATATAAACATTAAAATGTTCAAAAAAATTTAACACCAATAAAAAATAATGTATTTAATCTACTCATACCTCATTGGTAATTTTTTGAACAAGTATAGATATCCAAAATAAAAAATGGTTTATACTTTTCCCATCTATATTGACCTCATATTGAGGAATTCTTATTCTTGACGATCTAAACATAATATCTTGTATAGTGACCTAATATTTAATTTATCTTTCTATTGATGAATAATGTTATCACCAATATAATACATAATCACATATGAAATAATATGATGTTGGAGATCCTCAACATATAACTCAAAATAAATATGATGATTTGGCGGAGGAGGTGTTGGTGTTGGATAAGAAGGTGGTGGAGGAGTGATATATTCAAGAAAAGGTGGAGGAGTGTGATCTTCTGGCATAGGTGGAGGAGTGAGATTAGTAAGCCTAAAATTGTCTTAGCATGTCTGCATATATTTACTATATTGAAACTCTAATTATTTCCTCTATCATCGCACCCAAATATTGAACTTTATCTTACATATAATTTGTTTTTATTTTATAAAAATCCTCTATTAGTGATGTTTCAAAATGACCAAACACTTTTCTTAATGATACAGTTGTCTGGTATCCACCTACATGACTTGGGCATTCGAGATTTCCCAATGCTTTAGAAAAAATATCCTTCTGGCCCTCAATGATTAAGGTCCCCTAAGTTCTCTTCTAATGAAATGAATCTTTTATAGAATATTATAAAAATTCAATAGTTAATAAAAATATATAAATATTTCATTTCACTTAAAGAAAATGAATAAATTTTAATTTGTTGTTATAATCCTCTCATCTATAACCCTTGAATACTCCATAAGTTTTTCCCCTTTTTACTCTTCAGAGCCCTCTTTCATTTTTCATATCTAGATGGGTGGTGTAGGGTCATCCTCAATTGACCATGAATGCTCAACTCTTAGTTTTTGATAATTTTCATCTATCATTTGTTATTATAATAATGTATACCCTCTACTAGATAATTTATGATTATATACATATTGGGATTGGATATCTGGATGACATCTCCTTATTTTTGAAAAATTAAGATTAAATAAATAATTAATTTGATAACTAATATATAAAACCTCTAAAATATAACACTGCATGTATCAAAATAACTTATTGTCGTCTACTTTCAAAGATATTCTTTCATGTATCTTCATCAATAAATTTATATATAACACATGTATTTTGACATTTTTTCCCAAAAAATAATTTCAGATGTCGGGCTTTATTTAAAATCCCTCTATCTCCAAGCAGCCAATCCTAAACATTTCTTATCCACTCCACAAGTATCTTGTTCATCATAGGTCATATGATAAGAAGGGGGGAAATCTATATTAGTTAAAACATTTCAAAATATGTAAAATAATACTAAACTATTGTACCAATATTTTCTCCAAGAATTAATATTTAATCACTTTTTCAACACTTATCCGATCAGAAACCGAAATACTATCTTTTCAATAATCTTCCATTGTAATAAAAGAACTAAATTATTTATCATTTGGATTAATATGAATTTAATTATCATCAAAATCATATATTATCCTCTACAACCGACTATAGAAAACTTCTAATTATGGTAAATGTGTGCATCTATGATTACTAACCATCAAACTCATTTTACCCTATAGAAGTAGAAAACTCTTGTATATAACTATGAGGAGACACCCCAATAGTAGTTTGTGTATAGTCCTCCCCAAAATTATGTGTATGGTACTCCCCAAAATTATGTGGTTGATGATATGTTTTTCTTCTATTATCATACAAATAACTGTAGCAAACAATTAATTGAAAACATAAAAATCCAACTAATATATATATAAGTAAATAAAAATTGTAAAAAGATCAAACAAAAAATAATGTAAACTGAAAAAAATTATTAATATTTTTTAAAATATTTAAAAAAAATGATAAAAACGTTAATTTGATATTAATATCATAATTTAATGAAAACATATCCAAAAATGGGGTGTGAATGAAAAAACATTAATACACGCATATACAAATTCAACTATTATGTATAAAATGAAATGAAAAATAAAAACTTATCCAACAAAAAGAAAACTAAACAAACCCAATTTTTATTCATATTTTTTAAAGTAGTTAAATACAATTCTAACAACATTAATTAGAGGTTAAATGACATAAATTAATGAATGTAAATAAAAAACTAATGGGTAAAGAGTGAAATTCTCTAACGTATTATGCAATTTTTAGCACAAAAAGTAATGTATGTAGGATATTAACTTTTATACATATTTTTTTACCATATTTGGTTAAAATTGTTATTTCTTTAATTAAATAAAAAACTATATAATTTAATTAATAGTAAAAATGGTAAATTTTAAAAAATATATAAATAAACAATTTATCTTATTGTATATAATATGTTTGTAAAAAATAAAATAAATATAATGTATCTAACATTTTTTGAAATTTAAAAATGTGAAAAAGAAATAAATATATGTTACTTATAAAATTAAGAAATTAAAAAGTATTTTTACAAGAATTCCTTCCTCACGATCATTCTATGTGGAACAAAAAATGTCTATGACGTGCTCATAAATATTATTTGATAATATTTTCAGGGAAGAAGGGATATCAAATAAATCTGCATCTTTAATAAGTTTATCATCCCCAAAATACTGATTTTTTTAATATCAGTATGCCACTCCATATTTGATTTATCAAGAACATAGAAAAATTATTTTTAATGTGTTACCATGATAAAATGATCAACTGTGTATTCTAATCTATTTAGATTAACTTGTTTCATTTTTAATTCATCACATTATTGTTACCAAAAATCGATTTCCAATTAAACACCAGATCATGGAATTTTTATGTAATCAACCCTTAATTCTTTCAACAATTTTATTATATGCACCTGATATGGATATTTTGTTTTTATATTTGGCACTCTGAAATTTTATTACTTATATGAAAACAAAACAATACTATTATAAACACCCATTCTATTGTTCTATTCTTTCATATGAAATGTATATCCATTAATGTCATATCAAGACCATGTTATCAAATTTAAACATGGGCCACCTGCAAAAAATTATCTTTATAATTCCTCAAATATACAAAGAATTATCTCTTTAAAACATAGAAAAAAAGTTTTTATCTCATTAAAGATCCATATATAGTTCTTCTTTGGATAAAATCGCATTAGCACATTAATGTGTACTGTAGTATATGGTTTAGAATAATCTATGTTATTAATGATGTATAAATTTATATTCATCATCTATTAACCTATGAATGATTTTAATTTCAGGCAATGGATCCTATTTCCACCATAATTAACACATTTATGGTGAGACATAGGCAAACCGAAGTATTCCACTATAGACAGGTTTCTTGTAAATAACTCTAAAACCTCCTCAGAAACATAATTCTCAAAAATAGAGGCTTCATGTCAATATTGATTCATTGCATACCCCTTCAGTAGTTTCCTATACCTTACAAAAGGATACATCCAATATAGATATTTATTATTGAAATGTTTTACTTCTCACACAAATAAACCATTAAATTCACTATGATATCATAAAAGATGGAGGAAAATACATTTATAGTTGAAAAGGTATAGAAACCACTTCATTATAGAAAAAATGCATTGTATTTAGACAAAAAACCATATTAAAAATTGGATCTAAACAATAACACACCATATAATAGTCATTATGAAACTAATGTGAAATATTCCATGCATTGAAAGTGGTAGGATTTGTTTCATCATGATGTGAATATGAGGATATTTCATATGTGTCAACTTTAAATCATTTAGTGACACTAGTTTTTAACATTTAAATAATAATCCTATTAAACCTTGATTCCCTAGAGATAATAAAAAAACTAATTTTCTCCATCATAAATAACTTATGACAAGCTGAAGGCATCCATGTTTTTCTTTTTTAACATCTCAAAATTTGATTTATGCACTTTTCCATAGAAATCATGATATGATTCTCACTTTGACATCAAATTTCATTTTTTAGTAGAATTTATGTGCATGAAGGATGAAGATTCAAGTAGAATTTTCTTGTTATATAAGACCAATCTAGTATGAGGGATAAGTGGAATGACCTCCCCCCCCACTCCAGGAGTTGGATATGGATTTCAAAGATTGATGATGAAATGTTGTCAATGGATTAAAATGAAATTTCGGAGTTTCTTCTGTGATTATTTGGTGTATTCAACATATAAATAAGTTTAACTCTTTTAATGATCTACGATTTTACTGGATATAGAGGAAAAATGGACTCACAGATCAAATGTAATGGCACTCTGAAGATTCTTTTTTTATTAAGGAATGGAATCACCGAGAAAGTCATTCACGTTAGACCACATCATAGGCCAATCCATGCAAGCCCATAAATGAAGGAACATCTGCGTACATCCACCAGGGTCTATAAATAGACCCATCCAATTGAAATTTGATGAGGACGACTGAACTTCCAGATAGTGAATCTCAGAGAGGGCTCTCGGTGCATTGCTCCTTCACCCAAGTAGTTCATCACTTATTTGATGACAGACCATGGAATGCCATCACTAATTATAGAAACCCATACTAGCACATGGGTGTGCCATATCAAGGTATCCCATACCTAGGAAATAAACCAGAGTGAAGGACCTAGGAAGAGTTCATATGCATCCCACCTTAGGGGAGAACATGAGAGACCCATCTTGTTGGACCACCTACACAACCCAACTTGGTGGATCACCTGCACAACCCATCTATGTAACCCACCTAAAGATTCTGCCTACACAAAACCATTTTTCCATACTGTGGGGGTTGTTCCCCCTCACCCCTTCACATGATCACTATAAAGATACAATCCTAACCCTTTGGGTCGGTCCCTTTTCTACTGTCACTTACCCCCATTAAAAATGGGGAGGTTCACCACAATTATTTTGGGCCTGGTCTGGGAAATTTTATCTGGTGCCTTATGTGGCCCTAACATCCACCCCTATAATAAAATTATTTGAGATACTCTTCCCCAATCAGTAAAATAACTTGAATCATCTTACTCATATAGGTTCCTTTCTCGTGCTATGATTTGAGATCCTCCTCTTGGATTCCTTGAGTAAATTGAGTTGATTAACTCCTCATGAAACTTCTCAAATCTCATTACCTGACTAAAATGCCAGGTTGAATAAAAAAAATCAATCCGTCTTAGAGTAAGCCCCTCTAATTTCATGAAGGTGGTTTGATTATTTCTCCTCTCAAACTCCACATCATTCACCTTAATGACTTTCTCACATTGGACTCATGTCCAATGTAAAGTGAAGAGAGGGGAGTGTCGTATCCCTATCCACATCCACCTGTGGAGAAGGGAAAATGTGTGGGTTGTCAAATCATCTACATCCTCTTGTTTATCACACCAAGCTTGACTCATGTGGTCTTAGAGAATAGTGATGGTCCTGAAATCCATAAAATCCACCTGGATGATTGAAATA
Source organism: Viscum album (assembly GCA_963277665.1). Classification (NCBI taxonomy): domain Eukaryota; kingdom Viridiplantae; phylum Streptophyta; class Magnoliopsida; order Santalales; family Viscaceae; genus Viscum; species Viscum album. The sequence continues at coordinate 1,594,615,970 of OY728120.1, forward strand.
TGATAAAACTAATTCCTACTATAACTAGGATACATAAGATGCATATCTAAGAAATGTTCTGAATGAAATTATTCTCAAAAGTTGGTCCCAATCATAACCCCCAATCCATGATATGCCCCTACTCTTAAGGTTTAAGCCCCAATAATAATAAAAATCTCTTTGAGATAATATGTCTATATAAACTCAATTTTTAATAAAATAAGAAAAAAAGAATATGAAGAGAACTTTGAATATTTTAAAGCATCGAGGAAATTTAATGGAAGAAAATAAATCGATTTAAGAGGGACCTACAAAACATACTTATGTGCAATAAGGTCACCGTATCTCCTACCAGTAAAGCCTAATGTCATCACCCCAATGATGAGGACCTCTGTAGAGTACCTACGCTGAGGGAACTACACGACAGTTTATGCTTTACACCCCTGAGAGGGGGACCTATGTGGCGGCGTTATGCCCACAAACTATAAAGACAACTTTACTTCGACTAGGTCCACTTCTTGACTATAAATAGGACCATTGAAAGAGGAAAGTGTTGGAGAGTTCCTAGTATTAGATTCCGAGGATAGGAAACTAGCATACCCTCGTCGTCTCTGAGACCTGGAGCCTCTGATACCTAGTAAGAAGAGTGAGGATCACACTTCCTTTTCCCTTCCATGGGGAATGATATCCTCATCCCACTATGATACTCATTTTATTGAATCCCTCATAATGTAATCCCCTATAATTTTGGACCAGGACCGATGACCTTCCCCTTCATTTCACATTGAAGGGTTCATTGCTTCACGCCATCATCCAACATTTCCCCGACTTCTTTTGTCATAGGCCCGACCACTTCGATTAGCAGAGGAGAATGTGTGTAGTTTATTGAATCATTCACATCCTCTTTTGTCTCATAGAGATCATGACTTGTGTGGGATTATAGATTCGTGATGATCAAAATATCCACACAATCCACCACATATCATGATATGTGAGAACTCTAATTCCTACTATAACCAGGATATGTAAGATGAATACCTAAGGCTTGAGATTAAGGGAAATCCTCTTCAAAGATATATTCCCAACGAAAACCCCAAATTTAGTAGGGAATTCAGTTCAGGAGTAATCCCCAACATTACCCTCTCAATGGAAATCCTCCTCAGTATATTCCCCAAATTTAATGAACTATGAGAACTCTGATTCCAACAATAACTAGGATACGTACAATGAATTCACCTAAGGGATCGAGATCATTGGGCATCCTTCTTGGGAGTTTTCCTTTAATTAAGTACCCCTTAAATATATATGAGTTAAGACATATGTAATGGAACCTATTATATTGGAATCCTCTTTAAGAGTAATCCACAACCTATTTCTATCAAAGGGTTCTGTTCCCCTGTGATACTAACCAAACAATATAGGATTTTATTCCCATCCAAATGGGATAAATAGGAAGCCTCATAGAGGTTCAAACCCAATACCCCAAAATCAATCCTATTCTCTATTGGATATATTCTTACTAGGGTCTATTCAAACATGGAAAATCATATTCTTTCCAGGTTTGTTGAGTTTCATCAGTATAAGTCCAACACCAAACATTGACTAAGCACCATCCTCCTAGGTTTCTATACCACATGACATTAAACTACATGGTGGGGTTCATATCACATGACCATAAATGTTATTTTGTGTCCCATTAAGTGGAATATAAATACATGGGCTCTAATTCTTACCACAAGGATACACAGGTAGCTCATTTTTGGGTTTAATCCCAACATGAAAACAACATCCATATCCCTAGATGATGATAAAATTCTAGCACACCCCATTGAGTCACTTTTAATCCAACATTATCATAGTAACGACCAAATAATAACGACCAATGAATCACTAAGTAGTATATGATAGGATACCATTGTTAGAGAATCTCAAAAACATATAGATATCCCCATTGATGAAGAACCATGAATATATATATATGATTCTGATTTCTATCTATGATAGTAATAGATTTAAAAATTCTAGGGAAATCTCCATTATGCTTGGTAAATTAATAAGGATTCATGAACATATCTTAAATCTATGATAGAGTCCCAAAGTATGCAATAACTCCCATCAAAAGGGTGCGAAAAGCCTGATATCCCATACCCTCAACCAATGTGAGTTTTTATAAATCGTGGGTCAATGTCCTTCACGAACACCAACCTTTGGAAATAAGGTCCCTTTGGATACAAAACCGTTGGGTGTTTCTGGTTCCATAAAACATCATAGGGAAACCATTCTAAAATAGTTATTCCATACCAGAACATACATTCTGATGGAAAAAATATCACTCATGGAATTTTTCATAGGGCATGCTCTCTGATAATAAGACCAATATTCATCCTCTCAAAGTGCTATACTCCCTAGCGAGACTCACTGATCTATGTGTTCTTTGATTCCCATCCAAATGGTTTATGTATTATGTCTCCCTGAGGTTCAAACCCTACTCCTAAATCAACCCTATTATTTTGGTCCATATCCCTGCTATAGTATAATTAAACATGGAAACCAATATCCCTTATTGGTTCTTTGGGCTGTTTCGGCATAAGTCCCTTATGAATCATTAGAAAATCACCTTCCACATAAACATTATTTCAACATGATGTTAAACTATACAGTTGGGTCCTTATCAGATGACCATAAAAGGTATGATATGACTAGTTATGTGGAAATAAAATATGTGAGTTATGAATCATTTCACAGGGATATGTGGGAAGCACATCTATTTTTTAGATCCCAACATCAAACTATTCTTGTCTCCCAGGGTGAAGATAAACACCGCAGTGAACATCGTCTACCTAGATGATAATAAACTCTAGATTCCCCACTATGTGGATTGAAAACCACCACCATCATATTGAAGACCAAATAATAGAAATTATTTATGGAGAAACTTGGTAACATATAGATATCTCTATCAATGAATAACCTTAGATACATACAAATGATTCTGAATTCCACACAAGCTAAAAATTGATTTTTAATCCTGATATGACCCACATCATACTTGGGAATTAATGAATGATTCATGAATATATCTTAAATATATAAGAGAGCCTTGGATTAGACAATAATTCCACCTAAAAGGTTGGGATGAGCTAGACCTCTCAACCTATCGACCAATATGAGTTCTTAAGAATACTATGTCAAAATAACTAACGAGTGTGTGACTTTGAAAAGTAGGTCCCCATGGATATAGAAGCATTGGGTGTTTCTATTTCCATGAAAAAACATTTTGTAAACTGTTCAAAAAAATTATTCCACCACGGGGTGTGAAATCCATAGGAATCCAAAAAGTGGTCAACCTTAAATGAATAATTTAACCATGGAATCTCATTCACAATATAAAAGAGATGTATTGACTAGTCACCGCCAGACCATTCCATTCCCCTAATGAAGTCCCATTTCCACCATAAACAATAAATGGTGATCCCGATATGAATTAATTAACTATTGAATCTCATTCACAATATAAATTGAATGTACTAACTAGTATCTGTCTTACTACTCCATTCATTTAGAAACACCCATTTTCAAGGGAAATAAAAAATGGTGCACTCGATGTGAATTACAAACAAATGGTATCTCTAGTACAATATAAAAGGGAAGAACTGAACTGTATTTTTTCGAACAATTTTTTTGATGAAAAATCCATTTCCATCGTAAAAAAATGGCGACACTGACATGAATTCCTAACCAAGATGATAGAATCACCTACCTATCAGGGCCCTTCTACCCAAAAAAATTAAATTGGCCTAAACAAGGAAATAAATCATGTATATGATCATTCAAATGAGATAACTCTTTTTCCATGTTCATAATTTCTGTTTTTTTAAATACTTAAAATATTTTTCGGAACTCCCATTGATCCAATGGATTCCTTCAAGATCTCACCAACAAACACTTTAGATGCTACTCAGACTGGATCTCCATCCAAGGCAAGAATGTCATCACCATCCTAGTGTATTCAATTTTGGGTATCAAAATTAATAATTTGGGAGTATCATCAAAATCATATGATCCCAAACCTAGAGGACACCAGAAAATCTTTCTAGTTCATGATGTACCCCCCATCATCCAATCAACAATGACTAGTGGTCCTGAAGCAGACGACACTAACTATAGTCTTCACCCTTTTCAGAAGATTATCCCTAGAATAGAACAACTATTCCCTCCCATATTATTTGTTGGTGGATCATGAGGCCACATACAACCTTTAAAAGGAGATACAGAGGTTCATTTCAGGGGCTCTATACAGTAATCACTACCTCCAATTCTAGGTTTCTCAAAACCCTCAGTATTATGAGGGTGTCATCCTTAACCAACCGGCCCATGTCTTGCAAACTCAAACACATAATATGGCCCATCAGGGACCAAAACTAGTCAACATGGAGTAGTTTTACACGTTTTCCCCTTCATAAAATCTCACCAACCCAGTTTGGTGGAAAATAGTGTGTTGGTATATACACATTTCTGCCCTCATTCAGCCATCCAATTAACATTCCTAGTAGAATTCAATGATTACCACCAACCAAATATGTAATAAACCAACAAAAATGAACATGCACCCGTCTTTATCCCAGCTATCCTTCTGGAATACCCATCTGTAATCACAAAAAAGAGTCTACTGATCATGGTTAGTGGAAATCATCAAGTTGGAACAAACACCAACCATTATCCATCAAGAATGCCAGTAGCCTCAAATTTTACCACCCAGAGAAGTCAATAAGGATGTCTTGATGACAAGTAGTGGGTAGGCTAAAATCGCTTCCCCAAAACAAAATTATTTTCATCATACAATACGAGTAAATAAAGTATAGTTGTAGGCACATGGAAATACTTTAGATATGTAATTGAAATATATCCCTATTCCAATCACTAATATCACCAAGAATATCTTGGGAATGGTGAATGGGAAGATGAAAATCCATGCCCATATACTAAAAAAATTCCATGAAATCATAATTTCAACAACAATAGTAATCAAGGGATGAACACGTAACTGTGTCTCTAAAAATGTGGTAGCTCGTCATTAAAACACCCTAGATCATACACATACCTCTTCTCTCATCTAGGAGGGTCATGGGGAAAATATCCTTAATATACAAATACTAGGATCAGGAACATACACCCTCTCCAATTTAATGTAATTGGACTATTCAAATGGAATCTATAAGGAAGGCATAACCACATTCCCATGATAAGTAATTCTCTCATCATGTGGCCCTAATCTCACATATGAAGGAATCTAAGAATAATTCTAATCAAACACAATTGGAAATTTAATAGTTGATCTATGATCAGGTGTTACTTGACACTGGAGTTCTTGAAGCCCTGATATGTTTATCAGACATATCTCAGAATCCTACCCTCCCATTTCCATATTATTAAATCTATAGCTATAATTCTGATGGTCCCCATCATACACTCCACGATGAAGGATTTCTTCATGAAAACAATTTGGTCAGTAATGAGAGAATATCTATTGATGAGAACCATGAAAACCCTATATGTGGTTATAAGACCAAGGAGAAAGAGGGTCTAATACTCACTATAATATACCATGGTAGTCCTACTCATGATGGTATTCACTAAAAAATTTCAATTCATTGTAATGTTTCACATATTCAAGATAATTATCTAGTAGACAATGTAATGAAACGAAGGATTTATTATTGTGGGGAACTTACAAACACAAGGTCATTCATGTATGATTCCTTATCCTTGAATGTTGAAATACATTCTCAACTAGAAGATAGCCCAAGGTGACAGTCATTCTCTGAACCAACCTAGGGTCACACTACTACACATATTTCATTTCATAGTTTGAAAATGGCCATTAACAGTGCTAAAAAATCACTGTTAATTGCAATGATGATAAAGGGGAGAGGGTTCCCATTATTAGTGCTACAAAATATTTGAAAAAGGGGTTACTTTGTCCATTTTAAAAAAAGTGTTAATAACCAACCCCCTTTATCAATGATTTTTTAGCACTGATAATGGCATATCCTCATGTAGTGTGTTGTTTATATAACATCACACCTAGAAGCACACCATAAATTTTAATAGTACACCCAGTAAAAAAACATCTAAATACATTTAATTAATATCCTGAATTCAAAAATTTCTATGCATGGTTTGTAAAAAAAGCCACTGATATTTAAATTTTAAATAAATTGTTTTATATAATTACATTTAAAATTTTCCAACAAACATTATAAAACATTAATATTTCATCATTTGATTCTTGGGATGCCCTTTAAAAAATGTCCACCCATGGTATCATTTGGGGAAAAAATCATCTCAACCCAAGAAAATGTTCCACCTATGTAAGAAAACAAATATTATAGTAGAAATAATATAATGAAATAAATTAAACATTAATATGAAAGAACATATTAATAAAATGTCTATATTCAATAAAAATGACATGTTGGAGTTATACCGATCACACCGTGTGTCCTAATGAGGTGGAGTTTATTCCAACACATTAAAAATGAGTTATAGATCATTTTACTAAAATATCAAAACAATCAAAATGTGCTTCCTCAGTTTTTAGTATATACCATTTTCTTTTACTAAAATTAATGTCAATTTTGAATAATGACATATTTTGAGTTATTTCGGCCACACAGTGCATCGTATTGAGTTGTGGATGATTCCTACCAATCCAAAATTACTAATGGATAGTTTTACTAAAGTATAAAAAAGATTTGAATGCATTTTTTTGGTTTTTAGTTTGCCATTTTTGATTTTTTAATTAAATTTAACTTCAAACTAGAAACACGCATTTTGGCTCATACTGATCACATCATGCATCAGTTTGACATGATACTACTTCATACATGTCAAAAATTACCAATGTATCACATTCCAAAATTATCAAGACGACCAGAGTGTGTTTTCTTGGTTTTGAATGAGTGATACTTATTGAACTAAAATTAAAATTTAAAACTAATAACATACACTTTTTGTCATAACAGTCAAAATGTGCGTCAGATTGAGATTCAGTTGACTTCAACATGCCAAAAATGACTAAGGTATTGTTTTACTAAAGTGTCAAAACAATATAAATGTGTATTATTGGTTTTGAGTATGGAAATTAGTTTTTTACTTAAATTAATTCCAATTTGAAATAATGAGAGACTCCTTGTGTTATACCAGACGCACCATGTTTCATATTGAGGTGAAACTGATCCATACACATCAAAAATGAATAGAAGATCATTTTCATAAAATATCAAAACAATACGAATGCATTTTCTCATTTTTTTTAGTATGTCACTTATTGTTTTTAATAAAATTAATCTCAATTTTAAATAAAAAGATATAGTTTGAGTGTTACGGGCCGCACCATGCATCTTATTGAGGTGCAGATGATTCCTACAAGTCATAAATGACTAAGAGATTATTTTTCTAAAATATAAAATCAATTTGAATGTTTTTTCTTGGTTTTAAGTATGTTACATGTTGTTTTTACTTAAATTAATGTCAATTTTAAATAAAAAGAGACACTTTGAGTAGTACCATCCACACAAGGCTTTGTATTAAGGTGTCACTAATCCCTAATCATCAAAAATCGCTAATATATTACTTCTTTAAATTATAAGAAAACAATCCGAATGTGTTTTCTCAGTTTTCATTATGAAACTTATCATTTTTACTTATAATAATGTCAATTTTAAAAAGAAAGAGAATATTTGAGTGATACCAGCCACATTGTGCATCTTATTAAGCTAAAGCAGATCTCTTCACATTAAAAAATGAGTAATAGATCATTTTCTTAAAATATAAAAACAATCTAAATGCATTAGATCAATTTTTAATATTTCACTTTTTCTTTCTCCTTTGATGTCAATTTTAAATAGAAAGAGAAACAATGAGTTATATTGGAAACATCGAGCATCATATCGGGGTATGGCAGGGTCATACATGTCAAAAATGACCCATGGATTGTTTTCCTAAAGTATAAAAACAATATCAATGTACTTTTTGAAAAGTTATTGAAAATTTTAAATAAAAGGAAACATATGAAGTCATATAGGTCACACTATGTGTCTTACTAAGGTGGGTATGACTCTTACACGTCACAAATGACTAATGTATCATTGTCCTAAAATATCAAAATAATCCAAATTTCTTTTCTCAATTCACAATATGTCAGTTGTTGTTATTAAATAAATTGATGTCAACTATAAATAAAAAGAGACACATTGAGTTATATCATCCACACAGTTTATTGTATTGAGGCATGGATGATTCATAATCATCACATTTGATTTATATATTTTTTCCTAGAGTATAAAAACAATCAAAAATTTTCTTACTATTTTTCAATATGTTAGTTTTTTTTCTGAAATTTCATTTCAAATGGGAAACATGCATTTTGAGTCATACCATTCATATTATGCATCAGTTTGATATGAGACTACTTTATAAACATATAAATGACTTATGCATCGATTTCCTAAATTATCAATAAAATTGGAGGGTGTTTTCCGGTTTCTTATTTAGTGACATGTTTTGAAACAAAATGTCAATTTTAAGCAGATAACGGACAATTTTAATCACACCATTCACAACATACATCAAATTGAGGTGTCGTTGATTCCTACAAATCAAAAATAACTCTAGGATCATTTCCATGAAGAATTAAAACAATTTGAATTCATTTTGTCAGTTTTTATTATTTTACTTGTTCTTTTTGCTCAATTTAATGTCAACTTAATATAAATATACCCACATAATGTCAAACTTGCCATTCCATACATCGGATTGGGGTGATTTTAGTTTTTACATTTCAAAAATTAATCATGGATCATTGTCCTAAAATATCAAAACATTCATAATGTGTTTGCTCAATATTTAGTTTTTCACCTGTTCGTTTTACTAAATTTAATGTGAATTTTAAATAAAAAGAGACACTTTGAGTGATACCAGACACTTGTTATTTTTGTTTAGTTTTTAGTAGGTTAGTTTCTATGAATCCGACTATATTGACCCAGACATTTCATACATTGATATCACCTCTTATTAGATTACTATTCCTTACATAACATAATGATCCATACTAGAATAGTTTTGGTCTAGTGCTTTTGGAAATATGAATCCATATAGAAATAGGTAATAATAGTCTCTCATTAAGTTATTCATTAATAGAAACCTTCTCAGACATATCATTTATGACACCATTATTAATATCCTAAGGATATGAAACATAATAATGGGTGATCATAGATGTTCATTAATTATAAAAAATTGAGATATCAATAATCATATTTGGATAACAGGAGAATAATGATGTTATAAGATGATATTAACATTATAAATTCATACCATGCATATCAAAGATCATAATTTTGTGTTATGGATCAAATAATTGTAGATCAGAATACATGAATGTTAATTGATCAATGAATATTATAAACTAAAAACATACACTTGAATTCATACCGAGTGCACTTTGTATAAGATTGCGGTGTGGAGAATTGAGATAAGGTGAATTATTACATTGTTCTAGAAAATATTAATTATATCTCTTTTGGGATGTCATGAATTGTATTTAACTACTTCTATGTAAAACTTTTCATTCAACATGTTCTCTCTTTTCTTGCTTCTTATAGATAGTTGAAAGGAAAATATGGCTTCCTAAAAGATTTGTAAAAAATATGTATTAGATGAAAATGATAAGTAAATTAACATTAAAATACTAGAAAAAAGATGATAAAATAAATTTATTAAATACGAAATAGTAATTCAACTTATACAATCTTGACCCATTTCCTTGTTTTCATTATCTCAATTTTAGCCTCGATGTCCTATCTATCACGAGCAAGAACTGTTTCAAAAAAACCACCACAACTCAAACATTGGAGTCCACCTATATATGAAAAAATTATAATGTGAGTAATAATAAAAAGAAGAAATTTAAACATATATAATAATTAATACACTATTTCAATAGATGTCACATCTTCATGCTATTTGTGTACATTCATCCATCAGGTATTTTTTCCGATTATTTTTGGAGCACATCTATATCGTCTTGTGAATATAAGTCTTTTTGATTATCATAGTAGTAATGGAAAAATATAAATACAAAACATATTGATAAATATTTTAAATGGAATAATTATTATCATGGAAATACTTTTTTAGGAATTCAATTTTGTTCATGGAATATATCCTCTCTCATAAATTTACAAACATAATAACAGAAATATTTTCCAATGGATTGTTTCGGACACTGTAGAAACATTGTCTAGAATAAGTAATTTATTCATATTTGTGTTTGGATAAACTAGGATTATTATATATACCTTGATACATATCTAGTTGTAGTAATTTTCTTCTTTCTCGTCATTATCCCCTAGACTCATTCCTCATTTTTCACAAAAGTGAAGAACCACCCTATCAAAACAGAACCCTTATTAAAAGATAATATAAATTATAAAACATGATATTTAGTTATACAAAATTGGATTATTATATAAAAAATCGAATGACACCATTATGGTCAGATAGAGTTTTTGGATATCCATGCATTTAATCAGTTGTTGAGGTATCCTTAAGTGCATTCACAAGACCCAGGTTCAAAACCAGGTAGAGGCATATTTTTGGGGTACTATAGTAGTACTGTAGAAATTACAGTAGTAGTACTATACACTGTGTCGTATTGTAGCAGAACTCTACACTGTACAGGTGCTATAGTAGAATAGTACACCATGACATACTGTAGTAGTTACTGTAGCAGGTATTGTTCGGTACTGTAGTAGCTGGAACTATTCACCTTGGACCACCGGTTTGGGCTTGGAGTCCTTAAGGCTTTTGGGCAACCCAGGCCTTCAGGTCAACAGGGCTTTTGGGCCACCATTAAGGCCTTCAGGCCACCTCAAGGCCTTCGAACCACATGCAGTTTCCCCAGACACACTACTAAAAAAGGAGCATCCCTAGAAGAGGATTCATAGCAGGTGCACTCAGTAGAGCAGGACCAAATGGATTGTCCAAATGAGGGGGTGTGTCTATACCATCGGTACTATCCCATGCTTGCACAGGAAGCCTAGCCAAATGACCATGCAATGGTGGAGCGGTATTATCATGATGTAGATGCTGGGGAGGGGTAGTTCCTTGTAGACATTCTGGTTCAATTCCCTAAGACCTTGAGTTCATGTAATCTCCTAAGCATACGAGCCTTGTAATCTCTGATCCTACATGCCTTGTAAAGGTTCCCCCTCATCCCTTGAAAGGGGGGTTATCAAAAATCAAATAAAAATGAAGGCCTTCGGGACATTTGGTCCATGCATTTAATCGATGAAATAAATCATTGTAGTAAACAAATTTACTACAATGAGCATCCAATGATGCCTAAAAACACAAAAAGGAATAAGTAATGAAATAAATGATCATAGATTTGATATGATTAAATTATAGAGTATTAACCCTACATCATTGGTATTAAATATAGTCTGTAATCCAAAATTTCTCTTTCAAACGATTTGATCAGACCTGCCACTATTTCATCCTTTTTTGGTTCTATATTTTCATGTTTTTTAGAGGTGATGTGAGGACTAACGTGTCGAAAATATTTTTGATGGGAAAATAATTTTTTTTCATATATAAATCATCCAAAAAAATGAAATTTATTTAGTCATAATTAGCACAGTATATCAGCTTTTTGAAATTCAAATCATGAAAACATGCCTCATGTGTACATTTACATCTAATCCTCCTAGATATTCATAGTTGATGATTTCAGTTTCACTCCTAACACCAATGAAGTCTTGATCTTTCTCTTCGTACATATTTTCTTCAAATTAAACTATGTGGTTGAGACCATATTTTAACATTGTGTCCACATGATTCTTCAATGATTGTAAATGTGAATATAGAATGGGTGGGGTAATCGTTGTTTGGGCTGATATTTTTCATCGGTTGGTCAATCCATTTGATGGTTTTGGGGTGTTTTTTCATTTCATCCCCTTCTCTTTTTTCAATCTCTAATAACATTCATTGGTTCATACCTTTTTTCATTAATTTATGAAGGTTTACATTGAAATGTAAAATGGATATGAATAATTTCTTATCAGCATGATTTTTACTAGATGTGATGACCATACGAGGAATGTTCGAACAACGTTTTTGATAATATTAATATCATCCTCATGAATTAGAAATGGTAACTCTCTAATTACCTCATGGGATATGTAGATCAAAACTCGCACATGACCTATTGGAAGTGGTCCATTGTGTATCTTGATCTTTTGAATATTGAACCTCATAGCCCTTGACACATGCTGATGGGTTGGTTTTATAGATATAAATCACAGTCCTTCTCACCCTATAGAATATTAGTAGATGAAATGGATCAGTGTCTATCTGACTCAAATTTAATAGAAACATTTATTAGAACATTTATTACCTCTTGTAAGACATCTCTTTTAGTGGAATGGCTATCTGCATATCTACTGTGGGGTGGGGCATGATCTCCACATGGTGGCTATTAGTGAGTTTCTTATTCCCTTTTCCACTCCCTCATTAATGTTTCCATCATCTTTCCCTTCCATTGGAATAATCCTTCAATGGTACATATTATTTCTCTTATCTATATTATTAATTCACATTGATCATCCTCTTTATTTTTTCACCAAATATGTTTGGGGTGTCACCCAAAAACCCAAACCTCTGATGCGCCCATACAATTTTGGCCACTTCAAGACCATTGGTCATTTTTGTTCATCAATAATAGTTGTTGTTGATTCCTTTGACTATGTCGGATAAAAAATATAGTAAAACTCATGATACTTCTTATGTAATAGAAATTTAAATCAAAACAAAATTTTATTATGTAATACTTAGAAATGTTTCCCACACTTATTTTGTACTTCCATATATTAGTATCCCATATTTATTTACATGTGCCTCCATCCAAAACACATGATGTGGGGTGGAAGTGGATTCCGATTTCAAGTCATCAATCTATAAATAAATAGAGTTACATAACTATGGTTTCATTTCTTGTCACATAAAATTATTGTGGTAGAAATAAAATATGTACCAATTCATTTCCAATGAAGCATAATTTATCCTTGATTTATGATTGGGGTATACTAGTTTTGCTTATCATTCTTTATTTCCCACACTCAATTGTTATTTCACAAAAAAAATCAATCAAAGTGATGAATACTCATATCATAAAACAACATATTACATGACATAATGTACTTGAAAAGTCACATCCTCACGACGACCAATAAACAAATCCCACACTTCTTGTGTTTTCAGGTGTGCATATGTAACTCAAGGGTGTGGGATTATTTTCCCTTCAACATCATTAAGGTTATTTCTTGTTAGGATTATGAATAATCCTTTGTGAATACATCTAGAAAATTTTAATAAATAATTCTTTTGGGATTCTTATACTATAAATGCACTCTTCAATGGAGTATGAAGAGTAAGTCAATGATTAATTATTTTATTTTTAGTAATATAAAGAAATGACGTCATAATGTTACTATAATATCTTCCCACAACAGTGTCTTCTACTCAAGTACAACATGGAGAAACTAATCTACATCAATCGATATACTTTTCCATGTGACAATTACAAATTTACTAGGGAACATGGCCTTGTGGGGGTTAACATACTGACACCACGCATTCCATCCAACCTCAAAATTGATGCCTTTGACCTTTTACTTAATTAATCTTGCTAACACCATCAAACTATGAGATTATTTATTTTCTACGATGAAGGTCCTTCATCAACTCCAATTTACATGGAATAAAAATCATTAATATGTTCCTCTTGAGTGGTGGCATAGGCTTGTGTAGATCATCAATGTACCATTGCACTAGGATTAGAAGAAGGTCAAGAAACCTGTTGTTCCTCAATAATGGGAGCACCTGCATGTGTAGAAGGTAGATACTACGCACTATGAGTAGTAGTAGGATGAGAGACCTATTATACCATAGGACTGGGATCACCATCGCGTTCGAAAGTCATTATATATAGAAGTGGTTTAACATTTAATTTAGAGTACCTAATTTTAGAAACAAATGGATAATAACATGATGTATATTACAAAAATAATGTATCCATATTATTGAACAATCTTTTTCTTTTTTGAAATTTGATGGGATTTGTTTCGCAACGAATCAGATGGAGTGGAAAAACATGCCCGAATGTCGATCTTACGGAGGGATGAGCTATTCTCAATCGCTCGGATCAGGTATATCGGTCTTTGTTTCAAAACCCCCAATGGTTCCATATCCAACAATACATAGACCTTCTTTCCAAAAGAAGGTGTTCCCTAGGTGATTTGTCCAGCAAAGCTTAAGATCTCACATTGGTCGAGAGGATGGGATGTCGGGATCATCACACCCTTTTAGGGGGTGAATTATTTCCTGTTCTGGGACTTTATTATAGATTTAAGACGTATTAATATGTTCACGAATTGTTGGTTTATACCCAAGAATAGTATCCATGAATTACACTAGGTTGGTAATGGTCATCTAAACACATTGATTAAGAATCATTTAGGACCTAGGTATAGCAAACCTTATTGGATTAATGACTCCAAGGAGTTTGGAATCATTGAGATGGAATAGGTTTGAAGCCTCATAACTGGGCGCTCAAGATTTTATTTTCATCCATGGGGGACAGATAATGACTTGAGCGTTTGGATCGAACCCATGATACGGACTTCCTATGTATCCTCATTTGAGGAATTAGAATCCACGTAGTTAGGTAGTGCAGTTTAAGGTCATGAGGGATGAAGGATCGGGGCTTACACTCTACGGTGGCCCAATGAGATGGTGGATGGGGATTACACTTTGAGATAGCCCATAGAGTTGGTGAACTGACGTGAAGGGGTCGGAACGACCAGGTGTTGGGATTGAACCTCATGGAGGCTTCCTACGTACGACGCCTTGACATGGATCAATGTCCTCGTAGATCATAAGAGGTTGGGGTTAGGGTCGTTGCTTACTCTAAGACCACATGAGTCATGCTCGGTGTGAGAAATAAGAGGCAGTAGAGACCTGACTATCACATCACGAAAGGTGCGTCTGTGGGAAGAGGAGTGGGTCTTACACATGGAGCGGCCCGGTGAAATGGAGATTGGGACTTACTCCAGGATGGAGGCTTGATGGTGACAAAGCCCAGCAGGAGAGGGAAAGGGTAACAAAAAACCATGTGCCAATCTCCCCTCTTGGTCCCTGGCACTGGGGATGTACGGAGGTTCATGGGTGATACCTCATGCAAGAAAGGATAGGGTCTTACACCAAGGAGGTTGCCCTGTCACCCTCAAGAGATGGGAGAATTACTCACTGCCAGTATTGAAAGGAAACACAAGGGAGGTCCCCCACTCCGGGAAAGTGGAGAGGTATAAAGGGGACTCCCAGGCTTGGACTCTGCACTACCTTGGGTATGTGAACCCAGGAATGTTTTGGGAACCCGCTCAAGGGTCGGAGCAACCCCTTTTCCCTTACCTACTGTGGGTATGTGAACTCAAAATGGTGTGCTGATATGCCTAAAGGTTACACCATATGGATCTTGTGGCTTCAGTAAAGGCCTCGGCTCGAGGAAGATGAATTGGCCAACGAGGGGGTTGCGAAGGATCAGGCTGGATTGGAAGGATTTTATCTGACTCGGGAATGGGAACAACGAAGGAGATGGAGGGCCACATTGGTGTATCAGGAGTAGCGCCCTTCGCGTAGGGGGGTTCTACGTAGCTGCAGAAGCCGTCCGCGTACCATGGTGGTGCGCGGACTGATAGTCATCTCGTATACCAGGGTGGTACGCAGCTTCGGGTTCGGCCCGCGTACCAGGTTGGTACGCGGCAAAGTCTGCGCGAGTAACGGTGGCTTGGGGCGACGTCGGTCGGGGGTTCATCGGTCAGGGCTTCACCCGCGTAGGAGGGTGCTACGCGGTGCGTCGTATCGAAAATAGGGCATAGACTCCCTGGTCCGTGGGTAGTACATCTGCAGAGGGGCCATGACTCACGGTCTTCATTTTATTTTTATTTTAAGTTAACGGTTCACCAATTTGTTATGCATTTCCAGATCCTTATTAATTCGTTTCCAGTTTCATACATGTTCTGGTTCGCGAATTGGAACATCACTATTTTGAAATATTAAGATCCTTCCTTCGAAATCCTTCCACCCGAATCTGATTGATCCCATTCTTCTCCACCATGATGTCCTTTTATAGAGTGGGTAAAGAGATGTATATGTGGTCATGCGGCCCCTTTTGTGGAGTCCCATGACCGAAAACCTGGTTTACGGATGACTTGGTCAATCTACAACTCGTAGGGGCATTGAATGCAGCTTCCCTGCAAACCAAACTAGTTTGGGGAGTGCTTCGTGGACGCACAGGGCTCCACCTCTATTCCATGAACGACGACGTATGCGGTCCGGGCCGAATGACGTGGTTCATAGATGGGGAGGTTCGTGACGGTGGACCGGTCTGGCGCCCGTTCTGCTTTGCACCCGCGATGGGTCCCCGCCTCTGTTCTGCGAATGACAGTAGTCCACGAAGGGGGCGGCTTGCTGATCTGGCTATGTACCATCAACATTGGACCAGTACATGGACCAATTTGTATTTTTCCATCCTCTGAGTATTCTTCGCATTTTTTCCCAATTCCTTGAGGTAAATTGGGTAGAATCCTCTCTTGAATTAAGGGGATTCTCATTCTCCTTTGTGAATTCTTCAGGACCCAACAAATGCCCCCCATCGGAATGGGGTACGATCAGAACGAAAAGGAGACTATTCCAATGTAGAGTTTTCCTGAATCGTGGGTAGTTTGTGTTAGGGGAGCGGACCTGGTAGGGTTCCATGCCTATAAATACAGGGGGGGCCTTCCCTTGTCTTTTACCAGATTCCTCGAGAACACGGAGATCTTGCTTTTAATCTCTGTGTGCTTTCTCTTTCCCGAAACTCCTCGTCCACGAACCAACTTCCTTTTCCGCAAACCATTCATCGTTCATGCCTGTCTTTACCCACGGACCAATCTCCCACCTGCGAACTAACACATTTAATCAATTAAAAAGTAAGTTACAATGGGCCGCGTAGGAACTCGCTACGTGATTTTGATGGTCCGCGGACCAGAAATCTTCTAGACTTTGAAAATTTGTTAAGTCTTGTAAACATAAAAATTGAAATCCAGGATTGAGATCCTGCGAAGCATCCTGGTTCACGGTTTTTTGGCCAATGCTCTGCGGGCCAGAGTACCACGGACTTCTTCTACGTAGGGTTGGTTTAGGGGATGCAGTCGTCACGAACCACCTTTTGAGGCCTGCTCACGGACCTCGCCATGAAGGCTCCTTGACTGAGTCCTTTGCCATATATTTGGTATTTTGTACAGATTTTTTTATTCCGGACTAACCATTTTCCTGGTTTTTATAATGCAGGGAGAAAATATGGTTCCTCCTCGACCTGCACCTAGGCCTGCTACCGAGCCTCTTCCAATTGGTGATCAATGTCTAAAGGATGTGTCCAGCTCTGTTCAGGATGGAATCCACCACTCCCCACTGTACTGCTTCCTTGTCAACTTGCTCTCCGAGTCATATCGGGAGTACCCCATTTCCAACATCCTTCCTACCTATGGTTTCGGTTTACTGTCTGACACATCGATTCTTGTACCATCTCATGACAACAATCCTACAACATGGATATTTACTAGTTATATCCCTCAAGTTGTGATATCTGCCAGAGGGTGGCCTGCCCCAAGGGATACAGCTATCAGGTCTATGCTGAATGACCATCCTGTGTCCCTGACAGGAGAACAATGTCAGTAGGATGGGGAAATTCACTCTTACTAGATCATTTCCCGCAATGCTATGGTAAACAACTATCATGGTTAGTCAGCGGACCGAGACCACCAGCCTGGAGGGGCACTAAAGTCATTGGATTGGGGGTGGCCCTTCTGGGTTCACCAGAGATGTATAGAGTTTAAAGCAGAATTGTGAGTCGTAGGCTTATATAAAGCTTCCTGAGTGTCCCAGACCTATACCCATCATCCCCACACCCTTTCCAAGGAGCTTATGAGTCGTTGGAGTCCAGATACCAACACATTCCATCTAGTCCACAGGGAGGTGGGAATCAGTATTTGGGACATCTTCAAGATTTTAGGGGTCCCCATAGTTAGAGGCATGTATGATGAATTCCTACCTTCCCCTTCTGTGTGGGACGACGAAAAGATGACTCCTCCCTTAGTGAAGAATCTTATTGATTAGTCCTGGGATCATTCGAAAGATATATCTCTGAAACAGCTCGTCCCATATCGAGAATGGATCAACGATTTTTCCAGGGAGAGAAATTCCATGGCTCTTCCACGTAGGCCCACGAACTGTCTTATGATGGAGTCCTGAAGGAAGAGGGAATGCTATTGCAGATCCTGGAGGAAGGCCAGTTCAACAACTGGGGCTGGGAACTTGTTCCGGACATTGAAAAACTGCTCCTTCTGGCGGCGTTTCTAGCCACGTTCTTGAGTGGATGGCTATTGCACGTATGTGAGACTGGTGGTGTGTAGGTCTCTACCTTTGTTATGGAGGCACAACTCACCACCGTCAACGTCATCAACTTGGTCATCCCAGTATTGTCTAGGATTTATTGGTTACTTGAAAATATTACTGAGGGGAGTCGGCCAAGCCAGGTAACTGGCCCTTTATAAATTGTTTGGGGATGGTAGGGAGCACATATTAAGAACTGTTATACTTTCATCAATCCTTTTCAAATTACATGTATAGTATTATGGTCGTATTTGAAACTGACCTATGGGTTTATGCCCGAGCAGTGGGTGGTCCAAGAGATGGATGGGAAACATATGGTTCAGAATATGTGTCTGCTGTCGAGTCGGATCCTGAGTTACGATCATTTCAATTTCTCACCATATCCATCCCCGACTGTTGTAATCACGAACACCATATTAGAGGAATTTAGCAAGCGGGGATATATCTTTTCCCTCCGAGAAGGTATTCTGGTGGCTCGTATCGGCGGGGAACTGATCTGCGAGGGGTATGTGCCTTGCCGATTTGGACATCAATTTGGTTGTGTCCAGGAGTTGTGTCCTTCTACACTCAATGGCGCACGTGGGAACCACCATCTAATGGTGGCAAGACAATTGTGGTTAATGGTCACCTGGGAGGATACTAGCTGCGAGTTTATTACCCACGCACTTGTAGACTCCTTTCCTTTCTTATCCAAAAGATATGTTGACTCCTGGGAGAAATCGTATCTGAATGGTCAGTTAGGGCTGTGGGTGCCCAATATCTTGAGTCATAAGCCATAGAAGAGCAAGTGGAAGAGGAATGGGGATAGTGCCCCAACCAGGCTGGGAAAGGTCCTCCGTAACCCTGTTGGTCTCATGCTTCCGATGAAGGTTTTAACGGACAGAGGCGTCTTCTGACATGCCCTTGAAGCTGCCCGAAGAGAGTTATCCATTCCTTCTTATGCTTCCTTCCTGAAAGCCTGGGGCCAATGGGACGAATTCAAAGGCTAGTAATCATTTCGTAGCCAGTACCGCCGTTCTTTGTGGAATCATCTCTCGGAATCCGAAATAGCATTCGATGGACTGGGCTACAAATCTGCTTCTGCTGACAACCTTTACAATGTGGACCCACAGAGAGTCAATCGGTATCTTCGAGATCTCGAGGCCTACATTCATGCACGAAAGGGTTATGCGGTGTTAACTAACTGAGTACAGGCCCTACTGTGATTGGTGACTGATGAGGATGAGGAAGAGAGCGATCACTCTTAGGGGGGGATGATTCAGTTGGTTAACCTGTTTCGGCTAAGTCAAGGGAATTCACCCCCTGCCCATGACATCCCACCCACAAGTAGCTCTCGAGAGTTCTAGGGCGGCGGTGAGACCTAGAAAACAGACACGGCGATCAGTGACCCCACCAGCCCCTACCCCTACTCGACCCTCTCAGGTCGATCCCCCCCAGGTAGATATTCCTTTTATGGTTGCATTTCCATATGTGTGGAGGATTTGGGATGACCTGAGGGTCAGTGGATCAAATGAAGAGGTTTTGGTGTTACTCCAAACGAGATATCTCGAGATTTGGGGTATTGGCACTATCCCCGCTCCGCCTCACTTGCTATTGGAAGAGGATCTAGATGAAATAGTCGCCTCATTGAAGGAGATGCATACATACGTGCATTCACTTCGAAACTGGATTTATGGGTTTAATTGGGTGTCCATGATGATAAAACATCCCGAATCGTCTGATCCTGAAAAAGAGGTTGCACTGCTAGTCCATTCCGGCTTTCTTCCACCTTTACTGTGAAGGTTCTAAAGTTTCTACAATTTATGCATGGTGCCATGGAATCCTAGGGGAAATTCTATCCCCGGAGTATAATCCTCGTGGTAACGAAGTAGGCAAACACGCGCCTTCGACTACGGGGGTCATCGAGGAGGGGTCTCCTGGTTCAACTGAGCACATGGAAGCGACCAATGCGGACCCAACTAGGGTCTTCCCTCCTCCAGCTCCTCCCTGTGTTCTGAGTGGAGAATTGTCCACTGGGAAGATCCATAGACATCAGCAGGCGTCCTGATTATTGGAACGGCTCAAATAGGGGATGTTGGGTAATCATGACTCATGTTTCCTTGATTACCAACTCAAATGTTCAGATTCAGACGGTTATTAACTTTTTTGGCGCTATGGTGTAGGGCCAATTAGATACCTGGTTCTGGCTGCCCAATCGGTCGTACCTTCTGCCCCATTATTATCTAAGGGACCACCTGCGGCCATACCTGAGCGTGACTAGATGGCGGGCCCTACTGAAGGGGATAGTGATACGGATGCTTTCCTTCTGTCATCATCAATCATAGACATGTCAAAGGAGGAACAGATAGAAGACGGGACTCTCGTTGATCACAGAGCCTCTATAATTGCGGGGGATGATGGGGTGCCCATGATTATCGAGGAGGCCCCGGATTCAATGAGGTCAGCTGCCTCAGGCCCGAGGGATCCCATGGAGATGGAGGAAGAGCCTGTTATCGGGCTAGTTGTTGGAACCCCAGAGCCGGCCATCATTCTGTTTACCAGGGGAGTAATTTCCCCAAGCATGATCTCCGTAGATGACCACTTGTGGAAAACATTGGGAGTTTATGGAAGTGGGTGTGACTTTAGGTCTTGGACACCTTTTGGGGTTCCCAGGACTCCCTTTCCTCTCAAAGATGTAGCGTCTTCCTCGAGCGGCAACGGCGACGTAGAGCTTGAAGGCACCAACGCCTTGATGATCGGGGGTAAGCTTCTCAATATCTTTCCCTTGACTCCTTTATCTTCCCATTTATGATTAGGGATACTTCTATGTCTTATCTACATTCGAGATTTTGGACCACAACCTTCTTCGCTGGCGATTGGGCCGTCATATTCAATCGTGCCCATGACCACAACCGTCGGGGGTGAAGTTGTCGTGGCGTCGGAGCTTGTGATTGAGGCCGCATCTGGTCCCTCCATGGTGACGATCATCACAGAGTATGTATCTTCATCTGTGAGTGACTTTTAGCCTGATCAAAGAGTCTTTTCCAGTCTTCGACCTACTCTCCAAAGGGCATGGGAGAAAATTTGGAAGCTGTTTTCTCAGACGGCCCTAGCCGAGATGCCGACTAAATTGCCGACGCTGCACAATGTGTTTATGCTGTTGGGATTCAATGGCTTTGACTACCATGTTATTTATTATATAGTCTTTCTGGTGGTCACTAACCAAGAGAGGCTTGGCGGTTTCAAATATCACCTTTCTTCTGCTCAATCAAAAGCCTACCATTCCACGACCCGATAGCATTGCCTAACAGAATCTCATGATCATGTCGGGTTAGTCGCGAGACATCAGGGAGAAGTCATTAAGCATCATTCTTGAATAGAGGTCCTAAGGAGTGACATACAGTGGCTGCATCATGAGGAGACTAATTTCATATCCATAATTGAAGAAGGGGAGCGGCAGATGGAGGAGGATATGAGAGCGATCTCAAAGGTGGAATAGGAGGCGAAAGCACTACGGGATGGTGCAAAATCTGAGACAGCCTGACTGAAGATTCTCTATCAAGCAATTGAGTATTCTCATCAGTGACTGATATAACGTTATGAATCCACTAAAAATTTCTTGTAATAACCTTTCATGCCAGAGGAGGCTCCGGATTGTGGATTCCCTTCTCATCAACTTTGTTATGGAACAAAGAGACGTTTCTCTTTAGCTCTCTTGTTGTATTCTACTGTGATATAAATTATTTGACATCATTGTTGTATATGATAATTCATCGAACTAAGAATAATTAGAGTTTAGGACAATTGATAAAATAGAAATGAACTCTAACTTTTTCCTGGACCATGGGATCCAGTGAGCCTAGTTGGAATATTGCTAGGGTTTTGTAGAAACCCCCCCCCCCCCACAAACATTTTTCCTTTTCTGTTAATACCCTAAATTTTCCAGGTCCCATTTGGTGTGGACCCAACATGTATGGATTGGATTTTTCTTAGGTCACACTTTTTTGGGTTTTCAGCCTAACGGGCTTTGTGCCTCTTTTTGTGAGCGGTTTAAAGTCCCACTGACAAGACTATCATTACTTATGTATTAGGTCGAACAGCTTTGACCAGATATGGTGCGGTGAGGGCCCCAATGAGGTTTGGTTTATTAAAATATTTCTCAATACCCTTCAAAAGCACGTGGGGGGAACATGTTTGGATTTGAATGACATACATGGAATGTCTCAAGGCATGGGAGCCATATCGGCGTGCAGAGGTAGGAAAAGCATCCCCTAAGGAAGAATTTTCTATGCTAAGTGGGCCAGGGGTGATCAATATGTAGAGCCGCTATGGGCATAGTATGAATAATCATGAAAAGGTGTCCTTAAGTCAATGACTATCCATTTCTGATGTTCTGAGGAATTCATGGAAGTCGGGCTTATGGAAACCACCTTGGGTGGCTGGGAGAATTTTGAAAACCACCAAGGGTAGCTCAGAAGGGGTGTGTGACGTCTGAAAGGGTTTGGGAACATCTGTTTTAATTAAAAGTGTGGACTCATGGTCCATGTCCTACGAATTTAGTTATCGTAGAGGATGGTTGGAGCTTGGTGCAGTTTAAATACATGTAGCTGGAACATTATTTAAAATGGAACGGCTTATCCTAGTTCCTGGTAATCTCGTTAGAGACGTTCCATCATATTTAGGTAGGGCTGTGAAAGAGGTTAGTAAACAACAGCTCAGAGGGTTTCGGAATCCCAGGATGGATATGGGGGCTCAAAGGCCAAGTTGCATATGAAGAGAATCATTGCCTAAGGAAATCATGCCTTTGGTTGATGGACCAGGGGAGATCAATATGCAGAGCCGTTGAGGGAATGATATGAATATTCATGCAAAGGTGGACTTAGGTAAATGATTGTATTCAATCGATAGTCGAGAAACTTTAGGGAATATGACATTCGGGACCACCAGGGGTGGATTACAAGGGTTCATCTCATTCTGGGTACAGAGTGTGATTTATGAGGAGATGGTGCCTAGATACATGAAAAACATCTTGGATAAATATTCCAAGAATAGGTGAAGTCATCCCTTCTCATGATCGTGTGAGACAGTGATTGGTGCAGTTCTGGCCCAAGCACTAAGGGATGGAGGAAATCTTCCATTCCTGATTGAACCCATGAAATGTTTCGACCACACATTTTAACGTCATGCGGAGAGGATGGAGAAAATCATAAATTCTGTGTAGTTTAACGTCATGCAGTAAGGACAGGGAACATTATTAAAGATACCGTGCAGTTTTACGTCATGCAGTGAGGAAAGGGGGTATTCTTAAATCTGTGAAAATGATTGAAATTGGAGGCATTTCTCTGGATGTTTAGTGCTTGATCTTTGTAGTTTCACACCAAGCAGCAAAGACATGTTCCATACAGTTTTAATCGTCATGCGGTAAGGATGTAGTTTCAAAGGCCACTCTTGACCAGAATGTAACTGGGCTTGAAGATCTCGGCATGTCCAAGATGTGGAAAGGGGTTGATGGTGTAAATCGTGGTTCCGGGGCTTCTTGGATCAGGAGAGATGATATGGGGGCTCTGAGGCCGGTAAGCGTATGGGGCTAGGAAGAGTGTCGCCCGAGGAACTATTTCCTTTGGTAGATGGGCCAAGGGATATCAATATGAAGATCCGCTGAGGGAATTGTATGAATGGTCATGAAAAGGTGTCCACTGGTTGATAACTTTCCACTTATGATGACCATGAATGATTATGAGGATATACAATTTACCGGGCCATGTAGTCTTTCATTTGCTAAAGAAATATATAGACATGTCGGGGATGTTCATCCCTGGTTGCTGCTAAAACTCGAAGAGTTCACCGTGCCGATTTATCTTTCACATGGGGTACACCTTTACTCCATGAATTTTAACATCATGCGGTAAGGATGAAGTACTCATAGTTTAATGGTCATAGAGTTTGGACCATTGGGTGACTCTTCCTACAATCACCCAGAAGGAAACTGAGTTAGGAGGCTCTGGTATACTTTTAACAAGTGTGAGGGAATGAGGGTGTAAACTATAACTCTAGGGCTTCCTGGATCAGTAGGTATGGTATGGGGTGTTGAGGCTGGTAAGCATATGGATATTGGAAGAGGTTCGCCTGAGGAAATCTTTCCTTTGGTAGACGGGAAAGGGGATATTAATATGCAGAGTCACTGAGGGAATGGTATGCATAGTCATGCAAAGGTTTCCACGGTTCGATAAATGTCCACTTCCGATGGCCATGGATGAATATAAAAATCTGAGATTTCTCACAGTATGTAGTTCGGCATATAGGGATATTGGTTTCCAAGAATACAAGAAACATCTTCACCACAATTTCCCGTTGACTCAAAGTAGCCTAGCCTAGACTTGATGTTTTTAGATGCATATTGTTATGTTAACCATGGAAGAATAAATAGGCTAACCAGGTAGGGATACCCTCTCAATGTTTGGATGTGATAGGGGAATGAACTCATAAACTACTGCTCCATAAATTTTAGGATCAGGAGATATGATATGGGGTCCCTGAGGCCAGTAAGCATACTTAGATAGGAAGAGTACCACCTGAAGAAATATGTCCTTTGGTAGACGGGACAGGGGCTATCAATATGCAGAGCCGCTGAGGGCATGGTATGCATAGTCATTCAAAGGTGTCCACGGGTCGATAAATTTCCTCTTTCGATGGCCATGAATGATTATAAATATCCGCAATTATTCGGGTCGTGGAGTCTGATGTATGTATAGGATGCATCCAAATGCGCAAAAAGTATTCCCATATCATTTCCCCATATATCTTGGGAGGGTCGCAACAATGTTCGTGCAGTTTAACGTTGTGTGGTGAGGACGAAGTCCATGCAATTTTAACATTGGGTGATGAGGATGAAGGTGTACTGAGGTGAAAAGAGGATTCCGTAAAGTATAACGTCATGCGGTAAGGACGAGGGGTATATATACATGTGTTTCATTTTGTCGATTTCTGGGCTATATGGTAAGATCTTGGAATTTCTCCATATCCTACGAGGGCAGAAATCTAGACTCATGTAGTTCTTTTTGTGGAATACACCCCATGTGGGTCTGGTCCTTATGGGGGAAAGGGGGTATTTTTGGCTTCATTTGGGGTGGATGGGCTAGGAAGTGCAATTCTGGTGTCACTACATATCCTGCGAGAGCCAGAATCAAGCCGTACGTAGTTCTTTAAAAGATGATACACCCCGTGTAGGTCTGGTCCATACACAGGGGAAAAGGGAATTTTCAATCTTTCTTCTTCGTGCAGTTTAACGTCATGTGTTAAGGACGAGGAATACACCCCTTTCAGGGTTGCTCCATACACGGGGGAAGAGGGAATTATTATTATTTTATTTTATTTTTCTTTTGGGGGGGAGGTTGGTCCAGGATGTGGAAGTCTGGCATCACTACGTATCCTATGAGGGCTGGAATCAAGCCGTACGTAGTTCTCTGGAAGGTAATACACGTCATGTAGGTATGGTCCGTACATAGGGAAAATGGCATTTTTAATCTTCATTCGGGGGTGGCTAGGCCAGGATGTGGAATTATAGCATCACTACATATCCTATGAGGGCAGTAATCAAGCCTCATGTAGTTCTTTAGATGATAATACACCCCATGTAGGTCTGGTCCGTACATAGTAGAAAATGGCATTATCAATCCTTTTTATCTGTGCGGTTTTATGTCTTGCGGTAAGGACGAGGAATACACCTCGTGCAAGGTTGTTCCATACATGGGGGAAATTTTCAATTTCAATCCTTCTTATGCGTGCAGTTTTATGTCATGAATTAAGGACGAGGAATACACCCCGTGTAGGGTTGGTCCATACATGTGGGAAGAGGGAATTTTTAACTTTATTTAGGGATGGCTGGGCTAGTATGTGGAATTCTGGTGTCACTACGTATACCGCGAGGGTAGAAATCAAGTTGTATGTAGTTATCTAGAAGATAATACACCCCGTGCAGGTCTGGTCCATACACTGGGGGAAAATCACATTTTCTATCTTCTTTCGGTGGTGGCTGGACTAGTATGGGGGACCCTGGCGTCGCTACATATCCTGCGAAGGCAGGAATCAAGCCGTACGTAGTTCCTTAAAAGGGATACACCCCATTCAAGGCTATTCTGTACAC
This sequence comes from Viscum album, assembly GCA_963277665.1. NCBI lineage: Eukaryota > Viridiplantae > Streptophyta > Magnoliopsida > Santalales > Viscaceae > Viscum > Viscum album. The sequence continues at coordinate 1,594,642,623 of OY728120.1, forward strand.
AGGGGAAGAGGGAATATTTTCTTTTTTATTTCATTTGGGGGTGGCTGGGCCAGGATGGGGGACCCTAGTGTCACTACGTATCATGGAAAGGCAGGAATCTATCCATACGTAGTTCTCTGAAATCCATTTAGTTTAACATCATTCGGTGGGTACAAAATACTCGTAGTTTCGGGTCATAGAGTTTGGATAGTTGGGGCTTGGAAGCTTAACATCCTGCAGCTCTAATGATAACTACTTTTGATTATGCGAAATACTTCTTGAGAAATCTCGCATTTATAGGAGCGGTGGTGAATTGCCCGTCCATGGAGATCAGGGCATATGCACCATTGGAGTAGACCTTGTGTATAACATATGGTCCCTACCACTTGGGATCCATCTTTGGTGGATTCTTTCTGGTTATCATTGGGGTCTGGAGGACCAACACCAATTCTCCTTCCAAGAAAGACCAAAGACGGACCTTTTTATTGAAGGCTCGTGCGATCCGGTTCTGATATACCTCCAGATGGTGAAAAGTGTGCAACCTATTCTCATATAGCTATTCCAATTCACCTAGCTATTCTTCTTATTACTCTTCATTGGATAACTGACCACAAATGGCAACACGGTGTGAGGGAAATTGGAACTCAATGGGTAGGACCGGTTCTGTTCCGTACACTAATGAGTACGGAGTAGCCCAAGTTGTGGTGCAGATTGTGGTTCGATAAGCCCACAATGCATGAAGATGATTATCCAGCACTAATTTCTTGTCTTTTTCTACCATTTTATAGAAAATTATGGACATGGTCTTTTTGAAAGCCTCTATCTATCTGTTGGCCGCTACATGGTAGCAGGATGAGTGGTTAGCCTTGATACCATATTCTTGGTATAGTTCATCCAATTCAGCAGAGCAGAAGTTGGCGCTATTTTCCATCAATATGATATGTGGGACACCACATCTAGTGATGATATTGGTTTTCAAAAAGCTGACAATGTTTCTTGCCCCGATTTCCTTGAGGGGTACAGCTTCTGCCCATTTGGAAAAGAAGTCGGTTGTTGTTAGGATATACTTCATTTGTTTGGCCGTGGTGGGATGATATGGTACCAAAACATCCATTCCCCATATGGAAAATGGCCCGGAGTACATAGCCTGATGATGTAACTTCGAGGGGGGTGGTGGTGGTGTATGAAGTTGGAATGAATTTGGCATGAGTGGAATTTTGCGGTAAATTTCTCACAATCTCCTACCACGGTGGGCCAATAGTACCCATGCCTTCGAACCATATGGGAAAGCATAGACCCTGAATGGTGTGCTCCACATATTCCTGCATGAACATCAGTCATGACGGCAATGGTTTCTTCTCCATCAATGCATCTAAGGAGGAATCCATCGAGGCCTCATCTGTAGAGGACCTCTTGCCAAAATCTGTCACCGTATATGAAAAAGTTAATTGCTCTTCTTCCTATTTGATCACGTTCAACCCTATTTGATGGAAATTCTTCCCTTTTATGGTAGTTTAAAATGGGGTTCATCCAGTCGGTGGCAGGAGCATATGGCTCAAGAATAGGACTGGCTTCATTGATTTCATCCATCTTAGTCTGAACAAACAGAAAGACCATTCTACGATGAGCAATACTGATAATTATTTCATCCTGGTCTGGGTTGTCTAGGGCTATGGCCACATTAGCTAATGCATCGGCATGGGAATTCTGAGACTGGGGAATATAGGTCAATGTTGGTTCTGTGGAGAATTCTGCCATTAACCCTCAGACATGGTCAAATAGGGGAATCACCTCCTCCTTTTTAATATCATAGTCACCATTGACTGCTTGATGACTAGTTCCAAGTCACCTTTTACCTTAAGGTTCTTCACTCGTGCCTAGAGTGCGAGCTCCAGGCCTACAACGAGGGCTTGATATTCCACCTCATTGTTCACACATCCTTCTGACATGAGGAAGTAATATGGAAAGACTTCTTTTTCTGGGGACATGAGTATTATCCCCAAACCCACCTTGTTAAATTTGGGATCCTCCATCCTTTTCCCTGTTAGGCTTTGGGATATACTGTAGAAGTACATTTCCCATGTTGGGAACTCCTATTGAACTGATAATATGTCTTCATCAGGAAACTCGACATCTGGTACGGTGGTCCCAATCGAGGGGTGCTCTACTAGAAAATCGGCTAATGCCTAGCCTTTGATGGATTTCTGAGGCACAAACCGGATGTCAAACTGTTGTAGGATGACTGCCCATCAGGATAGGCGCCCGGTAAGCATTTGGCGACTAAGGATGTACTTGAGAAGGTTACTACATGAGACCAAATGGACTTCATGATGCTGTAGATAAAGTCGCAATTTTTGGACTGTGAAGACCAAGACCAATCAATTCTTCTCAATGTTTGAGTATCAAGTTTCAGCATCAATCATGGTTTGGATGAGGTAATAGATACTTTTTTCACTACCTGCGTCATTTTTCAGTGCGAGGAAGGCTCCTAGTGACCACTCTAGGGTCGTCACGTATAGGCTAAGAGGTCTTACTTCAACTGGGGGCATGAGCACCAGCAGGATTAAGATGTAATTCTTTAGGATATCGAATGAATTTATGCAATCATCTGTCCATTGGTACGTAACCCACGTTTTCATTAACCTGGTGAATGGAAAAAAAATTCCCGCTAGGTTTCCTATGAACCACCAAATGTAGGCCAGATGTCCTTGGAATCCTCTCAACTCAGTGAGATTGTGGGGAGGTGGCAGGACAAGGATATCCTTTTTCATTTCAGGGTCGACTTCAATGCCATGATGGCGTACGATGAAGCTAAGGAATTTCCCGGAGGTAACCTCGAGGGAACATTTCAAGGGATTCATCTTCAGGCTATGTTGTCAATGTTTTTTGAAGATGGTTTCAATATATGGAAGGTGATCTAAGAGATGTCTTGATTTGACCACCAATTCATCAACTTAGCATTCGACGAATCTCCCCAGGAATGGTTTAAAGATACGATGCGTGGTGCGTTGATATGTGGCACCTGCGTTCTTGAGACCAAAGGGAAAGACCCTGCAGCAGAATATTCCTTGAGGGGATCTGAAGGTAGTGGTTTCTTCGTCTTCTTAGGCCATCCAAATTTGATTATACCCAGAATAACTATCCATGAAGGAGAGAGACTCATACCCATCCGTTTCATCGATTAATGACTCGAGAATCGGGACCGGGAAATCATCATTCAAACAATGCAGTTTGATATCTCTGAAATCAATGCAGATGTGGATTTGTCAGTTTTTTTTCTTGATGGGGACAATGTTGGACAACTATATGGGGTATTGCATCTCCCGAATGAAGCCTTCTTTAATAAGCTTATCGACTCTAGCCTCTATTTTGGCAGCATGTGAGGGGTGAATTCTTATGGCAGCTTGTTTATAGCCCCAGTGGTATTTTGGAAGACCTAAGGGGTGTGTTTCCAATTCGGGATCAAGTCCCAGAATGTCCATGTAATTCTAGGAAAATACATCCTAGTGTTTTCCTAGGAAAGTGTTATATACCTTACGCTCCTCAGGAGACATGGTTGTACCAATGAGAGTGGGCCTCAGGTCTTCCCCGGTACCCAGGTTTATTTCTCTGAGCTCGTCCACGATAGTGGAGATACCGTCCTCAAATAAGGGAGGTGCATCCCTGAGATCTTCCTCCTCTTCTTCCCCCACATTCTCACCTTCTTGATCTGATGGGGGGAGAGTTCCCGGCACGAGCTCTTGGGAGTCTGGAGGCAAGGCATCATGGGTGTCCCTGCTCAAGTATTCGTCCCCAAATTGAGGGTTAGTAGTCGTTTCTGCATTGTAACACTAGGCCGTTATAGCTGAAGACATGAGGACAGTTGAGTGTGTTCCCAGGCTTGAATTATTTCTTTCAACATGGTTGATGGGAAGCACATAGTCTATGTTGAGCTGCTTGAGGGGGTCATCTGGAACCATTTCCAGACCATTTGGTGGTGGAATCCGGTCAATACCATCGAGCGAAGGCGTCTTATTCATTTTCACATAAAACTCAGAGTCAATGTAGTGTGACTTGGAAAGATCAAAAGGGGCCTTGTCAGCATGCAATGTCCCACTTAGTCCATTGAAGCAATACTTGATACATTGGTGGTAGGATGAAGAAACGTTCATGTGCTTATAGAGCCACAGCCTTCGCAGTAGGGCATTGAATGTTGTCTTCTGCCAGACCACCAGGAATTACGAGTAGGCCACAAGGTCGCAAAAAATGGGTTTTTAGCTTGATTTGTCCCATTGGATATAGTTCACTCTTTTTGTAACCCAATAGAGTTGTGGCTGAGGGGATTAGGTCATCCTTACTGTAGCCCAACTTGTGGAGTCTCCATAGGGGAAGGAGGTTAAATCCAAAGGAATTTTCAATAAAGACTATGCAGATCTCAAAATCATTTAGTGTGCTGGACACATATAGTGGTTTGATATGTCCTTGAATGATGGAATCTTCATCCTGATCGGTGAATGAAATCACCGAATTTCATTCAGTCGGGCCAGTCTTCATCTGGTAAATCTCAGTGGTAGCTACGTCGGCTTGAAACTCTTGGGGGCTAAGAAAGGCTTCTATAAGCACCTCCTTGAGATATGTTGACAAACTCAGGGCATCCAGGATTGACAGTTTTTCTGGTACTAATGCCAGATACTTAAGGATATCATATTTTTTCTCCCACGGATGACGCTTCTCTTCTGGCGGGAGAGTTTTAGCAGGCAGCTTGGGAGCTAGAGTATATGACGAAGAGGGACCGGCTATGAGGTCAGATGACAATGATGTTCCCAAGTTCTGGGGACTCGGCTTGTCCGGTCTGTTTGTGCGCACCAGGCATCTTGAAACATGCTCCTCCTCTGATGGGTACCACAGAATGACGGGGCCAGAGAGGCCGCTTGTGGAGGTGGAGGGATATTCTTTCTCCTGTTGAGTCTATTGAAGGGATCTCCCATGGGTTTCCGCGATATAAACTGTTTGGGCCTGGGTAAAACCATATGTTTGGTTTCAGCCGCAACTGCACCTCCCCTAGTATCCCCTGCTTATGTGGTTCCTCCTCTAGGCCCCTTGCATCGAAAACTCGGGTTCGTAACCATACCCTTCGTCAGGGAACGATTACCTTAGATGGATGGCATTGAGGGAACCAAATATTAGCTGCTCATCCTGTGATAGGTCAACCTGGTCGGTTGTCCATGATTGTGTCGTTCGGTGGGTCAGTGCCCATGGTGCCATGTTTAGGGGCATAACATCCAATAATGTCGGTGCTAAATTCGTCCTTGTTGCGGACTGCTCCTCTTGCGCTTGTCTCCTCCCGACTCGATTACGCCTATATGACTGTCTCGTGGAGGGTTGTGATGATGATATTGTCGGTTGTGTGGCATTAAGGGTTGTTGGCAGCAACACTGGCTACTGTAGTTGAGCTCAAAGTATTCCCTGAGCTCGGTTGACAGTCTTCTGAGTCATCCAGTCATCAAATTTCTGCCCCTTCTTGCAGGAGACTTCCTTCCACCCATCCCCTTTGTCGGAGTTGGTGGTAGAAATATACATCACATGTGCTGGGGGTGTCCCCAGCTCGACCTTCCTGGAGTCTACCATCCTTTGTAGGAGGTCTTTGAAGACGAATAATTTATGGAAATTGTGCCCAAACATTCGATGGTAGGGATAGTAATCTAGCATGTCATTGTGGTCAACTTCTTTGAGCTTCCTTAGCTCTGGGAGATGGAGCATGTTTCAATTCATGGCGATGATGAAGTAGTCAGAGACTTGATCCTCTCGAAACTAGTATACTTTGTGTCTCCATTCCACAAACATGTTCCACTTTGATCCTCTCTAATCATCCCGTTTGGGTGGAGTCGGCCGCTGATATACCAGATGCCCATGATGATTTGGTGGGGACCTAGGCAGTGGAGAAGGCACAGGGGCTAGCTTGAGCATGATAGAGGATGCTTCATCTCTAACTATTCTCTTTGAAGGATCCTGTGAGGCTATTTTGGACTTCATATTGGTCCGCTGCATGGAGTATTCAATTCTCTGGACAATGGCAGAGAGATTGTGGATGCCAGTGGTTCACTCCACTAGTATGAGCAATGTTCACAGCTCATCTCAAAGGTTATCAATTAATATGGCCAGCATCTCATCTTGGGGAATTAGCCTATTTAGAGTGTAGGTCATACCCTTCCATCTAGCGATAAAATCTGAGACCCTCTCGTTCTCCCTCTGTTTGCAATTCATGAGGATGCTGACCATTGTTTTAGGTAGTGTTGAGATGATGTGGAATAGAAATTGTTGCCGAAGGTCTTCCCAGCTCTTTATAGACTGAGCTGGTATATTCGTATACTAGACGAAGGAAGATTCTTGCATGGTCCGCACGAAGAATCTGAGTTTCACTGCTTCTTGTTGTTCCGAAGTTCCCATCATAGGGTCTCAATAAGACACGCAGTGCATCAAATGATGTTCCGGATAGCCTGATCCATTGAATATAGGGAATACAGGGCTCGCAAAATTGGGTGGAGGAGGTGTGTTTCACACCCAATCTTGGTAGGGCTTTCGCACTGGCTTTATCGGAGTGTGTCGACCTTCTATTGCTTACAATCGAGCTGTCGGTGCCTTGATGGTGTTGGTGAGTCCCTAGTTTACGTCCTGTTGGGCCTGGTCTTGGGTAGGTGTTGCCCGAGACATTTCCTGAGGGTCCAGCTCAACTGGCCCCAAGGGTGAATATTCAATTAGTGACACTTTTGGAGGGTTCAGACGTGCTCACTTCGGTTGCTTCTTGAGTGGATGAAAGTCTTGGTATTCACCCGAATCCATGTTCAGGTAGTTGGACGGACCAGGCTCCTCATTGGGCGGGGAAAACCAAGGTTTTTGAGGTCCAGTTGCTGGGAGTGCAAGGCGTGGATCTTCTTCGGAAGTGCTTTCAATAAGACGATTCCTCTGGAGTAGCTCGGCATTAATCCACCACAATTCATTCATTTACTCTTCATGTCCAGTGAATCTCTCTTCGAGTGTAAGTGGATTGTTTTTATCGAGAGGAGTCAGCGAGTTAAGGGTAACCAGTCCTTTGTACTTATCCTTGTTTGAAGCTTGCAGGTTAAGCGGAGGAGGGTTAGCTGGAAGGGAGGCCATATTTTGGGTGGCCCTCGGATTCCGGGTGTGCACACCTGGTGGATCGTTGTGAGTCACAGCCCGACCGGAATCATCATCTCCCAATCCATCCAGATTTGCATCATCTCTGGTGTCACCTGTGGGGTCATCCTCTATGGTGTTGATGGATACATATCGCGGGGTGGAGGAGATATCATCTTCCCAATAGGAAGGGGATCTCTTGTGCATTTTACTGGTCCTCCCCTTTCTATCCCAGGATTACTTTCAGACTCCTTGACGAAGGGTGATGCATAGAGTCCCTTGATGTGACCTCACGGTACGCCTCCCACTTGAACGTGATGGTGATTCAAAGGACAGGATAGGGTAGGAACCTACTCTTCTTATCATCCTCCCTATATGATAGAATACTGATTCTCGTGGGGGAGGTTGTTGTTGAGTTTGTTAAAATGCCCACATCCCTGAGGGATGGGGTTGTCTCTGTTCCTTGGATGTTGAGTCTTTTCCCGTTTTTATTGGTCTTATGGGGGAATTTGTTGTTAAAAATGCCCCCAGCCCTGCAGGCTAGGGTTGACCTTGGATTGTGGCAGCGGCTACTACTATCACTACTTTCCTGATCTTGCATGCCCCCATTCAGGGGTGAACAAGATCTGAATCCGAGTTCACCTATGAATCAATCTCCTCTGGGGAGGCAAGCAATGACTGTTGATTGGCCTCTCTTAGGCGAGAGGCCTATCGTATGCTTTCGGTGGCCTGATTCTGGAGTTCGTGAATGGATTGTTCCTGTCGGGCATGATGCTTATGCGACTTACTCAAGGACTTTCTCTGCTGGGTGTGTCACATTTCCCGAATAGGGAGACCACTCGATCGTTGTCTTGACATGATGGCGTAGCAAGATATTATGCCGAACGGGTTCTTCTGGGTAGGCAGTGGAGTGAAATGCAAAACTCCATGTTCTCCCCATCCTTTGATATGGACTCCGGTAGGAGCGTCACCAATGCAGTGGTGCAACTGGTGCTGTGCATGGAGGCAGGCTAACTTAATGTTTCCTTTACACCACTTAGGTCGCAGTTGTCACACCGGAGGAAGAGCATCCAGGTCGATGTGACGTAGGAGGTCTCCCATTGTCTTGACATGATCTACATACCCATCGTAGGGCAGGAATCTTAATTTCAGCTGGAGGAGGGTTGTCCATATATTGGAGAGGATATCATTCGCACATTCTTCTGACAAATTTCTTGGTATGTCGAATTGATAGGTAGCCATTGGCCAAAACATAACTGGTATATCATCTCTGGCCAGTCATTTCCTGAGCTGCAACATGTTGTCATACTACTCTGCTAGTGATTCCTCTACCTGGTCAGTCCAACTAAGAATCTCATTGATAGCGTGGTCAGAGGCAGTGGGGTTAGTAGGTGTTTAATTATCATGTGGGAGATTCCGAGGTGGTTCAAAAGATGAAGGTGGCCCCAGACCGTCTCACAATTGAAGAAGGGTGTCGTTGGTGACTAGATGAGAATCTGACATGCTTAATCCCATCCTTTTGAGTTCCTCGACATATGAGAGATTTTCTGTGCTTTATTCGGTAGGGGGAGGACCTTCCTGTCGATATGATATGTCACTACAGGGAGGAAGTTCGCAATAACTGCCATCATGGGGAGGATGACCATCATGGTGGGACGTTCTATGTGTATCCTGGGGAGGACCTTGAAGACACACTGCGACAAGTGGAGGACCTTCTTGTTGCTTGGGGCCATTGTGGGGAGGACCTTCACAATGGCAGTCGTGGTGGCGAGGACTACCATCACAGCTGCCGCTGGGAGAATGTATTTGGGGTACACCCTGGGGAGGTCATTCAGAATGTACCACAATGAGGGGAGGGACTTATCATTTCTTGATATCTCTATGGGGAGGGCCTCTATTATTAGAGGGGCGAGGACAACCACCATGATCTGATTCTTGGCTACGCGAAGTGTCGTTGCAATGTAACCCCTGGTGAGGACGTTCAGGGTAGACCATGAAAAGTGGATGGCCTTCTTGTCGTGATGAGATGTCACTACGGGGAGGGCCTCTGCAGTTACGACTACGATAGAGGTGACTACTATCATAATCTGTGGTCCCACTGCACGGAGAGTGTTTGCAGTGTATATCTCGGGGAGGACATTCAGGGTGGACCACAACAATTGGAGGGCCTTCTTTCGGCTCAATCTTATGGTCACACGGAGGGATTCCGTGACTCACATCAAAATAGAAGCTATCGTGATAGATCGTTATATTCCCATGGGGGAGGCCCCCATGGGTGCTCTGGGGAGGACCTTCAGAGTTGGTGGTAGCAACATTGCGGGGAGGGCCTTCGCAACTGCTAATTCCACTCCCATAATATGGTAATGTGAGGGCAGGGTTTTGAGCCTTCGATATGTGCATAGCGGTATTTGGAACCTCAGCTTCCAGCAGAGCGGGGTCATGAACCCACTTTTTATTTTCTGGCTACCTTCAGTGCATTCAAGGGGCTTTCTTGCGGGAAGTGGGGACTGTCTGCTGTTGATAACAGCCTTCACCTTTGGGTCCCTTTCTAATTGGTTCCTGTGATGCATTCGGGATATGATGACCAACATCTTGACTTTTAGTAGGGATATATGCCTACTCTAGTGAATCCATCATGATGGATGGTTGTCTCCCAGTTGGAATGAGTGAAGCTGCTCGATCCAGTTTCCCTTGTATCATGGAATATGGTCGACGAAACTCCTGGGCAGAAGTAGGGATGCAGATCTGCTCTGAGGCAGCTATCTCATCTCTTAGATGAGTTGCCTCAATTAGGGAGACGAGCTCACGGGCCCGAGTCCTTGTTGTTTCCACATATGCAATTAAATTATGGAATGTCTATAAGATATGATCTGGGATTGATACCTGCTCCTCCATCATTTCCTGGATATGCAGAGAGTTATCCTTGGTTGGAATGGGTATAAAGGCCCATTCTGGTATCGAAGTAGGAATATCCTACTCCGGTCCTCCAGTGGTCAATGTGTATTGACAATTATCCTGTGTTGGGGTAGGTGAATGAATTTGCCTATGTGTCGGGATATGCTGGTTTATCTCTCCATTTTCCGCCACATCGGGATGGTGGAATTTACTTGCATCTGTAGGGATCTAGCCCTATATATGTTGGTTTCCCACCGTATCGAGTCGGTGGCCTTTGCCGGTAGGGAGACGTGCCTGCCTATTAATTTCCGGCACATCTGGATGGCAGGATTTCTTGATCGCCACCATATCGGGATGATATGCGTTAGGAGCATTTTCTAGGAACTGGTCCTACAGGCACTGGGTCGCCACCATGTCTTGTTGGTGGGCCTCATGACCCTGGGTAGGGAAAGGTGAATGTCGGTTAGGTGTCATCCTGGGTGAGTGACGGTCTTGATGGAGCTCGGCGGGGATGCGTGCATTCTCGTATGATGCCTCTATGTCTAGATGGAAAACTTTGGAGGAGCGGACAGGTGTATGTGCCTGCTCGTGATACGTCTCAGTGACTGGGAAGCGGAGCTCCTCCTCAGGGACAAGGGTGATGACCGGTCCATGGTTGTACGTTTTTCACCCTCGTCGGGCTGTCTGAGGGGCTGAAGCTCGGGGAGCGTGGGCCTGGATCCTCAGGGCGAAATCCTCCTTAGCATGAGGATATTGAGTCGCGGCATAACTACGATGATGCCTTCCAGCGGGGGACTTAGAGAGGAACACTCGTTCATCGAGGATGAAGTCCTCAAGGTCGACCTCATCCACCTCCCTAAGATAATAGAGGTATGTGTTGTCTCTTTTTAGGGATAGACTCACGAAACAGATTGAGATAGCGACTAGAGTCGCTTGGATCTACTTTCGTTGCCACGGCTGGGTAGGCGACCATTGGGTCTTGGCAGATTGGAGGGAATGCATGGCTGCCTCCACCATCGGGAGAGTACCATTCAAATGGTACCTTGTATCAAAACATCTGAAACCCTGCGTTGAAGACGTTGAGTAGGTGACGGGGTCCTTCATTGGTGAGGATGTCTGGTCATTGCATTGCTTGAGGCACACACCCACAAGTTCCTCCCTGATGCCCTCAGATCGAAGGGAGTTCTTAGTGGTACTTGTAAAATATTTTAACAAATACAAACAAAAAACCCATCAAAGCTGTATCTCATGATCCCATGTGAAATTAATGACCTTTCTTGGCCCTCCTTGTGAGTATAATGGGGCACAGAGTGAGGTTAGGTTAAATCCATCATGCTTGGTTAAAGATTCACGTCGGTTTCACCATTTTTTTGATTCGCAACAAATCGGATGGAGTGGACCAACACGCCTTACTGTCGATCTTGCGGAGGGCTCAGCTAAGCTCAATCGATTGGATCAGGTATATTAGTATTCATTTCAAAATACCAAATGGTTCCATATCCAATGATACATGGACCTGCTTTCTAAAGGCAGGCGTTCGCTGGGTGATTTGTCCAGCGATGCTTAAGAACTCACATTGGTCGAGAGGATGGGAAGTCGGGCTCATCGCACCCTTTTAGGGGGGAATTATTGCCTGTTCCAGGACTCTCCTATAGATTTAAGACGTATTCATATGTTCACAAAGCTTTGGTTTATACCCAATCATAGTATCCATGGATTACTCCTGGTTGGAAATGGTCATATAAACGCAGGGATTCAGAATCATTTAGGACTGAGGTATACCATCCATCATTGGATTAATGACTTCAAGGAGTTTGGACACATTGAGATGACACTAGTTTGAAGCCTCATAACTGGGCGCTCTAGAGTTTATTTTCATCCAGGGGGGACAGATAATGACATGGGCATTTGGATCGAACTCGTGATACGGGTTTCCTACATATCCTCGTGAGAGGAATCAGAATCCACATAGTTCAGTAGTGAATTTTAACGTCATGTGGGACGAAGGATCGGGGCTTACACTCTGAGGTGGCCCAATGAGATGGTGGATGGGGCTTACGCTCTAAGGTAGCCCTTAGAGTTGGTGAACCGACGTGAAGGGGTTGGAACGACCTGGTGGTTGGATTCAACCTCTTGGAGGCTTCCTATGTACCATGCATTGACATGGATCAATGTTCTTGTACTTCACTGTAGGTTGGGGTCAAGGTCGGTGCTTACTCTATGCCCATGTGAGTCTTTCTCGGTGTGAGAAACAAGAGGCTGTAGAGACCTGACTATCAGGTCATGAAATGTGCGTCCATGTGAAGTGGAGTGGGGCTTATTCATTGAGCAGACCAGTGAAATGGAGATTGGGACTTACTCTAGGATGGAGGCCCGATGGTGACAAAGCCCAGCGGGAGAGGGAATGGGAAACGAAAACCCCGATGTCCATCTTCCCTATTGGTCCATGGAACCGCGGAAGTATGGAGGTGCATGGTTGCTACCTTCTACAAGAAAGGACAGGGGATTACACCAAGGAGGTTGCCCTATCCCTCTCAGAAGATGGGAGAATTACTCACCGCTGGCGTCGAAAGGAAACGCAAGCGGGGTCCCCCACTCCTGGAAAGTGGAGAGGCATAATGGGGACTCCCAGGCTCAGACCATGCACTACCATGGGTATGTGAACACAAGAATGTTTTGGGAACCCGGTCAAGGGCCGGAGAAACCCCTTTTCCCTCGCCTACCGTGGCATTGTGAACTCAAAATAGTGGCTAGAGAAGTTGTCTGCATACTAGGGTGGTGCGCAGACTGATAGGCATCTTGTGTACCAGGGTGGTACGCGGCTTTGGGTTCGGCCCGCATACCAGGTTGGTATGCGGTGGAGTCCACGTGAGTAATAGTGTCCAGGGGCGATGCCGGTCAGGGGTTCGTCAGTCTGGGCTTCCCCCTGGTAGTAGGGTGCTACGCAGTACGTCTGATCGAAAAAGGGGAATTGACTCCCTAGTTCGTGGGGAGTACATCCACAGAGGGGCCATGACTCGTAGTCTTATTTTTATTTTTATTTTATGTTCGTGGTTCACCAATTTGTTATGCGTTTTCAGTTCCTTATTAATTTGTTTCCAGTTTCATAACTATTCTAGTTCGCAAATTGGAACATCGTTGTTTGCGAAATCCTAAGCTCCTTCCATCGAAATCCCTCCACCCGAATCATATTGATCCCTTTCTTCTCCCCCTCTATGACCTTTTATAGATTTGGTAAAGAGATGTATCTGTGGTCATGCGGCACCTTTTGCGGATTCCCATGACCGGAAACCCAGTTTATAGATGACTTGGTCAATCCGCATCTCGCAGGGTCATTAAATGCACCTTCCCCGTGAACCAAACTAGTTTTGGGAGTGCTTCACAGCAGCGCAGGGCTCTATCTTTGTTCTGCGAATGAATAAGTACACGGTCCGGGCCCGTTGACGTGGTTCACAGCTGGGGCGGTTTGTGATGGTGGACCGGCCTGGCGCTCGTTCTACTTCACACCCGCGGAGGGTCCCCGCCTCTCTTCTGTGAACAATAGAAGTCCGCAAAGGGGGCGGCATACTAATCTGGCCGCGTACCATCAACATTGTACCGGTACGAGGACTTGTTTATCTTTTTCCAACCTTTGAATATTCTTCGCATTTTTTTCCCAATTCCTCGAGGGAAATTGGGTAGAATATTCTCTTGAATTAAGGGGATTCCCATTCTCCTTTGCATATTTTTCAGGACCCTACAGGATTTTACTCCTCTATCGATGATACAAAACATTTCATTATGGTCTCTGATGAAAGAATGTTGTCTGCATTGGGACCACAACGAAATGATCATGGTGTCCCAATGAATGGATCAACCTCAGTTGAATTTTCATCTAACCTTTCATTGGGTTTGGTTGATAAAAGAAAAATTTAATACATTTGGTTTGTGGGATCTGGAACATAAATTACTTGTAAATCCTTTGATGTCATTATAAACAGTTTATCTTTTTATCATTCCTTACCAAAATAATTGTTCATGAATCCCAATTCATCTATTTTAATAGTAGTCCTATTATCCGCCTACATTCATTGAAAAATTTACAATTGGGATGTTATATATTCCAACTCCCATATTATTTTTATGATGACAATGTATGACATATTGTTATAAATTGGATTTCTTTATATAGTACAAAAACATTCATTTCATCATCCATGAGTGTGACTCTACTATTTTTCATGGTACTATATTCATCATGATCATTTTTATAGAACATATAACCATTAAATATATAACCATTTTAAGTTAACACATACACACTTGGTCCTCCGACTAGAAATCAAAGTCTTTCTGAAATTGAATCTAGATTTTAATCTAAATCCTAAAAAATATGGTCCCAAAACCATCCTATAAATTGTTGATTATGTGTATTTGATATCCATATTTCATCCCTTGATGGATTCAAATTCCTAAGATTTTATTTTGGGGTTTCAACATATGGTAAAACCTTCAATGTGTTTTGAAAAACGTAAAGGTGGGATTTATCATGATATGTAATATCGATTGTGACAACATCTATTCCAGAAATTCCATCACCCACAAGCACCCAATGTGAAGAGGGTTTGGTAGACAAATTCTTTCCACAATATAATTGTATTCAGTAATGAATTAAATGGATTCCTCAAAAATATACTACTATGTATTATTACCATATGTCAAACTTCTATTTTTTACATACCCTTTCAAGGTATTCATATACCATTCTATTAGGTACATCTATCTATAGTGTACAGTACCACATAGTCAAATCTTTCTCACAAAGTGTAGCATCAAATGAACCATCATATAAATTAATGTTGGCTGGTAGATCTTTTCCAATTCACATAATATGAGGGAAATTTATCTTTCCATTGTCGTAAATTTCACCGGGTCTATAACATTATTGGATATAACATTGAATAAGAAACAAATATTGGTTAATGTATGACCGAAATTCTAGGGAAATTTCAATGTAAAGCTATAGGCATTAGATGTTGGATCAAAACATGGCATTCATGTGATTTAAAACCCTTTAACTTAAAAGAATTCATTGGTATAATATTCTTGATATTCGATGTATACCCTTATGGAACCTTTAAGTCATTCAAGATGATGAAAAACGGATATCTATCTTTCTAAGAATGTGTGTATGAAAATGGAGGAGGAAAAATTCGTATCTCACCCTTCACTGGCGCCAACACATCTCCTATTACCATGTCAACAACGTCCAACCTATCCTTAATTTAATCCTTTGTCTTTCCAGGTGCATTTAGCAATGTGTTGATGATACCATCACATACATTTTTTTAAACTAAATAAAATCAATAAAATGTATGACGTATTTATAATTCATGTATCATAAATCAAAAAAAAACAGATCTCTTTATACATCTTGTTTTTACGTTTTATTGAGGATAGATTACTGAAAGTTGTGTCCACATCATTTACTTCATCAAACAGTTGATCACCTATTAGTGGGCATGGTGATGTACAGTCTTGGGAACATCCATTAAATGATTTCATACAAGGTTGGTACATATTTCATCAAGGTAGAAATATACAATGTCCTATGAACATAGTTTTAGATGAATGTTTCAACCTAATTGATTGTGTACCTTGTTCGCAGATGGGACACCCTTGCGTTCCTTTAATGTTATATCCTAAAAAGGTTCCATATGTAGTAAAGTAATTTATCATCCATACAAAATGTCACTCAATGAGAAATATTCATTTCTTTAAGCATCATACAACATAATATCTGAATCCCACAAGAATTTCAAATACTCAATCAATAGAGAAAAATAAACATCAATATCATTACCCGTTTGTTTTGGTCCTGATATAATAATATATAACATGATGTATTTTCCTTTTATGTATAACAATAGTGGGAAGTTATATTTTTCCAACATAATCGGTTGTGTACTGTTAGTTCTACTTTGAAAACTAAATGTATTCACTCCATTTGTAGATAATGCATGAAAGAGGTTTCTCAGTTCATTTCTAAATTTTGGATACTCATTATCAATTCTCTTCAAATAATGAGATTTTTACAGGTGACTTTGTTTCCCATCATTATTTATTTTGTCTTTATGCCACACTAATTTCCTTAAAGTCACCTCAATTCCATATATGTGACTAAACCTTGGAATGATTGGAATGTACCATTCAACTTATGTAGGACTAGATTTATCTTTCTTGTATCGATAAGCAGCACACATTGTGAATTCTATAAGTGATTTTTGGTCCTAGTTAAATAGTATAAAGTCATTTGGGAAGGCATGTTTTATATCAAAGATCATACCCATTGAGTGAAGAATTTGGTTGGAATATTATGTTTGGATTAGGAGATGAATATCTTTTTGGAGCTTGACATTCAATAAAGATAGTAATTCCATAAAATTGGCATCATTCCATCTATTTCCTGCATTCCAATTATACAGATTTCATAGGGATGACAAAAAAATATATGTAGTGAAACCACCATACAATGGAATATTTGCATAACTCTTTAAATGCTCAAACAAATCTGGTAAATCAAAAAATTCATATTCATATTTTATTGTCATTTACTCAATATGATACTTCATCATCGTTCACATCTATAATAACATCCTCTATATTGTCTTCTTCATTTTCCACAATTTTCATCATAATAGATGATCAATAAAACATAGTTTTATCCCAACCACTAGCTATATTCACTTTTTATTCATGTTTATTCTAACATTTATAACATCGATCTATTCCATGATAGGACATGTGTTCATCCAACTCCTCTGGACTAACATATCTGGAATAACAACAATGTAAGCAAAGGAAAGGGATTTGATAAGGGTCATATAAAGGATATTTTTCAAACTTGATGAACTCTTTAAAACTATCTTCATACACTTTTTCTATACTATTGGAATACATCATTATTTATTCATATATATCCTACTTGATTCGGATATATTAATATTTCAAAAAATAAATAAACACAATGGGCATTTCAATTATGGAGATCTCAACATTTTAATGATTTTTATTATTTCATTTAGTTTCCTGGGACTCATAACCTTAGAAGCAAAAACCAAATTACATTGAAATATAATTATGAAATCACACTGGAAATTAAATTAAAAAAAATAAACCATTTACAAAAATTCTATATTAAATTAACACACCCATTTAAATATTAAACCAGCATTACATACACTTTCAAGACATTAACATCCCTTTATGAATGTCAATCGGGTGAGTTGAAAAACACTTGGAGGAAAACCTAAGTCCATGCCATGTGTTTAAATCATTTTAAAGCTATTTAAAACCAAATTTGGTATGTTGAAGACATATAAATATTTAAGAAACATTTCAAAACACTTATGTCATTTTAAAAGAGTGACATAGTCATTTTCACAAAGATATAAATCCCAATATATGCACTTTATAAAGGATACATGTATAAAAATTATCTAACATTTTATAAAATTTAAATCTATAAAAGGGTTATCATGTATCTCATGAATAAATAGTATTAATCCTATATTTAACTCCTGTAATACTACTGAGGAGTGAATACGTAATAGATAAAGACATAAGTGTCACTTGAACATAAAGTCATATCTATTCAAAGAAGAAAACCATCTTCCACATGATGCTTGAATCATGAACTACCTAAGATTAATCCTTCCAATAAATTACATTAAAAAAATCCCCTTATTAAGGATATACATTAGTTCAATGTTAAAGGACTATAGGTACTCAAACATTCTCCGATATCAATGGTTAGTTTCACCTTTGTATTTAATATATGTCAAACTATTTTTAGTGTATTCCAAAAATATCATTCCCTAAAGATAATAAAAGTAATAACTCATGGAAAGAAAATCTATTTCAAATTTGTTGGAAAGGATTTTGTAATTTTCTCTTTTGTATTATTAACGTTCTGGACCCATAAGCAACCACATGATCATCCTGGATTGGAACTGGTCAAATCCTAACTCCTTATACATCAAAATATAATCCATAATCTTTACCAAGCTCATTATTGGTTAAGATTGCTGTTTTTGTTTCAATCTCCAATTAAGATCTTATAATGATCTCTCAAAAACATCTATATGTAAAGAAACCATTCCACATTCTTAGTTAAGGCTTTCTAAGCTCTTTCAATTAGGAATAATCCTGGATGTAACTATGGTACTAACTAGAAATTCCCAAACTCTTCCATAGTGTCGGAATGAGACATTTACTAGTCTCAAATATCATTAGGCTTGGTCTTAAATACTTTCATGTATAATAGAGGCTTCCCATATATAGAGTTGGGTTTTTAGGTGGTGCATCGATAGAAACACCATAACTAGGGAATCAAGTAGTCATCTGGATTAATCATCACCATGAACTGGCCTGAGAAATTATCTTGGTTATAGGATGCTTCATCAGGGAGGTGAACCATATAGATTTTCCTATCCTCAGTTATAACCTTATATACCTATAAGAAGGAAGTCCTATTCCAAATACTTGTTACCATATTTATGACTCTATACAAAAATTTACATTGTTGACAAATGATTAGGTTGGGCTTTGAGTTGGTATCTATGCCCAAGAGGTGTTTTCGGCATGGACTGGGGTTGTCCCTTCAAGGTTAACCAAAAACAAACATATTTTGAAAGGATATTAGGTTACATGAGTTATGTGAATTGTTCTAGGTATCATAGTATTTATTTCTCATCAATAGGAAATTCATCTCAAAGCCTAATCAGTAAGTTGATCATGTACATGAACATGTTCCACATGGTGCCTGATGTGGTCAGGCTAATCCTCCAAGAATAGTTTCATCATTATTTCATTAAATTGTTCCCCATTTTTCTTCCTATATCCATTACTCCACTTCTTCCTTAGTATTTTCTTCACATACCTCCACTATCATATTTTTTAGTGTCCTATTTTTCATTATTCCACTACTTCAAATCTTAGACAGAAACTGTTTCATGGGTTGGGGTGGGTTGGATAGTGGATGATTGTATATTACTAGATGGATTATTTCATTTGGATTATAACTAATATTGTTTACTAGACATGGATATAATGATATCTATAATATACTCCTCCAACATGAACATGGATATTGATGATTATGGGTGACATTATGATGAGATGTGGGTGAAATCATAGTAACCCATCCTCAAAATAGATGAAATAGTTCACAACTACCACAAGAGTGTACAATGATTCATGAGGGTTGGTTCCTATAACATAATGCATTGGTTTAATATGTGGGTAATAATTTTCCAACAGTAAATAAATTAATTAGCTATAATAAAAAGATCCTTTGAACTTACATGAAACATTCATGTGCCATAAATTCTTGAGAAAAATAAACAATACATTACTCTATAATTGAATAAAAATATAAAGGAAACACCAATATCAATATTTGAATACAGTCAATAACAATAAACCATATCCATATGTAAACAGATGAAACAAAACAAGTGAAACAACACTGAAAAACATAGCTTAAAATGGATGGGTTATATTCTATGACACGATCTCCAACCAAAAATGGCCTCCATTTTCAAAATCACCTAACAAACAAACCAATTATAGTACCACTAAACCTTAGTTGGTCCAAAAAAATCCAATATCTAACTACATAACTATTGAACTGAAAATGTACTTAGTTGATAACAAGAATACTCACAGTCATAGCACCTGAGGAGATGGGTTCATGGTAGGGGTGGGTTCGTAGAGAATGAGGGTGTCATAGTGGAGGTGGGGTACGAGGAGGGGGGGATTCACGGTGGAAGGATTTAGCAGAAGAGGGGTAGGATGAGGGCTTTGTGATGATGGCAGTAGAGGAGGAAGATTCGGCGGCTGAGGACAATGAGAAGGCATGAGAGGAGGAGAATGAGAAGGGATTTGCAACGATGCCGGTAGGGGAGGTGTAAGAGGGCTTCATAGTGGTAGTAGAAGTGGAGGATGAGTTGGCAGGCGAGGAATATGATGAGGGGGGATTCACGAAAATGGATGAGGGATTTGCGGTTGTGGTGGATAAGGAATAGGAGGAGGAGTCAGTGACCAAGGATGACGTGGAGGAGGAGGAGGTAGAGGAGGAGTTGGTGGTTATGTTAGGGTTCAGATTCCACAAGAGTTGAGTCGTGTGATAAGAGGATACTATTGGGTTTTTTTATAAGTGGGAAAACCATTTATCAACGCTTACTAAAAATTTCTAATAAAGGTGTGGTTTATCACTGCTAAAATAGAAAGAAATTATAAAGGCCTATCATTATCAGTGCTAAAAAGGAAATGATAAAAATATAATTATAATTTTTTTAAATTTTTTTTTATATATTTATAAATTATATGTATAATAATTATATATTTATTTTTTATAATAATAACTATACATAAATATATATTTATTTATATTTAAATATTTAATAAATAAATAGATAAATATTTATTTATTTTATAAACTTTTAATAAATATATTTCTTTTATTCATAATTATATATAATTAATATCTTTTTTATAATTTTACAATTATTCAAATATATCTATATTTTTTTCAAATTATATTTTCATATATCTATTATACTTTTATAATTACTTAATAGGTTTAAATTTATATATATTTATTTTAAATATATATTTATTACCTATTTATTATAAATATATACTTATTACATATATATTATCATTATAGTCATAAATATAAACAATTGTATAATTATGTATATTTAAATACTTATGAAACTGAAATTGATATATTAAATAAATATACTTTTTATAATTTCATAAGTATTTAAATATATATATATATATATATATGTGTGACTACAAATAAATAAATAAATATTTATAATTATATTTATAAATATTATAAATATATTTATTATTAATATTTTTTTATATTATGAAAATTATTTAAAGATAAATTCATATTTGTTTAAATAATTTTGAAATAATAAAAAATATATTTAATTAATATATTTATTTTAATTTCATAATTATTTATATATATGCATATATATTTAAATTTATTACTATATATAATTAATATATTTATTTTTATTTAATAAGTATTTAAATATTTAAATATTTATTCATATTTATGAATACAAATAAATATATATTTATATGTAACTATAATTATAAATAAAATAAATATATTTATTATAATTTTACAATTTTTTACATATATATAATAATTTTAATTATAATAATAAAATATATTTATATATGTATAAATATTTTTATATTTTTATAAACATATTTCTATAATTATATATATTTATATAATTATTATTATTATTAACATATTTATTATAATTTTCTAATTATTTAAATATACCTATATTAATAATTATAATTATAAATAAATATAATTATAAATATATGTATATAATTATAGATATATTTATATGTATATATATGTATAATAATAAATATATATATATTTATAAAATTATAATAAATGTATTTATTGTAATTTTATAAAGTGTATATATAGTTATAAATATAATAATTATATTTATCATTTAAAAAATTCAATAAATATATGTAAATATATATAATTAAAATTATAAATAAATATGTTTAAATTATATATATATATATATATGAATATAAATTTTATAAAAATATTTATCTTTTAAAAGAATTATTTTAATTTTATAATTATTAAAATATATATATATATAGTTATATATAATGATAATTATAAATATATTTTAAAAAATAGTTTTTTATATCTAAATATTTATAATTATAAATAAAATAAATATATTTATTATTTAAATATATTTTTCGTGATTTTATGTATATTTATAAGAACATAATAGCTTCACAGGAACATTAATGAATCGTATACACTGAGTAGTGTATATATCTCATAAAAATGAGTCATCATATATATAGAAAACATGAATAGTGATGAGGGAGTAATGTATAAATGAACATTCAAGATGAACACATAACATATGAACATCAATTATATTTACGCATCAATTGAAAAAATTCATTGGAAACATATATATATTTAATTATATATATATAATTATTATTATTATAAATATACACATTTAGAAAGTATTTATATATAATTACAAATATATATTTAAAAAATATTTATATATAATTGTAAATATTTATATATAATTAATAAAATTAATATTTTTATTATTTAATGAAATTTAATATATATTTGATTTATTAAAATAGATATCAATTATAAACATACTTTTATAATTCAATGTATATAAATAAACAATATTTTTGAATATAAATATAATTATTTTATATAAATATAATAATAATTTTTATTAAAAACATTTACAATCATGTTTTTAGGGTTGATAAATGGTATATTTATCTGTACTTTTTTCTACCCCTGATAAATGTCCCCCTTTTATCAGCGCTTTCTCATTATCACTGGTAAAATCTAGAGCATCGCTTGCCGAGATATGTGGTAGTGTCATTTTTCTTCAAATATAGAAGAGGAAATCACAACCAATCACATTGTTTGTGATAAAACAATCAGGAATCATCCACTCTATTTGGACTGAGTCGATGAACATCTAGTGAAAGGCGAAAAATATTTTTTAAACATGAGGAAACAATGTTATTAATATGTGATACCAGTCATGTTTTGGCCATTAGCCACTTGTTAATACATCATTCCAGTGTTTCTGGGGAAAATTGTAAGCTTGAAATCAGCCTCAACATATGCAAAAAACATCATCACCTAAAAGAAAATTTATTATCGTATGGAAAGTATCAGATTCAAGTCAAGGTAATAGAAGGATACAGATCTAGATTTACTTGGAATCTCTCCTTGATTCATGACATCCAAGGATCAAGATGAAGTAGGGATCCCATCAATGTCCATACCCTGATGAATTAATGAGGTTGCGAAATTAGATCACAGATTCCTATTCTGATGTTCATATTAGAGGATGGGGCATACATGGATTATTTCATTTCACTACACTCATAATCTTGCAATTCCATCCAAAGGTGGAATGATGCAATATCATTTCACCAGAATATATATAACTAATGAAATTTTTTCACGACCAATGATATTCTCAAAAAGAATAGACCCCGACCAACTCTCACCGACGTCAGACCATAAGAGATTTGGCTGTGGAGATACTTCTATTTCAATCATATGAGAACATCGAGCAAGCATCCTTCTTAGAGGATATCAGTGACCAAATTGTGAAACTATCATATATAACACAACATTCTTCCAAGACATATGACTTAAGTGAGAGTAAAATGATGAACCCATTCCCAAATCAGACCAGAATTCATAAAATCAAAAGAGGGGTTGTTGTGATATTAGACACAACAGTTCGAGAACAACAGCAGCCCCCAGGGATGGGGGATTTTTTAAACCACACTTGGGGTCATCCAATCAGGCTCGATGGATTTTGGATGCAGAAAAGGAATAGACCTAGCCCTCATATATGGAGGTTGATCCACCTCAACAATCCCCTCATCAATGGTAATCAATTTTCATCCGATTATGGAAGAATTTGTGAAATGAATCCTATATGTTCATCCAATAATATTATCTAATAAATTCACTAGGAACATTCACCACTAAACTATTAGGAGATTCACATGGGGTCACAGTCCACCAAAAAACTCCTAGGGAATCAACAAAAAAAGAGTAAAAGGTCACGTGGAGGGTGTAGAAGAAGGAAATATTGCAGAAATATTATTATAATTACATCAATACACTACACATCTATGAATGTCATCTACCTCATCATTGAAGACCGTCTATAATATAATACTGATGCAACATATTTTGAATAAAATTTTCATATTCATGAGACGGTCCACACCATAATGAATGCATGAGAAGTACATACCTAAAACCAGAGGATCTCCCGAAATTTGGGTAACCCCTAGAATAATAAACATCTATGTCCTCAAAAAAATTCTAATAGGGGAAATGTTAATGTCTATACCATGTCTCACCTCCCCAGCAGAGAGGGACAACCCCTTTCTCTAGTGGAAATATTTCCTCAACAAGAGGATGAAATGAGGGAGTTGAGATGTATCAATTCATAGTTACTCAGAGCTAGCCTTCTTTCTAAATATTCTCCACAATCAAACCCTCAACTCGCACTTCCATTTGGGGAACATAAGAACAGAGGGTTTTACACAAAATCTAAAGTAGATTGGGAACATCCGCTCAATGTTGGACATTATTCACAAATATATTTGGATCTAGAAACACCAAAAGAATAATTCCCTCTATTAGGGGAACAAACAGAATAGGGTTAGATACATCCTTATAGATATATCCCTATAGGCTATCCCTGATAGATTCTAACAGTTACACCACCATTGGTCCTGCCAGTCTCCACACCCATTCAAGCTCCATTTTCTAAACCTTTCTAGGTACTAGCTTAGCCAGATATTTGTCAAAATTTTTTGTGTACCTACGAGTCACTAACAACTCTATTAGAAGCTATGGAAGAATTTCATGCCTCAGTACACCCAGAAAAGAAGGCTTACCCCGAATGGGAAGATCCAAATCCTCCCCCTCCAAACTATGAGAATCCCACATTTCCAATTTTCAACATCTTGGGAGATCCAGAGTGTAATTTGATGCATTTTGTGTCTCACTGTGATCCCATGATAGGGACCCTTGATCAACATGATATAGTGAAACTGAGATTCTATATGCAATCTTTTCAAAGGCCAACCTATATATGGTATACATGTTTTCAGTCTCTATTGATCACTAGATAGGATGATATCTGTTAGATGTCCCTCTTCCAATTTATCTCAAAACTGTATAACAAGTCCATCTTCGATGTCATGAACTTTAAACTAAGGGAAATTTAAAAGGTATCAGATTCCATTACTCAGTGGAATGGATGGACATATCCCTTGAACCTACCACTCCCCCAAGTAGATTGGTTTCCTATTTATGTACGAAAACAATGTGATGTGTATCAAACACAATTTATCACTATGAAATACATATGAGGTTTTTTGAATTGGGCCTTAATTTCTCCATAGTTTGAAAACTCCCTCGCAGAGACTATATCAATGTTCTGAGTGGTTTCATCTTCTCAAGGTAAGAGAACATGAAAAGAAAAGGCTGATACAGTTACACGTAAGAAATCATCTTCACCCACTCCTACCTCAATAATTTCAC
Source organism: Viscum album (assembly GCA_963277665.1). Lineage (NCBI taxonomy): Eukaryota > Viridiplantae > Streptophyta > Magnoliopsida > Santalales > Viscaceae > Viscum > Viscum album. The sequence goes on from OY728120.1 coordinate 1,594,667,821, forward strand.
CATACCTCAGGGTTCCACATCTTGATGATCTGTAGTAACAAGTGACTTATCAATAAGATCAAATATATTAGAGGTGGAGACAGTTTGAGACAATAAAAACAAGGTGTAATCCTTTCAAAATGACCAAATCCCCAGTTACATCATCTTAATATTGAAAAAAACATAGTTCAGTATCCAAATACCAAAAAGTCCAACAAATAAGGTGATGTGGACCTCCCAAACTATTTCCTATTCCATAAAATGTCGGTGCACCCCATCCATGAGTGTTTGGTTTTCAATGACCTCCTATAAATGTTGGTGGAATCTGGGAATCTTAAATTGAAAAATTCACCAGCCCAGGTAGAAGGTGTTTCTTCTACCAATCAAGAAAAGGATGGTTAATAGAATATAGTTAAAAGAAAGAGTACTCAAAATATTGATGACTATATGGTCATAAAAACAATCAACCAGACTCATTCTATTCTCTGAGCACAATTGAAATAGTAAAATATGCCCTCATCCCCTTTTATTATAGCAAATCTAGCTTCATCCAAAGCCCAATCCTCGGAATGATAATCCCCCAAAAGGGACATGGATATAAGGATAAGGATAAATCAGAATAATATTATTTTTTTGTTTATCTCCAAAGTTATCATTGAACTTGAAGACTTCATGCCAATGATCCAAAAAATCACAGGAACAGCCCTGGAAAATGGTAAAACAAGAGTTGATCCCCTTGATGAATATAAATCAGAAGAGGAGTTGTTATTCAGTTTCATTAATGTAATTAAATTAAGCGATCCATTTTTAAATAATGAATCTTATTATGAACCTAATTTACCTACACATGATTGGGGAACTGGGGGAAGCGGTCTTCAATGTCAAGGATACATGGGAATATGTGGTCATACTAGGATCCAACACATCAACAAAACTTTTACTCAAACTATCTACATAGTCGAAACTCATGGGAAATCTCTCCAGCAAGATCAAAAGGAAAATTTGAGCTCTACCTCCATATATGATTGGGTGTACCATCAAATTTTTATATTGGATGACATATTAGATTATACTCCACTACTTCCTGGATGAATATGCTGACCCACTCATCATAATCAACCAAGAATAGGTACATTATCTACTAAAGTACATACCGAAGAGAATCTTCATTCTAGAAAGCATAGACTTTAAGGCCAAAAATATTATGTCTTGAAGAAATTATACCATGTTCTAGATATGTTATCAATCCAATATTCTCTAAGTCTATCAAAAGATCTCCAGGAAGCACTCATAGAGGCATTGCCAAGTACTCAGAAATTTGAACTTGAGGTTGTTGCAGCTGAAGTACAGCTTGTGGAGAATCATCTTGTGGAATACCATGGGGTTATCTTCTTCCCCAACATGGATGAGAATTCTATCATATAATTACATGTTAGAAAATTTTATATATCTTTAATGTTAAAAAACATTGATATCTAATGAGCCTTCATTGATAATGGATTAGGAGTCAACCATATCCCAGTCTGAATAGTTCGTTAACTATATCTCAATTAATCTCACATATCTCCCACTAATATGATGTTAATAGGTTATGGAAATAATTTTCAAGATCAACTAGTTGATATCACACTCAGAACGTAGTTTAGAGATCTTATGTCCCAATAAAGGTTCATGGTTGTTTGGTTGGACACAACATTCAATGTTCTTTTTGGAATACCATGGATCCATCATCATGAAACTGTTCCTTCATCATACCACCAATGTCTCAAATAATATATCAATGTTCAAATTGGTACATTTTATTGTGAAAGTGACCCATTTAAATCCCATAAAACACAATACATTGATGCAGGATTCTATCACAATAGGGGGAATCAATCAATGGATAATGATTTACCTTGGATCAATGATCCAAATGAATTGGATTTTACCCTAGATTACCCTTACAAGAAACTTGGTTCATATTATGTACAACCTATCAATCAAATTGAAAGAGTGAGATATAATTCCCTATTTCATTCAATAGTTTCTATAATGTCAATCACAACAGTTGATCACAATGGATTTGAAGAAGTTATCAACTCTCCGAGTGATGATGAAAGATCAAATGAAAATGTATTCATTTAATCCCCTAAGCTCCAAAAAATATATGTTACACCATCTACTTTGGAAGAAGAAAATTTTACAATAGGAGAAACTGAAGAGACTAAATTCCATTCCCTCATTTCCGCATCATGACTCTAAGAAGGAATCATTCCCAAAAGTGAGCCCAAAATGATTACCTCATCCTCTGGATATACAAATTTATACTCTCTTATTCCCTCCAAGGAACATGTTCTATCATCTCCTCCCTAGGAAGAAGAACATGCCATGGTGTTTGAGGAAGATTAATAAGATGAAGATCTTAGTGAAACCCCTCCCACATTTGAGGAAGGCGTCTCCACCACTGTGTATGAATTCACATAAATAAATATGGTCATAAAATAATGTCTATGACCTAATCTAATTAGTGTGTCCATGACTCCCAAATAATATAAGGTATACACCTCATTCCTCAAGTATCACTAGGATGTGTTTTCCTAGAACAAAATAGAGACTCTAGGCCTTGACCCCAATGTGTCCACCCATCACTTGGGTTTCTCATAAGATCACCAGAGATACAAGAAAGAATCATAGAGGATGCACCTGACCCACACCTCCAAGATCAAGGATCAAGTGAAGAAAACATTAGGGATCATTTTATATGAGAGGTATACTACAAAAAATGGCTTTCCAACATTGTCCCTAGGAAAAATAAATATGGGAAAATCAAATATTTCATTGATTTCAAAGATCCCTTATAGTATTCTCCCAAATAATATTTTATGGTTCTAATCACAAAACTCATGATCGATCCAATGTCTAGGAATTGGAAGACATCCTTACTGAGCAAACATCAACAAAAGATATGTCATTAAATAGAAAACTACCTGATGAATAAATCATCTCTATTTAGTACAACCCTTGATAATGGGAAATATATTTTTATGGATCTTCTTGGATTTCAAGAAGGAAGAGAATTTAAGAAACTAATCTCAACAATGTTAGGTTGGGGATTGTTCTTATAACCCTAGAGAAGGTAGTGTCTACGCACTCCATCCTGTTATTAAATGGTCGTACCAATAATGAGTTAGAATATTAGGCTCTCATCACAGGACCAGAAGTGGAACTTCAAATACCAGTGAACCACATGGAGGTGAAAGGTTCTTCAAAGATAGTAATCAAGCTGATCAACTTTGATTACACCATCAGTTAGGAGGATCAAATTTAGTATTATGATTATTTTCAAGGGTTAATGAAAAAATTACCCATAAATCCAACATTGACTCATGTTCCATGATTATATAATTTCTAGGTAGATGCATGGGAAAATGTAGCTATAGATTTGGTAGATCCACATTGGGGTAAAATAGTCATTAGTTTTTTACATCACCAAATCCTCTGACCTTTTGATCAGATCAGAAAAGAAGAAGTCATTGAAATTCATCCCATCCTTAAGCCATATTTCCCTAGCATGGGATGGATGATTACCATAATATACTACCTTCAAGATGGGGTTTTCCCACTGGATATATTGGAAGAGATTAGATCTAGTGAAATGAATCCAATTTCATTATTTATAATATCTCAAATCACTAGAATGTCCTCTAAAAATGAGGCTTTAATGGAGTCCTTCACATATGTTTTGTTCAATATGAGACTTTGACTGTTATGGAAGAAGTACATGTAGGAACTTGTGGTGATCTCTAATCAGGGTATAAACTTTTTGATCCAATCCAAATGCTTGGATAGTTATGGCATTTGATGATATAGGATTTCATAGATTACCCTAAGAAAATTAATTCATATCAAGTAAATTTGAACTTTATTCACTAATACATAGATTTGATGTATATAGCCATGTACCCTTGGACATTTTCCACTTAGGGAATATAGTTTTTAGACTATATCCTTCAGCTATGGATATGCAGTTAAAATACATCCTTAATACTATATATTTCATCTCCATGTGGCCTTAGGAAATACCCCTCAAATATGTTATATCCAAAAGAATTGTTATCATGTCGCATGCTAAAATAATCACTAGATTTGGTGTCCCTCATACCATATTGATGGAAAATGACACCAATTTCGGTTCTGCTGAGGTAGAAAATATATATCCTGAGTATAATATCAAATCCAACCATTCATCCCGCTATCATGCAGTGGTCTATGGTTAGATAAAGGATTTTAACAAAAACCTATTGATCATACAATAGATGATGGTTGATAAAGATAATAAATCATGTCCTAAAAAAGATCTTTCATGCATTATGGTCTTATCAGATTACCACCCATACATCAACACGAGCAACCCAATAATCATTAGTTTATATAATAGAAGTAGTATTTCCCATTGAGGTTAGGATTTCATCACATTTTATTTCCATTTGTGATTGACTATCTGTAGATGAATAGTCTCTAAAAGTATTGGATGAATTGGAGTAACTGGATGAAAAGAGATTTTATACCTTTCATCACCTGGATATATATAAGAACCAGGTAGGAGAGGCCTTTAACAATAAATTCCTCCTTCATTCATTCCTCCAAGGAGAGTTTTTTTGCACCTTAAGACTCCAATGATACACAGAATGAATCCATTAAAGTATGAGGCAATGTAGGACATACCTTACTCTATATATAAGATACACTCTGAGAGAGAATATCCATTGATCTCAATGGATGGAGAACTCATTGCGGCCTTAACCAATAAAAGGTTCTAAAAGAAGTATTTTGTGTAACCACAGAGGTTTCAACCTAGTTTCATGATGTAAACCTGCGTAACAACCATCATCTTCATCGTAGGACATTAAATTGCATGGAATCCTACATCCAAGATACAAGAAATTAAATGTCATAGTGGGTCCTTCTTGCAAGACTTTAATATGAATGACACAATGTCCTTGTCACATGAAAATAAATAGCAAGACACCTATATTCCTTACCACATGACATTAAATCAAATATTTTATGTCTATTTCATTTGAATTTAATAAACCAACAGAGTACTATGAAACAAAATATCCCTTATGGTACCTTAAAAATGGTCCCCTTTTCATGGGTCTAAGTCCCAACATTTTCATGTCCTCATATTATGATGAAAAACTACATGATCCATCCAAGAACTATGTGTGGATTGAATCTAACTCTAGTAAGATACATAGTGATGCCCAGATCTCCAATATTGGGTCCAACTACATCCAAAAAGTATATTTCTTCCTTCCCTGTGTATAAACTAGATCTGCATAGGAAAAAATTTAAAAAAGGTAGGGTTTAATTCTCATTACAATGAATCGTGTTCTATGAACATTAATTAAATTTAAAAATATTTAAATCAACATTCCTCATGTAATAACTAGTTACAGTGGGGAACCTTCATCAAGAACAACATGTGTCTTTATTTTCATTCCAATGAGGTTTGTAGTGATTCCTGGATCTCTAATCCTCGGTCTAGTTATGATTTTGGTAAAGTAAAACCCCCTCCATTTTTCTTTTTCACAAATCATACCTACACATGGAACCTTTCCAAGAGATATGGATTAATAATAATTATAATTCGATACATGGTGATACCTAGAATTCGAGATTTAGGGCCGACCATCAATCTAGAAATTATCAAAGCCCGTTTTCCCACATCAAAGCCCAATTTATGTGGGGAAAATTGAATATAATTACATGTGATTTTATTATCACCTATATGAGATACATAGTGATTCCCAGACATTCACCGAAGGGACTAACTACAATATTCTCATCAATTAACATTGGTACATTTTTATCTGTACCTGATGATGTAAAACTGGAAGGAATTCCATGAAACATGTATGGATTGATTCTAACTCTATTGAGATATGTAGTGAAGCCCGGATCCCTTATATCGGGTCAAGATGAAATTAAAACCCCTTATTCACAAATCAGAATTGCATGGTAACCTTATCAAGAACTACATATGGATTGATTCTCATCCCATCAAGATCTATAGTGATGCTAAGATCCTATATCCTAGATCATTCACCACATAATTAACATTCCCATATCCTTCACTTATGTTTCACTAGAACTATAAAAGAAACCTTCATCACACCTAGTTTCTCACATAGAGGATAGATCACATGTGCTTAGGATTTTGGAAAATGATTTCCCCATAAGAGTAAAGTGTATCTTTTTACATTGGTATTATCATGGTCCTGGAAGCAAGACCTTAATTGGAACACATGATGTCCCCATCATAAAATTATAAACTACATGATTTTTCATCAACTATGTATGTAATGATTCTTTACCTAGAAATATACCTAGTGATGTCCATGTCCTACACCTTAGCCCATCCATGATTTTCATTTTCACATCGAAGTCACTAACATCCATACTGCATGAAGATAAACTACATCTCCCTTCAAAAATTACATGTGTCTTGATTATCACCATTTTGGAATATGTAGTGATTTCTAGATCTTCAATCCTAGGAACAACCACATTATAACATGGAAAATCCTCCACTCTCCTGTGTATGAGTCATATATTCATGAGGATATCTAATAAGAGTTACCAAGTTATTCATGAACCCATATCTATTAGAACTATATATGGGTTGATTCTCATCTTGTTGAGATACACAATGAAGGATAGGCCTTAAAAAATAGTCCCAAACATAGAGTAATGGATAATTCCCCCTATCCTCTATAAAATAAAAAATATGTGCAGGATGTTTTATTTTGTGTCCTCTCCTAAAATATCCCATAATGGAAACATTATATATCCTCCTTATACTTGTGAGTCATGTATATGTAAGGAACTCCAAAATCATGGCCAATATTTGTCAAAAAAATTCCATTATATAATGGAAAATACCCATTTCACATTTCACACTCCTAATCATGAATACATTCAGATCATTATAATCTTTCCTTGGATTTTTGTGGCAGAATTTAAGATACGCAAGAGCTCCTTTTCCTTACTATGTGGTACATTCCTCCATTGGCCTTGAATAAATTTCCCCCATAACAATATTGTCAGCTAATGGATGCTACTGTTTGGTTATATTGTATGTTCCCTTGTTGAATTTTAAAAAAAACAAACCTCATAACAGTTTTTTTCAAATAGTGGTAATTTATCTCTTTGGAGAAGGCTTTACTATCCTTTTAACCTATTGACAACAATATTCTATAACATGAAATTCAAAATCAATGGTCATCCTATGCAAATTTTTTCCATGCCCTTTCTCCCGACCTAATTGTCTCGATGACCACTGTTTACTTTTTCCCCTATCATATTTTCAGAGAATACTGAAATAATCTTGGGCCATTGGACCATGTATCATCCATTGTTTCCATAATATTATGGTCCTAGTTATATGACCTAAAACTAAAAGAACTATATATTATGTTCTTGGGTCATACCTTCAAAGAATTCCTTTTCCCCCAATTCATTACAAATCATAACATGAAATAATCCTCACATATTCACAATCTTCTCCCCAAAATTAAATATATATTCCTTGGGATATCTGAATCTCTATATAAAATAATCTACTTTTACTGATAAATGTTAAAATTACTAAGTGCTTCTTTGCCAGACCATGCAGAACGCACCCTAGCTGGCCTTTCATATGATTCCCCCATAACATTTCAATCATCCAAATAATTCCAATATTCAATATTTAGTACGTTCTGTTGTCGAAAATTCATAGAATATCCCCCATAATGGGTTTTCTTCCAGAAGTGGTAACTTCATTCTAATGAGATACCTCCTCTAACACCACATAGCTCTGTTTCCCATACAACTCTATCGACCAAAGAATCCCCAAATCACATATTACAACTTTATTTTTTAATACTTAAATATTGTAACATATTTCTGGACAAAGTAATGATAATTGGAGAATCATAAAACCTTCATTGGATGATAAAGACCTTAAATTAAAGCCCCCATATTGTCCTAACTGCATGACATTAAACTACACAACACAATTTCCATGCTGAATTTCCTTAAACATCATTATATAATTTCCTTACTACATGACATTAAAATTTACATCATAATGTCATTACAACATTACTTTAAACTAAAAAACATAATATCATCTCTATAAGACATTAAACTACACAGTTTGTGACTTAGTCGCATGACATTAAACTACATGACATACATGGGTTTAGAAGTTAGTGATGATCATGAAATACACACAATATACTTGATGGATTAAAGTATGATAACTCTATTTCCTTCCATATCTAGGACACATAAGACTCATATCTATGGCCCGAGCTTAAGGGACATTCTCCTCATAAGTTGGTCCCATTCATAGCCCCCAATTTATCATATGGGACTCCTCCTTAGGTGTAATCCCAAAATGAGCCTCCAAATCACCATGAGATAATATATCACTCAAGTTCATTTTTATAGGGAATCCAATTTAGGAATAATACCAAAATTAATCATCTCAAAGGGTTATACTCCCCTACAAGACTCGTCAAATTTTGTGGGATTTGATCCCCATCAAAATGGGATATGTAGGAAGCCTCCCTGAGGTTTACACCCAACTCTTAAATCAACCCTATTCTATTTATCCATATCCCCAATAAGGTCTAATTCAACTTGTAAACTCATATAACTTCCAGGTTCTTTGGGTTGGTTTATATAAAATTACCATTTCAATCTTTGACTAGGAACCTTACGCCAAATCATCAATACCCCATGATGTTAAACTGTATGGTTCGGTCCTTATCACATTCTATGAAAAGGTATGATGTTCCCTTTAAAGTGTCATCAAACTATGTGACTTATGATTCCTTAAAAGTATATACATTGAAATCCCCTCCATGGGTTTTATCCCAAAATCAAACAATACACATATCCATGGGTGGCGATAAACTCTGGAGTGACCTTTGTCTACCTAAATGACTACAAACTCTAGAGTTCCCGACAATGTGGCTAGAAAACCAGCATCACTGTAAAAAAAATTAAAAATGTCTAATTAGTATATGAGGGGATAACATTAATGGATAACCTTGGATACATACATATATCTTCATAAATGAATAACCTTAGATAAAAATAGATGATTCTGAATTCCAAACATTCTAATAATTGATTAATAATAATGGAATGACACACATCATAATTGGAAATTAATGATGGATTCATGAACTAGTCTGAAATCTATATCAGAGTCCCATATTAGGAAACAATTCCCCCCAAAAAAGTTTGATGATACCGACCTCCCATCCTATTGATACATGCTTTTTATTATGCATCAGAGGTAAAAACACCTAACGAGCTCTTGCCTTTGGAAAGTAGGTCCCTATGGATAGAGAATCATTGCATGCTTTTGGTTCCTCGAACAAACTCGTTGGAAACAGTTCATAAATAGTAAACCATCATAGGGCATGAAATCCATGGGAAGAAAAAAATGGTGAAAACAATGTGAATGACATAATAATACCATCCCATTAAAAATATAAAATGGATGTTCTTACTAGCCTCTGTTGGCCCATCATGTTCCCCTAATGAAGTCCCATTTCCATCATAAATAGTCTTTCATTAGGAGTAGGAGTTAAATCAAAATGTATTACCATTGAGAGTAAGTTCAATTGTAAATTCAACCCATATTTAGTATTTATTTTAATATATAACAATATTTAAATCAATATTTTACATATATTCTTCCCCATGTGCATTTAATAAATGTTATATTTTACCTCAAGATATCTCAAATATATATGTTTTAAAAATATGCACCATTTTTTCAAAATATTTCTATCATTGATTACTTTTTATGTCTCTTTGAATGTGAAATTATTGTTTTTCACCATCTCAAAATAATAATAAGTGGACAATGGTATTGGAGATATATCAAAAAAAATTGGGATATTAAAATCCATTTTTATTATCTTATAAGAGAAATCCATTGAAAAAACCCACTAATTAACCTTATATAATCTTTTTCTCCCATATGGTAGTTTATAATATGAATTCTTTTGGTCACAAATTGGAAAATCATTATTTCCATTGACACTATATCTAAAAAATATCCATAATTTGGGAAGTCATTTATACTCAAAATAATAATTTCATGATGTTGAAAATGGTCCCTTATGTAAGAATTAGACACACTAATACCTTCATCCCATAAATGTTTCAAATAATCATCTAACAGTGTCAAAAATACATCAATATCATTTCTAGTCCATTTTGTTCCAAATATCATTAAACTCAACATGATATATTTTCTCCGTATACAAAATTCTAGAGATAAGTTGAAAATTACCAATAAAACAACCCATGAACTATGTGTGCTACTTAGGATTTCATACGACATCATTCCATCTGTAGATATACCCTGAATGATATTTCTATCTTCATTTAATAATGATCGATACTATTGATACATTTTCTTCCACTATGGACAATCAGCTGGATAATATAATTTCCCATCACTAATCCTCTCATATTCATTCTATATAAATCTTATTCATCAATTGAATTTGAAATTCAATTATTCAAACAATGAATTATGTGAATAAATAAAATTTCTTTGGTAGGAGCCTCTGTATCCACAAAATCAGCCTTTGATTTTTCATTCAACTTATACTGTGAAACCCCAAATTTTGGACACTCAGAGACACATTAATATCTCATCCTATATATGATACAATAATTCTGATATTCATGTATTTTATTCTAACCAAAACAATTGAGCATAAAATATTCATCACATTATAATGTGAATCTATAAGATCATTTTATTTAGGAAGTAAGTATTTCAAAAACTATAGAATATCTACAAAACAATTCTCACTCCATCCATTTTCACCTCCAAGTTAATCAATCATAACACCATTGATAAAATCATAAATTCTGTAAAATTTGGATAAATGGTTTTGTTGTTTCACCATATAAAAGATAATTTTTTGGTGTTTTCTCAAATGTATCTACTTCAATACCAGGAATCGTTTATTCAATTTGATCAGACTTATCATCTTGAATATCAATACCATAAATAGATCACTAATTCTTTGTAGTTCCACCATTCGAAATCCAATGGGTGTAAATTAGATTAAAACCATAACAAAATAAATATTATTTGATCTCTCTTATTTTTTTACTTCTTTGTATATAAAAAGTTTAGTCATGGATAAAAAAGAATATCATTTCTTAGAAAATTTCATTACGAAAATTCCAAAAAAAAATCATCGAATCCATCCTCATATTCATCAAATGTTCACCGCATAGTAATCCATCATTGACTCATTATTATCTACAATTAATATATGAAATTGGAAATAAGTTATTATATTTTGAAATTAAATTTTCAATTTAATTTTATAAATAATAATAATAAATACAATAAAATATTTCCAAAAAATTAAATTACAATATATTTTATAAAAATACCAAACTTTTAAAAAACTTAATTACCATTAATAAATAAAGAATCATAACCATAATCTAAAAACATTCGTTTATCAATTAATAAATACCAAATAACTCAGAATAATTAAAACTACAAATACAAATAGGAGAGAAAAACTAACATCAATAGAATGTTATAATAGAAAATACAAATTAAAATACCATAGATTCAAATAAAATCATTTCAATAAACACAAATCATTAATTCATATTGGTACCAAGATGATTAAGAAGGTAGAACCAAGAGGATGAAAGCACAAGAGGCAACTAACAATGGGTTATGGTGGATGACGATGGTGGATTCAAACTGAAATATAACATGACATAAATATAAAATTTGAACAACATATACAAATGAAAATACTGAGGATGCCAATAAAACTAAAATAGTAACAACAAGAAACTTCTTATTTGAACCAAGAAAATTGAGATAGAAAAACCAATAAGAAGAACGAGAAAGTGGTAGACGATGATGGGTGACGGTGGATGATAATGTTGGATTCCAACTCAAAGATAACGACACATAAATGGAAAATTAAAATAGAAAATACAAATGAAAATTCCTCTGATGCAAGGAAAATTGAAATAATAAACACAAACCATAAATTGAAATTAGAACTGTGACAATTGAGATGGTGAAACCAATAAGAAGAAGGAGAATGCAGTGGCCAATGATAGGTGGTGCTGGATGATGGTGGGTATTCTAAAAGAAACTCACTCAAGGATATTGATTGAAGAGTGAAGAAATTTGAGGCCACATATAGAAGAATTTAAATATTTAATACCATAGAATGAATATTGAAGGGTTAGGTTTCGCCTTGTGAGAGGAAATAGAAGGGTTTCATGAAAATGAATGAAATAAAAATGACTCCTCTTGACCACTAATTAAAATTATAAAGCTTTTAAACATTATTTATTTAATAACCATTGTGAAATATATGTTTTTTTACATCAATTATTCAACAACCTACTTAAAAACTATTTTTTCTTATTGGTTCATGAATAATAAAATTAAAAATGTGGTCGGTTTATTTTACACCTTAGTTATTCAATAAATTTTTAAAAAAATCTATTTTTTCATTTCTATTATTCGAAAACTAAAGTGAAAAATAAAAACTACTTATTTACCTAATATATTATTTAATAACTAAAATGGTAAATAATTTTTTCACATCGATTAAAGATTATCAACATGAAAAATGTGTCAGGATAAATCATTTGTTGTACTAGTTCCTACAGCCTAAACCCTATACCATACAACCTAAACCTAAAACCTTAAACCCTTCCCCTTAAAAACTAAACCCTAAAACATACACCCTACTCTATAAAACCTAAACCCTAAACCCTAAACCCTCTACTCTAAACCCTAAAAACCTAAAACAACACAAATAAAACCCAAAAACACTAAAAAATATGAAAACCCCTAAAAACCCTAAATACCAAAACCCACCCAAAAATGCCTAAAAACACTTAAAAACCTAAAAAACCTAAAATAACTAATAAAACCCCAAAACCCATTAAAATTGTCATAAAAATACTCCAAAATAATAAAAAACCCTAAAACCCATAAAACCATAAAAAAATAAAAAATAACCCAGAAAAATACTAAAACACTAATAAACTATTAAAACTCGGAACAATAATGAAAATCCAATAAGACCCTACAAATACTATATATCCTGAAAATATAATTAAACCCAATGTAACCCAAGAAATACTATAAAACCATATCAAATTGAAAATAACCCAAACCCTAAAAACATTAAAAGAACAATAAAACCAAAAAAACTAAAAATTATAAAAGATATTTAACACCCCAAGTTGAACTCAAAAACCAACTTTAACCATGAGAACCCCTAAAAAACTATATAACATAAAAATATGAAAACCGTAAAAACAACTAATAATCATAAAACCCTATAATCCATAAAAAAACTTAAAACCCTAATAACACTAAAACAATAAAACCCTTCAGACTCTAGAAACACTAAACACCTTCTAAAAACAATTAAAACCCAAAAACACCCCTAAAAACTCTAAGACCATAAAAAACCATAAAACCCCAATGATACACTAAACCCCCTAAAAATCCTAAAATACAATAAAACCCAAAAACAAGTTAAAATTCTCTAAAAGAGACCAGAAAACCAAAAACCCCAAAACCAAAAAAAACCCAAAACGTCCATAAAAACAAAAATAACCACAAAAATCGATAAAAATTCTATAAACCATAAGAAACCCAAATCGCAAGAAACTATAAAACCCCCTAAAACCCTAAAACCCCTAAAAACTGTAATAAATCAGTGAAAATCCCTAAAAACTCTAAATATAACTAAATGTCCTGAAAACCATAAAAAACCTAAAAAGGCCCTAAACACCCCTACAAAAAACTCTCAAAGCCTAAAAAAGCTCTTAAAACCCCAAAACCCCTTGATAAACCTAAAACAGCCTTTAAAGACTCTAAAAACTCTAAAACTCAAAAATGTTCTGAAAGACCTAATAGACAGCAATGAACCATAAAAACAATAAACCAAAACCTAAAACATCCTAAATTTTTTTAGAATCCCTAAAAAATCTAAAACACTATCAAAAACCAGAAAGACCCTAAAAACCCATAAACACCGTAAAAACCCTAAAAGACCCTAAACCCCTAAAAATCATAAAAACCAAAAAAATCTTAAAAAACCTAAAGACCAGTAAAAATTATTAAATAACAAAAAACCCCAAAAAAACTAAAAACACAAAAAAACACTAAAACACTTAAAAACCCCCAATACTAAAACCCGCTGAAAACCATAAAAATATTTAAATTCTGAAAATCCATAAAACCCCAAAAAATGTTCTAATGTACCAAAACTCCCTATAAATCGTAAAAAATTGTAAAACACACAAAAAACTACTAAAAATCTTAAAATATAGAAAATTAAATAAAAATTCATTAAAACCACCAATAACCATAAAACCACAAAAACCCTGAAAAAACATAAAGATCCCATAAGTTCTAAAAAATGAATAACACAAAAAAATCCAAAAAAATAAAAACCTAAAGAAGCCTAAAAAATTATGAAGGAACCCAATAAACACTAAAACCCCCAAAAAACCCCAAAAACCCCAAAAACCCAAGAAAACGCAACAACCCAAACAACACCAAAAACCACCAAACACTAAATGGATCTAAAGAACTAAACCCCTAAAACCATGAAAACCATTAAATCCATAAAAACCCATAAAAGGCTCTAAATCCCTAAAAACACTAAAAGACCCCAGACATACTATAAACCCTAAAAAAACATATAAACTCTAAAAGACACAAAAATCCCTAAAATTCCCAAAATACCCTAAAACCGTAAAAACCCAAAATGGAAATAAATCATAAAATATATTAAACAACCTAAAATCCTATAAAACCCTTGAAAGACATTATGGATCCTAAAATACCATAAAATTACAAAAGGACCCTAAACCCCTAAAGATCATATATTATTATATGAACCATAAAAACACTAAAATCCCTTAAAGCCCCTCAAAATAACAAAAATACCCTAAAACACTAAAAAACTCAAAACCTATAAAAATCTCAAAAAACGCTAAACCTCATAAAAAATAAAAACCATATAATTAAAAACCACTAAAAATTGGATACATACTAAACCCCCTTAGAATCCTTTATGACCGTAAAAACCTAAAAATTTATAAAAAACCCAAAAAAAATACCTAAAAATACCTGCTAGAGCTTAAGAGACCATAAAAACACCTTAAAACCCCTACAAACCCATTGAAACCAATAAAAAACTCAAGAACCCCTAAAACACACTAAAAATAAAAATAAATAAACATCCTTAAAAACTATAAAAATAAAAAAACTCTAAAATCCCTAAAAACTAATTACCCATAAAAACTCAGAAAACCCCAAAAAAACAAAAAAACATAATCCCACTAAAACTAAAAAAAACTAAAACTCACAAAAAAAATCATAACCCCTAAAACCATAAAAACACTAAAAAAATTTTAAACCCCAAAATAAATCGAAATGCCTTAAAACCTTAAGGAACCTAAAACCCTTAAAACACTAACAAAAAACCATAAAACTCAGAAAAACCTAAAAACCAAAAACCATTAAAATACTAAAACACTAACAAATCCCAAAATAAAAAAATCCTACCCCCAACCAAAAAAAAAACCAATGATCCAAAAAAAATTTCTATAACCCCTAAAAACCATAAAATACCATAAATACCATAAAACAAAAAAGACATTAAAACCCCAAAAATACCCTAAAACCCCTAAAAACTCAAAAAACAGTAAAAACAAGAAATGACCCAAAAAAACAAAACACCACTAAACCCTCAAAGACACTAAACACCATTAAGATACTAAAGGACCCAAAAAATTCAAAAATACCCTAAAAACCCTAAACAATTATAGATGATAACAAGATGTAAAAATCCAAAAATGAGTAAAAAACCCTAACACCCTTAAAAACTTGAAAAATCCTTATAACCCATAAAAAATTTAAAAACTATAAAACCTGTAATAACCCTAAACAACCCTAAAAATAATAAAATTTCAAAAAAATTATAAAAACAATATAAAACATTACAAACCATAATACCCTAGAAACCCAAATAACGTTAAAAATGAGAAAATCATTAAAAACCACCCAGTACCCAAAAAATTCTTTAAATCCCCTTATAACTATAAAAAACAATAAAAACACATAAAAATCAGTTACTGGCGAGTCTGGCCTTTGAAGACAATGGTGGTCGCAATGTCTTCAGATCGTCTTGATCTTGAATGGGTCGACATCTGCCAGTAGCCGCGGGTCAGGGTCGTTTTTTCAGATCTAGGGTTTCTACAGGCGGGTCAACGTGGTCAAGGGGACCAATGGCAGAGTTGGTTGTTTCGGTATCCAGGTTCTACTCGGAAGGCACTTCATTTCTGCGGATGGTGCGACAATCTTGTCTTGTAGCGCAGGTCAGATCCTTCTCAATCCTGCGTTGGAGAAGGAGGTTTTCTCTATGCCCTAGTTCGATTCTTTTGTCGGTTCGTGAATAAGATACAGGTGCATGCTCAATCTAGTCTCTCAGCTTCGTCTTTGCTCTAGGTTGTTGATGCTAGTTTTGGTCAGAACTTTTGGCATTCCATGTTCTCATAATGCTTTATTGTGATTTCGGTTATGAATGAGTGTTGGTTTCTAGGTTTGCTGAGATGGGTTTGGCGATTTTTGTGCAATTGCTGGTGGTATGCAGTTTTCTATGCTACGAGATGTGGAATTCTGAAAGTTGTTTAGTTTGAAGACCATGACTGCTAGTTGTTGAGCTGTGATTCCTTGTTTGATGAGGGGTTAGAATGTGATGGTTGTTGCTTTATGAGTTGGAAGTTGATAAGAGCTGGTCAGCATGGAGGTGGTGATGCTTTTATTACTGCTGGTTTTTGGTACTGTCATTCATTGGAGTTTTCTGGTTGTTTCTTGTTTCGCTGGCAGTGGATCCTCCTAAGGAGGACATGCTACTTTTTGGAAATGGTGTGAACGATGTTGCTGGTTGTTTTTTGCTAGGAGGTGATGATGGCAGCGTTTGGTTGTGGTGCTCGTGCTGTGGTTTCATGCTGCTGGTTGTGAGTGGTTGCGATGATGGTTTTGGTGTTGTTGGTTGTTGGGGCTGGCTGGTTTGGACGTGCTATTGCTACTGTGTTGCTATGATGATGGGATGTGGTGCTGCTGGATGCTGGAATGCGCTGGATGATGGAAATTGTGATGCTGGATGCTGGTTTCTGCTGAGTTGGGAGTTGCTGAAGTTGTGGTTTATGATCGTGTTGCTGATGGATGTTGATTTCTGGTTGAGTTTGAATGTTGTTCATTGGTTACCTGTGAGATGTTGGATGTTGGTTGATGCTGCTTGATGGTGGTGGCTTCCTGTCTTTGTGTGCTCTTACTTTTTTCTCTTTTGTTTTTCTTTTTTTTGGGGTCTTTTTCATCTTGGGTTGTAAGGGGTTTATGGGTGTGGGTCATTTGACCCCTCCCCTCCCTTGTCTGTTGTGTCTCTTTTTTTTCTTTCTAATAAATTTGGGGGGGGGGGGGGGCGAGAATAGCCTGATCCTCAAATCTTCCTTGCCCAACAAAAACCATAGAATGATAAAATCAAAAAAACCCCAAATCACAAATGAATCCCCTAAAACCCTAAAAACTATAATAACTCCTAAAAACCCTATACCCATCGCCGTACAACTTAACACTAATCCCAAAACCTTAAACACTATACCATACAACATAGATCCTAAAAACTAAACCCTATGCCTAAATACCTACACCTATCACCAAAAACCTGAAACCATACACCCAAAACCCTATACCCTACTCCAAAAACCTAAACCCTACACCATAAACCCTACACCCTACATTCTAAACATTTAACCATAAACAATAATCCATATTCCCTAATCCTTAAACCCTAAAATATTTACCCTAAACCAAAAAAGTCCATAAAAAACCTAAAAACCATAAAATAATTTAAAACCCCTAAAAGACCCTTAAAAACCAAAACCCTAAAATAAGAAAAAATTATTAAAAAATTAAAAAACCCAAGAGACCCTGAAAATCCCCAAACCCCTAAAATATCATAAAGCACTAAATATCATAAAGGAACCTTAAACACCTATAAACCATAAGAAATACTAAAACACCCAAAAACCAATAAAAACCACTAAACCCCCAAAAGGCCAAAAACCCTAAGAAAACCATAAAATGCCTACAAAACCATAAAACCCCTTATAAACATAAAAAACCTAAAAAATACACGAAATTGTAAAAACCCTAATCCCCCATAAAATGTCTAAAACCATAAATAAACCATTAAAACCCAAAAAATTCCTAAAATCACAAAAAAACCCCAAAAAACACTTAATGTGCCTAAAAGGCCAACAGACCTAAAAACCCAATGAACCGAAAAAACCCTATAAATATTAAAAAAACCCAAAACCCCAAAAAAAATTTGAAAATCACTGAAATCTCTAAAAAATCTATAAAACCCAAAAAACCCTGAAATTCATAAAAACTCTAACAACATTAAATAACCTAATAACCCATAAACCCCAAAAAACCCTAAAAGCCCCTATAACCCTAAAATACCCAAAAACACTATAAAATACCCTAGAACCTTTACAAAACACTAAAAACACCTAATTCCTAGAAAATTTTTAAAAGACCAAAAAAATTAAAACCTCTAAAAACTCTAAAAATCCCTAAAACCCCTAAAACTCTTAAAAGGATTAAAACCCATAAAGCCCCCATAAAAACACAAAAATACTTAACCCCCTAAAATATAAAAAATATAATACAATAAATACCCTAAAACCACTGTGATTTTTTATTCATGGACTGATTTTTTCTCCTCCTGTTGTCAACTGGGGCATAGTGATCGGGCCGGCAGGTGTGAAATCAGGAATTGTGGTGCTTTGAATAAAGTGCAGGAGGTGGCTGGCGAAGAGAGGCAGGAGCTGGGTGAGGAGCAGGAGGCTATGCACATGGTTCGTCATCTCTTGAAGGTCGTTCAGGTTGAGTCTGGTGAAGAAGGTCAAGCTTGGATGGGGATGCATGCTAAGTAGGTTGCAATGACTATTCCAAGGAGGCATGAAAGGAGTGGTGCAGAGCGGGTGGCATTTGAATTTGGTCCTGGTTATGGATCATTGTGCACGAGGATTGTGCGGGCTGATCTTCCAGTTGTGCTGGGTGCTCATGGGTCTACAATAGGTGATCATGGTTTAGGGATTATGGATGTTATGTGCCAGCTGGACCCAAAGGTGAGTGATATCTTGAAGAGACTGAGGAGAGACTTGCAGCTTTCAAATGCCGAATGTTCTGCAAATAGGGAAGTTGCTGCTGGCAGGATGCATAACTCCTCTGATAACAGTATGGTGGGGAGGCTGGAAGCCTTTACAACATTCAATCAATTTCAAGGGCTGGATACTGAGGAGGAGGTACATGGGACTCCACTTACTAGCTCTGGGATTACGAGGCCTTCTGTACAGGGCAGTGGGGTGAAGTTTGTAGATGTTGGGCATGACAGAGGGAGTGTGGACCTGACTGCTAATGAAGTTACGACATGTTTGGACACTTCTAGGCACATGGGTGGTGTAGTTGAGAAAGAGAAAAGGGAAGTGTAGGTGCTTGTGCATCACTATGATGATGTTGTTTTAAATGAGGAGAAAGTCAGCAAGTTTCCTGTGGAGGAGGGGCTCTGGTTTCTGATTGTTGATGCTGGGAATGAAGGGTTGGTTACACAGGTGCTGAGTGAGGAGCAGGTCGTTGCTGCTAGGCATGGTGGTGGGAGTGTGGACCAGAACGATAGAGAGACTTAGTTGGGATCATCAGGCCAGACTAGAAGAGATGCATCCTTGGTGATCAATGGAGTAGCTCAACCCGCTGGTGCTGAGACGGAGGCGGTTGTTGTTGCACCTGGAGACGTTGCTGAGCAGAGGTTGCTGAAAAAACATGAAAAGGTTTTCCCTGGGGCGATGCTAAGGGGGACTGCTGGATGTTACCACTACTAGAATTAAAGATATTTGTGATGGGTTATTCGCGACGGGATCCCATCGCAAATATGTCTTAGCGACGGGGCCCTGTCGCAAATAGACTATTGTAGAAAACACTGTTGTAAAAAATATTATTTGAGATGGGCCGGTCACAAATAATTTTTTTTGCGACCGGAAACTTCACCATCACAAATAAGTCTCCGATTATATAATTTATATATATAAGCTCTTTTGCAACAGGCTCGTCAAAAATACATTTTTGCGATGGGCCCATAATCCCGTCGCAAATGCGTTTTGAAAATATTTTTTTAGACTATTTGCGACGGGCCCGTTGCAAATAGTGTTTGTGGCGGGCCCGTAATCCCACCGAAAATACGTTCTTAAGAAATTTTTTTATACTATTTGAGATGGGATCCCATCGCAACATATCTCGTCACAAAAAATATATAATTTTTTAAAAAAAGTTAAATAAAATTATGATTGTTGAAAAATTATTTTTAATATTATTAAAATAATAATATAATAAAAAATATTAAAATTCACAATATTCACAAAAAAATATAAAAAAATCATAAAATATTATTATGATTATTGAAAAATTAATTTTAATATTATTAAAATAATAAAAAATAAAAAATATTAAAATTCTCAATATTAACAAAAAAATAAAAAAATCGCAAAATATTATAATAATAATAATTATTATTATTATTAGTAAAATAAAAAAAATATTAAAAAATATAATACTGAATAAATATATTTAATAAAATTATGATAAATGAAACAATAATATTAATACTATAAAAATAAAAAAAATTATTAAAATACTCAATATTCACAAAAAAATCATATAATATTAAAAAGTAAATTATGTAATAATCGCACTAATATAAAATACAGAAACTGTAAATAGTTATTATTATAACAAATTTAAATTCAAATGTTTTTGACATAAACAAATCACTGTGGGTCATCTTTTGGAGGAGGTGGAGGAGCTAAAGGAGCTGCTGGAGGAAACTCCATCCCTAAACTTCGAGTCAGACGGCGCATGTACTCCATCTGCTTGTGATGCTTCTACTTCCATCGACACATATCCTCCTCTTGCTGCTGCTGCTGCCATCGATGCATATCCTCATCGTGTTGTTACTGCTGCTGCTGCTACTGTTGACACATCTCTTCTTGCTGCTTCTGCAAACTCTCTATAAGGTCATTCTGAGATCGGAACTCCTCCGGATACTGTGAGCTAAAAGATGATGCCTCTTCACGAGCTCCTCTCAAGCTGGACACCGACATCGCAGTAGTACCATAATAAGTATTAGAAGCCACATGAGAACCGATAAAAACTACTCAGCCCTTCTCAAAGCCTTACTAAGTCGACTGTATCCATGTTGCCTCATCGAAATGGTGGGCACTGGTCTGATTAGTCACCTTGTCCAGACCCTTAGCCTATTTCTGAGAAGTCACAGCCTGATATGACTCCTTCAATTCCAATTTGAAATTAAAATTTTGAAAATAGTATATGTAGTTAATTGTCAAACTGAAAAAAAAAATTTGTCTAACCATGATCTAACGCTAGAGATCACCTCTAATCTCTCCGG
Organism: Viscum album; assembly: GCA_963277665.1. Taxonomy (NCBI): domain Eukaryota; kingdom Viridiplantae; phylum Streptophyta; class Magnoliopsida; order Santalales; family Viscaceae; genus Viscum; species Viscum album. The sequence goes on from OY728120.1 coordinate 1,594,689,420, forward strand.
TGGCTAGATCACTGTACATCCTCTGATAAATAGCATACTCTGTAATATCGGGATGCTTGACTGCCTATATGAATATAAAATAAACTGTTTATATTTGAAGTTATATAAAATATTTAAAAAAAATACTTACCAGATTCTCTCTATGCGTACTGAATGTACGGCTACCAGCTCGATGTGTCACCTCCTATATCACCCAGTTCCGCCGACCCAATGAAGTCCTCCTCTGAAATCCACCACCAAAATAGTGTGCACATAATCCTTCCCAAACCTAAGATAAAATGTACTCTGGTCGGTGGGATCTACACGACTCATCAAATATTGTCGCTCCTGCTTTCTTAATTGTCGTCTTTCTCAAATTATGCAAAAACTGACGTGAACACTCACGCATAGCCACCTCACATGCTGCATGGATATCGTCACACATGCTATCATCAATGAGATACCATAATCCCTACAAATAATTTATAATATCCTATAATTAATAAAATAAATTTCAAAATAAATATTATTTATTTACGTACTATCCAATGATTGTACATTCTAAGATACACATCAACGTGAATCTGTTCCCATGTGGTCCATGGCTGAGAAAAATAATTGCGCAAGATAGTGCTCCCCTGTCCAACAGCTGCATGTGAAAAACTGTGAAAAAAGAAAAAATAATCCAAAAATTAATATATATATATAAATAAATTAATGAAATCTATCTAAAATATATAGGTTACCATACCTCTGTGTGCATGGATCGAAGCCCAGATGGGGACGTCGCTCGGGGATAGGGTCAGGAATCATCAGCCGCGCAAGACCACGCCCCCTCCACGTACCTCCTGAACCACCAATAGGTTGAGGGTTAGATAATCCAAATCTCTCTCATCCAAAGGTAGCTCAGCCTCCTCTAACTCATGTAATAGATCAGAGTCCATCTGAAACACAAAATGATTGTTATTAGCATATAGTTGAAAATAACTACTATATATATATATTAGTTATGATCATAACCAGCATTTAGCTATGCCAATGTTCACCTTCATCACCATCTTCATATCTAATGATGTCAACGTCTTCATATTCCTCCTCGGCATCATGAATATCCATTTGAGTTTCACATTCATCATCCCTTGTCATTTCAATTTCATTTGTAACATCATTAACATCTTCATCACCATTGAACCTTAATTGTTGGGTGTCCTCGTCGATATTAACATTTCATTGTGAAAAATATGGATTTTGAGAAGTCTCATGAAAATTTCAATTTCATCCACTTTAGTGGAACCACATTCAGTTTTTGTAAATTGATTTTCCCGAGATTTATTTTTTATTATGCTCCACCAATCAACCAGGTCTCTTGAAGTAGAACAATACTTTGCGTAACAAATTTGATGTGACTATTGAGCCAATAAAAATTGTTCATTTAGTGCAAGAGGACTTTTATATTTAAAATCGATGATTCCATGAGTTGGATTAACATGAATGCCTCTCTCAGTATCTAGCCACAGACATTTAAACATCATTATGTAATTTTGTCCAAGATAACATAGCTCAATAATTTAATCCATAATACTGTAAATGTCAACTTCAATTTCTCGATGATATGTTCCTCTCAATGAAACTCCATTGTTCATTGTTTTTTTTGATTCCCCATATGAACGTGTATGAAATCGGAAACCATTCAACACATTTTAATTATAATATTTAACCATTCTGGATGGTGGGTTACTAAATATACACATTCGCTTATCAATTTTCTCAGCATGTTGAGACACATAAATATTTTTAAAACAATTATAAATATAATAAATAGTAAACTGAATCGATATTAAACCATTAATAATTTATGTTACCAACTTTTAAAACCATTGAGAATTTTTTTTTGCGTTCTTCAAGAGAAAATGATGTAATTGGTGGAACTTGTTTCTTGATATGATTATCATATATCCAAAAAATAAAATAAGATTGCATACTGTAATAGAAATTATAAAATATGTGATAGAAGCTCTCAAAGTAAAAATGCTCTCATTTCTTCATAGTTGAGAAGAACATATTTATGATCTCTGTGAGGTTCATCGTCCAAAATCTATCATTCTTGAACTCCACCGAAGCCAATATTTTGATGATTAAAAACCGATAAATGATTGTCCATTTCATCATTAACATTTCCCTTGTTCTGTCCCATGTAGTTTTGTTTTTAATGATATTCAGATTCAAAATAGTGAGAGCAGAAAAAAGAAATTTCATCTTGAAAACATGCTTCAGCAAATGAGCCTTCAACTGATGCTTTGTTATGTAATTTTTTCTTCAATTTAAACATGCATCTATCGAATGGGTACATCCATCGAAACTGTACTGGACCTCCACATTTAGTTTCATGTGGAAAATGTAATATCAGATGTTCCATTGAGTCATAGAAACTATGTGGAAATATTTTTTTCTAGTTTACATATAATTACCTCAACATATTCTTCCAGTTTTCTTAGTGAAACATAGTGATTTGATGCAACAAAAATGTCTCAAAAAAATATGATATGTCTTTTATCAAATCCCAAATCATAGAATTCAACAAACCTCTGAATCCAATCAGCTTAAGTCTTTCCATTATAAATTGAAAATCATGAATTTTTTATCCTGTAAAATGACTATTCTTAACACATCTGCCCAAATTGGAAGCATAACCATATGGAATTCTCAAATATACAATCCACTGACAAAATAATAAACTACCCTCTTTGGATAGTGTATAAGGTTATTTTGGTTTCCTTAACCTCTGTGATCTAACATTTTGAAATAGTTCATGATCTAGTCGCCTATAAATTTGGGAAAGATCTAATCGTTATTTTACAGTATCTTTTATCTTACCTGGTGTATCCAAATCTGTACGAAATAAATTGTCAAAACAGTTTTTCTCTATGTGCATGACATCCAACATGTGGTGGACCAACAAATCATACCAATATGGGAGATCCCAAAAAATGCTTCGTTTTATCCAATTATGTTCTTTCCCAAAGCCATGAATTTTCTGTTGGTTTACTGTTGGCCCAAATGTGATGGGAGGTAATGAAAATAAAACTGATTTTAACTCTATACCTGAGATCATTGTTCGAGGTTCATCCATTTCAATTGTGCCTTATTTGAAATAAGATTTGTTCCTTCAAAATGGATGATCGGTTGGAAGAAATCTACGATGACAGTCAAAATGGCAAGGTGGTTTTTCCATTGACAATAATAAAAGATTTGTGTTCTTTTATACGGTAAGGATATTATTTCGGACCATGTGTACTCTAGGAAGATAACATTTGATATGCCAGAAAGTCACTAATCATCCACATCAAGGCATCTTTTAATGTGAAATTCTGTTTCACAGCAACATCATATGTACTGACACCATTACTCTACAATGCATTTAACTCATCAATCAATGGTTTCAAATAAACATCAATATTATTTTTTGGATTTCCTAATATTAATAAGGTCAAAAAGATATAGGGCTCCTTCATCAACATCCATAGAGGTAGATTTTATGTGGTTATAAAGACATGCCAAAATGAATACATACGACCATAAGAACCAAAGGGATAGTAACCATTAATAGAAAGACCCAATCGCACGTTTTGAGCTTCTAAAGCATAAGACGGATGCAGAAAATCAAAATGTTTCCGTGAATAACCATCAGATGGATGATTCAAGATTTTACCAGTTGAAATATTGGTTTTGTGCCATGACATCATTGACGCTGTAATTTGAGACATAAATAAATGTTATAGCCTGAGTGTAAGGGGTAAATATCTCAACTATTTTACAGGAATCGATCCAGACTTCCCTGGTTAAGCTTCTTTATATCTCGATTTTCCACATGTTGTATAACTATCCAATTACCCATTTTTACCAAAATATAAAATGCAATCATTTTCACATGCATGAATCTTCCGATAACTAAGGCCTAGATTATGAACCAACCTCTTTCTCTCATAAAAATTTTCAGGAAACACATTTCCTTCAGGTAATAGTGTTTTAACCAAAGAAAATATCTGATCAAAACAGTTGTTTTGCATTGAATTATATGATTTAATAACCATAAATTTTGCAATCACTTCTAATTTTCTTATCTTGAAACCAGGATATAATGCATTCTCAACAGACCTCAACAACTCATAAAATTTGGATAGTGCCAACTCAGGAGTTAAATCAATATCATCGTGAGTTTCAGTTTGTTGAACAGGTGGACCTACAACATCATGTACTAAATTTTGGAACTGTGATGGATCTATAATCAAGTTATTAGTATCTTCTCTAGAACTTCATTAACCATGTTGATACCAAAAAATATAATCTGGTTGAAAATGAAACATTAAGAGATGTCCCACAACCTTGTCAAATGTGTCAAACGTTCTCAGAGCATATTTTTTACAAGGACACTTAATTGTGCCTTCAGAAACATATTCTGGTTTTAATGATACAAATTTTATGAAAGCTTCAAAACCCTCAATATATACAAGATTTAAACCAGAACCATTTGGATTTTTGCACTGACTTATCCAAGTTCGATCCTCTAATATTGAAAAATGTTGACTTCCTTGTTCTATATTTTTCTACAAAATATAAAACCATCACTGTTTTTGAATAATTTGAAATTATAAAAATACTATCTGAAAAAAGAAGATAAATAATTACTATTACTTCTTAATAATTACCATTAATTAAAGACGACCCAATTTCCTAGGGATTGATGGCTACTCTTTTGTCTGATGGCTCATTTACGTGCATCTTTCTCACACTGAAATCACAATGAAGAATCTAGTCGAAGGTACACGTATTCATTCTCATATGCACAATAATGAATATACGTATCTCCGAACAGATTCATCATTGTGATTTCAGTGTGATAAAGATGCAAGTAAATGATCTGTCGGAAAAAAGAACCCCCCTTTGGTCGATGAATCATCTTCTTCTAACTGTCACTGCCTAAAAACATTATAAAAAATACGATCCTATGAATTCATATCCAATCTCATGTATAGGAGATTGAATATGCCTATGTATCAGCACATTTTTCATATTGTTTTGAGTCGATGAGAGTTGAAAGGAGAAAAGTCATCGAGCAAAAGGAGTGTCGTCAATCCCCTAGAAATTGTGCCAGGTTCTTGGAATTTATTAAAGTTTATTAAAATTTATTTCTAACTATTCCTAACTAATTATTACTATTTATTACTATTTATTACTATTTATTTCTATTTATTGCTATTTATTCCTATTTATTACTAATTATTCTTATTTATTACTAATTATTCTTATTTATAACTAATTATTCATATTTATTACTAACTATTTCTATTTATTACTAACTATTAGTATTTATTACTTAGTATTACTATTTATTAATATTTATTACTATTTATTACCATTTATTACTGTTTATTACTAATTATTAATAATTATTACAATTTATTACTAATTATTACAATTTATTCTTATTTATTACTTATTATGCCTAATTATTTCTAATTATTTCTAATTATTTCTAATTATTCCTAATTATTTATAATTATTCCTAATTATTGCTAATTATTTCTATTTATTTCTAATTATTTCTAATTATTTCTAATTAGTTCTAATTATTCCTAATTATTCCTAATTATTTCTAATTATTACAATTTATTCCTATTTATTGATAGTTATTTCTAATTATTTCTAATTATTTCTAATTATTGCTAATTATTGAAAAATATTCCTCATTATTCATAATTATTAGTATTTATTCGTAATTATTACTAATTATTATTATTTATTAGTAATTATTTCTAATTATAGTTAATTATTACTAATTATTGCTAATTATTCCTAATTATAGCTAATTATTCGTAATTATTGCTAATTATTAATAATTATTGCTAAATATTACTAATTATTAAAATTAATTTCTAAATATTTGTAAATATTACTAATTATTAGTATTTATTCCTAATTATTACTAATTAGTCCTAATTATTATTAATTATTCCTAATTATTACTAATTATTCCTAATTATTCCTAATTATTCCTATTTATTAATATTTATTACAATTTATTACTAATTATTTTTATTTATTACTAATTATTGCTTATTATTTATAATTATTTCTAATTATTCCTAATTATTCCTAATTATTTCTATTTATTTCTAATTATTGCTATTTATTTCTAATTATTGCTAATTATTGCTAATTATTGATAATTACTGCTAATTATTGCTAATTATTGCTAATTATTACTATTTATTTCTAATTATTGCTAATTATTTCTAATTATTGCTAATTATTCATAATTATTGCTATTTGTTGAAAATTATTAGTATTTGTTAGTAGTTATTACTAATTATTAGTATTTATTACTAATTATTACAATTTATTACTAATTATCACAATTTATTACTAATTATTACAATTTATTACTAATTATTACAATTTATTACAAATTAGTACAATTTATTACAAATCATTATTAATTATTGCTAATTATTCCTAATTATTTCTAATTATTCCTAATTATTTCTAATTATTACTGATTATTAGTAAGTGTTACTAATTATAAGTATTTATTCATAATTATTCATAATTAATCATAATTATTACAAATTATTCCAAATTATTACTAATTATTTCAATATATTAATATTTATTTCTATTTATTACTAATTATTGCTATTTATTACTAATTATTGCTAATTAATGCTAATTATTACTAATTATTCCTTATTATTCCTAACTACGGCTATTTATTGCTATTTATTTCTATTTATTGCTAATAATTTCTAATCATTCCTAATTAATGCTAATTATTTCAAATTATTAGTAGTTATTAGTAATTATTAGTAATTATTAGTATTTATTACTAATTATTACAATTTATTACTAATTATTACAATTTATTACTAATTTTTACAATTTATTACTAACTATTACGATTTATTTATAATTATTATTAATTATTCCTAATTATTATTCATAATTCCTAGTTATTATTAATTATTCCAATTTATTACTCATTATTCCTATGTTTTACTATTTATTGCTATTTATTTCTAATTATTTCTATTTCTTGCTAATTATTTCTAATTATTCATAATTATTGCTAATTATTACTAATTATTACTAATTGTTACTAATTATTGCTAATTATTACTAATTATTGCTAATTATAGCTAATTATTGCTATTTATTTCTAATTATTGCTAATTATTTCTAATTGTTGCTAATTGTTCTTAATTATTAGTATTTATTGCTAATTATTAGTATTATATGTAATTATTTGTAGTTGTTAGTATTTATTGCTAATTATTACAATTTATTACTAATTATTACAATTTATTACTAGTTATTATTAATTATTTCTATTTACTGCTATTTATTTTCTAATTATTGCTAATTATTACTAATTATTGCTAATTATTACTAATTATTGCTAATTATTCCTAATTATTACTAATTATTACTAATTATTAATATTTATTCCTAATTATTCCTAATTATTCCTAATTATTTGCAATTATTCCTATTAATTACTATTTATTGATATTATTTACTAATTATTATTAATTACTACAAATTAATTATCTACATTGCTAATTATTGTTAATAATTAATAATTACAACTAATTATTAAAAATTAATACTAATAATTTCAATTTATTAGTACAAATAAATACTGATGACAAAACAATTTAAATTTAATTTAATTACAACTAATCAACAATAAAAAAATAACATAAAAAAGAAGTAAATAATAAATTAAAAAAAAACATAAATACCTTTAAGACTGATTTTCTATTGATGCAGACGGCTTCACAACTGCTTCGTGAACAAAAAAATTAACTTAGAAAAATTCTCTCTCTAAAATCTGAGTTTAGAGAGAAACATGATCTAAAATTTGAGGGGAATGACAGGAAAAACGGAAGAGGGTATATATAGATTAGATTATTTGCGACGGGTATCCCGTCGCAAAAAATATCTTTCGCAATGGGACCCGTCGCAAATACCTACGCCCATATTAATTACTGTCGGCAGTTAAAAAGTTATTTGCGACGGGACCCGTCGCAAATACTCCCAGCCGACACACCTTTTGCGACGGGATGACATCCCGTCGCAAAAAACTATAAACCGCAGCCGATTATTTGCGACGGTGGGATCCCACTGTTGCAAATAGCCTTCGCGCGGTTTGGCGCGCTATCCGCGCAAAACTATTTGCGACGGGAGACAATATGCCGTGGCAAATAGTTGCTTATTTGCGACGGGATTTATTCCCGTCGCAAAAAGCCCTTTTTCCCGTAGTGGACTATCAAGTGTCTGAGCAGGAGAAAGCAGAGGAGCAAGGGACAATGGACAAGTTAGAGGAGGTGGTTGAACAAGGTGTACCGTTGGTAGATGGCATGGCGTGCGGGCAGGGGGAGAGAGCTGAGAAGGGGGATGATCCCATGCAGGGGGGTGCCATCGCATAGGAGAAGGTGATGGGGCCAGTCCTGGGGGCACATGAGGAGACTCTAGTTGACAGGCCTGGCTGCATGGGCATGTTTGAGTTGCAGGGGGATGAAAGCAAGCAGACTGAGGAGGAGGGGAAATTGCAGCCGGCCCTGGATGGTGTGGTTCCCCCTCCTTGTCTGGCTTTGGAGGAACCCGCCCTGGTGGTTCCTAGCGTCCCCAGTGTGGGATCCTTTTCTCCCTTTATCAAGAAGCCACCTTCATCCCTGACCAAGATTTTTTCCAAGAGGATCGTAGAAGGGTGAATCATAATATGACTATGATCATCAAAGGGAAGGCCTTGCTTGAGGTGGCCATGCCATATGGGAAGGAAAACAAACCTGGAGGGGTCTCTTCAGATCCCCGAAAGAGGAAGCTGAGGAAGGACTATTCAACTTTTCCTAAGACAGTGTCCTCAAGAGCCTCTTGCAAAGCTAATGTAGTTTCCTCTGGCAGGGGAGGTCATCCTGTCAAGGAACATCTGAATTCGGAGCAGCAACATCTCAGAGAGTATTACACTACCTTCCAAATGCAATATGATTCATCTGAATGGGAGTCAGTGGAGTCATATGCTCCTTCTGGTTATGGTGCTGATGGAGACCCTTATGGGGATGGAGACGTTGACTTGTAGTTCCTGCTATTTTCTCTTCTTCTTTTGGGTCTTTTGGGGTTTTGGTGTCTTCGGTCTCTAGGGCCTTTTGGGTTTGGGCAGTTTGGCCCCACCCACCCTTATCTGCTTTAATTTTCCTTTAATAAATTTTGGGAGGCTAGGAATACCTTGGCCTTTCACCTTCCTTTCCCTACATCCCCTAAAACCCTAAATACCCTAGAACCCCTAAACCCTTATTCTACACCCTAAACTAGAAACCATACACCATGAACCATGAAATCTACACCCCAAACCCAAAACCATACACCCAAAATCATATACCATAAACCCAAAAACCAAAATCATACACATTAAACCCTAAACCCAACAAACTAATCCTTAAAATCTACACCCTAATCCCAAAACCCTGAACCATGTACCAAAAACCCTACAATAGATTAAAACCCCCTAATCCCCTAAAAGAACCAGAAAACTATAAAATAGACTAACTGAACTGAAAAACCCCTAAAACCCCCTAAATTACTTTAAAATCCTAACAACATAAAAGACATTAAACCCCATTAAACCCCTTATATAATAATAAAACCCTAAAACAACTAAAAAAATTCCTTATCCCCCTTTAAACAATAAAAACCCTAAAAAAATTAAAACAAAAAAAACCCTAATAACCTAAAAAAAATTAAATTAATTAATAAATCCCCAAAACTCTACAATACACTAAAATAAAAAAAACCTAATACCCTAAAAATCCATAAACACCATAAAATAAATAAAACACCAAAATCATTTAAATACATTAAAAAATTATAATACACTAAAAAACAAATAAAAATATAAAACCCCTAAAAAATATAAAAACCCTAAAAATATCTAAAACCCCTAAAATCCCAAAGAACCCATGAAAACCAAGAAACCATTTATAACCCTAAAACCCTATTTAAACCCTATAACCCCTATGAACCCCCAAAATACTAGAAAACCAAAAACAATTCGTAAAACCCCTAAAACCCTAAAACCACTAAAGGGCCTAAAAATCTATAAAAACTCCTTAGAACCGTAAAAATACTAAAAACCAAAAATCCCAGAACACCCTAAAAACTATGAAACCCCTAAAATCAATAAAACCTGAAGGCCCTAAAAACACCATAGTCCCCTAAAACCTCATAGAAGACCTTAAACCCCATGAAAGAATCCTAAAACCATAAAAGATACTAAAAATCATAACAAATACTAAAAATACTGAAACACCCCTAAAATTAAATAGAATAACTTAAAATTCTCTAAAAATACTTAAAAACCTAAAGCAATGTAAAACCAACTAAAAAACTAAAAGACTTTAAACTACCTAAAAGACCCTAAGACCCTAAATGACTCCAAAAATACTAAAAACTAAAAAGGACCCTAAAATCCAATAAGGACCATAAAAATCCCATGAGGACCCTAATAATACCTAAAAACCTAAAAGGATCCAAAAAAACTAGAAAACCTAAATGATAGTAAAAACCATAAAAACGCTAATAAACCCTATAATACCTAATGAATCCTAAGAAAACTCTTAGACCCCTAAAACCCAAAAAAGAATCTCAAAAACCCCAAACCCTATACCCGAAAACCTAAAACTACACCCTACACCCTAAAACCTACACCCTAAACCATAAACCATATACCATATACCATAATCCCATATCCCTACAATATAAAACCTAAAACCTTATAAAACCATAAAACACCCAATAAACCCCTGAATAGCTAAAAACCATAAAAGCATAGAAAAACCCTAAATCCTAAAAACCAAAAAAAATACCATAAAACCATTAAAACACAAAAAAACTAAAACCCCCAAAGTTCCTAAAACAATAAAAAGAACATATGAAACTCTAAAAACACCATAAAACCTATTAAACCACTAAAACCCCAAAAAACCATAAAAAAATAAAAACAAAAAAATTATATAAAAATTATAAAAAACCCAAAAAAACAAAAAAACCCCTAAAACATCCTAAATACACCAAAGAACCATAAAACCCAAAAATACCATAAAATACCTAACAACCAAAAAGCACTAAATTAAGCCTAAACCCCCTAAACTCCTCAAACCACTAAAAACCACTAAAATTCCAAAATCCAAAAATCCCAAAAAACCTAATAGCCCATGAAATGCAAAATACTCCAATAACTGAAAACCATAAAACAACCTAAATTTTCTAGAAATCCCTAACACCCCTAGAAATCCCTAAAAACCTAAAATACAAAAAACTGTAAACCCAAAAAATCCTAAAAAATAGTGAAATGGCATAATAATCTATATAAATAACCTTGAAACCTAAAAATCATAAAAAATAGTGAAAATTCCCAAAAATAACCAAAAACCCCAAAAAAACCCCTAAAACCCCTAAAGCCATAAAAAATAAAAAAACCCATAAAGTTCCATTAAACACCATAAAACACCCCAAAAAGATTCAACAAACCACAAAACCCCTCAAAACCCCTAAAAATAAGTAAAACCCTAAAACCCCTAAAAACCTAAACACCCCTAAATCCTCTAAGACACCTAAAACCCTTAAAACCACATAAAATCCACTAAATATATAAAAAACCATAAAACCCATAAAAATTAAAAAATTTAAAATCCCTAAAAACACTAAAAATCACTAAAAACAAGAAAACCACCTAAAAACCACAAAAAACAACAAAAACCACTAAAAACCCTAAAATTGCTAAAACCCCCTAAAAATAAATACCCTTAAAACCCTAGAAACGCTAATGAAAATACTAAAAACCCTAAAACACAAAACCACCTAAAACCCCTAAAGACCCTAAACTCCCCTAAACATCACTAAAGACACTAAAACCCATAAAATCCATAAAATACCCTTAAAACCTCAAAAACAATAAAAAAATCTTAAAAACATAAAAAACATAGAAATCACAGAAAAACCCTAAAATCAAAAAACAAAAAAAACCCTAGAACCCCTAGAACTCATAAAAACATTTTATCAGAGTTAAAATCTGTAAAACCCCTAAAATTCAAAAAAACCCCAAAACTATTACAGTTGTAAAGGGTCCTAAAACCATAAAATGGCTTAATGACCATAAATCCCCTAAAACATCAAATGGTCCTAATAACCCTAGAAACCCATAAAATACCTTTAAATCCTTTAAAACACCTTTAAATACACTAAAAACTATAAAACCCATATAGCCAAAATACCCTATAAAAAATCTCAAGGAAAAAAAACCTAAAAACTAAAAATGAACCTAAAAATGCTAAATGACCCTAAAAAACTAAAAAACCTAAATTAACCTAAAATCCCTTTAGGAAAATATAAAATACTCTAAAAATGAAAAAAAAAATCTATAAACCCACTATGAAATAAAAAATAATAACCTAAATATCTAAAACCTATAAAATAAAATTAACTCCAAAAAAAGTCTAACCCCCCCACTCCCCAACACCGTAAAACCCTTAAACCCCATCAAATAAATGTAAACCATTAAATCCCCCAAAACCAAAAAACCCCTAAAAACCTAAAAATGCTAAAAACCCTAAAAACTCATAATTCTATAAAAATTTCTAAAACATCAAACCCCCTGAAAGCGCCAAAAAATCCCAAAACACCTAAAATTTGTAACCCCCACCCTAAAATGCTAAAAAACTAAAAAAACAACTAAAACCCACTAAAATCCCTAAAAATCATAGAAATCACTAAAAACCCCAAGAAATACTACGAACCCATAAACCCTTAAAAAACTAAAAACATTAAATACATTAAAAATAATTATAAAACCTAAACCATATATAACATAAAAATCATAAACCCCAAAAAATCTAGAAATCCGAAACACTTTAGAATCATTAAAACCATAAAACCCCTAAAACACTAAAAATTCCAAAAAACACTAAAACCCCTAAAAATTCCTAAAAATCCTAAAACTCTATATAAAACTCTAGTAAACCAAACAATTAGAAGAAAACCTAGAAAACACTAAACCCCTAAAAATTATAAATACCCAAAAAAACAAAAAAAACATACTAAAATCCCTAAATACTATAAAACCATTTAAAACAAAAAACCCCTAAAAACCAAACAATAATAAATCACTATGATAACCCTAAAAACCCATAAAAACATGAAACTATAAAAACCTTTAAAAATACTAAAACATTAAAAAATTCCAAATGGTAAAAATACCTCACAACCCATGAGAATAATAAAATCCATAAAAACTATAGCATACTCAAAAAACCTTAAAAATATGGTCAACCCTAAAACCCATAACAATCTCTAAAACCATAAATCCCCCCCAAAACCCTAAAAATCCTAAAAACCATAAATAACCCTAAAGAAATCTAAAAACACCTTAAAAATCTAAAAACCCCCAAACCCGAAAAAAAACCCATAAAACCCCAAAAAATAATAAATTTAAAACCCAAAAAAAGATCTGAAATCCCTTAAAAACATAATAATGCTAGAACCCCTAATACCCGTAAAATCCATAAAAAATAAATCCCTGAAAACCTAAAAGGAACTAAAATCCTAAAAATTACTAATATACACTAAAACACTATAAACCCCCAATAGACCCAATAAAAAAATAAACCCCTTAAAACCACTATAAACCTTAAAACCAATAAAAACCTTGAAAATCCGAAAAAAACCTGAAAACAATAAAAAACCAGAAAAATGATAAAACCCATAAAATAACACTAAAACCCATCAAAATCCTAAAACTCAAAAATGTATAAAAACTTATAAAAACCAAAAATATTACCACAAACCCAAAAATACCCTTAAAACCCTTAAAACATTAAAAAAAATAAAAAACACAAAACCACATTAAAATCATGGAAACTTTTAAAACCACAAAGAACCTTAAAACCCTGAATCCCCAAAACATATAAATTCCTTAAACCCCTATTAAAACGAAAAAACACCATTAAAACCATAAAATACATTAAAAACTAAAAACCCTAAAACCCTAAGAACCCTGAGAAACCCACAAATACCCAAAAGACGTAAAAACCTAAAAACACCCTAATAACCATAAAAACCTTGAATGTCCTTTAAAACCGAAATAAGACTTAAAACCATAAAAACCTAAAAATGTAAAAACACCCTAAAACAATCTTAAATATCATAAAATAACCGAAAAATACCATAAAACCCCAAAAGATCCTGAAACACATAAAACTACTCTTAAAACCCTAAAACCCTTAAAACCCTAAAAATCCTTTAAAATCCCTAAAATCCTAAAATCCCTAAAATACATAAAAGAACTAACAAGTCTAAAACACATAGTAGAACCATAAAAAAGCTATAAAAACAAGGAAAAACACTATAAACCATTTAAAACTGTAAAAACCATAAAAACTAAAACCCATTAAAAGTCCTAAAATCCCTAAAAACACAAAAACTCTTTGTAAACCCTAAAACCCCTAAAAATATAAAAAACCTACTATCCCTAAAACATTTAAATGACCGAAAATAATAATAACTATGAAAACACTTGGAAACTCTAAAAAATACTAACTGCTGTAAAAACCCATAAAACCCTATAAAACCCAAAAAAATACTAAACACCATAAATCTCATTAAACCCACATTAAAATATTAAAACCATACAACAGAATAAAAACCCCTAAAAGGCCATAAAAACCCAAAAAACATATAAACACTAAAAACCAAAAACACCCTAAATACCCTAAATAATCGTAAAATACCTCAAATAAATCTATAAAACCCACAAAAGAACCTAATATATTATTAAACATAGTAAAACTCCCTAAAAACTAATACCAAAAATACACTAAAATCCATAAAAATCCAAAAAAAAAATACCCTAAAACCCTAAAACAAATAAAACACTACAATCCCCAAAACCCACAAATCCATAATAATTACCCTAATGACCCTAAAAATCCTAAAAAATTTAAAAACCCCAAAACCCATTAAATAAAAATAATATACACAAACCCTAAAAATACTAAAACCCCAAACCCCTAAAAGGAAGGAAAATACCAAAAAAAACCCAAGACCCCCAATAAAAGACCCAAAAATCCTTAAAAATCTCTAAACCCCATAAAAGCAAAGCAAAACCCCGAAAACCCAAGCAACCTGAAAAACCCTAAAAACCCTCAAACCTAAAACCCCCTAAACCCCTACAAATAAGAAAACCCATTTTAAAATACATAAAATCTTAAAATGCTAAAAACCAAAAAAAAAGACTAAAAATCCCAAAAACCCCAAAAACCCCTTCAAAAACTAAAACCCCAGAACCCCAAACATCCCTCAAATAATAAATACCCATAAAACACTAAACACCTTCAAACTCAAAAAAATATATTAACAATAATAACCCCTAAAAACACTACAATCCCGAAAAAACCCTAAAACCCATTCAAACCATTGCAAGCCTAAAACATTATAGAAACATAAAAACCCTTAAAATAATTGAATAATACGAAAAAAAAACAATAAAACCTCTAAAATAAAATAAAACTATAAAAATGCTAATAAATCATTAAAAGACGTTAAAACCCTAGTAAAATCATTAATGAAAGTAAATACTCAAAAACCATGGAAAAAACATAAAACCCCTAAAAACCCAAAAAAAACCCCAAAAAACCATAAGAAATCCCTAAAACATATTAGATCCTGAAAACCCCCAAAAAACTGATAAACCATTTAAACCCTAAAATACCTGAAATATCCCCAAAATTATAAAAATTCCAAAATAACCAAAACAACATAAGTAACCCTTTAAAATAAAAAAAAACCTCCTCTAAAATACCCTAAAACCACTAAAACTTATTAAAAAGTCACAAACCCCAGAAAGACAATTAAATAACCTAACACCAGAAAAGAATCTAAATTCCTAAAACCACCAAAATCCCCTAAAACCCTAAAAAATATAAAAGAACCTAAAACCCCGAAAATCCCTAAAGGGCCCTAAAAACCCAAAAGGATCCCAAAACCAAAAAAAATTAAAAGGATAAAAAATGTTGTGACCCAATCCTAGAAGGTTAGGAGTTAGTGTTTGCTTTTAATTACATTTTTAGTATTATAAGTAATCGAATCCCAAAAGACCAAAGAGTTTAGTATTGTTGGTAAACCAGATGCACACATGAGTCTTTTATTACAAAATAATACACCAAGTAAAACATATTTTCCCTCTTCTTTATAAATGAATAACATAGAGGATAACTCTAATAGATATAGTAAATCCTATAATATCATTCATAAAATGCTACATGGATCCCTGGGGAAAGAAACATAATAAGGCTTAGCTCAAATTCTTATTAAGGAAAAAATATAGTGGAATAAATAATGAACCAAGGATATTGAGAATAATGGTATGGTAAATAATATAACACAAAAACCATATAATAAACAAATTTATAACTAAGTGCTTAAACAATATGGAAATGTAATAAATTAAAACACTTAACATTCAAATAAAGATATAAGGAAAAATAAATATGGAACAGTAATAAAATGAAACAAAGTCTATTTAATCAATTAACATAAAATGAAATTTATAAATGGATATGTCGACACAGAATCTCATGGATGAATAATAGATGAATGAAAATAAAGGTAATTATTTCTTAATGGAAATCATGTCTAAGGAACATGAACACATATAATATCAATACCATTCACAATATGGTTTAAAACTATGGGTATAGACCTGTTTAATTTGCACAACATATTTGTCTCATGAGAACCTATCGATGCATTGAGAAGCTATATAACGTCTAGTCTACACCCATAATTACATATCTTAAGAATTCCACATTTCTAATAATCAAAATAAATAATATTCCTTATAAAATATCTTTTTAGAATAAAGAAAACTGAATTATCAATATTTCCTCAAATAATCAAAAAATTGTCAAAGTAGACACTCTGTGAAAATTTTTATATGGTTAAGGTCATAGTAATATCAATTTTAAATTAAAAAAATAATTATGGTGAATTTAAATATTCAATTACCAAAGGAGATTGGACATTTCAAGAGGAATAAAAAATTATTCAAGGAATTGAATGTGAATACTATCATTGATAAAAAAAATTATAAACCTTACAGATGAAGAATAATTATGGTATCAATATAATGAATCAAAAATGCAGTAAAAATAAAGGGTGGTTATTATCGATGAATTTAAATACAACAAAATTCCCTTTTAAAAAAAATTCATGAAAATATTCTTTTATTTTGAAAAAACATTTCTTTGTAAATATATTTTAAAAACATTTTATTTAAAAAATTAAAATTTAAACATATAGAGGAAGCTTCAAATAAATGATGATGACTAAATATTTACAAGCCATGCGAGGTAAGAAGAACATTCATTTCAGATAGTTAAAGGATAGAAAATTTCCGTGTCTAGTAAGTGGCAAGAATATTCCATTGAAAACATTTGATAAATAAAAAAGGGGTAATCATGTCTTCAGAAAATCATTTTAAAAACATTTTTTAAATAATTAAAATAAAACAACATTTTTAGATGAATTAAGGTTCTATGGCTAAATTTTGAAACAAAGTTAGTTTTTCTGAAAATCAATTTTCAAAAACATTTGAGCACAATAGAGTGGAAAATGGTACTAATACTTGATAATTATCATGAAAAACTGTAGGAGACAAAATAAATGTATCATCAAACTATATTCATATAATTTCATTGAATTCAAATACCATTAAAATATAATTAAAGTTATTATTTATGAAAATAATATTTAAACATTCCAAATTGTCCCATACCACTTTGAAACATTTTAAAACATAATCTACATGAAGGAATAACATTATACGAAATTTTAAAATAATATGAAGGTAAAATTATTATGGATAAAATATAAGAAAATTGGCAGCTGACACACCACATAAAATATGTAATTGGTGAACATGATATTTATCTCATAGATGTAAAAAGTGAGATGATAATCCCTTACCATGAGTTTCCTTTCTAGTGAACATCATTTAAATTCCTATATAATAAAATTATGATAATATTAACATTTATTCAAAAACATTTTTTTGGTTCTTATTACATTTATTTCACATATTATTATGTTGTTTATAACTACTAAAACAATTATGTTTATATAAGGTGTTTTGACCAAATTTGATTTATGTGTGAAAAACAACATTTGTAGGTAAACTATGGTCAAAGGGTAATTATATAAAATATATATATTAATAATCATGACATAGATATCATATTTATAAATCATTTTAACTTTAAAAAAAATTATCATTAAATATGTTTATGAAAAATTGATCAACATTACCATCATGGTGACCATATGCTGTACGTACGCAGGAGTAACATTCTCATTTTTCAATGATCATTATGGAAAGAATGAAGGTATAATTATATAATTATGGGATGATAATTATATATTTAATACCATATTATTTAATCTTATATACTTTTATATCTAATTATTGTTATGAAAAAGGAATCACATCTTGTCGGGGATGTGGTAGTCCACACGTCCACAAATGAAGTAATAACTTTTTATGTGTTTGAAAGGGAAGTAAGTAAAATGATATATATTATATTTTTAGAAACATAATTATTTAATTTATATTATATATAGTTTATTTATGTCTTATATTTTTAATTAAAACAATCCTCTATATGTTCCATGTATAGTGTGACTGAATCATTTCGCTACGAGGGGCGGTATTCCACACTTTCACGAATGAAGTTATATTTTTACCCAAAATGGAATGTAAAAATTCATGTGTTTTAAAATAATTAAATAATCTTAAAGACACAATAAATATCATATATTACATATATTAAATGATTTACCATCATAATGGACACTATTAGAGGCAGTAACGGAAGAATGAACAGTCATCATTTTAGGAGGCGGTAGTTCGTCATCCACATAAACAATATGTTCATTACCCATAAGATGAATGTGTTTGTAATTTTAGGATTAAAACTTATCATAAATAAATTATTTTGAGGATACAATTGTTATTATATGAATATAGAATAATAATATTTTGGGTGGTGGATTAGTAATTGAATGAAAATTGATCATTGGAAAACATTACCTTAAAAATCTGGTAACTCCTTTTGGTTTGTACCAAATGGATTCCTTGGAATGATTTCTAGAAAATTGAGGCTTATGGATAAATGAGATGGATTTTGGGAATATATTTAGATATATATTTTATTAACATAATAAGTTTTAGAGGTTTGAGGAATGGGGATAAGTTGGGGCCTTTTATGGAGGATGAGGAGTGGGACTCTTGTAATATTTTGAAAAAAGAATTCCATCGAAATTTTTCATGATGAATTTGGATCCAATAATGGTCAGAATTTTATATATGGGACTATATGGTATAAATATTTCTATAAAATTTCATTTTTACAACTTTATAGGAAGTTTTGGTCTTTAATGTCATGGTTTTGTCCCTTATTAAGAAAAAATTGGCCTTAATCGTTGTAATTAATTTCAATAACATTATCTAATATTTTTGGACAAAAACAAATTTTTTATTATTATAAATTATAAATTATTAATATTCAAAATAAATAATTGATTTTTCTAAATTCCAATCATATAGTGTTCAGAAATTGATTTAAAATTCTTCTTGCAGTTGGGATGACAATGCAGGTTTTTAAAGTAAAAACATCTGAATGTTTCCTAGGTTTATATAATAAATTTAAAATTTTAATTGATTAAAATTTAGAATTTTCATTCAAATTGGCAGAAATATGATCTAAATATAAATTAAAAACAATTTAATAGATAATTTATGATTATAAATAAATTAGATGAAAAATTAGTTTCGAAATCAAATTCAATTTTTTTAACTAATCATTAAATAAGGAAATGTTTTATAATAATATAAAAAAATCACCCTAACCAAAATATTATGTTTTTATTTCAAATATTAAATTTATTTTGACATATTAATTCAACTAAATTGTCAAAATTCATATATAAAATCATTTAGTCGTTAAAAGGTGGTAAAATACCCTTTATTAAAATATAGGTTTTTATTTGTAAAATAGACTTTTTTCTTATATGATGCCTATAAATCCTCATGACTTAATATCAAAAAAATAATTGATTATATAACATATCTATTTAATTAAAATCATTCAATAATTTTGATTAATTATCTTTATTAATACAGAACTCCTTTGAAAGCCTAAAAATAATAATATTTTTTTATATCAATTTGGTTATTTTTTTCATTTCAAATTAATTTTTAATCAATGAATTAATATTATTTTTATATAAGCCATAAATTTTCATCTGTTAGTTAATAATATTCAAAACATCTATTTTATATATTGTTATATTAAATAGTAATTTTTCAATAATATATTATTGTTTGGTAAAACTCAGTCTTGTGTGCAACTCAAGCTATTGAGAATGGTCTTTCTTGTGTTTAACCCAAGATATTGAGGAATGTTTCTATTGAATTTAACACAAGATAACCCAGTTTGTCATGAATTTCAAGCCATAGAATAAATTATGTTAATTTACGATAGTAAATATATCATAATGTATTGGGTTATTATATTCCCTTCAAGAGGTGGTGTTGCATGTCATAATCACTATTGAAAACAAATTCGTAATTTAGAATTTCAGGGTTTTACATTCCCCCCCTATTAAATTTCGACCTCATAATTTAAAAACAATCATTGTTATTGATTTTTCAATGTTTCCTATGTTAAAATCAAACATTATAAGAAGGGTTCATAAAACATTCTCTTGAAAAGATAGAATGGGATGTGAAAAGTTCATATGTAATACCAGGTGACTAGGTATCTAAGTAAGAAAAATTTTGTGCAATGTGAAAATAATTATGATAAGGGAAATAATAAGTATTTATTAAGACCTAATGAGGTCATTAATCACAAACAAGTGAGTGATCAATATAAATTTGAGGGCCTCAAAGCCATAAATATTTGATGATTTATAAGACCATCATATCAACATAGATTAATTTATTAGGAATTTTTTTTTTCTAAATCATTTTCCTAATGTTGTGGAATTATTTTATTACCTGTGTATACATACTTGATATATTTCAATAAACAAAATTTTAACATTTATTTGTGCTTTGATATATTTTCCAATTCATTCAAAAATTAATGATGATTCATGAATCAAAAAATAAATTTCTAAAGGATCATTTGGCCAATAAAATGGTGATGATATGACTATTTTTCTTTATCTATCTACCAAACCCCAAATTGTTCATATATTAATCTCTAATCCTCAAAATTGATACTACTAGTTCATCATTAATTTTTTTTTGTAAAACTGTTTTACTAAAAACAATGAAAATTTAATCAAGTCATTGCATTGATCAATTATTAGAGTAAAACCCTTATAGTCCTTCAGTAATGGGTTCAATACATATGGGATTTCCATATTTGATGTGTTTTCACCCAACATACATATTTTCCTTTTCTAAGACTAAATTTATTAAATTTGTAAAATAATTTTATTGAAATCATTGAAATAAGTTTAATAATAAAATATTATTTTAACTATGGTTTTCAATTCAACTTCAATACATAAATACTTAATCCACTTATTTCCACATGGGTCCTTCCTTAGTATAGTTTTTATTCTCTAGAAGGGGTATTTAACTCTAATAATTTATATGTTCCCCTTACTTGTAAAAATTAAATATAAAGGATATCATAAGATGAGTTTTATTTCCTTCCATTGTGCTCTTCATTTTTCCTCAGAAATACTTTACAGTATTTCCATATTTTCCACATATAAATCATTTCATTATTACATTGTGAAACCTTCCAAGGTGTATTTTTCAACACTTCTCACATGTTATAAGTCGATCGTTCATTTCATTATGGTCTCCACCCCTCAATCTCTTATAATCCTCCATCCTTAAATTCATTGGTGTGTTCGGGAGTTATTAATGATAAATATTGTTAATTATATTATGGTAAAATGATTTCATATAAACACGAAATCCTAAATGATTATGCACAAATCAAAGTTTTTATAATTTTCACCACCTTTTCCTTCATGATTAATGTTAACATGAATCCTTTGGGTTACAACCATTGATTAACACTATAAGTAATAGTTTGGGAAATAGTAGACATATTGAGAAAAGAATATTATTATATATGAGATATAAAAACCTTGATAGCTTATTTATAAATATAAAATACCTTAGTATTATCCTTTATTATTCATTTTCATTATCCATTAAAATGCTTCATGGTGGTTTTTATAAAAAAAGTGGTTTATAAGAACCATATCCTTCATGAATGTAAAACGAGGTGCGAAGTAAGGAATATTTGCATGTTCTAGGTTACCCCAAGTCAAGATCAAAACACCTTGTCAGGGTGACTACTCCTAGGTACAAATGTTCCAAAATCACATCCAGTTTTAGTATCTAGAATGGGATTTATTGATAGGAATAACCATATAATCTCCACCATACAGAAAATAATGTATTTTCATCTATAATTATCCTCAAATCCTACCATAGGGTTATGTTCACTGACCAATGATTTTTAAAATATTGTTCCAAAGGTTACAACTAAAAATCCTTTGAAATAAACTATAGCAAACTTACCCTAAAATTCTTGAAGATGGTGTCTATTAAAAATTATATTTTCATGATAACAATAAATCAAATCCCAAAGTACTGAATATTTTAGTAGTCTAGATATATTATATACATACATGAATCATTTATTACAAAATAATAACACAATTATAATATTTTTCCTTCTTTCTAAATAAATAACTTTAGGAATAACTCTAATCCATCTAGTAAATCCAAAAATATCATTCATAGTACACTTATTGGATTCCTAGGGAATGAAACGTAATATGGGTGAGCTCAAATTCTCAATTAATGAAAAATATAGTTGAATCATTAATTAATTACTGAGAATAATAATAATGGAATGGAAAATAATTGAACACACTTACCATATTATCAACAATCTAAGAAGAAAGTTCTTAAATATTATGGAAATGTAATAAATGGAAACTCAATCCAATAAAATAACTAGATAATAAAAAATGAATATGGAAAAATAATAAACAAAAACACATTCCATTTAATAAATTATCTAAAATGAAATGTATCCATAGATATATTGATGAAAAATATCATGGATTAATAATTACAGAAACTAAATAAAGGCAATGCTTTCTTAATGGGTTAAATTTATAAGAACATGAAAAAAATACCATCATGAACTTTCAAAATAGTGTTTAACACTACAGTTATAAAACCATATAATTTTTGCTTCTTATTTGTCTCCTAAGATCCAATTGCTGCATTGATGAGATATCTAAATTAAGGGCTCCACACATCATTACCAATCCAAATCATTCCTCACATAGGATAATAAAAATAAATAATATGCCTTATCAAATATCCATATTGAAAAAAGCATATGGAATAAAAAATATTTCCCCAAATAATAAAATAATTGTGAAAGTAGACACTATAAGAAAAATGGTATATCATTTATGAAAAATTAATATTCATGAATAATGAAACGTATAATTAATGGGAAATTCATTGTTCAATGATCATAGGTGATTGAATATTTCATGGGGAATAAAAAATGATTCAATAAATTTAATGAGAATAATATATCTGGATAAATCAACAATAACTATTCAGAGTAAGAATAAGGATGGTATCAATACAACAAATCTCATATGTATTAAAAAAATAATTATTGTTAATGATAAATAGATATAATGTAAAAAGATATTTTAAAAACATTTATGAGGAAAATATATTTTTATTATGTAAAAAAAATTAAAAACCATTTCATTTATAATTAATTTTAAAAATATTTTCTTTTCAAAGAAACCTTTTGAACATTAAATGGATGATTCAATGAAATGACGATGGGTGAATCAGTACAATCCTTATGAGGTAAGAAGAACATTCCTTTTACATTGTTAAATATTATAAAAATTAATTGTTCAAAAAGAGACAAGTTGATTCTTTTTAAACCCATAGAAAAAAGAAAAAAAGATAAAAATTTCTTCACGAAAACATTTGAAAATCATTTTAATGAAACGTAGTTTTTATAATTAATCAGATTCTCCAACTAAAGAGAGAAATAAAGTTGGGTTTTATCAAAAACAATTTCTAAAGAATTTCAGTAACAAAGAGTTGAAAATTGGTTCTAATACTTGAAAATGGTCATGTATAACAAAATTAGTGAAAATTAGAGGTTTTATTGAGAATTTTCATTTAATTTCCTTGAATTGAAAAACCATTGAAAGAACATTAATGTTATTATTCAGAAAAATAAACATTAAACAATCCAAAGAGTCTCATACAACTTGAAACATTTTTAAACATAATCGTCATGAAGGAATATAACTATAAGAATGTTTAAGATACCTTGAAGTTAAAAGGATTTATGATATAATATAATAAAATGTGTGGTTGATACACAGAACAAAAGATATAGGTGTTGAACGTGTCATTTATATTAAGGATGTCAAAATCGAGTTGAAAATCCCTTACCAAGAGTTTCCTTTTTGATGAACGTCCTTTACATTCCTATATAATAAACTTATGTTAATTTTCTAATTGATTTCGAAACATTTCCATTTTTATCAGTAATTTTATTTCACTTATTTCCAAGATGTGTACAATTACTTAAACCATTAGGTTTACATCAGGTTTTTTGACCGAATTTCAATTTATGTGTCATAAAAACATTGGTATGTCAACTATGGTCAAAGGGTTCATTATATGAAATATTTTTAATATTAATATTTATATAATTATCATATTTGTACATAAATTATACTTCATAAAAAATAATCATTAATATGGTTAATTAAAATGAATATATGTTACGTTCATGGACATTGTAGGTTGTACATATCCCTGAGTAAGATTATCATTTTTTAAATGATCATTATATAAAGAAGGTAAGTAGCATAATTTCTTTCTAGAATGATAATTACATCATAAATACAATATTATTTAAAAATATATAATTCATGTGATTAAAAAGGAATCACATCATGTTGGGGAGGTGGTAGACCACATGTCCATAAATGATATTTTATTTTTTCAAGTATGTGAATGTGTAACAAAGAAACCGATATATTGTCATGACCCATCCCCCGGGGCCCATTTCGTGACTACCCCAAGCCCGCCTTCCATAGTCCAGGGGATGGCCACTAGCACAAAAGGCATAAATCCCTAAACTAGGAAGGCATTGCCTTTATAACTGTAAACAAACACATCAGAGTACACAACTGAAAGCAAAGAAGTAAGTTAAACTATATAAAAATGAAGTACTGGAAAGTAAAAGGGATCGGAAATACAAGACCAACTGGAAATTACAAGTACAACTGAAAGAATGTACAACAGAAGAAAAGTAATGGCGCTACTGGGTCATCCTTCTGGGTTCCTACCTGAAGGGTAGGTACATATGGCCTCCTCAACACTCCACGCCTATCCATCTCCTCTGTGCATCATCACACTGTGTGGTCCACCTCTGGGTACCATCCAGTCCTACTACTCTCTACCTTAGTCAGCGTTGTCTGTCATCTGCAACCAACACAATGAGGTGCAGGCATAGCCTGTGCAGGGGTTAGTATAACGATACTTAGTAGGGACCCGGATACCCTCAAGGTCTCCCTAAATCCAACAAGGATAAACCACGAAGTATGAAATCAACGGATAACCATTACTTAGGTACATTCCCATACATATACCTAAGTTATCTATTAACCCATCTCAAACATGATGAAAACACAAAAATCATTGACTGAGCTTAAACCATGATTTTTATTAATCTAAACCCTCGGCTTCTGGATAACGCCTTCTCTGTCATGTATAGTGGGCATGCCATGTCACAAAGAGGTGCTTCCTACTAACTTAGACTGTTGAGGTACTCCTTCTATCGAGTACTATGGAACTGTTGCACTTAAATAAAGGTGCTCCCTACCATGGGTCTGCTGTGCTCACACAGAGGCGCTCCCCTGGTATCATGCTAAGGTACTCCACGTGTCGAGTACCATGGGTCTTCCATGCTCACATGGATACAAACACCACTGGGCTAGTCGAATCACTCTGAGTTGAATCGGTCAGCGGTCGTCAAGTCTCATCCAGCTACTAGGTTCCCACACAAATGCTTGCTCGTCTCTGGAAGATCTACTCCATAAGCTACATGTCGACAATCCAACTGTCACTAAGTCCCATGTAGAATTATCTCAAAGGACCTCCACATCATAGGGGTATCAACACAACAGACGGTGCGTCAATCAGACTCCTGGTCTGTTAGTTATTAGCCATTTAGTCCCGGGGGCCTCGATGGATTCGTGTACAATCCTACCTGACCATATCACAACTATACCCCGATCTCTAGTGGGGTATTCATAATGGGACAGCTTCGATCAATGAATACTGGTGTTGCTAACGGATCGTCAAACGGACATCTCGTGCCAAAGATATGGCCCAAGAAGGTAATGTGTCAGTAATGGGCTCGGGTTCGGTCCGACCCAGTAGGACCGACTCGGCCCAACCCAGTCTGGGCCGACCGGGTCTGGGTCAACCCGGTGAGACCCGTTGGGTCTGACTTGGCCCTTTGGGTGGGTCAGCCCATATAGTTTTGTCCCGATCCACTGGGCCCGTCCCAGAGGACTATGAGGTTGGTTCATCCCAGCTGTCACCACATAGGTGGATCGGCCCGGAGGCCGAGGAATGATTCGGACAGTGTCGCAAGGGGCGCGACTTAGGCGACTCGGCCCGGGAGGTCGGGCCGGTCAGGAGACCAAAGGGTAGGCCACACAGAGCGTGGGCTGGCCGCGGGTGCGCCAGGTAGGGCGCGGGAGGGGCCGGGCAGGCCACAGGGGCGCCGACAGGGCACTGGGCAGGTAGTGGGGGCAACGACAGGGTGCAAGGGCACCAAACAGGCTACGGGGGCTCTAAGAAGGCCGTAGGGGTACCGACAGGGCATCGGGCATGGCGTGAGGGTGCCAGGCTAGCTGCGGTAGAGGCCCGGGCAAGCCGCGGTTTTGCGGGCAGGATGTCGTTCGGGCTAGTGGTGGTTGGCTGGTAGAATCGGTCCACCGTGGGGCAGCGTGACCCGTAGATCCCGTGGGTAGCACGACCTATGTCGATGCCACCTTCATCGTCATCGCCTCATCACCTTTTGGTAGAACTCCTCATTAAAGAATAATTTACGGAGGATGTCGGGACATTTTAGGTTGGCCCACATCCTCCGCGTTTAAAGTGATATCATTTGGTTCATCAAAAAAAATGATGAACGAAAATTAATTACAACCACCCAATGATTTATTTTCAAACAATGTTGAGAAATGAAATGGGATAAAACACAAGGTAAACCCCTACCTCTTGTTCGTCACTCTTAGGGGGAGTCCCGGAAGGAAGACGATGAAGACCGTCGTTCATCACGTCTACTTCACCCTTCCAATACAAGCTCTTGCGTCGATTCGTTGATGATTATGATGAGGGAAGATGCTCTACATCGGAAGTTGTTTGGGGTAGAAGACCAAGGAAGAAGCATCTATGACATTCTTTGTGTTCTTCATTTGGAGGATGGTTCTTCATTGGGATCTTTCTCCAACAATCCGTTAATTCTCCTCTTCCAAAAATATACCCAAAAAATAATAGGTTGTCTATTATTTTAATGTTGGCACATAATTCAAATATGAAGAAATAAATTAAAGAGGCTCCTCCAATTTAATTCCAGAGGTTAGAAAATTAATTAAAGAGGTTTGGCTCCGTTTAATTAAAGTGGAAGGTGGAGAGGCTCTCCCTCATTAATGAGGGAGAGTTGAGAGGTTATACTCTCCTCACATTAATAGGGGTTGGTTGGTCTCCACAACATAACCTCTCACGGGAGGTTATGCTCCGGTGGGCCCCACCACTATAACCTCTCATGGGAGATTAATGTGTTGTGGCCCCACCTCCAACCTCCATGAGGATGTTTTAACCACCTCACTCCAAACGGTGACTCAAAATAAAATAAAGTGTTGGCTCACTTTATTATATTAATTTTTTTATAAAACCCAAAAACTATCTTTCAAATTCGACCCATTACTGTTGAAGTAAAAGTCTTCATATGCAAATATCGGTGATGCGAGTTCAACGGTGCTCTCAAATTTCAGTTCCAAGCACCAGTTCAAAAGTTATAAAATATCGCTCGTACGTTTTCTGAACGTACCTGAACAAAACTTCTGAAATTGATTCTGGGCACATCGGTCCTCAGAATCAAGCGTCGTAAATTTTCACAGACTCATAAAAATCACATGTATTTATGAAAATAAATTCTATAGAATTTCTGTGTCTTTACATTCTCCCCACCTTAGGGTTTTACATCCCAGTAAGCTACAACTCGACCTATGGGAACAAATGGGGGTACATAGCACGCATCTGAGCCTCCCGCTATCATGTGCTATCTTGGAGGTTCTCATGCTTCCGGCGTACGCTCACTAGAGGTATCTACTATCCATGCAGTACCCACTCCTTTCGATCCTCAATATCCACTGGAAGCTCCATAAAATTCTCCCCATCGTCGAATTCCAAATCTCTATTGTCGATGATGTGGGAAGGGTCGTGCACGTATCCCCTTAGCTGAGATACGTGGAAGACATCATTCACCCAGTCCAACTGAGGTGGAAGAGCTAAGTGGTAATCCACCTCGCCTACTCTGCTGAGGACCTGTAAAGTTCCAATTAATCTCGGAGATAACTTTCTGCCTCGGCCAAATCTTTGTAGACCTCGTCGAGGTGAGACCCGTAGAAAGACGTGGTCACCATTCTCGAACTCTCGAGGTCTCCATCTCCTATCAGCATCTGAATTTTTCCTACTCTGTGGATTCTTCATCTGCTCTTGGATGATTTGCACCTTCTCCATAGTAGCTTGTACCATCTCTAGTCCAACTAGTGCTGACTCCCTAGGGTCAGTCCAGCACAAGGGTGATCTAAAAGGTTGCCTGTACAAGGCCTCAAAAGGTGCCATCCCTATGGTGGAGTGATAGTTTTTGTTATAAGAAAACTACATCAATGGAAATTGATCATCCTAGCTACAGCTGAAGTCAAGGACACATGCATGTAGCCTGTCCTCAGGGTTCTGGATGGTCCGCTCAGTCTGACCATCTGTCTGAGGAAGGAAGGCGGTGCTCTAGTGAAGTTGTGTCCCGAAAGCCTCCTGCAACCCCTTCCATATATGGGAAGTAAACCGTGTGTCACAGTTGGAGACAATAGAGGAATACACTCCATGTAATTACACAATATCCTGCACATAGATGTGTCTCAAGCTCTCGACTGAACCATGCTCTCTGATCGGTAGGAAGTGGGCCGAGTTGGTGTGTTGGTCAATGATCACCCAAATTGAGTCATGTCCCCTGGATGTACGTGGAAGACCCATCACAAAGTCCATGTATATCCTATCCCACTTCCACTCTGGGACATCTAAGGGATGAACTAAGCCTGCTGGTACCTAGTGCTCTGCCTTCACTTGCTAAAAAGTGAGGCACTGTGAGACAAACTTCGCTATTTCCTTCTTCATACCTGGCCACCAGTGCTGTCGTCGAATGTAATATTACATATTTGTCACTACTTGGTGTTCCACTAGAGGGGATGTGTGGAACTACCTCACCACTTCCTCTTGAAGTTCCACTGGTACCAAGGTATGTCCTCTGAAGAAGATGGTGTGCTCCCCACCTTTAGAAAATCCATTAGGTGCCTGCCCTGTGGATATCTGAGCACGTCACATCTTGTAGTTAGCATCTCCATGCTGGTCCTCCCTGACTCACTGAAAAAGTGGGTGAGTGACTATAAGAAACTATAGAAATGATTCTCCATCTCTATCCACAAAGAATATCTATAAAGCAGTCAGCTTCTCTATCGCCTCTCCTAGAAGCTGTATACTAGTCCTCCTGCTAAGTGTGTCTGCAACAACATTACCATTCCTAGGAGTATATACTTTCTCTAAGTCATGGTCCTCGAGGAACTCAATCCAACACCACAATCTCAGGTTCAGGTCCTTCTGAGAGAAGATATACCAGAGACTCTTGTGATCATATTACACGGTAAAATGCTTTCCAATCAGATAGTGCTACCACATCTTCAAGGCGAAGACCACTACTGCTAACTCCGGGTCATGGGTAGCGTAGTTCTGCTCATTTTGTCTCAGCGGCTGAGAACCATAAGAAATCAATACTCACTCCTGTATCAAGACACACCCAACTCTGGTCCCTGATGTGTCGCAGTAGACTACGTACCCTACACCTTCCTCTGAAAGCCTCAAGATGGGGGAACTAGTCAGCCTCTGCCTCAGCTCCTGAAAGATCTGATGGCATCTCTTCGACCACACGAAGGGTTTCCCCTTCTATGTTAAGGAGGATAGTGGTGCTGCAACTCTAGGGAATTCTGGAACAAACCTCCAATAGTTCCAATCCAAAAAGAGGAAACTTTGTACCTCCGTCACACTCCTAGGTGGCTCCCAAGAAAGAACCGCCTCGATCTTCACTGGATCCACTGCTACTCCAGCCTCTGAGATGACGTGTCCCATGAAGTGAACCACTCGAATCCAAAACTAACACTTCTAGAGCTTACCATAAAGCTTTTTCTCTTGGATAGTGTCCAGTAATACCTATAAATGGTAGGCATGTTCCTCCTCAGTAGTAGAGTTGATCAAAATGTTGTTGATGAAGACTACCACAAGTGATCGAGGTAAGGATGGAAGATCCTGTTCATGAGACTCATGAACACTGCTGGAGCATTGGATATACTGATGGGAATATCCAAGAACTCATAGTGGCCGTAACGACCCCTTAAGGTCATCTTCTGCACATCCTCGTCACAAAATCTGAGCTGGAGATAGCCTGATCTGAGGTCTATCTTGAGAACCACCATGCTCCCTTCAGCTGGTCAAAGAGGTCGTCAATCCTCGGGAGTGGGTACTTATTCTTTACGGCCACCTGGTTGAGGATATGGTAGTCAACAGAGAGCCTCAAGCTCCCATCTGCCATCTTGGAGAACAGAATCGGGGCTTCCCAGGGAGAAACACTAGGTCAGATGAATCCCTTCCCCTACAAGTCCTCCAGCTGTACCCTCAGCTCGCGAAACTCAGTGGGAGCCATCCGATATGATGGAGTAGATATCGGTGTCGTCCTGGGGTACAGGTCAATGTAGAAGTCCACCTATCTACATGGACGTAGTCATTGAACATCGTTAGGGAAAACATCCACGTACATGTCCACCACTACAAGATAAGTCGGACTCTCCACATCAACTACTCCAAGGTTAAGGAAAGCCAACTAGTGAGTGATCGGCTGCACCCTTCTCTGAGTAAGTCTGTCCTGTGCTATAAGGGATCCATTCTGGCCGGGGAAGGTAAACTTGTTCCCATCCATGCGGACACACCTCAATTTTCTCCTAATATAGTCAATCTGATCATAGACTGTAGATAACCAGTCCATACCCATGATGACATCGTAAGGCCTCGACGCCGCTACTAGGAGATCCCAGCTATATCTCTCACCTCCTTGAGTAAGCTCGCACTGCTGGCACAAGTGTGTAATCATCGTATCAACTCTCGTAGGTGTCTCTAGCCGTAAAGATTGAGCCAACAGCTTTGTCGGAATATTTGAGCTACGAATGAGGGTAGTGGAAATGAAAGAGTGACTGGCACCTGTGTCTATAAGAACTGCAGCTATGGTGGAGTAGACAAATATCGTACCTCAAATCAACTTCGAAGCACCATGGTCATATGCTTCAGCTGCCTAAAGTTAAGCTCTCACCTATCCACTTGCTCCCTGTGGTCAGGGTGGACCTCCTAGTGGTGGTAGTGGTAACACCTTGAAACGTCATCCACCACCAGCTGCACGACCATCTCCTCTGTCACTTCTTCCTGCTCCATGTAGACCTCCTTGATCGAATCATTGTCTCTTCCTAGGATGTCCTTAGAACGTCTGTTGATCATCTGATCTGTAGGTCATATAGTCACGAGCCATGTGACCATGCCCGCTGCATGAGTAACACTGCGTGCTACTGGAATGTGTGGCTCTATCACTACTCTTGGTGCCCCGCACAACTGATCTTGAGTCGTGCGGTCGTCCACCTGTAGGTCTGGTCTACTTTGACCTCTGGGACATCTGTCTACTGCCAGCTACAGAAGACTCTGCAATATGTCGACTAGAGATGGGTCTCATGGCTGGAGTTTTCTCAGTAAGGAAACTCTCCACCAAGAGGGCTCTCTCTAGCACCCCCGTCAGCGTCGGGATGCTAAGTGAGATCATTGGAGCTCTGATCTCTCATATGAGCCCCTGCTCGAAGGTTTTGGCCCTGAAGAATGGTTCTCGTACAATATATGTGGACTAGTGTGAGAGGTCAGGGAACCTCACTGAGTACTGTGCCACCATCATGCTACACTACTGTAGATGCAGTAGCTCCTATATCCACATTGTGTGGAGAGTGGCTGGGACAAACTCCGCCCGAAATAGGCACTCAATGTCTGCCCAGAGTAGCATCGCCTCATCATGCACCTGGAGAATCAGGCTCCACCATCATCCTGCTGCAGCCTGGAGGAGACTCACTATATGGATCACCATGAAGTCTGCTAGCGTCCCTACTAGTCAGAAAACTATCACCACAACCTCCATCCAATCCTCAACTGCCTATGCGTCCATATCTACCATGAACCTGGGTGGCCTAGGGCACTAGAACTCATGAAACACTCTCAAGAAGCATGCATCGTTTGCTACTAGGGCTGGTGGCATCGGTGGCCCAATGGGATGTAGTACCAGTGGTGGCTCTGCTGGAAAAGGGCCCTGCACCAAGGCCTCGTCGATCGATAGGATATCATCATGTATGACTCTCGGGGCTGTAAATAGTCATTCGTGTTGAGGCATCCTGAAAGATACAGATGTGACACGATCAAAAGATTATACCTGGTGAGCTGACCGGGTTGAGATGACTTAAAGAAAAACTTTTCAAAACACACACGCAATCAGTGTATCCGTGCACTAAGTCGGAAATCATAAGTTAGGGTCCTGGTGTATGTATACGTTGGCCGCCCGAACCAACACTGGACTCCGTGAATAGAAAACCACACTTAGTACCCTTAACACTATTGCTTCACAGAAAAGAAAGATCGGTGTTCTAAGTTCGGTGGTAGAACCTCCCTTTGATACCAATTTTTCATGACCCATCCCCTGGGGCCCATATCGTGACTACCCCAAACCCACCTTTCGTAGGCCAGGGGCTGGTGACTAGCACAAAAGGCGTAAATCCCTATACTGGGAAGGAATTTCTTTTATAACTGTAAACAAACAAATCAGAGTACACAACTGGAAGCAAAGAATTATGTAAAATTGTATACAAAAGAAGTGATGAAATGTAAAAGTAGCTGGAAATACAAGTCCAAATTGAAAGTACAAGTACAACTAAAAGAAAGTACAAATGAAGAAAAGTAAAGCAGCTACTGGGTCACCCTCTGGGGTTCCTACCTGAAGAGTATGTACAGATGGCCTCCCCAGCACTCCACATATGTCTGTCTCCTCCGTGCACCATAACACAGTGTGGTCCACATCCAAGTACCATCCAATCATTCTAATCTATGCCTCAGTCAGAGTTGTCCGTCATCTACAACCAACACAACAAGGTGCGGGCATAGCCAGTGCAGGGGTGTGTATAACGATATTCAGTAGGGACCCTGAGACCCTAAAGGTCTCACTAAATTCAACAAGGATAAACCGAAAAGTATGAAATCAACAGATAAAAATTACTTAGGTATATTCCCATACATATACATAAGTTATCTAGTTACCCATCTCAATCATGAGGAAAACAAAAAAGTCATTGACTCGGATAAAACCCAAATTTTTATTAATCTGAACCCTCGGCTACTGGAGAACACCTTCTCTATCTAGTACAGTGGTCCTACCGCGTCACAAAGAGGAGCTTCCCACTAACTTGGACTGTTGAGGTTCTCCTTCTATCGAGTACCGTGGATCTTCAGCACTCACACAGAGGTTCTCCCCACCGTGGGTCTACTGTGCTCACATAGAGGCGCTCCCCTAGTAGCCTACTAAGGTACTCCATGTGTCGAGTACCATGGGTCTTCCATTAACACACAAAGGTTCTCCCCACCATGGGTCTTTGATTCTCACACAGAGGCACTCCCCACAGGGCTAGTAGAACCACTCCGAGTCAAATCGGTTAGCAGTCGTCATGTTTCTTCCAGCTACTAGGTTCCTGCAGAAATGCCTTCTCATCTCTGGAAGATCTTCACCACAAGCTATTGGTCGATACTCCAACTGTCACAAAGTCCCATGCAGAAGTATCTCAAAGTTCCTCCATGTCATATTGATCTCAATGCAATAGACGGCGCAACAATCAGACACTTGGTCTGTTAGTTATTAGCCTATTAGTCCTAGGGTCATGGTGGGATTCGTGTATGATCCAACCTGACCGTATCTCAAATATACCCCGAACTCCAGTGGGGTATTCTCAAATGGACGACATCACTCCAAGAATACTGGCACCACTGACGGATCTTCAAACGAATGTCCAGTGCCAAAGATATGACACGGCACGTTGGGTGGGTTAGCCCCCTGAGTTTTTTCCTGGTCCGTCGGGCCTGGCCCAGCTGA
The DNA here is from genome assembly GCA_963277665.1 of Viscum album. NCBI lineage: Eukaryota > Viridiplantae > Streptophyta > Magnoliopsida > Santalales > Viscaceae > Viscum > Viscum album. The sequence goes on from OY728120.1 coordinate 1,594,724,165, forward strand.
CTACGAGGGCGGTTCGGCTCGGGTGTCGCTACATAGGCAGCTCAGCCCAAAGGCTGGGTGCTGGTTTGGCCCATTCCACAAGGGGTGCGGCTAGGGTGACTCAGCTCAAGAGGCTGGGTCGGTCGGGAGACCATCGGGCAGGACGTGCGGAGTGTGGGCATGCCGCGGGTGTGCCAGGTAGGGAGCGGCTAGGGCAGAGTAGGCCGCGAGGGCACCATCATGGAAACAACCAGGCCGCGGGGATTCCGGGCAAGCCGTGGGGCACCGACAGGGTGTAGGGGAGGCCGTGGGGGTGCTGTCAAGGCATCAGGTAGGCCGCGAGGGCGCCAAAAGGGCACCAGGTAGGGCGCGAGGGCACCGGGCAGGCCGCGGTAGGGGCCGAGAAGGCCGCGGATTGGCGGACCGAGCACCGCTCGGGCCAAAGGTGGTTGGACAGAATCTTTGGTGCATCTCGGGGGTGGCGCGATCCGCGGAGGCCATAGGTAGCGCAGCCTTTATCGTTGTCACCTTCGTCATCGTTGCCTCATCACCATGCCGTAGAACGCCTCGAGAAAGAAGAATCGACAGAGGTTGTTAGGCCATGTAAGGTTGGCCCGCATCCTCCACATTTAAAGTGATATCAATTGGTTCATCTAAAAATGAAAGATGAACGGCAATTAATTACAACCACGCAATGATTTCTTTTCAAACGATGTTGAGAAAACAAAAGGGATAAAACACAAGGTAAACCCCTTACATCTTGTTCGTTTCTCGTTGGCAGAGTCACGGAAGGAAGACGATGAAGACCACCATTTGTCACGTCTTCTGCACACTTCCAATCCAAGTTCATGTGTCGGTTTGTTGACAATGATGAGGAGGGAAGATGCTCTACGTCGGATGGTGTCCGGGGTAGAAGACCGAGGAAGAAGTGTCGCCGGTGTTCTTCGCAATCTTCATTGGGAGGATGGTTCTTCATTGGGAGCATTCTCTATTAATCCTTTAATCCTCCTCTTCCAACAATATGAACACTAAATAATATGTTGTCTATTATTTTAATGTTTGCACATCATTCAAAAAGGAAGAAATAAATTAAAGGGGCTCCTCCAATTTAATTCAATTGGATGGCACATTAATTAAAGAGGGTTGGCTCCATTTAATTAAAGGGGAAGGTGGAGAGGCTCTCTCTCATTAATGAGGGAGAGTTGAGAGGTTATAATATCCTCCCATTAATAGGGTTTGGGTGGTCCCAACGTCGTAACCTCTCGCGGGAGGTTATGCTCAGGTGGGCCCCACCACCATAACATCTCATGGGAGGTTAAGGTGTGGCGGCCCCACCTCCAACCTCCATGATGAGGTTTTAACCACCTCACTCCAAACGGTAGCTCAAAATAAAAAAATTTTTTGGCTCACTTTATTTTATTAATTTTTTTATAAAACCCAAAAAATATATTTCAAATTCAACCCACTACCGTCGAAATAAAAGTATTCTTAAACGAATATCGGCGCTACGAGTTCAACGGTGCCCTCAGATTTCAGTTCCGAGCACCAGTTCAAATGATATAAAATCTCACTAGTATGTTTACTGAACGTACCCGAACAAAACTTTAGAAATTGATTTCGGGCACACCAGGCCATGAAATCAAGCTCCATAAATTTTCGGGGACTCGTAAGAATCCCATGTATTTAAGAAAAAAATTTCCATGGTATTTCTGAGTGTTTAAATATATATTATATTTAAGGAAGTATAATTATTTGAGGAATATAATATATATTTTTTTATTTAAAATATATTTAATTAAAACCATCTTTTATATGTTACTTGTATAGTGTGAACGAATCACATCGATTTGAGGGGGCAGTAGTCCACACTTCCACAAATTATGACATTATTTTTGAAAAAAATGGAACGTATAACAATATGGGTTGTAAAAAAACTAATGTAGATTAAGGATAAAATAAATATAATATATAATATATATAAATATAGATTATGCCACAATTACCAACAAGAGATGTGGTAATAGAAGAATGAACAATCATCTTTTCATGAGGTGAAAGCTCTCTGTTCACATAAACAATATGTTCGTTACCCATTAGATGGATGTGTGTATAAATGTATACTTAAAAATTAACATATAAAAACCTTAGTTTTTTTAGTGTACTGGTGTTGTTATATGAACATGGAATAATAATATTTGAGGTGGTGGAGAAGTAATTGAATGAAAGTTGACTGCTAGAAAATGTTACCTTAAAATCGGGTAACTCATTTGGGTTTATACCAAATAGCTTCCTTGGAAGGATTTATGCCAAAATAAAGGCTTAATGGTATATGGTAGGGATTTTTGGAATCTATTTTGGAATATATTGGCAAAATGTAAGTGGTTTGAGAGGTGTGAGGAATGGGGAGAAGTTATGGCCTTTTATAGTGAAAGAGGAGTACCACTCTTGTAATATTTTGACAGAGGATTTCCATGAATGTTTTTCATGTTGAATGTTGATACAATAATGGAAAATATTATATCAATGGGATTATAGGGTCTAAATATGAATATAAAATAGATTTTTGACTAGTGTATAGGTCATTTTTGGGCTTTAAGGTTAACGTTTAGTCCCTTATTAAGCTTAATTAATCCTTAATAGTTGTAATTAATTTTAATCACATTCACTAATATTTGTGGCCAAACAAAAAATTGGTATTATTAGTCATTATAAATTATGATGATTTAAAATATTTAATCCAGTTTTCCCAATTAAAATCATTTAAGGGATATATATTGATTTAAAATTCATCTCATTGGATGGACAACAATGCATCTTTTTAAATAAAAACATCCGAAATTTTTCTATGTTTTTATAATAAATTTCTAAGTTAAATTGATTAAAATTAAAAAAAATTGTATCAATTTATAATAATATGATATAAATAAACATGAAAACATAATAAATTTATAATTTAACATTATAATTAAATTAGATGAAAAGAAGTGTGGAATTAATATTTAGTATTTTTAACTTTTAATTAAAAAAAGAAATTTTTCAGAAAAATGTCAAAAATACACCAGTACCTAATTATTTTGATTCAATTTGAAATTTTATGTTTATTTTGACATATTAAATCAATTAAATCAATAAAACTCAGAATTAAAATGGATTCTCCATTAAAAGGCTGCAAAATTTCCTTTATAAAAATATAGGTTTTTATGTGTAAAATAGAGCTTGTCCTTATCTTATTCCTATAAAACCTAATGGATGAATATCAAAAACATTTGATTGAATATATTAAATATATTTTTAATTAATTTTATTCATTAATTTTAATTAATTATTTTTATTATGACAAATCTCATTTGGAATCATAAAAATAAAAAAAATTATTTTTATATCTATATGGTTCTTATTTTCATTTCTAATTAATTAGTCACCAGTGAATTCATTTTAAATTTATATTAACCAAAAATTTTCATATGTGAGTAAATACTATTCAAAATGGCTAGTTTATATTTAATTGTGTTAAATAATATTATTTTGAAAATATATTATTATTCGGTAAAACTTTGTCCAGCATGTAATGTAAGCTATTGAGGAAGGTCTCTCTTTCTTGTAATAAAAGATATTGTGGAAGGTCGCTCATCCGTGTAATGAAAGATAACTCAGTGTGGCATGCATTAAAATCCATAGAAAATATCATATTTATTTAATATAGTAAATATATTATAATTTATTTTTTTATGATATTCCCTTTTACACATTGGTGTTCCGTATAATAAACAATATAGAATACAATGTTTTACTTAAGAATTTATGGGTTTTACAAAAAAACCCATAAAAATAAAAAAAACCCTACAACCCATAAAATAAATAGAAAACACCAAAGGAACCCCCAAAAACTCAAAAAAAACTAAGAACCAAAAAACATTAAATTAACTAAAAAGCCCAAAACCCTAAAAATACTACAGCTCCCAAAAAACCCAAAAAAACCAAAAATGGCCCAGATGAAACTAAAACCCCTAATAGATCCTTAGAAACCATAATACACCCTAAAAACCCATAACACATTAAATGATCCTAAAAACCATTATAAATATGAAAAACCCTAAAACCCCTAAAAAACCTAAATCCCTACAAATCCTAAAAACCTGGAAACACTAAAATAACTTAAATCAGTAAAAAACATAAAAATCCTATCAAACCCAAAAAAACTAGAAAAAAATAGAAACCAAAAAAAACACCTGAAAACCAAAAAACCCCCCAGGAAACCAAAACTCCCAAAAAAACTAAAAAAACCAAAGAAAACCAAAAATCCTAAACAACAATACAAACAAAAACCCCATAAAAACCATAAAACCTAAAAAACCCCCAAAACCAATAAAAACACTAAAAAAATTTAAAAACCATAAAACCACCAAAAAAATATGAAAATCATAAAATTTACTAAATACCCTAAAATATTAAATACAAAAAAATACAAAAAAATGACTAAAACCCCTAAAATACCCAAAACACCCTAAAACCCCTAAAATCCTAAACCCCTAAAAACCATAAAACCCCAAAACCCCCAAAACCCTAAAAATATACAAAAAAAAGTTAAAACCTTAACAAATATATAAACCTGTAAATATAATAAAACCTATCAGTAACACTAAATGATCCTAAAAACCTACAATAAACCTTAAATGCCCTAAAAACTTGAATCCCCTTAAATAACTCTAAAAACCAAACACCCCTAGAAACCCTAAAAACCCCTAAAAACCAATAAACAACCCTAAAACTCATAAGAACCAAACAAATCCCTAAATCCATAAAAATAAAAAAACCAAAAAAATCCATGAAATACTAAAATGTCCTAAATACCCACAAAATCATAAAAAACCTAAAAACCTTAATAACCACTCAAAACACTAATAAACACAAAAAAAACTAAAACCCCTTTAATGCATAGAAACCCTAAACCCCTAAAACCCCTAAAAACACCTAAATCCTAAAAATAATAATAACTACAAAAACACTTGTAACCCTAAACAAACAGAAAAACCCTAAAACCCAAAAATAATCATAGAAACACTAAATACCATAAAAACCAAAAAACACTAAAAACCCTTAAAAATATTAAAAAACATAAAAATAATTAAAAACCAATAAAATACCATTAAAACCATAAAACACTATAATATCCTAAAAATCCCTATGAAAAAAGAAACAACCCTTAAATCCCATGAATCATCATACATAAAAAAACATATAAAAACCCTAAGACCTAAAAAATGCATAAAAATATAAATTCTAATAAAAACCCTAAAACCCCTAAAAAACCGTAAAACACATAAACACCCTAAAACCCACAAAAATACTAAAAAAATACTAAAACCACTAAAAGAAACCTTGTGTTGACCCATCCCTCAGGCCCCATTTTGTGACTACCCCAAGCCCACCTCCCAAAGGCCAGAGGATGTTGACTAGTGAAGAAAGCGTCAACCTGTAAGTGGGAGGCATTTTCCAGTGTATCTATATGCACACACACACACACACCAAACCACATACCAACACACTGAAGTGGAAAAAATTATACTTAAAAAATATTGTGTATAAAGTGCAGCTGAAAGTATGTTGGCCAGAATACAAACTCAACAAAAAGAACTGAAATGACAACATAAAAAAAGGAGCTCTGATGGCCATCTACGGAAAAACCCACCAGACCATAATAGTAGTGAAGATAATATAAGCTGAAGTAGTATGTCATATTCTCCTAGTCCTACTGGGACCCAACTGGTCCTAGGCCACCAAGGCCACCATCGAATCGTCGATCGGTCTTGTCTCACTGGGCTCTACCGGGTCCTGGTCCACCAAGGTCTCTATCGAAGCGTCAATTGTCTGTAAGGGACACAACACACAAGGGAGGAGACCGTGTAGTGGTGAGTAACACAAAACCAATTAGGGACCCCAAAAAAAGGTAATACCACATATAAATCCTGAAATTAATGCACAAAGCAGGAGACACCTCATACCAGGTATATTCTAGGGTAGTGATAGTTGTATCATCAGTCATATCATCGAATTCCTTGGATGCTGGAGAAATCCTCCTCTATTGATTATAGTGGTCCTTCATGGTCACATAGATCCACTTTCTACAAGCCATGAACTATTGTGGTACTCATCCTAGATGATTACCATGGGTATACTGGGTCAGACTAAGCCGCTCCCCACTGTGGGCCTGCTGGGTCACACAGAGATGCTTCCAACCTTGGAAGAACTCATGTAATCATCCTATCAAGTATCATGGGTATTTCGGGTCACACCAGGCATCTCTCCACTATGGTCTTGCCATGTCACATAGAGTTTCTTCCCACTGGTTCTTCGTCAAGCAGTCTTCAATTGTCAGCCTACCGTAGGGTTCCATATGTAGCGTGCATGGGAGTATCGCTTCTCAAGCCATTCATCGCATCTCAGATTCCATTAAAGTAACATAAAATCAATTCAAAATATCCTCCTTATCTATAGGGTCGCAACACCTCAAATGGATCTTCAATCAGACGCACATTTTTCATGATATGGGTGTTTAGTATCAAGGGGGTGGTTATTATGGGGCCTTGTCCAACCAGGTTAGACCGACCCGACCAACATGGATCGGGGGTCCCATATACCCCAGTTTAATTAGAGAAACTCGACATGACTTGGTTTGGGTTTGGGTCATTCTGGTCGGGCATGTCCAGTGGGACCGGCCCAATAGGCCTTGCTGGACCCGACCCGATTTGCCTGAGGGTCCAGCTCACCCGGTCTCCCGGCGGCCCAGTCTAGTCCGAACCGACCCGAAGGGCGTGGGTATGGCCTTCCATCATGGGTCGGACCTTCCAGCATGGGTTAATCTCACTGGGTACCGGTCCGACCCGTCGGCGTGGGACCGTCCCGCTAGGCTGCGAGTCCGGACCACTGGTTTGGATCGGCCCGCTGTGCCGCAGTCGCGACTCGCCATCCCCGGCCTGGTCTGCCAGGGGGTGGACAGGCGTTTCACAGCCCGACCAGGAAAAGGAAACCAGATCCATCTTTCCTTCGATTCCCCCACATACATGGGGACTTTTCTAGTTGTGGTCGACCGACCGGGGCTCTCCAGCTGCCCAGATGGCTCGGACGCGGACTGTCCCTCCACGCGGCGCCGACCTGGCACCATGACTCCTGCCACTGTCGTATGCCAATGGGCGCACCGCCATCCTCCAATGTGTCCTTGGAGGGCCATCCACCTCTGTTTCCACCATATTTCTGGTTGGTTCTGACCCCTTCATGCAGCTAGCATGGGCCGACCACCGCCTCACCAGTGGTGCCACGTCGACGACACCTTCCACGAGCCACCGGAGTTGCTCCAGTGGTCTGTTTTATGATCCTTCTATGCCTACGGGCCTCTCAGGTCACTTCCATCTGTTCCTAGGAATTTGAATTGAATTTCCTTCACTTCATGAATGCGTCCACCAAGAACGAATGAACAGAGTTTCTCAGTCCTTGTTCGTGTTGGCCCGGGCCCTCCACGTTAGAGGTTTAAATCAAGGGGGAGGTTTCATGGATTGAAGTTCACTCATTTCATGCCACGTTTGAATCTATGATAATAAAAAAACATGAAAAGTCACCATACCACATAAAAACACAATTCACAGATCAACCTATTCGTGGGTTGATTTGTGTTCTTCCTTTCTAGAAAAAGATTAGTGGGGATGAACATGGAAATAAAAATAAAACTCCTTCCTCATTGACTTTCCACGCCGAAGCGTTCATCCTCGAGGATTCAAAATGTCTACATTGTCACTTCCAAATCCATTCTTCATGGTGTGTCAAAGATGATGAATATTGGTAGGCATTTATCATTCTTCATTAGAGAGGACATTCGACAATGTTTCGTCAAAGAATCCTCCAAGATTTAATTCATTATCCACCAACACCTTATATAATAAAAAATAAAAACACATCATAGTGTTTTAGTAACAGTGTGATGTCACGTCGTTATGCTATCTCATTTATGAAACAACGACGTTGGTAAGCTTTCTTTATTACATCGTTATGCTGGGTGATACAGGCTATTAATGATCCTCATCATTGATCCTCGTTGCTGCATCTTTGCAACACCGCATCATCTCTATGTCACCACTCATCAGATGAAGAATGAAAATAAAATAACTTTATAAATTTATTTTATTATTTTCTGAAAATTCCGAAAATAAACTTATTTTTCATCCCTTGTCAGCTGATGTTATGTTCATTCTAGGAGAATCCCAGCATTTTGAGTTAAACGATGTCCTTGGATTTTCCATTCGAGCTCCGGTTAAAATTTTAGAAAAATATGCTCATGAGTTTACTAAACGTACCTTAAAAAAGATCAATATTTCATTCTGAGTTCTTATTTCCTAGGAATCATGTGCCGTTAGTGTGCACGGTCTTAGAATAAGTCCATATAATTTTAAGAAATAATTGCATGGAATTTCTATGACATTACATTCTCGCCACCTTAGGCATTTATGTCCCTAAAATCCAAAACAAAAACGAATTAAATATATGGGGGTACTGAGCACAAATATGAGCCTCTCGATCCAATGTGCTCCCCTAGAGATTCATGTGGTAAAACTAAACTCGTAGTAGAGGAATCAGCATCCCATGTATGAACTGATCTTGTCGATCCTCAATTTCCACTAAGAACTCCACAAACATCACCCCATCATCAAAGTCTATCTCATCACAGTCGATGGTGTGTGATAGATCACGCACGTACCTCCTCAGCGACGTCAAATGGAAAAAATCATGCACTCGGGGCATTATTAGGGGAAGGGATAGGCAGTACACCATCGCTCCAACTATACATAGGATCTTAAAGGGTCTGATAACCATCAGATATATCTTTTCTTCCTGACCAAATATCTGTAAACTTCATCGGGGTTAGACCCAAAGGAACACATGGTCTCCCTCCTCGAACTCCGAGGGTCTATGTATCCTGTCAGCATAAGACCTTTACCTGCTCTATGCAGTCCTCATCCACTATTGGATTATTTTCACCTTCTTAGTGGTAGCCCATAACAACTCTAGACCCATTAGTTTGAACTCCCCTAGGAATTTCCAATGTATGGGTGATCTGCAATGTCGCCTGTACGAGGCCTCAAATGGTGTCATGCCAATGGAGGAGTGGTAACTGTTGTTGTATAAAAACTCTGCTAGTGGTGGGTCGTCCTCCCAAATATGAGAAAAGTGAAGTACACAAGCACAAAACATGTACTCCAAGGTCTGTAGGGTCTTCTCCATCTTACCATCCATCAGGAGATGAAAAGTTATGCTCAAACTCATCTACATCCCGAACGCATCCTATAGTACCCTCCAAAACTGGGATGAAAAGTGGGAATCATGATCTGAGATTATCATCGAAGGCTCCCTGTGTAGCCGCACTATATCATGGACGTAGAGGCATACCGTGTCCTCTATCAGTCCTTGCTTCCAGATGGGTAGGAAGTGATCTGAAATGGTGAGTTTTTCAATGATCACCTAAATAGAATCATGTCCTATGGATGTATGTGGTAACACCATCACGAATTCCATAGAGATATTGTCCCTCTACCACTCTATCACCTCAATTGGTTGTTTCAAGACTGCTTGAAATTATGGCTCATCCTTCACTTGATGACATGTGAGGCATCATGAATTGAAATGAGCCACTACTCTATTTATCCCCAGCCACCAGTACTAACGTCGAAGGTCCTAGTACATATCCACCAATCTGGGATGTATTGCCAAAGGGGACATACGAAACTCCATCAACACCATCTCCCACAACATCATTTGTACTACAGTGCACCCAGTAACAATGATGGCATGCTCCCCACCTATCGAAAAATCCCTCAGGAGACCGTATTGACAATAATTGAGCACTACGGGCCTCGTTGTAAATATCCACTAGCTGTGCCTCCCTAAATCAATATAAGAGTGGGGGAGTAACAGTCATCAACTGAAGGTTTGTGGCTCCCACATCATCAGGGAAGGAAATCTATATCACAGCTAACTTGATTTTGTTATCACTCTGTAGCTTAAAACTGGTCCTCGTTCTATGTGTGTCTTCCACCACTTTCCCCTTCCCATGAGTATAGACTATCTCAAAGTCATAGTCCTTGAGGAACTCTATCCATCACTACTATCTCAGGTTCATGTCATTGTGGGAGAAGATATACCATAGACTCTTGTGGTCAGAGTAAACTGTAAACCACTCACCCATCAAATAGTGCCACCACGTCTTCATGGAAAAGTCAATTGTTTCCAACTCTAGCTTATCGGTCGCGTAGTCCTACTCATGTTGCCTCAACTGGCGTGAGACATAGGTGATCACTACTTGCTTCCGCATTAGTACACAACCAATTCCAGTAACTGATGCATCATAGTAACCTACATACCCAATTACCTCCTCGGGTAGTCTCAATATGGGGACACTAGTCAGTCTCCTATTTTGCTCCTGGAAACTCTGCTGACATTTTTCCGTCCACACTAAGGGTTGTCTATTCCATGTCAAAACTGATAAGGGTGCTTCTACTCAGGAGGATTCGTGTGTGAACCTATGATAAACACCAGCCAACCCCATGATGATACACACCTCATTCAGGCTCCTGGTTGGTTCCCATGCAATCACCTCCTCTATCCTTTCCAGATCCACTGGAACTCCAACCTTTGAGAAGATGTGTCCTAGAAAGTGGACTTCCTAAATCCAAATCTTACACATTGAGAGATTCCCATAAATCTAGTTCACTCAAATTGTATCCCGGACTATCCGTCGGTGTGTAGAATGCTCCTCCTCTAACGCTGAGTACACCAGGATGTCATCAATGAAGAACCACAATGAAGTAGTCAAGGTAAGGCTGGAAGATCCAATTTATGAGTCCCATGAACACTAAAGGGTTTTTGGTCACACTGAATGGAATTACTAGGAATTCTTATTCGTCGTACCAGAACCTAAGGGGTGTCTTCAGTACACCCTCATCCCATACCCAAAGATGGTGATAGCCTGATCTGAGGTATATTATTGAGAACTACTTCACGCCCTTCAGCTGGTTGAAAAGGTCATCAATTCTCAGCAAAGGATACTTATTCTTCATGGTCACCTTGTTCAGGCATTGGAAGACCACACACAACCTCAAACTCCCATCATCTTTTGTGTAAAAAATCATTAGTGTTTTCCATGGGGAATTACTAGGCCTTACGAACCCCTTCTCCTGCAAGTCCTCTAGCTATACCATCAGCTCGCGAAGCTCTGTTGGAGACATCCGATATACCGGTGTGGATATCAATGTCATCAGAGGGTATATATCGATGTAATATTCTACCTCTCTGCATGCAGGTAGTCACAAAACATCCTTATGAAAAAATTCCTTGTACTCATCCACCACTATAGGAAATTTCGGACTCCTCTCATCCACTAAACCGAGGGTGAGGCTAGCCAACTGGGGAGTGATCGGCTGCACTCTCTTCCAAGAAAGTATGTCCTGCACTGAAAGGTTTACCTTCTCACCGGTGAAGGAAAACCTAGTCGCATCTCTGTGGACACACTTCATTGTACACCTAAAATAGTAAATCTGATCATGGACAATGGATAACCAGTCTATACCTAATATGACATCATAAGGCCTCAACCCCACTACTAAGATATACCAGCTGATGGTCTCTCCTCCCAGAGTAAGCTCACACTTCCAACACCAGTGTGTAATAGTCCAATCATCTCCCATTGAAGTCTCTAGCAATATGGATTGAGCCAAAGACTCCACCAAAATCTCCAAGCTCCGAAAAAGAGTCGTATTATGGAAGGAGTGACTATAACCTCTGTCTATAGGAACAACACCAAGGGTGGAGAAGACATAGAACATACCTCTAATCATCTCTAGAGAACTATGGTCATAAGAATATACTTCTTAGAGATGAACTCGCCCCTTCCTACCTACTCCATAAGGTTGGGGTGGACCACCTGGGGGTGGTGGTGGTAACACCTCAAACTTTCACCCACAACCTACCACTCGACCAGCTCACCTGCCACACCTGCGGCCCTACGGACCTCCTCACTTGAACTATTGCCTATGCCTTAGTGGTCCCTCAACCATATTCTAGTCATCGGTATGGTGGGTAGGGTAGTCACATGCCATGTGTCCCTGCCCACCACAAGCGAAGCACTTCCTAACACCCTGCTGAAGACTCTGACACCTGGGGTATACTAGAAGCTCTAGATGTTGGTGACTGCTCCTCCAATATGATCTGCACAAGAAGGGATCACTCAAGCACCCTAGCCTGTGTAGGGATACTAAGAGACAACACAGATTCCCTGATGTCCCTAATGAGTCCCTACATAAATGCTCGAGCCCTGAAGAAAGGGTATCGCACCATGTCTGTTGAGTACAAGGATATCTTAGTGAACCTTGCTGAGTACTTGAATACCATCAGGATGCTCTGATGAATGAGAACCAGCTCTTGAATGCGCATAGAGTGCAATGTCACGTGGAAAACTCCTCGTGGAAAAGCTGCTTGAAATTTTTCCAAGAAAGGGTCGCCTCATCATGTGTCTGGGTGGTCAAACTCAACCATCTCCATGTTTTTCCCTACATAAGACATGATTCCAAGATCTCTATTTGTTAATGCGGTGTCCTCATTAAGCATGAGACCCATGTCACAACCTCCATCAAGTCCTCAGTGACCAGAGGATCCATATTTCCCCTGAAATTGTTAAGTCTCAATCTCTGAAACTCGTGTAGGTAACTGAGACAATGAATGTCCCCTTTTGGTAATATCACTAGTAGATGATAACCTTGGAGTGGTGGTAGGAAAAGTGTACAACCCAGTGGGGCCATCTCAAGCACTGGTTCCTGAACGGATGCCTTGTCACAAGGCGGGCTGTCCTCATGTATTGGGATCCTAGCTAGTCATCCTCCTGGAGGAATCATGAGATAGATAATGAAGTACCCTGGTTAGAAGGTTATACCTAATGAGATGAATCTTATTCAAAATAAGGATACACTTTTTCAACTAGTGTTTTCATGTATTGAGTCAAAAAGCAGATATCAAGGTCCAGGTGTCTGGGTACATCAACCTCCACACCTACACTGGACTCCACGAATCTGAATGTCAGACACACAACCCCTTACACTATTTCACCAAAACAAAACAAACACTCCTAGTCTTTGTCATAGTACCAACCGCCTATTGATACTACTTTGTCATGAACCGTCCCCTAGGGCCCATTCCCTAACTACCCACAAGCCCGCCTCCAGAAGGCTAGGGGGTGGAGACTAGCGTCGAAGGCATCAACCAAAAAGTGGGAGGAATTTGGTAGAGTAAATGTACACACACATGACCAACTACATCCCAACACAATCAAAGGGGAAAAACAAGTATACTAAAACAACACTGATTACATAGTAAAACATAAATTATGTGATCTAGAATACAAACCCATCAAAAAGAACCGAAACAGAAAAGTAAAAAAAAATGAGTTATGATGGACACATGCGGAAAACCCCACCTGATCATGAGTGTAGTAAAGCTACTGGAAATTGATGTACTATGTCTTGTCCACCTGTTCCTACTGGGTCCCACCTGGTCCTAGGCCACCAATTCCTCCATCGAAGCATCGATCAGTCATGTCTCACTGGGCTCCACCACGTCCCGGTCCACCAAGGACTCTATCAAAGCATCGACCATCTAAAAAAGACACAAAACGCATGGGAAAGGCCTGTGTAGTGGTGAGTAACACAAAACATAGTAGGGAACCCAAAAAAAAGGAATGACCACAAAAAAATCAACAAAGTAAAGCACAAATCACATGATACCTCACACTAGGTATATTCTAGGGTAGTGATAGTACCATCATCTTTCATATCATCAAACTCATTGGATGCTAGAGAAATCCTCCTCTATCAATTACTGTGGGCCTTTCGGGTCACACAGACCCTCTTACCACTAACCATGAACTATTTAGGTACTCATCCCTGATGAGTACCATGGCTATGCTGGGTCTCACAAAGCTTCTCCCCACCTTGGGCCTGCCGATTCACATAGCTCTTCTTCCCACATTGGGATAACAAAGGTACTTCAACTGTCAAATATCATGGGTCTTCCACGTCACACAGAGCTTCTCCCCACCATGGGCATGCTGAGTAACATAGAACCACTTCCCACTGGGCTGTCGTCAAGTAGTCTTCAGGTCTCATCCAACCGTTGGGTTACGTACGTAGCGCACTTGGGAGAACCACGCCCCAAGCCATTGCTACCATCTAAAAATCCATTAAAGTCCCCAAAAATCATTCCAAAAGATCTTCCTCATAAATATGGTCTCAGCACCACGAACAACTCATCAATCAGACAAACAGTTTGTAAGATATGAGTGTTATAGTAGCCAGGGCGCCGATTGCAACGGGCCTCAGTCAAACCCAGTCAGACAGACCTGACCAACCCGGCAAGTGGGTCCCATATACCGAGTTTTAATTAGACACACTCGACCTGGCCTATTTTGGGTTGGGATAGGTCTGGTCTGGTCTGGCCAGTGGTTTAGGCCTAATAGGCCATGTTGGACCTAGCCTGGTTTGGCTGAGGGTACAACCCATCGAGTCACTGACAATCTGGTCTAGTCCTTCCCGGCCTGAAGGGTGCGGGTCTGGTATGCCAGTGTGAGTACAACCTTTTGGGTGCAGTTTTGGCCTGTTGGGTGCAGTTTTGGACCATCAGTGCACGACCGACCCTCTAGGCTGGGTGTGTGGCCTATTAGCCCTAGCTAGGTTCACCTAGGGGTAGGCTGGTGGTGCACTGCCTGACGGGGATTCAGCAACCGGCCACATCTGGCCTCCACCATCCCCATGGACACAGTTCCTCCTCCATCCATGGTCAACGAAACATGACTCACCAGCTTTCTTGGGGGCCCGGACATGGGTCATCCCTCAATGCGATGCCCGCCTAGTACGGTGACTCCCACTTGGCACCGTGACTCCCACCTGAAACCGTGACTCCTGCCACTGCGACCATTTGGTTATGGCCTCCTACCACCGCGGTGCACCTTCAGGAGCACCGCCATCCTTCAGCGCAGCTATCAAGGGCTAGCCACCTCAGTTGCTGTCGTGGCACCGATTGGCACCGCCCCCTTCACAAGGTCGGTGTGGGCTGGCCGCTGCCGCCAGATGTCGGTGTCGTCGTGCTTATGGTGCCGCACCGGGGGGGCCGCACCAGTGGATCCTTCCGCCATCCTCCATAGATTCTCTGGTGGTCTGTTTTTTTATCTTTCTACACCAACAGGCCTCTAGGGTCTCTACCATCCCTTCTAGGGCCCCAAAATCGAATTTCCACCCCTTTGTGAATGAGGCCACCAAGAACGCACGAGTGGAGTTTCTCGGGCCATGTTTGTGTCGGCTTGGACCATCCGCGTTAGAGGTTTCAATCAAGTGGGAGGTTTGGGGATTAAAGTTAAATCATTTAATACCATGTTTTTATCCTAGATAATAAATCTCCACGAAATGTCACCCTCTCTCATATATGAAAAAATATTAGATCAACCTGTTCATGGGTGGATCCATGTTTGTCGTTTCTAGAAAAACAAGTGTGGGGAAGAACATTGAAATAAAATTCAAACCCCTACCTCTTTGACGTTCAATGTTGAATGGTTGGTCCTCACGATTTCAAGATGTCAACGTCATTACATCCGGATCCATTCTTCAAGGTGCATCAAAGATGATGAAGACCATATGGCATTCATCGTTCTTCATTGGAGAGCAGGTAATCTTGTGTTTTGTCATAGAATCTCCAAATTTTAATTATCTGTCTACCAACGTGCTAGACAATAAAAATGAAAATAGGTCGGAGTGTTTCAGTTACGCTGCGACGTCACGTCATTGCGCTATTTCATTTATGAAACAACGTCGTCGTTATGATTCCTTTATTACATCGTTACGCGGTGTGATACAGGACATTAATGAGCCTCATCGCTACAACGTCGTTACACTGCAACATTGCCATGTCGCCACTCGTCAGACGTCAAAATAAAATAAAATAACTTTTTAATATTTGTTTTGTTAGTTTTCGAAAAGTCCGAAAATAAACTTCTCTATTCGGACCTTGTCGGTTGAATTTAAGTCCATTCTAGGTGAATCCCAGCATTTGGAGTCCAATGGTGTCCTCCGATTTATCCATCTAATCACCATTTCAAATGCTAGAAAAACCCACTCATGCATTTACTAAACATTCCTTAAAAAAAGTTGAAAATTATGTTCTGGTCTCTCCTGGCCTTGGAATCACGTGTCGTTAGAGCACGCAGTCTCATAATAAATCCATATAACTTTCTAAAAAAGAGTTAAATGAAACATCCGAAACATCACACCTAGAAACCCTAAAAATACCAAAAAATATGGAAACACCTCGAAAACAATAAAAACATAAAAAAACCAAAAAAATAGAAAAACAATAAAAATCAAAAAACCCATAAAATACATAAAAAAATTAACCCTAAAACCCTAAATGACCATAACACACCAAAAAATACAAAACAAAAATCCCCAAAAAATATATAAAACATTAGAAACCCCTTAAGAACCCTAAAAAACACATCAAAACATTAGAAAAACATAAAACCCCCAAAAGCCATGAATACCTAAAAAACATGAAAGCCCCTAAAACACAAAAATACCCAAAACTCCTTAAAATAAAAAAATAAAATATCATAAAAACCTAACAAACATATAAGTCTAATAACGCTACTAAAAACCATAAAACCATGAATATAAATAATAAACCGTAAAATCCCAAAACCTCTTACAATTCATAAGAACCAAAAATACCTCAACCCCCCCCCCAAAGCACTAAAAATCCAAAAGTCCCAAAAAAACTAAAAACCCTAAAACACCCTTAAACCCCCCCATTAAACCTCAAAAATAGTAAACCCTATACCCTAATCCCCAAATTATAAACCCTAGACCCTAGACCCTATACACTATACATTGAAACATAAACCGTAAAACCTATACCCCACACCCTATACCCAAACCCATACACATGAATCCTAATACCCTACACCCAACACCCTAAACCCTACCCTCTGAACCCTATACCATGTACCCTAAACCCCATATCATACACGATAAGCCTTATTCCCTACAACCTAAACCCTAAACCCTACAACCTAAACCATGTACCCAAAACCCAAAAAACTAAAAACACAAAAACCTAAACCCTAAACCCAATACCATAAACCCAAAACCCAATAAACTACACTATAAACCCTAAACCATACACCCTAAACCCTACATAATACATCCTAAACCCAATATCATACACAATAAACCCTATACCCAACACCCTAAACCATGTACCCTACACCCTAAACCCTAAACCCTAAACATTAAACTATACACCCTAAACCATAAACCCTACACCCTAAACCTAATACACTACTCCCTAAACCCTATTCCCTAAACTCAAAACCCTACACCCTATAACTGATACCCTAAACCCTAAACCCTACACCCTAAATCCTAAACCCTAATCCTATCACCCTAAACCATAAATCTTATCTCCTAACCCCTAAAACCTACACCTAAACCATTAAAACTATACCATAAACCCTATACCATAAACCCTATAACCTAAACTATAAAAACTACAACCAAAAACCTATACCCAACACCCTAAACCATAATTAATACACACAAGACATGATACCTTAAACCCTAAACTCTATACTTGCACCCTAAACCCAGTACCCTAAACCCTAAACCCTACACTACAAACCCTAAAACCTACAACGTAGAACCAATACCATCCACCCTAATCACTGATACATACAACCTAAACCATATAACCTACATATTTAACCATACACCATAACACATACACCCTACACTCTAAACCCTAAACCACAAACCCAAAACCATATAAACGACACCCTAAACCAAAAACCCAACACCCTAAACCCAACAACATGAACCTAAACCCTTAACCCTTAAACACTAAATTGTTTACCCTCCACCCTAAAACCTAAATCCTACAACTTAAACCCTATACCCTACACCTTAAACCCTAAACCCTATACCCTACACACTATACCCTACACGCAAAACCAAATACTGTATACACTACACACTAAACCTAATGCCCTAAATCTTAAACCATATAAACTACACCATACACCCCAAAGCCTATAGTTTCAGTCATGTACCCTACATCTTAAACCCTATACCATACACCCTAAACCCTACACCATAAAACCTAAACTGTAAAAACTAAAAACCCTAAAACAAACCTAAAAAGGTATAAAAATATGTAAAAACCCAAAAAATACTCTAAGGAACTGAAAAACCCCAAAAACCATAAATAACCTAAAAACCCAGAAAACCCCAAAAAAACAAAAAAATCCTAAAAACGTTGAAAACCATTAAAAGATGAAAAATTATTTAAAAAACCACTAAAAACCTAAAAATCCTAAAAAACCCTAATAACCCGAAAGACCAGAAAACACTTCAAAATAGTAAAAATATAATAAATTCTAAAAAAGCTTGAAAATCCCATGAAAACCCTCAAAGTACATTAAAACAAAAAAAACCCTAGAACACATTAAAACAATAATAAATAAATAAAACTAAAACCCCAAAAACTAAAAACCAATAATAACCCTAGGAATCCCTAAAAAAAGAAGAAATCATAATAACAAAAAAATATAAAAACCTTCAAAACCCTAAGACCCTAAAAACCCTAATAATGATAGAAACCCACAAACCCCCTAAAAACCTAATAACCCTAATAACCTTAAACTACCGAGAAAACATAAAAAATCCTAAAACTCAATAAAACTATAAATCGCCTAATAACTCTAAATCCATAAGAAAACCATAAAATCATACGACCACTAAAACCCTAAAACCCCCTAAATTTTTAAACCAAAACTACACACCACTAAAAACCCAAAAAATACAAAAAGCCATTAAAACAGTAACAAATCATTAAAACCCTAAAACCATAAAACACTATAAAAATAATGAAAATCCCTTAAAATCTAAAAAACCCATAAAACATGAAACCACTAAAAGACACACAAATTTGTAAAACACCAACCCCCTCCCCCCCCCATAAATTCCCTAAAAGACACCAAATACCTTAAGACACACTAGAAACCCTATAATAACCCTAAATGGCTATACAAACACATAAAACCCTAAAAATAATAAAACCTATAAAACCACAAAATTGATAGAACCATTAAAAACATGAAAAATAGAAAATTCATTAAAATCATAAAACAATCCAAAAAACCTGTAAAACACCTAAAAGATCTAAAAACAAAAAACAAAAAACAAAAACTCAAAACTCCGAAAAAACCAAAAAAAAATCCTCAAAACCTAAAACCCCATACAATCCATGAAAATAACTAAAACCATGAAAAACATTAAAACCCTAAATCCCATAAAAGACCTAAAACCCAAAAAAACCCTAAATAATCTGAATCCCCCTAAAAAATCAAAAACAGTAAAAACCCTAAATCCCCTAAGAAACTAGAAAAACCATAAAACCCCTTAAAATCCAAAAACCACCTAGAAACCACCAAAATACCAAATAACCATAAAACCCTTAATACTCTAAAGACATTTAAAAAATTAAAACAAAAAAACACTAAATATAATAAAAAATTCTAAAACCCTAATACTCGTAAGACCTTAAAACCCCACAAAACCCCCTAAAATAATAAACACCCCAAATCCCCTTATAACCCTTAAAAACATAAAAAACATTAAAAATAGAAAACCTTAAAAACCATAAAACCCATAGGAATCCTTTAAAACACAAAACACACCATTATAATTCTAGAAGATAGTCATAAAAAGGGAAGGCTACTATGATGGGCGTCTGTAAAGGGAATGATCAGATGGAGGTTCCCTGTGCTCTGGAACTGGGATGAGATGATATAGTTGGATTTAAAGATAATGATAATACCAATGGATCCTCTTGAACAGTTATTATTTTTGCGACTTCTCCAAAAAATTTCCAGGTTACAGCCCTGGCTGAGCCCGCAGTGGTGGATGTGCTGGTGGGAGATGTTGTGAAGGAGGAAGTGGTTGCTCAGGTCACAAGGACTGGGGATGAGTGTATTATGTCTTTGGCTGAGGAGGAAAGTTTTGTGGTGGAAGAGGAGCCCTGGATCCCCAGGGTGAATTACACTAATTGGCGTGAGGCCCCTCTGGTATTGTCCGGGTGTGCAGGCGTGGGGGGGGCTGACATGGAGCCTGGGTTATCTCCTCCCACAGACAGCACTGGCGGGGCTGAGGATCTTACCAGTGCTCAGGTTTTGAACCCTCTGTCGGGGAATGTTGGGGATGCTGGTGATCCGTCCATGAACCTGCAGAGGGCTATGATCCTCCATGGTGTTTCCTCTGCTGAAGATCATTGTGTGCAGTTGCATGAAATGGTGTGGGTTGAACGGGGAAGGTTTCCACTTGAGGGCGAAGCTAAGAGGCTTGGGGAGAGGTTTTCTGAGGCTGATCACCAGATAAATGCTGCTATGGTTAGGTCAAAGGTGGAAAGGAACAAAAGAGGTGTCGAAACTCCTATGTCAGAAGGTAAGAAAGGGAAGGCACCATCTGATGTCAGGGATGGTGTCACTTGTGCAACATCAGGTTATGAGGCCGGATCCACCTTCACCCCCTTGAGGCAAAGACGTAGGAAGGATTATTCTTCCTTCCCATGTCCTATGGCACCCCGGGCCTCATCAAGGGCAGTCAGACATAATCTAAAAGTTAATAATCGAGAGCGGCCTTCAATTTCCGCTGAGAAAGAGAAGGTTTGGATGAAGCTGCTATCCAGGCTTGGCATGCAAGAGTATTTTGATTCTGGATGGGATTCAATGGACATGGGTGCGGAGTTAGATTACAGTTTTGCTGATGTGGGTGATGGATTTGGTGTGGGCATTGGGTATCGTCGTGCGGAGCTGGACGATCATGGTGGCGACATTGACTGATCCTCCACTGGTGTGCCATTCCTTTTGGACTCTTTTGGCATGTCTTTTTTTTCTTTTTCTTTCTTTCTTTTTGAGGCCTTCGGGCTGGAGTCGAAAGGGGTTTTGGGTGTGGGTCATTTGATCCCTCCCCTCCCTTGTCTGCAGTGTCTTTCTGTCTTTTTATAATAAATTTTGTGGGGTGCCAAGAATAGCCTGGACCCGAGCCTTCCTTTCCTAATATCCATAAAAAACCTAAAAATACCTAAAAACACTAAAATACCCTAAAAACACTAAATCCAATAAAAAAGAAAAACACTAGAGTAACTATAAAGAACCCAAAACCCCCTAAAACCCCTAAAAACCTCAAACCAAACTAACCTAAAAGACATTAAAAAACCCTAAAAGACCATAAAATTACATAAAACCCTAAATGTCACAAAAACTCCTAAAACCCCTAAAGGTGACTAAAAATCCAAACAAAAACATTGATACCCTAAAGAACCCTAAAAACACTAAATTACCCCAAAAACCATAAAGGATACTAAAAACCATTTAAACCCCTACTGGACCCTAAATCTTATAAAACCCAAAATGGACCCTAAAAACCCCTAAAATACCCTGAAAAACATAAAAATTATGAAGTCCAGAAAATCGTGAAAACCCCAACAAAACACTTGACCCCATCAAAAATCTAAAAGACCCTTAAACATAGTGAAGAACGCTAAATTTACCAAAACCTATAAAAACCAGAAGAAGATGATAAAAATAATAAAAACAGTAAAACCCCTATAATACCATAACAGACACTAATAACACTAAAAGGCATTAAAATATCCTAAAACCATGAAATCCCAAAAATTTCTTAAAGACCCTCAAAACCCTAAAATCTCATAAAAACAAAAAATATATATTTAAAAACAAAAAAACTACATACAACACTCCAAAAACTATAAAAACACTAATAATACCAAAACCCTAAAATACATTAAAACCCATTAAAAACCCAAAACCCTAAAACACATAAACATATATAAAAACACAAAAATACCCTAAAACCCCCCCAAACCACTAAAACACAAAACCCCATTAGACCCAAAAAAATCCCAAAAAACTAAAAACCCAACAACCCAAGAAACCCTAATACCCCACAAAAAACCTAAAAAACATTAAAAATTTTAAAACCCCTAAAAATATTAAATTCCCAAAATACCTAAAATCCAAAAAAACTCTAAAAATCCTTCAATACCCAAAACCCTGATAAAAATTAAAACAAACAAAATCTTAAATCTTTTCAAACCCATAAAACCCTACAACTCCCTAAAACCCCCTAAAAACCCAAAACCCAAAAAAATAATAAATTATCTAAAAACCCAAAACCACCATAAATCCTTCAAAAGACCCTTAGAAAACCTTTAAACCCCCAAAAGATCTTAAAATACCATAATACCCCAAAAGTCTATAAAACCCCTAAAATCCCTAATGATACCTAAAAACCTAAAACAACCTAAACACCCTAATAAAACCTACAAGACCCTAAAACCCTATAACATTAAAGGAAACTAAAACCCAAAAAACACCAAACCCCAAAAGGAATATAACAACCCTAAAATCCATAAAAAGTCACTAAAAACACTAAAGGATCCTAAAATGAAAAAGGCCCTAAAACCTTTCAACCCCCTAAAAGATTTAAATAACCCTAAAGGATCCCAAAACCCAGAAAAATCTTGTAAGAAATAAAATACACTAAAAATACTAAATCCCCTAAAAGACACCAAAAATCGAAAAAAATTCCTAAACACACTAAAAAACCTGAATTCCAAACAAACAAAAAACCATAAAAGACCCTAAAAACTCTAAAGAATTTAACATACATTAACCAATGAAAACCCCAAAAAACACAAAATATAACCTAAATCCCTAAAAACACTAATAAACCTAAAAACTCATAAAATACCTAAAAACATGAAGAACCCACAAACCCCTAAAAATAAATCTAAAAAAATAGAGGCCCAAAAACCCCAAAAAATCTTAAAACTCTGTAAAACCTAAAAAAATAAACACCCCAAAACCATAAAAATCACATAAAATCAGTAAATGTCCCTATAATCCCCAAAATATCCCATAAAATCTTTAAAAACCCTTACACCCACCCTAAAATCCCTAAAACTATTAAAATATGGAAACCCCTAAAATAGTAAAAATACACTAAAAATAACCTAAAACCTCTAAAAGACCATAAAACCCTAATATCGCTAAAAGACCCTATAAAATTTTAAAAACCTATGAGGTCATAAAACCCTATAACACATTGAAAACCCCTTATAAACCCTTATACACGATTAAAAAAACTATAATACCTCAAAACCCAAAAAAACATTAAAAATTGAAAATCCCTAAAACCATATAAAATAGTAAACACCTGTAATTCACAATAATAACTAAAAACCTTAAAATAGTGGTAAAACACCTAAAAATACATAAAATTTTGAAAATCCCTCTATACCTTAAAACCATAAATTCCCATAAACCCCTAAAACCCATAAACCCCTAAAACACTAATAAACCCTTAAAAACCATAAATCACTGAAAACCTGTAAAACTGTAAATAATAAAATAAAAATCTAAAAACCATAAAAAATGTAAAATCCCTAAAATAACCTAAAACCATAAAAAATACCCCTAAGACATTACAGACCCTAAAAATAGTAAAAATCCTAAAAATTTTGCAAAACCCTAATAAAAACAAAAAGAACCCCTAAAAATCAATAAAACCAAAAAATTCCCTAGTGAACCCTAAAAACCCTAAAGAAACTCCTTTAAACTCTCCTAAAACATAAAATTAAAAAATACTAAAAACCCAAAATCATCAAAACCCTAAATACCCTAAAAACACATAAACCCATAAAACTTCTATAAACCATAAAAAGTCTACAAACCCAAAAAAACCATTAAACACCTAGAATCCCTTAAAGGCTCTTAAAACCAATGAAAACCTTTTAAACCCCCCAAAATAATAAAAAAAAAACAAACCCTAAAAACCATAAAAACTAAATTTCATAAAACACCCAAAATACCACAGGGACCCTATGGCCCTAAAACCACTAAAACCAAAAAAAATCCTAAAAATTACATTGAAATACCAAAAAAATACTAAAATACCTAAACCAAAAACCCTAAACCCTAACCCCTAAACCCTAATCCTTGTACTGTAAAAGAAATACCCTACACCCTAAAGCATAAACAATACACCCTTAACCAAGTTCCTTACATCAGAGGCCATATACCGTACACTATTAACCCTAAACCATGTACCCTTAACTGTACACCCTAAAAACAATATAAACCAAAAAGAATGTGAAAATGATAATACCCTATACCCAACACAGTAAACCCTAAACCATAGAACCTAAACACTATAACCTACACCATAAACCCTAAATCGTACACGATAAAACCTATACCCTAAACAGTATACCCAATACCATACAATTGAAACCCAATACCTGACACCCTAACCCCTAAATCCAAAACCCTAGAACCAATATACATAATACTAAACCCTATGACCAAATCATTATAACCTACATAAAAACCCAAAACTGTATGCCTTTAACCCATTCACCTATAACCAAATGCTAATCCCAACACCATAAACCCCATAACTTACACCATAAACGACAAAATATACACACTAAACCTTATACCCCACACCCTAAACCCCCAAACCCACTCCCAAAACCCTGGCCCTTAGACCCTACACCCTAAACAATATATAAAATACACAAAACTTAATACCCAAAATGCTAATTACGAAACCCTAAACTGTAGAACCTAAACCATAAATCCTACACCCTAAACCCTATAACCCACACCATAAACACAAAAACCTACACTATAAACCCTATTCTCTAAACCCAAAACTATATCAATTAAACCTAAACCCTATACCCTAAACACAATACCCTACACCCTACACCCAATACCCTACACCCTAAAACCAATATCTTATACCCTAAACCCTACATCCTAAATCGTATACCCTAAACCCTATACCCTAGACCCTAGACCTAAACCCTAAAAACTAAACCCTAAACTGTACACTTAAACACTAAACCCTACACCTTAATCCCTATACCCTGAACAATAACCCTAAACCCTATGAAATAAAGCATATACCCTCAACCCTACATCGCAAATGTTATACCATACACCCCAAACCCTTAACCATACAGACTAAACCATACACCCTACACAATAAACCCTAAAACCTAAACCAGACAGCGTAAACCATATAACCTACACATTAATCCCTTAACCCCATCCCTAAGCCCTACAACCACCACGATAAACCATATATCCTACAATGAAAACATTATGCCTCAGCAACAAAATTCTAAACCCTAAACCCGCCATTCTATACCCCATTCCATGTACCGTAAACCCTATATCTTACACCCTAAACCCCCACCCAAAACCCTAAACCCTAAACCAAAATAAAACCCTAAAACAACACTAAAAAACCAACATAAATCCAAAAAATAAAAAAACACTTTAAACCCCTAAAAACTACTTTAAAACCCAAAAACCCAATAATCCTTTAATACCAAAAAACCATTAAAACCCCCTAAAAACCCTAAAACCCCTAAAATCTACTTAAACACCTTAAGAACACTCAAAACCCTGAAAACCCCTGTAAACCCTCAAAAAATCTAAACCCAATAAAAACCATTTGAAAATAACAAAACCCCTGAGAAAAGCATAAAAATCATAAAATACCAAAATAACCCAAATAACCATACACCATTAAAACCATTAAAACCCAAAGAAACCTAAAAAACATAAAAACCAATAAATCATTAATAAAAACATCTAAAAATATTAATCCCTTAAAAATTATAATAGAACCTAAAAAACCTAAAACCATAATAACCCTACAAACTTTAAAATCATTAAAACTCTTTGAAAACCCTAATTCCCCCACAAACCCTCTAAAACCCAACAAACACTAAACACACAAAAATCCATAAAAAATCAAAAAAACCATTAAACACCAAAAAATCAAAAAAAAAACCCTAAAACCCAAAAATCCATAAAAAAAACAAAAAACTCTAATGGACACTAAAAACCCAAAAACTATAATAACCCCTAAAACTATAGAAAACAAAACAACAACTAAAACTCCTAAAATCCTTAAATACACTAAAAACCCATAAAACCATTAAAAACCAAAATACCCTAAAAGATCCTAAAAACCCCCCAAAAGACCAAAAA
Organism: Viscum album; assembly: GCA_963277665.1. Taxonomy (NCBI): domain Eukaryota; kingdom Viridiplantae; phylum Streptophyta; class Magnoliopsida; order Santalales; family Viscaceae; genus Viscum; species Viscum album. Next base: position 1,594,750,368 of record OY728120.1, read on the forward strand.
CCCCATAAAGACTCTAAAACCCTATAAGACCGTAAAATGACCTAAAATACCCTAAACCCCTATAAGACCCTAAAACCCGTAATACTAAAAAAAATACCCTAATACTAAAAAATGATAAAAAAATATAAAATCCCAAAAGTCCATAAAATAACCTAAAACCATAACAGACAGTAATAAACATAAAATAAAAAAATGTCCTTAAAATATATAAAAGTCCCTAAAAACACTTAAGTAAAAAAATTGTACAATCGATTTTGGGCCTTAAAGACCCAAAAAACCCAAATCGGCCATAGAAATCCATAACATACCCAAAAAACAAAAACAAATACAATGAAACCACAAGGGAACCTAAAAACACTAAAAAAAATAAAGGTCCCTAAAAACCATAAAATCATAAAACACCCTACAAATCCTAAATGACCATAAAAACCCTAGAAACCCTTAAAGTATATAATACCCCTTGAAGACTTGAAAAAACCCTGGACAATAGTAAAACACAAAAAAACACCCTGAAAATTCATAAAATCCAATAATATCCTAAATCCCGTCAAACCCTAGAAAAATAAAAAACCACAAAACCACTAAATGATACTAAAAACTATAAAATACATTAAAATATTATAAAAACTCTAAAACCATTTAAACCCCTAAAACCCCTAAATGTCCTAAAAATTCATAAAAACCCTAAAACACTAAACCCCCTAAAACATTAAAATACCTAATGAACCTAAAAACCCCAAAACCCTAAAAAAGCCTAAAACTCTCTAAAAAACACTAAAAACTATAAAACCCAAAAAAACATAGAACCCATAAAAAACCCCAAAAAAGAAAACAAAAATCCCCTAAAACACCTAATAAACCAAAAAACCATAAATCTCCCAAAGAAAAAAAAACTCCAAAAAACCCAAAAAACTATAAAGGACTATAAAACCCATAAAAATCCCAACAGGACCCTAAAGACAGTATGAAACCAAAATACCTAAAAACCCTAATAATTCTAAGAATGTATAAAACCACTAAATGATATTAAAAGACCATAAACCCCATTAAACCACAAAAAAAATTAAGGATCCTAAAAACCCTTAAAACTTAAAAGACCCTAACAATACCTAAAACACTTAAAAACTTGAAACAGTATAGATACCCATAATTGACCCAAGAAAACACTTAAAAATAATAAATGACCTTCAAAACCCCTTAAAATTCTAAAAAAATAACATAAAACCCCATAAATCCATAAAAGACAGTAAAAACCACAAAAAAATTAAAAGGGACAATTAACCAAAAACCCAAAAAAAATCCCTAAAAAACAAGAAAATACATTAAAGTATCAAGACGATACTAAAAACTCTAAAACCCCTAAAACCCATAAAAACATTTAAACCCCTAAAAAACTCAAAAACCCTAAAACCTTAAAAACCACTAAAAATCTAAAACACTAAAAAACCCTAACCCACAACCCATAAAAATCATGATTCCCCTTAAACAAAATAAAACCCTAAGACACTTAATGGACCCTAAATTCCTTCGAAATACAAAAAAATGACCCAAAACCTAGAAAACCCATAAAATAACCTAGAAACCACGAAAACCCATAAAATTAGCTAAACCCCACAAAAAACCATATGACCCCATAAAACACCTAAGAGTCCATAAAAACCCTTAAAATCCTAATACATATAAAACCTCAAAGGACCATAAAACTCAAATAAAACCATAAATTAACATAAAATCCCTAAATCCTGAAATGATCCTAAAAATCCTAAAAAATCAATAAAAACCAAAAGAAGATTAAAATCATAAAAAAAAATTAAAGACCCTGAAACCATAAAAAACAGTTACACAACCCCCCCCCCCCCAAACATGAAACCATAAAAAATTTAAAACCCAAAAAACCCATTAAACTTATTAAACAAATAAATACCCTAAAAACCCTAAGAACATTAAAAACCATAAAAATCCCTAAAAACCTAAGAACCTACAAAAATAAATAAAATCGCAAAACCCCTCAGGACCCCTAAAACCCCAAGTACCACCTATAATACCTAACAACCTATAAAAATAAAAAAATAATCAAAAACCATAAAACAATCCTAAGAACCCCTAAAACCATTAAAGAACCATAAAACACTAAAATACCAAAAAACCCTAAATAAAATTAATAATCCAAAAATTCCCAAAAACACTAAAATCCCCAAAACCATAAAAATCAAAAAAAACCCTGAACCCCAAAAATTTGTTAAAAACCTAAAAGCCCTAAAAACTGTAAAAACACTAGAAAGAATAAATACACTAAAATAACTATTAGAACATAAAAACCCATATAACCCTAAAAACCCCCAAACCCATAATAACCCAATACAATCTGAAAACCCCCCAAAAAATAAAAATAACCCATAAAAATTTCCAATAACCCCTAAAAACAATAAAACACCGTAAAACACATAAAACCCCAAAGGATCTTAAAACAACTAAATAAGACCCAATAATCTAAAAACCCTAAAAGCTGAAAAACCTCAAAGACCATAAAAATACAAAAAACCACAAAAAACTCCCTAAAACACTAAAAAACCCATTAAAATTATAAATACCCTAAAACAACCCAAAAATATTGAAGATCCTTAAAACCCATAAAAACAAAAAAAACACCGAATCCATTTAAATTCTAAAACCCTAAAACCCATAAAACCCTAAAAACTCTTTGGAACCCTAAAAACCCTAAAATCCCAAAAATACCTTAGAACAAAAAACACCTCAAAAAATCCATTGAAAACACTAGAAAACCTAAAAACTCGTAAAACTCCTAACAACCCAAAAACTATAAAAACTGTAAAAAACCGAAAAAATATAAAAACCCATAAGACTCTTAAAACACTAAAAAACCATAAAACCCAAAAACCCCATTTAAAAACCCAAAAAAAACATAAAGAAACACTTGAATCCAAAAAAACATTGAATACCATAACATCTAAAAAACCCCTAAACCCCCAAAAATATTTAAAAGACCCTAAAAATACCCCTAAAACCCATAATACCCCTAAACACATTAAAAACTAAAAACACTAAACAATCCAAAAAAATCCTAAACAAACCTAAAAACCCTAAAACCCCTAAAACCCCCCGAAAAAACATAAAAGACTATAAGCCCCCTAAAACCATAAAAATCCACAAAACCTCAAAATACCCTGAAAAACATAAAATAATAAAACATTAAAACACCTAAACATATTTAAAAATCATAAAACCCAAAAAAACCTCTCAATACCCCTAAAAAAACCCAAAACCCCCAAAAAAACATTAAAATTCTTAATAATGCCCAAAAATCCATTAAAACCCAAAAAACATCTACAAAATTCCTAAACCATAAAAACCCCGTAGCACCCCTCAATATCATAAAAACAAACAAAAATCCCTAAACCCCCCTAAAAACACTAAAACCCATAACAAACCTAAAAATAATTAAACACCTAAAAACTAATGAAAATCCTAAAACCACTAAAACCCCTTAAAACACATAAAAACCTTAAAAAAAACCAAAACCCATAAAAACCTTATGAACGATTCTAAAAACCTGAACAAAATTAAATAAAACAAAAAATACAAAAAAAACCCCTAAAAAATACTAAAGATCAAAAATATCCCTATTAAAATTCATAAAGAATAAAATAACACCATAAATATCATAACAACCCTAATACCCCTAAAACCCCTAAAATCCCAAAAAATCAGAAAACCCATAAAAACCTAAAAACCATAAAAATCAATCAAAACCATAAAACACCTAATGGAATACAAAAATATTTATACCCCTTAAAACCGTAAAAAACCTAAAGACACAAAACAACCAGAAAAACAATAAAACAAAAAAATCCTTGGAATCCATTAAAAGAAATGAAAAACCCAAAACCACTAGAAAGCAATTAAAAACTCAAAAACACCCAAAAATACATGAAACCCTAAATAACTTGAAAGCCCCCAAAAAATTATAAAATCCCCATACCCACTAGAAACACTAAAAACCCTAAAATCATCTAAATCCCAAATCCCTAAAAAACCCAAAAAAATCCTAAAACCACAAAAAATCTATAAACCCCAAAAACCATAAAACACTAGGAACCCCTTAAAACCCTTAAAAGCCTAATAATTCAAGAAACCATTAAAAAACCTAAAACCCATAAAAATATAAAAGAACTAAAGAAACCCTAAAACAATAAAAAACCTTAAATCCCTAGAACCCTTAAATTCATTAAACCCTTAAAAATCAAAATAACACTTAAAAATCTAAAAACCATTAGACCCTCAAAAGCCCGTAAAACCCCTAAAATCCCTAAAAATATTTAAAAACCCTATGAAAAATAAATATCCAAAAACCAATTAGGTTATTAAAAAACCCTCAAACACTTAAAACTATAAAAAAACTCTAGTTACCCTAAAAACCCATAAACCCCCTAAAACAATAAAAACCCTAAAACCTCCAAAAACCAAATAAACAATAAAACAACAAAGAACCCATAAAACTAACTAAAACCCTAAAATACCCAAAAAACCATAAAACACCTAGAAGATCCAAAAAACCCTAAAAATCCTAAAATACACAAAAAACATAACACCCTAAAAGAACGTGAAAACCCAAAACCCCAAAACACACTAAAAACCAAAAACATTAAATGGTCATAAAATACCAAAAACCCCTTAAAGAATCTAAAACCACAAAAAAACCCCTAAGGACTCTAAAACCTGAAAACCACAGAATTCCTAAAACCCATAAAAGCCATAAAACCCAAATCAAATTTCAAAAAATAAACCCTAAAAATCCCTTAAAACATGATAACTCTTAAAAATGTTTAAAAACTCAATACAAGCCCATAAATCCCCTGATAACGATCAAAACCCTCAAAACCTCTAAAACCCAAAAAAATCAAAAAAATCACAAACCCCTTAAAATCATAAAAAATATTGGCAACTGAAAAATACCAAGAAACCATTAAAAAACCTTAAAAAACAAAAAATCAATAAAATCCTTGAAAAAAATACCCAAAAAACCATAAAACACCTAATGTCCCCCCAAAATTCATAAACCCGTAAAATAATAAAACCCTAAAAAATCCAAAAAACCCAAAATTGCCTAAAATATGAAAAAATCCCAACCCATCCAGAAACCCTAAAAATATTAAGACACTATAAATTATTAAACACCATAAGGACTGTAAATCCCCCAGAAAATCCAAAAGAAACATATTCTTAAACTCATAAACACATTAAAATACAATATAAAAATAAAACACCCAAAAAACCCTAAAACCCTAAAACCCTAAAACCCTAAAAACCTAAAACCCCTAAAATTACCTAAAATAATTTTAAATTCTAAAAACCTACAAGATAAAGAAATATGAAAAACCATAAAGGGAAAAACATACATAAAAAAACTAAAAACATTAAAACCCCCTAATAAATCCATAAGTCTAAAAAAACTATAGAAACCCATAAAATCATGAAATACCTAAGAACCACCAAAATCATGGAAAACCCTAAAAATCATAAGACCACTAAATACCATAAAAACCCCAATCATGATAAGAAATATTTACAAGACTAAAAACCAAAAAAACCATTAAAATAACTAAAACACAGAAACCATGTAAAACCCCTAGAACATTAAATGAAAAGAAAATGCCATAAATCCCTGAAAACCCTAAAAAATTTAACAACTATAAAAACTGAAAAAAAACCCTAAAACCCCTAAAAATCCTAAATCTATTAAAACAACTAATATCCTAAACAAACCTAGAACCCCTATAAACCACTGAAAACCTAAGATCCCTAAAACACTAAAATATTTAAAACCTGTAATACCTCTAAAACTTCAAAAAAATCACTAAAACCCCCAAACCATACAACAACCATATACCCTAAACCCAAATATTTATACTCATCTCCTTAAACCCTACAACCTAAACCCAATACCTTTTACCATAAACCCTAAACTGTACACCCTACATCCTAAACCCCAAACTCCAAACCCTGAACTCGATACCCTACACACTAAACCAAGAACCTATACCCTAAACCTTATACCCCACACCCTAAACCCAAAACCCTACACACTAAGCCCCATAATCTACACCCTAAAAAACAAACCATAAACTATATACCCTCTACCCAATAGCCTACACACTAAACCTAATTACTTACACCCTAAAACATGTACCATACACCCAAACCCCCAAACCCCTAACCCCAACAGCATTAACCCAATACCCTACACTATAAACCCTAAAACTACACCCAAAACTGTATACCCTACACAATAAACACTAAACCCTATACATTATACCCTATACCATATAACCTAAAATCTATTCCCTTTACCCTACACTGTAAACTGTAAACCGTAAACCCTAAACCCAACACCATAAACTCTATATACTATACCCTAAAAACTACATCCTAAACCATACTTCCCAAACCAAATACACTAAATTCTACACCATACACCCTAAACATTAAAGCCTACACCCTAAAACCTAGACCCTACATCGTAATCCCGACTCTTTCCACCGTAAACCATATACACTACACCCTAAACCCTAAACCCAACAACCTAATCTCTATACCCTACACCGAAAAACATAAAACAATCAAAGATTCGACTAAATAACATTATAAAAATTTAAAAAATTAAACCCCTAAAAACTCTTTAATCCCATATAAAGTATAAAAAACCCAAAAAAACCTAAAACCCCTGAAATACATGTAGAAAACTAAATAATCTAAAAACCCTAAAAAAGTAAATTCCATTAAAACCCAAAATCCATAAATACCCTAAAAATTCCTCAAAAACTCTAAAATACCATAAAACCCAAAAAAATCAAAAAATTCCCTAAATCAATAAATAACTGAAAAACCTAAAACCCCTGAAAACCATAAAAAATTAAAAACCCCTAAAAACATAAATTAACAAAAAATACTAAAACCCCCTTAAAACACAAAAACCCATAAAATGACTAAAACCCCTAAGAAATAGAAGAATTATGAAAATCCAAAAAACCATAAAGAACACTAAAAACCAAGAAAACCCTAAAACCAAAAAAATACTAAAAGAATTAAAACCCAAAAACCATTAAAACCATAAAAACCCTAAAACCCCTAAATAGAAAAAAAAACCCTGAAAACTCTAAAAAACATTAAATCCACAAAACTCTAAAAACCCTAAAAACACTATAATCATGAAAAACCCATGAAAACATTGAAAAACACTAAACTGTCATTAATACACTAAAAATGTAAAATCCGACAAAAAAAAACTAAAACCTATAAGACCCCAAAACCCCGAAAACCCCTTAATAACCCGAAAAGGCTCAAAATCTAAAAAAATCTAGAAACCCCTATCCCCCAAAATAACCCTAACGGGCTATAACAAACCTTCAAATTCAAAAAACCCCTATACAACTCATAAAATCCTAATAAACTAAAAAACACCAAAAATGGATAAAAATCATAAAACCACTAAACCCCTAAAATACCCTAAAAACCATAAAATCCCAAAAGACCCTGAAAACCCTAAAAACCTAAAAATACCCCAAATCCTAGAAACCCTTAAAAGAAACTAAAAAATCCTAAAACCCTAAAATACCATAAAAATTAAAATCCCTAAAAGATTCTAAAAACCCTAAACCCCATAAAGGACAATAAAACCTTAAGAAACACTAAAATAAAAAACACTAAAACACCTAATGGAACTGAAAATCCCATAAAACCCCAAAGGGCCCTAAAACCCCGAAAGGATCCTAAAACTAAAAAAATATAGAGGACCCTAAAACACTAAAAAACAAAAAAGAATAGAAAAAACTTTTAAAAACCATAAAACAATAAATATCATAAAACCCTAAAAGGCTTATAAACCCAAAAACCCCAAAAACCCATAAATGTCCCTAAAACCCTAAACCTTAATTCATATTCCCAAACCAAATACCTATACCCTTAACGCTATACAGTATTCCCAAAACCCCAATCCAAGTAACATAAAAACAAAACATTATAGCTTAATCCCAAAACCCTAAAACATAAACACTAAACCCCATACCCAACACCCTAAAACAAAATTCATACACACTAGACATGATACCTTAAACCCTAAACTCTATACCTGCACCCTAAACCCAGTACCCTAAACTGTATACCCTACACTACAAACGCTATAACCTACACCCTAGACCCAATACCATCCACCCTAATCACTGATACGTACAAACGAAACAATATTAACTACATCTTAAACCATACACCCTAACACATACACCCTACACTCTAAACCCTAGACCACAAACCCAAAACCTTATACACTACACCCTAAACCAAAAACCCAACACCCTAAACCCAATAACATGAACCTAAACCCACAACCCTTAACACTAAATTGTATACCCTCCACCCTAGAACCTAAATCCTACAACATAAACCCTATACCCAACACCTTAAACCCTAAACCCTATACCCTACATTCTATACCCTACACCCGAAACCCTAAACTGTATACACTACACACTAAACCCAATACCCTAAATCTTAAACCATATAAACTAAACCATACACCCCAAAGCCTACAGTTTCAGTCACATACCCTACATCTTAAACCCAATACCATACACCCAATACCCTACACCATAAAACCTAAACTGTAAAAACTAAAAACCCTAAAACAACCCTAAAAAGACATAAAAATATGTAAAAACCCAAAAAATTCTCTAAGGAACCGAAAAACCCAAAAAACCAATAAATAACCTAAAAACCCATGAAACCCCAAAAAACCAAAAAATCCTAAAAACATTGAAAACCATTAAAAGATGAAAAAATATTTAAAAAAACCACTTAAATCCTATAAACCCTTTAAAACTCTAATAACCCGAAAGACCCAAAAAAGAATTTAAAACCTTAAAATGTAATAAATTCTAAAAAATCATGAAAATCCCATGAAAACCCTCATAGTACATAAAAAACCCCTAAAACACATAAAAATAATAATAAATAAAAAACACTAAAACCCCAAAAACTAAAAAATAATAATAACCCTAGGAATCCCTAAAAACAAGAAGAAATCATAATAATAAAAAAATATAAAAACCTTCAAAACCCTAAGACCCTAAAAACCCTAAAAATGATCGAAACACACAAAAAACCTAAAAACCTAATAACCCTTAAAACCCTAAACTACCGAGAAAACATAAAAAATCCTAAAACTCAATAAAACAATAAATCACCTAATAACTCTAAATCCATAAGATAACCATACAATCATACGACCATTAAAACCATAAAACCCCCTAAATTTTTAAACCAATCCTAAACCCCCCTAAAAACCCAAAAAATACAAAAAAGCCATTAATACAGTAAAAAATAATTAAAACCCTAAAACCATAAAACACTATAAAAGTAATGAAAATCTCTTAAAATGAAAAAAACCCGTAAAACATGAAACCACTAAAAGACACACAAATTTGTAAAACACCAACCCCCCATAAATTCCCTAAAAGACACCAAATACCTTAGAACACACTAAAAACCCTATAATAACCCTAAATGGCCATATAAACCCATAAAATCCTAAAAATAATAAAACCTATAAAACCCCAAAAAATGCTAGAACTATTAAAAACATGAAAAACAGAAAAATCATCAAAATCATAAAACAATCCAAAAAACCTGTAAAACACCTAAAATATCTAAAAACAAAAAAATAATAAAAACTCTAAACTCCCAAAAAACCCCAAAAATCCCTCAAACCCTGAAACCCCATACAATACATGGAAATCCCTAAAACCATGAAAAACATTAAAACCTTAATAATCTGAAAACCCCTAAAAACTCAAAAATAGTTAAAACCCTAAATCCCCTAAGAAACCAGAAAATCCATAAAACCCCTTAAAATCCAAAAAACCACCTAAAACCAAAAAAAACACCAAATAACCATAAAAACCCTAATTCCCAAAAGAAATTTAATAAAAACAAAAAAAACACTAAATATAATAAAAAACTCTAATACCCTAATACTCATAAGACCTTAAAATCCCCAAAACCCCTTAAAACAATAAACACCCCAAATCCCCATATAACCCTTAAAACATCAAGAACATTAAAAATCCTAAACCCTAAAAACCATAAAACCCCTAGGAATACTTTAAAACACAAAACACACCATTATAATTCTAGAAACCCTTAAAAACATAAAAAACATAAAAAACCTGAAAAACCCATGAACCTAAAAAACATTTAAAACCCCTAAAAGAATCAAACTCTTAAAACCCCTAAAACACCAAAAAACCCCAAAAAGAATTTAAACCCCTAATTACCATAAAACCCTAAAAATACATAAAAACACTAAAATACCCTAAAAACACAATATCCAATAAAAAGAAAAAAAAAGTAACTATAAAAAACCCAAAACCCCCTAAAACCCCTAAAAAAACCTAAAACCATACAATCCTAAAAGACATTAAAAAACCCTAAAACACCATAAAATTACATAAAACCCTAAATGACACTAAAACTACTAAAACCCCTAAAAGTGACTAAAAATCCAAAAAAACCTTGATACTCTAAAGAACCCTAAAAACACTAAATTACCCAAAAACCATAAAGGAAACTAAAACCCCTTTAAACCCCTACTGGACCCTAAATCTTCTAAAACCCAAAATGGACCCTCAAAACCCCTAAAATACCATGAAAAACATAATAAACAAGATGTCCTAAAAATCCCTAAAACACCAACAAAACACTTGACTACATAAAAAATCTAGAAGACCCTTAAAGACAGAGAAGAACCCTAAATGTCCTAAAACCTATAAAAACCTGAAGAAGATGATAAAAATAATAAAAACCGTAAAAACCCCTATAAAACCATAAGAGACACTAAAAACAATAAAATGCAATAAAATTCCCAAAAACCATGAAAACCCAAAAATTCCTTAAAGACCCTCAAAACCCTAAAATCTCATAAAAAATAAAAAAAAAATATTTAAACACCAAAAACTACTTACAACACTCCAAAAATTATAAAAACACTAATAATACCAAAACCCGAAAATCCATTAAAACCCATTAAAAAACCAAAACCCTAAAACACCTAAACACATATAAAAACCCAAAAATACCATAAACCCACAAAAACACTAAAACCCAAAAACCCCATAAGACCCAAAAAAATCCAAAAAAACTAAAATCCCTACAACCCAAAAAACCATATTACCCCAAAAAAACCTAAAAAACATTAAAAAAATGTAAAACCCCTAAAAATATTAAAATCCGAAAATACCTAAATTCCCAAAAAAAATCTAAAAATCATTCAAAACCCAAAAAACCATGCTAAAAAATAAAACAAAAAAATCTTAAATCTCCTCAAACACATAAAACCCTACATCACCCTAGAAACCCCTAAAACCACGAAACACATAAAAATAATAAATCATCTAAAAACACAAAACACCATAACAACCTTAAAAAGACCCTTAAAAAACCTTTAAACCCCAAAAGATCATAAAATATCCTAAAACCCAAAAAGACTCTAAAACCCCTAAAATCCCTAAAGATACTTAAAAACTTAAAACAAACTAAATACCCTAATAAAACCTACACGACCCTAAAACCCTAAAACATTAAAGGAAACTAAAACCCAAAAAACACCAAATCCCAAAAGGAACATAACAACCCTAAAAGCCATAAAAAGGCACTAAAAACCCGAAAGGATCCTAAAATGCTAAAGGCCCTAATACCTTTCAAACCCCTAAATGACTTAAATAACCATAAATGACCCTAAAACCAAGAAAAATACTCTATGAAAAAATACACTAAAAATACTAAATCCCCTAAAAGACACCAAAAATCAAAAAAAAATTCTTAAACACACTAAAAAACATGAATTCCAAAAAAACCAAAAAACCATAAAAGACCCTAAAAACACTAAAGAATTTAACATACATTAACCAATGAAAAACACTAAAAACACAAAATATAACCTAAATCCTAAAAAACACTAAAAACCCTAAAACCTCATAAAATACCTAAATACATGAAGAACCCTAAAACCCCTAAAAATCAATCTAAAAAAATTGAGACTTAAAAAACCCACAAAATCTAAAAACTCTATAAAACCCAAAAAAACAAAACTCCCCAAGACCATAAAAATCACATAAAATAAGTAAATGTCTCTAAAATCCCCAAAATATCCCATAAAAATCATTAAAAACCCTTACACCCACCCCAAAATCCCTAAAACAATAAAAATAAGAAATCCCCTAAAACAAAAAAATACAATAAAAATAACTTAAAACCTCTAAAGTACCCTAAAACCCTAATATCACTAAAAGACCCTATAAAATTTTAAAAACCTATGAGGTTATAAAACCCTATAACACATTGAAACCCCCTTGTAAGCCCTTATACACCATCAAAAAAACTATAATACCTCAAAACCCAAAAAATATTAAAAATTGAAAAACCCTAAAACCATATAAAACAGTAAACACTTGTAATTCACAATAATATCTAAAAACTTTAAAATAGTGTTAAAACCCCAAAAAATACATAAAATTTTGAAAATACCCTATACCTTAAAACCATAAATTCCCGTAAACCCCTAAAAACCATAAACCCCTAAAAACCATAAGCCCCTAAAAACCCTAATAAACCCTTAAAAACCATAAAACACTGAAAACCTGTAAAACTGTAAAAAAATAAAATAAAAAATTGAAAACCATACAAAATTTAAAATCCCTAAAATAACCTAAAACCATAAAAAATACCCCAACAACCTTACAGACCCTAAAAATAGTAAAAATCTGAAAATGTTTCCAAAACCCCAATAAAAACAAAAAACCCCTAAAAATCTATAAAACCAAAAAAATTCCCTAGTGAACCCTAAAACCCAAAAGAAACTCCTTAAAACTCCCCTAAAATATAAAATTAAAAAAAAATACTGAAAACCCAAAATAAAAAAAACCCTAAATACCCTAAAAACACATAAACCCCTATAACTTCTATAAACCATAAAAAGTCTACAAACCCTAAAAACCCATTAAACACCTAGAAACCCTTAAGGGCTCTTAAAACCAATGAAAATTTTTAAAACCCCAAAACTAATAAAAAAACCCCAAAACGAATAATAAACCCAAATCCCTACACGATAAAACCTATACCCTAAACAATATACCCAATACCATATAATTTAAAACCAATACCCAACACCCTAACCCCTAAATCCAAAACCATAGAACTAATATCCAAAATCCTAAACCCTACGCCCAAAACATTGTAACCTACACAAAAACCAAAAACCCTAGGCCTTTATCCCATTAACCTACAACCAAATTCTAATCCCAACACCATAAACCCTTTAACGTACACAATAAAAGACAAAATATACACCCTAAACCTTATACCCTACACCCTAAACCCCCAAACCCACTCCCAAAACCATGGACCTTCGACCCTACACTCTAAACAATATTGAAAATACACAAAACCAATTACCAAACACCCTAATTACTAATAACTAAACTGTAGAACCTAAACCATAAAACCTACACCCTAAACCCTATAACCCACACCATAAACATAAAAACCTACACTATAAACCCTTTTCTCTAAACCCTAAACCCTATCTATTAAACCTAAACCCTATACCCAAAACACAATACCCTACACCCTACACCCAATACCCCACACCATAAAACCAAAATCCTATACCCTAAACCATAAACCCTAAAACCTATACCCTAAACCCTATATCCTAGACCCTAGACCCTAAAACCTAAACCCTAAACACTGAACCATAAACCGTACACTTAAACACTAAACCCTACACCTTAATCCATATACCCTGCATCGTAACCCTAAAACCCTATGACATAAAGCATATACCCTCAATCCTACACCGCAAATGTTATACCATACACCCTAAACCCTTAACCATACACATTAAACCCTACACCCATCACCATAAACCCTAAATCCTAAACCCGACAGCGTAAACCATATAACCTACACATTAATCCCTTAACCCCATCCCTAAACCCTACAACCACCACGCTAAACCATATATCCTACAATGAAAACATTATACCTTAGTAACAAAATTCTAAACCCTATAACCGACATGATATACCCCATTCCATGTACCGTAAACCCTATATCTTACACCCTAAACCCACACCCAACACCCTAAACCCTAAACCAAAATAAAACCCTAAAACAACACTAAAAACCCAACATAAATCCAAAAAATAAAAAAACCCTTAAAAGACCAAAAAACTATTTTAAAACCCAAAAACCCAATAATCCTTTAATACCAAAAAAACCATTAAAACCCCCTAAAAACACTAAAACCCCTGAAATCCACTTAAACACCTTAAGAGCACTCAAAACTTTAAAAAACCCTTAATACCCTAAAAACATTTAAACCCCATAAAAACACTTTGAAAACAATAGAACCCCCATGAAAACCAAAAAAATCCAAAAATACCATAATAACCCAAAAAACCATACACCATTAAAACCCTAAAAACCCAAAGAAACCCAAAAAAACCTAAAAACCATTGAATCATTAATAAAACCATATAAAAATAATAATCCCTTAAAAATTATAATAGAACCTAAAAAGCCTAAAACCTTACTAACCCTACAAACTTCTAAAATCATTAAAACCATTTAAAAGCCCTAATTCCCCCCCAAACCCCCTAAAACCAAACATACCCTAAATACACAAAAATCCTTAAAAAATAAAAAAACCATTAAACACCAAAAACCCTAAAAAATCCATAAAAATTAAAAAAAATCTCTAATGGACACTAAAAACCCAAAAACTGTAATAACCACTAAAACCATAGAAAAAAACAACAACTAAAACTCCTAGAAACCTTAAATACACAGAAAACCCATAAAACCATTAAAACCCCAAATACCCTAAAAGATCATAAAAACACCACAAAAGACCAAAAACCCCATAAAGACGCTAAAACCCTATAAGACCATAAAATGACCTAAAATACCCTAAACCCCTATAAGACCATAAAACCCCTAATACAACAAAAGGACCATAAAACTAAAAAATGATAAAAATATAAAATCTCAAAAGTCCATAAAATATCCTAAAACCATAACAAACACTAATAACCATAAAACCAAAAAAGGTCCTTAAAATCAATAAAAGTCCCTAAAAACACTTAAGTAAAAAAATTGTACAATCCCTTTTGGGCCCTAAAACCCCAAATCGGCCATAGAAATCTATAAAATACCCAAAAAACAAAAAAACAATGAATCCACAAGGGAACCTAAAAAATCTAAAAAACATAAAGGTCCCAAACAACCATAAAACCATAAAACACCCTAAAAATCCTAAAAGACCATATAAACCCTAAAAACCCTTAAAATATATAATACCCCTTGAAGACCTGAAAAAACCTTGGACAAGAGTAAAACACAAAAAAAAATCCCTAAAAATCCTTAAAATCCAATAATATCCTAAATCACATCAAACCCTAAAAAACAAAAAAAACACAAAACCACTAAATGAGCTTAAAAACTCTAAAATACATTAAAATATTATAAAAAAAATCTAAAACCATTTAAAACCCTAAAAACCCTAAATTTCCTAAAAATTCATAAATACCTTAAAACACTAAACCCCCTAAAACATTAAAATACCTAATGAACCTAAAAACCATAAAACCCTAAAAAAGCATAAACCTCTCTAAAAACACTAAAAATTATAAAATGGAAAAAAACGTTGAACCCATAAAAAACCCAAAAAAGAAAACAAAAAACCCCTAAAACACCTGATAAACCAAAAAACCATAAATCCCCCAAAGAAAAAAAGAAACTCCAAAAAACCCAAAAAACTATAAAGGACTATAAAACCCATAAAAATCCAAAAAGGACCCTAAATACTGTATGACACCAAAATACCTAAAAACCCTAATAATGTTAAAAAATTATAAAACCGCTAAATGATATTAAAAGACCATAAACCCCATTAAACCACATAAAAAATATAAGTTTCCTAAAAACCCGGAAAACCGAAAAGACCCTAAAAATCCAAAAAACACTGAAAAACATGAACACTATAGATACCCATAATTGACCCTTGAAAACACTTAAAAAATCATAAATGACCTTCAATACCCATTAAAATTCTAAAACAACCACACAAAAACCCCATAAATCTATAAAAGACCGTAAAGACCACAAAAACATTAAAAGGGCCTATTAACCAAAAACCCCAAAAACTCCCTAAAATACCAGAAAATACATTAAAATCTCAAGACAAACCTAAAAACCCTAAAACCCCTAAAACCCATAAAACATTTAAACCACTAAAACAATCAAAAACCCAAAAAGCATAAAAACCAATAAAAACCTAAAATGCTAAAAACCCCTAACCCACGACCCATAAAAATAATGATTCCCCTTAAAAAATAAAATCCTAAGACCCTTAATGGACCATAAATTCCACTGAAATACAAAAAAATGACCAAAAACCCAGAAAACCCATAAAATAACCTAGAAACCATGAAAACCCATAAAATTAGTTAAACCCCACAAAAACCCATATGACCCCATAAAACACCTTAGAGACCATAAAAACCCTTAAAATCCTAAGACATATAAAACCTCAAAGGACCATAAAACTCAAATAAAACCATAAATGAACATAAAATCCCTAAAACCCGAAATGTTCCCAAAAATCCAAACAAATCAATAAAATTCTAAAGAAGATTAAAATCATAAAAAATATTAAAGTCCCCGAACCCATAAAAAACAATAACGCAACCCCCCAAACGTGAAACCATAAAAAATTTATAACTCAAAAAACCCCTTTAAACCCATTAAACCAATAAATAACCTAAAACCCCTAAGGACATCAAAAACCATAATAATTCCTAAAAACCGAATAACCTATAAAAATAAAAAATAAATCCCAAAACCCCTCTGGACCCCTAAAACCCCAAGTACCACCTATAAAACCTAACAACCTATAAAAATAAAACAATACTCAAAAACCATAAAAAGTCCTATAAACCCCTAAAACCCTGAAAGAACCATAAAACACTAAAATCCCAAAAAACCCTAAATACAATTAATAATCCAAAAATTCCTAAAAACACAAAAAACCATAAAACCATAAAAAACAAAAAAATCTTGGAACCCCAAAAATTTGTTAAAAACCTAAAAACCTAAAAGCCATAAAAACCGTAATAACACTAGAAACAATAAATACACTAAAATAACTATTATATCATAAAAATCCCTAAAACCCTAAAAACCCCAAAACCAGTAATAACCCAATACATTCTGAAAACCCCCCAAAAAATAAAAAAACCCATAAAAATTACCAATAACCCCTAAAACACACTAAAACGCCCTAAAACCCATAAAACCCCAAAGGATCCGAAAAAAACTAAATACGACCCAATAATCTAAAAACCCTAAAAACTAAAAAACCACAAAAACCATAAAAATACAAAAAACCACAAAAAACTCCCTAAAACACTAAAAAACCCATTAAAATTATAAATACCATAAAACAACCAAAAAAACATTGAAGATCCATAAAACCCATAAAAACCAAAAAACACAGAATATATTTAAATTCCAAAAACCTAATAACCCTAAAACCCTTAAAACCCTAAAAACTCTTAGGAACCCTAAAAACCCTAAAATCCCAAAAAAACCCTTAGAACACAAAAAACCTCGAAAAATCCATCAAAAACACTAGAAAACGTAAAAATACATAAAACCCCTAACAAAACAAAAACTATAAAAACTGCGAAAACCCTAAAAAATATAAAAACCCATTAGACTCTAAAAACACTAAAAACCCCATAAAACCCAAAAACCCCATTTAAAACCCAAAAAACCTAGAGAAACACTAGAATCCAAAAACAATTGAATACCATAACATCTAAAAAAACCCTAAACCCCCAAAAATATTTAAAAGACCCTAAAAATACCCCTAAAACCCATAATACCCCTAAACACCATAAAAACTAAAAACACTGAACAAACCAAAAAAATCCTAAGCAAACCTGAAAACCCTAAAACCCCTAAAACCCTCGAAAAAACATAAAAAACTATAAGCCCCATAAAAACCATAAAAATCCACAAAACCTCTGAAACCCACGAAAACCTTAAAACCATAAAACATTAAAACACCTAAACATCTTTAAATATCCTAAAACCCAAAAAAAACTCTAAATACCCCTAAAAATCAAAAAACCCAAAACCCCCAAAAAAACATTAAAATTCCTAATAATTCCCAAAAAGACATTAAAACCCAAAAAACCTCTAAGAAATTCCAAAACCATAAAAACACCATAGGACCCCTCGATATCATAAAAACCAATGAAAATACAAAACCCCCCGTAAAAACCCTAAAACACATAACAAACCTAAAAATCATAAAACGCCTAAAAACTAATAAATATCCTAAACCACTAAAACCCCTTAAAACACATAAAAACCCTAAAAAACACCAAAATATGTAAAACCTTATGAATGGTTTTAAAAACCTGACCAAAATTAAAAAAAAACAAAAAACACAAAAAATCCCTTAAAATCATAATGATCATAAATATCCCTATTAAAATCCATAAAGAATAAAATAACACGATAAATATCATAACAACCCTAATACCCCTAAAACCCCTAAAATCCTAAAAATCATAAAACCCATAAAAACCTAAAAACCCTAAAAATCCCTCAAAACCATAAAACACCTAAAGAAATACAAAAAATATTTATACCCATTAAAACCATAAAAAACCAAAAGACACAAAACTACCTCAAAACCAGGAAACAAAAAAATCTATGGAATCCATTAAAAGAAATGAAAACCCAAAAACCACTAAAAATCAAGTAAAAACTCAAAAACACCTAAAAATACTTGAAACCCTATATAACTTGAAAGCCCCCAAAAAATTTCTAAAATCCCCAAACACACTAGAAACACTAAAAACCCTAAAAACACATAAAATCCAAATCCCAAAAAAACCCCCAAAATCCTAAAACCACAAAAAATCAAAAAACCCCCAAAACCATAAAACACTAGGAACACCTTAAAACCCTTAAAGTGCCTAATAATTCAATAAACCATTAAAAATACTAAAACCCATACAAATATAAAAGCACTAATGAAACCAAAAAACACTAAAAAACCTTAAATCCCTAGAACCCTTAAATTCATAAAACCCTTAAAACCAATAATAACACTAAAAAATATAAAAACCATTAGAACCCCAAAAGCACCTAAAACCCCAAAAATCCCTAAAAATAATTAAAAACCCTGAAACCCTATGATAAATAAAAATCCAAAAAACCGTTAAGTTATTAAAAAACCCACAAACCCTTAAAACTATAAAAACTCTAGTTACCATAAAAACCCATAAACCCCCTACAACATTAAATACCATAAACCCCCAAAAACCGAAAAAACTATAAAACCCCAAAGAACCAATAAAACTAACTTAAAACCCTAAAATACCTTAAAAACCATAAAACACCATGAATATCCAAAAAACCATAAAAATCCAAAAATACCCAAAAAACATAACACCCTAAAAGAACGTGAAAACCCAAAAAACCTGAAACACCCTAAAAACCAAAAACATTAAATGGACATAAAATACCAAAAACCCCTTAAAGAATCTAAATCTCCCAAAAATCCACAGGGACTCTAATACCAGAAAACACACTAAAAATTAAAAAAAACTTATTAGACGAAGAAACCCTAAAACCCTAAAGGTCCGTAAAAATAATCAAAAACTTAAAAGAACCTAAATAACAAAAAGAACCCAAAAGGGACCTAAAACAAAAAAATCTAAAGGACCATGAAAACCTTAAAAAACCATAAAACCCTAAAAAACAAAAAATTACCTAAAAACAATAAAAACTGGGAGAACCCCTAATACCCTATAAAAACCCAAAAAAAATCTCAAAACCCAAAAAACCCCTAAAAGAAACTAAAAACTCTAAAAAACATAAAATAACCTACTAATAGATAAAAAAATAAAAATATATAAAAACATGAAATTTATAAATAGACTATAAATACCCCAAAAAACCCCCAAACCCTTAAATATGCCAAAAAATATAAAAATTCCAAAAATCGCGAAAACCCAAAAAAACCACAGAATGCCTAAAACCCATAAAATCCATGAAACCCAAATAAAATTTCAAACAATAAACCCTAAAACTCCCTTAAAACATGATAACTCTTAAAAATATTTAAAAACTAAAGACAAGCCCATAAACCCCCTGATAACGAACAAAACCCTTAAAACCTTTAAAACATAACAAAAATCTATAAAACCACAAACCCCTTAAAATAATACAAAATATTAACAACTAAAAAAGCCCAAGAAACCATAAAAACCCCTAAAAACAAAAAATCAATAAAATCCTTGAAAATGACAAAGACCCCTAAAACCATAAAACACATAATGCCCCCCCAAAACTTATAAACCCGTGAAATAATAAAACCCTAAAATCTCCAAAAAAAACCCTAAATTGCCTAAAATTCGAAAAAACCCCAAACCATCAAAAAACACTAAAAATATTAAGACACTAAATATTATTAAACCCCATAAGAACTGTAAATCCCCCAGAAAATCCAAAAATAAATATTCTTAAACTCATAAACAAATTAAAATACCCTATAAAAATAAAACTCCCTAAAAACCCTAAAACCCTAATAACCTAAACCCCTAAAATTACCTAAAAATATTTTAAATCCTAAAAACCTAAAAAACAAAGAAATATAAAAAACCATAAAGAGAAAAAAAATCATAAAAACACTGAAAACATTATAACCCCATAATAAATCCAAAATTTTAAAAAACTTTAGAAACCCATAAAATCAAGAAATCACTAAGAACCGTTGAAATCTCCAAAAACCCTGAAAATACTAAGACAAATAAATACCATAAAAACCCCAATCATGCAAAGAAATATTTACAACCCTAAAAACAAAACAAAAAACATTAATATAACTAAAACCCCACAAACCATGTAAAACCCCTAGAACCTTAAATGACAAGGAAATGCCATAAATCCCTGAAAACCCTTAAAAATTTAATAACTATAAAAATTAAAAAACCCTAAAACCAATTAAAACCCTAAAATTATTAAAACCCCTAATATCCTAAACAAACCTAGATCCCCTATAATCCACTAAAAACCTAAAAATCATAAAACCCTAAAATAGTAAAAACCCATAATACCTCTAAAACTTCAAAAAATCACTAAAACCCCCAAACAATAAAACAACCATATACCCTAAACCCAAAAATTTATACCCATCGCCTTAAACCCTACAACCTAAACCCAATACCAAATACCATAAAACCTAAATTGTACACCCTACATCCGAAACCCCAAACACCAAACCCTGAACTCGATACCATACACCCTAAACCTAGAACCTACACCCTAAACCTTATACCCCACACCCTTAACCCAAAACCCTACACACTAAGCCCCATAACCTACACCCGAAACAATAAACCCTAAACTATATACCCTCTACCCTATACCCTACACACTAAACCTAATGCCCTACACCCTAAAACCTGTACCATACACCCTAAACCCCAAACCCCAAACCCCAACAGCATTAAACCTATACCCTACACTATAAACCCTAAAAACTGCACCCAACACTTTATACCCTACACAATAAACACTAAAACCTATACATTATAACCTATACATTATACCCTATACAATATAACCTAAACTCTAGTCCCTTTACCCTACACTGTAAACTGTAAACCGTAAACCCTAAACCCAACACCAAATACTCTATATACTATACCCTAAAACCTACATCCTAAAACTTATATCCCAAACCAAGTACACTAAATTCTACACCACACACCCTAAAAATTAAACCCTACACCATAAACCTAGACCCTACATCGTAATCCCGATTCATTCCACTGTAAACCATATACACTATACCCAAAACACTAAACCCAACAACCTAATCTCTATACCCTACACCAAAAAACGTAAAACAATCAAAGATTCTACTAAATACCATTATAAAATTTAAAAAAATTAAACACCTAAAACCCATTAATCCCATATAAAATATAAAAAACCCTAAAAAACCTAAAACCCCTAAAATACATGTAGAAAACTATATAATCTAAAAACCCAAAAAAATTAAATTCCATAAAAACCCAAAACCCATAAATACCCTAAAAAATCCCTTAAAACTCTAAAATACCATAAACCCCAAAAATTTCAAAAAATTCCCTAAATCACTAAATACCTGAAAAACCTAAAACCCCTGAAAACCATAAAAATTTAAAAAACCCCTAATAAAATAATATAACAATATAAATACTAAAACCTCCTTAAAATAATAAAACCCATAAAATGACTAAAACCCCTAAGAAATAGAAGAATTATGAAAATCCAGAAAATAATAAAAAACACTAAAAACAAAGAAAACCCTAAACCAAAAAAAATATAAATGAAATAAAACCCAAAAACCATTAAACCCCCAAAAATCCAAAAAACCCTAAAAGACATGCAAACCCTGAAAACACTAAAAAACATTAAATCCATAAAACTAAAAAAACCCTTAAAACCCTCAAAACACCAAACACATGAAAAACAAAAAAAACCTTGAAAAACACTAAACTTACATTAATACACTAAAAATGTAAAATCCGACAAAAAAAACTAAAACCTATAAGACCCCAAAACTCCAAAAACCAACTAATAACCCGAAAAGGATCAAAATCTAAAAAAATCTGTAAACCCCTATCCACCAAAATAACCCTAACGGGCTATAACAAACCTTCAAACCCTAAAACCCCTATAGAACTCATAAAACACTAATAAATTGAAAAACACAAAAAAAATGATAAAACCCGTAAAAACATTGAACCCATAAAATACCCTAAAAACCATAAAATCCCTAAAGTCCCTGAAAACCCTAAAAACCCAAAAATACCCCAAATCCTAGAAACCCTTAAAAGAAACTAAAAAATCCTAAAACCCAAAAATACCATAAAAACGTAAAACCACTAAAATACTCTAATAACCCTAAACCCCATAAAGGACAGTAAAACCTTAAGAAACTCTAAAATAACAAACACTAAAACACCAAATGGAACTGAAAACCCCATAAAACCCCAAAGGGCCTTAAAACCCATAAAGGATCCTAAAACTAAAAAAAATATAGAGGACACTAAAACACTAAAAAATAAAAAAGAACCCAAAAAACTTCTAAAACCCATAAAATAATCAATATCATAAATCCCTAAAAGCCTATAAACCCAAAACCCCCAAAACCCATAAATGACCCTAAAACCCTAAACCTTAAATCGTATTCCCCAAAACAAAAACCTATACTCTGAACACTATACAGTATTACCTAAACTGCAATCCATATAACATAAACACAAAACATTATAGCTTAATCCCAAAACCCTACAACATAAACACTAATCCTCATATGCAACCCCCCAAAAAAACAAATGAACTGAAAAACAACTAAAAGAGCATTAAAAATAATATATACCACTAAAAGACCTTAAATATCCTAAAATACCCAAAAAATTATAAATGACCCTAAATAAAAAAATACCAAAATATCATAAAACACATAAAACCATTAACTGACCAAAAAACCATAAAAACAAAAGTACCCTGAAAACCCTTAAAAACCTAAAAACCCTAAAAAGCCGAAAAAAACCCATTACACCCTAAAATCCCTAAAACAGTAAAAATTGTTAAATCCCTAATACAATGAAACCCCAAAATCACTAAAATCAATGAATCCCCATAAAATTAATTAAAAACCTAAAACACCCTGAAACCTCAAAAAACAATCTAAAAAACCATGAAAGTCCTAAAAAACCCTAAAACCCCTAAAACCCTAAAAACATAAAACCCCTTAAACCATAACAAAAAAAAATAATCCCCTAAAACCCTGAAAACCGAAAAAACATTTAAATTACATAAAAATCATAAAATAACCATAAAGGACCTTATAAAATATAAAAACCATAAGAACTCTAATAACCCTAATATCCCCTTTAAAAACATTAAAACCCCATAAAACCCCCCGAAAACCCTTAAATACCTAAAAACCTAAAACCCCCTAAATAACTTTATAAGACACTAAAAACACATAATTGGACCTACAATACCCTAATAATCATAAAAACACCTAAAATACCTTAAAATACAAAAAAATCATGAAAACCCTAAAAGACCCTAAAAACCCTAAATACCCAAAAATACCCAAAATGCCCCCATAAAGGCTCTACAAACCAAAAAAAAACCCTAAATGAAACTAATAACACTAAAAAAATCCTAAAAGACCCTAAAATACACTAAAACACCAATATCACCTAAAACTCTCTATTAGAGCGTAAAAATCTAAACAACCTAAAGAACCCAGAAAACCGTACAGGACCATAAAACCCCTAAAAACACCTAAAGAGTTCTTAAATCCCTAGAATACCCTAAAATATCCCAAAACACCAGAAAACAACAGAAAAACAAAACGAGTTTGAGAAAACTTCCAAAAAACAAAAAGAACCTAAACCCCAATAACCACCCCCTCCCCCAATTCCATAAAAATCATGAAAAATACTAAAAAACGAGACACAACACCCAAATCCTAAAAAACACTAAAACCCAAAAAACCCCAAAACACGTTAAAAACCCCTAAAAACATAAAACCCCATAAAAGGCCCCAAAAACACTAAATCCCTAAAATCCCTTAAAGAACCTTAAAACATAAACAACATTAAAAGAACCTAAAAACCCTAAAGAATAATAAAACCCTAAATACCTTAATCACTCAAAATATCATTAAAACCCTAAAAACATAAAAACATTAACAACCCTAAGACCCATAATACACATAAAAATTTTATAACCATTGAATACCCCTAACCCCCCTAGAAACCAAAACAATGTTGAAAACCCATAAAAAGACCCTAAAATTTGGAACCCCCTAAGAAACCCAAAAAACCAAAAAACTTAAACAAGCTAAAATAAACTCTAAAAAGATCCAAATAAACACTAAAACCATAAACACATAAATTATAAAAAAATAAAAAAAACATAAAAACCATAAAACACATTAAACCTTTAAAAACTCTTAAAACCCTATGAAAACCTAAAAAACCTTAAAACCACTAAAATACCTTTAAAATTTTTAAAATTACTAAAAACCCTAAAAAATTATAAATTCCAAAAAAATAATCACAAAATCAACGAAGAAATCCGTAAACCCCCTAAAAATCATAAAAACCAATAAAAAAATTAAAACCCAAAACCCATAAAAACCCTAAAAACATAAAAAACCCTAAACTATTAAATATCCCAAAACCCCCAAAACCCCTTAAAAATAAAAATTATACAAATAAATACATAACATAAAAACCAAAAACACTTTCAAATCCTAGAAATCCCCAAATTCTAATAAAATCCCATGAAACCCCTAAAACAATAAATAAATAAAACCCTTAAAAACTGTAAATCCCTAAAAACACTAAAACTATGAAATCCCCAAAACCCCTAAATACTATAAAAACTATAAATATATATATAATTTAAAAAACCATAAAAATCCAAAAACCCATAAAACAACCACAAAAACCCTAAAACCCCAAAAAACCTAAATAATAGAAAAACCCAAAACCCCCTGAAACACTAAAATCTCTAAAACTTACATAAATACAAAAAAAATAAAAAATTAATAGACCATAGAAAAAAACTTATGAAAACCATAAAATATTATAAAAACGCATAAACAACCAAAAAACCACAAACCCCTTAGACCAAAAAATACCCTTAAAACCCCTAAAATACCATAAAAACCAAAAAACATTAAAAACTATAAGAACCCTAAAATTACTCTAAAAACCTTAAAAACCAAAATAATCCCAAAAACCCTAAAACATTAAAAAAAACCCTAAAAGCACATTAAAACCCCTAAAAACTATAAAATCTCTAAAATCCCCTAAAACCACTAAAAAACTCCAAAAACCCAAAAAACGCAAGAAACCCAGAAAACACTATAAAAAAACTAGGAAACCTAAAATACCAAGACACACTAAGAAACCACCCAAGACCCCAAAGATGATTAAAAGACCCCTAAGACCCCTAAAAATCCAAAAAATACCCCAAGACCCTAAAATACCTAAATTATCTTAAAACCAGAAAAGCCTTAAAACCATAAAAAAGCTAAAAGAACACTAAAACCCCAAAAAACCTTAAAAATCATAAAACAATAAAAACCATAAATCACTTTAATAATGTTTGTACTCAAAAAACCCTAAAAACATACTAAAATACTAAAACCCTAAAAACCTAAATAACCTATAAAAACTGAAAAAGACCCCTCATAACCCCTTTAACTAGTAAAAGAAACTGAGACAAAAATCCACCCAAAAAACCATGAATACCCTAAAATACCTAAAAACCCTAGAAATCTGTAAGAAACCATATTAAATCACCAAATAATCTAGAAACAACTAATACCACAAAAGGACCCAAATATACAAAACCCCTCCCAAACACATTTAAAACCCTAAAACCCATAAAACCCAAAAAAATCACTAAATATCCTAAAAAGACTTTAAAACATTTAAATACCTAAAAAATAAAAAATCCTAATGAACCTAAAACCATAAAAAACCCTCAAAACCCCTAAAAACCTGGAAAACCACTAAAAACCACTCAAAGCCTTTAAAATTCCTTTAAAACCATAAATCCACTAATGTCATTTGAAAATTACTAAAAACAATAAAAATAATGAAAAAACCTGAAAATTATTTGTAATCACTATAAAACTGTAAAACCCAAAAAAAATCCTAGATTCCCTAAAACCAAAAAATACAATAAAACCCCTAAGAACACATAAGACGCATAAAAATCATAAAACCCCTAAAACCATAGAAACCCTAAAACCATAAAAACCCTAAAAATCCAAAAATTGTTTTTTAACCCAAATACCCTTGGAACACTATAAAATCAAAATACTTTTAAAATAATAAAACAACCTAAAAATCTTAAAAAACTTAAAAACCCTAAAAACACTTCAAACACATAAAAATAGTAAATATAGAAAGAAATACAAAAGGAACCTACAACCCTAAAAACACATAAATACCATAAAACAATAAAGGACCCTAAAAACAAAAAAAACTCTAAAAGACCCTAAAAACACATTAAGACCATAGAATCCCTAAAAACCCTCAACCACCCTAAAATGATAAAAACATATAAACCATAAAAACCCCTAAAACAATCAAACCCCCCCCCCCCAAAACCAAAAAACCGAAAAACCCACAAATAACCTAAAACCCCCTTAAAACAATAAAACCCTAGAAAACTTGGAAAATACCAAAAAACCCATAAAACAAAAAACCCAAAATCCCTAAAAAGTCATAAAAACCCCTAAACATCAGTAAAAATGTAAAAAAACAATAAAACCCTTAAAAAGAAATAAAACACATAAAAAGCCTAAAACACTAAAAACCCTGAATCCCCAAAAGGCCTAAAAACCCTAATAAATAAAAGAACCTTAATAAATCCTTAAAACATAAATACCATAAAAACCCTACAAATCATAAGACCCTCAAACTATAAAAAACCTTTAAACACCTTTAAACACGTACAACCCAAAAACCCAAAAAACCCCAAAAAACCCTTAAAATAGTAAAAACCCTCAATGCCCCAAAAATCCTAAAAAAAATAAAACAAATGAATCCCAAAAAAATTTAAAACCAAAAAAAACTAAAATAAAAATAAAATAAAAAATAAACCCCAAAACAATGAAAAAATTTGGAATCCACATAACACCTAAAAACCCCTAAAACCCTACAAAATCATAAAAACCAATAATGATACTAAAAAAACCTAATCCCTAAAAATTATAAATCCCCTAAAATCCATAAAACCATAATAAATCATTAAATACACTAAAAAAACAACAATCCAAAAAAATATTAAATCCCTGAAACCAATTAAAATAGTAAAATCACCTAAAAACAAAAAAAAACTAAAAACTTCCAAAAATCCATAATATAAATGAAAAACCATAATAAAACATAAAAAAATACTAAAACAATAAAAACCATAAAAATATAAAAAAACCCTTAAAATACCCAAAACCCTAAAAAGATAATAAAACCCCTAATATCCATAAAACTCATAATCACCTAAAATCTATATAAACCCCTAAAGAACTATAAAACACTAAAAAATAATAAAAATCCTTGAATTATCTTAAAAACCCAAAACCCTAAAATTCCATAAACACCCTAAACGCCCTAAAAACCCCTAAAAGACCCATAAAAACACAAAAAAAATAAAAGATCGTAAAAATCATAAGATTCCAAAAAGACACTAAAAATCCTAAAAACAAAAAAAATACCATAAAATATAGTAAAACCCCTAAAAATTTAGGGAAACTTAAAAACCATATTTCCCTAAAAAATTCCTAAATACCTCTAAATGATTTTTAATACAATAAAAATCAAAATAATCCAGAATACCTAAAGGACACTTGAAAACCATAAAATACCATAACACACCTAAAATTACTATAAATATTAAACATCCCCAAAACCCCAAATAACCTAAAACAACCTAAACCCCTAAAAAATCATTAAAACCCCATAGACCCCTATAGAAAATAAAAGTCCCCAAAAATCATCAAATATTATAAAATCCCTAAAATACTCTAAAACACCGTAAACCATTAAATACAGTAAAATAAAAAAACTATAAAAAACTAAATAAAATATAGAAGCACTAAAATCCCATAAAACCATAAAGACAAATAACATCATAAAAACCAGCAAAACCATAAAAACCCAAAAAGCCCTTAAAAACCTAAAAAAAATAAAATACCACAAACCCCCTAAAAAACTAAAACTCTAAACACTCTAAAATTTAGAAAACAAAAAAAACCAAAACAAAAACCCAAAACCCATAAACAACCATAAAAAAACCTAAAACCCTTTAAACATATAAAAATAATAAAACCCATTAAGTACCCAAAAACCCCTAAAGGATCCTAAAAACCCTAAAACCTTGATCGATCAAAAACGCCTAAAGGACTTTAAAAGATCTTTAAATAACTAAAATGGCCTAAAAACCCTCAAAGCCTCAACAAAAACTAACAAAAATAAATGTGCCTAAAAATTAAAAGACTGTAAATCCCTAAAAACCCTAAAGACTGAAAAATACACAAATCCATAAATGACCATAAAACAACCAAAAAATTAGAAACCCCAATAAAAACCATAAAAACATAAAAAACCCATAAAAACCCCAAAAAATATAAAATCCCTTAAGACACATAAAAACAATGAAAACCCTAAAACATTCAAATATACTTGAAAGCACTAAATGACCCTAAAAATTCTAAATGAAATAAAACCATTTAAAATTCAATTAATCCCTAAAATCCATAAAACCTCTATGAACCTATAAAACTCCCAAACCCCAACAAATTCACTGAAATTCCCTAAACCCCATAAAACCCCTTTGAAACACTAACAATCTAAAAACCCATAAAACCCCTAAAAACCTCTAAAACCCCAAAAAACCCATAATAATAAATCCCTAAATTTTCAAAAATCCTATATAGTAACATAAATCCCCATTAAATTATAAAGGAACTTAAATAACCCCAAATGGCCCTAACCAACCCTGAGAATCCAAAAACATCATAAAGGACCCTAAAACCCCTAAAAGACCCTAAATGCCCTAAACCCCATAATGAGGCATAAAACCCTGATATTCCCTAGAAACCTAACAATTGTTCTAAGTAAACCTGAAAAACATAAAATATATAAGAAACATATAAACCATAAAACCCCAAATAGCCAAAAAACACTAAAAACAAAAAAAACACTAAAAACCATTAAAATAATAAAAACCCAAAAAACACGTAAACTACATTAAGTTCCATTAAGAAAACTAAAAACTCATAAAACCATAAAAACCCTTAAAACCCCTATATTTTTTAGAAACCTTGAAAAAATTTAAAAACAATAAAATACTAGAAATTACTTGAAAATCCATAAAAACATGAGAAAACCTAAAGAAAACCATAAAAATCCTAAAAACCCCTAAACCCCCCCTAAAAACCCCTAAAACCCCCCAAGAACACAAAAACTAAAAAAATTTATAAAACCCCTAAACTCATTAAATCCTCTAATACACCTATAAATGAGAAAAAAACCCTAAACCCCCCCCCCCAATAAAGCCACAAAAATCCCTTAAAACCCCAAAAAACACAAAAACCTCCAAAATTCCCCAAAAATAACAAGAACCCCCCTAAAAACAAAAAAAAGTGAAAAAAGAAAAAATATTTATAAAATAGTAAAAATCAATAACCCCCCACCCCCACCAAAAAACCCTAAAACCCTAAAAATACCTTAAAATCTTATAATCACCAAAAAAACATTAAACCCCAGAAAAATCTAAATTCCCAAAACAACCCCTTAATCCCCCCAACCAAAAATACCAAATAAATCCAAAAAATAATAAAAATACTAAAATAACTAAACCCCTAGAAAACAATAATAATCCTAAATACCAAATAATGATAGAAACCCTACAAGTTGTAAAAAAATATAAAAAACACAAGAACCTGAAAAAATATATGAACTAAAAACCCCAAACACAATAAAATCATGAAACTCTTAAAATACACCAAAAACCATAAAACCCCTATATAAAATCATAAGCACCGCAAAAACCCACGAAAACCCTTAAACATCATAAAACACTAAAAATAACCCCTAAAATACCCCGAATGTCATTAAAACCCTAAAAACCCAAATCATCCATAAGCCCCTAAAAACCAGAAAAAAAACATAAACATAAACACCTCTCTAAACCCCTTTAAAACAATAAAACCCATTCAAATGCCTAAAAATTAAAAAAATCCAATAAATACCTAAAAACCAAAAACAACCCCGCAACACTTAAAAAAATATAAAAACACTAAATCCCCTAAGAAAAACATAAAAACTATATTGAACCCTTAAATCCTAAATAAACATAAAACCATAAAAACCATGAAAAGAAATGAAAACCCAAAAATAACCTAAAAATATGAAATTCCCAAAAACTCATAAAAACCCTAAAAACCCCTGAAGTCGCAAAATAAAAAATAGATAAGAAGATACCACCTCTCTCGCCTGGAACCTCTCACCTCTTTTGGTGATCGATTATCCTCTCTAGAAGGTTCTCCTTTTTCACGCATATAGATGCAGATGTGGACTTCTCCGCTTCGATCTCGAGGTGGATTTGGAAGCTTCTTGGTCACAATGATTCTTGGTGGTGCGGTGCGATTATGGATGGTTTTGGTTTGGCGGCATGGAACTTTTCAGGGATGTGTTGGCTTGGATCGTCTCTTGTAGTGGTTTGGCTTGGGCTTGGTAGATCTAGAAACCTTGTTTGGTATTCTTCCATGGTTGCGTGCTTAGGAGAGTTCTGGCAGGGATGGCCAAACATTGGAGGCTTTGGTGTGGAATGGTTTTTTTGGCAGTCTGTCTCGGTTGCGGTGGATCTTGTTGTTTCTTCTAAATATTGATCTGCTAGCAAGATGCATAAGTCTGGATTCCTTGGGTGTCAGTTTCGGATGATGGATTCTTCCTCTGTGGAATAGCTCAGATCTGTTTCCCCCAGCGTCTGGCGGTTCATATCCATGGAGGTGTGGGCCAAATCTGGTCCCTTCTTGGTGTGGCATTGCATTTCAATGGTCGAGCCTCTCGTGACGAGGTGCTCTTTGTGGTTCCCGGTTTCTTCAACGTCTTTTTCCTCCAAGCGGTGGCATGGAGAGGCTAGGCCTAGATGCTTCTGGATGTTGTGTAGTGGGACATTGCCAATCCTAGAAGCTATATGGGGAGAAAATGCTTTGGTTTGTCTCGGGATATCAGTCGATGGTGCTGATTTCTCACTTTAGGACTCAGCACGTAGGTAGGTTCATTTCTGGGATTCGTTTTTGTGTTATGATCTTGTTGTTGGTCTGGATAAGTGCTGCATTTTGGGTTCTTTGTAGGGCTATGGTGGTTGTTTCACAGATTGTGGCGGGATTGGTTTGGTGCTGGTTTTTTTATCTATTTTGAGGTATTGGATACTGTCTGCTCTGGGTGTGTGTGTTCTTTGGAGCTTGCGATGGACCTTATCGGTTGGGAGGTGCTGGATACTGGTTTTTGTGAAGCAGGATGTTGTTTGTTGTATGGATGTGAGATTTGGTGACTAGTGGTTGTGTGCTTTTGGTGATGATGGTTATGTGTTGTTGGTGGTAGCTTGTTTTGGTGTGAAGGTGCTAGATCCTGGTTTTTGTGAGATTGGATGATGGTTGATGAGTGGTGGTGAGCAACTGAATGCTGGTGATGGTTTTGATTTTGATGCTGGTGGTTCTGTGACATTGGATGATGGTGGTTCTGTGATGTTGGATGTTGTTGATTCTAGATGCTGGTTTCTGCTTGGGTGGGAGGTGCTGAAGGTGCTCTGTTTGCTTTTCTGTTGGGTGCTGATTGTCTGAGAGATGTTGTCAGAGATACTTTGGTTTTTATTCTTTTTTCGTGCTTTTTATTTTTCATTTTTTTGTGGTCAATGGATGTGTGTTTGTAATGGGTTTTTGGGTGTGGGTCGTTTGACCCCTCCCCTCCCTTGTCTGTCGTGTCACTTTTTTTCTTTCTAATAAATTTGGGGGGCCGAGAATATCCCAAACCTCGCATCTTCCTTTCCCTAAAGTCCCAAAAATTCCTCAAACCTTTTAAAAACACTAAACAACTCCAAAAATCCAGAACCACCAAAAATGATGAACAACCTAAAACCCCCACAAAAATAGTTGAAATCATAGAACGATTTTAAATCCTAAAATCCTTAAAACCCAAGACCACACAAATTTCAAGAACCTCTAAAATCCCTAAAAACATAAGATCTATAAAACCCATAAAAACCTTACAAAATCACTAAAATCCTAAAACCCGATAAAATATCTAAAAACCCAAAACCCTAAAAAATCTAAACCCATAAAAACCATGAATACAATAAAATCCATAAAACCCCAACACCTTAAAACCCATAAAAACCATAAATCCCTTAAATGTCCTTAAAACCCCTAAAACCCATAATTCTCATAATAAAACATAAAACCCACAAAATATCCTAAACCATTAAAAATCCAAGAAGAGCCTAAATAACCATATTATAACTCAAAAGACACTAAAACCCGATCAAACACACTAAAACACATATAAACCCTAAAACCATTTTAACCCAAAACCCCCAAAAAATAGTATAACCCCTAAACCCCCTAAATCTACCATTAAATCCCCTGAATCCCCAAAAACCCAAACCCCTAAAAACACCAAAAAATCTGAAAACCCCAAAAGAAACCCAAAAACCCCAAAATTAATCACTAAAATCATTAAAAACTCTAAGAACCCTACAAAACCCTAAAACCCCAGAAATCACTAGAAACCTTAAAACCCATTAAAACCCTAAAAACTCTAAAAATGCTTAAAACAATTAAATCCCAAAAAATTGAAAAAACCCATAAATAAATATTAAAATACTAAAAACACAAAATGGTCAATAAACATAAAAACAAAAAACTCTAAAAACCATCGAAACCCATAAAACCCTAAGAAAACCCTAATAACCCTAAAAATCATAATAACCCTAAAATCCCTAAAAACCCAAAAAACCCAAAAACCCTATAAATACCTAAAACAATTGAAACCCATAAAAAATACCCATAAATACCCTATAACCCCCAAAAACCACAAAACCCCTAAAAACCCAAAAAATACCTAAAACACATAAAAACCTTAAAGGATGATAAATATCCCAAAAAACCCCAATATAACCCTAAAACCATGTAATCCCTAAAACACTAAACCCCCTAAAAAGTCTCAAACCCCTAAATGACCCTAGGAAACCCAAAAACCCTAAAATACAAAGAAAACCATAAAAAACATCATGTACCCCAAAAAAATCCTAAAACCCCTTAAACCCCATAAAAAACGTAATAGAACCCAAAATCCGAAAATAAATAAATATAACCTAAAGTCCCATAAAAACACTAAAACCACAAAACCCCTTAAAGAACATAAAAACCCTATAAAACCATAAAACCCATAAACAAACTATAAAGTCCAAAAAACCCTAAAACCATGTAAAAACGAAAAAGAACTTTATAAACTCTAAAAAGCATAAAAACCCTAAAACCTAAAAATTATTAAAACCCCCAAAAAACCAAAAACACTAAAAATTATCATATCCCAAAAAACTAAAACAACTCTAGAAAACCATAAAGGACCCCAAAAACTATAAATACCCTAAAAACTAAAAGGCCCAAAACCCTAATAAGAGTCTTATTGATGCCCCATTTGAGGAGGAACTTAGGTCTGTGCTTTTTTCTCTGAATATGGACAGCACTCCGAGGCCAGATGGATTCAATAACAAGTTCTTCATGTTATATTGGGATATTCTACATGTGGAGGTCACTAATGTTGTCAGAGAATTTTTTATCTCCTACTCCATTCCTTATGGAACGAATTCCAACTTCCTTTCTCAACTTCCAAAGAAAGAGAATGCCATGGACATTGGGGACTTTCATCCGGTGGCGATTGGAAACACTATTCCTAAGATAATAAGTAAAATTCTGGCGATCAGACTGGGGAAGATTGTTTGTGGGATAATTACCCCAAACCAATTTGGGTTTGTCCCAGGATGTAATATTCAGAGCTGCCTACATTCTGCATCAGAGGGTATCAAAATCATAAGGAAAGACTCTATGTATGGAAGCTTTTCTATGAAGTTGGACATCTCAAAGGCATTTGATACGATCAAATGGAGCATCATCTTTGTTGTTCTCAGCAGGTATGGATTCTCCACCTCTTTTATAAAGTTGATCCATACTATCTTGTCTAGTGCTGGGATCTCTGTCCTCGTTAATGGATCCCCTAAGGGGTTCTTTCATTACTCCCATGGCTTCAGGCAAGGTGACCCGATTTCTGGCCTCTTCTTTGCTCTGGTTGAGGATTACCTTAGCAGATGCATAATTGATCTCGTTCAGGCTGGTTTCTATGCTCCAATAAAAGCTGGGAAATATCTTTTTAAGCCAACCCATCTTCTATATGTGGATTAAATTTTCCTTTTTGGGATGGATGATAGGCGTACCATATCCTCAATTAAATCACTTCTACAACATTATAAAGAGGTTACGGGGAAATCTATTAGCTGGAAAAAGTCCACTGTTATTTTTGGAAATGGTATTTCAGCCTCCAAGCGATGCAGAATTGTCAGAAATCTTGGTGTCATGAGGGGTTCCATCCCTTTCACGTTCCTGGGGGTTCCCTTGTTCTGGGGGGAAGGTGTAAAGTGGCTACCTTGAGGGAATTTCACTCAAAATCACTCTGCAACTTGCTGGTTGGAGAGGAAAATTCTTATATCAGGTGGGCAGAATTTGCCTGATCAACTCTATTATTACATCTATGTTTGTGCATACGTTCTCCATTTACAGATGGCCGGAAAGTCTCATCAAGTGCCTGCAAGAAAAAATCAGAAACTTCGCATGGACGGGATGCATAAATGAGAAGAATCTCGTATCTATGGCATGGAAAGAATACACTAAGCCCATCGAAATGGGTGGGTTGAGCATCAAGGACCTCCGGAAATTTAATGATGCCTTAATTGGTAAATTTACATGGAATGTTTTCAACCCATAATATAGGAGTCTAGACTTCTTGAGGGAAAGGTTCACTTCCAAAATATGTGAGGAATTCCCATGCATCAAAACCTCTTCGGTCTGGACCATAATCAGGTCCTCCTATTGAAGCATTATTTATAACTCTAAATGGGAGGTCTCAAGGCATTCGACTTTGAATTGTTGGAAGACCACTTGGCTTGATCGGACCATTCGTGAATCTGTCCATCCCCCTCAGAATTTTAAGCATTGGTCCATTGCTGATCTCAACAATAACATGAGTGAGATTGAAAGCATCCTGCAGCAGAATATTATCGCACAAATACAAAGTTACAGCTTCATGGACATGGATTGTCTTATTTGGAAGCCTAGTTTGGTTGGGATGTAGAGTGTAATGGAGTTTTATCAGTCTGAATGTGATCAAGGAATTCATCCCCCTGCTTGGCTTTCAAAATTTCGGAGGCCCTTCATTCCCCCTTCCAATCACCTTCTGCTATGGAAAATATGGGGAAATAGATTGCCAATTCAAGAGCTGTTGAAAAGACCTGGGTGGTTCTTGGCCTCGGCTTGTACGATCTATCTTCAGGATGAGGAAAATCTGCAGCACATTTTTCTTAATTGTAGACTGGCTGTTGGGCTTTGGGAGTATTTGCAGGGCATTTTCTAGATGAAAATCTGCATGGATAGCACGTTGTCTGCTCTTTTCAGCAGTGTCGTCGGTGTGCAATGCAATCAACAGGTTGCCAACCTGCTAATTGCTGCTGTTGCGGCCCTTGCTTCTTTTGTGTGGGCGGCCCGGAACAAAGTGGTTTTTGATAATGCTTCATGCTTCCTCCACACTGGTGTGGTGGCGTTAAACAAAGCTATTTTCATGGTGTCTCATATCCAAGATGGTATGATGGCTAATGATGTTAATGACCTTATTGTGTTGAGAACTCTTGGAGTTTCTGGAAGATGAAGGAAACCAAAGAACTTTAAATTCTTTCGGTGGATTCCACCAATCCAAGAATGGATAAAAGTCAATGTGGATGGTGCTGCCCTGGGAACGCCTGGTCTCTCTGGTTGTGGCGGTATTTTCCAGTTGTACAGAGACTTTGTTAAAGGATTCTTTTATCACTTCATTGGAAATGGGTGTGCATATGAAGCGGAGCATTGTGCCATGATTAGGGCTTTCCAGTTTGCAGTTCACTTTAGGTGGAAGCAGCTAAGGATTGAATCTGATTCGATGTTGGCAGTGGAAGCTCTCAAAAGAAAAACAAGGACAATCCCATGGAGGCTCCTCCCACAATGGGTTGAGTGTCTGAGGATTTCTCAAGGGATGAACATTATGGTCACACATGCATACAGGCAAGAGAAAAAGGTGGTGGACATGCTCTCCAAGAAATCAATTGAGGATGGATGTTACATGTGGTCATTTGTTGCACCAAATTTTGGTACTCCCCTTGTGGACTCAGACATGAAAGGTGACTTGCACACTTGGTTGTGCAGACCCTCCCTCTAAAGCCTTGTACTTTATTTTTGTTAATAAATTTTGTGGGGCCGGGATATGCCTGGCCCCGAACCTGCTTTGCCTAACAAAACCGTAAACGACCATAAAAGCCCTAAAAACACCATCAAAAAACATGAAAAATACTAAAAACCATAATATCCAAAAAAATCCTAAATTACTCCAAAAATCAAAAAACATTAAAAGACCCAAAAAACCCAAAAAAAACCCTAAAAATCCTAAAAGACCTAAAAAAATTAAAATTCCATAATTTTTTTCGAAAACTCAAAAAACACTAAAATACATGATAATAATAATAAACATTTTGAAAACCCTGGTAAACTCTAAAAGACCTAAGAAACCCTAAAACCCCTAAAACCCCTCAAGGACACTAAAACCTTAAAATCACTAAAACCCTAACATCCCTAGTATAACAGAAACCCCCTAAAAACATATAAAGCCCAAGAAGTCCGAAAAAATATTGAAAACCACTACAAAATCTAAAACCCTAAAACCCCTAAAAACATGAAATCCCTAAAAACACATAAAACCCTAAAACCACCAACACCTCAAAACCCCCCAAAACATGAAAACATTAAAAACCCTAAATCCCCCAAACCTCCAAGAAACCCTAAGAATTATAAAAACCAAAAATGAAAAAAACCCTTTAAATCCACATATCCATAAAAATAGTAAAAACTCAAAAAACCCTAAAAAACCCAATAACCCCTAAAAACCAGAGGAGCCCAAAAATCCATAAAACTCTAAAACCCCTAGACCCCCTAAAGATCCTAAAGCATCCAAAAAAACCCTAACTATACCCTAAAATCAATGAACGAACATTACAAACCCAAAAAATAGCTACAATACAGTGAAACCTCTAAAATCCCAAAACTAGCCTAAAAATACTAAAGGACCCTAAAATCCCATAAAACCAAAAACGACCCTAAAAACCCTAAATCCCCTAAAAACACTTAAATCATAAAAACCCCTAAAATACCCTAAAACCCACTAAAACATTAATAAGACCCTAAAATACATAAAAACTCAAAAAAATCAAATCCCAAAAAAATCAAAAAAAAAACATAGAACCCCTAAAACCCTAAAAACCAATAAAACCCATAACAACCCTAAACCCCCCCCCCCCAACTCAAAAAACTCTAAAAACCATAAAAACTATAAGAAACGGTGAAACCCACAAAAAAATTAAAACCCCCAAAACCCAAAACCTTTGAAATCTCTAAACCCCGTAAAACATACAAAAATGATAAAAATACCTAAACCCCTAAAAACTGGAAGATCCCCTTGAACGCCTAAAAATTATAAAATCCCCTAAAATCCTAAAAATCCCCCAAAAAATAAAAATCCGCAAATCACACTAGAAAGCCCTAAAATATCTAGAAACCCCTAAAAACCAAAAAATATCCATAGCCCCATTAAAAACCCAAAAAAAATTCTCAAGACCAAGAAATCAGAAAAAACTATAAAATACCTAAAAACACATAAAAACACTAAAAACCTTGAAAACCCTAAAAACATAAACGCCTAACAACTCTAAAATCCCCTAAAACCCCTAAAAACCTAAAATAACCATAAAACCATTACGACCTAATAAACCCCAAAACCACCTTAAAACCCAAATACTCTAAAAAAACTCTAAAGTCACTAAAAATCCCATAAAACAGAAAAAAAAATATAAAAAAAACCTAAAAATTATAATACCCCTAAAAGTCCTTTAAAATTATACAACCACTTAAAAATATAAAAACCATAAAACCCTAAATCCCATAAATACTCTAAAATCCCCTAATATCCCAATATACTCCTAAAAATTATAAAAACCATACACCCCTTAAGAACCCCAAACCCCTAAAAATTCTAAAACCCTTAACCACCCTAAATGTCATAAAAACCCCTATATACACTCAAAACCCCAAAATACCCTAAAACTCCAAAAGGACCATAAATCTCATAAAATAATCTAAATTCCTCAAAACCATAAAATGTCCTTAAATCCAATAAAATATCCAAAAAAATCATAAAACCCCCTCAACACCCAAAAAAACTAAAAAAACCCAAAAAACCCAAAAACACCTAAAATGATAAAAAATCGTAAAATTGATAAAAAAAAATTAAGAACTAAAAAAACCCTAAACCACCACTAAAAAGTAAAAAATTCCATTAAAAACACAATAAAACTCCAAAAAACTCTAAAACCCCTAAAAATTGTAAAAAACCACCAAAACACAAAAAATCCATAAAATCCCAAAAATTTATGAAAACCATAACATATCCTAAAAACCCCTAAAATCCTAAAAAAATCATAAAAACCCATAAACCCCCTAAAATCCCCTATAACACTTAAAACCCCTAAAAAACCTAAAAATTGTAAAAACCCTAAAACTCCCTACATCTACAAAAAACACTAAAAATATAAAAACAACATAAAATCAAGTTAGAAACATTAAAACCCTAAAAACCATTAAAAATACTAAAACATCCAAACATGCAAAAAAACCCTTCAAAACTCATGATGTCTATAAGAAAACACTCAAACAATAAAATCCCCTAAAACCCCTAATACACTAAAACCATATGAAAAACCTAAAACACAATAAAATTCCCTAAAAACACTACAAACCCTTAAAGCCCCTAAAATTTCCTAAAAAACCATATTACCGTAATAACCCATAAATCCCATGAAACACCTAAAAACCACAAAAATCCAAAATTTCCAAAAAAAACCTTTAAAACCCTTAAATCGCCTAAAATCTCCTGAATACCCTAAAAACCTAAAAGACACTAAAAAATTCAAAACCCACCAAAAGACAGTAAATAATAATTTAGCTATAATTAAAAC
Organism: Viscum album; assembly: GCA_963277665.1. Lineage (NCBI taxonomy): Eukaryota > Viridiplantae > Streptophyta > Magnoliopsida > Santalales > Viscaceae > Viscum > Viscum album. Next base: position 1,594,790,478 of record OY728120.1, read on the forward strand.
ACTTAAAACCCATTAAAACTAATAAAAACATTGAAAACCCAATAAACCCCTAAAAACCAAACAAAATCCTAAAAACTCAAAAGAACCTACAACCCTTAGAAATCCGTAAGACCCCTAAAAAAATAAAGACCCTAAAAACTATTAAGAACATATACGAAAATAAAATACCAAAAACTTAATAAATCCCTAAACATTCCCTAAAACCCCTAAAACACTAAAACCCCTAAATGACCCTAAAATCCCAAAAACCCTAAATGACCCTAAAAACCTACTAGATTAATGAAACCCCCATAAACTCATAACTCCCTAGAAGACCCTACAAACCCTAAAAACACAAAAGACCTTAAAAGAACAAAAAAAATTAAAATAATGTAAAACCATATAAAATATACTAAAAACATAAAAATTTAAAAGACCATATAAACCCCTTGAAAAATAAAAAACCATGATCACCCTAAAAAACACTAAAAATACTAACAAAGACTAAAAACATAAAAACTAAAAAATCCTAGAAACCCTACAAAAACCAAAGAACCCTAAAATACATTGAAAATACCTAGAAACCTAAAAACCTTTTGAAATAATAAAATGCATACCCCTAATACAATATTTTTATAAATAAAACCAAAAAACTCGAAAAATCAACAAAACATTATAAAGCCCCTAAAACAAACTTGAAAAAAGACTCTAAAACCCAAAAAACCAAGAACAGAAAGACAATAAATACCATATAAATCCCTAAAAACCCCTAAATAAAAAACCGTAAAATCCAAAAATCATAAAAAACCAAAATAACCAACAATCCCTTAAAAACTATAAAAATCCTTAAAAATAAATAAACCACCATAAAACCCCTAAAAGGACCCTAAATGCCCAAAGAATATATAATAAACCTAAAAACATAAATAACCATCAAAATATTAAATCCCTTAAAACCCCCTAAAAACCCCAAGAAATAAGAGAACCCCCAAAAACCGTAAAAACCATTAAAACCATAACACCTATAAAACCCTTAAATATTTATAAAAATAATAAAAACCATAAACCCTTAAAGGAACCTAAAACACTAACCTACACTAAAACATCCTAAACCCATAAATGACCCTAAAATTCCTTAAATAGAAAAATACCCTCAAAGAACCTAAAAACCTCTAAAACCCTAAAACCCAAAAACAATCCAAAAAACTAAAAAATCCATAAAAATACCTAAAACAACTACACCCCCTAAAAACCATAAATTCCCTAAAATGACTAAAACCCATAAAATAATAAAAACCAAAAATAACCTTGAAACACAAAAAAAAACTAAAATCCATACAAACCCTTCAAAACACATAAGAACCCTAAAATAAAATCAAAATCAGTAAAAACCATAAAAACATAAAATCCCTATAAATCCATAACGACCCCTAAACCACTAAAAAGTACCTAATGAAAATAAAACACTAAAAGACCATAAAACCCATAAAAATCATAAATAGAGTCTAAACAACCTAAAATACCCTAAAAATACTCTAAACCCCCTAAAATATTGTAAAAATCCAAAAGACCCTAAAAACCTAAAAATACGAAAAGTCCTAGAAAACCCAAAAAAAACGTAACAAACCAATAAAAAATCCAAAAACCCTAAAAAACATAAAACAATAAAAAACCAAAAAATCATAAGCCCAAAAAAACACAAAATATCCCTAAAACCCCAAAACCCTATAAAACCATTTAAAATTCTATAAAATCTAAAACCATAAAAATCATCTAAAAATTCTAACAATCCCTAAAAACACTAAAAACCATAGAGATCCCTACAAAATCCTAAAATCCTTAAAAACCTAAAAACCCCTAAAAGAACCATTGAAAAGTAAAACCACCCTAAAACACTAAAATAACCCCAAAAAATAAAAACTATAAAAGAACCCTACAAACCCCTAAAAACCTAAAACAAACAAAAACCCCCAGAAAACCCCAAAATGAACTGAAATCCCTAAAAACTATAAATACCATTAGAATTAAAAAACCCATAAAATTGAAAACAAAAAATAAAATATAAAACACCCATAAAACCCTATAAAAACCAAAAACCATAAAGGCCTTAAAATGTTTAAGAAAGCCCCTGAAAAATCACCAAATGACTCCAAAAACCACAAAATCCCAAAAAACCAAAAAAACATAAAGGTCCCTAAACCCCCTAAAAGACCCTAAACGACCATAAATACCCTGAAATCCCAAAATTCCCTAAAAATGAACAAAATCCCTAAACTACTCAAAAAAACCATGAAACATCCAAAAACACCTAAAACATAAAAAACCCAAAAAACTTATAAAAACAAAAACCCCTAAACACCCTAAAATACAAAAAATATGAAAAGACCTACCAACTTAAAAAACCATAAAATCCATAAAACCCTAAAAAATCTAAAACACCAAAAATAAATTTTAAAATCCCTAAAACCGTAAGAAACCATAACCCAAAAAAACTAAAAAACCCCCTAAAAACACTAAAAATCCTTAAAACTCCATAAAAAATCTAAATGCCCCAAAATACCCAGTAAAATCACCAATCCCCTAAACAATTTATGAAACCAAAACAACCCCAAAAATTCCAAAACCCCCTAAAAATGAAAAAATCCCAATTAATCCCTAAAACATTAAAACCCAAAATAACTCAAAAAATCCAAACAACCATGAAAACTGTAAAAAAAATTAAATATCAGAATGATATCCTAAAATTACATAAAAATCCATAAATAATCTAAACTACCCAATAATTTCTAAAAACCCAAAAAAATTAAAGAACCCCTAAAACCATTAAAAACATTTAAAAATGATAAAAACGCTAAAAGCCCCCTGAAAACCAAAAAACAACAATACCCATAAAAATCCCATAGAAAATCTAAAAACTATAAAAATGAAAAAAAAACATAAAAACCATAAACACCTTTTATGCATAAAAAACCCTAAAACATCAAAGATTCACTAAAAACCCAAAAATTTAAAAATCCATAAGATTCATAAAAACACAAACACCCCTTAAAACTCTAAAACACCTAAATACACCAAATATACCTGAAAACTACTAAAATCAATTAAAAACAAAAAACCTAAAATACTTAAACCCGTTAAAACACTAAAAATACCAAAAATACTCTAAACCCACCAAAAATATTAAATCCACAAAATCCATAAATCCCCATGAAACCCTAAAAAAATTAAAAGAACAAAAAACTATAGTGATCATAAAACAACCCAAATAATATTTTAATCCCTAAAACCCCGTACAAATACTAAAAAACATAACACCCCCTAAAAACATAAAAATGATTATAATCCTGAAACCCCTGAAACACTTCAACTCCAAACCATAATAAACCAAAAATTCCATAAATACCTAAAAACCCTAAAAATAAATGAATGAATTGAAACACCAAAAAACCACAACAACCATCAAAGTCCTTACAACCTCTAAAACACCGTAAAACACTAAATACCTAAATCAAACTAAAAGGGTATAAAAAAAATAAAAGGACATAATATTCCCAAAAATTCATAGAAATAACTAAATGATCTTAAAACACTAAAACCCAAAAATACCCAAATCCCCCCTAAAAATCATTAAAAATATTTTAAAACCCTTAAATAATCTAAAAACACAAAAACCCTCAAAGTACCTAAATATCCTAATAGACTCTAAAAACATAAAAAATTTATTAATGAATATAAATACCCTAAAATCCCTAAAAAACCCCCAAATAACCAATGTGACCCTAAAAACCCTAAAACCTCAAAGGGTCCCAAAAACGCCTAAAACTCTAAAGGCCCCTCAAAAAATTAAATGACACTAAAAATCCTGAAAACCCTTATGTACCATAAAAACCAAAAAAAACATTTAACGACCCTAAAAACCTTAAATACATCTAAAATTCCTAAAAACCCTGAAAACATTAGAAAAAAAAAATAAAACCCCCAAAAACCCTAAAATAAACTAAAACCCTGAAACACCTAAAAGAAACTAAAAATAATAAAAACCCTATAACCCATAAAATACCATAAAATCTTCAAAAACCTATAATACACAAACAAACTCCAAAAAACAGAATCCCATTTAAAAAACGTAAAATATATAACACATTACAAAGACAATAAAACCCCTAAAAATCCCAAACACCCCCAAAACCCCTAAAATCCATAAAAACCCAAATAACCCAAAAATCCTAAAAAACATAAGAAAACCATAAAACCCAAGAAAGTCCTAAAAACCCATAAAAGAACCCCAAAACCAATTAAGAACATCAAAAACACTAAAAATGAAAAAAAATCATGCATCTCCCTAAACCCCCTAAAATCCCAAAAATAAATTTAAAAACCAAAAAATACCCTAAAACCCATAAAAACACAAAACACACTTGGATAACCCCCCCCCCCCCCCCCCCCACATGGAAAACACTTGAAACCCAAAAAAACATAATACTGATAAAACACTAATAACTTAAAAACACTAAAAATCCTTAAAACCCCCTAAAATATGCAAAATACCAAAAGGACCTAAAAGTCTCTGAAAACAACTAAAAACCCAAAAAGACCACAAAACCTATAAAAGACTCTAAAACCCATAAAATACCTAAATGATTTTCAAACCCTAAAAATGCCTAGATAATAGTAAAACCACTTAGACACCCTAAAAACCCAAAAAACCAAAAAACCTTTAAACCCATAAAAACCATAAAACCCATAAAAACAATAAAAAAACTAAAAACCCAAAACCGTTAAAACTGCTAAAGATCCTAAAACCATTAAAAAAACTTACCCCCCAAAAAATAATCAAAGAGACCTTAACACCCTAAACTTGTACTAAAACCCCTAAAACCATAAAAAATCCATTATAAAACCCTAAAAACTAATAAAATATAAAACCACTAAAATGGCCCTAAAAATACCATTAAAAACCCCAAAAACCATAAAAATGATAATAACCATAAAAATTATTAAAAATACTACAAACCCTCATTAACCAAAACCCCTAAATGATCCTTGAAGACCCATAAAAATATAAAAAACACTAATCCAATCATAAAAATAAAAAAAAAATAAAACACTAAAAAGAAAATAAAATTCTACAAGCCCTAAAAATCCTAAAAACCACAAAAAAACCCCCTAAAAACCCATAAATACACTAAAAACCCTTAATACCCCTAAAAACTAAAAATCCTTAATAGTTTCAAAAACAACTAGAAAACCAAAAAACCATTTAAAAACCCTAAAACCATAAAACCATAAAACCATTAAAACCCTAAAAATACCCAAAAACCCTAAAAAAACTTTTAAAACCCCTAAGACCCTAAAACCCCTAAAAACCAAAAAGACAAAAACAAACCATTAAGATCCCAAATAAATTCCTTAAAGACCCTAATCCCCCTAAAACCCCTAAAATCCCTAAATCCATAAAAAAAATCCAAAAACCTAAAAATCCCTTAAAAACATAAAACCACTAAATCCCATAAATACCCAAAACCATAAAAATATCATAAGACCATAATGAACTTAAAAAGACATAAAATCCCCCACACCCCTAAAACCCATAAAATCCCAAAGAACCCAAGAAAGACCAAAAAATCCTTAAAAACTCTATAAGAATATAAATACAAAAAACCCTAAAATACCTTAGGATAATTTAAAACAGGTAAAATAATCGAAAAATCCAAAAAAAACCCTAAAAGACACTATAAGACACTAAACCCCATAAAATACCTTGAACAGTCTAAAACAAATGAATGAATCTAGAAATTCAAAAAAAACATAATGGACCCAAAGAACCCCAAAACCATAATGGACAAAAAACCCTAAAGAACCCTAAAACACCTAAAGAACCCTAAAAACACCCAATGACCAAAAAAAATTAAAACACATAATGGATCCTAAAAATCATTAAATAACTAAAAGAAACAAAATAAACATAGGACCCCTAAATGAACCTCAAAATGAAAAAACCCATAAATGTATCATAACACTAAAAACCCTTGAAACCCCTTGAAACCATGAAAAAACATTAAAACCCCTAAATGACCCAAAACACACAAATAACTCTAAAGTCCCTAAATACCCTTAATTAACTAAAAATATAGATTCATTATAAATCCCTAAAAACATAAACAAAGTATATACCCCCCATATAAACCCTAAAAACACTAATTCCCCTTAAACCGCTAAAATAGTAGAAAATACATCAAAACACCAAACTAGAGGTAAAAACAATAAATCCCCTATAAAACCATTAAAAATTCTAAAATTCCCTGAAAACCTAAAATAGTAAAATATTCTTAAAATACCAACCCCCACCCCCCAAAAAAATCACAAAACCCCTAGGAGAACCATAGAAACCCTAAAACCATAAATAAATTTAACAAACCTATGAAATACGCTAAAACAAACATCAAAACTCCAAAAATAATTAGAACCCAAAAAACACCTAAAGACACAAAAACAATAAAAACCACTTAAAACTTGAAAAAACTCTTAGCATCCCTATAAAATCAAATAAAACCAAAAAATCATAAAAAACCTAAATACCCAAAAAACACTAAAAATCTCTTAAACCCCTAAAGGAAACAAAAAAATAAAAAATACCATAAAACCCTTGAAACCCCTAAATACTATAACACCCACTAAAAGACCCTAAATGATCCTAAAAACATAAAAAATACCTAAAGACCCTAGAACCCCTTAAACAACCTAGAAACCCTAAAAACCTAAAAACAAGAAAAACACTAATAACACTAAAAACAATAACCCTAAAAACCATAAACACATTTAAAAGCCTAGAACCATAAAAAAATATGAAAACATCCTTAAAAACAATAAAAAACCTTAAATTCATAAAACCCTAAAAATCCTAAAAACACTTAATAAACCTATATACCCCAAAAACCCTTAAAACCTTAAAACCACTAAACCCCCTACCCCTAAAGCTTGAAATACCCTAAAAGCCTAAAATCTAAAAAACCATATAACCTATAAAACCCCTAAAATACCAAAACCACATAAAAACTATAAAACCCCATTACATCTATAGAAAACCCATCAAACCCTCTAAAACCCCGAAAATTCCAAAAACTCTAAAAAAACCTAAAAACCGACAAAAAACCTTCAATAACAAATAAAAACTATAACCTTAAAAACCCTATTGATTCTAAACACCCTAAAAATCCATGAACCAATACGAACCCTGAAACACCCTAAATTAACCTAAAAAGCCTAAAACGTAGAAAATAATAAAAATCCTAAAACCTTAAAAACCCATAAAAATCCTCCAATAACCTAAAACCCCTTAGACCATTTAAAATCCCTTAAAACCATAAAAAGACATCTAACTCAATCAAAAAACTAAAAATGAAAACGAAATTATAAAAATATTTAAAAACCCTTAAAACCAAAAACCAATAAAAATCCTTAAAACACCAAAAATAATTGAAAAGCACTAACAACCCTATAATCATAATAAACCGTAAATACACTAAAAACCCATACAACCATAAAACCCAAAAAATACCCAAAAAATTTACCAAACACCTATAAAACACTTGGGGTAAAATCCCTAAATACCCTAAGAGGGAGATATCTTCCTCACCACCATGGAAGGAAATGACCACTGTGCTACTTCCTTCCCCCTCTATGGGGGAGGTATCTTTGCCACTTCTCAATGGATATTAGGATTCCATCTTTCCTTAATCTCTTCCTGATTTTCTACCATAATTTCCTTGAATTTATATTTTCCCTAAATTTCTAAGATTTCACGAGGGTATCTACTACTCCCCTTCTCGATTCTGGAGTTCAACAATGCTTGGTTTCTTCATAGATTGACCCAAGTAGCATGATTTGTGAATTGATGACCTTAAGTTAATTATTTTGATGGGTTTTTCTTTATATAGTAGGGTTTATAGAATACTTCTATATAGTTTGGATGTTTGATGGTCTCCCAATCATGATACGATTCATGAGGGAGGAGGATGTGAAACATGAATTGTACGCAACTCCTCGAAGATTCAAAAGTTTCAGATTTTTCATTTTCAGGTGTTGATTTGATCTTTATATGGATTGATATTCACCATCAGTTTCAACATGTATGAACTTTCAAGATATAACTCTTAAATTTCAAAATCCATCTATCGTATTTATGATTGGGAATCTTTTGGGGTGTGATCTATGTTTGCATTGAAGGACACGGGTGGTTTTCCATCCTGTTTCTCACTGTGTGTGCATTGAGGTTGATTCATCTAGAGCACCGATTGAGTTTGTGTAGATTTATATTAGTGACGAATTTTACTACGAAAAACCGATAATGTTGGAATTATTGGTTTATTAGTGTTCTTATTTCAAGAAACTAGGTCACCCAACTCGGTATATTGGTGTGGGAGAAGGAGCTCTAGAGGTACGAGGATGGATCATGGGGTGTCTAATGCTAGTGGGAATTTTTCTATTGAATAGAGAATTATTGATGTGGAAGGGGTTTGTTTTCACCCATGTGATGATGGTTAATTTTGTTTATGTGATACTGAATCATGAATTGAGTTTTGAGAAGGATAAATGGGTGGTGGATTGTGAAGAATGCAATATGAATAGATATTTTGTAATGATGTGTGTTGAAGGTGATGTGGCTAGTGAAGAGTATGTGTGGGCCCCTACAGGTTTATTCGATAAATCTCATAATTTGGAGGAGAAGGAGGTTGGGTGGACTCCCAACATGGAAACCTATCTTGGGTCATTGAGAGAGGGTGTGATGTGGGCACATGTTGACATCCCTTTGTTCAACGGTTTTGCTAGTTTGGAATCTGAGTTGGGTCCTGAGAAATGGGGGATGACCGTTGTGGAGGGATTGGGTAGATTGGTAATGTTGATGGGCATGAGGAAATTATTTTTTACCTGAGATCCTAATTTTTAAATGAGGAGAATTTTCCAGGTTCTTCACATGAGGACATGCAGTTGGATTTCATAATTTTGGATCAAGTTTCAATTGATTTTGTGCCTAATTTTGTGTTGCCTGTTGTTACTGACAAGCAATTGCTGAAGCCTATGCATGTTAAATTTTATAAATAATCTTTATTTAATGTTTTTAGTAGATTAAAATATGATTTAAGAATTTTTTTACCATTTGAGGTTGAGTTAATGTTTGTTAATATTATTCTATTGTGTGGTTATATCCCTATTTTATGTTTTGTGCGTGAAATGTGTGCCACTATTGAGAAAGGTATGAGTGAGGTTCATGTGCTCATGCAGAATGAGGTGTAGGTTCTCTCTACTATTGAAGAGCATAGTGAGGTGACAATGATGATTTCATATGGTTGTTGTGGGATTGAGCGGACTACCTGTGATGGGAATCATGATATTCAGCTAAGTCAAGATAACAATGTTGATCGTGTTGACAGTCTAGTGGATCAATCTGATTTCTATTGTAGTTTGAGCAGGTAGCCTGAGGGGGAGATACAAGGAATGCATATTATAACAGCCCGAGATTTTATGAAAAATATTCTTTTTAATTTTATTGTGTTGTACGCTACACCAAAAGGATCTTGCACAACACGCATCTTTTACTTGCCTTGCATTACATGCAATCACAACCTTCCTCGATAGCGTGTGTAGTACGCAATACTGAGTTTCACGAAACAACGATATGCTATTAAAATATTATTAAAACTAGCCGTTATGAATAGTAATAACCACTTTTTAAATTTTAGAAATTTTATCTCTCAAAATGGACTTCATTTTTGGATTCGGAGTATCGAATTTAGCCTAAGGTAAAATTTTGGTACTTTTCGGATAACTTTCATATTCTGATGAATAGTGAAAATTACTAAATTATAATTAAAAACAAATTTTTTAATCGAAATAATTAATAGTGATAAATTATTAATTTGAGTGGTTTTAAAGTATATTTAGAATATATTTTTACAATTTAATACAATGTTGGTCATTGAATGTAATTTCACATTTAAACCAGACATAATCAAGTGTCAATCTTTTGATAGATATTGTTTCTTAAAAACACGCTATTTGTTTTAACAGCGGGATTTAATTATAAAATTAATTAATGAAACTTCTATGTTATGAATTTGGTAAAATAGACTTCATCTTTGAATTTGGAATATGAAATATATCTTAGGATGAAATTTTGGCATTGTTCTGAAAAACATCAATTTTTGATGAATAGTGAAACTACTAAGTGGTAGTTAAAAAACTGAATTTTTCATAAAACTTAATTTTACCGCTTCTGTGAATGGAATTTCAAAAATCCGAGTGACACGGTTGATGTCAGTAAGTAAAATGTGGTTCAATGAGATGAAAATAATTTTTGGTGAATAGTAACTTTTTACTTTTATTTACCACGGTTAAAAGTAAATAGGGTAATTAAGGGTAAGAATGATATTAATATTACCCTAACACATGTCATAATTCTATTGGACAAGTGTATATCGACCAAAAACAACCTTAAGTGTAAAATATTATCATTTAGGCCCACTTGGATTAGATTAGGACATTTATTATTATTTAATTCAAAGAAGAGTTAAAAGAGTTAAAATCAAAGTATATTTACTAAAACATTTTTAATATAGGGTTGTACATAAGATAAATTAGATTATAAATATTCATTAGAAAGATAAAAACATTTCCTACATGATGGTATTTTATTTGTAATTTTTAGACATCAAATAATTTAATTTATTTATGACACAAAGATGATGAAGTAATTATCTTATTAATGAAATATTGACATAATTGATATTATAAATACAAAAATAAATTTAATTTAAGACTTTTTATGAATTCCACTAATTTTCTAGGTTACTATGATATATTAGTGTTGATTTAATCAACTTGTTTCGAACATATAATTCTCTTATGACTTTCACAAAAATCATATATCAAATAGTGTCAAAATTGACACAAAATAGTTTTTAAATAAAATATTATATTATTAATTGTTATTTTATTCTTAAAAATCTAATGTTCGGACAAATGAATTATATAAGGATATATTTATTATTAATATACAATTTGGGGTTCGTTTGGCATGTTATAGTAAGTGTATTAACCATATAGTGAAATAAAACAAAAAGACACGGTAAAAGTTAAATTATTTAACTTAGAGTTAAATCTAATTGATAAGGTTAAAATAATACCCTAAACTTGTCTAAATACTATTGGATGATAGGATTTAGACCCATCCCCACTTTAGCTTCGAAATAAGACCCTTTGTAACCATTATAAACCGATTTTGACTTTAATATAAAATAATATTTTGAGATATTCCTAAGGTGCCCCTCTCCTCCCTTATAAAAGGGCACCTCCTCCCCCTCATCCTAACACCAATTTGAGCACTCAAGCTCGGCCAACCCCTGCCATTTTCTCCTCTCCACTTCCCTAGAATAATCCTAGAGGTCCTGGTCTTCTTCAAATACCAATCTTAGTTCCCTAAGTGGAGGATTCAAAGAGGCGTTCCAAAGAAGAGGTAATATCCATTACCGATCTTTTCAATTTCTTTCTTCTTCAACTTCTTCTTCTTTAGTTGTTTCATGATAAAGTAATAAAATCAGTATTACTTACATACTGATATGTTATTATAAATATGAAACAACCCTAATTCACCTTTTATCCATCCTACGGAAAAATGAAATCACCGCGCGTGCGTACGTACGGAATACCGTCTTCATGTCGTGGTGTAATCTATTTTCCACCATCACCTTACAAGGATGGGTATAATGGTGTAATGAGTAACTATTTATGATTATTATAAAGTAATATTGATACTGAAATAATATATATATACTCCAATACAATTCCACGATCATAGGAACGATATCATCACTCGTGCATACGTACGGAATACCGTCTCCACGATGTGATGCGACTCGTTCTACATGATCATCATTACATAGTAATTATATAAATGAATTGAATGAATAAATATGATATATTTTACACTAATACCATTCTGGATATAAGGTATCTATAACCTTAAAATAAGAATAATAATTTATTCGGCAAAACACGCATAAGAACAAAAGGCAATAAAGACCCGAGTAACAAGTAACAATGAAATATTACTAACAAGAAGCTAAGAATATGACCATATATGATATCATATCAATATGTATGATTCTGGAATAAGTCAATAACATTATTTAAACCATTATACAGGAGCTTCGGACACGTACAAAGAAAATCGGACCTAAGGTAAGGGAAATATCACAATCTCATTTTTATCCGAAATTGTTTATTCGTAAGTATTTACTGGGGTGTATTTTATCATCCACATCCATGTTTCATAAATATGTAATATTATTTCCATCCACCTACAATTGTTTAAATCCATTTTTACCCTTCGTTGAGTTTTTAGTAATATGTATGAAAGGAATCTTTTGTCGTTTTTCGTACGAGGTACTTTTTGACTTTTCTGACAAAAGTACGAAGAATGTTTTTTTTAACTTATACAGCATGAATGGATTTTTAAAACATTATTTCCAAGAAAATTACTTTACAAGTTTTCAAGTTTATTTTTAATCAACTTATTTTATTTTAAATTCGTATGACATGTTATGAAAGGAAAAATGTTTTTGAAGAAGAAAGGATATTTTCCTCAAGAATGGAGTTCAAGTGTTTTATCAAAATTATTTTCCATCTAAGATAATAAAGGGTTCTGTTTTTATCCCTATTATTACATTGATTTTATTATGTTTTGATGGAATTATTTTTATGAATTCCTTTATCTTATATGAATTGTTTTATGATGTCATGTTGTTTAAGAATCCCATTTTTACTACATGGGTTATGTAATGATGTATGGTTTATGATTATGTGGCACACATAAGAAAGGATTCATTATAAGATGGGTGGGACCTATATCTCCCTCCAATGAATTGGGTAAAGATTTATATCTCATGAGATAGACATGGCTGGAACGGAAGTTATTTCAGTTCAGTGATACAGGACTGAAACGAGGAGTGAACTCGGTTCAGAAATGGACTTTGTCCGCTAAGATAGTCTTGGAAATGAGTCATGACTAACAATAAATGATTTTCCATGATTATGTGTGCATGCCACAAAGTTTCAAGTTTTATGGGGATCTAATTTTCACTTCTATGATTTATTCCATGTTATGATATTATGAGCTCTTTTGCAGGTTAAGATTTCCAAAAGCTATGTTCTTATGTATATGATGTGATTGATATTTCTTTTGTTTACCCTTACTAAGCATTTGAGCTCACCCTTTTATGTTTTCTTTTCCCCAGGATATAAAGAAAGTTTTTAGGTATTAAAAAAAGGAATATCTTTATGGGAGATGTTGAAGATCTTTCACCACGATTAGAAGATTATATTCTGAGTTTCCAAAGACACTAAACTATTACGGTCCTTATGTGTTTGTTTTTGTTATGTACTAAGTATTCCGCAAAAGTAATGTAATGTTCATGTATGTTAAGCTACGGGTCTCTACAGTTGGTATCGGAGGAAAGGTTTAGTCAACCTTTGGAAACTAGGATGTGAGAAATTTAGTGAGATCCCTAGAGATATTTCTAAGGTATGTCTAGGGATGTCCCTAAGGTTAAGTATACGTATAGGTTATAGTACTATAATTACGCTAAAGATCATAGAATTAAACCTAAGATGTTAGATATTGAAGGTACTCCCCCTTTATTATGTTGTTTTCCCTAGCATGATTTTTGCCTCTCACACTATTCTTTTTGGGTTTTAGACGATGGATGGAACCTAAAGGAACCGTGTTGATCAATGCAATGGACAATGCAATGATTGCCCTACTGAACAAACAAATGTTATGGTAGATGGAGTGCAAAATCTTATTGCTATACTTACACAAGCTATGAATCATTCTGGACTTCCAAATGAGCAGAGAAGGGAACAATATTCTATTGAGTCCTTCGTGAGGCAACGTCCACCTTCTTTCAGTGGGTCTTCTGATCCACTTGTTGCTGAACAATGGATCAGTACCACTGAAAAGATATTTTCAGTTCTTCAATGTTCTGAGCATGATAAAGTCATCTTAGCAGTATATCGTTTGGAAGGTGAAGATGATCAATGGTTGAATCTTATCAAGAATACGAGGCAAAGAGATGAAATTGAGTCCACGGAATGGGACGAGTTCAAGAACTTGTTTTTCAGTAAGTACTTCCCTCATATTCTTTGAACAAAGATGGAAAAGGAGTTTCTTGAGCTGAAGCAGAAGGATGATGAATCTGTTGGTATATACGAAGAAAATTTTACAAGACTTGCAAGGTATGCATCTGGCATTATCATCCAACCTGAAAGTAAAGTTGATCGATTTTTCAGTGGCTTAAAACCAAGTCTTCGAAGGGCATTAGCTATAAGAGACTTTAGTAGCTATGAAGAAATTGTGCGTTTTGCTATCAAGGTAGAAATGGAAGTTGGTGTTACATATCCATCTCATGGTTTTGACAAGAAACGAAAGATGGAGTTCAAGGAGAAATCTCAGAATAATGGTGAAAAGAAGATGAATGTTTCCTTATTCACAAAGTGTGGAAAGAAGCATGGTGGAGATTGTCTTTAAGGGACTAGAAAATGTTTTAAGTGTGGAAAAGAAGGTCATCAAGTAGCTGAGTGTCAAAGTAATGGAAAAAGGGATTCTAATGATGTGAATAAAGCAAACACTGTAGAGAACACACCACCAACACTTCAATGCTTCAAGTGCAAGGAAATGGGGCATTATGCTAATAAATGCCCTAATCCAAGGGTTAGTGATGATCGACATGAGCAACCGCTTAAGGCAAAGGACAAAGGGAAGTCACATGCAATCACCATTGGCGATGTTGAATATGATAACGATGTGGTGGAATGATTAAGTGTTTATGTAATGGGATTCCAAAATAATGTTGTATCATAAAGTATTGGAATATTTATGTATTGGTCTAATGTGGTATTCAAAGTGATTGAGATTTTTTTGGAAATAAGATGATATGAGCATAATGAAGGGAAAATGAGAAAACGAAATGTTTAACAGTATTCATGAGCTCATGATTGATATAAGGACTAAGTGATATCATTGTATATAGAATTTTTAGGATTTTGGTATGTGGAAAGTGTTAAATTTTAACTCCATTCATGTTTTCACTAAGGTATTCAAGAGAATACATGATTAAGGACTTTGAATGTTTGGAATGTGACCAACAAAACATATCTTATGATATATGGGGATCGGCGATGGTGTTAAATCTCTGGTAATCATTTTCACTATATTATGAGAGTGGACTGCAGTATTATGGATAAGCCTAAAGATTGGAATTGATTATGTTGGACATAAGTTAGTATTGTTTAAGGATAGAAGTTTTCTCGATATTATTGATGGGATGTTATAGTAATATAGTTTTAGAAAAAGGACAACCTGCAGGACGGGCAACAACCCATCGCGTCAGACAAGGCTGTGGAAATCGAACCCACAACCGAAGTGAGACTGGCCTTTATCGCCTACCACTGGCCTACAAGAAGTCCCTGTTTAGTAGAAACTAGTTTTACTATATTAATCTGTATGACATATGATGTATAAGTCCATTTTAGGAACCATATATGATTAATCTCACTATAGGTCGACTTATGTATATAATTTTTTGCTAACCTTTTGTTTGAGACAGATGGAATGACCCGTCATTCTATCACATGATCTGCTAACACTTCACGAATAACAAATTCAACTTCATTTATTTAAGAGATGAAGTGAAAATTGTTAAAGGCACGAACAACAATGAGATTGTACCAAAATAAAGTAAGTATTTATTCTAATTCAAATTCTTTAACTTTAGGGAAACGATCTTGAAAACCAAAAATGTTGTCCTAGTGATCTTATATCTGATGAATCAGATGGTACCTTAGATCATCACAAATTTATGGATTTGTGATTTCTAGCTTTTCCATAGCCATGTTCTCTACCACTCTCCATCAGAACATGATGGTCAGATTTCTCTTCCATATCCATATTTTCACCTATGTGGAAACCCAGTGATAAGTTTATTTGGGTAACCGTTACGTTTCATACTTTGGTTTTTAAAGATTGGTTTTGACATTCCTTTTTACGATGTGGGTTTCTATTAAAGAAACTTTCGAATAGTAAACCATTTACAACCCCGACGAATTTCGAGGGAGAAATTCATTTTAAGGGGGGTAGAATGTAACAGCCCGAGATTTTATGAAAAATATTCTTTTTAATTTTATTGTGTTGTACGCTACACCAAAAGGATCTTGCACAACACGCATCTTTGACTTACCATGCATTACACGCAATCGCAACCTTCCTCGATAGCGTGTGTAGTACGCAATACTGAGTTTCACGAAACAACGATATGCTATTAAAATATTATTAAAACTAGCCGTTATGAATAGTAATAACCACTTTTTAAATTTTAGCAATTTTAGCTCTCAAAATGGACTTCATTTTTGGATTCAAAGTATCGAATTTAGCCTAAGGTGAAATTTTGGTACTTTTCAGATAACTTTCATATTCTGATGAATAGTGAAAATTACTAAATTATAATTAAAAACAACTTTTTTAATCGAAATAATTAATAGTGATAAATTATTAATTTGAGTGGTTTTAAAGTATATTTAGAATATATTTTTACAATTTAATACAATTTTGGTCGTTGAATGTAATTTTACATTTAAACCAGACATAATCAAGTGCCAATCTTTTGATAGATATTGTTTCTTAAAAACACGCTATTTGTTTTAACAGCGGGATTTAATTATAAAATTAATTAATGCAACTTATATGTTATGAATTTGGTAAAATAGACTTCATTTTTGAATTCGGAATATGAAATATAGCTTAGGATGAAATTTTGGCATTGTTCTGAAAAACATCAATTTTTGATGAATAGTGAAACTACTAAGTGGTAGTTAAAAAAACTGAATTTTTCATAAAACTTAATTTTACTGCTTCTGTGAATGGAATTTCAAAAATCCGAGAGACACGGTTGATGTCAGTAAGTAAAATGTGGTTCAATGAGATGAAAATAATTTTTGGTGAATAGTAACTTTTTACTTTTATTTACCATGGTTAAAAGTAAATAGGGTAATTAAGGGTAAGAATGATATTAATATTACCCTAACACATGTCCTAATTCTATTGGACAGGTGTATCTCGACCAAAAACAACCTTAAGTGTAAAATATTATCATTTAGGCCCACTTGGATTAGATTAGGACATTTATTATTATTTAATTCAAAGAAGAGTTAAAAGAGTTAAAATCAAAGTATATTTACTAAAACATTTTTAATATAGGGTTTTACATAATATAAATTCGATTGTAAATATTCATTAGAAAGATAAAACGATTTCCTACATGATGGTATTTTATTTGTAATTTTTAGACATCAAATAATTTAATTTATATATGACACAAAGATGATGCAGTAATTATCTTATTAATGAAATATTGACATAATTGATATTATAAATACCAAAATAAATGTAATTTAATACTTTTTATGAATTCCACTAATTTTTTAGGTTACTATGATATATTAGTGTTGATTTAATCAACTTTTTTTCGAACATATAATTCTTTTATGACTTTCACAAAAATCATATATCAAATAGTGTCAAAATTGACACAAAATAGTTTTTAAATCAAATATTATATTATTAATTGTTATTTTATTCCTAAAAATCTAAGGTTCGGCCATATTACTTAGATAAGGATATATTTATTAATAATATACAATTTGGGGTTCGTTTGGCATGTTATAGTAAGTGTATTAACCATATAGTGAAAGAAAACAAAAAGACACGGTAAAAGTTAAATTATTTAACTTAGAGTTAAATCTAATTGATAAGGTTAACATATTACCCTAAACTTGTCTAAATCCTATTAGATGATAGGATTTCGACCCATCCCCACTTTATCTTCGAAATAAGACCCTTTGGAACCATTATAAACCGATTTTGACTTTAATATAAAATAATATTTTGAGATATTCCTAAGGTGCCCCTCTCCTCCCTTATAAAAGGGCACCTCATCCCCCTCCTCCTCACACCAATTTGAGAACTCAAGCTCGGCCAACCCCTGCCATTTTCTCCTCTCCACTTCCCTAGAATAATTCTAGATGTCCTGGTCTTCTTCAATGACCAATCGTAGTTCCCTAAGTGGAGGATTCAAAGAGGCGTTCCAAAGAAGAGGTAATATCCATTACCGATCTTTTCAATTTCTTTCTTCTTCAACTTCTTCTTCTTTAGTTGTTTCATGATAAAGTAATAAAATAAGTATTAATTACATACTGATATGTTATTATAAATATGAAACAACCCTAATTCACCTTTTATCCATCCTACGGAAAAATGAAATCACCGCGCGTGTGTACGTACAGAATACTGTCTCCACGCCGTGGTGTAATCTATTTTCCACCATCACATTACAAGGATGGGTATAATGCTGTAATGAGTAACTATTTATGATTATTATAAATTAATATTGATACTGAAATAATATATATATACTCCAATACAATTCCACGATCATAGGAATGATATCATCACTCGTGCGTACGTACGGAATACCGTCTCCACGATGTGATGCGACTCGTTCTACATGATCATCATTACATAGTAATTATATAAATGAATTGAATGAATAAATATGATATATTTTACACTAATACCATTCTAGATATAAGTTATATATAACCTTAAAACAAGAATAAGAATTTATTCGGCAAAACACGCATAAGAACAAAAGGCAATAAAGACCTGAGTAACAAGTAACAATGAAATATTACTAACAAGAAGCTAATAATATGACCATATATGATATCATATCAATATGTATGATTCTGGAATAAGTCAATAACATTATTTAAACCATTATAAAGGAGCTTTGGACATGTACAAAGCAAATCGGACCTAAGGTAAGGGAAATATCAAAATCTCATTTTTATCCGAGATTGTTTATTCGTAAGTATTTACTGGGGTGTATTTTATCATCCACATCCATGTTTCATAAATATGTAATATTATTTCCATCCACCTAAAATTGTTTAAATACATTTTTAACCTTCGGTGAGTTTTTAGTAATATGTATGAAAGGAATCTTTTGTCTTTTTTCGTACGAGGTACTTTTTGACTTTTCCGACAAAAGTACGAAGAATGTTTTTTTTAACTTATACGGCATAAATGCATTTTTAAAACATTATTTCCAAGAAACTTCCTTTACAAGTTTTCAAGTTTATTTTTAATCAACTTCTTTTATTTTAAAGTCGTATGACATGTTATGAAAGGAAAAATGTTTTTGAAGAAGAAAGGATATTTTCCTCAAGAATGGAGTTCAAGTGTTTTATCAAAATTATTTTCCATCTAAGATAATAAAGGGCTCTGTTTTTATCCCTATTATTAAATTGATTTTATTATGTTTTGATGGAATTATTTTTATGAATTCCTTTATCTTATATGAATTGTTTTATGATGTCATGTTGTTTAAGAATCCCATTTTTACTACATGGGTTATGTAATGATGTATGGTTTATGATTATGTGGCACACATAAGAAAGGATTCATTATAAGTTGGGTGGGACCTATATATCCCTCCAATGCATTGGGTAAAGATTTATATCTCATGAGATAGACATGGCTGGAATGGAAGGTTATTTCGGTTCAGTGATACAGGACTGAAACGAGGAGTGAACTCGGTTCAGAAATGGACTTTGTCCGCTAAGATAGTCTTGGAAATGAGTCATGACTAACAAGAAATGATTTTCCATGATTATGTGTGCATTCCACAAAGTTTCAAGTTTTATGGGGATCTCATTTTCACTTCTATGATTTATTCCATGTTATGATATTATGATCTCTTTTGTAGGTTAAGATTTCCAAAAGCTATGTTCTTATGTATATGATGTGATTGATATTTCTTTTGTTTACCCTTACTGAGCATTTGAGCTCACCCTTTTATGCTTTCTTTTCACCAGGATATAAAGAAAGGTTTTAGGTATTAAAAAAAGGAAGATCTTTATGGGAGATGTTGAAGATCTTTCACCACGATTAGAAGATTATATTCCGAGTTTCCAAAGACACTAAACTATTACGGTCCTTGTGTGTGTGTTTTTGTTATGTACTAAGTATTCCGCAAAAGTAATGTAATGTTCATGTACGTTAAGCTACGGGTCTCTACACATATGATCCTTTAAACTGGTTAGGATGGGAAGCTTCTAAGCAAGATAACTTTGATGGGTATGAAGAAAGGCATTGTATGGTTCTTGGGAAAATGGCCTCGAGGACTCCAACATGAAGCCCAAGTTCATGGGATGTGGATTCGTGCAGTCCAGTGCCCCAGGTGATGGGATTCCTAGAAATGAAGGACATAAAGTGAACCTCCAGCAATGAATTTTGGAATATGTTGTTGTTGATGATGACAACATGGATGGTGGCAGCAAAACTGAGACTGCAAGTGCAGTTAGTGATAGATTTTTAAATTGACAGGAAAATGTTCCTATGGGCATCATCTCTGATCCCTTGAAGAGGAACCCAAGGAGGGACAACTCCACTTTTCCAAAACCCATGGCTAACCAGGCCCATTCTAAGGGCAATGAAAAGAATGTGAATGATACCATGCAAGGGCAGGCTGACATGTCTTCTCAAGCTCATTGTTTTTCGGGGAACCATAAACATAGGGAAATGTATTTGGGGATCTTCAAGTAACAGGAAGACCCGATGAGTGGATGAAATACATTAGAAGATGGTGTAGGTTCTAATTTTGGATATGGAACCCTTGAGCCTATGAATTGTTGATTTTTTCTATGAGATGTTTTGGCCCGGGCTCACTTTTTGGGTGTGGGTTGTTTCACCCTGCCTCTCTTTTGTTTGTTTTTCTTTTTTCTAATAATTTCTTTTTGGGGGGGGGGGTCTCCGGATAGAATGGTCCTACGTCTTCTTTTCCCTATAAAACCCAAAAGATCCTTAAAAACCATAAAAATCATTACCAATATTTAGAACTCTAAAAAACATACAAACCCTAAGGAAAAAAATCCCTAAAATGACCTAAAACCCCAAAACCCCAAAAACCCTAAGACCCAAAAATCCCAAAAAACATATTAAAATAATAAAACTTCTTAAATACTATAAAAACACAAAAAACCGTTAAACTCTTTAAAAAATCAAAAATCCTTAAAAATCCCAAAAAAACTAAAAGCCATAAAGAGCCTGAAACCCCCTTAAAACACTAAAAATACTAAAATAACCTAAAAACTAAAGAACACAATAACCTTAAAACCATCTAAAATCCCAAAAAACCCAAAAACCACTAATATAAAATAAAAACAATAAATAACCCAAAAAATAACTTAAAAATCTTAAAAAATACTAAGAGGTCCTCAAAAATCTAAAAAATCATTAAAATCCCTAAAACACCAAAAACCACAATATATCCTAAAAGGCCCTAATACCCCCCTAAATTCCACAAAAAACCATAAATCCACAAAATATACTAAAAATATTAAAAACAATAAATTCCCATAAAAGACCCTAAAACCCCAAAAAGACTATAAAAACCTCCAAAACCATAATGACACAAAACACCCCTAAAGGACCCTAAAAATCCTAAAAATCCTATAGGTCACTAAAAACACCAAAAGGAAACTAAAACACCTAAAGGAACATAAACCAATGTAAAACATTAATGGCCCAAAAAACCTTAAAGAAGTAAATGATTGAACTGGGATTTATGGAGAAATGTTTGTAAACATGAAGTAGTCAAATATTGATATGAGATTTAAGGAGAAATGAAATCACTAATGAATTCAAAGATATATATATGATTTAATGATACTTAATGATTCTAAATATCATTGAATATTTCAAATTTAGATTAGATATTTCAGGGAATGTAATGATTCTGGAAATTTGGTTACATGGGAATGGTTTTCAAAACCCCCCCTAAAGAACTTTTTTATGTCCCCATAAAAGGCAATATGAGTTCATTTGAAAAGCTGACTTGATGTATGTTCAAGTTCTAGAGCTATAGAGATTGTCCATCTAGTTTTCTATACCAAAACAATATTTGTGTTTTAGGTTTAAGCTAAGAAATCTCATCAGATTGATGTTTAGAACAATCATCTGAGAAAGCTCCATGTGATGAAGTTCCATCTGAACAAGTCCATCAGAGTGAGCCCATAAAATTGATATCCATTAGAGAAAGGTTCATCGGAACATGTTCCATTAGTTTTAGGATTTGTGAACTACTAATTTAGTTCCTACTGAATTGAAGAAAGAAGATCAGAACCAGAATTGGACTTGACTGACCATTAGACAGAGGCCATCAGACTGAGGTTTCTAGACTAGGAAGATCAGATTGACTCCACTAAGTAGGATTTATGGACTATGGTTCTGGAAGAAGTTTCATGAACAATGAGATCCTTAGATAATTTTGGAACCTCTTGGAGATTATATATAGTTAAATTTTTATTTAGCTTAATTTTGGAGGAAGTGAAGACTTTCTGAATTGTATCAGAATAAAAGAAGAAAAATGAATCTTATTGCTAAGGATACTTAGCGATTATTAAAAATGCTTAAATTTATATGATGTATAAATATATGAGTAAAAGTGATTAATTGAGAGTATAGTTGGTTGGTTTAATAAAAAATATCTAGAATGTTGCTACTAGTTTTGTCAAATTATTCACTAATGAAGCCTTTGTAATGAAGAATGATGTTATTGAAAGAATCCAAGTTTGTGGGACTATCAAACATGTAATGGAGTAGTTATTGGTACCGAACCTTATAAATATAATGTATTGTATTATATTTATAATTTTCTCATACTAAATCTGCGGTCAGGGGTTTTATTTCAGTGGATCACAACATTAACAGGTTTTAGAGGTTAATAATGTTTACTAAATAAACAAAAACATAATTATAAAAGAAATGGAATAGCTGATTCACCCCCAGTGGTCTCGGTCCTATTTGGGAACTACAACAAAACCTAAATAACCCTAAAAAAAATAAAATCCCTAAGGGACAAAAAATGATAAAATCCGATGATGCAACTTTAAACCCCTAAAAAAAGCAAGGACCCTAAAACCCCTAAAAACCCATAATTCTCCCTAAAAATATTAAAGGGCCCTAAAACCCATAAAGGAACATAAAAATACCTAAAAACCCTAATGTACTTGAAAAAATTGAATGTCAATAAAGCACTAAAACTACAAAATAACTCCTAAAAGAACCTATAAACCGAAAAACCCCAAAAAAATCAAAACAAACTAGAATACCTCAAAATACACTAAAACTCAAAAAAAACAAATAACCACTAAAAAACATAAAATTCCCTCAAAAAATAAAAACAGATTAAAACCCTATAAACATGAAATGAACAAAAAAAAACTAAAAGTAAAAAAAGACACTAAAAATTGTAAAACAAAAATAAAAAATGTGTATTTCCCTAATAGACCATAAAAACCTTGAAAAACATTTTACCCCAAAAAATCAAAATACCTCTAAAACCCATGAAAACATAACAAAAACATTAAAACCTATAAACCCTATGACCCTAAAACCAAAAAACCACAAAACACCTAAAAATAATAAATATTGCTAAAAATAATAAAACCCCTAAAATAAATAAAAACCCTAAAAACTTTTAAAACCCTAGAAACACGAAAATCCCAAAAATCCTAAAAAATGTTTAAACCCCTAAAAATACTAAACAGCCCCAAAAACACTATGAAACTAAAATCCATTTCAAATTCTAAATATCCTAAACACCCTAAAAAGATAAAAAACCAAATACAAACAAAAAAACTATAATAAACATAAAAACCATAAAACCCCTACAATCCCAAATAATCCATAAAACATTAAAACTACAAAAAACCATAACGACCTTGAAAATTTTATAAAACCACAAATGATTCTTAACACCATTAAACACACTAAAAACCCTAAGACCCTAAAAAACCTCTAATACTCGAAAAACCCTGAGAAACCATGAAAACTCTAAAACCTAAAATAAAATAAAACCCCTAAAAACCCCAAAAAACACAAAAATAAACAAAAAAAATGAAAATATCAAAAGCATTAAAAAAATGAAAATCCCCAAAACAACCATAAGAATCCCTACAACTCCTAAAAACTCTAAAACCCTTAAACACCATGAAACCCCCTTAAAATCCTAAAAACCATAATCCCCTAAAATAAATAAAAATTCTAAAATATAATAATACCCTAAAAACCCTATAATCCCTAAGAAAACCATATAACCCCAAAAATCCATAGGAAAACAATTAAACTGCTAAAATCACATAAATCAGTATAAACCCAAAAACCCCATGAAAACAAGAAAGAACTAAAAAACCAGAAAACCCATAAAATCCTAAAAACCACTAATAACAATAAACCCTTGAAAATAACAAAAAACCAAACAACCTATAAAACCCCAAATAGTAAAAACCCAAAAAACTCTAGAAAACCACCAGACCCCTAAAAATAGAAAAACCCATAAAACCCATTATAACCCTAATACCCAAACAAATTATATAAAAAAGCAAAAAAACCATAAACCCCAAAATACCCCATATAAAACTAAAATACCTAAACTATATACCTTAAACATACACCCTAAACCATATACTCTTAACCTTAAACCCAGAACTCTACACCCTAACACCTATACCCTAATCCCAATACACGACAACATAAATCATACACCCTGTACCCTATATCCTATTCCTAACCCCTAGACCCTACACCATAATCCCTAGAACTAACACCTTAAACCCAAAAACATATACCTTAAACCATCTACCAAACACCCTAATCAATACAGCCTAAACAATATACCCCACACCCCAAGTCGAAAACCCTCCACCTAAACCCTATACCATACAATCAAAACCATATACCATGCCCTCTAAAAACAATACCGTAAACATTAAACCATATACCATAAACCATATACCCATTATCGTACACCATAAACCCTATTACACAAAACCAAAAAAACTAAAAATCCCTCAAAAATATAAAAATCCTTAAAAAAAAAACCCCCAGAACCTAAAGCATCAGAAAAAACATTAAAATACGTAAAAATAATAAATAATTAAAAAACCTTTTTAAAACCTTAATAATCCCTAAGAACCCAAAAAACACTAAAAAATCTTAAAACCCCTAAAAGTCCTTAAAACCCTAGAAACCATAATAACACTAAATACCCTTAAAATCAATAAAATAAAATAAAACCCCCCAAACATTAAAATCCTAAACCACCTAAAGACCCTAAAAACCCATATAAACACTAAATGACCCTAAATCCATTATAAAGTACTAAAAGACTAAAAACACTAAAACCCAAACACCCTCTAACCCTGAAATGACCATTAATACCATTAAAATATTAAAAGACCCTAAAACCATAAGAAGCCTTCCAACCCCTAAAATTACCAAATGACTATAAAACCCTAAAAATCCTAAACACCTAATAAACTGTAAAACCCAAAAAAACATTAAAACCCATTAAAAACCCTTAGACCCTAAAAACCATTTAAAATCGCAAAAAATAGTAAAACAACTACAAACCATAAAACATCTATAACAACAAAAAATATTAAAAACCCAAAAATTTTAAAACACTCCTAAAAACATAAAACCCAAAAATCTCAAAACACCTAAAAACCACTAAAATCCTAGAAAACCCCAAAATTATAACAACACCAAAAATCATAATTATACCAAATACAAAAAATGCCTAAATACCCTAAATGAACTAAAACAATCCATACAAAAAGACAATAGATTTCATATAAATGATAAAATAAATAAAAAACCCTAAAACCCTAAACAACCTAAAAAATTCTAAAAAATAGCAGAAACCCCTAAAAACTAAAACACACAATTCACTAAATATCCCAAAAAATCTAAAAACGTTAAAAATAATAAAATAACTAAAAATCCTATGATACCATGAAAAACCTAAAAACCCAAATTTAAACATAGAACTCCATAAAATCCAAAATATATATAAAAACCCCTAAAACCCATTAAAAACACTAAAACCCTAAAAAACATAAAAAATCATAACTACCCTAAAAACAATAAAAACATTAAGAACCTCTAAAACTTACAAAAATATAAATATATTAAAACCCAAGAAAACCATAAACCCACTAAAAACAATAAAAACCACTGAACCCCTAAAAACCCTAAAATGTTCTTAAAACCCAAAAAATACATATAAACCAAAAAATTAACTATAAACCCATAAAACCCTAAACACCACCGAAAAACACTATCCCCCCAAACCCCTAAATACCCTAAAAACCGTAAAGAACTAAAAACCCTAAAAACCCTAAACACCTTAATGAACCTGAAAAAATCCTTAGAAATTAAGAAACCATTAAACCAACCAAAAATCTTTAAAACCCTTAAAACCACTAAAAACACCTAAGAAAACCATAAAACCAAAATGTATGAAGAAAACACTAAAAACTAAAACCCTAAAAACCATGATAAAATCGCAATACCCCTAAAACCCTAGAAAGGATTTAAAATCCACTAAAACACTAAAATCCTAAAAAATGAAAAAAAACCCAAAAAATACAAAAAACCATAAATCAATAAAACCATAAAACCATGAGAAACATAAAAACTCTAAATATAAAAAAACACATGAATAACCCTAATAATCCTGAAAACATAAAAATATCTAAAAACCACTAAATTCCCTAAAACCCCTTGAAAGACTAAAACTCTCTAAAATACTCTAAAATCCGTAAAAATAACAAAAACCCCAATACCCTAAATGAACTCTAGAACCCCCAATACCCAAAAGACATATAAATTCTTAATGAACCCCTGAAAACCCAAATAACTCAAAAGAATAATAAAACCCAAAATGCCGCCAGAAACTCTAAAAACAGCTGAAAACCCTAAAACCAACAAAAAAATTTAACAATAAAACACTTAAATACCCTAAAAACCGAAAATCCTAAAACCCCATATAAACCATAAAAACCCTAAAGTCCCAAAAAATCCCTAAAAAGGTAAACAACCATAAAAACCACTCAAAATCCCAAAAATCCACTAAACTCACAAAAACTATAACAACCCATTAAAACATTTTAAAATCATAAGAAATTTATAAACACCCAAAAATCAATAAAAACCATAAAAACCTTTAAACCCCAAATAAAACCATAGAATTATCTAAAAACCCTAAAAACCATAGATACCATAAAGTCCCTAAAAAGAGTTAAATCCCTAAAATCCCTAAAATATCCGAAGAACCCAAAACCCGTTACAACCCTTAAAACCCCTAAAGTACCTAAAACTCCTAAATAACCCTAGAAAAGTCAAAAAACATATAAAAATATTAAAATCATAAAAACCATTTAACCGCTAAAAGGCCCTACAAATCCTAAAACCCTAAAACCCTAAAATGCTGTAAAAACCCCAAATAAACCATAATAAACCTAAAAATAACTAAATAAACATTAAACCACTAAAATAACCAAATCCCATAAACTAATAGAATCCCAAAAAACCCCTAAAACCCTATGACCCATTAAGACCATAAAACCCTAAAGTTTTTAAATCCCCAAAAAAATACAAAAATCCCCTAAAACCCTATAAATATTAAAATCTCAATAAAAGTGAATATATAAAAAGCTGTAAAAATCCATGAAAATACCATAAAAATCCTAAATCCCAAAAAAAACAGTCAAAATCTTTAGAAAATCAAAACAGACCCAAAAAATCCATAAAACACCTTAAAAATCTCTAAAAACTAAAAAACATAAAAAAATATAAAACATTTTAAAAACATAAAAACCAAATCATCCAAATATACTAAAAACCCTAACATCCATAATAAAATATTAAAACACATAAAACCCGCTTAAAATCTTAAAAAACTTAAAAAAATACATAAAACCAATACAACACTAAAAAATTTAAAAAATTAAAAACCCGAGAAAACCTGAAAACCCTAAGACAATAAAACCCCCAATAAAAACCTAAAAATAAAAAGGTCCATAAAACCCAAAAAAATCCCTTGAAAACTATTAAAAAATAAAAACCCAAAAAATTATAAATAATACCCTAGACCCCAAAATATACCAATGTTCCTATAGACCCTAAAGACATCAAAATCCCTAAAACCACTAAAAGACATTAATCCCCCCTAAAATACCCTAAAATCCTAAAAACCATCCAAATGAAATAAAAACCTAAAAATCTATAAAAGACCAAAAAAACCGTAAAACTCCCCAAATTATATAAAAACCAAAAAATTTATAAAAGACCATAAAAATCGTAAAACCCCTAAAATACCCTAAAAACCAAAAAACCAAAAAACCATAATTGATCATACTATACCCTAAAAACCTAAAAGACTCTATAAAGCATAAAATGATAAAGGACCCTAATAACACCAAAAAATCCTATAATTTGTGAAAAACCCTAAAAATCACAAAGTACCGAAAAAACATAAAAACAAAAAAGAGAACCTAAAACCCCTAAAGGACACTAAAATCCCTAAAAAAATACCCTAAAACTATAAACCCCTAAAGGAACCAAAACCCCTAGAGAGATGCTGATGGTTGCGCCCTGGCCTCCCCCTCTATGGGGGAGGAGGTGTCTCTACCCCATGTTAAATTCAGATTCATACCTTTCTCATATCTTGACTCGCTTCTAGATTTTCCGCAGACTGAACCTTTCCCAAAGGTGATGGGTTTGCATAAAGGTCTACCTAAGATTACACTATTGATTGCAGAGTTCAACAAGGCCTCTACGTTCCATAACCTGACTATGGTAGATAGGTTTTTGAACTGGAATCCCCTGATTGATGTTTTTGAAAGATTTGTGTTCAATCATTGGGATCTCAGGGACCGCACGTCTGTTAGCCTGGTCGACTTAGGTAAAATTTTTATTTTGTTCTCTTTAGAGGAAGATATTATTTTTTCCTTGTATACAGCTCCTCATAGGTGTGATGCCTCTTGATTTTCCCTCTTCCGTTAGAACATTTACTTTCATCTAAATTGTGACTCCCCACTAATGGAAATTTGGGTAAGGTTTCCTGAGCTCCCCTACCCTTTATAAAATAGTCCATTATTACTGTGCTGGAAAATTTGGTTAGAAGGTTTCTTTGTGTGGATAGTAGAACTAGGGACCTCTGTCATCCAGTTTCCTTGAGGGTTTGGGTTGACATTGACATCTCAAAGGAGCCAGTTGACTTTTTCTGGATTGAAATTGGTGAAGAGCTTCAGTGGATGTAGCCAGTGGTGTTAGAATAATGGGAGAATGATTGTGTCTCGTGCTTTACTCTTGGTCATAAGAAAATGGAATGCAGATGTAGTGATGTTTGTGGGGGTTGGGTGTGACAAAGAGGTTATCCCTTTGATGTTGAGCTCAACAGGGGAGCTAGAGGTGAGAAAAGATGACCCTCAAGTCTCTCAACTGGATGTTGGGAGGGACGACAGGGTGGAGGAAGGGAGATCATCCCCCTGACAGGGTGCTGAGGGGCACACCTCAGTCAAGGACATTTTCATGTGACTGAAGGGTGACATGGGACTGGGGGTGATGCCTCTCTTGAAGTGAGGAACAATACTCCTGGTGATGTAGGGGTTGTGGTCTTACATGATGACCCTATTAGGGACACGATCATGAAATTGGGACCAAATTTCCATGGGATGAAGAGGGAGACCTTGTCAAGCCCTCTAGAAGTTTCTCATGGAAGTGGACATGAGCCGGTATTGACCTCAAATTGATTCATGGGCTTGGACCCTTTGTACTCTATGGGAATTGAGGAAGGGGGTCTGGTGGGACAGGATATTCAGGATGTGGAGGCTAATACTAATGGCCCCCAGGATGCGCATCTGCCATCCTATCATGAAGGATCGTGGGTATTGGGTGTGGGAAACCCACTTCCCACTGTGTATTCACTAGAGGAAGTGCTGACTGATGATGTTATGCCTAGAATTGGTCTGAGTGATATCCCTTAGCTCGAGAAGTAGTTTGATAGCATTCATGTTGATAGAAGCAGCTTTGACCAGCCGGATCCAAGCTCCACTCCTGTTCTATTTGAGAATTTTCCCCTGGGTGTTGAGCTATCTGATTCGATTATGTTAGACTATTCAAAAATCCCACTTGACCAGCATATTAATAATATCATCCAAAAGCCAGATCTGAAACTGATGGTCTTTCTTGGGGATGAGAATGATGAACACATAATGTGAGAATAAATTTTTAGGGACCAAAATGACATTATGTATGCCAGCTCAGCTAGGATCAAGAGGGAGAAAGCGATGATGGGTCTTTCTGGTTCCTCTGGCTGAAATCAAAAGTGAAAGCCACAGTTTTTCCTGAATGAGGCATGAAGGGTGACATATCTGTGCCTGTTGATGCAGCTCACAGAAAGGACAAGGTGATGAGTGATGCTCCATTGAAACAGAGGGAAAGGGGGGACTATTCCCCAATTCCATGGAAAATGGTTACTAGAGCCTCCTCTAAGGCTAGCAATGGTGAAAGAGATGCCCATGGTAGAGAAGACCGGGCAGGAAAAGGAAAGTCGGATGTAGAACTCAAGAAGTATTATGTAACCTTCCTCAAGCAATATGAATCTTCTGAATGGGAGTCAGTGGACTTGGATGATTCCTCGGGCTATGGTGCTGATGGAGACCCTTATGGGGATGGTGAGCATAGTTTGTAGCTATCTTTACTTTTGTATTTTGGGACTTTTGGACTTTTGTGTATGGGGTTTTGGAATTTAGTGTGGGTCACTTGACCCACCCTCCCTTGCTTGATTGTCATTTTTATATCTATATATTTTGGGGGGCCAAGACTAGTCTATCCCCACACCTTCCTTTCCCTAAAAATCAATAACTTGTCAATGGGGGGGAAGAAATCCATCCTCAAAATTTTACAAAGATAAAACACATCATTCTGGGGAAAACACACCCCTTTCTCAATGAGGATCATGTTTTGGAATTTACAAGGGCTTGGGAACACTCCCATGGCCACAACCCTTCGACACTTTATTCTCTCTCACATGCGAATGATCATATCAATTTTTGATCCCATGATGAGGTTTGAGATCTATAAGGGATTAAAATGGGAACACCTTAGATACTCTCTGGTTTCTCATAATAGGTATGCGATTACTTTGGAAACCATCTGGGATATGAAGCATGATGACATCTAGGTTTTTTCCTCTTAGGTGAGCTCTCAAATTCTCTCCCTCTCAACTGTCTTTTAGTTTTGTTACCACAACACTCTCCCTTGTGTATTCATCCTGAATGTAAACCAAGATAAGGGGAATATAGAGGAAGTTGGATCAATTAGATAAGACTATTTTCCAATACTAGATTTTAATTAGAGATTTCAACACTGTTCTGAGAACTGATTAGAAGATTGATCCTAAATTATATCGCACGACTATTGCGGATTTCTCTTCCTACCTGGATCAATGTGATCTCACTTAATTACCTATTAATAGATCTTCTATCACATGGGAAATTTTCACTATTAATGGAAGAAATTATGGAATTATTGATAGATGTTTCCTTCAAATAATTGACACGAGTTCCCTAACAGATATAACAAGGTTGAATCTTCCCAAGTTCATCTTGGATCATAATCCCCTAGTAGTTGATTTTGGGTAGACTATTAAAATTTCAAGTTCTATTTGCTTTAAATTTAACAATTCATGGCTCATGATTCTTGGATGCAGGGAAGTGGTCATTATTGGGAGGAGCATCATTTTCCATGGCTTCACACACTTTATTGTGGACTCTAATATTAAGATAATCAAATGAATTATGAAGTATTGGAGGATTAACTCTTTTTCTCGGTTTGATGATGACCTTAAGGCTACGGAATCTCAGATTTCCCTTTGTTAGATTTCATACTAGTTATAGCACATGCCTTATCAGGATGAGCTACTACTTCATTCCAAGATGGACAATCTCTTGGATCTTAAAGAGAGGCTGGAAAAGAACCAGTTTAATTCTAGGTGGCTCAAAGATGAGGACATGAATTTAAAATTCTTCCATTATCTTCACAGGGATTAGAGAGCCAAGAAAAACCGGAATTATATTTGCATTATTGGATCCACTATCACATTTTTCAATGATATATATAATGAAACTGTGGAATATTTTTTGGAATAGTACAATGATGATGGTGTTGATTCTTTTCATTTATTTGACTCCATCATACCCTACATTGATGATCACCAGAAAAAGGAGTTAGCAGATACCCCTTCTGAAGAGGAAGCCAAATCTAAACTTTTCCCTTTGAACATGGATAGTGTATTCAGACTAGATGGATTTTGTGACAATGTTTAAATGTTCTATTGGGTAATTTTTTCCATGGAGGTCACCAATTCATTCATAGAATTTTCCTATCCTATTCAATCCCGCATAAGGTCAATTCTAATTTTATTGAGGTGATCCCAAAGAGGGATAATTCTATTGATATAGGGTATTTCCGTCTTATTTATATTGGGAACATCATTCCCAAAATTATAAGT
Source organism: Viscum album (assembly GCA_963277665.1). Lineage (NCBI taxonomy): Eukaryota > Viridiplantae > Streptophyta > Magnoliopsida > Santalales > Viscaceae > Viscum > Viscum album. The sequence continues at coordinate 1,594,822,991 of OY728120.1, forward strand.
AATATTCTAGTAATTAAGTTGGGGAAGATTTTGTAGCATATCTTCACCCCCAAATAAATTTGGATTTGTTCCTAGGAGAAAGATTCAAACCTTCCTGTTTATAGCCTCTGAATACATCAATATAATGAGGAATGAAATGAAGAATGGGGGCTTTTCTATGAAGTTGGATATCCCAATGGCCTTTGAATACATTATGTGTAGTTTCATCTTCAACGTTATAGGAAAGTATTGGTATTCTAGAACTTTCAGCAAAAAGTTTAACACGATTTTAATGAGTGTCAGGGTGTTTATCCTTATTAATGGATCCCCACAAGGTTTTTTCAATGATTCTATAGAGTAAAGGGGATATATTCGTGGGTCTTCTCTTTTTTATTGCTAAATATTAAATGAGCTAGTGAATTATCGATTTTATAGAGGCCAATTTGTACCAACTGATTAATGTAGGGAGAGACCTTCATTCCCCCCATCTCATTTATGCAGATGACATCCTTCTATTTGGGTATGTGAGTAAGAGAACCATATCTTCAATTAAAATGATATTTCTCTATTATGAGAGTGTGGATGGGCAGTACATTAGATGAAACAAATCCATTATTATATTTGGAAAACAGGTTTTATCTTCCAGACTACTCCATATCTTCATGTCACATGGGGTTCAAAGTGGCTCACTCCCTTTTACATATATAGGTGTCCCTTTTTATAGGCAAAGTCCAAAAGATATTACCTTTATTGCATAAAAACTATGATCACCCAACAACTGGAAAAATGGAAGGGAAAATGCATATATCATGCAACATGGTTTTTTTAATCAACTATTTCAAAACATCCATGTTGTTCATGTGTTATATATATATAGATGGCCAACCAACCTTGGTAAAAGCATGAATTAAAATATTAGGATCTTTGTGTAAATGGGATTAATTAGTTAAAGGAATCTCTTTTCTATGTCTTGGAAAGACAACATAATTATGGTTATCCTAGGTGGGTTGGGAATTACGGATTTAAGGACATTTAATGATGCCCTTTTTGGAAAGATCACATAGAATTTACTTAATCCACATCTATGAAGGAATTTCCTTTTGAGGGAATTCAAGAGGATGGTTGAGGGTTCCCTTCGAGCACTGCTCTCTTCCCTTTGGTGATGGTGGCGGTAATAGCGCCGGTTCCTCCCCCCTTCGTGGGGGAGGGGGAATCGTCGTCCCATGAATGGGAAGGCTCCTTTCGGCCTTTCTCTAACCCTGATTTTCTTCCCCCTTACCCGAAATCTTCGTTAATCCCTAATGCTCTGGACCTTCTTGATGGCTTCCCTAACCTCTAGATCTTGAATTCTGAGTATTTGGAAACCAGTGATCTCCTGAATCTCACTATGGATTCTCGTTCTAAGCAAAGGAGGCCTCCAGTCGATGCTTTTGACCGGTTCGTCTGTGGCTCATGGGACCTTCAAGAAAGTGTGATTGTTGGATTACTCGATAGTCAACATATCCTAATTCGTTTTGAATCAGAGTCAAACCCCATCAAATCATGGTCTAGGGAACCTCATACCTTCGATGGATTTCTATTCTTCCTCTTACGGTGGACCTTCGATTTTCACTTGAACCACGAATCTCCCTCGACGGTGGTTTGATTACACTTTCACAATCCCCATTTACCCTTTCATAACCCTTCTATTATTCGAATGTTAGGCAATCTCGTAGGAAGATATCATTGTTCTGATAGCCGTACTGAGTCCATGTGCCACCTGATTAACCATCGAGTTTGTTTCAAATTGGATGCTTCTTGTTCGCCCTTCGAGTATGTGTGGATTACTATCGGTGGGGAATACAGGTGTACGTAGTGGGTGATTTATGAAAATTGGACGGATTTCTATACTTCTTGCAATCTTTTGGGCCATCAATTGGAGGTTTTCCACAGGGGAATCCCCACTCATTTGATTGAGGTATGTTGTCGTGGGAAACAGGTTTCTGTAATAAGAGTAGATGCATCAAATGGTAAGGATTTTTAGGTTGGTGTGTTGGAGGATCTGGTTCAAGAGGATTCGGGGTTGAAAGGAAGTGTTGGGGGTCTCTATCATTGAGCCCAATGGTGAATGAACTTCTGGTGGATGTCCATAATGTGGAGATTGAGGATGCACATGGTTCTAAACCACCAGGTTCTAAGAAGAATTAGGTTAATTTGAAGGTAGCTTAAGTGTTCAGCAAGTTGCGGTAGGATTTGGAGGGCTCCTTTATTTCGAATTATCAGGTGGAAACTGTTTTGGGTTATAAGGATATTTGTTGGGAGAAGCACATGGATGGGGATAAAATGGTCAGGGAATATAGGGTGGGGAGAAAAGGACCCAATTTGTATGTGGCCAAATTGAGCTATGTTGGATGAACTAAGTGATTATACCCTTTGTCTAGTCCCTCTCTAATGTTGAGCAACAGATTTGTAGGAACTTCGGAAGGCATGATTGAAGTGGTTTTGGATGCAGATGTTGTGGTAGGAGGTGGTGAGGATGGGGAACTTGTGAAAGGGCACAAGGCCGAAATTATGGTCCATGAAGAAGTTCTTATGGCAGTGGAAGAGCCTACTAATGTGATTGGGTGTCTGGACTTGATTGATAGTAATAAGCCAGCCCAAGGAAGGGGGAAAGCTAATGGGTGTAAGGATAGTGCCTCAAAGAACAATGGGAGAGCCCTCTCTGGAAGTGATAAAGAAAATGTGAGTGGTCCAACCAATCATTCCTAGAGTGAAATTGTGAAAAATGGGAATGAAAGGCGGACTGAGTGTGAAGGAGGCTTGTCTGCAACATCAAGAATAAGAGGAAGAAAGGACTACTCTTACTTACCGCAGGCGGTGAGTAAAAGATCTACCTTTAAGAGGGATAGTGGGGTAATCCTTGCTTTCAAAAAAGATAGCTTGATCAAGCTACCATGCCCAGTGCAGCATTCACTAGAATATATGAGCAGTTGGGAGCAAAGTGATAATCCTTTGAGGCGTCATAAATCATTTTCTTAATGGGAATCATCTACGGAAGAAGGGGACTCTTGTGTGGGATGCGTAGAAAATTATGGATATTATGATATGTAGTCCTAGGATGGTCTGGATGGTTTGTGGTTGCACTGTATGTGCGTGTTTTTGAGTATTGCAAGTTGTGATCCGATACAGTTTAAGGGTTGTGTGGTTTATCAATTTTCCTAAAAGTGTTTGGAAATAAAAGAAATTAATTTTTAGTCAGTAATTAATCCACATGTAGATGGTCTGGGTTTTCTTCATGATAGTTTCACACAGGGAATCTGTGATAGTTTCACAGGTTATATAACTTCCTCTTTCGGGCCAGATAACATGTCCTCATATAAGGACATTTTATCTCAATCAATATGGTTAGTGTCAAAGAAATAGAGAATAAACATTTTTAAAAATCCAATGCTTGACATACCCATTTATGAAATTATGGAACATCCCCATGATTTTAAGGACTTGACTATTTCCACTCTCAATCAAAGGATTGGATATTTACATGAGAATTTTCCAGCCAATAGAATATTTCATGTTTAATGGTATATTATTTATGAACATTTACACCCTCATTTGGAATCCAAACCTGGTTAAAAAATTTAACATACGCGAGTTCAATCAGATGAAATGTCCCCAAGGCAAGATCTATCCTACATTGATTTTAAAATTCAACGTTCACTTCACTCAACCCACAGCCCACCTGTTGTAGTGGAAACTCTGGAGGAACCGGATTCCAACACTAGGCCAGCTGAAGAAAGATGGTTCGTATATTGACTATATTTTCTACATCTATCTTCAATCTGAATAGAACATCCACCACACAGTTATTTTCTTTAGGTTTGCTGCTGGTTTGTGGGCTCACCTGTAGCAGTGTTTCGGGTTTACCTACTGCACACAAGGCTTGTTGGTAGAGTTGATTAGTAGCCTTGTGATTATGCAGTACAGTAAATGGGTGCATAACCTACTAATTTCAGGTACTTTTCCTATAGTTTCTTCCATATGTACTGCTTGTAATGTGATGTATTTTGGTCGTCACCCTTATTCCTTTAATGGTGGAGATGAGGAATTTCACTAGGTGGTTTAGGTGGTGTCTCACATAAAAACAGGTTCTATGGAAAATGATGTCAATGATCTCATACTCTTACATTTTCTTAGAGTTTCTATTAGGTGAGAAAATCCACATACTCTAAAACTTATCCAATGGATTCCTCATATTATATCATGGGTCATGGTAAATGTGGATGGTGAAACTTTGGGTACTACTAGCCCCTTGGGGTGTGGTGAAGTATCCCACAAACATAGAGGCTTTGTGAAAGCATTCATTTTCAACGTTATTATAACAAAATGTGCCTATGAAGCTGAGATTTGGGAAATAATGAAGGCCATCAGGTTTGAGGATGAATTCTTATGGATGTTGCTTTTGGTTGAATATGACTTGATTCCTATAGTGGATTACCCAAAAAATAAATCCTAGGAAATATCTTGGAGAGTTTTACCACAAAGGATTGAATGTATCCACCACTTCAAAAAACTCACTCTGAATGTTATACAGACATATAGGAAGGTGAAGGTGGTGGCAGACACACTCTCTAAAAATACAGTTGAGGAATGAAGCTCCTTGTGGTACTTTGTCAAACCCCATTTTTTTGTTCTCTATGTGGACTCTGATATGAAGGGTGACCTTCATACCTATGCTTGTAATAACTCCTTATAAAGATTTGTCCCAATATTTTTTAATGAATTTTGGGTGGCCAGGAACCATTGTCCATGAGCCATCTTTTTCATAAATACCCTAAAACCTTGAATAAAACTCAAAAATCCGAAAACTCATCAAATACTCTAACACAACAAAAGAACGTAAAACCCCTAAAAACCCTATAATAACCTAAAACCCTAAAACATCTAAGATATACCTTAAAAACCAGAAAATAAATAAAACAATAATAACCATAAAAACCTACAATAACATAAAAACCCAAAATACCCAAAACCGCAACCAAACCCCTTAAAATACCTAAAATCGTAAGAAACCTAAAAACCTGAAAAATTAAACCCCCTTCCCTAAAAATTAAAAATAACCCAACACCCACTATAAACCATAAAAATCCCTAAAGCCTGTATAAAACCCTAAAAAATGAAAAAAGACCATACAACACCCATAAACACTAATATATTCTAAAAATACTTTAAAATCCTATAATCCCAAAAATACCTAAAAGAATCCAAAAACAACAAATAAAAGATAAGTAACCCATAAAATGCAACTAAAACCCCAGAAATCCAAAAAAACATTACAAATCCTAAAACAGAAATTAATAAAATAAAATTATAAAAATACTCAATACCCCCAAAATCCCAAAAAAACCCCTAAAATCCCCCCAAAACCCATAAAATGCTTAATAAATTCTAAATTACCTTTAAAATACATAAAAACCTATAAAAATTTAATAAACCCTAACAAACCCTAAAAACCCTAAAACCCCTAAATGTCCCTAAATCCTTAAAAACCTTGAAAAGACCTTAAAACCATATATATGATAATAATTCCTAAATACCCCAGAAAACCATAAACACCCCAAAAAACATAAAAATCGTAAAAGACCATCAATACTATACAAAAACCATAAAATAACCTTAAACCTCCTAAATGGCCCTTAAAAACCATAAATCCCAACAAAACCGAGAAACATAAAAAAATCCTAAAAAACAAAAAACCTAAAAAGCCCCAAAATAATAAAAACAACATAAAAACCTATAAAAAACCCAAAACCCCTTAAAATCTAAAAAAAATTAAAAATAAAAAAAGCCACAAAGCACAAAAATATCTGTAAAACCCCTAAAACCCCAAAAATCTATATATTTTGTAAAACCCATTAAAACATTAAAAACCCAAAAAACTATAAAAACCCAAAAAACCATAAGAAACATATAATAACTCAAAAAAAAGTAGAAACTCTAAAATCCATAAAATTACATTAAAACGCTAAAATATTATCCCCCAAAAAACCTAAAAGATGAAAAATTATAAGTAATCCCTCAAAGCACTGAAAAAATCCTAAAAAAACTAAAACCATTAAAAATCAAAAACCAAAAAAAAACCCCCTAAAAATCATAAAAAACCCAAAAACCCAAAACACCATAAAACCCCTAAAACCCCTATGAAACCCTAAAAATTATATAACACTCGAATAAGCTAAAAATTCTTATTACACTAAAATCTACAATTACCCTACAAACCCTTTGATACCTAAAATACATAACAATACAAAAAACACTAAGACCCCATAAAATCCCTAAAACCCCTAAAAAACTAAAACCCCCCAAAAATCATAAAATACCCAAATCAACCCCTTCAACCCTAAAAACCAAAAGTGCCCCTATAATCCCAATAAAATCCCACAAACCCAATAAAAACCTAAAATCACCAAAAAAACCCTAAAACCATAAAATATAAAAAAATTATGCAAAAACCTAAAAAACTAAAAACCCTAAAACTCTAAAAATAATAAAACCCCATAAAAATCTAAAAATCCCTAAAAAACATAACAACCCTTAACACTATAAAACGTCATAAAACAGTATTAGACACATAAAACGCTAAAAACCCAAAACATCCTTTAAACTCCAAAAAAATTCAAACAAATACCAAAACCATAAAAATACCATAGAACCAATAAAAAACAGTAAAACCCCTAAAATCCCAAAAAACCCTAAAAATAAAAATACCCCTAAGTATCCCTAAAAACCTAAAAACCCTATAATATCCTAAAAACCCTAATAACATAAAAATAATGAAAAATACCAAAAACCATAAAAATCGTAAAATAATCCAAAAACGATAAATACATAAACACCAAAAAAACCCATGAACCACCCAAAATGACCAAAAGAATCCAAAAAAACTTTAAAAACATTAAAAAACTAAAAACCCTTAAATTTTATAAAATACCCTCAAAATCTTAAAAACTAAAAAACCTAAAAACACTATAAAATCCATAAAAATCATAAAACCCCTAGAATCATGAAAAACCCAAAACCCATAAAAATAATTAGACCCATAAATTAAAGTAAACCACTAAAAATATTAAATCCCTTTAAAATAATCAAAACCAATAATACCTCTAAATCCATTAAAACCCTAATGTCCTTAGATCCATAAAACCTATGTAAAATCCATATATACACTAAAAAAACTAAAAAAACTAAAACCTCAAAACCCAACGAACACTAAAAACCCACAAAAAACTGGAAAACCCCTCAAAACCCTAAAAACATGAAAACCATATGATCCAATAAACAATTGAAAACTATGAGAATAACCTAAAATGGATAAAAACCACTAAAAACACTGAAACCCCAACAAAATCCAAAAAACCATAAAACACAATAGAAACTGTGAAAACCCTAAATCCCTAAAAACCCTAAAACCACCTCAAACTATAAATATCCCTATGAAAAACTAAATTCCTCTAAAGACCCTATAATACTTAAAACCCAAAATATTCAAAAAAAACCCACAAAGGGGCCTACATAAACCTATGAAATTACAAAGAGACCCTAAAAAACATAAAAACCTTGAAGAATAATAATTACCAAAAAACTCCTTTAAAACCCAAAAAAATGCTAAGACACCCAAAACAATACCCATAACCCCTAAAAATCCTAAATCAATAAAACCCATAAAACCACGTAAATGAAACAAAAAACAATGAAACCCATAAAACCCATAAAACCCTAAAACCCTAAAAGACCATAAATGACGAAAAATAAATCCATAAAAACCCTAAAAGGCTCCAAGTCCCCTTAATCCACCTATAAACAATTAAAAACGCAAACCCACTAAAACCCCTTTTAACCCTAAACCCCATAAAAACATAAAAACCCTAGATGACTAAAACACAAAAAACACCCTAAATACCAAAAAAGTAAAAAATCCCTAAAAATTCCCAAAAACCCATAAATCCCTAAAAATATAAAAAACACTAAATACACTAGAACCCTAAAAATCACCAAAACCAATAATAAACCCTAAAACACCCTAAAAGAACAAAACACTAAAAAACGATATAACCCCCTAAAACCCCCTAAAAGCCAGGAAAACTCTAAAAACCCTAAAAACTCTTAAAACCCCTAATAAAAATAAATATATCTAAAATACCTAAAAGAAAAGCAACATCCCCAAAAATTTGGAAAGTCACTAAATACACAAAAATCCCTTAAAGAGCCCAACAAACCCCAACAAACCCTAATAATAAACTAAATGTCATGTAAAACCATAAAAATCATAAATCCCCGAAAACCCTAAAAACATTAAAAACCAAAAAACCCATCAAAACCCTAAAACCCCTTAATACATATTAAAACCCCTAAAAATAATCATAAAATTTCTAAAAAGACTAATACTCTAAAAAACCGTAAACCCCTAAAAAATTTAAAAAGTCATAAAACCTTTAAAAACACTAAAAATGATAAAACCTATAAAACCCCTAAAAAACTGCAAAAGACCCTAAAATCCATAAAAGTCACTAAATAACTATACATATTACAAAGGACCATAAAACCCCAAAACCCATAAAATATTCATATAAACCCTCAAATCCCTTAAAACACTAAATACCCAAAAAACCAAAAACAAATTTTTAAAACCAAAACCAATAAAATCCTAAAAGAAACTAAAAAAATGTAAAACCCATTAATACCCATAAAACTAATAAAATATAAAAATCCATGAAAACCCTATATCCACTAAAACAACTAAAATCCCAAAGGACTCAAAGCCCTAGTAACCCTAAAATCCCCGAAAGATCATAAAAACCCCAAAAGATCATAAAACCCATAAAAACCCAAAAAACACATTTAAAACCCTAAAGTCTATAAGAACCAGTAAAAATAGTAAAACCCCCTAAAACAACAAGAAACATTTAAAACCCTTAAAAACGCCTAAAATGAACTAAAACTAAGAAATACCCAAAAACCCCTACAAAACACCCAAAAAATACTACAAAACCCTAGAAATCATTAAAAATCATAAACTACCCTAAGAGCCCTAAAAATACTAAAAGAAACCCTAAAACCCCTAAAACTCATAAATGAATCCCACAAACCCTTAAACCTATAAAAAACCTAAAACCTCTAAAAATTATTAAATACTATAAAAATAGTAAAAACCCCAATAAAAACAATAAAAACTTTAAAAAAAGAAAAACTATAAAAACCCTAAAACATTAAAAACCCTAAAAACCTAAAAACCATAAAAATCATTAAAAACCCAAAAAACCATAAAGGCCGTAAAAACCCTAAAAACCATAAATACCCCAAAACCATAAATACCCTAAAAAGACATGAATAACTCTAAAAGGGAAAAAATTACAGAAACCCATATAATACCTTAAAACCTTTAAAATCCCTAAAATTACAGAAAAATCTCTAAACACAATAACAATCCAAAAAACTCCTAATCAAAAAAATCATCAAAACTCTAAATAATAGAAAACACCCTAAACAACCCTAAAATCCAAAAGAACTATAAAACCCATAATAACCCCTAAAAATAAAAAAATATACCCTTAAAAATACAAAAAAAACTTAAACCACCCTAAAATAACTCCAAAAAACCTAAAACCTTAAAATATCATAAAAACCCTAAAAAACCCTAAACCCATAAAGACACCAAAAACCCAAAAAACCCCTAAAAATCCCAAAAACCCCCCAAAACTAAAAAAATACCGAAAAAATTTAATCCCCTTAAATCCCTAAAACTCAAAATACCTTAAAATCCATATAAAACCGTTAAAACCCTTTACACACCCCAACCCTAAAAAATCTCTAAATACAAAAAAACCTAAAACCCCCCAAAACACCATATAAAACATAAAAACCAAAAAACTGGAAAACCACAAATTACCAAAAACCATAAAACCCCAAAGAACTCTAAAAACCCCAAAAACCATAAAAATACTAAAACCCATAATCCCCTAAAACCATAAAACCCTAAAAACCATAAAATATTTTAAAATACCCTAAAACACCCCCAAACACCCTAAGATCCCTAAGACCCCCTAAAACCCCAAAAAGAAATTGAAACACATAACACCTCATATAATACCCTAAAAGACTCTTAATACTCTTAAACACCCAAAAAACCATTAAAACCATAAAACCATAAAAAATTATTAAAATAACTGAATCCCTAAAAAACCATAAAAACACATTAAATAAAAAAACCCTTAAACCCAGAAAACCCTTAATATACCTAAAATAAAAAAACATAAAACCCCTAAAAAGACCCAAAAACACAAAAACCCCTAAAACCCTTAAAACCCCCTATAAAACCCTAACAAACACATACAAAACGAACACATCCAAAAAATCACTAAGAAAACCTAAAACGCCCAAAAGGACACTAAAAACCCAAAAAAACCAAAAAAACACAAAAAAAAACAAAAAATCCCATAAACCCAAATCACACACGTAAAAGCCCAAAATCCACTGTAAAACCCTAAAAAACTCTAATCCCTTAATAACCATAAAGCCATTAAGAACCTAAAAACACTCAAAAGCCCTAAAACCCCCAAAAAACCCTAAAAGAAAAAAAATTGAGAATACCTTAAATCCAGAAGAACCTAAAATCCCTAAGAACACTAAAAACCCTAGAAAACCCTAATGAACTTTAAAAACATAAAATAAAAAAAAACCGAAAAACTCTAAAACCCTAAAAATACTAAAAACCCAAGAAGAACCCAAAGACATCATAAAACCCTTAAATCCCAAAAAAGAACCTCTAAAAGGCCCTAAAACCCTAGAAATCCCTAAAAGACACCAAAAACTGTTATAACCCCTAAATGATACAAAACGACCACAAAAACACCAAAAGACCCTTAAAGACCCCAAAAATCAGAAAAACCCATAATTGACTGTAAAACCCCCCAAATCCCCTAAAAACAATAAACTCTTAAAAGACACGTAAACACTAAAAACCATTAAGTACCTCAAATACTTCAAAACCCTTAAAGTCTATAAAAACACCTAAAAACCCAAAAGTACCCTAAAAATCCAAAAAACCCATAAATGATCCTAAAACCCCTGTGAAAACTCAAGCACCCTAAAACTCTAAAAAATTAAAAGGGACACAAAACCCCCCTGAAAACCCTTAAGGACTGTAAAAATCCTAAAAACTATAATGGAAACTAATTATCCTAAAGTACCAAAAAGATACTAAAACCCCAAAAATCCCTAAGAGACCCTATAAAAATAAAAAAACCAAAAAGACCCTCATACCACTTTAAAACCCCTAAAAGGCCACGAAAAAACATCAAAAAACCCTACCCCCTAATAACCATAATGACCCTAAAAACAACCAAACCCCCTAAAAGACCCAAAAAATCATAAAAGACCCTAAAACCCATAAACTTCCTTAAAACCATAAAATTAATAAAAAAACATAATGAATTTAAATGTCCTGAAACCATTAAAAGGCCTTAAACACCAAAAAAAATCATAAAACCCACTAAAACCGTTAAAAATATAGAAGACCATAAAAACCAAAAAATAACCTAAAACCCAATAAAAATTAGAAAAAAAGAAACACTAAAAACGTAAAACCCAAAAAAAACTCTAAACCCCAAAAAAACTAATAAACCAAAAACACCTAAAAACCATTAAAATCCTAAATCCCCTAAAAACAATAAAATACCATAAAAACTCTAAAAATACATGTTACTGAAAAAGACACTAAAATACCCAAAAATGCTAAATCCAATATAAAACACTAAAATGCATAAAAAAGAATCAATAAAAAACTCTAAAAAATATAAAAACCCATAAAACCCATAAAACCCATAAAAACATAAAAAACTAAAAAACCCAAAGCCCTTTAAACACCTCAAAATCACTAAAACCCTAACTAAAACCCAAAAACCAGAAAAACTATATAATACCCAAAACCCCATAAATCTCCAGAAAACCCTATAAATCATAGAAAATCCAAAAACCCCAAAAAAACGCAAATGAACACTAAAAGCTGTAAAAATAACTAAAACCCAAATGAAATCCCAAAATCACTAAAAACATTAAAATCCCCTAAAAATACCTAAAAATAATCACCCTCAAACCCATAAAGAACTATTAAACAAACTAAAAATCCATAAAACATAAAAAAATAAAAACCTTAAGAACCCAAAAATATCCCAAAAAACGTTAAATCCCCAAAAAACCCCTAAAACCTCAATGAAAACCCTAAAAAATACCAAGAAAACTTTAAGGTCCCTTAAAACCCCAAATGCCCAATGAAACCCTTGCAACACTAAAAACCCATAAAAGAATTAAAACCCCTTAAAACCACAAACAAACCCAGAAAACCATAATAAACCCTATAAAAACCTAAAATCCATTCAAAACCCTAAAAACGCATAAAAACATTAAAGAACCTTAAAATCCTTTAATGATTCCAAAAAAAACATAATTCCGAAAAAACTAAAAAATAAAACACTTTAATGCCTAACACCCCCAAACACCCCTAATAAACAATAAAACCACTAAAATCATAAAAATAATAAAACCATAAAAAGACACTAACTTACTAGTAAACCATAAGAAACCTAAAAAGTACTAAAAATCATAGAGAAATAGTAAACACCCTAATACACTAAACAACCATAAAAACCCTAAAGAAATCCTATAACCCCCCAAAAGACTCTAAATAACCACTAAAAGACAAAAAAAATACCAAAACCCCTTAAAAGGTTAAAATTTCTAAAAACTCTAAAAAGCCACAAAAAACCTTATATCCCTTAAAGAACCATTAAAACCCTAAACCATTAAAAACTATAAAATCCTTTAAAAATAAATAAATATGCTAAAATCTTTGAAAACCCCAAAGAACTCTAAAATGTATAAAAACCCATTAATCCCAAATAAACCCTCATAACTCTAAAAACTAGAAGAAGAACTAAATATCTTCCAAAAGCCCAAAAAAATCCAAAAAAAATCCCTAAAACTTGAAATAACACAAATACCATGAAATCCCTGAAGTCCTTAAGAAAACACTAAAAACCATAAAACCCAAAAATACACAGACCCCCAAAAGCCATAATAACATTAAATCTCCAAAAAAACTAAAAATACCTACAACCAAAAAAATATAAAAAACCCCCCTAAACCCAAAAAAAATAAAAAACCAAAATTAGACCAAAACCCTAAACACCCCCAAAGGCTAAAAAACCAAAACACCCCTAAAGCTATTAAAAACCATAAAACCATAAATCTATATAAAAATAAGTCAAACCCCTAAAATGCTAAAGGTCCCTGAAAACCCTAAATAACCTAATTTACCTAAATAACTATAAAACACTAAATGTACATGAAAACCCTTAAACACCATAAAACCCTTCAAAACCCGAAAAACTCTAAAGACTATAAAACATCTATAAAATCCCAAAAATCCATAAAAATAACAAAATAACCCTAAAACCCCTATTAAATCTAAAAAACTCGCAATTCGTAAAAACAAAAAAAAACATAAAACCCAATAAAAACTGAATTAACATAAAAACCTTTCCATCCCTAAAAGCCCTAAAACACCGCCAAAGTATTAAAATCCCTAAAAAGTAACATAAAACCCATAAAACCACAAAAACACTAAAATTCCTTTAAAACCCTAAAAAATAAAAATTATACATAATTACAAAAAAAAACCTATAAAATCATTAAAACCCTAAATATATTTACCACCCTAAAATCGGAAAATAATTAAAGCACTAATAACCCTAAAACACTAAAATCATAAAAAACATAAAAAATCATAAAACCCCAAAACCCCTAAAACATTAAAATTCCTAAAACCCCTAAAAACTATAAAACCCATAAAATATATGAAAACCCATAAAACCATAAAAACCGCAGACACAAAAAAACCCTAAAACCCCCTAACAACCAAAAAATCTCAAAGAACCCAAAAAACCCATAAAATCCCTTAAAATGACTACAAATCCTAAAAAAATCGAAAAACCAAAAAAAATCATCAAAACCCAAAACATTAAAAAACCCTAAAACACATAAAAACATAAAATCCATAAAAAACATAAATATCAATATAAAAACTTTAAATTCTCAGAAACCCAATAAACCAAAAAACCTAAAAATTCATTAAAATCCCAAAAACACAAAAAACACATAGAACCCTAAATACCCCTAAACCCCCCCCCCCCCAATAACACCAAACAATGCTAAAAACCCCTAAATACACTAGAACCCATAAAACCCCATTTAAATCCATTATAAAATACTAAAAATCATTAAAAACCTTTAAAACCCCCAAATCCCTAAAAACCCTTAAATCATTAAAATCCCTAAATACCCATAAAACCATAAAGGACCCAAAAACACTAAAAACCCAAAACCATCCAAAAAACCTTAAAAACACTAAATCAAATAAAACGCATAAAAACCATAAAGCACCATAAAACCCCAAAAAAAGAATAAAAGTCCCTAAAACCCCTAAAAATTCATAAAACCCCTAAAAACATAAAAAGAACTAATTCCCCTAAAATACTGAAAAAATTCATAAACAATAAAAGACACTAAAAAATATCTAAAAATAATAATATACCCTAAAAGATTCTAAAAATTGTAAATGGCCCTTAAAATGTAAGAAAGTTAAAGGACCCTAAAAAACTAAAAGTAAAAAACCCCTAAAGATCATAATTTGTTCTAAAAACTGTAAAACCCCAAAAATATCCTAGAATACCATGACGTACCCTAAAACCCTAAAACCCATAATGAACCATAAAAAAAATAAAGACCCTAAAACCCCCTAAATAAAGAAAAAAACCCATAAATGTCGTTAAACCCAATATCCCCCTAAAAACCCAAAAAGACCAAAAAACCCCTAAAACAACTAAACATTTCTAAAACCCTTGAAACCCTGGAATATCCTAAATACTATAAAAAACCTAACAATACAAAAAAACTAAAAGATAAAAAACCCCAAAAACAATAGAAGACCAAAAAATGTGAAACCCCTTAAGCCCCAGTATGACCATATACCTATAAAATCCCTAAAACACTAAGGACCTTAATATTGAAAAAAAACGAAATATCACTATGAAATTAAAAACCGTAAATACCATAAAAATCCAAAAATGGCCTAAAAACCCTTGAAAATACAAAAAACCCACAAACATTAAGTACCCTAAAAAATAAAAATAAACATACAAAAATAAAACCACCAAAAATCCCAATGAAACCCTAAAGAACCCTAAAACCCCCCAAAGGGTCCTAAAAATTTCTAAAAACCTAAAACAGCCCTAAAACCCCTAATGGACCATAAAACCCCTAAAATAAGATAAAAACTATAAACCCACTGAAAATTCCCATATACCCAAAAAACAATAGCAATACCTTAAAAACAATTAAAATAAATAAATTCCAAAAAAGACAGTAATCCCCATAAAACCTTAAAAATGTTTAAAACCCTAAAATACCAAAAAAACACTTAAAACCTTGAATAAATGTAAAAACACAAAAACATAAAACACTAAACATACCTAACAGCCTTAAATATCCTAAAAATACTAAAATCCCTAAAAACCCAAAAAAAAATATTACAACCATAAAACCACTAAAACTATAAAAAACTAAAAAATAAATAAAAAAATGATGATGATCCCTAATAACCGTTTAAAGACAATAAAAATCCTAAAATCCAGAAATACCAAAAAATACTAATAAACCAAAAAACCACTAAAAACTGATAATCCATAAAAATACTAAAAATCTTGAAAACCCCCAATCCCCCAAATAACACCTAAAACCCCTAAAAACAAAAAAAACCCTAGAAAACATAAAAATCCTAAGAACCCAAAAGACTCTAGAAATGAATAAAACCCATATACCTTGAGAAAACTATAAAAATATTAAAAACCCATAAAAACACTACCCCCCCCCCCAGAAAAACATAAAATACCCTAAAAACATCAATACCCTAAAAACCATAATAACTCTAAAGACCCATAAAACACCAAAACCCATAAAAACCCTTTAAAACAATAAAACCACAAAATTCTTAAAACCTTAACACCCCTAGAAACCCAAAATCACCCTAATGAACCGTAAAACCCCAAAAATCCCAAAAAAGTCCCTAAAAACGGCAAGAATACTCTAAATACCAAAAATAAGCCCTAAAAACACCAAAATTGCCTAAAGTCCCTCATAGACCCTAAAAATCTAATAACACTAAACACACATTAAAAACTCCAAAAACTCTAAAAATCGCTAAAACCCCAAGAAACACTAAACGACATTGAAAACCATAAAAAATTAATGTCCTAACAAATAAATATGGCCCAAAAGACCATAAAATTCCCTAAAACCCCTAAAGCCCAAAAAAACTATTAAAATCCCCTAAAACACTAAAAAACTAAAACACCAAAAACCATAAAAAACCATTGAAATCTATGAACACACATAAAACCATGAAAATATTAATAATGTTAAAACCCATAAAAATCAGAAAGAACCTAAAATAATTAAAAACAAAAACAACCAATAAAAAAACCATAAAACTCTTTAAAACGCCTAAAAACTCGAAAAGTCCTTAAAAATAAAAAAACACCTTAATACTATAAAAAACATTTAAACACCACTAAAATCATAAAACCCATAATATCTCTAAAAACATAAAAAATAACCAAAAATCACAGAAAATGCTAAAAACAGTAAAATCCTAAAAACTCTAAAGACACAAAAACCCCTAAAACACCCAAAAATATATAAAACCCCAAAACACCACAAAAAACCTATGAAAAAGTCTAAAACCATAAAAACAATAAAAACTCCTAAAACACTAAAAATTTCTAAACATCCTAAAACTCCTAAAACCCATAAAAATTCCCAAAACCCCTAAGAACACTAAAAAAGCCCAAAAATTTCTAAAACAAAAAAAACTAAAATCCCTAAAAACACTAAAACTATACAATTCGTAAAAACACTATAAACCCTTAATATCCCTAAAAACACTAAAACCCCTAAAACTACTATGAAACTAAAAAATCCCTTAAAAATCAAGCACATTATAAAACCCCAAAAACCCATTAAAACCCGTTGAAACTCCTAATAAAATAAAATCCCATAAAACCTAAACTCCAAAAAAATCATAAAAAATCCTACATCACTAAAAACCCATAAAAAACTAAAGATGATAAAAACATTAAATCCATAAAAACCACAAAAACCCTTAAACCACTAAACCCATAAAACCACTAAAACCCATAAAAATTTTTAACATTACTGAAATACTAAAAGCCTAAGAACCATAAAATCAATAAAAACCCACTAAACCCCTAAAAACCCCAAATAACTACAAAACCCAAAAAACAAAAAAAAATTAAAACACTAAAAATAGTAAAAAAAACCGTAAAACCATAAAAAATAATAAAACCCCTATGACCCACAAATTCCCTAAAGACACCGGAACCCTAAAAACCCTAAAAACCCTAAAACCCCAAAATCTCATAAAACACCATAAACCCCTATAAATCCTGAAAAGAACCATATAGCCATAAAAAATCAAAAACCCCCTAAAATCCTAAAAACCAAAAACCATAATTCCCTAAAATCCCCTAAAACCAAAAAACAATAAAAATTGAAAACCAATAAACACATTAAAACACTATAACCCTTGAAACCCTAAAAATACTAAAAATCATAAATGAACCCTAAAAATCTTAAAGCAACACAAAAAATCATAAAACGACCCTAAATATCCTAAAAAAATCAAAAACCCAAATAATTAAAAAAACTACAAAAAAAACTAAAACCCCCTAAAAACCCTAAATCGCTAAATATCATTAAGAACCCTTAATCCCCTAAAATCCATAAAATCCCTAAAAACCGAAAGGGATGCATTATAATACCAAAAAAATAAGAAAACATTGAACACCCAAGAACACCCAAAGACCATAAAGACTATAAAATTACTGTAAAATACCATAAAAACCTTATAAAACTAAAAAATCATAAAAAATACTAAAAACCTAAAACCCTAAAAACACTAAAATAACACAAAACTCATAAAAACCTAAAACCAACAAAATACCCCAAAACCACAAAACCAAGATCCCCCAAAACCCAAAAAATAATATAAAACAAAAAAAATCCATTAAAATATTAAAACAATAATAAATCCCTAAAACTATAAAAACACATAAAAATAAAAAAACACTAAAACCCTTGAAAACCCCAGAACCCAAAAACTCTAAAAATACCCTAAAATTAATAAAAATCCTAAAACCCTACAAAAATTTAAAACATTCGAAACACCTAAAAGTCTCTAAATATCATAAAACACCTACAACACCATAAAACCACTAAAAATAATAAAAGTCCCTAAAAACCATAAAAGAACCTTGAAACCCATAAAACCCCTAAAACCCCTAAGACTCGTAAAAGACACTAAAACTATTAAACCCCTAAAAATAAAATAAGCTCATCCCAAAAAAACCCTAATTCCCTAAAAACTCATAATGGACCCTAAAAATCCTAAAAATCATAAATTAAACTAAAAATAAAAAAGGTACCTAAAACCACTAAAAGACTCTAAACAACACTAAAATGATGTTTTTATGATTAATTTCACGAGTTTATTACTCACCTATAAAGTGTTATCATGGAAACCATGAGAACATGGGGGAAATAATAGTTCTATTACCCCTAGTGTTTTAGATATGGCCACCTAGAATAGGATTATGCGACAGTAACTAAACATTTCTACTTCCATGATCCATATAGTATATATTTATAGGGATGGGATATTTACCCTACTAGACTATGGGATGTTAAATGTATTTCTAGATAAGTAATATTCCCCCAACCATATATTATGAGAATATATATATATATATATATATATATATATTCTGGAATGATGTGTTCCTTATTATGGTCCTTAGGGGAGTTCTATAACTTGTTCAATAAGGAAACAATTTGAGTATCCAAGGATAAGATGACCTTAGTTCCCCACGGAAACTATCTTAATATTAATAAAATTATTTTCCTTTGTTTGAGTGATGTTATTGATCTTTTCATTCAGTACTTTCTTTTATTAGAGTATATTTAATTACCATTTACTCTTACATGTAATTACTTTACCTGCGTAGTCTACTATTACATATTATTGTGTCCCATGTAGTTGTTTTTCTTGTACTTTGGTTTTAGTTTCTTATTACCGGGAATTTTTATTTTTGGATTTTATATTTCTATATTCAATGCCATGTTATCAATTCTAAGTCATTTTTTTATTTTTATTGATTATAAATTTTCTATGGGATTATGTTTTCTATATTAATAATCTCCTAGAGTATTAAATTTTTTATTCACTATTTTTAAATAAGAGGTTTAATGTTATTTTCAAGAAATAATTCATTTTCAAAAATGTAAAAAATTTGGATTTTATTGATTTAAATGGAAGTATTACATTTATATAATTATTTTAAATCCAACATGAAAAGGATTAACATTTAATGTTTATCAACCGGGTGTGGTTAAGTTACATACTAAAAATTATTCCCACAAATATATGTATTATTCATGTACTATTCATGATCTAATTTGGTGCAGATATTGGTGTCAAGGTCTTTGTTTGGATAGGGTTTCAGTTCCAGGTAGAGGTATATTTGGCTTGACATATAGAGATCATGGTACTAGTTTTTATTTTATCATGTAACTGTATTTATCTTGTGTATGATGCCATGTTGGTTGTTTATTCCATAATATCTCTCTATATATTGGTTCTCATATTATTATTGTATTTTTTGTAATGTGATGTTGTAATTTTATACCTTATATGATTTCAATTATTTTGAAGTTATTTTTCATTGATTGTGTGATCATATGATATAAAAAGTGGTCATTTAAAACATATATGAAGAATATCCTTAATAGTCTAGTATTTTCAAGTGAAAATATTCCCACCTTTATATTTTTGATACACAAGCAGTTGATTTTAGACCGTATAGATCGGAAACACACTTATATCCTTATCCCGACCTAGATTGGGTGTCAATATCAATGGGTAGTCGTGGTTGTCTTGTGATAAAACCTTTCTAAAAACATGATTTATTATAAAATTCAACTATTTCAAATTCATAAAATCAATTTTCAATGAAATATCATGAACGAGACATAAAATTTAGAAAGAAATTAAATTTACTGGATGTCATGCGTGATGATTGACATGAATAAATAAAAATTCAACAAATAAAAAATAGTGATGCATTCTCGTAACTTTTCTCCCACATGTGACTCTCATTTTCAAATGGTTTTCCTCCTGAAACCCTCCCATATCAACAATGGGTCATCCACCCCTCCTCAATACATTCTTCTCTTGCATATACCCTAACCAACACTAAAATACAATAATACCCCTAAAAACCTTAAACAACACAAAAACCCCTAGAAAACCAAAAACCCCCTAAATAATCCTATAATACCCTAAAATACCCTAAATCTCAAAAAACCATAAATGCTTATAAAACACCAAACAACCATATAAAACCCAAAAATCATTAAAATCCCAAAAATCATTAAAATCCCAAAAACCACTAAAAACATTAATAATGTAGGAAGCACTAAAATGCATTAAAATACACTAGAAATAGTGAAAACCTAAAAAACCCATAAAACCATAAACCCCCCCCCCCCATAAACCATAAAGAAATTCCAAACACATAAAAACCATTAAAACCCTAAAAACCCTAACAAAACCTTAAACCACTAAAACCCCTAAAACCGTAAATAACATTACAATACCTAAAAACCTAGAAAACCACTAAAATGAAAAAAAAACAAATAATAAAACTATAAAACCCCAATTTAACCCCAAGAAAAATACCCTAAAAATCAATATCTCTCAGCATTATTCTTCTCCCTTAACCTATGTAGTGAGGTAATGGTCACCGCATCTTCCCTACCCCGCCATTAGGGAGGGGCCACCCCTCTACATCGATAAGGATTACCATTTTATTCCTTTCTTGAATCCCAAAATTATTCCAACTATTCCTTATATTTCCCTAAATCCAAAGGTTCCAAAATGGTGTTAAGGGTTCCCATCAGTTATCAATCTCTTCTCTTGAATTCACTAAAGCATCATCTCTGTTAAATCCAACCTTTAATAAAGGATTTGGGAAACATTGACCCTCCATGGATCCCTTTGATCAATATATTTTAGATTCACTTGTTTTTCAAGATTATGCTATTTTGGGGCTCCTTTAATCCAATAATTTCATGTTTTGATTTTCTTTAGAAGATGATTTTATTTTGGTTTAGTCAAATACATCTTGAAGCATTAATGTATATCGTTTATTCTAGTTTGAATGGTCTTAAAATTTTAATTTAATGAATGATTCCTCAACTATGGAGATTTTGGTGAGACTCCCTGAACTCCCACGTCAATATCAGAATTGTTCCATTCATTATATGCTATGTAATCTTCGTGGAACTTATCTATACTCAAATAGTAAGAACCATGATGTTTGTCATTTGATATCTCCCAGAATCAATGTTGAAGTGGTTTTATCAAACCCACATGTATAGGCCTTTTTTCTGTATGTAATTAATATTTTTAATCAATCAGTCATTTTTGATTCTTGGTTTGATTTTTGTTCAACATGTAATAATCTGGGTAATATAACGGTGGTGGGAAAGTGTTACATAATGTGGTTGAATGCATCTGGTGGTGCAGTTCCTCACATGAAACCAGTTCCAATTCACGTATCTTTGGGCCACACATGCTTTGCTAGTCTTGATATTGAGGAAGGAATAGGTTTGGCATATAATGTTTGATCTTTTACCCCTTATTCTGGGATCCCATGTGACATTTTCAAACAACTTCAAAAGCCATTTCCGGTTACATAACATGATCCAAATGTCTTAAATGTTTTTAATCAATTAGAATCTGATTTGGGTGATGACATACTATATGAGGATGATTTTAATATGGATAATTCTCATTCTTTGTGTGAATCTCATTCTATTTTAATGGATGATGATTCTCATAGCTATGTAAGGAAAATGTATGATGGGGTGAGGGATAATAGTGAATTTCCTCCAAATGATTCTGATGGGCATGAGGATAGTGAGGTGCAGGCATTTCATTTGAATCCGATTTCTTATACTAGGAATGAGGAAAAGTTGTCGAGCAATAATTCTAGTGATTGGCATGGGGAAAGAAAAGAGGACAATAATACGTGCTCTCGGAATGAGGGAAAGAATTAAGGTTCTGAGTATGAGGATAGAGAATTGGACCATTGGAAATTGAACCTGATTTATTGTGTTGATCATGAGGTGAGGGAGGCTCAGGTCATGTACATAATTACAGTTTTTTATGAAGGGGTGTCTTCTGAAAATTGTGATAGTTTGGTTCTTGAAGACTTTGTTTTGGAGGACACCAATAAATAGATGTAGTTCATGGGATACAGGTTTGTGTAGTCAAGTGGAATTTATGTTATAGTGAAAGTTACAAGTGATGGGGATCTTGGAAATGAAACAAAAAAAGATAATTTTTGGGATCCAGAAACTCCATAGTTTTTTTTTTGAAAATCTCTAATAGATGGGAGGATGATAATGATGATGAAAACTAGGATGAAAGTAGTAAATATGAGGCCTTGAGTGGTGTTAAATCCTCATCATGCAATTTCATCAAACATGGGAGGGAGAATGTGTTTGATTTATTCATCACTACTCCCTCAAAGAGGAGGTTGAGGAAGAACTATTCTGATTTTCCAAATCCCATGTTTATTGGGTCGTCTTCTAGGGCCTCTAAATGGATTGTTACTGACCCCAAGAGAGGGTGGTATAATAATTTTTCTTATGAAGATAGAATTTCTTTGGAACAGTATAGGATCAAGGAGATGTACTATTCACTCTTCAAGAAACATAACTATATACAATCTGAATGGCATTCGGTGTATGCTGGTGTAGCTTTTTATTATGGATATGTTCTTGACATTGATCATTTTGACATGTTATTTTATTTGGTCATGGTTTTTTTAAATCTACCTCTTTCATGTAATTATATTCCTTTAATATTTTTAATAAATTTCACGGGAAATAAAATTCTTGGTCCTAGGCCTTCTTTTCTAAAATAACCCAAGTAATTACCTAAAAATTCCTAAAACCATAAAAATCACTAAAACATTAAAAAAACCTAAAGACCAAAAAAACAGATTCCCTAATAAGACTAAATTAATAAATATAATAAAACCTCTAAAAATATAATAACCAAATAACCATAAAAATCCTAATAAATAAACAAACCCAAACAACACAAAAAAAACTAAAACCCAAAAATCAACTAAAACCCCTAAAACCCTAAAACCCCGTTAAAACCCCTAGAATCCCCTAAATAACCCTAAAATTACTAAAATATCCCATAAACCTATAAAATAAATGAAAAATCTATAAAACCCCTCAAAATCCTTGAAAACCATTAAAACCCATAACACCACTAAAACACGAAAATACACTAAAGCCTATAAAACCCTAAATCAAACATAAAAGTCCCTAAAACCCTTAAAAATATAAGAAAACCCAAATAAACTCCTAATCCCCATAAAAATATAAGACATCAAAAACCTAAACATGTTAAAAACCAATAAAAAAATTAAACAATAATGAACCATAAAACCAGTAAAATTCCTAAAAACCATAATAACACTAAAGACCCCAAAAACACTAAAAACCCAAAAAAACATAAAAATACTGGAAACCGTAAAATACTCCTAAAAACCCTAAAACCCCCAAAAAACTCTAATGCCCCTAAAAATCACTAAAAACGAAAAATAAACCCTAAAACCCCTAGAAATCCAAAAATTCCCAAAAAGCATAAAAACCCTCAAAAAAATTAAAATCCCAAAAGTCCATTAAAACCCTTTAAACACCCTAAAAGCCCTATAAAACCCAAAATACTCGAAATATAAAAAAACCCTTAAAGGGCCTAAAATCTGTTAGCTTGGAAATACATAAAAACCCAAAAACCCAAAACAACTTAAAACTAAATAAAAATAAAAATCATGAATAACACTAAATCACAAAAACGACCCTAAAATCCTTAAAAAACAAAAAAAAATTAAAATTCCGAGAAAAACCTTAAATATCATGAATGTCCTAAATATTATAAAACCCCTAAAACCCCTATAAACCCAACCCCCCCCCAACCTATAAAAATTAACAAACTCTAAAACCCCATAAATCCCTAAAAACCATAAAACCCTCAAAACCTAGAAAAACCATAATTGGCATAAACAACATAAGAAAAAACCTAAACCCCTTTGAAAATTCCTAAAACCCAAATAAACTGAAACAAACCGATAAAAACATAAAATCAGAAAAAACCCTAATTCCCTAAAATAACGAAAAACCTTCAAAAGCATTAAAACACCAAAACACCTAAAAATTCCCCCAAACCCTAAACACCCTAAAAAACACATCAAAAACTTTATAAACCATAAAACTACTAAAAACACTAAAAAACATAAAAAAAAATTCCCCTTTAAACACTTAAACACTATAAACCCTTAAAACCCAAAAAACATAACAAAACAATAAAACCAAAAATCATGTAAACCCCTAAACACCCAAATAACACCAAAATCCCCCCCCCAACTAATAAACCATATACACTAGACATTAAATCCCAAACCCCACACTTAAAACCCTATACCAAACACAATAAATTTCAATCCCTTGACCCTAAACTCTTTATAAACACTATAAACACAAATCCATACTCCCAGAACCCTATATCCTTCACCCTAACCTAACCCCTACACCCAAAAACTAATAAACAAGAGCCTACACCCTAAAATATTCACCCTTAACAATATACCCAACACCCTAAACCCTGTAGTCAACATCATAATCCCTATAACCCAAATCCTACACCCCAAACCCTATATATTACACCCTAAACCCTACACCCTAAACCCTATAAGATACACCATAAATCTTATACCCTACCCCCTAAACCATATACCTCATACCCAAAAACCAATACCCAATACCCTAAACCATATACCCTACACTCTATACTATAAACTATATACTCTATAAACCAACTCCCTAATCCATAAACCCTAAATTGTAGACCCAGAAACCTATACCTTATACCATAAACCCTACACCCTACCCCATAAACCATCTACCCCACACCCTAAATCATACACCCCAAACCCTACACCCAAAATCCCATACTCTAAACTCTAAACCCTATAGCCTACACCCTAAACCCTATACCCTAATCCATAAACCCTAAAGCCTACACCCTAAAACCTATACCCAAATCCATAAACCCTAAACCCTACGCCCTCAACCATAAACCCTACACCCTAAACCCTAAACCCTACACCCTAAACCCAGTACCCTACACCGTAAACCAGAAACCTTACAGCCTACACCCAATACCATGCACCCTAAACCTTTAATCCTACACCCAAAAGCATACACATTCCACCCCAAACCCCACCTTAATCCCTACACTCTACAGACAAAATCCTAAAACCTAAACACATTACCGTACATAGAAAACCTAAATTGTACACCCTACACCTTATACCATACACCTTAAACCATGTACCCTAAACCCTACACCCTATACCCAACTCTCTAAATCCTATACACTACAACTGCAACCCTAAATCATACACCCTAAACCCTACACACTAAACCTGATACCATAAAACATAAAACCTACACACTAAATCTTATAAACTAAACCACAAACCCTACACCCTACACCTTAAACCATATATCCTACACCCTAAACTATAAAATATACATTCTAGACCTGATAAATTACTTCCTAACACTAAATTCTACTCCTTGAACACTAAACCCAAAAACCTATACACTACACCCTAAACCCTAAACCCTACCCATAATCCCTACAAATAAACCCCTAAACCCTACACACTAAATCAAAAAACCTAAACCCTTAGCCCTTAACCCTATACCCAAAACCCTACACCCTACACCCTAAACCCAACACCCAAAACCCTAAAACTTTCAGCCTAAACCCCATACCAAGGACCATAAACTATAAACCAAACATTCTAAACCCCATACCCTACAAACTAAACCCTATACCCTACTCCCTAAACCCAATTCTCCACACACTAAAGCCTGTATCCTACTCCATAAAAACTGTACCCTACACCCTAAACCATATACCCTATACCCTAAATCCATTACCCTACACCCTACACCCAAAAAACCCCAAAACAACTATAAAAACACCTTAAATCACCGTAAAACACTAAAAAAACAATCAACGTGAAAAAAACATAATTCCCTAAAAACATAAAAAATAAAATACCCTAAAAATCCATTCAAAACCCTAAAACAAAAAAAATCTAAAACCCAAAAAAAATCCCTAAAAACTCAAAATCCCTAAAATCCCTAAATCCTCAAAAACTGAAAAATTGATAACCCCCCTAAAAAACCTAAAACTCTAAATTTCAAAAAAACCATAAACAACTAAGAGAAATAAAAATTACTAACAAATACATAAAAAACTTATAAATCCATAAAAACCCAAAAAAAACCCTAAGGAACCCTATAAACTCTAGAAACCCATTATGAAATTATAGAAACCCTTAAAACCACAATAACTCTAATAAAACCAAAAAACACTAAACCCCCAAAAAACTATAATATTACTAAAAACCATTAATCACCACTTAAAACACCATGACCCCTTAAAACTCAAAAAACTGATTCAATACTCTAAAACACTAAAAAAATAAAAACCGTAAATACCATGAAAACATAAAAAACCCTAAAATCCCAAAAAACATAAAAACTTTAAAAAACCATTAAAGTACCCTAAGACCATAGAAACCATTAAAACATAAAATCCTAAAACACTAAAAATGCTAAAATTCCTAAAACGTTATAAGTCCTAAATCCCCCCTTAAAAACCATATACACCCAAAACCCCAAAATGTCCCCAAAAACCCCGAAGCCCAATAAAAGACCCTAAAACTTAAAAACCCATAAAGACCCTAATAACTATAAATAACCATAAAGATCCTAAAACACCAAAAATAACTTAAAATACATTAAGACTCTTAAAGACCCTAAAATACCCTAAAAATAAAAATGACCCTAAAAATACTATAATCCCATAATGACAATAAATCCCTAAAAATCTAAAAGAATCGTAAAACCAAAAAACCCCTAATAGACCCTAAAAACTCAAAAAAGTACTAAATGAAATAAAAATACCTAAAAAACCAAAAGAACCCTAAAAACCTTACAGACCGTAAAACCCATAATATTATAAAAGTCAATAAAATACCCAAAAACCCAAAACACCCTAAAACCCTAAAATAACCAAAAACCCCTACCGAACATAAAACCCATAAAACTGACTAAAACCCCTAACTAACCCTAGATAACCCTAAAAACCCCAAATTTAAAAAAACTTTTATTTCCAATTGAAACACAAAATGTTCTAAAAATTTTATAAAACCTTTAAAAACCCCAAATAACCTAAAATAACTTAAAACCCCAAAAAACATTAAAAGACCCTTAAAAATCAAACTATAAATATCCTAAATACAATACAAACCTTAAAACCTAAAAAACAAAAAAAAATTAAAAACCCTAAAAACTAAAAAACCTGTAAAACCTCTATAAACCCAAAAAAATTAAAAAAAGTAACAAAACATACTAAAAACTATAAGAAACATAAAAAACCTAAAACCCCCTAAATCTCTAACAAAACAAAAAAACACTAAAAACCTTAATGGACTAAAAAAATCCTAAAACCACTAAAGGATGTAAAAACACAAAAAATAATAAGAAACCCAACAAACCCAAAAAAAATTAAAAGAATCTAAAAGAAAAAAAAACATCATAAAAACATAAAAGACTATAAAAACCTTAAAACCACATAAAACCCCAAAATCATTTAAAACCCATAAAACCCCATTAATGTCCATAAAACCCCAAAAGACATAAAAACACCAAAACCTCCTAAATTAAAAAAGTCCCTAGATGTAACATCCCACTCCTTCTCATTGACATGAAAAGGTAGAAGGATAATGATTAAGCTTAAGAGATATCCACAAGACACTATACTCTAGAAATAAATGTTGAGGGGATAATTTATAATTGGGGGATGATATTACCAATGAAGATAAAACAACCAATGGAAAAAACAAAACAAAATAAAACACTAAATGATGCATGATAAAAATCAAATACAACTCAAAATTATCATTTAAATCAAATCCACTAAAAACAGTACCACAATAGAAGACTACCAAAAAACTGAGTATGCAGTGGAAGACTACAATTTGAACAAAACTAAAAGATGACCATAACTCCAAATCTCTATATTCTATATGTTCCAAATCCACAAAAATATCCCATGTATCACAATGAATTACGGAATATGTGTGATACATTACCATTTCCTGAGTCCTAGAAAAATATATTTGTAAAAGAACCAAATTTAAAAATCACAGTTGATTACTAAAACATAGTAGTATTTCTTCAAATTACATCTCTACTAATTCCCCTAGGATATAAATGTTATCAAATTATATAAAACATAGTGTTTAAAACAATTTATAAAATATTTTATGTCAGAATATGAAAAAGTTCCATAGTAAAACAATTTTCTCAAACAACCTTGTGTTCCAAGGAAAAAAACCAAACAATGTTCTCAACTCATTGCATAAATTCAACCTTTGGAATCCCCATTTACAACGCACATATCTAGACATATATACTTGAACTCTTCATTTTGATAGTTCTGAACTCATAATTGGTTTTACATCTATCTATCAAGTCATCACAGGGTAATTATATCCCTTGTTCCATTACACCTTTAGTACTGAGTGGTAGGTTATATTTCAACCATGACTCACAATTAAATATGAACACACACTACCATTTATGCCCAAAAATCATGTCAATAAAATCATGCCAAAAACATTTCAACAAATCAATCATTTTACATAAAATATTTTCCCCTTAAATTTAACAAGAAAATATTTTAAGATAAACATTTTAAATTCATTTATCAAAGAACATTTCATAATAATAGATACAATTTCACCCAATATCCCAAACCTACACTAAATAAGTTTTCAACCATGATTTTCACACAAATTTCACAATAATTTATAATCAATTTAATCAATATTAAACTAACCCAACAATTAATTGAAATATGACCTAATATTGAATCTAATTACTATTTGATTTATGGTGAAAATTAAGAACGACACTCAAATTCCAAAAAACCCAGTTTGAAACTCCAAAATTGTAACCTAAATGTCTTCTGATATCATCAAAAAAGAAAAATATAATCATATTTTTCATCCACTACCTTATATGTACCCACATGAAACATAGATCTATGAAACAAAGATATATAGAGATGTATATCTAAGGAAAACAAAAATGAAAGGCCCACAATGTAGACTTACATGAAGAATATGGCTTCTAAACAATATGAGAAGCCTTAGAATTGTCTCTAGATAGATGAGATAAGTTTCATCAGCCTTTGACAAGACAAAATCTTGAGTTAGGCCAACATAGGAGGGAAAAATAGGTCCTTAGTTTTCAAAATGTGTGAGATCCAAAATTTTAGGATATCACTTTTACCCCGTCCACAGTCTGTCGTACTATTAATAAAATTGTGTGCTAATCATGCTCCAACTTCTTTCCCAAGAAGTAACCTCATACAATTAGATCAAAAAATTTCAAAAACATGTTTCATACATGCCAAATCCCACTATGTCATGATTTACCGACTTATCATGGTTTTTCTTTAGTGGATGAATGGTTTGGAAAAACTGTGTACCGCCCTTGAACCTTCCCTTTAAAACATGTCTCACTATGTATAGTTTCATGTAGGTGTGTCATGGTTTTCCAAAATCATGCACCAACCACGCACTTATAAAAAGTCCCTAAAACACTACAAAAGTTCTCCAAACTATCCCAAACATAACCCATAAACATTACATACATAAAAATCATAAAATTTGGGTTTCTTACTTAAAATAGGGGTGAAACATTCTTCCCCACAATGGTCATTCTGTCCCCATAAAGTAGAAAAAAATTAACTCCCTAAAATAGTTCCATTCATTGATCATTAATTTAATTCTCGCATTCCAATGTATCATATTGGATTTTACAATGTTTCCAAAAAAACCGACACAATACTGGTGATTTTTCTATGAAATACATTCTTTTGCCTATCTACAATCATCACTAGAATGTGATCCAATGAGGCAATAGACTCTAGGTCAACATGGTCTCATCTGATCATGTAGTCAAGATTAGGTTGATACATTTTAAACTAAAATACATTGAACAAATTATGAACAACACTGAACATTTTTGGTTATGCCAAATGTTATGCCACCTCACCAACCCCTTACAGTATCTCAAATGGGCCTTTGTATCAAAGAAAAAACATACTCTGCTTCCCAAAATGATTATATATATATGCCTTGGAGAGATACTCAAGAACACATGACCACTCACCACAAACAGAAATAACTATTGTGGGTGGTTTGTGTATGATTTTTGATGACATTGATCCGTCTACATTTTTTAATGATCAACTGAATCTTCACCATTGTTTCTTGGAAATATCTCGACCAAACTAGTGTAGTCCCACATGTTTTCACCTGAAAAAGTGAATAACAACAAGAAAAATCATTTATTACATCAAATAGATCCATATATATTGAGTCCTAAAAACTATTGTTATATGAGAACTGAATTAATGGAACATTCCATTCACATGAGCAACCAAAATCCATTACACAATCTTGCAACATATCTTCCAACATTTATATCGTCCTTTTGGATTTCCACTAAAATTTCAGATGATATTCAATATTCATAGTCAACTGATTCCAATGGGCATTCTATACGGATTTCCAGAAACAAGATAAAAACCTTGGATCTCTGTCTTAAACGATTGAAACTGGTATTCCATGCCTCTTTACAGCCTCTCAGATATAGATTTTTGACATGTCCTATATCATCTTAAATTCTCAAATAGGGATGAAATGAGCTGACCTGTTGATCATTTCCACAATCACCCATATGGAATTGTGTTTTCAAACCATTCTTGGGATACATGTTACAAAATCCATAGCTATCATCTCCAATTTACAAATAGGAAAATATAAATATTTCAATATACATGTTCATCACTGATGATCTACTTTAAACTTCTGAAAAGCTAATCACCATGAAAAAAACTCAACTACTCTCCTTTTCATAATGATCCGCCAATTTTTTTCAATGACTTATAAATATTTTTTATTCCTAAATGAAAATCCGATCTTGAATAGTGGTAATAATGAAGAAGATTTTCCTAACTGTCCATAGGTATGACCACCTTCTTTCTGAACAAAATCACTAATATCTCATCCATCTTCTATCCCACAATGGTCTCCCCACCATTGAGTTTTTAACTCATCGCAACACATTCTGAATCAGATGTCGATGCCTCTTTTTCCATCATTTAAAAACCAAGAACCACTGAAATTAGGAAGAAAACTATAAAATCACCATTGACTTCACTTTCCATACACAATTTGTCTAGGACCGACATCAACTGCCACTCATTTGAAGCCTATTTTTTCAAATAAGCATATGAATTGCTCCTTAATTAATTAGACACTAAATTTCAATTACCTAGTGTATACATCAAGTCAAAGTTTAATATTTATAGATTTTCTATCCATCTTATTTGTCTATGATTTAAATCCCATTGTGAGGAAATATGTTTCACGTTATCCTGATTGTTGAAAATGATATATTTCTCACCAAAGATATAATAATGCCAATTCTTTAAATAGTGGACTACATTAGATAACTCCAAATTATCTGTTGGGTAGTTATTCTAATTAACTCTTAATTTTTATAAGACATATGGAACAAAATGGTCTCCCTGTATAAGAAAAAATATGAACATGTGTCCCAATGCATTAGAGTACACCAATTACCCTTGACCTAATTCTAGAAAAATCATGATTGGTGCTAATGTAAGGTGAACATTAAGTTCTTGAAAAGACTTCTGGCATTCCTCATATCATTGGAATGGAGAATTTTTCTTTGTAAAAGATGTCGTTGGAGAATATAATCATGAGAATCAATGAAAAAATATTTGGAAATAACTATTAAGACTAAGAAAACATTGTTTCTCAAAGACATTATTTTTTGGTTTCCAAGAGATAATAGCTTATATCTTTTCTGGATCCACTAAAACACATTTTTTAGATATTAAATGGAAATGAATGCATAAATAATCTATATAAAAATCACACTTTGATAATTTGTGATGAAAAAGATGGTCTCTTAAGATTCCCAACTCTATTTCCTTGTGTTTATCATTCTTATACATTGTCCTTGAATACACCAATGTGTCATCCAAGAAGAACACCATGAAAGAATTGAGATATATCAAAAATATATTATTCATAGATTCTATAAATTCCTCTAGTTCACTTGTTATATATAAAGACATTACTATATATTCATAATATCTATATCTACTTATAAAAAAATTCTTCAAACTATCATCTGTCTAAACTTGTAATTGGTGATATCCTGAGAAAATTAAATCATAGAGAACCACAGAGATCCCATAAATTGGTCAGACATATCATAAAATCATGGAATTGGATATCTATTCCTTATCATAACTTGGTTATGCTTATGATAATCCATTCATATCATTAGAGTTGCATTCATATTTTTCACAAATAAGACCAGTGTTTCCCCCAGAGACGAGCTAGGCTGAATGAACCCATCACTTTCTAGCTCTTCCAAATTCACTATCAATTCCCTTAATTTATTTGGTTCTATTCCATGAGGTAGAAATATGAAATTATTGGTCCTTGTAATGAGGTAAATCATAAGCTCCAATTCCTTACTGGTGAAAAC
This sequence comes from Viscum album, assembly GCA_963277665.1. Classification (NCBI taxonomy): domain Eukaryota; kingdom Viridiplantae; phylum Streptophyta; class Magnoliopsida; order Santalales; family Viscaceae; genus Viscum; species Viscum album. Next base: position 1,594,855,958 of record OY728120.1, read on the forward strand.
CCTAATAAATTTTCAGGAAAACATCAGGAAACTGATCTCAAGTTTCAATAAAAATTAAAATACTAATCTCTTCCATTAATTCCAAAGTAAATGTTGAAAACTTTTTATAGATCATTCCAACTGCAAGTGAAAACAGGCCCATTTCACCTGTCTTTACAATTCTTTATCCTATAATGTGATTCTCGACACCATCCACTGTTATAAAAATAATTGTTTTGTTATCAAATTTGATTGAAAACATTAATGTTTTTAACCAATCCATACCTAGGATTACATAAAATATATCCATATCAAGAATATATAAATCCCATTTCTTCTCAGTAACAAAAATAGTTATGGAAAAATATCTACCTATAAATACTCTGCATTCTCTTTGACTAAGAGTAGTTTTATGTTTTATCACTGAGGGAATCAAATCTACTTTTAAAATCTGCAATTCAACTGGATGTGAAGTAGTAATGTAATCGGATGAACCAATATCAAACAAATCTTGCATAAGGGTAGAATTTAGGAGAATCTATCCTCACAACGTAGATTGTCTAAACTGATCATACACAATAATTTGTTCAGATCCATATAATTTCCTTGTCCCTGCACTCTGCTCATTATTTTCCTGTTGAGATTTCACTTCTTGAGGAGTCCTGGTATTCCTGGAATCACCATGGATAGATCTATTCTGATGATGATATTGATTTTACTACCCTCTTCATGTATGAGTATAAAATGATTGTGACACTAGGGAAGCGATGTGAACACTTGAACATGGACCACTGCAATAATAGCACTGAAGATTCCCCATCATGTTGTAATTGCAGAATGCTCTCGGTGGGGTCGTATATTTTATCTTCATGTGGTCGAACGAACAACATTGAAATAAAATGGAATGTATCTTAGGTTGTGTTGGAAGGATTAGTAATCCATCCATTTGATTTTCATTAATGATACAACCTTGGAAAAAATTATTAACTCTTTCACTTTCTCCAAACATTAGATTTCCCACCATTTCCAATCAGTATCAACCTAAATCCTCCTCCCATATCTCTTTAGATTTCCAGTTCAACCATTGTCTCTCTATTCTCTATCTCTGTGTACTCCATAGTACTGATCACCTAAATCTTTTATCGAATCTCCTTCCACATCCCTGATTCAAAGATGCTTACCTTCAAGTATGAACAAGTAGAAACATCATGTAAAAATCACACTAAATTCATGAATTTATCTACATACATTGTGATGGTAAGATTTCCCATCATAAAGATAAATAACTATGTCATTCATTGAATTCTAAATGTGTGACGATATAATTTTTTGCTGAACTATTTTTCAAAATACCCCCAGCAAAGTCCCCGGTCCACTTTAGCCTACACATTTAGATCCCACCAATAGTTTGCAAGATCGTCCACCATATACATCACTAGATTGACTTTCTGCTCTACGGGCGTTCCAATGAAATTGAAGAAAAGATTTATCCTATTCAGCCACACCTCTTCTATTTACGGTTCTATTTCACCCAAAAAACTCATGGATTATTATTATAGAACCTGACTGAATGATCTAATTTCCATATTTTGTCCCCTCAGTTCCCTGTATCCATAGCTTTAAAATCATGGACTATACTCTGAAATAGTTTTTAGTTCACCTTTGGATCTGGTGAAACAACATTATCAGTAGCTTCTTCTGATTAGTTTCTACAATGCCTACCGGGTGAAATATTCTATATAAATAAAATCCACTAATATCACTATCTATCAAATGATGGCCTGCCATTTCAAATTATATTACATAATTCTATCACAATAATGGTTTCCAAAATAAAATTATACTGTGTTCAACCATTTTTGAAAAATTAAACATTATTTTGAAAATCAATCATTTTTCAAAATACCACAACCATTATATTTTCAAAATATATCATTTTAAAATAATTTCAAAATTTTTAAAAAATAAAAACACTACACAAAATCTGATATCATTACTCAAAATGAAATATGCACTCCTAGTGGGAAGTCATTTATACCAGGAATATTAGGCTCATCTCATTGTCTAAAGCCAGGACAATGTGATTCCAAATCCTGTAAGTTTCCCCAATACAAGTATGTAACCAACTACCGAGTAACATGAATTTCATCATAAAAGGGTTAGGTATGTTTTTTATGTTTTACATTTTATGTCCCAACAATCCTAATTTGTTCCATGATCTCAACACAAGGAATAGAAAATAATGAATTCATCTCCATGATCGAAAACCAATACCATGTTAAAGACCCCTTATTCCAAAAATATAGTTAGAAGGAACATGATGATACCACTTTTAACCGACCACCTTTTCTCATTGGCATGAAAAGACAAAAGTATACTACATGGACTAAAGCGACATCCCCATGACGCCAAAGTCTTGAAATAAATGCTAAGCGCTTCATATAAAATTTGGGGAAGATTTCCCCTTTAAAGATAAAACAAGAAACCAACAAACAATGACCATGTAAAATAGTTCATGAATCATGATAATAATGAAAGAAAACTCAAACATTTCATTTATATCAAAATCACTAAAAAGAGTATCATAGCAGAATACTAAAAAACCATAATGTGCATGACGGAAGACTAAAATTCCAACAAAACACAAAGATGACCATAACTCCAAATCTCCACATGTTCTATGTCCATGTCTCTCAAAACAACCCAAGTATCATGATATATTACTAATTATGTGTGATACTTTTCCTATTCATATGTCATGGAAAAAGATATCTACAAAAGAACCAATTTTCCAAAGAAGGTGTGAGTACTATAACTCAACAGGCATTCCACAAATGACTTCCCTACTAACGCCACTAGGATAGAAAATTAATCACATTATAAAAAATAATTTATAAAAGAAATCTAAAAAACTCATATGAAAATATAAAAAAGCGCCATAGTAAAACTTTTTTCACAAGCAACCTCGTGTTCCAAGGAAAACAACCAAACAATGTTCTGAATTCACTACATAAATTTCACTTTTGGCATACCCATTTCTAATCCACTTATCCACAAAACTATAAATTCTTTCTTTGAAATGATAGTTCCAAACTCATGAGTTGTCTCTTGTTGATCTACCAAGTAACCACAAGTTAATTATTTCCCATGTGCCATTACAACTTTGGAACAAAGTGAAAGTTAATATTCCAACCAATCCTCATAATGCAATAGGAAAAACACCACCAAGTATGACCAAAAACCATTCCAATATAATCATTAAAAAAAATTAATTCAAAAACATTTCAACAAAACAGAATTTTTACTAAATTGTTTCCCATAAATCAAACCAATGAACTGTTTTAAACTTAATATTTAAAAATCATCATTTTAAAATATTTTATTAATTCTCTTTTCATAAAAATTTCCACAACATAACCCAAAATCCCTAACCATCAGTAAAGATGGTTTCAATCATGTCTCACACACAAATTTATCAATCAATTCCAATAAATTTATTTAATTTGAAACTAAACCAATCAGTTCTAGAAAGATGAGTCAATAGTGAATCTACCACCCTAGGGATTTATGGAAAAAACGAAGAACACTAAAATGATAGTGAAATGGTTTGGAACTCCAAAAACCTACCATAAATCTATTACCCTATAAATAAAAAATGTAAATCTAATTATATTTAGAATCCAATATCTTATATCTATCCAAATTAGGAATAGTTTTATGAAAAAGAGATAGATAGAGATGTAGATGTAAGGAAAACCACAATGAAAGAACAAGATGAAAGTATTTCCACAACAATATGGCTTCCAATCACCAAGAGAAGCCTTTAGATAGCCTTTGGATCAAGGGGGGAAGCTTTTTTAGCCTTTGAGATCAGGCAATCTCGATTTAAGGCCTTATAGGTGTAAAAAAGGCCCTTAGAGGACAATCTAAGTGAGATCCACATTTTTTGTATCCCACTTTTTAAATGTGAATGGTTTGTCACACAATTAAGAAAAATATGTGCTAACTATGTGCCAGCTTCTGTCCCAAGAAAGAACCTTGCATAGTTGGGTCACACGGTTTCCAAACCACATTCCAACCATACCGAACACCGCTATCTCAATATTTACACACATATCACAGTTTCTCTTTGGTGGATGTAGGGTTTTGGAAAACTGTGTGCTACCTGGGTGCCTTCCCTATTGCCTTTGACTCACTATACACGGTTTCCTATTTGTGCTTCATGGTTTTCCCAAAATGTCCACCAACCATGCACCTGTAGAAAAGACCAACAAACCTTCCAAAAGTTCTCTAAACTCTCCAATACTTCACCCATAAAATTTACATACTTAAAAATCATAAAATAAGGGTTACTTACTTGAAACATATGGTACTACACAAAAAAACCTAGGAACCTTAAAAAAATATTGAAGACCCTAAAACCCCTAAAAACAAAAAAAAATCTTAAAGACCTTAAACACCAAATAATACATTAAAATCCTATAAAAATGTAGAAAAAATTAAAACCCCCTAAAAATCCTAAAATACCCTTAGAAACCTAAAACCCCTAAAACACAAAAGCACTAAAAACCCAAAAAACCCTAAAAAAAAAAAATCATGAAAACCCGTGAATAAAATAAAACCGCTAAAAAACCTAAATACCCAAAAAAACTAAAATTACCCAACAAACCCTTAAAAATAGAAAGAAACTGAAAAAAATAGAAAAACCTTGAATGATCCTAAAAATCCTAAAAACAGTAAATAGACGAAAACCCGTAATATATCATGAGAATCGTAAAACATCCTTAAAACCCCACAAAATTCGAAAAAATCCCCTAAAAGCATAAATCACCATTAATACTAATAAAACCCCATAATACCCCAAAATATCCTAAAAGCCATTAAAAATCCCTAAAACCCTAAAAAATCCCACTAAAAACCCCTAAAAGACCACATAAAACCCTAAAACCCTACAAGAAATTAAAACCAATAAAATACACTAAAATAACCTAAAAACATAAAACACCTTAAAACCTTGAAAACCATAAATGTCCATAAAACAGCTAAAAACAATATAAATACTAAAAGATATAAAAACAATAAAAACCCCCAAAATCATATAAACACCTAAACCCCATAAATCCCTAAAATAATAAAAATCCAAGAAAATACAAAAAACCCCAACCCCCATAAAAACTGTAAAAACCTAAAACCCTTAAAAACAAAAATAATAAATTAAATTTATAATCGTCCTTGAAAAAAATAAAAACCCAGAATGGACCTTAAAAACCTTTTAAACCCCAAAAGGACTGTGAAAAAAAAAAGATACCATAAAAATTGTAAAAAATATAAAAATCTAATAATCGTAAAAACACTAAAATCTCAAAAAAAAACCCTAAGCATCTAAAATATCCTAAAACCCCTTAAAACCACTAAAACTAGTAAATTCCCTAATGTGTCTTAAAAACCATTAGTGGACCCTAAAATACCATAAAACACTATAAGAACATGGAAACAATAAAACACCCTTAAAAGCCAAAAAATCCTAACACCCCTTAAAACCCATGAAACCCACTCAACATCCTAAAAAATGCAAAGTCTAGAGGAACTATAGATGATAATAAAAACCATAAAAACAGTAAAAGACCCTAAAACCACAAGAACCTCCAAAACCCCCAAATATACTCTAAAACCGTAAAAAAATAGAATACCCTAAAAACAATAAAAAACCCCTAAAAACCTAAAAACTAGATGATCCATAAAAATCCTAAAAACCCATAAAATCCCAAAAATTGAAAAAACACATAAATCTCTAAAACAAATAAGAAAAATATAAAACTACAAAAAATAAAAAAAACCTTAAAAACCATGAAAAAACCCCTCAAAATACCTAAATCCTCTAAAAATCCAATACACCCTAACAACAAAAAATATAAAAAACATTAAAAACAATAAAAATCCAAAATATATCCCTTAAATCCCCAAAACCCCAAAAAACCAGTACACTTTCAAAAAACGATAAGAATCCATAAAACAAAAACCCCATATAAAACTCTAAAAACCCCTAAAAACTATTAACATTTAAAAACCCAAAAAACCTAAAAAATTCCAAATCCCCTTAAAAACCTTCAATGAACTGAAAATAATAAAAACCCTTATAAAAACTAAAACCCAAAAGAACACCATAAAACCTATAAAATAATTAACATCCCTAAACCTATTAAATCCCCTGAAAAACCTAAAAACAAAAAACCCCTAAAACACTAAAACCCCTTAAAACCCAAATAACCCCAATAACCAAAGACATCAAAACTTCTAAAAACCTAAAAATCCCCAAACCATGAGAACTCTAAAACCCTAATAAAATGTATAAAAATACTAAAATCACTAAAGGTTGTAAAAACCCTTACACCCCCAAATACATCCCCATAGTCAAAAAAAACCCCTCAAAATTCTAAATGACCCTTAAAACCCTAATATCCGAAAAAATTCATAACCAACCTAAAAACAATAAAAAACTTACAAACCATAAAAAACCCTTAAAACCCACTAAACCCCTTTAAAACCCCATAAACATAAAACCCCTAAACCACTTAAATGACCATAAATCTCTAATATGACTTAATAAACCTAAAAGACAAAATAAAACCCATGAAATACCCATAAATACTATTTGACCCCCAAAAAAATCCTAAAAACCTCCAAAAAAAACATAAACCACAAAAACCCAAAATATCCAACATATCACTTAAAATGCTAAAAAAATTTAAAAATCCCCAACCCATAAAAATGATTAAAATTTCAATGTAACCATAAAATCTCCTTATAACCCAAAAAAATCCACATATCACTAAAAACAATAAAATCCCTAGAAGCCCTAAATAGTTGTAGAAAATACTAGAAACCCTAAAGATCCTATGAGAAAACTAATAAACCTAACACCCATAAAACACCAAAAAATTCAAAAAAGCATGAATCCATAAAAATAATTTAAAAACCCAAAACCCATAAGATAATTAAACCATAAAAAACATACAATCTAAAATAAACCATAAAAAAACTAAAAAATCCCCCCCTTAAATGCTTAAAAAACAACCAAATTACAATATAAACCTAAAACACTAAAAAATCACTAAAAACATTAAAAACCACTAAAACCCCCTAATAACATTTGACACCAATAAAACCCAAAAAACAAAAAATACACCAAAAATCATAAAAACCCATAAAAACAATAAAACCCTAAAAACCATAAACACCATAAAAATATCTTAAATCCCTAAAAACCCATACAAACAATGAAACCCATAAAAACTGAAAACTCCTAAAAACAATAAAACCCCCAAAACACTTAAAAACCCACTATACCATAAACCCCTAAAAACACTAAAAACAGTAAAAATCCTCACAACCCCTAAGAACAATAAAAAACCTAAAACCCCCATAACACCCTCAATACCACTAAAACATGTAAAAATCCCCAAACCCCCTAAAAACATTAAAATCCATTAAAATATATAAAACCATTAAAACCATAAAATTGTAAAAATATTGAAAAATTCTGAAAATAATATAAAACCATAGAACCCTAAAAACCCTAAAACCCCATTAAAGTTACAAAAAAACTGAAAACCCAACAAACAAAAAAAAACTTTTAAAACCCTAAAAAACTTTGAAAACCCCAAAAAGAATTAAAAAACCTAAACATATAATAACCTTTAAATGACCCTAAGAACCATAACACCACAAAAATCTCTAAATACCTTAAAACCCATAAAGAACCAAAAAAACACTAAAAGACATGAAATAACCCAATAAACCCCTAATAGCCTCTAAAAACCATTGAGAATCCTAAAACCCATAAATCCTAAGAAGCCCTAATTTCCTAAAAACCCTTATAAATTCTAAAACCCATCACAACCCCAAAACCCCAAAAACACCTAAAAACTATTCAACCATAAAACCCCTAAAATAACCCTTTAAAACCAAAAAACCAAAAAACCTTAAAAACACTAAAAACCCAAAGAAGCCTAAAAATATTTAAATACCCCTAAATACCCTAAATATGCCTAAAACCCTAATAAACCTAAAACCGCACGAAATTATAAAAATAAAAAAACCATAAAAACCTATAAAAACAAAAAATACCAAAAAACTAGAAAACCCTGAAAACAAAAAGAATTATAAAAAATATAAACACCCTACAAACCATTAAACCCCCTTAAAAAACTAAAATCACTAAAAAAAATAAATGAAATAAAAAAACTATAAAGAACCCAAAACCCCTAAACACCCTAAGAAGACCCCAAAAATACTAGAAAACCCTACAACTCTAAGAATCCTAGATCCCTAACCCCCCAAACTATAAAATCATAAACAACCCTAAAATCCCTAAAACACTAGAAACCTATAAAACCCAAAACCCCTAAAAACCCTAAAATCAAAAAAGCCCAAAAAACACTAAAACATCCTAACGACCTATGGACCCATAAATGGTCCTAAATCCCCCCAAACCCCTAAAAGACCCTAAAAACCCATAAAACCCTTAATGTCCCTAAAACCCCAAATATTCCCTCAAAGACACTAATAAACATCAAACCCTAAATGGGCCATAAAATATCCTAAAACACTTAAATAATCTAAAACCCCTAAAAAATGCTGAAGCCCTCGGGCTGAGGTCGTAAGGGGTTTTGGGTGTGGGTCGTTCGACCCCTCCCCTCTCTTGTCTGCAGTGTTTGTGTCTTTTTGTTTAATAAATTTTGGGGGGTGCTAGGAATAGCCTGGACCCGATCCTTCTTTGCCCTAAAAAATGCTAAAGGAATCATAAAATCCTAAAAACCAAAAAGACCAAAAAAACATGAAGGACCCTAAAAACCATAAAACCCTAACTGACTCCTCTAAAAACCCTAAAGGACCTTAACATCCTCTATAGCCATAATGGACCCTAAATTCTCTAAACTACACTAAAAGACCAAAACACACCCATAAAACCCTAAAAGAACCGAAAACCCTTGAAACCCATAAAAGGCCTAAAACCCCTAAAAGACCCTAAAACCCCTCTGACCACGAAAATATCTTTAAAACCATAAAACCTAAAGAACTCTAAGAAACCTAAAAACCATTAAATACTATAAAAAATCCTAGATACCCTAAATCCCTAAAAACCATAAAAACTAAAACAAAACCGTAAAAACCCCTAAAACACCTAAAAACACTAAAAACCATAAAAACCTAAAACCCATAAAGAACGCATTAACAAAAAAAATAGAAAAAATTCTAAAAACCAGTTTAAGACCAAAAAACACCTATAAACAATAAAAACCACTTCTAACCCTAAATACCCTAAATACCCATAAAACTCTCAAACACCCAAAACCCTTAAGTTCCAAAAAAATTAAAAACCCAATAAACAAGAAAAACACTTAAAACCTCTAAAATAACAAAAATCCCTAAAAACCCTATACCCCCCTAAAAACATAATACACCATTAAAACACTAAAAACAATTAAACCCCCTAAAACCATAAATCCCCTAAAAACCCTCAAAACCACAGTACTCATAAAATACCCTAAAATCCATAGAACACCGAAAAGACACTAAATCACAAAAAGACCCAAAAACCCCCAAACTCCATAAAACTTATATAATAGGAAAAAATGAACCTTCAAAACTAGTAAGCGAACTAAAAACCCTAAAACCCATAAACCCCCTAAAAACCAAACCCACTAAAAACCCATAAAAAGATAAACCCCTAAAAACACCTTAAAACACCATAAATACACTAAAATATTAAAAACACTAAAATAGGCTCAAAACCATAGAAAAGACCTGAAAAAAATAAAAAACTGTTAAAATCCAAAAAAAATAAAAAAAACCCAAAACTCTAAAGCCCCTAATATACCCAAAGCAACCATAAAAACTCTATCAGGGCCTAGAAAACCAAAAAAACCAAAAAATAGACAAAAACACCTAAAACCCCAAAATCCTATTATAAAACGCTTCAAACACATTAATTCCCTTAAAATCCCAAAAAAAACTCTAAAACACAAAAAACAACTAAAACCCCTAAATCCCTAAATCCCTAAAAAAATGAAAATATTCCAAAACCCAAAAAAATCCTAAAGCCCCTAAAAACCCTTAAACCCCCCAAACACCCCCAAAAACTAGAAAAAACAATAATACTATTTAAAACCCAAAACCCCTTAGAACCCTAGAAACACCAAAAATCATAAATCCCCAAAAAACCCTAAAGCGCCTACAAACCGAAAACACCATAAAATTCATAAAAATAACTAAAAAATTTACAACCCCAAAACATATAACTCATTTAAAATCCTGATACACTACACCCAACACCTTAAACCCATCAACCTAAAACCTACACCCTAAACAAAACCCAACACCCTAAACCCTATAAACTAAACCCTATAACCTACTCCCTAAACCCTAAACTATATATCCTACCAAATAAACCCTTGAACCTAGACCCTAAACCACACAACATAAACCCTTAAAAATACACCCTAATCCCTTATAACCTACACCATAAGCCCTAAACCCTACAACCTATACCCTATACCCTACACCCAAAACCATAAACACTAAATCCTACACCCTATACCCTATACCCTACACCATAAACCATAAACCCTAGAACTAAAACACAATAACCTACACCCAAAACACTAAACACTACACCCTAATAGCATACTCCTACATGCTAAACCATATACCTTACACACTAAACCCAAAACAACACACCCTAAACCCTGCATAATAAACCATAATCCCTAAATAAAATACCATAAACCCTATTACCTTCACTCTAAAATATATTCTCAACATTTTAAACCCTATATCCAAATCCCAAAATCCAATACCCTGCCCAATAAGCCTTATAACCTACACCCCAAACACTATACCCTACACCCAAAACCCTATACCGTACACCTAACCCCAAAACCCTATACCTTATACCCAATACCCTACACCCTAAACCCTAAAAACTAAAACCTATATCCCTCACCCTAAACCATACACCATACAACATAAACCGATACCCTACACCCCAAACCCCAAACCCTATTCCCTACACCCCAAACCCTATTCCCTAAACCCTAATCCCTAAATCTGAAACCCTATACCCTAATCCAAAAAACCCAAATCCCGAAACCCAAACACTACACAGTATACCCAATATCCTACACCCTAAACCATAAACCCCCAAATCTAAAACCTAAACCCTAAACTATATACCCTACACCATAAACCAAATACCATACACCTATAAAAAATCCAAAAACCCTAAATCCAACCAAAACCCAAAAATAATAAAACATTAAAAACCCCTTGAAAACCCTATAAAACATAAAAATCCGTAAAAATACATAAACCCCCCTAAAAATCTATAAAACCACTAAAAACCCTAAAACACAAAAAATCAATAAAAACCCAAAAATCCAAAAAAATCCCTACAAATGATTAAAACCCTAAATAAACCATGAAACCCCAAAAAACCCAAAAAACCATGTAAACCCAAAAAAATATAAAAAATATAAAACCCTTAAAAAGAAAAAAAAAACCACATAAAACATAAAATCAAAAAAATTATATAACACTAAAAACCTATAACCCCCCCCCCCCCAAACCCCTTAAAATCCAAAAACCCCTAAAATCCCTTAAAACCCATTAAAACCCTTAAGAAAATCTAATGACCCCTCAAACCAATAAAACACATTAAACCCCATTAAAAACACTAATAAATCATAAAAACAACATGAAACTATGAAAATATTAAAAATCCCTAAAACCATTAAAAACCCAAATAAACCTAACCCCCCCCCCCCCATCATGAACCAAAAAACTGGAAAAAAATGAAAAAACCGATTAATAACCCCAAAACTGTAAGAATCCAAAAAACACCTTAAAAAGACTAAAAATTCCAAAAACCCTCTAAAATCCCCAAAACCTAAAGGACCATAAAAACCTAAAAACCCTAATAAAACCCAAATGGACCCAAAACCCCTAAATAACCCTTGAATCACTATGGAACCGAAAAAACCCACAAAATCCTAAAATTCCCTAAAATAAAAAACTATCAGGCGACCCTAATAAACTCTAAGAACCCTAATGAACTATAGAAAACTCTACAAACCCCTAAACGACCAAAAAATACTTAAAACCTTAATAATTCCAAAACCCCCAATATCCCCTAAAAACCAAATAATACCCTAAAACTCATATGCCCTACAACCCGAACTAAAAACCCTACCCCCTAAAATCTATAACCTACACCCTAAAACATAAAACATTTACCTTAAGCCCTAAATCCTTCAGCATAAACCCTACAAGCATATAAAACCATAATACCCCAATAAAATCCCTTAATACCCTAAATGACCTAAAGAAACCAAAATTACTAAAAACCTGAAAGAAATCAAAAAAATAAAACCCATTAAAATTATAAAAACACATAAAAGACACTAAAACCTCTAAAAAAGTCTTTAAACCCTATATATACCCTAAAACACTTAAAACATAAAAACTATTAAAATCAATAAAAACCCAAAAACCATAAAAACACTAAGAATATCTAAAAACTCTAAAAAAAATTAAACTATAAAAAAACACAATAAATATCTATGAGCCAATAAAATTGTAAAAACCCTAATAATATAAAATCTATAAAAACCCCAAAAGGCCCTGAAAACCCTAATGGGATATAAAACCCATAAAAGAAACTAAAGGACCCTATAACCCCCTAAAAATTTAATTCCCCTAAAAAAATAACACAAAAACCCATAAAAACAATAAAAATCCATAAAACCCTAAAAACCCTAACCCCCTAAAAAACTAAATCCACTAAAATCCTAAAACCTGTAAAAACCCCTAGAACCCTATAACCTCTTAAAACCACTAAAAATACAAAATACCATAAATAGTAAAAAAAAATCTAAAATCAGAAAAAAGACATAAAACCCCTAAAACACAGAAAAACCTAAAACCTCAATAAATACACTACAATCCTTAAAAACAACAAAAACACCTTGAACACCTAAAACCACTAAAAATACCCCAAAACCCTAAAAGACCAAACTAACCCAAAAACCCAAAAAGACCCGAAAACTATAAAAGACGTGAAAACAATAAAAAATATAAAACCCATAAAAACACTCAAAACCCTAAAAAACATAATACCTACTTAAAAATCCCAAAAGACCCTAAATACTATAAGAAACCCCTAAAATGTGGTACAAACCCCTAAACCCTAAAAACCACAAACACTTGAAGAGCCCTAAAACATCCTAAAACCCAAAACAATCCACTAAAACCCTAAAAAATAACAAAAACTCTTAACACCCCTAAAACCCCTAAAATCCCAAAAAACACCTAAGATCCTAAAACCCTGAAAGCAATATAACCCTTAAAAATCCAAAAAACTATCAAAAACATAAAAAACCGTTAAAGAACTTAAAACCCCTTAAAACCCAAATAACACTTGAAACCCATAAATACCCCAAAACCATAATACTCTAAAACCCCTTAAATCACTAAAGAATATTAAAAACCCCCAAAACGTTTTTAAATCCATAAACCCCCAAAAAACCAAAAAAAACCTAAGAACCCAAAACACCCAAAAAAACCTAAAAATCAAAAAACCCCTAAAAACTCTAAATTGCCCTAAAACCCCAAAACCCCCTAAATTACCCTAAAAACCCAAAATGGCTTAAACGACCCTAAAATAATAAAACCCCACAAAACACCCTAAAAGACATAAAAATGTTAAATCATCTAAAAAACCAAAACCCCACAATGAAAAAATTGTTAAAAACCCAAAATTACCCTATAAACCTAAAAATATTAAAGGACTCTAAACAACCTAAAAACACATAAAAACCAAAAACCCCATGAAAAACCAAAACCCCAGACCCCTAAAAACTATAAATGACCCTAAAAATTGTAAAATCCCCTAAAATAGAAAAAACCCTTGAAGACCATAAAATTCATTAGAAAACCTAATTCTAATAAAACCCCTAAAACCAAAAAAATCCTTAAAACCATTAAAATATTTCAAAACCTAAAGGCCATAAAAACATTTTAAAACCCTAAAAAACCCAAACAAACAAAAAAAAATCCCTAATACCCTTAATAAACATACAAACCCTAAAAACCCTAAATATCCCTAAGCCCCTATTAATCCCTAACACCACTAAAAATACAAAAAAACCCATGAAAACCCCCCAAAGAAATCATAAAATCTCTAAAAAACTCCTAAAAACCATAAATACCCTAAAACTATATAACAACCCCAAAATACTCTAAAAAGAAAAAAACCATGAAAACATTTAAAACCCACAAAAACCACTAAAATCACCCCAAAACCCTAAAACCCCATAAAACTATAAAAAACTAAAAACCATGAAAACACTAAAAACAAGTTTAAATCCCTAAAAACCCACGAAAAATTCCGGAAAACCATAAAACCTAAAAAACCTACAGAAAATTATAAAATACCATAAAACCATAAAACTAATGAAAGCCATAAAAATATAAAAAACCCCAAAAGGACCCTCAGAACCTTAAAAGACCCTAAAACCCCTAGAAACCCATAATCATCACTAAAACCACTGATAGAACCTAAACACACCAAAGACCCTAGAATAGAAATCTCTAAAATTCCCAATCAACCCAAAAACACCAAAAATACCCTAATAACACTAAAACCCCAAGAAGACCCTAAAAACTATTAAAGCCCCTAAATCCTTAAACACCCCAGTAAACCTAAAAGATCATCAGGACCCATAAAAACATTAAAAGACCCTAAATAACCATAAAAATCCAAAATATTATAAACCCCTAAAATACCATAAATACCCTAAAACCCTAAAACACCTTTAAACCCTTAAAACCTTAAAACCCTAAAACACACTAAGAACTGAAAAAATATCTTTAAAACTAAAATATCCCTAAAAATTTCAAAAAAAATCATGAATTGATAAAAACCCATAAAACACTATAAAACCATTAAAACTCATAAGATATTAAAAAACTTTAAAAACCATAAAACACTAAAAACATAATATCCTATTAAAAAACTAACCCCCCCCCTCCCAACCCCTAAGAAAACCCTAAAACAATAAAATACCAAAACAAGAGAAAAACCATAAATCCACTTAAACTCTAAAACCCCTAAAAAATCACAAAATACCCTGAACATTGTGAAAACCTGAAAACACATAAAAATCCTAAAATAACCTTAAAACCCTTAAAAGACCTTACACCCCCTTAATTTTTAAAAAAAAGAAAAACCCAATAAATCCAAAAAAACAACAAAAAAACCCTAAAAAGATAAATAACTTAAATATCCCAAAAACCCTACAAAGATTTAGAAAACCCCCTTAACCCATACAAATAGGAAAAACACTAAAATAACTAGAGAACTATTAAAATCTCTACTGACCATAAGAAACACATTAAAACAAAATAAACCCCTATAATATCTTAAAACCCCACTTTAAAATTGCTAAAAACCATTAAAACCATTAAAAATCATAAAACCCCATAAAAACCCTTAATTCTAAAAAACACCCAAAACACTAAAAACCATAAAAATACCTAAAGAAATATAAACCCCAATATAAAACCCTAAAACCCCAAAAACCCCTAAAAACCCAAAAAAAATATCAAATAGCTTTAAAAACCCCTAAAACCATTAAAACCATTACAAGCCATAAATATCCAAAAAAATACTAAGAAAAACCCTAAACCCACTAAATTCCCTAAAAACCTCTAGATGTGCTAAAAACTCTAGAAACCCTATAAGAATATAAAAAATATAAAAACCCCTAAAATACCATTAAACCCCTAAAAACCTAAAAGACATATAAAACCCCAAAAAACCCTAGAATACCCTAAAAATACTAAAAGTTTATGAAAAATACATAAATAAACCCAAAAATGATAAAACCTCTTAAAAGTAATTAAAAACCTTAAAAAAACTAAAGAACACTAAAAACCCTAAAGGGCACTAAATCCCATGAAAATACAATAGACACAAAAAACCCTTAAAGAACCCAAAAATTAAAAATAAAACATAAAAACCACTAAAAGGAATTAAATCCATAATAACACTAATGTACCATCAACCCCCTAAAAACTCAAAAACACCATAAAACCCCACAATAACCATAAATGACCAAAAAAATCCCAAGAAACACAAAAAATGAATATAAACCCCCAAAAACACTAGTATACCCTAAAACTCCTAAAATCCTAATTTCCCCTAAAAACCCATAAATGTTTCAAAAAATATTAAAAAAACTAAAAACTCTAAAAAATTAAATGATCCTAAAAACCCTAAAAATATTTAATGATCCTGAAAAATATTATAACCTAAAAATACCCAAAAGACCCCGAAAACACTAAAAACCATAAAAAACCATAAAATTCCTAAAAGACCTAAAAACCCTAAAAAAATCCTAACAAACCCTAAAACCCAAAAAAACTATAAAAACCTTAAAAATCATCAAATACCCCCAAACCCAAACAAAATATTAAATCCCAAAAAAAGATATCAAACCCAAAAAACCAAAAAACCAATAAACCCCCCCCCCCAAAAAGTGCATAAAAACACCACAAAATCCCTAAAACCCCAAAAAACATAAAAATAATAAAAACACCTCAAAACCATAAAAACAACAAAAACACCAAAAACACAAAAACCCTAGAAATCATAAAAAGCACATAGAAGTACCAAAAACCGTAAAAACCCTAGAAACCCTAAAATCCATAAAAATCCCAAAGATAAATTAAGTCCCCCAAAAAACATAAAAACCCTAAAATCCATAAGTGCAAAACAACATGAAATTACTAAAATCCATATAACCCCTTAAAACCCAAAAATAATCGTAAAAGACCCCAAAAATCATTAAAACCCTAAAACTCACGAGAACCCCTAAAATACCGTAAATGAAAATATAAAAACCATTAAACACACTAAAACCCCTTTTTAACCCCAAAAAACGCAAAACCCCCTAAAACACTATAAGAACCATAAAATCCATAAAACCCATAAAATCCCAAAAAAATCATAAAAACCCATTAAAAGAATGAAAAATATGAGAAAACCATAAGAATTTCTAATAAACCTAATAAAACCTAACAATTCAAAAAACCCCAAAGAGAAAAAAAACTCAAAAAAAACTTTAAAATCTTAAAAACCCTAATTACCGTAAAAAACATAAAAAATCATAAAATCCCCCAAAAACACTAAGACCCCATAATAACCTTAAATACCCTAAAAAACCTAAAACACTAAAACCCCAAATCCCCATAAAAACCCTGAAACCCTGAAAAATCATTAAATACGCATAAACTAGTAAATACTCTTAATGAAAATATAAAAACAAAGAAAAACCTAAAACACCCCTAAAACCCATGAAACACATAAAAACCATAAAACCCTCAAACCATTAAAAAATACCATAAAACAATTAAATAACCTAGGAACTCTAAAACAGTCTAAAAATCCTAACACCCCAAAACCCCTAAAAACCAAAAAAAAACCAAAAACACCCAAAAACCAAAAAATAACAAAATAACACTAATAATCTCTAAAAAACTAAAATACAATAAAATTAATAAATCATATAAAAACAATAAAAAACACCTAAGAAATCCCTTCAAAACCATAAAACCCCTTAAAACCCTAAAACACCAAAAAACACAAAAATTTATAAAACTCAAAAACCCGGAAAAAACAAAAAACCGAAATAACCTAATGTAACGCCCCGACCTGAGTTTCCTAGAGTCAGTGCATTATTACATAAAATTTTTATGATTTCAAGAGATCATTTATTGAAATACCAAATTAGTTTAGTAGCCTTGAAATTACTAGATACATACACAAATTTTACATTACATCATGAAATAAATAAAAACAACATTGTGCCACCTTTGAATGCACTCATATCCGTTGGCCTATCCCTGAAGGTTAAACATAATAAACTTTTTTACATCCTGTGAAAAGAAAACTTAATAAAGGGGTGATCTTAGATGCTAAGTAGGGATAAAAATATAGCGGTGACTATCATAAATAATCATTAACATTTAATGAAATGAATAAGACTAAAACACAGGCCTTTTAAACATAAACTCCATCATAATATGGAAAAGATAAATCAAATAATTCCATTTAGTTATTCACATGGATATTATACTAATCAAATAATAACATGAAATATCAATATCCAATTTCATAATTTTGGAATGGATAATGTCGGACATCATAACTCCATAGTCAAGGCCTCATGCCAAGACAACAAATAAGATTTTTTCAAGGCCATGTGCCAAGACACTAGTTTGTCTCATGAGACCTGATGATTCATCAAGGAGCTATAGAAGGCTCATCTCATCACATACTAAGTCCAATGCATTCCTCATACTAAAAGCATGAAAAATAATCTTAACATTCATATTAAAACTAGCATAATAAATGTCAATATTTTAACCACAAACCATTATTGGTAAAAAATAGCACATCCATAGTCAAACATAAATAGTTCAATACAATATAGAAGATTGTATTATAATAAATTAACCTCAATTTATAATAATTAAATATATTTACATAGATTAAAATAATCATCAAAACTACTTGAGATAAATATCACCCTTTTTCTTGAAAACGATTAAAAGTCTCACTATTTATCAAGAATCCATTTAAAATGCATTTTTCAATCAATGTTTCCCATACCAATTTGAAACTTATAAAAGGAGTTTTAATTTTAAAACACTAATGTCCATATAAATAAATCCATAAACCAATTTTAAAAATATGGACATTAATGTGAAATATTTAGAAGAATATATATTTAAAACATTTAAAATGATATTTTATTTAGAGTTCCTAACAAAATGAGGGAAGCTTGAATACAAATATTTGAGGTAATAAAAACTTTATTATAACATGAGTATAAATGGATTCATGATATACTATGTCAAATTACTATATATACACCTTATAAAAGTGAATTGGTGCATAAAAACAATGAAGTCTCAATTGAATGTAAGTTGAGATGAAATCCTGTATAAAGATAGTATCCTTCGGTTATGGATAAATAAATGAAATAATTTTGTTTGAAAAATATAAATACACTCAATATGATTGGATATTCAGTGTCAATCAATCATATGAAATTCACACATACTCTTGTAAAAACGACACAAATGACTTGGATGTTTAACTGAATGAATAGAAATTGTGTTAAAATAACTCTTATGAAGTTCATATCGATGACATGGGAATTTATAAATGGATTGTGTATGTATATAAAAAGTATATCCAAAAAAAGGGGAGTTTAAATTACTACATAAGTAAATAAATAGTGATTTCACACATAATCTTGGAGGAAAATAATCAATGATGTTTGTGTAAAACCGAATGAGTAAAAATTGAAATTTGAAATTCCCTTACTGATTTGGTAACATATGAAACATACAACCCATGAAATAAGGATAATAAAATGATGATGTAAATAACCAGAAATTATACTATATTACATAAAGAATATAATCATGGGCAGTACATAAACCACACAAAAGTTAATAGTGTCTACTATAGCGTGAATCTCACGGGAATATAAGTGAGATGGAAACCCCTTAACTTGTAATTTTCCTTAATATTGGTTAGGTTAACCTCTTTTTTAATGGTGAAATAATTTTTATTAAATTTTAAAAGAAAAAAATAATTAAATATGATATCATATATGATCTTCTAATATTGATTTGTTATTGATATTTCAATAGTATCATAGTGTTGGTTGCTAAATGATTTGTTTTCCTTTATATGTTTGTTACTTAATTCATGTTTGTTATGTATAGGATGTATTTGATTCATATTAAAAATGATTTTATGTTCTTAAAAATTTTCTTAAAATCATCAAATGAAAATTATTCTTCAATGGTTATGATGAGGAATGAATCTAATCTCGTTTTTGGAGACGGTAATTTGTACGTACGCAGTAAATACAATATCATTCAATTGATGGTAAAATAGTATTTAATCGGATGGTATATCATATATAAAAAATAATTAACATGATTTATTTATTATTTACATCAATTTTAATCATTATTATACCCATCCAAATAATGAAGTGTTGAATAACAAAGTACACCACGACGTGGAGACGGTAAGCCATACGTACGCACGTATGGTGACATTGTCATTCGTATGATGGATATAATAATTAATATGGATGTACCATATTTATAATAACAAAATGGAATGTAGAAGGTACTGGATCTATTATTTTGGTATGGAAACAGAAAATAATTAGGAAGTGGAAGAAAAAAACATTGAAAGTGGTGGTGAAATTATTACCTTTTCTTCTGGTGCTTCCTTTTGATTTGATCAAAAGGGATCCATAGGATTGATTTATGATAAAATTAAGACCTATTGGTTTAATTTAGAGTAGTTGGGAGTATATTTGAGTATGGTTTGGCTGGGACAAATGGATTTTGAGGTGTGAAATTAAGAGAAGGGGTGGTACCCTTTTATAAGAGAGGTGAGGCTCACTTTAGGAAAAGATTAAAATATTATTTTATTATATAATCATTTTCAGTTTATAATGGATCAAAATGGATTTAGATAGAGGATAAGATGGGGATGGGTCGAACTACTGTCATCCAAATGGTTATAGATAGTTTTAGGTCAACGTATTAACCTTATCTTTTAGATTTAACACTTAGTTAATTAATTTCACTTTTACCTTGTCTTCTGGTGTTCTTAAAATATATGGTTAATAAACATACTATAAACTACCAAGAGAACCTAAAGTGGTTTATTAATGATATATCTATAATTATATAAGTCCATTGGCCGAACCTTATATTTTTAGGAATATATTATCATTTAATAATATAATATTTTAAAAAAAACACATTTATGTCAATTTTGACACCATTTAGTATTTGGTTTTTTTGAAAGTCATAACATCATTATTACTTAAAAAAATTCATTGAATAAACCCTAAAATATCATATTAATTTATAAAATTCGTGTAATTCATAAAATGTAAAAATTATCATTTATTTATATATTTATAATATCAATTATTTTAATCTTTCATTAATAAGGTAATTACTGCATCATCATTGTGTCATAAATAAATTTAATTATTTAATGTCTAAAAACTATAAATAAAATATGATGATGTATGAAATATTTTTTATCATTCTAATAAATATTTATAGTAGAATATATCTTATTTATAACCCTATATTAGAAGTGGTTTAGTTATTAAAATTTGAATTTAACACTTTTAAGTCATTGTTAAATAAAATAATAATAAATGTCTAAATCTAATCCAAGTGGACCAAATATGATCATATTTTAATCCTAAGGGTTATTTTGGTCGAAAAACACTTATTAAATAGAATTAAGACATTTTTTTGGTTAATTATACTATCATTTTTAACTTTAACTACCCTTTTTAATTTTAACTGTGGTAAATAAAATTCTAAAGATACTATTCACCAAAAATTATTTTCATCTTATTGAACCACATTTTACATATCGATGTCTAATGTGTCTCACAGATTTTTTTTAATTCAATTCATAGAAGAGGAAAAATTACGTTTTATACAAATTTTCTAATGTGCCTAGATGGTGGGTAAAAATGTTAAAAAAATCAATAAAATCTTATACATCTAATTTTTTAATTAAATGAATCCAATAAATTACATTGAAATAATATAGGTATTGTATATCTTTTTTTAATTAAAAGTAATTTAAATAAAAAAAATAATTATTTATATAAAAATACGGGTTTTAAATAATAACGTAGTGTTTTTCAGTATTCATCAAAAATTGAATGTTTTCAGAAAAATACTGAAAATTTACCCTAAAATAACTTCGATATCCAAATCCAACAATGATTTCTATTTTACCAAATTAAAAACATAGAAGTTTAATTAAAAAATTTAAAATTATTTTTCGTTGTCAAAACCAGAAAGCGGGTTTTTGAGATATAAAAACTATCTAAATATTTATATGTGTTTATGTCCAATTTAAAAGATAAATTACTTCTAGTGGCCAACATTGGATTAAATGATAAAAATATAATCTAATTATACTTTAAAACCATTAAAAATTTTAATTTAACCCTATAAATTATTTTTGTTAACAATTTTTTTCAATTAAGATTTCGTATCTTTCACTATTCATCAAAATATGAATGTTATCAAAAAAACACAAAAAAATTATCCAAACTAAATTTTTATGTCCCTCTTCTAAAGAAGAATTTAATTTAATCAAACTGAATATATAAAAATGTCAAATATTGGACTAGAAAGGGTTCTCCATTAAAATGCGTAAAAACTTCATTTTTTAAAATACTTCTTTTACCTGAAAATTTGAATTTGCCCTTATATTATGTCTATGAAACACAAAAGATGAATGTTACAATTATATAGGATATATATATAATTCAAAATGTGGTTATTACTATTCATAACCTCTTTTTAAACGGCTAGTTTGATAGTTCGTTGTGCACTTAAACTCGAGTTTGCGTATATGGAATGCTATTATATTATTCAAAGATAAACGTAACATGGAATCTTAGGGTATTACATTCTTCCCTCCTTCAAAAAATTTCATCCTACTAACTTGAAATTGTTCTTCTGAAATAAACGGTAAAAAATATGAAATACCTATATGGAAAACCCACATCTGAAATAGGGTTAATAAATTTTAGTCTTAACAAGAGGGAAAGAGAAATGAAAAATTCACCACCAAATTAGGATTTCGAATAGGATAACATTTGTGGAAAATATAATTGGAGGAAAAACATAAATATTTATAAGTATTGATTGGCGTCATCAATCACAAATAAGTGAATGGAAAATTGAGGGCCTGAATTCCATAAATCTATGATGAATAATGTAAGGTATTAGGATAACACATTTTTGGGTTTAAGATCCTTTCCCTGATGATTAAGAATTAATTTGTTAATAAAATAAGAAAAAAATACTTGATAAGTAGATTTCCATCCTTTATCTAATTTCTACCACAATCTCTTCTTTTACTCGAAACGATGAGTATTCAAGATGACTTGGTCACACCAGAAGCGCTAGAATCAACTTACAGAGAATCAAATAATCCACAAAAGATGAACTATATATTACCTCTATCTTTAGAGATTAATCAAAACCAAAATGGTTAGTACATGATCAGCTGATCCCCAAAAATTATAATCCTTTAGAAAAATAAATACTATTCATAATTTCTAAAATTAAACCAAAAATACAAAATGTTTAATAAATACCATTCAGTAATGAATTGTATTTAAAATCAGTTAACATAATCAAAACTGAGATTGAAACCCAAAACTCAGAAGAATTTGATTATGTAGTCTTCCACGTTCAATTGTATCTATAAATAACATCAACTACTCTTAAATTCACATACTTAAAAGTAATTAACCTAATCACATATTCTCTATGATAGGTTAACAGTTTCCATAAATATTCTAAATCTCTATAATACCATAATAAAAACATAGATAAAAATAAACCTTTACTCCTCAATTGAAATCTCGTAGTATTCTATTTTCCTTAGGCATATAGAGTTCCCAAAAGAGTGAACATCTTCCAAAATAACCGTTATCACATAATCACGAAATCATTTTCCTATACAAAGGATATCCATTGTATAAACATAAGATCCAAAATAAACTTATTATTAATCAATAAAATAATTTAACTAAAAAGAATTAGTCACACTAACAAGGGATATCACGTAGTCCAGTGGTAGGCGATAAATCTCAGTCGCACTTTGGTTGGGGGTTCGATTCCCATAGCTTTGTCTGACGTGATCGGTTGTCACAACGTCGGCATGTTTTCCCTTTTCAAAAACTATATAATAACATTACAAAAATGTGATAAATTACTCAAAATAACCATAAAATAATTTAACCACAAATTTTATCTCATACCTCGCATTTTCGTCGCAAAAATTAGTAACTTTTAATTACCTCAAATTCAAGGATCATATAAACCCAAATGTTTATTTATATCTATATCCATAATAGAAAATATATTTTTTCCTCAAATATCTTTATCACATAAAAACTATAGGGTTACACATACAACAAAAATTTATTCCAAAGTAATTCCATCAACAAAGAGAAATAATACTTTTAAAAGTTTCTCTATCCATTTATTTCCATATCGGTTCTTCCTTGACCAAGAGGATATCCTATAGAATAGGTAATTCACTAAGGTAATTTCTAGGTCCCCTAAATTTATGAAAAATGACTTTAAATGGATTCTTGGGATCATTTTTATTTTTTTCCATAGTACTCTTCATTTTCCATCAGCAATTATTTACATTATTTCCTTGTTTTCCAAACAAAAAGAATTTCTTTATTCCATTGAGACACTTTGCTAGGTGTCTCCTTTCACATTTCATGCATGATGGAAATTGACCTTTCTTTTCTCCATGGTCTCCACCGCTGGAGCTCTTATCCTTCACCACATTTCTCTTCTTCATTGAGTCTGGGATTTGGTTAATATAT
The DNA here is from genome assembly GCA_963277665.1 of Viscum album. Taxonomy (NCBI): domain Eukaryota; kingdom Viridiplantae; phylum Streptophyta; class Magnoliopsida; order Santalales; family Viscaceae; genus Viscum; species Viscum album. The sequence continues at coordinate 1,594,880,494 of OY728120.1, forward strand.
TTGTTTTCTATCATATTTTTGGAAAACTGATTCGACATGAACACAATATCAATTATGCCTTTCAAAATTTAATTTAGTTTCTCATTTCCAACATTTTTCCAACCTTGTACATCCTTTTCAATGTTAATATGACTTCCATGGAATCTATCCATTGAATAAAACTAGAAAGCATTGTGTGTGTACCAATAGTAAAAAAACAATTTAGAGAATAACATGACACATTTATTTCAATATACAACACCTTAGGATTAACTAAGGTTATTTATTCTCATCTTATATTAAAGTACTTGAAATCAGATTGTAATGAAAATTTGAATTATCCTAAGAATATCCCCCAGCTGTGTCATAACCAAGAGTGTAGCTAGGCCTGTTGTTGTGCACCAATTCCCATTCAAGTCTAGCTCAAAATGGTGTTTTCAGTTTTAACCCCTAGATACATCTGTGCCAGAGCCACCTCTACCAGATAGTATCTGGACAGAGATGTATTTAATGGAAAACCCATATAATATTATCATTACCAAAAATTTAGGATGTTCTTATATACTATTCCCCAAATCCTATCTTAGGGTAATGTTCTCTAATAGGAGTTTTTCTAAATCTAGTTTCCATGTTTTGAACTAATATTCCTCTAATACCAACTATAATTCCCTAACCCTAGTTATCCAGAGTCAGTGTATTATTACATAACATAGCCATGATCTCAAGAGACCATGTCTCAAAATACTGATTAGTTTTGTAGCCTTGTAAGTACTAGATACATACATAAATTTTACATTGCATCATGAAATAAATAAAACAACATTGTTCACCCTTTGAACAAACTAATATCCTTTTTCCTATCCCTTTAGGTTAAACATAATATACATCTTCACATCCTGGGAAAAGAAAACATAAGAAAGGGGTGGTCTTAGATGCTCATTAGGGACACCATTATAGCAAGAACTATTATAAATAATCGTAAACATTTAAAGAAATGTATAAGACTAAAACACATAACTTTTAAACATAAACATCAGCATAATGTGGAAAAGATAAATTGAATGATTCCATTTACTAATTCACATGGATATTCTACTCGTCGAATAATCACATGCAATATGAATATCCAATTTCATAATGATGGAATTGATAATGCTAGACATCATAACCACATAGTTAAGGACTCATGCCAAGACTTCAAATAAGATTTTGTCAAGGCCTTATACGAAGACACTAGTTTGTCTCCTGAGACCTACCGATGCATCGAGGAGCTATAGAAAGCTCCACCCATCACTTAATATGTCAAATTTATTCCTCATATAAAAATTTCAATACATAATCTAAACATTTATATTAAAACTAGCATATGAAATGTCAATATTTTAACCACAAACCATGAACGGTATAAAAATAGAACATCCACAGTCAAACATAACTCATACGATACAATATGAAAGATTTTATTATAATAAATTAACCTCAATCAAGAATAATGAAAGATATTGACATACATGAAAATAATGATCATTATTATTTGAGATTAATATCCCCCTTTTCATAAAAACATTTTAAAGTATAACTATTTATCAAGAAGTCATTTAAAATAAATTTGTGAATCAAAGTGTCCCATACCATTGTGAAAATTTTAAAGGGAATTTTAATTTTGAAACATTAATGTACATATAATTAAATCCATAATCATTTTTTAAAACATGGACATTAATGAGAATGATTTAGAAGAATAAATCTTTATAACATTAAAAATGATATTTTAGTCAAAGTTCCTAAAAAATGAGAGATGCTTGAATACAAATAATTGAGGTAATAAAAACATTATAATATCATGAGAATATAGATATTCATTATATACTATGTCAAAGTACAGTATATACACCATATAAAAGTGAATTGGAGCATAGTAACAAAGAAGTCACAATGGAATGTAAGTTGAGATGAAATCCCTTATAAAGACTGTATCCTTTGGTTAAGAATAAATAAATGAAATAATTATGTGTGAAAAATATAAATAAACTAAAAATTATTGGATATTCAGTGTAAATCAATCAGAGTACATTGACACATATTCCTGTAAAAACAACACCAATGACTTGGATGTTTAATTCAATGAATAGAAATGGAGTTAAAGTTACTCATATCAAGTAGATATTGATGACTTGAGAATTTATAAATGGAGTGATTATGTGTATAAAAATTATATCCGCCCATAGGGGAGTGGAAATTACTACATATGTAAATAAATAGTTATTTCAATCATAATCTTGGGGTAAAATAATCAATAAAGTTTCCGTAAAACCGAATGAGTGGAAATTGAAATAGTAAATTCTGTTACCGATTTGGTAAGTTATGAAACATACACCCCATGAATGAAGGATCATAAAATGATTATAGAAATACCCATAAATTAAATTATATTACACAAATAATACATTCATGGGCAGTACATACACCATAATAAAGGTAGTAGTGGAAAATATAGTATGAATCTCACTGGAATAAAAGTGAGATAAATACTCCTTACCTTGTACATTTTCGTAGTATAGGGTAGGCTAACCTCATTTATAACTGTGAACTCAATATTATTAAATTATAAAAGAACCAAATACATTAATATGATATAATATATGATATTCTAATATTTCTTTGTCAATGGTATTTCAGTAGTATCATTGTATTGGTTGTTAACTGATTCATTTTCATTTATATGTTTTGTTTTGTATGTCTTATTTGTAATGTATAGGATGTATTTTATTCATATACATAATGATATTATGTTATTAAACAATATTTTTAAATCATAAAATGAAAATTATTCTTGAATGGTTACGATAGGGAATGAATCGTATGACATTTTTTGAGACGGTATTCTGTACGTACGCACGAGCGACAATATCATTCAATTGATAGTAAAATAGTATGTAATTTAATGGTATATAATATATACAGATTCATTAAAATATTTTATTTATTATTTACATCAAATATACTCATTATTATACCCATCCAAATAATGACATGTTGAATAAAAAACTACACCACGACGTAGAGATGGTAAGCCGTACGTACGCACATATGGTGACATTGTCATTCATAGTATGGATAGAATAATGAATATGGTTGTACCATATTTATAATAAAATCACATTATGTAGAAGGTATGGAATTTATTATTTTTGTATGGAAACAACAAATAAATAATAATTGGAAGAAGACAACAACTTTGAAAGAGGTGGTGAAATTATTACCTCTTCTTTGGGGCTTCCTTTTGATTATATCAAAAGGGATCCATAGGTTGGATTTATAATCAATGTAAGGCCTCTAGGTTGAATTGAGTGTATATGGGAGGACATTAGAGCATAGTTTGGTCATCCAAAATTATTTGGAGGTGTGAAATTAATAGAAGGGGAAGTACCATTTTATAAGAGAGGTGAGGGTCACTTTAGGAAATGTTTGAAATATTATTTTATTATATAATAAATTTCAGTTTGTAATGGAAAAAATGGATTTATTTCAATTATAAGGTGGGTATAGGTCTAAATACCTTCAACTAATAGGTTTTATACAATTTTATGTCACCATATTAACCTTATCTTTTATATTTAACTCTTAGTTAATTTGTTTAACTTTTACCATGCCTTATTGTATTCTTACGTTATATGGTTAATAAAATTACTATAAATTTCCAAAAAAATCACAAGTGGTTAATTAATGATATATCTATCTTTATATAAGTCTTTTTGAAGAACATTATTTTTTTAGGAATATTATTTCATTTAATAATATAATATTTGTTTTAAAAACTCATTTATATCAATTTTGACACTATTTAGTATGTGGTTTTTGTGAAAGTCATAACAGCATGATTACTTCAATAAAAATTCATTTAATCAACCCTATGATGTCATATTAATGTGTAAAATTAGTTTAATTCATCAAAAATATTAATTTAAATTTATTTTTATATTTATATTATCAATTATTTTAATCATTCATTAATAAGGTAATTACAGCATCATCATTGTGTCATAAATATATTTAATTATATAATTTCTAAAAATTATAAATAAAATACCATGATGTAGGAAATATTTTTAGCTATCTAATGACTATTTATAATAGAATTTATCTTATGTATAACCCAATATTAAAAATATTTTAGTTATGAAAATTTCAATTTAACACTTTTAACTCTTCTTTAAATAAAATAATAATAAATGTCCTAATCTAATCCAATTGGACGAAATAGGATCATATTTTATTCCTAATTCTTATTTTAGTAGAAAAACACTTATCCAATATAATTAGGACATGTTTTAGGAAAATTATAACAACCTTTTTACCTTTAATTACCCTATATACTTTTAATCATGGTAAATAAAAGTCAAAATTTACTATTCACAAAAAATTATTTTCATCTTATTGAACGACATTTTACTTAATAATATCCACCACGTCTCTCAAATTTTTGAAATTCAATTCACATAAGCGGTAAAATTACGTTTTATGCAAATTTTCTAACATGCCTAGAAGGTGGGTAAAACGTTAAAAAATCAATAAAATTGTATACATCTAATTTTAATATAAAATGACTCTAATGAATTACATTGAACTAATATAGGTATTATGTATATATGTTGACGTAAAAATAATTTAAATAATATATATAATTATTTAAATAAGAAGTCTAGTTTTAAATAATAACACATTGTTTTTCACAATTCATCAAAAATTGAATGTTTTCAGAAAAATACAAAAAATATCACCCTAAGATAATTATGATTTTCTGAATACAAAAATGATATCTATTTTTACAAATTCAAAACATATAAGTTGAAATAATTAATTTAAAATTAATTTTTTGTTTTCAAAACCAGAAATGGGTTTTTTGAGAAGTAAATACTATCAAAAGATTGATATGTGTTTATGTCCAATTTAAAAGTGAAATTACTTCCAATTACCAAAATTGGATTAAAATATAAAAATGTAATATAATTATACTTCAAACCCATTCAAATTTATAATTTAACACTATAAATTATTTTGATTAAAAAAGTTTATTTCAATTAAAATTTAGTGTCTTTCACTATTCATCAAAATATGAAAGTTATAAAAAAACACAAAAATTTATCCAAACTAAATTTATATGTCCCTATTATAAACAAGAATTTAATTTCATCATATTAAATATATAAAAGTGTAAAATATTGGATTAGAAAGGGTCCTTAATTGAAAGGTGGAAAATTGTATTTTTTTAAAAAATACTTCTTTTATCTGAAAAATTGAATTTTCCCATATATTATTTATAAGAAACAGAAAATAGCAATATTAATATTATATGGGATTTATAAAAAAAATACAAATGTTGTTATTACTATTCATAACAGCTTTTTCAACGGCTAGTTTGATAGGTCGTGGTGCGCTTGAACTCGTTGTTGCATACATCACACAATATTTTATTATTCAAATAGATGTTTACAATGGAAACATAGGGTGTTACACCTAAAAACAATAAAAAATCTAAAACTATTTAATTAAAAAATACCCTCAAAAACATAAAACCCTTATAAATACATAAAAACTCAAAGAACATTGAAAACCCTAAAAACATTATAACCATATAAAATACCAATAAAACCTAAAAAAACTAAATTTCATTAAAAATTCCAAAAACCCCATATTCCATATACCATAGATAGTAAACTGTAAACCATAAACCCTAATACATGCAATCTAAACCCCAAACCCTACAACCTAAACCTTATTCACAACACCCATAACCCTTAACCCTATATCCTATGCCTAATACCCTATACCCTACATGATAAACCCTATACCCTAAATCCAATACCCAAACCCCTACAACCTAAACCATATATGTTACACCCTAAAACCTAAAACATACACCCTATATAAAATAAAATACACCCTAAACCCTAAACCAATCACCATAAACCCTATACCAATCACCCTTAACACTAAACCCTATACCCAAAACCCAATACTGTACACCCCTAAACCCTATACTCTACACCCTAAAACTTATAACCTACACCCTTAACCACATATCATACACCCCAAACCCTATACCCTCCACCTTAAACCCAAAACCCCACTCCCTAAACTACATGACCTACTCCCAAAACCCTAAACACTTCACCCTACACCATATATTCTAAACCAGAACCCCTACACACTATAACCTAAAACCTATATCCAAACCCAATACCCTACCCCCTAAAATCTATACCCTACACCCTATACCATATATGGTACACCCTAAACCTGAAACTATAAACTCTACACCATAAACCGAAAACCCTACAGCATAAACACAATAACCTATGACATACACCCAAAACCCTAGCTATAAACCATAAACTCTAGACCAATAACCATATACCATAGACCCTCCACCATAAACCAAATACCCTCCATCATAACCTCTATATACTACAAAATAAACCCCATACCCTACTCCCTTAATTCTTAACCCTACAACCTAATCCCTATAACATACACCCTAAGCCCTAAAACCTACACCCTGAACCATATATGATACTCCTTAAACGCTAAAACCTAAACCCTAAACCCTACAACCAAAGCCATAAACATATACCCTAAATCATACACCATATACCCTAAAACAGTAAATTCTACACCCAAAACCCAATACCCTACAGCCTAAACCCTTAACCCTAAACCTTAAACCCTATATCATCCACCCTAAACCTTAAACCCAAAACACTAAATCATGTACCCTGCACCATAAAACCTAAATCCGACACCCCAAAACCTATACTCTACACCCTAAACCATATACCATTCACCATAAACATTACACCCTGCACCCAAAACCACATACCCTACACCAAAAAATATACCCTACGCCCTATAACCTACACCCTAAATCATATACCCTACAACATAAACATTATACAATACACCCTAATCCCTAAACCATAGGCCCTAAACCATAAACACTAAAAACCATAAAACATCCCTAAAACCTTAAAAAAATTTGAAAACTCGAAAGAACCATATACTCCTAAAAGAAAAAACAAAATAAAACATTAAAACCCCCTAAAAACTATATAATTACTAAAACCCTAAAACCAATAAAAATCCCAATAAATTATAACAAACCAAAAAACCATTAAAAACATAAATGAAACTTAATCCCATGAAAATCATAAGAAAGCCGAAGAAAACCCCAAAATCAAAAAAACCATAAAAACCACTAAAAACATCCAAAATATTAAAATACTAAAAACTATTAAAAACATAGGAAACCATAAAAGACCTAAAATCCCAATAATAATAATAAAATCCTCAAAATATATCCAAACCCCAGAAAACTATTAAAACCCTTAGAAACTATAAAAACCTGTAAAAAATTAAATAATCCTAAAAATCAATACAGATTTTTTAAATCCCACAAACACCCTAAAACTGTGAAATCCCAAATAAATCCATAAAAACTATAAAAAACTACAGACACTATAAAACTAAAAACCTTTAAACGTAGAAAACTGTTTAAAACCATAAAAATATAAAATAATCTAAAAACACTAGATCCCCTAAAAACTCTAAAACCATAAAAAATCATAGAAACCCATATATACATTTAAAACCTTTGAAACCCATAAAAAACCGAAAAAAATCCCTAAAATAATAAAAAAAACTATAAACCACTAAAAAATCCTAAGAGACGCAAAAAACTCAAAAAACATTAAAAGACCCAATAAAACCACTAAAATGTCCTAAAACACCTAAACCCCTAAAACCAAAAAAAAACCATCAACAACACAAATTACCTTTATACACCTAAAACCTCCTAAAAACTAAAAACCCAAAGATCCCTAAAATGGTAAGAACTCAAAAAAAACATTAAACCCCTACAAACAGCTAAAATACTGTAATAACATTTAAAACACCTAAAACCCTAAAACCAATAAAATAATTAACCCACCTAAAAAAACCTAAAAACACCTTAAAGCAATGAAAACCCCCTAAAACCCAAAAATTCCATAAAACCATAAGACCCTAAAAATTATTAAATGCCCTAATAATCCTAAAAACTACTAAAAATCCCAAAAAACACCAGAATCCTTAAAAAACATAAAACCCATAAAGTCCATAAAAACTAAAAAAAACAAAAAAAATAAAAACCCTTCCAATATCTAAACTCCCTAAAAATAAGATTAACCTTAAAAACTAAGAAAACCCAAAAACCCCTCAAAACCCTAAAACACCTAAAAACCCTTAAACCTCTAAAAACCACTAGAAACCCTAAAAAAATTAAAAAAAAATATAGGCACATTAATAACCCTAAAAACCCAAAGCACCCCAAATAATCTATAATCCCTACAAAACGTTAAAAACCTCAAATAAAACCCCTAAAACAGATAAAAATACTAAAAACCATATATCCACTAAAATCCCTAAAATCCCAAAAAATTCTAAAAACCCTAAAGAACCTTAAACCCCCCTGAACACCCCAAAACTCTTAATACCCTAAAACACCAAAAAATTATAAAAACCAAATGAAAATAAAACCCATAAAACAAATAAAACCACAAAAAAATACCTAAAACCCTAATATCTCAAAAAACCCATAAACACCTAAAAATTCTAAAAAAATATAAACCCCTAAAAATAAAAATAAAAAACCCCTAAATACCCTAAATACTATAATACCGCCAAAATTACCGAATCACATAAAAATAGAAAAGACAATAAACCCCCAAAAATAACCGTGAAGACCGTAAAACCCCTTAAATTCCCCAAAATGACCATAAATGAATGTAAAAACCCTAAAACCCTAAAATATAATAAATTCCATAAATGTCCATAAAATACCCTAAAATCTTTTAAAACCACTAAAAACCAAAAAAATTACACTAAAAATACATAAAGGAACATAAAACCTTAAAGGTCACTAAACGCCCAAAAATCCCTTAAGGACCTGAATACAATTCAAACCACTAAAGGACACTAAAAAATATAATACCTAAAGTTCTCAAAAAACCATAAAAACCAATGAGGATCCTAAAATCTAGGAAACATATTAATATAGCCTAAAACATATAAAACATAAAACAACCTAAAAATATAAATGAAACTAAAACCCCTTAAAGCCCCCAAAATTTATCCAAAGCATTTGATACCATTAAATGGCACTTTATCTTCAAGGTTCCGAGCATGTATGGGTTTTTAGCCAAATTTATCTGTCTGATTTCTACAATCTTGGAGAGTTCCAGAATATATTTTTTGGTTAATGGGGCACCAAAACGGTTCTTTAAACGTACATGAGGGTTCAGACAGGGGGATCCCCTTTCTGGAATCATTTTTTGCACTTGCGGAAGATTTTCTGAGTCACTTTTTTATGAATGCAATGGTGGTTGTCTTCTATTGTCCTATCAAAGCTGGGAAGGAATTTTTTGTACCTTCACACCTTTTTTATGATGATGGTATTCTTCTATTTGGGTTGGCTAATATGAGAAATATATCATCTATCCGGAAAATCATTACTCATTATGAAGATGTTGCTGGACAGGCCATCAGATAAAGCAAATCATCTATTGTCTTTGGGAAAGGATGTTCCTCTATGAGGCAGAATAGAATTGTCAGACACCTTGGTCTCAAAAAAGGATCCTTGCCATTCAATTACCTTGGGGTCCCCATTTTTTGGGGAAGTCAAAGCGTTACCACATAAAAAGCATCTCTGTCAACATCATACAGTTGCTAGATAAATGGAAGGGAAAGTCCATGTCTCAAGCAGGAAGAGTATGTCTTATCAACTATGTCATCACCTTGATGTTTGTTCATGTCTTTTCCATATATATATGGCCGGTAAGTCTAATTAAATCTCTCCATTCCAAGATTTGGAACTTTTCATGGACATGATGCATTAATGAAAAGCAATTGTTAACTGTTTCATGGAAGGACTGCATTTAACCCATTGAAATTGGTGGTCTTGGAATTACGGACCTCAGGGTTTTTAATGAGGATTTTCTTGATAAATTCCCTTGGAATCACTTCACACACATGGAGGGGGAACTGGATTTTCTTAAAGAAAGGTTTACTTCCAACTTGTGCAATGGCTATACTGTATACATGCTCTTTTCTATTTTTTCCATAATTAAATCCTCATATAAGGACATTATCTCTCAGTCGGTTTGGGTTGTTTCAAAGAATTCCAATTTTAACTGTTGGATAACTCCATGGCTCGACTGTACTCTTGATGAAATCCTATAGGTACATCAAATGCCGACAAGGTCTGGACTCCCCCTTATGGCTTCTGAAATATAAGTGTCAATTCATTCTCCCTAGACACATCCTTCTTCTTTGGAGGATCTGGAGAAATCGGCTGCTTATGCATAGTCAGTTGCAAAGAGATGGATGGCATCTTGTTTCGGTCTACAGCCTCTGTCTACTGGATGATAAAAGTGTACAACACCTCTTTGTTGATTGAAACCTTGTGCATAGATTATGGAATCACATACAAGATGTCTTTGGTCTCTGTTTTCCTTCTAGAATTTTTTTCCAAAGGATGATTTTTATTACAGAAGACAATTGCAGTAAGAAAATTAATAACTTTCTTCTTGCTGCATCAGCAGTAACTGTTGACTTATTATGGGATGTGAGGAATTCTTCTATGTTTAGGAATAAATCATGTTCCATACATGAGGGTATTATCTCCATGCATAGTGTCGTTCAAATGGTTGGGTGTATCCAAGAAGGTACTATGAATAACTGCTTTAATGATCTTGTCACCCTCTTCCCTCTTGGTGTTTCTGGAAGGGATAAAAAACCAATGTTGGTGATGTTCATCCGATGGATCCCGCCAATCCTGTCATGGATCAAAGTTAATGTTGATGGTGCGACAGTAGGTTCACTAGGCCATTCGGGTTGTGGTGGTGTTTTCCGCACCTGTCGAGGCTCTATCAAGGGCATTTTTTTCATTTCATTGGGAATGGTTGCACCTATGAGGCAGAGCTCTGGGCTATCATTAAGGGTATATGTTTCGTAAACCAATTTGGGTGGATGCATCTCTGGATCAAATCTGACTCGATGCTTGCAGTGGAGGCTCTTCATCAAAATTCCAGAAAGGTTCCATGGTATCTTCAACCCCAATGGGTTGAATGTCTTAGCATATCCAAGAATCTGACTCTCAGGATCACTCATGCATACAGGGAAGTTAATATGGTATCTGATGTTCTTTCCAAAATTCTTATTGAAGAATGCTTCTTGCGGTGGTCTTTAATTTATCCTTCTTTTTGTGTGTCTCATGTTGACTCTGACATGAAGGGTACAACACGTACTCGAATGTATAAGTCCCCCCTGTAATGCCTTGTACTTTCCCATTATTTATAATTTGAGGCACCAAGCTCCCTGCTTGGTCTGTTCCTTCTTTGCCCTAAAACCCCAAAAAAACATAACATGACCCTAAATAACCCTGAAAATCACAAAACCCCTAAAAAGTTAAAAATCTAAAAACTCAATAAAAACCCCTAAACACCCCTAAAACCGTAAAACCCCTGAAAACTGACAGTCCCCTTAAAAACTCAAAAACCATTGAAACAAAAAAAACATAAAACCCTTAAAATCCTTAAAAATAAGAAACCATATAATTCACAATACCCCTAGAAGCCCTAAAATCCCCTAAAGGCCCAAAAAATACTAAAAAATATTAAAAACCAATAATATCCCAAAAAATCCTTAAAAATTCATAAAAAAATATAATTTTGATAAATAAAAAACTGACTAAAACACCTATGAACAAAAAAATACCCTTAAAACAGAGAAAACATTAGAACAATAAAACCTCCTAAAAACCCTTAAAAATAAATATCCCTTAAAAAAATAAAAATCCTTAAAAATCATTAAAGCACTCTAATACACTAAAATAACTAAAACAATATACACCACCTAAGAACCCTAAAATCCACAAAACCCTAAAAATACCTCAACTTTAAGAAAAACCAAAAATCCTTTAAACCCCAGGACACCACTTAAAACCATAAAAATCCCCAAAAAAACCTTAAATACCCTAACAAATCTATAAAAACCCCTGAAACACTAAAAAACCCAAAACCATTAAAACACTAAAAATAAAAAATCCAAAAAACCAAAAACCACTAACACCACTAACACCCCTAATATTCATAAAATCTAAAAACCCCTAAAAACCCAAAAGATCACATAAAACCATTAAACACTATCAAAACCCCAAAAACCTAAAAAATCTAAAACCCTTAAAAAACTAAAAACACATAGAACCCTTAAAATCAAGAAAAACGCATAAAAACCCAAAAACCCCTTGAAAACCACTAAAGTCCCAAAAACGCTTAAACTCCTATGATAATTTAAAAATACAAAAACCCTAAAAACACTAAAAATATATAAACTCACTAAAAACCATAAACCCTAAACACCAATAAAAACCATAAAGACTCTTAATAACCCTATAAAACCCTACAAAGGATAGAAACCCTTAAACACCCAAAAAACATAAAAACCCCTAAAACCCTAAAAACCCTAAAAACCCCATAGAAACCCTGAAACCCCTAAAACAAAAAAATACTTTAACAAATCAAAAACATAAAAGACCTAAAAAACACTAAAACCCTCAAATTCATTAAAAACACTTAAAACCCTGAAAACCCCCAAAAACCCAAAAACCCAAAAAAGAACCTAAAATCCCCAAAAATAACAAACAGACTTAAATAAAATTAAAACCCCTAAAATAGTCCTAAAAATATATAATCACTAAAATTCCTAAAACCCTAAAGAAACATAAAACCTTAAAAACAACTAAAACCCCAAAACCACTAAAACCCCCTAAAAATCAAAAAACCCTGTAACAACCCAATATTTTATGATAAGTATTCATTTTAATTTATTTGATGTCATGTGTTTTATGCTACAACAAGATTATCTTGTGCTATACACAACATTGTATTAGCTTGCAGTATACACAACACTATTCTTAGATTGTGTTACACACAATTTCAAGTTCGTTTGATAATAGTCATTCTACGCAACATTGAGTGTATATATATATGTGTATTCAATATATAAATGAAATATGGTTTGATTCTGTTATATTAAACAACAAAGGAGTCTTTCACAACACGCAACCCTAACTTGGCTTTAATTACACGCAATCGCGACCTTCCTCGATAGCGTGTGTTGTACGCAATACCGGGTTTTACTAAACAACGGTATATTATTATAATATTATTATGAACTAGCTGTTATGAATATTATTAACTAAAATTTGAATTTTATAACATTATTATTCATCTTACACATTTTCTAGAACATGGTATAAGAACAAAATAAATTTTTCGGGTAAAATAAGTATTTTTCAAAAAATGCAGTTTTACCGCCTTTTGATGGCGCACCCAATTTAAATCTAGTTGTTGACATGTTTATAAGTTAAATTTGACAAAATAAAATTTTTCTTTTGAATCAGGATATAAAAATTTACATTGGATAAAGTTTTGATATTTTTCTGATAACTTTCATATTTTAATGAATAGTAAAAATACACTATATTTTAATTAAAAAAAAACTTTTTTCATCGTAATAACTTATGCGGTTAAATTATAATATTGAATGGTTTTAAAGCATAAATAGAATATATTTTTACCATTTAATATAATTTATGTAATTATCATTGATTTTACATTGAATTCGTAGGTTAAATCAATTCAATCTTTTGCAATGTTTTAATCAAAAACCCGTTTTCATTCGACAACGGGATTAATTTTAATTTAATTTCTGCAACTTCTGTGTATTGAATTTGAAAAAATTGATTCAATATTTGGAATCAGTGGGTCCAAATTATGTTAATAGGCTACTTTTTATTTTTGGGAATTATGAATAGTAACTACGGTAAATTTTATTTACCATAGTTAAAGGTAAATCATGTAATTAAGGGTAAATATAATATTATAAAATTACCCTAACACACGAAAAAATTCTATTGGATGGCTGAAAGTGTACCCATATAACCTAAGGGTCATATTATATTCATTTTATGGACTTTTGACCATGAAAATAATTTAATTATTGTTAAAACCAAAGAAAGTGACAACAAGTCACTCTCTTAAATCTTATAAGTATAATAATTTTAATTTAGTGATAAACATCATAAAACATCAAAAATGAATAGTATCCAGAAAGCTAATAAAATTATATACATAATAATAATTTATTTAGAATTTTTAGGGATTAAATAATTGTCATTAATGGTGATACATTAATGATGCAGAAATTATTTATTAAGTGAAAAATCAGTAATATAGTTTTTATTGAAATAATAATACCCATTACAAGGCCCAAAAACCTGAAAAAAACTTATTTTTAGTGTATATATACACCTTAATCATCCAATTACCTAATATATAACCGTTTGGAGTCTTGTAAAAGTGATTATGACACTTATATTATTTTATTTTAAATGATGCCAAAGTTTTCACCTTCATAATTTAATAAATATAACAATTTAAATATTGTGATTTTAAGATGATAAATTAGAGTAAAAGTATTATTTTGAACTTTAATAGATTTATATTAATCATAGGATTTTATTTTTAATTTTTATGCTACAAATAAGTATATTAAATAATTATACAAAAATGTTCTAGTAATTATTTTATTAAGAGATAAACCAAACAAATGGTTTTAAAAATAATAAAATAAATATTATATTAACTATTTAATGTTCTCCAATAATTTTATAGATACATATGAACTTTTATATATCTATTAAATCTTTTAGTTCGAACATATCTTCTGTATATATTTTATTTAAATTCAAATAAATGAATAGTGTAAAAATTGACACTATTGTTATTTTATAAAAATAACATATGATAAAATTGTTTAAAAATCACAAAAATATATAAAAATTATAAATTTAAATTCATATGGTCTAAAATGTTATAAAGTATCCAATTATGGAAAATTAACAACAAATAAGTAATTATTTGTTATAATTTAAATTTTAGAATATTATTACCACAAATAAAATTAAATTGATTAAGTAAGGATAAATCAAGTTGATAATGTTTAAAATAATATCCTAACATGTCTAAATTTTATTGTTTGATAAGATTACAACCCTATCTTGTCTAATATTCCAATATGAGTCATTTTTTGAGGTTTTTAATTGGGGTTAGATTTATTATAAATTAATATTTTTAATATTTCCAAAGGTGCCCCTCCCCTTCATTATATAAGGGCACCTCCTCCCTCTCTTACCCACACCAATTTGAGCCTTAAAGATCTTCCAAAACCTGCCAAATTCTATTCTCCACTTACCTAGAAACATCCTAGAGGTCTTGGTCTTCTTCAAAGACCAATTGTAGTGCCCTAAGAGGAGGTCTCAAAGAGGCGCTTCAAAGAAGAGGTAATGTTCGTTACCGATTCATTCAACTTTATTTCCTATTCCACTTATTCTTCTTTAGTTTTTTCATTATGAAGTAATAACATAATTATCACTAATATACTGATATGTTATTATAAGTAGTAAACAACCCTATTTCACCATTTATCCATCCTACGGAAAATGAAATCACCGCGCGTGCGTACGTACGGAATGCCGTCTCCACGCTGTGGTGTAATCTATTTTCCACCACCACATTACTTGGATGGGTATAATGGTGTAAATAATGACTATAAATGATTATTTTAAAGTGATATTTATTCTTAAATATTATACATATACTTCAATACAATTCCATGATCATGGGAATGATATCATCGCTCGTGCGTACGTACGGACTACCGTCTCCACGACGCGATGAGATTCATTCTCAATGATTAACCATTCATGAATGATTATAAAATATATATAATAAGTAATCATGAAATATATGACATAATAATGATACTGGATTTATGTATATATATATGTATTTAATCTACTTAATTCAATTCAATTCAATAAGGAAACAAAAACAGCGTTCATGCGTACGTACGACCTACCATCTCCATGAATGGTGTATTTCTTTCCATTTATCGATCTATTATATATATTTATATTCTGAATATATATTATATATAAATAATGTTTTAAATTCTGTATTTAAGTAACCATGATCTAAGTAATCATATGAATAATTACAAGTTAAAACACGAACGACAAATGAAACGATTTTACCCAAAACGCTACTTTAACATTAATTTACAAAAGAATGGGTAATATAAAGTCATAAGTGAACCATATATGATATCATAACAATGAATATGATTCTGTAATAAGTCAATGAAATTATTTAAATAATTATAAAGGAGGTTCGGATCCATACGAAGCATATCGGACCTACGGTAAGGGATAATTGTGCAAATCTCATTTTTATCCGAGATTGCTTATTCGTAAGTATTTACTGGGGTTATTACTATCATCCATGTCCATGTTTTATAAAAGTTTATTCATGTATTTTTAAATTCCATTTTACCCATTTGACTTTTACCCCATGGTATGGAAGTAATCTTTCTTTTATTTACCCTACAAGGTACTTTTTGACTTTTCCGACAAAAGTACGAGAAGAATGTTTTTTTAACGTATACAGCATGAAAGGATTTTTTACGGTTTTATAAAGCCTTCTTTTAATGAAGATTCCTCCAAAATATTTCATGACTATTTTCAACAAAATCTCTTTCTTTTAAAATTTCATGTAGTTTTGTGAAAAGAAAATGATTTTCAAGAAGAAAGGATATTTTCCTCAAGAATTCATTTCAAGTGATTTATCAAAACCATTTTCCATCTAAGATGAAATTATTTCATATGTGTATGTTTCAAGTATAAAGTCTCTATGATTTACATGGTTTTACTTTTATTATTATGAAATGGTATCCATTTCTTTTATATGGATTATGTGATGATGGGATGAAGTTTATGAAACCCATTTTATTCGTTGGGTTATTATGAATGATGTATTTTTATTTTGTGGCACAAGTAATAATGATTTCATTATTAGATGGGTGGGACCTATATCTCCCTCCAATGCATTTTGTAGAGATTTATATCTCATGAGATAGACATGGCTGGAACGGTAAGTTAATCCGGTTCAGTGTTACAGGACTGAAATGAGGAGTGAACTCGATTCAGAAAGGGACTTTGTCCACTAAGATGGTCAGGGAAGTAATGCCTTGGCTACTATGGAAATCATTACATGTGCTTAATAGATTCAACAATTACATGCTTTATTCCTATTCTATTTTATCATTATTGATGATTCATTATGATCTATGCCTTACGTACTTCCATGTTTTATGTCATTGCTCAATATTTTGATGTTTAAATATTATGTTCATGTTTTTAAGTTCAAATGTATATGGTTTGTTTTATTTTCTCCATGCTTACCCTTACTGAGCATTTGAGCTCACCCTTTTTATGTTTTCTTTTCCCCCAGGATTAAAAGAAATGTTTTAGGTAAGGAAACAAAAAGGGGAGGATCGTTATGGGAGATGTTGAAGATCTTTCAACATGATTAGAAGTTTATATTCCAAGTTTCCAAAGACACTAAACTATTACAGTCCTTGTGTGTCTATTTTTGTTATGTATTAGATATTCCGCAAAAGTAATGTAATGTCCATGAACGTCATGCTTCGGGTCTCTACAGTTGGTATTAGAGGGAGGTTTAGTCAACCTTTGGAAACTAGGATGTGAAAACGTTAGTGAGATCCCTAGAGATATTTCTAAGGTATGTCTAGGGATACCCCTAAGAATAAGTATACTTATAGGATATAGTCCTAGAACTACGATAACAATAATAGAATTTAACCTAAGATGTTAGATATTGAGGGTCCTCCCCCTTTACTATGTTGTTTTCCCAAGCATGATTTTTTCCTCTCACACTATTCTTTTTGGGTTTTATAAAATGGATGGAAACAGGAAGATTCACGATAATGGAGGATATAACATACAATGGAATGATATTCTTAATGAGCAACCAAATGAAACGGGATTTGGAAGTCCAAACATCGTTATTATGCCTAATCAGCAATCTCATAATATGATCAATAATCTCAACTTTGGTAAGTTTCCTGACTCAGATAATAAGAGAAAGATGGAGTTTCATGATGATCATAGATGAAAGAAAGTTCAATTTCCCTCATGTAAATCATGTGGGAAGAGGCATTAGGGAGATTGTTTCAAAGGAACTGGAAGATGCTTTGGGTGTGGAAAAGAAGGACACAAAGCCAGTAAGTGCAAAGAAAAAGGTTTAGTTAACACCATGGACAAGGATAATGGTATTTCTACGACATCAACAATGATTAGATGTTTTAAATGTGGAATGTATGGGCATTATGCAAACCAATTACCTAAGGGAAAATCTCATGAAGAGAATCAGCATGGTCATACGGGTAGTATTTATGTGGATGATGATGAAGAGACTACAAATAAAATATGAGATGAAATAAATGATGAAGCTCAGCTAGTGGTTTAAGAAGTTAGTGGAATGATTATATGTTTATAAAGAATAATGTATGGTACTATGGAATAAAGAATCATCTAAGGATTGATACACTATTGTTTTTCCTAAAGTATATGAAAGTATATGTTTAATGGTACCGGTAACCATGGAAAGTTATTCAGATACTTTTGGAAAGTAGTTGATATGCGCATAATGAAGGGATAAGAAGATAATGAGATTTTTGATTGTATTCATGAGCTCATGACTTATATAAGGACTAAGTGATATTATGGTTTGATTATATAGATTTTTTGGGATTTTGGTATGTGGAAAGAGTTACCTTTTGACAGTATTCCTGTTTTCGCTAAGGTTCCATGGTAATTTATGTTTCAAGAGAATATATGACTAAGGTATTCATGTGTTTGGAATGCAACCAATAAGATATATCTTATGATATATGTGGGATAAATGCTTGTATTCACATTCTTGGTAGATAACCTTTCTAGTAATTGTTTTCTTTATACTATGATCTTGGACCGAAGTATTTTAGATAAGCCTAAAGATTGGAATGGATTATGTTGGACATAAGTTAGTATTGTTTAAGGATATAACTTTTTTTCGATATTATTGATGGGATGTTATAGTAATGTATTTTTAGAAAAATGAAAACCTGCAGGACGGGCGACAACCCATCACGTCGGACAAGGCTGTGGAAATCGAACCCACAACCGAAGTGTGACAGGCCTTTATCGCCTACCACTAGCCTACAGGAAGTCCCTGGTTAGTAGAAACTAGTTTAATTTTATTAAGTGGTATGATATAGGAAGTATAAGTTCATTTTTGGAACCATATACGATTAATCTAACCATAAGATGGACTTATAACTTTTGCTAACCTTTTGTTTGAAACAGATGGAATGACCCATCATTCTATCACATGATCTGCTAACACTTCACGAATAACAAATTCAACTTAATTTCTATAAGAGATGAAGTGGAAATTGTTCAAAGAACGAACAACAGTGAGATTGTACCAAAATCAAGCAAGTATTTCTTCTAATTCAAATTCTTCAACTTTTGGGAAATGATCTTGAAAACCAAAAATATTTTCCTAGTGCCCTTATATCCGATGAATCATATGGTACCTTATATCATCACAAATATATGGCTTTGTGATTGTTGGATTTTTCATAGCCATGTTCTCTACCACTCTCCATCAGAACATGATGGTTAGATTTCTCTTCCATATCCATATTTTCACCTATGTTCTCCTACGTGGAAACCCGGTGATTAATTAATTTGGGTAACCGTTACGTTTCATACTTTATTTTTTAAAGTTAAGTTTTGGTATTTCATTTTAAGATGTGGGTTTTAATTAAATAATCTTTCAAGTAGAAAACCATGCATAACCCTGACGAATTTCGAGGGAGAAATTCATTTTAAGGGGGGTAAAATGTAACAACCTGATATTTTATGATAAGAATTCATTTTAATTTATTTGATGTCACATGTTTTATGCTACAACAAGATTATCTTGTGCTATACACAACACCGTATTAGCTTGCAGTATACACAACACTATTCTTAGATTGTGTTACACACAATATCAAGTTCGTTTGATAATAGTCATTCTACGCAACATTGAGTGTATATATATATATATATATATATTCAATGTATAAATTAAATATGGTTGTATTCTGTTATATTAAACAACAAATCAGTCTTGCACAACATGCAACCCTAACTTGGCTTTCATTACACGCAATCGCGACCTTCCTCGATATCGTGTGTTGTACGCAATACCGGGTTTTACTAAACAACGGTATATTATTATAATATTATTATGAACTAGCTTTTATGAATAGTATTAACTAAATTTTGAATTTTATAACATTATTATTCATCTTACACATTTTCTAGAACATGGTATAAGAACAAAATAAATTATTCGGGTAAAATAAGTATTTTTCAAAAAATGCAGTTTTGCCACCTTTTGATGGCGCACCCACTTTAAATCTAGTTGTTGACATGTTTATAAGTTCAATTTGAAAAAATAAAATTCTTCTTTTGAATCATGATATAAAAATTTACATTGGATAAAGTTTTGATATTTTTCTGATAACTTTCATATTTTAATGAATAGTAAAAACACACTATATTTTAATTAAAAACAAATTTTTTCATCGTAATAACTTATGTGGTTAAATTATAATATTTAATTGTTTTAAATTATAAATAGAATATATTTTTACCATTTAATATAATTTATGTCATTAGAATTGATTTCACATTGAATTCGTAGGTTAAATCAATTCAATCTTTTGCAATGTTTTAATCAAAAACCCGTTTTCATTCGACAACGGGATTAATTTTAATTTAATTTCTGCAACTTCTGTGTATTGAATTTGAAAAAATTGATTCCATATTTTTAATCAGTGGTTCCAAATTATGTTAATAGGCTACTTTTTATTTTTGGGAATTATGAATAGTAACTACGGTAAATTTTATTTACCATAGTTAAAGGTAAATCAGGTAAATAAGGGTAAATATAATATTATAAAATTACCCTAACACATGAAAAAATTATATTGTATGGATGCAAGTGTACCCATATCACCTAAGGGTCGGATTAAATTCATTTTATGGACTTTTGACCATGAAAATAATTTAATTATTATTAAAACCAAAGAAAGTGACAACAAGTCACTCTCTTAAATCTTATAAGTATAATAATTTTAATTTAGTGATAAACATCATAAAACTTAGAACATGAATAGTATCCAGGAAGCTAATAAAATTTTCTACATCATGATAATTTATTTAGAATTTTTAGGGATTAAATAATTTTCATTAATGGTGATACATTAATGATGCAGAAATTATTTATTAAGTGAAAAATAAGTAATATAGTTTTTATTGAAATAATAATACCCATTAAAAGTCCCAAAAACCTGACAAAAACTTATTTTTAGTGTATATATACACCTTAATCATCCAATGACCAAATATATAACCGTTTGGAGTCTTGTAAAAGTGATTATGAAACTTATATTATTTTATTTTAAATGATGTCAAAGTTGTCACCTTCATAATTTAATAAATATAACAATTTAAATATTGTGATTTTAAGATGATAAATTCGAGTAAAAGTATTATTTTTAAATTTAATAGATTTATCTTCATAATAGGATTTTATTTTTAATTTTTATGCAACAAATATGTATATGAAATAATTATACAAAAATGTTGTAGTAATTATTTTATTAAGAGATAAACCAAATAAATGGTTTAAAAATAATAAAATAAATATTATATGAACTATTTAATGTTCTCCACTAATTTTATAGATACATATTACCTTTTATGAATCTATTAAATATTTTATTTTGAGCATATATTCTGTATATATTTTATTTAAATTCAAATAAATGAATAGTGTCAAAATTGACACTATTTTTATTTTATAAAAATAACATATGATAAAATTGTTTAAAAATCACAAAAATATATAAAAATTATAAATTTATATTTTTATGGTCTAAAATGTTATAAAGTATACAATTATGTACAATTCAAAACAAATAAGTAATTATTTGTTATAATTTAAAATTTAGAATATTATTACCACAAATAAAATTAAATTGATTAAGGATAAATCAAGTTGATAATGTTTAAAATAATTTCCTAACATGTCTAAATTTTATTGGTTGATAATATTACAACCCTATCTCATCTAATATTCGAATATGAGTCATTTTTGGTGGTTTTTAAGTGGGTTTAGATTTATTATAAATTAATATTTTTAAGATTTCCAAAGGTTCCCCTCCCCTCCCTTATAAAAGGGAACCTCCTCCCTCTCTTCCCCACACCAATTTGAGCCTTCAAGCTCGGCCAAACCCTGAAAAATTATCTTCTCCACTTCCCTAGAAACATACTAGAGGTCCTGTTCTTCTTCAATGACCAATTGTAGTACCCTAAGAGGAGGTCTCAAAGAGGGGCTTCAAAGAAGAGGTAATGTTCGTTACCGATTCATTCAACTTTATTTCTTCTTCCACTTCTTATTCTTTAGTTATTTCATTATGAATTAATAACATCACTATCACTCATATAATGATATTTTATTATATGTAGGAAACAACCCTATTTCACCATTTATCCATCCTACGGAAAACAATATCACCGCACGTGCGTACTTACGGAATACCCTCTCCACGCTGTGGTGTAATCTATTTTCCACCACCACCATACATGGATGGGTATAATGGTGTAAATAGTGACTATACATGATTATTGTAAAGTGATATTTATTCTTAAATATTATAAATATACTTCAATACAATTCCATGATCATGGGAATGATATCATCGCTCGTGCGTACGTACGGACTGCCGTCTCCACGACGCGATGAGATTCATTCTCAATGATTAAACATTCATGAATGATTATAAAATATATATAATAAGTAATCATGAAATATATGACATAATAATGATATTGGATTTATGTATATATATATGTATGTAATCTACTTAATTCCATTCAATTCAATAAGGAAACGAAAACAGCATTCATGCGTACGTAGGACCTACCGTCTCCATGAATGGTGTATTTCTTTCCATTTATCGGTCTATTATATATATGTATATTCTGAATATATATTATATATAAATCATGTTTTACATTCTGGATGTAAGTAACCATGATCTATGTAATCATATGAATAATTACAAGTTAAAACACGAACGACAAATGAAATGATTTTACCCAAAACGCTACTTTAACATTAATTTACAAAAGAATGGGTAATATAAAGTCATAAGTGAACCATCTATGATATCATAACAATGAATATGATTCTATAATAAGTCAATGACATTATTTAAATAATTATACAGGAGGTTAGGATCCATACGAATCATATCGGACCTAAGGTAAGGGATAATTGTGCAAATCTCATTTTTATCCGAGATTGCTTATTCGTAAGTATTTACTAGGGTTATTTCTACCATCCATGTCCATGTTTTATAAAAGTGTATTCATGTATGTTTAAAGTCCATTTTACCCATTTTACTTTTACCCCATGGTATGGAAGTAATCTTTCTTTTATTTACCCTACAAGGTACTTTTTGACTTTTCCAACAAAAGTATGAGAAGAATGTTTTTTTAACGTATAAAGCATGAAAGGATTTTTTACAGTTTTATAAAGCCTTATTTTCATGAAGCTTCCTCCAAAATATTTCATGACTATTTTCAAAAAAATCTCTTTCTTTTAAAATTTCATGATGTTTTGTGAAAAGAAAATGATTTTCAAGAAGAAAGGATATTTTCCTCAAGAATTCATTTCAAGTGCTTTATCAAAACCATTTTCCATCTAAGATGAAATTATTTCATATGTGTATGTTTCAAGTATAAAGTCTCTATTATTTACATGGTTTCACTTTTATTATTATGAAATGATATCCATTTCTTTTATATGGACTATGTGATGATGGGATGAAGTTTATGAAACCCATTTTATTCGTTGGGTTATTATGAATGATGTATGTTTATTTTGTGGCACAAGTAAGAATGATTTCATTATTAGATGGGTGGGACCTATATCTCCCTCCAATTAATTGGGTAATGATTTATATCTCATGAGATATACATGGCTGTAACGGTAAGTTAATACGGTTCAGTGTTATAGGACTGAAACGAGGAGTGAACTCGATTCAGAAAGGGACTTTGTCCACTGAGATGGTCATGGAAGTAATGTCTTGGCTACTATGGAAATCATTACATGTGATTAATGGATGCCACAATTACATGCCTTATTCCTATTCTATTTTATCATGATTGATGATCCATTATGATCTATTCCTTACGTACTGCCATGTTTTATGTCATTGCTCAAGATTTTTATGTTTAAATATTATATTCATGTTTTTAAGTTCAAATGTATATGGTTTGTTTTATTTTCTCCATGCTTACCCTTACTGAGCATTTGAGCTCACCCTTTTTATGTTTTCTTTTCCCCCAGGATTAAAATAAATGTTTTAGGTAAGGAAACAAAAAGGGAAGGATCGTTATGGGAGATGTTGAAGATCTTTCAACATGATTAGAAGTTTATATTCCATGTTTCCAAAGACACTAAACTATTACAGTCCTTGTGTGTATATTTTTTTTATGTATTAGATATTCTGCAAAAGTAATGTAATATCCATGAACGTCATGCTTCGGGTCTCTAGAAACCCTACAAACCCTAAAAATCTAAAAAATCCACAAAATCCCTAAAAATCAATAAAAAACCCTAAAAACCCAATAACCCCAAAAGACTCAAAATAAACCATAAAAACGTTAAAACCCATAAAAACCATTAAAACCCTAAAACCCATTTAAAACTCCAAAAACCACCAAAAAACTCAATACAATATAAACCCAAAAAAAATAAAAAACCATAGTAACTCCTAAAACCATAATAACCCTTAGGAACTCTAAAAACATTAAAAAAATAAATAATAACCTAAAAACTCTAAAAAACATAGAATCCATAAAAACAATTTAAACCATAAAACCCCTAAAACCATAAAAACCAAAAAAATCCCCTAAAAACCAAATGGGCCCATATTTGAAATAAAAAATCCATAAAAACACTATTCTGTACAACTGATTATGAAATTTTCACTTTGACAAAAAAAAATTTGTTTAACCATAAATGTGTCTCTATGATAGAAGATGTAGCATATCAGATTTCCATGTTACACCAATAATTATAACATATTGAGGGATAGATATTCCTTATAAATGTTTCCCAGTGTGATGTAATAGTAGTGAGAACCTCTATCCAGAGTTGTCCATGGATTCCTAAAATTAATAATAAAAAGGTAAAAATTCCTTAAATTTCATTATTGAATGTATTTTGTGAAGTTTTAGAATATGAAAACACCCAACTATGGTGTATACACCATATCATGGGGGTATAATTTTATTTTAAGGCTTAAATTTGATTGTTTATGGGATGTAAACAGACATTTAGATCATATGTTATGACCATTTGAAGTTGGATTTCATTTTACCTTGAATGAAAATTGATAATGTATAAGTTCCTACATTTAAATGTTATCCAACTATTTATATATTCCATATGTTCATAGGTTCCATCAGTTCATGGATTCCATTAGTTTATGTATTTAATTTTTTAAAGGATTCCATTAGTTTTTATATCTTCACCTTACTCTGCTGATTCTCCATTTTTGTTTTTTTCCTAAAGTGGTGGATTTTTGGTTCCCAAAAAGTTGAGTCATTTTCAATCTAAGGCATCATTTTATGAACCCTGCATAGAAAATTAATTAATTTTTGAAGCTATTAATCATCCATCAATTTGTGATACTACTATGCAGAACTCCTATGAGATCTCTATCCTTCATAATGCAATATGATTCCACCCTCCATCATGATGCTCTATGCGGCCTCCAATTGCCTGAAAAAAAAACTTTTTCAAGAAAGAAGTTATTCAACCCATCTTATAAATATTGATACACACATCTGGAGTATGGAAGAGTATAATGTAGTTAAAAAAATGGAAGGTAGATGGAGGACCCACTGAGACTCAGACTGGATCCACTCTCCTAGACCCACTCAGGTAAAATTTTTAATTTTCAAACTAGGTAGGTCCTTTGTGTTTTAATCTTGTAAAAGTTCATCTATAAGAAAATACGTCCATAATGTAATAAATTCACTTAGAATATTATATGATATGTGAAACGTTGGTCAATTTTAGTATGATTTTTCATTTTATGCCCTCCCACATAGAAAAAAACACTTTGCGAAGTCTTATGTGGCCAGTACTATGCGATCAATGCTACGCAGAAGTACTATGTAGACTTACTATGTGAATGCCCCTATACAAACAACCCAATAAACCCATTAACAAAAAAAATTCACACATGTTGTGCCATACCATAGGGGACTCTTCCTTATTTTATTTTTTGTTTAGGATTGGTATCAGGCCTCTCACTCTGTCCATTAACTGTAATCATTGACCCCCATGAAAAGTGAAAGTCACACAACAAACATATCGGGTCAGGTCAAGTATGATTTGGGTTATTCCTTATATATCCCTTACATACACGCTAGAAATTTTCATGAGTGAAGAAACTCATATACAATCCCAATAATTAATTTAGTCTCCACACTTCACATTGATCATTTATCATGCCACAATATGAGAATATAATCTTGTATTCCCCAATGTCCATGACTCAATATACTCCTCAAGAAACTCTTGATACACTATCACTTGACTCTAATTCCAGTTCAAACAAGAAATGGGTTCTCTTGCATATGTCATACACGATTCATTTCTAGGAATATTCTACCTAATATTCCTCACAGCATGATGTTGAACTATAGTATTCCATATATGGAAATTACAGGATTCCTCATGTAGAAATCACGATATGCCTTACGAAACTAGTGTAATATTCCTCATGTAATGATAATGAGACGACCACCTAACAGAATCCATGTGATTCCTCCTTAGGTTTATGCCCCAATAAAATCAAACATGGGAATCCTCGTTAGGTGTAACCCCCAATAAAAACATACATGGTCCTCTTATTTTGTGTAACCCCCAAACATGAAAATCTACCTTATTTATCCTAATTCCATTATATGGGGGAATTTTTAAGGGAATCCTTCTTGGATTAATCCCCAACTAAATCAAATTCACCATGAGTTGAGATACTCCTAAAGGATTCAAAAACATGGGAATCCACATAGGTTTAATACCCAACCAAATCAAATTCACCATGACTCAAGATACTCCTCATGGTTCTCGATACATGGGTATCGTCAAGGTGTAAGACCCAACAAAATCAAATTCACCATGAGTTAAGATACTCCTCATGGTTCCAGATACATGGGCATCCTCCTAGGTGTAAGCCCCGATCAGATAAAATTCACTATGATTATTGATACTTCTTATGGTTCTGGAAACATGGTAATCATCTTAGGTGTAATCCCCAACAAATTCCTAAATTGACCCACCTACAAGTTCAGGTATCATTGGACAGCTCAAGTGTAAGACCCTCCTTATTTCCAATCATCACCCTTTTCATGAAAGAGGAATCTTCATATGGTAGTATCATTATGATTTTTCTATATTAAAATATAATGGTACTCTCCCACAAAATGGTACTTATCTTCTACTCTCACTTGTTTCCCACTTGCAACATGACTCACCCGGGCTCAGAGACTTTGGATGAGCATCCCCTAGCATGATGGGAGTGCCTCTATTTCATGCCTCCATTATAGCTGTAATTCCAGAAAATTCAATCAAACTATGTGTGATATGATTCCTATTCATATCATGATACATTGGATGCCTCATTGTGGTATAAACAAAATATCATTTCCACTTTACTCATTCCATCAAAATCTGTAGGTTTTAATTCTTATTTTCATAGGATACATTAGACACCTCAATGACATTCAATACCGACTCGAAAACATCAACCAACTCCCTGGATGATAATAAACTCATGAGATCCCAACAATTTGACCTTAATCCAAATCATTACAAACTAACAAGAGAATTATGTCTGCTGGTTGTTGGTTGCTGATTGCTGGAAGATGATGATGGCTGCTGTAGTCTGCGGTTTCTGTTGTGGTTTGATGCTGCAGGTTGTGATTGGCTATGATGTCGGAGCTGGTGTTGTTGGTTGCTGGGGCTGGTCAGATTGGACGTGTTGTGTCTACTGTGAGGCTGTGATGTTTGGTTTGGTGCTGGATGCTGGTGTTGGCTGGACAAGATGTGTGGACGCTGCTGGGGCTGGTTGGATTGGACGTGTTGTCTCTGCTGCTTGGCTGTGAGGTTTGGAATTGGTGCTGGATGCTGGTGTTGGCTGGACAAGATGTGTGGACGCTCTTGTTGTGTTTTGTTTTGTGTCTTTTTCTCTGGTTTTGTTTTTCTTTCTTGATTTTTCTCTTTTTTGGTCTTTTACTGTGAAGGGTTTTTGGGTGTGGGTCGTTTGACCCCTCCCCTCCCTTGTCTGCTGTGTCTTTTTTTTCTTCTTAATAAATTTGGGGGGGTCGGGAATAGCCCGACCCTCGCATCTTCCTTTTCCCTAAAATACCATATCATACCCTAAAACCCATAAAATTCTCTACAGACCCTAAAGGGCCAAAAAATCCTAAAAACACTAAAAGATATGGAAAAAGTCAAAGAAGCTAAAAAAATAAAAAACCCAAAAACCCTAAAAACCATAAAAACCATAAAAACCATTGAAAACCCTAAAACAACTAAAGCGCATAGAATCGTAATAATTATAGAAAATAACTAAAAACCCAAAAAAACTTTAAAACAATAAAAAAACCTAAAACGCTTAACACAGAAAAAAACAACTAAATTACTAAAACCCAAAAAATATTCATAAACCCCGGCAAACCACAAAAACTGAAAAATACCTAGAAAACATTAAAAAACCCTAGAATACCTTTAAATACTATAAAACTTTTTAAAAATTTAAAAATACATGAAATATCCAAAACCCTCATAAATAACCTAAAATCCCAAAACCCCTAAAAAAAACCCTAAACAAACCTCAAAATCTGTAAAAATCCATAAAGTACCACACAGTCTAGAAAAAATTTAAAACATTAAAACTCCCTAATGGTCCCTAAAACCCTAAAGAACCCATAATACCCTAATGGGCCATAAAAACATAAAACCCGAAAGGACCCTAAAAACCCAAAAACCTATAAAAACCCTAAAACCCTTAAAAACTCAAAATAGTATAAACCCCCCAAAACACTAAAAGACCTTAAAAACCATAAAGAACCTAAAAGAGCCTAAAAACAAAAAAAATCATAAAAGTCAAAAAATGGTAGTACCCAAAAAAAACTAAAAAAACAAAAACACCAAAAAACAATGAAAAAAACCAAAAATATGGTAAAAACCATAAAAACCAACAACAAACCCTAAAAACCTGATACAGTACTAAAATCCAAAAAAAACTAATAAAGAAAATGAAAACTCCCAAAACCCCCAACAACCTAAAAAAATAAAAAGTTTCTTATGACCATAAAAAACCCTAAATCCTAACCCCACCCCAAACACATAAAAATTCATAAAAAAATCACACCTTCATAAATACTAAAACCCTAAAAATTATTAAAACCCAAAAATTCACTTAAAACCGAAAAAACAAAAACCATAAAACCACTAGAAACACTAAAAATTGTTAAAATCCCTAAAAAATAAAAAACCTAAATACACTTAAAATTCCCTTAAAAACTAAAACCCCTAAACAAAAAAAACCCATAAAATACACTAAAACCCCTTAAATGCCTAAAAATTTCAGAGGACCATAAAAACCATAAAACAGATAGGATCCTAAAACCCCTAAAAGCCCTAAAAGCTCTAAAACACCCTAAAACCCATATAAAATATATAAAAGAAACGTGAAAAACATAAACACCCTAAAACCCCCTCAAAACCCTTGAACTATAAATAAAATTCCAAATATTAAAAAACCAAAAAACACTAAAACACCCAAAAACCCAAAACAACTAAAATAACCAGAAACACCCAAAAGGCTATAAAAACCAAAAAACAATATAAATATGAAAAACCCTAAAAACATTAAAATTACTTGAAACTCTAAAATCTATAAAAACCCTTTAGAACATAATAAATGATAAATACATTAAAAACTCTAATAAATCCTATAAAAATAAAAAAAAAACCTAAAATTCCTCAAAACACTAACAACCCTAAACCCCCAAAAACCTTAAAACACCTTAAACCCATAAAACACGAAGAAATCCAATGACAACTTGTTAAACCTTTGGAAAACCCGTAAAAACCCTAAATATCCAAATACCCCTAAAAACCATAAAACTATTGAAAATATAAAAAGCCTAATAACCTAAAAACCCTCCAAAAAGCCTAAAGATCCTAAAACCATAAAACCTTACCAAAATCTTAAGAACCCTAAAATCCTGAACCCCCTAAAACTCTACCCCACCAAACCATAAATACCTAAAAACCCCTAAACCTCCCTAAACATTAAAAACTAAAAAAACTAAAACCCTAAAAGACATAAAAGATATTTAAAAACCATAAAACCCCTAAAAACCATGAACCCCAAATACCACCTTAAAGCCTATACCCTACACCATAAACGATACACCATACACACTAAAACACACACCCTACACCCTAAACCCTTTACATTACAACCTAAACCATATACCCTACACCCTAAACCATAAATCGTAAACCTAACATCCTAAACCCTAAGATGAACCACATAATCACTAGATAGTACACCCCAACCCCTAATACCTATACACGAAACCCAATACCCAATACACTATCCCCTAAACATTACATGCTAAACACTATACCATACACACTAAACCAAAAATCGTAAACCCTTAACACTTAAACCTATAACTTGCACCAAAAACCCTAAACCCTACACCTGAAACACTATATCCTAAAAAATAAACCATAAATGCTTCACCATAAACCCTAACCCATAAACCTTAAACCGTAAATCTTACTCCCTAAACCTTATAACCTATACCCAAAAATCTATACCCAAATCCTATACTATACACCCAAAACCCTATACCCTACGACCAAAACCCTATACCATACATCTTGAAACCTATACCCTACACCCTAAAACCTATTTATGGAACCATAAACTGGAAGCCCTAAACCCTACACCCTAAACCCCATACCCAACACACTAATCCCTAAAACCTACACTAAAAAATCTATACTCTAAAACCTAAACCCTTTACCCTACATAATAAAACCTATACCCTAACCCCTAAACCCTAAACCCTACACCATTAACCATATACCCTACACCCAAAACCCATAACTATACACCCTAAACTATATACTCAATTCACTAAACCGAAAATCATATACCCTAAACCCTGTATGCAGCACCCTATACCATATACCATGCACCCCAAACCCAACATGCACCACCCTAAACACTATTCCCTACACTCTAAACCCTAACCATAAATCATAAAACTTATAAAATACTCACTAAAACCATAAAACAATCCAATAAACCCTAAAACCCCTACAAACCCAAAAGACCTAAAAATCATAAAACCCAAAATGACCCCTAAAAATCCTAAAAAACCGAAAATACCCAAACAAAATAGAAAAATGCCCTAAAACCCCTAAAAACAAAAAACCCTTAATCAACTAAAAACCCAAAAGACCCCAAAACACCTTAAAATCCCAATAAACATAAAACCCTTAAAATTTGAAAAAATACCTAAACCCCTAAAACCCATTAAAAAACCTCAAATTTTCTAAAAATTCTTGAAATCATAAAAAAAACCCTAAATACCCCAAAAACCCATAAAATCTATAAACCCTTAAAACACAAAAAACACATTAAAAATAATAAACCCCCTAAAAACCCTTAAACCCCAATAAAACCCTAAAACACTAAAAACCCTAAAACATTAAAACCCTAAAAACTATAAAAATACAAAGTACCCTAAGAACTGTAGAAATAACCAAAAAATAATAAATCCAAAAAGAAATATAAAACCAAAAAACCCCAAAAAACTAAAAATGATCCTAAAAATCCTAAAACCCATGAAAACAATAAAACCCCTAAGAACCCAAAAAACCCCTAAAACCACTAAAAACATTAAAAACACTAAAAAAACATAAAAATACCGAAAAAACAAAAATCCATTTAAAACAATTAAAAACCCCCTAAACCTAAATAACCCCTAAGTGGTCCAAAAATACATAAAAAATCCTGAAGGATCCAGAAAATAATAAAAAACACTAAAACAACCTAAAACAATTAAAGACAGTAAAAATCCTAAAAACCCAAAAGATGATAAAATAAAATTAAACCCTAAAATATTCTAAAACCCCTAAAAATATAAATGACCCTATATACCCCAAAAATACACTAAAAATAAAAAAAACTAAAAAAGGACCCTAAACATCCTAGAGGGTCGTAAGAAACCCAAAAACCTAGGAGGACCTTAAAGAATCATAAAACACAAAAGAGGTCACTAATAAACCCAAAAAACTTTTATATGGACCTAAAACCCCTAAAAACCAATAAAATACTATATAAAACCCTAAAACCTGTAAAATACACTACAAAAACTAAAAATCCAAAAAACTATAAACCCTCCCAAAATCAGTAATAGACCCAAAAAACCCTAAACCTTACAACATTTACCATATACCATACACCCTAGAACAGAAACCCTATAGCTTATATCCAAAATTTTCTTATACTCTACCAAACCTATAAAAATATAAAACAACCAAAAACCTCTAAAACCCTAGAAATATAATACTGAATATAAAAAAACCCAATATAGACCCAAATACCCAACAAAGAAGCTAAACACCCTAAAACCCCTTAAATAACCAAAATCACATAAAAACTATAAAACCCATTAAAAAACTAAGAAACACATAAAATATATAAAACCCTAAAAACCTAAAAACCCCCTAAAAATAAAACTACTAAAAATCTAAAAAACCATAAAACTCTAAAACAACTAGAAACCCAGAACCCCTAACACCCTAAAAACCCAAAAGACCCAAAAGTACCTTAAACCCTTTAAAACACCTCAAATAAACAAAGAACATTAAAATAAATAAAAACAAAAAAAACCCTAAAAACCCCCACAATCCCAAAATACCCCTAAAACCACTTAAAAACCACAAAACCCCTTAAACCGATTATAAACCCAAAACCCCCTAAAACACTAAAAATAACAAAAAAACAAAAATTAATCATAACCCCCTAAAAACCTGGACACCCCTAAATCCCAAAAAACCCTAAAACCCAAAGAAACCATAAAACCCCATAAAAACATAAAAATCTAACAACCCAACAAAACCCTAAAACACCCTAAAACACACACAAAACCATAAAAGAACCTAAAAACCTAAAAACATAATAATATCCTAAATATCCCAAAAGAGTCCATAAAACCCTAAAATATACTTTAAAACCTAAACAATTAAAAGTTCCAAAATATTCTAAAACCCTAAAAATCCATAAAACCATACCAAACCCCAAAAAAACCCAAAAAACCCAAAAAAGTTAAATACACGGAAACGTTCCTAAAATAAACTAAACACCACATAAAAACCCAAATACCCCAAAAACCTAAAAAGACAAAAATCACTAAAACATTTTAAGAACCATAGAAACCCAAAAACCCCTAAAATCCCTTTAAAACCTCTACAACCACTCAAAGATACTAGAAACCCTAAAAATCTGTAAAACCCTAGAAAACCCCTTAAACCCCTAAAAGCTCAAAAATCCAAAAAAACATTAAAAACATCGAAAACCCCAAAAACCGTAAAATCAATAAAAATGGCATTAAAAATATAAAATCCTTAGATCTTATAAAAACCATAAAATATTTTTAAAATCATAAAAACCCGTAAACCCCCTTAAAACCCCAAACACCCCTAAATGGAAAAAATACATCTAAAAACCTAAAGGTCCCAAAAAACCCATAAAACCCCAATGGATCCCAACAACCCTAAAATCCCTATATGTCCTAAAGAACCTTAAAACACCTTAAAGGAATCTAAAATGCTAAAAACTATAAACACGCTAAACTTGTCAAGTAAAAAACCTTAAAAACCATAAGAGACCCTAAAAACCCCATAAACCCTAACATATATAAAAAACATACAAAAATTAAAAGAACCTAAAAAAAATATAAACCCCAAATAAACATTGAAACCCCAATAAGACTCTAAAAAACCCCTAAAATCCATAAAATTACTAAAAACCCTAAGACCCCAAAAAACCAAAAAACCTTAAAGAGATTAAAAACCAAAAAAAACTATAAATTGCATTTATAAACCCTAAAAACCATTGAAACCATAAAAAACCGAAAAAATCAAAAAACCGAAAAAAACACTAACATCACAAACAATACTAAAAACCCTTGAAAACCTCAAAAAATATAAAAACCCAAAAAAACCCTAAAGCCACACAGACTCAAAATATCCAATAAAATCCCAAAAAATCTTAACTCCCCCAAACACTAAAAACACCTAAACTCACTAAAAATATGGTATCCCCATAACAACCATTTAAACCCATAAAACCCCCAAAACCCCACCAAAAATCCCAAAAACTCCAAATAAACCATAACACTCAAAAATCATAAAATAATAAAAATCCTAAAGACCTCTAAAACCCATATAAACCTTGAAAACCGAACAAAATCTAAAGAACACTAAAAATACACCAAAACTCTAATTGTTTTTTAAAAAACCATAAAACAATAAAAGAACCTAAAAACCATAAAATAAACTAAAAACCATAAACCCATAAGAAACCAAACAAATCCCTAAGGGACCCTAAAAAACCTAAAATCCCTAAAGGAAATTAGAAATTGTAAAAAAAAAATAGGTCCCTAAAAACCCTTTAGAACCCTAAATGGATATAAAATCCAAAAAAGAAACGAAAATCCCTAAAAACAGTAATACTTTAAAACACCTAAAATGACTCAAAGACCCTAAAAACCCTTAAAACCCAAAACAAACCTCAACCCTCTAATACCCTTAACACCCCAAACCATAAATGGCCCTAAAACCCTTAAAACTTTTAAAAGACACTAAAACCATAAATATAATGTAATCCCTAAAAACCCTAAAAGTCCATAAAACCCCAAAAACACACTAGTAACTATAAAACTCTAAAAATGGATGAAACGCACTAAAACCCTTAAAACCACTAAAAATCCAAAAAATCATTGAAATAAATAATGTTTATAAGAACCCTAAAACCTTAAAACCCTAAATCTCATAAAAACACTAAAAACATACAAACCCCTAAACCCCACTAAAAATCATAAAACCCCCTAAATCTTAAACACCCCAAAAAACCCTAAACCCAATAAATCCACTAAAACCCCAAAAAACCTATAACTATAAAACCATAAAATATCCTAAAAACCCAAAATCACTAAAAATACCTGTAAATGCTAAAAACACAACAAACCTAAAAAAATGGTAAAATCCACAAAAAACACAAAAAACCCTGACCACCCTAAGAACACTAAGCACAAAAAACCATAATTCTCTAAAAAACATAAAAAACCTAAATCATTAAAAAATATAAAAATCATAAAAACATTAAGACCCCTAAAATCCCTAGAATGATCAAACACCCTAAAAACTGGAAAAACACCTTCAAACCCTAATTTTACCTAAAACCGCTAAAAATCATCACGAACCATAAACCCCTTAAAACACTAAGAACTAAAAATACCCAAAAACCCCTTGAAAACCACAAAAACCAGAAAACCAGAAAACTAATAAAAACCTTAAAAACCCAAAACACTAAAATATTTAAATCCGTAAAAGTTTTAAATACAATAAAAACCATAAAAACCATAAAACTCTTTAAATACCCTAAAAACCTATAAAACCCTATTTAAACACTAAAATACTCATAAAAAATTTAAACACCCTAAAATCATTAAAATCCCAAAAACCGTAAAATCCAAAAAACCCCCAAAAAACCTAAAACCCCAAAAAACCACTAAAACACCCTAAATTTCATTAAAACACTTAAAATGATTAAAACCATAAATCCCCATTATATCCCCCAAAAATCCAGTAAACCTGATAAAACACTGGAAACCCCCTAATACCCAAAAAACCTAGAAAAATAAAA
Organism: Viscum album; assembly: GCA_963277665.1. NCBI lineage: Eukaryota > Viridiplantae > Streptophyta > Magnoliopsida > Santalales > Viscaceae > Viscum > Viscum album. Next base: position 1,594,916,635 of record OY728120.1, read on the forward strand.
ACCCCCCCTTAAAACCCAAAAATCCCTAAAACACCTCAAAACAATAAAAATCATAAAAATGGTATAAAATTAAAAAAAAATTAATGGGAAACAAAAAAACCCTAAAACCCAAATGAATCCCTTACAAATCCCAAAATAACCCTAAAATCCCTAAAACCTCTAAAACTCTAAAAACCCTAAAAACCAATAAAATACACTAAACCAATAATTAAAAAATTCCTAAAACCCATGAAATAATAAAAAATATTAAAATAGATAAGGGAAAAATATTCCTAAAACCCTAAAAACCCATTAAATCCTTGAATCCACAAAATCCCCTAAAAAGTCCCCAAAATCCCAAACAAGTAAAAAACCATACACCCTAAAACCCTAAAACACTACAAAATGTCTGAAGACCATTAAAAACCTAAAATATCCCCAGAACCCCTAAATAAACCCTAAAAAACTAAAAATAACATAAAATACTAAAAATATAAAAAAAAATATGAAATCACTGAAACACTAAAATTTCCTTCAAAACCATAAAACCTCTAATAACCATAAAAACACTTAAAACACTTATAATATAAAAGCACTATATATCTAAAACAATCCCTAAAACCCCTAAATAACATAAAATCCAATTAAAGGCCTTGTAATAAATAAAAACACTAAAATAACTAATACCCCTAAAAGATCCTAAAACCCCTAAAACTAGCAATCACCATAAAAATAGTAAAACACTTAAAAAATCTTAAAATACTATAAAACCCCTAAAAACATAAAAACCACTATAAATCATTAAAACTTGATAAATTACTAATATATTATAAAATAACTAAAAAACCTAAACCCTTGAAAACCAAAAAACCCTAAAAACCTAGAAATTATAAAACCCATTAAATAACCCCCAAACCATTTAAACTAATAAAATCCCCTAAAAATACTAAAATACAAAAAACCCACAAAAACCTTATAAACCACTAAAAACACTAAAACCCATAAAACCCAAAAAAAATAGAAAAACTCCTAAAAATGAAAAAATGAAAAATTACTGAAAACCCAAAAAAATCCTAAAATCCCAAAATGGACAAAAAATACCTAAAACCCTAAAAAAATTAAAATACACAAAAAAAACTCAATATCCTAAATCCCTAAAAACCCCAAAACCTCCCAAAACCCCTAAAAACCAATAAATTCCCAACAATAATATTACAATAATAACAAACCTAAAACCCCTAAAACTACTAAAAGACTCTAAAAACTCCAAAAGGAACATAAAAACCATAAAACAAATGAAACACCCTATGATAACCCTTAAATCTGCAAAAAATCCCCTTAAATTATTTAAACCTATATAACCCTACAAACCCTAAAATATCCCATGCCGGCAATAAATGATAAAAAGGATTAAAACACAAAACATCCCTAAAACCACTAAAATTCCTAAAAATCCAAAAAAAAACTAAAAATCATTAAAACCATAAAAAACCCTAAAAAATTACTAAACACTAAAAAACCATTAAACCAAATAAAACCATAAAATTCTTATAAAATCTAAAAATAATTATAACCCATACAAACCAGAAAACCAAAAAACACTAATAAATCCTGACAACCATAAAAACCATAAAATATTTAACACCCTAAAAATACTGAAAACCCTAAAATCCTTAAAAATTTTACAAAAAATTAAGAAACTTAACTACCCAAACACCAATAAAAACCAAAGACACTATAAAACCCGATAAAAACAATAAAGTTCTCATAAAACCCCTAAAACATCATAAAACCCCAAGAACCTTTATAAACCTAAAAATCAAAAAAACAATTTAAAACTATAAAAAACTCTAAAAAAAACCAAAATCCCTTAAAAACACAAAAACCCATAAAAAATCCTGCTAAAATTATAAATACCCTATAAAACCCCTAAAACAAAAATAAAACCCTAAACAAAAAACTAGAAAAATTGCAAAACCCCCTGAAAATTCTAAACACCCTAACAACCCTAAAAACCATTAAAACCACTAGAAACCCTAAATTCCCCAAAAAACCTAAAAGCATTAAAATCCTAAAAATTCGAAAACCCATAATACTCCAAAACAACTTAAAACCATAAAAACCATTAGAAAACTCCCAGAACTCTAAAAACACTATCAAAATCATTGAAAAATAAAAAAACTCTTAAAATAACTAATACCCTAAAACACAAAAAAAAACCCAAACCCCCCAAAAATCCTAAAAACCCTAAACCCTTAAAACCCCTAAAAATTCAAAAGAAATTAAAAATTCCATAAAATACATAAAAACATTGAAACCACCTAAAACCTATAAAAAACCTAACAACCTAAAAACTCTTAAGATAGTAAAAACCATAAACCCTATACCCTACACTCTAAACCCTAAAATTAAAATCCTAAACCCTAAACCCTATACCATATTCCCCAAACACTATATCTTACACCGAAACACCTAAATAATACACCTGAAACCCTATAACATACATGATAAACCCTAAAACCTACACCTAAAACACTAAATGCTACAACGTAATCTTATAACCATTTTCCCCGAACACTATTCCTTATACCTAAATCCCTGAACCCTACACCAAAAATCATATTCCCTAAACCCTATATCCTAAATTTTAGTCCTTAAACATAATTAATACCCTGCACGCCAAACCTAGTACCCTAAACCCTATACCAGATAAACTACACCATAAACCCAAAATTATAAGCCTTAAATCCTATAACCTACACCCAAATCACTATACACTAATCCCTAAACCCTATACCCTAAATCCTAAACCCTACACTCTAAACCTTGTACCCTAAACCCTAAACCCTGTAACCTGCACCCTAAAAAAAATACCCTATACCTTAAACCCTATACCCGACACCTTAAACCCTATTCTACACACCCCACAAACTAAACCCTACACCTTTAAACATATACCCTACACAAAAAATCCAAACCCTAAACCCTAAACCCTAAACCCGAAACCCAATACTGTGCAACCTATGCCCTAAATCCTGCACCCTGAACAAATTACCCTACACCGTAAAACCTAAACTGATCACCCTAATCATTATACCAAAGACATTAAACCATAAAACCTATACCTAATACTATATACCCCTCACCCTAAACCATAAACCCAACATTATAAAGCCAATACCAAAGACCCTAATCCCTTTACCCTAAACCCAAAACAAGATACCCTCCACCCTAAATCCAAAACACTACACCCTAAACAATATAAACTACACCTTAATCCCTAAAACCTACACTCCAATCCCTATACCCTAGACCCAATACCCAAAACCCTAATCCCAAAAATATATACCATACAACTAAAACCTGATACCCTACACCATAAACCATCTAACCTACACCCTATACCCTATACTCTACGCACAAAAACTACACCTTAAACCCGAAATCATATACCCTAACCCCTACATCCTAAACACTATACTCTGTACCAGAAACCCTATACCCTAAAACCCATAAAACTACCTTTAAAAACTAAAAAATAGAAAAAACCCCAAAAAAACCAAGAAAAAATCCCTCAAAACCCAAAAAAACCAAAAAAAAAACATAAAACCCATAAAAAAACATAAATACCCAAAACACAATAAAAACCCCAAAACCCCCTAAAACACTAGAAACTATAAAATCCCTAAAAACCACTAAAACCATAAAATATGCTAAAACCCCTAAAACCGCTAAAAGACCTGAAAAATCATCAAAACCTAAAACCCCCTATGAAAAGACTAAAACACTAACAAATCCCTCAAAAAATTAATAAACCTAAAAACCTAAAACCCCTAAAAACCGTTAAAACCAAGAAAATGATTAAAATACCAAAAAACACTAAATACCCTAAAACACTATAACCCATTAAAAACCTATAAAAGAAAACAATACCTAAAAAACTATAATAACCCTAAATATTTTTGAAAAACATAAAGTTTTCGAAAAAATCCTAAAACCCATAAAAATATTTGAAAGTGATCATAAACCCTAAAAATTTTAAAATCCCTCAAAACCCAAAAAAAATAATCATAAAAAAATCCTAAAATCCCTAAATGTTCAAAAAATACTAGAAAAAACCAAGAAACACTTAAAACTCAATAAGCACCTGAAATATAAAAAAACTATGAGAACATGAAAAACCCTAAAGTGATTAATAAACCCTAAAAACACTAATTACTATACTGACCCTTAAATCCCATAGAAAATTATAAAAACCAAAAAAATGATAATAAACACAATATAAACACACACAAAAACCCTTAAAACACCATAGGACCCACAAACATCCTAAAAACATTAAAAATATAAAACCCCTAAAAGTCCCTAAAAACCTAAAATTTATGAGAACCCTAAAAATCCCAAAACCAATAAAAACCCTAAACCCCCTAAAAGAACTTAAATAACCCCATAAAATTCTTCAAAGACCCTACAAATATCCAAAAAATCCTAAAATCAATAAAATCCCTAAAAATAATAAAAAACCCTAAAGACTCGCAAAACAGTAAAACCCCTAAAAATCTAAAAAAACAAAAAAAAACAATCTTCATAATATAAAAAACCCTCAAAACCATAAAAACCCCTGAAACCCATAACACCTGTTAAAATCACTACAACCCCCTAAAAGACAAGAAAACCCTTAAACCTTACAAATTGTAAAAATATCCAAAAAAACCTTAATAAACCTCAATACCCTAAATCACCTAAAAATCCTAAAAACTCTAAACCCTTAAAACACCTAAAAACCATAAAACATTAAAATGACCCAAAAACTATAAAAACCCTTAATACCATAAAACCCATAAATTCAAAAGACCACCAAAAAACTCATAAAAACCTAAAAGCCTCAAAACAATTAAACACCCAAAAACCCCTAATAACCTAAAACACTAAAAACCCAAAAAAAAACCTTTAAACCCTGAAAAACCACTAAAACCCAAAAAACTATTGTACCCCAAAAAAACCTAAATACCATTAAAAACCCTATAATTCCAAATACATCTAAAACATATAGAAACCCTTAAAAAACTAAAAAATCTTAAATCCCATTAATCCCCAATGGGTACTAGAAATAATAAAAACCATTAAAACACTAAACACCCCCCAAAAAATCAGAAAAAACTAAAACCCCTAAAAACAACTTAATATATATTAAAACCACAAAATCCCTCAAAATAATTAAAAATTCGTAAAACCCCTAAAAACCTTAAAGCACCAATAAGACCCTAAAACCTAATAACCCTAAAAAATTTAAAACCCATAAAAACCATAAAAGACACTAAAAACACAAAAATAACCCTTGAAGACCCTAAAATACCCTAGAAACCATAAATGAATAAAAATGACTCTTAAAAACCATAAAAGACACTATGATTAAAAACCCTAAAAGTCAAAAAAAATACCCAGAAATCCATAAAGGACTCTAAAACCCCAAAACCCCTAAAGAATAGTAAAAAAAATAAAAACACTAACCGGCCCTAAAATCCCAAAAGTACCCAATAAACACTAAAATCCCTAAAGGTCCCTTCAATCCCCTAAAAACCTTTAAAGGGGCCTAAAAACACTAAACAACCAAGAAGGTCCATAAACACCCTTGACGACCCTAAAACCCCCAAATGGATCTAAAATTCCTAGACATCCCTAGAAGAACCTAAAATCCTAAAACCCTTAAAACCCAAAAAGATAAAAAAATCCAATACCCCCCCCCCAACCCCCCCAAAAACCAATAAAATAACCTAAAATACCCAAAATAACCCTAAAATATCCAATACACCATAAAAACAATAAGACTCTAAAAAACCTTAGGACACATAAAAATCTATAAAATAACCTAAAAAATTTAAAATCTCATAAAACCCTAAAAACCATAAAACCACTAAATATCCTAAAAACCATACAGTCCTAAACACCATAAAAACCCTAAAACTGGTAAATGAAATAAATCCCCTAAACTCCAATTGAACTCCAAAAAAACACAAAACACCCCTAAATCTTTAAATACCTCTAAAATTGTAAATACCCCTAAAATTATTAAAAACCACTAAAACCCAATAAAACTAGAAGAAACCCCCAAAACATAAAAAACTAAAAATCATAACCCACCCAAAAAAATGTAAAACCTCAAAACCCCTGTAGAGGTCCATGGTTCTCCATGGTGTTCCCTCTGCTGAAGATCATTGGGTACAGTTACATGAGATGGTGTTGGTTGAATAGGAAAGGTACCCTCTTGAGGGTGAGGCAAAGAGGCTTGGGGAAAGGTTTGCTGATGATGATCGCTGGATAAATGCTGTTATGGCCATGTCTAAGGAGGAAATGAAAAAAAGAGGTGCTGAAACTACTGGATCCGAAGGTAAGAAAGGGAAGGCCCCATCTGCTTCCAGTGATGGAGTCACATGGGAGAAACCAGGATATAGAGCTGGATCCACCTCCCCCCCCCCCCCCCGAGGTGAAGATGGCGGAAGGATTATTCTACCCTCCCATAACCTATGGCAACCCGAGCCACATCAAGGTCAGTCAAACTAACGCTAAAAGTTAATAAGTAGGAGCGGCCCCCAAGATCTACTAATCAAGAGAGGTCCATAATGAAGCTTCTATCCAGGCTTGGAATGCAGGAGGATTATGAGTCAATATGGGATTCTATGGACACAGGTGCTGAGTCAGATTACAACTTTGCTGATGTGGGTGATGGATTTGGTGTGGGCATTGGTGATCTGGTGCGGAGATGCATTATTTTGGTGGCGACATTGACTGATTTTCAACTTTGTGTACCTTTCTTTTTGGACTCTTTTGGGTGTCTTTTTTGTATTTTGATTATTGTTTCCTTCGTGTGTTTTATATAATAAATTTTGGGGGGATCCAGGAATAGCCTGGCCCCGAGCCACCCTTGCCCATAAAAGCCCTAAATACCACAAAAAACCAAAAACTATAAGCACCCAAGAAACCCTAAAAACACTAAAAACTTATAAAACAATAAAAACAAAAAACAAAAATAACAACCCTTAACCCCATAATAAATCAAAAACCCCTAAATACTAAATTAATATAAAATCCTAAAAGTTACTAAAAACCCATTACATACCCTTAAAACCCATAAATAACCCCAAAAAACCAAAAAACCCTAAAACAATTTTGAAATACCTAAAACACTATGAAAACACTAAAACCCCTAGAATCCCCAAAAACCCAAAAATAGTAGAAAACCCATAAAACAACATAAAAACCTAATAATCCACCAAACCCTAATGTAACCCAAAAACCCACTAAACCCCCTAAAACCCACAACAACAACTAATACCCTAAAAACCATAAAAACCATAAACACCCCAAAAAACAAAAAATTCTAAAAAACCTCAAACACCATATAAAACCATAAAAACTCTTTAATCTATAAAAATCTCTAAAAACCCTAACACCAATAAAAACCCTCAGAACCCTGAAAACTGCCAAAAAAACCCAAAAAAATATGACTACCCTAAAAAACCCTAAAAACCACAAAAAAACATTTATAAATACTACAAAACACTAAAAATACATAAAAACCCATAAAAATACTCAAATTCCTAAAAATGATAAAACCCATAAAACCCCTAAGACCCCTTGGAAAATCATAAAACTATAGATTCCCTAAAAATAATTAAAACCATTAGAATACATAAAAACAAAATTAACCCTAAAAACTATAAAAAACCAAAAAATGATAAATAACCTAAAATACTCTTAAATTCCCTTAAAATACTAAAACCATAAAACCCCATTAAAATCCTTGAAATCCCTAAACCCCCTAGAACCATAAAACACCAAAAACACTATAAAACTATTAATAGATCCTAAAATCCTTTTAACCCTAAAACCCTAACACCATATAAAATCCTAAAAAACTCTAAAGATCATTAAACCCATTAAAACAATAAAAACACAAAAACCCAAAAACCATATAAACCACTTAAAGAAAATAAGTAGACTAACCCCCTAAAAACCCCAACACACCGTAAGAAACCCTAAGAACCCTAAAACCTTAAAAAACCTAAATTACCCTATAAAAAACCCTAAATCCCCTTAAACACCATAAAAACTATAAAAACCATAAAAACCCTAAAAATGATAGAAAATACTAAATAAAACTAAAAAATCAAAAATAATCCTAAAATTCCAAAAATCTCAAAAATCGAAAAAAACCCCCCACTATCCCCCCATAAAATTATTAAAACCCTTAAACATAATAAAAAAAATAAAAACCCCAAAAGTACAAGAATAAAACCAAAAATAATTAAAACCCCTACAAACTAAAAAAACCCCAAAACCCATTAAAAATCCAAAAAACAATAAAATACTCTAAAATACTCTAAATTCCAAAAAGTTAAAAAAAATACATAAGACCCATAAAAACCATAAAATCCCATAAGAACCTATAATTTTCTCAACCCCTAAAAACCCGTTTAAAACCATAAGACTACAATAACCTTTATGAAAACATAAAACATGAAAACACAGTAAAATGACTAAATCTTTTAAACACCATAAAAAAGTTTAAACCCCTAAAAAACGCTAAATTTATTAAAAACCCCTAAAAACTATAGCCCCTTAAAAACCTTCACCACTAAACCCAAAAAAACTCTAAAACCCTTAAAACCCACTAACCATACAATTTTTTAGAACCCCTAAAACCCCAAAAGAACACTAAAATCCCTAAAATCCCCCTAAACAAAAAAACCCCCTAAAACACAAAAAACACCTACAAAAGACACTAAAATTATTAATACTCATAAAATACATGAGAAAGTATAAAATCTTAAAAGACCATAAATACTATAAAAATCTTAAAATACACTAAAAATATAAAAGACCATAAAATAAATTTAAAACTAAAATATTCTAAAACCCCTAATGTGGCCAAAAAACCATAAAACACAATATAGGGACCAAAAAAAACTAAAAACCATATAAGAACCAAAAATCTTAAAAACCCAAATGGCACCATAAAACCCCTAAAACCATAAGGAACCAAAAAGTCCAAAAACCCGAATAGACCCTAGAAACCGTTAAATAACCTAAAACACATAAAATGGAATCAACCATAAAAACCCTAAAACACCCATAATCCCATATAACCTTCTAAAAACGATGAAATTCCCTAAAAACCAATAAAAATTCGAAAAGACCCTAAAAACCCAAAAACACACTATAAACCCCTATGAACTCAAAAAACCATAAAATATACATAAAAATATTAAAACAACCTAAAACTTATGAAAATCACTAAATACCCTAAAAGATCCTAAAACTCCTAAAAACCATGAAAAATCTAAAACTCAAACAAAACCCTAAAATTCCAAAATCCCCTAAAAAGCCTCTAAAAACCCAAGAAATACCTACCCCCAACTAATCCCCTAAATACCCTAAAACCCCTGAAATCCAAAAGCACATTATAAACTCTTAAAAACCTCAACAGCCTTCAAAACCAAAAAAAATTCCTAACACACCTAAAAATAACAAAAACATACCAAAATACTCTAAATACCCAAAAACCCATAAAACCCCATAAAAACCAGAAAACCCCTAAAAATACCCTAAAATATTCTAAAACCCAAAAACACATTAAAAATCCAAGAAGACCATTAATGAACCTAAGAGAACCAAAAATGCCCAAAAATATAATAAAAACTGTAAAAGACCCCATATATACCCTAAAGTCCCTTATAATCGATTAAACACCTTAGAAGCCCATAAAACCACACAACACCCTAAAAATAATAAAACACTATAAACCTTAAAAATCCTATAATACCCTATTAAACCTTTTAAATCTCGAAAATACCCCAATATAAAAAAGATCCCTAAAATCCCTAATTTCTATAAAAAACAAAAAAACTTGTACAATAATATAAAAACAACTAAAAATATGAAAAAATGATAATAATAATAAAAACCCGAAACAAATTAAAAAACCCCAAAAAATAAAAAAAATTCTAAAGACCATGATGAACCATAAAAATACTAAAAATTTTAAAATAGCACTAAAAAATATTTAGAACCCCTAAAAACTTCTAAAACCCCTAAACACCATAAAACCATATAAATCCCCTAAGAATGCTAAATCCCATTAAAATCATTAAAAACAAAAAACCTCTAAAATAACCCTAAAACCACAAAAAACACATAAAAACGTAGTAAACCCTATGAAACCCATAAAAACAATAAAACCCTACAAAACTCTTAAAACCCAAAAACCCTACCCCCCCCCCCCCCAAAACCCTTAAAACCTAAAAACCACAATGATACCTAAACCACTAAAAAACCATAAAAAATAAAACCCAAAAACCATTAAAACATAAACACCCAAAAATACTGAAAAAATCTATAACACATAAAAACAAAAAAGAGATTAGAAAACCTAAAACCATATAAAATAAAATAAAAACCCCAAAATAACCTAAAAATTATAAATAAAACTAAAACATTAAAAGCACAAAACCCCTAAAACCCTATAAAAATAAGAAAACCACGAAATATAAAAAAACTAAAAAACCAAAAACCCATAAAAATACCTAAAAATCTAAATCACTATACAATACCCCATAAATCCTAATATCAAAATCCTAAAACAGATACCCCCATAAAATAAACCCCATACCCTACACCATAAACCTTATGACCTACATCATAAACCCTCTACCCATCATAACCAAAACAATACCCTAGTCCCTAAATCCAAAACCCTAAAAAAATAAAATAATCCTAGAAACTCTAGAAAATAGAAATAAATACATTAAACTTATAAAATACAAACTAATCCCCACTCCCTAAACCCTAAATCATATGCCCTTCACCATAAACACAAAACCCTATAACCTAAACCTTCATCCCAACACCCTAAACCTCAAACCCTATGACTTATACCCTATACCGTACACCCTAAATCCAAAACCCTACACCATAAACCACAAACCGTACACCAAATACACTAAACCATAAACCCAAAATCCAATATCCTACACCATAAACCCTAAACTATACACCCTAAAACCCAGACACATTACCCAACACCATAAAACCTAAACCCTACACCCAAAACCCAAAACCCAAAACCCTAAACACTGCACCATAAAACCTACACCTTAAAACATTGTACCATACAACCCAAAATCTAAACCCTACTCACTAACTCTAAACCCTTTAGCCTAAACCTTAAACCATGTACACTACGACCTAACCCATATATCATGCACCAAAAAACCCAAATTTATAAACCCTAATCCATACACCATAAATCCTATACTATAAACCCTGAACTATAGACCATAAACCCTACACCTTGATACCAAACACTACATCATAAACACTAAAATAAAAACCAAAAACCGTTTTCCATATACCCTAAACACTATACAACACACCATAAGCTCTATACCCAATTCAATAAACCTTATTCCCTACACAAAAACCCTATACACTACACTTAAACCCTAAAACCTACATCCAAAATCATATACCATACACGCTAAACACTAAACACGACAGCCTAATCCCTAAACCCTTAACCATATACCCTTTATCCTACACCCTAAACCCTAAATACCGTAGAAACCTAGAAATCCCATTAAACCCAAAAATACCATAAGGCCACTAAATAAGCCTAAATAACTATATAAAAACCTAAAACCCTGAGAATCCCATAAAGACCCTAAAAACCCCCCAATCCCTCCAACCCCTAAAAACACAAAAACATCAAAAAACCCTTGAAACCCATAATAATAGAAAAAATCCTTGAAACCCATCCAAAACCGTAAATTAATCCAGAAAAAACCATAACATCAAAAAACCATAAAATCAAAAAATAATAATAAAATCCCTAAAAACTCTAAATTCCCACAAAACAATGAAAAACAAGAAAACATTAAAAATTCAAAGAAAAAAACTAAAAGCATAAAAACCCTTAAAACCCCTAAAAACACTAAAAATTACCAAAACACCCAAAAAATCCCCCAAACCCCAAAGAAACTTTAGAATCAATAAATCCCACTAAAAAACTCCAAAAATTCCTTAAAACTCCAAAACACTTAAAAAATAAGAATGATAATCTCCCTAAAAATATAAATCCCCAAAAACACAACACCCAAAAACCTAAATCCAAAACCCTATTCCTTGCACCGTAAAACCTATTCCTGAAACCCTATAACTGACATTCTAAAAGTTAAATGAAAAACCCTACACCCTAACCCATATAACCTAAACACCACACCATAAACCCTCTATATACACACTAAACACTAACCCCTACACCCTATACCCTACACCCTACACCCAAAATGCTAAACCCAATACCCAAATCCCAATATCCAAATCCCAAATCCCAAAACCCTAAAACATAAACTGTATACCCTATAAACTAAACCCCAAACCCTACACCCTAAACCATGTACCCTACTCCATAACCCCTAAACCATACACCGTAATCTCTAAAACCTACAACAAAACCCTATACCCAATACCCTATACCAAAAATCCAATATCATGCACCCAAAAACATAAACACTAATACCTAAACCCTACATCCAAAACCCAATTCCCTTCACCCAAAAACTATAACCCTTAACCTTAAACCCTGTTTCTAACAACCTAAGAATAACCCTTCACTCAAAACCTACACCCCACACCCTAAACCATAAATCATATAATCTTCACCCTAAAGCCTAAAATATACACCCTCAACCCAAAACCCTACACCCTCAACCAAAAACCCTACACCCTAAACCCTACACCCATCATCTGAAACCTGATACCCTAAACCATAAACCCTACCCTCTATAGCGTAATCCCTATACCTTACGCAAAAATCCATAAACACTATACCCTAAACCCTAAACCATACACCGAACATGTTAAACCAATATCCCTAACCCTTAAAACCTCAACCTTGTACTCTACTACCCAATCCCAATACCCAAAACCCTACACCATGTACCTAAGACCCAAAATCATGTACCCCACAACCTAATCCAAAAACCATACTCCTTACACCCTAAACCCTATTACTGAAACCCTATAAGCTACACCCCAAATCCTAAATCCATGTCCCTTTAACCTAAGACATATACCCTAAACAACACACCCTAAACCCTCTATATTAAGACTAAATGTTGTACCCTACACCATGCACCCTATAACCTACATCCAAAACACTAAACCAAACAACCTACTACCTATAACATAATCCCAAAACCCAAAACCCTGAAAGATAAACCCTATACCCTACTAGATAAACCCTAAACCCTACACCCTAAACTGTGTACCCTTATCCATAACCGCAAAACCCTACACTATAATCTCTAAACCCAACACCCTGAACCTTATACCCAATACCTGATAACGAAAACCTATATCATAAACCCTAAACCACAAATAGTAATACCTAAACCCTACATCTTAAACCCACTTACCTTAACCCTAAAACCATAACCGTTAACCCTAAACCCTATTTCATCCAACCTAAACCCTAAACGCTTCACTCAAACCCCACAGTCTACACCCAAAACTCTAAACCCTTCATCATAAACCCTATTCCAGAAACCCATTACTCTAAACCCTACACCATAAACCTGACACCTTACACCTTAATAACTATACCATACACCTTAAACCTTAAAATCCTAAACCCTACACCCAAGCACTATACCCTATACACTACTAGAAACTGGACTTATAACAACTATTTTTAAAACCAATGGAATATGGTACCTATACCAACGGTTTGTAAAACCATTGGCATTGGGTACCTATACCAATGGTTTTGGCCAAAATAATGGTATAGGTAACATAAATTGACCCTATACCAATGGTTTGGACAAAAATGTAGGTATAGGTCATAGATATACCAACTGTGTTAGACAAAACAATCTTATAAAATTAATAAAATGACCCTATAACAAGAATTTTTCCAAAACCATTAGTATAGTTGTATTTTATACCACCAGTTTGAGAATAAAAATTGGTATAGACTCTTTCAATACACTATACCAATGGATTTTTCCAAAACCATTGGTATTGGTCACAAAAATCAAAATACATAAACAAATGGTTTTCCAATCCATTGGTAAAATTATTTATATTTTTAATGACTTGTATTATCAAATAACATTATATAAATAAAAAATATATTAATTATAAATATACATATATATATATATATCATATTATGTTCCATAAAAACATTGTAGCTGTATAGTTTGGTCGTTGAAATATAAATTAGAGGTATGGGAATGAAAACCAGTGGAGTGTTTTTTTTGAATTGCCTATACCAACAGTTTTAAAAAAAGTTGGTGTAGGTATTTAATATTACTAATACAAATGGTTTGGAAACCATAGGTATAGACCGTCTATAGAAAAAATTTCCCAAAATCATTGTTATAGGTTTATACTGACACCAAAAAATACAACGACAACCTAAACCTATATTATAGCCTATAACAATGGTTTTGGGAGCAATTCCAATTGTTCCAAACCATGGCTATATGGGTTTTTTCGATAGCGATACACTAAACCCTACACCCAAATGTTTATATCATACAACCTAAAACCAATATCTTGTACGCTAAATCTTATACTCTAAAACCTAAACCCTAAACCCTAAAACAGTAAACCAAATCTATAAATCCATATAAAATCCAAAATAACACTAAAAAAAACATAAAACCAAAAAAACCCCAAAAAACATTAAAAACCTTAAAATACCAAAAAACGTTAAAATCCCATAAAACCATAAAATACTTGAAATCCCTCAAACCCATAAAATTATTAAAATGCATAAAAAACCAAAAAATGATAGAAATCCTAAAAATAGTTAAAACCTCTAAAATTTCCAAAAAAATATAATGAAATACAATGAAATCCTAAAACCCCAAAAAACCCTAAGAAAACCCTAAAAACACCTAAAAATTCTAAAAAAAATTAAAAACCATCAAAAACCAAAAAACCAAAAAATAATAAAAAACCTAAAACCATTAAAACACCTAGAATCAACTAAAAACCCCAAAATTCCCAAATAACACTAAAAAACAAAAACCTAAAGAAACACTAAAATAGTAAAAAACTCACAAAAAACTTGAAAAATACTTAAAGCCCAAAAAACCCAAAAAACCAATAAAATTATTAATGTCCCAAAAAACCACTAAAAGTCCAAAAAACCCAAAAACCCCATAGAAAATCGTCAAACAAGAAAACACCTAAAACCCCTAAGAACCCCCCCCCCAAAAAAATCCAAAAAAACCCTAAACACCCTAGAAACCATAAAAAAACTAAAAATAAAGAAACACATAAACCCCATAAAACCCATAAAACCCCAAAAATCCTAGAAACCCTAAAACCCTTAAAACCTAAAACCCTTAAAAACCCACGAAAATTAAAAATCCTAAAAATTACGCTAAACCCCATAAAACCCTAAAAGCTATAAAAACGCATAAATAACCCCCAAAATACCCTAAAAATACAAAAAACCCTAAAAACCATAAAGACTATAAATACCATAAATGACCCAATAAAACCCCCAAAAGACTCTAAATAACCCCTAAAACCCCAATAAAAATAAAAAAACAAAAATCCCTTAAACCCCAAAAAACCCCCTAAAACCCAAAATGAATCTAATAACCCTAAAAACCCTATAACTTGTAAAATCTTCAAAAAAACATTAAAATTACCAAAACCAACACTAAAAGACCCTAAAACCCCTAAAAATACTAAAACCCCCAATAACCATAAAAAACTAAAACCCCTAAGAAAAAAATAAAAATTATACCCCACTAAACCCCAAAAAACACTAAAACCCCTTAAAACCCCAAAATTTATTACGAACCATTAAATAAAACTGAAGACCCTTAACATGCCTTAAGAACCATAAATTCCTAAAAACAAAAAAAATTGAAAAATTTTTCTAAATAAAAATAAAATAAAACCACCAACACCCTAAAAACCATAAAACCCTTACAATGAAAAATACCCATGAAATATAAACCAATTAAAAACACTAAAAGTCCCTTAAAACCCTTAAAACACAAATTACCCTAAAAACCAAATTTCAAGAAAAACACCGAACCCATTAAAAACTTATAAACCCTAAAAACCTTATAATACTTAAAAAAAATACTAAAACACATCAAAACCCTAACCCCCTTCAAAGACCTAAAAACCCTAAAACCCTAAAAATTCTAAAAAATTCAATAACCTAGAAAACCCATAAAAAAGTTTAATCACCTTAAAACCTCTAAACCTATTAAAACCCCAAAATAACCTAAAAACCTAGAAAATTATCATATCCCATAAAACCTAAAAATCCACTAACCCCACAAAACACCCAAAAAACAGTAAAATAAATGTAATGAACCTAAAACCCCTACAAAACCTAATCATAAAAAATCTATAAAAAATCTAAAGGAGCCTAAAACCCCTAAAATACCTCAAAAATCCTAAAACTCATAAAAGAGACAAAAAGGTAAAACCCTTAAAGGATCATTAAAGTACTCTAAAAACCAAAAGAACTCCAAAAAACCTTAGAACCCGAAATGAAACATAAAAAACCTAAAATACCCTCAAAACCCTTTAAATATTGAAAGGAAGCTAAATACTCCAAAAACCCTAAAGGTCTTGAAAACCACTAAATATAATAATGGATCATAAAAACCTAATGTGGACCTTACAATCCCTAAAGGAGACTAAAATTTCCAAAAAACCCAAATAAACCTAAAAACTCCAAAAACCCTTAAAAGACCCTAAAACCCTAAAAACCCTAAAAATCCTAAAACACCCTAAAAACCATAAAATTCAACGAATTACCCTAAAAACCTAAATGGTCCTAAAAAACAAATAAAATTCTTAAAGATTATAAATATTCTAAAAACATATAAACATAAATGACCCAAAACCCCTAAAACCAACAAAACACCTTAAATTCCATAAAATTTTTAAAAATACTAAAATAAACTACAAACCGTAAAACAAAAAATATCATAAAAACCCAAAACAGAACTTAAAAACACATAAACCCATTATGAATACCTAAAATCACTTAAACCCTAACCACCTCAAAACCCTCAATACCCCAAAAAACCCTAAAAACTATTAAAAAATCTAAAAACTCATAAAAACCCTTAAACCATAAAAAAGAAAAAAAACCCAAAACCAATAAAAACCATTATAAATCCTATAAACAATAAAAACACAAACACGCTAAAATCCCTTAAAATAGAAAAAAACCCTAAGACCCCTAAAACTCTGAAATAACCAATAAAACCTAAAACAATTAACACCCCAAAAACATTAGAATCCTTAAAAACCTTAAAAACCCATTAAATAGTATGAAACCCCTAAAACCCTAAAAACACTAATAAACCCCTAAAAACACGAAAAAACATAAAAATCATAAAAATACCTAAAACACTAAAATACCCTGATTAAAATATAAAAAATCTAAAATAACTATAAAACCCCTAAAAATCTAAAATCCATAAGATAAACCTACAAACAATAAAACCTATAAAAATCGTTAAAACCATAATACCCTAAAAACCTAAAAAATATTAAAAAATCATAAAACCGTATAAAAACACTAAACCCTCCTAAATAATTAAGAACCATCAAACCCCCCTAAAATCAGAAAAAATACTAAACTAGCACTAAAACCAAAGAAATTCTAAATCCACTAAAACATTAAAAACCCTAAAAACAATTAAAATCCCTCAAAACCACTAAAAAATCATAAAAATCAAGAAAACATCAAAAACCCCTAAAAATCATCAAAATATATAAAAATATAATAAACCTAAATAAACCCTAAAACTCATAAAAACCCTAAACCACAAAAAATGTAAAATCCATAATAATTATAAAACCCCTAAAAACCATAAGTACTGTAAAAATCCTAAAAACCCAAAAGACCAAATAACCCCTAAAACAAATAAATATGAAAAAACACTACACGCATTAAAATCCATAAAATCCCCTAAAACCCTAAAAAATATAAAAACCCTTGATACCCTAAAAATCCTTAAACCCTTAAAAACTCAGAAATCCCCTAAAAACATTAAAAACCAAAATAACATGAATTCCTAAAAAACATAAAAATTCCTTATAAACACTAAAAGTCCCTAAAATTATAAAGTCCATAAACAAAATAAAATCCCAAAAAAATATTTAAACACACTTAAACACTTAGAAAATAACGTCCTAAAAACTAAACCACCTAATTTCCTAAAATCCCCTACAAAATATACACCCCTAAAAACCCTAAAAATAATACTATAATACCCTAAATCCCCTCAAAATAATGGAGTTGGATTCCTATATCCAGCTTCTATGTAATTTAGGATTACATGTATTCATATTTTTGAATATTTGTAATCAACTTATCACATCATGATTGTTCTTCTTCATGACTGTCTCACGGTGCATGATGGGGTCGTGGGGAAGAAAGGTGCGCTACCCAACGGTTGATTAGAGAAGGTTGGGTTCTACTTAATCACTCATATCGGGTTCACTGTTTTCCGCCTCAAAACACCCAATGGTTCTATATCCAGTAATACATGGACCTGCATTCCAAGGCAGGCGTTTGCTGGTTGGTTTGACCATCAATGCTTGAGAACTCACATTGGTCAAGAGGATGGGAAGTCGGTCTCATCCCACCCTTTTGGGGGGGATTATTGCCTGTTCCGAGACTCTCTTATAGATTGAATATGTGCTCATATGTTCGCGAATATTTGGTTTATACCCAAGAATAGTATCCATGGACTTCTCCTGGTTAGCAATGGTCAGCTGGACGTATGGTTTCGGAATCATTTATGCCCGAGGTTTACCATCCCTCGTTGGATTAATTACCCCGAGGAGTCAGGACACATTTAGGCGGCACTAGGAGTGGTGCGGTGAACCGTCGTGAAGATAGTCGGATCGACCGGTTGTTGGGATTGAACCTCAGGGAGGCTTCCTACGTACCCTACTGAGGAGACAGGGATCAAATTCCACATAGTTTAGATGAGTGGGGCTTAAGCTCGGGGGCAGCCGAGGATGTGGGTAAACCGGCGTGAAAGGGGGTCGGATTGACCAGTTTATGGGCTTGAACCTCGGGGAGGCTTCCTACGTACCCTGCCTTGGAGACAGGGATCAAAGTCTACGTAGTTCGAATGAGTGGGGCTTATGCTCTGAGGCAGCCCAAGATGTGGATTTCATGGTCGATTCTTACTCTAAGCCCAGGTGAGTCATTATTGGTGTGAGAAACAAGAGGCAGCAGGGACCAGACAATCACATCACGAAAGGTGCACCCGTGAGAAGTGGAGTGGGGATTACGCATGGAGAGGCCCATAAGGTTGGGTCTTACTCCGAGGTGGATGCCCAGGGAGACAAAGTGCAGCAGGAGAAGGAAAGGGTATCCCTGTAAAAATATCCCCTCTTGTTTTTGGGAGACGTATGAATGTGCATGGGGGATTCCTTCTGATGGGTATTTTACTACCCCCCAAAGAGGGGAGAAGTGCCCCGACCCTAACAGGTGGAGGGGCAGAAAGGGGACTCCTGAGCTTAGACTCCACATTACCATGGGAATGTGAACCCATGAATGCTTCAAAAATATGGTCAAGGGTCGGGGAAACTCCTTCACCCCTGCTTACTATGGGTATGTGAACTCAAAACGGCACGCTGATGTGCCTGAGGGTTACACCACATGGATCTGGTGGCTCTGGTGGAGGCCTCAGATCAGGGATGATGAGTAGTCCAATGAGGGAGTCACGGAGGATTAGGCCGGATTGGAAGGATGTTATCTGTCTCGGGGAATGGGAAATCCGAAGGATTTGGTGGGCCACAAAGGTGTATGGGTGGTGGCACCCTTCGCGTAGAGAGGTGCTATGTGGCTGGAGAGGCCGTCCGCGAACCAGGGTGGTCCGCGGACTGATGGGAACTCCGTGAACTAGGGTGGTTCACGGACTGGCGGGCATCCTGTGAACCAGGGTGGTTTTTGGCTTCGGGTTCGACCCGCATACCAGGGTGGTACGTGGAGGGATCTATGCGAGCATCAGTGGTTGAGGGCGGTGCCGGTCGAGGCTTCATCGGTTGGGGATTCACCCACGTAGGTGGGTGTTATGCGGTGCGGCGGATCGGAAAAGAGGCATAAACTCTAGGGTCCATGAAGATTGCATCCGCGGAGGGGCCATGGTTCACAGTCTTAGTTATTTTTGTTATTTTAAGTTCGCGTTTCATCAAGTTATTATGCATTTTCGGTTCCTTATTTGTTCGCTTCCAGCTTCATACCTATTCTGGTTTGCGGATTGGAACTTTGCGGTTTCCGAAATCCTATGCTACTTCCTTCGAAATCCTTCCACCCAAATCTGGTCAATCTCTTCTGAATCCCCCTTTCTCTTCCCCCTAGGTCTCCTTTTATAGAGTGGGGAAAGAGAGGTATCTATGGTCGTGCGGCAACTTTTGCGGAGGCCCATGAGTGAAAACCCGGTTTACGAATGACCCGGTCAATCCGCAACTCACGGGGGGAAGTGAACACACCTCCCCCCCTGCGAACCAAACCATCTCAGGGAGTGCTTCGCTGCAGCGGAGGGTTCCACATCCATTCCGCGAAGGAAAGCGGATGCGGCTTGGGTTGGTCGACGTGGTCCGTGGCTGGGGCGATTTGTGACAGTGGACCGGTTCGGTACCTGTTCTGCTTCGCGCCCATGGAGGATCTCTGCCTCTGTTTTGAAAACGACAATGGTCCGCGGAGGGTTCGCTTCATGGAACTGGCCACGTAGCCTTTTCATAGGACCGGTCTGTGGACCATTTCATCTTGTGTCTCCCTTTGAATTTTCTCCATAATTTCCCCCAATTCTCTGGGGGGAAATTGGGTAGAATCTCCTTTGTGCATTTTTTTGGACTCTACAAATGCCCCCATCAGAATGGGGTCCGATCAGAATGAAGTGGAGGCCATTCCGATGCAGAGCGGTCCTGAAACTTGGATGGTTTGCAGTAGGGGAGTGGACCCAGTAGGGGACCACGCCTATAAATACGGGGGTCCCTTCATTTGTCCTTTACCAGATTTTTCGCAAAATTATAGTTTTCCAGCTTTTCAGTCTCCGCATGCTCATTCCTTCACGAAATGCCTCATATGCGAACTAGATGCCACTTTCCGCGAACCAATACTTCCTTCACGATTGTCTTCACCCGTAGACCAATCTCCCAACTATGAAACAATACTTTTAATTAATTAAAAAGTAAGTCACGATGGGCCACAGAGGAATTCGCTTCGCGGTTTTGAGGGTCCGCGGACTGAAATCATTATGACATTGAAAACATCCTTTGTTTCCCGAATCTTAATTACTTAAATCTGGGATTTGGACTCCATGGAGAAACCTGGTTCGTGGTTTTCTGGCCAACGCCCCGCAGGCCAGAATACCATGGACCCCTTCTGCGTAGGGTTGGTTCACAGGATACAGTCATTGTGAACCACCTTATGGGGCTTGCTTGGGGACCTTATCACGAAGGCCTCTCGCCTCGAACTAACCATTTGCTGATCTTCATAATGTAGGGAGAAAACATGGCTCCTCCTTTCCATGCACCCATGCCTACAGCAGTGCCTCTCCCAATTGGAGATTAATGGCTGAAGGATGTGTCCGGGTCTATTAAGGATGGAATCCTCCACTCCCTGTTGTGCTCCTTCCATGCAGATATGCTCTCCGAGTCACAGTAGGAGTACCCATTTTCCAATATCCTTCCAACCTACGGGTTCGGTTTACTGTCTGATACGTCGATTTTGGTTCCATCCCGTGAAAAAAATCCTGGATCATGGATATTTACTGCCAATATCCCTCGATTTGTGATATCTGCCAAAGGGCAGCCTTCCTAAAGGGATACAGCTACTAGATCCGTGTTGAATCACCTTCCTGTGTCCCCGAAAGGAGAACAACATCAGCAGGAAGGGGATATTCACTGTTACCGGAGCATTGTCCGAAATGCCATGGTAAACGACCAGCATGGTTGGTCAGTGAACCGGGACCTCCGGCCCGAAAGGGCATTTAAGTCATTTGATTGGGGGTGGCCCATTTGGGTCCGCCAGAGATGTGCAGATTTTGATGCAGATTTGCAAGCTGTAGGCTTATATGATGCCACCTAGGTGTCCCAAACCTACACCCATCGACCTCAAGCCCTTACCAGGAAACTTATGAGCTGTTGGAGTCCAAACACCAACACATTTCACTTAGTCCACGGTGACGTGGGTATTAGTCTCTAGGACGTCTTTCAGATCTCAGGGGTCCCCATCGTTGGAGGTATGTATGAAGAATTATTGCCTCATTCTTCTATGCAGGACAACGAAGAGAGGACTCTCCCCCTGGTAAGGCAGCTTATTGACCAGGCCCTGAAGCATTCAAAGGATACGTCTCCAAAAAAAACTTGTTCCATATCGTGAATGGGTGAAGGCTTTTTATAGAGATATAAAGTATGTGACTCTCCCTCACAGGCCAATGACCTTCCCTATGATGGAGTCCCAAAAACAGAGGGGCAGCTATTGGTTGATCCTGGAAGAAGGCTAGTTTGATGACTGGGGATGGGAGCTTGTTCCGGACGTCGATCAGCTACTCCGTCTGGTGGCATTCCTGGCCATGTTTCTGAGTGGCTGGTTGTTGCCCGTACGCGAGATTGGTGGCGTACGGGTCTCTACTTTTGTCAAGGAAGCACAGCTGGCTACCGACAATCTCATCAACTTGGTCATCCCATTATTATCCAGGATTTATCAGTTGCTCAGCAATATTACCATTGGAAGTCAGCCAAACTGTGTAGCTGGCCCTTTTCAAATTCTCTGGGGATGGTTGGGAGCACATATCAAGAACTTCTACACTTTCATCAATACTCTTCAGATCTCGGGCACCACATTCCAGCCATACCTGCAACTAACTAGCAAGTTCATTCCCGAAGAGTGGGCGACCCAAGAAAATGATGGTCAACAGACGGTTCTGAATATACATCTGTTGTCGAGCCGGATCTCGAATTATTATCATTTCAACTTCCATCCATATCCCTTCCAAGCCGGTGAAATTATGAATACTATATTAGAGGACTTTAGTAAGTGGGGCTACCTCTTTTCACTCCGAGAGGGCATTCTGGTGGCCCGTATCAGTGGGGAACTGATCTGTGTGGGGTACGCGCCTTGCCGATTCAGATTCCAATTTGGCTGCATCTTGGAACCGTGTCCTCCCTTCATTAATGGAGCCCGCGAGAACCATCATTTGATGGTGTCTAGGAAGTTGTGGTTAATTTTTACCTAGGAATACACTGTTTGTGAGGTTATGACTCCCGCACTTGCAGACTCCATGCCCTTTTTATCCAAGAGTTACACCAACTCCTGGGTGCAATAGTACCTGAATGGAATGCTAAGGCTGTGGGTGCCTACCGTCTCAAGTCTTAAGCCATTGAAGGGAAAGAGGAAGCGAAAGGGGGATGGTGCTTCAACCAAACCGGGTAGGGTTCTTCGCCACCCTTCCAGTCACGTGCTTCTGGGAAAGGTTTTAATGGAGAGAGGTGTATCATCTCATTCCCTCGAAGCCGCCCAGAGAGGGTTGGTTATCCCTGCTGATGCTGCCTTCCCAACGGCCTAGGGCCAATGGGATGAATTCAATGGTCGGTCATCCTTTCGTAGCCGGTACCCCTGTTCTATGTGGCAGTATGTATAGGAATAAGAAGTGGATTTTTACAGGATGGGTTACATATTAGCTCCCATTGATATTCTTTATGATACGGACCCGGAGAGGGTCGATCGGTATCTTCCGGACCTCGAGGCCTACATTCACGCGCTCCGAGGTTATGCAGTGTTGAATCATCGAGTCCAGGCCATGCTGTAGTCAGTGACTGATGAGGAGGAGGAAGAGATAAATCACTCCTCAGGGGTGGTGATCCCGGTGGCTCCCCCACTACGGCTGAGGCAAGGGAATTCTCCCCCTTACCCATGAGTTCCCACCCGCAGGTAGCTCCGGAGAGTTCCAGGGTGGCAACGAGATCCTGAAAGCAAACACAGTCATTGGTGCCCCCACCAGCCCCTATCGCTGCCTGGCCCTCCCAGGTTGATCCTCCCTGGATTTCTATTCCCATCACAGCCACATTTCCGGAGGCATGGAGGATTTGGGATGACCTAAGGGTCAGTGGCTCAGATGAAGATGTTTGGGTGTTCCTCCAAATGGGACCTCTCGAGCTTCCGTGTATTGGGACGATCTTTGCTCCACCCCACTTGCTGCTGGAAGATGATCTAGATGAAATAGTCACCTCGTTGAAGGAGATGGAAACCTACGTGAATTCACTCCAGAACCGGATTTATGGGTCAACTCGGGTGTCCATGATGATAAGACATCCTAAATCGTCTGATCCCGAAGAAGAGGTTGTCTTGTTCGTCCATTCCTTCTTTCCTCCTCTTTCACTATGAAGGTTTTAACGTTTCCTCCCTTTATACAGGGTTTCGAGGAATCCCAGGGTCAGTTCCTTCCCCGGAGTATACTCCCCATGGTACTGAAATAGGCAAACACACGCTTTCAGCTACGGGGATCATCAAGAAGGGGTCTCCTGGAGGAACCGAGCTCATTGAAGTGACCCTTGCGGACCCAGCTAGGGTCTTTCCTCCTCTAGCTCCTCCCAGAATTATAAGCGAGGAACTGTCCCCTGGGTAGATCCAAAGATGGAAACAGGAATCCCGTTTATCAGAACGGATCAGACAGGGGATGTCGGTTAATTATGACTTCATGTTTCCTCGATTTCCGATTCATATATTCTGACTCTACCAGCTATTAATTGTCTTGCCATATGGTGTAGGGCCACTCAGAGGCCCGGTCGTGGCTAAACCAGCGGTCATATCTTTTCCCTCATAATCTTCTAAGAGATCTCTTGTAGCCATAGCTGGGCATGATGAGATGGTGGGCCCTGCTGGAGGGGCTAGTGATATGGATGCTTTACTTCTGCCTTCATCAGTCAGCGATATGTTAGAGGAGGAACAGCTGGAAGTCGAGGCTTCCACTGACCATATGGCCTATATAATAGCAGGGGAGTATGGGGCACCCGTGACTACTGAAGAGGCCCCAAATTTGATGGGGCCAGCTGCCTTAGACCCAATGGATCCCCTGGCAATGGAGGAAGATCCTACCGCCAGACCAGTTGTCGGAAACCTAGAGTGGGCCATTATTCTATTTATCGGGGGAGTGATTTCCCCTGGATTGATCTCCGTAGCCGATTGTTTGGGGACATCTTTGGGAGCTTCTGTCCATGGGCATGGCCTTAGGTCCTGGACACCTCTGGGGGTTCCCAGGACTCCCTTGCCTCTCGAAGATGTAGCGTCTTCCTCAAATGGTCGCGGCGGCGCATAGCTTGAGGATATCGACGCCTTGATGATTAGGGGTAAGTTTCTCAACCTCCTGCCACTGACTCCATTATTTTCCCTTTTCTGATTTGGGATAATCATCTATCTTATCATCTCTTGGGCTTTAGGACCACGACCATTGGCGTTAACGATTGTGTCATCAGATCCGATCGTTCCTTTGACCACAACGGTTGGGTGCAAAGTTTCTACGGCCCCAAAATTTGCGGGTGAAGCCGCATCGGGTCCCTCCTCAGTGACATTCATCGCTGAATACATATCTTCATCCACAAGTGACTATGAGCCTGATCAACATGTCCTTTCCATTCTTCGACCAGCTCGCCAAAGGGATTTGGAGAGAATTTGGAAGCTAATTTCTCAGACGCCCTTGGATGAGATGGTGATCAAATTACTGAAGTTGCGCAATCTGTTTATGATGTTGTGATTTTATGGCTTTAACTGCCATGGTATTTATGACATAGTCAAATAGGTGGTCACTGATCAGGAAAGACTAGGTGGTTTCAAATCTCGCCTTTCTGCTGCACAATCTGAAGACTACCTTTCCACAACCCGACAACTTTGCCTAACAGAGGCTCATGATAATGATGGGGTAGTTGCGAGGCTCCAGGGAGAAGTCACTAAGCAGTGTTCTTTCCTGTAGGTGCTGAGGAATGAGATAATGTGGCTGAAATAGGAAGAGGATAACATCACCACCATAATTGAAGAAGGGGAGCGGCGGATGGAGGAGGAGATGAGGGCGACCTCAAAGGCGGCCCAGGAGGCGGAAGCGTTGTGGGCTGGTGTAGAAGCTAAGACAACCTTACTGTGGAATCTCTATCAAGCAATCGAGGATTCTCATCAGTTCCTAATACAACTTTTTGAATCCACTGAAACCCACTTGTAATGACCTTTCATGCCAGAGGAGGCTCCAGATTGTGGATGCCCTTCTTACCAACCTTGTTACGGAACAAAGAAATGTTTTCCTTAATGCTCTGTCTATCCTCTCATGTGGAAGGAATTATTTGGCATGATTACTGTATATGTTAACTCACCAAACTTGGAATAACCAGAGTTCAGGACAACATGAAAAAGCAAACGAGCTATAAATTTTTCCTGCATCATGGGATCCAGCGAGCGTAGTTTGATTATTGCTAGGGATTTGTAGAAAATCCCCACAAAATTTTTGTCTTTTCTTTTAATTCCCTAATTTTTCCTGGGCCCATTTAGTGTGGGCCTAGTGGGTATGGACCGAATTTTTCTTAGGTCGACCTTTTTTGGGTTTTCGGCCTAATAGGCTTTGTGCCTCTTTTTTTGTGAGAGGTTTAAAGTCCCTCCGTCAAGACTATCATTACTGATGTTTTAGGTAGAACAGCTTTGACCAAGTATGGTGGGGCGAGGTCCCCAACGAGTTTCGGTTGATTAAAAGACGTCTCGATACCCTTCATATGCATGTGGGGAATTATTTTTAGATTTGAATGACATTCAGGGCATGTCTCAGGGTATGGGAGTCGTATCGGCGTGCAGCGGTGGGAAGATCATCGCCTAAGGAAATATTGCATTTGGTAGACGGGCCAGGGGTGATCAATATGCAGATCCACTAAGGGCATGGTGTGTATAGTCATGCAAAGGTTTCCTTAAGTCAATGACTCTATTTTTCTGATGGCCATAGGAATTCATGAAAACCCGACTTTTGGAAACCACCAAGGGTGGATTGGGGAATTATGAAAACAACCGGGGTGTCTTGGAAAGGGTATGGGGCGTCTGAAAGGTTTTTATAACATCTGTATCAATCAGGAGTGTAGAAGTAAGGTTATTGTCCTGTGCATTTATGTATCATAAAGGACGGTTGGGGCCTGACACAGTTTAAAGTCATACAGCTGGGACATTATCTATAATGGAACTGCTTCTCCTGGTCCTTGGTAATCTCGTCAGAGAAGTTCGACCATATTTAGGGAGGGTTGTGAAAGAGGCTGTTAAACTGTATCTCAGAGAGTTTCAGAATCCTGGGATGGACATGGGGGCTCAGGGGCCAAGAGGTGAATGGAGAGAAGTATTGCCTAAGGAAATATTGCCTTTGGTAGATGGGCCAGGGGCTATCAATATGCAGAGCCGCTGAGGGCACAGTATGCTTAGTCATGCAATGGTGTCCTTGGGTCAATGGTTGTATTCTCTCAATAGCCGAGAAACGTTAGGGAAGTTGAGATTCGGGACCACCAGGGGTGGATTATGAGAGTTCGGATTTTTCTAAGTATGGAGTATGGTTTATTAGAAGAGGGTTCCTGGATACGGGAGGAGAGTCTAGGATAAGTATCCCAAGAAGTGGTTAAGTCATTCCTTCTCACACTGGTGTGAGATGGTGGTTCATGCAGGTCTGACCCGTGCACTGAGGGACAGAGAAAAGCCTTCGTTCCATACTGAACCCATGACGGGTTTCATCGTGCAGTTTAACGTCATGCGATAAAGATGGGGAGAATTATTCAAAGGTGTTGTGCAGTTTACCTTCATGTAGTGAGGATGGAGGCACCTTCAAATTTTTTTTAGTTTAATGTCATGCGACAAGGACGGCTTCCATGCAGTTTAACGTCATGCGGTAAGGACTGGGAGCATTTTTAAAGGATGTTGTGTAGTTTTACGTCAGGCAGCGAGGACGAGGGGAATTTTTAAACCAGAGAAAATGATTGTAGTTGAAGGCATTTCCCAGGATGGTTAATGCTTGGTCTTTGCAGTTTTAGGACAAGTGACCATGATGCTCCGTGCATTTTATTTTCGTGCTGTAAGGACGTATTTGCAAAGGCCACTCTTGTTCAGAATGTAACTAGGATTGAACATCTCGGCATGCCCAGACATGGACAGTGGTTGATTAGTGTAAATCGTGGTTCTAGGGCTTCTTGGATCAGGAGAAATGATATGGGGGCCCTGAGGCCGGTAAGCGTATGGAGCTAGGAAGAGTGTCGCCTGTGGAAATCATGTCTTCGGCAGACAGGCTAGGAGCTATCATTATTCAGAGCCGCTGAGGGCATGGTATGCATAGTCATGAAAAGGTGTCCAGGGGTCGATAACTTTCCACTTCTGATGGCTGTGAATGTTTATGAGGATCCGTAATTGTTCGGGCCATGAAGTTTGTCATTTGGTAAGAAAATGTCTGGAAATGTTGGGAATACTCTGTCTGGGTTGCTGTTAAAGTTTAGAGAGCTCCCTGCGCTGATTTATTTGGTGCGCGGGGGTGTACCTTTATTCCATGCTATTTAACGTCATGCGGTAAGTATGAAGTACTCCTAGTTTAGGGGTCATAGAGCTCGGACCACTGAGTGACTATTGCTGCAGTCACTCGAAGGACAACTGAGTTAACATGCTATGATATACTCTGAACAGGGTGGGGGGATGAAGGTTATAAACTGCAACTCTGAGGTTTCCCAGATCAGGAGATGGGGTGTGGGGGATCTGAGTCCGGTAAACGTAAGGAGCTAAGAAGAGTGTCGCCTGAGGAAATATTTCCTTTGGTAGATGGGCCAGGGGGCTATCAATATGCAGAGTCGTTGAGGGCATGGTATCAATAGCCATGAAAAAGTGTCCCCAGGTTGATAAATTTCACTTTCAATGGCCATGAATGATTATGAAAATCTGATATTTCTCATAGTACAGAGTTCGGCATGTGGGGATAATGGTGTCCGAGCATACAAGAAACATCTTCACTTAATTTGTCCGTTGATTCAAAGTAGCCTCGTCCTGGCTTGATGTTCATATATGAATGTCGTCCTGTGAACCATGGGTAGATACATAGGCTAACCGAGTGGGGATACCTTGGAGATGTTTGGATGTGAAAAGGGGACGAACTTTTAAACCACTGCGCCATAAATTTCTGGATCAGGAGGTATGGTATGGGGGCTCTGAGGCCAGTAAGCATATGGAGCTAGGAAGAGTGTCGCCTATGGAAATATTTCCTTTAGTAGATGGGCCAGGGGATATCAATATGAAGATCTACTGAGGGCATAGTATGCATATTCATGCAAAGGTGTCCACGGGTCGATAACTTTCCACTTCTGATGGCCATGAATGGTTATTAAGATCCATAATTATCCAGGTCATGGAGTTTGATATATGGGGAGGATTCATCCAAATGTTCAAGGAGTATTTTTGTCTCATTTCACCATATATCATAGGAAGTTTGAGATGAAATTCGTGCAGTGAGGACGCAGTCCGTGCAGTTTAACATCGTGCGGTGAGGATGAAAAGTACACCCCATGCAGGTTTGGTCTATACATGGGGGAAAGGGACATTTTTAACTTTCATTATCCATGCAGTTTAACGTCGTGTGGTAAAGACGCAAAAATAAACCCCATGAAGGTCTAGTCCATACACGGGTGAAAGAGAAAATTTTTAAATCTTATTATCAGTGCAGTTTAATGTTGTGTGGTAAGGACGATGAGTACACCCCATGCCGGTCTAGCCCGTATACGGGGGGAATGGGCATTTTTTTAATCCTTATACGTGCAGTTTAACATCGTGCTGTAAGGATGAGGAATACACCCCATGCATGGCTGGTCCATCCACAGGGGGAAGAGGGCATTTTTAACTTTTATTCGGGGGTTACTGGGCCAGGACGGGGAACCCTGGTGTCACTACGTATCCTGCGAGGGTAGGAATCAATCCGCACGTAGTTCTCTGAAATAAGTACACCTCGTGCTGGGCTTGTCTGTACACGGGGGAAAGTGACATTGTTAACTATTATTTTATTTTATTTGGGAGTTTCTGGGCTAGGATAGGGGATCCCAGCGTCACTACATATCCTGCGAAGGCAGGAATCAAGCCATACGTAGTTCTCTGAAATAAGTACACCCCGTGCGGGGCTGGTCCGTACACGGGGGAAGGGGGAATTTTTAAATCTTATTATCTGTGCAGTTTAACATCGTGCGGTAAGGATTAGGAGTACACCCCATGCATGTCGGGTACATACATGGGGGAAAGGGAATTTTTAACTTTCATTTGAGGAAGGTTGGGCCAGGGTGGGGAACCCTGGCGTCACTACATATCCTTCGAGGGAAGGAATCAAGCCGTATGTAGTTCTCTGCTAAATACACCTCGTACAGGTTTGGTCCATACATAGGGGAAAGGGAATTTTTTAACTCTTGTTTGAGGGGTGGTTGGGCCAGGATGTGGAACCCTAGCGTCACTACGTATCCTGTGAGGGCAGGAATCAAGCCGTATGTAGTTCTCTGAAATTCGGGCAGTTTAACGTCATGCAGTGAGGATGAAGAATACACCTCGTGCATGTCTGGTCTGTACACGGGGGGAGGGAGCATTTTTATCTTTCCTACTTTTGTTGTATTTTTTTTCAGGGGTGTCTGGGCCAGGATGAGGGTCCTGACGTCACTACGTATCCTACGAAGATTGGAATCAATCCTTACGTAGTTCTTTGCTAAATACACCCCGTGCAGGTCTGGTCTGTACATCGTGGAAAGGGCATTTTTAACGTTTCTTGTCCGTGCAGTTTAATTTCATGCAGTAAGGATGAAATACTCTCAGTTTTAAGGTCATAGAGTTTGGACCATTGGGTGCTTGTCAGTTTAACATCCTGCAGCTCGGACGATCACTAATTTTAGTTATGTATGTGCGAACGTAATACTCTTAGTTTAGGGTCATAGAGTTTGGACCGTTGGGAGCATGGAAGTTTAACGTCATGTAGCTCGGACGACTCCCTTTTTTTCCTTATACTTATCCGTGCATTTTATCATCATTTGGTAAGGATTAAAAGTATACTTTTGGCTTCTATGAAAAATACTTCTTCAGGAATCTTGCATTTGTAGGAGCGATGGTGAATTTCACATCCATGGAGATCAGGGCATATGCTCTGTTGGAGTAGACCTTGTGTATAACTTATGGTCCCTCCCACTTGGGCTCCATCATTGGAGGTTTCCTTCCAAGTATCATTAGGGTCCGGAGGACCAAAACCAATTATCCTTCTAAGAAAGACCGAAGATGGACCTTTTTATTGAAGGCTCGTGCAATCTGGTTCTTGTATACTTCCAGATGTTGAAAAGTGTGCAGCCGCTTCTCGTCTAGATGTTCAAATTCACCTATCCACTTTTCTGATTTCTCATCATTGGATAATTGATCACAAATGGAAACACGTAGTGAGGGTAATTAGAGCTTAATAGGCAGGACTGATTCTATTCCGTATACCAATGAGTATGTAGTGGCCTGAGTAGTGGTGCGGATTGTGGTTCGGTAATCCCACAATGCGTGAAGGAGTTTATCCATCCATGACTTCTTGTCTTTGTCCACTATTTTTTAGAGAATGTTGGACAAGGTCTTGTTGAAAGCCTCTATCTGTCTGTTGGTCGCCGCATGGTAGCGAGATGAGTGGTTAGCCTTGATACCATACTCTTGGTATAGTTTTTCCAATTCAGCAGAGCAGAAGCTGGTGCCATTATCCATTAGTATGGTATGAGTGACATTGGTCTGGTGATGATATTGGTTTTCACAAAGTTGACAATGCTTCTTTCCCTGACTTCCTTAAGGGGTAAGGCTTCTGCCCATTTGGAATAGAAGTCGGTTACTGTGAGGATATACATTAGTTTTTTGGTCGTGGCGGGGGGATATGGTCCCACGACATCCATCCCCCAGACGGTAAATGGCCAAGAGTACATGGCTTGATGTAGTAACTCTGGGGTTTGGTGTATGAAGTCGGCATGGATTTGGCACGAGTGGCATTTTGCAGTAAAACGCTTGCAATCTCGTGCCACTGTGGGCCAATAGTACCTGAGTCTTCAAACCTGATAGGAAAGCTTGGTCCCCGGATAATGTTCCCCACACACTCTAGCATTCACTTCAGTCATGATGGTAGTGGTTTCTTCTCCATCAATGCATCTGAGGAGGATTCCATCGAGGCCTCATTTGTAGAGGACTTCTTGCTAAACTATGTCGCCATATAGGACAAAGTTGATTTCCCTTCTCCGTATTTTCTCTCGTTCAGCCCAGTCTGATGGAAGTTCTCCCCATTGAAGGTAGATTGGAATGGGGGTCATCCAACCTATGGAGGGAGCGTACGACTTAGGGATAGGACTGACTTTGTGGTTTTCCTCTGTCTTGGTCTGGGAAAATGGCAAAAACATTGGGCGGTGAGCAATACTGATTACTGTTTCATCCCGATCTAGGTCGGCTAGGGCTGTCACCCGCGTTGGCTAATGCATTGGACTGGGAATTCTGGGATCGGGGAATATATGTCAATTTTGGTTCTATAGATAATTCCACCATTAACCCTCTGACATGGTCAAATAAGGGAATCAGCGCATCCTTTTTGATAGTGTAGTCACCATTGACTTTCTTGATGACCATTCCCGAGTCACTTTTTACCTTAAGGTGCTGTACTTGCGCCTGGAGTGCGAGTTTCAAGCCTGCAATGAGGGCTTGATACTCCGCTTCATTGTCCGTACATCCTTCTGACAGGAGGAAAGAGAATAGAAAGATAGCCTTTTCTGGGGACATGAGTATTATCCCCAAACCCACCTTGTTAAATTTTGGGTCTTCCATCCGCTTCCCATTTGGGCTTCGGGATGCACTATTGAAGTACATTTCCCATGTTGGGAGATCCTCTTGAACCGCGAAGATGTCTTCATCTGATAGCTCGATATCCAGTGCGGTAGTCCCTATTGAGGGGTTCTCTGCCAGAATATCTGCTAATGCTTGGCCCTTGATGGCCTTCTGAGGTACATACCAGATGTGAAACTGTTGCAGGATGACTGCCCATCGGGATAGGTGCCCAGTCAGCATCAGACGGTTGAGGATGTACATTAACGGGTTATTACGTGAGACCAAATGGACTTCATGATGCTTCATATAATGATGCAAATTTTTAACTATATATACTAAGTCCAAACAACTCTTCTCGATTTTTTAGTATTGAGTCTCAGCATCGATCATGGTTCGTCTGAGGTAATAGAGACTGTTTTCACTATCGGCGTCATTCTTTTGTGCGAGGACGTCTTGCAGTGACCGCTCTAGGGCCATCACGTATAGGATGAGAGGTATTCATTCGACCAGGGGAATGAGCATTGGTGGGCTTAAGAGGTACCTCTTTAGGCTATCAAATGCCTCTTGGCAGTCATTTTTCCATTGGTACATGACTCCCTTCCTCATTAACCTGGTAAAGGGAATACATTTCCCTGCCAGGATGGCTATGAAACACCTGATATAGGCCAAGTGCCCTTGCAATGCTCTCAACTCAGTGAGGTTGTGGGGAGGTGGCAGGCCAAGGATATCCTTTGTCTTTTCAGGGTCGACTTCGATTCCGTGCTGGCGTACAACGAAGCCAACAAATTTCCCTGAGGTAACCCCGAAAGCACACTTCAAGGGGTTCATCTTCAGGCTATGATGTCGAAGTTTGTGGAAGACGGTCTCAAGGTCTGACAGGTGATCTGAGCACTGTCTGGATTTTACCACCAAGTCATCTACGTAGCACTCGAAAAATCTCCCCAGGAATGGTTTGACGATATGATGCATGGCACGTTGATATGTGGTGCCAGCGTTATTGAGACAAAAGGGCATGACCCTGTAACAGAATATTCCTTGAGGGACCCTGAAGGTAGTGGCTTCTTCATCTTCTTGGGCCATCCTGATTTGATTATACCCATAATAGCCATCCATGAAGGATAGAGCCTCATACCCAGCCGTTGCATCGATTAATAACTCGGTGATCGGGAATGAGAAGTCATCTTTCGGACAATGCCTATTGAGATCTCTGAAATCAATGCAGACGTGGATTTGTACATTCTTTTTTCTTGACAGGAACGATGTTGGCCAACCAGATGGGGTACTGGACCTCCCAAATGAAGCATGATTTAATGATCTTATTGACTTCAGCCTCTATTTTGGCAGCATGTTAGGGATGTGTCCTTCTGGCGGCATGTTTATATCCCCGGTGGTCTTCTGGAAGACCCAGGTGAGGCGTCGCCACTTCAAGATCGAGTCCTTTCATTTCTGTGTAATTCCAGGAAAAAACATCCTGTTGTTGCTTCAGGAAAGAGTTATAAACCTTGTGCTCCTTGGGGGACATGGCTGCACTACTGAGAGTAGGCCTCATATCTTCCTTGGTACCCAGGTTTATTTCCCTGTGCTCATCCACCATGGTGGAGATACCTTCCTCAAATGCTGGAGGTCCATCCCTGAGATCTTCCTCCTCTTCTTATCCCAAATCCTTGTCTTCTGGATCTAACGGGGGGAGAGATCTTCACTCAAGCTCCTAGGAGTTCGGAGGTGAGTCATGGTGGGTGTCCTCGCTTAATTACTTGCCCCAAAATTGAGGATTGGCAGACATTCACGCATTTTCGCGCTCGGACGTTGTGGCTGAAGTCAAGAAGATAGCTGAGTGTTTGTCCGGACATGAACCCCTACTCTCAATATGGTTGATGGGAAGTACGTAGTCTCTACCAAGCTACCTGATGGGGTCATTGGGGATCATTTACAGGTCGTTTGGAGCAGGGATCCAGTCAATACCATTGGCCAAAGGCTTCTTCTTCTTTTTCTCATAAAACCTGTCATCAATGTAGTGTGACTCAGAGATCTCGAAAGGGGCCTTGTCAGCGTGCAATGTCCCACTTTTCCCATGGACACAGTACATAATACACTGGTGGTAGGATGAAGGAAGGTAAATGTGCTTATGGAGCCACGACCTTCCCAGCAGGGCATTGAATGTTGTGTTCTGTCAGACCAACAGGAATTCTGAATAGGCCACAAGGTCGCCAAAATGGGTCTTTAGAATAATTTGTCCCGTTGGCCTCTGATCGCTCTTGTCGTAACCTAATAGAGTTTTGGATGATGGTATTAAATCATCCTCACTATAGTCCAACTTACGGAATGTTTGTAGGGGAAGGAGGTTAACTCCAGAGCCGTTGTCGATAAAGAATTTACAGATCTCAACATCATTCATTGTGCTGGACACATACAGTGGTTTGATATGTCCCTGTATGACAGAATCATTATCATGATCAGTGAAGGAAATCACCACATTGCATTCAAATGAGACGGTCTCCATCCGGTAAATCTTGGCGATAGCTACCTAGGCTTGAAACTCCTTGGGGATAAGCAAGGATTCAATAAGCACCTCCCTGAGGTCGGATGATAGACTCAGGGAATCCAGGATTGACATCTTGGCTAGTACTGACGCCAACTGCTTGTGAATGTCGAATTTTTGCTCCAGTGGCCGACTCTTATCTGCTGGAAGGATAGTTCTATAAGGCGGCTTGGGAACTGGAGTATGTGACAAGGAGGGACCCACTGTAGGGTTGGATGCCGATGATGTTCCCACATTCTAGGGACTCGACCCGGCCGGTCTGTTTGTGCGCACTAGGCGGCTAGACGCTTGTTCCTCCTCTGATGGGTATCGTAGAATAATGGGGCCAGAGTGGAAGCTTGTGGAGTTGGGGGATATTCTTTCTCTTGTTGAGTCCATTGAAGGGCTCTCCCATGTGCTTCCGTGATATTGACAGTTTTGGCCGAGGTCAAACCATAGGGTTGGATTTGGCTGCGACTGCGCCTCCCCTGGTATCCCCTGCCTCTGCGATTCCTCCTCCCGAAACCTGGTGTCTGGAACTCGGGTTCATAACCATACCCTTCATTAGGGGACGATTCCATAAGATGGATGACATTTATGGAATCAGTGATTGGATCCTCATCCTCTGACATGTCAACCTGGTCAGTTGTCCTTGATGGTGATGTTTTGTGGGTTGGTGCCCATGGTGCTATGTTTGAGGGCAGGAAATCTGACAACGTCGGGGCTAACTTTGGCCTCGTCGCGGATTTCTCATCTTGTGCTTGTCTCATCTTTTCTTGATTATGTTTGGATGACCAGCTCGTAGAGGGTTGTGAGGCTGATATTGTTGGTTGTGTAGCATCAACGGTTGTTGGCGGAAACACTGGTTGTCGTAACTGAGCTCGGAGTATACCCTGGGCTCGGTTGATAGTCTCTCGAGTCATCCAGTTATCAAATTTCTGCCCCTTTTTTCTAGTGACTTCATGCCACCCCTCCACTTTATCGTAGTCAGTGGTATAACTATACTTCACATGTGTTGGGGGTGGTCCCAGCTCGACCTGCCCTGAGTCTATCATCCTTTACAGGAGGTCTTTGAATATGAAGCATTCCCGAATATTGTGCCCCAACATTCGATGGTAGGGACAGTAGTATGGCCTATCATCGCAGCCAACTTATTTGGGTTTCCTCAGCCTTGGGAGGCGGAGAATGTTGCAATTCATGGCGTCGATTAAGTAGTCGCGGACTTGGTCTTCTCGGAACGAGTATGCTTTATGTCTTCGTTCCTCAAATTGGTTCCGCTTCTATCCTCTCTAATTGTCCTGCCTAGGAGGAGGAGGCCGCTGATGTACAGGGGGACCTTGACGATTCAATGGAGGCCTGAGCGGTGGAGCAGGCACATGGGCTGGCTTGAGCGTGATAGAGGATGCTTCAGCTCTGGCTGCTCCATTTGTGGGAGCCTGCGAGGAGATTCAGGACTTCAAATTGGTCTGCTGCAGGGAGTCTTCAATTCTCTGGGCAATGGACGAGAGATGGTGGAAGCCAGTGGTGCACTCCACTGGTATGATTAGTGTCCACAGCTCATCTCGAAGATTATCGATGCATATGGTGAGCAACTCATCTCAAGGAATTGGTCTGTTCATAGAGTAGGTTAGACCTTTCCATCTAGTCATGAAATCTGAGACCCTCTCATTCTCCCTCTTCTTGCAGTTCATGAGGTCACTGACCGTTGTCTTAGAGAACATTGAGCTGAAGTGAAATAGGAACTGCTGCCGAAGGTCTTCCCAGCTTTTTATTGACTGGGCTGGTAGACTCATATACTACACAAAGGCGGAACCTTACATGGTCTGCACGAAGCATCTGAGTTTCACTGCTTCTTGTTGCTCTGGAGTTCCCATCATAGGGTCGCAATAGGATGCGTAGTGCATCAAATGTTGTTACGGATCACCTGATCCATTGAAGATAGGGAATACAGGGCTCCCAAAAGTGGGTGGGGGAGGCGTGTTGCTTACCCAATCCGGGTAGGGCTTCCGTTCTGGAAATATTGGAGCACGTCGACCCTACATCGCCTCCAATAGTGCTGTCAGTGCCTTGATGGTATTGGTGAGACCCTGTTTTACATCCTGTTGGTCCTGGTCATGGCCAGGTGTAGCATGAGGAATTCCTCGAGGATCCAGCTCAGCCAGCACCAAAGGTGCATATTTCATTCGATGCACCCTTGGAGGGTTCAGGCGTACTTGATCTGGTTTCTTCCTAAGTGGAGGGAAGTCTTGATATTGATCCAAATCCACATTTAGGTAGTTGGACGGACCAGGCACCTCATTGGGCAGGGTAAGCCTAGGTCTTTGAGGTTCACTTACTAGGAGTGCGAGATGTGGATACTCTTGGGATTTGCTTTCAATAAGACGGTTCCTCTAGAGTAGCTCAGCGTTAAGCCGCCTCAATTCCTTCATCTCCTCTTCCTGTCGAGTGAACCACTCTTCGAGCATGAGTGGCTTGTTTTTTTCGAGAGGAGGGGACAGATTAAGGGTAACTGTTCCTTTGTTCTTATCCTTGTTAGAAGCTCACAGGGTATGTGGAGGGGGGTTTTTTGAAGGGGTGGCCATATTTAGAGCGGCCCTCTGGTTTTGAGTGTGCACACCTGGTGGTTCGTTGTGAGTCACAGCCTGACCAGAACCATTGTCTCCCAATCCATCCTGATTTTCATCATCTCTGGCGTCACCCATTGGGTTAACCTCTATGAAGTTGATAAAAGCATATCGCAAGGTGGAGAAGATGTCATCTTCCAAATAGGAAGAGGATCTCCTGCAACTTTTTTTGGCCTTCCTTTTCATGACCTGGGATTTCCTTCGGTCTTCTTGACGAAGGGTTACATAGAGAGTTCTTTGATGTGTCCTTACGGTGCGCCTTGATCTTGGGTGGGATGATGATTCAAATAACGTGATAGGACGGGAACCTCCTCTTCTAACTGTCCTCCCTAGACGAGAGAATACTAACTCTCGTGGGGGAGGTTGTTGTTGAGGGGGTAATAATTCCCCCAGCCCTGAGGGCTGGAGTTGGCTTCGTTCCTTGGACATTGAGTCTCTTCCCATTTTTATTTGTCTTACGGGGGAATTTGTTGTTAAAAATTCCCCCATCTGTACAGGATGTGGTTGACCCTAGATTTCGGTAGTGGCTACTGGTATTGCTACCTTCCTGATCTTGTGTGCCCCCATTCAGGGGTGAACTGGGTTTGGTGTCGAGTTCTTCTGTGAATCAATCCCTTCTAGGGAGGTAGAAAAAAATCAATGATTGGCCTATCTTATGTGAGAGGCCTGTTGTATGCTCTCGGTGGCCTAATTTTGGAGATCTTGAATGGCTTGTTCCCATCGGGCATAACGGTTCTGGGTCTTACTCAAGGCATGTCTGTGTTGGGTGTGTTGCGTTTCCCGAACAGAGAGACCACTCGATTGCCGTCTTGCTATGATGACGTTTCAAGACACCATGCCGAATGGGTTCTTCTGGGTGGGGAGAGGAGTGAAATGAAAAGCTCTATGTTCCCCCATCCTCTGATATGGACTCCCGTCGGAGCATCACCGATGAGGCGGTGTAGCTGGTGTAGCGCACTGAGGCAGGCTATCTCTATGTTTCCTTTGTGCCTCTCGGGTCGCTGTTTGCGCGCCGAAGGGAGAGCTTCCAGGTCGATGTGACGTAGGAAGTATCATATTGACTTGATGTGGTCTACATACCCGTTATAGGGTATGAATATTGATTTCAGCTAAAGGAGGGTTGTCCATATATTGTAGCGGATGTCATGCACACATACTTCCGACAATTCTCTTGGTATGTCGAATTGAGAGGTGGTCGTGGGCCAAAACATAAGTGGTATATCATCCCAAGACAGTCATTTCCTTAGGTGCAATAGGTCAGCATACTACTCTATTAGTGACTCCTTTACCTGGTCATCCCAACTGAGATGCCCGCCGATAGTTTGGTCGGAGGAAGTGGAACTGGTAGGTGCCGAATCATAATGTGGGTGATTCCGAGGTGGTTGAGATGATGGGCATGGCCTCAAAACGTCTCCTGATTGAAGAAGGATGTTTTTGGCGACTAACTGGGAATCTGACATGATTGATTCCATCCTTCTGAGTTCCTCGACATATGAGGACTTTTCTATGTGGGATTTGGCAGGGGGAGGACATTTCTGTCGATATGATATGTCATTGTGGGGAGGACCTTCGCAATGGTGGCTACAATGGTGAGGACTACCATCACAGCTTGACTCCTCATAGTATAGAGGACTTTTTCTGTGTATAACCTGGGGAGGACATCCATGGCATTTTGCAGCAAGGGGAGGACCTTCTTGTGTCTTAGCGTTCTTAAGGGGAGGTAATTCGCAACAACTGCCATCATGGTGAGGATGACCATTATGGTTTTACGTTCGGTGTGTATCCTAGGGAGGACCTCCAAGACACACGGCGACAAGGGGAGGACCTTCTTGTTACCTGGGTCCACTATGGGGAGGACCTTCGCGATGGCATCTGTGGTGGAGAGGATTGTCATCACAACTGCTGTAATAGCGAGGAGTACCATTACAACTGCCTCAGGGAGAATATCTATGGGGTACACCCTGGGGAGGGCCTTAAAATGTACTGTAATGAGGGGAGGGCCTTCTCGTTGCTTGATGCCTATATGGGGAGGACCTCTGTTATCAGGGTGGAGAGGACTACCAAAGTGATTTGATGCCCAGTTGTGCGGAGTGTCGTTGCAACATAATCCCTAGGGAGGACCTCCAAGGTAGGCCACAACAAGGGGAGGGCCTTCCTATCATGATGAGACTTCACTGCGGGGAGGGCCTCCGTAGTTGCGACTATGATGGCGAGGACTACTATCATAATCTATGGTCCCACTTAATGGAGAGTGTTGGCAGTGTATACCCCGGGGAGGACCTTTAGGGTGGGCCGCAGCAAGTGGTGGACCTTCTTGTTGCTCGATCTTCTGTTCATGTGGAGGGTTTCCGTGACTCGCATCAAAAGAGGAGCTCTCATGATCGATCGTTATATGCCCGCGGGGGAGGCCCCTGCGGGTGCTCTGGGGAGGACCTTCAGAGCTTCTGGTAGTGACATTGCGTGGAGGACCTTCTCAACTACTACTGCCACTCCCATAATATGGTAATGGATGGGCAGGGTTCTGATCCTAC
Source organism: Viscum album (assembly GCA_963277665.1). Lineage (NCBI taxonomy): Eukaryota > Viridiplantae > Streptophyta > Magnoliopsida > Santalales > Viscaceae > Viscum > Viscum album. The sequence continues at coordinate 1,594,957,201 of OY728120.1, forward strand.
GATGTGTGCTCAGCGTCCTTGGGAACCCCAGCTTCTTGCTGAGCAGGGCCATGAACCCGCTCTTTATTTTCTGGCTGCCTTCGGCGTATTCGGGACACTTTCTTGCAGGAAGCGGGGACGGTCTACTATTGACAATGACATTCATCTTTGGGTCCCTGTCTAATTGGGTCTCATGATGCTGTCGGGATACGCCGATGAACATCTTGACTTTTAGTAGGGATATATGCATGCTTTAGAGCATCCACCATGATGGACGGGTGTCCCCTAGTTGGAACGAGTGAGGCTACTCGATCCGGTTTCCCTTGCGTCACGGAATATAGCCAGCAACTCTCCTGGGTGGGAGAAGGGATGTAGATCTGCTCCAATGTGGCTATCTCGTATCTTAGATGAGTCACCTCGATTGGGGAGATGGGCTCACAGGCCTAAATCCTTGTTGTTTCCACTGATGCAATTACATTCTGGCAAGTCTGCAAGATATGATCTGGGATCGATACCTGCTCCTCCATCATTTCCAGGATATGCAGAGAGTCATCTTTGGCTAGAATGGGTATGAAGGCCCATTCCATTATCTGAGTAGGAATATCATACTCCGGTCCTCCGGTGTTTAGTGGGTACAGACAATTCTCCTGTGTCGGGGAAGGTGAACAAATCTGCCCCTGGGTCAGGATATGCCGAATTATCTCTCTGTTTTCCTCCACATCATGATGGAGGTCTTTTCTTTCATCCGCAGGGAGTTGACCCTACATTTGTTGGTTTCCAACCGTATTGAGTCAGTGGCCTTTGTTGGCAGGGAGACGTGCCCGCCTATGAGTTGCTGCCACATCTGGGTGGTGGGCTTTGTTGATCGCTACCACATTGGGATGGTATGCATCAAGAGGATCTGCTAGGAGCTGGTCCTGTAGACGTTGGGTTTCCACCATGTCGGGTAGGTGGGCTTCACGACCCTGGGTAGGGAGAGGTGCATGCCGGGTAGGTGACGTCCTGCGTGAGCGACGAGCTTGATAGAGCTTTGAGGGGATGCGTGTCTGTTCACATGATGCTGCCATGTCTGGATGGATGTCTTTTGAGGAGCGAATAGGTGTATGTGATTTTTTGTGATACGTCTTCATGACTGGGCAGCGGAGATCCTTCTAAGGGACCAGGGTGATGACTTGTCCCTGATTGTAAGTTTGTCTCCCTCTTCGGGTAGTCTGAGGGGCTGGTGCTCGGGGAGCATGGTCCTGGGTCCTCGGGGTGATGTCCTCCCTGTAAAGAGGATATTGGGTCATGACATGACCACAACGACGTCTTCCGGTGGGGGCCTTGGAGTGGAACCCTCGTTTAGCGGGGATGAGGTCATCAGCATCGACCTCATCCGCCTCCCTAAGATAAGATAGGTACACATTGTCTCGTTCTGGGGATATAATCCTGAAACGGTTGGAGATAGCAACATGGGCTATCTGGATCTTCTTTTGTGGCCGCTGCTGGGCAGGCGATCGGCGAGTCCTGGTGGATTAGAGGGCGCTCATAGCCGCCTCCACCTTTGGGAGAGTACCGTTCACATGGTACTCTCGGATCAGCTCATATAAGAACCAGTTTTGAAGATGCTGGGTAGGTGACAGGGTCCTCCATTGGTTAGGAAGTCTGGTCATTACCTTGTTGGAAGCATGTGCTTGACAATTCCTTTGTGATGCCATTGGATCAAAGGGAGTTCTGTGTGGTACATGTAAAACATTTTAACAAATACAAACAACAAACCCGTCAAAGCAGCATCTCATGATCCCATGCATAATTAATTATCTTTCTTGACCCTCCTTGCGAGTATAAAGGGGGAAAAGGGTGGGATTAGGTTGAATCTGTCATGCTTGGTTAAATATTCACGTCGGGTTCACCATTTTTTATCTCGTGTCACACGAAGGGGTTGTGGGGAAGAAATGTGCGCTACCCGGCGGTTGATTAGAGAAGGTTGGGTTCTACTTAATCACTCATATCAGGTGCACCATTTTCTGCATCGAAACGCCCAACGGTTCCATATCCTATAATACATGGACCTTCTTTCCAAAGGCAGGTTTTCGTTGGGTAGTTTGACCAGTAATGCTTAAGAACTCACATTGGTCGAGAGGATGGGATTTCGGGCTCATCTCACCTTTTGGGGGGGGAATTATTGCATGTTCCAGGACTCTCTTATAGATTTAAGACGTTCTCATATGTTCGCGAAACTTTGGTTTATACCCAAGAATAGTATCTATGGATTTCTCTTGGTTGGCAATGGTCAGATGGACACAGGGGTTCGTAATCATTTATGCCCGAGGTTTACCATCCCTTGTTGGTTTAATGACCCCGAGGAGTCTGGAATCATTGAGGCGACACTAGGGGTGGTGCGGTGAACCGACGCGAAGATAGTCGGATCGACCGGTTGTTGGGATTGAACCTCAGGGAGGCTTCCTACATACCCTACCTAGAAGACAGGGATCAAAGTCCACATATTTCGAATTAGGGTGTTGGGGAAACGACGTGAATGTGGATCTGGGGGTCCGATGGAGATCGGGCTTGAACCTCCTGGGCGGCTTCCTACATATCCCAGTGGTGGAGAATGAAAGTCCTTATAGTTCGCATGAGTTGGGCTTATGCTCTGAGGAAGCCCAAGGCATCGATTTCATGGTCGATGCTTACTATAATCCCACGTGATTCATGCTCGGTGTGAGAAACAAGAGGAAGCGGGGACCATACGATCACATCGTGAATGGTGCATCCGTGAGAAGTGGAGTGGGTATTATGCATGAAGGCAGCCCATAAGGTCGGGGCTTAGTCCAAGGTGGATGCCCATGGTGTCTTCCTCATGTCTGGCCATGAGGGCATCACTACTCACTGGTGGTTTGAGGCATATAATGGGGGCCAATGCCTATGCGCATGTGCGAAAGCGGGATAACGCCAAGGGCGTTGGAATCAGTCTGAAGAAAGGGATATGAAAAGTGTGAATTACATGCCTGAAATTCGGAACGCAATGAGGGTGACATGGTGATGGAGGTTAACTATTGACCATGTTCGAAACACAGCATCCATATCACGTTAGCCTGATATGGGGAAAAACAAATGAGGGTCGACTGCTGACCGTGTTCGAAACACATGACCTGACTCAAAGTGTTGTCAAAAGTCTTCCAGGGAATTGGCCTAGGATGGTAGGTGAGCTGATGTGGCATGGGACCAGGCCATTAGGGGTCCCTTCAGACATAGAAGTGGATGAAGATCCGAATGAAGGACATGCAAAGCATGAGGCAGAGTGATGGAATGCTTGAATAGATTCCAATGCTCTTGAAGGTACACCACTGTGATCATGGAATTAGGCATCTTATGATTGGAGCATAATGCATCTCTTGTTTAGAGAAAGATGCATCCTACATTTGGATCATAGGGAATACTACAGTTTAAAGTCATGTAGATAGAACTGTTTCCATATAGTTTAATTTCATATGGATAGGATGAGGGCCATACAGTTTAGCGTCGTGTTGTTAGGATGACTAGGTAGGAGATACCTAGAAAAGGTTGGTGTGGGAATTACACAAGGGCAGCCCTTTCTATATGAACCTAGAAAAAGGAGCTTGGTAATGGGGTTATAGGAGATTCATGAGGAGTAGCTCGACTCATGGAATTTATAGGAAGGATGTTGGGGTGGCATAAGGGTGCAATGTAAAATACTGTTGACCCAGCCCAAAAAGTTCGCGGTGCGTCTCTCCATTTTTCATGGGGATCAGTGAAGGGGGTGTAGCCCCTGTGGTATAGACCAGCGAGTGCATGGGGTTCGTCACATGGGAGCTGGATGCGGAGGAGGCAGGCTGCGTAGAAGCTGGCCTCCTAGGATGTCCGCAAAGGAAGCGGCCGCTAAGGGCTGACCACATGTGGTTCTTGGTTTGGTTGTCCACGAAGGGTGTCCATGGAGGAGCTGGCCACGAGGGATCATGCCGCAAAGGACTAGGCCACCAAGGAGGTTGTCCATGAAGGATGGCCATGGAGGAGATGGTCGTCTGTGAATGGTGTCAGTAGATGAGATGGCCACGAAGGAAATGGCCGCGAAGGAGGTTGTCCGCGAAGGATGGCTAAGGAGGAGATGGACATCCGCAAAGGGTGGTCGTGGATGAGATGGCCATGATGGAAATGGCTGCGAAGGAGGCTTTCTGCGAAGGATGGTCGTCACCCATCCTACTTCGCACCCACGGTAGGGTTCCTGCCTCCATTTCACGAACGACACTGGTCCGCGGAGGGGCTGGCCATGGAGGGAAAATCCACGAAGGAAATATCCATGGAGGAGGTGGGTCGTGAGGGAGCAGAATGCGAAGGAGTAGTCTGTGAAGGAGGTTGTCCGCGAAGGGACTATCTGCGAAGAAAATGGCCGCATGTGGTTCGCGGTTTGATTTCTCCTCTATGCGGAAGAGTGCATCCATGAACGATATGGGGTCCGTGGATGGTCACTGAACTTTACTGTTGGGAGAGATTTCTCTAGTGTCTCCCCATGGGTTTTCACCCATCCTTCCTCTATCAATTTTTAGTGCCCCTTAGTGAATATTTATAGAGTCACGAAGGGGATATGGCACACATCACTTTCTGCGGAAGCCCATGAAGGAATCCCCACCCACGGATGACTCGGTCAACTAGGGATTTTTGGAACCAAGATCCGCAGAATTTCTCCACGGTTGTTCACTTCTCCTCTTCTGTCCCGCGAACGATAGTGGTCCACGATGGCATACTGCTTCCACCTCCATTTTGCGAGCGATGGCGCCAGCAGCATTGGCCGGTTGGCTCGGTTCGCGGCGGTGGATTAGCCTGGCTTCGCCGAGGGTCTTCCTAGTTCGCGCCTACATAAGACCTCTGCCCCCATTTCACGAACGACAGTGTCTGTGGGAGGTCGGTTCACCGAAATGGCCTCATACTGTTTCTAGGAGCCGGTACGTGGACTGGTTCGGTCCTTTTCCAAGTCTTGGGGTAATTGGATTTCCCACTTGCAGAATTTTCAAAACCCTACAATGACATAGTATGTGATAATGTATTAGGAGTAAATCTCACAGTGAAAGGTAATTGTAGTTCCCTTCTATTATATGAACCCATATGTTCCAGAATATTATTCTTAAATATATTTACTCTATCCATTTGAAATCATTTGAGCGATAGAAAATGATACAGTCTATCTGGGTTTTTGAATCATGGGGATTTTAGATACCTTTTCTAAGTGTACTCCCTTAGTAATTTTTTTATGTAAGTGATTATAAGAATGAGACCCTCTAGTAGAAAATGACGATTTATATGTGTCGTTATATGTTCTTTTTTTTATGAAAATAGTATTAGACCTTAATCTATAAGATTATTATTGGTGGATTTTATGAGTTGCGTACTTTGATTTACTGACTGAACCTATAATTACATAAGTTTATGGTGAAGTACAATATGTTTTCTATGTTATAAGGAATATTTCATTTATGAATAATTTGAGAAAGGATGTGTACCTTCTTTAATAGATATTTATTTCTTAGTACTACTAATGGAATTTATATGACAAAAAAACTATGTCTGTTGTGTTTTATAGGAAAGTTCAATTTATAGAATGTCATTGAAAGAGATATCTAGAACATGGGTTGATGGAACCAAAATGTAACCATCTTGATTAGTGATATCATAATAAAGTGAATATATTACATAGTAAGAATCTGTATGTTATTTTATGTCATTATGGTATTAAATGATTTCTCTATGGTTTCCCTGGCGTGTTACTAGACACTAACTTAGGAATTTTGGATAATTTACATAATTTAATTGAGAGAGAGGCCAAGAGTTTCACAAACAATGTGTATTTAAAACCTTATTTAAATAATGATAATATTTATTATTCAGAATGTTGAGTATATATTATTCTTTCACATTGTTTAATAATAATTCATGTTTTCTTGATCATATATATTATATCCCTAGTTATTTTAGGGATTATTTTGTGGGTAGAATATTAAATAAATATTTATTTTCTATTTTCTGAATATAAAATTTATTTTTTATTAAAAAATAATGTATTGATATTTATTTATTAAATAAATATTCATTATTCTAGGTTTGATAAGTATTATGGAGGAATGATTGATTGTGTTTAATGGTATCGAGATAAATAATACTTATTGAATATTATTGGAATAAATAATATTTAATTAACGTATCATTCATTAAACTTTTCAAGAAAAATAATATTATTTTTATTATTGGCATGGGGTTCCATATAGATTATGAAAAATAATATGGGTTCTCAAGGAATTATTATTTTATATCCTCGGTGGTATATAATCATAATTATATTATTTCGAAATGGGTTTCCAATTTATTTTACACAAAATAAGATCCAGATAATCTTCTCAATTTCCAAGACAGATCCCTTCTATAAGGACACTCTCAATAATGGAGAACGATCATCTTCCACCTTCCACTCTCGTGTCTAGAGTGATAAAGGAGAACTCTTCATGAAGGAATTCTCAAGGAGATCAAAGAAGAATAATGCAAGTGTTATGATATATTTTCCCCGCAACATAGATTCCTATGACAATGTTCAGAGTGTTTTGGAGAATGTGTGGATCACTAGTTGAGAGAATCTGTACTTTATTCCTATAACCCAATGATAGTATGGCACAGAGTTGTTTTCAGATTCATTATAGAAGAAATAATTCATCATAAATAAAATTTTTAATTGTATACATTAATTAAAATAATATTAAATAGTCCTATATTTTGGTTTCAGTGTTCAATCATTAATTAATAATTTATTTCATTTCTTTGGTCACATTTTTTATCATTTATTTACATCTCTTATTAATCAATCCTTATGAAAAAAACAAGTTGGGAATGAACCATATGGTTCTTCTATTGTGTTTGTAACCTATATATGGTATAATATAGATTGAAAAATTAATTATAATTATTTTAAGATCTTTGACTAATTTACACATTTATAATTAATTTTAAATTCTAGTTTAATCATTATTTAATTTGATTCTCATGGCCTTCTATTCTTCCTCTCTATTCCTGCAAATATAATATAAAATAATTGATGTTATGAATGAATAAAACTAGAATAACTTGTACAAAGTTGATAAGAATTTCATTATGGTTTCCCAAGAGTACATGTTTTGTAGCCCATTGGTGCACACTATGTACCTGTGTTCAATGTAATAAAAATTAATTTGGAATTTATTTGCATCATTTTAATTTATTACACATATTGTGTATTTAAAAAAAATTGTTTTTATAGGGATATGTTGGCACATGGTTAGTTTGACTACATGACATGTTACATTCATACATTACTTGTAGACCAATAGTCAAATATTGGTCATGTCTTCACTTACATGAACTACAGGAATAATGATTTTCTACCTCAGAAACCACACACCATGTATCCCATGTACCCTTCATGTACTCTATTATTTTTTATTTCATGATTACATACCTTGTCCTGAGGTGTTTTCCACTTATAGAAGCTGACCAATATACATATTAGGGAGCTGGTTAGTACACACCGTTTATATTAACAAATTATGTGGAATTAAAATTAATTTACTATTCTATTAATACTTATCAACATGGGATTCATATGTCATTAATTTAAATATTTACATTCCATGTAATGGGTTATATATATATATATATATATATAATGTCTAACTAATTTTTTTTGAATGTAATGAACTATATATAAAGTATAATTCATAATAAAGTCATTACTATATGAAAATTGAAACATAAAAAGCAATAAAATTACCAATTGTTAGATCATTCATTTATTTTTTTATGTACATGTCATGAAATTATGTGATAAGTATTGTGTACAACATGTGCAATGAGTAAACAGTGTACAGATATACTATACAATTATTAATTCTGATGGTTAATCACTTTTTTCCTCCAAGGTACATGTATTGTATATTGTTAATTTTAAATAAATTTATTTAATACGTTTAATGTTATTATGGATGATAATATCGCGAATTTTTGGATGATAATTATGAAAACATAATTGATTAATTAAAGAAGTTAATTAATTGATTCAGGCAACATTTGTCATAAATAATAATTATTATAATTGAATGATATTTTTTAATGTGTAATTGTTTTCTTGTATGTAGACGATCGTGAATATAGACCATACCTTTGTGTGTGATTGATTTTCTATTAATTTATTTTAAAATTAAATTTATGGTATCTGCATCATCCCTCCTATCACTATGTAAGGGGTATACGATCTCATGGTTTCTTTTTTGTAAACCACTTAACCAATCCTTTGGTTTCCATCACCTATGAGTGATTTAAATCGTATGTAATGGTTAGAAATCACAAGCTAGTAGATACAATTCAGCTTTAGAAATGAGGTGAAACAAATACAAGGGAGATACATAGGTGGATAGGTGAAAATATGCAACACAAACCATAAAATTGTTCAAGGTGTCTTCCCCCTAGGTCAAAAACTAGTTTACCATAAGCTAGATAAACTAACTATTAGTAAAATCTCTGATCATAATAATATAATTTTTTAATTTATATTAAGATTCATTTTTATTTCATTATGGATTTTTTTTCATTATCACCTGAATTAATGAATTAACAATCATACAAGATTGACCTAAAATAAATTCTATTATGTAGAAATTTTAACTAAGCCTTAGTTAATAATTTAATTAAATAAAATTAATATTTACAATAATATAATAATGTTAAAATTCGAAACTTAATCACAATGAAAAAATACCATAAATTATATATATCAAGATGGTATTGCCTTAAAGTACTTATGATAAAATTGAACCACAGTTCAATGTTCTTGGCTAGCCATAGGTAGGGTGATTTCAATTATCAGGGAATTATAACATGAATTTTTGGATTGAAATATCATAGTTTACATAAAGGGTAAATTTAAAAAGAATTATTCAGTGTAACTAAAAGTAAATGACTGAGGATATCCAATTTAAGGATTTCAAGATGGCAGAGTACACTCAACAGATCAAGGAACTATGAATTAATGTAGTGAGTAATTTAACTCCTATGAAAATCCTTTCAAATAACTTTTCAAGACAATGTATGTGTTATGAGAATGGTAATATGGGTAACCGACACTAGAATTTCCAAGAAACATGATATTATGAAGCCAATGATGAGGTCTATTTATAATGTTTTGATAAAATTTGAAGGTTGTTATTAAATATAATATAATATTTATTAAATACTTTTATTAGATAAATTACTAAAATTATAATATTATTGATTTTATAAAAAACATTAATTTTTAATTAAAACATCTCACTATGATCAATACAAGTGAATGATAACCATCTCACAAAAACTAATTTCCAATAGTGGAAAAGCTGATTATGTGTTATCGTAACCCCTAATATGAAATCTTATATGTTTGAAGAAACTATTCTTAAAGAACATGGTAAAGGGTCTAGGGATTAACAGTTATCTCTCTATAAAAATTATTTCAACAATGACATGTATGTTCATTGTTTCTTTTTGTGATCAATGTCCATTAAGATTCTAAAAAAACATAAAGACATTGATGCATATAGCATGATGTCACACATTCAGGATCTCAATCATGATAAGGAGATAAAAGTGATATTTCATATCATAAATTCTTTTTTATGTAGGAACATGGTGATATCTTGCTAGCTGGTGCTCATATAGTCAATCTTATTATCTACATTGGACAATTAGACATTCAGGGAATTTAATTCCTAGAACAGTTACACACAAATCTCATAATTTCATCAAACCAAATGTCATTATCGACTCTTAATATTAATTATAACCAATGAAATAGTGATAAAATACTTTTATAACACATTACTTTTATTCCCCAAGTTGAAATGGATATGGTCCTCTAAAAACCTATGGTTCTTATAGTGAATATGAATAGGAAGAAGATGAAAGAGGGGACCAATACTAATAACAAGTCTAAATATCCCAAGAAAAGTCTTTCCAAGAAAATAAATATCTATAGGATGGGAAAGAAAATGGAAGAAGTTATTTCATGTGGTAAGTAATCCCACTAGAAGAGGAAATGAACCCAAAAGAAATGGGAAGAAAATGGTTCATTCATTATTTAGTGAAATCTTTCAATATCTACACATTTGATATTATATACAGCTTTTGGGGCTCACATATGTATCCAAATTCAGTAACCAAGTATATTTTGAAATATTTATAGAGATGAAGTGGAATTTTAGGAAAAGATTAGTGCAAGGATATATTCTATTGACATTGGAGACTACCACCTTTCATTGGAAACAATAATGATATTTGTCTTAGGAGATTTTTATTTTGAATCATCTATTACCATAAGAATAATTTCTATATCTTGCGTATATAAAGATTTTTTCTGTTCATGTTGTGATATAAAATCTACTACAATTACAAGGACAACATATGTTATTATATGACTCATTTGAATAAAGGCATTTATGTATTAAATTATAGAGACCGCGTATTTGAAATTTATAATGAATCATGTCTCTATGACTCATATAAAACCAAGTTGTGGAATCTACATCTTGTTAATGTAAATTAGAAGCATTTGACAAAGATTTATCAAGATGGTTATTTAGTCTCTTTTGAGCCGAATCAACATGAAATATGTCATTATTTTTTTCAAGGAAAAATGAACAAAACACCATTTAGTGGACAAGGTGAAAGGGCCAAAAATCTTCTCATATTAGAGCACACTATATTGTGTGGACCATTTCTAGTTTAAGATAGAGGTGGGTATTCTTATTTAATAAATTTTATTAATTATTTGAGTATATGTGTAAATTCCATTATGATGAGGTTTAAGTTTGATATATTTTAGAAATTAAAAGGATTAATGAATTAAGTAGGGAATCTACTTGGAAAGAAGATAATGAAACATCAATTAGATCATGGTGGTGAATATATTAACCAAGTGTTTATCAAATTTTTATGGTATTTTTGGATTTCTTTATCAACTCACTCTTCCATACACACCATATTGTAATGGTGTTAGTGATAGTAGGAACGTTAAATTTCTAGATATGGTAATTTTAATGATGATTAATGTAGATTCCAAATTATATTTTTGGGGATATACATTAAAAACTATAGAATACATTCTAAATTGTGTACCAACTAATGTGCAAACATTTTTTTCATGTTATGGAGTGGGAAAAAACACGTTTTATTTCATACATATGTATGAGGTTGTGAGACATTTTAAGGCCTTCATAGGTATAAAACTAACACCTCTAGGAATAATGTCTATCTTTATAGAGTATGATAAGTAAAAAATGGATATTACCTATAAAACTCCTCATACAAGAAATTGAATATCACTAAACAAGTCCTCATTATTTAGAGGTAGCATGTCCTCAATATGGAATGTGGGAAATATATTAACTTTTATATGGTTTAGTCTCAAGATAACAAAGAGTTGTTTTGGGAATAGATTTCATAGGTCCCTATGTAATAAGTTATTCCTAAAACAAAATTACTATAAATATGTACTATAGAGGTAATATAACTATATTGATATGGTTTTCTAGTCATCAAAGATTTTGACTTGTTATTAGTTGATATTAAGGAACCTGTCTCTTACAAATAGGAAACCTAGAGCTCAAAATATGTAATATGGAACGATGAAATGAATTTTGAAATGAATTTAGTGTATTAGAACCAAGGTTTGGTTATGGTAAATCCTAGAGTTGATGCAAAGAATGTTGGGTTGTAATGGGTATTGAAGAGAAAATTGGAAATGGAAGATAACGTAAGTACATATAATGAAAGACTACTGTATAAAGGGTTTAAATAGTGTCAAATAATAGACTATAATGAAACCTTTTCACCATTTTCCATGTTTAAATCCATCATAATTATACATGTTATAACTAGTTACCATGACTATCACATTTGGAAGATGTATGTTAAAGCATTTTCACTAATAATAGTCTTTCAAAATATTTCTACATAACACAACTAGAAGGTTTTGGGAATCTAGGCGATTCCAAAAAGATATATAAATTCTAGATATCCATTTTATGTATTGATTCAGGCATCTAGGTCATGGAACACCCTATTTTATGAAGATATAATTGATTTCATTTCAATAATAATGAATGTGAACAAGTTTTTTACAAAAGTTTTAGTGGGAATGTGTTCATTATCTTGGTATTGTTTTTTGCTGACATATTCCTTATTAGAAACAACATACCATTCACATAGTCTATTAACTAATTGATAAACAATTTTTTCTCTATAAAGTAAATAGGTGAAACAACCTATATTCTATGGATGAAGATCATTTCTGATATATCCATGAGGCTACTGGACTATGTTAAGGTACATACATAGACAAGTTACTAAATATATTTATTATGGATCCATCCAAGAGGGTGTTAGTTCCAATCTCACATGGTATACTTATTTCCAATAAACTTTATCCTCAGAAACAATAGGAGAATGATAGATTATGTAAGATCCCATACAATTAAGTGAAAGGATCGACCATTTATTCTATGTCATATACTTGAATTGATGTTTTCTACACATTGAGAATAGTAGGGAGATATCAATATAACCATGTAGAACAATATTAGTCTACTATTAAGGCCATCATTAAGTATCTAAGAAGAACTAAAGATTTTTTTTAGGTGTATAGAGGAGATGCACATCTAGTCCTTATGGTTTATAATGATTCTAGTTTTCAAATATATCAAAATGATCTAAATTCATAATTTGGATTTTTTTGAGTCTCAATGGAAGAGCTTCGAGCAGGAATAGTTCAATGTAGCCAATTATTGCCGATTTTATAGGGGTGACTGAGTATATAGTGGCTTATGATGTATTAAAATAAGTTGTTTGGATATGAAATGTTTTTCATAATATTGATATGGTATTTAGTAGAAAATTCCCTATCACATTATAATGTGATAATACAACATCGCATTGAAAATAGACAAAGTCATGCCAATGGAAAAAAACATACTCTAGAAGTATCATATCATGAGTTATTTTTCTCAGAGGAGTGATGTTTTAGTGGGTATATTTTCCATGTAAGAAAACATGGGGGACCCCTTGAATAAATCATTATCTCAATAGAATAATGAGTATAATGGGAGAGCTAGCAGACTAAAGTTTGTTAGTAGTTGGATCTAGTGAAAGTGGGAGTCTATTGGAGTCGGTTCCCAAGACTATAATTGTGTGTACTTTATTATTACCAGTTTACATTGTTTTGAATAATAATAATATTTTTGTCATATCATCTCAATAATACAAAAACAGCCTTCAATAGTGCTAGAAAAGGCCATTATAATTTCTAAGAAAGCACCAATATCCAGAGTGTGGTTTAAAGTCTGATTCTTTTATTAGTGCTAAAAAATCACTATTAAATGGGTCCTTTAACACAACTTTTTAGTTCATTTAAAGTACCCTTTTAAAAATAATGTTTTCTCAGTATTAAAGGGGACTTTTAAAAACTTTTTTTAGAATTGATAAATGTAGTGAAAATAAAGGGGTTATAATTATTATTTTCAGAAGTCCATGAGCTTGGCCCCCTTTATCATCACTTCCAAAACACCTTTAACATCACCCCCCATCATTATCAATGCTTTTCACTTCACCCCCCATTTTATTAATGCTTTTTGAATTTCTAGCCTCACGCATGCCAACTTGGATTCGAACCATGCACTCTCCTTCATTGATGGAACTCCTTAAACACTACACCATGTTATTTTATTTCTTTTTTATTAATATTTCTGTTTAGATATATATATTTATTTATTTATTTATTTACATATATATTTTATATTCAAATATTTATATAATTAATTTTAAAAACATTTAAAAAATATATGTGTGTGTGATATTTATATACATAAATTTATATAAATATGTTATATATTATATTCATTTATAAATAGTATAATATATATATATATATATATTTAACACACATATACGTATATATAAATATTATAAATATATTTTTATAATGTAAATTACTGTTAGATATTGTTTGAGATACATTTTTAGAATATTTATTTATTTACATATATTAGAATATACATTTCTATGTATATATGTTGATATATGTATTTATATGATTGATTGATTATAATTAATTATAATAAAACATGCATATATTAAATTATAAGTAAAACTACATTGTGAAAAATGATAAAATTTAAAATCCATAATATCAATATTAATGTAATCCCATGGAATAAATTCAGTCTCCACTGAAAAACAGAAAAAATCCCCCCTTAAATGAGGCTGAAATTCATATATTCTTAAACGATTGGGGTACGCTGACTAAAAACTCTGGTTTTGAGGCCTTATGAGCCTTTTTTGGCCTCCAAAAATATGACAAAGGGCTCACAATATAGAATTAGGGAATAGATCTCATCACATGCTTTGATATGATATGTGGTAGAACCCAAACCAGATTAAAAATTATGGTATTTTGTTGTTCAAGTTACATTTTCAACATTTTTTAGACCTTTTATTAATATATAGATTTTTTTATCTTCCAATTGACATTAAATAACTATTACTTGATAATAATTAGAAAATTATTGATTAAAAATATTTTTTTATATTTATTTTATAAACCATTATCACTAAATATCTTTTATATTTAGTGTAAATTCCTATTTACATTATCAAAAACATATTTAAAAATATTTATTATATCTATATAAATAAGAATATATTTATATATGAATATATTATTTTCAATGAAATATAATTTTTTTTTCTGAAATATACACATTATCAGTGCTACTAAAAAATCACTCATAAAGGGTGGACCATTATCAGCGCCTATAAAAAAGCACTGATAATGGTCCCCCTTTAACATCACTTATTTAGAGCTAACAAAGGTAGTCTTTAATAATGCATTTAACTCGCATTGTTAAAGACCTAGCACTAGATAAACCTAGTTTTTTTGTAGTTTCATCATCCTTATGTGTGACATAGTATGTGAAATTGTCCTAAGAATAACTAATGCACTGAAAGGTCATAACATCTCCCCGCTATGATGAGAACCTAGAAGTGACATGATAGTATTATTAAATACATTTTCTATAGATATATGAAATCATTTTTGGGGAAAAAATATACAACCTATCTAGGATGGATACTCATAGGACATTGATTCACTATCTCATGGGGTACACCGATATAGATTTCATGGGTATATGATTATGAGAATGATACCCTCTATAAGGAGATACACATTTATTTATGTAATTAGATGTTTATATCTGTGAAAATGTGTATTGTTCCATAGAGTTTAATACTATTATTAATGGATGTTTTGAGTCATGTATTATGATATATTGACAAAAATTGTGTTGACCCATGTTTACGGAAATGTTGGATACATTGGGTGATTCAAGAGTAATGTTTCATTGATGAATAATGCGAGAAAGTATTTATGCCTCCTTTAATGGAAGTTTAAATTTATTTAACTTTTATGGAAATGATATATCCTAAATAAAACCTTGGCCATGGTGTTACGTAGGAATGTTCAATTTTAATAAATTCAATTAGAGAGACATCGAGATCAAGGGTTGATGGCACCATCATGCAACCAATTTGATAATAGATATCATGATAATGGGGTTATATTACATATTATGTGTCATTATTTTATTTTATGTCATTTAAACATAAAAACATTCTATATTGGTGCATTGGAATTTTTCTAAATGTTATCCTTAGACATTGGGTTGTTTCACCTAAAGCCACTGAAAAAGAGATCTAGAGGGTCACACACTATGTGTATCAAGAACCTCAATTTAAATAATATTATTTTTATTATTTATCTCATTGAGTAAATATTATTACCTCATATGGATTAATAATTATTAATATTTTCATGATATCATATATACCATCCGTGGTTATTTGAGAAAATATATATTGATAAGAACACTTAATAAATAATTATTTCATATTTTGTGAATATAATATTGATTTATTTATTAGTGATTAATGTAGTGATATTTCATTATTAAAATAAGAATCATTATTCAAGGATTGGTAAATATTGTGTAGGAATTCCAAACCTGTTTTAGTGTTCCAATGAGAAATAATATATATTTAATATTATTTGATGAAACAATATGTAATTTAATTCACTTTATTCTTTCATGTCATGAATTAATAAAACTGTTACTATTATAGACATTGGGTTCCCTATGGAATAAAAAAATTTATAATGGTGAATATGGAATTATTATTTTCTAACCCTAGAGTTATAAAAAACAATTATATTATTTCTTAAGGGGTTTCCATTTTTTTGTGCACAATAGAATCCAAATAGCCCTCTCATGGCCACAGATAGCTCCCTTATTTAAGAACACTCTAAATAATAAAGAGTGAGAATACTAGAAATAGAGTCTATACTCACACCCCTATACCAACGATTTTCCATAACTGTTGGGATAAGGAAATATACTATAGGCTATCCCTACGATTGGCTAAAAACCATTGTGATAGACCTCTCAAAATTCACAAAAACACTCACTCTCTATGGAGCTCCCCTTCTCCCATCCTGACTCCCCCTCATTCTCCCCTTCTCTCATTATGACATCACTTCTCCCCTCCTCCCCCTTGCGGTCGCATCCATCCTCATCGCACTCTCCTCCTCCCCTCACAGCTACCCTCATCCCCCTCTTACTCCCTCCTCCCATTCCAACTCCCCCTCTCCGCTCACTGTTGCTCGTCGCTCACCACCAGTCCCCTCCTTCAATATCAAGACCTATGATCCACCACTAAACTCCACTCTCATAATGTCATTTTCAAGACGTTCATAGAGGTACCAGCCGACTCCCCCTCTCCACAATATCTTCTCTATTCATGACATTCATGGGTGTGATTTGATAGTATATGTCGGAAAGATATTCTACGTACCTCTTGCATTGATTTCCTTATGAAATTTCTGTTTTTTGAAGTTTTTTTAGGGTTATTTATCTATTTCACTGATATATGTTGAATTCAATCATTTATGACAGAGATGTTTCTATGATTAGGAAAAGGGGAACCCAGGATTATGTCTTCATATTTTTCCACATCGATACATTAAGGTATGTAAATGTTTCATATTCTTCCAAGGTGTTTTTCCCAAAATAAATTTTATTAGTTATTGAATAGGTATTTTTAATTGTGTATTTGTGTATCCTAGATTCATGGATACATCGTTAGTGGAATACATGCTATTTATAATGATTTAGACATAGCAGATTGACCAAGTGAGTTAACTGATAATATAAAAGGGTTAAATTTAAATAATTAGTTAGTTATAATTAATTAATAACTATTTCATGAAGTAACATTGAAGGTTAGGGTGATGCGATGAGCCTGGTTGATTGAGGGAGAGTCTGGATGCGCTTGGTGGGCCTTGGTAGCTAATGTCGGCCCTTGGCATTAAAGTGGAAAGGATTTGGTAAAAGGTATGTGAACTTTCATATTAACATATGTAATTTTCTTTTGATTTTTGATGCATGTGGATGATTGGGCATGTTATTGAGGCTAAATACCATTATTAATTTATTTAATTAAATTTTTTTATTTAATTCAAAATGCTTAATTGAAATAGTTAAATTTTAGGGGTCATGAACATCCCATGTTTTCTTGATTGAAACATCACTAATTCACAATGTTTGATCTATGTTTCCAACCCCATTTAGAATGTTTTAATGCTTGTTTATTGTTTCAGAAGAATTCATTTTGTGTGGGAATTTTATTCCCTTATATGTGTGGGTAAGAACTGTCTTATTTTTGTTTCTCTAATGGCTCCATTAAAACTAGTTTTATCAATATTGGGTATGACCTCTTAATATTATCCATCTTGTCGCAACATTGGATTCATTTTCTACCTAATAAGATAATATTGACTAATCCAACATAGATTCCAAGAAAATAACTCTTTATCTATATGAAAAAGAACTAAACGGAAAATTTGGGATACTACTGGTCAAGATATATTTACAACAATCACAAATGGTATTCTCTTTTATTTTTCAAGATAGGTAATTTAGAGCCCATCTGTTTTAACATAAAAAAATAATTAAAATTGGGATGATTTTTAAATTTTGATTGCTCAATAAATATGAAGTTATTATTTCTCAAGAAACATTATTGCAGATCTCTAGTGACCCAATTATCCATTGGGATCTGGTGCTGCTATTTTTTATCAGTATTATACAAGATAAAATAATGCTACTACTGTACTTGATCTAGATATACTATATTTTATTTTAAATATAACTCTCTTTAAACTAAAGTATACACTAATCACTTCCAAAATAGTTCCTTCATCTCCAAATATACCTCAACATAGTCAATTACACTTGAAGATAATTTGTAAGCACACCACTATACCTTCTTCCCATGAAATCTTGATAGTATTATACACTATAGAATTATAATTTTCTTTTCTCCCTAAGAAATGATGTGCTACATTAGTGGAGATCAATAGAAGTACCTGATCGATGAAATCAATCATTAAGAGTTGACATCCACGGTCTCTGAAAATCATCCATCCACTCAAAATTACACCCCATAATCTCTTGATTATCTAAACTCGATATGTAGTCTCTTGATCAAGACCCACACTATTGTAAAAAAATATCACTCAATACAATGGTTATCTCATTCCATTCATGAAATTTAACATTCTTCAAATTTTGGGGTGTACATGGACTATTCACTAATACTATATATCAATAATTACCCTTAGAAATGAATTTGTATAAATGCCATTAACCAAAATAAAAAACTAATGTATACTTTATAAAAATATAAAACTCTCTTTCTTCTATTCTGATATTCAAGGAAACACCACAATCCCCAACTTCCCAAGATTGATACACAAGCTACCCTCTATATTAATCATAATTTACAAATCCTATTAATTATACTATAAAGGTACTGAAGGAGTTTTCTTCACCATAATACATTACATATCATTTTTTCATCAATAATAATGATAAAAAATTCCAAAATTACATAAAAACCACTACACATTTTCCCAACTCGAGATAACCAAAAAACCATCCATTGAAACTCACTCAAGAATTTAAGGGAATTGAAATACTCTGCACAAAAATATATTCCATGTTAAAAATAGTTTCTACTGTGAAAATATAACCCAATCATATATAAAAAACAAATGTAAAACTTTTTCATTTCTTCTCCCACTTGTCTTCCAATAATGATGAGATTTTACATCTCTGGGATTCTTACATGGAGATATTGGTCTTCTCACTATCCTACTGCATGTTCATTTATTTTGATAATTATATTACAATCATGACGTCCTCTTGTTTTATGTTATTATTTAGTCTTCCCATATTTATTCCAATCCCATGAAAAAAAGTGTTTTCCACTCCCCCCCCCCCCCGTTTTATATACGTGTGAACTAATTTGGATTTTCAAACTAAAAATAAGTAAGAATAAGTGTGAAAAATGGAAAAAGTAAACAATATAAATGTAAAAATCTTAAAAATCAAAATAATTTCATTTCACCACTCCCCATCAATGACACAAATTTTAAAATTCTTGAAATACATCATTAAAACTCTTTAAAAACATAAGTAATAACTTATAAACTCTATGAAAAAATAACTAATTTAAAATAATTTTATGTGTAATTCAAGGTTGATGAATTTTGAATGGTATAGAAAGGACTTAAATTGTATAAAAATAATTAAAGAAAAAAATATTGATGTTGGTTTGGTATTAAGTAAACTATTATTAGTGCACACTGATTTTGTAGGTTTAGGTTTATGTACTTAGAGTGGTATATGTGTTGTGATTTAAATTTAAATTATGTCAGTACTAAACAATTGAGAACCTTCTATCATAGTGATCACCCTATATTTTATAAACCCTATTTCCCCTATCAGTACATAATATTGTTTATAGATAGGATTTTAGAACCATGTTTAGATATTGCTACCCCAAACTGATGCATTTTTTGTGACATGAGGGAAGATATTTTATGAACATAGTCGGAAAACCCTTATCACTCAGCAATGGTAAACATGTGAGAGAAGTGTAATAATTAAGATTAAATTATAATATGAAATAACCAATTTAATAAATGGGACCCACTAAAACAACCATGCGTCTCCATGAAGAATAAAAAAGAATCGTACTCTTATTTACATATACTGGCATCAGTACATTAAAATATTCTAAATTCATCATCCAACATATATATTAGTTTGGATGACTATTAAATAAATTTGATGATTCCATTCCATTTTTATCACATAGTTTGTCCAAATAAAAACTCTATTTGATGAAGATCTGAGGATCATGTAACTTGGAAGAATGCATACCCTATCTGATCAACATATTGAGGGTTCTTGTTCACTATGTAGTTAGATGGGAATACCAACCCTCCATAAGGATTATTAAAGGAATCCATATTCTAACATAGCTTCCTAGAAAAAATAATTTCTATCTATTGAATAATTCCCTAAACGAGATGCTTGATATCTGTTGTCTGGTATCCAATATAAATGGGACACGAATTTTAATAACAGTTCATGTAAAATATATAATATATAATAGAAGGTTACCACCAAAATATATGTGTAAAAATTACACATAATAGACTCCCTAAAGATCATGATCTGGAATTGGAAAAAGATATATGTCATGTTCATGAATTTGGAAGAAGTAAACATTGTGTAATATTATATACAAGGTGTGTAAAACCAAGACAGGCACTTGGAATGTACCTTAACTTATCATGTAATGTAAAATTATGTACATGATGTGTACCTATACAACAGACAACCTATAACTCCATATGGTTATTCAATGAGTACTTAGAGAGGTCCCTAATTCATTTTCCACCCATGGTACATGCATTTTGTTCATGTACAACATGGTGTTTACATAAAAATGATTATCTGAGAGTTTACTCTATATTCATGCTAGAATTTCAAATACAGGTACACAATGTTTGTTATAATATTTAACATCCAGTTATATTAAATATTCTATAAACCATATCCACTACATCCTTCAATGTACACATCATAAGGTCTTCCCAACTAGACCATGTAGTTTGGAAATTCATGTCAAATTGCAGTTTTACAGCAGGTGAAAAATTCGATTACTTCTCCTTAAAATTTATTTGTCCCATGTTCCTAAAATGAAATACCAATGGGTAAGTATACCAAAACCATAAAATCTGGTGGTGTTAAATTCTATTCTCCAATTGGAACTATAATTCATTAAAGAGTTGTGAGTTGAAATTTTTTGAAAGAAAGCTCTTGGTTTTGTAGAGGTTTATTTTAGAATGATCAATAAAGATGAATAAAATGGGGGTTTTGTTAAAAAATTATTATAATACTATTAATAAAATCCAGTCTAGAGTTTCCATCAGCCTACTAGAGGCCTCCACCGGCTGGCTGACAGACCATATATAAATCTTGGGTGACATAGGGGGTGGAAGGGGTGACCCACGAGCTAGATAGTGGCTACAAAAGTTGAAATGTTTTTACTTTCAATCCCACCAGTTGGCTAACGGAGACCCTCCAATAGTTTGATAGATTCACCAGAATTGGTGGTTCCACTACCATCCTCGCCAGATGGATGGTGCAACATAACAGTATCCTGGTGAACCACTTGTATCATCTTTATCTACGTGTTTAGTACCAACATCTCCATAACACTATACCACTTTTTAACCCCTCTAATATCAAGGAATAAAATAGGAAAATATGGTGGAAGATGAAAAAAGAGATATAACCAAATTCATTATGTAACCCCACAAACAAATTCCCACAAACACCACTTAAACAACAACAAGTTATCAATATTTTATATAAATAAGAGAGAAACATTGGATAACAAATAAACTAGATGAACCCATTTTAGTAACCAGTTAAAAAATAAGCTATGATACCCCAATATAATGACACATGGTATCCCTCAATGTAAATAATTCCTCCCAATATATAGTGGTTTATTCTACTATTTTCAAACAAAATTTTCTTGAATTGTTCCTTGGACCATGCTATGGTGTATTATCCCTAAATAATTTGAATAAACCCCCTGAGGATTGCCAAGAACAACCACCATGTGAATCCACAATTAGATTGGGAAAATTCCTTATCCATCTTTGCAGCAGCCCCATGTATTTAACAATGGCCTACACTATGTTCTTCACCATATCATAGTGAACCACAGTGACCTAAAACTCTATTCTCTAACCATACTCAGAGCACTCTTCATTAAATAGCTAGTATGCATAGGGACATCACAAACCAGGGGTGTCACATTATCCACACCATTATGATTTCCATACTCAAAAATATGGTGCTTATTTGAGCCTATATCGAAGATTATGTCACTTTCATAAGATAATGTCGTACCCATATTAGGACTCATTATGGTCCCACCTATGCTACATTGACAAATTTTCCAACTAGATTTCATTAGGTTCAAAGGTTCCTATCTTGAATAAACAGATATATGAATTTCTAGGTGAACCCACCAATATATCTGGATTTAGAACCAAAATATTCAAACTCCCTATAAAAAGAATAAGATTCATGAGCCTTCTATAAGATAATAGAATAATGATTCCACATAATTTTCTTAACCGAATAATTTTTTCTAACCACTGGGAAAACATTTTAAAGTGTATTTCACCCATGAAATTAAGGTGAAAATGAATAACCTTATAGTTTCATGATGATTTCTAGAGAAAATTAAATATCCCCAATAAATATATCGCACACCCTCTTATTTTGATACTAAAAATAGAAATAGGGACTCTAATTCTCAACATGGGTTCACTATAGTGATCTCTTGGTGATCTCATTTCCTAAAATAATAGCATTGGAAAATAAAATAGTCTCTTATAAATAATCTAATAAATGGTGGGAATTGAGATGAGTTGTTCAATAAGGATTAGTGTAACCACATGGAAATGTGGGTGAATATGTGTGTTCAGTTATAATTAATTAAAATATTTATTTCACATATCTACCTATTCAATTATTGAGTCTCACTTCTTCTCATTGCCTTTGTTTTAATTTAAATAATATTATTAGGAATGTAAAATAATAGTGAATGATATGATTTGATCATGGGGTTCACCTATTATATGGAAGAATATAACCCATGTGTACAATGGTTATTATACAATAGGAAAATATCTTCTCTTTTGTTATCATGGTGTGTCGTAGACAAGGGTATATCCTTGAACCTATTATCCTTTCACCAGGTAGGTTACATGCAAGCACTGACTTCCTCTATGCATCGGATATGGTATTAATGATTCTTGCTCCAAATACTGATAATACATCTCTTAGAACGTATAATTTTCCATATATCACAATTGGTAGAGTATTACACTATATATGTTTATTGATCAACCTTTACGTATATTGGTGAATTTACAATAAACCCTTATAAATATAATTCACTATGACATTCAGTATTATGTATAAAAATGGCTCTAACCTTTTCAAAATTCCCTAAAAAAATAAAATATACCAATAGAATATATTATTTATCAATTGAAATATCATAATGATTATCTGAAAAATATTACATTTCAACCACAATATCATATGGATCACTTGTGAACTATTTCACTTTTCAAATTCTCACTACGATAAAATATTAGAGTGTGGTGTTTTCTATTAATGCATTAAACTGAAATATCCTTCATATATTGTTTGTATGAACTAAAATACATTACATAACATAAAAAACCTTATGTACTCTAGAAAATTTGATATGTATCATAGTGTAACATTTTATGTAGTTTTCTAATTATTTTAAACATTTTTATAACCATCCTAAGAATATTTCATATCCTAATTGGTATGAACACTTAGGAAATTTTATAAAACTAAATATATATATATATATATATATTATGTATGATTTCAAATTTCCCTCAAAATTCCTGAGCATATACAATAGAAGACTTTTTGAGTGGGGGATGGATATGGAGTTGGGGGTGGATATGTTACATTCTGTGCATTGGATGAAAATAGATAGGACACATATGAATTGAGTGGGTGGTGGGGGATCTAGGAATTGTTATTGATACATATTTAATGTGTTGGATATAGTGGGGGATACAGTGGGTTATTAGGTGATTCAATTCTAAAGTTGTAGATTCCGTTTCGGGGAGATGCAGTGGGGTATTAGGTTATTCAATTCTAAAGTTGTAAGTGTAGGCTAGGGGTGTAGTGGGGTATTAGGTGATTCAATGATGGTGTTTCAGGTTCAGGTAATGGGGATGTGGTGGGGTATCAGTTGATTCAATTTTGATATTATAGGTGCTGGCCAGGGGGGGTGAAGGGGAGGTAATAGAAGATTCAATGTTGATGTTATATGTGCAGGGTAGGGGGGATGCAGTAGGGTATTAGGTGATTCAATGATGAATTTGGAGGTGCAAGGTTTGGGGGTGAATTATGGTATTAGTTGATTCAATATGAAGTTCTAGGTGTAGGGAAGGGGGTATCCAGTGGGGTAATTAGGTGATTTAATGTTGAAGTAGTAGGTGTAGGGAAGCAGGGATGCATTGGGGGTATTATGTGATTCAATATTGAAGTTGCAGGTGCATGGTAGGGGGATGCAGTGGGACATCCTTTTAGAAACATAGTAAACTACATAAATAAAGGAACCCAATAGTGTTTCAACCATACACTACTTTTGAGTCTTGGTGAACTAATCACTAGATATATTTCCAATTAAGCTTAGATACTACTTTATGGGGAAATACAGGTCATCAATCAGTGGAAGACACAACTTCTAATCAACACCCCCCGCCCCCCCAAAAATCAGTATCTAGAATTAAGAATTATATGACTGAAAACACCACATAGATTTTCCGTCCGTTTGGTTTCAGTAATCCCATAGCCTTCCTTCTATGTAATGTTAAAAATAAGTACTACAATGAAACAAAAATAGAAAAAAAAAATCACAACACACAAAAGGTTATGTTTCAATGACCCCACCCCTTTTAGAACATTCACTTTCAAAATTCAACCACCAAGCTTCCAAAATCCTAGATATGTACATTACATTGAACTATAGATATATAATTATAAATGAACTCCATCCATTATTTTTATCTTTTATAAATTTTGAAAGAAACCAAATTGGAAACTCACTTTGAAATCATCACTTAGTGAAACCAAATCATGTGCGGTACTTTTCTCCCACTACATTTCATCCTACTTTAGATCCTTATTGGATACATCCCATTTTTCTAAAGAACCATATGATACTTTGAAAATATTATGAATGTCATTCCCATAGAGTTAGAATCCACCAAAGTCTTCATCACCACCCTATGGAATGAAACCTGCATGTTATATGGGTTTCCCCTTTTTTAGCCTTTAACATGCTCATGGTCTATTTTATTGAAAACATTGAAGATGAGATAAAAACAACTATCACACTACCAAACAGGGATTACATCTATAATACATTTACCCAAATGAAATATAACATTTCTAATCTACAAGATAAGTAAAATTCCAAAAAACAAACCCTAACATCTTCTGCTTCCATTTGTAAAACCCAACAAATGATAGCAGGATCGAGTAGAATTTTTATGTAAGACATTACCATGGTTCCACCACATTAATTGATCCATATTAGTTATATATGAAAATCCACTCCTTTATATCTTCTTATGTTTTTATTTTAGTCTCTTTATGACTATAGGTAAACACTACCATCATATATTTTGAAAACACTATTTTCCTTACAAATCTCTCATCTACGATACCATCATCAAGTCCCCTTCAATTATCTATTGTTCGTTATTATGATGGTTTCAAAAAAAATTATATTTTTTCTTTGTGGAAACCAACACCCACAATTCGGTTCTACTTCACCGGTGATGGTAAGTTATATAATGGACCCAAGAGTAAAAACAACCAGATCAAGCCATGTTCCACTTCACTGATGTCTCCCATTATGGAGAACAAATTTCACTAATTTATTTTGAATACTGTTACATCTATGTTCCTTCTATAGAAAAAGGGGTTTCAACCTCCTTCCTCTAAACTATAGTGGAGTGGGGGATGGTGGGGGGATATTGTGGAGTGGGGAGGGTGGGATGGTGGATGATGGGGTTGTAGTGGAGTGAGGACTGTGGGAAGGGGGATGTTGTAGTGAGTAGTGGAGTGGGGGATGGGGGGACTATTGTTGATTGGGTGATGGGGGGTGTTGTAGTAGAGTGGGGAGTGGGGGTGGGGGATGCTTTAGTGGATAGTGGACAGTGAAGTGGGGGATGGGGGTGTTGTAGTTGGGTGTGGAGAGGGGGATGGGGGATGCGGCAATGGACTGTGGATAGTGGAGTGGGGGATGTGGGGTGTTGCAATGGAGTGGGGAGTGGGGGATGGGGGATGTTGCAATGGATAGTGGAGTGGGGAGTGGGGACTGTTGGGCAGTGTAGGTGGTGGGTGATGGATACCAATGGTTACATAACTGTTAGTATGTATATATCAGTTGTAAGGGCCTATCACAATGGTTTAAAACCATTGGGATATCCTCATTTATAAACCTATTCCAATAGTTCATCCAAAACTGTTGGCATAATCTTTTACCAACAATTTTAAAACATTTGTAATTGTCTTATTGCAATTGTTTTCCCAATGGTTCAAATAACACCGTTGATAAATTTTTTTCCCTACTATTTAAAAACTTTTGCAATGGATTCATCCAACCCTACTGTATATGTATTCCAAAAGTTGGGAAGGAATCATTACTATCAATTTTTTACCCATGGTTACAACTGTTTCTTTAAGTCTATTCCAATGGGCTGGAACAATTGGGATACATCTATGCTAATGATTTATGCTAAATCATTGGGTAATTTAAATTTCAACCATCCTGTCCCAATGGTTTATAATAAACTATTGGGATAGTTTTATTGCATCGGCTAACATAGCAATGAGTGTAGAAAATATTGGGATACGCTATTCCAATGGTTTCATGGAATATTCCAATGGTTTAAAATTATTGTAATAGGTTATATTTTCTATAGTGTGATCATCATCCACCTTCCACTCTTGATTCTATATAGAACAAGGAGAATCCTTATTGAAGTGATACTTGAGGTTATCAATGATGAATGACATAAGAATTATGATCTTTCGTACTAGTACCCGGAGGATCCTATGGCGATGTTCAATAGTTATTACAAAAAGTCTGAATCCCAACTAGATGAAATCTACACATGATTCCCAGAACTCATCAATTATACCACGTAGATGCGTTGCAAGATTCATCAATGAAGAAAATAGTCATCGAAAGGTAATTTTTAAATTATCTAAATTAATAATAAATAATATGTGATATTTAGGCATTATTGTTTTGGGATTCACTAATAAATTAATATTTGGTTTAATTCCATTGTTCATGACGTTTATCATCAAAGTACATCTCAGATTTATCATTGCTTATGAGAAAAAGTTGAGTTGGTAATAACCCATATGGTGCATTCGCTACATCCAGAAGCTATAAAAACCATTAAAACACCAAAAACATTAATACCCACATAAATCCATCTAACCACCATAAACCACCTAATCTCCTCTACAAAACTAAAAACCCTATAACCCCTAAAACCCTTAAAACCCCTAAAACACAAAACATTCCTCAATACACTAAATAATCCTTAAAAACACCTAAAATCCCTAAAACACTAATAAAACTTAAAACACAAAAATAATTAAAACTCCTAATTCCTATATAACCCTAAAACCCTAAAACCCCTAAAATCCCAAAACCCATAAAACCCCGTAAAAACAAAAAAACCAGAAATCCCATTCAACACCAAAAAAATCTAAAATCACTAAAAACAAATAAAAAAACTAAAACCATGAAACCCCAATAACCATAAAATCCATAATAACATTACAAAAACCCCTAAAACCCAAAAATACTAAAACCACATTAAAATATATGAACCCAAAAACCCTTCAAAACCCTAACTCAACTAAAAACCTTCAAAAACTAAAAATTCCTAAAAATCCCTAGAAACACAAAAAACTATAAACTCCCATTGAACCATTTAAACCCCCAAAATCGTAAAACCCTGAATATACCTAAAACCCCCTAAAAACCTTAAAGTAACTTAAATCCCCCGAAATACATGTGATTTAAAAAACACTAAAACCACTAGAAAACCATGAAAACCCTAAGAAAACAGAAAAACACCCTAAAAACCTACAAAACCCTAAAATCCACAAAAAATCCAAAAACCCATGAAAACCCTAACAACAATAAAAAAACCCTAAACGACGTTAAACCGTAATAAATCCGTAAAACCCTTAAAGACTATATAACACTAAAATAATACTTAAAACCCCTAAAACCTCAAAACAACCCTAAAACAATAAAACCCTAAAACCCTTAAAACCCCCTTAAAAACACTAAAGTAAAAAAATAACCTAAAAATTAATGAAACCCCTTAAACCCCTAAAACCCTATAAATCCCTAGAACACTATATATCCCTAAAAACCAAGAAACCATTAAAAATACATAAAATTACTAAAAATCCTGAATTTCCATAAAAAATCTAAAAAATCTAAAACCTATAAAACCCAAAAAACCCTAAAATTTCCAAAAACACTAAAATCCTTAAAATCCTAAAACCCCTTAAAATCCTACAAAACAATAAAAATAGTAAAAACCCCAAAAACCTAAAATCAAAAATACCCTAAATGATTAAAAACCCATTGAAATAATAAAAACCCTAAAATCCCCTAAAAACACAAAAACCCCTAACATCTGTAAAAAACCCATAAAACCTTATAACTTGTAAAACCACTTAAAACACTTAAAACCAAAACCAATAAACACAAAAATATCCTCAAAAAATTAGAAGACACTAAAACCCTTAAAAAATCATAAAAATTATATATACCATAAAACTCCCAAACCCAAAAAAATCATAAAAAGACCTTAAATTCTTAAAAACCCTAAAAACACTAAAAAGGCCTTGGAACCCCTAAAAATCCCTAAATAACACTATAAAATTTAAAAAAACACACTAAACCACCTAAAGGCCAAAATACCATAAAACCCTAAAAGACACTATAAACCCCAAAAACTCAAAAAGAACATAAAAAACATAAAACCCCTAAAAGTCTCTAAAAATCCTATAAAAAACTAATTTAACCTAAAAAACACAAAGGAACCGAAAATGTTAGAGGTACCTAAAATCCCTAATACCCTAAAGGACCTTAAAACCCCATAAAGCCTAAAAAGGCCTTGGAACCCCTAAAAATCCCTAAAGGACCCAAAATACCTAAAAACCCTAAAGAAACCTAAATACACTAAAAAAATTAATTGAACATTAAAAAAAATGACCCTAAAACCCTAAAATAACCTAAAACCCCTTAAATCACCAAAGACCTGATAACCCATAAAATCCAAAAAAACCTCTAAAACCCTCTAAAATTTATAAAATATCGTAAAACCCCTAAAAACTATAAAAATCGTAAAATCCCAAAAAAAAATTAAAAGACCCTAAAACTGATAGGAACCCTAATGAAAATAAAAAAACATAAAACCATTAAATGGCCCTAAAATTCAAAAATCCTAAAACCCCTAAAAATTTAAAAAACCCAAAAAACAGTAAAACCTCACAAAAACCAAAAAACCTAAACCCTCTAAAACCTAAAAAAATCTAAAACCCCTAAAAAATAGCAATACCCCAAAACCCCTAAGAACCATTAAAACATAAAAAAACTCCAAAACCCCTAAAAATCTCAAATAACCACTAAACAAATAAAAAAAACCCAAGTTCCTAAAATACTTAAAAATAAAAAACATCATTAAAATCCCTTAACAACACTACAAAACCTAAAAGTACATAAAAAGGGTAAAAACCCTAAAAACCCATAAAAACCAAAAAACTATAAAAACATAAAAATACTAAACACCCCTTAAAACCCATTCAACTCACAAAAACCCTTTATAAATCCTAAAAAACTAAAAATCCCTAGAATCCTTGAAAATCCATAAAATACATTAAAACCATAAAATACATAAAAACCCCTAGAATACCCCAAAAACATTGAGAACCCATAATACCAAAAAATAACTAAAACCCTAAACAACCCTATAGTCCCTATAAAAATTATAAATATAACCTCAAACATCTTAGAAACCCTAAAAATCCTAAAACCCCTAGAAAACCCAAAAAACACTAAAATATCCTAAAAAACAATAGGCCACCACAGATCCCTTTAAACCCTAAAACATTATAAAACCCATAGAATCCCAAAAACCCTAAAATAACCCTAAACCCCTTAAATCCCATAAAACCCCAAAAAACTCTAAAAATATAACAATCCCCAAAAAACCCTAAAAATATCATAATATAATAAAAATACCTAAAACCGTAAATCCTTAAAAAATCCCAAAAACCTTAACAAACCCTAAAACCCATAAATATATAATTAATCCTTGAAAAATCCCAAATAACCCTGAAATACCTGAATTTCAAAAAAACCTAAAACTGTAAAAAACACTAAAACCTCTAACAACACAAAAATCCCTAAGAAACCCCTTAAACTGGTAAATATTCCAAAAAAACTATAACAATATCATAAAACTGTAAAACCCTAAAAATCAATTAAAAACCACAAAACCCAAAATATAATAAGAACCCATAAAACCATACAAAAGCTTCTAAATTCATAAAACCCCTAAAAACCTAATAACCCTAAAAACCCTAAAAACCATAAAACCCTAAAAAACTATAAAAATCATAAAACCCCCTAAAACATATTCCCCACTCCTAAAAACCTAAACCCTAAACGCAGAACTCAATAATATTCACCAAAAACCCTAAATCATACACCCTAAACCCAATACCCTAAACCCTGAACCCTAAAACATACACCCAACACCCTAAACCCTACACCATATGTAACGCCCTGACCCCAGTTACCCAGAGTCGGTGCATTAATGCGTAACATTGGAATGATCACAAAAGATCAAGTCTCGAAAGACCGATTGGTTTAGTAGCCTTGGAAACACTAGATACATTCATAAATGTTACATTACATCATAAAGTAAAAAACTAATAACAAAGTCTTCATAGTCCACACTCATATCCTCTTCTGACTATCCCTGAAGGTCATTCATAAAATACTTCTTCACATCCTGGAAAATATTAAAACATTGAAAGGGGTGAGCTCAGATGCTCAGTAAGGATAACAATATAGCGGAAGCTTTCGTCAATAAACATAAACATTTAAGGAAATGTATAACTAAAAAAATCCTTTTAAACTTGAACTTCAACATAATATGGCAAAAATAAAATTAAATAATGCCATTTACTTACTCACATGGATATTCTAATAGTTGAATAATCACATGCAATATCAATAACCACTTTCATAATGTTGGAATGCATAATGCCAGACTATCATAACCACGTAGCCAAGGCCTCGTGCCAAGACCACAAATAAGATTTTGTCAAGGCCTCGTGCCAAGACACTAGTTTGTCTCATGAGACCTACTGATGCATCGAGGAGTTGTAGCGGGCTCCACCTGTCACTTATTAAGTCCAATGCATTCCTCATATGAATAGGTTTAAACATATCATAAACCATAACATAATCGTATCACATAAAACATGCATAAAGGAAACATAAAATTTCCACATTTCAATCACAAGATATCAATACAACACATTGATATAATAAAAACACTTTCAAAACCATTTTCAATACCAAAATAAAAGAAAGTTAAAACTTTGTATTTATTTTCCATTAAAAAAAGTGATGGCTTGTAGAGGAAGCTGAAACTCAAATAATGGTCACGGTGGCGGAGAAGTCGTTGTCGCCGCATATGTAAAGAAAAAAAACACTCCCTTTTTGTCGTTTAGTAAAACGCTTCGTATAAAAAAGATTCCTTTTGAATAAACATAAAAGTCAAAGGGGTTTATACACCGTATAAAAGAAAGTTGTGTATAAAACCAAATATGCCTCAATGAAAGGAGATTGAGACGAAGTCCTTAAAAAGATCATTTTTAAAATAAAATAGATCTATTATGTGTGTTCACTATAAGTACACATAAAGAAAGTACAAATACAAGATAGGACATAATAATATCATGACATAATTTGAAAGTAGGAGATTAACCCAAAGAATGGAAATTGGGTTAAGAAATTCCCTTACCTCGTGTCCGAATTCACTCGAACATTCGTTGATCTCTTGAATAATAAATTAGAGTTAATCTCTTCCTTCTAAAGAACCTTTTTCAAGTTCATTATTCCTTTTATATCACTTATTACCATGTTATGAACATTATGTAATTATTTAAGTTAATAACGGTCGTTTTGTCGATCTTTGGTACTTGAGTCAAAAATAAACTTCTTATAATTACAAGTTGTTCATGTGGTGATATATCCATTATATCCAGAATTATATTCATGATATTGATATCATATATCTCATATATATCCAGTATATACATGCATTTATAATATTCCATAAGGTTTAGAGGTAATAAATGAAATGCACCGTTCATGGAGACGGTAAGTCGTACGTACGCATGAACGCTACTTTCATTTATATTTCGTATTTAATGGAATGAAACAATAATGATATAAATGTATAATATAATTCCAGTATAATATAGCGCATAATACCATTTACTCCATCCTTTATACATCCCACATATGGTATTAACGATTCAAATCACTTTGAGGGGGCGGTAGTCCGCACTTCCTAAAATGAAAATATCGCGTTTACCCATAATGGAAACCATAAAGTTATTCCATAAATGAAAAATAAAAAATAATAAGGAAAACAAAAACATAATATATATCATATATAAAAATAGTGTCATCATAATGGCCACCATTAGAGGTG
Organism: Viscum album; assembly: GCA_963277665.1. NCBI lineage: Eukaryota > Viridiplantae > Streptophyta > Magnoliopsida > Santalales > Viscaceae > Viscum > Viscum album. Next base: position 1,594,990,109 of record OY728120.1, read on the forward strand.
TTATATGAGTTTTGAACAATCATCGTTTCGTGAGGCAAAAATTCGCCATCCACAGAAACAGTATGTTCTTTAACCATTAGATGTAGGTGTGTGTAAGTGTAGATAGAATACTTATTATAACAAAATCATAGTATATTTAGGATACTGTTTTTGTTACAAAAGAAATGAATAAAAAAATTAGGGGGTTGGAGAAGAAAAATAAAACAAAACAACATTAGAGAAGACATTACCTTAAAATCGGGTAACTCTTTTTGATTTGAGCCAAAGGCTTCCTTGGGAATATTTAGGCCTAAAGTGAGGCTTCTAGGAGTAAGAGGGGGAAGTTGGGAGAGTATTTGGGCAGATTTTGGCCGAGAAAAATGGCTTGAAAGTGTGAATAAGGTGGGAGTGGTGGGGGCCTTTTATAAGTGGAGAGGAGGGGCACTTTTGGAGAGTAATGAAATGTTATTTTATTATACAATGATTTTCGGATTCTAAAGGTCACACACTTGTATAATTCGAGGATAAGGTGATAAGGGTTCAAAATATACTCATCCAATAGGTTTTTGACAATTTTAAGCCTTTTATTTTACATTATCTTTTCATTTTATTTAAATCGTTAATTAATCAGGTAATCGCTGCATCATCATGGTGTCATAAATAATTTAATTTATTTAATGTCTAAAAATTATAAAAAAAATATCATGATGTAGGAAATCTTTTTATATTTCTAATGAATATTTATAGTCAAAAATATGACTTGTATAACCCCATTTAAAAATTGTTTTAGTAAAACAACTTATGTTTGTGACATTTTTATTTTAACTTTAAATAAAAGTTATTTATGTCATTTTCCAACCAAAGTGGCTCCATGGGGTCCCCAAGTTGACCCATGGATTTTCTTGGTCTGCCATGACTCATACAATAGGGGTAGGACAAGTGTCAAGGTCATTTAATATTTTTATAATATCATTTTTACCTTAAATTTCACTAATTACCTTTAATCGCGATTAATTAAACTTAAAAGTTACTATTCACAAAAAAATTATTTTAATCCCATTGAACCACATTTTACTTCCTAATGGAAACCATGTATGTCGGATTTTTGAAAATTAAATCACAGTAGTGGTAATGTTTCATTTAAATGAAAAATCAGTTTTTTAACTACCACTTAGTGGTTTCACTATTCATCAAAAATTGAAGTTTTTCAGAACAAAGCCAAAATTTCACCCTAAGCTATAATTGATATTCCGAATTCAAAAATTATGTCTATTTTAAAAAATTCCAAATATATAAGTTTCATTAATTAATTTCATAATTAATTCCCGCTGTCACAACAAATAGCGTGTTTTTAAGAAACAATATATATCAAAAGATTGACAATTGTTTATGTCCAATTTCAAAGTGAAATTAATTCTAATGAACACCATTGGATAAAATGGTAAAAATATATTCTAATTATACTTTTAAACCACTCAATAGTATAATTTATCACTATAAATTATTTTTATCAAAAAAGTTGTTTTAAGTATTTTTCACTATTCATAAAAAAATGGAAGTTCTCAGAAAATTACAAAAAATTCAACTTAGGATAATTTCGATATTAAGAATACAAAAATGAAGTCCATATAAAATTTCTATAATTTTAAAAAGTGGGTATTACTATTCATAACGGCTACTTTGATTAGTCGCGGTGTGTTAGAACTCGAAGTTGCGTACAATGCAAGCTATTGCATTATTGAATGAGAAGCGTATCATCGTAGCTCGGGGTGTTACATTCTCCCCTCCTTCGATAAATTGCGTCCTCACAATTTGAAATTTTTCTTTGAAAATAAAAGGTTGAAAATAGAAAATACCTTTGTGGAAAACCCACATCGGAAATAAGGTTAATAAAAATATAACATTAAAAGAAAGAAAGAGAAGTACAAAGGTCACTCGAGATAGCCCATACTAGGATTATATGAAAATATGGATATGGAGGGGAAACAAACCATCAAGGTCTGATGGAGAGTTGTAGAAATCAGGATTAGGGGAAAGTTAACCATAAGAAAATCACAAACTTGTGATTGGTTAAACAGTCATTGAATCCCCAGTTGGAAAAGATAACCGGAAACGTTTTTGTTTTAAGTTACCTTTTATAAAGTTGAGGAATTTATCTAGGAGATTTACTAAGAACTTAAGGGAATATACATACTTGTCATGTAGACTTTCATTCTTTAATAAATTTTTACCACAAAACCATCTTTCACTCTAAAAGGTAATAGAACTCAAAAATATTCTATTTATCCTAATTGTATAAGGTTCCAAATATTAACACATACCATTTAGATTAGTAAAACTATTTTGTAATAACCAGGGACTTCCTGTAGGCTAGTGGTAGGTAATAAAGGCCTGTCGCACTATGGTTGTGGGTTCGATTCCTGCAGCTTTGTCCGACGCAACGGTTTATGCCCCACCCTGCAGGTTGTCCTTTTCCTAAAACTATAGTATTATAATATTCCAAAAATAATCTTCATAAATGTTTTAACCTCAAAAAATACTATCCAAAGTTCAACTTAATCCATTCCAACCTTTATAGTTATCCAAAATACCTCCGTCCAGACTTTCTCTAAAAGGTCTCTAAATTCCAAAATCAATTGTATCATCAGATTCCTCAAACAAGGTAAAGTTTCTCTTATTTTCACATACAAAAATATGATTACCTTAATCATATTAAAACCTTAATGAAATCAACAAGTACTGCAGTACAATCCTTATATATATATCACATTATTCTAATAACTAGAATATAATCCATGAGTCCAAAAGCACCAATACATTAATTATTCTGCTTCAACTGTAGTAACAGCATAAGATTATCCTTGATCCCTTGGCCTTTTCTAAGGTAATTTTACCTGACGCTTAGGACATTCATTTTCATAATGACCCATTTCCCTACAATTGTAGCATTCAACATTGATAGCCTCTTTCTTTCCCTTACAATCACGAGCCTGGTGACCTTTTTCTCCACATTTGTAACAAACTCCCATTCCTTTTAGGCAAGTACCAGGGTGATTCTTCCCACAATTATCACATAATGGAAAATAATTCTTTCCCTTTTTCCCTTTATCTGTCTCTTGTTCTACCATTCTCTTCTTCTCTTGCTTTACTTTGTTGTCATAAGACTTAGAGAATTCCTTTTCCGTCTTGATAGCACACGAGACAATATCTTCGTATGACGAGAAGGTTTGTGAGACTAATGCTCGATGAAGAAATTGATTTAACCCATCAAAGAAATGATCAATCTTACTTCTTGGGTTACGTATATAATCTGCAACATGCCTCGCTAACCTTGTAAAGTTAGCCTCATACTTTGCGACATTCTCATCCTCCTTCTGCCTCAAACTCATAAATTGCCTTTCCATATCTGCTCGATGGTCATGTGGAAAGTATTTTTCTAAGAAAAGATCTTTGAACTCTCTCCATTCCATACTTGATACTTCTTCATTTTCCTTTGTATTTTGAATCAATGACCACCATTGATCGGCATCTCCAGTGAGGCGGTAAACTTCCATGATAACCTTCTCCCTTTCGCTACACCCCAAGGCATAGAATATTTTCTCTAATGAGTTTATCCATTGCTCAGCTACTAATGGATTTGTACCCCCATTAAATGTTGGCGGTTGTTGCCTCATGAAGCAGTCTAACATTGATCCTCCACGTTGCGGATCAGGGTTCTCCATACGAGTAAGGTTATTATTCATAACCTGAGTGAGTTGTCCCAGTATGGTAATAAGTTGATCATCACCAGTTGAATCTCCAGATCCACAATAATTATCTTGAGCAGGAGGGCAATCCCTACACGGAGTGCGTGCATTGATACGGTTTTCATTCCTTCCACTAGGAGCCATTTCTAAACAATGGCATAAACTAGATTAGTTTATGAATCAAAATACATAATTCCATACTTGTAAAATAATTAACATAAATTAAACTATTTATGGATATAATCCATAAAAATGTTTTCTTTGAGGAATTATATACTCATAACCTTTCATAGTGGTTTGTAAAGAAAATGAGAATTATCCTAAGCATATCCCCTGGGAGTGTCGTAACCAAGAGTGCAGCAAGGCCCGTTATCGTGCACCAGTTCTCGTTCGAGTCTAGCTCAAAGTGGTGTTTTCGGGTTTTACCCCTAGGTACATCTGTGCCAGAGCCGCCTCTACCTGATCGTATCTAGACAGGGATGTATTGCTCGGAAAACTCACAACATCTCTACAATACCAAAATTCTAGGAAGTTCTTCTATACTAATATTCAAAGTCTATCTTTGGGCTATGTGCTCTAATCAGATTTTATCTAAATCTAGCTTCCAAGGTTAGTACTAAACTGTCTCTGATACCAACTGTAACGCCCCGACCCCAGTTACCCAGAGTCGGTGCATTAATGCGTAACATTGGCATGATCACAAAAGATCAAGTCTCGAAAGACCGATTAGTTTAGTAACCTTGGAAACACTAGATACATTCATAAATGTTACATTACATCATAAAGTAAAAAACTAATAACAATGTCTTCATATTCCAGACTCATATCCTCTTTTGACTATCCCTGAAGGTCATTCATAAAATACTTCTTCACATCCTGGAAAATATTAAAACATTGAAATGGGTGAGCTCAGATGCTCAGTAAGGATAACAATATAGCGGAAGCTTTCATCAATAAACATAAACATTTAAGGCAATGTATAACTAAAAAAAGCCTTTTCAACTTGAACTTCAACATAATATGGAAAAAATAAAATTAAATAATGTCATTTACTTACTCACATGGATATTCTAATAGTTGAATAATCACATGCAATATCAATAATCACTTTCATAATGTTGGAATGCATAATGCCAGACTATCATAACCACGTAGCCAAGGCCTCGTTCCAAGACCACAAATAAGATTTTGTCAAGGCCTCGTGCCAAGACACTAGTTTGTCTCATGAGACCTACCGATGCATCGAGGAGCTGTAGCGGGCTCCACCCGTCACTTATTAAGTCCAATGCATTACTCATATGAATAGGTTTAAATATATCATAAACCATAACATAATCGTATCACATAAAACATGCATAAAGGAAACATAAAATTTACAAATTTCAATCACAAGATATCAATACAACACATTGATATAATAAAAACACTTTCAAAATCATTTTCAATACCAAAATAAAAGAAAGATAAAACTTTGTATTTATTTTTCATCAAAAAAAAGTGATGGCTTGTAGAGGAAGCCGAAACCCAAATAATGGTCACGGCAGCGGAAAATCGTTGTCTCCGCATATGTACGTAAAGAAAAACATTCCCTTTTTGTCGTTTAGTAAAATGATTCGTATAAAAAATATTCCTTTTGAATAAACGTAAAAGTCAAAGGGGTTTATACACCATATAAAAGAAAGTTGTGTATAAAACCAAATATGCCTCAATGAAAGGAGATTGAGACGAAGTCCTTAAAAAGATCATTTTTAAAATAAAATAGATCTATTATGTGTGTTCACTATAAGTACACATAAAGATAGTACAAATACAAGATAGGACATAATAATATCATGACATAATTTGAAATTAGGAGATTAACCCAAAGAATGGAAATTGGGTTAAGAAATTCCCTTACCTCATGTCCGAATTCACTCGACCGTTCTTTGATCTCCTGAATAATAAACTAGAGTTAATCTCTACCTTCTTAAGAACCTTTTTCAAGTTCATTATTCCTTTTATATCACTTATTACCATGTTATTAACATTATGTAATTATTTAAGTTAATAACGGTCGTTTTGTCGATCTTTGGTACTTGAGTCAAAAATAAACTGCTTATAATTACAAGTTGTTCATGTGGTGATATATCCATTATATCCAGAATTATATTCATGATATTGATATCATATATCTCATATATATATCCATTATGTACATGCATTTATAATATTCCATAACTTTTAGAGGTAAGAAATGAAATGCACCGTTCATGGAGACGGTAAGCCGTACGTACGCATGAACGCCACTTTCATTTCTATTTCGTATTTAATGGAATAAAATAATAATGATATAAATGTATAATATAATTCCAGTATAATATAGCATATAATACCATTTAATCCATCCTTTATACATCCCACATATGGTATTAACGATTCAAATCACTTTGAGGGGGCGGTAGTCCGCACTTCCTAAAATGAAAATATCGTGTTTACCCATAATGGAAACCATAAAGGTATGCCATAAATGAAAAATAAAAAATCATAAGTAAAACAAAAACATAATATATATCATATATAAAAATATTTTCATCATAATGGCCACCATTGGAGGTGTTATATGAGTTTTGAATAATCATCGTTTCGTGAGGCAAAAATTTTCCATCCACAGAAACAGTATGTTCTTTAACCATTAGATGTAGTTGTGTGTAAGTGTATCTAGAATAATTCTTATAAAAAAATCCTAGTATAATGATGATACTGTTGTTGTTACAAAATAAATGAATAAAAAGTGTTTAGGGGGTTGGAGAAGAAAAATAAAACAAAACAACATTAGAGAAGACATTACCTTAAAATCGGGTAACTCTTTTTGATTTGAGCCAAAGGCTTCCTTGGGAAGCGTTCTGACCAAAGTGAGGCTTCTAGGAGTAAGAGGGGAAATTTGGGAGAGTATTTGGGCAGATTTTGGCCGATCCAAATGGCTTGAAAGTGTGAATAAGGTGGGAGTGGTGGGGGCCTTTTATAAGTGGAGAGGAGGGGCACTTTTGGAAAGTAATGAAATGTAATTTTATTATACAATGATTTTCGGATTCTAAAGGTCCCACACTTATATAATTCTAGGATCAGGTGACAAGGGTTCTAAATATACTCATCCAATAGGTTTTTTACAAGTTTAAGCCTTGGATGTTACATTATCTTTTCATTTTATTTAAATCGTTAATTAATCAGGTAATCGCTGCATCATCATAGTGTCATAAATAATTTAATTTATTTAATGTCTAAAAATTATAAAAAAATATCATGATGTAGTAAATCTTTTTATATTTCTAATGAATATTTATAGTAAAAAATATGACTTGTATAACCCCATTTAAAAATTGTTTTAGTAAAACAACTTATGTTTGTGACATTTTTATTTTAACTTTAAATAAAAGTTATTTATGTCATTTTCCAACCAAAGTGGCTCCATGGGGTCCCCAAGTTGACCCATGGATTTTCTTGGTCGTCCATGACTCATACAATAGGGGTATGAAAAGTTTCAAGGTCATTTCATATTTTTATAATATCATTTTTACCTTAAATTTCACTAATTACCTTTAATCGCGATTAATTAAACTTAAAAGTTACTATTCACCAAAAAATTATTTTAATCCCATTGAACCACATTTTACTTCCTAATGAAAACCATATATGTCGGATTTTTGAAAATCAAATCACAGAAGTGGTAATGTTTCATTTAAATGAAAAATCAGTTTTTTAACTACCACTTAGTGGTTTCACTATTCATCAAAAATTGAAGTTTTTCAGAACAATGCCAAAATTTCACCGTAAGCTATAATTGATATTCTGAATTCAAAAATGATGTCTATTTTAAAAAATTACAAACATATAAGTTGCATTAATTAATTTCATAATTAATTCCCGCTGTCACAACAAATAGCATGTTTTTAAGAAACAATATATATCAAAAGATTGACAATTGTTTATGTCCAATTTCAAAGTGAAATTAATTCTAATGAACACCATTGGATAAAATGGTAAAAATATATTCTAATTATAATTTAAAACCACTCAATAGTATAATTTATCACTATAAATTATTTTTATCAAAAAAGTTGTTTTAAGTATTTTTCACTATTCATAAAAAAATGGAAGTTCTCAGAAAATTACAAAAAAAATCAACTTAGGATAATTTCGATATTACGAATACAAAAATGAAGTCCATATAAAATTTCTATAATTTTAAGAAGTGGGTATTACTATTCATAATGGCTACTTTGATTAGTCACGGTGTGTTAGAACTCGAAGTTGCGTACAATGCAAGTTATTGCATTATTGAATGAGAAGCGTATCGTGGAACCTCGGGGTGTTACACCATAAACTCTGGAAACTACACCCTAAACCCTTAACCCAATACCCCAAACCCTATACCCTACTTTCTAGACCCTAAACACTAAACCCTAAACCCTATTACCTACACCATAAACAAAAAACCCTAAATCTTACACCCTAAAACATAAACACTAAACCCATAACGCTATACACTATAGCCTGAATAATAAACTATACACCCTAAACCCTATACCCTACACCCAAAAAAATAAACCATACTATCATGACTAGTCCCACTAGGAACTTATTGGTTGCTGGGAAGCAGAGTATAACACCTCAATCATTCAACCAATAGTATAGGGGATAATGACAAGAACTGAGAAGGTTTAAAAGGAAATGGGAGGCCTTAGAAAAAAATTCCAGAATGCACACACACAACCATATTCATGATAAATTACTAAATCATAATAAAATACTGCAACATATATAGTATAATTATTCATGAAATATACTCATGGGAACATATATGCGTAAAAAAATACAAAACAAAAGCATAAACGGGGAAAATAGAAACGTAACAGAAATGAGTTCTGAACCTAATAACAACAAGAAAAAGGGAAAACTGAAGAGTGCATGTCTTCTTATCTCTAAGTCCAACAACCAAACATGGTCATTGCACCAATGTACTACTATTCTCCACTGAATTCACTAGTGATCAATTTGTCATCAAAATAAGACATTATAAATATAGTAAAATAACAAATAGGGGTGAGTACATAAATACTCAATAGGATTCCCTGAAAACACAAAGGGAAAATGGGGAGATACACACTGAGTTCAAAACAATATATATATATATATGCTCATAAAGAAACCCCGGTGAGGGAGAAATGGGATATCACTCACCAAATCCTAGCAAAGAATGACAAGTCAGCAGGTAGCTCCAAGATTCCTTCTCTGATTCTCAACCCGATGTGAAACTACATAAGAACCTGAGTGGAGGGACCTTATCCTCGCTATTGTGCTCCACATATAAGGGAGGACAAAATCTCACAGGGGACTCATTAGTCACTGAATCTCAAAGAAGGGGGAGTAAACATTATAGATAGAGGATTTTTGTATTGCTATGGTAAGTGGAAGTACAGAATCTAACAATGTAAAGAGTATGGATGACCAGAAAATTGGTGTGGCAGGGGAGTTGCCAACCCCGGTGTCTCTCTGATAACCCAACCCGATCATTGCTATCAGCAATGTTCCAATGAAATAAATTTCATGCTCATAACACCTCATGTCATATATTTGATGTCAAAATTATTTCCTTCTTCATATTCTACAAGGAAATTGTATTAGGATATACTAATCATAGACCCAAATCCAAGTCCTGGAGAAAGAGATACACATGGTATCAGATCTTGAGGGAGGTAAACTATGTGTGCCACAGGTCACATGATGGGTAACCCTTCTTGGAAACTTGTCCATTTTTTTCCATAATATGGCATGGCTAGCCAGGTGGGACTACATGATGTTTCTTGGTTTCTCAGTGCATTCCTATGTCTTTTTTCAACCATTATCATGTACATATTTTTTTCTAGTGTACTCTTTCCATGTCTAGGTACTGCACCCATGTCTGCATAGGATTTCTTTCCCATGTACTCTAGTAGTTCCGTTGTGTCTTATCATTTATTGGGTTGTGTACCCATGGGGTACATGCTGAGCCACCATGATAGGGTCGCACGATGTGTATAGTTCATACACGGTGTGGGATACATAACTTATTATAAAACCATGAAATTCATTGATATGGGACTACGTGGTCTTTGTTCCTAGACTACACACCATGCTGTTTTGTTTTTTCGTAAACCAAGGAAATATTCACACATATCACTCATGATTCTACTGCCTCTTCTTCCTCTATAAATATTATAGGGGTGCGTGGATCTAGGGTTCACCACACCTGAACCATCACTGGTGGCCAAATTCTAGCCACCTGATCCCCATACAATTCAACCCCATCATGTAATGTCTATCCCAGGGATGATGCATAAAGAACATGATTCCAATTCATGTCATTAGTAACCAAAAATCACATCACACCATACCTCATCCACAAAAAAATTATCTTCAAATCATGAAAACATCAACCACATATATTGTGGTTTTATTGCTCTTGAACTAAACATGAAAATGTAGAACCTAGACCCCATAGACCAATAATGAAGAATGCAATAAATGGTGGGGTAAATTCACAAGAACGAAGTAAATCTGTCATTTACCACTGCGATTTCCACTAACAAAATTATAATTGTGCTGTCCATGGGTGAAAATAAGGTGAAACCAAGGAATAATCATATTTATAATACGAAAATATGAAACTCTTCATGTGAAGGACATAATTCATAGAGAATAAAAAAGAAGATATACAAATCAATTCTTATTAAATCAAATTGAGTGGAAATTGATAAATAATGTTCCCTACCTTGAGACTGGATTGATCATTTATGAGAAACATGTCTCTATGTGATGGAGAAAAAGAACAGTTGTGTTCATTATCCATGTCATTATTTACCTCAATTGGTTCTTTGTCGTTCTTCTATCTTAATCATCCAATGATGAATGATTCCTCTTCTTATCTAATCTCCCAAGGGTTCGCAGAAAACTCTAGAGAATTTCAATAACAAAAAATATATATATAAGGTCTTAAGTTAGGTCATCTAAAGTAAATTTATCAAATTAATTAATTATGGTACTTAACATACCTTCCAAAGACCATCTTCCATAGAACGTATGACACCGACAATCTTTATGTCGCACCTAGTGTAAACCGCTTGTTCTAGAATCAACCACAGTCTAATATTTCCAATCATAGTTCAAAAACTAGGGTGAACCATTTATTCTAAAAAGATGTTACCATGTGATATTTTATGTTTAATATTTTTAATATATCAAAACCTATCCCCTCTAGACTCTGAAATCTAGTACTGACTCATTTCCTGGCTCCAGAAATATATCACAAAATCATCCAAATACTAACAAGGGAAAAATTGTGTTGTTACTCCACCACCCTAAACCAAATACCCTACACCGTAAACTCTAATCCATACACCCTATACCCTATACCCTATACCCTAGACTCCAAACCCTATACACTAAACCCTAAACCCTACACCCTAATCCCTATATCCTATTCCCTTAGCCCAATACACTACCCCATAATCCCAATACCCAAAACCCTACACGACACACTAAAAACAATACCCTACACCCAAAACCATATACCCTACATCCTAAAACCTATAACCTATGACCTAAAACATAAACCCTACCCCCTAAACCCTACACCATAAACACTACACCATACACCCTAAACCCAAAAATATACACCCTATACCCAAAAATATACACCCTAAACCCAAAAATATACACCCTAAATCCTAAAACATACACCCTAAATACTAAACTGACACCCTAATCCATTTACCATACACCCTAAACCATAAACTTCACACCCCAATCCCCAAACCCTAAACCCCACACCCTAAACCCTATACTTATTACAATAAATTCTAAACCCTAATCCCTAAACCTTACAACCTAAACCCTACTCCCTATACCAAAAAAACTACACCGTAAACCCTATGAAATACTCTATAAAAACCATTATACAATCCAAACCCCCAAAAACCCATAAAAACTCAGGAAACCCTAAAAAACATAAAAATTCAAAATTATCCCTTAAAACACTAAAAACCTAAAAACCCTATAAAAAAATAAAAAACCCAAAACCCCTAAAACACTAAAAACCATATAACCCCTAAAAATTCTATAAAACACTATAAAATCATAAAACTCTAAAAATACCTACAAAGCCTAAATACCCAAAAAACTCAAAAAATAGTAAAATAAAAAAACAATTGACAACAATAAGAACCCAAAAAATCTAACAATACCTACAACCCCCTAGAACCATTTAATACCGTAAAACCCCTAAAACAATAAAATTATAAAAACCCCATAAAACCCTTAAAAACACTAAAAACCCTTATATCCCCAAAAACTATAAAAACCTATAAAACTATTTAAGACCAAAAAATCCATGGAAAAACCTACAAAAAATTAAAATACCTTAAAAACACTAAAAACACAATAAAACCCCTAAAAAAATAAAATCCTCAAAAATCCTAAAACACCAAAAACATTAAAACCCTAAAATACCCTTAGAACCTAATAAAAATTAGAAACTCCCTAAGAATCCAAAATTCACTTAAACCCCCTAAAACCCCTAAGAATGCCCCTACCCCTAGAAAAAAACCCAATAACCCTAAAAACCCCCAAACACCCTAATGTACCAAAAATCTGTCAAAACCCCTAAAAATAAGAAACCCATAAACCCCACAAAAAACCCTTAAAACCGCCAAAATGCATAATTACTAGAAACCCTCTAAAACCCCTAATGACCTTTAAACCCCCAAAAATACATAAAAACTGAAAAAATATAAATGCCCCCAAACCACCTAAATTATAATAAAAACCCTAAAACACAAAATGACACTTTAAAACCTTAAAACACTAAAATAATTTAAAATACCTTAAAACCATAGCAGGCCCGAATACGCATGTATTCCAAAAAGGACCCTAGAAACCCTGAATGGCCCTAAAAACCCTAGAATAAGTAAAGGACCCTAAAAACCCTAAAGGAACCCAAAAACCATAGAAATACTAGAACACATATGAACGATAAAGTGCCCTAATAAAACCTAAAGGACCCTAAAAACTCTAAAAATATACAATTTTCTTAAATATATAAAACCCAAAAATGACCCCCAAAGGAGAAAAAACTAAAAAACCCCTAAAACTATAAAAAAATCCTGAAACCCCTAAACCATATTCCCTACATCCTAAACACTTAACCCTAAACCCTAAAAAATAAAACATATACCCTACACACAAAACCTTTAACCATATACAATAAATCCTAAAACTTATATCTTAATCCTAAAAAATCATATGAAACATAAAAACACCCTAAAAACACAAAGAACTGTAAAAATCCTTAAAAACCATAAAACCCTAAAAACCAAAAAATTACGAAAAAAATCCCTAAAGCCACTAACTACCCTAAATACCCAATAAACCCTAAAAATATATCAATCCCATAATATAAACTAAAACATATTTAAAATATGTTAAAACCCCTTAAAACCCATGAACCCCTTAAAATACAATAAAAAAACTCTAAATCCCCAAAAACATTGAAACAACTAAAAACATTAAAATCTCATAAGCCTTATAAACCCTAAAAGAAAATTAAAATACCCATATGGCCTTCATACCACTAAAAATACTAAAAGTATTTATAAAACCATAAAAACCCTAAACACATAAAATAAGACTAAACACCTTAAAACCCCTGAAAACCCTAAAATGCCAAAACCCCTAAAAACCATAGAAATCCCTAAAACACTAAAACCTCATAAAATCCATAAAAGATCACTATGATATCGTAAAACCCAAAAGAACCCCCCTTAAACTATAAAACACCATATTAACTCTAAAACCCTAAAAATCATTATAACCCTAAAAACACTAAAAATAAATAAAAAACACTAAAACCCATAAAACACCTAAAACCCATAAAAAACCTAAATCCCTAAAAATCCTTATACCCCTAAAAATAATAAAAACCTAAATACCCTTAAAAACACATAAAAGTCATAAAAAGGACCCAAAAATCCAAATAAGTCCCTAAAACATGAAAACCCTAAAAAACCCCAAAAATCCTAAATTGATCCTAAAATTATTAAATCCCTAAAAACCCTAAAAGGCCTTAATGAAACTGAAAACACTAAATACAGCATAAGAGACACCTAAATCCTAAATTATCATAAAACCCTTAAAAACACAAAAAAAAACACTATAACCCCTAACCCCACCACCTAAAAGTCCCCAAAACACCCTATACACAACTAAAAGACCCCAAAACACTATAAAACCCTAATAACCCTAAAAATATGAAAACCGCCTACTCACAGTAAAAAACATTAAAACACCATAAAACCCCTTAAAAACAAAAACTATTAAAAACCTACCCCTAAATAAATCCCTTAAAACTCTAAAATCCCATAAAACCCTTAAAATTTCTGAAAACCTGGAAAACCCTAAAATCTATAAAAAAGACCTAAATCCCTAAAAACACTAAAATTAAAAAAAAACCGAAAAAATTCCTAATACCATAAAAACCATAAAAACTTCTAAACCCCATAAGACCCCTTAAACCCTAAAATTCCTAAAAACTCTAACAATCCTAAAAATTATAAACCCCTTAAAATAGGTTAAAACCCTAAAAACACTAAATACACATAAAACCCTAAAACCCCTAAAATCCCTAAAGCCCATAAATACTGTTAAAACCCCTAAAATACCTAAAACCTATAAACACCCTAAAAACCCCAAAACCCACTAAATATCCAAAAAACCATAAAACCCTTTTAAACCCCCCAAAACCCTGAAGGGTCCAAGAAAACCTCTTAAATAACAAAGTACTCTAAAAACTCTAAAACCCACTAAATGAACTTAAAATCGTAAAAACACTATATAACCCTATAAACCAGTTAAACACCTTTAATGACTATAAAACAATAAAAACCATAAAAACCAAAGTCCTCTTAAAACCCTAAATGATAAAAAATACCATAAACACCTAAACAACATAAAACCCCCTAAATCACAAAAGGACCCTAAAAACTAAATAAAATCCTTAAAACCCTAAAAATAAATAAACCCAAAATTTCCATAAAAATACAATTTTTTTAAAGATTGTAAAACCTGTAAAACTCATAAAATACCCAAAAACCCATAAAACACCATAAAAACTCAAAAAACCCAAAAAATAAAAAATTCCTAAAAACACTAGAAACCATAAAACCATGACAAATCATTCAAAACGCTCAATAAATCCTAGAATCCAATAAAACCTTAAAACCCTTAAAACCCACAAACCCAAAAAACCCAAAAAAACTAAAAAACCATGATAACCCCAAAAAATAACTAAAATCCCCAAAAAACCCCTAAAACCATAATGACCCAAAAACCACAAAACCCATAAAAACCCATAAAACCTTGAAAACCCAAAAATACACTAAAAATTGAAACCCCCATGAAACACTAAAACCCCCAAAGACCATAAAATCCTTTAAAAAAATTAAAAACACTAAAACCCCCTAAAATAAATAAAACCACAAAAACCCAAAAAAAACCCTAAAAATCATAAAAATCCATATAAATCCTAATAACATAAAACCCCAAAAAACCTGTAAAACCCAAAAATAAATAAAATCTATAAAAAATATCTATAAAGGTCACTAAAATCCTAAAATCACTAAGGGACACTAAAAAACTTATAACCCCCCAAAAGACCCTAGTAAACCATTAAATCCCTAACTGTCCCTAAAACTCCAAAACCCTAATACTCTAAAACCCAAAAAATCCTCAACGACCTGGAAAACCCTGAAAAACCTAAAAGACCCTAGAACCCCCAAAAAACCCCAAAACCCTCCAAAAATCATTTAAAGACCCTAAAACCTAAAAAATTAAAATACTATAAAAAACCCCAAAAACCTAAATACTTGAAACCCTAAAAGACCCTAAAATCCTAAAACAACATAAAACAAGTTAAAACAAAAAATACCCAAAAAAATAAAAATACTAAAAACAAAAAAAACATTTTAAAACCCAGAAAACCCATAAAAACCCAAAAAAAACACTAAACCCTCCAAAATAACTAAAAACCCTAAAAACCCTAAAAACCCTAAAAACCTATAAAATCACTAGAAACCCTAAAATAATAAAAACAATAAAAATTAAAACCTTAAAAAACCCAAACATCCCAAAAACCCTAAATACCCTAAAAGCACCTAGAACTCTAAAAACATGAAAACAACTAAAAATACTAGAAACACCTAGAATCCCAAAAAACAAAAAACTCTAATAACACTAAAAAATCATCAAAATCCCCTAAAATTCCAAAAAATCCTAAAACCCCTAAACTCTCTTATAGGGTCCTAAAATTATTTCCAAGGGAAGAAAGTACTCCCAAAATCACATTGCATAAGGAAGAAAGTAATCCTACAAGTATATCAAGGTTAATGAACTTAAATTAAATTGAAAATTTCATAAGAAACATGAAGGAATTAATGTTTTAAAAGGATCTTGAATGGATCACATACCATCACCGGGAAGGGTTTGTGGAATTTCTGGATTGCGAACCACTGGTACGTGGAATGATCCTCAAGGCGCTAGCCCGCGGAGCGATAGCCAGCGAACTCGGTGAACCATGAACCACATATCCAAGGGACTCTTGTGAACGAAGGCCATCTTCATACCGTCTCACAAACTCAATGGTTCGCAAACAAAGAAAATCAATAGGGTTTCGCGAACCATGATCTTGAACCGTGGCCTCCACAAACCCTGGTTGACCGAGTCTTACATGGGGTATGATATCTCTTCATGGGCTTCTAAAAATGTTTTCACATGTCCATAGATATGGTTTCCCTAATGCTCTATAAAATTGGTACAGAATAAATTGAATGAGATAGATGAAGAATGCTTTGAAGGGGACCTAGTGGTTGGAAGAAAGAACTCAGGGAAGATTATGGCTTCAGTATTGAATAATCGGCGATGCCGGAATTGTGAACCACACTCTCAACAAGTACAGCCAGCCATGAACCATAAAGCAAGGAAACTGAATAATAATAACAGAATCACGGACCTAATTGGTGAACCGCAAACCACATAATTATCATGAATAAACTCCCCACAAATAACAGTCCCCTAGACCATCCTTCAAAATGGTGTTCCACGTAGTGTATTTCAATTGAGATTTAACTCAACGCTGCATACTACTTCAGTACACTGATGGAACCCAAAGCGGCATGACAGACCACGTACCACTGTGGTGCGTGGTGGTTTATAACCATTACATCATACCACATTGGTATGTGGATGACCACTCTTCCGGCATACCACTACGGTATGTGGAGCTTCCCCCATCATTCATAAGAAATCAGTACACAGAATGAAGCATTTTTGGGAATCCATTCCACGAGTTCCAATATCCCCCCTCAATTATAGTCTAGTTCTCCATAGTCCCTTCATGAAACATTCCCCTAACATAACGGAAAACCCTCCTCCAAATCCACCCAACCCGTATGATCAGGCCATTAGGAGCATCATTGTGCCCCTATAAGTCTACAAACCCATGGTATGTGGAGTCTCGAAGGATATCCTCACAATGGTTTGGACATCGGGAATGTATGTGGATCAACATTCCCATGGTAACCTAGAGTCCAAACTTGGGATTCTAACGCTAACCTCCACATTCTAGGGATTAGGGGTGATTACATTCTTTTCCATTCAATTAGGAATAGTGATCAGTCGAAGGAGTTATTTTATATTATCCTTTTGACAAGGACGAAACTCCTCCCCTTCCCAGAACATGTTCCATGGCACTCTCACTGAGAGAAGTCCACAACCATCCAAGGATGATTTGAATGAACTTTAATGTCATTTCACAATGAATGGTACATCGCTCTGCACCCTCTCCCGCTGCTTCCCTAGCCTCTTCCGTCATAGGCTCGCCCTCTCCTACCTATAGGAGAGGAATCATGTGATTTGTTGGATATCTCATTTCCTATTGTTTCTCACACCGAGCATGACTCACATGGGATTAGAGGGTTCTAAAAATTACAACATCCATGAAAATATGATCTATGATAAATCTGATTCTTGATTAAACTCGAATACGTAAGAAACCTACTTGAATCCCTGAGCTCAAAAGGGTTCCCTTCCAAAAGGGGTTCAACCAATCATGTCCCCCAAATAAGAAGCTTCCATGCGTAATCCCCAGCCATTCCGAAATACATGGGTTATGATTCCTCTCCTAATGATACGTACGATACCAATCTTATAGGTTCGATCCCAACATCATGTCACCTTTTTTCACCCCTGGATGATGATAAACTCTATAGATCCTTATTTTATGTCTCAGGTCCGCATCATGTCCATAGATTCAAATCCATATGTGCTTATGATGATCCTAAAAACTAGGGGTATCCCATGGACATAGTCTTTGGGAATGAACCATGGATTCATGAACATATGAACACAAATTAAATCAATAATGGAGTCTTATAATATGTAATAATACTCCCCCAAAATGGTGTGGTGATCCCGACTTCTCATCCTATCAACCAATGGAGTCCTCAAGTGTCGTTGGATGAATCATCGACCCATGAGCACCTGCCTTGGGAAAGCTGGTCCTTGAATCATTGATTCCAGGAATGTTGTGTGTTCTTGGCTCCATGAATAAAATAATTGGAGACTATATGAGGAATTTATATCTGAGGAGGACCGATTGCATAAGTACGTGACCTCATGCAATCTCCAACTGGAATCATCTGAATGTGGCATCTCCTTCGTAATATGAAATAGGAAAATTAATCAGTCCCCATAGGGTTAATACAACCTTTCGTTAAAGGATAATGACACAAAATGGGTTGAAACAGATGAAATGGTGAATTTGACAAGAGACTGTCTCTGGAGAATGATACAGGTGAGGATTCTTGTCAAACCATTTCATCATCACCTGGAACGGGCCACCTTGAAGGTGGAACAAAAATGGGGAACATGATGTGAATCCTTAAATAAGGTGGCTATTCATCCCCAATGATATCCAACACAAAATGGTATTTCACATCAGACCATTTTGTTCTCCCCTGTATTCCCAAAAATCACGACCTGAGAGGCTGAACAAAAATGGTGAACCCAATGTGAATCCTTAATCAAAGTGGAAGTCTTACCCCCCTAAAGCCCCATCACCCCACAATGAAACATAATGGAGAGGGGAAGGGTCCAAGTTGAATCGTTAGATATGAATGTGTTTAAATGAATGATACCTTGATGAGGTTTTGTGGTATGCATGTCATATATGTATGTTTCATGTTCCCGAAGAGCAACCTTCGATCCAAATGGCATCCTGAAGACCAATCTAGACAAACACATTAGCGCTACGGTAGGCGGCCGGGGCCCCAACGAAGAGAAAGACCCCCTCGCCTACCAAGAATCTTCCACACTAGGTATCTGACACGCTGATCAAAGAGTGCCACTGAAATGGTACTCTCCCCATAGTGGAGGTCCTGAAGCTAGCCCACTAGTCTGTGAAGACTTTACAACCGCCTATTCAGCCGCGGCTGGCACCACACCCAATGCGGCCCTGATGGTCATATCAAACCGTATCAGGAGCCTTTCATCAGAACATGACAACGACTACCTCCCTTATCACAGGGAGGTTGATGGTGTCGATTTTGATGGCTTCATATAAACTGCACATGGGTCCTACCAATGGTCCCCCACTAGAGAGCGTCACCGCCGACACCGAACAACCAGACCTCCTCTCGCTGAAGAGGACCTTATGCTGAGGGCAGCTGCTATAGTCCAGGAATCTCGGGCCCCTCGAGCTGCCTACCAAAGGCAGAGAATATATAATCAGGAACATGCTATTACCCTAGTTCCTGGGGAGAAACTTCACCATACTTACGCGATGTAATTAAACGGGAATACATACAATGCTTCCACCTCAACATAATCCCAACACATAAATAGGGTGGCACAATACGATCATATGCACGTTCCTGCTAGTGCTCGCTGGTCCCACCGTACAGATAGAGCCGAAAGCTATATGCATGCACAAATACATGTTAATTCATATCAATCATGTCATCCAAACTGGATGGTAACAAGCTACACACAAGCACAAATACATGATGATGCATATCAAGACCATCATCCAAATAGGGAGGCAACCATCTACACATAGGCACAAATCCTTGTGGATGAATTTCATGCCTTCTATACAAATAAGGTGGAAAGAAAATATGAGAGGAGTCAAATTATTTTGGATGCATACAAAGCACGTGAGACAATTACACTAGAAAGAGAGCATATAAAAATCCCCATTTGGGAATATGAAGACAACGAGTAAAATATGGTGGCAACTGGAGAAGAAAAGTGATGGCAGACTCATTCCTTTGTCCTGGAATAGGAGAACTGCCTGTATCTACTAGCAACCCATAGAGGGCTGGAGTAGGCACAAATTCCTCATCTGACATCGAAATGGGCCTCCATTCCCATTCCATCCAAAGATATATCTCAGCACATCCAAACAACGATGGAAGATCAGACATCCATTCTGGACAATATCACCATAACATGCCAAGACATTATTTCATCTATATAAAAGGCAAGAAATCGATCTGATGACCATATTTCCTCAAACAGAATGAATCACTCTCAAAACGAGTTAGTCACTCTAAAGAAGTTATGCATTCATGCTTCAGTCCAAGAGGGTCGATTACAATATCCCACAATACACGAACAACCAAATCTTGAACAAATACCTATTCCAACTAGGGGACGTCGGTCCAATGTGGTTGTTGCTTCAGGGTAGGCATATATCCCTGCAAAAATTCAAGATGTTCTTCGGTGAATCCCAATGACATCCGGGACCCAAAAAGACATGGAATCGTATATGAAGTCCATTACCAACAACAGACGACCCTGGTTACCCACAAGTGAGCACTCAAAAATGAAATTTTCCAAAGGAAACTAGAAAAAAAAAAGAACACATACATGACCCTTCTCTATGTATTATGGGGTTATTGATGCCCTCGAACATATATCAATAAAGGATCAAGACACTATCAATCGATTAACATCTTATGGAATTGGAACACTACAACAGAACCTCCATTTAGTAGAGGGTTTTTTGGCATTTCACAGTGGTTTAAACCGCCGAGACATGGTTTGGTCACAGTTTACAGAAACTGCCGCCGAATACAGCATGGAAAATCTATTCGCGGCGGTTTTTTCCGTTTGGCGGCGGTTTCAGGGAAGTGTCTTAGCTTTCTCATTTAGCGGTGGTTTTCCTGAATGTAGTGGCGGTTTTTATGATCCTGGGATATCAATTTATTCGCGGTGGTTATAACCTCCACGAATAAACTCAAAATTAGCGGCCGTAAAACCGCCGTCGAAGTCACGGGAACCGCCACGGAATGAGGCAGCAACGAATCGGCTATGTCGTGGCGGTTAAAAACTCCGCAAAACGTAAGAAAAAATTTATGTTTAGTGGCAGTTTTCATATTTTAGCGATGGTTTAAATCGCCACCCCTATAGATGTCGCGGTGGTTTAAATCGCCACTAAAAGCTGTCCAGAAAAAAAAATCTGCTTCCGCTGCACCACTGCCCTGAAAAACAAATCAAACCAAAAATATAAACCAATTGAGATACATTATAGCCCTCTTACCATGCATAACCCACATCATGTATCATCATCACTAGCCCTCCTCCTTCACTACATCACATTCCCACAATCACTTCCTCAATATCAAAAATAACAACATGACAATCACACACCAAAAGCTGGGTCAAGGTCAAGTTCCTTGTTTGGAATACCTTGGATCTTGATTTTGTAGAAGCCATGGACTTTACTCCCATGGAAAATGATTGTGATAGTCGATGCCTTGATCTTGTTTTCTCCTTTGGTCTTGATTCTATAGGATGATTTTGGCCTTGATACCCATTGTATATGGATTTCGTGGGCTTGAACTGGACATGGCTCATTGACATGCTCCCTGGACCCCACCCAGGTTACTAAGTTTCCATCGAGATGCTCCTATGACTCGACGTGGATTCCTTGGACTTATATACCTTAGATCCAAACCATTATGGTCTAACACTTATGATTACACAAAATGACCATTGTGGATGTGATACACACTCGATTATCTGGTGTGGCTATGATGGGTATTATTCACTAGATAACATTGTGTGGCTATGGTAGTTTTTTACACTAGATTATATGGTGTGGCTGTGACAGATTTTTTCTTGTACAATACAGATAGCCTCGCTATGGATATTTTCCTACCGTGGGTAGACATGATAGTGTTATTCTAGTTTATTTCTATTTATAGATTCACTTATATATATTATCGTGACTATTTATTATAGGGATCCTTGTCTGTATGGATAGTATCACTTATGCCTTGTGAAATTTTCGTTCAGTACATTAATATGTGTGATATATTGGACACAAATTCTGTTTATATCACACAAATTGGAATTTTTATAGATTCCATTTGTTAGGTCCAACTGAGTGTTATGTCACACCATTTTTGGGTCATTGGGTACCTATATATACATATTGGATGCATGTAGGGACATTGTAAAGTTTCAACAATACAATTCAGGACATTCTTATTTTGTAGGAGTAGGAGAGAACGTGATCATGCAGAGTCGTGATGCTAGGTGGGATAGTACATTTTGGTATTTTGGGTATTTTCAAACATGTACTGTACTAGAATTTTGTATACCTATTTTCTTACATTATAGAGGCATGAAATGACATATCATTTTTTTATGATATTTCCTTTGATACTATTTATTTATTACTATCTTTTATGTTTTACCTCTATTTGGATGATCAAATGCTTCCACTATTGATGACATTGTTTATTAATACTATTGTACACTCTAACATGATGGAATAGCCTCTGCACAAAGTCACCATAGGTCCTCAATGCTAGTCGGTAGCCTATGGGATATGGGGAGGTGTGCTTAAGGCCATGCGACCCAGCAGATCGGGGCACCACATAGTGGAATCCAAGTTTGGATGTTATAACATGGAATCATAGAATTCATTTTATTATTTTATTACTATTGTGAGACAAATATTTAGGTATTTGTAAGGTAATTAAATAAGGTAATAGGTGGTACCTATGATTATCAATCCCACAAACCAGACAAATCAAAATTTCTTGGAATTAAACATGTTCCCCTAGATTTTTCCTATTACAATTGATTTGATTCCACTATTTGGTGATTCAGTTATAGCTTGATGTTCCTTTCTATTATGGATTTCATGGATTCACAATGGAATAATGAGTCATGGACCATTGGTCGCATGAAATAGAACGTGTTATGGTATGGATTAAGTGGATGCCATATTTCAGTCCATGAGGTGAATGGGACCATATGGGTAAGAATTTATGACCCATTTGGTTCAACCATTGAAATATTATTATGTTATAAATATGCAATTAAATGAAATTTAAATTGGGAATCAGAGAACTTGAACTTGACCCAGCTTTTGAGTGGGTAGTAGGCAGTGTCTCTTGTGATGTTTATGACTATTTATATTTACTATGTTCAAGATTTTGGAGTAGGTAGAGGGGTGATTGAAGACCGTGAGAAAACTAAACTATGTGCTAGGGAACAAATAGAATATTGTGTACTGTCATGATTCCTCGATCTCTAAAGGATGAGGCTTTGAACATAAGGATCTCAAGTGACTTCCTGACCCCTTCATTAGGGGGGGACCTTTTGAGATGTCTTTTCCCTAGAGGATGAGCCTTGTATACCTTTTTATGGAGGTGTTTTGTGACATAAGATGACCATCCAATGTGGGCTAGCTAAGACCCTTGAGAAACCTCCAACAATTAAGTAATGTTTGACTTAGAAACCATGGCCTATATAGTCGGGAATGTGTCTTGGGTATACCATCAAGTTATGCAATCATATTAATTGTTTGTATTGACCAAACCCTTTTCATGGAAAACCCATTATTTGGTTTCCGCATTGAGGAATAGATGTTATTTTATATATTGACACTGCTAGAAATTGTGATTTTATCGAATGAAAAGTACTAGATTGAGATAGTGGTCCATGAACAAGGATCTCAAGAGAAATTACTCTACATACATACATACCTAGAGGAACCATGTGGGTTCCCAGTAGATAGACCAACCCTAAACAGGTGCATGTGTTTCTTTAGATATGGTTAAAGGTGTCATTATAGAACTTAAACCAATGTGGATGCCTGATGGAGCTAAGATGATAATTATGGGAATGGGTGTTCGGTTGAACACGGTTTTATTTATATTTATATTTAGTCTTGATTCATGATATTTAACAAGATTCATTAGAATCTATAATTGGGCATGACACAATTTTCATTACTTAGGACACCTGTGAATCACTTGTTGGGATGGATGAGACCCTTTGATTCTTATTGTGTTTTCAATCTATTATCATGACATATTTTGGTTGGACACTTAGTACAACTAGCATCAATCATATATGATAGATGTATGGGTGAATAACAAATGGAGATACCTTTTTTCCAAAAAAAAATCCATCGGGTCCTGTGTGCTAGATATATTCTAGTAATTTATATATCTTCTCACTAGAGTATTAGTTTGGGACATATGATCAGTCCATTCAAATAATTTTTATATATAGAACATTATGCTACACATGAATTCATAATCTGGGGTTTATATTGATAACATACAAGTAGATGGTGCTTTATAGCTTTGTAGGGATTATGATAGGTGTGGGTGGACAATTGGAGCAACCATCGGGTCGATAACCCTCCTGGTAGCATAATGGATCCAAGGAATGAGTACTCTATTTATTTTTTGGATTATGTAACCCTATCATAGTGATAAGACATGGGTCCTCTATTCATAGAGTAGGTAACCCTCTCAGTTGATGCACAAAATGCACATTGAGGCATAGATCATTCATTGCAGCCAGTAACCCTCTTTAATAACACAGTATTTAGTGTTTAATGAGTCCATTGTTACTTCTACTATTGAGGGAGGATGTAGAAGTGATTGATGTGTGATAGTATGGGTGAAAGTTAGGACATGAAAATTTGTGGTGGAAACTACCAATTCAAACACAGGCATAAATGAAATGATGTATACCACACTTGAGAAATCAAGACATAAAAAACATCATAAATCAATAAAATGCATAAAAATAAACATGAGAAATCAAGGAAATTTTAGGACATGAAAATGTGAGGTGGAAACTATGTGCCACAAATGTTACATCTACAAACCAACTCTTACCATATTTTTTCAACATATCAATAATAAAACTACTCAGGGTCCGATGATGCATCGTCACCCTCTCCACCTTCATCTCCACTTTATGTTGTCACCTGTAAGAACATTATATTGAAAATTAAATATGGTTTCATATTTATATTAAAACTTAAATCCAATGAGAGTTATAAAACTAAATGAATTTTATTTTTTGTGATTTACCTGCATTCCACCAGTCGATCCACAACCACCGGGGGAATATATTCTCATCTGTCACAGAACTAGATGAAATAGTGTACCGCTTCCTCCTTGGAATTCCTGTCATTTAACCAAATAAAATTAAGTTCAAAATATATATTTCAAAAAAATTATGCAGAAAAAAAATTAAAAATGATAATAGATGTCCAGTACTAACAGACAAAATATATATAACAATGATAATGAATGACGGCATAAATGAAACAAGTGGTTGCTGAATAAATAAATAATTGTACATACAATCATTTTCCCCTTCAATCATGTCAGTTTCCTACTCCATTGCTTCATCCACTTCATTCATCCTTTCTAGACTAATATTTTCAATATCATGATGGACAAATAATCCTGCTTCCTGTTGCTGATTAACTTCAATTTTAGAGGTGAAATTTTCCACTTCATCACCCATATCATACAAATCTCTTTGTATTATGTGAGAAACTACACTCCACCCTTCATCGGCAACATCATTCACATAATATACCATTTTTTCTTGTGATGATAAGATATATGGTTCATGAAGTTCATGATCACCAACATCCATCAAGCGAGAGAAGTTCACAGAAGTAAATTGCAAGGAATCTCTTTTAACACTTGTGATAAAATCGACCCATTTGCATTTGAATAAAACAACCGAAAAATGTCCATGGTAGTTTAATTCAATATTATCATGCAGCTTTCCATAGTATTCCACTTCATAAAATGTAAATATACCACTATTCTATGTTTTCAAACCCACTTCTCGATCGACAGTACGAAATCTAAATCCATTCACATTATAAGCGTCGAACTTTCTAACTTGTTTTAGAGGACCTCTAGCAAGAAACTTCAGATCTTATGACACCTCTGCTTGAGTATCAGTATTCATGATCTGAAAAAAGAAATATACTTTATTAGATTTAAAAAATGTATGTGTCAAACTAATATTCATATTTATTGCAATATTTATGAACTTACACGTCATGCAAACCATTCTATAAGCTCTTTATTATCAAATTTCGTTATATCTTTCTCATTTCATGTTTGGCCTCTCATTCGTCTCTTTATTTTTATCCTCAACTCTTCAATAAATGGATTTTCAATTTCACTATTCAGTAGCACATATCTATGTTCCTGTAATAATTCCAATTCAGTCAATGTTACATTTGAGGTCCTCCCAACTAATCGGCCAATAACAGGAAATATTTTGGATTTCTGATGTATTTGAGATTGAGTCGATGTGTCATCAACACGTCCATCTAGATTAAATCTTGTCTCAATATCATCCAAGTATCGAGAACAAAAGGTCATACACTCCTCATCCAAATAGCCTTCAGCAATAGAGCCTTCTGATTGAGCTTTATTTCTCACGTATGATTTCAAATGCCCAAGATATCTGTGAAATAAAATAAACATAATTATGCATTTAATTAAGTACCAGAAATTGTTTACTTAACTGGAAAACATATAAATAAAGTACCTCTCAATTGGATACATCCATCGATAATGAACGAGGCCTCCTAATTTAGCTTCCTCAACCAAATGCACAGTTAAATGCATCATTACAGTAAAAAATGACGGAGGAAAGATCATCTCCATTGCACAAAGGGTCAATACAAACCTCTCCTGGAGGTTTTCAAGATGAAATGGATGTAGAGATTTCTCACATAGTTTTCTGAAAAATGTGCAGAACTAGAGTACAACAGCAGTAATTTTTTCAGGTAATAATGTACGCAATGCCAATGGTAGTAACTACTGTAACAAAATATGTGAATTGTGACTTTTCAATCCATGTAAATTACGATTCTTCAAGTAAAAAAACCTTAAGATGTTACTTGAATACCCATCAGATACCTTAACATTCTTTACCATTATAAGGAATGTATCTTTATCCCTATTTTTAATTGCAAAAATTTATGGAGGATATTTTTCATTCTCATCTGGCCAGAGATCGCGTTTTATGTTCATTGCTTGTAAGTCTTTGCGAGCATTGAGATGATCCTTCGACTTTCCATGCTCATTAAGCAATGTGAATATCAAATTGTCATAGACATTCTTCTCAATATGCATCACATCAAGATTATGCCGCAACAAATTAAATTCCCAATAAGAAAGTTTGAAGAATATACATTTTTTATTCCATTGTTGTGTTCCGGTTTTTCTTGACGATGCACATCGGACCCGTTTTCCTATCTCATTCAAATGATTAACCTTCCCAAATTCTGTTTCAACATTTTCAAGATGTGTCAATATTTCAGAACCAGTTAACAACTTTGGAGGTGGTATACGATCAATGGAACCATTAAATTTCGATCTTTTCAGCTGAAATCTATGAGATGCATCGAGAAATATTCGATGACACAAGAAGCACCATTTTCTACTGTGAGGTAGCCATTTGGGCTCAAAATCAAAGTTACAAATGGGAAAAGCCAAACCCATGTAAGTGTTTCAACCAGATAAATTCCCAAGACCAGGGAAGTCACTAATGGTCCACATTAAAGAAGCATGCATTTTGAACATTTTTTTAGAAGAATCATCAAATGTCTCAACACCGTTGCTCCATAACTCCTGCAATTCGTCAAAAAAAGGCTGAAAGTATACATCAATATCATTTTCAGGCATTTGTTTTCCAGGAATAATCATCGAAAGGATAAAAGATTTTTTTTGCATACATATCCAAGGAGGCAGATTATAAGGGATCAAAACAACTGGTCAAATGTTATAACTGGTACTCAAAGTCCCAAATGGGTTGAATCCATCAGCAGCCAATCCCAATAGAAAATTCCTAAGATCAGCTGAGAAATCGAGATGTAATGAATCAAATTTCTTCCACGATTGAGAATCTCGTGGATGTCTCATTAACCCATCACTGCTATTATCTACAGAATTCCACTTCATGTATTCAGCGGTTTTCAATGACATGAATAATCTTTGCAATCGAGGCTTCAAAGGAAAGTAACGAAAAACCTTTGCAGGTGTGTTCCTTTTATTCCTCTCCATGAAATTATGTTCATTCAGACTTCCAACATCACCCTTTGCCTGCAATCTAGAAGAAGAACATTTCTTGAAATTATTTCTACTTGAATCCTCTCCCCAATAAATCATACAATCATTGGGACACGCATGTATTTTTGTATAATTCAGACCAAGATTCTTAACAACTTTTTTCATATCATAAAAATATTCTGGGATTTTTGCTTCAGGAAATGCATCAAGAATCAATTCCAATATCATGGACATTACCTTATTTGTAATTCCACATAGACATTTGATATGGTAATACTTCAGCAGAAATGAAAGCTTTGAATATTTCAAACACCCACTATACAACTCTTGATTTCCATCATCAACTAAATCATGAAACACATTTTCCTCAGTGATGTTTTCTCTTACATTTGGCTCCACATAATCAAGAGGAGGATCCAATGGTATGTTACAATCTTGATCTTCCTGTGTTACATTCTCAAAAACATCACTTGTCACGTTACAATTTGTAGAACCCTCTTCTGGTTGTTCTGGTATGTTTTGATGCTGATAGAGGTGTCTTGTAGTACCGAATGCATCATTTATGATGTTTTGCATTTCATTTTCCATTGTCGATGAACGTGGGACCTCATTCTGCAGATTAACCACAGTGCTCAATCTTTCTGTAACATTCGATTATCCATGCCAAATCCAACACAAATATTGATCATGGAATTGCTTCAGTATTAAATGTTTATAAACACCATCTATTTTCAACCTTATTCTAAATTTACATTTATGACCTGGGAATTTTATTATCCCTTCAATGGATTGATTAGAAATTGAAAAATCTAAAAACTCATTCAAACCCTTAACATACTTAGGTGTGTTCCTCGGTAATGTGATCCAGCTTTTATCCATGTATATCACAATGTGCCTACACAATAATAAAAATAATTAAAACACATAGTTACTACTAGATAGAGAAAGAGATTCATATATACGATAGTGTAACATTACAGAAACATAATATAATAAAGATGAGCCACTGAGTTAGATATGAACCCTCTAGTGTTTGTGATAGGGGAATTTTCTTTGGTAAAGAGAAACAGTGTGCTAACAACGTGGTAGCTACTTTACCATGAAAACTAAAGCATATTGTTAATTTGGAATAACCCCAACCTAATTTCTCTATAGAGTCTTCATATAAAACTCTAATATTGAATAAATCTATTATAAATAATGTTTAGGGAAAACCTTATGATGCTTACAAAATGTGTGAGGAGGAGTAGAGGAAGTGATCCAATGGAGGTAGTTAATTATCAATAAATTATTTTAAAATACGGTTCACCTTGAATGGAGTGACCGTGGATGAACATTTATAATATACAAAATTTATTGAAGAATAGTTGAATCTGGTATGACTAACACATCATCAATGAATGACATATGGACTATCCCTTAGTGTTGAACCAATTAACATTTTTGGGTTCCATTTTACATCTACATTCTTATTTTTGGTAAATGTGTGTTCCTTTAGATAGGTTTAATGTGTTTCTATCAATTTGGTGATAAGATCTTTTAACCAAAAAGAATTATTTGATGCCCTGATTAACCCCACCCCTCTCAAGAAATCCTATGGTATAGAAAAAAGTGTTTTTGAATAATCACCCTTCCCATAAACAATTAAATGAAACTCATAATAATGGGGGTTTCTTATTATAATTATTCTCTATAAATATTATGTTTTCACTATTGATGGCACAATCAGTCACTTCTATTCGAGCCATGAAGATATCTATCACACCCTACTATTGAATTCAAATATATTTTGGTGAATTTATTTCTTTCCCAATCTCACTAGAACATGTTTTTATACTCGGAGAAGTATGATATTTCCTTTATTTAATATATTACAATTCATTTTCCTTCCCTTTCCTTGGTTATCACACACTTTCCAAAATATCTTATTCAATTCCCATTTAGTGGAAGGATGTGATGATTACATTAGGGGTGATCAATGTTCTTTGATCACAAATTTTTTTAAGTGTATAGAGTGAGGTGATCATTGAATATGTTTGTTTGAATCAAATGTGCTAAGTGAGGGTAATAAGTTGTGGTTGTAGAAAATTAGTGAGAGAACATGAGTGTTATAATTGAGTGAATTATGATTCAGAATGTCAGGTCGGGGAATATCCAATGTGAGGGAATTGTTCTATCATCATATATTCAACTCTAATTTACATACACTAACACACTTGGTTCTCTATTTTAACCTACCACACAACCCCTCCACACACACACACACACAAAAGTACGTAGAATTATCTTTGTGATAAATAGTGATTCACACTACTAATTAAATTTCTCCCAGGTTTATATTTTTATATCTTGACACATTAATGGTAGCTGCATAAAGAAATTTCCAATATTGTGGGTAGTAAATCCATATTCCTTATTTTATTTTTATTTTATTTATTTTAAATGGTTCCATTGAATGACTATATCTAGTTCTAGTAACCCTTTTGGTTTTGATCCAATGGTTCATAAAACTATCTTATAATGTTCTAGACTACTAAGGATCATCGATAATTTTGGATATAGATCATATTAATATTAATTTAATAGCCTTAATAACTATATAATTATTCTATAGATTCATTAAATATTCATAATATAGAGGAGAATCATGTACAATTAATTATAATACATATAGATTTTTCTGCACAAAATATTAACTATCTGAATAATCGACCATTGTTTCTAAATAATCAACTATAATTTTAGTTAGAGCGTAGAACAATTCAACATCTTCCAATGCATCATGGTTTGTATGGTGATGAACCCAATAATAATTTTATGAAGTTTTGTATTATATGTATTACCTTTAATACAAGAGGTGTTTCATGAGCTCAAATCATGTGGAAGGAATCAACATTGTCTCTAGAGGGATCATAAAAGGAATATATATATATATATACAACCTATAACTTGGAGGGGTCACAAACATGGATGATCTCTAAACAGACATTCTTCATAACTTTATCCCCACTTCAAAGAAAACACGTCTAAAAAATAGGATTTATAGAATAAATAAATATATTAAAGAAACTATTTATGAATACTATAAAAGGTTAAAGAAGATGATTGTTATTTTCCATAGCAACCCATTAAAGATCATTATTTATAGATTTTTTAGTAAGGCCTTGTGGATAGTGAATGGAACATGCTAGATACTTCGTAACATGTGTCAATCATCACTGTCACATCATCATATTTTCTAGAAAATAGGTAATCCCAACTCTCAACATATGTCAATCATCACATAATCATCACATCAGCATAAAAAGAAAGTCCAACTCTCAACCAGTGTTAACCATCCCAACATCCACTAAATTTCCACATCATTACCTAACACTTGTTATAACCTCGGGCCATCACAACCAAAAACATGACATAGCCTTAAATCCATCACAACCTAGGGAAATGTGTACATGTTATACCTTAATCCATTATAACCCATAATATAAGTATGTATTGTAACCATGAGCCATCACAACCCACGAGTATAGTATCAAAAAACCACAAACAATCAAGCAGATAGAAATACAATCACTTAAGAATAAAAACTAACAAACACATATAAAAAATCACATGCAATAAGTAGAAAAACAAATAATCATAAACGAAAACATCTACATACAATAAAATTAATACAACAGTACAATTTATTATAAGAAACAATAATAATAAAGAAATAACTAATATCAAAACAATAACAAAAATTAGAAATCAAACCCTAGGGTTCGTATAGGTCTCTGGGGAATCAGGGTTGTTGGGGTCACGGGGTCGTAGGAGGCCAGGGACGCTGAGGTCGCGAGGTCGCTGGGGTCGTGGGGTCGCTGGGGTCGCTGGGGTCATGGGGGGCCAGGGTCGTAGGGGAAGCGGGGGGCCGGTCGAATCGGGGGAGCTGGGTGAGAAGGGTCGGGGTGGGGGGGAAGGGTTGGTGATGTGAAAAAAAGGGTTCACAGTAGTTTATTATAAACCACTGGGAAAAAAATTTTAAAAAGGATTTATCGGTAGTTCTAGGAACCGCCGCTACAAAACCGCCGCTAAACGGCAGTTTTTTTGTAGTGGCAGAAACAGTTGCGAAGGTCCTCCGAGAAATATCTTTACCATAATCTCTAAAGGTCCTCCCAATATCACACATAAGGGATAACTCCAAGGGATAAGAATGATTTATCATGAGAGTCTATCCTCTGATGTGCTTCAGGGTATCCCTCCCCCTAACTTAAATATCAGACAACATGAAGGTCCTCCCCTTGTTGTCGCCTTCCCTGATGGTCTTTTCTTGGGTATATGCTTCAGATATGCTTCTCCCAATAGTCGGACATCAATTCATGATGGTATTCCTTTCCATGATGACAATCACTATGAAGGGTCTCCCCACAAGGGCAGTTTCTTTTAAGGCCCTACCCACTGTAATGTCAAGCAATGAGAAGGCCCTCCCCTCATTTCAGTACATCCTGAAGGCCTTCCCTAGGATATGAACTTTAGAAAGTCTCCATGAAATCAGGTATCAAGCCATTATAGTAGTCTTCACCATCACAAAAGTCATCAAGAAGGTCATCCCCTTAGTGACATCAAGTAGAAAGAAGTTCCTCCCATTGCTACAACCTTCCCATATGGTCCTCCCTAGGATATATGTCGTAATGTAATTTGGGGCGGTCTGGCATCAAGTGGAAACAATTTCCTTCACCATGGCAGCACCAATTGCAAAGGTCCTCCTCACAACCAAAATTCATACCAGTAATAAGGACCTACCCTTGCAAGAAAAAGATGAGAAAGAACTCCTATGTTGAGGCACTCATAATGTATTTAGATATATCAAGCACTCCGTCCATATTGAGTGATATCCTTTCTCAACCAGAGGATAGTTCGAGGCCACACTTTTCTTCTGAGACACCCATGTACCGTCCACAAATCAATAAGGTGCCCACCAACTCAGTTACCTGGAAAAAAATTATTAAGAATCAGTTGAGCTTGAAAAATCAAGTAGAGGAGCCTCTGGAAGAACAACAGTATGATATGTTTCTTGTGAGAAGACAAATAGATAAGGATAATATACAAGTGATGTTTTTTCCTAGGACCACTTGTCACTTTGACATACAATGAGAGTTGTTTGGGTAATGTATATGTTTTTGACGCTTTCATCGGGGCGCGTGCATCCATCTGCAGAGGACGCGCAGTTGTTGCCCCGCATTCCCGATTTCCAAAGGCGGGTGGCATCCGTTCCTTGTTCAGGGACCTTTGCTCCTTGATCGAAACCGGGATGATGAGATGTCGGTTCTTCCTTCCGTGGATTCCTCCTCGGAACTCGTCACCTAGTTCGGGTCTCCCTCATAGATTTAATACGTTTTTTGTGAAACTCTTCCTAGTGCCATGTTTTCATGGACGCCAGTTAATTACACTTCTTCTGTCTCGACATTCCAAAGGGTCCAGTCAGGGCAGCAACCTTCAGTCGGGGGAGTAGTCATGTCGAGGCATCAGTAGCGTGTCTGAACACTGGGGAATTGGCGTGTCTGTCTTTTTCCCCTTTTCATAGGGCTTCTCAAGGGCGTGGAAGCCCGAGGCATCCCACATCGAGTGCGGGGAATAATATTCCATAGTCATGTATCTGAGGTTTTCCTCAGCTTTCCATGTTTAACACAGGGTATGTCGTAGGTTTAACATCCAGCGGGGACGGATCGGCCAGATCAAAACACTAGATAGAGTGGATCAGATTGAGGAATTTCCCGTGAAGGGGTGTCAATGTTGGGATCAGCTCATGGGTAGCTTCCTGGACGCTGTGGAGGGGAGTAGAGTGGCATGATCCCACCGGGATGTGGCGGCCCGGGTAAGAATGAGGTTGGATGATGGATGGGTGGATGGATGAAGTAGAGGGGGAATGAAATGGGACCATCACAAGGGCGACAGTAAAGTTGTGCTTGAGCCTCAGGAAGGCTTCCTACATACCATGCCTTGACACGGATCAAAGTCCCCGTAGTTTAGATGAGATGTGGAATACAGTTTAACGTCATGCGGTACGGGGGTGAACCGACGTGAATGGGGTCGGGATGACCGGGTGATGGGCTCAAACCTCATGGAGGCTTCTTACGTACCATACCTTAATATGGATCAAAGTCCTCGTGGTTCGGGCGCAAATAGTGGGTGTCGGCGAACCGATGTGAAAGAAAAGAGACCTTGGTCCAGATGGTGTGGGGCTTACACACTAGGCTGACTAGGTTTTGGTGAACCGATGTGAAGGAGGTCGGAATGACCAACGGGTGATGGGATTGAACCTCGTGGAGGCTTCCTACGTACCATTCCTTGACATGGATCAAAGACACCGTAGTTTAGGTTGGGTTTTGTCGGTGAACCGACGTGAAAGTGAACCCAGGGGGTCTACTGGTGGTGGGATCAAACCTCAGGGAGGCTTCCTATGTACCATGTGTTGACATGGATCAAAGACCATGTAGTTCAGGTTGGTCGCAACAGCTTGTCGTCGGACTGGAATGCAGTTTAACGTCATACTGGATGAGGGTGGAACCTAACGTGAAGGAATGACGGGAGGTGGGCTTGAACCTCAGGGAGGCTTCCTACATACCATGCCTTGACATGGATCAAAGACCTCGTAGTTCAAATGGATGTGCAGTTTAATGTCATGCTAGACGGGGGCATACAGTTTAACGTCATACGAGATGAGGGTGTGACTCGACATGAAGAAACGATCGAGTGGTGGGATTGAACCTTGTGGAGGCTTCCTACGTATCATGCCTTGACATAGATCAAAGACCCCGTAGTTCACTTTAGGTGGGAGACAGGGTCGGCGCTCACTCTAAGCTCATGTGAGTCATGCTCAGTGTGAGAACTAAGAGGTTGCAGGGACCTGACAATCACGTCGCGAAGGATGCGTCCATGGGAAATTAAGAGGGGATTACGCGTTAGGCGGCCCATGGTGCTGGGACTTACTCCAGGATGAAGGCCTGAAGTGCGACAAAGCATAGTGGGAAAGGGGCTCCACTAGCCTTGGCAGTGGGGAAGTATGGAGGTGAATGGGTGAAACCTTCTGCAAGAGAGGCTAGGGGGGGCTTACACCAGGGTGGTTTCTCTTCTCCTGTGGGTGTACGCTACTTCAAAAAGGAGGATCTCATCCCATGTGAGGAAGAATACATTCCCGTGGAGACGAGCGGGCGTAAAGAATGTCCGAGCTGGGGGGACCCTGTGTGCGAGGCACGGGGTCTGATCACATTTTAACGTTATGTGTTGAGGACGAGGTTCTTGGCAATTTAACGTCCTGCAGCTCAGACGAGGTGGGTTTACTCCACACCCCTAGGACTTACATAACTGGTACCCTATGCCCCTTGGGGAAGGGAAGGTACCAGCAAAGCCGTGGTAAAGGGGGGTCGTGGAGTGAACCATCGAGGGGTCCACGTTAGCGTGGCTATGTGAATAAGAAATAGCCGTTAGCATGCCTATGTGAAGAAGAATTAGGCAAAGCAACTCTACGGGTGGTGTTGTCCATGGGACTTTGAAATCACATCGTGCAAACCTAGAGGGTCGCACGGGAAGATTAATTGCCAAGCAAAGGAGTATGCTTCATGAATTGGAGTTCCTTGGCCTTATCATGGGGCATGGGTGTGAATGGGAGGTGCTTTGCTAGTGGAATATTATTCGCGGATCACTGCCTCGTGAAGCAGAGGTGCCTCGCGAAGCAAGGTGCTATGATGTAGTGTGCTTCGCGATGTACAGTGACCTCACCTTGGCATGTAGATCACTATTACAGGATGGGTGTTTCGTGAAGAATAAACACTCCGCAGCTTCCCGGGTTCCCTTGGGAATCCCCTTCCTTCGCGAATTCCCTTAGGCTTCGTGAAGGCCATCCCTCTCGGAAGAGGGGCTCAAGACGAGACAAGGTGAAGGCATCTCGCGAAGTAGAAGTACCTCATGGAGATCATGATTCCCGAGGGCGAAGGGTGCTTCGCGATTCGGGAGCTGAGAAGCCGAAAGGTCATATTGTCCATCCTCTGGACTCAAGGGGAGCCCAGTATTTATAGGCAAGGGGCGCCGTGAAGTAGAGCTCACGCGGCGCGAAGGGGCGGCGGGTGCTTCGCGGCGGGCTCGCGAACGTCAGGCCGTTCGTGGAGCGTTACCTCCTTTGGAGCTTCGCGGCGGGCTCATGAACGTAAGGCCCTTCACGGAGCGTTACTACCTCAGGATCTTCATGGCGCTCTCGCGAACGTCAGGCCGTTCGCGGAGCGTTACCTCCTCCTTTGCTTCTCGGCGTCCGCGTTTGTTGGGGGAGCTTCGTGGCTGCGCTTCGCGGGGCAGCGCATGGGCTTCTTTTCCTTCTTCATTTTTCATCCAATATTTTGGCACCAACAAATTCCCCCCCCCCCCCTCAGACTTGGAGCCGCAGAGGGATGAAGGGTCAAAGTCTGAGAAAAAATCTCCAAAATTATCAGTGGTTCGCGATGCGGCCTCGCGAAGAGGGAACGTGGGGCGTCCAGCGGCCGCGCTGTCCGGACGCGTCGTGATGCTCCGCACGGGTGGGACATGCCGCGATGCTCCGGGGGAGCCACGTATAAGTAGGGGGGTTGGCCTCTCTTTTGACTTCTCACGACTTTTTTCCTTTTGCGCTCTCAACTTCGCGAAGCTCCGCATACTCCGTGTTTGCTCTCTGTGAATCGAGCTTTGTGGTGAACCGCGAGTCTCCAACTCTGCGACCGCGCAAAGAGAACTTTTGTTTGCCAGCCTAGGTCGAGATCCGTAACTTGATTTTGCGCCCGAGCTTTGCGAGAGCTCTTCGCGAGCGACCTTCACGACCCGACCTGAAATTTTTTTTGGTTCCGAAACCGAAATGGCCCATAGAGAAGATGTGTTGGGGGTGCTTGTAGATGCCGCTCGGAGAGATGATATGGCTAACTATCTAGGCCTTGGATAGATGGTTCGAAGTCACTCGGACCATAATTCTTTGACAGCACTGCTATCAGAGATTCATAAGAACTACCCGCAGTGCAAGAAGCTTCCCTTGTATGGCTTCGGGCTGAGGGATGATGTCTTCATCCATGAGGCGAGTAGGGACGAACTAGCTTGCTGGTTCAGGAGCACGCCATGCCAGCGCCAGTGGTTCAGGGCGGCCGATGATCATACCCGGGAGGACTTCACACTCGTCACCACCGACTGTCTCTACAACCATGTGAACAATATTGACGGGGATCCACTGCAACCGGAGACGTCCCCTCCTCTGTACCGTACCATGATGAAGGCGGCTTTGCAGGATTCGACGAAGGGGTGGTCCGATGAGTGGGACCTGCGCCAGGGCGGAAACTTAACTATTGACTAGGCATGGGACTACTGGGTAGGTGCCTCATGCGAGGAGTTTGGGGCCGAGCTGAGGAGATTGGGTTTGTATGAGGCAGCATGGGCCTCCCAATTCCACATTTACCAAATGAAACAGCTGATGCCGGAGCTGCTGAGCAGATGGTCATCTAGGACCAATACT
Source organism: Viscum album (assembly GCA_963277665.1). Classification (NCBI taxonomy): domain Eukaryota; kingdom Viridiplantae; phylum Streptophyta; class Magnoliopsida; order Santalales; family Viscaceae; genus Viscum; species Viscum album. The sequence continues at coordinate 1,595,027,827 of OY728120.1, forward strand.
TTTCACCTGCACCATGGGGAGGTGGGCATCGGCCTATGGGATTTCCACTAGATTTTGGGGGTTTCGATCATAGGGGCCATGTATGATGAGTTCCTCCCCATCATGAGCGCGTGGGAGGATACGGAGCAGATGTCGTGACTGGCGTCGGCATTGATGGCATTGGTCCCTGGAGAGGACAGGGAGGCAGTGAGGGATGTCCACTTTAAGAAGTGGTTCGACCAGTTCTTGAACTTCCCAGAGAATCGAGAGTTCCCTCTGAGGCCTCGAACTTGTCCGAAGGTGGCTCAACGGGGCAAGGAGCACTCGTATTGGCGGGTCTTGGAGGATATCCAATGGAAGAATTGGGGTTTCAGTGTCAGTACTGAACAGCAGCCTATAGTCAGGCTGGAGGCGTTCATTGTGGCCCTTATCTGTGGTTGGATCCTACTGGTGAGAGATACCAGTATGGGGGTGTAGCCCAGCTCATTCATCATGGCGTCTATGCTGGCCATGGGGCAGCGGATCAATCTGGGGATTCCGATGCTCGCCAAGCTGTACAAGATGTTGCGGCACGTTAGTGAGGGCAAGAAGCTGCCAAGGATATGCGGGCCCTTCCACCTTCTTTATGGGTGGATTGCGGCGCACATCGGGGGGATTTATGAGTATCCAAACCCTATCTCTCCACCGGGATCAAACTTTCTCCCCTCTATACTGAATGCGGTTGGGAGCTTTCCATTCAAACTAACCATACTGATGGTGCTGAATCGGGTGTGGAGGGTGGATGAGTACATCTTCCACCCATTCCATTGCCGACAGGGGTACTCACGGACGATGGGTAGGATACGGAAGATCACTGGGCTTATCTCTGGGCCTTTCGAGGTAGAGTTTTGGTGGCACGAGTGGATCGTGAGCCGCTCTGTGAACCGTACACCCTGCATCGGTTTGCGAGGCAGTTCCGGTGCCTCCAACGGCTGACCCTGTAGGTCTTCTAGGAGGTGAGTCACAAGGAGCACCCATGTGTGATGAGGTAGTTGTGGCTCATGTTCACACGGGAAGACTAGAATATGTGAATTCCATTGCCTCCGTCCACCGCAGCTTTCGGATTGGTGAGGGAGTATTCCATCAGGTGGGAGGCCGCTTATCCGGGGGAGATGCTGAGGCAGCCAACTGTTCGAGTTGGTGACGGTGGGCCTCCCCTATCTCGAGGTTGAGGTCGGAGGGTAGAAAGGGCCTCTCATGGTGGCGGGGATGTTGTGGCGGTGAGGCTCGCACCGGCCGAGGGTGTGGAAACAGTGGCAGATCCAGTGATTCCAGAAGAGCAGGGCCATCCGGGGGGTGGCTGCCGAGGGGATTTCGTAGGATATCCACTCAGGCTCCGGGGAAGCGGTTGCGTTATATCGACATGGCAGAGGATGTCGTCTTCCCGGAGGCCTATGACATTTGGGATGTCAACCGGAAATTCCTCAGTCCACCCGAGATGTGGGTACACTTGAATCACCTCGGGATGGAGTTACCGAGCATAGGCACAGTCCGGGATGGTTTCACGGCGTCTCTGGCAGAGGCGGAGCAATACTTGGACAAGCTGGAGGACTACGTTCACTCCAGTGGTGTCCCACGCCCAATGAGAGACCGAGTGAGGGTACTGCTGGATCGGACGGTTCCCCCATGCTGTCAGGTGCCGATATAAGGGAGCGCTTCCCCCTGTCGGAAGAATTAGAGGACTCCTCTTGGGGGGCGGGGGGAGCCTGTTGGAGGAGGGCGAAGTCGGAGACCAAGACTCAGATTCTGATGATTTCGCAGAGGCTCTCGAGGAAGCATTCCAAACTTCTTTCCTTATGGTCCGTTCTCGGGCCATCATGGATTTCTCACCGATGTTTGAACCATGTCGTAGGAACTTGTACACAGGCCTCACTCTCGCCCCTTGGCGGGTGATGATGCAGGACCTTCAGAACCCGCGCCTATGACTGCGTCCAGTTCGGTGTCTGGCGAGGCCAGAGCACCCGAGGTGGCTCCTCCAGGATCTCCATACCTTCCAACAGTATATAGAGGGCCACGCATTGGGGTCCCGTCAGCATTGACTCAAGAGAAACACCAGGACTTCTATCTCCGTATGTTTTCTCTACTGGATTCATTTCTGTCACATGTAGATTGTTCCAAATAACGTTTATGTCCCTCTCTGTCGTACAGTTCTCTGACAGGAATGGGCTGCTGCGGCAAGGCTGGTCGAGATGTCTGGTGGCATCCCTCCTAGGGGCATGACGGTGATAGTGGAGATAGTCCCCTCATCTCCCCGAGATGAAACACACACCATCATTGGAGGGACCACCAGTAGGGTCTTGCCTGAGGTTATTGAGGTGGAATCCGATGAAGAGGATCAATCGGCCGCCCCAAGTCCCGTCACGCCTGCTCCGACGCCAGATGTCGCACCGAATTCAACGCCAGATGAAGATCCTGTCGAGGACTTCCTGTGGGCATATCCTGCATATGAGCCTGCCAATCGTGCAGACTAAGACGAAACAGCCTCCGACGAAGAAGACAGCAGCATTGTCCGCCGCCGATCGTGGAAGCTAATCACGCGCTTCATCAAGGACACCCCCCAAGCACTATGGATGAATGAAATGGTTATACTTTGCTCGTGGCTAGGAAAACTATGCGCTGGGGGAGTGGATTCCCAACGTCCTCATGCGCTAATCCACGGTCTCATGGCCAAGAAGATCCGGGAGTATGATCGCGGGCTCAGCGTGGGCTGGCAGCGGAGGAAGGCGACAAATATCAAGAATCTCCAGGAGGCTGAAAGTGAAGTACAACAGTTGTAGGCATGGGTGGATGAGCACTTAGCCTCTATTAATACACAATCTGAGCTGATCTCACGGTTGAAGGCCCAGCTGGCAGAGGCGGAAGAGCATATGAGGCGGGCTTCTGGAAAGATGGCTGCCATTCAGGCTGGCATAGATGGGGCCAAGGCCAAGGCTGACGAACTGTGCCCCGCTGCTACTGATTAGGAGCGGGAGCTGAGTCAGTGGCCGCAATTCCTGGATGCCACAAGCCGAAGGGTGGCAGATCTGCAACGCTCTTTTTACGTGGTCAACCCGTCCATGGGGGGAGTCGACCCCCGGGTACTGTAACAAATTACAAACCTTTTAATGGTACTTTCTCACTTCAATTTTTCTTCTTTTGAATGTCATAGCATGCATGACTTCCACTGTTTGCATCGGTTCATTACATCCCTACAATGTTTACGGGACGTCTGGCGAAAATTTCCCAAGCTCACATGGGTCAAGCCCGATGTGAGAAATAGGAGATAGTTGCTTCATCGTCCCACCCAACATGGGAGTGGAAAACTAGCTTCGGGCATCCGGGGTTTGGATAACCAGTCCAAATTTTCGGAAGATGGGAGAGGCCTGGTCGGAGAAGGAGGTTCTCAAAATAGCCGAATTACCGTTTCTTTAGCGTGCTCTTATGAACGAACGGTGCAACTCCAGGGGCGCTGAAATTGGTCCGAACAGATGGAAATGGGAAGTGTGAATCACGATACCCAAGATTCGAATCACTGTGGGGGTGGAATGACAATAAGGGACAAACGTTAATCGTGGTGGAGAAACGATATCCTTACTGCGTTAGCCTGATATGGGGACAATAAATGAGGGTCGACCATTGACCATGTTCGAAACACGGGACCATGTCACAAATGTTGTTGATCAATCCTCCGGGATGTTGAGCCAGGACAGTAGGCGAACCCTAGGTCTAGCACCCATACTATTAGGGGGTCCTTCCAAACATGACCAGTCTTCCGGAACGTTGGCCCAGGACGGTAGGTGAGCCGATGCAGCATGAGACCGGGCCGTTAGGGGGTCCCTTCATACATGAAATGGGACGAGGGTCCGAATAAGAGGAATGAAAAGCATGGAATATGGACTGATGGTTTGTCCGAACTGAATCCAACACTCATGTAACTACACCACCGTAGTGGGAGTATGCCAGATGAGCACATCAGTTTGATTGCGGATCCTTCCTTCTTTGGGAAAGGGCCTCTCTGGTGAGGGGGTATGTTGTCTCCCAATGGGATCTTGGTGCATCTTGAACTTGTTCAGGGTAGAATCATAGTTACATGGTCCTCTACGAGGGGTCCGTCTAGGGGGGCGGAAAGGGGAAGAATAGGATTAATGATTCCTATGGGATGGACCCTAGGAAAAATACCATGGTGTCTCTACATATCCCAAGAGGATGGGAATCAAGCCATACGTATTTCTAAAAGTGTAGTTTAACGTCATGCGGGATGATGAGAAGCCTGGCCGTGTTGGTACACATCCTGCCACAACTACTAAGCCCACGTGAGTCATGCTCGGTGTGGGAAACAAGAAGTAGTGGTGGGACATTCTCGACATAGAAAGGGGGAAGGTTAGGGTGAGGGGATGCTCAGTGAATATCGGTCCCTTAATACTAACATGACCATGTGGCGCACCTGGATGTGAGAATAGATAGAGTCGAGTGTGTCGAAATCCCACTTGAACGTGAGGGAGTGGAAATGTGTGAATCATGACGCTCGAGAATTAGATCACAATGACAACGACGTGACGATAGAGGATAACTGTTAACTATGGAGGAAATGTAGCACCCATATCGCATTAGCCTAGAATGGGTACAGACAAATGAGGGTCGACCAATGACGATGTTCGAAACACGGAAGCATGTCACAAATGTTGTCATAGATCCGTAGGGACGTTGGCCCGAAACGATTGGAGGGCCCTTAGGTCCAGCATCCATAGAGAGCACTTAATCCCAGCATCCATGACGTCTGAGGGTCCTTTTGGATGTGGAAGAGGATGAGGATCCAAATAGAAACCTCACGAAGCTTGGTCATGGGACGAGGGGAATGTCCCTATGAAAACCCCACTCTTCGGGCTCTTTGTCAAAATGCATCTGAACACGAAAACTGGGCGTATTAGATAGAGGGAGAAGAGTCCTTTCCCATAGGGGGGTCTTTGTTTAGGGTCGTATAATTCGGACCATGGGTGGGAGGAAGAACCGGAGGAATGTGACAGGTACTTGTGAAAAAACTGACGTGGATGAGGACATAAGTCCTACTTACCATGCGTTCTCTGGGGAGTGCTCGAGTCGAGGGACCGATCATGAAAGTTAGGTTGGGCCCGCGGGGAAGTTCCCGGGCACTCCTGCATATCCCTTGAGGATGGGAATCAAGACATACGTAGTTCTGAAAGGGTGGCACAGTAAGGTACCAGTGCCAGGGAAAAAGGGAAGTTCGGGCGTGGCCCTTGCACTAAAAGAAGCGGAATTTGATAAATCTTGTTTGTCCTTTAAGGTGAGTGGTTTTTTTTTGTGAAGTGACGGGCTTGAGGTAGCAAGACCTGGTGTCTCCACAAGAGTCAAGTCATGATAGGCATTGAAAAATGACATGGCACGTGACCAATACCCAACGTGATTTCCTCTACAACGAGGTCATCACAATGTTGTGCCGTTTTTCGTTGTGCAGCCAAGACGATAATGTCACAGTTTAGGGTCGTGTGATAGGACCAAACATGCATTTTAACATCATGAAGTGAAGACGTAGCAAAGACAATGCTAGGCGTGGAATGTGTATGGTGTTGTGTGGCATAACCGATGTGAATGGGGACATAATCCCACATTATACCGTACGCAGTCCCGAGAGAGGAACCTCAGGCCGATGGGCCCACATAGAGGTGAAAGGTAACGGGGGAGAGATTAGCTCCCAAATAAGATGGACCCAAAAACGAGACGTTCAGGCGGTCCTATGTATCCCATGAGGATGGGAATCAAGCTGATCATAGTTCTGAGGAGATCTTAGTTTATGGTATTAGAGCTCGGACCAGGGGTGGATGACAAATTTCCAGGTAAGCGCAGACCTCAACCCTATCCCTAAGCCCACGTGAGTTAAACTCAGTGTGGGAAACAAGGGGGGAAGATCCCTATCGCAATACCCGAAACATCCATCGAGGGGAAGTTGGTAAAGATCCCAGAAGGACACCTTTGACACGGCTTTCTTCCCCCAACGCGAAGACGTGCATGGAGGAATAGTACCAAGAGTTTTGAAACTACACTAGGATGCGATGAGAATGGACAAGGACGTGAATCGTGTAACCGACATTTTGGGCTTAATGGGGTTGGCATGGCGATAGTGGATAACCGTTAACCGTGGCGGAAAAAAGTCTCCATATAACGTTAGCCTGATGTGGGAACAACAAACGAGCATCAACCGCTGACCATATTCACAACGCGGGATTTTTATCGATTTGTTGTCCGGAACCCTTGGGGGAGTTGGCCCATAACGGTAGGAGAGACCTTGGGCGTGGTATCCAGGCTGTTCTTGGGGGTCCCTCCCATTGAGAAAGATGATGTAAGCCCTGATGGAGGGATACACAAAGCCTGAAAAGCAGGTGCGGACGTGTCCGAGTAAAGTCTGACATTCCAGGCAATAAACCAGTGTACCTTTAGGCACCTTGGTGAACCGCTGAAGAGGGTCGATGAAACAGCTTGGGAGGGAGAGGTACATGGCGTGGTCATTACAAGATCGTCGTTAATGGGGACATAATCCCACGCCACACCATATACTCCACTCATAGAGGAAGGGTAGGACAAGGGGCCAAGGTGGGATGACGATTTTGGATAGGTGGGGCTGGACCCGAAGCTTAGACATTCAGGTGATCCTACATATCCCATAAGGATGGGAATCAATCCACATGTAGTTCTATAAGATACCCAGGGGGAAGGATACCCTATCGAGGGCGTGTGCAGCGTATCGAATAATGAGGAGATAATCCCACACCCCTCCGCACAATCTCGTAGGAAATCACCTGGGCCAGGGGAGCCGAAAAGGCCACGGGGCCTGATAGTTGGGTTCTGGTCAGGAAGGCCTGGCCTACTCACAGTTTAACGTCTTGTAGTAAGGATGATGGTCGTGGAATAGGAACCCCTAGATGGATGAGGTGTATGGTACGACGAACAAACCGACGTGAATGTGGACATAATCCCTCACCACACCATACACTCCGGGTAAGAACATGGGCTAGGGCCTGAGAAGGCCAAGGGGCCTGAAGCTAGGCCTCGGTGAGGGAGGACTGAGGCTGGACCTCGGTCAGAATGGCCTGACTAACTTGCAGTTTAATGTCTTGCAGCAAGGATGGGGGCCATGAGCCCAGAAAGGCCAACGGGCCTGAGGTTAGGCATCGGTCAGGAAGGCCCGACCAGTTTTCAGTTTAACGTCTTACATGAGGATGGGGAAAGAGAGAATTGTATCTCATCTGGGGATGTGAACGACAAGGCAATTAACCCGGCATGAATGAGGATGTAATCCTTCACCACACCGTAAATCCCTTATAAGAGAGTTGGGGCCGTGGTCCCAACCACTGGCACCACCCGTAGGGAAGTTTGTCACTTCGGGATGGGGCAGAACGAATCACTGCACTCGATGTTTGGGACATCTCGGGGTGGACCCGAAGATCCAGCACACTATTGACCATGTTTGAAACACAGAGTCCTTATGGTGACCTGATATGGGAGCAACAAATTAGCGTCGACCGTTGACCAAATTCACAACACGGGGCTTGTATCGGCTTGTTGCTCGGAAACCCTCGGGGGTGTTGGTCTGTATCGGTAGGAGAGCCCTTGGGCATGGTATCCAGGCCGTTCTTGGGGGTCCCTCCGGGTGAGGAAAGTGATGGAATCCCAGTCAAGGAGTGGGTGGAGCATAGATGTACCCATCCACGAAAGAGGCGAACACCTCCAAGGGGGACGTGCAGCCGGGTTGAGGCTTTCTCAATGTGAGTTAGGGAAAAAGTGTTCACCCTACCATATGTATTGACCTGAGGGGAAGATTTTTGATTTTGGCCTGGGCCAATAGATGAAATGTCCGGGCATTCCTACATATCCCATTAAGATGGGAATCAAGACATACGTAGTTCTTGGAGGCCATGCAGTTTAACGTCGTGTGGTAAGGACGTGGGAGAATAGAAGAACGGGAGTGGGAACATGGTGCGACCCTTATAATCCTTGTATAAGCGGGGCTAAGAAAGCCTACTCCTCATCATGCAAGGATACTCCATGAAAACTATACCCAGGGGGGACAGTGAAAGAGAAGAGCTCAGGGCTGGGCTCAAGACGGGACATCTGAGCGTTCCTACGTATCCCATGAGGATGGGAATCAAGCCGCACGTAGTTCTTGAAGCACAGTTTAATGTCGCGCTAGACGATATGCATCTCATTTGGGGATATGTACGGTACGACGGGTAACCCGACGTGAATGAGGAAATTTCCCACACCACACCATACAATCCCATAAGAAAGCCTGTGTCGACGAAGGCCAAGGGGCCTGAGGCTAAGTCTCTGTCAAGGAGGCCTGAACGGCTTGCAGTTTAACATATTACAGTAAGGACGGGGGCCAGGGGCCCGAAGAGTCCAAGGGGCCTGAGGCTATGCCTCGGTCAGAGAGGCCTGACCGGCTTTCAGTTTAACGTCTTACAGTGAGGATGGGGGAGATCTTAGTTTAAGGTCATAGAGCTCGGACCATTTTTCAGTTTATTGTCTTGCAGGACTATGGTGTAGTTTATGGTTGTGCGGGACCGAAACATGCAGTTTAGGGTCATGAGGTACTGCAACATGTAGTTTAGGGTCGTGCGGGACCGTACAGTTTAAGGTTGTGCCGGACCAATGATGCTTAGGCAAAGTACTGCTTGAGGAAGTTGGTGTTGGTGGGTGGAGTTACGTGCTCACCATCCTTGATCACCAAGGAGTATGCTCTATTGGGGAAAACCTTATGGATGACGTAAGGTCCTTCCCATTTGGGCTCTAGCTTGGGTAGTTTCCTACCAGGGATCATTGGTGCTCAAAGGGCCAATACTAGGTCGCCCTGCAGAAAAGAGCGAAGGAGAACCTTCTTGTTGAAGGCTCTAGCTATCTTATTTTGATGCCTTTCCAGATTGTGCAGGGCAGGAAGCCTGTTCTCAACCAGTTCTTCCAATTCAACTAGATGGTTTTAGCCACCTTATCTGGCACCTGATGGTCATATAATGTAGTGCGTAACGATGGTATCTAGATCTCAAAGGGTAGTACGGCCTCAGACCCATACACCAGGGAATATGGGGTCACTTGGGTGGAATTGTGAGTCATCGTCCGATAAGCCCAGAGGGGGTTGGGGAGCTTTTCCTACCAACGTTTCTTGTTCTGACCAACCATCTTTTACAGAATGTTAGAGAGGGCCTTATTGAATGCCTCGATCTGTCCATTTTCTTGTGCATGATAGCGAGAGGTATGGTTCGAACGGATATTGTACTTGGCATACAACTTCTTCAGCTCAGCCGCTCGGAATTTGGTGTTGTTATCGGCGAGGACAGCATCAGGGACCCCAAAACGGTGGATGATATTGGAGCTCACAAAGTCGACGATGGAATGGGCCTTGACCTCTTTGAGTGGAACTGCCTCTGCCCACCTGGAGAAGAAATCTGTAGCAGTTAGGATGAACCTACACTGGTGAGCTGTTGACGGTGGGTATGGTCCCACGACATTGAGTCCCCACACCAAAAATGGAAAAGAATACTTGGTGAGTGGAGTGGCTCTGGTGGCCGATGCAGGAAGTTAGCGTGAACTTGGAACGCGTGGAATCTCTTGGAAAACTCAATACAATTATTGATCATAGAGGGCCAGAAGTACCCCAACCTCTGAATTTGATGGGATAGCTTTGGGACAGCTTGGTGGGCACCACAGGAACTGGCGTGAACCTCTTGCATAACCTGATAAATCTCGACTCCTTGAATGAAACAAAGGAGAATGCCATCGAAGCTCCGCTTTTAGAGGATCTGCTGAAGACTAGGACCGCTCTGGAGGGTAAATTGCAGCGCACGGAGTCGGATTCGCTCGCACTGGGCCCAGTCGTCGGGGAGGAAACCATTTTGGAGATACTTGGCAAAAGGTTCCCCCCATTTGGGAGTGGCCTCAACCACTGCGTCTGAAGAACCTGGGACCCCTGACGTAGAAGGTCCGACGGTGAGATGACTTACACGCAGGTCATCATTTTCCTCTGGGGTGACGGGGGTAACGACTCTCCGGTGTGCCACATGTATGATCAAATCATCTTGCTCAGGTTCTGCGAGCGACGCAACTAAGCCAGCCAAAGCATCTTCTCTACCGTTCTGTGACCAAGGGACATGGGTAACCTCTGATTGAGAAGGGAACTGGGCCATTAGATGGAGGGTGCACTCCAGCAATGGCACAAGCTCTGGCTATCTGACGAAATAGCCTCTATTGACCTTCTTGATGACCATCTCGGAATCTCCTTTCACATGTAGATGGGGCACATCGATCTCAAGTGACAAATCAAGGCCGGTGATGAGAGCCTGGTACTCTGCCTCATTGTTGGTACAACCTTCTGACAACAGGAACGAGTATGGTAGGACGTCTTGTGCCGGGGTAATGAATATGATACCCAGACCCACTCTTTTGAGCTCAGGATCGTTGAGCCTCCTACCGGTGGGGCTCCGGGAGACACCACTGAAGTGAATTTGCTAGCATGAGATGACATGATCGTCTGAGAGGATAGTCTCATCAGGAAAATTTAGGTCCAGGGATTGATCTGCAGAGGTTGGATGAGAAGCTAAGAAGTCTTCCAATGCCTGTACCTTGATGGCCTTCTGAGGCACAAACCTGATGTCGAACTGCTGGATGATCACTGCCCATCGCACTAGTCGGCCGGTCAACATGGGGCGGTTCAGGATGTACTTTAGTGGGTCTACCTGAGAGACCAACTGTTCCTCATGGTGCTGCAGGTAATGCCCCAAATTCTGTACGACAAACATGAGCGCCAGGAAACTCTTTTCTATAGGGGAGTATCTGATCTCCGTATCGAGAAGCATGTAGCTGAGATAGTAGAGACTCTTCTCCGTACAATCGTTATTCTTCTGGGCGAGAAGTGCATCGAGGGATCATTCCAGGGCGGTCATGTAAAGGACCAGTGGCTTTCCGGAGATAGGTGGCATCAAAACTTGAGGTTGGAGTAGATACTGCATGATTTACTTGAAGTCGGTCTAGCACTCTTCATCCCATTCGTAGGTGGAACCTTTCTTCATGAGCCGGGAGAAAGGGATTACACTTTCCGGCCAAATTCGCGATGAATCGGCATATATAGTCTAAGTGGCCTTGGAGACCTCGAAGTTCCTGAATATTGATCGGGGGAGGCATTTTGCTGATGGCCTTGATCTTCTCTGGGTCGATCTCAATGCCCCGGTATCTAACAAAAAATCCAAGAAACTTCCCAGAGGTGACCCCTAAGGCACACTTTAACGAGTTCATCTTCAGGTGGCAGGAATGGAGGAAACCGAACACTTTCTCAAGGTATTTGAGATGGTCCTGGCGCTGGTGAGATTTTACCACTAGATCATCCACATATCATTCCACTAACATCCTAATAATCGGCTTGAATATGCGATGCATGGACCGGTAATAAGTGGCACCTGCATTTTTTAGGCCGAAGGGCATAACCTGGTTACAAAAAGTACCTTGGGGAGCCCTGAAGGTAGTTTACTCCTCGTCCTCGGGGGCCATCTGGATCTGGTTGTACCTGGATTACCCATCCATGAAAGAGAGGGCTTGGAACCCAGTCGTGGCATCAATCAATAACTCGGTCACTGGAAGGGGAAAATCATCCTTTGGGCAGTGGCGATTGAGATCACCAAAGTTGATGTAGACTCTGATCTGCTCGTTCTTCTTCCTGACTGGAACAATGTTGGAAAGCCACTTGGGGTACTGGACTTTTTTGATGAAGTTGGATTTGATAAGCTTATCAATATCAGCCTCAACCATGGCACCGTGAGAAGGATACATCTTTCTGGGAGGCTTCTTAAACCCACGATGGTTTGACGGGAGGCCCAGGCAGTGAACGTCTACATGAGGATCTAGTCCTGGCATCTCACCGTAACTCCAAGAAAACACATCACTATGTTGTTTGAGAAAGTCTATGTACCGCTGCTGCTCCTCGGGGGACATGGTTGCACTGATCAGTGTGGGTCTTGGATCTTCTTCACTACCAAGATTCACCTGTACCAATTCATCAATCGTGGTAGAGACACCTTCCTCAAAGGAGGGGGGAGCATCCTCCAGGTCTTCCTCTCCACCCGTGGAGGGATTTCCCGCAAGGGGAGATTCTTCTAAGCTATCAAACCCTGACAGGCATCTGGTGCCGGCTTGGGAAGTAGTGGTCATCATATCAGGAGTCCCATGCGCCACTAGGACCATAGCAATGAAGGCAGTCGATCCTATCCCGTCTGTACTTTGGCCTAATGGACCACGTTTGATGACATCAAAGTCGTGGTGACGCGTCGTCCAGAGTCGGTTGATTCTAGCCCGGTGGAATAGACATGTATGACGCACTGCCGTTTCCATAATCATGACATTCTGATATCGCACAGGGGTAGGAGGTTTCGGGATCACCTGAGCCTGGTTGGTGTAGGAGTATGAGGTGATTTTCCGCCGTCTCTTGGACATGGGAACATGCCTTCCTTTCGTACTTGAAATAATAAAACATTTCCCCATGTCGGGGGTCGTGGACTCCAATCGATAGATCGGGAAGATGTAGGCATCATCCATGCTTTCCCAGGGATCACTTATGACCGGGGCGGGTTCATCCTCACTTGCTAGGATTTTCTTATCCTTTCTCTTTTAATAGTAGGCATCCAGATAGCAGGCTTCACAATAGGTGAAAGGAGATGCATCTCCTTGGAGCACACCTACTCGACCATTGAGGGAGTATTTGAGGCATTGGTGACACGACGAAGGGACCGCTGCGTGCAGATGGAGCCATGGCCCTCCCATCAATGAGTATTAGGCGGTGTCCTGGGAGACAACCATGAACTCGGTGCTGGCAATTAGGCCACCAAACTGGGTCTTCAGGAAGATCTTTCCGACTGGGGATTGCTCGGTCCTGTCGTATCCTTGGATTCTGAAGTCGGAGGGAGTAAAATTATCTTCCGACAAACCCAGCTTTCACAGTGTCCGAGTCGGGATTAGGTTGATCCCAGAACCCGTGTCAACGAGGCAGCGGCAGACTTCCATGCCATTAAACTAGCCAGTGACGTATAGTGGGAGAATATGCCCCTATATGGGAGGGTCTTCATATTCACCGGAGAATGAGATAACTGCCTGGAATTCGGCGTTCTCAATTGTCTCCACGTGGAAGGATTCTGCAGCTGCTACCTCCGTCTCGAACTGAAGGGGGATCCTTAGGGCCTCGGAAAGTGCTTCGCGCATTTCATACAATAGGCGAAGAGCCTCAAGGATAGAAAGACTTGTTGTAATGTCGGACAGGTGCTTCAGGACATCATACTTTTGTGCCAGATGTGAGCTTCTGCCAACAGGAGGTCGCTCTATGGTTGGAGGCATAGCGGGTCCTGCCGGTTGAACCGGCGGCTGGCTAGTACTGGGTACATCTCGCTGCCTACAAGTTGAAGCCTGGAGAGTAGCCTCCAGATTAGAATCGGACAATGGAGATTTTCCTGTAGCTGGGCAAGACTGATCGCGATACGGACGAGGTAGCTATGCCTGTTCTAGTAACACAAATGGTGGTGGAGGTAGATCTGAGGGCATCAGATGAGATTGTGCATGTTGAGCTCTGCGATGAGCATGTTGTCTGGTTTTAGTAGTGTTCACGGCTTGACTGAAAGCGCCTGCTGACGTTCCTCGACGACCTGTGTGGTTGCGGTTCCGCTGACATTGGCGTCGGCTGGGGTCATTGGGGAGGTTCGCCTGGCATTCCCCCTTGTCGGGATCCATATAGGGATTTACCAGCTCCACAGTGTTAACCGAAGCATACCCATGGCTGTCGCTCGACGAGTCATCCACCACCGAGTAGACTCTGGGAGGAATCCCCATTTCAGGGGGCATAAAGTATCCAAGAGTGCGGGATGACGATGGCAGAGGTGGAGCGCATTGCTTATCCTTGCGCCATCTCTGCTTACCCTTTTGGGAAGAGGTCGGCTGTGATGACATTGCAGAGGTATTGGCTACTTCCTCCGAAGGCTCTGGCTATTTCAGGCTTGCTCGAATGATACCATGGTCACGGGCGACGGTTTTTCGAGCCATCCAGTCGTCGTATTTCTGGGACCCACAGCTGAGAGCCTACTGCCACTCACCTTCACTATCACTACCGATCTCTGACCCTACAAAGACACCCGCTACTTGTGTCGGTGCTGGGCCCAACCTGACTATGTTGTTGTCAACTTAGTCTTGAATCCAGTCTTTAAACACATAGCATTGCTTGAGGGTGTGCCCCAGAATCCGATGATAGGGATTGTAGTTGGGGCGATCGGTGAGATTCACCTCTGTCGGCCTTCTGCACTCGAGTAAGCGTACAATCCCCTGCTCTAGAGCACTTAAGAAGTAATCGGGGACCTGATTCTCGTTGAACGAGTAAGTCTAGTGCCTTATTTCTAGATAGGGGGCCCTGGGAGCCTGGCCCTGACGAGGGGCCGGAGGGGCCTGCCGAGGAGGCGGTGCCAAATTGTCTCACCTAGGCGGTGGTGGCGCATTGCGCGGGGGAACCTTTTGGTTCTGAGGCGGTCGCTGCTGGGCAGGAGCATGCGCTTGAGGCGAAGGACCTCTGCCGGGTTGCGGGGCCGGTGCCACTGACAGTAATTCCAGCTGCCTGGGGGCTTCTATTTGGGCCACCGCAGTGGGTTCGGCTCTGGCAGCCCTCCTGGATGGGATCACAGGGGGCAGCAAACATGCCTGACTAGCCTGTTTCAGAGCCTCCTCGAGGCGCTGAGCCTTATATGAGAAATATCGAAACCCTCCAGGGTATTTCTGGGTGATCAGGGAAGGAACCAGCTCCGTTTTGACATTCCCTACACACATCGTCAGTAATTTCTCCTGAGTCAGTGGCATGTTGAGGGAGTATGTAAGTCCCTTCCACCAGGCGATGAATTCCACGATCGCTCGTCAGGCCATTGTTTTCACTTGAAGAGGTTTTTGATGTTGTTCTTTCACGTGGTAGAGCTGAACTGGTATAGGAACTACTTTCGGAGATCCTCCTCGCCGGTCACCGATCCGATAGGGAGCTAGCTATACCATACGAATGCGGGGCCCTCCAATGTTTGTACGAAACATCGGAGCTTGGCGGCTTCTTGCTGGGCCGGGGTCCCCAGCATGGGGCCACACCTGGAAGAAAAGTGGTTCAAGTGCTATAGCGGGTCCCCTATCCCGTTGAAGGGTGAAAAAGTGGGGTTCCCAAAACCCGGGGGTGCGGGCATATTATCCACCCACGCGGGATATGGCTTTCCATCTGATGGGACTACCACCTGCCGCGTTTCTAATGCTTTGAGGCAGGCGATGAGTTCCACTATAAGATCATCTGGGTAGGGGTCCCTGTCTTGACGGGGTTCCCTAATCACAAGTGCATTGCCAGGTTCTTTGAAATGGTATATGGCTTCATCAGTTCTTGGAGCGACTGGATGAACGGCCTATGTGGCAGCTGGGGGGACCCGGGCTGGATTCCTCAGATTGTCCTATCGTTCCGGAGGGTTTGGTGAGACGTATCGCGCCCTCTTGTTGTGAGTTACGGCTTCTTCCCTATCTGCGGGAGTAGCATGATCAGGGTTTCCCGGAGGCATCTCACCGGGGGGAAATTGTCCCTTCCCATGTTGCCCCAGCATGGGATTACCGTAGTCGGGTCGCTGCTTTGCAGCGCACTCGGCCAGGAGTTCGTCAACCAGCCTCTTCTTCTTAGCAAGCTGTTGGCGTAACGCTAACTTCTTGGGATCTTCATCTGTCTTCTGTACAGAGGTGGACGGGTCGGAGTGCTTGATGGTTCTGACATGCTCCTTACCCTTACCGGCATTTTGACTGAGTACCAGCAACTCGGTGGGTACAAGGAGGCCTAGAAGGTTTCTCTACTAATGGGTAACCCTCCCTGATGGGTCCAGCAATGGTGGTAAACCCTCAGGGGGTAGGTCTCCATCGAGGAATTCAAGCTCTTCCTCCTTGTCTACTACGTCATCCATGTGGACCGCGACACTCCTTGGGGGAATTTCCTCAATTTCACATAACGAATCGGGTTGTCGTCAGACAGGACTGAAGAGGAGGGTGGAATACTTTCCCCAGCCATGGACTTGCACATGGGGGGTAGCTTCCCTTATGATTATGTGGATTACTTTGAGACTCTGAATGCATTTCTGTTGAAGGGTTCTCTGGCGGCCTGGCGACTCAGGGCGCTGGGCTACAGGGAGTGTGGCCAAATCGATCAGGCGGCATTGCTCGCCGATTTCTTCAAAGATCTCTCGGCTCTTGGGGTACACTACCCGCTCATAACGAAGGCAGAAGTGTGTCACCCATAGGGTTCATTGGAAGCACCCTACTTCCTCTGGGGTAAAGGATTTCGGCGTGCAAAATTTTTGCACTGCCGTCAGCCAGAACTTCTTCAGGAAGTGATCCGCTGCGAGAATGCTCAAGAAGCTCCTAGGCTCGGACTCAGGGTTTGGCCCCGTATTTTCCCACTCGTCAACCGGAGGCGGCTGAGGGACCGGTAGCGGTACCAAGGCGGACCGTTGGGACAGTAAACTGGGCAGTGGAAAATACGGCAAATGAGCTGACTTGCCGCCGAATTCCGGGCCATCCTCTGAAGAGTGAGGTGACTTGACCACAATATCACGATATGATGGGCTGATATCCACATCCTCTGGCGTAGGAATTGCGGCCACCGGTGATGGGTCACGCCATTTCTCTACCATCGTTAGTCCCCAAAACAGCTCTCTGTGATCTCTGGTAGAGGTAGAGGGAGCTTCTGGTGATGACGGTGGTGATTGCGTGGTCAGGACCTATGTAATTTCCAAAATTTCTTCCTCCTAGATATACCTGCGGAGGGAGGCGGGAATCAAGTGGGCCTCGCATTCTGGGAGAATGAGGCCGACGCGCCTGGTTCCTACCCCAGTCCTTGATGCGGGGGAGAGGGTAGAAGGTTTCGTCGCTGAGTCGCATTCCACTTCAGAATCCGAGAAACGGGCTGGTTTGATCTCCACCCGGGCCTTCCCAGGACTCTTCTTGTGGCGGCGATGACCCGCTCTCCTTCGCCTAGATGGCTCTTCGTGACAAGGTTGATCCATGACATGTAGTCTCGGAGTGGCGTCAGCGCCATGGCGGGGAGGAATCCCACTTGAGATAGCTGGGGTGCGAGGAACACCAGGGAAAATGTCCAAGGGTACATGGGGAGGACGTCCATGGACAGAACCCATGTGGGAAGAACCTCTGTTGGAACCGGCAGGAGCACGGGGAGGACCTCCATGCTTGATGTGGGTGGAGCGAGGCTAACCTTCACTCCTCGGGCTGCCAGGGCGAGGAGGACCTTCGCCAGTTGCAGATACTACGTAGGGAGGACCCCCATGTTGGAGAGGGACCAGATGGGCGGTTCCTTCACATCGACGGTCGGGGGGAGGAGGAGGAACTCCATTCCCTATATGGTGGGTGCGGGAGAGGCTTCCACGCCGAGCGTCACTGCCATGGGGCAGGTCTTCATTCCGGATGGGAGTGGCACGAGGCATACCACCATGACGAGATTCGGAGCGGGGGAGGCCTACGCTATGTGGAATGGTGGTATGGAGAGGACCTTCGTATGGAGTGACGTTACCGCGGATTGGTTCGCGGCAATCACCGCTCAGGCCTGTGACCCCGAGAGTCAACCCAGCCTGTCCATGGGGCGGCTGAGGCCTCGATCCTAGTCGGGTGAAGGATTTCCTCTTCTCATTGTATGCAGGGACTCCATGATGCACATCGGTGGTGGCTCGGGCCACAGTAGTTGTTGAAGTCGACGTACCTTGACGAGCGTCCTTAGCTCAGGCCCAGCGCTGACGTCGGGTCAGACGAGCTGGCGCAGGTGGTGCAGGGGCATGGCCTACCTTCTCTTCAGGCGAAGCCAGACGGCGGTGCTGACGCGGACGGATGGGAGCCCTTTCCTGGAGCCCTTGGATTGGGACTCTGACTGGGTTGATCCGGACATCACCCACCTCATCAGCGTAAGGTGAGGAGTCATCGAGGCATTTTGGGGACAGGCTCCCGAAACGATTGAACGTTGGGGTGGGGAGCAGGGGCTCCCTGTGCGACTTTTGAGGGCGGCGTTGACGGCGGGGCCTGGATGCCTCCAGGTCCAGGTGGGCCATATCCCAAGTTGGGATGACCCCTTCCTCCTTGTACCTACGTACAAGGTTGTTGATCACCCTTCATTGGATGATCTCTGACGGGGAGGGGGGACGTGGGCGTCCCATATTCATGAATGTAGAGGCTGTTGCGATGGTAGTGGAGCCACACGGAGCAGCTGTGCTGGTATTTCCCCTACCCCTGCGTAGGCGATCGGGTGGTGTTCATGTCTCCATAGCAGCAACCTGGTTCCTGGGAAGTAGGGAGGTTAACTCGTTAGCAATGCGAGGAAAACAATTTCACAACCAATGCCCCAACGTTATTCCGTCTTTCGTGTCTGGTAAAAGGGATCCATGCCGACAATGTTGCAGAATGGAATACCCCACGTTTTACTACCACAACTTCCAGTGAGTTTCATGCCAGGCCCGTTATTTGCTTGGCGGGACCTGGCACCAGATATCTGGATCTAATGACACTTCAATCTACTGGTGTCTCGGATGCTAATAATCTCCACATTGAGGAGAAGAGATTCACGTCGGGTTCACCATTTCTGTTTCTGACGCTTTCGCCGGTGCACGTGCATCCGTCTGCGGAGGACGCGCAGCTATTACCCCGCATTCCCACTTTCCAAAGGCGGGCAACATCCATTCCTTGTTCAGGGACGTTTTCTCCTTGATCAAAATCGAAATGATGGGATGTCGGTTCTTCCTTTTGTGGATTCCTCCTCGTAAATCTTCACCTAGTCCGGGTCTCCCTCATAGATTTAATACGTTTTTCATGAAACTCTTCCCAGTGCCATGTTTTCATGGATGCCAGTTAATTACACTGCTTCTGTCTGGACATTTCAAAGGGTTTGGTCAGGGCAGCAACCTTTAGTTGGGGGAGTAGTCACGTTGAGGCATCAGTAGCATGTCTGAATGCTGGGTAATTGGCGTGTCTGTCTTTTGTCCCTTGTCATAGGGCTTCTCGAGGGCGCGGAAGCCCGAGGAATCCCACATCGAGCGTGGGGAATCATATTCCATAGGCATGTATCTGAGGTTTTCCTCAACTTCCCATGTTTATCACAGGGTATGCCACAGGTTTAACGTCCAGCAGAGAAGGATCATCCTGATCAAAACACCAGCTGGAGTGGACCAGATTGAGGAATTTCCCTTGAAGGGGTGTCGATGTTGGGATCAGCTCATGCGCGGCTTCCCGGATGCTATGGAGGGGAGTAGAGTGGCATGATCCCACCGGGATGTGGCGGCCCGAGTAAGAATCAGGGTGGATGATGGATGGGTGGATGGATGAAGTAGAGGGGGAATGAAATGGGACCATCGCAAGGGAGACAGTAAAGTTGGTCTTGAGCCTTAGAAAGGCTTCCTACGTACCATGTCTTGACACGGATCAAAGTCCTTGTAGTTCAGATGAGATGTGGAATATAGTTTAACGTCATGAGGAACGGGGGTGAACCGATGTGAATGGGGTCGGGATGACCGGGTGACGGGCTAGAACCTCATGGAGGCTTCCTACATACCATACCTTAATATGGATCAAAGTCCTCGTGGTTCGGGCGTGAATGGTGGGTGTCGGCGGACCGACGTGAAAGAAAATATACCTTAGTCCAGATGGTGTGGGGCTTACACTCTAGGCTGCTCAGGTGTTGGTGAAACGACGTGATGGAGGTCGGAATGACCAATGGGTGATGGGCTTGAACCTCATGGAGGCTTTGTACGTACCATGCCTTGACATGGAACAAAGACCTCGTAGTTCAGGTTGGGTTTTGTCGGAGAACCGACGTGAAAGTAAACCCGGGGGGTCCACTTGTGGTGGGCTCGAACCTCAGGGAGGCTTCCTACATACCATGCCTTGACATGGATCAAAGACCACGTAGTTCAGGTTGGTTGCAACGGGTTGCCGTCGGACTGGAATGCAGTTTAACGTCATGCTGGACGAGGGTGGAACCTGACGTGAAGGAATGATGGGCGGTGGGCTGGAACCTCAAGGAGGCTTCCTATGTACCATGCCTTGACATGGATCAAAGACCTCATAGTTCAAATGTATGTGCAGTTTAATGTCATGCTGGACGGGGGCATACAGTTTAACGTCATACTGGATGAGGGTGTGACTCGACGTGATGAAATGATCGAGTGGTGGGCTTGAACCTTGTGGAGGCTTCCTACGTACCATGCCTTGACATGGATCAAAGACCATGTAGTTCTCTTTAGGTGGGAGTTAGGGTCGGCGCTCACTCTAAGCTCACGTGAGTCATGCTCGGTGTGAAAAACAAGAGGTTGCAGGGACCTGACGATCACGTCGCGAAGGATGCGTCCATGGGAAATGAATAGGGGCTTACGCGTTAGGCGGCCCTTGGTGCTGGGACTTACTCCAGGATGGAGGCCTGAAGTGAGACAAAGCGCAGTGAGAAAGGGGTTCCACTGGCCTTGGCAGTGGGGAAGTACGGAGGTGCATGGGTGCAACCTTCTGCAAGAGAGGCTGGGGGGGCTTACACCAAGGTGGTTTCCCTTCTCCCGTGGACATACACTACTCCAACAAGGAGGATCTCATCCCATGTGAGGAATAATCCATTACCATGGAGATGAGCAGGTGTAAAGAATGTCCGAGCCGGGGGGACCCTGCGTGCGAGGCACGGGGTCTGATCACAGTTTAACATCGTGTGTTGAGGTCGAGGTGTTTGGCAGTTTAATTTCCTGCAGCTTGGACGAAATGGGTTTACTCCACACCCCTAGGACTTACATAACCGGTAACCTATGCCCCTTGGGGAAGGGAAGGTACCAGCAAAGCTGTGGTAAAGGGGGGTCGCGGAGCGAACCATCGAGGGGTCCACGTTAGCGTGGCTATGCAAAGAAGCAATAGCCGTTAGCGTGCCTATGTGAAGAAGCATTAGTCGAAGCAATGCTACGGGTGGTGTTGTCCATGGGACTTTGAAATCAAATCGTGCAAACCTGGAGGGTCGCACGGGAAGAGTAATTTCAATGTAAAGGAGTATTCTTCGCGAAGTGGAGTGCCTTGGCCTTAGCATGGGGTAGGGGTCTGAATGGGAGGTGCTTCGCGAAGTGGAATAGTATTTGCGGAGCACTGCCTCACGAAGCATATGTGCCTCGCGAAGCAAGGTGATGTGAAGCAGTGTGCTTCGCGATGTACAGCGACCCCGCCTTGGCATGTGGATCACTAGTACAGGATGGGTGTTTCTCAAAGCATAAACACTCTGCGGCTTCCCGGGTTCCCTTGGGAATCCCCTTCCTTCACGAATGCCCTTAGGCTTCACGAAGGGCATCCCTCTCAAAAGAGGGGCTCAAGACGATACAAGGAGAAGGCATGTCGCGAAGTAGAAGTACCTCGCGGAGCTCATGATTCTCGGGGGAAAAGGGTGCTTTGCGATTCAGGAGCTGAGAAGTATAAAGGTCGGATTGTCCGTCCTCTGGACTCAGGGGGAGCCCAGTATTTATAGGCAAGGGGCGCCGCGAAGTAGAGCTCACGCGGCACGAAGGGGCGGCATGTGCTTCGCGGCGGTCTCACGAACTTCAGGCCGTTTGCGGAGCGTTACCGCCTCCAGAGCTTCGCGGCGGGCCCCCGAACGTCAGGCCATTCGCAGAGCGTTACCGCCTCCAGAGCGTCACGGTGGGCTCACAAACGCCAGGCCGTTCGCGGAGCATTACCACCCCAGGAGCTTCGCGGAGGGCTCGCGAACGTCAGGTCATTTGCGGAGCGTTACCGCCTCCTTTGCTTCGCGGCGGCCGCGTTTGCTGGGGGCGCTCCATGGCTGCTCTTCGCGGGGTAGTGCGCGGGATTCTTTTCCTTCTTCCTTTTTCGTCCAATATTTTGGCACCAACAGTATATATGATATTTTCCTCAATATATGGATGAATCTTTGTCAGTTGAAAGAAAACTTTATAATCTACGAATGGTATACGGACCATGTCGACGCGTTGGGGGTGATTCACCCTCTAATTCACATGGATTCCTTATCGTATACATGCCAGCCACAATCATAAGGGCTAAAGAAAAACCATGAACTGGCATTCCTCCATGCATTTCACAAGTTGTGTCCACTCATTGGAGATGCCCCGACTAGAGTTCATATTCGGGGATGGAGAGAATATATAGCTTTACACTTTACCCCACATACCTTCTGGCAAACCCCATTGGAAATGAAATCCTACAATGACATCACCCAAAGGAAGCAATCAAATGAAACTCCTTCTAAGGAAATATGTGATAATCAACAAAACTCGGTCTGGTGTAAGTCTCAAAAGCGTCAGGACCGAAGAGATCAATCCATAAAAATGCTTCTGAGTCAGGAAACCAAGAATATCTAAGAGCCATCCTGCCAAGGGAAGCGAACTAGGACACATTTCTCATGTCTTCAAAAGACTATAGACTCCGTGCAGACCCAATTCCATACTCAGCTCATAAACACACGTGAGTATGTGAAATTGAAAGGGTGGAAATAGCAGTAGTTTCCGCCGCAATGCGCAAACAACACTAGCCTATAGGGATGGGGGAATTTATAAATCAATATTCCCCCATAAGAACAACAAATTCAGGCCTTAGTGCATTGATAGAATAATGGAAACAACCCTAGTCCATATGGTTGGGGAAATTTTTACCTCAAGTCCTCGCACATCGGATGTCTATCTTCTCCCATCTAGGAAGAATGATGGGAATTGGAGTCATCATTTCCATCCCCTCTCGTGGTTGGAACCCTACGAGACAACGGAGCAATACGAGGTTAGACCAAGGCTCCCTTAAGGTAAATCTTTACCAGGTAACCCAAATAATTCCACAGAATATAAGGAGAAATAAAATAAATGACTCATAAATCTTTCCTACTATTAGGCATCAGGAACACCACCCCCAAAGCGGTTTATATTAGTGAACATGGTAAACATAAACTCTAAGGATCTCATAAGAAATTTCATAGAGAGAGACGGCACAAAGAAAGATGGTTCCCTCCAAGTGGCATCCCACACCGAACCTTGTGGTGTGCACTCATGGCAACAGGGAGCGGTTTTAAATTTGGGATCCCCCACAGTTAATCCATCACTACCTCCCTTCTAAAACCCACACAAGGATGATGGAATGGGTTATAAGGGTGCCTCCCAATGGGGATAAAAGAAACTAGATTGATAATAAGGACTTTATTTTAATTTGAGGCTTCAATAATGGGATGATAATTATAGAGTAGTATATCCAATCCTAAGACAAGTTGGCGTCCAGGTTCGAAGTTGTTTTGATGGAGGAACCAGAAACTCAGGTAAACACCATCTCATGGAAGATTTTTAGGGAGATAAAATTTTTTAGGCATCATTTTATTTTTAATGACCCAGTGTCCTCTTTTTGTGATTGAACCATTGGTTTCTCACTTTTTTCCTTAAAAGTGTTTGATAATAAAAAATTTAATTTTGAGTGAAATCCATGGTCATCTATGAACTACCTCCTCCTCCCCCTAATAATGTGTCCCTCACTCTTGAGGAATGGTTTTCCAAGAAGGAGGAATAAATGAAAAAACTCAGGAGAGTTAATTTTGAGCTACATCGAGGGAGCTACCTCTCCAGATTTGTTTCCCCTACGGAATGTTAACAGGTTCTCCCAGAAGAGGTTCCCTTTCCATATGAACTCATATCAGCCAATGAAGACAAGCACGAAGGTGTGTTCAATTTGTAATTTGTATTGGAAACCTACGTAAACCCAACTCTATAAGGACATCAAGACTCCCCCCCCCCCTCTAGGAAGACATCTAGAGAATATCCATGTAAACTCACAAAGGATACCCCCGACTGAGTATCCACCACAAATTACACAAGCACCGGCACACCCAACCTTGTAAACAGCTGTACTAGCCCAAGATCAAGCTCATAAGGATATTCATCAAGGGCTCTTGAACACCATTGAACGACATACAAATTTACTAAAAGCCATGGAGGTCAGTGTGTTCCGACAGAACAAGAGCACAAACCCTACCCAGATTGGGTGAGCAATGTTCTACCACCACTATCCTTGGGAAACCCCATATTCTCAGTGTTCAATGGATCGGGAGACCCAAAACAACATTTAATGCAATATTCTTCTTATTTTGACCCCATGATGGGAACTCCAGAGAAACAAGAAGTAGTAAAACGTAGGTTCTTTATAAAAACCCTATAGGGCTCGACTTTCGTATGGTATACTAGTTTTCCAGGCAATTAAATCACAGGTTGGGAGGACCTCCGACGACAGTTTCTCTTCCAGTTCAGTTCAACATTGCCTAAGATGATAGTTAGTGAACTCATGAACTGCAAATATTAATAGAATAAAAGTGTCTCAGACTTCATTTCTAGAAGAAAGTATCTATCTTATTCCCTGATCTCGATGCTCCCCAGGATGAAATGCCCTCTACATGAATCAATAAACTTTGGGATGAATTTCTAACACAACTCATCCCGATGAAGTACACGAGCGGGTTTCAAGATTTATCTGACATTTCCTAAAGGATATAATACTCTTTTCAATGGACCAATATCAAGTCTCGATTGGCCCCATCAGCCCCATGAAAAAGAGTGGGAAAAGTTGAAGAGGCTCCTGCTACACTTATGCTACACCCGGTACCAGCTCCAGTTGTGAGTCCCCCCACCGAACCGTGCATGACCCCCTAGAAACCAAAAACCAACCCCACCATGTAATTTTGAGTGATGGTGTGACAAAATAAATCAATTCGAAGAATGTATAAATAAATTCTACTCATTCCGAGATGACTAGGTCTGCGGCTACTTCATTGCAGCCATGAATAGAAATTTTCTCGGACTACCAATTCCAAAGAAATCCAATAACGTGGGTTTTGATGACCATCAAAATCATTGTCCCTATCAATGGATACTGGGACACACCATCAAGTAAGGATTTGTTTACAAGGATATCCTTCAAAAGATGGTGGATTCCACGAATGTCAATTTGGGCCCACCACTAGCACAGGTCGCCTTTGGTTCCACCTCAGACTCAAGAGAGTAAGAGGAATATAAAGAAGTCTCAATTAATAAGGAGAAAAAATTTTACAGTTGGATGACCAAAAAGAAAGTCAACTGAGTCTATGGAATACTCCCTGCATAGTTAAAACAAATAACGTTTCCCCTAAAATATCCTAATACAACACAATCATCTTCCTCAGACTCGCATTCCTCTAAAGGCCAAAATAGCATAAAGAAGGAGCTAGAAGATGGGATTACACCAAATCTGAAATCAGTGCTGAAAATCATGGACTTCATACCAACAATCTTCATACAATGGGCACTGCCCCGCCAAATGGCACAATGGGAACCACACTTCCAAATGACACCATTAGATGGAGACAATCAGACAAAAACAATCTCGGATCAAGAATTGATCTTCAACTCCATTATTTTCATTCACTTGATGGACCCCTCCTCGAATAGAGTCTCTGGCCATGAACCCAAATTCCCCATGCCCAGCCAAACAGCTGGAGGAAGAGGGAGAATAGGCTAGAGGTTTCCTAGAAGTAATGATTATGCCCTGATCCAAATTCTCGGTCATGCAATAACTCAAACCGTTAACATTACAAAAACTCTAGGAAGGACTCTCCGGTAGAGACAACAAGAACTAAAATGCTTCTCCACCCCGTCGGAAGAAATACAAGCCCAATTATTTTGGAATATCCATGGAAGAATGAAAAAATATCAAATAACCCAAGGCATATAGGAGAACCAGTTGGGCCAAACCCGGAATGGACCACAGTAACACCAGCTCCTATCACAGAGGCCGAACCATCTACATCCAAATCCCAAAACCCTAATGTGTCTATTGAAGATCAACCCCGATCTAGGAAGTGTCAACCATTAGAACAATATTATGATATTCTAATGAAAATCGCTTTATTACTAGAAAAAATGTCAATCTTGGATGTGTTAAGCCTTTCTGCAGATCATTGGAAGGCACTCATCAAATCCTTACTAAGTCCCCAGGAGTTCGAGGTTGAAGTACCAGGAGACGATGTCTATCGAACAGAGACCAATCATGAAGAATGTCACATATTTATCTCCTTCACACACAAGGATGAGGAAACCATTATGAAAAGGAACATCAGAACCTTATATGTGTACAACAAGATAAATGGAAAAGATGTCCATAGGATTTTCATTGACAATGGCTCTCGATTCAATCTCCTCCCACTGTGAACACTTTGTCGGCTGGGCTATGAGGAAGATAGCTTGACACCCTGCACCTGAACCCTATTGGGATACAAAAAAAGTGGGAAGAATCCATTGGGAATAATCAAGATTAATACTTGGATTGGAGACCTCATGTCAGACTCTGAGTTCCTGGTAGTATTTTAAAGTACAACCTTCAGCGTCTGGTTAGGGAGCCCTTCACTGCATTATCATGCTGCAATTCCATCATCATACTATCAGTGAATAAAATATTTCACTAATGGAAAAATGGGACATTACATGTCGATAAATCCCCATTTGTGTCCTATGAGTCACATTATATCAACATAGGGTTCTACAAGTCAGAAGAAAAACATCCTGCAGCTGATGAAATTAATTGGATTACTACCTCGAATGGATTGGGAATGGCTCACGCAGAGCCCCTACAATAGTTTGTGGAGGAGTACATATTACTCATCAACCAAGTTGAATGCATAAGTGATTGTATAGATGCATACTCAATTTTTTTCATGTTCTATGTTACATATTTCATGTCCAATGATATGGGAGAATGGGATGACTCCCATGATGATAAGAAATTCCCTATCAAAGATTCTCCCAGCCCGCCCACAAGACCTCAAACTACCCCCCTCCTCACTCACTATGAAAAAAGACAATTTATCTACCAACATTAGAGATTTCATTTCAAGAATCCTCTCTCCATTTGAAGAGGAAGAATAAGAATAAGAAGAATATCTAAAATATACCCCTCCCATTTTCAAAGATGGTGTCTCCACCACAATTGACGATCTTAAGGAGATAAACCAGGGCACTAAAGATGACATGTGACCCGCTATGATTAGTGTGGATATGCCCCTAGAGGAGAATGAGGCATATACCTCTTTCCTAAAGAATAATCGAAATGTGTCTTCCTTGAATTACACAGAAATTCTAGGCCTCAATCCAGAGGTTTCCACTCACTATCTGGGATTACCAAAAGATCACCGGATCTATAAAAAATTTTCCAAAATGACCCACCCAATGCATGATGCCAAAAGAGAGGCTGAAGTTGAAATGCGGATAAAAACCAAATTCATACGAGAGGTCTAGTATCTAATATGTCTAGATAAAATAGTCCCTATCAAAAATAAGAACAAATAGAATAAAATCTGCATTTAATTTTGGGACCTCAATCGGCATTTCCCAAAAGACGACTTTCGGGTCCCCATCATAGAATTGTTGATCGACATAACTATCAGATATGAGGATCACTCTTTCCTGGATGGCTATTCTGGATACAACCAGATCCTAATGGCCTGAGGAGACAATGAAGTTACGTCTTTTAGGGCCCCTTAGTGAGTGTTTTATTATAACGTGATTCCCTTCGATCTAAAAAATATCAGCACCACATATCAGTTTGCCATGCAGCGGATATTCAATCCCTTATTGGGAATGTTTTTCGACTGTTATATTGATGATCTGGTGGTTAAATAACATCAATTATCAAGCCACCTAGATGATCTTGACGCTTTATTCAACAAATTTCGGCAACACAGTTTAAAGACGAATCGCCTAAAGTGGGCCTTTGGCATTTCCTCTGGAAAATTCCTCGGCTTCTTCATACCCCATCACGGCATTGAATTCGACCCCGAGAAGACAAAATCCATCCTTTAGAATGTTCCCTCCTAACAACCTCACTATGTTTAGAGGTCTCTAGGGGAACCTCGCCTACATTAACCACTTAATATCCCACATGGTAGGTAAATGTTTACCTTTAACCAGGTTAATGAATAAAGGAGTTACGTATGAGTGGGATAATGATCGCCAAGAAGCATTTGACAATCCCAAAATAGATATCCTAATCCCACCAGTGTTAATGCTTCCAATTGAGTGGAAACCACTCATTCTATACATAACTGCACCATAATGGTCATTAGGTGCTTTCCTCACATAGAAGAAAAATGTCGGCAGTGAGAACAACCTATAATACCCCTCCAAACAATGATTGATGCTGAAACTCGGTATTAAAAAAATTAAAAATAACTACTTATCCCAAATATTCATAGTTCAAAAACTCAGGCATTACCTGCATCACCATGAGGTCCAAATAGTATCCTACTGCATCCCGCTCAAATATATCCTCAACCATCCCATGGTAAATGGACACCTATCACAATGGGTGGTCATCCAACAACAGTTTGACATATGGTACGTATCCTAGAAGGCCATCAAAGTCTAGGAATTAGCTTAATTTGTGGCTAAGAACCCCTCAGAATAAACAACCACTTTGGATGCTGAAATTCCAGATGAAGAAGTGTTATCTGTCTAGGAGGACCCCCAAAAATGGGAAATATACTTCGATGGTGTTTTTAGAAGCCCGAAAAGGGAAAGGATGGAGGATATCTAGCTCGACAATGTGGGTCAAGGAATTATACTCATATCCCACCAAAATTTCATCATGCCTTACTCTTTTCTGCTTTCGGAAGGGTGTAAAAATAATGAAGTAGAATATCAGGCCCTCATTGCGGTTCTGGAACATGCACTTCATGTGTAAGCAAAACACATAAAAATAAAGGGTGATTTAGAGATAGTAATAAAATAGGTCAATGGTGAATATTCCATTATGAAAGAAATATTGGTACCCTTGACGAACCATGTTCAAGAACTGATGATAGAATTCCCATCAGAACCAACATTGTCTTCTGTCCCCTGGTCATAAAATGACCAAGCTGATGCTTTGTAAAATGCAGCCACAACCTTGGATGATCCAGACCAAGATGAAACAATCATTATCATATCCCACCGCTAGATGTTCCTGACATTTACCCAAATAATTATTGAGGAAATTGGAGAAATTATCCTCATTTATGATCATTAGGGTCACACCACCGAATGTATGACACCCACTTAAAATTATGTTTGGAACGAGGAACTCCCACCAGATAGGGCTGGAAGGTAGTAGGTCCAAAGATGGGTAATAAACTTTTTTTTTATAATGGGGTAAACTAAGAAAAGTTTCTCAACAAATGAGGCCTTGATGGAGTCCTTATCAGGTGCATTGATGGATAAGAGACTACTTATTTCATAAAAGAAGTGTACGTTGGAGCTTGTAGAGCACAACAATCAGCAACCAATGTCTCTCACCAAATCTGATGAATTGGGTATTACTTTCCCACAATGATACATGATTTTTACATATTCACCAAGAAGTGCCATTCCTGCCATGTTCATGCCAATTTCATACACCGACCCCCAGAGTTACTTCATATAGAAAGGTACACCTGGACATTTTCTGCCTAGGGGATGGTTTTTGTGGGACCATATCCTCCCTCCACAACCATAAAATTTAAGTTCATACTCATAGAGACCGACTTCTTTTCCAAATGGGCCAAATACATACCCCTTAAAGTAGTTGGGGGAAAAAAATTTAGCTTTGTGAAGACCAGCATCATTACCAGATATGGTGTCCCTCATACAATACTGATGGACAACGACACCAACTTCTAATCTACTTAGTAGGAAAATCTATACCAAGAGTATGTGATCAAAGCCAAATGTTCATCCTAGTATCTTGCAGCAGCCAATGGACAAATAGAGGATTTCAATAATACTCTATCCAACATACTCCATTATATTGTAGACAAGGATAAGAAATCATGGCCAGACAAGATCGTTCATGCTTTGTGGGATTACTGGACCACAACCCGCACTGCCACCCAGGTGACCTCGTACTCACTAGTATATGGGGAAGAAGTGGGTTTTCCTATCAAAATCCTTATTTTATCCCTTCATGTGGCCATTTCGGATCGACTTTCCAGGGATGATAAATCCCAGATACTTTTTGATGAGTTGGAGTAGCTAGATGAAAAATGGATGCATACTTTACACCATTTGGAAAACTTCCAAAATCGGATCGCATGAGCCTTCAACAAAAAGGTTCTCCTTCGATCATTCATCGAAGGAGAAATGGTGTTAGTCCTCAAAAACCCTGATGATACTCAGGAAGAAGACTCCAAATCTCGTACCAAAATGGTATGGACCATATGTCATACAAAGGGTCTATTCAAATGGGGCATACGCCCTGATATCAACGGACAGATAGGTTGTCACCACTCCCACAAATGCAATGTTTTTAAGAATTATTTCACATAATTGTAATACCATGAATCCATGGTCCAAACACTAAGACCTTAAACTATGAGTATTAATATCATGAATCCATGGTACAAACTCTATGATTGTAAACTATGATTAGTAATTTCATGAAGCCATGGTCCAAACACTATGACCTTAAACTATGAGTAGTAATACCAGGAAGTCATGTTCTAAAATCTACGACCTTAAACTGTGAGTCATTGTCCCTTCCACATGACATTAAACTTTAATTAACTCATCCCTAAAGCATGACATTAAAACTGTGACTGAAAACTACATGGTACAAGGCATCATAATCGCTTGACAATAAACTGCATGATCTCTCACATAACTACATACAGCTTACTTCCTGCTCTTGCAGGATACATAGTGATGCCTCGATCCTCAATCTTGCCCCCCACCAAAAAACAAAAAATTCTTCCATCATTTCCTCGACCACCCAAAACATGAAAAAAAACCTTATGCCCACTCCTTGTTTCTCACATCACGTATAACTAACATGATCTTAGAATTAGTGTTAAGTATTCTATTATGCAAAAAAGTTATGGAGAAGTGTGTTAGAATTAGAACCCATAATGAATGAAATAAAAAAAATTGCCCACACCCATGTCCAAGCTAGATAGTTATAGGGAACATTCTGAACTATGTATGGATAGATTCATACCCATTGCAGGATATATAGTGATGCATGGATTTGGAATCTCAGCATAGCCATCCTCATTAACAAAATACCTCACATGTCCTTACTCATGGACAGAGCTAGAACAGTATGGGGAACATTTAGAACAATGTGCAGCTTGATTTCTGCTCTGGTAGGATATGTAGTGATGCTTGGATTTGTAATCTCGGACTAGCCACCATAAAAAAAATTCCCTTTACCCATGAATAGGTCATACATGTATGGGGAATCCATGAAATGTTCTAATCACATGAAAATAATATGTGATTTTTTTTCAAGAGTTATGTGTGGACTATTTCTCAGTTTCATGAGATCCCACACATGACCCCAACTCATGAGAAGTCAAAAGATCATGCTTTCCCCTATACATATGAGTCATATCTATCTGAAAGATCCAATAGTTCATGTGTAATCACGATCTAGATATTCCCACCATTCCTAGAAACATATTTCCTATTTTTCAAACTCCATAACCGAGGAAACTTTTTATCTCCATAATCATTCATGGCCATCTAAGATAGAAGGCTAGTGTCATGTGGACACCTTTGTTTGAATATGCACATCATGCCCCAGTGGATCTGAATCTGTTTCACACAAAAATTATCATCAATTAATGGAAAATTCTTCCCCAGGATATCCCTCTCCTATATCATTACACCCAATGGATTCCAAGCCCCATGTCATTCATCCTAATTCAGGTTTCCCATGAGACTATGGTTTACACCTTCTATCATTGATCACGTCTAAGGAATTACAGAACATCCTTATTATGATTAACTCAAAGATATTAAAGATATTTATGAAAATGTCATGTCCTCACCACACGACATTAAACTATAAGGCCAAAATCTCCCTAGTTGTATGATGTTAAACTACATAGCATTAGTTTATTCCTTAAATTCTCCCTAATGTTGATTTTACTATTCTCAGGTAGGGACTCAGAATCCACATAATCCATTTTCTCTCACACCGAGAAAATCTCATGTGAGCTTAGGGATCTTAGCGAGAGAACCACCAGGAAATAATGGAAAAATAGGGTAGGATTTTTTTCCCTAGAAACATCACCCTAAAAGGCATGTCACAGATCCCTTCCCTGAGAGGAACCCGACGTCCTAGCAATGTGACTTTAAATGACCGGGTACCTCATAGATGGGATGAACACCTCACCCTGCGTGTCTGCCAAATCTACATAAGGGATACCTAATTCCATGAGTAAATAATAGCCCAAATATTTCCAATATGTCTGGATACAGTCCTTTCATACGTCAAACTTTGTGCTCTGAGTGATCTTGAATCCCCATAACCCTCCATGGCCATCTGAGATGAAAGGCTAGTGTACTTCAGAAACCTTTGTTTGGCTATTATCATTATGCCACAGTGGATCTGGATATGTTTCCCATGAAAATGAACATCAATCAATGGATATTTCACCCCAAGGAGAGTCCTCTCTTATCTCAGTACACCAAATGGATTCTAATCCTCATTCTGTCCCTCCTGATTCAAAGTCCCTCAAAGTTATGGTTTACATTTTTCCTCCCTACAAATGCCCTGGATATATCAGAACATGTGGCACAGATTCATCTCTGGTATCTTTTGAGGTTTCTAAAGGTACCCAATTCATATGCATGAAGTTGATCTGAATAAAAAATAAGAATTACCCACTCAATTTTGGGTTTCCTTGAAAAATTTCAGTTAAAATGTGTCTTTTTTGTGTTCTAGTGCACCCCTTGTCAATGTCACTTACAATATTCATAAAGTTCCAAATCTCCATAGCCATTAGATATAGAAGTAAAATATCCCGTGGACTCCTTTTTTGACTATGCACATCATGACCTAGTGGATCTACATATACCACATAAAAAATGGTAGTCAATTAAAGGAAAATTCATTCTAAAAAGTGTCCTTTCTAGTTTATGTGCGCTTAAATGACATTCATGTACTATCACACCTCAGATTTAGAAAACTTCTGGATAACAACATACATACCTTCCTTTTTCCAAATTCCCTTGATATAAAAGAGATTTCTATCAAAACTAACCATTCACCAGTTCCCCCTCAAGAAAGTAAGAACCAAGCGAGAATATTTTCTCACTCAATGTTGATGTGAATGTCCCTAATATTTTCAGACACCATTACCAGTACATTCCACCCACTGTGGCTCCCAACATCAAAATAAATACAATGTGTTGAAAACACAAACAGGCCATCGGATATGGAAGGTCAGTGTCCTGCAGACAACTTTGTTTGGCTATTCACATCATTCCTTGGTGGCTCTACAAATGTATCCAACAAAACTGTCATCAATCAAAGGAAAATTCAACCACAAGAGTATCCTTTCCTGACTCAGTACGCCTAAAATGGCTACCGATATTCATGCATGTCCAAAATCCAAAAATATAGGGTCAAAAAACAATATGAAATCCATTTCTAAAGGATATTAGAACATTCTAGGCTAACAATCATGGATTGGGTCCCCTGCACCATTATGTTTGGTCAAATATTTTTGACCTAAAACAATATTATTAAGGTTGATGGTAAATACTATAAACTACCAGAGAAAAAGACACTATACATTCCATAGAGAAAGTCTGCAAAGGGAGCCTCTAGATAAAAGTCATGTATGATTTTTTTAAACCTACAACATGTATGGTTTAGTAAAACAAATGTATTTTGATACATCAAAAAAGACGTAAGGCATGTTAGGTTGAAAACTCACAAAGGGAGGCCCAAGAAAAAGTCGAGTTATACTCACTAATCCCATGTCAAACAGGCTTAGGAAAAAATTAGGGTAATAATGAAAAAGACACAAAATTTTGTGAGGTTATTCTATAAAACCTCAGCAATAGTCAAACTACACTCAATGAGTCCCGCATCTCAGGGAAAAATAAATGTCTGATTCGATTATTTCAATTTACTAGTCTTGAATCATGGATTAAAATTAATATATGATAGAAATGATGTTTATATGATTAATTGTGATTAATTGATATGAATACAAAGGAACGATAAGATGTATTTGAAGTAAAATCAGTTTCATTGAGTTCAAAAAAAATTGAGGAACATCCTCAGTCCAAAGTCTCTCCAAGGAATAAAAAAAAGAGAAGGGTAAATATCATAATTTGGGATGGAGCAACAACAAGGCTCAGCTCTCCCTTTATAGAAAGATGGAATGTTATTTCCAGGGGCCATCATGAGTCTTCTCCCAAGAAGTTCTCTTCTCTATTTCATCCTTAAATGTTGGATGCACATGTTCCATAACAACTTTAAGGTCTCGAAAATTATTTTGGATAGTTTCACAGTTTGGACATGAAGAGGCCAGTTCATCCATCAACCTTGCTGCATAGGCCTCTCACTCCCACAACTCTTCCCTTTCAGTGACCAAAAAATCACGAGCCTTCATCTCCTCGTCCATTAGGTGATCAAACTCCTCTGAAACATCTCGGATGGTCGCCAACCGGTGATGTGAAGAACTGAACATGGAAATCATGTCCTCTCAAGAAGAATGATCATCTCAGGCTATGAAGATTTGGTAGATGAGTACAGGTAAGTGACGATAATCTAAGCCACTAGAATCCAGCTCTGGGAATAACTGGTAAAAATTGTCAGTCTCATCATAAAAATTGGCCATCGGTGTATCTAATGTAAGAGCACATAACTGGAACAATGCCTCTTTACGCACTACCTCGTACCTCATTACAGCACTGACACATTGATCCTCCCCCACTACAATGTGTCTATAATTAGGAAGCATCATCACATGGGAGGGAAGGGACCTAAGACATGTCACATAAGATGGGGGAATCTCCATGCCCATAGATGGTTCAACCACTGGAGATGGGGGTGGAGGACTAGCCACAGCAGATAGGGTGGTCAGTGATGCTCTACTGGGGCTAGCCTCTTAGGTTTGTGTGCATTATTTACAAGAGGAGAGAATTATGATTCACTCCTCACTGAAATAGGTTGTCCCGGTGAAGTTCCTTCTAGATGTTGCTGATGGAAAACTGAGCGCCTTCTTACCACAAGGTAAGGAACATGTGGTGTATCTTTCATGGTTACTGCAAGGACAGTAATGGAAGGAATATCCATCATGTTCATCATATATGAAAGAATGTGTGGCGTGGTCATTGGGGCGAGGATGGGGAGGAGAATGGTTAGAGGTTTCTACACCTATTGAACTAGTTCACTTAGCACTCCATTGGGGTAACAGTTCATCCACAGTTGGGCATACTCCTGTGACAGTAATGGGGATCCCGTTGTGTTAGGGATGATAACCTCCATAGCATCACATTCATGCATCATCATCAGACATAATAGGAAAATAATTATAAGAATAGAAACACCCATTAACTGAGTAGTAGGAAGAGATGAATCTTGTTGAAGGCACCCTAATTACCTGGAAAATCAGTAAGGGAGGTATGGCTCACAAATGACTACTCGATTTATACGAACAATGAGAATCTCATCCCCAAAGTGTAATAAGATATGAACATTACTCTAAAGAACCACTCATGTCACCTCTTAAGTAACCATGAGGGGTAGGATGTGATGTAAATGAGATGTAAGAAGTGTCATTCAGCAACCCAACTACATCAATAACTCTTAGAGTCTTAGGAAGAACAACAGAAATATTGAGAAAGGAGGGTTAAAAGTAATAATGAGGAAACTTTGTAGTTTGTTGATATTCATAATAGGGAATGTGTTCTGCCATCCTCTCATAGAGAAATTAAAATGGCCCGCGGAGACAATGTGGGGGCCTACATTTTTGTATTTTTTCCAACAACTCATAAATCCAAGCGTGTGTCAGAAGGGAAAAATTAAAGGGTTGAATCTCTTCCAGCATGGCTACCATCATCAGTGTACATTTCCAAACCCCGATATATACACCGTTGGATGGGAAAATCCATCCCCTCTAAAACATGGAAAAGATACCTAGTAATATAAGTGCATGTGATATATCTTTTTGAAGCTCATATTCCCATGTGGTATATCATCCCGCTTAAAGGGTAGCACAATATGACCCTGGAGTATGGCGGGACTTATAGGATGGATGGGTTCGACTGTGGTGATCCCTCAGCATAGGTCTGCCCACCTTTAAGAATAACCATATCCATGCCTCGAATGGGATAAGAATGAGATCCTAGAGGGGATGATCAAGTAATCCCTCTACAATGACCAGTATAATCCTTACTAAAGGGGACACGTGGTGAGTGTCATTCCATGTAGCGATTGTCGGGATAAACTCTCCGTACATCTCTCTAAGGATGGGGAGTCCTCCAAGATGGTGGATATCCCATAAGCTGACTCACACCTCCCCATGTAATAAATGGAATGTTCTGGTGCTTGAACCACAATGGCTCAATAGCTCTGGAATGATTTCACATGAGTGTAAGACTACAAACTGAGAACACAAGTTGCTTGATACAAGCCCACCGCCTCCAACTAGTCAGTGGACTCCAAAAAGGTCTGATTTACCTAGAATATTTAGTCACATCCATCATTGAAACAACCTCTGACTCATAGGTCAACCTTGGTGCTCTACCCTCCATTAGTATTTTCTTAAGAGATGTTGATAATGGATGGGTACTCCCGATCGCTTAGTCTCGGGACACCATCGCGTCACATGTGGCTGTCCTGAGTCTATGTCGAGCCTCCTAATATGAAAATGTTATCCTAAATTGGATTAGCGAGGACTTATCCTACTGGGGAAATGTTGGTGATATATTGTCTTTGCGGTGCTTCTAAGAGGATGAAAGCGGTACCGGTGTCATCCAACGGTAGATGAACATCATTGGGGAGACCAAAGTCGTAAAGTGGAAACTATACAGTTAGTAGGTAATCTAGGAGCTTCAGTGTCAAGAAATCCTATAAGAAGCTATCAAAAGGAATAATGTAGGATCTATGATAATTCTCACTGTTCCCCACCATGGTTTCCCTTTTTTTGTGGATTTTATCATAGCCTATGAATAATCCATTATAGCCTGCGCAGGATGATCCAAAAGCCAATAAAAATCTGGTCCTATAAAAGTTGTTGGATAAAGGAGACAAAATAATGGCTAAAGGACTTAAAATATGTCTTCATAAGGCACCATGAACTATTCTTGGAAACAGTATTTGGAAGGAAAATTTTGTGTACTTCATAATGTGCATAAGAAAACTACCGCATATGACTAAGGTATATGGAAACATTTCACCGCGTACAACCCTGATACATGAAGCATCCCTAGGGTACTAGCTTGAAGATCATTAGAATATGAATATAAAGGTTTGAAAAAGGTGGATACCCTAAACCTAGGACTTATTAAGTTCATTTTAAATGGTTACAGATTAAAATTTTAAGATCGAATTAATAAGTCATAAAGATCGGTTCGCCGGTTCAAGCTCGGTGTGAGGACAGACGAGTAGCGTAGCATTCTCCAACGCGGAATCGGGATTTAAGATTTAAAATTCCATAATTTCATTCCCAAAAATCCCAATTTTAGTTTGTGGGGAGAAGAATGGTTAAAATTTTGGTTTACAATAAGTATGATGGAGTACACGAAATGAATTTTTGCAAGAAGCCTGGCATGAAAATATAGAGAAATCTGGGGAAGTCGGGAGCACCGTTCTCCATGATAAATGGTAAAATACAAATGAAATGGGGAAATATATATAGGTTTGGTACCCTCCTACTAGGACTATCTGTTATACCACGAACCATTTCAGTTTAGGACCGCTTCTACGTAGAAATAGTCCCCGTTTTATTTCTAATGGACCCCATTCTGATGGGGGGCATTTGTGGGGTCCTAAAAATAATTTCCAAGGGAAGAAAATAATCCCACAATAACTTTTCAAAAATGAGAAAGTAATCCTACATGTCTAGAAAGGTGAATGTACTTAAATAAATTTTCAAATTTCATAAGAAACATGAAGGAATTCATGTTTTCATAGGATGTTGAATGGCCCATGTACCATCACTCTAAAGGGTTCACAGACCACCTAGATCGTGAACCACCAGTATGCCGAATGATTAATGTGGTGCTAGCCCACTGAGCGATGGATAGAGAACTCGATGAACTTTGAACATCATCGCTGAAGGACTCATGCGTGTGAAGTCCATCATTATACCATCTTATGAACTCAACAGTTTGTGAATGAAGTAAATTTATAGGGTTCTGTAAACCATGATCACGAACCATGGCCTCTGAAAACCCCAGTTGATTGAGTCATCTGTGGGCCATGATATCTTCTCCTGGGATTCCGCAAATGGTGTTGCATTACCATAGATATGATTGCCTTGATGCTCTATAAAAGGAGCATAGAAGACATTGAGAAGTAAGGATGAAGAAATCATGAAGGGGACCCAGAGGTCGGAAGAAAGAACTAGGGGAAGATTCTGGTTTCAGTATTGAATCACTAGTGAAGCCTGAATCAGGAACCACGCTCACCGCAGGTACAACCAGCTATGAACCATAAAGCATGGAAACTGAAAAACAATAATAGAACCTCAGACCTAATTGGTGAACTGTGAACCACAAAATTCTCACATATAAACTCCCCACAAACGATATCCCCCCTGACCCTCCTTTAAAACGGTGTTCCGCGTAGTGTATTGCTACATGGATTTAACCTGGAACTGCATACTACTTCTGTAGGCAGATAGAACCCAAAGAGGCATGACACACCACGTACCAATTTTGTGCACTATGGTTTATACCCCTGCCCACGTACTGCATCGGTACCTAGAAAACCCATTTACCCACATACCACTACGATATGCAAAGCATCCCCCATCCTGTATAAGAAATCAGTATGCAGAATGGGGTGTTTGTGGGTGTTCTTTCATCTGGTTCCAGTCTCTCCCTCCATTACTGTCTATTCCTTCATAGTCCCTCCGCGAACTAGTCCCCCAGCATCAGGAAAAATCCTCATCCAAAGCCACCAGACCCGTATGATCAGGCTATCGGGCACATTAGCGTGCCCCTTTGTGTAACATCCTAGATAAATGAAGAATATTACATTTTCATATTTATTAATATTTGGGAATTAAATATTAATTTTACTTTAAAGGGGTTTCTATGTTCAATAGCGTACCCAATACGCCACAACGGGTTCCTTTGAAAACTTACGTTGCACACTAATAATATAATATTATTATTTTATATGGTAGTTAACTCCTAGATGTTGTATTGGTGGGAATGAATAAAACTAAATACAATATGATTATACAAGTTTGTTAAATGTATTTACATTTATCCAATAAATTTTAGAGGCTTAAAATGTGAATAAATCTAATTTTAAGCATAATTTACATTAAAAGGTCGATTTACCGCCTTTTAATGGTGAACCCTCTTTAAATATAATTTTGGTCACTTTAATACATTATATTTGACAAAATAAAATCCTTCTTTAGAATGGGGACATCAAAATTTACTTTGTGTAAATTTTTGGAATTTTTCTTATAACGTTCATTTTTTAATGAATAGTGAAAATATTGTATTTTAATTCAAAACTACGTTTTAATATAATTTCTTTATATGGTTAGATTATCTTTTTAATTTGTTTTAAATTTTAATTAGAATATATTTTTACCATTTAATCCAATTTTGTTCATTTGAATTAATTTCACTTTGAAATTGGACATAAACAAGTATCAATCTCTTCATAGTTATTATTTCTTAAAAACATGATATTTATTATGATAACGGGAATTAATTTTAAAATTAATTAATGCCACTTATATGTTTTGAATTTGGTAAAATATACATCATTTCTGAATTCAGAATATCAAATAAATCTTAGGCTTAATTTTTGGTATTTTTCTGAAAAATATCAATTTTTGATGAATAGAGAAACCACTTAGTAGTAGTTAAAAAACAGACTTTTTCATTTGAATTAGATTTTACCACTTCTATGAATTGAATTTCAAAAATCAGATATACATGGTTGTTATCAAAAAGTAAAATGTGGTTCATTAAGATAAAAATAATTTTTGGTGAATAGTAACATTTGACTTTTTTTTACCACGGTTAAAGGTAAATAGGATAATTCAAGGTAAAAAAAAATTATAATAATTCAAAATTACCTTAACACTTGTCCAAAACTTATTGGTTGAGTCATTTCCGACCATGGAGATCTTTGGGTCGATTTTGGGACCCCATGGAGCCACTTATAAATGATAATGACACTTTAGATTAATTAATTTAAAGTAAAGGCAAAAATGACATTAAAACAATCGTTTAGTAAATTAATTTTTATATGGTGTTATATAAAAAATATTTTTTCCTATAAATATTCATTGGAAATCTAATAATATTTCCTACATCATGGTATTTTTTTATAATTTTTAGACATCATATAATTTATATTATTCATGACACAATAATGATGCAGTATTTACATATTTAATAAATGATTTAAATAAATAAGATTATAATGATTAAAATATTGTCCAAAACATGTATAATTCTTATTTAATGATTTTATTTCGAATATGAGTCCTCGTATCTTCTACCTTAATGATTTTTGGACCTTTAGAAACTGAATATAATTATATAATAAAATAATATTTTCACACGTTCCTAAAGAGCCCCTCCTCTCCCTTATAAAATGAGACCACTTCTAACCAATTACTCACACCTCTCAAGCAATTTTTCTTTTCAAAACTCTTCCCAATTAAGATCCCTACATCCCTCTCCTCCACCTAGAAGCCTTAACATAGGAAGAAGGAACTTCAAGAAGTCCTTTGGTTCAAACCAAATGGAGTTACCTAAATTAAAGGTAAGAGTTTCTCTTAAATTGTTTTCATTTATTTTACTTCTCCAACCCCTAAACTCTTTTTATTCCTTTATTTTGAAACAAAACCAGTGTCTTCAATATACTAGGATTTTTTAATGATAAATAATCTCACTACACTTACACACACCTCCATCTAATGGATGAAGAACATAATGATTCTCTGGATGGAAAACTAACGTCTCACGAAATGATGATTGTTCAATTACATCTTAC
This sequence comes from Viscum album, assembly GCA_963277665.1. Classification (NCBI taxonomy): domain Eukaryota; kingdom Viridiplantae; phylum Streptophyta; class Magnoliopsida; order Santalales; family Viscaceae; genus Viscum; species Viscum album. The sequence continues at coordinate 1,595,068,909 of OY728120.1, forward strand.
CGCCTCTCATGGTGGCCATTATAATGGAAATGTATTTATATATGATATATATTATGTTTATGATTTCCTTATGCTTATGTACTTCCAAATTATATCAATCCTTTATGGTTTCCATAGTGGGTAAATACGATAATCTAATTTGAGGAAGTGCGGACTACCGCCCCCTTAAAGTGATGTGACTCGTTAAAGCCTTATGTGGGATTTATAAAGGATAGAGTTAATGATATTATATATGATATTATACTGGAATTATAATATACCTATGTATCATTATGTTTTAATTCCATTAAAATAAGAAATAGAAATGAAAGTAGCGTTCATGTGTACGTACGGCTTACCGTCTCCATGAACGGTGCATTTCATTTCTTACCTCCCCATGTTATGTACTATTATAAATACATGTATATACTGGATATATATGATATATATGAAATATAAATCATGAATATCATTCTGCATATAATGTAATATTGACCACATTGAAAACTTGTAAATATAAGGTGTTCATTTTTTACTCAAGTACCAAATATCGACAAAATGAACGTCATTAACTTAAATGATTACATAATTTTTATAACATGGTAATAAGTGATATAAAAGTAATAATAAACTAAAAAATGGTTCTTAATATAGTATAAATTAACTTCATTTTATTATTCAGTAGATTAACGAATGAATGGGTCAAGTCGGACAACGAGGTAAAGGGATTTCTTATCTCACTTTTAATTTCGTGAGATTTCCATTGTTCGCCACTTATTTATTTCATGTGGTGTATTGTGTACTGAATTTTGATGTATATTATCATTATTCTCATTATATTAATGGTATTATGTGATTAAATTGGTGGTTATTAACTTTGGGTCATACGACTCGATTGATTACAATGTGGTAAGGGGTTTTCATCTCACTTTTTATCCCCAGGAGATTCATGCTATATTTTCCACTACTACATTTTGTGTGGTGTATGTAATAAACATTATTGAACTATTTGTGTAATATAATTTCATTTATGAGTATTTAAATATTCATTGTATGATCCTTCTTTCATGTGGCATATGTTTCGTAAGTTACCAAATCGGTAAGGGAACCTTTCACCCTCCTCTTTTTAAAAGACTTATTGTTGTTATGTCTTTTAATTCACATCTTCTTATGTTGGGATATGTTCTTATATATACTTATTGATGTAAAATTTATGTCCAAGTGATTAGATACCCTTTTTATCTCATCAACTCATTTTATAAATTTTAAAGTGATTCTGTTAGGCTGTCGAATTTTTACGAGGGAACTTCTTAACCTAATTTCAATTCTTTGGGTTAAACTTATACTTTTTGAAAATTTCATCCTATGAATATGTGTGAATAACCTCTAATTGTTTTAAACTTAATATCCAATTGTATTGGGTGTATTTATATTTTTCACACATAATTATTTTATTGATTTATCCTTAATTTAAGGATGCCTTCTTTATAATGGATTTCATCTCAATTTACATTTCCATTGAGACTACATTGTTGTTAAGCACCAATTCACTCTTATATGGTTTATATACTGTCCTTTGTCATATTATATCATGAATACATTTATTCTCATGATATTATAAAGTTTTTATTAAATGTTTTTCCTCAATTATTTGCATTCAAGCGTCTCTCATTTTTTTAAAAACTCTTTAACTATAATATCGTTTTAAATGTTTCAATGATTTATTCTTGAAAATACATATCATAATGTCTATGTTTTTAAAATGGTTTTAAGGATTTATTTATATATACATTATTATTTTAAAATTTTAATTCATTTAAAAGCATCAAAGTGGTATGGGACACTTTGATTCAAAAAAAATCTCTTTATTATATGGTTTCGAAAATGGTTTGATAAAGCATTGATTTTTCCAATATCTTGAAATGATATTTTTTTATTTAAAATGAAATGTTAATAGTGAAATGTTTATATTTACAATATTTTATGTGTTATGATTTTATAATGGTACTTGGACATTTGACTGGTGGTTACGTGATTAACTAAATGACAGGTGGTGTCGTAAATACTAGGACGGGTGGTTAAGTTATAAACTCCAATGCATTGGGTATGGAAGTCGGCCGTATGGCTATTCCATTTAGTGATACGTGTGGAAGTCGACCGTAAGGTTATTCCATTTAATTATTTTTATGTCCCAAGTTATGTTTATATGTTATGTGTTCATTAAATGGGTTTTATGGTAATCTTTTGGTTACAAAAGGGTAAGAAATGATCTTTTATTCAGTTAAGATTATTTACTAATTCATAAAGTTTAAAAGTATTACTCATGATATTCATGGTTTACTTGTTGTTTTGAAAAACTAACAGTTTCCTTATTTGTGTATCCCTTACTGAGATTTATATGCTCATCCCATGTTTTTTTGAAATGTTTTTCATAGGACTTAAAGATGAATAGGGTCATGGATGGGATCAAGGAAACTTCATGTTGTCTAAAACAAGGAACTATACTTTTTTCTTTTTAAGAGTTTTTATTTTATGAAAAAAATATATATACTGAGTAGTAGTTTCTACTTTGTAATATTTTTCAATGTAATAGTTATAGACAAACTCCCTAAAACACTAAACCTGAAAATATCCTCAATGAGAATTATTCTTTTAATTCAAGATTATGTAAAGTTTAAGGTCGGGTCCTTATAGTTGGTATCATAGGACGGTTTAGATAACTTTAGAGGTTAGGGTACAATTTAAGCATATGTGACATTACCATAATGGTTAGGATTTTAGAAAGAGTCATAGTTATTTTTATAAAGTGAATGAGTTTAAGATAACATGAATAAGTATATCGTAGTGTTTACCCTCTTCATAAGAAATTATTTGATGATTTTACTGATATACTCACACTGACCTTTTTGGTTTTAGTATATGGTTGGATCTAGTAGGAACCAAAGTAACGGTGGATGTGAAGAAAACTATGACGGTTTTCTAAATGAGAAGCTGAATGATATGGGAGCTGCAATGAGAACTCTTGTGGTTATTCTCAAATAACTATTTGGAGTTATGATTGACCACCTGAACCTTAGTGATTTTTATAAGACATAATATATGCGAGAAACAAATCCCTATAGATGTTTAGGTTATAATCATAAAGGTAAGTATGTTCAAAAACCTATCTATCAAAGATGTGTAAAGAAACACATAGGAAAATGTTTCAAAGGGACAAAAAGATGCTATAGATGTGGAAATGAAGGTCATAAAGCAAGAACCTTCCATGGAAAATGGATGCATCTAGTTGACTCTAGGAAAGGGAAAGAAGTTCTTTCTGAATGATCAATTGATTTTTTTAAATGTGGTGAGAATGGTCATTATGAAAACACATGACCTATGAAGAATTTTCGGGAATGGGATCACTAGAACCGTACAAATATTTGTTTACCAATACCTAATTCCATTCCGATTGAGGATGAAGAAACTGAAAATGACCAATGAAAGGTTTGGATTATTTCTTGACATATGTTTTCCTATTATTTAAATCTTAGGATATGATTCATGATTTTTTTTGTAGGAAAGAAGTATTTCAGAATAAGTAGGAAAGGAATGGTTAATGGATCAAGCAGAATGTTGAATGAGTAAGAATTCAACATATAAGGGATTCATGATTTATGGTAGATTTTAGGATGGTAAAATGCTTAAAAGTATTAAGGATCTTTTGATGATGGGAATTAAATTATAAGACTTTTTATAGTACGTGTAACCCTGATGTTTGATATATGAAAATTTTATTCAAGGAATAATTATCTTTTCTTTTGTGGATATAGTTATAATGAACCATTTGGGTTTATATGATCTTTGAATTTGAGGAAATTATAGGTTAATACATTTTTGGGATGCAAAATGAATGTTATTAGAAATCCTTTGTGGTTAAAATATGCTATGGTTATTTTTGATAAATTTATCTCTTTTTGGGAATGTTATAAAGTTATATAGTTTTTGAAAAGCGACAACACACAGACCGTGTGACAACCTATCGCGTCAGACGAAGCTGTGGGAATCAAACCCACAACCAAAGTGTGACTGGTATTTATCGCCAACCACTAGACTACATGAAGTCCCTGGTTAGTTTGACTAATTATTTTTAGTTAGATGATTTTATGAATTACGAAAATTTTATCTTGGGTTATCTATGGAAATTATTAACCTATCAGGGAGGATATGTGATTCAGTTAATTACTTTTCAATATGAGACTTTAAGAGTAACTGATGTTATTTAGAGATAAATGTTAAGATTTATCTTGGAAGACTATGTGATTAAATCCTTCGGATATTTGGTTTTAAATATTAGTTTGGATTACTTTAAAGAATTTTATGGATTGCTGTTTATTGAATGGTATTTGATGAACTTTGGGTTTTTTTAGACAAATTTTGGAGATTTAGAGTAGTTTTTCTTTTTGTAAAAGATTATTCTTTTTTGGGGATTATCTGGTCTCACACAAACCATTTTTTTTTTGTTAAGGTATAAATAAATTAGAAATATATATTTCATCTTTTGTGGATTATGTGATTCTCTCGAATTTGATTATAGCGCTATTAATGTGAAAACAAATCATCATGAATACTCATCGTTTGAAGAAAATATGAGTTTGTGTTAGAAATCTAGTAAAAGTTGAATGTCTACATGACAAGTAATTATATTTCCTTATGTTTTTAGTTAATCTCATAAATAAATTACTCAATGAAAAGTAACTTAAAACAAAAACCTTTTCTATTAACTTTTCCTACTGGGGAATCAAAGACTGTTTAACCCATCACAAGTTTGTGATTTTCTGGTGGTTAACTTTCTCCTAAACATGTTTTCTATCACTCTACATAAGAACTTGATGGTTTGTTTTCTCCTCCATATCCATTTTTTCATGGAATCATATTATCTGTTATCTCGGGTGACCTTTGTACTTCTCTTCCTTTATTTTAATGTGATAGTTTTATGGTATTTTTTCGATGTGGGGCTTTCAATGAAGTTCATGAGCCCAATTTTAAAATTGTGAGGATGCAATTCCTAAAAGGGGGGAAGGATGTAACATTCCAGATAAATGAAGAATATGAAATTTTACTATTTTTTAATATTTGGGAATTAAAAATTAATTTTACTTTAAAGGGGTTTCTATGTTCGATAGCAGACCCATTACGCAACAACAGGTTCCTTTGAAATCTTTTGTTGCACAGTAATAATATAATATTATTATTTTATATGGTAGTTAACTCCTAAACGTTGTATTGGTGGGAATGAAAAAAACTAACTACAATATGATTATACATGTTTGGTAAATGTATTTATATTTATCCAATAAATGTTAGAGGATTAAAATGTGAATAAATCTAATTTTATACATAATTTACATTAAAAGGTCGATTTATCGCCTTTTAATGGATAACCCTATTTAAATATAATTTTGGTCACTTTAATACATTCCATTTTACCAAATAAAATCCTTCTTTATTATGGTGACATCAAAATTTACTTTGTTTAAATTTTTGGAATTTTTCTGATAAAGTTCATTTCCTAATGAATAGTGAAAATATTGTATTTTAATTCAAAACTATGTTTTAATATAAATTATTTATATCGTTATATTATAATTTTAATTTTTTTTAAATTGTAATTAGAATATATTTTTATGATTTAATCCAATTTTGGACATTGTAATTATTTTCACTAGGAAATTGGACATAAACAAGTATCAATATTTTGATAGTTATTGTTTCTTAAAACACAGTATTTGTTATGATAACGGGAATTAATTTTAAAATTAATTAATTACACTTCTATTTTTTGAATTTGGTAAAATAGAAATCAATTTTTTATTCATAATATCAAATAAAGCTTAGGCTTAATTTTTGGTATTTTTCTGAAAAACTTCAATTTTTGATGAATAGTGAAACCACTTAGTGGTAGTTAAAAACGGGCGTTTTCATTTAAATTAAATTTTACCACTTTTATGAATTGAATTTTGAAAATCTGACATACATGGTTTTTATCAAAAAGTAAAATGTGGTTCATTAAGATGAAAATAATTTTTGGTGAATACTAACTGTTGACTTTATTTTCCGCAGTTAAAGGTAAATAGGATAATTCAAGATAAAAAGAATATTATAATAAATCAAAATTACCTTAACACTTGTCCAAACATCATTGGTTGAGTCATGGACAACCATGGTCATCTTTTTGTCTATTTTGAGACTCCATAGAGCCACTTATAAATGATAATGACACTTTAGATTAATTAATTAAAAGTAAAGGCAAAAATGACATAAACAAATATCGTTTAGTAAATTAATTTTTATATGGTGTTATTTAAGGAATATTCTTTTCCATAAATTTTTAATGGAAATATAATAATATTTCCTACATCATGGTTTTTTTTATAATTTTTAGACATCAAATAATTTAAATTATTCATGACACAATAATGATGCAGTATTTACATCATTAATAAATGATTTAAATAAATAAGATTATAATGATTAAAATATTATCCAAAAATGTCCAATTCTTATTGGATGATTTTATTTCTAATATTAGTCATCTTATCATCTACCTTAATGATTTTTTGACCTTTAGAAACCGAATATAATTATATAATAAAATAATATTTTCACACGTTCCTAAAGAGCCCCTCCTCTCCCTTATAAAAGGAGACCACTTCTAAACAATTCATCACACCTCTCAAGCAATTTTTCTCATCCAAAATCTGCCCAATTAAGCTCCCTACATCCCTCTTCTCCACATATAAGACTTACCTTATGCAGAAGGCACTTCAAGAAGTCCTTTGGTTCAAACCAAAGGGAGTTACCCAAATTAAAGGTAAGAGTTTCTCTTAAATTGTTTTCTTTTATTTTACTTCTCCAACCCCTAAAATCTTTTTATTCCTTTATATTGTAACAAAACCAGTTTCCTAAATATAATAGTATGTTTTAATGAGAAAGAATCTAACTACACTTACACACACCTCCATCTAATGGATGAGGAACATAATGTTTCTGTGGATGGAAAACTAACGTCTCATGAAACGATGATTGTTCAATTACATCTTACCACCTCTCATGGTGGACATTATGATGGAACTGTATTTATATATGACATATATTATGTTTATGATTTCATTATTCTTCTATACTTCCCAATTATATCAATCCTTTATGGTTTCCATAGTGGGTAAATATGATAATCTCATTTGAGGAAGTGCGGACTACCACCCCCTTAAAGTGATGTGACTCGTTAATGCCTTATGTGGGATGTATAAAGGATAGAGTTAATGATATTATATAGGATATTATATAGGATATTATAATGGAATTATATTATACCTATGTATCATTATGTTTTAATTCCATTAAAATAAGAAATAGAAATGAAAGTAGCGTTCATGCGTACGTACGGCTTAGCGTCTCCATGAATGGTGCATTTCATTTATTACCTACAAATGTTATGTACTATTATAAATACATGTATATACTGGTTATATATTATATATATTATATCTAAATCATTAATATAATTCTGTATATAATGGACTATTGACCACATGGACAACTTGTAAATATAAGGTGTTCATTTTTTACACAAGTACCAAATATCGACAAAATGAACATCATTAACTTAAATGATCACATAATGTATATAACATGGTAATAAGTCATATAAAAGGAATAATAAACTTGAAAAGGTTCTTAATCTAGTAGAAATTGACTTTAGTTTGTTATTCATGATATTAAAGAACGAACGGGTCAAGTCAGACAACGAGGTAAGGGGATTTCTTATCTCACTTTTAATTCCGTGAGATTACCATTGTTCGCCACTTATTTATTGCATGTGGTGTATTGTGTACTGAATTTTGATGTATATTATGATGATTCTCATTATATTCATGGTATTATGGGATTCATTTGGTGGTTATTAACTTTGGGTCATATGACTCGATTGATTAAAACGTGGTAAGGGGTTGTCATCTCACTTTTTATCCTCATGAGATTCACGCTATATTTGCCACTACATTCTTTTTTGTGGTGTATATACTGCCCATGATTGTACTTTTTGTGTAATATAATTTAATTTATGAGTCTTTACATATTTATTGTATGATCCTTCTTTCATGTGTCATGTGTTTTGTAAGTTACCAAATCGGTAAGGGAACCTTTCACCCTACTCTTTTTAAAAGTCTTATTATTGTTATGTCTTTTAATTCACATATTCTTATGTTGGGATATGTTATTATATATCCATATTGATTTAAACATTATGTACAAGTGATTAGAAACCCTTTTTATCTCATCAACTCATTTTATAAATTTTAAAGTGATGCCGTTAGGCTGTCGAATTTTTACAAGGGAACTTCTAAACCCAATTTCGATTCTTTGGGTCAAACATATACTTTTTGAAAATGTCATCCTATGAATATGTGTGAATGAACTCTAATTGTTTTACAATTAATATCCACTTTTATTGGGTGTATTTATATTTGTCACACATAATTATTTGATTTATTTATCCTTAATTTAAGGATGCCTTCTTTATAATGGATTCCATCTAAATTTAAATTTCCATTGAGACTAAATTGTTGTTATGTACCAATTCACTCTTATATGGTTTATATACTGTACTTTTTCATATTATATCACGAATACATTTATTCTCATGATATTATAATGTTTTTATTAAATGTTTTTCCTTAATTATTTGTTTTAAAGCACCTCTAATTTTGTTAAAAACTCTTTAACTAAAATATTGTTTTAAATGTTTTAATGATTTATTCTTCAAAATCATTATCCTTAATGTCCATGTTTTAAAAATGGTTTTAAGGATTTATTTATATAGACATTATTTTTTTTAATTGTTAATTCCTTTAAAAGAAACCAAGTGGTGTGGGACACTTTGATTCAAAAAAATCTCTTTATTAAATGGTTTTGAAAATGGTTTGATAAAGCATTGATTTTTCCAATATCTTGAAATGATATTTTGTGATTGAAAATGAAATGTTATTAGTGAAATGTTTATATTTGCAACATTTTATGTGTTATGATTTTATAATGGTACTTGGACATTTGACTGGTGGTTACGTGATTAACCAAATGATAGGTGGTGTCGTGAATACTAGGATGGGTGGTTATGTTATAACCTCCAATGCATTGGGTATGGAAGTCAGCCATATGGTTATTCCATTTAGTGATACGTGTGGAAGTTGACCGTAAGGTTATTCCATTTAAGTATGTTTATCTCCCAAGTTACCTTTATATTTTATGTGTTCTTTATATGGGTTTTATGGTAATCTTTTGGTTACAAAAGGGTAAGAAATGATCTTTTATTCAGTTAAGAGTATTTACTACTTCATAAAGGTTAATTTTATTACTCATGATATTCATGGTTTACTTTTTGTTTTGAAAAACTAATAGTTTCCTTCTTTGTGTATCCATTAATGAGATTTTTATGCTCATCCCACATTTTTTTGAAATGTTTTCCACATGACTTAAAGATGAATATGGTCATGGATGAGATCAAGGAAACTTAATGTTGTCTAAAACATGGAACTATACTTTTTTCTTTTTAAGAGTTTTTATTTTATGAAAAAAATAGATACTGAGTAGTAGTGTCTACTTCGTAATATTTTTAATGTAATAGTTATGGACTAACTCCCTAAAACTCTTAACCTGAAAAGATCATCAATGTGAATAATTCTATTTAATTCAAGATTATGTAATGTTTATGGCTGTGTCCTTATAGTTGGTATCAGAGGTCGGTTTAGATAACTTTAGAGGATAGGGTATAATTTAAGTATAAGTGACATTACCATAATGGTTAGGATTTTAGAAAGATTCATAGTTATTTTTATAAAGTGAATGTGTTTAAGATAACATGAATAAATATATCGTAGTGTTTACACTATTCATAAAATATGATATGATGATTTTACTAATATATTCGCACTGACCTTTTTGGTTTTAGTATATGGTTGGATCTAGCAGGCACCAAAGTAACAGTGGATGTGAAGAAAACTATGACAGTTTTTTGAACGAGCAGCTGAATGATATGGGAGCTGCAATTAGAACTCTTTTGGTTATTCTCAACCAACTATTTGGATTTATGATTGACCACCTAAACCTTAGTGATTTTTATAAGACATCATATATGCGAGAAACAAATCCCTACGGATGTTTAGGTTATAATCATAAATGTAAGTATGTTCAAAAAACTATATGTCAAATATGTGGAATGAAAAACATAGGAAAATGATTCAAAGGGACAGAAAGATGCTTTAGATGTGGAAATTATGGTCATAAAGCAAGAACCTGCCATGGAAAACGGAAGCATCTAGTTGACTCTAGGAAAGGGAAAGAAGTTCTTTATGAAGGATGAATTGAATGTTTTAAATGTGGTGAGCATGGTCATTATGCAAACACATGTACTATGAAGAAGTTTTGGGAATGGGATCACCAGAATCGTACAAATATTCCTTTACCAATACCTAATACCATTCCTATTGAGGATGAAGAAACTGACAATGAACAATTAAAGGTATGGATTATTTCATAACATATGTTTTCCTATTATTGAAATCTTAAGATATGATTCATGATTTTTTTTGTAGGAAAGAAGTATTTCAGAATAAGTAGGAATGGAATGGTTAATGGGTCAAGAAGAATGTTGAATGAGTAAGAATTCAACATATAAGGGATTCAAGATTTATGGTAGATTTTAGGATGGTAAAATGCTTAAAAGTATTAAGGCTGTTTTGATGATGGGAATTAAATTAGAAGTCTTTTTATAGTATGTCTAACCCTGATGTTTGATATATGAAAATTTTATTCATGGAATAATTATCTTTTCTTTTGTGGATATAGTTATAATGAACCATTTGGGTTTATATGATCCTTGAATTTGATGAAATTATATGTTAATACATTTTTGGGATGAAAAATAAATGTTATTAGAAAACCTTTGTGGTTAAAATATGCTATTGTTATTTTTGATAAATTTATCTCTTTTTGGGAATGTTATAAAGTAATATAGTTTTGGAAAAGGGACAACACACAGACCATGTGACAACCTGTCGTGTCAGACAAAGCTGCGGGAATCGAACCCACAACCAAAGTGCGACTGGTATTTATCGCCTACCACTGGACTACGTAAAGTCCCTAATTAGTTTGACTAATTATTTTTAGTTAGATGATTTTATGAATAAAAGAAAATTTGATCTTGGGTTATCTATGTAAATGATTAACATATCAGGGAGGATATTTTATTCGGTTAATTACTTTTCAATATGAGACTTTGAGAGTAACTGATGTTATTTGGGGATAAATTTTAAGATTTATCTTGGAGGAATATGTGATTAAATACTTTTGAGATTTGGGTTTAAATATTAGTTTGGATTACTTTGAATAATTTTATGGATAGCTGTTTATTGAATGGTCTTTGATAAAATTTGGGTTTTGTTAGACAAATTTTGGAGATTTAGAGTAGTTTTTCTTTTTGTAAAAGATTATCATTTTTTGGGGATTATCTTGTCTCTCACAAACCATTTTGGTTTTGGTTAAGGTCTAAATACATGGGAAATATATATTTCATCTTTTTTGGATTATTTGATTCTCTCGAAGTTGATTATAGCGCTATTAATGTGAAGAAAATCATCCTGAATACTCATCGTTTGAAGAAAATATGAGTTTTTGTTAGAAATCTAGTAAAAGATGAATTTCTACATGAAAAGTAATGATATTTCCTTATGTTTTTATTTAAACTCATAAATAAATTACTCAATGAAAAGTAACTTAAAACAAAAATCTTTTCTGTTAAATTTTTCTACGGGGGAATCAAAGACTGCTTAACCCATCACAATTTTGTGATTTTTTGGTGGTTAACTTTCTCCTAAACATGTTTTCTATCACTCTCCATCAGAACTTTATGGTTTGTTTTCTCCTCCATATCCATGTTTTCAAGGAATCCTAGTATTTTTTTTCTCGAGTAACCTTTTTAATTCTCTTCCTTTATTTTAAAGTAATAGTTTTATGGTCTTTTATTCGATGTGGGGCTTTCAATGAAGTTCTTGAGCCCAATTTTAAAATTACGAGGACGTAATTCCCAAAAGGGGGGAAGGATGTAACATCCCAGATAAATGAAGAATATGAAATTTTCATATTTATTAATATTTGGGAATTAAAAATTAATTTTACTTTAAAGGGGTTGCTATGTCCGATAGCGTTCCCAAAATGCAACAATGGGTTCCTTTGAAATCTTACGTTGCACACTAATAATATAATATTATTATTTTATATATTAGTTAAATCCTAGCCATTTATTGGTGGGAATGAAAAAAACTAACTACAATATGATTATACAAGTTTTTTAAATGTATTTACATTTATCCAATAAATGTTAGAGGCTTAAAATGTGAATAAATCTAATTTTAAGCATAATTTACATTAAAAGGTCAATTTATCGCCTTTTAATGGAGAAACCTCATTAAATATACTTTTTTTAACTTTAATACATTCTATTTGACCAAATAAAATCCTTTTTTATAATGGGGACATCAAAATTTAATTTGTTTAAATTTTTGGAATTTTTCTGATAATGTTCGTTTCTTAATGAATAGTGAAAATATTGTATTTTAATTCAAAACTACGTTTTAATCTAACATATTTATATGGTTATATTATCTTTTTAATTTGTTTTAAATTTTAATTAGAATATATTTTTACCATTTAATTCAATTTTGGTCATTGGAATTAATTTCACTTTGAAATTGGACATAAACAAGTATCAATATTTTGATAGTTATTATTTCTTAAAAACACACTATTTGTTATGATAACAGGAATTAATTTGAAAATTAATTAATTCCACTTATGTGTTTTGAATTTGTTAAAATATAAATCATTTTTTTTTCATAATATCAAATAAAAATTAGTCTGAATTTTTGGTATTTTTCTGAAAAACATCAATTTTTGATGAATAGTGAAACCACTTAGTGGTAATTAAAAAACGGGATTTTTCATTTAAATTAAATTTTACCAATTCTGTGAATTTAATTTCAAAAATCCCACATACATGGTTGTTATCAAGAAGTAAAATTTGGTTCATTATGATGAAAATAATTTTTTATGAATAGTAACTATTGACTTTTTTTACCGTGGTTAAAGGTAAATAGGATAATTTAAGGTAAAAAGAATATTATAATAATTCAAAATTACCTTAACACTTGTCCAAAACTTATTGGTTGAGTCATGGCCGACCATGGGCATATTTGGGTCGATTTTGGGACCCCATAGAGTCACTTATATATGATAATGACACTTTAGATTAATTAATTTAAAGTAAAGGCAAAAATGACATAAACAAATATCGTTTAGTAAATTAATTTTTATATGGTGTTATCTAAGGAATATTTTTATCTATAAATATTAATTTTAAATATAATAAGATTTCATACATCATGTTTTTTTTATAATTTTTATACAATAAATAATTTAAATTATTCATCACACAATAATGATGCAGTATTTACATTATTAATAAATGATTTAAATAAATAAGATTATAATGATTAAAATATTATCCAAAACATGTCCAATTCTGATTGGATGATTTTATTTCTAATATGAGTCATCTATTATCTTCTACCTTAATGATTTTTGGACCTTTAGAAACCGAATATCATTATATAATAAAATAATATTTTCACACTTTCCTAAGGAGCCCCTCCCCTCCCTTATAAAAGGAGACAACTTCTAACCAATTCCTCACACCTCTCAAGCCATTTGGCTTGTCCAAGATCTGCCCAATTAAACTCACTACATCCCTATCCTCCAACTAGAAGCCTCACCTTAGGCAGAAGGAACTTCAAGAAGTCCTTTGGTTCAAACCAAAGGGAGTTACCCAAATTAAAGGCAACATTTTCTCTTAAATTGATTTCTTTTATTTTACTTCTCCAACCCAAAAACTCTTTTTATTCCTTTCTTTTGTAACAACTAAAGTATCATCAATATACTAGGATGTTGTTATGAGAAATATTCTAACTACATTTACACACACCTATATCTAATGGATGAAGAACATAATGTTTCTGTGGATGGGAAACTAACGCCTCACGAAATGATGATTGTTCAATTACATATTACCACCTATCATGGTGGCCATTATGATGGAACTATATTTATATATGATATATATTATGTTTATTATTTCCTTATTCTTATGTACTTCCCAATTATATCAAGCCTTTATGGTATCCATAGTGGGTAAATACAATAATCTCATTTGAGTAAGTGTGGACTACCGCCCCCTTAAAGTGATGAGACTCGTTAATGCCTTATGTGAGATGTATAAAGGATAGATTTAATGATATTATATATGATATTATACGGGAATTATAATACACCTATGTATCATTATGTTTTAATTCTATTAAAATAATAAATAGAAATTAAAGTAGTGTTCATGCATACGTACGGCTTACCGTCTCCATGAACGGTGCATTTCATTTCTTACCTCCAAATGTTATGTACTATTATAAATACATGTATATACTGGATTTATATGATATAAAAATCATTAATATCATTATGTATATAATGTAATATTGGCCACGTGGACAAGTTGTAAATATATGGTGTTCATTTTTGACTCAAGCACCAAATATAGACAAAATGAACGTCATTAACTTAAATGATTACATAATGTTTATAACATGGTAATAAGTGGTATAAAAAGAATAATAAACTTGAAAAAGGTTCCTAGTCAAGTATAAATTAACTTTATTTTATTATTCATGGTATTATAGAATGAACGGGTCAATTCAGACAACGAGGTAAGGGGATTTTTTATCTCACTTTTAATTCCATGAGATTTCCATTGTTTGCCACTTATTTATTGCGTGTGGTGTATTGTGTACTTAATTTTTATTTATATTATCATGATTCTAATTATATTCATGGTATTATGTGATTCATTATGTGGTTATTAACTTTGGGTCATATGACTCGATTGATTACAACGTGGTAAGGGGTTTTCATCTCACTTTTTATCCCCATGAGATTCATGCTATATTTGCCACTACTTTATTTTGTGTGGTGTATGTACTGCCCGTGATTGTACTATTTGTGTAATATACTTTAATTTATGATTATTTACATCTTCATTGTATGATCATTCTTTCATGTGACATATGTTTTGAAAGTTACCAAATCGGTGTCGGAACCTTTCACCCTCCTCTTTTTAAAAGACTTCTTGTTGTTATGTCTTTAAATTCACATCTTCTTATGTTGGGATATGTTATTATATATAATTATTGATGTAAATTTTATTTCTAAGTGATGAGATACCATTTTTATCTCATCAACTCATTTTCTGAATTTTAATGTGACGCCGTTAGGCTGCCGAATTTTTACAAGGGAACGTCTTAACCCAATTTCGATTCATTGGGTTAAACTTCTACTTTTTGAAAATGTCATCCTATGAATATGTGTGAATGACCTATAATTGTTTTACACTTAATATACAATTATATTGGGTGTATTTATATTTTTCACACATAATTATGTGATTTATTTGTCCTTAATTTAAGGATTCCATCTTTATAAGGGATTTCATCTCAATTTACATTTCCATTGAGACTTCATTGTTGTTATGCACCAATTCACTCTTATTTGGTGTATATACTGTCATTTGTCATATTATATCATGAATCCCTTTATTCTCATGAAATTATAAAGTTTTGATTAAATGTTTTTTATCAATTATTTGTATTCAAGCATCTCTCATTTTGTTAAAAACTCTTTAACTAAAATATCATTTTAAATGTTTTAAAGATTTATTCTTCTAAATATTTATCATTAAAGTCCATGTTTTTAAAATGGTTTTAAGGATTTATTTATTTGAAAATTATTGTTTTAAAATGTTAATTCCTTTAAAATCTTCAATCTGGTATGGGACACATTGATTCAAAAAAATCTATTTATTAAATGGTTTTGAAAATGGTTTGACAAAGCATTGATTTTTCCAATATCTTGAAATGATATTTTGTGATTGCAAAGGAAATGTTAATAGTGAAATGTTTATATTTGAAAAAATTTATGTGCTATAATTTTATAATGGTACTTGGACATTTGACAGGTGGTTACATGATTAACCAAATGACGGGTGGTGCCGTGAATACCAGGACAGGTGGTTACGTTATAACCTCCAATGCATTGGGTATGGAAGTTGGCCGTATGGCTATTCCATTTAGTGATACGTGTGGATGTATACCGTAAGGTAATTCCATTTAATTATGTTTATGTCCCAAGTTACCTTTATATGTTATGTGTTCTTTATATAGGTTTTATGGTAATATTTTGGTTACAAAAGGGTAAGAAATGATCTTTCATTCAGTTAAGAGTATTTACTACTTCATAAAGGTTAAAAGTATTACTCATGATATTCCTAGTTTACTTGATGTTTTGAAAAACTAACAGTTTCCTTTTTGTGTATCCCTTACTGATCTTTTTATGCTCATCCCACGTTTTTTTAAATGTTTTCCATAGGACTTAAAGATGAATAGGGTCATGGATGGGATCAAGGAAACGTCATGATGTCTAAAACATGGAACTAGAAATGTTTCTTTTTAGGAGTTTTTATTTTATGGAAAAAAAATAGATACTGAGTAGTAGTGTCTACTTTGTAATATTTTGCAATGTAATAGTTATGGAAAAACTCTCTAAAACTCTAAACATGAAAAGATCCTCAATGTGAATTATTATTTTAATTCAAGATTATATAAGGTTTAAGGCTGGGTCCTTATACTTTGAGTCTACATACCCATGGTAAGTGGAGTCATGAAGGCTATCCCCACAATGGTTCGAACGTCGGGAATTTATGTGGGTATAAAGTCCTAGGATAAGCTGGAGTCCGACACTGGGGATGCTAACGTAGACCTCCCCATTCTAGGGTTTAAGGGTGATCACATGATTTTTCATTTAATGAGGAATAATGATCATTCGAAAGAGTTATGTTTGCTTCTCTTTTTGATGAGGAAGAAACTCCTCCCCTTCTGAGAACACATTCTAGGGAACTCCAACTGAGGTAAGTCCCCAATATTCGGAAGCTAAGTCTCATGACCTTTAATTTTATTTCACATTTAAAGGTTAATCATTCCATGTCGTATCCCACCATTTCCCCAACCACTTTCACCGTAGGCTCTCCCTTTCTTACCAGCAGGAGAGGAAGCATGTGGTTGGTTGGATCACTCACATTTTCTTGTTTCTCACACCATGCATGATTCACAAGGGTTTATAGGGTTGTGATGATTACAACATCCCCAAAAATATGGACTATGAGAACTCTAGTTCCTAAATAAACTAGGATATATAGGATGCCTACTTAAAGGAATGCACTAAAAAGGGTTCCCTTCCAAAAAGTGTTCACCCAATCATGACCCCAAAATGGGCATCTTCCATGCCTAAGCCCCAGCCATTCCGAACAACGTGGGTTCTGATTCCTCTCCTTAGGATACGTAGGAAACCCATATTATGGGTCCGATCCCAACATCATGTCACCTTCTATCCCCCTAGGATGACGATAACCTCCATAGCGCCATATTTTATGGCTCACGACAACATCACATCCACAACATCAAATCCACATGTGCTTTTGACGATCCTGCCAACTAGTGGTAGCCTATGGACACACTCTTCGGGAATGAACCAGTGATTCAGGAATAGATAAACATAACTTAAATCTATAAGTGAGTCCCAGAATAGGTAATAATCCTCCCCCAAAAGGGTGCGGTGATCCCGAATTCCCATCCTCTCTACCAACGGAGTCCTCAAGTGTCATTGGATGAATCATTGAACCACAAGCACCTACCATTGGAAAGTTGGTCCATGAATCCGGGATTCCACGGTCATTAGGTGTTTTTGGCACTTCAAATAAACCTACTGGAAACTTTTAGAAGAAGTTATATCCGAGGAGGACTGATTTCATAAGTACTTTACCACGTCCATTCGCCCACTATGATAATCTGACTGTGTAATCTTCTTCGCAATACGAAGGGGGTGAATTAACCACTCCCCATGGGTTTAATCAAACCTTAAATTAAATGATAATGAAACTAAACCCATCGAAACAAAAGAAATGGTAAATTAGAAAAGAGATCATCTCAGATGAAAGAGACGGGTGAGGATTCTCGTCAGACCATTTCTCCATCACCTTGAACTTGCCACCTCATAGGCGAAACATCCCTAAAAACCTAAAAAACTTTGCAAACCCTAAAGCACTAAAAAACCCCTAAACCCTGAAAAATAAAAATCTCCTATAACCAATACAAATACTTAAAACTTCCTAAAACCCTAAAAACTATTGAAAACCTAAAAACACTAAAGAATCTTAAAACCCTAAAAACCCAACAACCATAAAAAACATAAAACTCAAAAACTCAATAAGTTTCTTAAACTACCAAGACTATTAAAAAAACATAAAACCCTAAAAATACATAAAACCATAAAAACCATAAAAACACTAAATATCCCTAAAAACAATAAAAAAACCTTGTAACCCTAAAACCATAAAAAAACCTAAAAACTCAAATAACCCTAAAAACACTACAAAACCCTACTAACACAAAAAAGTATATAAAACCCAAAAAGGCCCAATAAAAAAACACCTAATGGACCATTAAAACCCCTAAAAACTTGAAAAAAACCCTCACAACCCTAAAAACCTGAAAACACCATAAAACCCATAAAATTGATAAAAAATCATTATCCCATCCCTCCAAAATAAAACAAATTACCTAAAAGTACCTAGGATCATAAAAACCCAAAAATAAACTAAAAACTATATAAGAATCATAAATGACCCATAAAAACCCTTAAATTCCTTAAAAATCTTAAAAACCCAAAAACAATCTGAAAAACCCTAAAACCATAAAAAACCTAAAACCCCCTAAACCAATGAAAACCCTAAAACACTTTTAAAAATCTGAAAACCCCTAATAAATGATTAAAACACAAAAAAAACATAAAATAACATCAAACCCCCACCCCCAACCCATGAATACCCTAAAAATAAAAATAAACTTAGAAACCCCCCCCAAAAAAAACTCAAGAAACCTCTAAAAACTATAAAAACCAAAAAAACCCAAGGAAACCCGTAAAACACAAAGAATGGCCTGAAATACCCTAAAAACCCTGTGTAAACTTGAATAAATGTTGAAACCCTAAAAAATGCTAACTGTCCTAAAAACCCTAAAACCCTAAAGAACAATAAAAAAAGTTGTTAAATACCCTAAAATCGTAAAATAACCTAAAACTGTAAAAACTGCCAAAACACCCCAAAAACCCTTAAGAACCCTAAATACATATTATTACACTAATAAATCATAAATCCTAAAATCCTAAAAACCCAAAAAACCCCATAAACCCCGATAAAACCCTAAAAACATTCAATAATACCAAAAACCCTGAAAACCCCCAAAAAATTATAAAAAACCATAAAACCCAAAAAAGAAAAATATAACCAAAAAATTTTCAAAACACTATGAATCCCTTGAAAACCATAATACCATAAGAGAGTGTAAAACCATTAAAATGCCTAAACACTCAAAAAACCCTAAACCCCATAAAAACCATAAAACCCCCTAGAAACCCCTAAAAACGTTAAACCCCCTAAAATGATAAAACCATAAAAATTATAAAACATATAGAAACCATAAAAAAAATAGAAAGCCTAAAAATACAAAAACCCAAAAAAAAACCTTAAAATCATGTAAACAAAACCCTAAAAGCCTCAAAACTCTTGAAAATACGAAATGACCCGAAAAGCCATTAAAAACCTAAAAAATCCTAAAACCCCATAAAATACCTAAAACTCCCAAAAAACTCTATGAAAACACTAAATATAATAAAAATCTTACAAACAACAAAACCCTAAAATCCTAACAGCCTAAAAACGCATAACACCAAAAATAACCCTTAAAGAACCCAAAAACAGCTAAAAACCCTAAAATTCATAAACACCCTAAAATCACTAAAAAACCCCCAAATCCCATAAATTAAGTAAAATCACTAAAAGACCATAAAACCCCTACAACCTAAAAAACCTAGTAAACATAAAAATACCCAAAAAACCCTAAAATGAAAAAAATCCCTACAAGACACTAAATAACAGAATAAAAACCTTAAAAGACCCTAACTACAATTAATCATACTACAACCCCTAAAATCCCTAAAACCCCTAATATCTCTAAATACCCTAGTAAACATAATCCCTTTAACCCCTAAAACCCCAAAATATCCCCAAAACAATCCAAAAAATTCTAAAACCCAAAAAATACCGTAAAACCACCAAAACCCTAAAAAATGCAAAAATATCTAAAAAAACTAAATCCCTAAAAATACCAAAACTATAAAACCCATGAAATGGATATAAAAACACGAAATAAATCATAAAAAAACCCTAAAATGTTGAAAACTATAAAAATCGTTAAAAAAACCTAAAACCACTAAAAATCACAAGGAATCCTAAAACCCTAAAACCCCCCAAAAAACATAAAAATGATAAGAACAATATAAACTCTAAAAACAGCTATAACCATAAAAACCACTAAAATCCCTAAAACACTAAAAAAATAAATCACTAAAAACTATAATGCCCAAAAAAAACCCTAATAACACTAAAACCCCTAAAAATACTTAAAAACCTAAAAATTGAAATTATAAAAATCCTAAAGGCCCTTAAAAACCAATGAACCAGAAACCCCATAAGAACCCATTAAAATCCTAAAAACCCTAAATCCCTAAAACCATACCCCAACCCAAAACCCCCCCAATAAAACTCTAAAACCCCTATAAACCCCTAATAAAATCCTAAAGGGGTGTTAAAAAACCTAAAAACCTAAATCCCTTAAAATTTCATAATTCCTAAAAACCTTAAGAAAACCACAAAACCTCCAAAAATCCATAAAACTCTAAAAAAAGCATAAATTTAAAAAACTTAAAAATTATAAATGATCAATCCCTAAACACCTAAACGATCCTAAAAACCCTAATAAATCATAAAATAATCTACAAACCCAATAAAAACCTAAATCCCCTAAAAGGATTAAAAAATATAAAAGGAAGTGGAAATACACTAAAAATAGAAAATGAAATGAAACTTCCCCCGAAACACTAAAAGAGAATAAAATACCCTAAACCCCCAATAGTACCTAAAATGAAAACAAACCTAATGGACACTAAACATTTCTAAAACCCCTAAACGACCACAAAATCCATAAAACCCCACCAAAGAACCCTAAAAACCCCTAAAAATAATAAAGGATCCTAACGACCAATAAATACTAAAGGACAGTAAAAATACTAAAGAACCTAGTGGTCATCAAAAACTGTAAAAACATAATTAAACTGAAAGAAACCCTAAACAAACCTAAGATCCCTAAGACTCCAAAACCCTAGAAACCTCTAAATGACCATAAAAACCCCAAATGAACATAAAAATCTTGAAATAAAAAAACCATAAAACCCCTGAATAACCCAAAAAACTGTAAAATCCCTCAAATGTCCCTAAAAACATCAACAACATTAATAGCCTAAAAACTAGAAATATAACACCCCAGGCTTCCATGGTACATCTCCCTTTGAATAATGCAGTAGCTTGCGTTGTACGCAACTTAGAATTTTAACACACCACAACCAATCAAACTAGTCGTTATGAATAGTAATACCCACTTTTTGAAATATTATAAATTTTATCATTCAAAATGGAATTCATTTTTGGATTCAGAATATTGAATTTATCTTAGGGTAAATTTTTGGTATTTTTCTAAAAACATTCAATTTTTGATGAATATTGAAAACCATTACTTTATTGTTTAGAACCGAATTTTTATTTAAATAATTATTTATTTAATTTAAATTTATTTTAGGTAAAGATAGATGCATAATACCTATATGATTTCATTTTAATTAATTATATTCATTTTATTATATATTTAGATATATAAAAATTTTATTGAAATTTTTACTGTCTTTTACCCACCTCCTTGGAGAAATTGAAAATTTACATAAAACATAATTTTACCACTTCTGTGAGTTTAATTTAGAAAATTGAAGAGGCACGGTTGATAAAAGTAAATAAAATTTGGTTCAATAAGATAAAAATATTTTTTGATGAATAGTAACTTTTGACTTTTATTTACACGGTTAAAAGTAAATTGGGTTATTAAAGGTAAAAATGGTATTATTATTTACATAACACATGTCCAAATTCTATTGGATAAGGGTATTTTAACCAAAATAACCTTATTAATAAAATATGATCATTTAGGTCCACTTGGATTAGATTAGGACATTTATTATTATTTTATTAAAAGAAGAGTTAAAAGTATTAAAATCATGTTTTCATAATTAAAACATTTTTAATATAGAGTTATAGATAAGATAAATTAGAATATAAATATTAATTATAAAGATAAAAATATTTTCTAAATAATTATATTTTATTTATAATATTTAGACATTAAATAATTAAATTTATTTATGACTCAATGAGGATGCAGTAATTACATTATTAAAGAAATATTGAAATAAATGATATTATAAATATCCATATAAATTAAATTTGAGACATTGGATGAATTAAACTAGATTTATATCTTTATATGAAATTTTAGGGTTTATTCAATGAATTTTTTTCGAATTAATCATGCTTTTATGATTTTAACAAAAACAAATACCAAATAGTGTCAAAATGTAGATAAAAACGTTTTTAAAACACATACTATATTATTAATTGATATAATATTCCTAAAAATATAAGGATATTCCAAAGGACTTATATAAGGTTATATATATTAATAATGAACCACTTTGGGTTCGATTGTCTTGATATAGTATGTTTATTAAACATATAATATAAAAATTCAAAGAGATATGATAAATGTCAAACTATTTGAATAAGAGTTAAATCTAAAATATATGGTTAATATGATGAAATAAACCTATATAAAACCAATTTCTTGAGGGGTCTTGACCCATCACTATATTAACCACGATATAAATAATTTTGGAGCCATTAGAATACAAAAATTATTTTATTATAAAATAATATTTCAATATTTTCATAAAATGACCCTCACCACTCTTATGAAAGGTCACTTACCCTTATATTAATTTCACACCTCCAAAGCCTTTTGGCTCTTCCAAACCCTACCAAACTATCCTCAAAACTATCCTACCTTAATCTTAGAGGAATTCCATTGGTCAGAAAGAAAACACAAGGACCCCTTTTGATCAAATCAAAAGGACGAACCCGAAGAAGAGGAAAATATTTCAACACCACTTTCAAGTTTTATTTGTTCTTCCACTTCTTCTTTATTTGTTGTTTCCATTATAAAATAATAACTCCAGTATATTCTATATACTGTGATGTAATTATTAATATGGTACAACCATATTCCTTATTCGATCCATCCTATAAATGAAAAAGTCATCATACGTGCGTACGTACGGCTTACCGTCTCCACGTCATGGTGTAGTTTGTCATTCAACACTTCATTGTTTGGATGGGTATAATAATTAGGATAATTTATGTAAATAAGAAATAAAACATGTTAATTATTCTTTATATATTATATATCATCTATTAAAATAGAATTTTAAACCAAAATAATGATATTGTCGCACGTGCATACGTAGGGATTACCGTATCCACGAACGCGATGATATTCATTTACCCATCGTAACCATTCATAAATAAATATCATTTGATGATTAAAAATAATGTTTAAAGAACATATTATCAATCTGGATATGAATTAAATATATCCTATCCATATCAAACATGTCTTATGTAACCAATCATATAAAGGAAAACAAATCAGTTAACACCTAAAACGATGATACCTCAGAAATATTATTAACAAAGAAATATTAGAATATCATATACGATATAATATTTATGAATATATTTATTATATCATATAATAAAAATTATTTAACTATTATATAGGACATTAACGTACCCTGGACCAAGGAAAAGTACATGGTAAGGGTTAATTCTACAATATCTTCATTATTCGACGTTGTTTATACGTAATTATCTATTGTGACCTCTTTATCATCCACATCCGGGTTTTCTTAAAAATTAATTTCAAAATATTTTTACTATTTACTAGAATATGGGTCAAAGTCATTTATACCCTTGTTTTACTTTTTATGAAATATTTTTAAAATAATCTTTCCATCATTTTCCAAAAAAATTACTTTACAACCTTTTCGAAAAAATTAAGGAAAGAATGTTTTTTTAAATTATATAGTGGGTGTAGCTATTTTCTGCCTTTATAAAACCTTTAAAGCTTCCCATACAATATTATAATAATATTTCCAAAATAAATGTTTTTTTAATGGTTTCCAAATAGAAAGATTTATTTCTTTCAAATATTTTTTGATTTCATCTTTGTCAACATCCTTTGATGGATTTTTAACTTGTTTGAAATTGATTTATTATGATACAATTCTTCCATATGTTATTGAAGGTTTTGTGATATGTTTGATTGTGGATGTGTAATTTTATACCATTCAAGGTTTATGGATAAATTATTGACTTTTATTATTCTAGTTTTAATATGAATTTTTATGTTATATTTAAACCTTTTCATATGAGGAATACATTGGACTTAGTAAGTTAAAGGTGGGTCCCACTATAGCTCCTCAATGCATTGCCAGATCTCATGAGACAAACTAGTTTCTTGGCACAAGGCCTTGAAAAAATCTTATTTGTAGTCCTGGTACAAGGCCTTGACTATGTGGTTATGAAGTCTCTCATTATGCATTCCATAGTTATAAAATTCTCTATTCATATTGCATGTGATTTTTTGACTAGTAGAATATCCATGTGAATAAGTAAATGGAATTATTTTGATTTATGTTTTTCATATTATGATGATAATTATGTTTAAAATTATTTTATTTGTCTTATACATTTCCTTAAATGTTTATGCTTACTTATGAAGGATTCAGGTATATTGTTATCTTTAATGAGCATATGAGCTCAACACTTTCTATGTTTTATTTTTCCTATGATGTGAAGAATTATTTTATGGTTGACCTGATGGGATAGGATAAGGATATAAGTGTGTTCAAAAGGGGACCAAATGTTTTTGATGTTTTTATTTCATGATGTAATGTAAAACTTATGAGTGTATCTACTACTTCCAAGGCTACTAAACTAATCGGTATTTCAGGACATGATCTTTTGTGATATTGTAAATGTTATGTAATAATGCACTGACTCATGGTAATTAGGGTCAAGGAATTTCTGTTGGTATCATAAAAAGTTTAGTACAAACATTGGAAGCTAGATTTAGAAAAACTTGAATTAGAGAACACTACCCTATGATAGACATTGAGGATTTGTATAGAAGAACTTCTTAGAATTTTGGTAATGTAGAGATTTTAGAGTTTTCCAAGAAATACATCCCTATTTGGATATGAGCAGGTAGAGGCAGCTTTGGCATAGATGTACCTAGGGGTAAAACGCAAAAACACTACTTTGAGCAAGACTCGAATGGGAACTGGTGCACGACAACAGGCCTTACCGCACTCTTGGTTATGACACTCCCGGGGGATATGCTTAGGGTAATTCACATTGTCTTTACAAACCATTATGATAGATTTATGTGTATATACCTCCTCAAAGAAATTTTTTTTATGATTATGAATTATATCCATAAACTGTTCAATTTATGTTAAGTCTTTTACAAGTTTGGAATTATGTATTGTGATTCATAAACTAATCTAGTGTGTGACATTATTGAGAAATAGAGCCTAGTGGAAGGAATGGAAACCATATCAATGCACGTAATCTATGTAGATATTTCCCTCCTAATCAAGATAATTATAATGGATCTAGTGATGCAACGGGTGCAGATCAGCTTATCACCATACTAGGAAAATCACTCAGGTTATGAATAATAACCTTACCCATATGGAGTACCCTGATCCAAAATGTGGAGGATCAATGTTAGACCGCTCCATGATGCAACAACCACCAACATTTAATGGAGCTACAAATTCATTTGAAGCCATGAAATGTATATGTTTTTTAGAGAAAATATTTCATGCTTTGGGGAGTAGTGAAATGGAAAAAGTTGTCATGGTAATTTATCACCTCACAGAAGATGCATATCAATGGTGGTCCTTGATTCAAAACACAAAGGAAGATGATTAAGTATAAAATATGGAATGGAGGGAGTTTAAAGATATTTTCATAGAAAAATACTTTCCTTGTGACCATCGAGCAGATATGGAAAGACAATTTCTATGTCTGAGGCAAAAAGAGGATGAGAATGTCTCAAAGTATGAGGCTATCTTTACAAGGTTAGAAAGGCATGCTTCAGATTATATATGCAACCCAACGAGTAAGATTGATCTATTATTTTATGGGTTAAAACAATTCCTCAATCAAGAATTAGTCTCACAGTCCTTCTCATCATACGAAGATATTGTCTCATGTGCTATCAAGACAAAAAAGTAATTTTCTAAGTCATGTGACTTTATAGAAAAGCAGGAGAAGAAAATATCTGCTGAACACTTTGGAGATGTAAATAATAGGAAAAGGGAAAAGTTGAATATCCATAATCTAGTAAATGAGGGGAGAAACACACAGGTACTTACTTCAAGGGAATGGGAGTCTGTTACAAGTGTGGTGAAAAAGGCCACCAAGATTGTGATTTCAAAGGAAAGAAATAGGTTGTTAATGTTGAATGCGACCATTGTAGAGAAAGGAGGCATTATGAAAATGAATTTCCTATGTTCCAAGTAAACTTACCTCATAAAAGGCCACAGGAGCAATTCCAATATTATGCTATCACAACTACTGAGGATGAATCTCTGAAAGATGTTGTGGCAGGTAATTTAATGGTTTCCTCAAGTTTAGAAAATGATTTATTTGATTCTGGATCATCACATTACTTCATACCTTTCTAGTTTTCTATAAAAATTAAATATTTCCAATTTGATTTAACAAGGGAGTTGTTAGTCAAAACTCCTAAGTGAAGTATCATTGCAAAAAACTTTTGTGAATCAGTTCCCATGAAGGAATATAAACGTTATTTATCTACTGATCTCATCGTCATACCCATGAATTAATTTTATATAATCCTCGGTATGAATTGTCTTTCAGACCATGATGAAAAAATTTATTGTAAGAAGAAGAAGGTTATAATTCTCAATGATGATAAGGTGTACCTTATCTTTAGAGCAGAAACATCACCACCTGATTCTTATCTATATCCACCCCTAGAAACTCAACTAAATTAAATTATTAGGGAGGAAGAGAATGAAATAACTACGGTGAGGAAAATAATGTTCCAATAGAGTATGTACCTATTGTGCAAGAATTTGTTGATGTGTTTCAATAGGATTTACATGGACATCCTCCAGAATGAGAAATTGAGTTTTCCATAGACTTAATTTCTGGTTCAAGGCTCATATCGAAGACCCCTTATAGAATGTACACTTTATAATTAGTGGAACTAAAGAAACAACAAGAGCAATTTAGTAATAAGGTATTTATTCTCCCTATTGTTCCTACATGTGGAGCCTCAGTTCTTTTTTTAAGAAGAAAGATGGATCTATGAGGTTGTGCATTAACTACATAGAGATCAATTTTATAACGATAAAGAACAAGTATTTCTTGACTCGCATTGATGATTTATTCGACCAAATTTAGGGAGATTAATATTTTTCAAAGATTAACCTTTCATTTGGATATCATTAGTTGGGTGTGAAGAAGGAAGACATTTCAAAAACAACATTTCAAACCATGTGCATGCATTATGAGTTTACATAAATGCCTTTTGTTCTCACTAATACACCCTCTATTTTCATGGATCTAATGAACAGAGTTTTCATGGAATATATTGATGACTTTGTAGTGGTATTTATTAATGATATCATGGTATATTCCAAAAGATATAGAGATCATAAAAATCATTTTCACATTATCCTAAGGAATCTTAGAAGAATTGAATTGTATGGTAAGTTTAGAAGGTGTGAATTCTGGCTTCAGGAGATTTATTTTCTTGGCCATATTGTCTCTAAGGATGGAATCTCTGTTCAATCTTCAAAGACCATGGTGATAAATGAATGTCTATCCCTAAAAAGTATAACTGAGGTACACAGTTTTATTGGTTTAGCAGGTTATTATCAGTATTTTGTCCAGAATTTTTCCAGATTGGCTAACCCATTAACCAAGCTCACACGTAATGGTGTTAAATTTGTTTGGAAAAAATAGTGTGAAGTATATTTTGAAGAACTAATAATAAGATTAGTCAATGCTCCTATCTTGACTTTACCATCGGGGAATGATGGGTTTGTTATTTATAGTAATGCTTCAAAGAAAGGGAATGGTTGTTTCCTTATACAGAATGATATAGTTAATGCATTTTCATCACGACAGCTAAAAATTCATGAGTAAAACTATCCCACTAATGATATTGAGTTAGAATATGTAATATTTTCTCTGAATATATGGAGACACTATCTATATGGTTAAAAATGTGAGATTTAAACTGATCACAAGAGTTTGAAGTATATTTTCTCACAAAAAAGAACTCAATATGAGGAAAAGGTGATGGCTTGAACTACTCAAATATTATGATTGCACTATACACTACAACCCGAGAAAGGAAAATAAGGTGGGATATGCTTTGATAAGAATGGATCATGGAGTCTTGAATAAGATGAGAGTTTAAAGAGATCCTATATACATGGATCTAGTAAAGATGAATATGGGAGTAACCATGGAAGGTGAAACATCAATGATTTTTCAAATGGTTTCCAAACCATATTTACTAGAAAGGATAATGAGTTCTCAGACTGATGATGAGGAGTTTCAAAAGAAGATTAATGTTTTTAATGACGGGAGATTGACTGACTACATATATGAAGGCGAAATTTTGAAATTTGGGAAGATAATTTGCGTTCCTGATATACCTGATCTAAAAAGGGAATTGTAGGATGATGTCAATAGCTCAAATTTCTCTATACACCATGGTATAACCAAGAAGTATAGATATTTTAAGGATCATTTTTGGTGGGACAACATGAAGGGGGAGATTGATGATTTTGTGTAAAGATGTATGGTTTCTAAATAAGTGAAAGCTAGAATCCAACATCTTATAAGATTCATGTAGCCACTTCCCATACCTGAGTGGAAATGAGATGATATTATGATGGACTTTGTCATTGGACTACCAAAGACTCCTAGAATGAAGGATGCAATATGGGTCATTATTGATCATCTTACCAAGTTAGTACATTTTCATGCTATAATAGAAGATTTACCACTTGATTGTTTAACAAGACTATATATTAATGAAGTGGTAAGATTTCATGGATTACCCCTATTGATTTTTTCTGATTGTGATCCCCATTCTACATCAAGATTATAGAACAATTTTCAAAAATCCATGGATACTGAACTTCGTTTGAGCACTACCTACCAAGCTCAAACTAATGGACAATTAGAAAAGACTATTCAAACCTTATAAGACCAGTTGAGATCTTGCTCACATGACCTTCATGGTATGTGGGATCAATATTTACATCTGTTAGAATTTTCCTATAATAGTAGCTTCCATTCTGAAATTCAAATGGCACCATATGAAGCGTTATATGGAAAGAGATGTCGCACACCAACTTGTTGGGATGATGTTGGTGAAATAAAAATCGTATGCCTAGAACTTGTTGATGAAATGATGGAAAAGGTGAAGGTTATTCAAACCCAAATCACAGAAGCTCAAAGTAGGAAAAAGAGCTATGCTGATAACCAAAAGAAGGATTTGGAATTTCAAATAGGAGATCATGTTTTCTTGAAGGTATCTCCATGGAAAGGTGTTATACGTTTTGGTAAAAATGGAAAATTGAGTCCTAGGTACATTGGACGTTTAGAAATTGTAGAAAGGATTGGAGTTGTAGCTTACCATTTGGCCATGCCTCCAAGTATCTCTAAAGTTCATGATGTGTTCCGTGTATCACTGTTGAGAAAATACATGCCAAACCCAATGCATGCAATGAATAAATTGAACTGGAACCCAATCTGTCTTATTGTGAAGAGCCTGTCATGATTCTAGATACTGGAGAACAAGTGTTGATAAACTGGAAGACTCATCTAGTAAAAGTTTTTTGGAGAAACCATAAGATGGAAGAGGGTACGTGGAAACCTGAGGAACTTATGATGAAGAACCACCAAATTCTTTTTATGCAGTGATATTCTAGAAATTTTTAGGATGAAATTATTTTAAGGAGGGAATAATGTAACACCCCAGGATTCTATGGTACGTTTCCCTTTGAATAATTCAATAGCTTGCGTTGTACGCAACTTGGATTTTTAACACACCACAACCAATCAAACTGGCTGTTATGAATAGTAATACCCACATTTTAAAATGTTATAAATTTTATCTTTCAAAATTGACTTCATTTTTGGATTTTGAATATCGAAATTAGCATAGTGTGAATTTTTGGTATTTTTATGAACACAATCATTTTTTGATGAATAGTGAAAAACTATGCGTTATTGTTTAAAACTGACTTTTTAATTAAATAATTATTTATTTTATTTGAATTTATTTTAGGTAAAAATAGTTACATAATACCTATATTAGTTCAATTTATTTCATTTGATTCATTTTATAATAAGTTTAGATATATAAAAATTTTATTGAACTTTTTACCGTCTTTTACCCATCTCCTAGGAGCAATTGCAAATTTTCATTTAACATAATTTTTCTGCTTCTGTGAGTTGAATTTCAAAAATCCGAGATACATGGTTGATATCTGTAAATA
This sequence comes from Viscum album, assembly GCA_963277665.1. NCBI lineage: Eukaryota > Viridiplantae > Streptophyta > Magnoliopsida > Santalales > Viscaceae > Viscum > Viscum album. Next base: position 1,595,099,755 of record OY728120.1, read on the forward strand.
ATATTTGGTTCAATAAGATAAAAATAATTTTGGTGAATAGTAACGTTTGATTTTTATTTTCCACGATTAAAAGTAAATAGGGTAATTAAAGGTAAAAATGATATTATTATTACCATAAAACATGTCTTCATTATATTGGATAAAGGTATTTCAACCAAAAATAACCTTAGGAATAAAATATGATCCTTTAGGTCCATTTGGATTAGATTAGGACATTTATTATTATTTTATTTAAAGAGGAGTTAAACATGTTAAATTCAAGTTTTCATAAGTAAAACATATTTAATATAGGGTTATACATAAGATAAATTCGACTCTAAATATTAATCAGAAAGATAAAAATATTTCATGCGTAATGTTATTTTATTTATTATCTTTAGACAATATATAAATAAATTTATTTATGAGACAATGATGATGTAGTAATTACATTATTAGTGAAAGATTAAAATAATTGATATTATAAATATACAAAAAAATGTAATTTGACACTTTTGATGAATTACACTAATTTTATATGTTAATATGACATGTTAGGGTTGATTCAATGTATTTTTTTGATGTAATCAAGCTTTTATGATTTTAACAAAAACAAATACCCAATAGTGTCAATATTTACATAAAATAATTTTTAAAACAAAATACTATATTATTAATTGATATAATATTCCTAAAAATAAAGGGTTCAGCCAAAGGACGTAGATAAGGTTATATATATTAATAATGAACCACTTGGGGTTCTATTGGATTTTTATAGTATGTTTATTAACAATATAATATAAAAATACAATGAGACATGGTAAATGTCAAACAATTTAACTAAGAGTTAAATATATAAGATAAGGTTAATATGATGACCTAAACCACTCAAAAACCTATTGAGTGATAGATTTTCGACCCATACCCACCTTAGACTAAAACTAAATCATTTTTGAGCCATTAGAAATCGAAAATTATTTTATGATAAAATAATAATTTAATCTTTTCCTAAAGTGATCGTCATCTCTCTTATAAAGGTCACTTCCCCTTCTCTTAATTTCATACCTCCAAAGCCTTTTTTCCCGGCCAAACCCTTCCCAAATATCCTCCCAAAATTCCTCAATTCATCCTATAGACCATCCGTTGGTCTGAAATCCAACTAAGGATCCCTTTTGATCAAATAAAAAGGAAGAACCCCAAGAAGAGATAAATATTTCACCACCACTTTCAAGTTGTTTTCTTCTTCCACTTCATCTTTCTTTGGTCTTTCCATTCTGAAATAATAACTAAAATATATTCTATATATTTTGATGTTATTATAAATATGTTACAACCATATACGTTATTTTAACCATCCTATAAATGACAATGTCACCATACGTGCGTGCGTACGGCTTACCATCTCCACATCGTGGTTTAGTTTTTCATTCAACACTTCACTATTTGAATGGGTATAATAATGAGTATAATTTATGTAAATAATAAATATAACATGTTAAGGATTCTTAATATATGATATTCCATCTATTGATATATGATTTTAAACAAAAATAATGATATTGTCACTCGTGCGTACGTACGGATTACCGTCTCCATGAACACGATGAGATTCATTTCCCCATCATAACCATTCAAGAATAATTTTCATTTGATGATTAAAAATAATGTTTAAAGAACTTAATATCATTATGGATATGAATCAAATACATCCTATATATATCAAAAATGACTTACGTAACCAATCATATAAAGTAAAATGAATTAGTTAACACCTAAAACGATGATACTCCTTAAATATTATTAACAAAGAAATATTATAAGATCATATATGCTATCATATTTATGTATATAGTTCTTGTCTCATTTAATAACAATTATTTAACAATTATAAAGGTGTTTAATGTACCCTCGACCAATGAAAAGTACAAGGTAAGAGTTAATTCTATAATCTCGTCATTATCTGAGGTTGTTTATACAAAATTATCTAATGGGACCTCTTTATCATCCACATTTTTGTTTTCTTAAAAATGTATTTCAAAAAAAATTACTATTTACTAGAATATGGGTTAAAGTAATTTATAGCCCTGTTTGACTTTTTATGAAATAGTTTTAAAGGAATACTTCTGTCACATTCCAAACAAGGTACTTTACGACCTTTTCGATAAAATTAAGGAAATATTTTTTTTTACCTTATATGGTGGGTGCGGCTATTTCCCGCCGTTATAACACCTTTGAAACTTACCTTACAAGATTATAAGAATATTTTCAAAAAAAATGTCTTCTTTTAAATGGTTTCCAAATAGAAAGAGGAATTTCTTTCAAATAGTTTTCATTTCATCTATGTCAACATCCTTTGATGGATTTTAAACTTTTTATAAGTTGAATTATTATGAAACAAATATTCAATTTTTATTAAAGGTTTTGTGATATGTTTGACTATGCATGTGTTATTTTATACCATTCTTGTTTTATGGATAATGTATTGATATTTCATATGCTATTTTTAATATGAATGTTTATGTTATTTTTAAACATGTTCATATGAGGAATGCATTGGACTTAGTAAGTGATGGGTGGAGCCCGCAATAGCTCCTCGATTAATCAGTAGGTCTCATGAGACAAACTGGGGTCTTTTCACAAGGCCTTGAAAAAAATTTATTTGTAGTCATGGCACAAGGCCATGACTATGTGGTTATGAAGTCAAGAATTATGCATTCCAACATTATGAAATTGTCTATTGATATTGCATGTGATTATTCGACTAGTAGAATATCCATGTGAATAAGTAAATGGAATTATTTTGATTTATATTTGACATATTATGATGAATTTTATGTTTAAAAAGATTTTATTTTAGTCTTATACATTGCCTTCAATGTTTATTCTTATTTATGAACGTTTCGGCTATATTGTTATCCTTACTAAGTATCTGAGGCCACCCCTTTCTATGTATTATTTTTTCTAGGATGTGAAGAATTATTTTATGGATGACCTGCAGGGATAGACTAAGGATATATGTATGTCCAAAAGTGGAAAAAAATTTGTTGATGTTTTTATTTCGTGATGTAATGTAAAACTAATGAGTGTATCTATTACTTCCAAGGTAACTAAACTGATCGGTCTTTTGGGACATGATATTTTGTGATCACACCAATGTTATGTAATAATGCACTTACTCTGGGTAACTGGGGTTGGGGCATTTCAAGTAAATACCAAAAAACATTAAAAACAATTAAAGATCCTAAATCTCACGGAAACTCGAAATATTCCCAAATCCCCTAAAAACCATAAAACCCATTAAAAACCAAAAAAACTAGAATACAACTCTAAAAAAATAAAAACCCTATAACCCTCAAACCCGAAAAATCCCTAGAACCCTAAAATCCCTAGAATCATTTAAATACCCCCATCCGTAAAAACCCCTAAAACCCCTAAAAACCTAAAAATTTCATAAAACCTGAAAACCCCTAATCCTCCCTAAATCACCTTAAAAAGAAGAAAGGACCCCTAAAACAATAAAGTACTAAAAACGCATAAAAAAACCTAAGAACACCAAAACTTTTAAAAATAGTAAAAACCCTACAAATTACTAAAACCCAAAAAAATATAAAAAACCTTATAAATTACTAAAACCCAATAAAACATAAAATTCCAAAAACAAACACACAAAAACCCCTAAACCATAAAAAATCCAGGAAACCCCTAAAACCCAAAAAAAATCTAGAAACCAATAAAAAAAGTAAAAAAAACACCTAAAAATAATAAAAACCCATAAAAACCATTAAACATCCTAAAAACACTAAAACCCATAAAATCCCCCAAAACCCCTTACAAATACAAAAAAAATACCTAAAATAGCCTAAACAGCCTATAAAACCCCTTCAAGGCCATAAAATACCCAATAAAACCATTAAACAACTTTAAATCCATAAAAGACCCAAAAACCCTAAAAACCATAGAACACCCTAAAATCCAAAAATTCCCTAAAAATCATAAAACCCTTAAAACCCTAAAACACCCCTAAATGCATACAAAACCCTAAAACTCTTCAACCAATAAAAATTATAAAAACCATGAAAATAATAAATAAAATATAAAAACCCTAAAATCCCCTAAAATCTTAAAATATACTAAAAACCATAAAAACACTTATACAATCATAAAAAACATAAAAAAAATTGAACCCCTAAAACTCATAAAAATAATTAAAACACAAAAATAATAATAAAAACACAAAATACCCCAGATCAACTTAAACCCCTAAAATTCCTAAAAGACACTAAAAACCCTATAAAACCACTAAAATACCCCTAAAATCCATAAACACCATAAAACCCCTTAAAACCCCGAAAAAAATAAATAACTAAAAATTCCTAAAAATATAAAAAACATGAAAAACATAAAACCCCACATAAACAAAAAAAATAAAAACACAAAAACAATGATAAAAAATTGAAATCCCTAAACACAAAAAATCGTACAAATATGAAAGAACCCAAAAACATTAAAGACCCTAAAAACAAAGAAAATATTAAAATTCAAAAAAACTATAAACCCCATAAAAACCTAAAAACCCTAAAATCCAAAAGAAAATCCTCAAACCCCAAAAATCCATAATAATAAAATTTAAAAACCTATAATATCCAAAATCCCCAAAAAACTGAAAAAACCCTAAAACACTAAAAATTCAAACAATTCAAACAAAACTGAGAAACACTAAAAATACTTAATACCCACTAATAATTGTAAATAACATAAAAACTCATGAAAACCACAAAAAACCTTTGAAATAATAAAATTCTAAAACAAAAGATATCTAAAACCCCAAAAACATTAAGAATCATAAAAATCCTAAAACCCTAAAAGCCCTAAAAACCCTAAAAACTCTACAACCCTAAAAAACTAAAAACTCTAAAAACCTTAAACCATATACACTTTAAACTAAACATGAATCCCTAGACCATATTCCCTACACCCTATACCATACATCCTCCACCTAAATGCGTATTCCCTACACTCAAAACCTTATACCCTACACCATAAACCATAAACTATACACCCCAAACCCTAGATGTTATACCCTACACCATAAATACAACACCATAAACCCTATAAAACACTAAACCCTAATCAATAATCTCAAAACCCTATAACCTACACCCTAAACCATATACAGTACACCCTAAACCCAATACCATACTCCCTAAACCCTATAATCAATACCATAAAACTGATACCCTATACACTGAACCCTACACCATATACCAAAGAACTTATACCATACACAATAAACCATATAACCTATACCAAAAACAGAAAACCCTACACCATAATCTATACAATATACACCCAAAACCCAAAACCATTCACCCAAAAACCTACTACCTAAATCCTAAAACCTAAAACCTACACCCTAAACCCTACACCAAACAACCTATACCTTAGAGGCTAATCCCTAGAACCAAAACCCAAAACCCCAAATTGTAAACCCTAAAACCTAAACCCTACACAATAATCCCTAAACCCTAAATGCTACACCATAAACCCTAAACCCAACAAACATAACCAAAAACCCCACTCCCTAAACCCTATACCATAAACCCTAAACTCAATACCGTACACCCTAAACCCAAAAACTTATACCCCAAACCTTAAACCCTTTGCCCTAAACTCTAAACCCTACTCCGTAAACAGCATAAAATATTCCCTAATCCCTAAATCCTAAACCCTAAATCCTCTATTCTATACTCTAACCCCTAACCATAACCCCTAAACCGAATACCCTAGAACTAAAATCCAGCACAAATAATCATACACACTACACCATAAACCCTAAACCCTATATCCTAAACCCTATTCCGTAAACCCTAAACCATAAATTCCAAAACCCCTAAAAAACCCATAGAAACTCAAAAACCCTGTAAAATTTAAAAAACCATTAAAAAATAAACAAAACCAAACAAAACTCTAAAAACCAAAACATTTATTGAAACCTTAAGATTCATTAAAAACCATAAAAACCCTAAAACCCATTAAAACCCCCTTTAACCCCAAGAGAACCTTAAAATCCCTAAAACCTCATAAAACCTAAAAAATGATTAAATCCCTAAAAACCCAAAAGACCCTACAACCTTTAAAACCCTTTAAATCCCCAAGGAAAACAATAGGAAACTCTACAAAAACCCTAAAAACCTTAAAAAATCTTAAAACCCTAAAAACTCCTAAAACACTACACACTATTAAATACCCTAGAAAAGCCAAAACACCCTAAAATTTCTAATAAACCTAAAGCCATAAAAACCATAAAAACATTAAAAACCAAAAAAACTAAAAAAAATCCCTAAAAACCCATAGAGAAATATGAAAACCCCTAAAAAATAATTTAACCACTAAATATATTTAATAATCCCAAAAATATCAAAAAATTCCCAAAAAAACCACAAAACCCTTGAAAAATCTAAAAATTAGAATAATACAATAAAAACACTAATAACACTAAAACCCCAAATTAAACCCTTACAAACCCTAAAACCCTTAAAAGACATAAAATCCTAAAGAAGTATAAAAAACCATCAAACATAAAAAAATTCCGAAAAAAATTAAAAACCATAAAAACCATTAAAACCCTAAAACACCTAAAAGGCCCAAAAAACCCAAAAAATCCCTAAAACACCCTAAACCCCATAGAAATTCATAAATCCGTAAAATTTATAAAAGACCCTAAATAACAATATAAAACCCCCAAATAACATAGAAGTGTGATAAAACCCTAAAACCCATTAAAATCCAACAAACCCAAAAACCCAAAAAAAAATTAAATCCCAACAAACTTGAAAAACCCTAGACCCCAAAGAACCACAAATGTAACACCCCGAGCTTCCATGATACGCTTCTCTTTCAATAATGCAATAGCTTGCATTGTACGCAAGTTCGAGATTCTAACACACTGCGACTAATCAAAATAGCCATTATGAATAGTAATACCCACTTTCTGAAATTATATATATTTTATATTTCAAAATGGACTTCATTTTTTGATTCGTAATATTCAAAATTAGCCTATGTTGAATTTTTGGTATTTTTCTGAGAACTTCCAATTTTTTATGAATAGTGAAAAATACTTAAAAAAAACTTTTTTAATCAAAATAATTTATAGTGATAACTTATACTATTGAGTGGTTTTAAAGTATAATTAGAATATATTTTTACTATTTTATCCAATGGTGGTCATTAGAATTAATTTAACATTGAAATTGGACATAAACAATTGTCAATCTTTTGATATATATTGTTTCTTAAAAACACGCTATTTGTTGTGACAACGGGAATTAATTATGAAATTAATTAATGCAACTTATATGTTTGGAATTTTGTAAAATAGAAATCATTTTTGAATTTGGAATATCAATTATATCTTAGGGTGAAATTTTGGCATTGTTCTGAAAAACTTCAATTTTTGATGAATAGTGAAACCACTAAGTGGTAGTTAAATAACTGATTTTTCTTTTAAATGAAATATTACCACTTCTGTGATTTGATTTTCAAAAATCCGACATACATGGTTGTCATTAGGAAGTAAAATTTGGTTCAATTGGATTAAAATAATTTTTTGGTGAATAGTAACTTTTAAGTTTAATTAATCGCGATTAAAGGTAATTAGTGAAATTTAAGGTAAAAATGGTATTATAAAAATATTAAATGATCTTTACACTTGTCCTACCTCTATTTGATGTGTCATTGATGACCAAGACAATCCATGGGTCAACTTGGGGACCCCATGGAGCCACTTTGGTTGGAAAATGACATAAATAACTTTTATTTAATGTTAAAATAAAAAGGTCACAAACAAGAGTTGTTTTACTAAAACAATTTTTAAATGGGGTTATACAAGTCATATTTTTGACTATAAATATTCATTATAAAGATAAAACGATTTCCTGCATCATGTAATTTTTTTTATAATTTTTAGACATTAAATAAATTAAAATTTTTATGACACAATGATGATGCAGCGATTACCTCATTAATTAACGAATTAAATAAAATGAAAGGATAATGTAAAATCTAAGGCTTACACTTGTCACAAACCTATTATATGAGTATATTTCTAACCCTTATCACCTTATCCTCGAATTATATAAGTGTGGGACCTTTAAAATCCGAAACTCATTATATAATAAAGTAACATTTCATTACTTTCCAAAAGTGCCCCTCCTCTCCACTTATAAAAGGCCCCCACCACTACCACCTTACTCGCACTTTAAAAGCCTTTTGGCTCGGCCAAACTTGGCCCAAATATTCTCCCAACTTCCCTCCCTTACTCCTAGAAGCCTCACTTTGGGAAGAATTCTTCCCAAGGAAGCCTTTGGCTCAAATCAAAAGAGTTACCCGATTTTAAGGTAATGTCTTCTCTAATGTAGTTTTGTTTTATTTTGCTTCTCCAACCCCTTAAACTCTGTTTATTCCTTTATTTTGTAACAACACCAGTATATAAAATATACTAGGATGTTTTTATGATAAGGATTTGGTTTACACTTACACACACCTTCGTCTAATGGTTAAAGAACATACTATTTTTGTGGGTGGCGAAATACTGCCTCACGAAACGATGATTGTTCAATATTCTTTTAACACCTCTAATGGTGGCCATTTTTATGACACTATTTTCATATACGATATATATATTATGTTTATGTTTTCCTTATTCTTCTTTATTTCTCATTTATGGCATACTTTATGATTTCCATTATGGGTCAAACGCGATAATTTCATTTTAGGAAGTGCGAACTACCGCCCCCTCAAAGTGATTTGAATCGTTAATTCCATATGTGGGATGTATAAAGGATGGAGTAAATGATATTATATACGATATTATACTGGAATTATAATATACCTTTATATCATTATGATTTAATTAAATACTAAATAGAAATGAAAGTAGCGTTCATGCGTACGTACGGCTTACCGTCTCCATGAACTGTGCATTTCATTTCTTACCTCTAAACGTTATGGAATATTATAAATGCATGTATATACTAGATATATATGAGATATATGATATCTATATCATGAATATAATTATGGATATAATGGATATTTCACCACATGAACAACTTGTAATTATAAGAAGTTTATTTTTGACTCAAGTACCAAAGATCGACAAAACGACCGTTATTAACTTAAATAATTTCATAATGTTAATAACATGGTAATAAGTGATATAAAAGGAATAAAAAACTTGAAAAAGGGTTTTAAGCAACTATAAATTAACTCTAGTTTATTATTCAGGAGATTAAAGAACGGTCGAGTCAAGACAGGACGCAAGGTAAGGGAACTTCTTAACCCAATTTCCATTCTTTGGGTTAATCTCCTCCTTTCAAATTACGTCATGATATTATTATGTCCTATATTGTATTTGTACTTTATTTATGTGTAATTATAGTGAATACACATAATAGATCTATTTTATTTAAAAAAAATGATCTTTGTATGGGACTTCGTCTCAATCTCCTTTCATTGAGGCATATTTTGTTTTATACACAACCTTCTTTTATACGGTGTATAAACCTCTTTGAATTTTAAATTTATTCAAAAGGAATATTTTTATAAGAAGTGTTTACTAAACGAAAAAAGGGATTTTTTTGTCGTACGTATGCGGCGACAACGACTTCTCCGCCGTCGTGACCATTATTTGAGTTTCGGCTTCCTCTACAAGCCATACCTTTTTTTTAAAGAAAAATAAATACCATGTTTTACTTTTCTTTTATTATGGTATTGAAAATGGTTTTGAAAGTGTTTTTATTATATCAATGTGTTGTATTTATATCTTGTGATTGAAATGTGGAAATTTTATGTTTCCTTTATGCATGTTTTATGTGATACAATTATGTTATGGTTTATGATATGTTTAAACCTGTTCGTATGAGGAATGCATTGGACTTAATAAGTGACGGGTGGAGCCCGCTATAGCTCCTCGATGCATCGGCAGGTCTCATGAGACAAACTAGTGTCTTGGCATGAGGCCTTGACAAAATATTATTTGTGGTCTTGGCACGAGGCCTTGACTACGTGGTTATGATAGTCTGGCATTATGCATTCCATCATTATGAAAGTGGTTATTGATATTTCATGTGATTATTCGACTAGTAGAATATCCATGTGAGTAAGTAAATGGAATTATTTAATTTTATTTTTTCCATATCATGCTGAAGTTCAATTTTAAAAAGGATTTTTTCTTAGTTATACATTGCCTTAAATGTTAATGTTTATTTATGAAAGCTTCCGTCATATTGTTATCCTTACTGAGCATCTGAGCTCACCCCTTTCAATGTTTTAATATTTTCCAAGATGTGAAGAAGTATTTTATGAATGACCTAAAGGGATAGTCAGAATAGGATATGATTGTGGACTATGAAGAATTTGTTATTAGTTTTTCTCTTTATGATGTAATGTAACATTTATGAATGTATCTAGTGTTTCCAATGCTACTAAACTAATCGGTCTTTCAAGACTTGATCTTTTGTGATCATGCCAATGTTACGAAGTAATGCACCGACTCTGGGTAGCTAGGGTCGGGGCATTACAGTTGGTATCAGAGGTAGATTAGTACTAACCTTGGAAGCTAGATTTAGATAAACTCTGATTAGAGCACATAGCCCAAAGATAGACTTTGAGGATTAGTATAGAAGAACTTCCTAGAATTTTGGTATTATAGAGATTTTGTGAGTTTTCCGAGCAATACATCCCTGTCTGGATACGAGCAGGTAGAGGCGGCTCTAGAACAGATGTACCTAGGGGTAAAACCTGAAAACACCGCTTTGAGCTAGACTCAAATGGGAACTGGTGCACGACAACGGGCCTTGCTGCACTCTTGGTTACTACACTCCCAGGGGATATGCTTAGGATAATTCACATTTTCTTTACAAACCACTATGAAGGGTTATGAGTATATACTTCCTCAAAGAAAAATTTTTATGATTATGGATTATATCCATAAATAGTTCAATTTATTTTATGTATTTTATAAGTATGGAATTATGTATTTTGATTCATAAACTAATCTAGTTTATGCCATTGTTTAGAAATGACGCCTAGTGAAAGGAATGGAAACTGTATCAATGCATGCACTCCGTGTAGGGATTTCCCTCCTGCTCAAGACAATTATTGTGGAGCTAGAGATACAACTGGTGCTGATCACCTTATCACCATACTGGGACAACTCACTCAGGTTATGAATAATAACCTTACTCGTATGGATCACCCTGATCCGCAACGTGGAGGATCAATGTTAGATCGTTTCATGAGGCAACAACCACCAACATTTAATGGGGGTACAAATCCATTAGTAGCTGAGCAATGGATAAACTCCTTAGAGAAAATATTCCACGCCTTGGGGAGTAGTGAAAGGGAAAAGGTTATCATGGCAGTTTACCGCCTCATTGGAGATGTTGATCAATGGTGGTCATTGATTCAAAACACAAAGGAAGATGATGACGTATCGAATATGGAATGGAGGGAGTTCAAAGAGATTTTCTTAGAAAAATACTTTCCTCATGACCATCGAGCAAATATGGAAAGGCAATTTCTGAGTCTGAGGAAGAAGGATGATGAGAATGTAGCAAAGTATGAGGCTAACTTTACAAGGTTAGCAAGGCATGCAGCAGATTATATACGTAACCCAAGAAGTAAGATTGTTATTTTCTTTGATGGGTTAAAACCATTTCTCCATCGAGCTTTAGTATCACAAACCTTCTCATCATACGAAGATATTGTCTCATGTGCTATCAAGACAGAAAAGGAATTCTCTAAGTCTTATGACAACAAAGTAAAGCAAGAGAAGAAGAGAACGGTGGAAAAAGAAACGGATAAAGGGAAAAAGGGAAAGAAGTATTTTCCATTATTCGGTAATTGTGGGAAGAATCACCCTGGTACTTGCCTAAAAGGAATGGGAGTTTGTTATAAATGTGAAGAAAAAGGTCACCAGGTGTGTGATTGTAAGGGAAAGAAAGAGGCTATCAATGTTGAATGCTACAATTGTACAGAAATGGGGCATTATGCAAATGAATGTCCTAAGCGTCAGGGAAACTTACCTCAGAAAAGGCCAAGGGATCAAGGCAAATCTTATGCTGTGACTACAGTTGAAGCGGAATAATTAATGTATTGGTGCTTTTGGACTCAAGGATTATATTCTGGTTATAAGAATAATGTGATATATATAAGGATTGTACTGCAGTACTTGATGTTTTCATTAAGGTTTTTATATGATGAAGGTAATCATATTTTTGTATGTGACAATAAGAGAAACTTTACCTTGTTTGAGGAATCTGATGATACAATTGATTTTGGAATTTAGAGACCTTTTAGAGAAAGTTTGGACAGAGGTATTTTGGATAACTATAAAGGTTGGGATGGATTAAGTTGAACTTTGAATAGTATTGTTTAAGGTTAAAACATTTCTGAAGATTATTTTTGGAATATTATAATACTATATTTTTAGGAAAAGTACAACCTACAGGGTGGGGAATAACCCGTCTCATCGGACAAAGCTGCAGGAATCGAACCCACAACCATAGTGCGACAGGCCTTTATTACCTACCACTAGCCTACAGGAAGTCCCTTGTTATTACAAAATAGTTTTACTAATCTAAATGGTATGTGTTAATATTTGGAACCTTATACAATTAGGAGAAATAGAATATTTTTGAGTTCTATTACCTTTTAGAGTGAAAGATGGGTTTTTGGTAAAAATTTATTAAAGAATGAAAGTATACATGACAAGTAAGTATATTTCCTTACGTTCTTAGTAAATCTCCTAAATAAATTCCTCAACTTTATAAAAGGTAACTTAAAACAAAAACATTGTCGGTTAACTTTTCCAACTGGGGATTCAATGATCGTTTAACCAATCACAAATTTGTGATTTTCTTATTGTTAACTTTCTCCTAAACCAGTTTTCTACAACTCTCCATCAGACCTTGATGGTTTGTTTTTCTTCCATATCCATATTTTCATAGAATCCTAGTATGGACTATCTCGGGTGACCTTTGTACTTATCTTTCTTTCTTTTAAAGTTATATTTTTATTAACTTTATTTCGGATGTGGGTTTTCCACAAAGGTATTTTCTATTTTCAACCTTTTATTTTCAAAGAAAAATTTCAAATTGTGAGGATTCAATTTAATTTAAGGAGGGGAGAATGTAACACCCCGAGCTTCCATGATACGCTTCTCTTTCAATAATGCAATAGCTTGCATTGTACACAAGTTCGAGATTCTAACACACTGCGACTAATCAAAATAGCCATTATAAATAGTAATACCCACTTTTTGAAATTATATATATTTTATATTTCAAAATTTACTTCATTTTTTGATTCATAATATCAAAATTAGCCTATGTTGAATTTTTGGTATTTTTCTGAGAACTTCCAATTTTTTATGAATAGTGACAAATACTTAAAAACAACTTTTTTAATCAAAATAATTTATAGTGAAAACTTCTACTATTGAGTGGTTTTAAAGTATAATTAGAATATATTTTTACTATTTTATCCAATGGTGGTCATTATAATTAATTTAACATTGAAATTGGACATAAACAATTGTCAATCTTTTGATATATATTGTTTCTTAAAAACACGTTATTTGTTGTGACAGCGGGAATTAATTATGAAATTAATTAATGCAACTTATGTGTTTGGAATTTTGTAAAATAGACATCATTTTTGAATTTGGAATATCAATTATAGCTTAGGGTTAAATTTTGGCATCGTTCTGAAAAACTTCAATTTTTGATGAATAGTGAAACCACTAAGTGGTAGTTAAATAAATGATTTTTATTTTAAATGAAATATTACCACTTCTGTGATTTGATTTTCAAAAATCCGACATATATGGTTGTCATTAGGAAGTAAAATGTGGTTCAATGGGATTAAAATAATTTTTTGGTGAATAGTAACTTTTAAGTTTAATTAATCGCGATTAAAGGTAATTAGTGAAATTTAAGGTAAAAATGGTATTATAAAAATATGAAATGACCTTTACACTTGTCCTACCTCTATTGGATATGTCATGGCCGACCAATAAAATCCATGGGTCAACTTGGGGACCCCATGGAGCCACTTTGGTTGGAAAATGACATAAATAACTTTTATTTAATGTTAAAATAAAAAGGTCACAAACAAGAATTATTTTACTAAAACAATTTTTAAATGGGGTTATACAAGTCCTATTTTTGACTATAAATATTCATTATAAATCTAAAATATTTCCTACATCATGATATTTTTTTATAATTTTTAGATATTAAATAAATTAAAAGTTTTATGACACAATGATGATGCAGCGATTACCTCATTAATTAACGATTTAAATAAAATGAAAGGATAGTGTAAAATCTAAGGCTTACACTTGTCACAAACCTATTGGATGAGTATATTTAGAACCCTTATCACCTTAGCCTAGAATTATATAAGTGTGGGACCTTTAAAATCCTAAACTCATTATATAATAAAGTAACATTTCATTACTTTCCAAAAGTGCCCCTCCTCTCCACTTATAAAAGGCCCCCACCACTACCACCTTACTCACACTTTCAAAGCCTTTTGGCTCGGCCAAACTCTGCCCAAATACTCTCCCAACTTCCCTCCCTTACTCCTAGAAGCCTCACTTTGGGAAAAATTCTTCCCAAGGAAGCCTTTGGCTCAAATCAAAAGAGTTACCCGATTTTAAGGTAATGTCCTCTCTAATGTAGTTTTGTTTTATTTTGCTTATCCAACAACTTAAACTCTTTTTATTCCTTTATTTTGTAACAACACCAGTATCTAAAATATACTAGGATTTTTTTATGATAAGTATTTGGTTTACACTTACACACACCTTCGTCTAATGGTTAAAGAACATACTATTTCTGTGGGTGGCGAAATACTGCCTCACGAACCGATGATTGTTCAATATTCTTTTAACACCTCTAATGGTGGCCATTTTGATGACACTATTTTCATATATGATATATATATTATGTTTATGTTTTCCTTATTCTTCTGTATTTCTCATTTATGGCATACTTTATGATTTCCATTATGGGTCAAACGCGATAATTTCATTTTAGGAAGTGCGGACTACCGCCCCCTCAAAGTGATTTGAATCGTTAATGCCATATGTGGGATGTATAAAGGATGGAGTAAATGATATTATATAATATATTATACTGGAATTATAATATACCTTTATATCATTATTATTTAACTAAATACGAAATAGAAATGAAAGTAGCGTTCATGCGTACGTACGACTTACCGTCTCCATGAACGGTGCATTTCATTTCTTACCTCTAAACGTTGTGGAATATTATAAATGCATGTATATACTGGATATATATGAGATATATGATATATATATCATGAATATAATTCTGGATATAATGGATATTTCACCACATGAACAACTTGTAATTATAAGAAGTTTATTTTTGACTCAAGTACCAAAGATCGACAAAACGACCGTTATTAACTTAAATAATTTCATAATGTTCATAACATGGTAATAAGTGATATAAAAAGAATAAAAAACTTGAAAAAGGTTCTTAAGAAATTATAAATTAACTCTAGTTTATTATTCAGGAGATTAAAGAACGGTCGAGTCAAGACACGACGCAAGGTAAGGGAACTTCTTAACCCAATTTCCATTCTTTGGGTTAATCTCCTACTTTCAAATTATGTCATGATATTATTATGTAATATCTTGTATTTGTACTTCCTTTATGTGTAATTATAGTGAATACACATAATAGATCTATTTTATTTAAAAAAAATGATCTTTGTATGGGACTTCGTCTCAATCTCCTTTCATTGAGGCATATTTTGTTTTATACACAACCTTCTTTTATACGGTGTATAAACCCCTTTGACTTTTACGTTTATTCAAAAGGAATCTTTTTATACGAAGCATTTACTAAACGACAAAAGGGAATTTTTTTGTCGTACGTATGCGGAGACAACGACTTCTCCGCCGCCGTGACCATTATTTGAGTTTCGGCTTCCTCTACAAGCCATACCTTTTTTTTTAAAAGAAAAATAAATACCATGTTTTACTTTTATTTTATTATGGTATTGAAAATGGTTTTGAAAGTGTTTTTATTATATCAATGTGTTGTATTTATATCTTGTGATTGAAATGTGGAAATGTTATGTTTCCTTTATGCATGTTTTATGTGATACGATTATGTTATCGTTTATGATATGTTTAAACCTGTTCATATGAGGAATTCATTGGACTTAATAAGTGACGGGTGGAGCCCGCTATAGCTCCTCGATGCATCGGCAGGTCTCATGAGACAAACTAGTGTCTTGGCACGAGGCCTTGACAAAATCTTATTTGAGGTCTTGGCACGAGGCCTTGACTACGTGGTTATGATAGTCTGGCATTATGCATTCCATCATTATGAAAGTGTTTATTGATATTTCATGTGATTATTCGACTAGTAGAATATCCATGTGAGTAAGTAAATGGCATTATTTAATTTTATTTTTGCCATATAATGCTGAAGTTCAATTTTAAAAAGGCTTTTGTTTTAGTTATACATTACCTTAAATGTTAATGTTTATTTATGAAAGCTTCTGCAATATTGTTATCCTTACTGAGCATCTGAGATCACCCGTTTCAATGTTTTAATATTTTCCAGGATGTGAAAAAGTATTTTATGAATGACCTGAAGGGATAGTCAGAAGAGGATATGACTGTGGACTATGAAGACTTTGTTATTAGTTTTTCACTTTATAATGTAATGTAACATTTATGAATGTATCTAGTGTTTCCAAGGATACTAAAATAATCGGTCTTTCGAGACTTGATCTTTTGTGATCATGCCAATGTTACGAAGTAATGCACAGACTCTAGGTAGTTGGGGTCGGGGCATTACAACAAAACACTAAAAAACTTAAAAAACCTAAAAACCTAAAAACCATACAAACCCTAAAAAACTATAAAACCCAATAAACCACTAGAAAACCATTAAAGATATGAAATAACATAAACCCTTTGAAAAGCATAAAACCACAAAAAACCCTAAATATGAAAAATAATGAAAAAACCCCCTAAAAATTCATAAACCCCATAAAACCTATAAAATACATAAAAATCCTAAAACCCTAAAAACAATTAAAACCTCAAAAATCTAAAAAACACTAAATGATCTAAAACCCATTAAAACCATAAATAATTCTACAAACCGTAAAAAACACTTATCGGTTTAAAAAACCCTAAAAACCATAAAACATGAAAAAATTATAACAACTCCTAAAAACCTCTAAGAACCTAAAATCCCCTAAAACACATGAAACCCCGTAATGTCCCTTAAAGGATCAAAAAACACGAAAAATCCAAAAAAAACCCTAAAACCCCCTAAAAACATAAAAAATACACTAAAACCCCCTAAAAACATTAAAATCCATTAAAACCACTAAAAAATAAAACCCCTAAAAACCTTAAAAGACATAAAGAACCTAAAAATAATTAAAAGCCCATTCTCAACGTAAAACCCCAAAACCACCAAAAAACCCATAAAAGACCCAAAACCACATAAAAGACCCTAAAACCCTTATAAACACTAAAACCCCTTTAAAACCCCAAATTACCCTTAGAATCACTGATAACCTTAATGATCCTAAAACCCAGAAAACCCTAAATGACACAAAAACCTTAAAATTCCTTAAAAGAACAAAAAATATCCTGAAATCCCATGAAAGAATATAAAACCCCATAAAACCCATAAAAGACTCTAAAAACCCAAAAAACCATAAAAGAAACTGGAGACCCTAAAGTCCCCTAAAACCCTAAAAACCCTAAAGGACTCTAATACCCCTATAAATTCTAAATGACCTTAAAATAAAAAAACACTAAATGACTATAAAATCCCTAGAGAGTCCTGATAACCATGAAAAACTACTAATAACAGTAAAAATCCATAAAAACCCAAAATTCCCATCAAAACCAGTAAAAAATCTTAAAGACCCAAACCCCTAAAAATATAAAAATAATTCTAAAACCTCATTTTAAGCCATAAAAATACACTAAAAGTCCCTTTAAGAGAACAAAATATCCAAAAGACCCTAAAACATAAAAAATATTCAAATCCCCTAACATCTATAAAATATCCAAAAGCACGAAAAACAATTAAAAGACCGTAAAACCATAAAATAACCTAATAAGACCCTAAAAATCCAAAAAACGACTAAACCCCTAAAAACTGTAAAACATTGGAAACCCCTAAGAACCCTAAAAACCCAATAACCCCATAAAACCAAAAAACCTACCAAAAATCCTAAAAATTCTTGAAAACAATAAATGCTATTGAAAACCCTAAAACTCATGAACAAATATAAAATCCCTAAAACCCCTAAAACAATAAAAACTCATTAAAACCACTAAAAACAAGAAAAATTAATTAAAAATATAAAACCCCCAAAATCCCAAAAAGACCCTAAAAATCATTAAAACCTTAAAAAATACTAAAACCAAAAAATAATTAAATAACATCAATCCATAAAAAACATTAACCCCTAAAAGAACTTTAAAACCCAAAAAACCCAAAAAACCCTAAAATGCATGAAAACACTAAAACCCCTAGAAACCAAAAAAACAAAAAACAAAATAGAAAATCCCTAATGTCCCAAAACCCCTAAAAACTATAAACCCCGTGAAATTATAAATACACTAAAACAACCTATAAAAATTGAAAACCCCTAAAACACTACAAAACCCTTAAAACAATAATAATCTCAAAAATCACTAAAAACAATGAAAAAACCTAAAACCCATACAAATAATTTTAAACCCTTGATAAGATAATAAAATCAGTAAATACCCAAAAAAACATAAAAATCCTAAATAACTTTAGAGAATCCTAAAACCCCTAAACCCCTATGAAAACTCTAAAACCACTAAACTGACCATAAAAACCATGAGTACCAAGAAAACCCTAAAAAACTCTGGAACCCCTTAAAAACCATAAAATAAAGCTAAAGAACACTAAACCCCCTAAAATCCTAACAAAACACCATTAAAATCACTATAACCATAAAAACCCTAAAACCCTTAAAAACCCCAAAACACCTAAAAACATTAAAAATCCATAAAACAGCTAAAATATCTAAAAAATGAATACCCTAAAAACCCACCCCCCCCCCAATAGACCCTAAATGTACTAAATACCCCATAAAACCCTTCAAAACCTATAAAACCCCTAAAAACTCTTACAAGCACAAGAAAACACTAAAAAACTTTTAGAACCCCTAAAAACCTAAAAAATGCTAAAATTATCCCAAAAACAATAACACCCATTAAAACAAAAAAAAACCGAAAGCCTCTAAATACCTTAAACAAACATATAAAAACCATGAAACCCATAATAATCCATAAACAACCTAAAAACCAAAAATCACTAAAATCTATAAAAAATACAATAAACCCTACAACCACTAAAACCGTAAAACCCCTAAGACCCACAAAACCCATAAAAACCCTAAAACCACAGAAAAACCTAAATACCCTTAAAAATAATTGAAATAAAAAATATATTATCCCCTCAAAACCCTAAATACCCTAAAACCCCTAAAATTCCCTAAAACCACTAAAACCCACAAAAGACCCTATGAAACCCAATAAGAACACTAAAACCCCTTAAAAACCTAATAACAAATGTCCATTATCCCATAAAATCCTAAAAACCCCTAAATACACTAAAAAAATAAACACACTTAAAACCCTAAAAACCATAAACTACTCTAAAACCATTAAACAATCCTAACAACACATTAAAACCATAAAAACCTAAAAACCCTAATACCTCATAAAATAATAACACCCCCAGCACCCTTCAAGCCACTAAAAACACTGAATCTGTAAAACCCCTAAAAAATGAAATCCTGGAAAACCCTTAAAATCCCCTTAAAACCCAAAAACTCATAAAATATCCCTAAGAACATAATAAACACTAAATACCCTAAAATCCCTAAAACCCCTATAATCCTAAAAATACTTAAAATCCCATGAAAAACATTTAAAATCATTAATAAGCCTAAAAACCTTTAAAATATTAAGAATCCATTAAAAACCTAAAACCAATAGAAATAAGAAAACCCCTAAAATCCTAAACTGCCCTAAAAACGCTAAAACCACTTAATAATACAAAAATACCCAAAAAACACTAAAACCCTTAAACTCTAAAAACTCTTACACCCCTAAATGAGATTACCCAAATAGGATTCACGTATCACTTATAGTGGAAGAGGGTTAATCAGTGATAAATTTTTTCTTTTAAGTTTACTTGCATTAGAAACAACCTTTACCTTCTTTTAATGATTTATTCCTCTACTGAAAACAAATAAAACACACAACCATAGGAACAAAAACATTAACAAGGTTCACTACTCAAAAAGAGTAGATAGTCCTTTGTATAGTTGAAAAATAATCAAATACCACACAATAGACTAGAAAAAAATCCTTTTTGTGGAATACAATGTGTAGGATATTACATTACACTTGTGTATCACTATGTTCAATATATTTTTGAATTTTCTTCAAGTATCAAAAAATAATGTAATAAAATTTTTGTAACAAACATGTTACAGGGCTTCTTGATCAACCTTCTTTAATATGAAATTTTAAACAATAAATCACATTCTTACCTAGAATCTAGTAATAACTTCATGGACTCTATAATGATACCCATTCCAATTTCAAAGTTCAATTACCTAGTAAAATTTCACAATACATAAATAATACACTATTTTAACACTGCTGAAAAAATCTTGAACATCGTCTTCCTTATCCTGAATATCCCAGTCCATTTTCTCAAACTAAATCTTGAAACTCTGATTACGTTATTATCTTCTCTTTTTTCTTTATTCTGTCCAGTAATATTTTTCAAGAAAATACAATTTTAAAACATCTTATTATAATGATTTCATAGATTCTAACTCCTCTTTTGTGAGATATTAAGGTCATTTAATACATGAATTACTCTCCTCATATTTATAGTCTCTTAAGAATGGTTTAAGATGGATCTGGAAATGGTTTTCCCACTTTACTAAAACTATTTAATCATCAATAGTAATTCAATATAGAATATTTCAATGAATCGTTCAATTCACCTTGAAATCCATATCATTAATATACTTCATTATCCTTCCTTGAATTTCATATCATCTCTTTACTTTAGCTCCCTTCATTATTTATAACAAATCATCAATCTATTTCTTATTTTTCATTTTGATTTTCCCATTATGATTCTCCACTAGGATGGTTATCCATATTTCTTGACCCACTTGTAAATCTGGTACTGAATACTACTTATCAAATTTTAGTCTAATTCTAATTCATAATTTTGATTTCCTAATACAATTTCTTCATTATTATAAAGGCATTTCGTCACTCTGATTTTCTTGAACCACATGAAAACAAATTATAACTAAATACATCTCATAAAATTTCTCTACACTAATTGAAAAACTAATTTTCCCATTACAATTTCTTAATTAAGATGAAGTCATAAGTTTATTCAATTCATTTCTCTATACCAATTGTTACAAATGTAAAACTTATTTCCTCCCATTAGGAAGCTTCATACAAACTGATAAAAATAATAGGAAAACAAATTCATGGAACTTCAAGCAGGATTCATGTCCCCCTTTGAAAAAATTTTCCAAAAGTATTTTAAAATACTATAGAATCCCAATAATCCTAATTATATTGAGAACGCATAAAGGAATTACATATCCTTAATGAACATCAGCAAGGCACCCAAGTCTGGGAATAAATGTGATAGACTTCATTAACTAATGCGGTATGATTTTAGTGATGAAGATTAAATAGCCCAACTAAACATACCATAACAAAATACCACTACATGATACATTGGAACAGTCTAAAACTACTCAATGTAAAAAATAGATATAAAAAACAAACAACAAAAGAGTACCAGAGCAGAAGACAACTAACATAAAAGTACACAACGGATGAAAACTAAAAAAACTCAATGAAAATCCATATAGATCCAAAGCTCCAACATGATTTATGATCTAACTCTCAATAAAATCCCATGTATCATGATAAACCACTAAAGAAGTGTGATAATTTACCTTTATTTGTGTCCTAATAAATGATATTTACAAAAACACCAAAGTTATAGAGCATGGGTGAGTAACAAAACTCGGTAGAATTTCCCCAAATGACTTACATATTCATTCTACTAGGACATAACACATTAGAAAATTTATATAAAACAAGTGAAAATAGTTTATATCATGGATAATCTTTTTAACACCAAATAAATTCTCTATGCTAAATTAGTTTTCACAAAAACAATACGAAGTTCCATGGAAAGTAACCAAACTATTCATTCCAACAATTTCATGAATTTAATTGGAATTACCCATTCCATATCACATATTCTCACACACCCATACACACAACCACACAATCTTGGTGTTACCATTGATTGTGGAAGATCAACGACCATATATTATCCCATTTAATGGTTGTACTTTCACAACCATTATACATACAATTACATCCATGCTTATCCATTTAATCCCAAAACATGACAATAAATTCCATTCCAAACAAATCAAATCATTTCAATAAAACTGCACTCTTATTGAGAACCCAAACAATAAACAATTTCAATGAAACAAACCTTTTATTGAAAATAATTTTCCAATAACCATTTCAATAAATCCAACATATTTATTGAAAACACATTTCATTCAAACTGCTCAAATAAAATCAACAATCTTATTGAAAATGTCTTTTCCATGCATCAAAACCAAATCACCATTTTAAAATTATCATTTCAAAATCCGGTTACCATTTTCACTTTCCACCAAAACAATCTATTTTCACGATTCCATCAAACATCAAAGAAGGGGGTTTCTACCAATAACTATAAAAACATTCACAGTCAATTTCACACAAAACAATGAATTTGAAATTAATCCATCTATTTATATCATGAAGTGTCAATTATGAATTTACCTACCTCAGGAATTATGCAAAATACGAAGAACGGTACAAAGACATCATGGAAAATAGGTTGGATATCAAAAAGCCCACATTAGATATTTTCCCCTATCATCAAAAAAGAAAATTCCAACCATGATTAGAATCAAAAACATTATATCTATCTTCAATAGGATAGATCTATGGAATAGAGAGTGGGAAGATAGTTTATCTAAGAAAAATCCCCAATAACTATCATAAACGATGACTTACCATGGCAATCAAGCATCAAGGCACTACAAAATTCCTCCAGATCACTTCCAATTCAATGGGGAAGGGTTAGAAAAACATTTTGTGGGAGAAAAAATGAGTAATAATCATTTAGGAGAAAAAACAATGGGTTAAAACTTAATCATGTCCTAGATCGACTGTTTTATGATCTAGTTTGTTAATCGTGCATTGTTAGCCACACTATTAGCAAGAATATGTGCTCACTGTGCACAAACCAATGCCTCAATTGGTACCTCACATGGTTTTTCATCATAGTTATTCAAACCATCCTCTAACCTTGAATAATCCCACTATCACACTTTTCATGGTTTCTCCTAGGTAGCTGCACGGTTTGGAAAAACTATGTGCCTACCTGTGCACCTTCCCCTTAGCCTATGTCTCACTATGAATAGTTTCCTGTATGATTTTCATGGTTTATCAAAAATGTGCACCAACCACACACCTTTATAAAATCCCCAAAACATTCAAAAAGGTATCCAAACCATCTCAAACTTCACCCGTACACTTTATATACTTAAAATACATAATTGAAATGTTACTTACTTGAAACTGGGGGTTCAACAATGTCCAAAACATTGTCTTTTCCATACACCAAAAGTAAAAACCCACTGATGTTCTGAAAGTGTTCTAGCCATTTCTTTGTCATTTCCTTTCCCCTTCCCTTGTTTCATCATGAAATTGACCATGTTTCTAGAAAACCCAAACTAGACCGATTGTTTTTCCATGCAATACTTTCTATTTCTTTTCCATAATCTGCACTGGCACGTGCAGTAAAAAACCATCCGACTCAAGGTCAATGTAGTCCCATTGAATCACATGGTCGGATCATGTTGTATCTTTTTCAACTGATATATATGAGTCACATTTTTCACTCTACTTAACCTTGGTGGAAAATCCAACCGATATGCCAACTCACCAACCTATTTAGGAATCTAAAATGGGTGTCTGTATCAGGGCGATGACTTTTATTGATCCCTAAAATGAAGATGTCAAAGCCTTGGAGATATCCTCAAGAACACATGATAATTCGCCTAGGATTACAAAAAACAACAATGATGATCCAAATAGAATTTCTAATGACATTGATCCATCTCCATCTATTTCTCTATCAACTTAATCTTATTTTATATTTCATGGACAAGGCTTGACCCAACTAGATAAGTCTCACCCATTTCCACCCAAAAATGTAGATAATGATAAGGACACTGATATAATTATTCAAAAGGATACATATGTATCTATTCCTGATAGATTTTATTAATATGAGACCTCCAATAATAGTATGTGGTCTTCCCATGAGCCACCAAAATCCATTACACATTCCTGTAACATCTCTTCCAGTGTTTTTATTGTCCGTTTGGATTTCCTATCCATATGGGATGATACATCGTACCCATAGTCAATTGAGTCCCAAGGGATTTCTATATGGATTTTCAGAAATGATATGTAATCCTAAGACCTCTATCAGACACTATAGAAAATTGTACACCATGCCTCTTTAAGACTACTCGGATATAGATTTTAGACAAGTCCTCCACAATATGAAATTCATAGATAGGGATGAAATGGGACAACTTTTTGAGATGATCCACTATCACCCATATAGAATAATGTTTCTGAACCATCCGTAGGAGACCTATTATAAAATGCATAGAAATATTCTCCCATTTGAAAATAGGAATTGTTAAATACTTCCACATGCCTAATGTTTGCTAATGTTTTGATTTAACGTGATAACAAGTTAAAAATCTTGAAGCAAACTCAACCACCTTCCATTTCATATTGACCCACAAAAATTTGGTTTCCAATTATTTATAAATATTTTGTATCCTTGGATGAACAATGAATTTTGATTGTTGGTAAGCATGAAGAAGTTGTTCATGACAAGATAGAGGCACAACAATATGATTTTGAAACCACAATACTGAAATCTCATCCAACTTACATCTGTCAATGGTCTCCCCACCATTGAGATTTATCCACATAGAAACACATTCAGATTCAAAAGTTTTTTCCTCTTTAACTGACTCATGAAAATTATGAATGAATGAAATTTTAAAGAACACTACAACTTCACCACTGTATTCACTTTCCACATGCATGTCGTCTAGAACTAACATAAAATCTGATTCATATGAATCTTCTTTTACCAATTGAACATACGACTTTATGCTTAATGCATTTACACCATATTTCATTTACTCAGTGTATACATCAGGTGAATGTCAAAAATTTGGAGATACTCTATCTGTAATCTCAATATGAGGTTCAAATAATTTTTTTAGAAAATATGTTTTATTTTATTATATTTCGTAAATAATGTAAATTTCTCACCTAAGAGGTAATGATTCCATTTCTTCAGAGCATAAACAATGGAAAATAAATATAAATTTTCTTTTTAGTATTTTAACCCATCAAAACATAACATTCTTGATCCATAGGAAACTAAATAGTCTCTTGGAATGATAACACATCCCAAATCAAATCCCGAAGCATCCCAATACACTGTGTACCATTATACTGATTCTAGAAAGATCATGATTGGTGTTGATGTAAGGAGAAATTTAAGTTCTTGAAAAGACTTTTTACATTCATCATCACAATGGAATGAGACATTATTCCTTGTAAAAGTTGACATATATTAATCTAGTCAAGAAAAATCATGAAAAAAAACATTGGTAATAACCAGCTAGACAAAGGAAATTGTGTATCTTGAAGACATTCATTGGTGGTTTCCAAGAGATAAAAACTTTTGTCTTTTTTGTATCCACAAGAACACCCTTTTTAGAGATTAATTATCCAATGAAATGTACCTCTTGTATCCAAAAGGAAAACATTGATAATTTGGAATACAAACGATTATCCCTCAATATCTCGAACACTATTTCCATGTTTTGTTCTTTCTCA
Organism: Viscum album; assembly: GCA_963277665.1. NCBI lineage: Eukaryota > Viridiplantae > Streptophyta > Magnoliopsida > Santalales > Viscaceae > Viscum > Viscum album. The sequence continues at coordinate 1,595,125,925 of OY728120.1, forward strand.
ATCCTTGTCCTTGAATACACTAGTATGTTTTACACAAACACCACCACAAAAGAATCCAAATAACTATAGAATATCAAATTCATCAATTTCATTAAGACTGCTGGTGAATTTCTAAGTCCTAAAGACATTACCAAATATTCATAATATTTAAATCTACTCCTGAAATCTATTTTTGAAATATCCTCCTAAACATTCAATTGGTGATACCCTTATCACAAGTCAATTTTGGAGAACCATTGATCTCCCCACAATTGATCTAACATATCATAAATTCATGGAAGTGGATACTGATTCATTATCATAAAATGATTAAGATTAATATAATCTTCACATTACTGAATTGTTCTAACTTCATTTTTGAAAAACAATATGGGTGTTTCCCATGGTGATGTGATAGGCCGAATGAACTCTTTAGTTTCCAGATCTTATGACTACACATTTAGATCCCATAATTTCATATGTTACATTAGGTAACATATAAGTGAGATAAGAATAGTCCTTGTAAGGATAACAACTGTAATCTCCACTTCTCTCATGGGTGGAAACCATGAGAAATTTTCGTGAAAGACATCTTCAAAGTGATCAATAACTGCTAGAAAACTTCTATTCCCAATCTCTTCCATCAATGAAAGAGTCAACTCTACCAAATGTTATGATATCGTTCTAACTACTAGTTCCAAAAAACCTGTTTCACCATCATTTTAATTACAGTCTCCTCTAAAGAGATTCATTATGCCATCATTAGTCATAGAACTAACCTTTTGGGTATTGCAGTTGATGTTATCCTTGAATGTGGTCAACCAATACATACTCATGATTATGTGATATACATCTATCTATAACATGGATAAATCACATATTATCTCAGACCCATCAAATGTTATAGAATATTCTCTACTCATAAACTCTCAAAATTATCGATGACCACGTAGAGTTTTTAGTTTCAACACCAAAGGAATCATCTCAACATTTAAAATAAGTAAATAAAAATCAAAAGAATCAATAAAGTAATGTGATGCACCCATATCAATAAAATATTTCATAAGGGTAGTATTCAATATAATTTTACCTATCACCATAGATGGTCTAGACTGATCATAAAAAATAACCTACTCAACTACATATAATTTCTTGCTTTTGGAAAATTTTTCTTTATTTCCTTGTTGAGATTACCCCTGCTAAAGAGACATGGAATTCAATGAATCACCATTTATATCTCTATCATTATAATGATAATTTTTCTACTTCCCTTGTCCCATCGAAAAATATTAGAGCCATGAAAAACTGAGAAATGTCCTGAGCACCCAACCTTAGATAACATTGACAATAGTGCTGGAGATGCCCCCATCTATTTGCAGTTGTGGAATGATCTAGTTGTTTTCCTATACACTCTCTTAATGTTACTAAGATAACCGCACTGGAAACATCCTTTATTCCTCTTGGGTCATGGAAGAAGATTCACCAATCCAGACATCTGATTCTAAGTGAGGTTCCCACCATAGAAATAGGTGTCCCTCTTATTCATGTTCCCAGCATTAGAGTTCCCACTAGTATCAACATACTACCTCCAATAACTTCTCTTTATATTTCTATTTCATCCATCATTTTTCTTTTGACCATATCTGTGTAATCTATAATATAGAGTATAGAAATCTATGAGAAAATCTCTTTCCTCATATGTGAATCAAATATGTGTGCCTTAAAGGACATACTAGAATCAATTTTGGGTGAGAAATGAAATAAATTCATGAATTTATCCACATAATCTATCCCTGTGAGGCTCTCCTATTTCAAGCTATAAAATATTATCATTCATACAATCTATATCGTATGAGGATAGAATTGTTTTTTGAACAATTCTTCAAAATCCTCCAATGTTAGGACTTGGTCAAATTTACCATGAACCACTAAATATGACCATTGGAATGCTAAATCCTCCATCATATATGCCTCCATATTGACTTTAAACTCTGTTAGTGTGATAAGGAAATTGGTGATTCAATTCATTATATTTTTCCACACCTCTACCATTTCAAATTTCGAATCACCATGAAGGTTGGGAAGATTCTACTTATAGAACTAGATTAAATGATCCAATTTCCTTGTTTCATCCCTCCTATACCCTATATAAACATCTTAAAAAAGTATGAAATATTCTATAAACTAGTTTTGGGTTCACCAGTATTCAGGTGGATCGACTTTTTCAACAGCTTCCTCCGATTGGTTTCTATGACACCTATGAGGTGTCATTTTCAACAATGACAACAAACACCATAAGCCTCACTCTCTATGAACTGAAGGCTTAACAATTGAAAATTATATAACATCACACATATCAAAAAAATTATTTCAAAAATGAATCAATTTTAAACAATTTTTAAAAATTCCACCATGCTTTTGAAAATCAAAATTTTTTTAGAATAACTTTTTCATTCCCTATTGAAATCACACATTTGAAAATAAATTTAACAATTTTCCAAAATCAACACTTTTACCCCACATCATTAATCATTACTCCAAATTAAAGATTCACTCCTAGGGGGAATTTATATCTATAATTCGTGGCATGCTCATCTCACTTATTGAATAATGATAATGAGATTACCAATCCAATAATTGTCTCAAAAATACACAAGTATCCAACTCCTAAGTAACATGATGATTAACATAAAAAGGATAACTATATATTTTTATGATCTAATTTTCATGCCTCTAAAATATTACTCCTTTCTACCTTCCCAGCATAAGGAATAAACCAGAATGAATTTCATCTCCAAGACAGATAGAACAGATGACCACTTATTGGTCAAGGTCCGAACAAGATGATACCACTTATAAAATCCAACCCCACCTCATTGGCTGGATAAGAAAGAAAGACATTACATGGACCTGAATAATTTTCAGAATAACCATTTAATTACTTTTGAAAATATCCCATTTCAACATAACTTTATCAATTTTCAAAAAACAATACCTTTATTACACATCATAAATCATTAATCAAAATGAAATATGAACTCCATGTGGGAAGTCATTTCTTAAATTCATTTCATGATCATCTCATTAGATAAAACCATGATAATGATATTATAAATCCTATAAGTGTCTCTATAATGCCTATGTACCCAAATCCCTGGTAACATGAAGATCAACGTTGAAAGGTTAGCTAAGACTTTTTTTTCTCTAAATTTCATGTCCCGAAAATCCTACTCCTTTATACAATCCCAGCATAAGGAAACAAATAGAATGAATTTCAACACAAATATAGAAAAAATTGATGACCACTTGTTAGTTATAGATCAACCTAGTTGATACCACATATAACATTCGACCCTCCTTGTTAGCACACTCGTTTCAGGTATATAACCCTGAATTTTTATATTCTAAGTATATAAAGTTTTCGGGTGATGTATGGGTGGATTTGGAAGACATTAGGAATGTTTTTTGGGATTTTCTACCAGTACATGGTTGGTGCACAGTTTGGAGAAACCTTTCAAAATGAGATAGATGCTAAGGAGAAGGTGCATGGGTAGGCACATGATTTTTCAAAAATATAAGGCTACTTAAGAGAAATTTTTGAAAGTAGGATAATTGGATTTTTCACAGTTTTTTCATAGTTTGTCTTACTATTCAGACCAATAATGAGTGGACCCTCTTGTGGAAGAGTTTGTCACATGGTTAGCACATGGTTTTCCTAACTAGGTGGCTAAGCATGCATGGTTACAAAAACATGATCCTAAAAAAATGTATCTAGGTCGTGATTATGTTTTACCCCTCTTTCTTGCTCCAAACCATCCCTAATTCAATATTTATCCCTCCCAAAGGCTATGGAACCCTTCCCCGTCGAATTAGAAGCGATCCATATGAGTTTTAGTGTGAGTTGAAGCCCAATTACCATGGTAAGTCATCATTTATGGTTTTTTTCATGTTTTTTCTTAGATATACATTCCTACCAATCTCAATTTCATAGATCTAGTCCATTAGGAATAGATCTAATTTTTTTAATGCTAATAATGTATATATTTGGAATTTATAATGATATAGGAAGATATATAAGGTTGTTTTTTGGATAGTCAACCTTGTTTCATTTGGGTTTTAGTGTCCTTCTTCATTTTCTCCATAATTCCCAAGGTAGGTGGCTTCACTCATGAATCCTATTTCTAAAACAAGAAGGGTAAATTTAAAATTGAGGTTTTTGTTTGAACATTATGGTTAAAGAATTGTGAAATGATTGGTTGAAACCCCCTTGTTTTATGTTTTTTGGATTTTATCAAATTGTCTGTTTTGGTTGAAAGTGAAATTGGTTACTTGGTTTTCAAATTATGATTTTGAAATGGTGATTTGGTTTGGATGAATTAAAAAAGGATTTTCAAAAAAATGATGGTTTTATTTGAATGGTTTGATGGAAAAGTGATTTTAAAAAATGTTGGTTTTGCTGGAATGGTTTTTGGAAAAGAAATTCTATAAAAGGATGGTTTCATTAAAGTGTTTTTTTATAATTTTTAATAATATTATTGTTTTATATAAAATAGTGTATTGGTTTGGAAGATGTTGTACTCGAATGTGGTTGGATTTAATTGTTAATAATGGATGGAATGGGATGGATAATGGTCTTGAAAGTACCACATTTATATCAAACCATTCCAATAAAATAAATATTCATATTGAAAACCCTATTTCCATGCATCAAAACTAAATCCGCATTATTAAATAATTATTTTAAAATCAAGTTACCATTTTCAATTTCCATAAAAAAACCAATACGAAATATTCCATCAAACATCACAAAAGGTGGTTTGTAACAATCATTACACAAAAATTTTACAATCAATTAAACACAAAATAATCAATTTGAAATTAATACTTATAGATTTGTCAAGAGGAGTTATGAGTGAAACAAGTTACCTTAGCAATTTTGAAGAAATATATGAACAACACTAAAAATCCAATGAATCTGTGTGTATTCTCCAAAAACCCACCTTATATCTCTCCCCTTATAATTATAAAATCCATATATAAACATTTTTGTCATAAAAAACTTTAGATATATCTTTTTTTTCTACATATCAGAAACTGAGATAGAGAGGAAGGTAAATCTAAGATAAAACACCAAAAACAACCATAAAAGATGAATTTCTAAGGGAATTAGGCATAAAAATAGAAACAAACTCCACCAAATCACTTCTAATTCAATAGGATATGGTTCCAAATACTCTATGAGGGATAAATTTGGATTTAGGGTAAGTTTGGATATAATAATATGGGTAAAAACTCAATCTTGGCCTAGATTATCTTTTTTAAGAACTTGTTTTTTCTCGGGGGGCTCTATAAGGAATCCACCTCTACCTTTTAAATTAAACAATGCATGAATCATGATTCTATGATTCAGGGAGATTGTTACTAATGGGTGGAATAACTTCATTAAGGGAATTCAATATTTTATTATGGTCTCCAACATAAGAAAATAAATGTTTTTCTTAAGGAGTGGAGCAGGGAATCATTTTCTAGGATGGATGATGATATTAAGGGTGCTTAACTTTGGATTTCCTCCCTCCAATATTCCAACTAGTAGTTGTCAATGCCCTCTTAGAAGGAACTAAATCTTCATGTGATATTGGAAAATCTCCTGGCCCTCAACAAGAAGATGGCCAAGAATTAGTTCAATATCAGGTGGCTCAAGGATGGGGATCAAAATTCTAATTTATTTCATAGATTACATAATGAAAATATGGTTATGAAATGATTGAATTCTCTCCGCATTCATGAGTCCACCTTAACTACAGAGGAAGATATTTCCACCACTTTTGTGGATTATTTCAAGGGGTTATACACTGATGTTGGTGGCGAATGATCCCTTCCATTGATGGATTCCATTTTTTCTTGTGTGGATGAGCAGTAGAATAAAGCCCTAATGAATTCTACCTTAGAGGAGGAAGTTATATCTGCCTTGATTTCTCTGAACATGTAAAGTGTAGTGGGCCCTGATGGTTTTAGAATCAAGTTCTTCATGTTCTACTGGGATATCATGCATGTGGAAATAAATAATGCCATGAGGGAAGACATTCAATCTAGCTCTTTCCTGCATGGCACAAACTCAAACCTCATTACTCTGATCCCTAATAAACGAAATTCTATTGACATTGGGGACTTTCGTCCAATCACTATTGGGAATATTGTCCCCAAAATAATCAGAAAAATTATGGTCAAGAGGATGTGAAAATTTATGGGGGATTTTATTACCCTAAATCATTTTGGGTTTGTTATGGGAGGGAACATCCAGAACTTCTTATTCACAACCTCGAAGGGTATCAATGTTATGAGGAAGTTTTCGATGAACAATAATTTTTCTTTAAAGTTATACATCTTGAAGGATTTTGACACCATTAAGTGGAGTTTCATTTTCCATGTGCTCGGAAAATATGGTTTCTTATAAAGTTTCATCAAGATGGTTGTATCTATCTTGAATAGTGAAAGAGTTTCCATTCTTTTTAATGTCTCTCCTAAGGGCCTCTTCCCATGTTCCTATGGAGTCAGACAGGGTGATCCATTCTTTGGTATTCTCTTTAAGAATGCTGAAGACTACTTGAGAAGATGCCTCATTGATCTTATAAAGGATGGTCTTTTCACACCAATTAAGGAAGGGAGATACCATCAGGTTCCATCTCACCTTTTCTATGTATACGACATCCTTCTATTTGGATAGGATTACAAGAATACCATGTCCTCAATTAGAATGTTTTTCAGTCACTATGAATTTTTGGTAGGGAAATCAATAAGTTAGAGTAAGTCCTCTATTGTCTTTGGGGAGGGGGTCTCCACCTCTTGACAGTTGTGCATTGTTCGATCACTTGGGATGAAAAGGGGGTCACATCCATTTTCCTATTTGGAGTCCCTATTTTTGGGGAATATTTGAGACCTGTTATCTCAAGGGCATGGTGAATAGAATCACCCAACAACATTCCAAATGGAAAGGGAAGTTCTTATCGCAGGCTGGGAGAGTCTTCCTTATTAATTAGGTTATCACATTTATGTTCACATATTCTTTCTCCATTTAAAAATGCCCGGTTAACATCATTAAAGTCCTTTAGGTGAAGATTATAAAATTTTCTTGGATTATTTTCATAAGCGAATGAAAATTGGTCTCGATGGATTAGAATGATTTTAAAAATCCAATTGATTTGGGAGGGCATGGAATTGAGGTTCTCAAAAGATTTCATTATGCCCTCTTTTCCAAGTTTACCTGGGACTTGTTCACCACAAAATATGATGGAATGGGCTATCGTTGGGAGAGGTTTTCTCAGAAACTTTTTGATGGGTTTATAGGATATTTTACATCCTCAATTTGACCCGAAATTGGAGTTTCATATAAGGGAATTATTGATCACTCATAATGGATTGTCTCAAAGCATTCAGATATGAATTTTTGGTCCACCATATGGATCGATAGGCCTCTGCTGGATTTCATGGTGCCTCACACCGATTCAAAAAACATGTCAATCGCTAAGTTAATTCATCAATTGGGAGAGTTTGAAGTGCTCCATCTAGTGGTCATTCTCAAGAATATTCCAAGATACACCTTCTTTGATAATGGATCCTTAATTTGGAATGCAAATCTTGTTAGACAACTTAACGTGAAGGACTTTTACCGGTACAAATGTGCATGGGGGAGACCACCTCAAACCTGGATCTCAAACTTCAAGAGAGCCTTAATTCCTATGGCTAATCATCTGTTGCTTTGGATACTCTAGAAAAATCATATTTCGCTCCAAGATCAACTAAAAAAGGCTGCGCACAGCCTGGCCTCGGTCTGCTTTCTCTCCCTTTGTTTTGAGGAAATAGTCCAGCATACCTTTATTCAGTGTAGGTTCACTGCTGCATTTTGGGATTATTTTAAGAATATATTTGGGTTCCCATATTTCTTGAACATGCCACTTTTGGAGCTGCTCGACAACCTATTCAATTGGCCTTGTTTTTGGAAGTTCTCTCACTTTCTTCTCATTGCCACTGCTACCATCATTTCTTATATATGGACAACCTGGAATGCAGATGCTGTTAATAAGAAGCGCCTTTCCTTCCTTGGAGGGGTCATGACACTCCATACAAAAATTCATGTGGTGTCCCATATTTAGACAGTTTTGATGGAAAATGATGTTAATGATCTTATTCTTTTACAGTTGATGGGAGTTTTTGGATGGAGAAAAAACCTCAGGTTCTCAAGTTAATCTAATGGATCCCTCTGATCTCTTCATGGATTAAGGTTAATGTGGATGGTGTATCCTTGGGAGCATCGGGCCCCTTAGGATGTGACGAGATCTTTCGCACCAATCGTGGTTTTGTTAAAGGTTGTTTCAATCCCTTTATTGGAAATCAGTGTGCTCTTAAAGCTGAATTTTGGGCTATGATAAAGGCGATTAAATTTGTTGTTCAGTTTGGATGGAGACTTCTCTGGCTTGAATCAGATTCAATGATTGCGGTGGAGGCCCTCAAGAAAAAATCTAGGTTAATCCCTTGGTGGATTCTTCCACAATGGATGGAGTGCCTCACCATTTTTCAATGGCTGAACATCAATGTCACCCATGCTTATTGAGAGGCGAACTCAACAGCAGATGCTCTCCCCAAACAGGCCATCATGGAAAGGTGTTCTATGTGGTCTTTTGTCGCCCCTTTATCCTGCTCACATTTTCTGGAGTCTAATTTGAAGGGTCAGTTGCAGACCCGGTTTTGTAATCCCTCCTTGTAACGTTTTGTTGTTTCCCTCTCTTTTTCAGTAAATTTTTGGGGGCCCGATTAACCTGGTTCTGAACCTTCTTTTCCATAAAACCCCTAAAATACCCCAAAACCCCTAAAATCCTAATAAAACCTATAAACCAAAAGGGATCTTAAAACCACCTTAGTGTAAAAAAAAAAACCCTAAAAACATATTTTTCCATAAAATCCCTAAATAGCAAAATATTCTATTAAAACTTTAAAACCCTAAAAACACTAAAAACCCTAAAAACCCTTTAACACCCTAAATAAATCCAACAAACCCCAAAAAACAAAAAAATCCAAAAAAAATCTCCAAAAATCCACAAACAACCATAAAATCCTAAAAACAACTAAAACACCTAAATAAACCATAAAAACCATTAAAACACTAAAAAAACTAAAAACAAAAAAAATTCTAATATAAATACAAACCCTAAAACCATCTAAAAAATCCCTTAAAACTATAAAACGTGAAGAAACTCCATAAAACCCTATAAAACACTAACATAACCATATGTAAACCTATAAACCCCAAAAGTCTAAAAACCCTAAAACACCTAAAATGTAAAAGACCCTAAAACACACTAAAAATACCCTAAACCCCTAAAAACCATAGAAAACCATAAAGTAATTAAAAAACCTAAAAACCCACAAGACACTAAAAACCTCTAAAAAATATAAAACCCCTAAAAGATCCAAAGAACCCTAAAAGATCCAAAAGACCCTAAATTATCCTAAAACCCCTATAAGACCCAAAAAAACCCAGAAGACCATAAAAAGAAAAAAAGACTCAAAAAAACAAGCCTAAAACCCCTAAACATGCATAAAAACCCCCCAAAACCAAAAAATCCCTATAAACCCTAAAAAGTAATAAAACCAAAAAACTGAAAAAATACCTAAAAACCAAAAAATGCATAAACTGTAAACCCCCAAACCCCCTATGAACCCTAAAAAGTATAAAGATCTTTGAAAACCCAAAACAATCTATAAATCCCATAAAATCCCTAAATAATACAAAAATCCCCGCAAAACCCTTAAAAATACTAGAAAAGCATGAATTGAACCTAAAACCCAAAATACTCAAAAATCCCTAAAGATCCCTAAAAATATACTAAAATGATAAAAGGATAATAAAAATCCATTAAAACCATAAAAATCCTAAAAGAACCAATAAACCCTAAAAACCCATAAATTACCCTAAAAACCTAAAAGATCCAAAAATACAAAAAACCTTAAACCCCCAAAAACACTAAAAATTCAAAATCCCCACAAAAAATACAGAAATCCCTTAAACGCCCCAAAAATCCTAAAAACTTTTAAATGGCCCTAAGGCACCCTTAAATATGTATAAAAGACCCTTAAACCCCTAAATACCATAGGAACCCTAAAAACCACCAAAAAACTAATACCCCTAAAAACCATAAAACCCATAAACACGCTAAAACCCCCTAAATAACCTAAAACACATAAAAACACAAAAACCACTTTAAACTCCTGAAAACCCAAAAAAACTTATAAAACTATAAAAATACTAAAAAGATAAAAAAAATACAAAAACGCTCTATGAACCGCTAAAACACCCTGAAAACAATAAAAAAAACCCAACAACACTTAATCCCTAAAAACACCTAAAACCCCTAAATGTTTGAAAAAAACATTTAAAATCCCAAAAACCACATATATCGAAAAATCCTTAAAAATAAAAATGAACTCTAAAAACACTTAAAAACTATAAGAAAACCATAAAACCACTAAACCACTAAAAATACATAAAATACACCCTAAAACCTAAAACCCCTAAAATCCCTTAAAACCCCTAAGAACCCAAATATATCCCTAAAACCATAAAAACCCAAAATGACCCTAAGACCCAAAACTACCTATAATACAATAAAATACCCTAAAAGAACAAAAAATACCATAAACCCCTAAAAGTCTCTAAATACCATAAAAATCCTAAAAACCAAAAAAACTTTAAAAACATATAGAAGATCATAAAACCCCTAAAAAGTCCCAAAAACATTCTAAAGGACCCCAAAGAACCTAAAAATCGTAAAATATCCTAAAAACCCGAAAACCCTAAAGGACCCTAAAAACCCCTAAAGGAAGATAAAAATCCTAAAGGCCCCTGAATCACCTAAAAACCCCAAAATACCTTGAAACTCTACAACCCTAAATGGATAAAGAAAATATTAGAAAATATCAAAAGAACCACAAACCCCCTAAACCCCTAAAAGACCGAAAAAACCCTCAAACCCCTAAATGGTTCTAAAATACCCCAAAAATCAAAAAATATCCTAATAACCAAAAAAACCTTTAACACCCCCAAAAACCATAAAAGTCCCAAAAAACCAAAAAAAACATTATAAGACCTTATGGAGCAGTAAAACACTAGAGAAACCCCAAACACCCCTAAAACCCTAGTTTCTATAAAACACCATAAAACCATAATACACGTGAAAATCATAAATACAATAAATACCATAAATACCATAAACCCTAACAAAACCAAGGAATCACTTGAACCCCAAAAATTACAAAATTATCAAAAAAAAAACAAAAAAATAGATATCCCCTAAAGACCCTAAAAATCCTAAAAACCCCTATATTACATAAAAACCAGTAAAACCCCCAAAACCAAAAAAAACGTAAAAACCCTAGAATCCCAAAAAGATCCTAAAGACCCTAAAATGCTTAAAATCTTATAAACCATAAAAACACATAAAACTGTAAAACCCCAAATACACCTAAAAACAATTATAAATCCTAAAAATTCATTTAAAACCTTAAAAATCTAAAAACCAAAAAAAACCCCTAAGTCCCCATAAAACTCCCCAAAATCACTAAAAATCTATAAAACCCAGAAAAAACTCCAAAACCCTAAAAGCTCAGAAAACCTAAATAACCTGAAAAAACCCAAAAAAAACCCTTAAATCCCATAAGAACACAAAAATCCCTAAAACCCAAAACACCCCAAAACCATGAAAAGGCCTAAAAACCTTTAAAAATCCCTAAAATCCCTAAACACCATAGATGGCGGCTTGCTCTCCCGGTGGTCCTCTCCCGTTGTGGTGCTCCCCTCATGGAGCCTCGGCAGATCGGAATCTCCCCATGGTGGTCGCGGCTTCTATTGGTGGTTCTTGGTGGTGTTGGCCCTTGGCGGTGGCAGCTTTAGGTGACTTTCGACGGCACCGATCTTCAGAAGCGTTATGGTTTTTTGCGGATCGAGATGGTATCTGGTGTAGATCTTTGGCGATGTCTGGGATCTGGGTGGGTCTGGCTTTGGAGGGACTTGTCTAGGCAGTTGAGGACCGACCCAGACTCTTGTTCGGGCAAGTGACGAACCAGATCTGTTCGGCAAGAGTGATGGGGCCTCCACGACTGGGTCAACGGCTTCGACGTCTTCAGCGGTGGAGGGAGGTTCCACGACGGTGCGGGTTCTGGTCTCATCGACGATTATTGGTGGCGTAGAGCTATGGTCCATCTTCGGCGCATCGTTCCAGGCCAACGGTGGAGCCGTTCAGATCTGAACTTTCCATCGTGCGGTGCTTCGGTTCCAGGGAGGTGCGGGTCAGATCTGGGCGATATGGTAAGTTGCTTTGCAGATCTCGTTTCGGCTTCTTGGCGGTTGGGTTCTCCCAATGTCTTCGGCGGTCTGGTCTTCTCCAAACGGCGGCCTGGCCTCTCTGGATCCGTGATGCTGAACGGTGGGTGCGGTGTGATCTGCAATGCTCTGGAAGTGACATGCCTGCTTCCATGCTTGGATCTGGTTTTCCAGATCTGAGTCTGGGAGGGATTTGCTGGATCTCTTGGCTTTTGGACGGGTTCTGGTGGCTGCGAAAAGTGAAGGTGCAGGTTTGTGCTTTTAGTTACTTAGTTTCGCCTTTGGTTTATGCTGCTGATGAAGTTCTGGTCAACTTGAGCTATGTCCTGGCTATTATGGTGGATTGTGGTCTTTTGAGCTGTTGCTGGTTTGGTTATGAGTCGTTGCGAAAGCTGGATTTGAGGCAGGATGAGATGGAGGTTGTTGGCTGTGGTGCTGGTTTGGTTCTGAATAGCTATGGGTGTGAGACTTTTGTTCTGGTGAGTGTGCTGGATGTTGTCTTGTGTGTTGTTGGTTGCTGTTTTTCAGGAGGATTTGGTGTTGTTGGTTGCTGGGGCTGGTTGGTTTGGATGTGGTGCTGCTGTGTTGCTATGATGAATGGATGTGGTGCTGCTGATGGTTGCTGGGGCTGGTTGGTTTTGATGTGTTGTGGCTGCTGTATTGCTGTGATGATTGGATGGGGTGTTGTTGGATGCTGGAATGCGCTGGATGATGGATGTTGTGATGCTGGATGTGTGGACGCTGCTTGGCTGTGCTGTTTGGTATTGGTGCTGGATGCTGGTGTTGGCTGGAGAAGATTTGTGGACTCTGCTGTTGTGTTTTGTTTTGTGTATGTTTCTTTATTTTGTTTTCTTTTTTGATTTTCCTTTTTTTGGGTCTTTTGCTGTGAAGGGTTTTTGGGTGTGGGTCGTTTGACCCCTCCCCTCCCTTGTCTGCAGGTCTTTGTGTCTTTTCTTTTAATAAATTTTGGGGGGTGCCAGGAATAGCCTGGACCCGAGCCTTCCTTTGCCCTAAACACCATAAAACCCCCAAAAACCCTAAAAACCGAAAATTCCCTTGAAACTAATAAATAATCCTAAAATCCCCAAAAAACCCCAATATTCTCCAAAACTACAAAAAAACATGAAAGACCCCAAGGCCCCAAAAAACTCTAAACATTGAAACCCCTAAAACCCCATAAAATACCCCCAAGCCATATCAAATCACTAAACGACCCGGAAACCTCTTAAACACCTTTAAACCCCTAAAACTCTAAACCACTTAGAAAAAACACAAAAAACCCTAAAAGCCCTTAAATATCACTAAAAACCATTAAACACCCAAATCACCCTAAAAATCCTAAGAACTATATAATAACTATAAAAAATTCAAACCCCCAATAACCCTAAAAACCCTTAAATTGGAAAATAATCCCTAAAAAACCTAAAAACACTAAAAAAACTAAAACCCCTAAGAAAACCCTATAAACCCAAAAAAACATAAAACGCCCTAAAAACCGTAATGTCACCAAAAAATCTTAAACCCCATGCAAGTCCCTAAAATTTCTGAATCCCCTAAATCCAATGAAAGACCCACCCCATAATTTGATATGATTCACGAGGCTTTGGAGACGTCGGGTTCGTTGTGAAACATTATAGAGGTGGTTAAATCTGCGGCTTCGCTCACCTTCTCTGATTACGGTGCGCCCTCCCGTGGGCGATTGATCCAGAAGGGGTGGATGGCCCATGTTTCTGCAAATCATGAGGCAGTGGTGGGAAGAAGGAATAATTTTTGTTGTTTCTCCATTTTACCTATTGTGTTGACCTTGAAAGGAGATCGGTTGGGGGTGTTCGTTAATCTTATTAAACAGATCGCAGATATTTTGGGATTCTCCGAATGGAGGATGATCGCCATGGGGAGAGGGTAATATCCCATTTTCTTCCCACCAGGTGAATTGAAACAGATGGCATGGAGTTTTGGATCCATTAATCTAAAGCCCATCTTCCTCCAGATTCAGGATTGGGATTGAAACTTTTATCCCTTGAATGTGAAAAATACCACTACACAGGTTTGGATCTGGATCTGTAAGCTGAACTGGCTTTATGGGCACCCGAGGATCCTTTGGGAAATTTCATCCTCAGTGGGTTTCCCCATTTTCATTGTCAAGGATACATACAATCTAAGGTATGGTCACTATTCATGCATCCTAATTGAGATGTATTTGGCATCCACGTTGATTGAGGAGGTGGTTCTCAATACCACTGAAGATAGTTCCACGCTAGAAATTCAGTATGAATGGAGGCCAAAGATCTACTCCCATTGCAATCTCCTCGGTCATCTTGTTGCTAACTATAGAAGGATGAAGACATGCCCAATATATAGTCTCAAGGGCCATGATGTTGAATCCTACAAGAGGAATCGTGGTGTAGGGACTGAAAGGGTCAGGTACCTCCTGTACCCCAGGCCCCAATTGATTCAGTCTCTGGCCAGTCCTATGATAACAAAAAGTTTCCTCTTGGGGGGGGGGGGGGGCTCAAAATCCGGCTCCTAGTGATGTGGTGCCCCCTGCATAGGCCCCTTCTATTCCTACTGAGGTGGTTGTGGCGGATGTTTCATGCTATCAGGAGACACCCCCTCAGTTGCATGGATTTTTTGTCCCCGGATGCCTCCCCTCGGTCTCTTATCCCGGATGTGGAAACTGATGGGCCTATCTGGTCCCCTGATTCACCCTACCCTTCCCCAGTTGGGATAGCTCCTGCCAAATCTACTAGGTCTTTGGTTGCCCCAGTCAATGATGGTACTCTTAAACCTTCCCCTACAGGGACAACTACTTCCAATTCTGCTAGCTCATTGGCTGCTCTAGCCATGGGTGCAACACCTGACCCTTCTCCGGGGTTATCTGCGGTTAATCACATTATTTTTTTTAAGAAGGAGTTCACACCCGAGGAAACATTTCCTGCAAGTGATGACTATTTTACGAATGTGTCTTCTGGTAAGTCAGCTAGGAGGACCCCTTTAGGGGCTGTTACTAAAGGACAATGTCCCCTAAACATATTCACCCCTCTTAGTGGATGATTCTGGTCTTATGATGTTGAGAATCATCTTAATGAGGTTGTCGGTTAGATGGAAGGAACATCTAAGCATGTTGATGGTGATTAGCCCCCTGCAGTTGGTACTCAGCTGGTGGATGTATCTAGTTCGAAATACTGGAGTATGGAAGTCTCTGACACATCTGTTAAGAGGAATCCTCTAGGAAGCCCCAAGAAATAAGGGAAAAGGAAAGGGAAAGGGGAGCAATCCAATCTCTACTTCTGGCTCCAAGAACCTACGTTGCGAGTGGGGAAATGCTACCCTAAAACAATGTGGATCATGTTCTAGAATTTCCAAGCGCTTAGGAACTCTTCCACTACCTCGGCCCTACGACACTTTATAACCGTTCAGAGGCCGATGTTTCTTGGAATTATTAAACATAGGATTTCCGTTCATAATTGGAAGGGCTTTAATTGGGGCAGCCTAGGTTACTCCTTTGTTGCTAAATATTGTAATGAGAGTGGTCTGGATAATTTATGGGTTTTGAAGCATGATGAAATCCAATTGCTGTCATTTGAAGGGGGTCCCCAAGTCATAACCCTATCAATCTGCTTGTATGATTCCACTTTTTCTTTCCCCTTTGTGTATGCCTCATGCTCATACATGAGGATAAGGGTCATGTGGTGGAATTCGGCTCACATGTATGAGTCAATTGACCATAACTGGATTGTCATTGGAGATTTTAACACTGTTCTGAGATTGAATGAGAATATTGGCCCCATGTTCTCCCGCCAGGCTGCTGAGGAGTTCTCTCATTGCTTAGATACTTATGACCTTATTGAAGATCCCATTTCTGGAGCATCCTTCACATGGGGATGATTCACAGTTAATGGAAGATAGGCCAGCAAGATGGATTGATGCTTCTATAAGATTAGTAACACTAGTGTTTTTTCTGATGTCTCTGGGTTCACCCCCCCCCCCCCCAATTCAATTAGGATCACAACCCCCTTATTATTGACTTCTCATTGGGATCTCCCAGGATATCACCTTTGCCTTTAAAATTCAACAATGTCTGGCTCATGATTCTAGGTTACATGGAGATTATTACTAATGGGTTTAATGGATGCTATCATGGAATTAATTATTTTATTTTGGTATATAAACTTAAGAATATCACATTTCTACTTAAGGAGTCTAGCATGATGTTGTTTTCTAGAATTGATTATGATATTATTGCTGGTGAACTTCATCATTCCTCCCTTCCATCTTATAATCTATAGTTTCCCTTTTCCTCTCGTGAGGAGCTATAGCTTCATGCGAAATTAGATTATCTTCTCGCCTATAAGGAGAAGTTTTACAAAAACCAGTTCAATATCAGGTGGATTATGGATTGAGATTGAAATTCTAAATTCTTCCACCGATTGCATAAGTAATAGAAGGTAATGAAATTCTTGAATGTTGTCTAAATTCGGGAGTCCACCTTTACAGTGGAGGCTGATATTTTCTTCGCTGTGGTGGACTATTTCAAGGGGTTGTCCACTGATGATGGTGGGGAGTGGACCCTTCCGTTGACAGATTCCATTTTACCTTATGTTGATGAGCAGCAGAATCAAGCCATAGTGAATGCTACCACGGAGGAGAAAGTCACATCTTTTATATTCTCTTTGAACATGGAATGTGCAGCGGGCCCATATGGGTTTAGCAATAAGTTCTTCTTGTTATACTACGATATTATGCATGTGGGAATTACTAATGTTTTAGGAGATTTATTTCGCTCTAACTCTTTCCCATATGGCACCAAATCAAACTTCATTGATCTAATTCCTTAGAAAGAAAATTTTATTGACATTGGGGACATTTGGATGGTCTTCATTGAGAACACTATCCCAAAAATTATTAGTAAAATTAATTTCAAGAGGATGGTTAAATTTATAGGATAGCTTATCACCCCTAATCAATTTGGGTTTGTTTCAAGGTGGAACATCCAGAACTACTTATTTACATCCTCAGAGAGTATCAACATCATGATGAAGCATTGGAAGCATGGTAACTGTGCTTCAAATCTGGATATTTCTAAGGCCTTTGAAACCATTAATTGGATCTTGATTTTCCATGTGCTTCAAAAATATGGTTTATATGATAGATTCATCAAGATGGTTCTGTCCATCTTAAATGGTGTAAGAGTTTCTATCCTTATTAATGGATCCCCAAAGGGGTTCTTCCCATGCTCCAATGGAGTCAGGAAGGGAGATCCTATTTTGGGTATTCTCTTTGCGATTTCTGAACATTATTTGAGATGATGACTCATTTATATTATTCAGGCTGGCCTTTTCAAACCAATTATGGCAGCGAGAAACCTTTAGGTGCCATCTCACCTTCTTTATGTTGAAGACATCCTCCTCTTTGGACAGGCTGACAAGCAGACGTTATCCTCAATTCGTATGATTTTCAGTCACTATGAATATATGGCTGGACAATCCATTAGTTGGAGTAAATCCTCTATTGTCTTCCGAGAGGGGGTTTCCCCCTATCGACAATTATGCATTGCTCGGCCCCTTGGGTTGAAAAGTGGATCAATCCCCTTTTTATATTTTGGTGTCCCTATCATTTGGGGAAGAGTCAAGAGCTGTTATCTTGAGAGAACGGTGAATAAAATCAGCCTAAAACATACTAAATGGAAAAAAGAAGTGTTTATTGCAGGATAGGAGAGTCTGCCTCATCAATTCGGTTATTACCTATATGTTCACACATGCCTTCTCCATTTATAGGTGGTCTGTTAAACTCATTAAAGACCTGCAGGAAAATATTAGAAACATCGCTTGGACGGGTTTCTTTAGTGAAAGAAAACCGGTCTTTAGGGCTTGGAAAAAGTACACAAAGCCACTTGATTTTGGAGGGCTTAGAATCAAGGACCTTAGAAGATGTAATGATTTCATCTTTGTAAAGTTTACCTAGAGCTTTTTTGATACAAATGATGATGGTCGGGGCTTTTCTTGAGAGAGGTTTGTGCAAAAACATTGTGGTGGGTTCACAGGTTACTTTCCATCCTCGGTTTGGCAAGAAATCGGTGCCTCTTATAAAGAAATTATCGATCACTCAAAATGGATTGTCTCAAAGAATTCTGATCTGAATCCATGGTCCACAATATGGATTGATATTATTTTATTATATTTCATGGTGCCTCCTGCTGATCTTAGAAACATGTCGATCGCTGATCTCATCCATCGACTAGGAGAGTTTGAAGCGCTCCCTCCTGTGGACATTCTCATGCAGATCCAAATGTTCACCTTTATTGATAATGACACCTTAATTTGGAAACCCAATCTTTTTTTGTCAGATCAATGTGAAGGACTTTTATTGGTACAAGTGTGCTCGGAGGACAGCCTCTCTATCCTATATTTCAAGCTTCATGAGACCCTTCATTCCTCTAGCTAATCATCTCCTATTTTGGAAACCTTGGAAGAATCGGCTACCGCTCCAGGATCAACTGCAAAAGACTAGTTACAGCCTAGCCTCAGTCTGCTTACTTTGTCTCTGTGCTGAGGAATAAATATTGAATTCCTTCCTTTAATGTAGGTTTGCATCGGCATTTGGGGTCTACTTGAAGAAGATGTTCGGGTTCCTATTCTTCTTGAGCAAGCCGTTCCTGGAGGTTCTAGACAATCTGGTTAGTTGGACTTCCAACGAGAAGGTCTCCCACTTCCTCATCATTTCTGTTGCTACCGTTGTATCATATAGTTGGGCTTCCACAAACGTGGTTTCTTTTAATGAGAAGCGACTCTCCTTCCAAGGAGTGGTCGTGACAATTCATATGGCAGTTCATGCGGAGTCCCATGTTCTGACCGGTTTGATTGAAAATGATGTTAACGATCTTATTCTTTTGCGGTTGCATGGATTTTCTAGCAGGACAAAAAAACCTCAGGTTCTCATGTTCATCTTCTTGATCCCTCAATTATCCTCGAGGATTAACGTTAATGTTGATGGTGCACCATTGGGAGCACGAGGTTCCTTATGATGTGGCGGGGTCCTTCGCACCCATCGTAGTTTCTTCAAAGGCTGTTTTCATCACTTTATAGGAAATGGGTGTTCCCTTGAAGCCGAATTTTGTGCTATGAAAAAGGAAATTAAATTTGTTGTTCAATTTGGCCGAAGAGTTCTCTGGCTTGAATCAGACACAATGCTTGCCATGGAGGCCCTTAAAAACAAATTTGAGAGAGTCCCTTGGAGGATTCTTACCCAATGGATGGAATTCCTAACACTTTGTCAAGGGTTGAACCATAATGTCACCCATTCTTACCGAGAGGCAAACTTGGTTTCGGATGCTCTCTCCAAGAAGGAAATTGTGGAGAGGTGCTTGTTGTGGTCTTTTGTTGCCCAGTCTTTCTGCTCATGGTTTGTGGAGTCTGGTTTGAAGGGTGAGCTGCACACCCATTTTTATAATCCCTCCATGAAATTTTTGTTATTTCTATATTTTATAAATTTTGGGGGACTAGGTTCACCATGTGTTGAGCCATATTTTCCCCTAACAACCAAAAACCCCAAAAAACCCATATACCCCCCAAAACACTAAAAATCCAAAAATACCCTAAAACCCCTAAACCCCATAAAAACCCTAAAAATCCCCATAAACCCATGAACCCCAAATAAGACCTAAAACCCCTAAACACTAAACCATACACCCAAAACACTATACCCAGAACCCAAAACCCTAAAACCAAAACATAAAATGTCAAGCACTGAACCCTACACAATTAACCCTAAACCCTACACCCTTAACCTAATACCCTACAATATAAACCAGATACCCTACACTCAAAACCCTATACCCTTTACACTGAACCCAAAAACCTACACCCTAATCTATATAAACTACACCACAAACACTAAACCCTACACCACAAACCCTAATCCCTACAACCAAAACCGTATACGCTACACCGAAAACCAAAAACCACACACCTAAAACATTATACACTTCATGATAAACCCAAAACCCTACACCTGAAAATTTTAGTGTACAACCTAAACACTAGACTCTAAACCCTTTGTTGTACACCCTAAACCCTACACATTGAACAATATACACAACACACTAAACCCTACACCATACACCCTAAACAGTATACCCTACACCCTAAACCATAAACCCTACACCCTAAACCATATACCAACCACCCTACACCGTATACCCTACGTGCTAAACCCTATACCATACATCCTAAAACTTATAACGTACAACCTAAACCCTAAACCCTACACCCTACACCCTAAACCTTAAACCCTACACCCTAAACCATAAAACCTACACTCTAAACCTTATACCAACCACCCTAAACCATATACCCTACGTGCTAAACCCCATACAAAACATCCCAAACCTTATAACGTACAACTTAAACCCTAAACCCTACACCCTAAACCGTGTTGCGTACACACAACACCCTAAATCATACACCATCAACCATATATACTACACCTTAAAACCTAAACCCTACACCTTGCACCATATACCCAACATCCTAAACCATATACCCTACACCCTAAACCCTATACCCGGTTCTCTAAACCATATACACAAAACCCTAAACCATTTTCCTTAAACCCTAAACTCAACACCCAAAAATCCTTTACCAAAAACCCTAGACACAAATCCCAATGACATAAACCCTATACAATACACCCAAAACCCAAAACCCAAAACCCAACACCACAATCCCTATACCCTACACCCTATACCCTAAACTCTAAACACTAAACCCTAAAACCTACTCCATAAACCCTACACGGTAAACCCTGTACCCTACACCCTAAACCCTATACCCTACACCCTAAACCCTAAACCCTACACCATAAACATTAAAGCATATTCCCTACACCCTATACCCTATACCCAACACCCTAAACCATATTCCCAATACCATAAACCCAAAACCATACACCCTAAACCCTACACCATGCACCCTAAAACCAAAACCCTACACCCAAAACCCTATAACATGCACCATTAACTCTAAACTAAATACCTTGTACCCTAATCCATTTATCCAAAACACTTAATCCCATACCCAACACCCAAAATTGTAAACATTTCACCCTTAACCCTTTACCATACACCACAAACCCTAAACCCTACACCCTAAACCATATTCCCTACACCCTAAACCCTAAATCCTAAAACCTACAACCTAAACCGTATACCCTACAACCTTAACCATATAACATACACACTAAACCCCTAACCCTATAGACTAACTACCATAACCTACACCCTAAATCTAAAAACATACATGCTAAGCCATATACCCCACACCTTAAACCCTAAACCTTGAACCTTAAACACAACACCCTATACTCTAAACCCTATACACTACACCCTAAACCCCATAACCTACACCAAAAAACCAAAACCCAAAGGATCCTAAAAAAATCCTAATTACATGAAATCCCATTAGAATTAGAATATAACCCTGAAGAACAACTGAAAACTCTGAAAATATGTAAAAAACCCAAACAAAACCCTTAAACACTAAAAAGAAAAAAAAATCACCATAAAATCCTCGAAACTCCAGGAAACCCCAAAAATCCAAAAAAAAACTAAGAAACCCTCACAAGGCCTAAAAACACCCAAAACCATAAAAGTTCCAAAAAATTCCTAAAAATGGTACAAAACCCTAGTAATCTGAAAAACCCTAAGAACCCCCAAAAAATATATTAACAACCATAAAAAACCTAAATCCCATAAAACACAATATAATCCTCCCTTACACATAAAAACAAAATTATTCTTTCATAAAACTAAGAACCCATTAAGATCATAAATACCCTAAAATCCTTAAAGAAATAGAAACCGAAAAGCCCAAAAACTACCCTAAAACACTAAAAGTAATAAAAACCCTAAATGAACATGAAAAAAACCTGATGTTTCTAAAATACCCCGAAAATCCTTACGACCCTTAAAACCATATAAAAACTTAAACAATATACACTACAACTTAAACCCTATACCCAAAAACCTAGACCAAAAACCCCAAACCGTACAACCTATACCCTATACACAACAACATAAACCCAAAACTGTACGCCTTAAACCCTATACCATGCACTAAAAACCATAAACCCTAGACCCTATACCTGAAACCCTATACACCCACCTTAAAACCTAAACCATACAACTTAAACCATGAACCCTTCACCCTATACACTAAACCATACAAACTAAACCCTATAACCTATACCCTAAACCCATCCCTACACCCGAAACACTATCCACAACACCCATAACCCTAAACCCATAACCCAGAACCCTATACACCACATCCTAAGCCTAATAACCTACACCCAAAAACCAATACCCTAAACACATAACCATATACTCTATATAATAAACACTATAACCTAACCCATAAAACCAAAATCCTACACCCCGAACCCTATACTCTACACCCTAAACCCAAAACCCTACACTGTAAACCCTATACCCCACACACTAGACCCTCAACCCTCCACCCTAAACCTGATACCCTACACCTTAAAAAATAAACCCTACTCCCCAAACCCAATTCCCTATACACAAATCTGTTTACCCTACACCCTAAACCTTATATCATACAACCTAAACCAGATACCCTATACACTGAACCCTAACCCCTAAACTCGTAACCCAAATCTCTTAACCCTACCCCCTAACACCTATACCATGCACTCTATACAGCAAATCATACATCGTAAACCCTATACCCTACACCCTAAACCCTAAAGCCTACACAGTAAACCCTATAAACTAAACCCTAAACCCCACAACCAAAATCCGACACTCCACACCCTCAACCCAACATCAAAAACCATACACCCAAAAACCTAAACCCTACATCCTAAAAAATATACCCTACACCATAAACCATAAACCCCACATCTTATACCATATACCCTACACACTAAACCCTAATCACTATACACTAAACCCCAGACCCTACAACATAAACCCCATATCATGCACCCTAAACCCCAGAACCTAAAACATAAAACCCATATCCTACACCCTAAACCCTATACCTATCACCCTTATTCCCAAAGCCTACATCATAACCCCTATATCATGCCCACTAAACTGTAAACCCTCCACCCTAAACCATATTCCCCAAACCCTTAACCCTAAACCCTACACCCAAAACCCTATACTATACACCCTAAACCCCATACCCTACTCTCTAAAACATTTTTCCTATTCCCTGTACAACAAACTGTAAACCCCATAGCCTAATACCAAAACCCTTCACCCTAAATAATAAATCATACCACATACACCCTATACCGTACACCATAAACCCTAAACCATACACCCTTATCCAGATATAGTACACTCTAAAAACCATACCTTACACTATAAACCCTATACCATACACCAAAACCCTATACCATAAAAATGAATAAAACTAGTAAAAAATCTACAGAACCATAAATACCCTAAAACCCCCCTAAAACATATAAAACAACAAAAGATATAAAAATACTCTAAAACCTCTAAAACCATTAAGAAACTCCTAAAAACAAACACCCCCACCTAAAAAATCCCTGTAATCTGCTAAAGAGATAAAATTCCTAAAACCCCTAAAACGATAAAATCCTGACGAAGCCAAAAAACATAAAAAAACTAACATGATCTGAAAATTTATTAAAAACCTAAAAACCAAAAAATCATAAAAATCCTATCAAACCCTAAGAGGGCCCTAAAACCCCTATAAAACCTTAAAAACCCAACACAAACCCTAAAACATTAGAAGAACGCAAAAACAAAAAAATAACCCCAAATACCTAAAATAACCCTAAAATCACTAGAATTCCTAAAAGAACCCCGAGAACAACCAAACCCCCTAAAACTCCTAAAAACGCAATAAACCATAAAAATATTAAAAACCTAAAAAACCATAAAAACCATAAAAACATAAAACCCCAAAATAAAACATAAAAACCCCCAAAACCCATAAATCCATAAAATCCCTAAAAATCCAAAAAACTATAAAAATCATAAAAACCCTAAAAACCCAAGGAAAACCTTAAAAACCTAAAAACCTAAAAAGACCAAAAAAACCAAAAAAGGACCCAAAACCCCCATACCCTAAAAAACACCCTAAAACCTAGTCAAACCCAAAAAAAGACCCTAAACCCCCTATAAACACTAAAACACCCATTCAACCCCTAAAATCCAAAAAATACCTTAAAACCCTAAATAACCCTAAAGAACCTAAAAACCCCTAAAAACCCTAAAACCCAAAAGACCCTAAATATCAAAAATCCAAAAAACACCATAAAACCCAGAAAGACCATAAAACATAAAAAAATACTATAAATACACTAAAAACCCTAAAACCACCAAAAACACTAATCAAACAATAAAAATCCTAAAATCCCAAAAAACACAAAAGACTTTATAAACCCTAAAAAACCCCCAAATACTCCAAAAAATCTAAAACCCTAAAACCAGAATAAAACCCCTAAAACCATAATGAATAGGAAAACCCCAAAACCCCTAAAAATGCTAAAACCCCTAAAAAAACTAAAAACCATAAAATAACTTAAAACACCAGAAAAAACAAAAAACATAAATCCTCTGAAAACACAAAAAACCCCAATACCCTTAAAACATAACAAGATCTGAAAGTCCCCAAAATCACTAAGACCACATAAAACCCCTAAAAACTAAAAAAAATAAAAACCATAAAACCCCATTAATGCATTAAAAGGCCTTGAAAGACAGTAAAAACCTAAAATACCCAAAACCCCCCAAAACACAAAAAATTACCAAATCACCCAAAAAAACCCTAAAACCCCTAAAAGGCCTAAAACCCCATAAAAACCCATAAAACCAATTAAAGAGCATTAAATCCCAAAACCCCCCTAAAAGTCCCTATAAACTAGAAAACATATAAGGACCACAAAAAACCCTAAAAACCCTAAACACATTTAAAAACCATAAATACCCATACCCCTAAAAGGTCATAAACCCCAAAAAGACACGGAAACCCCTAAATTAACCTAAATACCCTAAAAAATTAAATACACTAAAACCCCTAGAATAATAGGAAAACCCTAAAAACTAAAAAGGGAACTAAAATCCCAATAATCTAAAAAACATCCTAAATCCCCTTAAAAACATAAAGAAACCTATAAACCCTAAAAACCCATAAATCAAAGTAAAAAAAGTAAAAACCCTAGACACACTAAAAACCCCAAAACCCATACTACCCTATAAAACTATAAAACCCCAAAATGAAAACACCTTAAAAACCCTAAAAACCCATTAAAATCATAAAACCACCAAAACCATAAAAATCCCCCCAAAACCCAAAACTCTAAAAACTCTAAAAAACCCTTAATACCATTAAAGCCCAAAAAAAACCCAAACCCCCAAAAAACCCAAAAAACCATAATCCGACCCGAAATAACCCTTAAAAATGAGAAACCCAAAAACCATAAAAACCATAAGAATAATAAAAACAAATCAGTGCCCTAAAACCCTAAAAATACCTTAAAAACACTAAAAACACTAAAAATCATAAACCCCATAGACAACACACAAAACCCTATTCCCTACACCATAAACACTATACCATACACCCAAAATCCTAAAAACCATGCCCTAAACTATATACAATTAACCCTAAACCCTAAATGAACGAAAAAACCCAAAAAGAACCTTAAAACCCTAAACCCCCTAAAATAACCCTAAAACCCCAAAAACAAAAAAAACCTAAACCCCATAACTTATTAAAATACCTAAAATCCTTAAAACATTAAAACCCATAAAATCATAAATACTAAAAACCCAAAACCAAAGTTGGTTCCTGAAAAAATTGAAAAGGAAGTCGACGTATTCATGTGGATTTTGAAAAGGAAGGAAAAAAAATCCAAGGGAGTGTTTAAGAATAATGGTTGACGAATCGAAAAATATGGAAATGCAAAAAAAAAGGTTTTGTGATGTGTAATAATTCATGGAATTCCACTCTGCATAGAGGCTCTCTTCACAAGGAGTCTGTGAACTAGTCAGTTCAAGGGAAGAAGATGGTAGCACCGGTCACTTGGAAATAAAATCATTTACATGAAGAAGAGAGAGAAATGTACCCAACATAGAACACACCCCGTGAACTCAAATGATTCAGAGGAAAGGTAGAGCCCAAACATCCCACAGATTAAATGAAATTATTTGCAGGACTGAGGCACTCATTCTCACTGCCACAAATGATGACACCACGTCTCACTGACCAAGTCATATTCAAGTCGGGATTCTTCCGTTGGCTTCCGAGAAAGATGTTATGCAGCCCACTGATCCTATTCATATGCCTCTATATAAAAGGACCATGAGGGGATTGAACTAAATAGAGTAAAGAAGGCTCTGTTTGAGAGAGATTAATCGATGAAGGCATGGAAGAAGTTAGAAGCACAAAAGATGGACTCTTTCGACAATTCCCCATAATTTAAAACCCTCCACATAACATTAAAGGGAGAAAGACTATGTTAACTGGAATACTATGAACCCCATATCATTTGTGGATGCATCCCTACAAAGTAAAAAGCCAATTTCCCTTTCACAATTTGGCTTCCCACATAGAAAATTTCTATACGGATGGAACTCTACACCACGTAGTGAATCACTATGGGTATGGAACACATCCCCATGTAGCTAATTACTACGTGGAAGGAACTCAACCCCATTTAATGAATCGCTATGCGGACGAAACCTGGCCCCAGAAAGAAAAATGCTAAGTAGACAAAACCCCTAGCTTCATACCACTATTGTATATAGACGACACCCTCACCCGCATAGAAATTTTCTATGTAGAGAAAACCCCGCCTCGTATAAGTAAATTATATATAGAATGGGGTATACTAGGGTGTTCCACCATTCAGATCCAACCATTTCCTTCCATTTCTGTTATTTCATCTACAGTCCCTCTACATGTTAGTCCAATGACACTAGGCCAAAGACTCTCTCAAACTGTTGGAAAAGAATGATGAGGCCATGCTGCTCATCAACATTGCCTTTTGAGATTACATAACCATTGTATTCAGAGTCATGTGGGCAACACCTATTATAGTGAGGACCCCCAGAATGTACATAAGTATACATTTCCATGGTAACCTAGGTTTCAACCCTGGGAATGCTCAAGTGAACCTCCCCATTCTACTGATTACGAGGAATCACCAACTTTTCTCTATGATGAGGTTCAATATTAAATAAATTAAATCACTCTTTCATTTCATTTTTATATGAAATGACACTCCTAACCCATCCTAGAAACATTTTTAGGTCACTCCCACAAAGGTAAGCACCTAGATTTTCTTGCCGGAGGCGGCACTCTTGTTCCTATTTTCCTCATATTGAGACATATTGAGATAGATTTCAAAATATTTCTATCCTGGATATGAAAAAATAGAGGAAATGGACACCCATGAAGTACCTCTCTCCCCATATCAGGCTCCAACATCATCTATCAGCAGATGAGGAGGATTGTGTGATCACCAGATCTACAACATTCACTTGTTTCTGACACCATGTATGACTCACAGGGTCAAAGAGATTAGTGGTGAACATGAAATCTGCCTAAACATTGACTTAAAATGGGCCTTCTATATAAATGTAATCCCCAAACATGAATCAAATGTGCCACTTCCACACATAAGTCCCAGCTTTCAGAACTATGTGGACATTAATTCCCAATTAATAGGGATATGTGGGAATGCTTCATGAGGTTCAAGACTAGCACCATCATTTTCACATCGGTCAACTCTAATCCTAACCACATGATGTTAAACTTTACAGGTCACCAAATTATATGGGTTATGATTCCTCCTATTAATATATGTTGTAATCCCATTTTACAGGTTTTATCCCAACATTGAAACAATTCTTTTCACCCCTAGATGACGATAAACTCAAGAGTGTCTTATCACATGGATCTAACGAGCACTGTCTCAATTAATGATGAAGCAGTTTCTAGTCTATCCATAAAAGGAAAACATTTGTAAAGAAAATCGGATACATATAGATGACTTAACTGATAGATAAACTCATATTCATATAGATAATTCTGAACAGATTTGTATTTATGATTGATCTTACCCAAGGGTAGTCTGCAGAAACATTATTGGGAATTAACCAAGGATTCACGAACATATGAATATGGATTAAATATATAAGAGAGTCTTGGAATAATAAATATCCCCCCACCAAAATTGTGTGATGTGCTTCAGATCCCACCCTCTCAACCAATGTGTGTTCTTATGTGTCGTTGGAAAAATCATCTAACGAATGTATGCCATTGAAAGGAAGGCCCACGAATCAGGGATTTGAGAGTTTTTGGGTGTTTCATGATCTTTGAATAAAACCATTGGAGACCATCCCATGATATTGTATCTGATGTAGATCAATTGCACAAAAACAAAACCCCATACATTCACCCATTAGTCCCAACGCATAATCATGTCAAAAAAATGGTGAACACAACATGAAACACATAACTGTGGAACCTCCTCCATAAGATAAAAAGGTTATACTACCATGTCTCCGTCATGACATTTTTTATAGGTTTAACACATCTTGGGGTTGAAAGAAAAATGGTGAACCTTACGTGAATCCTTAGCCAAGGTGGAAGTGTTGCTCTGCCTCAGTCCCCTTTCACATTAAAAATAGAATAGGGCCAAATATGATCATCAAATATACACGTTTTCAAGAGATGCCACTTTTACGAGGCTGTTCTGTTTTTAATTTTAAAATATATTGTAGGAATTATTTAGAGCTTCTTTCAATCGAATTGCATCATATAATTTTTTGTGGACACGTATATCAACCACAACATCGGCCGAGCCCTCCACAAAGTAGAGGAATCTATTACCTACCAAGTGTCTCAAATGTTGGGTCTGGAATGAATTGAACTAGGGGTACCATTACAATGGTACATTCACAACCCCAAAGGTAGTAAGATATGCCCCTTATTCAATGAATTCCCACCAGCCTCCCACCCAGCAATAGCTAGCAGTCCAAAACAAGGTAGCTTCACTGGCCATATCTAATAATTTTAGGATAATGTCCCCAAGACATGACAATGAGTGGATCCATTTTCTTAGGAAGGTAGATGAAGTCTTCACTAATCACTTTTTCCCTACTTCATAGGGGTTCCTCTACAATTCCCCTTCTAGAAAATGTTAACTCTAACACCATATGTCCTAGTATCCCCGAGCTGAAGATGATACCACACTGAGGTCTCCTACTGAATTTCAACAAACATAGGTCCCTCGAGCTAACCAACGAGGGAAAAATGTATAATCAGGATTAGGTCATCACCTTTGTTCCTAAGTAAAAGGTACACTGTGAGAATACTACAACAATCTATAGGG
This sequence comes from Viscum album, assembly GCA_963277665.1. NCBI lineage: Eukaryota > Viridiplantae > Streptophyta > Magnoliopsida > Santalales > Viscaceae > Viscum > Viscum album. Next base: position 1,595,155,677 of record OY728120.1, read on the forward strand.
AGACACACATTTCTGCCCCCTATTTTTCATCATTTCATGGAAATATAGCGAAACACTATGATCAATCACAAGTTCCTACCAATGATCTTAAAATCCACCATGAAAATAGGGTGGGAAATTATTTGAAGATGAAAATCCCTAAAGATGCACATGAAGACCATCCTCTAAATTTGGAGCCAACCAGCTATAAGTAGATGAAAATACATGCGGATGTGTACCAAGCCCGTCATCCAAATAGGACAAAAAACCATGGTCAGGCACATATCCCTAAAAAGGCATGAAAATACCACCAGTAAAATATATTGGAAATAAAATATGAAAATATTCAGATTAATTTCCACTCATACAAATCCCACTAGTCAAATATAGTAGGAACCAAATACAAGTAGGGGAAAATTCATACAGATTCATATCTAGCCTGTTAGACAAATATAGTGGAAAATGAGAAAACAAAAATCCCTTTTTCAAATATGAATCCCATCATCCAAATAAAATGGAAAACAGTGAAAATAGTTGGTGTATCGTAGCTACAAATCAGGGGCAGACACGTTCCTCTTCCACGACACATGAGAACTAAAAGTACGCATTGGAGAAGCATGGAGGACTGGAGTAGGCACACATTCATACTCTGATATCAGATTGGAAATATATCATCATTCACTCTAAATATGTATCTTAACATGTCCTAGTAATGAAATAGGACTACACATCCATTCCTGATCATATCTTCTAGACCTATCAAGATGTCATCATGTGTACATCAATAGGAAGGTGTTGGGCCCACATCCACTTCTCCCCAAGTGGGGTGACCCATCCACAAGATAAGATATTCACTCTTGAGTACATCTTCACCTCTTCACCACTATATGAGGGTCTTTGGCCATATTCTATGATAAATGGACAATCAGATCCAAAAAGAATATCTATTCCAACTTGGGGACACCGGTCCATCATGATGGCCATAGTAGGGAAGGCATATATCCTTTCTAGAACTCAAGATGCTCATTGGTGTATACGGGAAGCATTGTAGGACCTAATAAAATAGTAAATCATATATAAAGGACATTACCAATAATATATGGCCATAGTCGCCCACAATAGAGCACCCAAAAACGAATTGTACCAAAGGCAACTAGAAAATGAAGAGCATAGTTATGACCCTACTCTACTAGAAGATAGAGTTCTTAATGCTATCCAAAACCAATCAATGGAGGTGTGGGATCCTTCCGATCCATTAAAAAATTGTGGAAGTGGTAGTATTAGTTGGGAAGGACCTCCCCACAATGTTGTCACCAGCAACTCTGAAGGTCCTCCTCAGAGAACCCCTAATGGCTTACTTCATGGGAAAGAAATGATCGATCATGATATTTTATCTCATGATGAGTGGCACGGTTGCCCAACTCATGCATAAAAGATCAAACAACAAGTTATACCTCCCATTCATGTTGTATACCATAATGGTCCTACCCAAGGTATACATTGTAGAAATTCTCTCTGTAGTCATATATAAAGAAATGATAGTAGTCCTCTCCATGATGGAAGTCACTGTGATGGACCTCCCCATAATGGAAATAAGCAGCAAGAAGGTACTCCCCTTATTACAGTCCATCCTGATGTTCCTCTTTAAGATGAACATAGTGGATATTCTCCCTATGGAGAGATATCAATCCATGATGGTAGTTCTCCCCATGATGGCAAAAACTGTGAAGGTCCTCCCCAAAATGGGAAAAAATTATCAAGAAGGTCCTCCCCTTATTCCAGTTCATCTTGAAGGTCTGACTAAGTTTGAACACCACAAAAATACTCCCCGTGGATGGTTACCAATCTATAATTGTATTTCTCTCCATTGTAGCACCAACTGTGATGGTCCTCCCCACATTCAAAATTCACACCGGCAAGAATGTCCTCCCCTCACCGAGTCAAATACAAGAAAGTCCTCATATAATTTGGTTCTTTGAAATATGGAATCCGACATGTTAGATACTTTTTCAATGAAAAGAGAAATCCATTATTATAAATAAGATGACCTGGGACCATGATCATCTTCTAAGACACCCATATACCATTCTTATATCAATGAGGCTCCTACTAGACCCATTACATGGGACAAAGTCATCAAGAAGCATCCAAATTGGGATGAGCAAGTAGAGGAGTCCCTAGTTAAAGAACAAAAGGATATGTTTCACACTAGAATACAATTAGATAGGGATACCATACCCATTATATTCTATCCCACTACCTGTTCTCAGTTTTATATACAAAGATATTTGTCGAAAGAATGCATGCATAACATTCGTCTCAATATCTGTACAACACTTCATGGGTGGAAAGAAAAAATTTACCCTTTAAAGGGTACATAGAATATGTAACGATATTGGGGTATCAACACTATATTATTGACCTATAAGATCTTTAGTATGCATGGAACCATAATCAAATTGGTGGAAGATTGATCCTAAACTAACCTTCCTCCGTGTGCTTCACAAGTTGTGTTACCTCATTAGTGACACCCTGTCTGGTGTTTATATCTAGGGATGGGGAGAGAATGAAGCTTTTCACATCACCACAAATCTCATCTAGATGAACCCATTTGAAATATAATCTTGTAATTTAATGATCACATATGGTTATAAAACGAAATCCATATCCATGAAAGGAGGCATGATTGATAAGAACCATCCTTGAGTATGTCTCAAAAGTGTTAGGCCTGATGAGAGTGATCCATTGAAAAACTCAAAAACCATGTGAACATGAACATTCCACAGGCTTCGTTCCCAAGGTAAGCCTATCAAAAAACATTTCTCGTGTCCTTGGAAGAATCTAATTCACTTGTTGATGCAACACCATATCTGGATTACACTTAAATGGGAATGAAGGAGATCATGAAAGAAACAATAGCAGCATCGACTACAACAATACAATATCCGAACTAGCCCACAAGATTGGGTAAATTTTAAACAAAAAATTCTCCTGTAAGAAAAAAAATTGGGCTGATGCATAGTAACAATTGAATGGGAACAACCCCATCCCACAGGGATGGGGAATTTTTACCTCAACCACCTGCCCAGTGAACATCATACATTTCTTGATTAGAGAGGACAATGAATAGAGAGGTCACTAAATCTGTCCAATATCGTGACTCATTTCCTTAATAAGGAAGACACACAAAATGGTCATATAATGTCTCCTTTTAGGTTAACATTCACTAAGAATGAAAAAGAGGATCCAAAAATAGAAGGAGAATATCCATCAAAGGAAAAAAACATCCATCCTACAATTCGACAGTTGGTATGGCACCCACAATGCATTATGGATCATTGAATATCACTAATATCAATCCTATAGACAACACCAAAAATTATTTAAATGAAGGAAAATAGGGAGGGGATGGTTCCACCCAGAATCTAATCTACACTGAACCAGAAGGTGTGAATACCCGATATCAGAGGGTTCCCTAAATTTGGGTGCTCCCTCAGTCAACCAATTTTTACATTCTTTTGAGAATCACCAAAAACCAGAAGAACAAAAACAAGTTCATACATGACCCACATCCCCCCAATGAGAATGAGTCCCTGACACTTGAAGTGATTTTCTCTCAATAGGAGGAAGAAATGAAAGAATTTAGGAGAATCAAAGCTGAGTTGATTCATGGCGCCCCACTCGCCTGGTTGCTCCCGAGCGCCCAGCCTGGCTTCCCTCTCCTAGGGTTTCAGCTTCTCGTGGTGGCGGCTCTCATTTTCCCTCGGATGCGCTCTTTATCGGGGTTTTCTCTCTCTCTCTCTCGATCTCTTTTCTCCTCTCTGTGCATACTCTAGTTTCCTCCTCGTCCGCTTCCCCGCGCTCTGACCTTGCAATCCTCATCTTCTCTCTAGGTCGGATTTGGAGCACGGGATTCACTGAGGTTTTGGGTGAAAGGTTTGGTGGAATAAAGGTTTCTAGGCTCTACCAGAGTTGGGACTTTAGCCTGGGGTTTCAGTCCCATTCCTCTTTCAGTTTTTGTCCCGCTTTCTTCTTTCTCCTGGCAGCGACTTTCACTCGCTCGGGGCTGTGCTTCCTCTCAGTTTTCCTTCTCTCTTTCTCTCCTTTCCATGCTTTGTGATGCGCTCTAGTTTTCTTCACGTTTGCCTCCCTGCACTCTGATCTTGCGTTCCTCAGCTTCTCTCCAGGACGGTTTTGGAGTGAGGGATTCACTGAGGTTTTGGGCATGCAGTATGATGGATGAAATATTTCTAGGCGCTCTAGAGTTGGTCCTTCCTAGGGTTTCAATCCCAATCCTTTTTTAAACTAGACGAAGGTCCCGATGGCGTTTTCTAGTCTGGTTTTACACTATTTTGGTTATGGCGGACTCCGTCGGTGGTTCAGGATGGTGATTTTTCTGGTTATGATTCCTTTCTTTTCGCATTTTGATGAAGTGAGTTTGAAATTTACTGGTGTTTCGGATGTTACTGGTCTGTGATGGCATGTTGTTGTTATTTTACTGTGGTTACGAAGGTCTTTTCGGTGACCTGCGTGATGCTGGGTCTGTGACGGCGCCAACTGTCTGGTCGGAAATGGTGGTGAGTTTCTTCTCCGGCGGTAAAGATGGCGATGACCGTGACTCTGACGATGGAAAAGGAAGTGACGTGACCAGCTCTCTTGGTTCGAGGTCTCCTCGTGATGTCTGATCATTTGTGGATCGAGATGGGTTTACTTGGGGTTCGAGGTGGATGTGGCGGTTCCTTTGTATTTTCCTTTTGAAATTTGAATGTTTGAATTTTTTGAACTTTGAATGTGGTGCATAGTGGTTTTTGTGGAGGTGGAATATGCATGTATTGGTGAGTGTCTTTGTATGGTTTCCACTTACCCAAAAAGTGGTTTTTTAAAAAAAAAATAGTTGGTGATGATAAAGCTGAGTTGCTTCAATGAATACATCCTAAAGAATATGCTCCTCAGGTAGAGACTCAGTGTATACTCCTAGCTAAAGTACCTCAGTAACAAAGGATTGACCTAAATGAATCATGGACCAGAAGCTCATCTAACATAGCTTCAGAACCATTGGTCAACCTAAACCAAATCCTGGAATGATATGATTATTTCCCCACAAAAAGGAAACAACTAGAACAAATTCCAGAAAACCCACAAGGGATTCCCCCAACAGAGTATCCGCCTCAAGTACCAACAGAGCCAACAAATCCAATAATTCCCCCTACTGCACTCACTTATGACTAGGTTCAATAGGTCACACATCAAGGGATCATTAATTCTATAGTGTCATTAGAAGCTCTATGGGAATCCACAGACAGGAGGTATGCTACAATATAACTGGAACAAAAACCATACCCCAACTAGGTGAGTAACTTCCAACTACCACAAATTTTTGGGAACCATGTGTTCCTGGTATTCAATAGATCAGGTGACCAGGAACAACAATTGATTCATTACATGTATTTTTTAGGATAATATGATGGAATCCCTAGAGCAACAAGAAACAGTGAAACTCAGATGCTTTGTGCGAACTCTGCAAGGTTCATCCTTTGTATCGTATACCATTTTTCCAGCTCACTTGATAACAAGATGGGAGGATCTATGGAGGTAATTAGTTTCCTATTTTAGTTAAATATTTCCAAAAACAACATTTAGTGACCTTATAAAGTATAAACAATAGGGGATTAAAATAACACCGTATTTTATCGCTAGATGGAAAGGTATGACCTTCTATTAGAACTAACCACCACCCCAAGTTGAGATTCTTGATATGTGCATCGATAAGCACTGCAACGAGCTACAAACACCACTCATCCTGGTAAAATATACATGTGTAAATAGGGATTTATCTATCATTCCCAAATGAATTGAAGATTACTTATAGTGGACTGACTTCATGTCCTAGGTAGCCCCATTGGCAGTATGAAAAATAGTTTGAAGGGATAAAGAAACCATTGTTACTCTTAAACTAGCACTCATGACTACTATAGATCCCAGGCCTACATCGAATCATGCATCCCCACTAGAAGTCATAATCCACCAATACCTTGTCAATAAGGGTAGACAAGACTTGGGAAAAATAAATTAGAAGAACAAAGTAATAGAACTTACTCAGTCTGAGATGACCGCGTCTGTGGATACTTTTTAGGCACAATGAATTACAACTTCTTGGGTTTAATAGACCAAATGGGGATGATGAAGTAGGTCATGATGACCTTCCGAATAATTTTCCTTCCGCTGGATAATGGGACATACCATTCATGATTTCTTTGTATTTAATGAACTAATGCAAAGGATGATATATTCTGGGAATGTCAAGCTGTGAAAACCACCAGCAGAAGTGGCATATGATTCAACAACTAAATAAGATAAAGGAGGAAAGTGGAAAAAAGTTTACAAAAGGGAGAAAAGATTTGATAATTGGATGACTCAGAAATAATTCAACTGATCTCATGGGATACCCCAAGAATAGATCAAAAAACCGAAAATGTATCTAACAACCCCTAATGCAACAGAACTAAAATCCTTGATGCTAAAATGATCCAAAAAGTAGTTAGAACTAGAAAAATAGGATGAAAACATGTCAAGGACAAAGTTATCTTTGATAGACTCAAATTTTATTCCATCGAATCTGAATGCACGGGCAACTCCCAACCAAATAGCTCCACCGGAGGTAGTTAATCAGGCAGAGTCATCATCAGATGAGGGAACAATTTTCATCTCTGTTAATGTCATCCACTTAATGGACCCCTTATCTAATGAATAATATGGATGGGAAACTGATTTCCCTTCACCCAATCAGAGAACCTTAATAAGAGCCTTCAGGAGCTGAGGATTCTAGGGAAGACGCAGTCGTGGAAGAAACCCAATTCCTGACTGCACTCTCTATCAAACCATTAATGTTGCAGAAACTGACAAAATAACCCTCCAGCATACCCAATAGGAACATGTAAATTACCCTACCCAACATGAAGATACTATAGACTGATCAACTAGAATATCCATCTAAAGAGGAATGAACGTCTAATCACCCACATAGTGTAAGAAGACCTACCCAACAAAATTAATAGGACAAAAAATCCCCACCAACTCCTCTACCATAGGCAGGTCCATCTACATCCAATGCTCAAGCCTCTAAAGAATCTGTGAAATAGAATCCCCATGCCGGGAAGCAACAAAAATTAAATGATAAATACGATATTATGAAAAAGTTATCCTCGGTACCAGAAAATCTATCAATCTTGGATGCATTCAATCTGTAAAAAGCTCTCCAAGAAGCACTTATAGATTTTTTTCTAATCCCCCAAGAGTTTAAATCCAAGGTGTCCCATGCCGAATTTTATCAGATAGAAACTAATCATGTATAATTCCACACTATTATCTTATTTATGAATCATGATGAAGAAGCCACCATGAAATGGAACATCAATACTTTATACATGTCCAATTAGATAATTGATGTCGATATATGAAAAGGGTTTGTCGACAATAGCTCTGGAGTTAATATCATCCCATTTCGGACACTTCAATGGATGGTTCTCAATGATGAAGATATGACACCCTACACCAAATCCTGGTTGGGATATGATAAAAGTGAGAATAATCCTTCAGGACAAATCTTGTTTAAAACTCAGTTTGGGGACCTCATAAATGACTCAAAATTTCAAGTCGTTTGGAAAACACTGCCTTCAACGTCTTACTAGGAAGGCCCTGGTTGCATAATCATGTAGAAATTCAATCATCATACCATTATTGAATCAAATATTGTATTAATGGATAGAGTGGGACATTACATGATGATAAGGCCCCATTCAAATAATTCAAGTCATATTATATCGAAGCAGAATTTTATGAGAAGAAATGGATGCTACCCTCTATCAATGGTATTGATTGGGTCACCAATCCAAATTTTCTAGAACTGGTCCATAGAAACCCATTCACATAGCTCAATTAAGAATAAGTATTTTCCATCAACCAGATGGTATGTATGGTTTCAGATTTATAAAAAAATTCGATAGTTCTCATGATTTCAATCATGGTCACCAAGCCTAACTGTATTGCAAATTCCATTGGACCTCATAACAATGATGAACGCCTAAATGGAAACACCCTCAGTCAATCGTTAGAGCTCTAAATAATCTCTTCCTCACTCACTAAAGTAGTATAGAAAGAAGATACTTGTCATTCCCTCACTCCACCCTCTCTAGAAAGTTCCTCATTGTTATTCGGATCATAAGAAGTTACCTTACTCTCTGAATGTTATAATTGTAACTCTTCTATCAACTCTTGGGAGCTAATATAAAGAATTTTTTCTCTATAAAAAGATTAATATGATGAGGAGTATGTCAAATAGGAATATGAAGAATTCCTAAGGAACTCCCCTCTAGCATTTGAGGAGGGTGTCTCTACAACCATTCATGAACTCGGGGAAATAAATTTTTGTATCGAAGAAGACCTGCGACTCACCCTGATTAGTGCGGCCCTATCTCCAAAAGAGAAAGAGGTATAAACAAAATTTCATAAGTAAAAATCGATATCTTTTCATCATTAAATGTACTGAAATGTCAAGCCTCGATCCCAAAGATTCCAATCACAACTTGGTCCTACTAGAAGATCAACATGGCTACAAGCAAGAAACTAGAAGAATGCACCTGACACATACTGTAAGAATATAGGATGAATTTGATATTATCATCAAAGAAAAATTCATTAGAGAGGTCTAATATCCAATATATATGGAATGTATAGTCCCCATTAAAAAGAATAATTCAAAAGTTATAGTTTTCATTGATTTTAGGGATCTCAATTGGCATTGTCAAAAAGATGACCTCCTATTCCCAATCACAGAATTACTGATCAATGAAACTTAAAGATATCAGGATCCTTCATTCATTGAAGTATATTTATGATATTACAAAATACAAAGGTCTTGAGAAGAATAAGAAGCTACCGCCTTTCAGGCCACCACAAATTAGTTTTCTTCAAAGTAATTTTCTTCAGTCTGAAGAACACTGACACTGTATATCAATGTTCCATGAATCGCATCTTCAAACCCTTCTTAGGAAACTTCTCTGAATGATATGTTGAAAACATGGTTGTTAAATCACCATAATGATCGAACCACCTATTATATCTTGAATTCATCTCCAAAAAACAGTGAAAAAAAAATTAGAAAAGGAACCACATGAAATGTTCTTTCAACATCACCTTAGTGAAATTTATCAGCTTTGTCATACGACACCATGGAATTGAAGATGAAACTAATAAGACAAAGGAAATCCTTGGTATATCACCTACTTGCTACCTCACATAGTTTAGAGGACTTCAAGGAAATTTTTCCTACATTCAGAACATAATAGAAAACCTTACTGAAAAATGATTACCCTTCACTAGTTTGATAAAAATTGTGGTTCTGTATCATTAGAATGATGATTGATAGGAAGCATTCAATAATATTATGATGTAACTCTTAATTGCACCAGTTCTAATTCCACCTATTGAAGGAAGTACACTCATTCTATATGTGACTACATTCGAATGATCATTAGGCACCGTCCTTGCATTAAAAAATGACACAGGTAGTGAAAATAGTCTCCTTTATCTCACTCATACCATGGTTGATGTTGATAGTTGTTATTTAAATATCGAGAAGAGATACTAGTCCCAAATATTTGTTGTTTAGAAGCTGGGAAAATTTTTATAGAACCACAAGGTCCACCTTGTCTCTTCTAGAAACCCCCTCAAGTACATTCTCAACCATTATATGCTAACTAGATGTCTGTCATGGTGGGTACTCATCTTGCTGTAGTTTGATATATGATTCGTGCCTCATAAATCCATCAAATGCTAGGTTTTAGAATATTTTTGCAAGAACATCCCTCGAAAAAAATGACTTCATTTGATGATGAACCACCCAATGAGGTGGTTTTCTTTGTCCAAGAGGACTCCTAAAATCAGAGATGCATTTAGATGGTTCATCTAGAATCCAAAAAGGAAAAAGGATGGAAGATCCAAAGAATAACAATGTGGGGTTTGTAGTTATACTTGTATCTCCAGAAAAGGCAGTCCTGCGTTACTCCTTCCTGCTATCATAGGGGTACACAAACAACAAATTATATTATCATGCCCTAACTACATGCTATGATCTCTCACATCAAGTGTAAGTAAAATAATTGAATACAAAAGGTGACTTGGAAATAGTCATAAAGCAATTAAATAGAAATTATGATATCAAAAAGGAAGATCTAATCCCCATGTTAGACCATGTATGAGGGTCAATGGAGGAATTCCCTTCATATCCAACATTAACACATGTCCACTAGTCACAGAATATATAGGATTATGCATTATAAAATTTATCATAAACTATGGAAGATCTAGACCATGATGAAATTGTCATCATCATTTATTTACATCATTTTATCGTACCATTCATTCGATCCAAACCGGAAAAAATCGATAAGATTGGTCCCATATCTGAGCCATGTGGTTCTACCACAAGCTAGATGACTCTAATCATGGATTACATTCAAAAGGGATAACTACCATCAGAAAGGGATGGAGGGGAATTAAAATGGAGATGAAGAAGTAATTTTTTCTTCATAATAGAAGAAATTAGAAAATTTTACTCTACAATAAGGTCCATGATGGGATCCTTCTCAGGTGCATCTATGGAGAAGAAATCACCACCATCATAAAGGAAGTACATACTAGAGTATGTGGTTCACATCAATCATGATCCATGAATTCCCACTTTATTCAAAGTCTTTGAATATATTGGCCCACTATGATACAGGATTGCACTGATTTAACCATGAAGTATCATTCCTATCAGGTTCATTCCAATTTCATCCACAAAACCCTGGTTTCATTCCACACATCTATGTACTCCTAGCCATTTTACATATGGGTAATTGATGTTGTGGGGCCTTATCCTCCTGATACGGCTAAAAAATTTAGGTATATCCTCATAGTAACCAACATCTTTTCCAAATGGGCTGAATCTGTAGCCCACAAAGAGGAAAAAGAAAGAAGAATTGTTAGATTTGTGAAAGACAATATCATTAGAATATTTGGTGTCCCACATATAATATTGATGGGAAACGACATCAATTTCTACTCTACCTAATTAGAGAAGTTATATCAAGAGTATGGTATCAAGGATAATTGTTCATCCCAATACTATACAATATCCAATATATAGATACAGGCCTTCAACAATACCTTATCCAATATAATCCAAATGATGGTAGACATGGAAAATAAATCATGGTTAGGCAAGCTCCTCAATTATCTGTGGTAATAACAAACCATTGCCCTCACTACCACTCAAGAAACATCATACATAATAGTATATGAGATGAAGGTAGTTTTACCCATTGACATTAGAATCCCATCACTCTGTGTTTTCATCTGTGATCAACTATCCATAGATGAGAAATCCCAAAAATGTCTTGTTGAGTTGGAGCTGTTGGATGAGAAAATATTGAACACATTGAACCATTCAGAATTTCACCAAAATCAGATTGCCCGAACCTTGAACAAAAAGCTTTACCTTTGGTCTTTCCTCAAATGAGAACTAGTTCTGGTTTTAAGAACTCAAATGATACATGGAAAGAAACCCCCAAAATTAGATCTAAAATGCGAAGGACCATATTACATACACAATGCCAACTACAATGGATCCTATTACATAATTTAAATTGACAAATAGCTAGTTATGGATGCTACCAATGCAAGGATATTGAATAAATATTTCATGTAACCAAAGATAGTCATCATTATTGCGTGATATAAATCTACATGATAATTGATTCCAGATTTCATGATGTTAAACTATAGATAACATGTTCTTACCATTAAATTAAAAAATTGGCATTTGTCCCCACAACCTCATATTAAATTTTGTTGCCAATGTCTGTGTAACATGACATTAAATAGAATGATAAAAAATCATTTTTTATGAAATTAAACTATATAGCATGAATTTCCTTACCGCATGATGTTAAACTATATGAAATTTTTCATAACTGCATGACATTAAGCTTGATGTCCAAAAGGTCATGATCATTCCCTCTACATCAGGTGATTCTTTTCCGTCACAAAATACATAAAACAACATGGAATTTTTCATCCTAACCACATGAAACTAAACTATATGGGCATCATTATTCTCTAATTTATGATTTTCCCTACATGAGTCAGATCTTTTTGGGAATAAAGACAAAATTCCCCTTTACTCGTGTGAGAATCATATACACATGAGGAACACTCTTTTTCCAGAACTACATCCAACTTGATTCAAAATTTTCTATTGTATGAGTAGAGATTCCTCAATCCAATATCTTTTTCTATCAACCACATGATTCAACAATTTCTCGAAAGTACCATAAACTGCTTTTATATTGTGATAGAAAACCTTTCTATTCCTTGTTTCTTACAACAATCATAGATCATGTGAGCATAGGAATAGAATGTGATGGTTCCCCCCCCCATATGAAAAAATAATGAACGTACATGATAGGTCCATCATCTCAAAATAATGGTTAAAAATTCCCACTCCTTGTGCAAGGGTCAGAATGGTACATGGAAGTTTAAAATAACTATGTGGGGATTGATTCTGACCCTAACAGAATACATAGTGCCACCCAGATTCTATATCCTTGTCTGGATATCATCCACATAATAAAAATAATAATGAACTTTTCTTACATATGGGTTGGACCTACATAGGGGAATTCATAGATCTTTGACCAGATTGGTTCATACCACCACATGGTACGTAGTAATAACTGGGTCTCCAATCCTATGCATGGCCGTGACAATGTAGTGAAGGATAAATTCCCTCATCCATCATTTTGAAATCTTTAAGTGGTGGATTATATTTTTATAGTCTTTGTTTCTGACACTGATCATAGATTATGTGGGCCTATCAGTCATGGAAATGGATTCCTCATAGGCATATCAATCCAATGTAGGCAAAGTCCTTACCACAAGACATAAAACAACAAAGAAAAAGTCATAACCACATGATATTAAATTTAGTGGGGTCCCAAATAACTACATACGGATTGATTCTTAGTATAATAATATACAGACTGACACATGGTCCTTTTTCCTAGGTTCATCCACCCAAAATGAAAAAACCACAAATTTCGCCAATCACCTACTCGTAAATGAAAATCTATGAAGGGGATTCCAAAACTTGATTCATAAAAGAAGGATTTTTCGAAGGATAATTCCCCCTACATATGAGTCTGACCTATGTATGGGATTTCATACATCATGACTAATCATGGTCCAGATATTTCCTGCATACCAATACATATCCTTTCCATCCATCAAACTCCATGCTTTGGGTGATTTTGGATCCTCATAACCATCCAAGACCATCAGAAATGGAAGGTATGTGTCCAAAGGACACCTTTTTTGACTATGAACACAATGAACTTGAGGATCTACATATATTGTGAAAAAAGGACTATCAACTGAAGTTAAATTCATCCTCAAGAGATATTCTTTTTCTACATATATATGCTCAAAGGCTTCCAAGACCCGAAGCATTCCTCTTGATCCAAGTTCCCCCAGAATAACGGTTTACACTTTAATTCCCCCATCATGACTGTGGATTGCCAAAACATCCCAACTAATTTAGCCCACACTTACTCATGGTATCTATGTCCTTATCGCAAGATGCTAAACTGCATATCCAAAATCCTTACAGCATGGCATAAAACTTCATAGATCTATAATATCCATCTCCATTCACATAAAATCACAGAAATCATCACCACATGACATTAAACGAAAAGGAAAAATTGACCTTATTGTATGAATTTGAAATTCCTAACATAATAGTGTTCTCACATGAGAGGAAATTTCCTTAGACATTGGTCACCTACTATGTCGTGTTCTTGAACTACATGTGGATTAATTCCTTCCCTCATATGATACATAGTGACAACTTGATATTATATCATGGTTCATCCCTCCAGAAGTAAGAAATTCCCCCTAGTTATGGGATAGACCTATGCAGGGTTATTTCTATATAGAACTATGTGCGTCTTTATTCCCATCCCATGGGATGTGTAGTGATGCATGGATCCTATGAACCAGACCAACTGTGGAGTTCATAACAACATCCCCTCCTCTACATGAAAACTAAGTCAAAGAAGGGGGCTCCAAAATAGGCCCTTCTTGTAGGACCATTTCAATAATAATCACATTTCCCCTCTTTCATGTTGGGTCATCTACATCCATAAAGCACAATGTTAGGATGTGTAGAAATTTTTCCAATCATATGACATTAAAATAAATGATGAAATATCCTTATTTAACGAAATTAAACTACATAACATCATAGTGTTCTCACCCTAGAGGAAATTTACCCGAGCACTGATCATCCACCATGGCTTCTTATGGGACTTTGTATGATTCCTATCCATTAATGTTCCATATAAATGTCTGTATATTCAGCTCAGTCTAATTAACCAGAATATAAACAGGTTATTTCCTTGATGCACGCTCACCCCTTTTTTCTCACTCCAAGCATAAATCATGTGGGCATAGGGACCTCAGTAGGGGAATCCACACAAATCCATGAAAAATAAACCCATAATAATTTTTCCTCATGGAACAAACATAAAAGGAAAAATAGGGTCTTCCGCTTTATATTGATGAGCCCAAAGTTCCAATCGTATGAAATTAAACTCCATGGTTCCCCAATAAATACATTTGTCATGATTCATGTACATGAAGGGTATGTACTGATGCTCAAATGATATATCTCCAGACCAACCATCAGAGAAGAAAAAAAATATTTCAGAAATTACCCTCTTCTTAGGAATGGAACAAACATAGGTAAGGAATCTAATTTTAGGGAACCTAGATCTTCAATGTGTTGGCTAGTTCCAACAAACGAATAAAAATTCCCCATAATATGTAAGAGTCAAATCAATGTAGGTAATATGCTAAATCCTTGGTTAATTATAGCATAAATGTTTTTGGTATGTCAAGACACATCCTTTCCTTCCATCAAACCCCCTGATTTGAGTGATTTTAGATCCTCACAAATCTCCCCAACCATTGGAAATAAAGTTTCCGTGTGTTAAGGACTCCTACATTTGACATCGCAGAAAATTCCTCGGTGGATCTACATAAGATACCCATAAAACGGGAAGGATCCTATCAACGAAATCTAAATTCATACTCAGAATAGGGTTTTCATACTCTATATGCCCAACGACATCCACATCCCAAACATTCTGGGAAATCCAAGCCCAGTTATAATCTAGTTACATAGGATTTCTATATCAATTTTATAATTTCAGGACATTAGAAGTTCATGATTCTTGATACCCAATGTCCACCTTTCATCCTAGAAAAATCAATGAATGTTTCCCCCCATGTTTCTATACATGAAATAAATCTACACCGGAAATTCCATATGAGTCCCACCTCATTGGGGAGATCATGAACAAGAAAAAGACACCCTATTCCTATGTATGAACCAAATATGCATATGGAGAAAACATAAAACCAATAAATCCATCTTTCTTCCTACCAATATAGGATACATAGTGGCACCTGAATCTCTTATCTCTGATCTAACCATGAAACTGAAAAATTATCATTCTTCCTTGATCACGGATTAGACCTGTGTGGGGAACCTCTTCACAATTGTACAGAGAGAATGCCTCTAACTATACTCATGAAGCTTCATCATGAGGTGACCCTTACATATTTAAGATATCCCTTTTCACAAACCATGCTCTTTGTCCAGAAAGGTCTGAATCCCCATAATCATCCAAAACCATTGAAAGTGGAAGGTCACTGTCATTAGAACACCTTTGTTTGACTATGCACACAATTCCTTGGAAGCTTTGCATAAGTTTTCCACAATAAAAGGGACCCATAGCCAAATGGAAATTTCTACACATGAGAGACCATTAATATCTTGATAATCTCCAATGACTTTTACATCCAACTTCACTCCCTTATTTTAGAACACCCCATATTACACTTTACATTTTTCTAACCCATTCATTCCAGAATATGAATGAAAATTTCTGGTTAGAGTACCATGAAAAGGGAAAATCATTCCCCCCACCCATCTCTATCAAAGTAAGACGATTTTAAATCATAAACCTAAAATGTTCTAGTTGTATGAAATTAAACTGCACCATGATTAATCCCTCCTTTACACAGGGAAAATTCATGTAGGAGAGCTTTCTCAATCAAAGAAAATATAGATTCCCCTATAATTTTCAAAATTGTTATGTCAATAGGTAACCCACTATGGTCTTACAAAAAAAAAACAAATCCAATGTTTCCAAAAAACCTAGACATCATAAATGGAGGGTCAGTGTCCTAAGGACACTTTTTTCTGACTATGCACAAAATTCCCTGGTGACTCTGCATTGGTTTCCCAAAAAACAAAAAAGGGCATGTTAATTGAAGGAAAATTCATCCTCAGGATAGACTTAACTTCCCTTCATTTTCCCAATGGATCTCATTCCCCATATTCTGTATCACACACATAAATCACAATTCATAGTCAATAATAATCCCTTATACATTTCTGAAATATAGTGGGACATCCTCAGTCAATAAGTCCTAATTAAGGATCTCAACATGCAATTCATGGCCATAAATGTTTGACCTAAACCAACAGTAATTCTAGTCTGAGTTTTCCAGACACTATGTTAGTCATGGTTTTCCAGACTCTAAATTAGTCCTGGTTTTCTAGACACCTTTGTTTGACTATGCACAAAATCACCTATTGGCTCTGCAAAAGTTTCCCACAAAACCAAAAGGGGCTTGTTAATCGATGGAAAATTCATCCTCATGATAGACTGATCTTACCTTCGTTTTTCCAATGGCTCCCATACCCCATATCTTGTCTCACACCCATAAATAACAATTTATAGTCACTAAAAATCCCTCATGCATTTCTGAAATATAGTGGGAAATATTTGGTCAATAAGACCTAATTGAGGCTCTCAACCTGCAATTCATGGCCATAAATGTTTGACCTAAACCAACAGTAATGTTAGTCATAGTTTTCCAGAATCTAAATAACCCATTTAAAAGAGACCCAAAATTCACCAGGATGAATACCCACAAAGGGACCCTTTGAAAAAAACTAAGTATCATCTCTCTAAACCCATGCTTTGTATGGTTTAGAAAAAATAGCAATCAGTCAACAAAATGAAAAGAGACATAAAACATGGATGGTTGAAAACCCATAAAGGAAAGCCTAATAAAAAGTCAAGTTACACTATATAAGCCCTTAAAACCCTATATTTAGGAAAATAATTGGTTAATAACAAAAAATACATAAATTTTACAGGGTCTTTTGGATAACCCCAGCTATAGTTAAACTATGCTCGCTGGGTCCCTCAGTTCAAGAAAAAAATAGAGCTTGATTTTTATTATTTATGGTTAATTGTCTCATATCATGATCCAGATTGAAATGTGGTGAAAATTATCATTCAAAATATAAACAATTATAATTGATTAAAATTGTAGTAAATTATAAAGGAGAAATGATGTCGATCAATAATGTTTCCATCCTATTAAATTGTAATGGGGGAACATCTATAATATGGAGTTTCTCCACTATGTCCAAACAAAAAAAATGGTACTGGACAACCCATATGATCACAATGAAGGCTGACTAGCTCCTTCAATCAAATTGATAATATTCTATAGTGTTCTGTCAAGGGCTTGTTCAAATGTAGCCCTCTATTCATATTCATCTTCAACCATTGGATGTACTCATCTCATAATGGCCCTAATATCCCACCCTTTCTATTTAATGGATACAAAATTGACACTTGTGGATGATAGTTTCACTTTCATCATTGTCACATGAGCCTCACACTCATATAGCTTCTCTGTTCGGGAGATCATTTTTTTCATAATAATGTGGTTCCTTAGCCACTTGGTGACGAAACTCCTCAATAATATTTTGAATGGACTCTTCTTAATGATGGGAGGCATTTAATTAAACATGATTTCCTTCAGGGTAAGGTAGATCATCTCGATCAATGATGATGTGGTATAGAAGGAGGTGCAGGTGTCGGTAGTTAAATAACCCCGAACCCAAGTCAATAAAAATCCTTCTAAGGATGATCTCCTTATCTGAAAATTCATCCAAGGGAGTTTCTATGAAAATAGTACATATTTGATTCCATGTCCATCTCTACATAGCTTGGTTTTTCCTAATGGAATTGGAACTTTCGTTAACCCCTCCACCATAATAGGTATATAATTAGGGAGTTCCATCATGGAATATGATTTCACCCTAAATTGAGTCACCAAAGTATGGAAATCCTCCATCTCAGTGGGTGTTTCAATCTTAGAGGCTAATCATAAGGATGGACTGCGACTTCAGGAATGCCTGATGATTTTCCATTGGGGCCATCCTCAGTATGACCACCAATAACATAGGCTAGATATATGGGGTCTAATTCACTCTCTATAGAGATAGGGTGCATGGATTAATTCCCTTTCAAATGCATGCAATGGAGTGTGGAACACCTTTTTACAATAGTAGTGGATTTAGATGGTGCAACCGACACAGTTGGGGAAAGATTTGAAAGTGTCAAAGGCCTCTAAACTAGTCAAATTGACCTTTCCAATAATACATCATAATAGTAAATCTCCCAAATTTTAGCATAATCAAATGGTATGATGGTTGAATCTATTGTTGTTGTGGTAAGGATTTGCAGGAAAGAGACATAATGCATCATTATTATCCATAATTGGTGAAGGACTATCAAGTGGTATTCTCCATTAACATGAGTAATTGGGAGAAAAAATATTTTCTACAGACATCCAAATTTACTAGAAAACTTATAAGGGGTGTAGGGTTCGTAGATTTCCATTCTGTCTATGTGAATGGTCAGAATTCCATCCAAAATCACAATGATTTTGGAACATGCGTTTGGAGAACCACAACCATCGTCTACCACATCCCCTTGAGGATCAGGGTAAGGTGAAAAGGTAAAATGTGGAAAATTACTCAGCAATTAGATTATGTTTTCAGAACCCAAATGTGTGGGATGAACATGGGCGATATTGTGTAGAGATAGATGGAAATCAAGATGCGGAATCTCCATGGTATGTTTATACTCATAGAAAGGTAAATTCTTAGCCATCCATTGATAAAAAATATGAAACAACCTGATAAGATGATGCAGAGGCCTTCCTTCAAATATCCGTCCTAGTAATTATTAAAGGCGAGAAAGGGTGGGTATGGACAATCTGATAGGATACCCTTCTTTCAATGTATATACTGCCATCAAAGTAAAAACTCTGATATCATTGTAGATGTCATGGGGGCGGATGATCCATCCACTTGGTAAAATGGAAAAAACCCTCTAGTTTTATTTCCGACAATCTGTCTGATCAAACATCATAACCCCATGAGGTGTATTGGCCTACCATAAGAGTAGAACAATATGAACCTAGAATGAAATTATATTTTTAGTTGGATGCATCTGTATATCTATAACATTTTGTGTCGACCCATTTACATGAATAAATAGTTTTATCAATGCTTAAAATGGAATGAGGGAGTGATAACAAAGGGGTTGACCAAGACATCTCTATGCCCTGAACAAAAAATCCCTCTCTATTGGGGAAACCTGATCACCATTCTCCTAGTTATTTTCTGCCGGTAAGAATTTTTCATACATACTATTGAGTATGGTAAGTCTCCCAAGCTAGTATATGCCCCACAAGCTGATTCCCACTTCCTCATATGATAAGTGGAAGGTTTTGGTTATTGAACACCAACAAATAAGAAGTTTAAGAAATATCCCACCGGGTGAATAGATTAGAAATTGATAAACATGGGATGCCTGGGTTAACAGTTGGTACATGTTAACAACATAAAAATGTTCAGGAAGTTCCAAGCTATTTTTGGACAGCAAGAATACCCAAGACCATTCATTAGAAAAGAACCCTCTGGAATGAATATCTAATATGGATCTCCACCTCTATTGGTATTACTTGTGACATGTTGTCGATGGATAGGTAATTGTAGATGATAGTATCCATGGATGAATTGTGGATACATTGGTTACTCTACATCCATGAGGAACCATTCATAATGAACATGTCACCCTGGATCAGATCAATTATTATCTCCCCTATGGCAGTTTACCCCATCATGCCCCAAGATATCTTAAGATGAACAATAAGGCTATTCTGGTCAACAGGTTGAAGGGGGGAATCATCTTTGGAGTATACTATTATAAAATATTAATTGGTTATACAATTCATATGCCATGAGTTCTTGTGGAATAAAATATTTCAGGGTCCTCTCTAGAGGGAAAATGTATGATGGAAGGTTTTCTTCAATGTTCTTGACCATAGATGCCCATATATAGGTCACATTTACTAAAGTGATTGGGAGGGACATTGTTTTTTCTACTATTATTTGTTACAGAGTTATTATCATCAAATTCACCAAATGGACACATCCTGTGAACCAATAGTCCATGGATGGCACTGTTCTTGAATTGACATTTTTTGGAAATTCACAAAAGCTTGCGAGGAGCAGTCCCTCGAAGCATTGGACAAAAAATCAATAGTTCATGAAAAAAGTGAACCGCATACAAACTCATGCTATGATGAATTCTGAACTCAAAATTTTTCGATGAATTTTTTCTGTTGATGGATTCAAATATCAATTCAGGGGCATGGGAATCTACAATGGGATACGGTTCATGGGTGCAATATTTCGAGAGAGAATTCGTAGGAGCATAGAGTTTTCCGAGAAATACATTAAAAGACAAATGACATGGGTCATCTATTTATGGGAATGGTCCTCATATATGGGTCCACTATTATAATACAAATAGGTTCATGTGTGGACTATTTTCAATATTAGAATAGCCTCCTCTTCATCTTGATCAGAGTCAATTATGATGGGGGCATTTTATGGGTCCTGGAAACATTGAAAATGAAGTTGAAGTATTCTCATAGCTTTGGAATAGGATGAGAAAAATCAAAGGGATAGTTGAAGAAGAATGGTTGAAGAAGCCAAAAACATGGAATAAGATAAAGGGACTCCATGAATCATAATCCTTTGAAGACTAATGCTTCTCATAGCATTACACTTCTTATAGTGTCTATGAATTAATAAGTTTGGGGGTTGAATACATTGGCACCAGTCCCTCATAAATGAAATCATTTGTGGTAACAAGGAGCAGAAATCCTACCCATATACGACATACCCTGTGAACTAAAATGGTTCATGGGAAAGGAAAATCCATGGAATCTCATGAAAAGAATGAAATCATTCATGGGACCTAGGTGGTAAATCTCACCCCCATAGATGATGACCCCATGCTCTGATGACCATGTCATCCGCAACCTGGGTTTCTTCTGTGGGATTCTTCAAAAGACACTCTTTAGCACACTGATCCAGTTTTTCCACCCCTCTATAAATGGACCCTGAGTGATATTGATGTAAGAGTACTAAAGTTGACTTGGTTTTAGAGTGATCGATCTATGAAGGCATGTAAGAGGATAGCACCAAAAAAGATGGTCTCTTTCAATGATTCTATATAGGTGAAACCCACTGCACAGAATTTAAGGGATAAAATATTAATATAATTGGAAAACCATGAACCCTATAAACCTTATGGAGTAATGACTATAGGGTACTGAGCCGATAACCCTTTTCCAATCAGGTGTCCTACATAGAAAATCGCTATACTGATGGAACCATGCACTACATAGTGATGTGATACGTGGACAAAACTCATCCTCGCTTAGCGAATCACAACATATACTAAACCAAGACACATATAGAAAAATGATATGTGGAATGATCCATGGCCTACATACAACTATGGTATGCATACAGATCCCTCATCCATATAAAAATATGCTATGCCGAGGAACCCCATCCTATATAAGGAAATGATTTGTGGAATGGGGTATCCCAAGGTGTTCCACCCTCTGGTTCCAGTAACAACCTTCCTTTTCTGTATTATCATTTGTATCCCCCTATAAGGCAACCCAACGATATCAAGAAATTGAATCTCCAAAATCCACCAGACATGTATGATGAGATCATCGAGTTCATAGACATGCCCTTTTGAGTTTAAATCCTCATGGTAAGAAGACTGACATGGGAAATCCCTTCTATAGGGTGGAAACCTATTTTTTCCTATGTTTACATTACAATGACAACCCAAGTTCCAAACCCTAGGAATGCTAACATGAACCTCCCCATTCTAGGGATTAAGGGGAATCACCAACTATTAATTTTGATGTTTTTTGGTATTAAACTAAGGATATCACACATTAATTTCTTTTAGATAAGTAATAAAGCTCCCCCCTTCCCAGAACAAGTTTTAGGTCACTCCCACTGAGGCAATACCCAAGATTTTTTAATAGGTGTCTTAACTCTCCCTCCTCTTTGCCTCAGACTGGGACATATCCAGATAGATCACCAAATAGGACCATTCAAGATTTGAAAATAATAGTGTAACTGGGAACACTGAAATTCCATCTATCTCCTCCTTCCATCTCCAGCATCATCCATCAATGGATTTTGAGGATTGTGCGATCATCAAATATACAGATTTCTATTTTTATCACATCGAGCATGACTCATGTGGGATTAGAGATTAATTTCGATTATGAAATCCTCTTGACCCTAGACATCAAATGGGTATTCTATATAGATGTAAGACCTATCCTTGAATCAAATTGGATCCTTCCACATGTATGTACAGTATTTCAAAACTACATGGACTTTGATTCCCAATTAACTAGGATATGTAGGAAACCTCACTGTGGATCAAGCATGGCACCGTCATTTTCACATCTGTCTACTAACTTCCTGAACACATGATTTTAAACTATACAGGTCACCAAACTATGTGGGTTATGATTCCACTCAAAAGGATATTTTGGAATCCAATTTTACCATATTGATCCCAAAATTGAAAAAATTCACATCCCCACTGAATGATGATAAACTTTAGATTTTCTTATCACATGGATTGAAATAGCATTGTCTCAGGGAATGATTAATAAGTTACTAGTTTTTTCATAAAAGGGAAACATTGGTGATGAAACTTAGATACATACAAATTTATTCATTGTTGTAGAACCTCATATTCCTATAGAATATTCTCAACCCATGTATATTTATGATTGAACCTACCCATTGGTAGTCTACGGACACATTCTTGGGAATGAACCAAGGATTCAAGAACATACAAACATGGATTAAATCTATAATAGTATCCTAGAATGGGAAATAGTCCCCCCTAAAGGGTGTGATGAGCCCGAGTACCCACCCTTTAGACCAATTTTAGTTTTTAACTATTGTTGGACAAATCATCCAAGGAACGCCTGACTTTGGAATGAAGGTCCATGAGTCATGGATGTGAGAGACATTGGGTGTTTCTATATCCAAGAATAAACCCGATAGAGACCATCTTAGGACATTTTAACTGACATAGATAGCTTTCACAAAAAATATTTGATGAACGTTGTCACACACACTCTCAAAAATATTTATTTGTGTTTTTTCTAAGTTTAGCATAGTGGATGACATAGGTCGTTCTCTCAAGGAAGAAGTGAATTAAACAACTATTAATAGTCTTGTATTATGTAATAAAATAGTTCAAAACAAATGGAAGTAATGATGGGGGATTTGTTTGTGTCTTTTTGAATAGTAAACTAAACAAGAAAATGAGAATTAACAATCAAGAGACAATTTCTTTAAAACCAATTATATAAGAAGATGCAATTGATATAATCTACCACCTTCATAATTAATTTATCCTTATCCCATATGATTATAATTCATTCAATCGTAATCCCCTATCCTTGTCAACCTTTGAACCCTATGGAAATTAACACAACCAAAAATATGAAAAAAATGAGCCTTCAGTCAACTTTGGGACTTCTAATCACAGCACCCTGCCTTGATTGTGATCCAAAAGCCAAATTATGGTCAATGGTCAATTAGGGAAGAATATCCTCTCTATATTTTTTTATTAATTGATTTGGGGATGTGACTTGATCCCAACAATTATATCCCAAGTTGATTAGATTCTGCGATTGCGGTTTCACTCACATGGTTTACACAAGCCTGACCACGCGGTCAAGAGCAAGTTTATCGAGTAAGATGAAAATTAGAACTCAATTAATTGATCAAAATATTAGAATTATAGTATGCTTATAGATTCAAAATAAATAAATTAAGGGAGTGGGGATTAGATCATCTACGAAAAAATCACTCTTCCATGGGCGGTGATGTCATCGTGGAGACGTTTTTCCTAAGCAATGGGCTGATTGGGGAACACCCAATATCATCTCCACTTATGATTATAGTCCAAGAAGAAAAATAATAAGATTAAAAGAGAATAAAAAAGAAGATTAATTGATGAAAAATTCATGATACAAGCATGAAAGAAGAGAAATACAAAGAGGAGGTGGGAGAGGAGAGCCAATTTGGAAGAGATGTCATCACAAAGCCTTACTTCTCCCAAGAGTTGTGAGGGGCACCAAAGAGACACCCTTTCAGAAAAACCTTCCAAAATCCTCGACCAGCTCTTCCAAATAGTGAAAATTACCTTTAAATAGAGTTTGGAAGGGCTAGGGTTACAAATCTTTTTAAAACGTGAAAGGGAAATTCTGTAAAATATTTGACTCCAAGTTTCACCACATAGTTGTGTAACGATCAAAAGTTTTTCAATGGAAATTCCCTTATTATATTTATGTCATAAAATCACATGAAAAAACAACATAATGAACTAATATGTGATAATTGACCTTTAACCATATGTTTTTCACTTATGTGTTTGGAATTTCAAAAATCCAGTATACACGGTGGTGTTTAAGATATTTTTTAGAGTCCGATAAGGAAAACTTAATTTTTTGGTGAATAGTAACCTACCCTAATGAATAGTAACATACCCTTAAGAATAGTGATATAACCTAATGAATAGTAAACTCACCTATGATAGTATACAAATAATATTCAAGTTGGAAGTATAATATACATATGTTTTAGAATGAGTTAATTCCTGTTTTAAATATGGTTTTTGATAATAAAATATATTTTTAATTAAATATTAAAATAATAATAATTAGAAAATTATTTTTGAAAAATGGACTCCATTTTTGGGTTCTACACATTGAAAAATGGTTAGGGTGAATTTTTGTGATTTTTCTGAAATACTTGAATTTTTTGATGAATAGTAAAATATGGTAATTTACTTTATATATATATTATAAGCTAAATAAACTATCCCTAGAAACATGGATGATGTCACCACCCATGGTTCAAACTCACATGACCCATTTACTATTCTTGGTCATGGAATACTTACTATTCTTTGTCTTGGGAAGAAATAATAAATTAATGATTATTATATTATGAAATCCCACCTCTCCTCCACTATAATAACCCCCTTCACTCCCTCTTCTCTCCACTCCATTCAAGCTCCAATAATTCTCTAAATTATGCCCAAATCTCTCCCCAAGGTCCTCCACCACGTACAAAATCTATCAGCCTCCTCAAAATACCAAAACCTCTCCCCTTAAGAGGTTCTCAAAGGTGAAAGTCTCAAGAGGTAAATTCCTCTTCCCATATTTCTTCTTTTCTTTTAGGTTCTTTTCTTTTTTATTTTATTTCCTCACCTCCCTTCACCATAATAGTATGATAAATATGGTAACATACATTTACTTTAATTTCTTCATTCTAGTGGTATATTTCATTATCTTCTCCCCTTTCCCCCTTTTATTTGAAAGAAATGAAAGCACCGTTTGAGATGTGATAATTTAGCACATTCAAGGACAATGGTTTATCAAATTATATTATTATCTCTAATTCTGGTCATCAAACCATTTGTGTTATGTTTGAACCAGATTATTATATATGTAATATATCCTATTTTTGGTTCTGTAATATTTTGGTACAAATGGAATTAAGTTATAAATCAAAACACATTCTTTGTAATCAAACTCACCGAATAACAAAAACGGTTATCACAAAGGTTATATATGTAATAATTCAACATCACTCTAAGTAACCTCATTGAAATTAAAACCATGTAATCTATTGGATATTAACTAATGAATATAACTTCAATTCTAGACAACCACTTTCATCTAGATTATAATCCAAACTTGAATATAAGTGAACCGATCTTTAAAGCCAAGTAAACAAATGAGCTCGAACTATGAAATTGAACCTTATAACTAATAAAAAAGGATTTTAATGAACTAAAAAGGGTTATAATAAATAAATTACATATAGAAGAGGTTCTGGACTTATGAATTAATAATCCTAATTTGTTTATTCAGGTCATTAATAACAAGTGGAGAACACCACCGGATTTAAGGTAAGGGATCCTCCCCTTTTCACTCTTAATCAAGATTTTTCTCTAGGATATGTTTTTTTGTGTGTAATACTAAGTGATAGGGTATGTTTATACACCATCACCATACTTACATAATGTTTTATAAGTGAATAGAAACCCCTTATATCTCTCATCAGGCCCTCTTAGTTACACCCAACACCATGCCAATAAACCATGATGGATTCTACCCGAACTTCCTTTATTCCTTCGGGTTGTTCTATCTTTCTTTTTACCAAAATATAGTTGTAATTTATTTTTATGTAGAACTTAAACATTCGGTTTATATGCTCCAAACTCATGTTCTAAGATCCATCTCTCATTCTCTTCGGGGATATACATTCTTTTAAGTGAATCTCTCTTCGATACTTCCCAATAATCACACTCGTTTTAAAGGAAATTCACGAACTTTTACCCAATTTCAAGTGCACTATATATTCTATTTTAATACACCAATGTCTTTATAAATTAAGTATTTTTATTCTTAAAACCTTCATGGTTCAATTTTGTTTTTACATAAAAGAATGTATTCTTTACTATTTTAAAATCTCTATAGTGTTTTTCATAAAACCGCACAAAAATGTTTTAATGCTAATGTTTCTCAAATACATTTCTTATGTGATGTCACTTCTATTTGTTACCAACTACAATTTTATATTCCTATAATACCTTATGAATGTCCAAGTATTTTCTAATTCTTTCCATACATGGACACTATCATGTTACTCCCATTGGTTATGATTCATGTTATGATTATGGTACCCAATTCTTTCCATGGGTACCCTTATGTTTACGTATGGTTGATAATGTATGATTATTTTTGTGGCAAGATTATTTATATGGAAAGAATATTAATTAATATGTTGATATGGGTGAACCTAGATAGCGCTTCAATGCATCGGGTAAGGATAAGTCTCATGAGATGCGATGCGAAACGGGATTGGCAGTTAACCTTGACCCATACTGAAATGGGAAATAGGATTGGAGGATAGCCTTGACCCGTACTAAAGATATGATTTATGATTCATCCACATTTATATGATTCCATGTTTATATGATCCCATTCTTATATTAAATTATTTCATAAGTTTCATGTTTTGTATATCATTATGTCATGCCTCTTAATTCATGTGCTTGAGGTGTATCCTTATGTTCATTCCCTTACTGGGCACTTTTAGCTCATCCCATTTTTCATGTGTTCCCCTGGGTACCCTATGTAGATGTAAGGGCTCAAAGGAAGTTAGTAGCTCATTATGGAGATTAAATAAAGAAGTGTTTTTTCACCCCATGTTTTATGTTATATGTACCTAGTCTTTCAAGACACTAGAATTAATGATCCTTAGCTTGTACTCTGATGTTTATTTGTGTTTGAAATAATGAAATGTTTTATGTAAAAGTATTGGGTCTCTATAGTTGGTATCAGAGGATGGTCTAGTTATTTTTGGATATTAGGAATAGATCACATTTGTGAGAACCTTAAGGATGAGACCAAGTATATGAAAATAGTCTTAAATTTTGGTGAGTATAGAGTAATTGGTTTATCAAGAAAATACATCCCTGTATGGATAGAAGAAGGTAGAGGCGGCTCTGGCACAGATGTATCTAGGGTTAAAACCCGAAAACACCACTTTGAGCTAGAATCAAATAGGAACTGGTGCACAACAATGGGTCTTGCTGCACTCTTGGTTATGAAACTCCTGGGGGATATACTTTGGTAGATTCACAAGATTAGTAAAAACCATTATTAAGGGACAAAAATAAGCCCATGAGAATATAAGTTAGGAAATAGATCGAGGATAACCTAGATATAAATCTAAGGAATCACAAGTTAGGATATACTTTTTCATTATATGTTCATACTTTTATGTTAAAAGTTTCTTTTTATGCTCAATAGCAAAGTATTCAGGACCTCTAATTATATGTTCTTTTTTTAGTTAATGGCGGTAAATAGAAGAACACGTTCCAACAACCAATGTGAGAGGAAATGTAATGATTTCCCTAATGACATGCCTGATGTGATGGAAGTGGGTGCTCAAAACATCATGGAAGTACTTTCTCTGCTGGCTCGAGTTATGAATAATAACTTGAATCAGTTGGAATGTCCCCCTCCTCCAAGGAAAGAGCAAGTTTCCATAGAATCCTTCATGTGGAAAAGGCCTCCCATGTTTAGCAGGTCTTCTGATCCCCTCCTCGCAGAACAATGGATTAACTCCATTGAAAAGATTTTCATTGTCCTACAGTGCTCAGAAGAAGAAATATTTGTACAGGCAGTCAATCATTTTGATGGGGAAGTTGATCAGTGGTGGACACTGATCAAGAATACGAAGTCCCAAGAGGAAATTGATTCCATAGAATGGGAGGATTTAAAGAGGATGTTTTTCAACAAATATTTTCCTTGAACCCTCTATCTTAAGATGGAAAGAGAGTTACTTAGACTCAAGCAGAAGGAAGATGAGTCCATCTTTGCATTTGAAGAGAAATTTACAAGTCTTGAAAGGTACACCTCTGTCTTTGTCATGAACACCGAAAGCAAGGTGGATCACTTCTTTAGCGGACTAAAGACAAGTCTATGAAAAGTGTTGGAAATTCAAGACTTCTACAGATATGAGGAGATTTTTTGTTGTTCCCTCAAGGTTGAAATGGAGATTGGAGACTCTCAGTGGTCTCATGGGCCTAGTGACAAGAAGCGGAAAATGGAGAACAACATGGGTGGTTCATTAAATAAATCCCATGATGGAAAGAAGCCTCACTTTACCCTTGGCAAGAATTGTGGGAAGAATAACCTTGGTGATTGTCTCAAGGGAACCATGAATTGCTTCAAATGTGGAATGTTTTGTCATCTGGACATGAACTGCCGAAGGGATATGAAAAATTCCTCTAACGTTGAAGAAGAACAGAAGGTTCAGATCAACACTCAGCCTGTAGTGAATTGTTTTAACTGCAAGGAGCTTGGGCATTATGAAAACAATTTCCCTAAGCCGAGGGTTGTCAGAGGAAATCAGTAACAACCTCCAAGGAAACAAGGAAGGGCTTATGCTATCACTACTACTGAGGGGGAGCCAGAAAATGATGTAGTGATAGGTACACTTGTTATTCATTCAAGAATAGAAAACGTACTATTTGATTCTGGTTCTACGCATTCTTTCATATCATGCAAGTTTAGTAGAACTATTCAAACACCACCTCAAAATCTGGAGGAAAAGTTATCTGTGATAACAGTGTAAGGGGAAATTATCACATCCATGGTTTATAACTCCTCCCCTGTTAATGTTTGTGGATTGAACCTCCCAGTAAATCTTGTAATACTTACTTTAGTAGAGTTTGATGCTATCTTGTGCATGGATTGGCTATCTTTGTACAAGGCCAACATCAATTGTCGGGAAATGGAGATTACTCTTCACATACCGAATCATCCTCTGATTCTTTACAAGTGCAGGGAGGAAGATATCGCTCCTTTAGAATCTTCATCTCAAGTTTGGATATTGCTTCCTTATTAGCATGCATACCTAGCTCAAATGATTGAGACAAATTAGAGAATAATGCTTGAAGACATGCCCATCATGAGGGATTACACTGATGTATTCCCCAAAGAGTTTCCCGATGTTCCCCCTGACCGAGAGGTTGAGTTCTCAATTGAAAATATCCTTGGATATCTACCAATATCAATGAAAAATTAGAGAATGGACACCATAGATCTAGAAGAGCTGAAGAATCGGTTACAGGAGAATATGGAGAAGGGTTTTATACGCCCGAGTGCTTCACTGTGTGGTGCTCCATTCCTCTTCATCAAGAAGAAGGATGGATCAATGCACCTATGCATTGATTATCATGAGATCAATAAAATCAATATAAAGAATAAGTATACTCTTCAACGGATAGATGACATGTTCAATCAACATCGTGGGGCCAGCTATTTCTCTAAGGTGGACCTTCGGTCGGGATGTCACCAACTAAAGGTGAGGAAGGAAGATATTCCCAAGACTGCCTTTCGAATGAGGTAAGGACACTATGAGTTCATAGTGATTCTATTTGGACTCACTAATGATCCATCAATTTTCATGGATTTAATGAATATAGTCTTTAGATTTTACCTCGAAAAATTTTTGGCGATCTTTATTGATGATATTCTGATATACTCCAAGAGCAAGGTGGAATATGAGGAGCATTTGGAAACCATGTTAAAGACTTTGCGAAGGGATAAGTTGTATGAAATGTATAGTAAATTTGAGTTCTGGATGGAGGAAGTATCATAATAGGGGCATGTTATCACCAGGAAAGGGATATATGTGGACCCTTACAAGACAAAGGCAATTGAAGAGTGGTCGAGGACAACTTCTGTAATGGAGATCCGAAGCTTTTTAGGTCTAGCTGGGTATTATCGACGATTCATGAATAACTCTTCATGATTGTCAAACTCAATGACCAGGATGAAATGGAAGGGAGTAAAGTTCGTCTGGACACAGGAATGTGAAGAATATTTCAAGGAGTTGAAAAAGAGGCTTATCACTGCGCCGATACTCACACTTCCTTCTAGTGGAGAACTCTTTGTGGTGTATAGTGATTCTTCTAAGAAAGGATTAGGATGTGTGCTAATGCAAAATGATAAAGTGATATCCTATTCCAGAAGGTAGCTGAAAATCCCTGAGCAAAACTATCCCATGCATGATCTGAAGTTGGTGGCTGTGATTTTTGCGTTGAAAATCTGGCGGCATTACCTCTATGGGAAAAAATGTGAGATATATACTGACCATAAGGGTCTCAAATATATATTCACATATAAAGAGATTAATATGAACCAACAAAGATGGATAGAGCTCATCAAGGATTATGACATCTTAATCCACTACCATCCCGGTAAAGCAAACAAGGTGGCAGATGCTCTAAGTAGAAAGGATCCTACATCTTTATCAATGATGAGAATTGAAAAGGATCCGATCTTTCTTGGATTTGAAAAGGATGGACATGGGAATCGTTAAGGGTGGAACATCATCAATCCTTTATCAAATGATTTCTCAACCATCCCTCTTGGATAAAATAATCGTTGCTTAAAGAAAGGATGTGGAAATTCAGAAAAGGGTGGGAACTTTTAAAAATGGAAAATCCTCCGATTTCAAAATTGATGGGGAAGGAGTTGTAAGATTTGGGACACGATTATGTGTACCATATGATCCAGAGATAAAGAAGGATCTATTGAATGATGCACGTAGCTAGAACTTCTCTATCCATCCTGGGAGTACCAAAATTTAACGTGATCTCTGAGAACACTTCTGGTGGGATAACATGACGAAGGATATTGAGAAAATTATATCAAGGTGCTTGGTTTGTCAGCATGTTAAAGCTGAGAAAAAAAAGTCCAATGGTAGGATTCATCCATCGCGTATACCCATGTGGAAATGGGAAAATTATACTATGGACGTTGTCACGGGTCTCCCGATGACGTCGAAGGGAAATAATGTGATATGGGTTGTGGTTGACCGACTCACCAAGACATACCATTTCGTCTATATTCAGGAAGATCTCTTGCTTGAACAACTTGAAAAGTTATATGTGAAGGAAGTGGTGATACTGCACAATGTTCCACTTTCAATTGTCTCTGACCGCGATCCAAGGTTTACATCTAAATTCTGGAAGAGTTTTCAACATGCTTTGGGTACTGAATTGAGTTTCAGCAGGACCTATCACCCCCAAACTGATAGCCAATCTGAAAGGACTATTCAGACACTTGAAGATATGCTAAGAGCATGCTATCTAGAATTCAAAGGTGGTTGGGATCAGCATCTCCCATTGGTTGAGTTCTCATACAACAATATCTTCCACTCAAGTATTCGGATGGCTCCATATGAAGCTTTGTATGGAAAGCGATGTATAACTCCAACCTGTTGGGATGATGTTGGAGAAAGAAAGCTACTTTGACCTAATCTTGTTCAAGAGATGACAGAGAAGGTTCAAGTCATCCAGAAACACATCAAAGCTGCTCGAAGTCGGCAAAAGATCTATGCTGACAACCGTCAAAGGGACTTGGAGTTCGACGTTGGAGATAACGTCTTCCCTCAAATATCTCCATGGAAGAGAGTCATGCGATTCAGGAAGAAGGGGATGCTAAGCCCAAGGTATATTGGCCCCTTTGAGATCCTTGACCGCATAGGAGCTATGGCCTATCAGCTTGAAATTCCACCAAATATGGATCGATTTCATGATGTTTTCCATGTATCACTCTTGAGGAAATACATACCTGATCCCTCACGTGTACTAAACTCAGAGGTGGTGCAGCTAGAAGATGATCTCTCCTATGAGTAGCAGCCAGTAAAGATTCTGGATCGAAAAGATAACATTATATGCAACAAGACAACCCATCTTGTCAATGTGTTGTGGAGGAACCATAAGTTTGAGGAAGCAACATGGGAATTGTAGGAAGCAATGAAGTAAAATTACCCACACTTGTTTTTGTCTTAGTATGTAAAACGAAATTTTGAGGGAAAAATTTCATAAGGGGGGAAGAATGTAACGAACCAATGTTTTTAAATGGAAATTACCTTCTTATATTTATGTCATAAAATCACATGAAAACACAAATTAATGAACTACTAAGTGATAAGTGAACTTTAATCATAAGTATGTCACTTATGTGTTTGGAATTTCGAAGATCCGGCATACACGGTTATGTTCAAGATGTTTTTTGGAGTCTGATAAAAAAACATAATTTTTTAGTGAATAGTAACCTACCCTAATGAATAGTAACATACCCTTATGAATAGTGATATACCCTAATGAGTATTAACCTCACCTATGACAGTATAAAATTAATATTCAAATTGGAAGTACAATATACCTATGTTTTAGAATGAGTTAATTCATGTTTTAAATTTGGTTTTTGATAATAAAATATGTTTTTAATTAAATATTAAAATAATCATATTTAGAATATTATTTTTGAAAAATGGACTTCACTTTTGGGTTCTACACGTTGAAAAATGGTTAGGGTGAATTTTTTAGATTTTTCTGAAATACTTGAATTTTTTATGAATAGTAAAATACGGTAATTTACCGTATATATACATTATAAGCTAAATAAACTATTCCTAGAATCATGGATGATGTCACCACCCATGTTTAGAATTAACACGACCCATTTAATATTCTTTTTCATGGAATACTTACAATTCTTGGTCTTGGGAAGAAATAATAAATTAATGATTATTATATTATGAAATCCCTCCTCTCCTCCACTATAAAACCCCCCTTCAGTCCCTCTTCTATCCACTCCTCTAAAGCTCCAAGAATTCTCTAAACTCTGCCCAAATATCTCCCCAAGGTCCTCCCCCACGTCCAAAAGCTCTCAGACTCCTCAAAATACCAAAACCTTTCCCCTTAAGAGGTTCTCAAAGGAGGAAGTCTCAAGAGGTAAATTCCTCTTCCCAAATTTCTTCTTTTCTTTTAGCTTCTTTTCTTTTTTATTTTCATTCCTCACCTCCATTAACCATAATAGTATGATAAATCCAGTAAAATAATTGTACTGGAATTTATTCATTCTATTGGTATATTTCATTATCTTCTCCCCTTTCCCCCATTTATTTGAAAGAAATGAAAGCACAGTTTGAGATGTGCTAATTTAGCACATTCAAGGACAACCGTTTATCAATTTCTATTATTATCTTTAATTATGGTCATTAAAACATTTATGTAATGGTTGAAATAGATTATTATACATTTAATATATTCTATTTTTTGATTTTTTAATATTTTGGAACAAATGGAATTAAGTTATAAATCAAAACACATTCTTTGTAATCAGACCCACCGAATAACAAAAACGGTTATCACTAAGGTTATATATGTAATAATTCAACATCACTCTAAGTAACCTAATTAAAATTAAAACAATTTAATCTCCTAGATATGAAATGAAGAAAATAACTTCAATTCTGGACAACCACTTTCATCTAGCATATAATCCAAACATGAATATAAGTGAACCGATCTTTAAAGCCAAGTAAACAAATGAGCTCGTACTATGAAATTGAACCTTATAACTAATAAAAAAGGATTTGAATGAACTAAAAAGGGTTATAATAAATAAATTACATATATAAAAGGTTATGGAATTATAAATTAATAATCCTAATTTTTTTATTATGGTCATTAATAAAAAGTGGAGAACACCACCGGATTTATGGTAAGGGATCCTCCCCTTTTCACTCTTAACCAAGATTGTTCTCTATGCTATGTTTTTTTGTGTAATACCCAGTGATGGGGTATGTTTATACACCTTCCCCATACTTAAATAATGTTTTATAAGTTATGAGAAACCCATTATTTCTCTCATCAAGACCTCTTAGTTACACCCAATACCATGCCAATAAACCATGATGGATTCTAACCGAACTTCCTTTATTCCTTCGGGTTGTTCTATCTTTCTTTTTACCAAAATATAGTTGTAATTTATTTTTATGTAGAACTTAAAAATTCTGTTTATATGCTCCAAAATCATTTTATACTATCCATATCTCATTCACTTTGGGGATATACATTCTTTTAAGTGAATCTCTCCTCGATACTTCCCAATAAGCACACTCATTTTAAAGGAACTTCCCGAACTTTTAACCAATTTCAAGTGCACTCTGTATTCTGTTTTAAGACACCAATGTATTTGTAAATTCAGTAATTTTATTATGAAAACCTTAATTTTTAAATTCTGTTTTTACATAAAAGAATGTATTCTTTACTATTTTAAATTCTTTATAGTGTTTTCCTTAAAACCGCACAAAAATGTTTTAATGCTAATGTTTCTCAAATACATTTCTTATGTGATGTCACTTATATTTGTTACCACCTACCATTTTATATGCCTATAATACCTTATTAATGTCCATGTATTTTCTAATTCTTTCCCTACACGGACACTATCATGTTTCGCCCATTGGTTATGATTCATGTCATGATTATGGTACCCAATTCTTTTCATGGGTACCCTTATGTTTATGTATGGTTGATTATGTATGATTATTTTTGTGGAAAGATTATTTATGTGGAAAGAATATTCATGAATATGTTGAGATTGGTGTGCCCAGATAGAGCTCCAATGCATTTGGTAAGGATAAGATGCTATGTGAAATGGGATTGGCAGTTATCCTTGACCCGTACTGAAATGGAAAATGGGATTGGTGGTTAGCCTTGACCCGTACTAAATTTATGATTTATGATTCTTCCACATTTATATGATTCCATGTTTATATGATCCCATGATTATATTAAATGATTTTATAAGTTTCATAATTTGGATATCACTATGTCATGCCTCTTAATTCATGTGCTTGAGGTGTATCTTTATGTTCATTCCCTTACTGGGCATTTTTATCTCATCCCTTTATTCATGTGTTCCCCAGGGTACCCTATGCAGATGTAAGGGCTCAATGGAAGTTAGGATCTCATTATAGAGATTAAATAAAGATGTTTTTCTTTTAGCCCCATGTTTTATGTTATATGTACCTAGTCTTCCAAGACACTAGACGTAACGATCCTTGGCTTGTACTCTGATGGTAATTTATGCTTGAAATAATGAAATGTTTTATGTAAAAGGCTTGGGTATCTATAAGTTGTCCTCTAAAATGCGTGAATTGTTTAGACTTATAGAAGGATTATTTTTTTAGAATCATGTCCCTGAGATTCCATCGAAATTTTAGCACCATCCAAGTCTGGATGAAGAAGATACGACCCAAATGGTGAAGTGATGTACAATTTGGACAGTTTAGTCCATCTTCATGGCCCATTTACTCCTCTCAAATGCACGATTCAGCTCCCATGTACTAAATATAATTTGTATCTAATTAAGTCAGGAACACATTTACAGTATTTTAAGTCAAAATAATTTACATAAAAAATTTTATGC
This sequence comes from Viscum album, assembly GCA_963277665.1. Classification (NCBI taxonomy): domain Eukaryota; kingdom Viridiplantae; phylum Streptophyta; class Magnoliopsida; order Santalales; family Viscaceae; genus Viscum; species Viscum album. The sequence goes on from OY728120.1 coordinate 1,595,191,929, forward strand.
CCGAAATACTACAGTAATGTTTAAAATGGTAAAACTGGATTTTTCATCAAATTTGAAAATGAAAGATCAAATCCCCAATATTCCATAATTGAACATATTGAGCATAATGTGATGAAATTATATCATTTATTTTCAAAAAAATATTCAATAAAAATTTGTTTTATCAATAACCCCCTGCGATCATTCTTTGGTCCCAATGCATCTTCGGGTCGAAAAAAATGGTGATCCCGACATGAAACACATAAATGTGGAAAGACCATCGGAAGATAAAAAAGATATACTACCAAGTTCCCATTGGACAGTTTTTTCAGGTACAACACATCATCGGGTCGAAATAACCCCTGAAAAACTCTACAAATCAAAAAAATAACTAAACCCTAAAAACATAAAAAACACTAAATACCTAAAAACTATAAAAATACCAAAACATTTCAAACCCCTAAAACTCCTAAAATACATTATACACATAACAAACCAAAAATACAATAAAACCATAAAATTCCATAACCCAATCAAAAAACCCTTAAAACCCCAATACCCCCCCAAACCTTAAAAACCCTAAACCCCCCTAAAACCACAAAACACAAAATACCCAAAAAAACCACTAAACCCACGAAATCAACTAAATCCTTGAAAATTATAAAAATAATGATATACAAAAAATCCTAAACTCTACACCCGAAACCCTTATCCCAAAATCCTAACTCATATACCCTAAACCAAAACCCTACCCCCGAAATTCTGTACCCAACACCATAATACCAAAATCACACACCCTAAACCCTATTTTCTACACCATAAATTCTAAACCCTACAGCTTAAAACCTATATCATTTAACCTAAACATTAAAACTTGATACAAAATCCCTAAACCCTAAACCCTAATTTCTAAACCCTAAACCATTCAATCTACATAATAAACGACACTAAAACCCCTAAATACCATAAAATGTCCATTAACTCCTCTAGGTTTCCAAAAAGACCGAAAACCCCCTAAAAACACATTAACCACCTAAAAACTACAAACCCCCTAAAAGATCCTATAAACCCTAAAAAAATAAAAGACCCTAAAACACACACAAAACAACTTAAAACCTCCAAATATCCTAAAAAATCCTAAAAAACCTAAAAACCATAAAAACCCTTAAAACTCTAAATATCCTTTAAAAAACCTAAAAACAAAAAATCCTAGAAAACCCTAAATAAAACATAAAATGCTATTAAAAATCCATAAAAACCATAAAACATATAAAAACCGTAAAAGACTATAATACACCCTATAAAACCTAAAACTCTTAAAATAACCTAAAAATCCTAAAAACCTAAAAATCATAAAAAACTTAAATATTAAAAAACCATAAAGGACCAAACACACCCCCAAAAGACCCAAAAAAATCTGAAAACCATAAAATGAAAAGAACAACATATTAAATTACCATAAAACCATAAAAATAACCTAAAACTCCTAATGATCTAAAAACCCTTAACATCAATAAAAACCATAAACTTACTAAAAAGACTTAAAATTCTAAAAAACCCTAAAAACCCCTTTAAAATCCTAAAAGTCGTAAAACCCCATAAAACCCATAAAAACCATAAAACACCCTAAAATACACTAATATACCATAAAGACTCCAGAAAACCCTAAGTACTCTAAAAAAACTTTAATGAAAAAAAACCTAAAAATAATAAAAAAACAAAAAATCCCAAAAAACTCTTAAAAACCCTAAAACCCCCTAAAAACATTAAAACCCAATGAAAAATACAAATCCACATAAAACACATTAGAACCATAAAACCCTATAAATCCATGAAAACCCTAAAAAAAATATAACAATAAATACCCCTAAAACAAAAAAACCCACCATAACACTAAAAAATCCTAAAAATCCAAAAAACCCAAATAAAACCAATAAAACATAAAACCCTCAAACCCATACAAATCTTAAACCCCCTCAAAGCCCATAAAACAATGAAAACCTCAAGCAACCATAGAACCCATAGAACCCTTCAAAACACCTTAAAAACTCTAAACCATATACCCTACACCATAAACCCTACACCCTAAATAGTATATCTGACACCATAAACCCTAAACTATACACCTAAAACCATATACCATACACCCTGAACCCAAAACCCAATACCATTAAACATATACCCCATGCCCAAAACCCAAAACCCAATACCCTAAACCCAACACCCAATAACCTAAACCCTAAACCCTCTACTCTATACCCAATACAATATACACTGAACCCTAAACCATAATCCTTAAACACTAAATCTTATAACCAAAAACCAAAAATTAGATAAAAACACTAAAATTTTCTAAAATAACATAAATCCTCTAAAATACCCTAAATAATATTTATTCCCCCCCCCAAAGCACTAAGAGAACCTAAAAACCACTAACACTAACTTAAATACACTAAAAACCATTAAAACATAAAGTACCCTAAATCATAGAAACCCTAAAATACCCAAAATAATTATAAAACCCCAAAAAATCACCATAAAATCATTAAAACCCAACAAATTCCTAAATACCACTAAACCCACTAAATTCCCATAATTTCCTAAAAACCCGAAATAGGCCCTAAATAACCCTTAAAAACCTAAAATATCCTAAAAGATTATAAAACCCTAATACCCCAACAATGTCCCTACCACCCACCCAAAAAGTGGCAAAAAACACAATAAATCAATAAAATATCCAAAAAACTATAAAACACTAAAACAACCTAAAAACAAAAAATCATAAAAACCCATATAACCCTTACAAAACACTAAAACCTAAAAAAAATCCAAAAAAACCCAAAAACACTAAAATGACCCCAATAACCCCAAAAGAACCTAAACCACAATAATGATATCATACAACCCTTCATATTCCTAAAACCACTAAAACATAATATCGCTAAAAAACCCTAAAACACTAGAAACCTCTTAAAGTTTCTAAAGACCCTAAAGACCCTAAAAACTCTAAAAGACCCAAAAAACATGATAACACTAAAAACTCTAAAACAATATTAATAACCCAAAATATCAATAAAAACATAAAAAACTATTAAAACCCCACATGGACTAAAAACCCAAAATATCACTAAAGCCCCTAAAAACCCCAAAACTGCTAAAACCCAAAAAACACCTAAAACCCCCCAAAACCCACCAAAAATCACTAGAAACATTAAATATAACAAAAATACCTAAAAAACTAAATTACCTAAAAATACTAACAAACTATAATAATCCCTAAAATCTATAAAAACCCTAAAAAACCTAAAAACTTTGAAAATCCCTAAAAATACCAGGAATTGAACTGAAACACCTAAAACACTCAAAAACAATAAATAACCCTAAAAATATAATAACACACTAAACCCCCTAAAAATAATAAAAATCCTAAAAGAACTGAAAAACCCTAAAAACACATAAATCCCTAAAAACATCTAAAAGACCCTAAAACACGTAATAGACCCTAAAAATCCATAAAAACCCTTAAAAAACATAAAAAACCTAAAATATCTTAAAACACTAATAGCTCTAAAACCCCTTAAATTTCCTCAAACCTTTAAAAGACCTAAAACACCCCTAATGGTCCCTAAACCCCCCCAAACCCCAAAAATTCCCCAAACACCCTAAAAAGCCAAAATAAACCCCTAAAACCCAAAAAACCTAAAAAAACCCTAATACCCATAATACCCCCACAAAACACTAAAAACCACTAAAAATCATAAAATCCCCTGAACATCACTAAAAACCTCACTCGGCCTCTTCTTATGCCCATACTGCCACAACAGGAGCCACTTCCAATGCCCATCCACCCTCACCTCTACCCCTGCCTAACTTTTTCCTTGGCCTCCGCCTCTACCACCACCCACGCCTATGCCTCTTGCATCTACGGATCACTATGGCCTTGGGTTTTGGTAGTATAGGTTAGTTTTATTTCATATTTGTATAAATTTTCTACCTAGTATCTCATCATCAGATAATTTTTCATATAATTGCTATTCTTACAAGAATATTTACATCCCACTATTCAATAATTAGTGAACTCATTTCTATTTTTATTGAATTACTTTTGGAATTATTATTTTCTTCTCAATATTGAAGTCAAATTGTAATTTGGGAAAATCAAATTTTTAAAAGAATTTATCAGCCACATAGAAGAGGCTCTACACTCAAAAATTCTAGGATCTCTATTGGTATGATGAGTATTGAACATTACTTTCTATTTCAGGTGAGAAATCGGGATGATGTTGATCACTTGAGGAAGGCATTGTAGATCCAATCAGTCATGTTATGTGTTTTGAGACAAAGGGTATCCCCTTCTTGTAAAAAATCATTTCTATCTCATTATTTCACATATCTATTTATTGAAAATACTTTCATCTTAAGTTGTCATAGATTTCCCAACACATATCTTAGTTACACACAATTCCTTTGAATTAATTTTGAGTTGTTCTATTGCATGTGGTTCTTTACATTATATGGTGATTATTTTTAATTTACATATAAAATATATTATCTCTACATATGTAGATATTTCACTATAAAAGAGATCTTGGAAGTGTGCATGACATATGGAATCAAAGTATTCTTGGTAATCATTTGGTTTATCAATCCTTTTTGTGCCCAATCACAACATAAGGATTTCCGCATGAAATAAATTTTTTTTCTTTTTTAACTTATTGTTTCCTTTTCAATATTTATTTCACCGTAGAAATATCTAGTTTTTAAGACCTATGAGGTTTTTGATAAATTATTCTCATTTTATTATTAAATTAACTCCAATTCATAAGATACACTTTAAAATTCCATTTGGGATTCTATAGTCAAACATATTCTCCACCTGCCTTTTAGAGTTGGAAGAAATTTTAGCCATTAACTTCAAGTATTTAAAAAATGTTACATCATGATGTATAACATTTGAATGAATGATTCAATAAATTGATATAATAAAATAATATATTAAAAATTGATCATAATTACTTTTGATTCAATGTTTTCCAAAACACGTTGTGGTGACGTGCTTTTTCTTTTCTTTTTGCTAAAAATGTATGTGTCGCTGAATAAATAACTAATTCTTATTAGTCTTTTTTATGCATACATATCAAATTGTTAATATTTCCAATTATTGTATATTATATCTAATAAAATCAAATCATGTTGTATAATAATTTGAGAGTTTTTACAGTGATCATTTACTCAACTTGTTTCAACCTAGCGGGCCATCAATTTTAAAAATTGTTCTTCAACTATATTACCCTCAACTCTTTCCTATAACATGTGTCATCATTGAATCCACCTACTACATATATATCTTTGGTTTTTGTATTATATTTTTAATTTTCAACTTGGTTTGGTATACTAGTTTGTTGAAAGGAATTATATACACTATAAAAATTTCCCCAATGCACTTTGGGGACCTATTTTTTCATGCATAACATTGAATTCCCCTGGTTTGTAGGGAATGATTTTCCAACCATCAGCACATGAATACCACATAATTTCTGAGTAGTCTATTTTATTTAGGAAGTGGTTTTAATCCTCATATCATTTCTATTCTAGTATTGATGTACAAGATTATTTGTGTATTTATAAAAAATAAACCTCATTTAAATATTATATGTTTTTTATGATTCTTGCTGACTTTGATTCTTACATATGTGATACATGTGGATTCTGGTTTCCATAAGATGAATTGGATTCACTTATTTTATTGTACTTATTTTTATTTATAGTTCATTATTAAGAGTCTCCCATGGTTCATGTTATTTTTTTTGAAGATGGTGATATTATATATTCATGATCTGCCAGAATCTTCCTAATACATGATCACCCTTACATGTAATTTTTCCAAAAACATATTATTTATGGAAATAAAAAATATTATTCTTTTATTTTTTTAATTTGGAATGAAAATGTAATATTTTTTTCATCATTTATATGTTCCTACACTTTTATTTATTGTATCATTCCAATTATATGGAAGAGGAGAAGTGAATCACTCTTTACAGATCTGTTGAACGCACCATCAAAATTAAATGGCATGATGGTTGAGGGTTTTTCATATCCCTTGGTATGATCTATAGAGCTTATTAACTATCAATTTTATATATGTATTCCATGAGATAAATGAATGGGGTGTGTTTGTCATTATAAAATACTGGAAACATGTTTATGTTTTAATTTTTATATCGGGAATGAATTTGGAGTGGCATGGTACTATGTTTACCGGTTGTTTCATTATTTTAATGTCATACAAACCATATGCTTTTTCTATTCGAATTGATGGAAGGCATTAGGAAATAATAATATGTTGTAAAACTAAATGTTCATGGACTTGGATATAATGCAGGTTAAGAGGATTTTCTCTTTTTAGTTTTAAGTTGTTTCATATAAGGATGAAACATGATGATCATTCTTGCATTTATTGGAGTAGTGATATACGAAGAGGTATTTAATAATCCTATAGTTAATTGTGTTGTGTTTTTTTATACATTCTAGTGTTTAATAGGGTTTATTTTTTATTCTAGGGGGTTGCCTCAAAGAGGGAAACTACTACATACCATTATGGAGATTCAATGGAACAACTTTGAATAGGCGAGTGACATAGAAGGTTGTAAGAGTCACTTAAATAGTATGTCTATTATTCTATTTTTAATTCCCTTTCCTTTGTGTTAACATCATCATTGTGATATGATATTGTAGGTGGCTATTGAAATTTCATGTTGAAGTAATTTCGGATAGGATATGGGACTGAAATAGTCCAAGAAACCTTCCATTGTCATGAAACTATTTCATTAAGTTCAATCATACACCTGTGTGAGGTACCTTCTAGTTATTCTTACATAACATGAAATGAATAAAGAAAATATCTTAATTTGTAAGATGATTTTGGTCATAAACCATGAAACCTACCTATAAAGAATAATTCTATGGAATATGATTGATGACTACTTATGGTGGTTTATATTTTCCCCATATTTCATTAATTTTTTTCCACTTTATTGGTACACAATTGAGAACCAAACCTGAAATTCACAGTTCAATGCTGACAAGATCTTTGTGGATGACCCAATCAGTTACCTGAGAATAAAAATTAACCAATGATTGTGAAAAATTAAAAATTTGTGAAGAAAATTAGTATACAAGATGTTTTAATAATCAACCTTCATAGATTTAATATCTATTCCTTTCTTGAAAAATGTTTACTCTATGGAATTATAGGCCAAATTAATTCATAATATAGTTTCTTCATTATATATATCTTCTTCCAATATTTAAGAAGTTATGAAATATTTCATTTTCATTTATTAAAAAATTCATAATCAAAATGTGATTCAGTACTCTTGAATATAGATTCATCATTAGATTTAGCATACAGACATGGGAGTGATGACATCCCCCCTTTCGACACTTTTTAGTCGATCAATTCATATTTGTTCTATCCTTGTTTCCTTTTATATTCTTCTCATTCATTCAGTTTTGTACATATTAATTCTATTATTTTATATTCAAGGGCCTATTTAGGTATCATCCAATGATATTTTATCCAGGATCATCATGTCTGAACCCACTTTTTTATGGTGAGATGGTGTTTGTAGTTGATTGGGAATGTGATGGTAGTTCTCTCTAGGGTGCCTTGACTATTTTTTCAGTTTTTTCTTATAGTAGTTAATTTTTCATTCGTGACTCACTATTAAATCCCATATGTCATCATTATCTACTTTGTTTTCTTATGCTATAATTATATAATCCATTTCAGTCTAACATGGTGGTGTAGTGATAAAATTTACAATAACAGATTTGGAAATTCAATGTGGTTGGTTATGGTTTGTCCATAGGATTTCACTTCCATTCCATTATCTATCTCTTGTGAAGGGTTCAAGGAGATTAATTATTCCTCAAAATCCTATGTTTTATTGCCCAATATTGCAGTCGATCTTTCCTGATATACTTAAAATATAGTTGGTTCCCAAGATAACTATGGCGGTCTTCTTGTTGGAGGGAGTGGGTAAATGGAATTGTTGGAGCCTAGGTTGTGTTTGACGTTGTGTGAGGTGTAACAAGATCATTGGTTTCGGTATGAATCACTAGAATCTACAGAATATTTTATTTTTTAAGTTTAGGTTGAATTTTTTATTTTTCATTTCCATTCCTGGTAAATATTTTGTGGTAGAATTTTTTCTGGATTTTGAAGAAGAAGGTATAGATCTGGTTGTGGATGGTCCTGGATAACATCAAGGTAAGGATGGTAGTTTTAGTTCTTTTTTATTATGATTTTAATTTAATTTCTTGAGGAGTGTCTGATCCTATAATGTGGGGTGGTCATTATTTCTTCGTTGAGCTTGATGGTAGAGGATATTTCATCCTGGTTATCACTTCATGAATGTTTTTTTACCATAGGCGAGTTCTAAATTTCAGTTTCCTTCCACTTAATCCAAACTCACCGCCAAAATGAACCTTCTTCATGTGCTCTGTTTGTAAGAGGAGTTATTCTTTGGATTTTTTGGCTCTTTGGGTACTGTCCAAAGCATGTTTTTTTAAAAAAAATCCATGGTTAGAGACCTCATTAGGCGGTCACTAATGCTCACAACTTTCAGATCATTAGAAACTACATAGGGCGGTCTCTACTGCTCCTCCCAGCGACCACCATCCCAGTCGGTTGTGGAGACCCTATTGCGACTACCAATGGTGGTCGATATTGTCCTTTAGCGATGGGCCAACTTTGACCTCCATTGGCAGTTGGTGGGTGGTCACTAATGAGCATTAGTGACCGCTTTTGGTGGTTTCTAAATATCAATTATGTAGTAGTGGCCTAAAGGATCCGAACAAACCAAAAAACTCTAAACACCCCTAAAGATCTTAAAACCCCAAAAATCCCAAAACAACCCTAAAAATTTTAAAGGTCCCAAAAAAACCCAAAACCACCTAAAAGACCATAAAACCATTGAATACCTAAAATAACCTATAAAACAAAAAATTAATAAATACCCTAAACCCCTAAAATCCAGAAAACCACCAAATCACAAAAAGATCAGAAAAAACGATGATAATATTATAATAGAGTAGAACACTTAAACCCCCCAAAAAACCATGAAACTCATTAAAAACTCTAAAATTCATAAACAAAAATAAAACCCTGAGATCCCTAAAATATAAAAAACACTAAAACTATTACAAAAACCCTAAAAAAATAAAAATACCTAAAAACATAAAAAATATAAAAAACCTAAAACCCCCAAAAAAACCCACAAAACTAATACAACCCCTAAAAACCGTAAAATATATTAAAAGTCCTCAAAACCCCAAATAACCAAAAAAACTTTTTACCCACTCCAAAACCACAAAAAACCATAAAGGTTCCAAAATACACATGAATCCTAGAAAATACCATAAATCCCATTAAAACCCTCCAAAACCCTAAAAACCATAAATGGCTTAAAAGCGCACAAAAATACATAGAAGTACAAAAAATAAAAAACCTAAAACATAAAAGATACTAAAACCCTAAAAACATTATAAGACCCTAAAAACCCATTAAAACCATAAAATTCCTAAAAACCCTATAATCCCCTAAAAATGAAAAACATTAACATCATAAAAACACATAAAAACCCTAAAAACCATAAAAAACAAAAAAACACAGTAAAACATTTAAAACCACCCCAAACATTGAAAATACCCCAAACCCAAAACCCCCCCAAAAAACGCCTAAAATGATAAAACCCATGAAACCCCTAAAACCCCAAAAAACATAAAAAACAATAATACACATAAAACCCAAGAAAACCCAAAATCCCATAAAACCCACAGAATACCCCCAAAAAATGAGAAAAACACCTTAAACCCCTAGAAACCTAAAAACCCTAAAAACATAACAGACCCTAAAAAACATAAAAATCCTAGAACCCGAAAAAAAACCCATAAACCCCCCCATGTCCTAGAAACCATAAAACTCTAAAAATACCCTAATACCAATATACTAAACACTTAACTTTGAGTCATATGCCCTAAACCCTATATAGTAAACCCTAATTGCTAAACCTGAAATCTAATATCCTACACCCTAAACCTTGAACCCAACACCATAAATCATATTTCCTATACTATAAACCCTATACCCTAAACCCTACACCATAAACCCTATATCCTACACTCTAAACCATAAACCCCACACCTTAAAATGTAAACCATACAGGAGAAACTATAGAAACACTAAAACCATAAAATAGAATAAAATTCCCTAGAATCACCTAAAAGACCCTAAGAAAACTAAAATCCCAAAACAAAACCATAAAACCATTAACACTGAAAAAACACAAAAAAACTAAAAACATACTATTCCCTAAAAACCCTAAAAGCCTAAAAATCCTAAAAACACTAAAACCCATAAAAACACAAAAAAATCCAAAACCCCCTAAATAAACATCAAACACCATAAATATTCTAAAATCCCTAAAAACCCAAAAACCCATTGAAATACCTAAAAACCCAAAAAACACGTAAAACCCAGAAAAAAACCCAAAAAATTATAGAAATACCATAGACACCCAAAACCCCCCAAAGGACCATAAACCATGAAAAGATATAAAAATCCATATAAAACCATAAACCGCACCCCACAACTATAAAAAATCAAAAAAAAACCCAAATTACCCTAAACATCCTAAAAAGACACTAAAACCATTAAAAACATAAAATCCCTCAAAACCATAAAATGTCCTTAAAACACCCTAAAAAGACCCTAAACACTCATTAATACCATAAAATAATAAGAAACTAAAAAACTGTTAAAACTTAGAAAAATAATAAAACACTAAAAGATCATAAAAACAATCGAAACCCTAAAAACTCTAAAAACCCTAAAATATAAAAAAATCATCAACCCTAAAAAACATAAAAACAATAAAAACACTAGGAACAGTAAAAAACCTTAAAAAAACTAAAAAAAACACAAAATACCCAACATGAAACTGAAATACCCTAAAAGGCCCTAAGACCCCCTAACACCCCTAAAACCCCTAAAAACTATACAGTTCATAAAAATAGTAAAACAATCCTTAAAAAAATAAATACCCATAAAAACAAAAAACCTCAAAACCCATAAATTACCCTAATACCCATAATTCCCCTAATAAACCTAATAACCCTAGAAACCCACAAAACCCCTACAACCTAAAAATCATAAAACACTAAAATTTATAAAAAATAACAAAATACCATAAAAACACTAAATAACCCCTAAAACCATAAAATTTCTTCAAAATACCTCATTGACCATATGCAAGATGGTGTATTCAAACCAATCATGGCAGGTAGAGGCCTTTGAGTTCCATCCCATCTTTTCTATACAGATGATATCTTCTTCTTTGGATAGGCTGACAAGAAAACCATGTACTCTATTCGAACGATCTTCTATCATTATGAATGTGTGAAAGGGAAATCCATTAGTTTGAATAAATATTCTATATTCTTTCGATAGGGGTCTCCCCCTCTAGGAAGCTACACATTGCCCTTTACCTTGGGGTTAAGAGGGGATCTCGTCCCTTTATATATCTGGGTGTTCCCATTTTATGGGGGCGGGTCAAGAGTAGTTACCTTGAGAACATGGCGAGCAGAATCATCCAAAAACTTGCTAAATGGAAAGGGAAGTGTCTTTAAAAATATTGGAGAGTCTATATTATCAATTCAATTATTACCTCTATATTCACATATCCCTTCACCATTTACATATGTCTAGTTAATCTCATCATAAATCTGCAGGTGAATGATAGAAAGTTTACTTGGACGAGCTGTATTAGTGAAAAAAATAGGTTTCTATATCTTCGAAGGACTGAACAAAGCCTATTTATTTGGGAGGTCTTGGGATCAAGGACCTAAGGAAATTCAATGATTCCCTCGTTGGTATGTTCACCCGGGGTTTGTTCAACTTCAGTAATGATGGCTTGGGCTTCTGCTGAGATAGGTTCAAACAATGGTTAGGTGATGGGTTTACTTGTTATTTTCCTTCCTCTGTTTGGCCAACAATCTGGGGATCTTACAAGGGAAATGTGGACCAATCGAAAAGGAAAATCTTGAAGCATTCAGACCTGAATGTTTGGTCCACCACAATGATCGATAGGCCTCTTCTGGATAGTGTGGTTCCCCCCGCTGATTCAAGAAACATGTCTATTGCTGGTTTCATTAATCGACTGGAAGAGTTTGATGTTCTCCTTCCAGATGGACCTTACATGCAGATTATATATTACATCTTTACATAAAGGGATGCTTTAATATGGAAGCCTAATATTGTGGGGAAACTCAATGTGAAGGATTTTGATCGATCTAAATGTTCACAGGGCCCATAACCTCCATCCTGGATTTCAAGATTTAAGAGGCCCATTATCCCTTCCGGTTAATCCTTTTCTTCTCTACACATTCTGGAAAAATTGGTTACTACATCAAGGGAAATTGCAATGTGCCAGATATAGACTGGCTTCGGTCTGTTTCTTCTGTCTTGGTTCGGAGGAATCTATAAAGCATACCTTTCTTCAATTCAGGTTTGTAGTTGTGCTTTAGGACTACTTCTATAAGTTGTTTGGGTTCCCTTCCTACTTGACCATACCTCTTTTCGAGCTACTCGATATCCTGGATATTTTTCCTTGCAACAGGTAGGTGTCCAGCCACTTTCTCATTGTCGTTGCATCTATTACATCTTACATATGGGCTGCCCGGAACACAATAGCTTTTAAAAAAAATAGACTCTATTCCCTGGTGGAGTCATTACCATATATATGGAAGTCTATGCGGAGTATCACATTCAGACAGGTCCAATGGAAAATGATGTTAATGATCTTACTCTCTTAAGTTTGCTTGGAGTTTCTAGCTGGATAAAAAAACCACATGTTATCAAGTTTATCTGCTGGATTCCCCAGAACTCTTCTTAGATAAAGGTTAACGTGGATGGTGAGGCACTCAAAGCACTGACCCCCTTAGGGTTTGGAAGGATCTTCCATACCCTCTGAGGTTTCATCAAAGGATTATTTCAACACTTAATGGGCAATGAGTGCGCCTTTGATGCGGAATTTTGGGCCATGATGAAGGCGATTGAGTTTATAGTTTAATTTTGATGGAGTCCTCTCTCGCATAAATCTGACTCAATGATTACTGTGGAGTTCCTTAAAAACAAATATAGGAGAGTCCCTTGGAGGATTCTTCCCCAATGTATGGAATTCCTTACTCTTTGTAAAAGACTCAATCTCAATGTCACACTTTCCTATCAACAGACAAACTACGTAGCAGATTCCCTTTCGAAGAAGGTGTTTGTGGCTAGGGGATCGATGTGGTCTTTTGTCACCCCATCCTACAGTCTATTGTTTGTGGAGTCTGATATGTGGGCTAAGCTGCACTCCCAGGTTTGTAATCCATCTTTTAAACGTTTTGTAGGTTCCCTCTATTTTTTAATAAATTTTGGGGGACCATGTTAACCTGGTCTCGAGCCTTATTTTCCCCAAGGAAACACAAAAAACCTATAAACCAGTAAACCCATAAAACCACATAAAACCCTAAAAAACCATCAATACCCAAAAAAACCCAAAACCCTATACCCTACATAGTAAACCCTAAACATTATACTATAAGAACTATACCCTACATCATAATCCTTAGACCCTACACAATAAACCCTATAGTATACACCCTAAACCCAAAACCCTACACACCAAACTCTATAACATATACCATAAATCCTAAACAATACACCCTAAACCGTACATTGTACACCGCAAACATTAAACTATATAGTCCACATCCTCAATCCTATAACCTAATCCCTAAACCCTACACCCTAAATTCTAAACCCTATACCATAAAACCTATACCCTAAACACTAAACACTATACCCTAAACCCTAAAAACCCTAAAAAAAATAATGAACCTAGAAACCCCTAAAAGAGCCTAAAATCATTTAAAACCCCTAAAAACAGTAAAACCAATAAAACACCCACAAACCCTAAGATACCTTAAACCCCTAAAATTGCCAATAGATCCTAAAACCAACTCAAGGACTCTCATAAACCTAAATGATTTAAAATAACAGAGAAACCCTTAAAATCCTAAAATAAATTTAAAAACCTAAAAACCTTAAAAACATTAAAAGCCAAAAACTCATAAAATCCGATAAAAATCTAAAACCATGTAAAAACCATAAAAATTCCTAATAATCCTATATAATTCCTAAAAACATTAAAATACCTAAAAACACGTAATATTCTATAAAAGATCATAAAAACTAGAAAACCCCTAAAGTTTTCGTAAAATCCAAAAAAATGTAAAAAGTTCGTAAAACTCAATAAATGCCTAAAATACACAAAAAATTAGAAAACCCTAATAAACAGTGAAACCATAAAACCATAAAAATACCCAATGAAATCCTAAAACCCCCAAAAATCCCTAAAACCCTAAAAACCATAAAACCCCTAAAAGACCCTAACAATCATAAAAAGTCTTAAATACCCAAAAATACCCTAAACCCTAACAAAACCCTCTAAAACACCTAAAACACATTCAAACCCCTAAAAAATAAAAAAAATTAAAAAACATAAAACTGTAAACACCCCTAAAACACCATAAAGCCCCTAAAATACTCAAAAAACCATAAACATTAAAAATCCTAAAACTCTAAAACACACCTAAGAACAACATAATGACATAAAAACCTACAACCCCTAAAAATTAATAATTCCCCTAAATACCATAAACTCATAAAACCCCCTAAAAACCCTTAAATTCTATAAAAACCTCCAAAAACCCTAAATCCCCGAAAATCCCTAAAAATTCATAAATCCATAAATCCCTAAAAATCACGAAAACCCCAAAAAACACAACCCACCCCTTAAAATCCCAAAATACCCAACATGATCTTAAAACCCAAAAAATATCCAATAAACCCCTAAAGATAAATAAAAGAACTATATCCCTAAAAAGATAGAAAAAACCATAAAATCCCTAACAAATGGTAAAGACCCTAAAAATGATAAAACCACATTAAAACCTAAAAAATATTAAAACCCCTAAAATATAGAAAAACTCTAAAAAACCATACAACCATTGAACATCCCAAAACACCCTAAAACCATAGAAATCCAACAAGCCAAAGAAGCCCTAAAATATATAAAAACCCATTAAAAATCCTAAAAAAAATGACACCCCAAAACCCATAAAAACCCTCAGTAAAACCTAAGACCCCTTAAATCCTATACAGCCTAAAAAATCATAAAACCCATAAAAATCCAAAAAAAACCCGAACTACTCTAAAAAACCCTTAAAAACGATGAAAATCTTAAAAAATCTAAATCCACGAAAAAAAATATAAACTTAAAACCCGTAAAAACTCTAAACTCTCTACAAACAATAAGAAACCCTAATACACCTTAAAAACCAAATAAAACCATAAATACCTAGAAATCCATAAGAGACTCTAAAAAACCTGAAAACCCCAAAATGCCGATAAAACTCTTAAATGTCCATAAATACCAAAAAAAACTAAAACAATAAGAATACCTTTAATCCATGTGAGACCATAAATGAAACTAAAAATCCTAAAAGACAAAAAATAACCTAAATCCCCTCAATTACTCTAAACCCCCAAAAAACTATAAAACCCCATTAAAGAAACTAAAACCTCTAAAAACCATAAAGGACCCAAAAATATCTAAAACCCTAAAGGGTCCATAAATAACATAAATAACCATAAAGGAGCCTAAAGACCCCTAAACCCCTAAAGGGACCAAAAACCTAAAAATTCCTAAAAGAACCAAAAAACCATGAAAACCACTAAACGTCCCTAAAACACATAAAACCCATAAAAGACACTAAAGCCACCAAAACACCCTAAATGGCACTAAAAACATGATGAAATCCACCAAATCCCCTAACCCACCACTAAGTACCCCAAAAAATCCAAACCCCCTAAAAAATAATAAAAGACCATAAAATTTCTGAAAACCCATAAAATGCCCTAAAACCCTATAATTCTAATGAAACTAAAAACCATAGAAGACATAGAAATCCTTAAAAATAATTTAATACCCTAAAACCCATAAAAACCTTAAAAACAATGAAAACCTCAAAAAAATAGTTAAAACACTAAATAACCCTAAAACACCCTAAAACCAAAAAAATAAAATCCCTAGAAAATATAAAATGCCTAAAACCCCCTAAAAACTCTAATAACATAAGAACCAAAACCCCCTAAAACGCTGAAAACCCTAGAAACCCAGAACCACAAGAAACTGTAAAAACCTAAAAAAACCAAAGGAACACCATAAAACATTGAAAATCCCATAAAAGAGAATAAATAGCAATTGCAAATCATAGAAACACCAAAAGATCATAAAAACAATCGAAACCCTAAAAACACTAAAAACCCTAAAAAATAAAAATATCTACAACCCTAAAAACATAAAAACAATAAAAACACTAGGAATAGTAAATTTTTTTAAAAAAATAAAAAAACCCAAAATACCCAACAAGACACTAAAATACCCTAAAGGTCGTAAGACCCCCTAACACCCCCTTAAACCCCTAAAACCTATATAGATCCTAAAAACAGTAAAATAGTCCTTAAAAAAATAAATACCCAAAAAAAACCTTAAAACCCATAAATTACACTAAAACCCCTAATTCCCCTAATAAACCTAATACCCCTAGAAACCCAAAAAACCCCTAAACAACCTAAAAACAAAAAAAACACTAAAATTTATAAAATAATAATAAAATACAATAAAAACAATAAAAACAATAAAGAACCCCTAAAACCATAAAATATCCTCAGAATACCTCATTAACCTCATGAAAGATGGTCTCTTCAAACCAATCATGGAAGGTAGAAGCCTCTGAGTTCCATCACATCTTTTATATAAAGATGATATCTTCCTCTTTGGATAGGCTAGAAAGAAAACTATGTCCTCTATTTGAATGATCTTCTATCATTATGAATGTGTGGAAGGGGAATCCATTAGTTTGAATAAATATTCTATATTCATTGGAGAGGGGTCTCCCCCTCTAGACAGATACACATTTCCCTTTCCCTTGGGGTTAAGAGGGGATCTATTCCCTTTATGTATCTATGTGTTCCCATTTTATGGGGGCGGGTCAAGATTAGTTACCTTTAGAACACGAAAAGTAGAATCATCCCAAAACATGCTAAATGGAAAGGGAAGTGTCTTTAAAAATCTAGGAGAGTCTATCTTATCAATTCAGTTATTACCTCTATATTCCCATATGCCTTATCCATTTACATATTTCCAATAAATCTCAAAAAAAAACTGTAGGTGAATGTTATAAAGTTTACTTGGACGAGCTGCATCAACGAAAAAACTTGTTTCTGTATCTTGGAAGGACATAATGAAACCTATTTATTTGGGAGGGCTTGGGATCAATGACCTATGGAAATTCAATGATGCCCTCCTTGGAAATTTCACCTGGGGTTTGTTCAACTTTATTAATGATGGCATGGGCTTCTATTGGGAGAGGTTCACACAAATGTGTAGTGATGGGTTTACAGGTTATTTTCCTTCCTCTGTTTGGCCAACAATCAGGGGATCTTACAAGGGAATTACGAACTAGTCGAAAAAGATCGTCTCAAAGGATTCGGACCTAAACGTTTGGTCCACCACATTGCTCGATAGGCCTCTTTTGGACAGTGTGTTTCCCCCCATTGATTCAAGAAACATGTCGATTTCTGGTTTCATTAGTCGACTGGAAGAGTTTGATGTTCTCCTTCCAGCTGGCACTTACATGCAAATTATATATTACATATTTTCAGAAAGGGATGATTTAATATGGAAGCCTAATATTGTGGGGAAAGTCAATGTGAAGGATTTTGATCCATCTAAATGTGCACATGGCCCAACACCTCTATCCATTATTTCAAGATTTAAGAGGCCCATTATCCCTTCTGGATAATCATTTTATTCTCTGAAAGCTCTGAAAAAATTGGTTACTACTTCACGGGAAACTACAATGGGCTAGATATAGCCTGGCCTCAGTCTGTTTCTTCTGTCTTGGTTCTGAGGAATCTATAAAGAATACATTTATTCAATGTAGGTTTGTAGATATGCTTTAGGACTACTTATAGAAGTTTTTTGGGTTCCCTTCCAACTTGAGCATGCCTCTATTCGAGCTATTGGATATCTTGGATAGTTGTCCTTGCAACAGGTCAGTGTCCAACCTCTTGCTCATTGTCATTGCATCTATTACATCATACATTTGGGCTTCCTGGAACACAATAGATTTTAACAAAAAGAGACACTCTTCTTTGGTGGAGTCATTACCCTATAAATGGAAGTCCATGTGGCGTATCACATTCAGACAGGTCCAATGGAAAATGATGTTAATGATCTTATTCTCTTAAGCATGCTTGGAGATTCTGGCAAGATAAAATAACCACAGGTTCTCAAGTTCATCTGCTCGATTCCCCTGATCTCTTATTGGATCAAGGTTAACGTGGATGGTGCGACACTCAGAGCACCGAGCCCCTTAGGGATTGACAGGGTGTTCCATACCCACTAAGGATTCATCAAAATATTCTTTCAACACTTAATTGGAAATGAGTGCACCCTTGAAGCTTAATTTTGGGCCATGATGAAGTCGATTGAGTTTACGGTTCAATTTTAATGGAGTCCCCTCTTGCTTGAATCAGACTCAATGCTTACTATGGAGTTCCTTAAAAAGGAATATAGGAGAGTCCCCTAGAGGATTCTTCCCCAATGTATGGAATTCCTTACTCATTGTAAAAATTAGAAAACCCTAAAAAATAGTGAAACCATAAAACCCTAACAATACCCTATGAAATCCTAAAACCCCAAAAAATCCCTATAACCCTAATAATCATAAAACCCCTAAAAGACCCTAACAATCATAAAAAGTCCTAAATACCCAAAAATAACCTAAACCCAAACAAAACCCTCTAAAACACCTAAAACACATTCAAACCCATAAAAAATAAAAGAAATAAAAAAACATAAAACTGTAAATACCCCTAGAACACCCTAAAACCCTAAAATACTCTAAAACCCATAAACATTAACAATCCTAAATCTCTAAAACACACCTAAGAACAACATAATGACATAAAAACCTACAACCCCTAAAAATTATTAATTCCCCTAAATACCATAAACTCATAAAACCCCCTAAAAACCCGTAAATTCTCTAAAAAAATCCTAAAACCCTAAATCCCTAAAAAATATTAAATCCCTAAAATCCCAAAAAATAACGATAACCCCTAAAAACACAAAAAAACCCAATTAAAATCCCAAAAGACCCAACATGATCTTAAAACCGAAAAAATATCAAAAAACCCCTAAAGATCCAGAGAAGAACCTATATCCCTAAAAAGATCGAAAAAACCATAAAACCCCTAACAAACTGTAAAGCCCTTAAAAATTATAAAACCCCTTTAAAACCTAAAAAATCCTAAAACCCCTAAAAATATATAAAAATGCTAAAAAACCATACAACCATTGAATATCCCAAAACACCCTACAACCTTAGAAATACCACAAGCCAAAGAAGCCCTAAAATATCTAGAAACCCATTAAAAATCCTAAAAACAATGACACCCCAATAACCATAAAAACCCATAAACCCCCCCCAGTAAACCTTAAGACCCCTTAAAACCTATAAAACCTAAAAAATCATAAAATCCATAAATATCCCAATAAAACCTTGAACAACTCTAAAAAACCCTCAAAAACTTTGAAAGTCTTAAAAAATCTAAAACCCCTAAAAAAATAAAAACATAACACCCTTAAAAACTCTAAACTCTCTAAAAACAATAAGAAACTATACTACACCTTAAAAAACAAATAAAACCATAAATCCCTAGAAATCCATAAGAGACCCTAAAAAACCTTTAAATTCCTAAAATACTATAAAAATCTTAAATGTCCATAAATACCATAAAAACCCTAAAACATTAAGAATACCTTTAATCCATGTGAGACCATAAATGAAACTAAAAATCCTAAAAGACAAAAAATAACCTAAATCCCCTCAAATACACTAAACCCCAAAAAAAAACTATAAAAACCCATTAAAGAAACTAAACCCTCTAAAAACCCTAAAGTACCCAAAAATATCTTAAAACCTAAAGGGTCCATAAAGAAACTAAATAACCATAAAGGATCCTAAAGACCCCTAAACCCCTAAAGGGCCCAAAAACCTAAAAAATCCTAAAATAACCAAAAAACCAGGAAAACCACTAAATGACCCTAAAACACATAAAACCCATAAAAGACCCTAAAACAACCAAAACACCCTAAATGGCACTAAAAACGTGATTAAATCCCCCAAATCCCCTAACCCACCTCTAAGAACCCCTAAAATATCGTAAACCCCCTAAAAACACTAAAAGTCCATAAAATTTCTGAATACACATAAAATGCCCTAAAAACCCTATAATTATAATGACACTAAAAACCATAGAAGACTTAGATATTCTTAAAAATAATTTAGGACCCTAAATCCCATAAAAACCCTAAAAACCATGAAAACCTCAAAAAACAATTAAAACACTAAATAACCCTAAAACACCCTAAAACCCAAAAAATAAAATCCCTATAAAATCTAAAATGCCTAAACCCCCCTAAAAACTCTAAAACATAAGAACCAAAACCCCCTAAAAAGCTGAAACCCCCTAGAAACAAAAAAACAGAAGGAACTGTAAAAAACTTAAAAACCAAAGGAACACCCTGAAACGTTGAAAATTCCGTAAAGGAGAGTAAATAGCCATTGAAAATCATTGAAACACTAAAACCCCCAAAAGACATGGAAGACACTAAAAATCCAAAAAATTCCCTAAAAACCCTAAAAACCCAAAGACTCCCAAAAACCATAAACCCCCAAAAAAACCCAAAAAAATATTAAATGACCCACAAATGCTAAATATTTTAAAATACCTTTATAAACTATAACAACCTAAAAACCCTAAAATACCGAAAAAATAATAAAATCACAAAAAACACCTAAAACATTTTAATACCACAAACACCCCTTAAAACCCATATAACCCTATCAATCCCTAAACCCCCTAAAAACCTTAATAAACCCAAAAACTGAAAAAACATGAAAAAAAAACCAAAACACCCCAAAAACCCCAACCCCCCCTCAAATCAGTAAAAAACTGAATGACCTTAATAGAACCTAAACACTACACCATAAACCTGATACCCTACACAAAAAACCCTATAACATAAAACCTAAACCCTATAACCTCAACCATATACCCTACACC
Source organism: Viscum album (assembly GCA_963277665.1). Lineage (NCBI taxonomy): Eukaryota > Viridiplantae > Streptophyta > Magnoliopsida > Santalales > Viscaceae > Viscum > Viscum album. Next base: position 1,595,213,218 of record OY728120.1, read on the forward strand.
CTAAAACCAATTCCATAAATTCTAAAACTTATTCCCCACACCCTAAACCCAGAACCTTACACCCACAACGTCACACATTACACCCTAAACCCAACACTCTACACCCAAAACACATACCCTAAACCCTAAAACCTAAACCGTACACCCCAAACCATATAACATAAACCCTAAACGCTACATCATAAACCCTAAACAGTACACCATAATCCCAAAAACAATCACCCTAAACCATATAACAAACACCATAAACCCTATACCATACACACCAAAACATATAACCTACACCCTAAAACCTATACCATTCACATGAACCAGATACAATACACCCTAAACCCAATACCATACAACGTAAACCCTATACCCAAATACCTAAACCCAAAAACCCATACCATATACCCTATAGCCTAAACCCAAAACCCTAACCCTACACCCTAAACCCTATACACGACACTTTAAAACCTAATATCTACGCACAAAACTCTATACCCCAAAACCTAAACCCTATACCGTACAACAAAAACCCCATACACAACCCACTGAACCTTAAACCCTAAACCCAAAAAAAGATACACCTTAAACCTTACATCCTAAAACATATAAGTAAAACCCTAAACCCCACACCGTAAACCATATACCCATCAAAAAAACCCTAAACAGGACACACTAAACCCTACACACTATACCCTAAAACCTAGTCCCTATAATCTAAACAAAAAACTCAACACCTTAATCACCAAACCCTACACCCTAAACTCCAAACCATACAACCCAAACATTAAAACCTACACCCTACACCCTAAAACCTAAACCCAAAAACCTACACCATAAAGCATACACCTTAGACAAAAAATGAAAACCCCTACACCGTAAACCCAATACGCATCACTGTACACCCTAAACCCTACACCCTAAACCATATACCTTTCACTCTAAACCAAAAACCCTATACCCAAAACCCTAAAACATAAACTCTATACCCTACACCCTAATCCATAAACCCTACACACCAAACCCTATACCCCACACCAAAAAACAAAAATCGTCCCCAGTTAACCCTGTATGCTACACCTTATACCCTAAAACCCACACTATAAAAACATTACCAAGGACCCTAAAACCTAAAAAATCACCCTAAATCCTATAAAATACACCATCAAACCTAAACACTACACCATTAACCTTAAACCCAAAATCCAAAACCCCATACTCTGCACAGTAAACCTTAAACCATGTACAATGCACCCTAAACCCTACACACAGAACCCAATACCCTACACTCAAAACCATATAACCTAGACCCCAAAAACCTTACCATAAAATCTAAAACCTAAAACCCAAAACCCAAAGAGAACACTAAAATCCAGAAAAAATCATTAAAATCATAAAAAATATGAGAAAATCATAAAATCCATAAAAAACCCCCAACAATACTAAAACCCTAAATACTCTAAAAAATCAAAAAAAATATAAAAACCTAAAAAACATAAAGAAGTCCTTAAATACCAAAAAACCCTAAAAATAATAGACACCCACCCCCCACAGACACACACACAACTCCAAAAAACCCTAAAATACTATAAAATCCAAAAAACACCACAAAGCCCTAAAAATCCTAAATCCCTAAAACACTCCAAAAGACACATAAAAACCCAAGGATTGAAAAAATAAAATTCTTATAAATAATTAAAAAACAAAAATCATACAACATGAAAAAAACCCATAAAACCATACAAAACCATAATACAGTAAAAACCCTAAATGAACCATAAACCACTAAAAGAACCCAACAACTCCACATTAACATCGAAAAAACCCTAAGCCCACTAAAATAACAATAAAACCCCCTAAACACCATACAATCATGATAAAACCCTATAACCTAGACTCTAAACCCTATACTATATACCATACACTAAAAACCCTATAGCATTCATAGAAGACCCTAAACCCTAAAAACTACACCCTAAACACAATACAACACACCGTAAAGTCTAAACCCTGCACCCTAAAACCAATACTTTGCACAAAAATCGTAAAACCTACACCCTACACCCTAAACCCTCCACCCTATAACATAAACCATACACACTAAACCTTACACCCCACAGCCTAAATCCTAAGCCCTAAAGCCTATACACAATACCATACATCCTTAATCGTATGCCCTAAACCAAAAATCATACTCCTTAAAACCCTATATCCAACACCCTAAACACAAACACATAAAACATAAGCACTATAAACCACACCATTTTACTTAAACCATACACCCTACACCCTATACCCTACACCCAAAAACCTATACCTTATACCCTAAACCTTATACCCTACAAAATATACCCGATACTCTATACCATAATCCATATACCCTACACCCTAAACCAAATACAGTACACCGTAACCCAATACCCTATGCCTTAAACCCTAAACCCAACACCATTAAACCTATACCCAACACCCTAAACCCGAAACCCCACACCTTAAACGCTACACCCTACACCTTAAATAACAAAACTTCCACCCTAAACCCTATACCTTACACCCTATACCCAATACCCTAAACACAAAACCTTATACTATACACCCTAAACCCAATACCCTATACCCCAAACCCAAAAACCTAAACTCTACACCCTAAACCCTAAACCCAAACCATAAACTCTACACCATAAACCCTAAAACCAAAACCCTACACCATATACCCTACACTAAACGCACTAAACACCACACCCTAAACCCTACACCCTACACCCTAAACCCTAAACCCAATAGTCCTAACCCAATACCCTACATCATTAACCCTATAACCTAAAATCTAAACTTACACCCTAAACCCTAAACTCTACACCCAAAACCATATACCCAACACCTTATACCAAAAAAATACCACTTAAAATCCTATACACTACACACTAAACCTTAAACCCTAAACCCTAAACCATATAACCAGAAACCTAAACCCTTTACCCTATACCCAAACCAATATACCCTAAACCCTAAACCATGAACCCTACTCCCTAAACACTATACCATACTCCCAAATCCCAAATCCCTATACCCTTCACCTTAAACCCTAAACCCTACACCATAAATCCTAAACACTACACCCTAAACCATAAACCCCACACCCTAAATCCAATACCCTACACCCTAAACCTAAATACCTACACTATAGACCCTATAACAGACACCCTAATCCACAAACCATACTTCCAAAACCCAATACCCTAAAACTTATGCCATATAACCTACACCCTGCACCAAATACCCACTACACTAAACCTTAAACCATACACCCTAAACCATATACCCTATACTTTCAACCCTAAACCTACACCCAAAAACCTATACCCTAAATCCTAAAATATATAAATTAAAACCCCTAAAACCCTAGAATTCTAAACAACCACAATGTTTTTGGAAAAAACATATTAACACCAAAAAACCCAAAAAAAATCATAAATTCCATAAAACTCCATTGAGAACCCTAAATACTATAATAACACTAAGAAACCTAAAAACCCATAAAAATAATAAAAACCCCTAAAAATTGAAAACCCCCTAAGAAAACCCTCATAACTCTAAAAACCCTAAAAAATTAAAAACCCAAAAAACATCTTAAAACCCTAGAACCCCCCAAAAAACCCAACATCGTGTGAAACCTTACAAAAAAATAAAAAACCAAAAACCCTAGATGTACTGTAAAACACTAAAAGAACAATAAAAACCATAAAAACCCAAAAATAACCCTAAAAAACACTAAATATCCTAAAATAACTCTAAATCCCTAAAACCACTTGAGGCCATAAAAACACTTAAAATACCCTAAAACCCACAAAACCCAGAAACCCCTGAAACACTATAAACATTTAAATCCTTAAAAACATTTGAAAACCTACAAATCCTAAAAACACTAAACCCCTAAAAACCTAAAACCCCTAAAGGACCACAATAATATCCCAAAATTCCCTAAAAACACTAAAAATACCAAACCTCCCCTAAGAACCATAAAAACCCTGAAAATCATAAAATCCCTAAACAATCCTAAAAACCCCAAAAAGTTCCTAAAACCTTTAAAAACATTTAAAACCCCTAAAAAATCTTAAAAAACCTAAAAATCATAATAACCCCCAAAAGACCCTCAAAACCATAAAACCCTAATATCCCCTAAAATCCTTAAAGACCCATAAAACCCTAAAACACCTACGACACTTGAAGCCACTAAAACTCTAAAATGGCCTAAAAATAGTAAAAACTCTAAAAAATCCTTAAAAACCATAAAAATAAAAATCCTCTAAAAAAATAAAAAACCGTAAAACATAAAAAATATTTAAAATCCCTAAAAATGTAAAGATCTCTGTAAATTTATTGAAAACACTAAAAACCCCTAAAAACCCATAAAAACACTAAAACCACTATAACCCTAAAAACCCAAAAATACAACAAAGAACCCAGAAAACCTTAAGAAACATAAAAACCATAAAATCCTAAGTAACCCAAGAGACAATAAAAACCCCTAAAATTCCATAAAAACCAAATAACCTTAAAGGAACCAAAAACCCTTAAGGACCCTAAAATTCCCAAAATACCTAATAAACCAAAAAACCGTAGAAGACCATAAAAGACCCTAAATATCACATAAAAACACTAAAATATAGTTAAAGTACCATAGACACCAAAAACCCATAAAGGCCCTAAAACCCTAAACAACCTAAAAACCATGAAACACCCAAAAAAACCCAATAACCGAAAAAGTATTAAACACTAAACACTACCCAAAAATCCTAAAAACCATAAAAATACAAAAAAAATCAAAACAAAACCCAAAAACACAAAAAACATTAAAAACCATTAAAAACCTACAAAACCTTCAAAACCCTAAGAAACCCTTTAAACCTAAAAAACCATAAAATCCCTAAAAACTAGTAAAAACATATCTCTAAGAAAAAACCAAAAGATCCCTAAAAATTATAAGATAACTAAAAAACACTTTGGGATAATATAAAACCCAGAAACCCAAAAACCACTAAAATATATAAAACCACATAATAACCCCTATTAAAACTGATACCCCTATCCTAAAAACCCCAAAAACTCAAAAAACCCAAAAAACCCAAAAAACCATAAAAACCATAAAATACCCTAAAACCCATAAAAATATTCAAGGACCCTAAAAACCCAAAAACCCCTTTGAAAACCCAAAAACCCAAAAATCCTTTAAAAACAATAATAAACCCTTAATCCCCTAAAAAACTAAAACCTCCTAAAAACCATAAAAACCCCAATAATCATAAAAACACTAAAATTCATAAAAAACCCTATAACCCCTAAAATCCAATAATGCCCATATAAGCCTAAAAACCACACCATAGACCTTAAACCTTAATACATACAAAATAAACCCTATACACTATAACCTAAACCCTAAACCCTAAACCCTAAACACTAAACAAAATAACCTACACCCTACAACCAAAACCCTATACCCAAAACCATACACCCTACACCCTATACTGTAAACCCTAAACCCTAAAACCAATGCCCTATACACTCATCCCTAAAACCAACATCTTAAAAACTATATCATTTTTTCCAAACACTAATCCCTACACCATATATCCTACACCCTAAACCCAACAACCGAGAGCCCATACCTAACACCCAAAACCCAAAACCCTACAGCATAAAACCAATAACATACACCCAAGACCCTAAAAAAACTCCCAAGACACCTAACCTAAACCCTAAACCCTAAACACTACACTATGAATCCTATACAAAACACCCTAAGCCATTGACCCTGAACCCTAAAGATATACCCAACACTATAAATTCCATATCATAAACATTAAACCCTATAACCTACACCCAAAACCCTAAACCCAACACCTTAAACCCTATAACCTAATCCCAAGACTAGAAAACCTAAACCCTAAATACTATACACTACACCAAACACCCAAAAGGCTATACAATAGACCTTAAATCGCATACCCTATACCATAAACCCTATTCCTTACACCCTAAAGCCAATACCTTACACCCAAAACCCTTTACCTATACCCCAAACCATAGACCCACAACCATACACCCAATACCCTACACCATAAAACATATTCTATAAACCCTAAACCCCACAACTAACACCCTATACCATACACCTTACACCATAAACCCTACACCCAAAACCCTATACCCTACTCCTTAAACTATACACCCTACACCATAAAACAAATACCCTACACCCTATACCCAATACCCTAAACAACAAACCCAAATCACTATAGCCAAAAACCAAAAACCCTACAAACTAAAACCTTAACCATACACCCTAAACCCTAACCCATACTCCCAAAACCTCATACCCTACTCCCTAAACCCCAAACCCTATACCCCACACCCAAAACCCCAAATTCCAACACTCTACACCCCATATAATACACCGTGAATCCTAAACCATACACCCATTATCTTATAAACTACACCATAAACCCTAAACCCTGTACCCTAAACCAAATACACAAAACCCTAAACTGTATAAACTAAACCCTATAGCCCACACCTTAAACACTATAGCCTCTAAAATAAACCCTGGTCCCTAAACTCTATTCAGTGCATCCTAATCACGAAACCCTACACTATAAACCCAAAACCCAAAAATCATAATCCCAAAAACTTATACCTTAATCCATATATAGTAAACCCTAAACCAAAAATCTTACATAGTAAACACTATAACCAACACACTAAAGTCTAAACAATACCTCTTATACCCAATACCCTACACCTTCAACCATCAATTGTAAACCCCAAAGACTATACCGTGCGAACTAAACCGTATACCAAATAACATACGCCCAACACTCTCAACCATATACTCAACACCCTAAACCCCATAAACTATATTATAAACCCTATGGTCTACACGCTAACCACTAAACCCTACACCCCTACAACCTATACCCTAAACCCTAAACCCTATAACCAAAACAGTACATCCTACACCATAAACCTTAAACCCTACACCCTAAACCACATACCATACACCAAAAACCATAAAACCTACACCCTAAAGCCTAAACCCCACACCCTAAACCCTAAACTATACGCCATAAACCATATACCCTACACCCTAAACCGTAAACCCTAAAACCTAAACCATAAATCCTAAACCCTAAAACCTAAACCCTAAACGCTAAACCCTAAACCCTACACCCTATAAACTATACCCAAATCCTTAAACCCTAAACACTACAACTTAAACCCTAGACCCCAAAACTTATATCCTAAACACTATACTAACCAATACCCTATACCCTACACACTAGTCCCTAATCCCTACACTATAAAACCCACACCCTAAAACCTATACACTTCACACTAAACCCTAATCCCTAAACCCCAAACCCTATACCAAACACTCTAAACCCTATTCCCTACAAAATAAACCCTCAACCCCACATCGTAAGGCCTATAAAGTACACCCTTAACCTTGTACCCAACACCATAGACCCTATACCCCACACAATAATTCAGATACCCAAATTCCTAAACCATATACCCTAAATCTTAAACGCTATACCCTATTTCCTACACCTCAAACCCAAAACCCTATACCTGAAAGGTTGTTCCATAAATCGGGTATAGTAAACCCTACACCCCAAACTCTATATCCAACAACTACAACACTGAAAAACTCACTAAACCATATAAACTACACACTAAACCCTAAAACCTACACCATAAACCTATACCCAACTCCCTAATCCCTATATAATAAACCCTACACCCCAAACCTTAAACCCTTCACCCTATACCCTACACCATAAACCCTTGGATACATATCCAAAAACCCTATACCCTGCACCCAAAACCCAAAACCCTAAAACATAAACCCTAAACCCTAAACCCTAAACCCTAAGCCCTAAACCCTAAACCCTAAACCCTAAACCCTAACCATAAACCCTAAACCCTAAACCCTAAACCCTAAACCCTAAACCCTAAACCCTAAACCCTAAACCCTAAACCCTAAACCCTAAACCCTAAAACCTAAACCTAAAACCCTATACCCAAAACCCTAAACACTAAACCATATTCTATCAACCAAAACCCTAAACATTGCACCATGAACCCTAAACCCTAAACCCAACACCCTTACCCTATACTCAGTATCATAAACCCTAAAATATGAAACGTAAACCCAACACCCTAGACCCAAACCCCAGAACCCAGAACCCCCAACCTAAACCTTTTACTCTACACCAAGAACCAAAAACCCAACACCATAAAGCATATACCCTACACACTAAACACCAAACCCTACACCCCAAATCCTAAACATTACACCTTTAACCCTAAACCCTAAACCCTGCACACTAAACCCTACACACTACACCCTAATCCATAAACCCTACACCCAAAACTCTATACCCTAAACACTAAACCTACACCTTAAACCCTATATCCTACACCATAAACCCAAAAACCTACACCATAAAACATGTACCCTACACCCTATACCCTACAACCTAAACCCTATGCACAACACTATAAATCATATACCATACACCTTAAACCCCATACCAACCACCATAATCCCTAAATCCTAAAAATACTTAAATCACACAAAAACCCTAACAAAAATAAAAAAAACCTAACATGCCTTAAAACAATGAAATCCCCAAAAATACGTACTCCCAAACCCTAAAAACCCTAAATCCCTAAAAACCCAATGAAAATCCTAATAAAACCCTATGAAACCCAAGAAAACAAAAATATATATATAAAATACCTAAAAATCATAAAAAAACTAAAACCCCATAAAATCCAAAAAAAATCCTACAAAACCAAAAAAACTATTAAACCCCTAAAAATATATAAAATCTTAATAGTCCAAGAAAACCCTATAAAACCATAAAATCACTAAAAACACCAAGAAATCACTAAAATTGCACTAAAACCCTAAAATAACCATTGAAAAACATAAACCTCTAAAAGAACATAGAAAACCACTAAAACACTAAAACCCCTAAAAACCAAAAAAAACCTAAAAACCATAAAAAGCCTAACTAACCTAAAAACTGTCAAAAAACCTAAAATATATAAAAACGCTAATATCCAAGAAACCACTAAAACCTAAAAAACCCTAAAATCCCCTAAGAACCCCATAAAACTTCGAAAGCCCTAAATACCACTAAAACCATAAAAAAGAAATAAAACCCCGAAAAGAACCTAAAATGTCTAAATGACTGAAAACCCCTCTTAATGACACTAAAAAACTGAAAACCATAATAGACCCAAAAAATCATATTTATACCCTAAAAACCTAATAAAACCCCTAAACCCCCTAATAGACACTAAAACCCCATTAATCCCAAAAAACCCGAAAAACCTCAAAACCCTAAACACACTTAAACCCATAAAATGACAAAAACACCTAAAAACATTATAACTAAAAAACAATAAATACAATAATAATATATAAAACCCAAACCCCCTTAATGAACAAAAAACCCCAAAAAACTCCCAAAAACAAAAAAACCCAAAAACCCCTAGAATACAATAAAATCACTAAAAAACCCTAAAAACTCCAAATATACCAAAAAACCAGTAATAACCCAAAAAACAATAAAAACAAAAAACCCTAAAAAACCCTTAGAACCCCTAAAAATCCATAAATTCTAAAAACCATGAAAGAACCATAAAAACCCTTTGTCCAAAAAAAGCTGTATAAAATCCTAAAAACCTGAAATTGATAAAAAAAAGTAATCCCCTAAACCCCCCAAAACCCAAAAACCCATGTAAATATTAATAACAAAAACACAACCTAAAAACATATAAAACTCAAAAAATCATAAAACACCCAAAAAACCCCAAAAACCAAAACAAAAAACAAAAAACCCTAAATACCCCTTGGAATCCTAAAACCCAAAAGAAACAAATCCCTAAAAAACCAAAAACCACACTATATCAAAAAAACCTAAAAAAAAAAAACCCTAAACCATATAACCTATACAATAAAAATCAAACCCTACCCCCTACCCCCTATACCCTACACCATAAACCCAAAACACTAAACCAAGCACCATACACCTTAAACCCGAAACCCAACTCTATATACTCGATACCCTAAACCTAGAAAACTAGACCGTAAAACCAATAACCTACTCCCAAAACCCAAAACCCTACACCTTAAACCCTAATCCCTAAACCTAATTCATACAACTGAAACCATATACCCTACACAATAAACCCTACACCCTAAACCCAATACCCAACATCCAAAACCCCAAACCCAACACCTTAAACCCTTTACCCTACACCCTAAAACCTAAATGTTTCACCCTTTCCCCTATCCAATACACAAAAAATTCTAAACCCTAATCCCTAGACCCTATACCCTAAACCCTACACCATAAACCCTATAACGTACAACCTAAACCATATACCCCACACCCTTAACCCTATACCCAAAAACCTAATACATATACCCTACACCCTAAACACAACACCATAAAACCTATAACATACACCCTAAACCCTATACCATATACCCTTAACACTAATCCATGAACCATAAATTCTATACCCTACAACTTAAATTCAAAACACTATACCCAAAACGTGAAAGGTTTCACCATAAACCCTATACCCTACTCCATAAACTATAAACCATACACCCAAAACCCTTTAAGAAATACCCAATACCCTAATCCCAAAACACGACACCCTAAACCCTACAAACTAAACCAAAAACCATTCACCATAAACCCCAAATACTACACCCTAAACCCCAAACACTACACCCTAAATAACATTCCCTTCACAATAAACCCCTAACCCTACATCAAAAACCATATACCATACACCCCATACCCTAAACCCTACACCGTATACCCCACACACTACTCCCTAAAACCGTCACTGAACACACCAAACATTATACCCTACTTCATAATCCCTAAAACCAACACCCAAAACCACATACCCAACACCCTAAACCCTACACATTAAACCTTATACCCTACACCCAAAACACACAAAACCCATCATTGAAAAAACCTATACCATACACCATAAACCGTACAACCTAAACCCTATACAATGCATCCTAAACTCTAAACCATACACCTTAAACCCCATACCCTATATCTTGACCCCTAAACTCTGCACCTTAATTCCTATACATCGCATGATAAACCCTAAACCCTAAACCAAAACAACTACAACTTAAACCTTTTACCCAACATAATAAACCCTTGACAAAGTACCCTAAATATATAACATACAACCGAAGCCATATACCTTACACCCTAAACCATATACTCAATACCCTAAACCCAAAACTATAATTCCAAACCCTTCAACCGAAACCCAAAATCGAACACACTAAATACTAAACACTATACCCTAAACACAAACCCTAAACACTAAACCCAAAACCGAAAACTCGTATACCCTACACCCAAACCCCAAAACCATAAACCCCAAAGATAAAAACCCTAAACCCTCGACCACAAACCCGATACACAACACACTATACCCTAATCCCCAATCCCTAAACCCTATACCTCACATCCTATACGATAATCAATACATGTTAAACAATATATCTTATAACCTGAAACCTAAACCCTAAACCAATCACCAAAAAACCTATACCCAAATCGTTAAACCCTATAAACTACACCCAAAACCTTGTACCCTTCATCCTAAACACTATACACTGCACCAATAACCCTACACACGATAATACCTATACCATACACACTAAACCATATAACTTACACCCTAAAAATTAAACCCTACACCAAAAATCCTATAAACTATGCACTAATACCTAAACCCTACACCCTAAAACCTATTCCATAGACCATATACCGAATACCCTACACCCTAAACCCTAATCCCAACACCATAAATCCAATACTCGATTCCCTAAACACTATAACCTACACCCAAAATAGTAAAACATGACACCCTAAACTCTCTGCTCCATACCATATACCCAAAACCCAACACCCAAAACCCTATACTATTCACCTTAAACCCTTAACACTATACAAAAAATCCTACACCCAATTCCTTATACATGACACCAAAAACCCTAAAAACCACAACCTATAACCTATACCCTACACCTTAATCCCTAAAACACACACCCCATACACTATACTCAACATCCCACACCCTAATCCATAAACCCTACACCCTACACCAAAAACCATATACCCTATACCCTACACCCTAAACACTAAACACATACCCAATACCCAATACACTACACCCTAAACCCTATACCCAACACCATACACCATAAAACATCAACGTTACACCCCTAACCGTATACCAAAAACCCCAAACCCTGAAACCTATACCCTAAACCTCATACTATACATTATAAACTATAAACCCAACCACATTACCCTACACCCATCCCCAAAAACCCTAAAACATACACTGTAAAACCTATATCCTACACCCTAAACCCAAAACCATCTTCGTTATAACATATCCCCTAAACCATAAACCCAAAACCCAAAACCCAAAACCTTATATATGACACCCTAAACACTAAATCCTACACCCTGAACCCTTTAAATTACACACTAAACCCTAAACCCTACTCCATAAACCCTATACCCTATACTATATACCCTAAACCCTAAACCCAACATGCTAAAATCTAAAATCACAACCCTAAAATGTATAGCATATACTCTATACCCTACAACCTGATCCACAAACCATGCACCATAATCCCTACACCAAACACACTAAACCCTAAACCATACACCTTAAACTATAAATCATATACCCTTTACCTTAAAACCTATATAGTACACCATAAACACTAAACACAAATAACCATACGACAACCCATAAATCCCTAAAAATTTTAAAAAACCCTAAATTCTCTAAATTCACAAAAAAAACCATTAAAATATAAAAAATCCCCAAACACAAAAAAACTCTAAAAAACCTAAAACCCATTAAAACCACTTATTAATCCCTATGAAAACAAATAAAACCCTAGAAACACTAAAAAGCAAAAAACACTAATACCCATTGAAGCCCATTAAAACACAAAATACCCAACAAAACTCTCAAATCCATAAAAAACATAAAACACCAAAAAATTCCTTTAAAACTATAAGCCCCCTTGAAAACCCTAAAAACCCATAAAAATTATAAACCCCTAAAATATTCTACAACCCCAAAAAACCCGATAAAAACCATAAAATCCTTAAAACCATAAAAACACTAAGGATCCCAATGAAAAACATTAAAACACCTAAAAAACCTAACAACCCAAAATACCATAAAATCCCTAAAAACCTAAAACCCCCATAATCACTAAAAACACCATAAAGAACGCTAGACACCGTAAAAACCCTATGAAACCTAACAAATTAACAAAATACCAAAAATATGCAAAAAATAATAAAACCCCCTAAAACCCAAAACACCCATAAAATAATAAAAAACCATAAAATTACCTAAAAACCATAAAACACCCTAAAAACCCTAAAACCGGAAAAACACTAAAAATACTAAAAATCCTAAAACATATACAAACAACTAAGACACCTAAAACTTATACCCTAGAGCCAAATTACCTAAACTTACAAAAAAAACCCTATATCCTATGACAAAATCCATTAACACTATACCCTAAACCTTGAACCCAACACCCTATACCCTAAACCCAACACCCACAATCTGATACCTTAACCCTAAAACTTAGATCCTAAACCCAATACACAACACCATAAACCCAACACACTAAACCCTGCACTATATACCCCAAATCATAAACCCTACACATGAAACACTATTCTGTACTGTCTAATCCATAAACCCTACACCCTACACCCTAAACCCTATACCCTACACTTAAACCCTAAACCATACACCATAAAAAATATACCCTAAAACCTAAAACCTAAACCATACACCCTAAACCGTATATACCACACCCTAAATCCTAAACCCTACACCGTTAACCCTATACCCTACACCCACATCCATATACCCGAAACCCTATACCCTTTACACAACACCCAAAACCCAAAGCCCAACACCCAAAACCTCATACCCTACACACTATACCCTATACCCTAAATCCTAATCCCTGAACCTATTACCTAAACCCTACACCAAAAACCCTATAACCAAAATCCTACTCCCAACACCTTAGACACTAAAATCTATACCCTGAACCCAAAACCCAAAACCCTATACCCTATAACCAACACACTAAAATCCACATCCTATACTCTAAACACTAATCCCCCAACCCTACATCCATAACCATATTACCTACACCCAAAACCCTATATCCTACACTCAAAACCCTAAACCCTACACTCTATTCCCTATACCCTATACCTAAACCCGAAACCCTACACCCTAAAAACTATATCCTTCAACCAATACCCAAAAACCTATAGTATAAACCCCATACCCGACATCCTAAACCTTGAACGATACACCCTAAACCCTATACCCTACACCTAAAACCCTAAACCTTATGACCAAGACCCTATACCATGCACTCTGAACCATATATCATACACCGTAAACCCTATACCCTACAACTGAAACCCTATACCCTACACACTAAAACCTAAATCATAACAACAACAAAGCAACCCTAAAAAATGAAAACCCCTAAAACCTAAAATCCATCAAAACCCCCTAAAATTACTAAAAACAATAAAAACTATAAAAACCATGAAAACTCATAAAACCCCTAAAACCCTAAGAAAAACCTAAAAACAAAAAAAATCTAATTAAACCTCCCAACCCCTAAATCCCTAAAACCCATAGTAATTCTAAATAACTCTATAAAACCCAAAAAACCTTAAACATTAAATACCATCAAAATTATTATAATCCTTCCAAACACATTTTTTTTTAAAAAACCTTCTAAATATATAAAAACCCAAAAAAACCCAAAAAAACCCATAAAAACATTTTAAAAACCACAAACCCTAAAAAACATATAAACCAATAAATAGGCCTAAACCCCCGAAAACACCAACAAGAACCCTGAAAGCCACTAAAATCAATACAACACAAAAAACCCTAAAAATTCTAAAAACCTAAAAACCCCATAAAACCCCATAAAACCCCCCAAAACACCTGAAGACAATAAAAAACTAAACACCATAATATTAATCTAAAAACATTAAAAAGAAAACAAAACCCTAAAACCCCAAAAAACTCTTAAAAATCTAAAACAACCAAAAGCCCCTGAAAACACCAAATTGGACCTTAAGAGAACTAAAACCCCCATAAACCCCAAAAGTTCCTAAAATCCCTAAAACCTTGAAAACCCTTAAAACCAAAGCATCCTAAAAACCTAAAAATCCAAGAAAAGACAATAAAACCACTAAGATCCCTAAAAATACCTAAAAATACTAAAAACAATAAAACCCCAAAAAACCTCAAAAAACCCAAATTTTTGTAAAATCTCTAAAACCCCTATACCCATAAAAACCCCTTTGTAACCTAGAAAAACCAAAAAATACCTAAAAACATTGAGAAACCTTAAGAAAATAAAAACCAGAAAATCCTAATTAGAACCTGAAACACCCAATTCAACCCCCCCACCTCACCCGCTCCCCCACCCCCACCCAACCCCCAAAAGACCCCAAAAACCAAAAAAACATAAAATTACCTAAAATCCCTAAAAGACCCTAAACCCTAAAAACCCTAAGTACCATAAAATAACCTCAATGTCATGAAAAATATCTAAATGTACCTAAAACCCAAAAAAACTCTAAAATACCATAGAACCCATTAAATACACTATGATCCCTGAAAACCTTAAGAACCCTAAATTTTTTAAAATACCCTAAAACCACTTAAAAGACCCAAACCAACCATAAAACCATAAAACCACTAGATCCCAAAAAATAACTCTAAAAAACCCTAAAAAAAAAAATAATCCCAACAACCCCTTAAAACCACTATAACCCAAAAAAACCCATAATACCCCTTAAATACTAAAAAACCCCTAAAAATACCCGAAAACAGCTAAAAATTATAAATACCCAAAAAAACATATTAAAAACCATAAAAATAATGAAAACCCTTAAAACACTAAAACTATATAAAACCAAAAAACCCCAAAAACCTCTCATGAAGCCAAAAATCCAAAAAGAGCCTAAAATCCATATAAAACCATAAATCCCCTAAAACTATAAAACCCTAAAAATTGAAAAATCCCAAAACCCCTAAAAACCCTTAAAACACTATAAAAACCTAAAACCCCTAAAACCCATAAAACCCCTAAAAGGTAATAAAACCCCAAAATATCATAACATACTCTAAAAACCATATAAGACTATAAAAACCCTAAAAATACATAAATGTCCATAAAAACCATAAAAAAACCTAAAAGACCCTACAGCCCCTAAAAAGTAATAATGGGACCAAAAACCCCTAAAAACATAAGAACCCAAAAAACCCCTAGAACACACTAAAAACCCAAAACCATAAAAGTATTTAATAATCATAAAACCCAAAAAAAGACGCTAAACACTAAAAAACCCTAAAAACCACAAAAACCGTTAACACCCCCTAAAAATCATAAAAACTCATAAATACTACTAAATCCCCTAACCCCAAAAATCCCTTAAAAACCCTAAAATCTATAAAAACCCAAAAAAAACTAAAATTCCCATTTAGACTCTAAATCCCCTTGAAATCCATAAAAAACCTAAATACCTTAAGATATATAAAAAACCATAAAATCACTAAAAAACTATAAAACCATAAAAACACTAAGAATAATTAAAATCTCTAAAATATCTAAATCTGTGAAAACCCTTAAAACTCAAAAAAAACTCAAAATATTAAACCCATAAAACCATAAAATACATTAAAACCTAAAAAACACAATGAAACCAAAAAACCCAAAAAAACCTATAGCCCAAAAACCATTAAAAGTCTATAAACATAAAAACACTAAATAATATTTAAAACCACAGAACCCCTAAACTAACCTAAAAGCCCTTAAAATTATAAACACCCCCTAAAAATCAAACAAACATTAAAACCCTTAAAGCATCAAAATATCAATAGAAACCTCAAAACCCTGAAACCCCACAAAAAACCCAAAAACCCTTAAAACCCAAAAAAACCATAAAAAACCTAAAATCTATAAAAACCATAAAACCCATAAGAAACCCTATGAACCCAATAAACTCCCAAAAACCCAAAAACACACTGAAACCCCTAAATGCTATTCCCTACGCCTTAAACCCTAAACACAACACCCCAAACACTATGACATGGACCGAAAATACTAAACATGAAACCCGATACCCTACACCCTAAAACAAAAAATACCTAAACCGTAAAGCAAATACCCTATGTCCAAAACCATAAACCCTAAACCCTACACCCTAAACCTTATACCATAGTCCCTAAACCCAACACCCTAAAACATACACCATAAACCCCAAATCCTATACAGTATACCGTAAACCCTATACCCTAAAACCCTTAAAGACACTAAAAACCATAAAAACAATAAAACAACCTGAAAACCTTTAGGAACCCTCAAAACCTTTAACCCCCTAAAAACTAAGAAATACCCTAACCCCCTAAAAACTATAATAGTCACAAAAACATATAGAAAACTAATAGACTATATAACCCATAATCAACCCTAAAAGACCCTAAAACTCTGAAAACACAAAACACCCTAAACCCCCTTAAAAAGTAAGGCCTCCTATAAACCATGTTGAACCCATAAAACAATAATAAACCCATAAAACCATAAAAAACAGAACACCTAAAAGTATTAAAACCCTAAAACCCCTAAGGAACAAAAAATAACCATAAAAACCCTAAAACACCAAAGAAATATCAAAACCCATAAAAGACCCAAAACCCCTAAAAGCCCTAAAGAACAAAAAAAGACCATAAACCCAGAAAAAACCATAAAAGACACTCAAAACCGAATAAAACCCTAAATGACCATAAAACCCATATAAAACCATAAAACACAAAAAATCCACAAAGACTCCTAAAATAAAAAAAACATTAAAACCCCTAAATTTTTTGAAAGCCCTTAAAAAATAAAAAACCTTTAAACCCCTAAAACCTTAAAAACCATAATAACCATTAAAAACCCTAAAATCAATAAAACCATCCTAAAATCCCAAAATACTCTAAATCCCTAAAAACCCTAAAAACCTACAAAACCCCCAAAAATCCCTTAAACCACTTAATACTCTAAAAGCCCTAAAAACACAAAAACCCCTAAAAACATTGAAGGCCCTCAAACCCCTAAAACATTAAAAACCATGAACACACAACAAGACCTAAAAACCTAAGAAAACCATAATAAACCAAAATCCATAAAAAAACATAAAAATGTAAAAGTTTTTATAAAAACCCATAAATCCCCTTAAACCCCCTAAAAATCACAAAAAACACTAAAATTCTATAAAACCCTAAAAGAACCTAAAAATACTAAAAGACCTTAAACACCCCTAAAACCCATAAAACCGTAATTCCCTAAAATCCCTAAATACTATTTAAAAATAGTAGACGACCCTTAAGCTCCTAAAACCCCTAAAATTCCCTAAAACCATGAAACCTTAAAAGACACCAAAAACCCATAAAATACCCTAAATAGCTTAAAACTATAAAAGACTTTAAAACCCATAAGGGAACATAAAAATAGATGAAACTCCTAAAAGACCCCAAAATCTCAAAAAAAACATAAAAGAACCTGTAAACCCTAAAAACCCTATTACACCATTAAAAAAAATGAAAACCCTAAAACCATAAAAGGCATTCAAACCATCAAAACCCAATGAAACAGTAAAACCCAAAAAATCTCTAAAACCCTAAAAAAAATAAAAAAATAGACAACACTATAAACCTTAAAAAGTATAAAACTGTTAAAACCATGAATACAAAAAAACATAAAAATCATCAAAACTTCTAAAAATCCATGAAACCCTAATAACTCTAAAACCGTTAAAAACCCTAAAAACCCTAAAACCCCAAAAAATCCAAAAAATACATAAAAAAAATTAACCTGAAACCCCAAAGAGACCATTAAAAACCATAAAAAACCTAAAACCAAAAAAATAGTAAAAAATACTAAAATCTGTTAAAACCCTACACCCTAAAATCGCTAAATGACCTTCTAAAATTCTAAAACCCCAAAACCCATAAATATTTTAAAACCCCTAAACATCATACCCTACACCAAAAAATATAATTCCATCACTATAAACGTTATTACAAACACCCAAAACACTAAAACTGCCAACCTAAATATTAAAGCCCCCACCCAAATCTGTAAAAAGAAACCTAAGACCATAAAAACACTAAAACCCCAAAAAGAACCCTAAACTCCCCCAAAAAACACAAAAAATCCAAATCCCCCAAAACCCCAATTACCGTAAAACATAAAACACCCTAAGAACCATAAAAATAAAACAAATGCTAAATTGAATTTTGAAAATAAAAAAACTAAAACCCCCAAAAATACATAGAAACATAAATCCCCCAAAAAACCTAAAAATATTAAAATAGAAAAACACTAAAAATGTTTAAAAAACCCAAACCCCTAAAACCATAAAAAAATCAAAAATTTTAAAATCCATTAAAACCATAAAAAACCCTAAAATCCCAATGTAACATCCCAACCCATCTTACCATTGAACCGGTGGTCGGACTGGTAGGTCACATGGCCTCAAGCGCATCTCTCCGTATTCCAGAGGCTGCCGACTAGCAGCGAGTGTCTCGGGAGGTGATATTGGGGAGACTATACCCTCATGTCAGAATAACACAGCGGTATTATCCAAGTAAATGATATTCAATAACGGAAGCAGTAACAATTGAAAGGCAGAAGAAAAATACAGGTGATAACCATTTTATAAAGGGTGTCCAAAGCCAGTTTACATGATACAGGGTTGATGAATGATACAATGAGAAAACAAAAAACAATACAGCATGATTATAATACAATGAAAAAGTGTAAAGAAAAGACAGCAAGGCCCGACGAGTGATGTCCTGAGCATCCCAAGCTCCCGATTGGTCCTTTTCTCCTAACTCCTCATGTACAAACAACACAACACTCAACCTAGGTCCTGCAAGCAAGGTCTACACGGGTACCCTAGTGAAATGGTGACCCGAGTAGGGTGTGAGATATAAATCTCAATAGGCTAGCACCACCAGTTTCAAACCCATTCCATATAGTGTAAAACAATTAAACAGTTATTAGGTATGGAGAAAATAAGTAACCAGAATTACATAAGTAAATGACACCCGTCCAGGTTCCCAAGGGACACCTGGCGGTTATACCAGCTTCATCTCGTTGCCGGTAAAGTAACCTGATCATGTCACCATATATACATATATAAATATAAATGAAATTAGATCGTAGATGGAATGGGTTAGGAATGACTCCCACCCATTAATCGAGATTAGCGGAATGAGGTAAGAATGCTTCCCGTCCCTATATGTCAACTGGCAAGGGGTAAAAGCCTCCCTTCCATCACGTCCATTCAACCAGCCTGTGGTATAACTGCCTCCCATCCAACCATGTAAATCATCAATTGAAGTCAATTGGTAAGGGGTAAGAATGCCTCCCTTCCAAACATGTACTGTCACATTGGCATGAGGTATAACTGCCTCCCATCCAACCACGTATCTATCACACTCATCACTCTGGCATGGGCTATAAATGCCTCCCATCCAGACATGCAATCATCAACAGTTGGAATCAGCATGTGCGCACTCATGTTGCAACCATGTTTATATTATACTACTTATGGAATTACCTCATAAGCATTAAAAATTCATATCACAATCACAAACAATAATACATCACATATCCACGTAAATTGTTATAATCACATCCATACAAATATAACTAAGGAAAACCATCTCAAGTATCATTATCACATTTACACTAAAGGAAACTCCTCTTAAGTATCCACTTCAATATGCTAACATATTCATCACATTTATATAAGGTACATGAGGCAACCCGCTTGTGTACGAAAATGGCTAACCCCTATTCATTCTTCATTCCCCTTATATCATTTCAAAGACATTTAGGGATTTACAAAGCATAAAGAGGTTCTAGGGACTACCCCTCCTAGGTAAGTCCCATTCACTAGATCCCTTCCATTAACATTATCCGTGCTTATTCCATTATCCTAAGGCATGGTTTCACCACCCTAATCCATTTCATTCAAGTTTAACCATTTCATCAAATGAGAACAACTGTCATGCCTTAACCATTTAGTACAATTTAGAGGAAGCATGACATCAATCAATTATCACCCAAGTGCAACAAGAGTTTATCATGAAAGCATAAAGATATACCTCCTAATTTTATCTTGAAGATAGCTCACCTCTGATTGAGGGGTTTTATTTTTAAACCGTTAGTTTAGTGACCAAACAAACTTTTTTATCTTATTCCTGAAATTCACCCGATTTGCACAGAAGCATTTATTTGACTAAACCTTCATAATTAAAATACTAAAACAATGTAGTATTAAACTCTTTAAATGCTTCACTTTAAATTAAAGGGCAAGGAAAGGGGCCCAACCTCAAGGTGGATCCATCCATCCACTCCGACCCTTGGTGCTTTCTAACTAAAAGCCACTGCTTCTCCCCCACGAGGCATAGGTGACTTCACATACGACCTATGACTTGGAATCAAACCGGTGGACCAAAAAAACTACGATCTGCCTCGCCTTCGGTGGCAGATGTTGTACGCACAACAACAAGGTCTTGGGAGACCTTCCGCACAACCCTGGAACAAGCGCAACAAGAAAGAAACCGAAATCAACCAAACCCTAAACCTAGGGGTGCTTGGATGAATGAAATTAGGGCAAGGAGGAGCCCTAAAATCGGCCAATAAGGGAGGATGAAGGAGCGAGAAGACTTACCACGGAGATTATATGAGGAAATACCAAGAAAAATGTAGGAGCGGAGGTTCGGCAGAGGGAGGGCTCGCGCGAGGCTGACGGCTCCAAGAGGGAGGGGTTCGTGCGGGTTCTGGCCTAGAGAAAAGAGAGGGGAGAGGATTAGTTAATTACGTTTTAGTTTTTATTTTTATTTTTATTTTAAAACCATTTAAAATATCCCAAAAAACCAAACAAGAGGGCCACACACGGTTTGACCCGCATGGTTTTCCAAACCGTGCGCAAACCGTGCGACCTCTACTGGACACCCTAGGAACCCCGCATGGGCTAGTCGCACGGTTTGTGGAAACCGTGCGCATGCCGTGCATACTCCTCTGCCTCTCTATTTTAAGCCACACGGTTTGGGCTGCACGGTTTGGGAAACTGTGCACCAACCATGCGCCTTCTTTTGTCACTTAAAAACCAGCCGCCTTTGGGTACGACGCACCCGAAACACCTCAAGACACTCGGGAAACTTCTCGGGCCTTCTTTCGAAACCAAAAAACATTAAAAATAAGGGTTCAAACCTTCAGAAGCTTGTTCTAAAGCCCGATTCTAAAAACGACCGATTTAGTAATTGAAAAGGTATAATTTCGCCCCCTTTTTAAACCAGCTCAAAACGCAGGTCATTACCACCTTCCCACCTTAGGACTTCTCGTCTCTGAGAAGCCATCAGGAACAACTCACACCTCACTCGACCTACAAGGGTCGTGAAGCGTCATTCAAATGATCGCATTACGTTTCCAAACATCCCACGCACAAACGAACATCTACTTAAGCACACAACGCTTAACCCGTCAACACCCGATCCAACGCTCATTTTTCTACCGAAAAATCTAGACGACTCTTACCCGAGACCTTCATACCAAAGACACAACATCATCGTTGTCTCGCCAAAATACCAATCAAAGGTACTTCCCACCATTGATTTTTAACGTTAAGCAGTCAAAACACAAACCAAAGATCCACCACCTTTCAAAAATACATTCAAAAGAACGCTCCAAGAATTCCAAAGATGCACCTAGCATGATTTTGAAATGATCTAACAGTCGATTTCCCCATCAACCTCAAAGCCCTGGCTGAAAAGAGTCAAGCCACTCCAGCTGACAATTCACGAGGACACACGTCTTAGACGACCGACATTTTATAAGCCTAACCGCAACAGAATTTTCCGAGACATCACACATTTCCCATGAGGACATTCACTGAAGCTCATACCGAACTTCTGATGATATCCCTAATATCAAACCACGAAGGTAACCACACATCCCACATGCAACGCCGAAAGAGAACAACCAAAAGAACTCAACAATCACTACTGAAAATCCATCCTTTCCCAACGGTTTTGAACCATTGGGAAAGGCTGCAGAACCGTTGGTATATGTTATACCAACGGTTCTGCCAACCATGGGGAAGTAAGCCGTTGGGAAAGGCTTTTCCCAACGGTTTACAAGGAACCGTTGGGATAGGTTAGAAAAAATCAACCTACCCCAATGGTTGTGCCAAACCATTGGGAAAAGCCTTTCCCAATGGTTTGGACCGTTTGGAATCTCATTAATATTTTCTTTCCCAACAGTTTTCAAACTGTTGGGAAAGGTTTTTACCAACGTTTGGTAGAACCGTTGGTAAAAACACCAATTCCAAAAGCTATCCCAACGGTTTGAACCGTTGGGATAGTCTGTTTTTACCAACGGTTTAATGAACCGTTGGTAAAAACAGTTCCATATGGGCTATGCCAACGGTTTGAAACCGTTGGCATAGGCTTTTCTGTGCAAATTGCACAGCAGCCTGCAATTTGCACAACAGGTCTGTTTTGGGCTCATTTTGGCACACCAGGTCTCTTTTGGGCTCATTTTCAATTCAATTTTCATATTCAATTCAATTTTCAATCCAATTATTGTAACTGTAACACATATACAATGCATACATATAGAGAACAAACCAACACATTTAAATAATGCAAACCAACCAACCAACACATATAATGCATCCTGGAAATATACTCATCCATAATTAAATTAGAATTCATAACATAATTAATAACATACATAATTCATTTAGAATTCAATTTAAAATTTAGATGACAATCATATGTGGAATCCGGAATTCAATTCATAATTTGATTGGTTTTTTGTACACCATATATTTTTACTCGAAATCATATACATTTTAAACAAAATACATACACCTGGAATGATACCGGTCACACCGTGCCTCGGATTGAGGCGAGGTTAACTCGTACATATCATAAATGACTCATTGATCATTGTCCTAAAGTATCAACATATTCTGAAATCGTTTGGTCAGATTTCCGTATGCCAGTTGTTGTTTTCACTTAAAATGAAGTGTTTTTTAAATAAAAGAGAGACACTTTGAATGGTTCCGGCCACACCGCGCCTCATATTGACACGGGGTTGACTCGTACACATCACACATGACCCATGCATTGTTGTGCTAAAATATAAACACAATCAGAATGCGTTTGGTTGGTTTTCCGTATGTATTTAAAATGTAGTACATTTTAAAGAAAATAGATACACTTAGAGTGGTCTTGGCCAAACCGCAACTCGGATTGAGGCGCGGTTGACTCGTACACGTAACATATGACCCATGGATCATTGTCCTAAAATTTCAATAGATTCCGAATGCGTTTGGTCAGTTTTTCGTATGTCAGTTGTTTATTTCACTTATAATCTTGTCCCTTTTAAACAATAGAGACGCAGTTAGAGTGGGACCGGCCACATCACGTTTCGGATTTAGACGGGGTTGACTCGTACACATCTCAAATGACCCATGAATCTTTTTTCTAAATTATCAACACAATCCGAATGCGTTTGTTCGGTTTTCCGTATGTTAGTTGATATTTTTCACTTAAAATGATGTCCTTTTGAAACAAAAGACATACACTTTGAGTTGTGCTGGCCACACCGCGCCTCGAATTGAGGCGGGGTTGACTCGTACATGTCACATATGACCCATGGATAATTTTTCTAAAGTATCAACACAATCAGAATCCGTTCGGTCGGTTTTCCGTATGTCATTTGTTGTTTTCACTAAAAATGAAGTCCATTTTAAACAAAATAGAGAAACTTTGAGTGGTGTCGGCCACACCACGCCTCGGATTGAGGTGGCGTTGACTCGTACACGTCACATATGACCCATGGATCGTTCTCCTAAAGTTTCAACAGAAACCGAATGCGTTTGGTTGGTTTTCCGTATGTACTTAAAATACTGTCCATTTTAAACAAAAGAAAGTCACTTAGAGTGGTCCTGACCACACCGCGCCTCAGATTGAGCCCGGGTTGGCTCTTACACGTCACATATGACCCATAGATCGTTTTCCTAAAATTTAAACAGATTCTGAATGCGTTTGGTCGGTTTTTCATCTGTCAGTTGTTTATTTCACTTATAATCTTTTCCGTTTTAAACAAAAGAGACACATTTAGAGTGGTACCGGCCACACTGTGTCTCAGATTTAGGCGGGGTTGACTCGTACACGTCTCAAATGAACCATGGATCGTTGTCCTAAAGTATCAACACAATACGAATGCGTTTGGCCGGTTTTCCGTATGCCAGTTGATGTTTTTCACTTAAAATGGCGTCCTTTTGAAATAAAAGACATACACTTTGAGTTTTTCTGGCCAAACCACGCCTCGGATTAAGGCAGGGTTGACTCTTACACGTCACATATGACCCATGGATAATTTTTCTAAAGTATCAACACAATCAGAATCCGTTCGGTCGGTTTTCCATATGTTATTTTTTGTTTTCACTAAAAATGAAGTCCATTTTAAACAAAATAGAGACACTTTGAGTGGTGTCGGCCACACCGCGCCTCGGATTGAGGTGGCGTTGACTCGTACATGTCACATATGACCCATGGATCGTTCTCCTAAAGTTTCAACAGAAACCGAATGCGTTTGGTCAGTTTTCCGTATGTACTTAAAATACTATCCATTTTAAACAAAAGAAAGTCACTTAGAGTGGTCCTGACCACACCGTGACTTGGATTGAGCCCGAGTTGGCTCGTACACGTCACATAAGACCCATGGATCGTTGTCCTAAAATTTCAACAGATTCCGAATGCGTTTGGTTGGTTTTTCGTCTGCCAGTTGTTTATTTCACTTATAATCTTGTCCGTTTGAAACAAAAGAGACACAATTAGAGTGGTATCGGCCACACCGCGTCTCGGATTTAGGCGGGGTTGACTCGTACACGTCTCAAATGAACCATGGATCGTTTTCCTAAAGTATCAACACAATCTGAATGAGTTTGGCCGGTTTTCCGTATGCCAGTTGATGTTTTTCACTTAAAATGACGTCCTTTTGAAACAAAAGACATACACTTTGAGTTGTGCCGGCCACACTGCACCTCGGATTGAGGAGGGGTTGACTCGTACACGTCACATATGACCCATGGATAATTTTTCTGAAGTATTAACACAATCAGAATCCGTTCGGTCGGTTTTCCGTATGTCATTTGTTGTTTTCACTAAAAATGAAGTCCATTTTAAACAAAATAGAGACACTTTGAGTGGTGTCGGCCACACCATGCCTCGGATTGAGGTGGCGTTGAATTTTACACATCACAAATGACTCATTGATCGTTTTCCTAAGGTATCAACATATTCTGAAATCGTTTGGTTAGTTTTCCGTATGCCAGTTGTTGTTTTCACTTAAAATGAAGTGTTTTTTAAATAAAAGAGAGACACTTTGAATGGTGCCGGCCACACCGCGCCTCAGATTGACGCGGGGTTGACTCGTACACATCACACATGACCCATGCATTGTTGTGCTAAAATATAAACACAATCAGAATGCGTTTGGTTGGTTTTCCGTATGTATTTAAAATGTAGTACATTTTAAAGAAGATAGATACACTTAGAGTTTTCCTGACCACACCGTGCCTCGGATTGAGCCCGGGTTGGCTCGTACACGTCACATATGACCCATGGATCGTTTTCCTAAAATTTCAACAGATTCCGAATGCGTTTGGTCGGTTTTTCGTCTATCAGTTGTTTATTTCACTTATAATCTTTTCCGTTTTAAACAAAAGAGACACATTTAGAGTGGTACCGGCCACACCGCATCTCGGATTTAGGCGGGGTTGACTCGTACACGTCTCAAATGAACCATGGATCGTTTTCCTAAAGTATAAACACCATCCGAAAGCGTTTGGCCAGTTTTCCGTATGCCAGTTGATGTTTTTCACTTAAAATGGCGACCTTTTGAAACAAAAGACATACACTTTGAGTTGTTCTGGCCACACCGTGCCTCGAATTGAGGCGGGGTTGACTCGTACATGTCACATATGACCAATGGATAATTGTGCTAAAGTATCAACACAATCAGAATCCGTTCGGTCGGTTTTCCGTATGTCATTTGTTGTTTTCACTAAAAATGAAGTCCATTTTAAACAAAATAGAGACACTTTGAGTGGTGTTGGCCACACCGCACCTTGGATTGAGGTGGAGTTGACTCGTACACGTCCCATATGACCCATGGATCATTCTCCTAAAGTTTCAACAGAAACCGAATGCGTTTGGTCGGTTTTCCATATGTACTTAAAATACTGTCCATTTTAAACAAAAGAAAGTCACTTAGAGTGGTCCTGACCACACCGCGCCTCAGATTGAGCCCGGGTTGGCTCGTACACATCACATATGACCCATGGATCGTTGTCCTAAATTTTCAACAGATTATGAATGCGTTTGGTTAGTTTTTCGTCTGTCAGTTGTTTATTTCACTTATAATCTTTTCCGTTTTAAACAAAAGAGACACATTTAGAGTGGTACCGGCCACACCGCGTCTCGTATTTAGGCGGGGTTGACTCATACACGTCTCAAATGAACCATGGATCGTTTTCCTAAAGTATCAACACAATCCGAATGCGTTTGGCCGGTTTTCCGTATGCCAGTTGATGTTTTTCACTTAAAATGGCGTCCTTTTGAAACAAAAGACATACACTTTGAGTTGTACCGGCCACACCGTGCCTCGGATTGAGGAGGGGTTGACTCTTACACATCACATATGACCCATGGATCATTTTTCTAAAGTATCAACACAATCAGAATCTGTTCGGTCAGTTTTTCGTATGTCATTTTTTGTTTTCACTAAAAATGAAGTCCATTTTAAACAAAATAGAGACACTTTGAGTGGTGTCGGCCACACTGCGCCTCGGATTGAGGTGGCGTTGACTCGTAAACGTCACATATGACCCATGGATTGTTCTCCTAAAGTTTCAATAGAAACCGAATGCGTTTGGTCAGTTTTCCATATGTACTTAAGATACTGTCCATTTTAAACAAAAGAAAGTCACTTAGAGTGGTCCCGACCACACCGTGACTCGGATTGAGCCCGGGTTGGCTCGTACACGTCACATATGACCCATGGATCGTTTTCCTAAAATTTCAACAGATTCTGAATGCGTTTGGTCGGTTTTTCGTCTGCCAGTTGTTTATTTCATTTATAATCTTGTCCGTTTGAAAAAAAAGAGACACAATTAGAGTGGTACCGGCCACACCGCGTCTCGGATTTAGGCGGGGTTGACTTGTACACATCTCAAATGAACCATGGATCATTGTCCTAAAGTATCAACACAATCCGAATGCATTTGGACGGTTTTCCGTATGCCAGTTGATGTTTTTCAATTAAAATGACGTCCTTTTGAAACAAAAGACATACACTTTGAGTTGTGCCGGCCACACCGCACCTCGAATTGAGACGGGGTTGACTCGTACACGTCACATATGACCCATGGATAATTGTGCTAAAGTATCAACACAATCAGAATCCGTTCGGTCGGTTTTCCGTATGTCATTTGTTGTTTTCACTAAAAATGAAGTCCATTTTAAACAAAATAGAGACACTTTGAGTGGTGTCGGCCACACCGCACCTCGGATTAAGGTGGCGTTGACTCGTACAAGTCAAATATGACCCATGAATCATTTTGCTAAAGTATCAACACAATCAGAATCCTTTTGGTTGTTTTTCCGTATGTCATTTGTTGTTTTCACTAAAAATGAAGTCCATTTTAAACAAAATAGAGACACTTTGAGTGGTGTCGGTCACACCGCGCCTCGGATTGAGGTGGCGTTGACTCGTACACGTCACATATGACCCATGGATCGTTCTCCTAAAGTTTCAACAGAAACCGAATGCATTTGGTTGGTTTTCCGTATGTACTTAAAATACTGTCCATTTTAAACAAAAGAAAGTCACTTAGAGTGGTCCCGACCACACCGCATCTCGGATTTAGGCAGGGTTGACTCGTATACGTCTCAAATTACCCATGGATCGTTGTCTTAAAGTATCAACACAATCCGAATGCATTTGGCCGGTTTTCCGTATGCCAGTTGATGTTTTTCACTTAAAATGATGTCCTTTCGAAACAAAAGACATACACTTTGAGTTGTTCCGGCCACACCGCGCCTCGGATTGAGGCGGGGTTGATTCGTACACGTCACATATGACCCATGGATTGTTGTCCTAAAGCATCAACACATTTTGAATGCGTTTGGTCAGTTTCTCGTATGTCACTTTTTGTTTTCACTTAAAATATTATGGAAATTCATATAAAATATTTTTATATCATATTTAGTATGGATTAGATTTTAGTTGATCGTGCTATGAAACATTTCAGAGCTAATGAAATTAAGGAAGGTGGAGGGGCTGTCCGGGGGGCTGTCCGGGGGGGCTGTCCGGTGGGTGTCCGGGGGGCTGTCCGGGGACCAAGGAGGAGGGTGGGGGGGCTGTGCGGGGTCTGTCCGGGGGGTGTTTGGGGGTTGTTCAGGGGGCTGTCCGGGGTTGTTCAGGGGGCTGTCAGGGGGTTATTCAGGGGGTTGTTCAGGGGTTGTTTAGGGGTTGTTCAGGGGGTTTTCCGGGGTTGTTCAGGGGGCTGTCCGGGGGACTCTCCGGGGGCTGTTTGGGGGGTTGTCCGGGGTCCAAGGGGGAGGGTAGGGGGGTTGTTCGGGGGGCTGTCCGGGGGGCTATCCGGGGTCCAGGGTGGAGGGTGGGGGGATGTACGGGGGGATGTCCAGGGGGATGTCCGCGGGGATGTCCGGGGGGTGTTTGGGGGGTGTTCGGGGTCCAAGGGGGAGGGGGGGTTGTCCAAGGTCCAAGAATGAGGGGGGTTGTCCAGGGAGTTCTCAAACACACAACCACTAAAAGACAACAACATCCATAAAAACAGACAATATATAAAAATAACTCAACTCCAATACTATACTACGAGTCTAGATAAAACCAACAACTAGAATAGATTAAACATCAAATCTTAGTAATATAAGTAAAAAATGTAACAGATCAATATGTCCCACATCAGCATCACCATCACCATCATCATCATCATCATCACCCTCGTCATCGTCCTCCTCATCGTCCTCACCCTCCACAACACCCTCCTCCTTGCCTTCGCCCTCCTCCTCGCCCTCCTCATCTCCCTCCTCTTCTGCATCAGACTCCTTGCCATCATCATCTTCAAGCTGGACATCGGCCTGACCACCACTGGAACTGCCACCTGGTGCACCATATATAGAATGTATCGACGACATGTATTCATAAATCGCTGGGCTGGCCTCTGCTGGAAGTGTTGGACGTAGAACTTCAATAAATTTCATAAATGCACTGTTTGCCCTAGCAGACTGTTCTTCCATCTCTGTGGCCCTTTTCTCAGCCTGTTCTGCCTGTGCCCTAACTTGCTGCAGCTCGGTGGCACTACAACTCGTACCTGAGGCAGGCCAATACCTCGTCGGGGCTATCCTAGGTCGGCAGCGTACTCTTCCAGAATGATCCTCTCCCAACACCTAATGTAAGTGATCAGATGGACCAAAATTGTCTGCTTCTTGGGCATCGAGGGCCTCTAAAGAATCTTGTTACAAATATAAATATATTATTAAGTTACAAAATAGATATTAAAATATAAAATCAACAGATTAAAACTTACAATCTGCTGCTGAGTCACTTCGTTGACAGCACTTCCATCCTTTTTTCGTCTACTCGAGCAAAACAGTTTTGCTCGAGGCACACGTCCTTCAATATTTTGTACTTTCCTCTACAATGAAATTGAAAACAAAATTTATATAAAAACTTTAGCAAATTATTAAATAATTTAGGAAACAAAAGAAAATGTAAGTCGTAAATAAAACTTATAAACAATTGTCATACCTGCTGCCTCTCATGATCCGACATCGTCGCGCGTCCTAGTGTATGGAGGTATTTTTTTGCATCAATGTTTTTTTTTTATTTTTTCCAGATGATTCCTAAATAAAATTAGATAATTCAAAGGATAATATGAATGAAAAACTTGAAAGTTATTATTTAAATACCTCAAATGTAATTCATACCTTAAACTGGGTACTCGTCCAATGAGTAATCATCTGACGATACTGCTCTATAGGACAATTATCCACGACTGGTACCGCCTCTAACTCAGTGCCAAATCTAGCACGCCAGCCAATATACAGCTCATGCTTGTAGGCTCTCCAAAGCTCGCCTAAATCCTTTAGACGTTCCAGTCGTGCACCCTCACCATCAGGAAAATTAAATCGAAGCTGAAATCAAAATATTAATTCATATAAATACAAAAATAATTCATGGAATTAAATACAACAGATTTTTTTACCCATATCTCTGCCCAAGCTCTATCTTTGACCTCATGTGGCAAATGTCTCCACGACAGCAGGCTGATGGGAATGATGTCGGAGTATTTGGAAAGCGTCGCCAGAAAACTCCGACATTGCTGCCCTGTTTTCTCAACCATCTGATTGTCTTCATTATATTCCACCATAACCTGTGTGCGACGGTTCCACACCGAACGCATGCGTGTACAGCCCCGCCCCTGCCTCCTGTCAGTAGATGTATCTATCATGAAAGAAAAACAAATATT
Organism: Viscum album; assembly: GCA_963277665.1. Taxonomy (NCBI): domain Eukaryota; kingdom Viridiplantae; phylum Streptophyta; class Magnoliopsida; order Santalales; family Viscaceae; genus Viscum; species Viscum album. The sequence goes on from OY728120.1 coordinate 1,595,245,056, forward strand.
TTATCAAAACATGTTATAATGAAAATAAATATTTCTATAAAAAATTGTTAGGGTTTTATAAATATACCTGCGCTAGTCTGATCAATGAGTGGCGCCGGATCCACAGAACTTGATGGAACACCCTCTGGTGGAACAGGAGTCGAAGACGATGGAATATAAAAGCTCGGAGAGACAGAAGTAGAAGGAAAAGAATATGGAACAGCTGTATGACCTGATGCTGACTGGGGAGTGGGAATCATCATGGGATGTGAAAATGATGGGGCAGAAGATGCAGAAGGTAGCGAAAACATGGGAGGCCTAAATACCCTGTGTGTCCCTAACGACACACCGGGATCAGAATGTGGGAAGGCTGAAATGTCAGTGGGAGGGGCAGGGTCTAGTCGAGCACGCGCAGCTCTACGTCCACCTCTGGTACGAACCCTCCTCGTACCACCGGCCTGAGTACTAGGACCAGTACTAGGCTCCTCGTCGAATAACTGTCAACGTAACGGTGGATCCTACAAAAAAGTTTACAAAAAAATTAATCACATGACATTATATATTCTGTATATATATATATATATATATATTTGAAATAAAGTACTCACTGTAGGCACTAATGGTGGAACTCCCAGCTCCTCCATCCGACGATTGTTCTCCGCCATTTTTTTTCTTCGTCTCTCTTCAATTGGCTGCATTTCCTGCATTTGAAAACAAATATGTAATTAATTAGAAAAAGGAAATTAATTTGTAAACCAAAAAACTAAATATATGAGGGAATGAGGGGATTCATTGGTAATTTAGCTATCAATTGTTTTAGAAGAGCTTGAATGAATTTAATAAAACATACAAGTTGTAATGTTCACCAAGTTAGAAATATTGTTTGATTTGGTTTGAATACAGTTCAATTCCAAATTAGAAAATGCAATTCAAATAAAACAGCAACCAATAAACATTGAAAATTCACATAATGGTCAAGTCAGCTAAAACATATTTGTGATCAATACTAAATAAATATGAATATTACCAACCTTAACAACCCAACTCGAGGTAAACCAAAATAATTGAGAACATGGATGAATGATTCTATATATTTCCAACCACAACTTTAGGTTCACAATCAACTCTGACAATTGATCTATTGGAGTCATCAAAAGAAATAAATGGATTGGTTCCAATGGCAATAGCGACAGTGTCAATTCCATCATCAGCATCATCAAAAATATGTCTTGGAATTACTTAAACTATGACACCAAATTCAGGTTGAAGTTGATCTTTGACATAAAAAACTTGTTTATCCATTGATGCCAACACATATGGTTCTTCGGTAGCAAGAGTGAGAGTCATATTAATTACTCGAAATCCAGAATCATCAATAAATGTTCCATGTCTCGTCATCGAATCAAACCAATGGCATTTCATCATTGTGACTCGTCCATGAGAGTAATAATCCAATATTATTATTTTCTCAACGACTCCATAATAACCCACATTTTCAAGTCGCGGTCTACTATCTGATGCACTGGCATAAAAATATGTTGTGGCAGTAACCATAATACCATCATGTTGTGTTCTCATGTTTTTGGCTCGTTCAGTGACAATAAATCTGTACCCATTGATAACAATTGATTTACAGTCACGAACCACGGTATTAGGACCAAAAGCCAAAGCTCTTATTTCCTCAGAGATAGAGTCAGCAGACAAACTCAATACCTGCAATATAAATGACAATTAAACTTAAGTAAATATTGAAATAATTAATTTAAACAGTAATATTTTTACCTTCAATTTTAACCAAGAAGAAAACTCTTTGCTATGAAAAGGCTCTCTCCTTCTCAAAGATAAAGAATGATGCTTTGTTTTATGTTCCCTGTAGATAAAAAAACATGAATAGTTCAACAGATATATATGTAATATATACATATTCAATTTTGTTACCTGATATAGTCATCGAACAAATCACAGTTGAACAAAACTATGCGATGTGCCATCTCCCGCTCTTCATGGCTTAATGTATTCAATGTATATGATCCAGGAATTCCTCCTGTTTGAGGAAGTGATGGAAAAATGGGTTCAATTTTCTCATATTGTTCTTCTTCATTTCTCATTGGTCTGTTCATTCTTGTAGTAAGATCAGACAAATACATCAAACAGAAATCCATACATTCTTGAGCTAAGTTATCGTTCACGATAGAACCTTCGGGATGATTCTTGTTTCGAACATAAGACTTTAATGTGAATATATTTCTTTCAGTTGGATACATCCAACGAAAAGAAACAGGTCCTCCGAGAAGTATTTCAGCTGGAATATGGACAGTCAGATGCAGCATGCATGTGAAAAATGATGGGGGAAATATTTTCTCCAACTCACACAAAATTAATGGGGCATCTGTCAACATTTTTTGCAAGAAAGACTTGGAAAACTTCTTAGCACAAAGATCTCTAAACAAATGGCACAACTGAATAACACCCACCCTTACATTATTGGACAAAAGATGACGGATTGCTATTGGAAGCAACTCATGCAGTAGAACGTGATAATCATGAGTCTTCAAAGATTTTATCTTCAATTCTCTTCTGTTGACCCGTTTAGATATGTTGCTTGAATAGCCATCAGGAACTCTAATAGTCTCTAATACTTCCAGAAATTGTTTTTTTTCAGTAGGTGTCATCACATAAGAAGCACATGGAAGTTGCCATTTATTTTCACTGATACGCACAGGATGCAATTCTGGTCTGATGCCCCAATCCACCAAGTCACGTCAAGATCGTAAATCATCTTTTGTCTTCCCCTTGACATTTAGAAGAAATGAAAGCAACATTTCACATATATTCTTTTCAATATGCATTACGTCTAAGCAATGACGTAGCAAATTGGTTGACTAATAAGGCAAATCAAAAAAGATACTCCTCTTCCTCCAATTGTAACAGGTTTCTGTGGAAACATTCTTTCTCTTTCCAGATTTCATTTGACCCTTCCCGAACGAAAAACTGAAATCTTTCAATTCATTAAGCACATCAGTTCCAGACATACGCTGAGGTGGATCATCGGTCTCTATAGTATTATCAAATCTTCGACGATTCATTCTATATGGATGATCCTTTGGAAAAAATCGTCGATGTCCCATAAAACTGAAACTACAACGATGTTTCAGTCTTCTGGATCGTGTATTCTTCATACAAACTGGACATGACAGTTTTCCCTTCGTGCTCCATCCAGACATCATTGCATAAGCCGGAAAATCATTGATCGTCCACATAAGCGCAGCACGCATCTGAAATATGTCTTTCGAACATGCATCGTATGTGCGCACACCCACATCCCAAAGAAGTTTCAACTCTTTTATTAAAGGTTGCATGTATACATCAATATCAATGCCGGGATCAGAAGGACCAGATATGAGTATACTCATGAAAGTGAAAGATTTTTTCATACACAACCATGGGGGAAGATTATAAATGTGTATAAAAACTGGCCATGTGCTGTGCGAAGTAAGCATCTGCCCAAACGGATTAAAATCGTCGCATGAAAGACCCAGCCTCACATTACGCACGTCAGCTACAAAATCAGGATGTCGAGCATCAAATATCTGCCATGCAAATCCATCTGCAGGATGAACCAACTCATCATTAGTCTTCCTTCTCTCGGTATCATGTCATCTCATTTTTATTGATATGTCATTAGACATAAAAAGATTCTGGAGTCTGGGGATCAATGGAAAGTGCCACATTACTTTCTGTGGAACGCGGGATGGTGTTTCATCAGGTTTTGACTTCCAGCGGGATGTGCCACATTTTATACATTCATTTCGTTCAGCGGTTTCTTCCCAGAATAAATTGCAATTTTTCGGGCAAGCATGAATTTTGTTTCTGGAAAATCCAAGTTCTTCAACTAAATTCCATTCCATATAGTGGTTTGAGGGAATATCTGCATCATCTGGAAGTAAATCCTTCAAGAGGGTAAGAATGTAATTGATTGCTGTATTAGAAATCCCATACATAGTTTTTCCATGAAACAATCGGATTAAAAATTCCAGCCTTTTCATTTTATTGCATTGTTGATATACTGGAGTCGTGGCAGTATCATTCAATTTTTTCACCCTATCAATATCATCATTTTCACTAGATGCATCAGTTGTCCTTATATCGAAATCTTCTTGAGTCGAAATCCTTTCTTTTTCATGATGACGAATAAACGGAAACCGATCATCTAACAAATTCTCCATTCCAGTCCTTTCATTTCGATCATCACCAATTTGAGATTTCATTTTCTCCCCATTGTGATACCACACAAATTAGTTTGCTTGAAAACCATTTTTGGTTATGTGGTAGCTGACTTCTTCACGACTCAACCAAGGTCTACCAACACAATTGGAACATGAGCAGTGTATGCGACCACTATCTGAAGCATTGTGAAATGCAAAATCTATAAATCTCTCCAAATTGTTTTGAAAATCTCTTGAGATACGATCAGTTTCATACATCCAACTTCTGTCCATTCTGTAAAAAGAATTCATATAAGTAATTTTGTCATAAACAATTCAATAGGATTGAACTTTAATAGAAAATACATTTAAGTAAACGATAAAGGAAGAAAATAATCATGGTATCAACTACACATGTGAAAAAAACATACTAATGTGTTATTGAGAAAATGTAAAACCAACAAGAACTTAATGTGTTATCACATCAGAGCATGCCTCATCCCATAACCATATTAGTAGGGTATCCTTATATGCGATTTACCTTTTTGAATTAATATGCACTTCCTCACCAGGTACCTGAGTATATTTCATAGATATAATCATCTCACATCCTGTAAGGCTTCCATTATGTATGATCTGAAGAATAATTTGAGTGATCATGAATCATGCATGGGATCTTCCCATGATCACTATAGATTATGAGAAGGAATTATGATAGGTCACGTGAAGAACATAAAACACATATTTTAGATAATTTGAGACATAATATAATAAAATAATGTATAAATCTATGGAATTTGGGATAAAAGGATGGATGAAATACTAAAATATGGGAGACTAAGGTGAAGGAAATATATGTTGACCCTAATGTTCATAACATGCATCACCTATGAAATTTTATTGCACTAGGAAATTTCATCCTGTTCACAATACATTCCATTGGAAACCTATTTTGATCATTTGATGTCCCCTTGACATGTCAAATAAAATCAGATGGCACCCATGAATATGCCACCCTTGTAATGAAAAGCCTTTAATTCTCAACATATAGACTACATGTTTTCCAATAGATATGTATCTCCTTCTATATAGGGGAATCAATACATATTATCTCAGTCTCATATTAAATGTCAGGAATGTTAGATGGCTCCCTTAACACCCTCTAGGCACACCAACTAGGTCATGTGATGTCCTCAAATCATGTCACTATGGACATAAATCACCCTTCAAGACATGTCACACTGACTCTAGAGTTTCCCTCCCAGTGTGTCAAACATGTCTTTTGATGAAAATGGAGAAGATCACCAAAATCAAGAGATTCCCTATAGGCATTACATCCATTATCATGAAATTGCTTCTAGGATCAACCAGTCAGGACTTGTGATGTCCTCCAAACATTCCGTCCTTGATCATTAGAGAAACATCAGACAATCCATATAAGTTAGGAAAATTCATCAAAATGTTTATAGGATCATGTAATTTCCATTGGAAATTTCCAAAAGAAACCCTCTATCATGCTAAGTAGATAGTCAAGTCATTCCATGTGGAAAACCAACACATATCCATAAGAGAAGAAATCTAAAAATAATAGAATCTATATGCATTATAAAATTGTCCACCATTGGAATGTAAGCTTATATAAAAATGGAACCATAGTGTTTATGTTTTAATTAATGGAAAAATAAATTCATTAAAACAACTACAACAACTTGATTGAGATCAATTTTTACCTGTTCGGATGGGGGGTGTACCTATTCGGACGGGGGTCGATGATGTTCGGACGGGGGGTTCGCGAGAGCACGGGAGCGGAGGACAGCCCGCCCACCCCTCCTTGACAGCCCGTCCACCCCCGTGGACAGCCCTTCCACCCTTGTGGACAGCCCGCCCACCCCCGTACCCCCCTGGACACCACGTACCCCCCTGGATAGCCCCGCCCACCCTCCCAAACAGCCCACACCCCCTCCCCTGCAACCCCACCACCACCACCTAGACATACCAACCCCCCTGGACACCCCACACACCCCTCCCCCACCAGGACACCCCACCCAGACCCCCAGGATAGCCCACACCCCCTGGACAGCCCCGCCCACCCCCATGGACAGCCTTTCCCACCCCCGTGGACAGCCCCGCCCACCCCCGTGGACAACCCACCCACCCCCGTGGATTCCCCCTACCCCCTAGATAGCCCAACCACCCCCGTGGACAGCCCACCCACCCACCTCGACACCCCTACCCCCCGTGGCCATCCCACCCACCCCCCTGGACAGCCCGCCCACCCCTCCTTGACAGCCCGACCACCCCCGTGGACAGCCCGTCCACCCTTGTGGACAACCCGCCCACCTCCGTACCCCCCTAGACACCCTGTACCCCCCCTGGATAGCCCCGCCCACCCTCCCAAATAGCCCACACCCCCCTCCCCTGCAACCCCACCACCACCACCTAGACATACCACCCCCCTGGACACCCCACACACCCCTCCCCCACCAGGACACCCCACCCAGACCCCCAGGACAGCCCACACCCCCTAGACAGCCCCGCCCACCCCCGTGGACAGCCTTTACCACCCCCGTGGATAGCCCCGCCCACCCCCGTGGACAACCCACCCACCCCCGTGGACACCCCCTACCCCCACAATCCATTATCCAAAACATATCAAATTGGTTTGAACAAAATCCATAATTCCCACAATCCATTATCCAAAACATGTAAACGTTCACGATAGCCTCCCCCAACTCTGATTTACATGTTTTGAACACTCTCCTTCCAAACATAGAATATAAAAACATTAAAGAAGTATTCAAAAACACAAACAATATCCTATTTAGATATTAATTTCAATAATCAAGTAAACCAAACACCTGGAAAAAATCTATTCATTAAAACAACTACAACAATATGGTTGAGATCAAATTTTACCTATTCGTATGGGGGTGTACCTGTTGGGATGGGGGGTGCTGGTGTTCGGATTCGCGAGAGCAGTGGAGTCGGATGGGGTTCACGAGAGCAGCAGAGCGAATAGATTAGGGCTCTCTCCGAATGGGGAGAGGAGATCGCGATCTGGAATTTGGGGAAAACCTTTTCCAACGGTTTATAAAAACCGTTGGCAAAGGCACACATTTCCCAACGGTTCCAGTGAACCGTTGGTAAATGTGTGAGTTTATCACCCATTTCCCAACGGGTCCAGTGAACCGTTGGGAAAGGGTCCACCGAAATTCCCTTTTCCAACGGTTTGATTAAACCGTTGGCAAAGGCTCACTATACCAACGGTTTAACTAAACCGTTGGTATACTACCGTTGGGAAAAGACCAAATTCCAGTAGTGAACTTTTAAAAACATTAGCGTGGCGTAAGACTGGCGCTCTCTAAGTGCATCCCAGATGAAAGCAAGATAGGGGACATGCTCATCGCATAGTAGAGTACACTAATAGGAAATTAGAAGGATTCCAGTTAACCTTTTCTGAAAACTGGAAAAGAATAAAGGTCGAACCACCATTGGTCGAATATAAAGAAAAGACTCAGCTTCACCTGCTGACACATCTTGATTTCAAACTGATGATAATGCCTTTTTCCACATGATGAATTCTGTCGATCAAACTTACCACCAAAACCCAAAGTCATTCGAGAAAAACCCGACCATTTCCAAAATGGTCCTTCTTGGTGTGTTCCATCTACCCGGAATAACATACATCTCAAAAACGATGCGACGATTCCCACATTAGAATTGTCGGTGTCACGAAAAGAAGAAAAGGATGGCTCCTCACAAGCGAACTAGTTCATAAAAATTTATCAGACATGTGTCGCTCCTCCGAGCCATGATCACCACGTCAAAACGCACAAGAAAACCAAAGCAACAAGACCACCATGTCAGCCACCCGAGTCTTCCAAAAATCACCCCGAGTATTGGGATAACCTGATTCTAAAACGCTCAGGTCACTCTACCACGGAGATGACCTGAGACCGTACCCAGCAGTACAAGAGATTTAGCCGAACATCGTTTTTCCCTATACGATCGTTTACATCGCCGACAACATACCCAGTCGTCCATTTCCACGAATAAGAAAAGGTAAAATGACAGAAAAAGCAACCGACCATGCTGAAGGCATGTCTAACCAACTGATACAAATTATTACCCAATACTCACACCCATGACATGGTCAAGAGTAACATGACCACCCTTCTGAACAAGGGAATCATTGGAAACTAGAAGTCGTACAAGGGAAAACGGCACCCGAACGATACCAAATACTAGAAGACTCATAACACTAGAAAGGAAAAAAAGCTCTAAGGGTGCTACCTACCACGGGCTAGCCCCTCATGAAGAACAAGTGTTGAGTCAAGAATTTGGTCATACCAACAAAAGACATCTGGCTCATACCTAACATTCAAGTCATTTTCCAAAAGATAACAAACTCCCATGGAAAACACCTACGGTTCCATCTCAATGCACTCGCCAGAAATACTTAACTTACCCTCACACGAGGTTTCGATAGAGGACACCACTATAGGTTCCTTTTCCAAGCCCTTTATATTTAATCACGTTAATTATTTTAATCAATTAAATGATTCAATTCAAAACTTCAAGTAACCTATCTAAAACAAAAAAATCACTAGGCACTTGATCATTTTTAACAAACAGCTCAAAGAAAAAGAGGAAAGTCTAAAAAAACTCCCTTTTAACCATTAAACCATTATCAAACATCCCATCTTATTTCGGAAATTTATCATAATAAATTCCTTTTAAACAATTTAGGCGACCTACGAGGGTCCCAAAAAGCCAAATCACATTAGATCAGAACCAGACAGTGTTCACACAAAGAAACATTTGGCAAAGCATGTTGCCATCACATTCATTATGGGTTTCCATTTTCCAAATCATGAAGCGCCCATAAACTACATGGGTTGAAATTTGGATCCCATTAGATGAAACAATGTACATTCCAGAAATAAACTTTCTCAAATAAATCATCCAGTCATACGGGTGGCCACCTACCAATCTGTAAAGCGCCCATACACTTTACAGTTTGGCATTTGGATCCCTTTAATCAAAACCAAACTCATTTTACAATTTGACTTTAGCAGCCCCTTTTTTTCTAGAAATTCAATCACACGGGTTACCCTTTCCCAGCTATAAGGCGCCCATACACCTTGAAACTGAAAAATGGATCCCTTCATAATTGCAGTCATTAAATTTGGTCAAAGAAACCAATTCTATATTAACTGAACCTAGCATGTTATCGAAAGAAGTAACACAAAAACATGCTATATCACAGAAGCATAGAATAACTACCACATCACCTATCACAATAGTAGGAATCAAAAAATGCATCCTAGATGGCATGGCATAATGCATGGTATGAAATTTCTTACAAGGTGCCTATATGATGCATGAGATGGCATACCCTTGTCTCATCGGGTTGCAACTAGAATAGAACCTACAATTGCTTCAACAGTATAAACAGAAACTATGTGTGTCACCCAGTGGTGAAATCAAATCAACCGTAATAATCCAAATCATTAAAATAAAAATTTCATTCGAGGCAATTTGGCATTTCCCTGTACACAGGTTAGCTACTCTCAAGCACAAATTTTTACCAAATTCCATCTCCTTCCTATCCCTGTCTACTGTCACTAAATTGTAAAACAATCCAGAAAAGAAACTCCTTTGATACCACTTTGTAACGTCCCATCCTGGATTACCATCAAACCAGTGGCCAGACTGGTAGGTCACATGGGCTCAAGCGCATCTCCCTATACGCCAGAGGTGGCCGAATAGGAGTGAGGGTCTCAGGAGGTGATAATGGGGAGACTATACCATCATGTCAGAGTAACACAACAATATTATCAGAGTAAATGACATTCAATAACGGAAGTAGTAAAAATTGAAAGGCAGAAGCAAAAGACATGTGATAACCAGTTTATAAAGGGTGGCCAAAGCCAATTTATAGGATACATGGATGATGAATGATACAATGTGAAAACAGGAAACAATACAACATGCTTACAATACAATGCAAAAGAATAAATAAAAGATAGCAAGGCCCGACTGGCAATCTCCTGAGCATCCCAATCTCCTGCTTGGTCCTTTTCTACAAACTCCTCAGGTACAAACAACACAGCACTCAACCTAGGTCCTGAAAGCAAGAAGGTCTACTCGTGTACCCCAGTGCAATGGCGGCCTGAGTAAGGTGTGTAAAGACCAGGAAATTTCAAGGAATTTTTTACTTAATTTATTTGTAATTTTACAAGACTACAGCTTCTGACGGCACCTGATTCCGAGGTCCGGTGTGCCCAAAATCAATTTCCAAAGTTTTGCTTGGGTACGTTTAGGGAACGAACGAGCGGGTTTTCCTATCTTTTGAACCGGTGCACGGAATCAAAATCCGAGGGCACCGATGGAACTGCAGTACCCGTAATTGCTTAATAAGACCTTTTCCGAAGGTGCGTTTTCTCAGGAGGAGTTGTTTAAAATTTGAGGTTTAAGTGAAGAATAAAATAAAATTGTATTCCAATTTTATTTTTCATCTAAGTAGTTTTATCCTTTGTGTGGAATTTGGGTTGCTAACTTTTCTTGGGTGATTAAATGAAAGGTGGGGCCCACATGAGCCCCCACCTTTTCACATTCCCCATAACCCCTTGAAACTCCTCTTAATATCTTCCTTGTAATTAATGTTGTGACTTTCCCTCTCCTATCTTTTAATTAATCCAACTCCTTAATTCAATTAATTGAATTGAGTTTCTAAATTTTAAACTCTTGGCATGAATTAATAAAATAATTGGAGATTATTTTATTTTTGGGTTAGTTTTGTGGTGTTAAGGATTGGGAGAGAATACACAAAATCTAGAGGAATCTTCTTCTTCTTCGTTGGAGAACGTGAAGAACGTCAAGACCCCGATGAAGAACGCCGTCACCGTAAGGAGTGATCGTCATGCCTTTCTTCTCCTCTCCGCAGCCGGTGTGAGACAACACTCCACCTCGAATGATCTTCGTCAAGCACATATGGATCTGTACCTCGCGACGCTGTTTCCACGAAACTCTTCGATCGTCAACTCATTATCGAGGTAGGGGGTTTTCATATATAAATTTTATGTGAATTATACCCTCATGCGTGGGTATTTAATTGCAGGGTATTCGTATAATTTATTCTTGAATAAATTATATCCTCGTAGATGATTAAAAGCATGTGATTAAATGTTTTTCATTTGATAACACCTAATTCAGAGGGCGCGGGCTGAAAAAACATGTCCCGACAACCCTCCGCAGTTTGTTTATTGCTATGCGGATCAACGACGAAAAAGAAACGGGACCGCAAAGTCAATTTGAAGCCTCCGCAGTGAAGGTCGGGTCCCGGGAGGACTGATGGAAAAGGAGGTAAGAAGAACGGACCATCGGAGCGCGTCTGGTGGTCCGTGGAAAGTGGCGGCGGCGCGCCGCCGGAACAAAACTGCCGCGGCAGAGCCGCGCCGGTGGACCAAACCGGAACGACCAAGCCGTTCCGGAAATAGAAGGGGGCGCGGCTTAATTGCCATGCCAGTTGGCCGCCCAGGCTGGGCCACGTGTGTCGGGCCGGGCCGCGCCCTGGTGGGCCGGACCCGGACCCGGGTCGGGTCGACCCGGTTCGGGCCAACCCAGGGGGTCATGGGCCGGGTCGGTCCGGGCCCAAAACCCCCTAAAAACGGACAGGTTGGTTCAAACGCCCGTAACATGTGATACAGACCTCTGATCGACACACCGTCAGTTGCGATACGATCCTTGGATTGAGGCGGTAATCTTGGTATATTACACTCAAAGTTTCGGAGAACTTTGTGTATGGACGGGTTGGTTCGAACACGAAACCAATCGGGCCCTCGGAGCGGAAATGTTTATAACTTGAACTCCGGACGTCTGATTGATGTTCCGTCGACTTTTTTGGATTCCTCTTAGTGAGACAGAACTTTTGGATTACTCCTCTTGAGGTTTGGACATTGTTGGAGTGCAATCGGGTTGGTTTTGACATAAAAACCAACCAGGACCCTCGAATGAAAAAGCCAATAACTCTCAGAACGGGCGTCCGATTGACGCGCCATCTGTCACGTTGAGTTCTTTTTGTTGAGAAGGAACTTTGGGATACATCAAATCCATACTATGTGTCAGTTTATGTATCGACCCCTCCCTTTGGATCGTGGGGTGGACCCTCCCGGAAACGAGCATGCTGTGTGTGGGAACCCTAGAGCTGGCTGCGACTATGAAGACTGCACTGAAATCTTCCGTGGGTTCAGCAGAGATGAAGACTGCACTGAAATCCTCCGTGGGTTTGGCAGTGATGAAGAATGTACTGAAATCCTCAGTGGGTTTGACGACAATGAAGACTGCACTGAAATCCTCCGTGGGTTCGGCAGCGATGAAGACCGTACTGAAATCCTCCGTGGGTTCGACGACAATGACTACTGTTCTTGTATCCTACGTGGGTCTGGTAGTGTTTGAATCTGTTCTTGCTATCCTACGTGGGTCTGGCAGAGTAGCTGTTCTGTATCCTATGTGGGTCCGACAGCTTAGCTGGTTTAGTATTCTACGTGGGTCCCAGCTTAGATGAATCGGTGGCTATATCTGATCATCTCTATCACCTAACAAAGAAGTATACCTGTGTGAGCTGAGTCTTGAATTTCAATCATTATCTTCGATGTGATTGACTTGATATCCTGTGTGGATTGGGTTATGCTTCCTTGTGTGGATTGGGTCGTGCTCTCCTATGTGGACTTGTAGTGTTCTCCTGTGTGGACTGTGCAGTGCTCTCCTTCGTGGACTTGAAGTGTTCTTCTGTGTGGACTGAGTCATGCTCTCCTATGTTGACTTGTAGAGTTCTCCTGTGTGGACTGTGTTGTGCTCTCCTATGTGTACTTGTAGAATTCTCATGTGTGGACTGTGTTGTGGTCTCCTATGTGGACTTGTAGAGTTCTCCTGTGTGGACTGTGTTGTGCTCTCCTTCATGGACTTGCAGGGTTCTCCTATGTGGACTGAGTTGTGTTTTCCTGAGTGGACTTGTAGTATTCTCCTATGTGGACTGTGTGGTGCTCTCCTATGTGGACTTGTTGTGTTCTCCTGTGTGGACTGAGTTGTGCTCTCCTATGTGGATTTTTTGTATTCTCTTGTGTGGACTGAGTTGTGTTCTTCTATGTGGACTGGGTTGTACTTGAGCTCGTGAGTTGGAGCTGAACTGGATTTGATGACTTAGGTATATGTATGGGCATATACCTAAGTAGAGTTGGTTTTTACTTCGTGATTGTATCTTTTCTTTGTGGTTTATCCTTTGTGGATTCAGGGAGACCTACGGGGGTCTCGGGGTCCCTACTAAGTATCATATACTCACCCCTGCACGAGCATCACCCGCACTACGTTGTGTTGGTTGCAGACGAAGGACATCACTGATCGTGGTTGAGGCTTGTAGAGCTGGACAGTACCTGGAGGAGGATCTTACGGCGAGTCGGTACCCGGAGGTGGATTTCACGATGAGATGGTACCCAGAGGAGACGGATGGACGCGGAGTGCTGTGGAGGACATCTGTACCTACCCTTCAGGTAGGATCCGTGGTGGACGATCCAGGGGATTCTTGTCACCTTTCAGCTGTTTTCCTTGAGTTGTACTTTACTTTCAGTTGTAGCTGTACCTTTCTGTTGGGCTTGTATTTCTGGCCCCTTTGTATTTCCAGCACACTTGTTTTATGCTTTACATAGTGTTTGCTTCTGCTTGTACTCTGTTGTGCTGTTTACTTTTAGAAAGGCAATGACTTCCTTTTTTTATTGGGATTTACGCCTTTGGTGCTAGTCGCCAGCCCCTGGCCTATGGAAGGCAAGCTTGGGGTAGTCACGACACGGGTCCCGAGAATGGGTTGTGACAAATTAGTATTAGAGGAGTTCAGTTCTACCACAGAACTCAGGACTCTGATCTTTCTTCTATCTGAAGCAATAGTGTTAAGAGTATTGAGTGTGGTTATCAGTCCAGGGAGTCCAATGTTGGTGCGGCAGCCGACGTATCCGTACACCAGGACCCTGACTTCTGATTTTCGACTCAGTGCACTAAAACATTGATTGCTTGTGTGTTTCAATAGTTTTCTTTGTGATTACTTTGTGTCAGCTCACCAGGTATAAATGATTGACCGTGGTGCACCTGTTCCTTATCAGGATGCTGCTACGAAGACAACCGGTTAGGGTTCTCGAAAAAGGTACACGATGACGGCCCACCGAGAGACGAGGTTCCGGTGCGGGGCCCTCTTTCTATGTTGAAACCTTCGTGTGGTGTACCAGCAGTAGCACCACCCGTTGGGTAGCATAGGCCTCTGAGGTTTTGAGGTGAGACAGTTCCCAGGCAGTAGAGGACTAGATGGAGGCAAATGCTAGAGTTATACACCTAGTTTAGACACTAGTAGAGCAGATGGTAGACTTGGCTACTAGTGTTTTCCAGTGAGTGACCTTGAGGATGGTCCGCATAGTGATGAGGCTTCGGTATGTGGACTAATGCCTGAGATTGTACCTTCGGGTAGTGTGTCAGCTACATCACTACCTGTTGGTCAGTGGACACTACCGGCGGTACCGTTAGAGGACACTTATAGGATTAGTGCCTTACATGTTTCAGCACCAGATATCCCTCAAGTTCCGAGGCAAGCCTGACTCACATGTGGCTGAGGACTGGCTTGAGGGGTGGCTGAGAGTTTCCTAGAGCTTATGCAACATCAGCAGGATGACGTGTTGGTAGTACAGAACTCATCGGGGCATACCAAACCATTCATGGTACTCAATGACTATGATGCGATCGGTGCTTCAGGGCTCAGACTTCTGAGTGAGGTGTGTCTAAAGGACATCCGAGCCATCACTTCTTTCTCTATGAATTCCTACTTATACTAGGGTGCTAGAGAGAACCTTTTTGGTTGATAATTCTTTGGCTGAGTGGATTCAGCTCCTTAAGGTTAGCATTGGGAAAGTAGGAAACTGGCGCCAGTCTCGGAGACTTGGACGTGTAAAATTTTTCAAGTAGAGGAAGTGAAAAGGATAGATGAATCTGCAGGGCATCAGACGTGGAAGTGGAGCTAGGAGAGCAGCATGGGGTGGTGAACATTTTGATATGTTGCAACCACCCTCCTTTGTAATCTCCGCTAGGCTCAGGTAGTTGGAGGGCAGGGGAAAGAGTAGCTACATGCGGTCAAGGAGTGCGACCGAAAGGGCTATAAGGATGATTCAAGATATGGACTGTGTCTTCTACTAGCAGCCGTAGCAACAGACATCGATACGAATCATCCCTTCCTTCCATGAATCTTGTCCCAGACCCAGAGTTTCCTGTTAAGTCGTTGACTTTACCCTCACGTTTGTAGATACCATTGGGAGGAGACTCGATAGTCACACTTACGCTGACAGTGTGATCTGACCCTTGAGGTGAGAGTTTCAGTTGGAACCTCTTGGTGGCAGCGTCGAGGCCTTACGACGTTAGTTTGAGTATGGACTGGGCAATCACAGTTCGTACAAAAATTGACGGTATTAGGAAACCGTCGGGATGAGTTTTTTCTTGCTCGGAGAAAAGGAAACCCCAGGCTGCACAGGTTTAACTCATGCTTAGGAGGGTGTAGCTGATCACTCATGGGTCAGCCAACCTTACCCTTGTGGTTGTAGGAGTTTTGAGTTTCAGTTCTAAACAGGAAATGGAGGCCTCTAGAGTTCGAGGATGACGACCACGTTCTTATACAGGTCTCACCTCGACGAGGTTTATGGAGATCTAGTCGAGGCGGTGAGTTATCTTCAAGGTTCAACAGACCTTTCTAGGTCCCCATCAGGGTAGGAGAGGTGGTTTACCGCTTCACCTTTCCACCTCAGTTTCACCAGGTGCACGATTTCATCCACGTATCTCAGCTAAGGAGATACGTGCATGACCCTTCACACATCATCGACCGCAGGGAGTTGGACATCGATGATGGGGTGACATTCATAGAGGTTCTAGTGGAGAATGAGGATTGACAGGAGCAGGTCCCACATGTACGGTCGAGTCCTCAGGTGCGCTTACACTGGCAGCATGGGAACCTCCAAGAGAGCACTTGGGAGTGGAAGGCTCAATTGCATGCTCATTACCACTTTTGTTTCCCTAGTTTGTGTTATATCTTTATGGGGATGTAAAGCCCTGTGGTGGGAGTAATGTAAAACCTGGAAATTCCAAGTAAAACTTTTTATTAATTTATTTGGAATTTTACGAGGCTGCGGCTTTTGACGACACTTGATTCTGAGGCCCGGTGTGCCCGGAATGAATTTCCGATGTTTAGCTCGGGTACGTTCAGTGAACGAATGAGCGGGTTTTTCTATCTTTTGAAACGGTGCTTGGAATCGAAATCCAAGGGCACTGATGGAACCGCAGTGCTGGTAATTTCTTAAGAATACCTTTTCTGAAGGTGCGTTTTCTCGGGAAGAGTTGTTTAAAATTTGAGGATTAAGTGAATAATAAAATAAAATTGTATTCAAATTTTATTTTTCTTCTAAGTAGTTTTATCCTTTGTGTGGAAGTTGGGTTGCTAACTTCCCTTGGGAGAATAAAGGAGAGCTGGGGCCCACACAAGCACCAACCTTTTCACATTCCCCATAACCCCTTGAAACTCCTCTTAATATCTTCCTTGTAATTAATGATGTGACTTTCCCTCTCCTCTCTTTTAATTAAGTCAACTCCTTAATTCAATTAATTGAATTGAGTTTTTAAATTTTAAACTCTTGGCATGACTTAATAAAATAAGTGGAGCTTATTTTATTTTTGGGTTAGTTTTGTGGTGTTAAGGATTGGGAGAGAATACTCAAAATCTAGAGGAATCTTCATCTTCTTCATTGGAGAACGCGAAGAACGTCAAGGCTCCAACGAAGAACGCCGTCACCACAAGGAGTGATCGTCGTGCCTTTCTTCTCCTCTCTGCAGCCGGTGTGAGACGTCACTCCACCTCGGACGATCTCCATCAAGCACATATGGAGCTTTACCTCGCGACACCATTTCCGCGACGCTCTTCGATCATCAACTCATTATCGAGGTAGGGGGTTTTCATACATAAAGTTTATGTGAATTATACCCTTGTATGTGGGTATTTAATTGCAGGGTATTCATATAATTTATACTTGAATAAATTATATCCTCGTCGATGATTAAAATCATGTGATTAAATGTTTTTCATTTGATAACACCTAACGTGGAGGGTGTGGGCTGAAAAAACACGGTCCGACAACCCTCCGCAGTTTTTTTATTGATATGCGGATCGACGACGACAATGAAACGGGACCGCAAAGTGAATTTGAAGCCTCCGCAGTGAAGGTCGGGTCCCGGGAGGACCGCTGGCGAAGGCGGAGAGAAAAATGGACCACCGGAGCGCGTCCGGTGGTCCGCAGAAAGCAGCGGTGGCGGCACCCCGCCGGAACAAAACCGCCACGGCTCAGCCGCGGTGGTGGACCAAACCGGAACGGCCAAGTCGTTCCGAAAACAGAAGGGGGCGCGGCATAATTGCCACGCCAGCTGGCCGCCCAGGTCGGACCGGCCGCGCCGGGCTGGGGCCGTCCGTGCCCTAGTGGTCCGGTCCTGGACCTGGGTTAGGTCAACCTGGTTCGGGCCGACCCAGGGGGTCTTGGGCCGGGTCAGTCTGGGCCCAAAACCCCCTAAAAACGGACAGGTTGGTTCAAACGACCATAACATGGGCTACGGACCTCCGATAGACGCACCGTCAATTGCGATGCGATCCTTGGATGGATATGGTCATTTCGGTATATTACACTCAAGGTTTCAGAGAACTTTGGGTATGGCCAGGTTGGTTCGAACACAAAACCAACCGGGCCCTCGGAGCGGAAACGCTTATAACTTGAGCTCCGGACGTCCGATTGACGTGCCATAGACTTTTTTGGATTACTCTTAGTGAGACAGACCTTTTGTATTACTACGCTCTAGGTTTGTATGCAGTTGGAGTGCAGTCGGGTTGGTTTTGACTTAAAAACCAACCGAGCCCCTGGAACGAAAAGGCCAATAACTCTCAGACCGGGCCTCCGATTGATGCGTCGTCTGTCGCGTTGAGTTCCTTTTGTTGAGACAGAACTTTGGGATACATCATCTTCGGACTACGTGTCAGTTGATGTATCGAACCCCCCCCCCCCCCCCCCCTTAGCTCGTGGAGCAGACCCTCCTGGAAACGAGCATGCTGTGTGAGGGAACCCTAGAGCTGGCTGCGACTATGAAGACTGCACTGAAATCCTCCGTGGGTTCAGCAACAATGAAGATTGCACTGAAATACTCCATGGGTTCGACAGCGATGAAGACCGGACTGAAATCCTCCGTGGGTTCGACGACAATTAAGACTACACTGAAATCCTCTGTTGGTTTGGTAGTGATGAAGACCATACTGAAATCCTCCGTGGGTTCGACGACAATGACTGCTATTCTTGTATCCTACGTGGGTCTGGCAGTGTTTGACTCTGTTCTTGATATCCTACGTGGGTCTGGCAAAGTAGCTGGTCTATATCCTATGTGGGTCCGACATCTTAGCTAGTTTAGTATCCTACGTGGGTCCCATCTTAGATGAATCAGTGGCTATATCTGATCATCTCTGTCACCTTACGAAGAAGTATACCTGTGTGAGATGAGTCTTGACTTTCAATCATTATCTTCGATGTGATTGACTTCATATCCCGTGTAAATTGGGTTGTGCTTTCCTGTGTGGATTGGGTCATGCTCTCCTATGTGGACTTTTAGTGTTCTCCTATGTGGACTGTGTTGTGCTCTCTTTCGTGGACTTGCAGTGTTCTCCTGTGTGGACTGAGTCGTGCTCTCTTATGTGGAATTGTAGAGTTATCCTGTGTGGACTGTGTTGTGCTCTCCTATGTGGACTTGTAGAATTCTCCTGTGTGGACTGTGCTGTGCTCTCCCATGTGTACTTGTAGAGTTCTCCTGTGTGGACTGTGTTGTGCTCTCCTTTGTGGATTTGCAGTGTTCTCCTGTGTGGACTGAGTTGTGTTTTCTTGAGTGGACTTGTAGTATTCTCCTATGTGGACTGTGTGGTTCTCTTCTATGTGGACTTGTAGTGTTCTCCTGTGTGGACTGAGTGGTGCTCTCCTATGTGTATTTTTTTTCTTCTCTTGTGTGGACTGAGTTGTGTTCTCCTGTGTGGACTGGGTTGTACTTGAGCTCATGAGTCGGAGTTGAACTGGATTTGATGACTTAGGTATATGTATGGGAATATACCTAAGTAGAGTTGGTTGTTACTTCGTGATTGTATCTTTTCTTTATGGTTTATCCTTTGTGGATTCAGGGAGACCTACGGGGGTCTCGGGGTCCCTACTGAGTATCGTATACTCACCCCTACATGGGCTTCACTCGCACTACATTGTGTTGGTTGCAGACGACGGACATCACTGATCGTGGTTGAGGCTTGTAGAGATGGACGATACCCGAAGGAGGATCTCACGACGAGTCGGTAACCGGAGGTGGATTTCACGATGAGACTGTACCCGGAGGAGATAGATGGATGAGGAGTGCTGTGGAGGACATCTGTACCTACCCTTCAGGTAGGATCCGTGGTGGATGATCCAGGAGCTGCTTGTCACCTTTCAGCTGTTTTCCTTGAGTTGTACTTTACTTTAAGTTGTAGCTGTACCTTTCTGTTGGGCTTGTATTTCCAGCCCCTATATATTTCCAGCACACTTGTTTACTGCTTTACTTAGTGTTAGCTTCTTCTTGTACTCTATTGTGTTGTTTTATAAAGGCAACGCATTCCTTTTTTTTATTGGGATTTACTCCTTTGGTGCTAGTCGCCATCCCCTGGCCTATGGAAGGTGGGCTTGGGGTAGTCACGACACGGGTCCCGAGAACGGGTTGTGACAGGGTGTGAGATATAAATCTCAGTAGGTTGGAAAAGCTAGTGTCAAACCCAATCCAGACAGTGTATAACAATTAAACAGTGAGCAGGTATGGAGAAAATAAGTAAGCAGAAGTACATAAGTTAATGACACCCATCCAGGTTCCCAAGGGACACCTGACAGTTATACCAGCTTCAGATCATTCTGGTAATGTAACCCCATCGTGTCACCATATATATATATATATGTATATAAATGCAATTATATCATAGATGGCGTGGGGTAAGAATTCCTCCCACCCATTAATCGAGATTAGCGGCACGAGGTAAGAATGCTTCCCATCCCTATAGGTCAACTGGAAAGGGGTAAAATGCCACCCTTCCATCACGTTCATTCAACCAGCCTGGGGTATAGCTGCTTCCCATCCAACCACGTAAATCATCACTAGAATTCAACTGGCAAGGGTAAAGAATGCCTCCCTTCCAAACATGTACTGTCACATTGGAATGGGGTATAACTGCCTCCCATCCAACCATGTATCTGTCACACTCATCACTCTGGCATGGGGTATAACTGCCTCCCATACAGACATGCAATCATCACTAGGTGTCATCAGCATGTGCGCACCCACGTTGCAACCATGTTTATATTATACTAATTATGTAATTACCTCATAAGCATTCAAAATTCATATCACAATCACAAACAATCTTACAGCCGATATCCACGTAAACTGTTATAATCACGTCCACACAAATATACCTATGTCAAACCATCTCAAGTATCATTATCAAATTTATACTTAAGGCAAATCCTCTTAAGTATCCATTTCATGATGCTAACATACTCATCAAATTTATATAAGGTATATTAGGCAACCCGCTCATGTATGGTAATGGCTAACCCCTATTAATTCTTCATTCCCCTAATATCATTTCAAATACATTTATGGATTTACAAAGCATAAAGAGGTGATATGGACTACCCCTCCTAGGTAAGTCCCATTCACTAGATCCCTTCCATTAACATAAGTCGTGCTTATTCCATTATCCTAAGGCATGGTCTCACCACCCTAATCCATTTCATTCAAGTTTAACCATTTAATAAAAAGAGCACAACTATCATGCCTTAACTATTGAGTACAATTTAGAGGAAACATGACATCAATCAATTATCACCCAAGCACAACAACAGTTTAGCATGCAAGCATAAGGATCTACTTCTTACTTTTATCTTGAAGATAGCACACCTCTGATCGAGGGGTTTTATTTTTAAACCATCAATTTAGTGACCAAACAACCTCTTTTATCTTATTCTTGCAATTCGACCGATTTGCACAGAAGCATACTAAACTTGCATAATTAAAATACTAAAACAATGCAGTATTAAACTCTTTAAATTCTTCACTTTAAATTAAAGGGAAAGGAGAGGGACCCTACCTCAAGGTGGATCCATCCATCCACTCCAACCCTTGGTGCTTTCTAACTAAAAGCCGATGCTTCTCACCCACGAGGCATATGTGATTTCACATACAACCTATGCCTCAGAATCAAACAGGCGGACTGATACAACCGCGATCTACCTCGTCTTTGTTGGCGGATGTCTTACGCACACCAACAAGGTCCCAGGGGACCTTCCGCACAACCCTGGAACAAGAGGAACAAGAAAGAAACCGAAATCAACCAAACCCTAAACCTAGGGGTTCTTGGCTGAATGAAATTTGATCAAGGAAGAGCCCTAAAATCGGCCAAGAAGGGAGGAGGAAGGAGGGAGAAGGCTTACCATGGAGATTATAGGAGGAAACTCCAAGAAAAATAGAGGAGAGGAGGTCCGGCCGGGGGAGGGCTCGCGTAAGGCCGGAAGCTCCAAGAGGGAGGGGTTTGTGTGGGTTCTGGCCGAGAGAAAAGAGAGGGGAGATGATTAGTTAATTAGGTTTTAGTTTTTATTTTTCTTTTAATTTTAAAACCATTTAAAATAACCCAAAAACCCAAACTAGAGGGCCGCACATTGTTTGACCTGCACAGTTTTCCAAACCGTGCGCAAACTGTGCGGCCTATACTGGACACCCCTGGCACCCCACACAGGCTAGTCGCACAGTTTGCGGAAACCGTGCGCAGGCCGTGCAGACTCCTCTACCTCCCTATTTTAAGCCGCACTGTTTGGGGATCACGTTTTGGGAAATGATGTGCCAACCATGAACCTTTTGTTGTCACTTAAAAACCCACCGTCTTCGGGTACGACGCACCTGAAACACCTCGAGACAGTCGGGAAACCTCTCGGGCCTTCGCCCAACCCCAACAACATTAAAAGGAAGGGTTCAATCCTTCAGGAACCTCATTCTAAATACCAATTCTAAAAACGAACGGTTCAGTAATTGAAAAAGTTCAATTTCTCCCACTTTTTAACCCGGTTCAAAACATGGGTCATTACACCCAAACCCCCACAGAAAACCATTTAAAAACCCAAAAACACTAATAACACAAAAAAATCCAAAAAATAAATTTTTTTAAAAACCGTTAATGCACTTAATATCCTTAATCCCCTTAAAACCTAAAAAACACTAAAAACCAATAAGACCCTAACCCCCCCAAAATACACCTAAAGAGCAAAAAAACCCAAAAACCATAAAAAAACATGTAACATGAAACCCCCTAAAAATTTTTATAATGAAAAAAATCCAAAAACAATCCCAAACCACATAACCTAAGACATGAACCATAATACCTACAACTTTAATCTAATATCCTAAACCATTAACCCTGTATCTGAAATCTCATACGCAACACCCTAAACCCAAAAACATATACCCTAAACCATATTCCATACACCATGAACCCTATACCCAACTCCCAAAAACATAAACCCTACACTATGAATCGAAACCCCCACACTTTATCCCCTAAACCATACACCCTAAACCATAAATTGTAAAAGATATTAAAAACCTATAAAACGCCTAAAAGAACAAAGAATTCACTAAATGGCCATAAAAACCATAAAAACCCCTAAAATTCCTTAAAATTCCCTATAAACCCCTAAACCCATAAACACCATAAAAACCCTAAAAACCATAAAAAACCTAAAACCCCATAAAAACACTAAAAAATCCAAGAACACCCAAAAAATAAAAACACCCCTAAAAATAATAAATAACATAAAACACTAAAAACCCTTTTTAATTCCCTAAAACAGTAAAACCCCTTAAAAAGAATGAAAACCCCAAAACCCAAAAAAACCCTAAATAAAACCTAAAACTATAAAAAATCCTAAAAGCCCTCAAAACCATAAAAATATCCAATAAACATTAAAAACCACTAAAACCCCAATAGATACCCTAAAAATACCAAAACCTAAAATTGCCAAAAAACACCTTAGAACCTAAAAAGACACTGAAAACCAAAGAAAATCCTAAAATACCATAAATCCCCTAAAAATACAAAAAAACCATAAAACCCTACAAAACAAAATATAAAAAAAACAAAAATTGAAACTAAAAAATTGTTATAAGACCCTAAAAACCCAAAAACACCCTAAAAACCCGAAATAATCCGAAAACCCAAAATTATCAAAAAAAACCCTAAACACCATAGAATTTGTAAAAAACCATAAAAACAATAAAAACCCTAAATAATATGAAAATAAATAAATCCCATAAATCCCTAAAAACCTATTAATATGATGAAAACAACAAATTACCTAAAAACATTAAAACCATTAAAACACTTAAAGAACCTAAAAGCCCATAAAAGATCCTAAAACCCCTAATAATTCTAAAAAAACACTAAAACCCCTAAAACCAACTAATAAAATCCTAAAAACCCCTAAATAAAACTAACTAAAACCTAAAACCATAAATCCCACAAAAAACCAAAAAACACTAAAAACATAAAAAACCATAAATTCCCATAAAACTCAAAACAACTACAAAACCCAAAAAATGAAAATAACACTTAACGTCCTAAAAACAACTAAAACCCTAAAATCATAAAATGATTTTAAAAATCAAAACCACCCCAAAAACCATAAAATTCCAAAAATATTTTAATACCCTAAAATATATAGAACCCATAAAAACCCTAAAAACCCTAAGAACCTCAAAACTCTATACCCCAGACCCTAAAACCTATACCCTTCACCATAAACACTATCCCCGACACCCAAAAACCAAAACTGTATGCATAAAAATAGGTACCATAAACCCTAAACCCAAAACCATACACCCCAAATCCAATACCCAACACCCTAAGCTCTTAACTCTATACCAGAAAACCAATACCCTACACCCTATACCATTAATGTTATCCTCTATACCAAAAACCGCATAGCTTAAAACTTAAAATAATCATTATGAAAAAACCAATACCGTAATCCCTACACCCTTTACACTAAACCCTATACCAAAAAAAAAAAATTCTCTAAAAACCCTCAAAATCCTAAAAAACACAAAGAGAACTTAAAACCCCCAAAAAACCCAAAAACCATTTCAACCCTTAAAACTCTAAAATAAAATAAAGACACCTAAGAAAATATAACTCCCTAAAACACTAAAACCCCTAAGAGACCCTAAAAACCCTAAAACCCCTTAAATACCCTAAAAATATATATCAACCAAAAAATA
This sequence comes from Viscum album, assembly GCA_963277665.1. Taxonomy (NCBI): domain Eukaryota; kingdom Viridiplantae; phylum Streptophyta; class Magnoliopsida; order Santalales; family Viscaceae; genus Viscum; species Viscum album. The sequence goes on from OY728120.1 coordinate 1,595,269,682, forward strand.
TGAAATATCCCTATGCCCCTAAAAACACTAAATACCCCCTTAAAACCCAGAAACCACCCAAAAACCATTAAACCCATAAAATTCATAAAAAACCCTAAAACACCTAAAAACCATTAAAACCAAAGAAACCCAAAACCCCTAAAAAACTAAAAACCCCTAATAAAAATAAATAAAAACTGTTAAACCACAAAAAACCACCCCTAAAAATATAAAAACCATAAAACACTCTAATAACCATAAAAATAATAAAATAAAATCAAATACCCATAGACCCTAAAGCCCCTGAAAACCCTAAAAGGCTCTAAAAACTATAAAAGACCCTAAAACCCTAAAAACCTAAAACACACTAAAACCCATAAAAACTTTAAAAAATCTTGAAAACTATATTAATCCATAAAAACCATAAATAACCCCTAAACTGCTGAATTCCCAAAAATCCCCCAAAAAACCTAAAACGCACAAAATCCCTTAAAACATTAAAAACCATAAAATCCATAAACCCTAAAATCCATAAAATGTACTAAATACATATAAAAATCGCAAAATCCCTAAAATTACATAAAACACAAAAAAACCCTAAAACCCTAAGAAAACCCAAAAAACCCCTAAAACCCGTAAAAGAACATGAAGGATCCTAAAAACAATAAAAGACCCTAAAAGACAAGAAATACTAAAAAGAGCTTAATTCTATAAAAATATCCTAAAACACCTAAATCCCAAAAAAATTTCCCAAAACCCCTAAAAATAAAAAAATACTAAATGATCCTAAAACCATTAAAATACTGAATATACATTAATACCCAAAAAGGACATAAAACCATAAAACCATTTAAACACTAAAAAACCAAAAAAATCCCAATAAAACATTAAAAACTATTAGCAAACCTAAAATACCCTAAACACCCAAAAATAGCTAAATGACCCTCAAAACACTAAAACACCACAAAATTTTTCTAAATACCCCTATAACCCCAAAAAATTTAAAACCCCAAATATTCCCAAAAACCATTAAATAATTCGCTAAAATTCCCTAAGGCCCCAAAAAACTCCTTAAATCCAAAATCCCCCTAAAACCCTAAACTCCCCTAAAAACATAAATACCTCTTAAAACCCGAAAAAATACAATAACCCTCTATAATTTTTTTAAAATCCATAAAAACCAATAAAAACCCAAAAAACCCTAACAAAATGTAACAAAACTTCTAAAACCCCTAAAATCATTTAAACCCTTAAAAACCCTAAAGACACTAAAACCCCTAACAAACCTAAAAAACCTATGAATTCCTAAAACCATAAAAATCTTAACCCCCCCCCCAAACCTAGGAAACCTATAATAACCCCAAAATACCCATAAGACCCTAATAAATTAAAAACCTCTAAAACCCCTAAAGGATCATAAAATACATAAGGCAAAAAATAACCTAAATGGTCGTAAAATACCCTAAAAACTATAAAATAATCTAAAAACCATAAAAATCCTAAAACTCCTAAGATGCTATAAATGACCCTTAAATCCTTAAAAACATAAAGGATCCAACAAAACTGATAAAACCCCTAATGGAACAAAAAAACCCCTAAAAATCAAAAATGGGTCTAAAAATCCTAAAACCTTTGAAGAACCTAAAAATAAAAAAAAACCAAAAAGGAAAACTAATTCCACTAAAAATCCTTAAGGACCCAAAAAATGAAAAAACAATTAATGTCCCAAAAAACCTTAATAATATCATTAAACTTAAAAAATCATCAAAAATATATAAAAACATAATCACTCAATAACCCAAAGGACCCTAATATCTTAAAAAAACAAAACATATCATAAAAATCATGAAAAATACTAAATGTACCTAAAACACCAAAAAACGATAAAACCCCCCAAAACTAACTAAAAACATAAAAGACCACAAAAGCGCCTTGAGAACTTTAAAAGACCCAAAAAACAAAACAAAAAATCTAAAAAACTGTAACACCCCAATCTTCCATGGTACACTTCTCTTTGAATAATACTGTATCCTGTGTTGTACGCAACTTCGAGTTCTCACACACACCACAACCAATCAAACTAGCCATTATGAATAGTAATACCCACTTATTGAATTTTTATACATTTTAACTTTCAAAATGGACTTAATTTTTGGATTTAGAATAAGGAATTTATCTTATGGTGAATTTTTGATATTTTTCTCAAAACATTCAATTTTTGATGAATAGTGAAAAAAACATTGTGTTATAGTTTAAAACGAATTTTTATTTAAATAATTATTTATTATATTTAAATTTAATTATGGTAAAAATAGATACTTAATACATATATAAGTTCAATGTAATTAATTGGATTTAGTTTAGAATAATTTTAGATATATAAAAATTTTATTGATCTTTTCACCGTCTTTTACCCACCTCCTAGGAAAATTTGGAAATTCACATAAAACTTAATTTTACCACTTCTATGAGTGGAATTTTTAAAATCCAAGAGAGACAGTTATTATCACGGAGTAAAATGTGGTTCAATAAGATAATAATAATTTTAGGTGAATAGAATCTTTTTTACTTTTATTTACCACGGTTAAAAGTAAATAGGGTAATTAAGGGTAAAAATGATATTAATATTACCCTATCACATGTCCTAATTCTATTGGACAAATGTATCTTGATAAAAAACAACCTTATAAATAAAATATAATCATTTAGGTTCACTTGGATTAGATTAGGACATTTATTATTATTTAATTCAAATAAGAGTTAAAAGAGTTAAAATCAAAGTTTATTAACTATTTCATTTTTAATACAGGGTTATACATAAGATAAATTAGATTATAAATATTCATTAGAAAGATAAAAATATTCCCTACATAATTTTATTATATTTATAATTTTTAGAGATTAAATAATTTAATTTATTTATGACAAAATGGTGATGCGGTAATTACATAATTAATGAAATATTAAAATAATTGATAATATAAATACCCAAATAAATGTAATTTGAGACTTTTTATGAATTACAATAATTTTATAGGTCAATATGACATGTTAGTATTTATTTAATTATGTTTTTTATATGTAATCATACTGTTATGATTTTCACAAAAATCAAATACCAAATAGAGTCAAAATTGACATAAAAGAGTTTTTAAAACAAATATTATATTATTAATTGATATTAAATTCCTAAAGATATATGGGTTGGAAAAGAGACTTATATAATGATTGGTGTATCATTAATGAACCACTTTGTGTTCTCTTGGATGTATATGGTATGTTTATTAACCATATAATATAAAAATACAAAGAGACATGGTAAATGTCAAACTATTTAACTAAGAGTTAAATATAAATGATAAGGATAATTTAGTGACCCAAAACTGTCTAAAATCTATTGGTTGAAAGTATTTATACCCCTCACCACCATAGACTTTTAATAATCCAATTTTTTTCCATTAAAAACCGAATATGAATTTATTATAAATTAATACTTTAAGTTTTTCCTAAAGAGCCCCTCCTCCTCCTTATAAAAGGACACCACTTCTAACCAATTCTTCATACCATAAAAGCCTTTTTATTCGACCAAAATCTGAACACATAACCTATAAACTATCCTACCTTAATCCTAGTGGCCTTACTTTAGTCATAAATCCAACCTATGGATCCCTTTTGATCAAATGAAAAGGAAGAACCCGAAGAAGAGGTAATGTTTTCACCACCCTTTTTGAAGTTCCTTTCTTCTTAAACTTCTTCTTTCTTTGTTGTTTCCATTATAAAATAATAAATAAAGTATCTTATATATAATGTGGTGTTATTATAAATATGGTACAACTATATTCAGTATTATATCCATCCTTTGAATGACATGTCACCATATGTGCGTACGTGCGTACGTACAGCCTACCGTCTCCACGTCATGGTGTAATTTTTATTCAATACATTATTATTTGGATGGGTATAATAATGTTGTGTAATTCATGTAAATAAAAAATATAACTTGATAATGATTCTGTATATATGATATACCATCCAATTATATATTATTTTGATATCAAAAGAATGATATTGTCGCTCGTGCGTGCGTACGGACAACCGTCTCCACGAACGCGATGAGATTCATTCCCCATCAAATCCATTCAAGTATAATTCTAATTTGATGATTAAAAATAATGTTTAAGGACTTGATATCCTTCTGGATATAAATAATATACAACCTATCCATAACAAATACTACTTATGTAACAAAACTTATAAAATAAAACGATTAAGTTAACACCCAAAACGACGATAATACAAAGATATTATTAACAAAGCAATGTTAAAAGATCATACATGATATAATATTAATGTATTTGATTCTTGTATAATTTAATAACAATTATTTCACCATTATATAGGAGATTAAATTACCCCCAACCAAGGAAAAGTACAAGTTAAGGGTTTATTTCACAATCTCTTCATTATCTAAGGTTGTTTATACGTAATTATCTACTGAGACCTCTTTATCATCAACATCCATGTTTCTTAGAAATGTATTTCAAAAAATTCTTACTATTTTACATAATATGGGTTAAAGTCATTTATACCCTTGTTTGACTTTTTATCATATGTTTATAAAGAAATCTTTCCGTCGTTTTCCAAATAAGGTCATTTTTAACCTTTTCGACAAAATTTATGTAAGAATGTTTTTTTAAACTTATACGGTGGGTGCGACTATTTTCTACCATTATTAACTCGTCGAAGCTTCCCTAACAATCTTATAAGAATATTTTAAAAGTAAATGTTTTATTTTATAATTATGTTACTCTTAAATGATTTCAAAATATAATGATATATTTCACTAAATAGAGTTTTGATTTCATCTATGTCAACATCCTTTGATGGATTTTAAGTTTATTTGGAGTTGATTTATTATGATACAAAACTTCCATATTGTATTGAAGGTTTTGTGATATGTTTGAATGTGGATGTGAAATTTGTATACCATTCATGATTTATGGTTAAAGTATTGACATTTCGTATGCTAGTTTTAATATGAATGTTTAAGATATGTTTAAATATTTTCATATGAGGAATGTATTGGACTTAGTAAGTGACGGGTGGAGCCTGCTATAGCTCCTCGATGCATCGGTAGGTCTCATGAGACAACTAGACGTGGAATTGGCTGAGGCCCTTTCCCAATTTGATTTATTGTTTTGTCCAAGGCCGTAATCATTTTTAGACTCCTTGGTCGAGGCCTTGACAAAATGTTTCAGAATGTCCGACATTATACATTCCCTCATTATGGAAATAATATTAGTGGTTCATGTAGTCATTCGACTAGTAGAATACCCATGATTATGTTTTATTATGGAATTATTTACTTAGCTCATATTCTTTCCATACAAGTATTCATGTTTATTATTGGTAAAGGCTTGTGGTTTCAATTATTTACCATTCTTAATATTTATGTCATTTTCCACAGTATTACTTACACTTACTGAGCATTTGACCTCAACCCTTTCTTATGCTTCATTTTCCCAGGATATGAAGAAGTTAGTTATGATTGACCTGCAGGCATAATCTTGGAGGCTTGGATGTTTCTAATGAAATATATTTGTGTAGTATTTCTCTTCAAGATTTAAAGTTGAACTTATGTATGAATCTTGTTTCCAATAATACTAAATTGATCAGTCTTTCGAGACATGATTTCCTTGTGATCATTCCAATGTTATGTAATAATGCACCGACTCTGGATAACTAGGGTTATGGCATTATAGTTGGTATCAGAGGAAGTTTAGTAAAAACCTTGGAAAATAGATTTAGATAAACTCTGATTAGAGAACATAGCCCTAAGATAGACATTGAGGATTAGTACATAATAACTTCTTAGAATTTTGTTATTGTATAGATTTTGTGATTTTTCCGAGCAATACATCCCCTTATGGATACAAGCAAGTAAAGGCGGCTCTGGAACAGATGTACCTAGGGGTAAAACTCGAAAACATTGCTTTGAGCTTGACTCGAACAGGTACTGGTGCACGACAACGAGCCTTACTACACTCTTGGTTACGAAACTCCCAAGGGATATGATTAAGATAATTATCATTTTCATTACAAACCATTATGAAGGGTTTATGATTATATACTTCCTCTAAGAAAACATTTTTATTATTATTATGGGTTATATCCATAAAATTTTGAATTTATGTTAAGTGTTTTAGAATTTTGGAATTATATATTTTGATTCAAAAACTAATTAAGTTTATGCCATTGTTTAGAAATGGTGCCTAGTGGAAGGAATGGAAATTGAATCAATGCACACACTCCATGTAGGGATTTTCCTCCTGATCAAGATAATTATAGTGGAGCTAGTGATGCAACTGGTGCTAAACAGCTAATCACCATACTAGGATAACTCACTCAGGTTATGAATAATAACCTTACCCATATGGAGCACCTAGACCCACAGCGTGGAGAATTAATGTTAGATCACTTCCTAAGTCAACAACCACCAACATTCAATGGGAGTAGAAATCTATTAGTGGCTGAGAAATAGATAAACTCCTTAGAGAAAATATTCCAAGATTTGGGGAGTATCAAAAGGGAAAAAGTTGTCATGGCAGTTTACCGCCTCACTGGAGATGCCAAGTAATGGATAAACTCCTCAGACCGATGGTCAGTCAGAGCGTACGATATAGGTGCTTGAGGACATGCTGCATGCATGCATCCTAGACTTTGGGGGCTCTTGTGAGAAGCATATACCCCAAGTCGAGTTTTCATAAAATAATAGTTTTCCGGAAACTATTGAGATGGAACCTTACGAGGATTTATATAGTAGGCCATGCCGATCACCCTTGTACTGGTTAGAGGCAGGGGAGGCAGCTTTACTGGGACCACAGCTTGTGTAGGAGACTTCTGAGCAGGTCCAGTTAATTCAGAAACAAATGGCTACCACACAGTCTTGTCAGAAGTCATATGATGATCGCCGTAGACGACCTTTGGAGTTCGTGGTTAGGGATCATGTGTTCTTGCATGTTTCACCGAGGCTGGGACACAAATGGATCAAGAGACAGGGTAAGCTCTCACCGAGGTATGTGGGGCCATTTGAGATTCTGGAGAGAGTCAGGCTGGTCGCCTATCAGTTGCAGTTACCATAGAGGTACCGAGCCATGCACGACATCTTCCACGTATCTCAGTTGCATCGCTATCATTCATACCCGTCTCATATACTTCAGCCCGAAGAGGCTGAGCTTCAGATGGATGAATCCTTTGAGGAGCATCTGATTCGTATCGTTGACAGGAGCATGAAGGTTCTCCAAGGCCGGTCAGTTCCTCTCGTACAAGTGCTATGGCAGCATAGCTGAGTGCAGGATGAAACCTGGGAGCGGGAAACCGATGTACGTACTCAGTGGCCAGAGTTGTTCACACCTATATCTTCTCCACCCTTGGAAGGGAAATTTGGGGATGAATTGTTTTAAGGGGGGAAGTTTTTAAGAACCAAGTTCTAATTTTTGAGGTACGAGCTTCTTCTTTTCTCTTTCCCTTAAGTGTTTTTAATAAAATAATGAAAATAGGGGAAAATCCTAAATTTTGGAAGTACACACCGTGTACTTTTTCCACACACCGTGTACTTTTGGCCATGTGGGATGAGTACATGGGGCGTGTGGCCATGCTGGAGATGAAGGGTGTAGAAACAAACTACACACCGTGTAGTGGTACTTTACACGCCGGGTAGTCAGTCGGAAAGCCAAACAGTATGGCGGTGGAGCAGCCGCCAGCTAGGCGACAGTACACGCCGTGTACTCTGGAGTACATGCCGTGTACTAATGTCGATGGATGAACAGTGTGCCAGTGTCGCCAGAGGAATTGTTAAATGAAGGCAGTACGCGCCGTGTACTTGGATGTACATGCCGTGTACATTTTTTTTCCGCTTAAATGGGTAGTAGCCTCCCCTGTTCATAGGGAAGGCTTAGAACCGGACGAGAGGAGCGGAAGAGGGAGGCCAAACCTTGGGAGATCCACCGATCGAGCACTGGGAATCTGATCCTGCTTCTGTCGATCACATTGGAACCATGCAGGTAAGCCCTCTATTATCCTAGCATGTTACTTAACAATTCTTTTCCTAACGGGGGTTATTTGAGGTTAAACAATTTTTCATCATCGTCAGATCTACGTTGTTCTTGGGCATTTCTAGGATCTACGTTCTTGTATAGCGCTCGTTGGCGTATAAGGTAGGTGGCTTGGTGTTTATTTCCAACCGTCATGTGTTTTTGTGTGTTTTTGAGCTACGAACCCATATTTGGGGTGTTGTATGGCTGATGACATAGCTATTTTAAAAACCTAGAACTATATAGGTAATTAAATTTGATCTTAAAAAAATGCTGGTTGGGATCATTGCTTGGATTCAGGACCACCCCAGGGGTGTGTTCCACTGCTTAGCCTTTTGGCCAGGATACCCGAGGGTATGCCTTTAAAGTATTGATTGTAGAATTTCCTTGAGAGGAATTGATTGTGTACTACTTGTTTACATGTTGGGCATGGCCCGATTACCTATTTAGCCTGAGTGTGTTATTGTGATTAGCCTGTGGGCACTGCACTATTTAGCCTGAGGGAAGTAGTTATTTCGGCCTGAGGGAAACTTCTTCCATGCCTGTGGGCAGTTGATTCTGTGCCTGAGGGCGAATCTACCTATGCCTGAGGGAAAAATGTGTTATGCCTGAGGGCAGATTCTTGTGTTGGATACTCTTTACCTGAGGGTAGGGGTTTACGTGTCTGAGGACATAAGTTTTTTCTTAGAATATTCACCGTGGTGATATTTTAAATTAAATGATTGAAAATAATATTAAAATGTAAATATAACTAGTTAAGTTAGTTACTTTTCAGTACCGCTTACTTTATTGCATTTTACTACTGCACACTATTGTTGCATGCTTACACGCTGTTGGGAACGAGCCTTTGGTGGGTGAATACTGAGATATATTTCTCCCAACTTGTTTGGATCATGATTTTCGGCCCAAAAAAATTACGTTTCTATAGGTGTGGATAGGGGAAAGAGTCCCATATAGGTTCTTGACTGTTGCTGAGGAGTAGGAGGTAATGGGAGCGAGCCTTGGCTCGCGATGCTCTTGCCAGCTGTTTTTCTTTGTTTTTATGTACTCTGCATTTTGTGGTATTGTATTGATGTATAACATGTTCTGGCTGTTTTCTTAGAACTTGAGATAGGTTGCTTTATTATTTATATAGAGTTAATTATATCTACTGCAGTTGTTTATCAGTTGTGAATGGTTTATTGCTTCCGCTATCGTTGTATGTTTTATTTTTGTATTCCGCTGCGCTACAATTTGACAAATGAGGGCATAGTTTCCCCACTATCAGACCTGGTCCCTCGCTGCTAGTCGGTAACGTCTCGCGTTTGGGGAAATGTGCTTGAGTTCACATGGAAAACCGGGTTCGGGACACCCGTTGAGTGGCACCCAGAACCAGGACATTACACCAATAGCCAAGAAACCACTAAAACCTAACAAACCCTAAAATCCCATAAGAAAACTATAAAACTTCAAAATCCCTAAATACCCCTAAAACCATAAAAAAGAAATAAAACCCCGAAAAGAACCTAAAATGTCTAAATGACCAGAAACCCGTCTTAAAGTCACTAAAAAACTGAAAACCATAATGGACCCAAAAAATCATATTTATACCCTAAAACCCCAATAAAACCCCTAAACCCCCTAATATACAATAAACCCCCATAAATCACAAAAAACCTGAAAAACCTCAAAACCCTAAACACCCTTAAACCAATAAAATGACTAAAACCCCTAAAAACATTATAACTAAAAAACAATAAATACAATAATAATATATAAAAACCCAAACCCCCTTATGGAACAAAAAACCCCATAAAACACCAAAAAACCAAAAAAACCAAAAAACCCTAGAATATAATAAAATCACTAAAAAACCCTAAAAACTCCAAAAATACCAAAAAAACAGTAATAACCCAAAAAAGAATAAAAACAAAAAACCCTAAAAAACCCTTAGAACCCCTAAAAAACAATAAATGCTAAAAACCATTAAAGAACCATAAAACCCCTTTGTCCAAAAAAATCTGTAAAAAATACTAAAACCCTGAAATCCCAAAAAAAAGTAATCCCCTAAACCCCCAAAAACCCAAAAACCCATGTAAATATTAATAACCATAACAAAACCTAAAAACATATAAACCTCCAAAATCATAAAACACCCAAAAAACCCAAAAAACCAAAAAAAAAAACAAAAAACTCCTAAATACCCCTTGGAATCCTAAAACCCAAAAGAAACAAATCCCTAAAAAACCAAAAACCACCCTATATCAAAAAAACCTAAAACAAAAAAACCCTAAACCATATAACCTATACAAAAAAAATTAAACCCCACCCCCTATACCATATACCCTACACCATAAACCCAAAACACTAAACCAAGCAGCCTAAACCTTAAACCAGAAACCCAACTCCATATACTCGATGCCCTAAACCCAGAAACCTAGACCCTAAAATCAATAACTTACTCCCAAAACCGAAAACCATACACCATAAACCCTAATCCCTAAACCTCATTCATACACCTGAAACCATATACCCTACAAAATAAACCCTACACCCTAAACCCAATACCCAACACCCAAAACCCCAAACCCAACACCTTAAACCCTTTACCCTACACCCTAAAACCTAAACATTGCACCCTTTCCCCTATCCAATACACAAAAATTATAAACCCTAATCCCTACAACCTAAACCCTAAACCCTACACCATAAACCCTATAATGTACAACCTAAACCATATACCCTACACCCTTAACCCTATACCCAAAAACCTAATACATATACCCTACACCCTAAACACAACACCATAAAACCTATAACATACACCCTAAACCCTATACCATATACCCTTAACACTAATCCATGCACCATAAATTCTATACCCTAAAACTTAAATTCAAAACACTAAACCAAAAACGTGAAAGGATACACCATAAAACCTATACCCTACTCCATAAACTATAAACCATACACCCAAAACCCTTTAAGAAATACCCAATACCCTAATCCCAAAACACGACACCCTAAACCCTACAACCTAAACCTAAAACCATTCACCATAAACCCCAAATACTACACCCTAAACCCCAAACACTACACCCTAGACAACATTCCCTTCACAATAAACCACTAACCCTACATCAAAAACCATATACCAGACACCCCAAACCCTAAACAATACACCGTATACCCCACACACTACTCCCTAAAACCGACACTGAACAACCCAAACAATATACCTTACTTCCTAATCCCTAAAACCAACACCAAAAACCATATACCCAACACCCTAATCCCTAAACATTAAACCCTATACCCTACACCCAAAACCCACAAAACCCATCACTGAAAAACCGATACCATACACCATAAACCGTACAACCTTAACCCTATACAAGGCATCCTAAACTCTAAACCATACACCCTAAACCCCATACCCTATATCTTGATCCCTAAACTCTGCACCTTAATTCCTATACATCGCATGCTAAACCCTAAACCCTAAACCCTAAACCAAAACAACTACAACTTTAACCTTTTACCCTACATAATAAACCCCTGAGAAAGTACACTAAATATATAACATACAACCGAAGCCATATACATTACACCCTAAACCATATACTCAATACCCTAAACCCAAAACCATAAAACCTAAAACCTTCAACATAAACCCAAAATAGAACACACTAAATACTAAACACTATACCATAAACACAAACCCTAAACACTAAACCCAAAACCGAAAACTCGTATACCCTACACCCAAACCCCAAAACCATAAACCCCAAAGATAAAAACCCTAAACCCTCGACGCTAAACCCAATACACTACACACTATACCCTATTCCCCAATCCCTAAACCCTATACCCCACAACCTATACGATAATAAATGCATGTTAAACAATATATCTTATGCCCTGAAACCTAAACCCTAAACCAATCCCCAAAAAACCTATACCCAAATCGTTAAACCCTAAAAACTACACCCAAAACCTTGTACCCTTCATCCTAAACACTATACACTACACCAATAACCCTACACACCTTAATCCCTATACCATACACACTAAACCCTATAACTTACACCCTAAAAATTAAACCCTACACCAAAAATCCTATAAACTATGCACTAATACCTAAACCCTACACCCTAAAACCTATTCCATAGACCATATACCGAATACCCAACACCCTAAAACCTAATCCTGACACCATAGATCCAATACTCGATGCGCTAAACACTATAACCTACACCCAAAACAGTAAAACATGACACCCTAAACCCTCTGCTCCATACCATATACCCAAAACCCTACACCCAAAACCCTATACAATTCACCTTAAACCCTTAACACTATACACAAAATCCTACACCCAATTCCTTATACCTGACACCAAAAACCCTAAAAACCACAACCTATACCCTATACCCTACACCTTAATCCCTAAAACACACACCACATACACTATACTCAACATCCCACACCCTAATCCATAAACCCTACAACCTACACCAAAAACCATATACCCTATACCCTACACCCTAAATGATAAACACATACCCAATACCCAATACACTACACCCTAAACCCTATACCCAACACCCTACACCATAAAACATCAACGTTAAACCCTTAACCGTATACCAAAAACCCCAAACCATAAAACCTATACCCTAAACCTCATACTATACATTATAAACTATAAACCCAACCATATTACCCTACACCCTTCACCAAAAAACCTAAAACATACACTGTAAACCCTATATCCTACACCCTAAACCCAAAACCATCTACCCTATAACATATCCCCTAAAACATAAACCCAAAACCCAAAACCCAAAACCTTATATATGAAACCCTAAACACTAAGTCCTACACCCTGAACCCTATAAATTACACACTAAACCCTAAACCTGAAACCCTAAACCCTACTCCATAAACCTTATACCCTATACCCTATACCCTAAAACCTAAACCCAGAACGCTAAAATCTAAAATCATAACCCTAAAATGTATAGCCTATACTCTATACCCTACAACCTGATCCACAAACCATGCCCCAAAATCCCTACACCATACACACTAAACCCTAAACCATACACCTTAAACCATAAATCATATACCCTTTACCTTAAAACATATACACTACACCATAAACACTAAACACTAATAGCCCTACAACAACCCATAAATCCCTAAAAATTTAAAAAAACCCTAAATTCCCTAAAACCCCAAAAAAACCATTAAAATATCTAAAATCCCCACACACAAAAAAACTCTAAAAAACCTAAAACCCATTAAAACCCCTTATTAATCCCTACGAAACCAAATAAAACCGTAGAAACACAAAAAAAAACAAAAAACACTAATACCCATTGAAACCCATTAAAACACAAAAAACCCAATAAAACCCTCAAATCCATAAAAACATAAAACACCTAAAAATTCCTTTAAAACTATAAACCCCCTTGAAAACCCAAAAAACCCATAAAAATTATAAAAACCCTAAAATCTCCTACAACCCCAAAAAACCCGATAAAAACCATAAAAGCCTTAAAACCATAAAAATACAAAGGATCCCAATGAAAAAAAATAAAACACCTAAAAAACCTAACAACCCAAAAATACCATAAAATCCCTAAAAACCTAAAAACCCCATAATCACTAAAAACCCCTTAAAGAACCCTAGACACCATAAAAACCCTATGAACCCTAACAAATTAAATAAATACCTAAAATATGCAAAAAAATAATAAAACCCTCTAAAACCCAAAACACCCATAAAATAATAAAAAACCATAAAAGTACCTAAAAACCCTAAAACACCAAAAAAACCCTAAAACCCAAAAACCACTAAAAATACTAAAAATCCTAAAACACATAAAAACACCTAAAATAACTAAAACATATACCCTATAGCCAAATTACCTAAACTTACACCAAAAACCCTATATCCTATGACAAAATCCATTAACACTATACCCTAAACCTTGAACCCAGCACCCTATACCCTAAACCCAACACCCACAATCTGATACCTTAACCCTAAAATGTTGATCCTAAACCCAATACACAACACCATAAACCTAACACACTAAACCCTACACCATATACCCCAAATCCTAAACCCTACACATGAAACACTATTCTGTACAGTCTAATCCATAAACCCTACACCCTACACCGTAAACCCTATACCCTACACTTAAACCCTAAACTATACACCATAAACAATATACCCTACAACCTAAAACCTAAACCATACACCCTAAACCGTATATACCACACCCTAAATCCTAAACCATACACCGTTAACCCTATACCCTACACCCACATCCATATACCCGAAACCCTATACCCAATGCCCAACACCCAAACCCCCATACCCTACACCTTATACCCTACACCCTACATCCTAAACCCAGAGCCTATTACCTAAACCCTACACCCTAAACCCTATAACTAAAATCCTACTCCCAACACCTTAGACACTAAACTCTACACCCTGAACCCAAAACCCAAAACCCTGTACCCTATAAACAACACACTAAAATCCACATCCTATACTCTAAACACTAATCCCCCAACCCTACATCCATAACCATATTACCTACACCCAAAACCCTATACCCTACACTAAAAACCCTAAACCCAACACTCTATTCCCAATACCCTATACCTAAACCCTACACCCTACACCCTAAAAACTATATCCTTCACCCTATACCCAAAAACCTATAGTCTAAACCCCATACCCTACATCCTAAAACTTGAACGATACACCCTAAACCCTATACCCTACACCTAAAACCCTAAACCATATGACCAATACCCTATACCATGCACTCCGAACCATATATCATACACCCCAAACCCTATACCCTACACCTGAAACCCTATATCCTACACACTAAAACCTAAATCATAACAACAACAAATCAACCCTAAAAAATGAAAACCCCTAAAACCCCTAAAACCTAAAATCCATCAAAACCCCGTAAAATTACTAAAAACACTAAAAACTATAAAAACCATGAAAACTCATAAACCCCCTAAAACCCTAAGATAAACCTAAAAAAAAAAAAACTAATTAAACCACCCAACCCATAAAGCCCTAAAACCCATAGTAATTCTAAATTACTCTATAAAACCCAAAAAACATTAACCTTTAAATACCCTCAAAATTATTAAAATCCTTCCAAACACAATTGTTTTTAAAAAAAACCTACTAAATATATAAAAACCAAAAAAAACCCAAAAAACCCATAAAAACATTCTAAAAACCACAAACCCTAAAAAAATATAAACCAATAAATATGCCTAAACCCCTGAAAACACCAACAAGAACCCTGAAAACCACTAAAATCTATACAACACAAAAAAACCCTAAAAATTCTAAAACCCTGAAAAACCGATAAAACCCACCAAAACACCTGAAGACTATAAAAAACTAAACACCATAATATTAATCTAAAAACATTAAAAATAAAAAAACCCCAAAACCCCAAAAAACTCTTAAAAATCTAAAACAACCAAAACCCCATGAAAACACCAAAATGGAGCTTAAGAGAACTAAAAACCCCATAAACCCCAAAAGTCCCTAAAATCCCTAAAACCTTGAAAACCCTTAAAACCAAAGCATCCTAAAAACCTAAAAAATCCAATAAAAGACAATAAAATCACTAAGATCCCTAAAAATACCTGAAAATACTAAAAACAATAAAACCCCAAAAGAACTCAAAATACCCAAATTTTTGTAAAATCTCTAAAACCCTTGTACCCATAAAAACACTTTGTAACCTAGGAAAACCTAAAAAATACCTAAAAACATTGAGAAAACTTAACAAAATATAAACCAGAAAATCCTAATTAGAACCTAAAACCCCCAATTCAACCCCCCACCTCACCCGCTCCCCCACCCCCACCCCAACCTCCAAAAGACCCCAAAAACCAAAAAAACATAAAATTACCTAAAACCCCTAAAAGACCCTAAACCCTAAAAACCCTAAGTACTATAAAAGAACCTTAATGTCATGAAAAATATCTAAATGTACCTGAAACCCAAAAAACCCCTAAAATACCATAGAACCCATTAAATACACTATGATCCCTAAAAACCTTAAGAACCCTAAAAATTTTAAAATACCCTAAAAACACTTAAAAGACCCAGACCAACCATAAAACCATAAAACCCCTAGATCCCAAAAAAACTCTAAAAAACCATAAAAACCTAAAATAATCCCAACAACCCGTTAAAACCCCTATAACCCAAAAAAACCCGAAATACCCCTTAAATACTAAAAATCCCCTAAAATACCCGAAAACTGTAAAAAATAATAAATACCCATAAAAAAATATTAAAAACCATAAAAATAATGAACACCCATAAAACACGAAAACTATAAAAAACCAAAAAACCCCAAAACCTCTCATGAAGCCAAAAACCAAAAAGATCCTAAAATCCATATAAAACCATAAATCCCATAAAACCATAAAACCCTAAAAATTGAAAAATCCCAAAACCCCTAAAAACCCTTAAAACACTATAAAACCCTAAAACCACTAAAACCATTAAAACCCCTAAAAGGCAATAAAACCCTAAAATATCATAACATACACTAAAAACCATATAAGACTATAAAAACCTTAAAAATACATAAATATCCATAAAAACCATAAAAAACCTAAAAGACCCTACAACCCCTAAAAAGTAATAATGGGACAAAAAATCCCTAAAAACATAAGAACCCAAAAAACCCCTAGAACACCCTAAAAACCCAAAAACCATAAATGGATTTAATAATCATATAAACCCAAAAAAAAAGACGCTTAACACTAAAAAAATCCTAAAAACCATAAAAACCCTTAACACCCCCTAAAAATCATAAAAACTCATCAATACAACTAAATCCCCTAACCCCCAAAACTCCCTTAACAACCCTAACATCGATAAAAACCCAAAATAAACTAAAATTACCAATTAGACTCTAAATCCCCTTGAAATCCATAAACAACCTAAATAACTTACGATATATAAAAAACCATAAAAGCAGTAAAAAACTATAAAACCATAAAAACACTAAGAATCATTAAAATCCCTAAAATATCTAAATCTGTGAAAAACCTTAAAACACAAAAAAAAACTAAAAATATTAAACCCATAAAACCATAAAATCCATTAAAACCCCAAAAAACACAATGAAACCAAAAAACCCAAAAAAACATACTGCCCAAAAAACCATTAAAACCCTATAAACATAAAAAAACTAAAAAAATATTTAAAACCACAGAACCCCTAAACTAACCTAAAAGCCCTTAAAATCCTAAACACCCCCTAAAATCAAACAAAATCTAAAAACCTTAAAGCATCAAAATAACCATAGAAACCTCAAAACCCTGAAACCCCACAAAAAACCCAAAACCCCTTAAAACCCAAAAAAACCTCCAAAAACATAAAATCCATAAAAACCATAAAACCCATAAGAAACCCTATGAACCCAATAAACTCCCAAAAAAACCCAAAAACACACTAAATCCCCTAAATTCTATTCCCTACACCTTAAACCCTAAACACAACACCCCAAACACTATGGCATGGACCCAAAATACTAAACATGAAATCTGATACCCTACACCCTAAAACAAAAAAATACCTAAATCATAAACCAAATACCCTATATCGAAAATCATAAACCCTAAACCCTACACCCTAAACCTTATACCATAGTCCCTAAACCCAACACCCTAAAACATACACCATAAACCCCAAATCCTATACAGTATACTGTAAACCCTATACCCTAAAACCCTTAAAGACACTAAAAACCATAAAAAAATAATACAACCTGAAAACCTTTAGGAACACTCAAAACCTTAAACCCCCTAAAAACAGTGAAATAACCTAACCCCCTAAAAACTATAATAGTCACGAAAATATATAGAAAACTAATAGACTATATAACCCCTAATCAACCCTAAAAGACCCTAAAACTCTGAAAACACAAAACACCCTAAACCCCCTTAAGAACTAAGGCCTCCTATAAACCATGTTAAACCCATAAAACAATAATAAACCCATAAAACCATAAAAAAACACCTAAAAGTATTAAAACCCTAAAACCACTAAGGGAAAAAAATAACCATAAAAACCCTAAAACACCAAAGAAATCTCAAAACCCATAAAAGAACAAATACCACTAAAAGCCCTAAAGAACAAAAAAGGACCATAAACCTAGCAAAAACCATAAAAGACCCTCAAAACCCAATAAAACCATAAAAGAACATAAAACCCATATAAAACCATAAAACACCAAAAATCCATAAAAACTCCTAAAATCAAAAAAAACCATTAAAACCCCCTAAAATTTTGAAAGCCCTTAAAAAATAAAAAACCTTTAAACCCCTAAAACCAAAAAAACCATAATAACCATTAAAAACCCTAAAATAAATAAAACCATCCTAAAATCCCAAAATACTCTAAATCCCTGAAAACCCTAAAAACCGACAACACCCCCAATAATCCCATAAACCACTCAATACTATTAAATCCCTAAAAAACCCCCTAAAAACATTGAAGACCCCGAAACCCCTAAAACATTAAAAACCATGAACACATAACAAGCCCTAAAAACCTAAGAAAACCATAATACACCCAAATCCATCAAAAACATAAAAATGTAAAACTTTTTATAAAACCCCATAAATCCCCTTAAACACCCTAAAAATCACAAAAAACACTAAAATTCCATAAAACCCTAAAAGAACCTAAAAATACTAAAAGACCCTAAACACCCCTAAAACCCATAAAAACCTTAATTCCCAAAAAGCCCTAAAAACTATTTAAAAACATCAGAAGAACCTCAAGCCCCTAAAACCCCTAAAATTCCCTAAAACCATGAAACCATAAAAGACAATAAAAACCCATAAAATACCCTAAATAACCTAAAATCAAAAAAGACTTTTAAACCCGTAAGGGAATATAAAAACAGATGAAACTCCTAAAAGACCCCAAAATCCCAAAAAAACATAAAGGACCCTGTAAACCCTAAAAACCCTTAAAAACCCTCTTACAACATTATAAAAACTAAAAACCCTAAAACCATAAAAGACATTAAAACCATCAAAACCCAATGAAACACGAAAACCCAAAAAAATCCCTAAAACCCTAAAAAATATAAAAAACTAGAAAACACTAAAAACCTTAAAAAGTATAAAATTGTAAAAACCATGAAAACAAAACAACATAAAAATCATTAAAACTCTTAAAAATCCATGAAACCCTAAAAACTCTAAAACCATTAAAAACCCTAAAAACCCTAAAACCCCAAAAAATCCAAAAAATCCATAAAAACCAAAATGAACCTGAAACCCCCAAAAGAACATTAAAAACCATAAAAATCCTAAAACCAAAAAAATTCTAAAAAAATACTAAAATCTATTAAAACCCTACCCCCTAAAATCAATAAAAGACCTTCTAAAATTCTAAAACCCCAAAACCCATAAATATTTTAAAACCCCTAAACCTCATACCCTACACTAGAAAATCTAATTCCATCACTATAAACGTTATTCCCAACACCCAAACCACTAAAACTGCCAATCTAAATATTATAGCCTCCACCCTAATCCATAAAAAGAAACCTAAAACCAAAAAAACACTAAAAACCCCAAGAGAACCCTAAAACCCCCCAAAAAACACAAAAAAATACAAAAACCCACTTTCTATAAAACATAAAACACCCTAAGAACCATAAAAATAAAACAAATGCTAAAATGAATTAAAAAAATAAAAAACCTAAAACCCCAAAAATAGATAGAAACATAAATTCCCCAAAAAACCTAAAAACATTAAAATGGAAAAACAACAAAAACGTCTAACAAGCCCAAACCCCTAAAACCATAAAAAATCAAAAAAGTTTAAAATCCATTAAAATCCTAAAAAACCCTAAAATTCCAATGTAAAGTCCCAACCCAACTTACCATTGAACCGGTGGCCGGATCGGTAGGTCACATGGCCTCAAGCGCATCTCTCCGTATACCAGAGGCTGTCGACTAGCAGCGAGGGTCTCGGGAGGTGATAGTGGGGAGACTATACCCTCATGTCAGAGTAACACAACGGTATTATCCAAGAAAATGACATTCAATAATGGAAGTAGTAACAATTGAAAGGAAGAAGCAAAAGACAGGTGATAACCATTTTATAAAGGGTGGCCAAATCCATTTTACACGATACAGGGATGATGAATGATACAATGTGAAAACAAAAAACAATACAGAATACTTACAATACAATGAAAAAGTATAAAGAAAATATAGCAAGGCCCGACAGGCGATCTCCTGAGCATCCCAAGCTCCCGGTTGGTCATTTTCTCCATACTCCTCATGTACAAATAGTACAACACTCAACCGAGGTCCTGCAAGCTAGAAGGTTTACACGGGTACCCCAGTGCAATGGCGGCCCGAGTAGGGTGTGAGATATAAATCTCAGTAGGATGGAACCACCGGTGTCAAACCCATTCCAGACAGTGTATAACAATTAAACAGTTAGTAGGTATGGAGAAAATAAGTAAGCAGAATTACATAAGTAAATGACACCCATCCAGGTTCCCAAGGTACACCAGACGGTTATACCAGCTTCATCTCGTTGCTGGTAAAGTAACCTGATCATGTCACCATATATAAATATATAAATATAAATGCAATTAGATCATAGATGGCATGGGTTAATAATGACTCCCACCCATTAATCGAGATCAGCGGCATGAGGTAAGAATGCTTCCCGTCCCTATAGGTCAACTGGAAAGGGGTAGAAGCCTCCCTTCCATCACGTCCATTCAACTAGCCTGGGGTATAACTGCCTCCCATCCAACCATATAAATAATCACTTGAAGTCAACTGGTAAGGGGTAAGAATGCCTCCCTTCCAAACATGTACTGTCACATTGGCATGGGGTATAACTTCCTCCCATCCAACCACGTATCTGTCACACTCATCACTCTAGCATGGGCTATAACTGCCTCCCATCGAGACACACAATCATCAATAGGTGGCATCAACATGTGTGAACTCATGTTGCAACCATGTTTATATTATACTACTTATGGAATTACCTCATAAGCATTCAAAATTCATATCACAATCACAAACAATCATACATCCCATATCCACGTAAACAGTTATAATCATGTCCATACAAATATACCTATGGAAAACCATCTCAAGTATCATTATCACATTTATACTTAAGGAAACTCCTCTTAAGTATCCACTTCAAGACGCTAACATATTCATCACATTTATATAAGGTACATGAGGTAACCCGCTCGTGTACAGAAATGGATAACCCCTATTCATTCTTCATTCCCCATATATCATTTCAAAGACATTTAGGGATTTACAAATCATAAAGAGGTGTTATGGACTACCCCTCCTATGTAAGTCCCATTCACTAGATCCCTTCCATAAACATAAGCCGTGCTTATTCCATTATCCTAATTCATGGTCTCACCACCCTAATCCATTTCATTCAATTTTAACTATTTCATCGAAAGAACACAATTGTCATGACTTAACCATTTAGTACAATTCAGAGAAAACATGACATCAATCAATTATCACCCAAGAGAAACAAGAGTTTATCATGAAATCATAAGGATATAACTCCTAATTTTATCTTGAAGAAAGTTCACCTCTGATCGAGGGGTTTTATTTTTAAACCGTTAGTTTAGTGACCAAACAACCTTTTTTATCTTATTTATGCAATTCACTCGATTTTCACAGAAGAATTTAATTGACTAAACTCTCATAATTATAATACTAAAACAATGTATTATTAAACTCTTTAAATTCTTTAATTTAAATTAAAGGGCAAGGAGAGGGACCCTACCTCAAGGTGGATCCATCCATCCACTCCGGCCCTTGGTGTTTTCTAAATAAAAGCGGTTGATGCTCCTCCACGAGGCATATGTGACTTCACAAACGACCTATGACTGGGAATCAAAATGGAAGACCAAAACAACTGTGATCCGCCTCGCCTTCGGAGGAGGATGTCGTACACACACCAACAAGGTCCCAGGGGACCTTCCGCACAACCCTAGAAAAAGCGGAACAAGAAAGAAACCGAAATCAACCAAACCCTAAACCTAGGGGTGCTTGGTTGAACGAAATTAGGGCAAGGAGGAGCCCTAAAATCGGCCAATAAGGGAGGATGAAGGAAGAAGAAGACTTACCATGAATATTATATGAGTAAATGCCAAGAAAAACATAGGAGCAGAGTTCCGGATGAGGGAGGGATCGTGCGAGGATGACGACTCCAAGAGGGAGGGGTTTGTGTGGGTTCTGGCTGAGATAAAAGATAGGGGAGAGGCTTAGTTAATTACGTTTTAGTTTTTATTTTTATTTTAATTTTAAAACCATTTAAAATATCCCAAAAACTCAAACAAGAGGGCCACACATGGTTTGACCTACATGGTTTTCCAAACCGTGCACAAACCGTGCGACCTCTACTGGACACCCCAGGCACCCCGCATAGGCAGTCGCATAGTTTGGGGAAACTGTGCACAGGCCGTGCAGACTCCTCTGCCTCCCTATTTCAAGCTACATGGTTTAGGCTGCACAGTTTGGGAAACTGTGCACCAACCATACACTTTCTGTTGTCGCTTAAAAACCAGCCGCCTTTGGGTACGACGCACCCGAAACACCTCGAGACACTCAGGAAAATCTTGGGCCTTCTCCGAACACCAAAAACATTAAAAAAAGGGTTCAAACCTTCGGAACCTCGTTCTAAAGCCTGATTATAAAAATGACAGGTTCCGTAATTGAAAAGGATCAATTTCCACCACTTTTTAACCGGCTCAAAACACAGGTCATTACCGCCTTTCCACCTTAGAACTTCTCATCTCTGAGAAGCCATCAGGAACAACACACACCTCACTCGACCTTCAAGGTTCATGAAGCATCGTTCAAATGATCGCGTTACGTTTCTGAACATCCCCTGCACCAATGAACATCCACTTAAGCACACGGCGCTTATGCCGTCAACACCCGATCCAACACTCGTTTTCCTACCGAAACACCCAGACGACTCTTACCTGAGCCTATCATAGCAAAGACACAACCTCATCATTGTCTCGCCAAACTACCATTCAAAGGTACTTCCCACGATAGATTTTTAACATTAAGCAGTCGAAACACAAGCCACAGCTCCACCAACTTTCAAAAATACATTCAAAATCACGCTCCAAGCATTCCAAAGACACACCTAGCGTGATTTTTAAATGATATAACAGTAGATTTCCCCATCGTCCTCATAGCCCAGGCCGAAAAGAGTCAAGCCACTCCGGCTGACTATTCACGAGGATGCACGACTTAGATGACCGGAATTTTATAAGTCTAACCGCGACGGCATTTTCCGAGAAATCACACATTTCCCATGAGGACATTCATCGAAGCTCATACACAACTTCCAGTGACATCCCTAATATCAAACCACGAAGGTAACCACACATCCCGCATGCAACGCCGAAAGAGAAAAACCAAAAGAGATCAACAACTTTTAAAAACATTAGCTTGGAGTAAGACTGACATTCTCTTACTACATCCAGGATGAAAACAAGATAGGGGACAAGCTCATCACATAGCAGAGTACACTAAGAGGAAATTAGACGGATTCCAGATAACCTTTACTGAAAACTGGAAAGGAAGAATGGTCGAACCACCATTGGTTGACTATAAAGAAAAGACTCAACCTCACCTGCTGACACATCTAGATTTCAAACCGATGACAATGCCTTTTTCCACATGAAGCATTCTGTCAATCAAAATTACCACCAAAACCAAAATTCATTCAAGAAAAACCCGAACATTTTCAAAATGGTCCTTCTTGGTATGTTCCATCTTCCCAGAATAACACACTTCCTAAAAACGACACGACACTTCCCACCTTAGAAGCGTCAGTGTCACAAAAAGAAGAAAATACTGGCTCCTCACAAGAGAACTAGTTCATAACGATTTATCAGACATGTGTCACTCCTCCAAGACATGATCACCTCGTCAAAACGCACAAGAAAACCAAAGCAACAAGACCACAATGTCATCCACACAAGTCTTCCAAAAATCACCCGAGTATTGGGATAACCTGATTCTAAAACGCTTAGGTCACTCTACCACAAAGATGACCCAAGACCATACCCAGCAGCACAATAGATTTAGCTGAACATCGTTTTTACCTATACGACCATTTACAGAGCCAAAAACATACCCAGTCGTCCATTTCCGCGAATAAGAAAAGGTAAAACGACTGAAAAAGAAACCGACCATGCCGGAGGCATGTCTAACCAACTGAAACAAAGTATTACCCAATGCTTACACCCACGACATGGTCAATAGTAACATGACCACCCATCCGAACAAGGGCATCATTGGAAACTGGAAGTCGTACAAGGGAAAATGGCACCCGAACGATACCAAACGCCAGAAGACTCACAACACTAGTAAGGAACAAAAGCTCTAAGGGTGCTACCTACCATGGGCTAGCCCCTCATGAAGAACAAGTGTTGAGTCAAGCATTCAGTCACGCCAACAAAAGACATCGGGCTCATGCCTAACATTCAATTCATTTTCCAAATGAAAAGAAATGCCCATGGAAAACACCTACGGTTCCATCTCAAGGCACTCACAAGAAATACTTAACTTACCCTCACATGAAGTTTCAACAGAGGACACCACTATAGGTTCCTTTTCCAAGCCCTTTATATTTAATCACGTTAATTATTTTAATCACTATAAAATATTCAATTCAAAACATCCAGTAAACTTTCAAAACAAAAAAAAAATCACTAGGCACTTGATCATTTTTAACAAACAAATCAAAGAAAAACAAGAAAGTCTCAACAAACTTCCTTTTAACCGTTAAACCATTATCCGACATCCCGTATTATTCTGGAAATTTAACATAATAAATTCCTTTTAAACAATTCAGGTGACCTACGAGGGTCCCAAAAAGCCAAATCACGTCAGATCAAAACCATACATCGTTCACACAAAGAAACATTTGGAAAAGCATGCTGACATCACATTCATTATGGGTTTCCATTTTCCAACTCATGAAGCGCCCATACACTCCATGGGTTGAAATTTGGCTCCCATTAGATGAAACAATGTACATTCCAGAAACAAACTTTCTCAAATCAATCATCCAGTCATACGGGTGGCCACCTACCAATCTGAAAAGCGCCCATACACTTTACAGTTTGGCTTTTGGCTCCCTTTAATCAAAACCAAAATCATTTTACAATTTGACTTTAGCAGCCCCTTTTTTTCTATAAATTCAATCACACGGGTTACCATTTCCCAACTATAAGGCGCCCATACACCTTGAAACTGAAAATTGGCTCTCTTCATAATTGCTTTCATTCAATTTGGTCAAAGAAACCAATTCCATATTAACTGAACCTAGCTTGTTATCGAAAGCAGTAACACAGTAACATGCTATATCATAGAAGCATGGAATAACTACCAAAACACCTATCACAACAGCATGCATCAAATAATGCATCCTAGATGGAATGGTATAATGCATGGTATGTAATTTCTTACAAGGTGCATATATGATGCATGAGATGGCATACCCTTGTCTCATCGGGTTGCAACTGAAATAGAACCCACAATTGCATCAACAGTATCAACAGAAACCATGTGTGTCACCCAATAGTGAAATCAAATCAACCATAATAATCAAAATCATTAAAATAACAATGTCATTCTAGGAAATTAGGCTTTTCCCTATACACGGGTTAGCTACTCTCGAGAACAACTTATTACCAAATTCCATCTCCTTACTATCCCTATCTACTGTCGCTAGATTGTAAAACAAGACAGAAAAGAAACTCCTCCGATACCACTTTGTAACGTCCCGTCCCGGCTTACCATCGAACCGATGGCTGGACCGGTAGGTCACATGGCCTCAAGCACGTCTCCCCGTACGCCAGAGGCTGCCAAATAGGAGTGAGGGTCTCATGAGGTGATAGTGGGGAGACTATACCCTCATGTTAGAGTAACACATCAATATTATCAGAGTAAATGAAATTAAATAATGGAAGCAGTAACAATTGAAAGGCAGAAGCAAAAGACTGGTGATAATGATTTTATAAAGGGTGGCCAAAGCGAGTTTACAGGATACATGGATGATGAATGATACAATGTGAAAACAAGGAACAATAAAACATGCTTACAATACAATTCAAAAGAATAAATAAAAGATAGCAGGGCCCGACGGGAAATCTCCTGAGCATCCCAAGCTCCCGCTTGGTCCTTTTCTCCTAACTCCTCAGGTACAAACAACACACCACTCAACCTAGGTCCTGCAAGCAAGAAGGTCTACTCGGGTACCCCAGTGCAATAGAGGCCCGAGTAGGGTGTGAGATATAAATCTCAGTAGGTTGGAACCACCGGTGTCAAACCCAATCCAGACAGTGTATAAAATTAAACATTGAGCAGGTATGGAGAAAATAAGTAAGCAGAATTACATAAGTAAATGACACCCATCCAGGTTCCCAAGGGATACCTGACAGTTATACCAGCTTTAGATCATTCTGATAAAGTAACCCGATCGTGTCACCATATATATATTTATATAAATGCAATTATATCATAGATGGTGTGGGGTAAGAATTCCTCCCACCCATTAATCGAGATTAGCGACACGAGGTAAGAATGCTTCCCATCCCTATAGGTCAACTGGAAAGGGGAAGAATTCCTCCCTTCCATCACGTTCATTCAACCATCTTGGGGTTTAATTGCCTCCCATCCAACCACGTAAATCATCACTAGAAGTCAACTGGAAAGGGGTAAAAATGCCTCCCTTCCAAACATGTACTTTCACACTGGCATGGGGTATAACTGCCTCCCATCCAACCACTTATCTGTCACACTCATCACTCTGGCATGGGGTATAACTACCTCCCATACAGACAGGCAATCATCACCAGGTGGCATCAGCATGTGCGCACTCACGTTGCAACCATGTTTATATTATACAACTTATGGCATTACCTCATAAGCATTCAAAAGTCATATCACAATCACAAAAAATCATACAACCCATATCCATGTAAACAATTATAATCACGTCCATACAAATATACCTAAGTCAAACCATCTCAAGTACCATTATCAAATTTATACTTAAGGCATCTCCTCTTAAGTATCCATTTCAAGACACTAACATATTAATCACATTTATATAAGGTAGATTAGGAAACCCACTCATGTACGGTAATGGCTAACCCCTATTAATTCTTCATTCCCCTTATATCATTTCAAATACATTTAGGGATTTACAAAGCATAAAGAGGTGCTATGGACTACCCCTCCTAGGTAAGTCCCATTCACTAGATCCCTTCCATTAACATAATACATGCTTATTCCATTATCCTAAGTCATGGTATCACCACCCTAATCTATTTCATTCAAGTTTAACCATTTCATCAAAAGAGCACAACTGTCATGCCTTAACCATTTTGTACAATTCAGAGGAAACATGAAATCAACCAATTATCACCCAAGTGCTACAAGAGTTTAGCAGGCAAGCATAAGGATCTACTTCCTACTTTTATCTTGAAGACAACACACCTCTGATCGAGGGGTTTTATTATTAAACCATTAGTTTCATGAACAAACAACCTCTTTTATCTTATTCTTGAAAATTGCCCGATTTTCACAGAAGCATACTAAACTTGCACAATTAAAATACTAAAACAATGCAGTATTAAACTCTTTAAATTCATCACTTTAAGTTAAAGGGCAAGGAGAGGGACCCTACCTCAAAATGGATCCATCCGTCCACTCCGACCCTTGGTTCTTTCTAACTAAAAGCCGTTGCTGCTCACCCACGAGGCATATGTGATTTCACATACGACCTATGCCTCGGAATCAAACCGGCGGACCAAAACAACCGCGATCTGCCTCGCCTTCGGTGGAAAATGTCTTACGCACACCAAAAGGGTCCCGGGAGACCTTCCACACAACCCTGGAACAAGCGGAACAAGAAAGAAACCGAAATCAACCAAACCCTAAACCTAGGGGTTATTGGATGAACAAAATTTGATCAAGGAAGAGCCCTAAAATCGGCCAAGAAGGGAGGAGGAAGGAGGGAGAAGACTTACCATGGATATTATAGGAGGAAACGCCAAGAAAAACAGAGGAGAGGAGGTCTGGCCGAGAGAGGGCTCGCGTAAGGTCGGCAACTCCAAGAGGGAGGGGTTTGTGCGGGTTCGGGCCAAGAGAAAAGAGAGGGGAGATGATTAGTTAATTAGGTTTTAGTTTTTATTTTTCTTTTAATTTTAAAACCATTTAAAATATCCCAAAAACCCAAATAGGAGGGCCGCACACGGTTTGACCTGCACGGTTTTCAAAACCGTGTGCAAACCGTGCGGCCTCTACTGGACACCCATGTCACCCCACACAGGCTAGTCGCACGGTTTGGGGAAACCGTGCGCAGGCCGTGCAGACTCCTCTGCCTCCCTATTTTAAGCCGCACAGTTTGGGGAGCACGGTTTGGGAAACCATGCCCCAACCGTGCGCCCTCTGTTTTCTCTTAAAAACCATCCTTCTTCAGGTACGACGCACCCGAAACACCTCGAGACACTTGGGAATCTTCTCAGGCCTTCGCCCAACCCCAACAACATTAAAAATAATAGTTCAGTCCTTTGGAACCTCGTTTCGAATCCCAATTCTAAAAACGACCGGTTCGGTAATTGAAAAAGTTCAAATTTCCCCACTTTTTAACCCGATTCGAAACAGGGGTCATTACACCCAAACCCCTATAGAAAACCATTTAAAAACCCAAAAACACTAATAACACAAAAAAATCCAAAAAATATTTTTTTTAAAACCTTTAATGCACTTAATATCCTTAATCCCCTTAAAACCTAAAAAACAATAAAAACCAATAAGACCCCAAAACCCCCCCAAAATGCACCAAAACAGCAAACAAACCCAAAAACCATAAAAAACATGTAACATGAAATCCCCTAAAAATACTTATAACAAAAAAAATCCAAAAACAATACCAAACCACATCACCTAAGACATGAACCCTAATCCCTACACCCTTAATCTTATATCCTAAACCATTAACCCTGTATCTGAAATCTCATACGCAACACCCTAAACCCAAAAACATATACCCTAAAGCCTATTCCATACACCATGAACCCTATACCCAACTCCCAAAAACATAAATCGTACACTATGAATCGAAACCCCCACACTTTAACCCCTAAACCCTACACCCTAAACCATAAGCTGTAAAAGATATTAAAAACCCATAAAACCCCTAAAAGAACAAAGAATCCACTAAATGGCCATAAAAACCATTAAAACCCCTAAAATTCCCTAAAATTACCTATAAAACCCTAAACCCATAAATACCATAAAAACCCTAAAAAACATAAAAAAACCTAAAACCCCATAAAAACACTAAAAACTCCAAGAACACCCAAAAAATCAAAACACCCCTAAAAATAATAAATAACATAAAACACTAAAAAACCATTTTAATTCCCTAAAACACTAAAACCCCTTAAAAAGAATGAAAACCCCAAAACCTGAAAAAACCATAAATAAAACCTAAAACTATAAAAAATCCTAAAAGCCTCAAAACCATAAAAATATCCAATAAACATTAAAAACCCCTAAAACCCCTATAGATACCCTAAAAATACCAAAACCTTAAATGGCCAAAAAACCCCTTAGAACCTAAAAAGACACTAAAAACCAATGAAAATCCTAAAATACCATAAATCCCCCAAAAATACAAAAAAACCATAAAACCCTACAAACCAAAATATAAAAAAAAAAACAAAAAACGAAACTACAAAATTGTTATAAGTCCCTAAAACCCCAAAACACCCTAAAATCCCGAAATAATCCTAAAAATGACAAAATATCAAAAAACAAAACCCTAAACACCATAGAATTTGTAAAAAACCATAAAAAAAATAAAAACCCTAAATAATATGAAAACCAATAATCCCATAAATCCCTAAAAACCTTATAATCTGATGAAAACAACAAATTCCCTAAAAATATTAAAACCATTAAAACACTAAAAGAACCTAAAAGCCCATAAAAGATCCTAAAACCCCTAATAATTCTAAAAAACAATAAAACCCCTAAAACCAACTAATATAATCCTAAAAACCCCTAAATACCGCTAACGAAAACCTAAAACCATAAATCCCACAGAAAACCAAAAAATACTAAAAAATATAAAAAACCATAAAATCCCATAAAACCCAAAACAACTACCAAACCCAAAAAATGAAAATAACACTTAAAATCCTAAAAACAACTAAAACCCTAAAATCATAAAATGATTATAAAACTCAAAACCACCCCCAAACCCATAAAATTCCAAAAATATTCTAATACCCTAAAATATATAAAACCCATAAAAACCCTAAAACCCTAAAAACCGCCAAACTCTATACCCCAGACCCTAAAACCTATACCCTTCACCATAAACACTATCCCCGACACCGAAAACCCAAAACCGTATGCATAAAAATAGGTAACATAAACCCTAAACCCAAAACCATACACCCCAAATCCAATACCCAACACCCTAAGCTCTTAACTCTATACCAGAAAACCAATACCCTACACCCTATACCATTAATGTTATCCTCTATACCCGAAACCCCATAGATTAAAACTTAAAATAATCATTATGAAAAAACCAATACCCTAATCCATACACCCTTTACACTAAACTCTATACCAAAAAAAAAAAAAAATCCCTAAAAACCCTCAAAATCCTAAAAAACACAAAAAGAACTTAAAACCCCCAAAAAAAACCAAAAAAACCATTTTAACCCTTAAAAACTCAAAAATAAAATAAAGAAACCTAAAAACAATAAATATCCCTAAAACAATAAAACCCCTAAGAGACCCTAAAAACCCTAAAACCCCCTTAAAAACCCTAAAAATATATATCAACCAAAAAAACACTAAAACATCCCTAAGCCCCTAAAAACACTAAACACCCCCTTAAAACCCTAAAACCACCCAAAAACCATTAAAGCCCTAAAATTCATAAAAAACCCTAAAACACCTGAAAACCATTAAAACCCAAGAAACCCAAAAACCCCTAAAAAACTAACAACCCCTAATAACAATAAATAAAAACCGTTAAACCACAAAAAACAATAAAACCCCTAAAAATATAAAAACCATAAAACACTCTAATAACCATAAAAATAATAAAATCAAATCAAATACCCATTTACCCTAAAGCCCTTGAAAACCCTAAAAGGCTCTAAAAACCATAAAATACCCTAAAACCCTAAAAACCTAAAACACACTAAAACCCATAAAAACTTTAAAAAAGATTGACAACTCTAATAATCCATAAAAACCATAAATAACCCCTAAACCGCTGAATTCCCAAAAATCCCCCACAAAACCTAAAACGCACAAAATCCCTTAAAACATAACAAACCATAAAATCCATAAACCCTAAAATCCCTAAAATCCATAAAATGTACTAAATACATATAAAAATCATAAAATCCCTAAAATTACCTAAAACCCAAAAAAACCCTAAAACCCTAAGAAAACCCCAAAAAACCCCTAAAACCCGTAAAAGAACCGGAATGATCATAAAAAAAATAAAAGGCCCTAAAAGACAAAAATCCTAAAAAGAGCTTAATTATCTAAAAAGATCCTAAAACACCTAAATACCCAAAAAAAATCCCAAATACCCTTAAAATAATAAAAATACTAAATGATCCTAAAAACATTAAAAATACCGAGTATACCTTAAAACCCAAAAAGGACATAAAACCATAAAACCATTTAAACACTAAAAACCCAAAAAATTCCCAATAAAACATTAAATACTATTAGCAAACCTAAAATACACTAAAACACCCAAAAATACCTAAATGACCCTCAAAACTCTAAAACACCACAAAATTTTGCTAAATACCCCTATAACCCCAAAAAATTTAAAACCCCAAATATTCCCTAAAACCATTAAACAATTCACTAAAATTCTCTAAGGACCCAAAAAACTCCTTAAATCCTAAATCCCCCTAACACCCTAAACTCCCCTAAAAACATAAAAACCTATTAAAACCCAAAAAAATACTAGAACCCTATATAATTTTTTTTAAATCCATAAAAACCAATAAAAACCCAAAAACCCCTAAAAAATGTAACAAAAATTCTAAAACCCCTAAAATCATTTAAAACCTTTAAACCCCTAAAGACACTAAAACCCCTAACAAACCTAAAAAACCTATGAATCCCTAAAACCATAAAACTCTTAACCCCCCCCCCCCCCCAACCTAAGAAAGCTGTAATAACCCCAAAATACCCATAAGACCCTAATAAATTAAAAACATCTAAAACCCCTAAAAGATCATAAAATACATAAGTCAAAAAATAACCTAAATGGTCATAAAATACCCTAAAAACTCTAAAATAATCTAAAATGCATAAAAATCCTAAAACTCTTAAGACGCTATAAATGAACCTTAAATCCTTAAAAACATGAAGGATCCAAAAAATCTGCTAAAACACCCAATGGAACCAAAAAACCCAAAAAAATCATAAAGTGGCCTAAAAATCCTAAAACCTTTGAAGAACCTAAAAACCAAAAAAACCAAAAAGGAAAACTAATTCCACTAAAAATCCTTAAGGACCCAAAAAATTGAAAAAAAATTAATGTCCCTAAGAACCTTAATAATATCATTAAACTTAAAAAATCATCAAAAATATATAAAAACCTAATCACTCAATAACCCAAAGGACCCTAATATCTTAAAAAAACAAAACATATCATAAAAATCATTAAAAATACTAAATGTACCTAAAACACCAAAATACGATAAAACCCCCCAAAACCAATTAAAATCATAAAAGACCACAAAAGAGCCTTGAGAGCATTAAAAGACCCTAAAAAAATCTAAAAAACTGTAACACCCCAAGCTTCCATGGTACGCTTCTCTTTGAATAATACAGTATCGTGTGTTGTACGCAACTTCGAGTTTTAACACACACCACAACCAATCAAACTAGCCGTTATGAATAGTAATACCCACTTATTGAATGTTTATACATTTTATTTTTCAAAATGGACTTCATTTTTTGGATTTAGAATATCAAAATTATCTTAGGGTGAATTTTTGATATTTTTCTCAAAACATTCAATTTTTGATGAATAGTGAAAAAACACTGAGTTATAGTTTAAAACCGATTTTTTATTTAAATAATTATTTATTTTATTTAAATTTAATTAAGGTCAAAATAGATACATAATACATATATAATTTCATTTTAATTCGTTGGATTTGGTTTAGAATAATTTTAGATATATAAACATTTTATTGAACTTTTCACCGTCATTTACCCACCTCCTAGGAGAATTTGGAAATTCACATAAAACATAATTTTACCACTTCTGTGAGTGGAATTTAAAAAATCCGAGAGACGCGGTTAATATCAAGGAGTAAAATGTGATTCAATAAGATAAAAATAATTTTTGGTGAATTGTAACTTTTTACTTTTATTTACCTTGGTTAAAAGTAAATTGGGTAATTAAGGGTAAAAATGATATTAATATCACCCTAACACATGTCTTAATTCTATTGGAAAAGTGTATCTAGACCAAAAATAACCTTAGGAATAAAATATTATCATTTAGGTTTACTTGGATTAGATTAGGACATTTATTATTATTTAATTCAAAGAAGAGTTAAAAGAGTTAAAATCAAAGTTTATTAAGTAAAACATTTTTAGTACAGGGTTATACATAAGATAAATTAGATTATAAATATTCTTCAGAAAGATAAAAACATTTAATACATAATGGTATTTTATTTATAATTTTTAGACATTATATAATTTAATTTATTTATGACAGAATGGTGATGCAGTAATTAACTAATTATTGAAATATTAAAATAATTGATAATATAAATACCGAAATAAATGTAATTAGAGACTTTTTATGAATTAAACTAATTTTATAGGTTAATATGACATGTTATTATTGATTTAATTATGTTTCTTATATGTAATCACGCTTTTATGATTTTCACAAAAATCAAATACCCAATAGTGTCAAAATTGACATAAAAGAGTTTTTAAAACAAATATTATATTGTTAATTGATATTCAATTACTAAAAATATATGGTTTGTCCAAGAGACTTATATAATGATTGGTGTATCATTAATGAACCACTTGGGGTTCTCTTGGATGTATATGATAAGTTTATTAACCATATAATATAAAAATACAAAGAGACATGGTAAATGTCAAACAATTTAACTAAGAGTTAAATATAAATGATAAGGATAATTTAGTTACCC
The DNA here is from genome assembly GCA_963277665.1 of Viscum album. NCBI lineage: Eukaryota > Viridiplantae > Streptophyta > Magnoliopsida > Santalales > Viscaceae > Viscum > Viscum album. The sequence goes on from OY728120.1 coordinate 1,595,304,120, forward strand.
AAACCTGTCTAAAATCTATAGGTTGAAATTATTTCTACCCCTACACACCTTATAATTTTAATAATCCACTTTTGTGCCATTAGAAACTGAATATTAATTTATTATAAATTAATACTTTAAGTTTTTCCGAAAGAGCCCCTCCTCCCCCTTATAAAAGGACACCACTTCTAACCAATTATTCATACCATAAAAGCCTTTTTATTCGACAAAACTCTGCCCAAATACCCTCTAAAATATCCTACCTTAATCCTAGAGGCATTACTTTAGTCATAAATCCAACCTATGGATCCCTTTTGATCAAATGAAAAGGAAGAACCCGAAGAAGAGGTAATGTTTTCACCACCCTTTTTCAAGTTCCTTTCTTATTCAAATTCTTCTTTCTTTGTTGTTTCCACTCTAAAATAATAAATATAGTATCATATATATACTATGATTTTATTATAAATATGGTACAACCATATTCAGTATTCTATCCATCCTTTGAATGACATGTCACCATACGTGCATACGTACGGCCTACCGTCTCCACGTCGTGGTGTAATTGTTATTCAATACATTATTATTTGGATGAGTATAATAATGATGTGTAATTCATGAAAATAATACATATAAAAGGATAATTATTCTGTATATATGATATAACATCCAATTATATATTATTTTAATATCAAAAGAATGATATTGTCACTCGTGCGTACGTATGGACTACCGTCTCCACGAACGCGATGAGATTCATTCCCCATCATATACATTCAAGTATAATTCTAATTTGATGATTAAAAATAATGTTTAAGGACTTGATATCATTATGGATATTAATAATATACAACCTATCCATAACAAACACGACTTATGTAATAAAACATATTAAAGAAAACGAGTAAGTTAACATCTGAAACAACGATAATACAAAGATATTATTAACAAAGCAATGTTAAAAGATCATACATGATATCATATTAATGTATATTATTCTTTTATAATTAAATAACAATTATTTCACCATTATATAGGAGGTTAACCTACCCTCAACCAAGGAAAAATACAAGGTAAGGGTTTATTTCACAATCTCTTCATTATCCGAGGTTGTTTATATGTAATTATCTACTGGGACCTATTTATCATCCACATCCATGTTTCTTAGAAATGTATTTCAAAAAATTATTACTATTTTACAGAATATGGGTTAAATTCATTTTTACCCTTATTTTACTTTTTATAATATGTTTATAAAGGAATGTTTCCATCGTTTTCCAAAGAAGGTCCTTTTTAACCTTTTCGACAAAATTTAGGTAAGAATGTCTTTTTTTTAACTTATATGGCGGGTGCGACTATTTGCTACCACTATAAACTTGTCTATGATTACCTAACAATCTTAAAAGAATATTTTCAAAGTAAATGTTTTATTTTATAATTATGTGACACTTAAATTATTTCAAAATAGAAAGATATATTTTTCTAAAAAGAGTTTTGATTTCATCTATGTCAACATCCTTTGATGGACTTTAAGTTTATTTGGAGTTGATTTATTATGATACAAAACTTCCATATTGTATTGAAGGTTTTGTGATATGTTTGACTGTGGATGTGATATTTTTATACCATTCATGATTTATGGTTAAATTATTGACATTTCTTATTATAGTTTTAATACGAATGTTTATGATATGTTTAAACCTTTTCATATGAGGAATATATGGGACTTAGTAAGTGACGGGTGGAGCCCGCTATAGCTCCTCGATGCATCAGTAGGTCTCATGAGACAACTAGACGTGGAATTGGATGAGTCCCTTTCCCAATTTGATTTATGGTTTTGGGCGAGGCCTTAATCATTTTTAGACGTCTTGGTCGAGGCCTTGACAAAATGTTTCAGAATTTCCGGCATTATACATTCCCTCATTATGGAAATAATATTGGTAGTTCATGTGGTCATTAGACTAGTAGAATACCCATTATTATGTTTTCTTATGACATTATTTACTCAGCTCATATTCATTCCATACAAGTATTCATGTTTATTATTGGTAAAGGCTTGTGGTTTCAATTATTTACCATGCTTAATATTTATGTCATTTTCTGCAGTATTACTTACCCTTACAGAGCATTTGAGGTCACCCCTTTCTTATGTTTCATTTTCCCAGGATATGAAGAAGTTAGTTATGATTGACCTGCAGGCATAATCTTGGAGGCTTGGATATTTCTAATGAAATATATTTGTGTTGTATTTCTCATCAAGATGTAAAGTTGAACTTATGTATGAATCTTGTTTCCAATAATACTAAATTGATCGGTCTTTCGAGACATGATTTCCTTGCGATCATTCCAATGTTATGTAATAATGCACTGACTCTAGGAAACTAGGGTCGAGGCATTACAGTTGGTATCAGAGAAAGTTTAGTAAAAACCTTGGAAACTAGATTTAGATAAACTCTTATTAGAGCACATAGCCCTATGATAGACATTGAGGATTAGTATAGAAGAACTTCCTAGAATTTTAGTATTGTAGATATTTTGTGAGTTTTCCGAGAAATACATCCCTATATGGATACGAGCAGGTAAAGGCAGATCTGGCACAGATGTACCTAGGGGTAAAACCTGAAAACACAGCTTTGAGCTAGACTCAAATGGGAACTGGGGCACAACAACTAGCCTTGCTGCACTCTTGGTTACGACACTCCTGGGGGATATGATTAAGAAAATTATCATTTTCATTACAAAAAATTATGAAGGGTTTATGAGTATATACTTCCTCTAAGAAAACATTTTTTTATGATTATGGGTTATATCCATAAACTGTTGAATTTATGTTATGTGTTTTAGAAGTTTGGAATTATATATTTTGATTCATAAACTAATCAAGTTTATGCCATTATTTTGAAATGGCGCCTAGTGGAAGGAATGGAAACCGTGTCAATGCACTCACTCCATGTAGGTATTTTCCTCCTGCTCAAGATAATTATAGTGGAGCTAGTGATGCAACTGGTGCTGAACAGCTAATCACCATACTGGGACAACTCACTCAGGTTATGAATAATAACATTACTCGTATGGAGCACCTAGACCCACAATGTGGAGGATCAATGTTAGATTTCTTCATGAGGCAACAACCACCAACATTCAATGGGATTAAAAATCCATTAGTGGCTGAGATATGGATAAAATCCTTAGAGAAAATATTCCAAGATTTGGGGAGTAGCGAAGGGGAAAAAGTTGTCATGGCAGTTTACCACCTCACTGGAGATGCTGATCAATGGTGGTCCTTGATTCAAAACACAAAGGATGACGAGGAAGTATCAAATATGGAATGGAGGGAATTTAAAGAAATTTTCTTAGAAAAATACTTTCTTCATGACCATCAAGCGGATATGGAAAGACAAATATCTGAGTCTGAGGCAAAAGGAGGATGAAAATATTGTAAAGTATGAGGCTAACTTTAGAAGGTTAGCGAGGCATGCTGCAGATTATATACATAACCCATAAAGTAATATTGACCGTTTCATTGATGGGTTAAAACCATTTCTCTGTCGAGAATTAGTATCACAATCCTTCTCATCATACGAAGATATTATCTTTTGTGCTATCAAGACAAAAAATGAATTCTCTACGTCTTATGACATTAAATCAAAGCAAGAGAAGAGGAGAGCTGCTGAACACTATGGGAAAGGAAATAAGGAAACATGGAAGAAGGGTAGAATTGAATTTCCACCCAGTGATAAATGTGGAAGAAAGCACCCTGGTTCTTGTCTAAAAGGAAAAGTAGTTTTCTACAATTGTGGACAGAATGTCAATCTAGATGGTGATTGTAATGGAAAGAAAGACTCTACCAATGTTCAATGATACAATTGCAGGGAGATGGGACATTATGAAAATGAATGTCCTAAGCGTCAGGGAAACTTACCTCAGAAAAGGCCAAGGGATCAAGGCCAAGCTTATGCAATCACTACTGCTAAGGTTGAAGCCCCTAAAGACATGGTGGCTGGTAATTTAATGGTTTCCTCAAGTTTAGAAAATGCTTTATTTGATTCTAGATCATCGCATTGTTTCATATATTCCCAGTTTAGTAAGAAAATTAGATATTTCCAATTTGATTTAACAAGGGAGTTTTAAGTTAAGACTCCTAAGGGAAGTATAATTGCTACAAAATTCTATGGATCTGTTCCCATTAGGGCATATAAATATTCTTTATCTGCTGATCTCATCGTCATAACCATGACTGAATTTGATATAATCCTAGGTATGGATGGGATTTCGGACCATGATGCGAAAATACATTGTAAGAAGAAGGAGGTTACGATTTTTGATGATGATGATAAAGAACACCTTATCTTTAGAGAAAAATCTCCACCACCTAATTATTATCTAGATCCACCCCCAGTAGATCAACTAGATTCAATTATCAGGGAAGAAGAGAATGAAATAAATGTGGGTGAGGAAAGGAATGTTCAAATAGAGGATGTACCTATTGTAAGATAATATGTTGATGTGTTTCTGGAAGATTTACATGGAAATCCTCCAGAATGAGAAATTGAGTTTTCCATTGATTTAATTCCTGGTTCAAGGACTATATCGAAGACCCCTTATAGAATGGACACTGTGGAATTAGTTGAACTAATGAAACAACTAGAGGAATTGAGTAATAAGGGATTTATTCTCCCTAGTGTTTCTACATGGGGAGACCCTATCCTTTTTGTTAATAAGAATGATGGATCTATGAGGTTATGTATCAACTACAGGGAAATCAATTCTATAACAATAAATAACATGTATCCCCTACCTCACATTGATGATTTATTTGATCAAATGCATGGTTCTCAATAATTTTCAAAGACTGAACTTCAATCTGGATACCATCAGTTGTGTGTAAAGAAGGAAGACATTCCGAAGACAACATTTCGAACCAGGTATGGGCATTATGAGTTTACAGTAATGCCTTTTGGATTGAATAATTCACCCTCTGTATTCATGGACCTAATGAATAGAGTTTTCAAGGAATATCTCGATGATTTTGTGGTGGTATTTATTGATTATATCTTGGTATATTCCAAAGGCTACAAAGATCATGAAAATCACTTGCGCATTATCCTGAAGACTCTGAGAAGACATGAATTATATGTGAAGTTTAGCAAGTGTGAATTCTAGATTTAGGAGATTTCTTTTCATGGCCATATTTTCTCAAAAGATAGAATCTCTTTTGATCCTTATAAGACCAAGGAAATCCAAGAATGGACTGCACCTACGAGTATAACTGAGGCATGCAGTTTTATTGGTTTAGAAGTTTATTATCAATGTTTCGTCCAGAACTTTTCCCGATTGGCTAACCCATTAATAAAGATCACATGTAAAGGGGTTAAATTTGTTTGGAAAAAAGAGTGTGAAGAATGTTTTGAAGAACTGAAGAGAAGATTAGTCAATGCTCTTATTTTTACTCTACCATCAGGAAATGACGGTTTTGTTATTTATAGTGATGCATCGAAGAAAGGACTTGGTTGTGTCCTTATGTAGAATTATAGAGTTATTGACTATGCATCACAACAACTAAAAATTCATGAGAAAAACTGTCATACTCATGATCTTGAGTTAGCTACTGTAATATTTGATTTTAATATTTGGAGACACTATCTATATGGTGAAAAATGTGAGATTTATACTGATCACAAGAGTTTGAAGTATATTTTCTCACCGAAATAACTCAACATGAGGCAAAGGAAATGGATTTAACTACTCAAGGATTATGATTGTATGATACACTACCACCCGAGGAAGGAAAATAAGGTGGAAGATGCTTTGAACAGAAAGGATCATGGAGTTTTGAACAAGATGGGAGTTGAAAAGGATCCTATTTACATGGATCTAGTAAAGATGGATATGGGAATCACCATGGAAGGTGAAACCTCAAAACTTTTTCAAATGGTTGCTGAACCATATTTACTAGAAAGGATAAAGAGTTATTAGACCAGTGATGAAGAGTTTAAAAAGAAGATTAAAGCTGTGAATGATGGGAGATTGACTGAATTTGTGTATGAAGATGAAATTTTGAAATTTGGGAAGAGACTTTGTGTTCGCAATATACCTGATCTAAAAAGAGAGTTGTTGGATGATGCTCATAGTTACAATTTCTCTATGCACTCTTGGAGCACCAAAATGTATAGAGATTTGAAGGACCATTTTTGGTGGGACAACATGAAGAGGGAGATTGCAGATTTTGTGTCAAGATGTATGGTTTATCAATAAGTGAAATCTAGGAGGCAACATCGTGGAGGAGTCATGCAACCTCTTCCCATACCTGAGTGGAAATGGGATAATATTACGATGGAATTTATCATGGGACTACCAAAGACTCCTAGAAAGAACGATGCAATATGGGTCATTGTTGATCGTCTTACCAAGTCAGCACATTTTCTTGCTATAAGGGAAGATTTACCACTTGAACGCCTAGAAAGACTATATATTAATGAAGTTGTGAGACTTCATGGATTACCCCTATAGATTTTTTCTGATCGTGATCCCCATTTTACTTCAGGATTCTGGAAAATTTTTCAGAAAGCCCTGGATACTAAACTTCGATTGAGCACTGCTTACCATACCCAAACCGGTGGACAATAAGAACGGACTATTCAAACCATATAAGACATGTTGAGATCATGCTCACTTGACTTTCTGGGTATGTGGGATCAATATTTACCTCTGGTAGAATTTTCCTATAATAATAGCTTCCATTCAAGTATTCAGATGGCACCATATGAAGCGTTATATGGAAAGCAATGTCGCACACCAACCTGTTGGGATGACATTGGTGAAAGAAAACTTTTAGGCCCAGAACTGGTGGAGGAAATGATGGAAAAGGAGAAGGTAATCCAAAACCACATAAAAGCAGCTCAATGTAGGCAGAAGAGCTATGCCGATAACTGAAGGAAGGATTTGGAATTTCAGGTAGGAGATCATGTTTTCTTGAAGGTATCTCCAGGGAAGGGAGTTATAAGTTTCGGTAAGAAAGGTAAATTGAGTCCCAGGTAAATAGGACCATTCAAAATTCTAGAACGTATTGGGGTTGTACCTTACCATTTGGAAATACCTCCAAGTCTCTCCAAAGTTCACGATGTGTTCCACGTATCACTGTGGAGAAAATACATGCCTGACCCAACGCATGTACTCACTTACGAGGAATTAGAACTGGAACCCGATCTATCTTATTGCGAGGATCCCATCAGGATTCTTGATACAAGAGAACATGTAATGAGAAACTAGACGACTTGTCTGGTAAAAGTTCTATGGAGAAACCATAAGATGGAAGAGGCAACGTGGGAACCCGAGGAACTTATGACTAAGAACCACACAAGTCTTTTTATGCAATAATATTCTAGAAATTTTGATTAAGAAATTATTTGAAGGAGGGTAGAATTTAACACCCCAAGATTCCACGGTACACTTCTCCTTGAATAATACAGTAGTGTGTGTTGTACGCAACTTCTAGTTCTAACACACACCACAACCAATCAAACTAGCCGTTATGAATAGTAATACCCAATTTTTGAAAGTTTATAAATTTTATCTTTCAAAACAGACTTCATTTTTGGATTCAGAATATCGAAATTATCTTAGGGTGAATTTTAGGTATTTTTTTGAAAACATTCAATTTTTGATGAATAGTGAAAAAAACACCGAGTTATAGTTTAAAACCATATTTTTATTTAAATAATTATTTATTTTATTAAAATTTAATTATGGTCAAAATAGATACATAATACATATATAAGTTCAATGTAATTCATTGGAGTTAGTTTAGAATAATTTTAGATATATAAAAATTTTATTGAACTTTTCACCGTCTTTTACCCATCTCCTAAGAGAATTTGGAAATTCACATAAAACATAATTTTACCACTTCTGTGAGTGGAATTTCGAAAATCTGAGAGAAAAAATTAATATCAAGGAGTAAAATTTGGTTCAATAAGTTAAAAATAATTTTTCATGAATAGTAATTATTTACTTTTATTTATCACAGTTAAAAGTAAATAGGGTAATTAAGCGTAAAAATGATATTAATATTACCCAAACACATGTCCTAATTCTATTGGACATGTTTATCTCGACCAAAAACAACCTTAGGAATAAAATATTATCATTTAGGTCCACTTTTATTAGATTAGGACATTTATTATTATTTAATTCAAAGAAGAGTTAAAAGAGTTGAAATCAATATTTATTAACTAAAACATTTTTAATATAGGGTTATACATAAGATAAATTAGATTATAAAATTTCATTATAAATATAAAAATATTTTATACATAATTTTATTTTATTTGTAATTTTTAGACATTAAATAATTTAATTTATTTATGACACAATAGTCATGCAGTAATTACCTAATTAATGAAATATTAAAATAATTGATAATATAAATACCCAAATAAATGTAATTTGAGACTTTTTATGAATTAAACTAATTTTATAGGTTAATATGACATGTTATTATTGATTTAATTATGTTTTTTTGAAGTAATAATTCTGTTATGATTTTCACAAAAATCAAATACCAAATAGTGTCAAAATTGACATAATAGAGATTTTAAAACAAATATTATATTATTAATTGATATTCAATTATTAAAAATATAAGGTTCGGACAAAGACTTATATAATGATAGGTGTATCATTAATGAACCAATTGGGGTTTTTTTGGATGTATATGGTATGTTTATTAACCATATAATATAAAAATAAAAAGAGACATGGTAAATGTCAAGCTATTTAACTAGGAGTTAAATATAAATGATAAGGTAAATTTAGTGACCCAAACCTATCTAAAATCTATTGGGTGAAAGTATTTCAACCCATCCCCACCTTAGACTTTTAATAATACACTTTGGAGCCATTATAAACCGAATATGAATTTATTATAAATTAATACTTTAAGTTTTTTCTAAAGAGCCCCTCCTCCACCTTATAAAAGGACACCACTTATAACCAATTCTTCATACCATCAAAGAATTTTGGTTCATCCAAACTCTATCCAAATACCCTATCAACTATACTCCCTTAATCCCATAGGCCTTTATTTAGTCATAAAGCCAACCTAAGGATCCCTTTTGATCAAATCAAAATGATGAACCCGAAGAAGAGGTAATGTTTTCACTGCCATTTTTCAGGTTCCTTTCTTCTTCAACTTCTTCTTTATTTATTGTTTCCATTATAAAATAATAACTCCAGTATCTTCTATATCCTATGATATTATTATAAATATGGTACAACCATATTCAGTATTCTATTCATCCTTTGAAGGACTTGTCACCATACGTGTGTACGTACGACCTATCGTCTCTACGTCGTGGTGTAATTGTTATTCAATGCATTTTTATTTGGATGGGTATAATAATGATGTGTAATTAATGTAAATATTAAATATAAAAAGATAATGATTCTGTATATATGATATACCATACAATTATATATTATTTTAATATCAAAAGAATGATATTGTCTCTCGTGCATACGTACGGACTACCGTCTCCACGAACGCGATGAGATTGATTCCCCACCATATCCATTCAAGTCTAATTCTCATTTGATGATTAAAAATAATGTTTATGGACTTGATATCATTCTGGATATGAATAAGATACAACCTATCCATAACAAACACAACATATGTAACAAAATATATAAAATAAAATGAGTAAGTTAACACCCGAAACAACGATAATAGTAAGATATTATTAACAAAACAATGTTAGAAGATCATATATGATATAATATTAATGTATATGATTCTTGTGTAATTTAATAACAATTATTTCACCATTATATAGGAGTTTAACCTACCCAAAACCAAGGAAACTTACAAGGTAAGGGTTTATTTCCCAATCTCTTCATTATCCGAGTTTGTTTATACGTAATTATCTACTGGGACCTCTTTACCATCCACATCCATGTTTCTTAGAAATGTATTTCAAAACATTCTTACTATTTTACAGAATATGGGTTAAAGTCATTTATACCCTTGTTTGACCTTTTATAAGATGTTTTTAAAGGAATATTTCCATTGTTTTCCAAAGAAGGTCCTTTTTATCCTTTTTGACAAAATTAAGGTAAGAAAGTCTTTTTTTAACTTATAAAGAGGGTGCGACTATTTTCTACCATTATAAACTCGTCGATGCTTCCCTAAAAAGATTATAATAATATTTTCAAAGTAAATGCTTTATTTTATAATTATGTGAATCTTAAATGATTTCAAAATAGAAAGATATATTTCTATTAAAAGATTTTTGATTTCATCTATGTCATCATCCTTTGATGGATATTAAGTTTATTTATTGTTGATTTATTATGATACAAAACTTCCATATTGTATTGAAGGTTTTGTGATATGTTTGATTGTGGATGTGCTATTTTTATTCCATTCATGATTTATGGTTAAAGTATTGACATTTCGTATGATAGTTTTAATAAGAATGTTTGTGATATGTTTAAACCTTTTCATATGAGGAATGTATTGGACTTAGTAAGTGACAAGTGGAGCCTTCTATAGCTCATCGATTCATCGGTAGGTCTCATGAGACAACTAGACATGGAATTAGCCAAGTCCCTTTCCCAATTTGATTTATGGTTTTGGCCGAGGCCTTAATCATTTTTAGATGTCTTGGCCGAGGCCTTGACAAAATGTTTCAGAATGTCCGGCATTATACATTCCCTCATTATTGAAATAATATTGATGGTTCATGTGGTCATTAAACTACTATAATACCCATGATTATGTTTTATTATGGAATTATTTACTCATCTCATATTATTTCCATAAAAGTTTTCGTTTTTATTGTTGGTAAAGGCTTGTGGTTTCAATTATTTACCATGCTTAATATTTATGTCATTTTCCACTATATTACTTACCCTTACTGAGCATTGGAGCTCACCCCTTTCTTATGTTTTGTTTTCCCAGGATATGAAGAAGTTAGTTATGATTGACCTACAGGAATAATCTAGGAGGCTTGGATGTTTGTAAAGAAATATATTTGTGTTGTATTTCTCTTCAAGCTATAAAGATGAACTTATGTATGAATCTTGTTTCCAATAATACTAAACTAATCGATCTTTCGATACCTGATTTCCTTGTGATCATGCCAATGTTATGTAATAAGGCACCGACTCTGGGTAACTAGTGTCAGGGAGTTACAAAAACCATATAATCTATACCATAATTTACCCTGAACGCCCTAAAATCCCAAAAAATCAATCAACACCCTAAAAACCAAAAAACTCAAAATCCAATGAAAAAACTAAACCCCATAGAAACATTCCCAAAACCCCAAAAATAGATTAGAAACCCTAAATACCATAAAACCACTCAAAAGACTAAAATCACATAAAACATAAAAAAATTAAAACCATAAAACCACTAGAAGACTCTAAAACCCCTAAAAACCCAAAATTCCCAAAAAGTAATAAATGACCTTAAAAATACAGAAGACCCCCTAAAAATTTAGAAGACTCAAAAAAACCAAAAACATTAAAATACCTTAAAAACCCATAACAATCCTAAAAGATATTTAAAACCCTAAAAATAAAAAAAATCCTAAAAAACATAGCACCCTAAAACCCCTATAATCCACTAAAAATAATTTAAAACCCAAAAACATAACCCCTCCCATAAAACCCCAAAAGGTCCTAAAACACCCTAAAAATCACTAAAAACCTTAAAACGCCCTAAAAACCCTAAACCCCTCTAACCCCCACAACCCCACATCCCTAAAAACATGAAAATTCATAAAATCCCAAAAAAAAACTAAAAACCGATAAACCCAAGATAATAACAGTAAAAAATTATAAAACACCAAAAATACTAAATACCCTAAATAAACATAAAACCCATAAAAATTCTAAGAACCCTAAAATTAAAAAAACACCCATAAAAACACAAAAATTCCAAAAACCCCAAAACCCTAAAAAAATATTAAAACAACTGAAAACATTAAAAAACCTAAAAATCCTAAATACAAAAAATTCCAAAAGGCCTTAAAAACCCTACTAAAATTATAGATCATAAAATCCCCAGAACCCATAACAACCAAAAAAACAGTTAAATACCCCAAAACCCATAAAAATATCCTAAAAACCATTAAATGAACCTAAAACCACAAAACCCCAACAGACCTAAAAAACTAAATATACCTAAAAATCTGCAAAAACCCTAGAACTCCAAAAAACCCCCAAACAATCCTAAAACCCTAAAAACCATAAAAAAAATTGAAAAAAATTAAAAAACTAAACCCCTAAAAGAACTATAAATATAAAAACCTCAAAAAAACATGAAAACCCTACAACCATAAAAACCCTAAATACCTTAGAGACCCCAAAAACTATAAAAAATCATAAAAAAATAATAACCAAAATACATTAAGGAAACCATTAAAACACAGAAAAACTACAAATCCCAAAAACCACGAAAGAACCCAAAATACCAAAAATACATTAAAACCACATAAAAAATCTCTAAAATTCCTAAAAACCCTAAAACCGGAAAAAATACGTAAAAACTATTAAAAAGCTAAAAATACCTAAAAATCACTAAAAACCATAAAACCCCATAAAGAACCAAAAAATACTAAACATCCTAAAAAAAAAATAAAAATGAAAAAAACCATCAAATGAAAAAACCCCACAAAAACTATACCCTAACCCTAAACCCTACACCCTAAACCCAATACCCTTCACCCAAAACCCAAACAAATACTCACTAAACCCTACGCCCAACACCCAAAACTTTAAAACCTACACCCTAAACCCGATACCCTATAGCCTACACCGTAAACCATAAACCCTTTACTGTAATAAATAAACCCCAAACCCAACACCATAAACACTATAACCAACACCATAATCCCTACACATGAAAAACTATACCGTAAACCCTAAACCCTATATCAAACAACCTAAACTCTTACCCGACACCACATACCCTAAATCCTATAGCTTAAACCATTTTCCCTAAAGCCAATAACCCAAGCCTTACACCATAAACCCAACACACAATAACCTAATCCTTAAACCGCACACCATAAACCCCATACCGTACACCATAATCCACATATCCAATACTCTATATCAATTAACCAACACTCTAAATACAATATGATACACCCTACACCTTAAACCCAATAACCTACTCCAAAAATGCAATACCAACCACCCAAAACCCTAACCCATATACCATGTACCCTATACCCTACACCCTAAACCATGCACCCTAACCCTATACATTATACATGATACCCTAAAATCCAAAACAAACCCTATAACATACAAACTAAACCCTATACCCTACACCCTAGACCCTATACCTTAAACCCTAAAACCTATAAAAAACAGTAAACCGTATACCGTATACCCAAAACACTTCACCATAAACCCTAGACCCATTACCCAAAACACAAAACTAAAAAACCCACACCCTAAACCTAATACACTACAACTGAACCCCAAAACTATATACCCAATTACCTACAACCTAAACTTAAAAACCTATAGAAAATCCCTATATCATACACCCTTAACCCTAAATACTGCCCCTTAATTCCTAAACCCAAAACACTTAACCATAAACCCTAAACCCTACAACCTAAACCATAAACCCTCCACCCTAACCCTATACCCTAAAACTTGAACTCTAAATCCAAAACCCTTACCCCAAAACCCTAAACAATAAAATCTACAACATAAATATTAAACACTACACTCTAAACCATATACCCTACACCATCAACCCTAAACCCTATACCCTAAATCCTATACCGTGTACCCTAAATCCAGAACACTAAAACCTATACCATATACTGTAAAATGTATTTCATAAAACCTTCATTCTAAAACCTATACCCTACACCCTAAACAAAAAACCTTACATGGTAAACCAAATACCCTACACCTTAAATCCTAAATGCTAAACCATAAAACCCTATAACCCACACCATAATCCTTACACCAAAACCCAATAACATAAACCCTACAACCTAGACCTACACCCTAAATCCTATACCATAAACCCCAAACCCTAATCCATATAACCTAAACCATATATTCTACACCCTACACCCAAAACCTTAAACCTTACACCCCAAAACCTATACAAAAAATGTAAATTCTAAACCCTAAACTCTAAACCCAATAACCTATAATATAAACCCATTATCCTAAATAGTAAATCATATACACTACACCCTAATCCATAATCTATAAAACCCTTAAACATGCCTAAAAACCCCAAATAACTCAAAAACACCACAAAATACAAAAAACCTAAAATCACTATAGGTTCTGTAAAATTTGTAAATGGTAAAGGAAATAATTCCATAATTTTGGAAAATAAAAGAAAATGAATTGGTTGAAGTATTTAAAGAAAACTGCTGAAGAAGGCAAATTTGGTGAAGGACTGAAAATGGTCTTCTTACTAAATCCCAAATAAAAATTACAGATGATATTCCCCGTGAGCCGAGTAGTACATGGAATGAAGAAAATGACACTAGTAGCAACTGAAAATCACATAATTGGTGGAATGGAGGTGTATAATTTCACCTTTGTGTATTAATCATTCCATGAATGGTGTCATTGGAAAAAATGAGACAAACTGGTACGCCACTACGAACTGCCCCTAAAAAAAATATTTTTCGGGCGAAGAAAGTCCAAAGTCATCCCATAAAGAAGAAAAGTTTTTAATGGGATTGCGGATGTTATTACCTCTGCCATGAACCATATCCACCATGAACATCATCCATACAAACCTCAGTTTACCAAGTCATCCGTAGGCCAGGTGATCTCTTCATGGGATTCTGAAAAAGGTTCTATGTGACCCATAGACATGACCTCCTTGATAATATATTAATGGACCCTGAGGGTATCTAAGAAAAGGATTATATTTATGGGGGATCTTGGAGTTAATAGATGGAAGACTTCGATGAAAAATGATCGACAAAGTATGAAACCACAAATGGTTTCCAGCATGTATTAACCTTCTATGTACCAGGAAATGATGGAAACATATTAATAATATGAAAAATTTTCAAACCTAATAGCTGAACTGTGAATCATATTGCCTTCATGGATGAAATTCCCACAAGATGTAGGGTCAATCCCCCTTCATTAGTCCAGCGCACCACATAGCACATCACTATATAGATGAAACCTTACAACACATAGTGTTTCTCTCCGCGGATAGAATCCTGCACCATGTACACCACCCTATGCGGATGGAACTTGGGGTCATGTACCACTAAATTACACTTACCACATCTTGTTCTCCATACCACCATGGTACACAGACAACCCATCCACATCTGTAGTAATATGCTACGCAGGGAGGCCCCCCATCTCAAATGAAGAAATAGTATGCAGTATGAGGTACCTTCAAGCTTTCTACCTACCAATACCAATAGTGACCTTTTATTTCCATCCCATCATATGATTCAACTCTAATAACTAGTCCATTAATATCCAGAAAAATCCTCTTTGAAATCCACCATACTCGTATGATAAAACCATAGAGTGCATTAGTACATCCTTCTGAGTTTACATACCCATGTTAAGAGGAGTCACGTGAGTAATCCTTGCAATGGTATGGTTCCCTAGATTCTATTTTTGTTTACATTACTAAGGAAAATTAGGTCCCAAACTTGGAATACTCATGTGAACCTCCAAATTCTAAGGGTATAGGGAAATCACTATATTTTCATTTCAATGAGGAAAATGACATGTCAAAGGGATCATTCCTACTTTTCCCTTTGTCGAGGAGTAATGATTCTACCCTTTCCTATAACTCATTTCAGGGCACTCTCCCTGAGGTAAGTAACTATATTTTTTTCAGTTGTTGTCACTCTTTCTCCTCTTTGGATCAGCTTGAGATTTTTTTGGATAGATAATCAGATGTGAATATCATGGATATCAACATGGTGGATGAAATCAACACATTAAAATCCCATCTATGTCTATCTCACTTTGGGCTCCAGTACTATCTATCAGTAGATGATTTTGGATGTGTGATCTTCATACCCACTTCCTCATATATCTTCTCACATCAATCATGACTCATGTGGTCTTAGAGATCAGTGGTGATTATGACATCTACATAACCGTAAAGCATGGGCATTATCTTAGGTGTAATCCCCAACCGTACATCCAGATAATTATCAGTTGAGATCCTCCTCATGGTTCAATAAAAATGGGCCTCATTTTGTGTATAAGTCCCAAATGAAAATAACTATGATACATCATATTCCCACTCTAATTAGGATATGTATGTTCCTGGTTTGAAGTCTCATGCTCAGTAGACATTTTCCTTATAAGTCAATCCCAATAAAATTCTCCCAAACATTCAGGGGAATCATATTTAAGAGTAATCCCGGATTTTTCTCTCTCAAATTGGTTTCTCCCATTTGAAACCCCCAATCAAGATCCCCCAAATGGGTTTCCTCAAGGGTGTAAGTCCCATATCAATCCAAACTCTGTGAGCTTTGACTCCCAACTAACTAGTATATGTAGGAAGCCTCTCTGAGGTCCAAACCTGACACACAGATCACCTGAATGTTCTCTAGGCCATATCCCCGTTAGGGTTATATAATACCAGGGGACCATATCTCCTTTGGGAATCTCGGTCTACCTCGACGGAAGTCCCACACGATGTCATGACTAGGCATATTCTTCTTACACATCCTAACCGCGTGATGGTAAACTACACGGATGGGTCCTTATCACACGAACATAAAAGGTGATGTGTCTAGGAAAGTGAAACTGAACTATGTGAAATATGATTCCTTTCATGAGGATACATAAGAAACTAATTTAGTGGGTTCGATCCTAACATCAAAACAATCTATGTCCCCACTAAATGATAATAAACTCCATAGTGGTTCATCATATGGATTATATCGTCATTTTATGGGTAAAAGAGTATAGAATCATTAATGTGTATGTCAAAGGGTAACATTGATGAAGAACCTTGAATACATAAATTTGTATTTGTAAATAAATATCATCATATACATATAGATGATTTCATAACTATAAATATTTCTGATTGGTCTTACGACCTACGAGTAATCTGCAGACACATTCTTGGGAAAGAACTAAGGGTTCACGAATATATGAACACTGTTTAAATCTATAAGAGAGTCCTGGAGTAGGAAATAATTCTCCCCAAAAGGTTTTGATAATCTCAATATTCCATCCTATC
Source organism: Viscum album (assembly GCA_963277665.1). NCBI lineage: Eukaryota > Viridiplantae > Streptophyta > Magnoliopsida > Santalales > Viscaceae > Viscum > Viscum album. The sequence goes on from OY728120.1 coordinate 1,595,321,335, forward strand.
AACTAATGGAATCCTTAAGTGTCATTTACTAAATCATTTAATGAGCTCCTACTATTGGAAAGTATGTCCCTGAATCATGAAAAAATGGGTTGTTGGGTGTTTTTGGATGTGTGAATAAAACCATTGGATACCATCTAAGGACATCATATCCAACATGGGTCAATTTCATAGTCACTCATCCCCCTATAATTTCCCTCTAGGTTCTTTAAACCATTTCACATCCTTTACAATGTAAAAATGAAACACTGCATTGTCCTAGTGCGACCATATCGCCCTCCTAAAAGGGTCACTACACGAATCAGATCGAATTGAAATGGTAAAAAGGGCATGAAACTCTTTAATATAAATTAATTAGCTATTGTCTTTTAGGAAATTTTTTTCTCTGGTATGATGCAAATCGGGTTCAAACAAAAATGGTAAATTGTACATGAATTGTTAACCAAAGTGGAAGGTCACCCCACCTCAAACCCCTTTCTCATTCAAAATGAATAGGGAAAATAGAGAACATCTATTATACATGTGATCATGAGATGATAAATTGATGTGGTTTGGATATTTTTACTTGACATATATATTGAAGGTCTCTAAGGAATCCTTCAATACAATGGCATCCTCAATGTTCTCATGAACACACATGATGATTGATGCATTGGTTGAGTCCCCAATAAGGAATAGGAATATTACACTTACCTATCATATTCCATTCTGGGTTTCAAACATTTTGATCAAAGAGTACCAAAAAAATGTTACTCTCCCCCATGGTAGAGGCTGAAAAGCATGCCTTTCAATCATTGGAAGCTCACCAGCCACCTCCTCAGCTGTTGCTCGTTATTCAGCATAGGGTGCCCCCACTACAATATCAAATCAATTTTGGATCCTATCATAGGAATGCGACAACAAGTTCTTCCATTATATTAGGTAGGTAGATGATGTTGACACCAGTGACAATATCCCAGCTACATAGGATCCCCGCTCGAGGGCCTATTCCATTGAACTTTATCGCTAATTCCACTCTACCCAATATCCTTTCACTGAAGAGGATCTCATGTCGGGGGAACCTACAGATGTCCAATGGAAATGGGCCCCTCAAGCTACCCTTCGAGGGTAGAAAACACACAATCAAGAGTGATTCATTACCGTAGTTTCTAAGTAGAAGATTTTTTGTGAAAACACAGTAGAATACCATGTGTAGACTTACAACTCTTCCACCTCATCTGAATCCTTCCATGGAAATACAACAACAACCTATGAGCAGATTCATATTCCTGACATCTCTTAATAATACCTCTGATGATATATGGTGGAAAAATATGATCTGGTGTAAATTTCTGCCAATTCTCACCATCCCACTATGGAGATGCGGTGGAAAATTATTGGTAGATGAATGTCCCAAGCATTGTGTAAGAAGCCCTCCATCCAAATAGGGTGGAAACCGGATAAAAATAGATGAAAATAACTACTGAGAAAAAATAATCCCAATATCTAAATAAGGTGGAAACATATTTGTAGTCATACAATGCTGAAAACACATATGAAGAACACCAGTCAAATACTATGGTGATCAATAGGAAGATGAAAATTTCTGCTGACCAATATCATGAACGCTAGTAAAATATGGTGGCAAGAAAATATAAGTAGAGTCAAATTCTTGTGGATGAACATCAAGCCGATGAGACAAATACAATAGAAAATTATTAGGTGAAAATTACTACCTGCAAATATTATTCCCACTAGTGAAATATAGTTGCAACCAGATAAAGTAGGTGGTGTATCCCAACTACAAGTCATGGGAAGACTTGTTCCTCTACCCCAGCACATGAGAACTATCAGTACCCAGTTACAACACATGGAGGACTAGAGAAGACACAAACACTTTATCCGACATCATATTTTTCATTTATACCCATTTCATCCAATGAAATATCTTAGAACATCCTGAAAATTTTAGAGGATCAAACTTCGATTCCAGACCATGTCCTCAAAATTTTTCAAGACATCATTGCGTCACCAGAAAAATTGAGGAGTCATGCTCATGATCCCATCTCCCCAGTGGGGTAATTCATCCAAAAAATAACATGGTTAATCCAATGAAGGATTTAATCCATTATATATTCTAGGATGTTCGTCAACTATATTCCATGATACAATGACAACTGGATAGGGAACAAGCACCTGATCCAACTAGGGGACACAAGTCCAATGTGATAGTCGCTCCAGGGAATGCATATGTCCATGCCCGAACTCAAGATTATCTTTAGTGTATCCTGGTGGTATCATGGGAACAAAATAAATAGGTACTCATATATTAAGGCCATTACCAACAACATGCATCCCAAGCTATGTGCAAGAGAGAACCCAAAAATGAATGCTTCCAAATGAAGCCGGAAAATGAAGAGCACATTCATGATTCTTCTATGCTAGAAGCTAGAGTTCTTGAGGCCGTAAAAAATATATCAATAGAGGCTCTAGATCCTATCTATCCATTACCATATTATTGAATCAGAAGTAGAATTTGTGGGAGTTCTCCCCACAATGTTTCCACTAGCATCTCTAAAGGCCCTCCGGAGAGCACGCACAGTGGCTTACTCATTGGGCCAAAAATGATCAATCAAAAGAGCCTATCTAATGATTCTTGTCAGAGTATCCCTTACCTTGAAAATAATATTGAACTGTAAGAAGGTCATATCCTTGATTTAATCTTCCCTAATTTTCCTCCCTAGGGTATACACTGCAGATATGTTTCTCCCTGTAGTCAGACGTCAAGCTATCATGTTAGTCCTGGCCACGATGTCAGACACTATAAAGGCCCTTTCCATAGTGGAAAAAAGAAATGAGAAGGTCCCCCCTCATTGTATCACATCTTAAAGGTCATCCCCAGAGTGTACACTATATATATTATCCCTATAGACAGAGTAATGGTGGTAGTCCTCACCATAATAGCACTTATTGTGAAGGCCATCCCCTCAATGACGTTAGGTAGAAAGAAGGTCCTCCCCTTTCTATGGTCTTCCCTAAAGTTCCTCCCTAATATATACTCTATTGGAACTGTCTCTGTGGTTAGAAAATAATCTACGATGGTATTCCTTACCATTACAACACCAATTGTGATGTCCCTCCCAATAGTTAAAATTTACACCAATGAGAAGGTCCTCTCCCCGTCAATCCAAATATGAGAAAGTCCTCATATTCTGTAGCACAAGGAAGTACATTGTCAGATATTTTAGAAACTCTATCAATGACAAGTTACATCCTTTCTTAGCCAGGAGATGTCTGAGGGCCACATACATCTGCCGAGCCACCATCGCACCATTCATACATCAATACAACCCCTCCCAGCCCAACTACATGGGATGAAAACATCATAAAACATACATGTTGGGCACACTAGGTAGAGGAAGCTCTGGTATAAGAACAAAACAATTTGTTTCTCATAAGAAGTCAACTAGATACGAAAAAAATTCATGTTATATTCTATCCCACAACAACTTCTGAATTTAGCATTCCAAAATATTTTTTAGAATAATGTATGAAAAAACATTCTCATTAATGTCTAGAAAACTCTCCACCAGTTGAAAATGAAATTCCTACCATATGAGGGGTATGAAAACCATGTTAGTATATTGGGGTGGAATCATCAGAAGATTGACCTAGAATCTCTTACATCTTCATGAAAATCATCATTGTAAAGGAAAAAATAAGAACTTTGAGTTGGCTTTCCTCCACGTGCTGCACAAGCTGCATTGACTCATCGGTGACACCTAGTCTAGTGTTCACATCTGAGGGTGGGGAAAATGGATCTCTACACTTCACACCACATCCCTTGTAGTAAAAACCTCTAGAAATGGCGTCCTATAATTTCATTATCTAATGACGGAATCCAAACAATGTATCTATTTAGGAGAAGTGGCCCACTCAACAAGAGCCAACCATCAGAAAGTCTCAAAAGCGTTAGAATCAAAAAGATCAAATCATTGAAAAAATCCTGAACCAAGATAATAAAAACATTCAACATTTTTTTCACTTAAGGTAAGCTTAACAATGAGTACTATTCATGTCTTCAGAAGAAAATAATTCAAGTACAGTTCCAACACCATACTTGGCTCATGCCCATTTTGGGATGCGCAATATCAAGAAGGCGATGATAGCAGCGACAACTACCGCAATACGGGAGGAAACCTAGACCATAGGTTTGGGGTAAATTTTAACAAAAAAATCTTCCATAAGACCAAAAAATATGAATCGAGGAACATTAATGGGAGAAAAAAAAACAACCCTAGCCCACAGGGTTGGGGGTATTTTCACCTAAAACAACTACTTAGAAGAGGGCAGTTTTTTCCACCAAGGTGGGACAAAAAATAGATACGTTACTCATTCTATCACATCTCAAAAATAATTTAACTAGAGTTGGAGGCATACTTCCAAGCCACATCAAGTCTCCCTTTGAGTCACTCTTCTCTAGAAATTCCAAAGGGTACCACATCATGGAAGGATAAAATCCAACAAAGGATGAAAGAATCTCTCCTACCATTCGATACCTGGTATTCCACCTGTAATGTGGTATGAATTAGTGAATATTTTGGATTTCATTCCCATAGGTCTCACTAAATATATTCCAAATGAGTAGGATGCAAGAGAATATGGTTCCCTTTTAGTGGTAGTCCACAGCAAGCATGAATGTGTACATACCCAGAACCAATGGGCCTCCTTAAATCTGGGTGCTCTATCTAGTGATCTCTCATTGCCTCCTTTGTGAATCCCCAATTAGGATATTAATAAGTACCATAAATCATTAAATTCACCTACTCCCCCCAATTAAGACGTGTCCCTAACACTTGAGGAAAGACTCGCTCAACGTGAGAAATAAATGAAAGAGCCAAGGAGAATCAATGCTGAACTTCTTCAAGAAAGAAATCCAACCTAGTTTGTTACCTAGGTAGAGAATCAGAACAAATTTCCAATAGAGGTGAATCTACCACTAGGAATCATACTAATATATGAAAAAATTATGTAGAGCTTATTCAAGGCAGCACCGAGAACATCAATCTACCCAAACCCAGTCCCGAGAGGATACCAAAATTTCCCTCTATGGAAGAATAAATCTTAACATATTCAATAAAACCCACAAGGGTTGTCCTTGGATGGGTATTTAACTTATGTTATAGTAGTTATGCAACATCCAATCCTTCCCTTGGAAACACCCACCCATGTTCAAGTTCAATAGTACATGCATCGAGGGATCATGAATACCATCATGTCATTGAGGACCTGATTGGAATCCATGGAAGAGCAGTGCACTCTAATATATATTGAATAGAAACATTCCCCCAATTAGGTAATCAACTCTGTACCACAGGAAAATTTAGGGAATCATGTGTTTGTAGTTTTCAACATCATAGGTGACCCAGAGCAATATCTAATGCACTATGAATCTTACTATGATCCCATGATGGGAACCCCGAAAAAACTAGATTTTGTGAAGCTCATATGATTTGTGTGAACTCTTCAATGTTCATCCTTTGTGTGGTACATCAATTTTCCATCCAACTCAATAACAGTATGGGAGGATTCCCTATGCAAGTTCCTATTCTAGTTTAGCTCTATGTTACCAAAAAAATAGCAACCTCATGAACTTCTAACAGTGATATAATGATAGAGTTTCAAACTGCATCACATTATGGAAGGTTCTGACTAACTACTTTAACTAGAAACACCCCCCAAGATGAGATGTTTTACATGTGCATTGAAAACCACTATAATGATTTGAAAAAACCACTTATTCCGGTAAAATATATATGTGGGTTTTGGGAATTCTCCACCATTATTATAATGATAAAATATTCCTTGCAACAGACTAATTTTAAGTCTCGGTAACCTCCATGAGCCCCAGTAGAAATATAGGGAAGAGGTGATGCAACTTGTTTCATGTTTAATCCATTCTATGGACCAGATCCAGCTCCAACACCCACACAGAATCATGTTATCCCCTATATGAATCATCAACATCTCTCGTCTTAACAAGATGGGTGAAATTGAATTAAGTGAAATCAATTTGGGGGACAGAGGACTAAATTTTACTTATTCTGAGATGGCCAAGTCTATGGATACTTCATATCTACCATGAATTGAAATATTCTCTGGAAAACGTAGCCAAAGAGGGCTGATGAAGTAGGTCTTGATGAATGGGCATATTATTTTCCCTTCCATGGGATATTCGAGAAAAACATCCAAGACTGATTCATCTTTAAGGAACTCCTGCAAAAAATGATAGACACTAAACAAGTCAAGATTAGACCATAGCCCGTGTATGTTTAATATATTTCAACCACTAAACAAGAAGAAGGAGGGATGTGGGAAAACATAGTTTAAAAAAAGGAGAAAAATATCAATAGTAATATGACTTAGAAAATAGTGAATCGATTCCATGGTATCATCCAATCATAGTTAAATAAATTGAATGTGCCTCCCACAACTCCTGATGAAACAGAACTGACATCCTCATCCCCACCATCCTCCCAAGGCCGACCGCCCAAAAATATGTCCAATCAGAAGGAACAAAAGCATGAGTAGGAAGGTGACCTTTCACCAAATCCAATGTTGGATTTAAAACACTTAGATTTCATGAAAACAGATATGAAGATATGGGAACCACCCCACCAAATTTCACAACAGGCACCACCCCACCAAACAGAACAATGGTAACTTCCCCAAAAATTGGCACAATGGGCACCGGTCCACCAAACAACACAACGGACACCACCCCCACCAAATGGAATAATGGGATATAGATGATATGTCAAAGTCATTATCAGTAGAGGAGGTGATTTTCGGCTCCATCAATGTAACCCACTTGATGGATCCCTTATATGATGATAAATATAGTTATCAACAAGAATTCCCCTCACCAAATCGGTTCCTATATGAATAATCTGAAGAAACATGGGATATCATGGGAGACACATCCATGGTAGAAATCAAGAATATGGATGAACTGCTCACAAACTGTTAGTGTTGCAGAAACCCGTGGAAGGACCCTCCATCAAATCCAATAGGGACAGGGAAATTATCATACACCCACAAGAACTCACCCAATCCCAATATTTCTGGAATATCCAATAGAGGAATAAAATGTGTCAAATTTCCCTTTTAATGTGAGAATACATGCCCATCACAATCCAAAAAGGACATAAGTTTCCCTTTCCCCAAGATGAGAGGCACCTTCATGTTGATCTTAAATATAATATTTTGAATTAGTTAGCTTCGATACCACCCTATATTTCAATCATGGACGCACTGAATCTTTCAGATGATCTCAGGGAAGTACTCATCAAAACGTTACTATGTCCCCAAGAGTTTGAAGCTGATGTATCAACCTCTGAAGTCTACTAGACTCCTACCAATCCTATATAATTCCATATTGTTATCTCCTTCATGGATCAACATGATGTTTCCATCATGAAAGGACACATCAAGCCATTATATGTGTCTTTTAGGATAAATGGTGTCGATATATGAACAGTATTAATTGATAATGGATCAAGAGTTAATCTTCTCCTACCACAGACACTTCATCAGATGGGCTGCATTGAGGATGATCTGATTCCCTACACCACGACTCCATTGGGCTATGAAAAAAGAGAGAAGATTAAGTTAGGCTAAATTAAGCTCAAAACACATTTCAGTGACCTCGTAGCTCACCCATAATTCTTGGTGGTCTTAAATAATATGGCCATCAATGCCCTACTAGGAAGGTACTGGATACATCAACATGTAGAAATCCCCTTTTCTTACCATCAATGTATCAAATATAGCATTAAAGGATAGAGTGGGAAACTTCATGCCGATAAGGCCCCATTCGACCTTTGAAAATGTTGATGCAAGGTTCATTGAGCCAAAAGGGAAGTGACTTCCAGTCGATGGGGTTGATTGGATGTCCGACCAAAATGGTTTGGAAATGGATCCCACCATTCCCCTCAAGTAGATTTAGAAAGAGTATGTATATTCCATAAATTTGATTGAGTGATCAAGTCCAAATTCAGATGCATATTACTCAATCCTCATGAGTTAGTTCACGGCCCATAAGTTTGATAATGTTGAAAATCTCACTGACTCCCAATATAATTATGGTAGTACAGAAAATAATGTCTCCAAAAAATCATCAAAACTCAAATAAAATCTGTGCTTCACTAGTTAAGGTAGGTGGATGTGTCTCATTACTCAGAGAATATGGGGAAACTCTTTTAACCCTAACTGCATCTTCTTCAGAGAAAACCCTACTGATGGATGAGGCAAAAGAGGTGTCCTCACTTCCCAAACACCAAAATTGAAACTCTTGCCTCGACTATAAAGAAATTATCTCAATAATTGTTTCCCAAATAGAAGATGAACATGATGATGATGAGGATGTAGAGGAAGAAGAAGAGATCATAGGTATTCCCCTACATCTTTTGAGTGAGGAGTCTCCACCACCATTGATGTACTCATAGAAATAATCTTGGGTAAGAAAGAAGACCCTCAAACCACACAAATTAGGATGTCCATGCCTTCCGAAGATAAATAGGTATATACCTATTTCCTAAATCCTAATCGAGATTTTTTTAGTTGGAACTATACAAAAATTCAGGACCTCAACACAAAGGAGGTCACTCACCACCATGGTCTTCCAGAAGACCACCATGTTTATATGAAAGCCACTATAAGGACTCACCCATCCCATGATGCAATAATAGAGGATGAATTTGACAATCTCATTTAATCCCACTTCATTTAGGATGTATAATAACCGATCTGGATGGAAAAAGTATCCCTGTCAAAAAGGATAATGAGCATATCACATTTTGCATTGACTTTAGGAATCTCAATCGATATTTCCTAAAATATCATTTCCCAGTCCTCAACATGTAATTTATAATTGATGATACTACTGGATTTGAAGATATCTATTTAATGGATGGTTATTCATGTTATAATCAAATGAATATGGACCATGAAGATGAGGAATACACCACCTTCAACTCTCCTCATGGAGAGTTTTTCTATAAATTAATTCCTTTCGGTTTCAAAAATGTCAGTTCTACATATCTGCATGACATGAATCACATTTTTAGGACCTTCCTAGAAATTATCATTGATTTTATGTGGATGATTTGATGGTTAATTTACAACAATATTTGGATCAACTGAATGATCTTGAATCCATCATTAATAAACTATGATAGTATAGTCTGAAAATCAATCCCCTAAAGTGTTATTTTGGTGTTATCTCCGGAATATTTCTCGGCTTTTTCGTATGCCACCATGGCATCGTAGTCGACACTGAGAATAAAAATTCCATACATTTTGTGTCACCTCCTCAAAAAATTATTGATATTGAAGTATTTTAAGGACACCAGGCCTATATTTGGCGCTTCATAGCCAGCCTCATAGGCTAATGTTTTCAGTTCACCAGAATGATGAAAAACGGGGTATAATATCAATGGACTAATGATTGTTAGGAAGAGTTAAATAACCTTAATAAATACATCTTAATTTAACTGGCGCTAATGTTGTCTATCAAATTATGACCACTATTTCTATATGTGACATCCTTGGAGTGATACCAAGGTGCCTTCTTCGCATAGAAGAATGACGCTGGCGATGAGAATAGTCTCTCTTACCTCTGCCAAACTATGATATATGTTGAGACTTGTTATTTGAATATCCATAAGAGCTTCCTTGGGTTAATTTTGTGGTCTAAAAGATGAGGAATTACCTTCACCACAAAAAGATCCATTTGGTCACACGCCACAACCCACTCAATTAAATTATCTACCGTCCAATGTTTACTGGATGCCAATCATGGTGGGTGGTCATCCTGCATTAGTTCTATATACATTTCATACCACATAATTACAATAAAGTAAAGGTGTTATCAGACTTTCTAGGAGAGAAACCCTTGACAGATATGACTTTGTTGGATGTTGAACTACTCAATGAAGAAGTATTCTCTATCCAAGAGAATTCCTAGATGTGGGAAATACATATCAATAGTGTCTCTAGAAGCCTGATGGGAAAATGAATGGAAGAACCTAGACTCAACAAGGTGGGGTTGGGTGTCATACCCATATCCTCAAAAAATGTAGTTCTTCACTATTACTTCCAACTATCATAGGGATGCATAAACAATGGTGCAGAGTACCAAGCCCTTATCGTAGGCCAAGATGTGGCCCTCCAAGTGCAAGAAGAACACCATGAGATAAAAGGTGATTCAGAACTTGTAATCATGATATTCATTGGTGAATATGGTATCAAGAAAGAGAAGATGATACATTTAATGAACTATGTTTTATAATTTATGGAATAATTCTCATCAGTTACAACATTAACTTATGTCCCCTAGTCAAAAAATGCACAAGTTGATGCATTAGAAAATGTGGAAACAATCTTCCCCAACCTAGAACGGGATGAAATTGTTATTAATATTTCCTACCAATAGATTGTTTTACCATTAATTTAGGCTAACATGGAAGAAATAAAAGAAATCAGTCCCATCGCTGAGTCGTATGGTCCTACCACTAGCTGGATGATTTCTATTAAAAATTATAACCTAAAGGGAGAACTCCCACTAGATATGGCTAGAAGGGAGAATATCTAGAGATGGGAAATAAAATTCATGATGTATGATGACACAAATCAGAATAAGGAACTTTATAATAAAGGTTTTGATGGGATCCTTATCAAGTGCATATATTAGGAAGAAACTACGGCCATCATGAACAAAGTGCATGCCGGAACATGTGGATTTCATTAGTAGGCATACAAGCTCTCTCATCAAATTTATATGCTTTGATAATATTGGCCCACTATAAAATAGGATTTCACTAAATTCACCATGAAATTCCATCCCAATCAAGTTTATTCCAACATCATTCCCCAACCCCCAACTTACATCACACAACCAAGTACTCATGGCCATTATCTATCTTGGGAATGGATATCGGGGGACTATAACCTATCACCAGGTATAGAAAATTAAAATATATTCCAATAGGAACTAAATTATTTTCAAAATGGGAAGAGGTTTTATGCCCTAAAGAGGATGGGGAAAGATGCTTTTTCAGCTTAGTAAAATCCATCATTATCAGCATATTTGTTATCCCTCATACAAAACATACAGACAATGGAAACATTTTATTCTCTATTGAGTTAGAAAAGCTATATCAGGAGTATGGAATCAAGACCATATATTCATCCTTCTACCATGAAGCGGCCAACTAGTAGATTGAAGCCTTAAACAAGACCATATCCAATATACTCCATAAGATTATAGATATGGAAAATAAATCAAGGATGGATATGCTCCACCATTCTCTATGGGATTACTGGACCATGACCCTCACCACCACTCAAGTAACTTTTTACTCATTAGTATATGGAATATATGTGGTTATACCCATCAAAGTTCAACAACCATCACTCTGGGTTGGCTTCTATGATCAACTGTCCATAAAAGAGCATTATCACAAGTCACTTGATGAGTTGGAATAATTTTAGGATAAATTATTTCCCACAATTCACCATTTGGAAGTCTACCAGAACCAGTTTGCACGAGCCATAAATAAAAAGTTTTTCCTTCTGTCTTTCCTTCAATTTGAGATGCTATTGGTCCTTAGAACACCAATTATACATGGAAGTAAGCCTCCATAATTAGAGCCATTTTTGGAAGGACCATATGATATACTCATGGTCTACTCTAACGAAGCATATACCTAAATTTCAATGGATGGATGGACCACCATAGATCTAACCAACACGAGTTTCCTGAATACTTATTTTGAGTAATTATACAATAATTCTTCATAATCACTTGATGATAAACTAAATGTACAATTATTCCTAGCTTCACAAAGTTAAACTACATAGCACCACCAATGTCCCTGATTCACAATGTTAAAAGTAAAAAAATTTCCCTAACCACATGGCATTAAATTGCATGGAAAATTTGTATTTGATGCATGATTTTAAAATGTGTAGCGCCACCTACAACCATGTTGCATGACATGAAACTGTATGCAAATCATCCTAACCTCACGATGTTAATCTACATGGACAATTCATCAATGATGCACGATGTTAAACTGTGTAGTTCCACCTACATCAATGTTTCACAACATTAAACTATTTTAAAATCATCCTAACTTCATGATTCTATACTGAATGGCCAATTCGTCATATATGAACTCATTAAACTGCATATCACAACTTACATCCATGCTGCATTACGTTTAACTATACACAGAGTCCTAGTGGCACAATGTTAAAGTTAAAAATACCTTATGAACTATGTGCAGCTTGAATCATGCCCTCATAAGACACATAGTGACACATATATCCTTTATCCTTTCCCATCCCCCATTAAAAAAAGAGAATTCCACCCTCCCCGTGTATGGCCCGAGCCTAGGCAAGGAGATGATTTTCTAGAACAACGTACAACATGATTCACATTAATTAATGGGATATGTAGTGATGCCCAGAAGACATATCCTAGTCTAACCACCATTCAATAATAATAATTCCCCTCCCTATGTAGTGAAATTTATGATTCCCAGCCAAATGACATTGAACTGCATGGACTATGAAGTTCATACCACAAGACATTAAACTATAAGGTACCCCATGATCTATGAATGGATTGATTAAATTACTCATAAGATACATAGATAAACATTAAACCTTTGTCTTGTTCTATCCACCACATGATAAAAATACCCCCCACTCTATGCATAGGTCATAATGTCACAAAGTGTCTTGAAGAACTACATATAGTTTGATTCCTACACTCACAGGATACGTAGTGATGCCCAGATCGTCCCTCCTTGTTCACCCACCACCAAACCTTAAATTCCCCTTTCCCTTGCATATGATTCAAACCAATATAGGAGAATTACTACCAAAACTACATGTGTCTTGATTCCTATTATCATATGATATGTAGTGACACTTGGGTTTTATATCTTTTCCTAGGCACCATTCAAAAATAAAAAATGTGCCCACTTTCCTATGTGTGGATCATATCATTACATGGAATATGTTTTTATAACTACATATATCTTGATTCCTACCTTTTTAGGATATGTAGTGATTCTTAGATCTCACATCTTGGTCCAGATGCCATGAAAAAAAATTTCAAACCCGCATATGTGTAAGATTTTCATAGGGAAATTCATGTGTCCTAATCGTAAAACAATAAAATACATGTCCAAATAATTCCTAACCCCATGAAATTAAACTCTAAGGTTTCTCAAGAACTATGTATGGATTGATTCTCAGTATTAAGAGATATGTAGAGAAACATAGACAAAAAATCTAAGGTCCATCCACAAAAAAAAATCCCTCAATCTCCTGCATGTGAAAAGCAAATAGATGTAGGGGATTTCGAATCTGGATTCCAACATCGAGAAAGTGTCAAAAGAACACGCTTCCACTTACCTACAAATCAGATCTATGTATAGGATCTTGTACCTAAGAACTAAAAATGGTTTGGATATTATTCATGTACCCAGACATCCCATATTCATCCATCAAACTCCATGGCCAAGGAAATCTTGAATCCCCATAATCACTCATGGCTATTGGATATAGGAGGCCCATGTCATGTGGAAACCTTGGTTTGACTATGCACACAGTTCCCAAGAGGCTCTGCATATATTTTCTAAATAAATGGCCTTATAACAAATGGAAAATTCATATTTTGGATATGATTTTCCATGTTATGTATGTCAATTGTCTCCTAAGCCTCACTTCATCCCTCCTGATTCAAGGGCTCCCAGAATCATGGTGCACACTTTCTTCCCCCACTCACATTCGGGGAGTACCTGGGATATCATGACCAGATTAGCTATAATTTAGGCATGATTTCCTTGATATTTCATCCCTACAAAATGACGTTAAACTATGATTTTAACGCTCTTTTTGAAATACTTAAAACTGCATGGACCCACAAAATTTATCTCATTCATGTTGAGTCATCCACATCCACATCACATGAAACTAAACTTCATGGCCCATAAATGATCTTTTCTTGGATCATACCATCCCTAAGAAGTGGAGTGAAACCCTTTTCACCCCTTTTTTCTCAAACTGAGAATAGTTCAAGTGTGCTTATTAAATTCGGTAGGGGATTACCCACAATGTTGGGGAAAATAAATCCAAAATAAATGATCTTGTTTTCATGACATTAAAAGTAATAATAGGGTTTTCCCCTCTATGTTGGGTAATATTAAGACCTAACTATATGAAATTAAACTGCAGGGTACCCCAAATATATCTTAGATGCCCCACTCCTAGTGCACAAGCCAGACCTATATAGGGAGATTGATTTTGGGGCACCTTGATCTTCAAAATCAGACCTTTATCCCATGAGGTAACCAAAATATTTCACCCTGTATACAAGATAAATCTGTGTAAGAGAGTTCCCAACTCTATGGGTGATCACAACCTTAACATTCTTAACATATCGAGACCCATATATTCCTCCTATCATCCTCCTCTCTTCAAGTGATTTCGAGTCCTCATATACCACCAAGGCCATCAGAAATGGAAGGCTAATGTCTGGTGGATACCTTTTTTTGACTATGAACATAATGATCTAGAGGCTCTACGTATGTTCCCACAACAATATTTTGTCAAAAAAAGGAAAATTCATCCCCAAGAGAGGATATTCCTCTTTATGTACACTTAATGGCTTCCAAGCCCTGTATCATCTCTCCTGATCCGAGTAACCATGATGATGCGACTTACACATTCCTTCCGATCGACATCGTGGACATGTTGGAACACCTCAGCCCAATCATCCTCTAGTTAATCGTAGATTCTACATGAATTCCATAAACGCAGGACATTAGAAATGCATGATTCTTAATATTCAATGTTCATTCATTGGTCTTGACATTCCACGAAATGTCTTACCCCATGTTCATGTGCATGAAATGAGTCTACATAGGGAATTCTAATAGGAGTCCTAACTCATTGATGGCCCCATACACAAGACGCGGATTCCACATTAATTTTTATAAACCAAATCCACATTAGTATAAACCATAAAATAACTATATACGGATTGATTCCAGCCATCACACGATACATAGGGACTTCTGGATCTCATATTTTGGGCCCAGTAGTGAAACATAATTGTCCAGTCCCTTCCAACACAAGGGGAATACCTATATAAGGAAAAATCTCACATGGTTAGGATAAAAATTCTTCTACTTGTTCCAGGTATTCCTTGTAATTTTCAAACTAAAATTACCCCTTTAATGTTTAGGAAACCCTCTCCACACAACATACTCTATGTCCAAAAAGGTCTAAATCCCCATAACCATTCAAGGAAATTGAAATGGACGGATAGTGTCTTAAGCAAACATTTCTTTGAATATTTGCGCAATACCTCGGTTGCCCTACATATGTTTCCATTAGAAATGGTATATCAACCAAAGCTGAATTCATCTTCATTATAGTATTTTACTACCATCGTACATCCCTATAATGTTTATGTCTCACCACATTACCCAGTTTTGGAAAACCCTTGAATTATAGTTTACATCTTTCTCTATTCCTCGTGCCTAAATGTGATAGATAATTTCTGGTCTGACAGTCGTGGAGAAATAAAAAAATTTTAGCCACTCTAGTTAGAGTAAAAAATAAATTTAACCATAAGTCACCAAAGATCTAGTTGTACGATTTCAAACAACACCACGCACTAGCCCTCCTTTTCACTAGTCAAATTCATGTGGGGGTGGATTTTGGATCTGAAACAATGTAAATTCCCCCAAACTTTTAGACATTGTTACCTTAATAGGGTAATAATATTTGTCTTCAACATCAAAAAAATAAAACATTCCATAAAATTTCATGGCTAACGTATATGAAAGATCAATGTCCTATGGAAACCATTATTGGACTATGAAAATAATACCCCAATGGTTCTGCATAAAATTTCCATGAAAAATGGCCAAATTACCAAAGACAAATTCATCCCCAGGAGAATATTTTCCTACTAAAATACTCCAGATGGCTTCCACACCCCATATCATGTTTTATATCAAGAAATCACAAAATAAGGGTCTTGAAAAATCCCTCATCCATGTATGATGGCTATTATGTCATCCTCGGTTAATTAGTTCTATATTGTGGCCATCTCCTTACAAATCATGACCATATCTATTAGACCAAAAACATAATTAATGATTTTTCAATTGGAATGAATTTAAACTTCCCATGAAAGAGACAACACTCTCTAGGACGAAAACCTACAAGGGAACCCTAGAAAAATGTTGTGTTCCAGTTCACTAAAACAATACTACATTTGGTTTAGGAAAAATACTGAGCGACCAAGCCATCATGAGATGAAAATAATGTTTGGTCAATAAAACTTGCAAGGGGAATCCAAAGAAAAATTCATGTTATACCTACTAATTCACCACCAAATAGGGTTTTTGAAAAAATTAGGGTTATAATGAAAAAAGACATAATGTTTTTGGGGTTTTCCATAAAGCCATAGAAATAGTCGAACTACACATGTTGTTCCCCTCAACTCATGAAAAAATTGGGGTATTATTTGATTATTTTATTTATCACGGATTGTGATTAAAATTTTCATATGGTTTAGATTACTATTTATGTGCAGTTGATCTTGATTGATTGACAATTAAAAGAGAAATTGAGGAGAAGAAATGGAGAAAAAACATCCTCATTCCATTATATGATGTTATGGAGGTAATCCACAACCTGGAGCCTCTCCATATGGGTAGGGTATCACTATTACAAAAGGTGTTTAGTGGACTGAAAGATTTGTATCAATGCTTTATTTGACTCCTCAATATCCCAATGAATCTTTAAAAAAATTCATGGTCTCAGCCTCCACACCATCATGCAATGACTCTGCCTCCTACATTACGTCAAGGAAAAAATTCTCCCATCATGTACTATCCATTTCACCCCATCATCTATGGTCATGACATAGATCAATTCTTTCTTATGTTTCTCTATATATCTAATCTTCTACTCCACATCCTTCTCATGCTTCTTCACTAAGGACAATTATTTTGCAGGTTCTCCCTGTAGCCTCATGACTTATACAACTTGGTCAATAGCTTCATTCATAAGAATATGTTTGGGTGTAGTGAGATGATCCATGGACTCCAAAGAAAAAATATGGGACTTGAGGATACCATCATTCTCCCGAGCCATGACTACCTGATTCACTACATCATAAATTCCATGGTAATCAAATCCTCCAAACATAAGAACGAAAAATTGGTGATTTAGTTTGGGTAGTTTCATCAGTATATCAGTAAGTGGTGTTTGATAAATCAATCTCCAAATGTTTTTCCACACCCTTTGGTGGCTAGGACGAAGGCTGGCCAACCCCTCTCTATTAGTCTTGAAATTTCTCTTAGATGATGAAATGTATTCAGTAATGAACGTCACAAGGGAGGGACCCGATTTGAAGGATGTGGCACAAATTGAATCCTCAATAGCCTCATACCTGATAGTTGTAATATAAGGTAGGGGCTAAATATCTACAAAAATCATTAATGCTTACAGTTGTTATCCCAAAGTCAGAAGTGAAGTAGGTAAATGCTCTCGCTTCTTAAAATAATATGAAAACAGAAAAAATAGAGGTGGTGGTAGGATGATTGGGAAAATAAAATCAAATTTTCAATGCATCAGTACCTTTAACTTCAATGGTGTCATCACTACCTGGTGACAATTGTACTACATCCTCTGTAAGTAGCTGAGTCCCAAATACATTTATGGGGACCCATGGACAAGGGATATGATAAATCAGGACAGTGAACTCCAGAGAAACCTCCAGAAGATCACTATTAGAAATTAGGATTTTAGTGAAAAAAAAGTTTGGGAAGATGTATGTTGGCTAGTTCTATGTATCTGGGAGCTGGGATCATTGATTCTTCGGTTATTGCAGAAAAAGGCACGATGGCCTGCTCTAAATTTTTGAGAACCAGGGTAACAACCCAACTATGATTGTGAATTTTGGGGGAGTATAATTGGCATAACAAATTTGTTCATCGACCACAAATGGTGTTCCCTCAGTAAGGGTGGGGACTATCTAGTTTGGTGTGGTTGACTCCTCAAGACTTGGAACCCAAACAATATCATAGGGCAATTGGGGTTCTTCACCCAATTAAACTACTACTATCATATTTTTCCCGTATTTCTCTATGATGGTGGGATCAATATGATCAGTTGGGATTTCAAACTATAAATGCTCATCCCATACTGGGGAATAGGTCTTTTGATTTGGGGCAGGTATGTCCATAGGGCTTAGATTACCCTTGGTCTTGTTAGTTGGTCGTGTCTCTCTGTAGTGTTCAATAACGACAGTTTGTGGTCCTCATATACATAGAGGAAACAAGAACTGTAGATTTCTAGGCTACTGTAGCCTAATTACTTATTGGTTCAGGATCATAATATGCACATTATAATTGGGGAACAAAATAAATGAACATGGAATAAAGACTAGGTAATAGGGTATGACAATTACATGTAATCACCTTTTTTGATGTGTTTTGATAGTTGGGATGCCTGTTGGAATTTCTTGATACACCAAGGGGATGGATCCTAGATACGAACATCAAGTGGAGAAAGAGGAGGTAATTCCTCGATATTATTTGAAATAATTCCATCCATATGATCAACATCACTTGTAGAACCTTCCCTAGAAATCCCCACGTCTGAAGGGACATGTTCCCTAGTTGTTGTTCCCATAAGGGTGTATACTGGAGAAAGAATCATCCCTTGAGACTCCTTTGGTCCCTATATTACTAAAGAAGTGAATTTTAGGACCTTCATAGTAATGTAAATTAAATTCATGGTTATTATATGAAATGACCTATCCTTTGATATTAATTGGATCCAAGAGTAACTCCAATCGTGCCACCCAGTCAGACCAGCAAAGCCTTTCTTTAGTAGTATGGAGTCAACATTCCATCTCACTCAGGCATGTAGTCACCTCATATAGATGTTCATTAAAGTAAATCCATGTAGGGGGAATGGATTACCCAAAACTCAGAGGATCAAAGAACCCCTTGAAGTAGATTTCAAATGTCTTCATCAGAATCATTCTCCCTTAAGTCATCCAAGGCCCTCCAGGCACTCTGAAATGCATCTGTAATGGTAATTCATATTGCAAGAGGATCCGTCCTAGGATGTGAAGAAGCTTTCATAAATCACAATTTCTTCCTAGGTGCCTCAGAAACCCTGGGACCCTCAAGGGATGAACGTTTATGGGGCCTCAAGTAAAGAGAAGAAATACCCCTGCTCCAGCTGTAGTAGGTAAATCTATAATATCATCACCTTCTGAGGAGTTATCATCATCTTCTCCTTCTTTATCAGCCACTAATATCAGCATTGAAAGTACGCAATGTGATTATTTAAAGTGATTTTTCCAAGAATGATTTACATATTCAAGGTCTTGAAGGTAATATATTACCCTCTCTAGCTCATCATCATAGGAAGTGTCAGCAAGTGATGACACATAACCAAGTTTGGTAAAGGCATTTTTCCTCTCTTAGAGAAATCACAATAAGGTATGAGGTGAAAAATAAAGGATTAACAACTTCACAAAATATTCCAATGCCTAATGACCACTAGAATGGAAGAATCATAGGGAATGGGTTGTTGGATATCAACAGTAGCCTCGACAACTTGTGAGGTCACACCCCAGTCTCTTAGGACATTCCATGGGGGTTCATAGTGAAGGGGATTTTGAAGGGTTTTCTTGTTCAAGATTGTTTAGTAGTTTCATTTTTCTTCCACTTAGTCTTAGATGCCTTTGGGTTCATAACAATGGGAACTAGCTACGTCAGTTGACTATCTAGGTATGATTGATCCTATACATAAGCATAACATTATATGAGAAATGGTACAAAATCATTAGAATTATGAACATTGATCCTACCCTGAATATCCTATTGGGTAAAAATTAGCCAAAATTTTTGGGATATCATGGAATGTTATTCCTGAACTGCACTATTGAGGGAAGGGGGACACAACATCTAAACATAGTTAAACTGATGGAAAAATATGTAGGGTGGGTATCCATCGTAGATAAGTTCCCCATAAATATGGGAAACCAAAATAAACACTCCTAAAGAAAAGAGGTGGTAACATTCAATAACGTATTTGGATTCTGAATTCACAATGGTACCAATATGGGAAGTGTAAGGATGATAAGTAAAGCGGTCATGAATGTTATTTTTAGTCTGCCATTCTCATTCATTTCATCCAGCCTAGTCTTCCTTCTTATCTTATGCGGCCCAGTCTACCGGTACAACCCCGCTAATAATCTGATGATACGATCGAAGAAAAATATGTGGAATGGGTATGGGATTGATAAAATTATACCCCATATGTGGGATCCAATCCATCAGCAGAGGATTTTTAAGGGCCCAGTCACCAGATGAGGTGGCCTCTGCTCTCTAACCAAGCCTAGTAAGTGGTAGATTTTGGACAACACTAAAATATCCTGTTTAATGAATTTTTCAGTGTTTAGTTGAGCCACTATGACAAAGGATGTGACTCTCACACTGGTATAGTCTCATACAAGTAAAATCTAGCCACTCAGAAACATGAAAAAAAGGCCACTAATCAGAACAATTGGTTGACATCGAGGATAAGTTCCTATCCCCACTTGCGAAACTGGACCTCCTCAAAGGTAGGCCAATAAGAACCTACTCACCTTTAGGTTTCCTTGGTTGGGAAGGTCCTAGGTATATGCACCCTTGGATATAGACCAATTCTCATATGAAGAAATTAATCTAGTCTGAAAAGGAAATGACTTGCTTCAAGTAAGGGTCGATGTCCTTTGAAAGTTTATGAGCTTGGGAAATAAGCCTCTTATCTAGAGGAGGAGTCCTCTCCTCGTCATACTAGGTGGATGGAGGAGGAAGAAACTTGTTATACATATCCCCAAAAATGGGGAACCCTGAAATCAGTTTAACATACCAGAGGCTAATGGAGACTTCTCCTTGGACTAAATGAAAGGTATTTTGTATCTGGACACCATCTACTCAGAATCTGTGGGATGAGGGTTTTGGTTCGATGAGCATTGGTCTGGGATACCCAGAAAACCTCATACGAACCCACAGTTTTCAATTCAACAAAGAATTCTTCACAGCTCTATTGAACCTAGAATGTCCACCCCTAATCCTAACCAAACGAACTTCCAGAACAAAGGTCCCACTTTGATATCTATCCATGTTGTTCAGTTTCTATGGTCCTCCATGCAAAACACTGGTATCAATGATCTGTTTCATCTGGCTTCTGTTGTGAACACACCAGAGATCAAGGATCATAGTTCAATAGGACCTAGTAGGAGTCTCATTCTGAATGAATCATCCTTTTACCGAAATAAGGGCATTAGGAATCGTGCGATCAAATATATTGGCAATAGTTTGGTCATCCCAACACGGTGCCAAAATCATTGTATCTGAATGTAGACGAAATCCATAAATGGGGTAGCCTATCTGAATTTGGATACTCCCTCTAACCCGAAGTAATCAAATTCTCTTAGGATTGATGCAGTGGGGTAACAATGATCTTTATGTCAATATATTCCACCAAATTTTTCTACATTTAATGAGTGGATGAAAGGGGAGAGGATGTAGCACCTGTGACCAAAACATCAATAAAAAATCCTATGGAAGATCCATCTATTTCTTGCAAAAATATACCATGCAAAAGGTTAGTCAAATAAAATTGTTGGGAAAATGACCGTAAATTGGAATTTTTAATAAATAAGTCCTAATAGAAAAGAAGTCATAATACTGAACCCCAAAAAGGTTCATGGAACACATTACCCATGAACTGATAGTTTTTGGAAGACATTTTCAACGAATTGATAGTTTGCAGAACAATCCATGAGGTGCTGGCCCGAGGGGCATTGGCCAGCAAACCGAACAGTTCACATAACTAGTGAACAACATATGACCCTCACTATGTGGAAGTTCATACCCACAATTTGGAAATTTAATTTCTAGTTCACTAATTAAAAATTAACTTCTTAGATAGAGATGACCCACCTATGGAACTCGCTACGCAGAGTCTCGAACTCACCATTCGTGGAAACAAAGTTCAGTTCCTGGATTTTAAAATTATTTCACATATGAGAGTAACCATAATGGGTTTTCAGTTCACAGAATGTAGAGAGTAGTTCATGGTAGAAGGATTTTTTGATGGGACTGGTATGTAGAAGCCGACCATCCAAGAGGAAAATTGAGAGCTCTGAGTTCGCTGGAAATCTGGTAAATGATAAATGACTTGGGACCACATATATATAGTCTTTGTCCCCCACTAGTTCCAGCTTTCTACCACACACATGTTCTGTTCAGGGCCACTTTCTACATTAGAATATCTTCATATTCATACCAATCAAAACCCATTCAAATAGGGGCAATTTGTAGGGTTCCAAAAAAATTGAAAATGGGAAAGGAAATACTCCCATAATTTTTGAAAATAAAATAAAATGAATTGGATGAAGGATATATAGAATAATGTTAAAGATTAAAAATTTGGAAAAGAACCCAAAATGATCGACATACTAAATACTAGAAATGGTATGTTAAGGTATTGACTGTGGATTGAGTAGTATATGGAATGATGACAATATTTTTGGTAGCTGGTGAGAACCACATCATTAGCATAATTGAGGAAGTGAATTTCACCTCCATGAATGACTCCTTCTGCGAACGGTGTCATCAGCAAAAACAAGATGGAGTGTTATGCCACCGTGAACTATCCCTTCAAACCAAAATGGTTCATGGGTGATGTAATTCTGATGGAATCCCAAAAATAAGAAAATATATTCACGTGATTGATGTTGTGATTACTGCCACTGCGAACCGCAACCACTATGAACATTTTCTCCGTAAACATCGGTTGGCTGAGTCATCTACAGGCTAGGTGATCTCTTCATGGGATTCTGAAAAAGTTGTTATGTGACCCATAGATACATCATCCTCGATGATCTATAAAAGAAACCTAATGGGTGTATAAAATGATATTTTTTTAGGATATTGGAGTTTACAGACGAAAGACTTCGAAGAAAAATGATCAAGGATGTATGGAACCTTGAACGGTTTCCAGTAGGTATAATCCCATCGCATACCATGAATGGAAGGAAACATAATAAAAATTTGAACTGGACATGAACCTAATTGGAGAAATGTGGAACATATTCCCTTAGTATATGAACAACACAGGAACCACATGGTCAATACACCATCTTTAATCTAGCATATCGTATAATGCATCACTATAGATACAAAACCCTACACTGTATAGTGCTTCCTTATGTGGATGGAATTTAGTGACATGTAGCACCACCCTATGCAGATGGAACCTGGGGTCACGTACCAGTACCGCAAGTGGACCCCATCCAGGTCTGCTTACCACCTTGGTATGTAGACAAACCATCCACCCTCATAGCAATGCGCTATGTAGGGAGGCCCCCATCCCGCATCATGAAACGATACATGGTGTGGGATACCTTTAGGATTTCCACCTTCTGGTCCTGATCATGCCCTTCTATTTCCATCCAAGCCTTAGAATCCCCTCTGTTAACCAGTCCTTTGACATAAGGCCAAATCCTCTTCCCAATCCTTCAGGAATGTATGTTAAAACCATCAGGTGTGTCATCATGTGCTACTAGGTTTATATACCCATGGTAAGAAGAGTCACGTGCATAATCCTTGCAATGGTGCGGATCCACAGAATATCCATAAGATTAAATCCACTTTGTAACCATTGGCCAAACATTGGAATATGTATGTGAAACTCCCTATTCTAAGGGTCAAGGGAAATCAGTAGATTTACAATTCAATGAGGATAGTGACAATTCAAAGGGATCATACCTTCTTTTCCCTTTGATGAGGACATATGGTTCTCCCCTTTCCCAGAACACATTTAAGGGAGCTCTCCCTAAGGTAAGTCCCAATCCTTTTTGCTGGAGGTGGCACTCTTTCTGCTCTTAGGCTTGGCCTAGGACATGTCTGGATAGATCATCATACATTAATATCTTGTATATCAACACGGGCGTGGAAATCGAATCATTTAAAGCCTCACTCACTCTCTCTCTCCCCCTTTGGGCTCCAGTACCATCTATCTGAATATGATGTGGGACATGTGATATTTAGACCTTATCCATCCTCTTATTTCACACACTGAGCCAGAATCACATGGGACTTGAAGTTTATGGTGATTATAACATCCACATAAACCTAAATCATGTTCATCCCCCTAGGTGTAAGCCCCTACCAAACTTCCAGATCATCATAAGTCTAGATCCTCCTCATGGTTCCAGAAACAGGTCCTTCTCTTCGGTATAAGACCCAAATGAAATGAACTACAAGAACTCTGATTCTTGCACTAACCAGGATATGTCGGATGCCTATCTGAAGGCCCCAACATATGGGAGATTCTCCTTAGATGTCAGTCCTAATAAAATTCACCCAGACTTGCTAGGGAATCCTCTATATGAGTAATCCCTAACTTATTTCTCTAAAATGGGTAGATCCCATTAGAAAAACCCAACCCCCCCCCCCCCACAAATGGGATGCATTAAGGGTGTTTGTCCCAACTCAATCCAGATAATAATGGATTTGACTCTCAACTAACTAGGATACGTAGGAAGCCTCTCTGATGTCCAAACACGACACACAAATCACCCAAATCACCCAAATTCTATCCAGAACATATCCCTAATAGGTTCATATTCACTTACTGGACCATATCTCCTTTTGGAATCTCGGGCTGCCTTGATGTAAGCCCCATATGATTTCTTGACTAAACATCTTCTGTTGAGACGTCCTAGCCATATTAAGGTAAACTATATGGATGGGCCCATGTCACATGACCTTAAAAGGTGACATGTTAAGTAAAGAGACACCAAACTACGTGGAAAATTATTCCTATCACGAGGATATGTAGGAATCCCATTTAGTGGATTCGATCTCAAAATCAAAACAATCTTTACACCCCCTAAATGATG
Organism: Viscum album; assembly: GCA_963277665.1. Classification (NCBI taxonomy): domain Eukaryota; kingdom Viridiplantae; phylum Streptophyta; class Magnoliopsida; order Santalales; family Viscaceae; genus Viscum; species Viscum album. Next base: position 1,595,346,380 of record OY728120.1, read on the forward strand.
ATAAACTCCAAAGAACCATATCACATGCATTAAATAATAATTGTCATGGTAAAATACCAGAGAATCATTATTTCGATTGTAAAATGGTAACATTTATGAAGATACTCGAATACATACAGATTTATATATCAACATAGAACCTTGGATACTTATATATGATTCTATAACCATGCATATTTCAGATTGATTTTGCAACCTAGGGGTAATCCGCATACACATTATTGGGAAATAACTAAGGATTCACAAAAATATGAAAATTTCATAAATCTATAAGAGAGTTCCAAAGTGGGAAATAATTCCCCAAAAAGGGTGTGATGACACCAATGTCCCATCATCTCGAACAATGGAGTACTTAAGTGTCATTGCCCAAATCATCCAATGAGTTCTTTCCTTTGGAAATTAGGTCCATGAATTAAGGATAAAGTGGCTATTTGGTGTTTCTAGCTCCCTGAATAAACCCATTGGATACCATTTGAGGACATCATACCCGACATGGGATAGTTTTAGAAAACACTAAACCTCTAAAATCTCCCACCAAGGCCAATAAACTACGGAACCTCCTTCATAGTATAAAAAGAACACACTACCAAATCCCTGTGTGACCATATCGCCCACCAAAAAGGGTCACGATGTGAATCAGGTCAAAATGAAATAGTAAAACCAAAATGAAATTCTATAATATAAGGTAATTAGATATTATCTATTGGGAATTTTTTCCTTCGTAGTATGGGAATTAGGTCGAAAAAATCACTAAAATTCCTTGAAAAAATGGAAAAATCCTAAAAACACAATCCCTAAAAACCTAGAAAGAAGGATGGAGATATCAATGAGGGATATCTTGTGGAACCCTTGACGGCTTCATCCATTGTGTCCCCTCCTCCCCCCTCAACAGGGGAGGGATTTCCACTACCTCCTAATGATGATTGGGATCCAACCTTTTTTCCTTTCTTGGTTACAAAATTTCTACCACCATTCCATCAGAGTAATCTCTACCTGGTGTTTCTTGAACATTACGAAGGGCATCCACATTTATCAATCCTGGATTTTGAGATCAATTAGGACTCCTCTCTCAATAAATTTACTTTGGTTTCCCAATTTGTGAATCGACGACCCACGGTGAACTCTTTTGATATATTTGTTTTTGGATCATGGAATTTTTAGGATCAAGATATGGTTGGGTTACATGATGGTCGACACATCATGGTTATATTTGAAACGGAAGAGGATTTTATATGCACCTAGTCTTCTTCTCCCCGAAGCATCAAGGGCTCCACATTATTTCTCTTTAGGTGGATATTTGATCTACATATGAACCATGAATCACCATTGATTGCTTAATGGGTTAGGTTTCTAGAACATCTAATTACTTTTTAAAATATGTCTATCATCTGTCTTCTCGGGAACCTTATGGGTTAGTATTTGTGTTTGGGAAGCCGGATTCAGGCGTTTTTTCATTTGGTGGCACCATGGATCAATGTTGAAGGTGATGTCTCTATGCAGTTGATTGAGTTTGTATAGATTACTGTTGGCAAGTAATTCTAGTATAAACAGCTAGTGGTTTTTGAATCATTTGTCGAGTTCTATTCCACTTTTAATAAACTAGGCCATTCTATAACTACTTACATGAAAGGGGGAAGATGTGAAAGGGTTATAGTGTTGGACCATAGAGTATCTGGTGCTGGTACAAAGTAGGTTGAATGGTTTTTTTCACCTTTGGTGGATGAACATTGGACCACTGTCATAGGGAGAGATCCTTCTATGAAGATAGAGCAGCTTGATAAGGGTTTTATTGAAGCTATGGAAGGTATTTTAAGCAGGGGGGAAGAACCTAGTATCCTTGAGGTTATGGACATCTTGTGGGTGGTGCAAGATAGTGTTGGTGTCTCGAATTGGATGTCTCAAGTGAGTGAATCATAGCAGTATGGAGAAATGAAATCTTCTAAGCTTGGTAGCCACATGCTGTTGGGTCATGCGCAGGTGGCCAGTGAGGATGGGATAGCTGATCTTGTGCACATTGTCAGTGTGATGTAGCCACTTTCTAGAGTTTCTTTTGACAATAATCCCAATTTTATTTGGACATGGTCAAGGGGATGGAGGTCGAAGTTGAAAATAAATTAATGATTCCCATACTGGTTACATCACTTAATCCACTGGTCTCTGATGACTTTATGATACTTAAATATGACTTTGGTATTGCTACACCTTTTGAGGTTGAGCTAATGTTGAATAATTCTTAGCTTATGTGTGGTTCATTTCCCATTCCACTTAATGATGTTTCTAATGGTAATGTGAGGGCAGTGCTAAATGATAATGTAGTGAATGATCTACCTCTAAATCAATATTTCTAGGATGGTTCTGTGGAAAAGTGTTTTAGGTGACTCATTTTGAGATTAGGAAGGTGCGAGGTGTTTCTGCTGAGCAGGTGAAGAATGAAGTGTAGTTTATTCATCTAAATAGTGGTGATGAGATGATCTGAGTGGTGGAAATGTGGTGAGGGAGGTTCAGTACTTTTAGATGATCCCTGATGCTATGTAGGATAAAGATTATATTTTGCATGATGATAGTTCTATGTATGGGGCAGTCTAATGGATTAGAGGAGTGACACGTGCCTGTCGTGGGGTGTGAAAAAAACAAATAAAACCTAAGTTAAAATGTAGCAAAGTGGGTAACCTAAGTTGTCTCCAGAGAGGAGTGCACAACAATTATGTTTGTCACTTAAATTAAAGAAATAAGAAGAGGTTCTTTTTGAAAGTTGTTTGAGTTGAGAAATAAAAAAAAAGAAATTGAAAAGAAAGGTTGAACACTAATAGATGAAGAGAGTGATGGGGTCAGGGTAGGATCACCTTTTGTAATGTCATCATAGTCACAAAGATCATCTCACCTCTCTTCCTTTTGAATGATAAATGAAAGACTCCTCGATCGAGTCATCTATCACCCTTGGTTAAAGAAGAAAATAGAACTCACTCTTATGTGCATGAAAGTTCATAAACAATTCCTAAACAACTAAGGAAAGTCCCAATCAGGAATTGTTGCTCCCTAGAACTCTAGAAAAAGTTTACTAGTTCCACACACGTGCCAACGATCGTTAGACACTCACTACCTAACACAATCTGCTCGATCGAGACAAATTGCACTAGGCAGAGGGAGATAAAAAGTCTTTAACCAAAGCTATTAAAAATGAATACACCAAACTCAAAACACGATCACATTAAGAGAATTGGGAAACAATGATAATAGATTTCATTCAGAAGAAAGATATGGTTTTACATTTAAGTACAAAACTCCGACATTACAAAAGAGAAACTCCCCCTTCCCCAATCACTCAAAGGTTTTACCCCTCCATGTGAAGGGTATTAGAGTTGAAAGGGGAAGAAGAGAGCATAATCAAACTAAGTAAAAAGAAAATAGAAAATAAAAAGAACATCAAAACTCAATCCTCCAGCACAGCCCTTCTTGCACCTTCTTCAACCCCTTTGAATGGAAGTGAATACTCTTATTTATAGGCTTGGGGAGTAGAAAATTTCCCTCCAAAATTACTCCCCCGAAAGTTTGAGTCCGTTTGGCATAATAATGACCGATTTTGAGAATTGTTCCTTCTTGAAAGTTGTTCCCCTACATCTCTGCTGTCGACCCAAAAAATGTTAGCCTGATTGGTATAGGTATTAAAGATATATGGTCACATTACTCCTGATATTTAATTCTATCCAGGTGACTCTTCATCTTCCACAACTCCAACTTCCCATGACATTAAGCCCTTGAAAACAGCCGATTCAGACGTTACCTCCTTAATTAAAGATGTTCATTAATTCCTATTCCAGATTCTTGTCGAATATCAGCTCCATTGGATCGGTCAGCTTCGAGATACAAGCTCAGAATTAAAACATTCCAAATCTGCACACAGTTTTCGAGGCCTGGTTTGTGAGCTGAATTTGAGCTTCCAAATGATGGATTGAGCTTTGGGTCCAGAAGGATAAAATGAATCCCCCAAGAATATAAATCCTAAAAAAATGAATCATACAATTTGGATCAAAAATATAAAATATATTCCCGAAATACAGAAGCTCCACAAAACTGCTAAATTTCCAGAATTAACCAATTTCCACAATTAAGCCCATAATTCACCAAAAATACTAAAATGATACAAATCAGATCAAATTGATTAATTGGAAGGGGTTAAATCATTGAAACACAAATGAAAAATTATGAAAATATTATCTCTATCAATTCCCCCACACTTAGCACTTGGACTCCCGGACAAGTCAAAATCAAAATCAAATCAAACCAAATTCGAAACACATGCCATTGAGATCCACCAATTCCACACCAAGAAATAAAATTTATCATGCCTCATCCATAACCATTATTCCAAGTTCTCGAATCTGGTCATTCAATATTTTTCCTCTTCATTTCTACTCCCATGAACACAAGACACCTACCTCACATTAATTTTCTCTCATCTCACAAATATCAATTTTCAACAAAGTTTTTCTCATCCAAACCAATGCAAGGGTCACCATAGGTTTGAAAAACTCCTACTTCTCCACCCAATGTGAGTCAAGGAAATTTTTTTATCATGAGGACTTTGCAAGGTTGTTCTGTGGCTTTTGGTTGGTAGGATTTTTATGTGAAAAATTCTGAGGCTGAATGAGGAAGGCTTGGCTCTTTTTGAAGAAAAATTGCACAATTCTAATTTTCACTCAAGTATGGTATCCTCCTCACTCCACTTAGTGGAAATTCAGCTCCATCATCATGAAATATCAAGAAATGTTCAAACAGATCAGCATTTCTTCCGAAAAAAATTTCAATCTTCTTAAGCATGATTTTCTTGAAAGCTCCAGAAAAGGCACAACTTTCTTCCTCCATGTGAAGCTCCAGAAAGGCACAACTTCTTTTATCATGAAAGCTCCAGAAAAGGCACAGATTTCAACATAATGATTTTTCATCAGCACACACATCTCTTCAGCATTTGAATTTCCACCCGATGTTTCACCAAATGAGGTAGCACAACACAAGACAACTTCCCCAACACTTAAGTTCAACTAGATCATGCAATTTCACTTCAAGAGCAGGTTGGAAAGGGAAAATTGTCTTGTAATGTGGCTAACCTAACAGGATGTTCATGGATTCTATGGGATACAAGGATTAATTTAAAAGGTAGGCCATAATGAAAGGGATTATCTTAAAAAGGGGGATTTCAAACCAAAGAAACGCCTCAATCATTTAAAACACATGTACCCCAAACCCTCAAGTTTTGAAAGGAATGAATCAAATTCTGGTTAAAACAAGCATGGTCTGGTTCTCTCAAGAAGTGAGGTGAATGAAAAGAATATACAATAATGGTTTAGAAGCCTCACAGGAAAGTGATTTCAAAGATAAAGACAGTGGGATGTGGCATGGGATTCAAAAACCTGAGTACTTTTCATGAAATTCACAAAGAATTGAACTTGAAACAAAATCATTTTCAGCATTCATTTAAGCTCAGTTTCATGGAATAAATTGGTTCACTCAATGAAATGGGTTTCAAAAACAGCAATGATAATCATTTCAGCTCAAAATTTTAAAAAACACACCAAAAATTGAAAAATAAACACACACAAAATTTGAAAAATCACAATTTTTTTTTGAAAACAAACAACAAATGAAAATACAAAACTACAAAGGTTCCCTCCCCCACACTTAAATGATGCAGTGTCCTCAATGAATTCAAGTGGATTTAACATGTAAGCAGATTTTAGAATGAATCACAACAGCAAGAAAGTGTAAAGGAGAGGTACAACCTGATGGATCTTATTGATAATGAAACATTGAGTTAAGCTCCTAAGTGTTGCACACTAAAAACCTACAAGAAAAAGAACAAAATAAAACATAATAAATTTATTAAAAAAATGAAAATAAAAATAGGATGAGAAAATAAGGATAGATCTTGGTTTAATCCCCCAAGTGGGCCCTGGGTTTTGACTGCCTCCAGATGGGCAGTTTTAGTTGGTTATCCCCAATCTGAAGGTGGGTTGAGTTTCTTTATGATGAACCAACAAAACTTCTTCTTCACATCATGTGCTTCATCCTTTTTTTTGAGGACACCATGGGTATAGTACACCAAATCCACCCCTATTACAATAAGATACAATTTTCTTGGTGGGAGTAGGATAAAGAATGAGTCCCCATATTTCTTGGATTCCAATTTCACAACCATCTCTTCATTCTCCAGTGATTTCTGAAGGTATGCTGCATCATTGAAAAAATCAAAGGAAATGTTAGAGTTTAATTCTATTCGAACAAAGTTAAAGCATGAAGTGTCAATATCATATTCATCCCTTCCAAAGTAAGCATATTTCATCTCTTTTTCCTTAGGTAAATCCACTTGTATTCCCTCTTAAACTCCCTCCAAAAAATTATCAACAAGTTTGGGGAGCTCCAACTGTTCCTCTTTAAGCGCATCTTCTTTTTCTTCCTTGTCTGCCAACACAATACATGAGTTGTCCGAATCTGAAAAATTCAAGAAATGGGAGGTGATACTCAATTCAGATTCAATAAAATTAGAATATAATGAGTTCAAGAAAAGATCATCTCCCTGAGGTTTCTCGGCTTCATTTGCTTCTTCAGTGGGAAGTTCCTCTTGAAGTAGAGTGGTAACAGATGGAGGAGGGTAGTCAGGCTCCTCAACATTCTCTTCAAATTCAAACACGTTGGTGGTGTATTCCTTAAATGATGATGGATCTTCTACATTATGAGGAACTGGGGGATTAAGTAGTTCCTCACACTCCTTCCAGAACTCATCCAGATCTTGTTGATCTCTCAAACTTACTTTATAAGGCACGTCCTCTTCATCAATCTTCTTCAGCAATGGTTGAGAATATCCAAATGGATCTTCGTTTAATTCCATCATGGTCTCCATAGGTTCTTCAACATCAAGTATAAGAGGGGAATACACTTCCACTAATGGCTCAGGTTTAGGTTCAGGTTGAGGTTCTTGATCCAATGTAACCTTCTCTATGGACTTCAATCTTTGATAATCAATGTTGACTTGATTCACCATGTCCATCAATTCATGAAGCGAGATACCTGTGACATGGCCATTCATCATTTGCTTGGCCAAAATAGTGAGTTCATCAAGATTTTGAAAGAGGGATTCCTCGTAATTATGAACCATTTGTCCCTGAAACTGTGAGTAATCAATCCAAGAACAATAATTGTAGTTGGCATACATCATGGATTTTTTAGATTTTTTTAAAATAAAATAAAGGAAAATATTTACAAAATGTTAGAATTAGATTGTTGGCACAACCTCCCTGGAAACGGCGCCAAGTTTTGACACGTGCCTGTCGTGGGGTGTGACAAAAACAAATAAAACCTAAGTTAAAATGTAGAAAAGTGGGTAACCTAAGTTGTCTTCAGAGAGGAGTGCACAACAATTATGTTTGTCACTTAAATTAAAGAAATAAGAAGAGGTTCTTTTTGAAAGTTGTTTGAGTTGAAAAATAAAAAATAAAGAAATTGAAAAGAAAGGTTGAACACTAATAGATGAAGAGAGTGATGGGGTCAGGGTAGGATCACCTTTTGTAATGTCATCATATTCACAAAGATCATCTCACCTCTCTTCCTTTTGAATGATAAATGAAAGACTCCTCGATCGAGTCATCTATCACCCTTGGTTAAAGAAGAAAATAGAACTCACTCCTATGTGCATGAAAGTTAATAAACAATTCCTAAACAACTAAGGCAAGTCCCAATCAGGAATTGTTGCTCCCTAGAACTCTAGAAAAAGTTTACTAGTTCCACACACGTGCCAACGATCGTTAGACACTCACTACCTAACACAATCTGCTCGATCGAGACAAATTGCACTAGGCAGAGGGAGATAAAAAGTCTTTAACCAAAGCTATTAAAAATGAATAAACCAAACTCCAAACATGATCGCATTAAGAGAATTGGGAAACACTGATAATAGATGTCATTCAGAATAAAGATATGGTTTTACATTTAAGTACAAAACTCCGACATTACAAAAGAGAAACTCCCCCTTCCCCAATCACTCAAAGGTTTTACCCCTCCATGTGAAGGGTATTAGAGTTGAAAGGGGAAGAAGAGAGCATAATAAAACTAAGTAAAAAGAAAATAGAAAATACAAAGAATATCAAGAACTCAATCCTCCAGCACAGCCCTTCTTGCACCTTCTTCAACCCCTTTGAATGGAAGTGAATACTCTTATTTATAGGCTTGGGGAGTAGAAAATTTCCCTCCAAAATTACTCACCCGAAAGTTTGAGTCCGGTTGGCATATTAAATGACCGATTTTGAGAATTGTTCCTTATTGAAAGTTGTTCCCCTACATCTCTTATATCTACCCACAACATTTTAGCCTGATTTCTAAACGTATGAAAGAGATATGGTCACATTACTCATGATATTTAATTCTGTCCAGGTGACTCTTCATCTTCCACAACTCCAACTTCCCATGACATTAATCCCTTGAAAACAGCCGATTCAGACGTGACCTCCTTAATTAAAGATGTTCATTAATTCCTCTTCCAGCTTCTTGTCGAATATCAGCTCCATTGGATCGTTCAGATTCGATATACAAGCTCAGAATTAAAAAATTCCAAATCTGCACACAGTTTTCGAGGCCTGGTTTGTGTGCTGAATTTCAGCTTCCAAATGATGGATTGAGATTTGGGTCCAGAAGGATAAAATGAAGCCCCCGAGCATATAAATACTAAAAAAAAGGAATCATACAATTTGGATCAAAAATATAAAATATATGCCCGAAATACAGAAGATCCACAAAACTGCTAAATTTCCAGAATTAACCAATTTCCACAATTAAGCCCATAATTCACCAAAAATACTAAAATGATACAAATCAGATCAAATTGATTAATTGGAAGGGGTTAAATCATTGAAACACATATGAAAAATTATGAAAATATTATCTCTATCAAGGATATCAGAGCATAAAGGAGTTTAGGAAGGAGCTTCTTGGGAAAACCCCTGTTGTCCAGTTCTGGGAGGTGTGGAATTGGATGATGACAATCTGCACCCAAAGAGATGGATGGATGTTGCTGGGGATGACAACATAGATGGTAGAAGAAGCATGAGCAGTGGTGGATTCTTACATGGGAAGGAAAATGGGTCTGGAGGTTACAATCCTCTCCCAAAGAGGAGCTCAAGGAAGGAATACTCGACTCTTACAAAGCCCATTCTCACTAGGGCCTCCTATAATGCATCCAATTTTCTTATGATACCAAGCAAGGTCAGTGCTCTAAGGTGAAACAAAGACTCATAGACACATATTTGGATATTTTTAAGCATAATGAATCTGAATGGTAGAAATCAGATGATGATGAAGATTCTAGAAATAGTGTTTATGGTGATCCTTTTTAAGGAGGAGAGGTCGACCCCTAGGACATGTAGCACATTCTGGTTGTGGGTTGTTTGACTCTTCCCTTTCTTGTTTGAGTCTCTTTTTTTCTTAGGGGTTTTGGGTGTGGGTAGAGTGACTCTGCCCCTCCCTTGTGTTTTGGGACTTTTTTCTTATAAATAGGGGGGTTAGGAATGGCCTGGCCCTACACCTTCCTTGCCCAAAAAACACTAAAAACTCTAAAAAAAACCCCATAAATACCTAAAAATACAAAAAAACCATAAATTCCATTAAAAATCCTAAGAACCATAAAAAACCCAAATAATACTAAAAACCTTAAAACCCTAATGAATGCAAAAAACTCTAAATAATCCTTAAAAACCCTAAAAAAATTACAGATCCCAAAGAATCATATAAAACCCTGAATATCTGAAACAAATCCCACAAAAACCCTAAAAATCCTAAAAACCCTGAAAGAACCCTAAAACCCTAAAATAGTTCACAAAACCCTAAAAGTATGTCAAAATCCCAAAACACCAAAAATATCCCCAAAACCCATAAAAACTATAAAAATCCAAAAAGAAAACTAATTACAATAAAAACCAGGAAAACCCCTAAAAACTATAAAAAAATAAATCCACTTATAATATAATAAAACACTACAACATTAAAAAAACCATAAATCCCTGGAACACTAAAAACCCAAAAAAATCCTACAAGCACTAAAACCCACTAAAAAAGTCACCTAAAACTATTGAAACCCCCAAAAATATGATAAAACCCTAACAACTAATAAAACTCTAATAATACATGAAAACCCTAAACAAACTCTAAAACAATAAAGAGACCCTAAAAACCTTGAAATCTTTTAAAATCTCCAAAACCCATAAAAGAACCTAGAAACAATGAAAAATCCTAAAACCTTAAATACACTAAAACCCCCATAAACCGTAAAAAACTATTAATCCCCCCATGAAAACTCTACTGACCCTAAAAAATCCAAAACCCGTAGAAACCCTAAAAGTCTCAAAAACCCAAAAACACTAGAATCCCTGAAATCATTAAAAACCATAAAACACCTCAAAACACTGAAAACAAAAAAAACCATAAAAACAATCCCATAATCCCTAAAACCCCAGAAAATCTCTAGTAACACTGAAAAACCCTCAAATCCCAAAAATCATAATAACCTAACAATCCCTCAAAACCCGGAAACCCCTACAAGATCCTAAAAACCCTAAAACCCCTAAAATACCCTTAAAACCCTAAAATTCCCTAAAACTTCAAAAGGCCATAAAAACCGTATAAATACTAAAAGAATTTTAAATTCCCTTAAATATCGTAAAACCCATAACTCCCCTCAAACAAAACATAGAACCAAAAAACACACTAAAAACCAAAAAAATCCTAAAAAGGCATAAAAAATGTAGAATAAACCTACAACTATTATATTAACTCAACAACACTAACAATATGAAAAACCCTCCAAAATGATAAAAACCCCCAAAATTACCTAAATGTATTTAAAACCCCATAAAAACCTCAAGTCCCAAAAAATCCTTAAAACCATAAAAAATCAAAAAAATCCATAAAACATGTAAGATACCGAAAAAATACATAAAAACCATAAATCCCCTAAAATCCAAAAAAAAAGAAATAAAATCTAAAATCACTTGAAAACCCAAAAAACCCTAGGAAATCCAATGAAAACAAGAAAAAACCCAAAACCCCCAAAAAACCCAAATACATTAAAAAAAATATAAATCCCCAACCCCCCCCCCCTAAAAAAATCTCCAATACCCCCTAAAAGCACATAGACATCCCTACAAAACATCAAAAACCTAACAATCCCCAAAAATAAGAAAAACCCCCAAAACCATAAAAAACAATAAAATCATAAAAAACGCAAAAAACCCCGTAAAAACTGAAATCCCCCTAAAAACTAAAACCCACCAAAAATCCAAACAACACAAAAATACCTTAAATACATAAAACCTAAAACCCAAAACCCAACATCTAGAACCCAACATCTTAAACCTGACATACTACATTATAATCCCCAAACCCTACACACTAAACCCTAAGACCAACACCCTACACCCAAAACCCTAATCCCTGAACCTCAAATTTGATACCCAACACCCAAAACCACAACCCTACACCCTAATCCCTATAACACACACGCTAAACCATAAACCATGTACCATAATTTTTAAATACTACACCCTTCAATATAAACCCTAAACAATACACCCTTAACTAGATACCATACAGACCAAACCCAAAACCGCACACCCGAAACCAAATACCCTACTCCCAAAACACTAAAAGCTACCCCACAAATACTAAAACCTACACCCAAAAAACTAAATCCAACACCCTAAACCAAATATTATACACCCTAAACCTTAAACCCTACACTTGAAACCCTATACCTTATACCATGTACCCTAAATCCTAAACCCATCACCCAAAACCCTAAACCCTATACCAAAAACTCTAAACCCTACACATTAAACCCAACACACTACACCCTAAACCCTACACCATAAACCCTATCCCAACAGCTTAAACCATATACCCAACAACATGAATCCTCAACCCTACACTCTAGACCCTATAAGCTACTCCCAAAACCCAAAACACTACACCCTAATCCCTATACCTTACACCGTAAACAATAATCCCTACAACCTAATCCCTATGCCGTACACCCTAAACCCTAAACCCCAAAACTACCCCATAACCTAACACTCTAAACCCAATAACCGACCCCATACCCTGAACCCTATAACAACCCCCCCAAAAGATGATACCCTACACCCTAAATCATATACCCTATACTATAAACCCTATACCATACTCTCTAAACACTAAACAATAAACCCTAAAACATATACCCTAAACCCTAAACCCTAAAACCTAAATCCTACACCCAAAACCCTATGCACAACACCTTAATCCCTAAATTCTAGACTCTATACCCTATTCAAAAAACTCTATACCAAATACCCTAGACCCTAAACCCTATAACCTACACCATAAATCGTAGAAACTATATGATAAACCCTAAAACTTAAACCCTAAAATCTAAACCCAACACCGTAAACACAATACCATACACTCTAAACACTAAAACCCAAAACCTGAACCTAAAAGCCTTCAACTCAACACCTACCACCAAAACCATAAACCCCACACCCTAAACCCTATACCCTACACAGTAAACCCTAAAATCTACTACCAAACCCCTATACCCAACACTATAAAACCTAAACCCTACACCGAACACCCTATACCATATGCCTTATAAACCAAACCCTATAACCTACACCAAAAACAATAAACCATTGAATTTATACATTACAACCAAAAACCTACAGCATAAACCATATACCCTACACCCTATACCATATACTCTACACCATAAAACTTATACCCAACACTTTAAACCGTAAACCCTACTCCATTATCCCAATGAAATGAACCGTAAAACCAAAAACCCTACACCCAAAACCCTATACTCTACTCCCTAAATGTTAAACCTTAATCCTTATCCCTATTCCATAAACCTTAATCACTAAACCCTGTAATATTAACCCCATAACCTACACCCAAAACGCTAAACCCCATAACCAAGAACCTATACCCTACACCCTAACCCTAAACCCTAAACCCTAAACCCTAAACCATATACCCTACACCGTAAACTCTACACATAAACCCTAAACCATACAACCAAAACCATATACCATAAACCCCAAGACATAAACCCAATTACTTAAACCCTATAGCCTAAACCCTAAACTATAAACCCAATTCTCTACACTATAATCCATATACTATACTTTTTAAACCCTTTACCCTGGCCCTAAACCATAAAAATGTAAAACCTAAAAACCATAAACAACCTTAAAAACCCTAAAAACACTAAAATGATTTCAAAAACCCCTAAAATACCTAAAAACACTGAAATAAATAAAAAATTATTAAGACCACTAAAGATTAAAAAAATTATAAAACCCATATATAACCAATAGAATATCTAAGAAAAATATATGAAACTGAAAAACACTAAAAAAATAATTACAAACCTAAAAACCATTAAAATTCTAAAAAACCTAAAAACAGTAAAACCCTATAAAACCTATAGCAATCCTAAAACCCTAAACGAAACTTTAATAATAAAAAATCCCAAATAATACCTAAAAATATAAAACCAAAAATGAAACCTAGAAAAACTAAAACCCATAAAACTTCCTAAAACCTTATAAATATCTAAAACCCTAAAACCCCTAATAATCGTAAACGCCCATAAAAACCATAAAAACCCATAAAAATAGTTAAAACACCATAAAATCCATGAAAGGAACTAAAAATCATCAAAAAACCTAAAACCCTGAAAACCCTGAACACTCTAAAGAATTATAAAACCCTTAAAAGACTAAAAACCCATAAAAATATCTAAAAGACCATACAAAACCCAATAGACCCAAAAAACCATATAAAAATCTAAATGACCCTTAAAACTCTTTAATCACCCAAAATACTAAAAACACTAAAAATCACTAAAAAATAATAAAACCCCTATGAAAACCCATGGAACATTGAGAAGAAAGGATGCAGCTGCTCTCACCGGATTCTCTCCCACTTTCGCGTCTTCCTGGTTTCCTTATCGACAACTTTTCTACTCCCTTCATGATCTTGCGGTGCGATGTGGATGTGGAGTTTGGCGATGGGGCTCCATGATGGCGTGGATCAGTGCATGCGACCTTCTTCTTACGGCTCGTGGCTTGCGTGGTGCTGAGACCCTCATGTTGCCGCCTTGAACTCCATGATGGAGCGGTGTTCGTGCGGATAGAGGCGCGTCAGTGGACGTCAGGGTCTCTCCTCGATAGATCTGGGCTCTGGTGGTGTTTCCCGGTTCTTTTCGGATTTGTTTTGGATGGATTTTTGTAGTGAAGTGGTGCAGGCGTGATAGATCTGGAATCTGCTTATAGGGTTTCAAGATCCGCAGATATGATAGTGGCGGTCCTTGGTCGGGGAGGCAAGGTTTGTGTCTGGCCCTTCCTTGTTGTTGATCTTGCGGCCCCTCCAAGCCTGTGTTTGGGAGGACTGTGGTGGATTTTCTAGTTTTTCGGGCTCAGCGGCGGTCTCTGGAGGATGATAGGAGATATGTGGTGGATTGGCTTTTGGAAATTCACGACTGATGCAAAGATTCATGTTCGTTTTCAACTCTCTTTTTTCATGCTACTGTCGAGCTTCTGGTTTTCTGCTATTTTGCTGGATGCTATGTCAGACTTTGGAGGTGCTTTATGTGTTCTTGTTGGCCGCTGTGGTCATGATGCTTGGTTTGGTTGTGATTTATTGATGCTTCTGGATCATGAGCTTGTGGAAAGACTGGACCCTCTGGGGAGGACATGCTGCTTTTTGGAAAGGGTGTGAATGGAGGTTGGGTGGGGAAAGGCTGCATTATTTACTTGTTGTTGATTGCTAATTGGGGGATTATGCTTGTGGTTGTTTGGTTATTTGCTGATGCTGCGGATGAGTTTGATGTTGTGCTGCTAGTTGCTGGTTGCTGTTTTCTGGGAGGAGATGATGGCTGCGTTTGGTTGCGGTGCTTGTGTTTTGGTTTGATGCTGCTGGTTTTGATTGGATGTGATGTCGGATTTGGTGTTGTTGGTTGCTGGGGCTGGTTGGTTTGGATGTGTTGTTGCTGCTGTGTAGCTGTGATGATTGGATGTGGTGCTGCTGGATGCTGGTACTGGTTGGATGTGACGTGATGATTCCGCTGTTGTGTCTAGTTTTTTTATTCTTTTTCTTTCTTTGTTTTTCATTTTATGGCATGGGTTGTAAGGGGTTTTTGGGTGTGGGGCATTTGACCCCTCCCCTCCCTTGTCTTTTGTGTCTCATTTTTTCTTTCTAATAAATATGGGGGGGGGGGAATAGCCCGACCCTCGCATCTTCCTTTCCCTATGAAAACCCATAAAACCCTGAAGCACCATAAAAACCACAAACCCCTAAAAACCCGAAAAATACTAAAATATCTAAAACCCCAAAAACTATTATAACCTTAAAAAAAGAAACAGAAATACAAAAAAACACCAAAAATACTGAAGACCCTTAATTGATAAAAATTAATAACAAACATAAAATTCCTAAAAACACTAAAAACATATAAAACTCAATAAACCCATAAAAAACCATGAACAAACAAAAAAGACAAGAAAAATAATAAAAACCCTAAGTAAACATTAAAACCCTAAAACCACAGTCCCCTAAAATCCTTTAAAACTCTAAATACCCATTAACCCCTAAAAATAGAGAAAGAAACTTACAATACACTAAAAAACACTAAAAAGTCAAAAAAACTAAAAAAACATAAGACCCTAAAAACTCTAAAAACATAAAAAAGTCTTAAAAACCTAAAAAACCTAAAATACCTTAAAAATAATTTTAAACTTAAAAACCCCATGAAAACTCTAAACACCCTAAAACCCCAAAAATATATTATCTCTAAAAACCATAACAACCCCTAAGAACCCTAAAAACCCAAAACACCTAAAAAGCCTAAAAATCCTAAAATACCATAAAAACATAAAATCCATAAAAACACTTAAAACACATAAAATACCCTTAAAAACCATAAAAGACCCTAATCCATATACCATAAACCAGAAAACATGCACCTTATATCTTAAACAATACACCAAAACCTGATACTTGACCCCCTAAAAACTACAACGTAAACACTAGATCCTACACCCAAAATCCAATACCCTACACCATAAACTCTATAACATATACCCAAGATACTAAAACCCACAACAGAAACCATGTACTCTACACTCTAACCCACAAACCCAACACCCTAATCACAATACCCATTGACTTAAACCCCAAACTCTAAACCATATAACCTATATCTTACAACCTAAACCCTAAACCGTACACTCTTAATTCAATACACTGCACCCTGAACCCTATGCCTTTTCCCTAAACACTAAACCCAACACCATAAACCCAAAACCCTACACCCAAACCCTATACCCTACAACCAAAAACCCTATACTCTAGAACCAAAAACTTATAACATACACCTTAATGCTTATACCCTATAACCAACACCCAAAACCCTAAGACATGAAACCTAAACCATATACCCCACACCTTAAAACCTAATCCCTAAAACCTAAACCCTTTACCCCACAACATAAACCCCATATAATATACCTTAAACCCTATACCAGACACCCCAAACCCAATACCCTATATCCTAAATCCTAAACACTAATCCTTACACCCCAAACCCTAAACTCAACACCCAAAAACCAACACTCTACACTCTAAACCCTAACACAAACACCCTGTATCCTATACCATACACCATAAACCTTAACCCCTACACCCTAAACCCTATACTATACACCCAAATCACTAAAACCAACACCCTATACAATATACCGCACACCCGAAACCGGAAACACTATACCCCAAACCCTTTACATTACACACTAAACCCTAAACCCTACACCCTAAACCCTACACCATAACAATATACCCTACACCTTGAAATATAAACGATATACGCTAATCCCTATACCCTACACCCTAAACCCAAAAGCCTACACCATAAACCCCAAACCATGAACCCTAATCTTGATAACCTACACCCAAAACAATATACCATGCACTCTAAACCCTACACCATAAGCCTTTCACCCTATACCCCATACCCTACACCAAAAAATACTAACCTTATAGCTTAAATCCTAAACCATACACCCAAAACCCCATTCACTACACCCAAAACTCTATACCCAACACCCTAAATTGTATTCCCTACCCCCTAAACCTAATTCATAAACCTAAAAACCTATATCATACTTCATAAACCAAAAACCCTATAGCCTATACCCTATACCCTACACCCTAAACCTTAAACCCTTTATAGTATAACCTATTCCAAATAACCTAAAATATGAACCCTACACAATAAACCTCATTCCCCACAATATGAACCCTGTACCCTAAACTCTATACCCTATACCCTACATCATAAACCCTATACCCTACTCCCAAAACCCAAAACCCTAAAAAACAAAGAACTACCTAAATGATCATAAAAATAAAAAAACCCCATAAAAACACATAAAAACAATTGAATATATAAAAGAACATAAAAGCATAAAAACATAAAAAACACCTAAAACCCCAAATAAAAACATAAAAGATACAAAAGAAACCCTACGATAACCCTTAGAAACTTAAATCCCTAAAAACATAGAAAAACCTAAAAATCCATAAATATCCTACAAAAACCTAAACCCCCTAAACACACTAAAAACATAAAAGAAATCTAAAAACCCTATCAAACCCTAAAACCAATAAAAACCAAAAAATACCATAATAGCTCTTTAACCCCCTACAAACGCCTAATAAACCGTACAACATTGTAAATAGCCCTGAGAATCTAAAAAACCTAAAATAATTAAAGAACCTTACATACCCTAAATAAGAAAAAAAATCCCTAAAAACATATAGAAAAGCTAAAAAAATTGGAAAATAATAAAAACCCAAGATATCCCTAAAAAACCAATAAACCCTAAAAACCCAAAAAACCCCTAAAACCTAAAAAATTAACACCCTAAAAACAATAAAAATCCAAATAAATCATAACAAACCCAAAAATATCTAAAATCCATTCAATCCAAAAAATACACCTAAGATACCCCTAATGAGACTAAAACCATAAAAATCCCTAAAAACTCTAAAAACCCAACTAAACCATAAACCACCATGAAAACCCCTAAACCCCAAAAAAACACTAAAAACCACTAATATTATTAAATCCCGCTAAAATTTTTTAAAACATTCCATAAAAACCATAAAACCATAAAAAACTCAAAAAACTAATAAATACCGTGAAATCCTAAAATCCCATAAAACCTCAAAAACCCCTTAAAAACCAAAAACCCAATAAAATTCTATAAACCATGAAAACACTAAAAACACTAAAAAATACTAAAAACCCCTAAAAACTCAGAAAATCCCTTCAAACCCAACAAACCCTAAAACCATAAAAACTAATAAAGCCCTTATAACCATAAAATTCATAAAACACCAAAAGCCGTAAAATAATGAAAAATAAAAAAAATCCAAATACCGTAAAAACCGTAAAAAACCATGACAACTCTAAAAAAACATAAATATCAAATAATTGCTAGCCCCAAAAAATCCCATAAAACTGTTACAACAAAAAAAGATCCCTCAACTCTGAAAACATTAAAAGAACCTAAAACCCGAAAATATCCCTAAAAGACCCTTAAAATACTCAAACCCTAAAAGACCCTGAATACCCACTAACACCATAAAACCCCTAAAACCCCTAAAACCCCCAGAAATCCATAAAAACCAAAAAAGCATAACAAACCGAAACCACCTAAAAACCTTGAAAACCCTAAAAATTAAAAAACCCTCTTGAAAATCCTGATACCCTAAAAAACCCTAAACCCTTAAATCTCTAAAATAACACTACGGGAAAAAGAACTTTTTGAGACGACCTTTTTGGGACGGGAATAAATCTTGTCGCAAAAAGTCCTCCCAAGAGGTTATTTGCGACGGAGGTAACACCCCGTCGCAAAAGGTTTGGCGCGGATAGCGCGCCAAACTGCGCGAAGGTTATTTGCGACAGGGAGATCCCTCCATCGCAAATAGCGAAGTATTTGCGACAGGCCCCGTCGCAAATACCCAATGGCGGTTAATAGCTTTTTGCGATGGGATGTCCTCCCATCGCAAAAGGTGTGTCGGTAGGGACTATTTGCGACGGGACCCGTCGCAAACATCTTTTTAACTGCCAACAGTAATTAATACGGGCGTAGGTATTTGCGACGGGTAACCCGTCGCAAATAATCTAACCTATATATACCTCGATCCGTTTTTCTTCTCATTCTTCCCACTTTCTAGATCTTGTTTCTCTCTGAACTCTGATTTCAGATGGAAAATTTTTCTAAGGTAATTTTTTTGGTCACGAAGAAGTTGTGAAGTTGTCTACATCAATAGCAAATCAAGTTTAAAGATATTTATGTTTTATTTAATTTATTATTTATTTCAAATTTTAATGTTAATTTTCATTATTGTTCATTAGTTGTAATTAAATTGAATTTTAATTGTTTGGTCATGACTATTTATTTGTACTACTAAATTGAAATTTTTAGTATTAATTTTTAATAATTAGTAGTAATTAGAAATTATTATGGATAATTAGTAATGTATATAATCAATTTGTAGTAATTAATAATAATTGGTAATAAATAATAAAAAATATTAATAATTAGTAATAATTATTAATAATTATTAATAATTATTGATAAATAGTAAAAAATAGTAATAATGAGTAATAAATAGTAATAAATTTTAATAATTAGTAATAAATTTTAATAATTAGTAAAAAATTGTAATAATTAGTAATAAATTGTAATAATTATTAATAAATTGTAATAATTAGTAATAAATTGTAATAATTAGTAGTAAATTGTAATAATTATTAAAAAATTTTAATAATTAGTAATATATTGTAATAATTAGTAATAAATTGTAATAATTAGTAATAAATTGTATTAATTAGTAATAAATTGTAATAATTAGTAATAAATTGTAATAATTAGTAATAAATTGTAATAATTAGTAATAAATTGTAATAAATTGTAATAATTAGCAAAAAATCGTAATAATTACTAATAAATTGTAATAATTAGTAATAAATTGTAATAATTAGTAATAAATTGTAAAAATTAGTAATAAATTGTAATAATTAGTAATAAATTGTAAAAATTAGTAATAAATTGTAATAATTAGTAATAAATTGTAATAATTAGTAATAAATTGCAATAATTAGTAATAAATTGTAATAATTAGTAATAAATTGTAATAAATTGTAATAAATTGTATTAATTGGTAATAAATTTTATTAATTAGTAATAAATTGTATTAATTAGTAATAAATTGTATTTATTAGTTATAAATTGTAATAATTAGTAATAAATTGTAATAATTTGTAATAAATTGTAATAATTAGTAATAAATTGTAATAATTAGTAATAAATTGTAATAATTAGTAATAAATTGTAAAAATTTGTAACAAATTGTAATAATTATTAGTAAACTGTAATAATTAGTAATTAACATTAATAATTACTATTTAATTGTAATAATTACTAATAAATTGTAATAATTAGTAATATTAATTAATAAATACTAATTATTAGTAATAATAAGTAATAATTTGTAATATTTATTAATAAATGTTAACAATTATTAATAATTAGTAATAATTAGTAATAATTCGTAATAATTAGTAATAATTAGTAATAATTAGCAATAATTAGTAATAATTAGTAATAATTAGCAATAATTAGTAATAATTAGTAATAATTAATAATAATTATTAATAAATTGTACTAATTATTATTAATTAGTAATAATTATTATTAAAATGGAATAATTAGGAATAATTAGCAATAGTTAGGAATAAATATGAATTATTAGTAATAAATAGGAATAATTAGCAATAAATAGGAATAATTAGGAATAAATAGGAATACTTAAGAATAATTAGGAATAATTAACAATAGGAATAATTAGCAATAAATAAGAATAATTAGGAATAATTAGGTATAAAAAGAAATAATTAAGAATAAATAGGAATAATTAGCAATAATTAGGAATAATTAGCAATAAATAGGAATAATTAGCAACAATTAAGAATAAATATCAATAAATAGTAATAAATAGGAATACTTAGTAATAATTAGGAATAAATACTAATAATTAGGAATAAATACTAACAATTAGCAATAATTACTAATAATTAGCAATAATTACTAATATTTAGCAATAATTAGCAATAATTAGAAATAATTAGAAATAAATAGCAATAAATAGAAATAAATAGCAATAAATAGAAACAAATAGCAATAATTAGCAATAATTAGCAATAATTAGTAATAATTAGTAATAAAGAGAAATAATTAGTAATAAACATGAATAATTAGTAATAATTAGTAATAATTTGGAATATTTATGAATAATTAGTAATAAATAGGAATAATTGATAATAATTAGGAATAATTGATAATAATTAGTAATAAATTGTAATAATTAGTAATAAATTGTAATAATTAGTAATAAATACTAGAATTACTAATAATGACGAATAAATACTAATAATTAAGAATACTTAGCAATAATTTGAAATAATTAGCAATAATTAGAAATAAATAGGAATAATTAGTAATAAATAGGAATAATTAATAATAATTAGGAATAATTAGGAATAATTAGTAATAATTAGTAATAATTAGCAATCATTATTAATAATTAGGAATAAATAGGAATAAATAGGAATAATTAGTAATAATTAGAAATAATTAGTAATCATTAGGAATAATTAGGAATAATTAGGAATAATTGATAATAATTATTAATAAATTGTAATAATTAGTAATAAATTGTAATAATTAGTAACAAATACTAATAATTACTAATAATTATGAATAAATACTAATAGTTAGGAATACTTCACAATAATTTGAAATAATTTGAAATAATTAGAAATAAATAGGAATAATTAGTAATTAATTAGAATAATTAGTAATAATTAGGAGTAATTAGTAATAATTAGTAATAATTAGGAATAATTAGTAAATATTAGCAATAATTTGTAATAATTTGTAATAATTAGTTATAATTAGTAATAATTAGTAATAATTAGTAATAATTAGTAATAATTAGTAATAATTAGTAATAAATAGAAATAATTAGGAATAATTAGTAATAATTCGGAATAATTCGGAATAAATAGGAATAACTAGGAATAATTAGTAATAATTAGTAAAAATTAGTAATAATTAGTAATAAATAGGAATAAATATGAATAAATAAGAATAAATAGTAATAAATAATTATAGATAGTAATAAATAGTAATGGTTAGTAATAAATAGTAATAGTTAGTAATAAAAAATAATAGTTAGTAATAAATAGTAATAGTTAGTAATAAATAGTAATAGTTAGTAATAAATAGGAATAGTTAGTAATAAATAGGAATAGTTAGTAATAAATAGGAATAGTTAGTAATAAATAGGAATAGTTAGTAATAAATTCTAATAGTTAGTAATAAATAGGAATAGTTAGTAATAAATTGGAATAATTAGTAATAAATAGGAATAATTAGTAATAAATAGTAATAATTAGTTTGGAACAGTTAGGAATAGTTAGAAAGAAATTTTAATAAATTTTAATAAATTTTAAGAACATGGCACAATTTTCAATGGATCGGTGACACTCCTTTTTCTCGATGAATTTTCTCCTTTTAACTCTCACAGACTCTAAACAATATGAAAAATGTGCTGCTACAGAGGCATATTCAATCTCGTATGCAGGAGATTGGATATGCATTCGTAGGATCACATTTTTTATAATGTCTTCAGGAGGTGACAGTTTGAAGAAGACGATTTATCGACGAAAAGGGGGATCTTTTGTCCGACGGCTCATTTACTTGCATATTTCTCACAGTGAAATGACAATGAAGAATCTTGTCGGAGATACACATATTCATTCTCATATGCATGAGAATGAATATGCATATCTTCGACCAGATTCATCATTGTGATTTCAGTGTGAGAAAGATGCAAGTAAATGAGGTGTCAGACAAAAGAGTAACCGTCAATCCACTAGAAATTTTGTCGCCCTTAATTAGTGGTAATTATTAAGAAGTAGTAGTAATTAGTTATTTTTTCAGATAGTGTTTCTATAATATCAAATTATTCAAAAAAAGTGATGATTTTATATTTTTTAGAAAAATATGGAACAAGGAAGTCGACATCAGTCATTATTAGATGATCGCGCTTGGACAAATCAGCGTAGAAATCCAAATGGTTCTGGTTTAGATCCTGTATATATTGAGGGTGTTGAAGCTTTATTAGAATTTGCATCATCAAAACTAGAATATGTTTCAAAAGGAAAAATTAAGTGTCCTTGTAAAAAATGTGCTCTATGAACATTTAACACATTTGACAAGGTTGGGGGACATCTCTTGCAGTTTGGTTTTCAACCAGATTATGTTTTTTGGTATCAACACGGTGAACACAGTTCCAGAGAAGATACTAATAACTTGATTCTGAATCTATCATGGTTCCAGCATTTAGTACATGTTGTTGTTGGTCCATCTGTTCAACAAACTGAAACTCACGATGATATCGATTTAACTCCTGAGTTGGCACCATCTAAATTTTATGAGTTATTGATGTCTGTTGAGGATGAATTTTATCCTGGTAGCAAGATAAGAAAATTATAATCAGTTACAAAATTTATGGCTATTAAATCAGATAATGCAATGTCAAACAACTGTTTTGATCAGATAATTTCTTTGGTTAAAACACAGTTACCTTAAGGAAATGTTTTTCCTGCAAATTAATATGAGAGAAAGATGATGGTTCGTAATATAGAACATAGTTATCGGAAGATCCATGCATATGAAAATGATTTCATCTTATATTATGGTGAAAATGAGTCGTTGGATAGTTGTCCCACATGTGGAAAATCGAGGTATAAAGAATCTCAATAAGGGAAGCCTGGATCGATTCCTATAAAACAGTTGAGATATTTTCCGCTTACACCCTAGATGCAATGTTTATTTATGTCTCATAACACAGCGTCGATGATGTCATAGAACAAAACCAATATTTGAACCGAAAAATATTGAATCATCCATCTGTTGGTGATTCATGGACTCATTTTGATCGTCTGAATCCGTCTTTTTCTTTTGAATCCTGAAACGTTCTATTGGACCTTTCTACTGACGGTTTCTATCTGTTTGGTTCTTATGGTAGTCTATATTCCTGTTGGCCTATCTTTATAACTCCATACAATATACCTCCATGGATGTTGATGAAGGAGACCTATATATTTTTGACCTTATTAACCATAGGAAATCTAAAAAAGAATATTGATGTTAATTTGAAACCATTGATTGATGAGTTAAATGCATTGTGGAGTAATGGTGTTAGTACATATCATGTTGCTACAGATCAAAATTTCCTATTAAAAGCAGCATTGATGTGGATGATTAGTGACTTTCTGGTATTTGACATCTTATCTGGCTGGAGTACACATGGTCTGAAATCATGTCATTACTGTATGAAAGACAACAATGCTTTTATTCTCATCAATGGAAAAAAACCTTGCTATTTTGACTGTAATTTTAGATTTCTTCCAACCAATCATCCTTTTTGAAGGAAAAAAATGTCATTTTATAAAAGGCACAATTGAAAGGGATGGACCTCCAAAAATGATCTCATGTACAAAGTTAAAATCTTTTGAATTTTCATTACATCCCATAACATTTGGGCCAACAGTAAACCAACAGAAAATTCATGGATTTGGGAAAGAACATAATTGGATTAAATGAAGAGTTTTTTCGGGTTCTCCCATATTTGTCTGATTTGTTGGTCCACCACATGTTGGATGTCATGCATATTGAGAATAACTTTATTGATAATTTATTTCATACAGTTTTGGATACACCAGGTATGACCAAAGATACTATAAAAGCACGATTACTTCTTGCCCAAATTTGCAGGCCACTAGAACTTCACCTATTTGAAAATGTCAGATCATAGAGGTTAATGAAGCAAACAACAACTTATACACTTTCCAAAGAGAGTCACTTGTTATTTTGTCAGTGGATTGCATATTTGAGACTTCCAGATGGCTATGCTTCCAATTTGGGAAGATGTGTTATGAATGGTCATATTACCGGATTATAAAGTGATGATTGTAATGTTATAATGGAAATTATTATGCCGATTGGATTCAGAGGATTGTTGAATTCTATGATTTGGGATTCAATAACAGACATATCATATTTTTTTGAGACATTTTTGTAGCAACAATAGACTATGATGCTCTAAGAAAACTAGAAGAATATGTTACTGTAATTATTTGTAAAATAGAAAAAATATTTCCACCTGCTTTCTTTGACTAAATGGTACATCTGATATTACATTTTCCACATGAAGCTAAATGTGTAGGTACAGTATTGTTTCTATGGATGTACCCATTCAAGAGATGCATGCAGAAATTGAAGAAAAATGTACGTAAAAAAGCATCAGTTGAAGGCTCAATTGCTTAAGCTTATTTGCAAGAGACAAATTCTTTTTTCTTCTCTCACTATTTTAAATCTGAATATCCCTCAAAACAAAACCACATGGGATGGAATGAGGGAAATGTTAATGATAAAATGAACAATCAATTATCAGTTTTTAATCAGCAAAATCTTGGCTTCAGTGGATTTCAAGAATGATGGCTTTCAGACAATGAACATCATAGATCTCCTACATATGTTTTTCTCAACTCTGAAGAAATGAAAACATTTTTACTTTGAGTTCTTCTATCACTTATTTTATAATTTCTATTACAGTATGTAAACATATTTTATTTGTAGGTTATATGATAATCATATCAAGAATCAACTTCCAAAAATTACAGCAGCTTCTCTTGAAGAACACTGACAAAAAAAATTTCTTAATGGTTCTAAAAACTAGTAATATAAATTATTGATGGTTTAATAACAATTAATTTAACTATTTATTATATTGATAATTGTTTTAAAAAATTTCAGGTGTCTCAACCTGCTGATTAAATTGATAAGTGACTGTGTATATTGAGTAACCCACCATCCTAAATGGTTAAATATTATAATGCATATCTGGTTAATGGTTTTTGATTTCATACACGTGCATATGGGAAAAAAACAATGAATAGTGGAGTTTCTTTGATGGGATCTCATTATAGAGAAACTGAAGTTGACTTTTATAGAATTCTAGATGAAATTATTGAGCTATGTTATCTTGGACAGAATTACATAATGATGTTTAAATGTCAGTGGTTGGATACTGAGAGAGGCTTGCGTGTATATCTAACTCATGGAATAGTCGATATTAAATTTAAAAGTATTCTTGCAGTAAATAAACCATTTTTTCTGGATCAATAGGCACATCAAATTTATTATGAAAAGTAATGTGCTACTTCAAGATACCTAAGTGATTGGTGGAGCATAATAAAAATGAAATCACAGGAAAATCAATTTACTCAAACTGATTGTGGTTCTGTTGAAGTGGATGGAATTGAAATTATTCAATAGACTACTCAAAATCCATCTTTTTCACAAAGAAACATGAATATCGATGATGACACCCCACAATTAAGGTTCTATGGTGATGAAGATGTTAATGATGTTACAAATGAATTTGAAATGACAAGCGATGGTGAAAGTAAAACTCAGATGGATATTGATGATGCCGAGGTGGAATATAAAGACATTGACATCATCAGATATGAAGATGATGATAAAGGTGAACATTGACACAGTTAAATTCTGGTTATGATCATAACTAATATATATATATATATATATGATAGTTATTTTCAACTATCTGCTAACAACAATCATTTTGTGTTTCAGATGGATCCTGATCTATTTCGAGAGTTTCAGGAGGCTGTTCTACCTTTGGATGAGGGGGATGTGGGATCATCTCACCCTCAACCTACTAGTTGTTTAGGAGGTACGCGGAGGAGGCGTGGTCTTGTGCAACTGATGATTCCTGACCCTATCCCCGAGCGACGTCCACGTCTTGGCTTCGATCCACACATACAGTGGTATGATAACCTGTATATTTTATTTATCTTTTTCATTAATTTATTTTTATATATACTAATTGTTTGATTATTTATTCTTTTTTCACATTTTTTCACATGTAGTTGTTGGACAGGGGAGCGCTATCTTGCGCAATTATTTTTCTCAGCCATGGATCACAAGGGAATAGATTCCCGTTGATGTGAAGCTCGCCATGTACAATCGTTGGCTGGTACGTAAATAAATAATATTTATTTTATTAATAACTCGATATTATAAATTATTTGTAGGGTTTATGGTATCTCATCGATGATAGCATGCGTGACTCTATCCATGCTGCATGGGAGGTTGTTATGCGTGAGCGTTTGCGTCAGTTTTTGCACAATTTGAGAAAGACAACCATTAAGAAAGTAGTAGCAATGATATTTGATGAGTCATGTAGAGCCCACTGACCAGAGTAAATTTCATCTCAGGTTTGGGATGGATTATGTGTGCACTGGTTGGGTGGTGGATTTCAAAGGAGGTCTTCATTGGGTCGGCAGAACCAGGGGAGATAGGAGGTGACACATCGAGCTGGTAGTCGTACATTCAGTATGCATAGAGAGCATCTGGTAAGTATATTTTTTTAAAAATTTATATAAATTTAAATATAAACATTTTATTTTATATTTGTGTAGGCAGTCGAGCATCCTGATATTACGGAGATCAATGTTTATCGAAGGATAAATAGTGATACTGCCACTGAAGAGATTAGAGGTGATCGCCAGCGTCAGATTGTTGTTAGTATTATTTTTTCATTTTGATAATTAACTGCATATAATATTTTTACAATTTTATTTTCAAATTGGAATTAAATCTGTCATATGAGGCTGCGACCTCTTAGACACAGGCTGAGGGTTTGGATAAGGCGACTAATCAGACCAGTGCACACCATTTCGACGAGGCGACATGGATGCAGGCGACTTAGTATGGCTTTAATAAGGGTCGAGTAGTTGGTATCGACTCTCATGTGACACCTGGTACTTATTATGGTACTACTGTGATGTCGATGTCCAGCTCGAGAGGAGCTCGTGGAGAGGCATCATCTGCTGCCTCACAGTATCAGGAGTAGTTATGATCTCATAATGACCTAATAATAGAGAGTTTGGAGAAGCAACAAGAAGAGATGCGTCAGCAACAACAGTAGTAGAAGCAGCATCACGAGGAGGAGATGCGTTGATGGCAGCAGGAGCATCAGGAGCAGATGGAGTACATGCGCCATCTGACTTGTAGTTTGGGGATGGATTTTCCTCCACTATCTCTTTCAGCTTCTCCACCTCCTCCAGATGATAACCCCCAGTGATTTTTTTTGTTAAAATATTTGAATTTAACATTTGTTGTAATATGAACTATTTATAGTTTTTTTATTTTATATTGGTGAGAATATTATATAATTTAATTTTTTATATTTTATGATTTTTTTGTGAAAATTGATAATTTTAATAATTTTAATAATTTTTATTTTTTTTATTATTTTAATAATATTAATATTATAGTTTCATTAATCATAATTTTATTAAATATATTTTTTCAGTATTACATTTTTTAATGTTTGTTTATTTTACTAATAATAATAATAACAATAATATTTTATGATTTTTTATACTTTTTTGTGAATATTGAGAATTTTAATATATTTTTATTTGAATTATTTTAATAATATTAAAATAATTTTTTCAATAATCATAATTTTATTAAATTTAGTTTTTTGAAAATTTATTTATTATTTGCGGCGGGATATGTTGCGACGGGTTCCCGTCACAAATAGTCTAAATAATTTTTTTAAAAAAGTATTTGCGACGGGATTACGGACCCGTCCCAAAAAGTATTTGCGACGGGCCCGTCACAAATAGTCTAAATAACTTTTTTTTCAAAGTATTTGCGACGGGATTACAGGCCCATCCCAAATAATTTTTGCGACGAGCCCATCGTAAAAAGGTTTATATATATATATAAAGTATATAATCGGAGACTTATTTGCGATGGTGAAGTTTCCCGTCGCAAAAAAATTATTTGTGATGGGATGGTTGCAAATAATATTTTTTGCGACACCGTTTTCTGCAACAGGCTATTTGCGATGGGACCCCATCGCTAAAACTTATTTGCAACGGGATCCCGTCGCAAATAGCCCGTCACAGATACCTAGAATTCTAGTAGTGTAATCCTAATACCCTAAAAACCCCGAAGCAGCCCAAAACTACTAATACCATAAAAGACCAAAAATCTAAATCCCTAAAAATATCCCTTTAGTACCCAAAAACACCTAATATCCATAAAAACCTCAAAACCACTAAAAATCAATGAAATCCCCTAAAAACCAATAAAAATCCATAAAACACGTAAAACCCTAAAAACCCTAAAATCCCTAAAAACCATAAAAACATTAGAGGAACAAAATACACTAAATTCCCGACCAACAATTCAAACCCTAAAAAACCTAAAAACACTAAAAACAATGAAAAACCATTATAACCCTATAAACCATAAAAAACCTTAAAACCCTTAAAGACAAAAAAACCCTCAATGCCCTTAAAATACCCTAAAAATTAAATCCATTAAAAACACTAAATACTCAAATAAATCATAAAACCCATAAAAACTAAAAATTACCTAAAACCCTAAATAATCCTAAAACCCCCAAAGGACCCTAAAAAAGCTTAAAAACCATATAACCCAAAATCATCACTAAAAACCCTAAACAATAAAAACAATAAAAAACCCAAAAAGCTCAAAAGAACACAAAAAACAAAAAAACCCTAAATCACTAAAAACCTTAGAAAAACATTAAAAGTTCTCAATGCTAAAAAAAAGAGAAACCCTTAAAACACTCTAAACACTTCTAAGAAACTAAAAATAGTAAAACCCTAATAACCCAAAAACCACCAATTCCCTCCAAAGGACCCTCAAATCCCCAAAACCACTCCAAGATCCAAAAAACCCATAAAATCGTAGAATAAAAAAACTATAATAAAAAAATCCCTAAAAATAATAAACAGATCCTAAAACACCTAAAAACTCTAAAAACCTTTAAAGGCCCTAAACGCCTTGAAAAACAATAAAAACCATAAAAAACCCCTAACAACTATAAATCCCAATAAAATCCATAAATCCACTAAAAACATTAAAACCCATAACCCCCTACAAGATCCTAATAACCGTAAATCCCCTAAAAACACTAAAAGATCCTAAAAATCCCAATAACCATAAAAGACACTAAAAACCAAATAAAAACCTAAAAGACCATAAAATCCATAAATTCCCTAAAAATCATAAAAACCCTTAAAACCAAAATCGCATAAAAACCATTAAAATCCTAAGAATGGATAAATTTCCAAAAATAGTCCAAAAAACACTGAAAAACATAAAATCCCAAAAAACCCAAAAAACCCAAAAATATCCAAAAATCACTAAATTCCTAAAACCCCCCAAACCCACCTAAAAGTTACAAAAATCACTAAAAACCACAAACCCCCAAAAAACACTAAATCCTAATACCCCCAAAAAAATTCTAAAAATCCTTAAAAACCTAAAAATCCAAAAACCCTTAAAAATCATAAACAACTTAAAAACTCATTAAAACCCATAAAGACCCTAAAACCCATAAAAATACCAAAAAAACTATAAATCCTTAAAAAAACACTAAATACCATTAAATACCCTTTCAAATCCCTAAAACCCCTAATCCCCTAAATAAACTATAACAACACAAAAAATCTCTTAAAAATCCTAAAAAATTATAAAACCTTCAAAACCCATGTTAGCAATTTAAACCCTAAAATCCATTAATAACCTAGAAGAACCCTAAAACCCACATTAAAACCCAAAAATTCCTAAAAACTCTTTCAAAATCCTATAAATTCTATGAATCATAAAAATCCCTTAAAACTCCTACAAACCCTAAGAACAATAAAAATTTTCAAAACCCCAAAACCCCTATATCATTTAAGAAAAACTATAAACTGTTAAATACTCGTTAAAAACCCAAATAACACTAAAAATAAATAAAATGACTTAAAAAACTAAAAACCTTATAAAATATAAAAACACTAAAATCTATAAAACTCACTAAACCCTAAAAATTCCTTAGAGACCCTAAAAAACCCTAAAACCCTAAAGCGATACGAAAACCCCAAATACCAAAAAAACAAAAAAACCCTAAATCCCCATAGAATCCTAAAAACACTAATAGCACCCCAACACCGTAAAAGTATTAAAATTTACTAAAAACCCAAAACACTACTAAAAATAGTATAGCCCATTAAATGTCATAAAAACCCTAAATACACCAAAAAACCATTAAAATATTAAACCCCTAAAATTCCCATAAAATGGACTAAAAGCCTTAAAATCATTAGAAACCCTAAAAACTCCAAAAAAACCTAAAACACTCAAAAATTAGACACCCAAAACCCGAAAAAAATTAAAACACCCAATGATACCTAACCAACATATGACCTAAAAAAAGAAATAAATGATTAAAAATCATAAAAACACTAAAAATCCTAAAAACTCAAAAAAACCCTTTAAATCTATTGTAACCCAAAAAACATAGAGAAAAGACTAAAAATCATAAAAACCCATTAAAACCCTTAAAGGTCTAAAAACACCAAAAACACATAAAGAACCTTACATACCCTAAATTAAACCAAAAAATCCCTAAAAACATTTAGAAAAACTAAAAATATTGAAAAATAATAAAAACCCAAGAAATCCATAAAAATCCAATAAACACTAAAAACCCATAAAACCCAAAAAACCTAAAAAAATAAACACCATATAAACACTAAATATCCTAATAAATCATAAAAAACCCTAAAATCCCTAAAATGCATTCAATCCATAAAATACACCTATGATACCCCTAAAGAGACTAAAACCATAAAAATCTCTAAAAGCTCTAAAAACCCACCAAAACCCTAAACAACAATGAAAACCCCTAAACCCCAGAAAAACACTAAAACCAACTAAAATTATTAAATCCCACTAAAAATTTCAAAAAAAGTCTATAAAAACCATAAAACCATAAAAAATCAAAAAACTCTGAAAAACCATGAAATCCTAAAATCCCCTAAAACCCCTAAAACCCCTTAAAAATCTAAAACCCAATAAAAATTCAAAAAACCATGAATATACTAAAAAACTAAAAAATACTAAAAACCCCTAAAAATTCAGAAAATCCCTTCAAACCTAGCAAACCCTAAAAACCTTAAAAACTAATAAACCTAAACAATAAACCATGTACTGTAATGCCTAAATACTAAACCCTTAAATACCTAAAATAATACTAATACCCTAAAATCCCCTAAGCAGCCAAAAACCCCTAATACCATAAAACACAAAAATCCTAAATCCATAAAAATATCCCTTTAATATGAAAACACCCATAATAGCCATAAAATCCTCAAAACACTGAAAAATCAATGAAATCCCCTAAAAACCAATAAAAATCCCTAAAACACCTAAAAACCTAAAAAACCAGAAATCCCTAAAAACCATAAAAACATTAGAAAACCAAAATACACTAAATACCCGACAAACCCTTCAAACACTAAAACCCTAATACACTAAAAACAATGAAAACCCTTAATAACCCTATAAACCATAAAAAACCCTAAAACCCTCAAAGCCTAAAAAACCCTCAATGCCCTTAGAAACCCAAAAAATTAAATCCATTAAAAACCCTAAAACACCTAAAAAATCAAAGAACCTCTAAAAACCCAAAAAAACCCCTAAAACCCAAAATAATCCCAAAACCAAGAAAGGACCCTAACAATGCTTAAAAACCATAGAACCAAAAATCATCCCTAAAATCCCTAAACATTAAAAAAAATAAAAAACCAAAAATCTCAACAGAACCCAAAAAAACAAAACAAAAACCCCTTAAAAACTGAATCCCCCCGAAAAACTAAAACGCCCTAAAAATCCAAACAACCCAAAAATCCCTTAAATACCTAAAACCTAAAACCCAAAGCATTACTTCTAGTACCCACCATATTAAACCCAACATACTACATTATATTCCCCAAACCCAACACACTAAACCCTAAGAACTACACCCTACACCCAAAACCCTAAGCCCTAAACCTTAAATCTGATACCCTACACCCTAAAACCCAAACCCAACACCCTAATCCCAATAAACCCGCAGGCTAAACCATAAACCATGTACTATAAAGCCTAAATACTACACCCTTAAATATAAACCCGAAACAATACACCCTTAACTAGATACCATAAAAACCAAACCCAAAACCATACACCCGAAATCAAATACCCTAAACCCAAAACACTAAATGCTACCCCCTAAATACTAAAACCTACACCCAAAAAACAAAACCGCACACCCTAAACCAAATAATGTACACCCTAAACCCTAAACCCTACACCTGAAACCCTATACCTGATACCCTAAAACCTAAACCCATCACCCCAAACCCTAAACCCTATACCATAAACCCTGAACAATACAAATTATACCCTACACACTATACCCTAAACCCCACACCCAAAACCCTATCCCAACACCTTAAACCCTATACCCAACAACATGAATCCTCAACCCTACACTCTAGACTATATAAGCTACTCCCTAAACCCAAAACACTACACCCTAATACCTTTTCCTTACACCCTAAACAATAATACCTACAACCTAATCGTTATACCCTACACCCTAAACCCTAAACCCCAAAACTACCCCTTAACCTTAGACTCTAAACCCAATAACCTACCCTATACACAGAAACCTATAACATCCACCCAAAAGATGATACCCTACACCCTAAATCATATACCCTATACTATAAACCCTATAGCATATTTTTTGTAAACCCTAAACAATACACCCTAAAACTTCTACCATAACCCCTAAACCCTAAAACCTAAAACCTAAACCCAAAACCCTACGCCCTACACCTTAATATTTAAATTCTAGACCCTATACCCTATTCAAAAGACAATATACCATATATCCTACACCCTAAAACCTATAACCTACACCATAAATCCTAAAAACTATATGCTAAACACTAAAACATAAACCCAAAACTCCAAACCCAACTTCATAAACACAATACCATACACTCTTAACACTAAAATCGAAAACCTAAACCTAAAACCCTACAACTAAAAACCTACAACCAAAACCCTAAATACCACACCCAAACCCTATACCCTACACTGTAAACCCTAAAATCTACTACCAAACCCCTATACACTACACCCTAAAACGTAAACTCTACACCCAACACCCTATACCATATTCCTTATGACCCAAACAATATAACATACACCCTAAACCCTAAAATATTTAATTTATAAACTACAACCTAAACCATATGCCCTAAACTATATACCCTACACCCTATAACATATACCCTAGACCATAAAACATATACCCAACACCCAAAACCTTAAACCCTACACTATAATCCCAATGAAATGAACAATAACCCCAAAAACCCTACACCAAAACCCCAATACTCTATACCCTAAATGTTAAACCCTACATCCTTATCCATATTCCATAAACCTTAATCACTAAACCTTGTACCATAAACCCCATATCCTACAACGAAAATTCCAAAACCCGTAACCGAGAACCTATACCCTACACCTTAAACATTAAATCCTAAACCCTAAACCCGAAACCCTAAACCCTAAACCATAAACCCTAAACCCTAAACCATATAACCTACACCCTAATCTTTACACCACAAACCTTAAACCCTACAACCAAAACCATATACCATAAACCCCATGACATAAACCCAATTACATAAACCGTATATCCTATACCCTAAACTCTAACCCCTATTCCCAACACTATAATCCATATAATGTACTTCTTAAACCATTTATCTGGGTCCTAAATCGTAAAACCGTAAAACCTAAAAACCATAAACAACCTTAAAAAGACTAAAAACACTTAAATGATTTTGAAAACCCCTAAAATTAATAAAAAGACTAAAATAATAAAACATTATTAAGACCACTAAAGATGAAAAAACTATAAAACCCAAATATAACCATTAAAATATCTAAGAAAACTATATAAAACTGAAAAATCACTAATAAAATCCTTAAAAACCTAAAGACCATTAAAATCCAAAAAACCCTAAAATTAGTAAAACCATAAAACCCTAAAATAATCCTAATACCCTAAAAAAACCTTAAACAATAAAAAAACACTAAATGAGACCTAATAATGTAAAACCCAAAATGAACCCTTAAAAAAACTAAACCCATAAAACTCCCTAAAAACAATATAAATATCTAAAACCCTAGAAACCACTGATAATCGTAAACACCCATAAAAACTATAAAAATCCATAAAAATAGTTAAAACCCCATAAAAGCCATGAGAGGCAGTAAAACTTCTTAAATCCCATAAAACCCTGAAAACCCCGAACACTCTAAAAAACTCTAAAACCCTTAAAAGACTAATAACCACTAAAAATATATAAAAGACCATAAAAACCCTACATACCGAAAAAACCATATAAAAATCTAAATGAACCTTAAAACTCTTTAATCACCCAAAATACTAAATACACTAAAAATCACTAAAATATAATAAAAACGCTATGAAAACCCATAAAACCTTGAAGCACCATAAAAACCATAAAATCCCGAAAAAAATCCTAAACACTAAAACCCCTAAAACACCAAAATATTTTGTAACCCTAAAAAACAGAAATGTGAAAAAAACACCAAAAATACTGAAGATCCTTAATAGCAAAAAATTAATAAAAACAATAAAATTATTAAAAACACAAAAAACTCCTAAAACTCCGAAAACCCATAAAAACCATGAACAAACAAAAAACAAAAGAAAAATAATAAAAATTCTATGTAAACCATAAAACCCTAAAACCAAAGTCCCCTAAATCCCTTAAAACCCTAAATACCCCTTAAAACCTAAAAAATAGAGAAAGAACCATATAATCCCCTGAAAACAAAAACAATTCCTAAAAAACCTAAAAAAACAAAAACCCATAAGACCCTAAAAAACCAAAAACCCATAAAAGAGTATTAACAACCTAAAAAAACCTAAAAAACCTTAAATTTAATTTAAAACATAAAAAACCCATGAAAACCCCTAAACACACTAAACCCCCCCAAAAAATATATACTTTAAAATCCATAACAACCCTTAAGAACCCTAAAACCCAGAAACACCTAAAAACACTAAAAATCCAAAAAAACCTAAAAACCTAAAACCAATAAAACCCTTCAAAACCCATAAAGGACCCTTAATAACCTTAAAAGACCCTAATCCATATACCATAAACCAAAAAACATGCATATTACCGGCTAAACCATACACCCAAAACCTGATACTTGACCCCCTAAACACTACACTGTAAACACTAGATCCTACACCCAAAATCAAAAACCAAACACCATAAACTCCATAACCTAAACCCGAATCACTAAAACCAACAACAAAAACCATGTACCCTACTGTCTAAACCACAAAACCAACACCCTAATCACTAGACCCAATTCCTTAAACCTTAAACTCTAAACCCTATAACATATATCTTAAAACATACACCATAAACTGTACAACCTTAATCGAATACACTACACCTTGAAACCTATACCTTATTCCCTAAACCCCAAATCCAACACCCTAAACCCAAAACCCTACACCCCATACCCTATAACCTAAAAACCTAAACCCTATACTCTACAACCAAAACGTTATACCGTACACCATAAACCACATAACCTATAACCAACACCCAAAACCACAATCCATAAAACCTAAACCCTATACCATACACCTTAAAAGCTAATCCCTAAAACCTAAACCCATTTTCCCACACCATAAACCCTATATAATATACCTCAAACCCTATACCAGACACCCAAACCCAATACCCTATATCCTAAATCCTAAACCCTAATCCTTACACACAAAAACCTAAACTCAACACACTAAAACCTACACACTACACTCTAAAACCTAATACCAACACCCTGTATCCTATACCACAGACCATAAACCTTAACCCCAACACCCAAAACCCTACACTATACCACAAAATCACTAAAACCTACACCCTATACAATATACTGCACACCCGAAACCCAAAACCCAAAACCCTATACCCAAAACCCTTTACACTACACACTAAACCCTAAACCCTACACCCTAAACCCTACATCATAATAATATACCCTATACCTTGAAACCTAAACCATACACACTAATACCTATATCCTACGCCCTAAACCAAAAATCATTCACCATAAACCCCAAACCAAGAACCCTAATCTCGATAACCTACACCCAAAACAATATACCATGCACTCTAAACCCTAAACCCTAAACATTTCACCCTATACCCCATACCATGCACCAAAAAATCTAAACCCTACACCATATACCCTAAACCCCATTTTCTACTCCCTAAATTCAATACCCAACACAATAAATCATATTACCTACCACCTAAACCTAATTCATAAACCTGAAAACCAATATCATAATTCATAAACCAAAAACCCTATAGCCTATACCCTATACCCTACACTCTAAACCAAAAACCCTTTATAGTATAACATATTACAAATAACCTAACCCATGAACCCTACACATTAAACCTTATTCCCAAAAATCTGAACCCTATACACTCCACCCCCTGCTGGCAAGGAGGTTCCTGATCCGGCGTTGCTTGAGGTCTGTAGCCATAATGAGATTTTCCATCCTTGTAACCGGAATTCCCATGGGCCTAGTGTTGGTGCACCAAAGGCCCCGAGATTGAAGTTCAACTTTGAGGAGGCGGAAAAAGACATGATCTTACATTCCTTCTCTGATTTTGACCCCCCTTCCCCTGGTCGAGTCATTCCGAAAGGGCAGTTGGATCATGTCTTGGAGAATCGAGAGGCGGTAGAGGAAAGGCGCAATTTGTGTCGTTTCTCCATTATTTCTCGAGTGTTTACCCCCAAGGGTGAGAAACTCTAGAAGTTCTCTGATCTTTCCAATCGGATCAAGGAAATATGGGGTTTCTCTGAGTGGCGTATGACTGCCATGGGGCGCAGGTATTATCATATTGTCTTTCCCTCAGATGAGTGAAAAAGACGTTCCTGGAGCTTTGGATCTCTCATTTTGAAGCCCGGTCTCTTAAGGATTCATGAATGGGATCGGAATTTCGACACATTGAATGTGAAGAATACTTATATGCAGATATGGATCCACATCGATAAGCTTAGCTGGCTTTATTGGCATCCCCAGATCATTTGGGAAATCGCCTCCTCGGTAGGCCATCATCCCATTCGCATTGACAAGGAGATTGAAAATCCAAAGTACGGGCATTTTTGCCGTGTTCTTATTGAGGTGGATTTGGCCTCCACATTAATTGAAGAAGTTGTGCTCAACATTGATGAAGACAGTTTCAAGATGGAGATCCTTTATGAGCGAAAACCATGGTTTTGTCTTCACTACCATCTCTTTGGACATCTCATCTCTGATTTCTGTCACTTGAAAGTGTGGTCCAAGTGCAATATTAAAGGACACTCCGCTGAGTCCTGTACCAAGAAGCTGGATGCTGGAGCGGGGGTGAAGGATCAAGCAACTGATCCCTCCCAGCATGTCTCTGAGGAAGTTCCGTGTCTTGTGGAACTGCCTTCACCAAGGAGGGTGCTGGAGGCTGATGACACCCTCTTCCA
Source organism: Viscum album (assembly GCA_963277665.1). Classification (NCBI taxonomy): domain Eukaryota; kingdom Viridiplantae; phylum Streptophyta; class Magnoliopsida; order Santalales; family Viscaceae; genus Viscum; species Viscum album. The sequence goes on from OY728120.1 coordinate 1,595,385,148, forward strand.
AGAGACCCCCTCCCACTTACAGGGAGTTGCCTCTGGGTCTAAATCCCTGGATGAATGACTGGAAGTCACGGACTCTCTTGTCGCTGCTCCCAGTCTGCAAAAAGTCCTGAATGAGCCTGGTCAATCCTCTGTGCCTATTGCTGGTCAGGTTATGGATGATCCTAGCCAGAACTTTCCCGATCCTTCTCTAGTGGTGGACAATCCCTGCTGTCAGGAGCTGTCCCCCCCATTGCAGGTGGTGGACGATGGGCTGGTCTCTGCAGGGTCCCCTATCCCTTCTGGGCCTAAGAAGGTCTCCACACCCCTGGCTCACCCAGTGCTGTCTGGATATTCTTTCGTTGTTGTGTCCCCCAGCAGGGATGCACAACGAGATATATTTACAAATGAATATCCGATGCCTCTCTGTCCTACTAATAGATTTACCCCTCTCAGTGGTAGTTTCTGGGCTGATCAGGTCGAGTAGAATGATGAGGAGGCAGAAGGGTCCTCCAAGCTAGCTCACCTAGTATCATCACATAAGGCTAGTTCTCAACCTCCGGATGATCTAGGACTCAAATATCAGGCTGCTGGGGTTGATCCTTCAGCTAAGAAGAACCCTGTGGGTAGGCCTAAGAAGAAAGGGAAGAAATCAAAGGTGAAGTTCGGATCTTCAAATGTTTTCATCACCCCAGTGAATGGGGCACCCTCAGCCTAATCTTATACGTATACTTTTTTGGAACTGCCAGGGGATCGGGAACCCTCCCACTGTCTCTGTCCTTAGGAATTTCCTCAACTCCCAAAGGTTGTTGTTTCTTGGTATTGATAAACCAATGATCATGTTTGAAAACTGGATAGGTTTCAACTGGCACAACCTTGGTTACTCCTGTGTTGTGAAGATTGCTAATGGTAGTGGCCTTGACACCCTTTGGGTGATTAAGCATGATGAAATTCACTTGACATCGTTTGAGGTGCATGATCAAGTCATCACCTTATCTGTCATGTGCAATTCCCCCCCCTCTCCCTGTATTTTGTGTACGCCTCCTGCTCTTACTTGAAGAGACGGGTCTTATGGGATCGTTTGACTATGCTCCATGGGCTCATGGAGAATAGCTGGATTATTGTTGGTGATTTCAACACTGACTTGCGCCCATATGAGAGGATTGGCTCCAACTTCTCCCGCTCGGCTTCTGTGGAGTTTTCCTCTTGTCTTGATGCTTGTAACTTCTTGGAGGTCCCTGTTTTTGGAGCCTCCTTCACTTGGGGGCATTCTACTCTGAATGGCAGGTAGGCCAACAAGCTTGACAGGTGTTTTTACAGAATCAATGATGTGTACTTTCCCTTTTATTTCTCAAGATTTACACTTCCCAAGTTCCACTCGGATCACAACCCTTTGATCATTGAAATCTCCATAGGCACCTCAAGATATTCACCTTTGCCTTTTAAGTTCAATAACGCATGGCTCACGATTCCTGGTTGTAGGGAAATTGTTCTCAATGGCAGGGATGAAGACTTTTAGGGAAATCATTTCCATAGTTTGGTTCTAAGGCTCAAAAAATTCAAATCTTTGCATAAAGACTAGAGAAAGGGCTGTTTTCCAGTCTTGACAATGACATCTGAGATGCCGAACATCAACTTGCTGTCCACCAGGAAGCCAATTCTCTCCTTCCCCTACCCTCTCATGAGGAGCTGCAACATCATTCCCAACTTGATGATCTTCTGGATCTTAAGGAAAATTTGGCCAAGAACCAATTCAGTGTGAGATGGATCAAAGATGGGGATCGCAACTCGAAATTCTTCCATCAGTTTCACAGGGATAAAAAAGCCAAAACCTTTCTTATGGCTGTTCACATTTCGGGTTCTACCTTTACTTCGGAGGATGATATCTCCTTAGATATTGTTAATAATTTTCAAGTGATTTATTCGGATGATTGTAGAGAATACACCCTCCCCTTGATGGAATCCATACTTCCATGTGTTGATGAGCATCAAAACCAAACTCTCATGATCCTGCCCCTTGCGGAGGAGGTTAGGGCTCCTATGTTCTCTTTGAACATTGACATCACAGTGGGACCGGATGGCTTCACCAACAAATTCTTCATGTTCTACTGGGACATCCTGCATGAAGGCATCATCAGCGCTGTGGGGGAATTCTTTCTCACTACCGTCTTTCCACGTGGGGTCAACTCTAACTTCATTGATCTGATTCCTAAATGGGACAATGCCATTGATATTGGTGATTTTCGACTGGTGGCCATTGGAAACACTATCCCCAAAATTATCAGCAATATTCTGGTCATGCGACTTGGGGAAGTTCCTGGGGTATATCCTCACCCCTTACCAGTTTGGGTTTGTCCCGGGCAGGAGCATCCAAGACTGCCTGTTCACGGCCTCGAAAAGCATCAACATCATGCGAAATCCATCCAAGCATGGAAACTTTACACTAAAGGTTGACATTTCCAAGGCTTTTGACACTATCAAGTGGAGCTTTATTTCTCAGGTCCTGACTAAGTATGCTTCTCGAGTAATTTTATTAGGATCATCATGTCCTTTATTAGCAGTCGATGGGACTCTATTCTTCTTAATGGATCCCCTAAGGGGTTTTCCCCTGCTCTCGTGGAGTCGGACAGGGTGATCCTATTTCAGGAATCCTTTTTGCGATCGCTGAAGACTACCTTATCAGGTGCCTCATTGATCTTTGTCAGGATGGCCTCTTCAGTCCTATCTAGTATAGGAGGGACCTTCATGTGCCATCACATATACTGTATGCAGATGATATTCTCCTATTCGGGCAGGCTGTTAAACGTACTCTTGATTCCCTTCGGATGATTTTCCGGCATTAGGAGCATGTTGCAGGACAATCCATCAGCTGGAGTAAGTCTTTGATTGTCTTTGGGGAGGGGATTTCACAGTCCCGGCGGATCTCCATTTCCATGTCACTTGGTATAAATAGAGGGTCGTTACCTTTATACTACCTAGGTGTTCCCATATTTTGGGGATGTGTCAAGCGGTGTTACCTTGAGAACATTGCCTCTAAAATCACTCAACAGCTGGCGAAATGGAAAGGGGAGTCCCTCTCGCAAGCTGGCAGCATCTGCCTTGTCAACTCAGTGATTACCTCTATGTTCACTTATGTTTTCTCCATTTACAGGTGGCCGGTTAATCTCATCAAGGACCTACAGGAAAAGATCAGGAATTTTTCCTAGGCAGAGTGCATAACTCAAAGGAAACTGATCATCGTGGCCTGGAAGGAATGCACCAAGCCAATTTAGTTGGGTGGTCTTGGTATCAAAGTCCTCAGACTCTACAACGATGCCCTCCTTGATAAGTATACTTGGGGGCTGCTAATTCCTATGGCTCCAAGCTTGGATTTCACTCGGGAAAGATTTGTGCTCAAGCTCTGTGATGGATATGAAGGGTATTTCCCCTCCTGTGTTTGGCCAGCAATTCGGGCCTCGTACGAGGCCATTGTACCTTTTTCTAAATGGTTTGTCTCTAAGCACTCATCCTTGAATGCTTGGTCTACGCCCTGTCTTGACAGGACCCTTCATGATTTCATCATCCCTCCTCCTGGCTTGAAGCGACTGTCTATTGCGGAGTTCATCCCGAGGCTGGAACAATTCGAGGCCCTCCCACCTGCTGTCTTACTCCAAATTCAGAGATATCACTTCATAAATTTTGATATCCTGATTTGGAAGCCCAATCTGGTTGGGCGACTCACAGCTAAGGAATACTATCAGTACAATTGTGCTAGGGGATCCCCTCCACCGACCTGGATTTCTAAGTTCAAGAGGAATTTCATTCCCCCTGCAAATCACCTTCTTATCTGGAAAATCTGGAAAAATCGGTTGCCCATGCAGGGTCAATTGCAGTGAGCGGGTCTCAACCTTTCCTCTGTATGTTTCCTTTTCCTCGATGTGGAAGAAAATTTCCAGCACGCCTTCCTGCAGGGCAGATTGAGTGCTGATCTTTGGGGTTATTTGCAGCGGACTTTTGGCTTCCCAGCTGGCCTTGACATGCCTTTTTTTGAGCTCCTGGCAAACCTGTCCAACTGGGATTATAGTGAGAAGGTCTGCAATTGTTTGCTGGCTACGGTTGCAGCCACCATCTACTTTATTTGGACCGCTCGGAATGCGGTTTCCTTCCGTAAGAAATGACTCTCCTTTCATGCTGGAGTTGTGGCGATTCACAGGGTTGTTTATGCGGCCTCCCGGATTCAGATTGGACATACGGAGAATGAAGTCCGTGAACTGATCATCCTTCAATTGCTTGGTGTATCTGGTAGGAAAAAAAACCCATGGTCCCCAGGTTTATTCGCTAGATTCCTCCACTCCCCTCCTACATCAAGGTCAATGTGGATGGTGCGACCCTTGGTTCCCCGGGCCCTGCTGGATGTGGTGGAGTCTTCCGCACTTATCGGGGTTTTGTCAAGGGATGTTTTCAACACTTTATCGGTGATGGGTGTGCTCTTGAAGCTGAGTTATGGTCCATTATAAAGGCAATTGAATATGTTGTCATATTCGGGTGGATTTTTCTGTGGCTCGATTCTGACTCCATGCTTGCTGTGAGTCCTCTTAAAAGAAGATCTAGGTGCGTCCCCTTGAGGCTCCTTACCCCGTGGATAGACTACCTTGACATGTGCCAAAGGCTGCATCTCACTGTGACACATGTCTACAGGGAGGCCAATGCGGTTGCAGATGCTCTCTCCAAGCAGGCTATTGTGGAACATTGTTCTTTGTGGTCCTTTGTTGCCACACCTCCCTGCTCCTCCTTTGTTGTGTCTGATTTGAAGGGTGAGGTGCACACCTGGTTATGTAATCCCCCCTTTTAGAACTCTTTTTGTACCTTTATTTTTGTTTAAATTTGGGGGGGCCACTTTTGCCGGGCCTCGAGCCTTCCTTTCCCTAAAAACCCCAAATAAAACCCTTAAAGATACAAAAGAAATCTATGATAACCATTACGAACCTAAAATCCCAAAAAACATAAAAAACCTAAAAATCCATAAATATCCTACAAAATCCTAACCCCCAAAAAACCCTAAAAACATAAACGATATCTAAACACCCTAACAATCCCTAAAACCACTAAAAACCCAACAACACCCTAATAGCGCTTTAACCCCCTACAAACCCCTAATAATCCATACATTATTCTAAAGAGCCCTAAAACTCTAAAAAAACCTAAACACTAAAAGAACCTCAAATACCCTAAATAAAACCTAAAAATCCCTAAAAACATATAGAAAAGCTAAAAATATTGGAAAATAATAAAAACCCAAGAAATCCCTAAAAATCCAATAAACCCTAAAAACCCACAAAACCCCTAAAACGTAAAAAACTAAACACCATAAAAACAATAAAATTCCTAATAAATCATAACAAACCCTAAAATTTCAAAAATCCATTTAATCCATAAAATACACCTAAGATACCCCTAAAGAGATTAAAACCATAATAATCCCTAAAAAAAATCTAAAAACCCACCTAGACCCTAAAAATCATGAAAACCCCTAAACCCCCCAAAAAACACTAAAAAAAACTAAAATTATTAAATCCACCTAAAAATTCTAAAAAAGTCCATAAAAAACATAAAAACTCAAAAAACTCATAAAAACTGTGGTATCCTAAAATCCACTAAACCCCCTTAAAACCCCTTAAAAACCTAAAACCCAATAAAATTCTAAAAAAATGAAAATACTAAAAACACTAAAAAATACTAAAAACCCCTATAAACTAAGAAAATCCCTTGAAACTAAAACAAACCCTAAAACCATAAAAACTAATAAAACCCTTATAACCCTAAAATTCATAAAAACCTTAAAAGCCATAAAATAATGAAAATTTTTAAAAAATAAAAATACCCTCAAAACCCTAAAAACCATGACAACTCTAAAAAACCTAAAAATCAAAAAATCCATAACCCAAAAAAACCCCATAATACCGTTACAACCAAAAAAAGAGCCCTCAACTCTGAAAACATTAAAAGAACCTAAAACCCGAAAATATCCCTAAAAGTCCCTTAAAACCCTCAAACCCAAAAGGACCCTAAAATACCACAAACACCATAAAACCAATAAAACCCCCTGAAATCCATATAAACGAAAAAAAACATAACAAACTAAAAAACATCTACAAACATTGAAAACCCTAAAAAAACCCTCTTGAAAACCCTGATACCCTAAAAACCCTAAACCCTTAAATCCCTAAAATAATTATAATACCCTAAAAACCCCTAAGAAACCCAATACCCCTAATACCATAAAAGACCAAAAACCTAAATCCCTAAAAATATCCCTTTAATACCAAAAAACACCTAATAGCCATAAAAACATCAAAACCCCTAAAAATAAATGAAATCCCCTAAAAACCAATAAAAATCCATAAAACACGTAAAACCCTAAAAAACCTGAAAACCCTAAAACCATAAATACATTAGAAGTCCAAAATACACTAAATTCCTTACCAACACTTCCAAGACTAAATACCATAAAAACAATAAAAACAATGAAAAACCATAATAACCCTCTAAACCATAAAAACTCGAAAAACCTTAAGGACTAAAAAAACCCTTACTGCCCTTAAAATACACAAAAAATTAAATACATAAAAAACACTAAAACCCCAAATAAATCATAAAACCCCTAAAAACCCAAAAAAAATACCTAAAACCCAAAATAATCCTAAATCCCAAAATGGACCCTAAAAAGTATAAAAACCATAGAACCCAAAATCATCCCAGAATACCCTAAACAATAAAAACAATAAAAACCAAAACCCAAAAACCCAAAAACCCCTAAAAAACTAAAAACCATATAAAAACATTAAAAGATATCAATGATAAAAAAACAAGTGAAATCCTTAAAAAACTCTAAACACTTCTAAGAAACTAAAAATATTAAAAATCATAATAACCCAAAAAACACCAATGCCCTTCAAAGGACCCTCAAATCCCAAAAACCACTCCAAGACCCTAAAAACCCATAAAATCATAGAATAAAAAAACACTAGAATCATAAAACCCCTAAAAACCCTAAAAAGATCCTAAAACACCTAAATACCCAAAAAACATTTAAAGGACCTAAACCCCTAGAAAAACATTAAAATCATAAAAAGCCTAAAAACTCTAAATCCCTATAAAATCCAAAAATCCACTAAAAACATTAAAAACCATAACCCCCCTACAAGATCCTAATAACTGTAAATCCTCTAAAAACAAAAAAAGATCCTAAAAATCCTAATAACCATAAAAGACACTAAAAACCATATAAAACCCTAAAAGACCATAAAATCCATAAATGCCAAAAAAAATCTTAAAAACCATTTAAACCAAAAGCACATAAAAACTATTAAAATCTAATAATGACTAAATTTCCAAAAATTATACTAAAAACACTGAAAAACATAAAATCCCAAAAAACCGCAAAACTCCAAAAAATAGCCAAAAATCACTAAAATCCTAAAACCCCCAAAACCAACCTAAAAGTCAAGAAAATTACTAAAAACCACAAAGCCCCCAAAAAATATTAAATCCTAATACCCCCAAAAAATTCTAAAAATCCTTGAAAAACTAAAAATCCAAAAACCCTAAAAAATCATAAATACCTTAAAAACACATTAAAACCCATAAAGACCCTAAAACCCATAAAAGTAACAAAAAATCTATAAATCATTAAAAAAATATAAAAACCTTTAAATAACATTTAAAATCCCTAAAACCCCTAAATAAACAATAACAACACAAAAAAATCTCTTAAAAATACTAAAAAATTATAAAACCCTCAAAACCCATAATAGAAATTTAAACCCTAAAATCCATTAATAACTAAGAAGAACCCTAAAAAATCCCATTAAAACCCTAAAATTCCCAAAAACTCTTTTTGAAATACTATAAATTATACGAATCCTAAAAATCCATTAAAACTACTATAAACCCTAAGAACAATAAAAATTCTTCAAAACCCTAAAACCCCTAAATCATTTATGAAAAAACTAAAAACCATTAAATACTCATTAAAAACATAAATAACACTAAAAATCAATAAAATAACTGAAAAAAACTAAAAACCTTAAAATATATATATACACTAAAATCCTTAAAACTCAAAAAACCCTAGAAATTCCTTAGAGGCCCTAAAAATCCTAAAACCCTAAAACAATAAAAAACCCAAATACCAAAAAAAAAAAAACCTAAAACTCCATAGAATCCTAAAAACACTAATAGAACCCAAACCCCATAAAAGTATAATAATTTAATAAAAACCCAAAACCCTTATAAAAATAGTATATCCCCTTAAACCCACTAAAAACCCAAAAGACACCAAAAACCCATTAAAATATTAAACCCTTAAAATTCCCATAAAATGGCCTAAAAGCTTTAAATTCACTAGAAACAGTAAAAAATCCAAAAAAAACAAAAAACGCTCAAAAATTAAACACCCAAAAGCCCTAAAAATTTAAAACACCCAATGATACCTAACCACCATAACACCTGAAAAAAGAAATAAACGATTGAAAATCATAAAAACACTAAAAATCCTAAAAACCCAAAAAAACCCCAATAAATCTATTGTAACCCAAAAAAAACAGAAAAGACTAAAAATTATAAAAACACATTAAAACCCTTAAAGGTATAAAAACACCAAAAACACTTAAATAACCTTACATACCATAAATAAAACAAAAAAATCCATAAAAAATTTAGAAAAACTAAAAATATTGAAAAATAATAAAAACCCAAGAAATCCCTAAAAATCCAATAAACCATAAAAACCCAAAAAACACAAAAAACCTAAAAAAATAAACTCCCTAAAAAACAATAAATATCCTAATAAATCATAAAAACCCCTAAAATCTCTACTATCCATTCAATCCATAAAATACACCTATGATCCCCCTAAAGAGACTAAAACCATAAAAATCCCTAAAAACTCTAAAAACCCACCAAAATTCTAAATAATAATGAAAACCCCTAAAACCCCAAAAAACACTAAAACCAACTAAAATTATTAAATCCCCCTAAAAAATTCTAAAAAAGTCGATAAAAACCATAAAACCATAAAAACTCAAAAAACTCAGAAAAACAGTGAAATCCTAAAATCCCCTAAAATCCCCTAAAACCCCTTAAAAACCTAAAACCCAATAAAAATTATAAAGACCATGAAAATATAAAAAACACTAAAAAATACTAAAACCTCCAAAAAATCAGAAAATCCCTTCAAACCCAACAAACCATAAAAACCTTAAAAAATAATAAACCCTAAACTATAAACCACGTACTGTAAAGCCTAAATACTAAACCCTTAAATCCCTAAAATAATCCTAATGCCCTAAAAACACATAAGCAGCCAAAAACCCCTAATACGATAAAAGACCCAAAACCTAAATCTCTAAAAATATCCCTCTAATATGCAAACACCCATAATAGCCATAAAAACCTCAAAACACTGAAAAATCATTGAAATCCCCAAAAAACCAATAAAAATCCAAAAAACACTTAAAACACTAAAACCCATAGAGCCCTAGAAACCATAAATACATTATAAAACCAAAATACACTAAAAACCTGACAAACACTTCAAACCCTAAAAACCCTAAAACACTGAAAACAATAAAAACCCATAATAACCCTATAAACCATAAAACCCCCTAAAATCCTTAAAGACTAAAAAACCCTCAATTCCCGTAAAAACCCAAAAAAATAAATCCATTAAAAACCCTAAGAACCATAAAAAATCTTAAAACCTATAAAACCCCAAAAAAACCCTAAAACCCTAAATAATCCCAAAACCCTGAAAGGACCCTTAAAAGGATTAAAAACCTTAGAACCCAAAATCATCCATAAAACCATAAACATTAAAAACAATAAAAAAACCAAAAATCTCAAAGGAACCCAAGAAACAAAACAAAAACCCCTTAAAAACTGAGTCCCAAAAAAACCCCCTAAAAATCCAAACAACCAAAAAATTCCTTAAATACCTAAAAACTAAAACCGAAAACACTACTTCTAGAACCCAACATCTTAATCCCTACATACTACATTATAATCCCTAAACCTAACACAATAAACCCTATGAACTACACCCTACACCCAAAACCCAAAATCCTAAACCTTAAATCTGATACCCTACACCCTAAAACCAAAACCCAACAACCTAATCCAAATAACCCACATGCTAAACCAAAAACCATGTACTGTAAAGCCTAAATACTACACCCTTAAATATAAACCCTAAAAAATACACCCTTAACTAGATACCATATAGACCAAACCCAAAACCCTACACCCGAAACCAAATACCCTACACACAAAATACTAAACGCTACCCCCGAAATACTAAAATCTACACCCAAAAAACAAAACCCTACACCATAAACCAAATACTATACACCCTAAACCCTAATACCTACACCTGAAACCCTATACCTGATAACCTAAAACCTAAACCCATCACCCATCACCCTAAACCCTATACCATAAACCCTGAACGATACACATTAAACCCTACGCAGTACCCCCTTAACCCTTAACCCTAAACCATATCCCAACACCTTAAAACCTATACCCAACAACATCAATCCTCAACCCTACACTCTAGACCATATAATATACTCCCTAAACCAAAAATACTACACCCTAGTCCCTATACCTTACACCCTTAACCATATGCCCTACAACCTAATCGTTATACCCTACACGCTAAAACCTAAACCCAAAAACTACACCTTAACCTTACACTCTAAACGCAATAACCAACCCTATACCCTGAACCCTATAACATCCACAAAAAATATGACACCCTATACCCTAAATCATATACCCTATACTATAAACCCTATACCATATTCTATAAAGCCTTAATAGTACACCCTAAAACTTATACCCTAAACCCTAAACCCTAAAACCTAAAACCTACACCCAAAACCCTACGCACTACACCTTAATCCCTAAATTCTATACCATGTACCCTTTTCAAAAGACTCTATACCATATACCCTACACCCTAAAGCCTATAAACTACCCCACAAATCCAAAAAAACTATATTCTAAACCCAAAAACATAAACTCTAAACTCCAAACCCAAAACCATAAACATAATATCATACACTCTAAACACTAAAACCCAAAACCTAAACCTAAAATCCTACAACCGAAATCCTACAACCAAAACCCTAATCCCCACACCCAAATCCCAATACCCTACACCTTAAACCCAAAAATCTACTACCAAACCCCTATACACTACAAACTAAAACCTATACCCTACACCCATCACCCTATACCATATTCCTTATAACCCAAACCCTATAACGTAAACCCTGAACCCTAAACCATTTAATTTATACACTACAACCTAAACCCTACACCCTAATCCATATACCCTACACCCTACACCCTATACCCTAGAACGTAAACCTTATACCCAACACCCTAATCCTTAAACCCTACACCATAAGCCCAATGAAATGAACCATAAACCCAAAATCCCTACACCCAAAACCCAATACTCTACACCCTAAATGTTAAACCCTCCATCCTTATCCCTATTCCCTAAACCTTAATCACTAAAACTTGTACCATAAACCCCATAACCTACACGCAAAACACTAAACACCGTAACTGAGAACCAATACCCTACACCCTAAACCCTAAACCCTAAACCCTAAACCCTAAACCCTAAACCATATACCCTACACCCTAAACTATACACCATAAACCTTAAACCCTACAACCAAAACCATATACCATAAACCCCATGGCATAAAACCAATTTCTTAAACACTATACCCTATACCCTAAACTCTAACCACTATTCCCTACACTATAATCCATATACTGTACTTCCTAATCCCTTTATCCGGGCCCTAAACTGTAAAACCGTAAAACCTAAAAACCATAAACAACCTTAAATATGCTAAAAAAACTAAAATGATTTTGAAAACCCCAAAAATTCTTAAAAACACTAAAATAAATAAAACATTATTAAAACCACTAAAGATAAGAAAACTCTAAAACCAAAATATAACAATTAAAATATCTGAGAAAACTATTTGAAACTGAAAAAACACTAATAAAATCATTACAAACCTAAAAACCATTAATGAAAGCCTGGAAGGAAAGATGCCGTCGGTCTCTCCTGGGCTCGCACTGTGAATATTTCCAGGTTCTCCTTTTGGAATCCTCTTCGACGACTGCTTTGTTCGATTTGATGTTGCGGATGGAGTTCTGGTTAATGGTTCTTCTTTCATTCACTTGAGGGAGACTAGGATGCTACTTGGTGGTGTCGAGATCTGGTGGCATTCTTTGAGAAAAGGGGAAAACATTCCATAAGGTCTTCTGCGGTGGTTTTTTCTTGACTTTGATCCGTACCATTCCGGGTTGTGGTGAAGACAGTGACTCCTTGGAGACCAGGAACCCTCATGGATTTCATCCTTTTGGGGATGTTTTTACAGATCTAGGTTTCCTGACAGGTCAGCAGGGTCAATGGATTCATCGGAAGAGATGCCGGTCTCGGTGATGCCGTTTGTCCCAGTGTGGTGGTGCTCTTGGCTCCTGTGGACAAGATCTTATGAGGATACAGCGAAGTCACGATCTTTATCTTTGGAGGGAGCTACCTCGACGGCTTGGGTGGAGACATCCTCAATGGTCGGTCACCCTCTCTGGTTTTCTCTTAGATGGTTTTTTGTGGCTTCTCTAGAGATTCGATGGTCTTTCGTGGAGGTAGAAGGTCTGGTGCCGGCCTGGGCTTTCCGCGCTATTTCTTGTTCTATGGATGCTCATATCTTCTTGGTTTAAGTCTGCAAAGAAAATCCAGATTCAAGTGCATATGTTCCCTCCCTTGCTGCTTGCTGTTGATGCTGGTTCTAGTTGGAAGTCCATGAATATTAAAACCTACGGTGTACTGGTTGCGGTGCTGGTCATGAGCCATTGTGGGTTCTGGATTCTGAATTTGCTGGGAAATTTTAGGCATGGTCTAGTGATGCTGGGAAATTCTGTTGGAAAAATTTCATGGAGCTGAGATCTCTCTTTTGGGTGCTAGGTGCTGCGGCCTGGTCCTGGGTATGGGTGCTGGTGGTGTGTTGTTTGCTCTGTTGTGGGGTGCGGACCATCAAGAGTTGTTGGCCGTCAGATTATTTGGTGCTGGCTGATGTACTCTGCTGGATTGGGATGTGTGAAAGCTGACGAATTTGGTGCTGCTGATAAGGTGCTAGAAGTTGTTCTTGGTGTGAATGGTTGCTGCTTGTTTCTTGGTGGTGTTGTGTCCTCTGACTGGGCGCTGTTGGGTGCGAGATGGTTTTTGCTGGATGCTGTTTGGCGTGGATGTGATGGTTATTGGATGCTAAGTTTCTGGTTAGGGGATGCTGCTTTGCTTGAGGACTGTTTGCTGGGAACTGCTGAACAAGGTGCTGGCTGTCGGAATCTGATGGGCTGGACGTTGGCTGCTGCTTGGCTGAGACATGATGTTTCTGATGCTTTGAAGGTGATGAAGTTACTGTTTATGGTGATGGTGCTACTGCTGCTGGATGATGGTTGCTGATTGGTTGGGACTGCTGCTGGACCTTTCTTGCTTGGTTTTTGGTGTTTTTTCTTTTTTGGATCTTTCTTTTTTCGGGGTCTTTGGTGTCTTGGGTTTGTAAGGGGTTTTGGGGTGCTGGTCGTTTGACACCTCCCCTCCCTTGTCTGCTGCGTCTCTTTTTTCTTAATAAAATTTGGGGGGGGGGGGGGTCGGGAATAGCCCAATCCTCGAATCTTCCTTTCCGTAAAAACCATTAAAATCCTAAAAACCCAAAAAATAGTAAAACCCTAAAAACCCTAAAATAATCCTAAAACCCTAAATGAAACCATATCAATAAAAAACCCTAAATAAAACCTAAAAATATAAAACCCAAAATGAACCCTAAAAAAACACATAAAACACCCTAAAAACAATATAAATATATAAAACCCTAGAAACCCCTAATAACTGTTAACACCCATAAAATACTAGAAAAACGTTGAAAAATAGTTAAAACTCCATAAAGTCCATGAGAGGTAGTAAAAATCCTTAAATCCCATAAAACCTTGAAAACCCTGAACACTCGAAAAAACCCTAAAACCCTTAAAAGACTAAAAACCAATAAAAATATCTAAAAGACCATACCAAACCCAACATACCAAAGAAACCATATAAAAATCTAAATGAAGTTTAAAATTATTTAATCTCCCAAAATACTAAAAACACTAAAACTACTAAAAAAATAATAAAATCCCTATGAAAACACCTAAAAACCCGATGCACCATAAAAACCATAAAATCCCTAAAAAACCCCTAATCACTAAACCCCTAAAACTGAAAAAACTATTATAACCCAAAAAAAAAATAAACAGAAATATGAAAAAAACACCAAAAATACTAATGATCCTTAATAGCTAAAAATTAATAAAAACATTAAAATTCCTAAAAACACTAAAAACTCCTAAAACTCAATAAACCAATAAAAATCCTAAAGAAACAAAAAACACAAGAAAAATAATAAAAACCCTAAGTAAACAATTAAAACAATAAAACCCAAGTCCCCTAAAATCCCTTAAAACCCTAATTACCCCTTAAACCCTAAAAAATAGAGAAAGAACCTTTCAATCCCCTAAAAACACTAAAAAGTCATAAAAAACCAAAAAACACAAAAACCCTTAAGACCCTAAAAAACCTAATAACAATAAAAATGTATTAACTACCTAACAAAACCTAAAAAACCCAAAATATAATTTAAAACCTAAACACCCCATGAAAAACCCCAAACCCCCCAAAACATATATGCTATAAAAAACATAATAGCCTCTAAGAACCCTAAAAACCTAGAAACACCTAAAACCACTAAAAATCCTAATATACCCTAAAAACATAAAACCCACAAATCCCCTTAAAACCCATAAAAGACCCTTAATAACCTTAAAAGACCCTAATCCATATACCATAAACCAAAAAAACATGCACCTTATAGCCTAAACCATACACCCAAAACCTGATACCCGACCCCCTAAACACTACACTGTAAACACTATATCCTACACCCAAAATCAAAAACCCAACACCATAAACTCTATAACCTAAACCCAAATCCCTAAAACCCACAACAGAAACCATGTACCCTACAGTCTAAACCAAAAACCTAACACCCTAATCTCTATACGCAATGCCTTAAACCCAAAACTCTATAACCTCTAACTAATATCTTACAACCTATACCCTAAACTGTACACCCTTAATCCAATACACTACACCCAGAACCCTATACCTAATTCCCTAAACCCTAAACCCAACACCCTAAACCCAAAACCCTACACTCCAAACCCTATACCCTATAAACCTAAACCCTATACTATACAACCAAAACCTTATATCGTACACCTTAAACCTTATACCCTATAACCAACACCCAAAACCTTATTCCCAAAAACCTAAACCCTATAACCTACTACTTAAAAGCTAATCTCTAAAACGTAAACCCTTTTTCCCCACACCATAAACCCTATATAATATAACTTAAACCCTATACCAGACACCCAAACCACATACCCTATATCCTTAATCCTAAATCCTAAACCCTAATCCTTACATCCAAAACACTGAACTCAACACACTAAAACCAACACAGTACACTCTAAAACCTAAAACCAACACCCTATATCTGATACCATGCACCATAAACCTTAACCCCTACACCCAGAACCCTATACTATACCCCAAAATCACTAAAACCTACACCCTATACAATATACCACACACTCGAAACTTGAAACCCTATACCCAAAACTCTTTACACTACACACTAAACCCTAAACCCTACACCCTAAACTCTATACCATGACAATATACCCTACACCTTAAAACCTAAACCATACAATCTAATACCTATATCCTACACCCTAAACCCAAAATCCTACACCATAAACCCCAAACCAAGAACCCTAATCTCGATAACCTACACCCAAAACAATATACCATGCACTCTAAACACTACACCCTAAACATTTCACCCTATACCCCATACCCTACACCATAAAATCTAAACCCTACACCATAAACCCTAAACCATACACCCAAAACCCCACACCTACACCCTAAAATATATACCCAACACCATAAATCCTATTCCCTACCCCCTAAACCTAATTCATAAACTTGAAGACCAATATCATAATTCATAAACCAACAACCCTATACCCTATACCAAACTCCATACACCCAAAATGATAAACCCTTTATAGTATAACATCTTCCAAATAATCTAAACCATGAACCCTACACATTAAACCTTATTCCCCACAATCTGAACCCTATACCCCACACCTGATACCCTATACCCTTCACCATAAACCACATACCCTACTCCCTCAACCCTAATCCCTAAAAAAAAAATAACTATATAAAATAACATAAAAATACAAAAAACCATAAAAACACATAAAAACCATTGAATATATAAAAACCCATAAAAACCTAAAAACATATAAAACCCCTAAAAACCCAAATTAAAACCCTAAAAGATACAACAGAAACTCTAAGACAAACCTAAAATCCCAAAAAACATAAAAAAACTAAAAATCCACAAATATCCTACAAAATCCTAAACCCCCTAAAAACCCTAAAAACATAAAATAATTTTAAACACCCTAAAAACCCTAAAACCACTAAAAACCCAACAATACCCTAACAACTCTTTAACCCCCTAAAAACCCCTAATAATCCGTACAACATTCTGAATATCCCTAAAACCCTAAAAAAAACTAAAACACTAAAAAAAGCTTACACACCCTAAATAAAACTTAAATCCCTGAAACATATAAAAAGCTAAAAATATTGGAAAATAATAAAAACCCAAGAAATCGCTAGAAATACAATAAACCCTAAAAACCCATAAAACCCCTAAAACCTAAAAAACAAAACACCCTACAAAACACTAAAAATCATAATAAATCATAAAAAACCCTAAAATCCCAAAAATCTGTTCAATCCATAAAGTACACCTAAGATACCCCTAAAGAGACAAAAACCATAAAAATCCCTAAATACTCTAAAAATCCATCTAAACCCTAAACGACCATGAAAACCCCAAAAACCACAAAAAAACACTTGACCCCATAGAGACAAATACCACGAGCCCGTAAGGGGCTCTGCATTAGGGTTTTTCTACACGCCGCCGCCTTCACCTCTCTCGCTGCGCTTCAGCCGTGTTCCTCTCCTCGACTCTTCGGCCGATGATCTTGTAGCGTGCATTGTCTCTTCTTGTGGTGGAGTTGAGCTCCATGGTCTCGAAAAATCTAGAGAATATCACTATTTTCTGTTCGTTTTCACGCTCTACCCTTCAAACTGGAGGGGCTCTCTGGGCGGTGTGGTGAGCGTCCGTTGTTCGAGTTTCCAGCCGCTGCGATGAAGTTCGCTTCCACATTTCTTCGTCGACCGTAGGTATGTTGGGAGGATCTGATCGTCGTGTGTGGTTTGAATGCGGTTATGGGAATTGTGTTTCAGTCTTGTAGTAGATTTTTTTTGGGGGATGTTTTTTGGTGTGGTTTTTTGCTGTTGTTTTCTTGAATGTGTTTTTTTTTGTTTTCGGTTGTGCGGTTGGATTCGATTCTGGTTCATGTTTTGGCTCTGGATTTGTGATTGCAGTTAGCTTGCTTCGGCATTGAGACGGCGGCGTGGTTTGTTGTAGTGGTTAATTTCATTCAAAGTGTGATTAAGGTTGGATTGCTCCGGCGTTGTGCTGGAAGCATGGGTTGTTGCGGCGGTTGATTCCATTCATGGGGTGTTTTCATTTGTCGAACTTTTCATGTTTTTGCAGTATGGGTGTTGATTCTTGTGGTTGTGTGGAATGAATTTTGAGGGGGTTTTGTGCTGTGGCACTACATTCTGCGGGAATTGGGGAATGGATACCAGTTCAACTATAGGGGTGCTCCAGAAGAGGTTCAGAGCAGAGAGTTTTCAGGTGAATGTTGGTCTTATTGTGATTGATGCTGAAAGTTGGTCTTATTGTGATTGATGCTGGGGAGGGGTTTTCTCTGTTTTGAATTTTGTTTTTTTGGTCTTATTATCTTGGACTATGGGGGAATGTTTGAATGTTTTAATTCAATGATGTAATATTGGGTTTCCCTCTCCCTTAAAGAGGGTTTATGTTAATAAAAAAATTTAATTTTCAGTCAGTCACAAAAAAAACGCTAAAAACCACTAAAATTATTAAATCCCCATAAAAATTTCTAAAAAAGTCCATAAAAACTATAAAACCATAAAAAACTCGAAAAACTCATAAAAACCGTGAAATCCGTAAATCCCCTAAAAACCCATAAAAAACCCTTTAAAACCTAAAACCCAATAAAATTCTAAAAACCATGAAAATACTAAAAACACTAAAAAATAAAAAAACCCCTAAAAACTCAGAAAATCCCTTCAAACCCAACAAACCCTAATACCATAAAAACTAATAAAACGTTTATAACCATAAAATTCATAAAAACACCAAAGTCATAAAATACTGAACAATTAAAAAAAATCAAAATACCCTCAAAACCCTAAAAAACCATGACAAGTCTAAAAAACATATATACCATAAAATCCCAAACCCCAAAAAACCCCATAAAACCGTTACAACCAAAAAAGAGCCCTCAACTCTGAAAAACATTAAAATAACCCAAAATATAAAAATATCCCTAAAAGACCCTTAAAACCCTCAAGCCCTAATGGACCCTAAATACCCACAAACACCATAAAATGCCTAAAACCCGCTAAAATCCATAAAAAAAACAAACTGAAAACCACCTAAAAACCATGAAATCCTGAAAAACTGAAAAACCCCTCTTGAAAACCCTAATACCCTAAAAAACCCTAAACCCTTAAATCCCTAAAATAATCCTAATACCATAGAAACCCCTAAGCATCCCAAAACCCCTAATACCATAAAAGCGCTAAAAAATAAATCACTAAAAATAACCCTTTAATGCACAAAACACCTAATAGCCATAAAAACCTCAAAACCCCTAAAAACCAAGGAAATCCCCTAAAAACCAATAAATATACATAAAAAATGTAAAACCCAAAAAAACCCTGAAATCCCTAAATACCATAAATACATTAGAGGTCCAAAATAGACTAAATTCCCGACAAACCCTTCAATCCCTAAAAACCCTAAAAACACAAAAAACAATGAAAAAACATAATAACCCTATAAACCATAAAAAACCATAAAACCCTTAAATACTAAAAAACCCCTCAATGCCCTTAAAACACCCTAAAAATTAAATCCATTAAAAACACTGAAAACTAAAATAAATCATAAAACCCCTAAAAACCAAAAAAAACCTAAAACTCTAAATAATCCTAAAACCCCAAAAGGACACTAAAAAATCTTAAAAACCATAGAACCCAAAATCATCCCTAAAAGCCTCTAACAATAAAAATAATAAAAAACCCAAAATGCTTAAAAGAACCTAAAAAACCAAAAAACCCGAAAACACTAAAAACCTTAGAAAAACATTAAAATCTCTCAATGCTAAAAAAACAAGAGAATCTCTTAAAACACTCTAAACACATCTAAGAAACTAAAAATAGTAAAAAACATAATAACCCAAACAACCCTAATGCCCTCCAAAGGACTATCAAATCCCAAAAACCACTCCAAGACCCTAAAACCCATAAAATCATAGAATAAAAAAACAATAGAATCATAAAATCCCTAAAAACAATAAATATATCCTAAAACACCTAAAAACCCTAAAAACCTTTAATGTCCCCCAACCCCTTAAAAACATTAAAAACCATAAAACCCTAAAAACTCTAAATCCCTACAAAATCCATAAAACCACTAAAAACATTAAAAACCATAAACCCCCTACAAGATCATAATGACCGTAAATCCCCTAAAACTCTAAAAGATCCCAAAAATCCTAATAAACATAAAAGAAACTAAATACCATATAAAAACCTAAAAGACCATAAAACCCATAAATTCCATAAAAATCTTTAAAACCCTTAAAATAAAAAATTCATAAAAACCATTAAAATTCTAAGAATGCATAAATTTCAAAAAATAATCCAAAAAACACTGAAAAACAAAAAATCCCAAAAATCCCCAAAACCCCAAAAATAGCCAAAAACCACTAAAATCCTAAAACCACCCAAACACACCTAAAAGTCACAAAAATAACTAAAAAGCACAAACCCCCCAAAAACATTAAATCCTAATACCCCCAAAAAATTCTAAAAATCCTTGAAAACCTAAAAATCCATAAATCCTTAAAAATATTAAACACCTTAAATACGCATTAAAACCCATTAAGACCCTAAAACACATTAAAATACCAAAAAAACTATAAATCATTAAAAAAACATTAAAAACCTTTAAATACCCTTTCAAATACCTAAAACCCCTAAACCCATAAATAAAAAATAAAATCACAAAAAAATATCTTAAAAATCTTAAACAATTATAAAACCCTCAAAACCAATAATAGCAATTTAAACACTAAAATCCATTAATAACCTAGAAGAACCCTAAAAACCCCATTAAAACCCTAAAGTTCCTAAAAAATCTTTCAAAATCCTATAAATTCTATGAATCCTAAACATCCCTTAAAACTCCTAGAAACCCTAAGGATAATAAAAATTCTACAATACCCTAAAAACCCTAAATAATTTAAGAAAATATAAAAACCATTAAATACTCGTTAAAAACCCAAATAACACTACAAATCAATAAAATAGCTTAAAAAACTAAAAACCTTAAAAAATGTAAAAACACTAAAATCCATAAAACTCAGACAAACCCTAAAAATTCCATAGAGACCCTAAAAAACCCTAAAACCCTAAAAATATAAAAAAACCCCAAATACCAGAAAAAAAAACCTAAAACCCCAAAGAATCATAAACACACTAATACCACCTGAACCCCATAAAAGTTTAAAAATTTACTAAAAAATCCAAAACCCTTGGCTGTGGGCCTTGGATATTGGTTTCTGCTTCAATGGGAAGTGATAAAGGGGTGATGGAGCTGGCGACTACTGGAATTGTCTAAGAAGGTGCTAAAGCTGCTGTGAGTTTGGCGTTGTGTCTTTTTTTTTTCGGTCTTTGGGTGTGTGTTTGTTAAGGGATTTTGGGTGTGGTTTGATTGACCCTGCCCCTCCCTTGGCTGCTCTGTCATTTTTTCTCAAATAAATTTTGAGGGGGTTGGGAATAGCCCGACCCTCGCATCTTCCTTACCACTAGAAACCCTAAATACTCCAAAAAAACTAAAACACTCAAAAATTAAACACCCAAAACCCTAAAAATTTAAAACACCCAATGATCCCTAACCACCATAACACCTGAAAAAAAGCAATAAACGATTAAAAATCATAAAAACCATAAAAATCTTAAAAACCCCCAAAAAACCCATTTAATATATTTTAACCCCAAAAACACACAGCAAAGACTAAAAATAATTAAAACCCATTAAAACCCTTAAAGGTCTAAAGACACCAAAAATATTAAAACTTAATTTAAAACCCCAAAACCCTAAGAATATAAAAACACTAAAAATAAAAAAAAACTATAAAACCCCATTGAAAACCCTAAAAACAAAAAATAAACCTAATACACCCTCATGGACCCTAAAACCCCTAAAAAGCTAAAAACATTAAAAAACATAAAAACAATAAAGTAACAAAAACATAAACCCCTAAAAACCAAAAAACCCATACAATCCCTAAAAACCCTAAAAAACCTTAAAACCCTAAAACCAGTAAAACTCAAAAAACCCCTTAAAAGATAGTAAAAACCCATAAAAAACCAAAAAGGTTGTAAACACAATTAAAACCCAAAAAAATACCCGAAATCCCATAAAACCCCCCTAACACTAAAAACCAAAAAACCCCTTTTAAAATATAATAAAATACCATAAACCCCTTAATCAATCTAAAACCCATTAAAAACTGTAAAAGACCCTAAAATACATTAAAAACCCTAAAATATGCTAAAAATCCTAAAATACGCCTATAGGTCCTTACAATGAATAAAAACACCAAAGGAACCTAAAAACCAAAAAGGGAAATAAAACAACTAAAACCCTAAAGGACCCTAAAAACCCCAAAAATACAAATATGCAATAAAATCCCCTAGAAATCCCTACAAACCCAAACAACCAAAAAACCACTAAAAGAATCTAAAAACCATAAAAGAAAATATAAATCCCTAAAGGATAAAAAAACCCCTAAAAATTCTTCAAACACCATCATACCCGAAAAACACTAAGAGACCCTAGAAACCCTAAAACACCCTAAACCCAACACCGTAAATCCTATTCCATAGTGTCTAAACCACATACACTACACCCTAAACCCTATACCATAAAAAATAAACCCTATACCCTATACCATCATCCATATACCCAAAACCCACTCCCTACACCCTATATCCTACACTATAAACCAAACACCAGACTACATAAACTCTCCATACACATTAAACCGCAAACCCATCACCCGAAACCCTATAACATTCACCCCTGTCACTATACCTGAAACCCTACACTATAAAACCTAAACCCTAAACCCTATAACATACAGCCTAAACCATATACAATATACCATAAACCCTAGCCCCATCACCCTAAACCCTTAACCCTAAAACCTATACCCAAAACAGTATACCCTAAACCCTACGCTATAAACCATATACCATACACCATCAACCAAAATACCTAAACCCTAAACCCTATAACCTACAATATAAAACCTAAACACCAAACCCTAAACCCTATATACTGTTACTTAAACCCTAAACCCTACAACCTAAACATTATAAGGTACACACTAAACCCCAGACCCAATTCCCAAAGTCCTATAACATACACCCTAAACCATATTACTAACACCCTAAACACTATACCATACTCCCTAAACCATTAAACATACATTCTAAACCCTATACCCTACATAAAAAACTATACACCCTAAACACTATATCATGCACCCAAAACACAAAACCTGAAACACTATAGCCTAAAACCTAGACATTGAATCTTAAACCATAAACCATGCAACCATAAAAAAATACAGTACCCCCTAAATCCAATAGCATACTTACTAAAATCTATACCCTACACCCTAAACCCCAAACCATACAAATTAAACTAAATACCCCAAAAATTAATCCCTATACCCTCTACCCTATATTGTAAACCCTTTACCCAATACCCTAAAACCTAAACACTAAACCCGAAACCCAACATCCAACATGCCAAACCATATTCCATAAACCCAAAACCCTAATCTCTATACCATTAATCATAAAAACTAAATTCTACACCATAAACCATAAACATTTCAACATTAATTATAAACTAGACACCTTAAACCTAATACCTTACACCCAAAACCCTAAATGCAACACACCAAACCCTATACCGTAAACCCCAATCCCTAAACCAGGAAACCCAAACCATATAACATACACCCCAATCCCTACACCATAAACCCTAAACCCTAAATTTCACACTGTAAACCCTACACGTGAAACCCTATACTCTACACCAAAAACTCGAAACCCTCCACTCCAAACCCTATACGTTACACTAGAAACACTAAAACCTACTCCCTCAACCTTATAGCCTACACCATAAACTCTAAAACCTACACCCTAATACCTATAAAATATACCCTAAACCCACACCCTAAACTCGAAACACTATACCTCAATCCCTATACCCTACACCCCAAACCATATAACATAGACTAAAAACATGACACTGTACACCAAAAATCATATTCCCTATACTATAAACCTTATACCCTACTCCTTAAACCCTAAAACAAACACAATAAACCAATACCCTAAAATCTAAACCCTAAAACCTAAAGCCCAAACCTAAAACCCCATACACTACACTGTAAACCCTAGACCCTAGACCCGATACCCAACACCTTAAACCCTATACCCTACAAACTAAAACCTATACCCTATAACATAAATCAGATAACCTATGCACTAAACCCTAATCCTTGAACCCTAAAATTTAAACCCAACACCACAAACACTATACCCTACTCTCTAAACACATAAACCATAACCCTAACCCCAAATCTCTACACCCCATACCAGGAACCCTGCTTCCTAAATCGTATACCCTACACCATAAACCCTAAATTATACTCCATAAAACCAATTCCCTACACCCTAGAACCAAAATCCTGTATCAAACTCCCTATACCCTACACCATAAAAGCTAAACCCTATTATAAAAAACCCTATAACTTACACCATAAAACCTAAATCCATAACCTTATACAATACACCCAAAACCCAAAACCCTACACCCTAAACCATATACCCTACACCTTAAACCCTAAACCCTAAACCCTATACCCTAAACCCTAAACCCTAAACCCTACACCCTAAACCCTAAACACTACACCATAAACCCTATTACCTGAAACATAAAGCCAAAACCCTACACCCTAAACCCTAAACCCTACACCATAAACCACTATTACCTAAAACATAAACCCAAAACCCTACACCCTAAACTCTATACATTGCACGCAAAATGCTAAACCACAACCCTAATCCCTATACCACAAAGCCTAAAATAGAACCTTGTAGCCCAAACACTAAACCCTACACCCAAAACCCAAAACCTTGCACCCTAAAACCTATACCCTACACCCTAAACCCTAAACCCAAAACACTATACCCTACACACTAAAACATAAACCATACACCCTAAACTCTACACCCTTAACCCTAAAAACTACATCCAAAACCCTTAACTATAGACCATAAACCACAAACCCTACACCATAAATCCTAAACCCTATACATTAACCATAAACCGTATACCATATTACTTACACTATAATCCTATACCATACTCATTATTCCCTATATCTACACCCCAAATTGTAAACACTAAAAACCATAAATATCACAAAAAGACCCTAAAACCCCTTAATGTATTTGAAAAACCCCTAAAATACAATAAAACACTGAAATAAATAAAGAAAATATTAATATCATTAAAGAAAAAAAACATAAAACCCAAATATAACTATTAAAATCCCATAGAATAACCTATGAAACCCAAAAAACTAAAAAATTCTTTAATAACCTAAAATCCTATAATGTCCAAAAAAACTAAACAAACCATAAAACCCTAAAAACCCTAAAGAAATATAGAAATGACCAAAAAAACTACAATATAATGAAATAATCCTGAAATCCCTAAAATTACACTAAGAACCCTAAAATGATAAAAACACCTAAATGAAACCTAAAAACCAAAAGAACCTAAAAGAACCCTAAAAACCTATAACAGGCTAAAATCCCTAAAAATCCTTAAAAACCATTGAAATATCTAAATCCACAAACCCCCTAAAATCCCTCAAACCCCCTAAAAACTCTAAAAAATGATAAAAATAGAAAAAAACACAAAAACCTAAAATACCTAAAATTATTCTAACACTGAAAACCACTAAAAACCCTAAACACCCTAAAAACCAAAAACCCATAAAAGAGAACAATCCCCTAAAAATATATAAAAGACCATAAAATTTTTAATTAACCAAAAAAACATATACAACTCTAAATGAACATTAAAACACCATAAATACCCACAACACTAATGATAATAAAAATAAAAAAAAATCATAAAAACCATAGGTAAACCCGAAATACTCCGAAACACCCTAAATACCCTAAAACCCGAAAAAATATTTAAACACAAAAAACCCAAAAATAACCCAAAAAACCGTAAGAACCTTGAAAATAATAAAAGAAATTAAAAATTTAAAGACCCAAAAAACACTAAAAACCATTAAAACCTAAAATAAATAATAAAAAACCTAAAATCACAAAAACACTATGAACTCCTAAAACTCCAAAACCCTGAAAAGACACTGAAAGTAAAAAAACCCAAATCCAAACACTAAAAAACCTAATAAAACCACTAAAACTCATTATATCCCTTAAACCCCAAAAAACACCAAAACCCCTAAATCCATAAATACCCAGAAAGAACTTTACAAAACCAATAAAATAGTAAAAAAATCCTAAAATACTAAAAAAACAAAAAAACCTTGAGACCCTAAAAACCTAAAACCCTTAAAAACACTTAAAACCCTAAAAAAACCTAGAAATCCCAAAAAATACTTAAACACCACAAAACCCCTGAAAAACCCAAAAACACCCTAAAACAAAAAAAAAACAAATAAACTCTGAAAAACCATAAAATCCTCAAAAACCTAAAATCCCAAAAAACCCAAAACACCTCAAACACTAAAAATCCTAAACTCCCACAAAAAACTAAAACCCCTAAAACCACCTAAAAAGAATAAAATACCCTAAATCATATACCATACACCCTAAACCAAACACCTTACACCCTAAACCCTAAACCCCACACCCAAAACTTGATACCTGAAACTCGTAACCCTACACCAAAAACACTATATTCAACACCAAAAACCAAAAACCCAGTACAATAAACCCTATAACCTACACCCTAAACCCTAAAACCCACACCTGAAACCATATTCCCTACTTCCGAAACCTTAAACTAAACACCCTAATAGCAATATGCATTACACCAAATAGAAAACCCTACACCTTAAACCATATATCCCACACAGTACACCCTAAACAATACACTCTTAATCAAATAAACTACACACTAAATACTACAAATTATTCCCAATACAATATACCCTACACCATAATCCCAATACCATACACACTAAACCCTATACCCTGCACCATATACCCTATAATCTTCTCCCATAACCTAATACCATACTCCCTAAAGGTTATCCCTTGTAACCTACACCAAAAAACCCATGACATGATCCCTAAACCCTATACTCTTCACCTTAAAACCCAAACCCTAAAACCTAATCCACTTACCTGGAAACATAAACCCTATATCATATAACATAAACCCTATAACCTACACCACAAACCCTATACCCAATATCCTAAACCTTAAATCCTAATACCTACAACATAAACCCTAAACCCAAAACATTAAATTCCAAAACCAACACCCTATACCCAATACCATACTCCCTAAAAATTAAACGCTACACCCTAAACCCTAAATTTTATGTCCAAATCACTAAACCCTACATCCTAAAACCTATACCCTACACCCAAAACCATAAACCCTATACCCTAAACTATATTATATACACACTAAACCATAATTCCTACACCCAAAACCCTATACCCAAAACCCAAAACCCTACAAACTAAACCATATACCCTTCACCCTGATCCTTAGACTATAGACCTAAAAACCTAAACCCTACACCCTAAATCCTAAAACCTACACAATAAAACCCATACCCTATACCCTAAATCTGAAAACCTACAACCTATACATTATACCATGAACTCTAAACCCTAAAACCTACACCCAAAACCCAAAACCCTGTACCCTACACCCTAAACCATACACCATAAACTCTATACCCTACACACTAAACACTAAACCATACACCCCAAAGCACACACCCTACACCCTAAATGCTAAACCCTGCACCCCAAACCATATTACATAAACCCTAAACCCTAATACCTAACACTAAAACCTATACCCTACACCCTAAACCATAAACCCTATAATCTATAACCTACACACAAAACCCTATACTTTAAACCCAACATAGTATACCCTATTCCCTATAATGTAAACCAAAAACCAAAAACCCAAAAACTGGTAACCCACACTCTGAACCCTATACCCTACATCCCAAACCCTATAACCTGTAGCATAAAACCTATACCCTACTCTATAAACCCTAAATATTAAAACCATAAACCACCTAAAATATCCAAAAAATAAAAAAAAACCATAAAAACCCATGAATATATAAAAACCCTAAAATCCAAAAAAACCTTTAAAACCCCTAAAACCCCTAACACCCCAAAGAAAATACTAAAATACCCAAAATAAACCATATCAAAACCCTTAGAAACCCTAAAAACTATAAAAACATTAAAAACATAAAAACCCGTAAAAATCCAAGAAATCCAAAAACCACTAAAACCCCTAAAAACATAAAAAACTAAAACCCTAACAAACCCTAAATCCACTAAAGCCCTCTACAAAACACTAATAGTTTCTTAACGCACTAAAACCCTAAAATCCCCAAAACCCTAAGTAACCCTAAAACCATAGAAACCCTAAAACACTAAAGAACCCTAAAACCACAAAGAGAAACCAAAAATTCCCTAAAAACATTTAAAAAACCAAAAAATTTTGAAAAATAAAAAAAAATTCTAAAATTCCTTAAAAATTCCAACAAACACAAAAAACTGACAAAACCCTTAAAAACATAAAAAACTAAATACCCTAAAAATACACTAAATCCCCTAAAACCCCAACGAACCCAAAAATCCCTAAAACCCCATATAAACCTAAAAATACCCCTATAGTATACCTAATGACCCTAAAACCATAAAAATCCTGGAAAACCATAAAAACCACTAATACTAAGAAAACCATAATCAATTATAAAAACCCTAAAAACCCAAAAAACTAGAAAAGATATTAAAAAAACCTAAAAATTACTAAAAATACCCTGAAACCCCTAAAACCCATAAAAACACTAAAAACTAAAAGAAATCATAAATTCCTAAAAACCCACAAAACACTTTGAATCCCTTGAAAACATAAAACCCAATAAAACTCTAAAACAACTGAAAAAAATAAAAACACTAAAAAAATACTAAAAACCACTAAAAACCCAAAATATACCTAAAACCCCAAAAAAACCAAAGAAAACTAAAAAACTCTAAAAAAATAAAAAAAATTAAGGACCATGAAATTGATGAAACCCCTAAAGTCCTTAAAAACTGTGAAAAAACCAAATAAAATTCAAAAACCTTGAAAACCCTAAAAAACCATAATAACTCTAAAAAATCCATAAGAACCCAAAAATACCTAAAAATCAGAAAACCCCCTAAAACCCTAAAAAAATCATTAAAAACATTAAGAATCTAAAAACCCTTAAATGACCACAAACTGCAAAATACTTTTAAAGAACCAAAATCCCTAAATGACCCAAAAAACCATAAACACCCTAAAAACCCTAAAAAAAATTAAAAATGTTAAAAGTATAAAAAATTAGAACAATCGAAAACCCAACTAAAATCCTTAAAAATCCTAAATACCATAAAAACCTCTCCAAACCCATAAAACCCTAAAATAACTCTAAAACCATTAAAAGTGATAAAATAATCATAATACCCTAAAAGTCCTAAAATCCCTAAAATCCCTAAAACCATAAAACACTAAAACCTCTAAAAACAATAAAAACCCTAAAAATGTATAATACATAAAAATCCATGAAAACAAATAAAACCATTATAAATCCACAAATACACATAAATCCCTAAAATCACAATGGCCTTGAGAAACCTTCAGAACATTAAAAGACCATAAATAGTCTAAAATCCCCAATACACTTAAAACCATAACATCCCTAAAAATACATGCTAATGAATCCATAGAAACCATATAAACCATAAAAAACCCTATAACCCTAAAAACCTAAAAAATACTCAATACCCTTTAAACACCCCAATAAACATATTGCCATTAAGATTTCCTAAAAAAATAATAATCCAAAAACCCCTTAAAACCCAAAAAACCCAAAACCCTTAAAGAATCTTAAAACCCCTAAGGGACCATAAAAACCATAATAACTGTAAAACCCATAAACACCCCTAAAATTATAAAACTCTAAAAATAATAAAAAAACTAAAATCAGAGAAGAACAAAAATACCAAAACACAAAAACACTAAGAACCCTAAAACCCAATAAAAATTCTAAAAACATTAAAATTCCTAAGAACCCCCTTAAAACCCAAAATCCATAAAATACAATAAAATAGTAAAAAACCCTAAAAACCCTAAAGACAATTAAAACAATAAAAAAACTAAAACCTCAAAAGAATCCAAAAAACCAAAAATACCCAAAAACCCTAAAACAATAAAAACTGAAAAACCCAAAAAACTATAAATACCTTAAAACCCCCAAAACCCTTAAAAAAATAAAACCCCTAAAAGACACAAAAAACCATAATAACAACAAAAACCATAATAACCCAAAAAACCCAAAGATACCAATACCCCACAAAAGTCCCTAAAACACTAAAACACCCCAAATACAATAAAAACCAATTAAAAAGATAAAATAACTAAAAAACATAAAACTGTAAATACACCTAAAAACACTAAAAATATATTAAAATCCATAAAAACACTAGAAATATTTAAAACCCCTAAAACAAAATAAAAAACCGTGACCCCCAAAAACCCGAGAAACCCAAAAAATCACAAAAAATCCCGAAAACCCTTCTAACCACTAAAATCCCTAAAAAATATTAAATCCCCCAGAAAATACTAAAAACCCATAATAATATGAAAAAAATCATAGAATTTTATAAACACCCTAAAAAACCTAACATACATTGAGAGAACCCAAAATAACATGAAATCATAATGAAAACCCCAAAAAACCTAAAATCTCTAAAATCCCAAAACACCCATAAAACCCCTAAAACACAAAAAATAGTAAAAACCCTAATACCCCCAAAAAACCCCTACAAACCAATGAAAAAAAAATCTAAAAACCCCTAATAACCCAAAAACTAAAAAATAGTAAAACCACATAAAATCCCTGAGGAAAGATGTTCGATGTGGTCCTTCATAACTCCACACTTTTGTACCCATATTGATGATTCAGATATGAAGGGTGAGATACACTCTCATCCTTGTAGGCCCACCTTGTGACTATCTATCTTTTTTTTATTTTAATTTATTCTTTAGGGGACTAGGCTAGCCTAGTCCTACACCTCCTCTGCCCTAAAACATCATAAAAACCCTAAATCCCCTAAAAAACTAAAAGATCCCAACAACCCTAAAAACCTAAAAACCATAAAGTCCCTAAAACCATATAAAACATAAAAACACCTAAAAAACCTCAAACACCACAAAAATCTAGAAAACCCTAAAATTGTAAAACCATAAGAACAATTATGATCCAAATAATTCCTATAATCCTAAAACCAATCCTGAAAACACAAAATACCATAAACCCCCCTTGAAAACAAAAAAACCCCCAAAATTGCTAAAAACACATAAAAACCTAAAACCCCAAAAATCCCCATAAAAATTCATGAAACAAACAAGAATACCAACCCCCCCCCCCCCCCAAAAAAAACCAAAAATTATAAAACCCCCTAAAAATGTTAAATATCCAAAAAAACCAAAAAATCCTAAAACCAATAAAAACCATAAAAAAATTTAAAACACATTAAAACCCATAAATACCCTAAACCCCCTAAAAATAAAAACCCTAAAAAACATTAAAAGAAACTAAAACCCCTTAAATACACCCATTCAATTCCAAAAACCCCTAAACCCCTAAATAATCCGTAACAACACTAAAAATCCCATGAAAACACTAAAAAACTCTAAATTCCTAAAAACACCTTATAAAAATAAAAACCATAAAATTCGCTAAAAACCCAAAAGAACCCTAAAAAGAGAAAAACCCTTAAAATCACATAAAACAGTAAATACAATATAAACCCTTTAATATGTATATAAATCCTAAAATCCCTAAAAATCGCTAGAAAACCTTAGAACCAAAAAAATCTTAAAAACATGAAAACCCTAATACATTTAAAAATATAAATACAACTAAATACTCATTAAAAACCATAAAACCCTAATAATAATAAAAAATAAAAAACCCAATAAACATAAAAAAACGCAAAAATATTAAAAACCCTTAAAACCCATACAACTCAAAAAACACATAAAAACTTAAAAACACCTAGAAACACCTAAAAAACTAAAAAAAACATACCACAAAAAAATACATAAAAATAACTATAAAATCCAAAACACCCCTAAAAATCTTGAACCCCAAAATCCCCATAAAATCCCTAAAAATACCCAAAAAACTAAAAATTGTAAACCCCTAATATTCCTATAAAATTCCCTAAAAGCCTAAAAATCCCTCAAAACCTTAACAACTCCATAAAAACCTAATAACCATCAAGAATAGAAATCCCTAAAACCAGAAAATAATTATAACCCCCTAAATTACCTAACAAAAACAAAACCGAGAAAACTCAAAATACCATAATAAATAATGAATCCCAAAAAATCATAATAGCCCAAAAAACCCAAAATAAATTTTTAAAACCCAAAAAAATCCAAAATTTGAGTTTTTTAATGTCTTTTTAATTTTTTTTAAATGTGTTAGGGTTAATGTTTTGTTATAAAATATGCTTGAAAGGAGGTAGCTATGCTGCTGACTTTTGGTTAACTCCAAATGAGCTAGTGGGGAATATTCCTTCCCTCCCCCCCCACCGATTATGGCCCTGATTGATGTCATGACAATAGCTGTAGGGGGATCCCACTTTCCCCATTACATTATTCGAAAGGAAGAAACCCCACTTCTGCCATTCTCTTAATGTAAAGGCCCAAGGTAGTAGCCCCCCTGCCACCTTTTCCTTGATACCAAATAAAAGGGAACCCCAATTCTCCCCACTTCATTTTGCACTCATATCACTTCATTACACTACCTCTCTCAATAAAAAAAGTGAGTTTCACATGTAGTGGGTTCTGTGGTCTAAAAGAAGTGCTTGTTTTTTTGTGAATAATTATTTAGAGATATTTTTTATTTAATTTAAATTTATTTATTTAATAAATTTAATTATATTTACTTTTATATATGTCATTTTAAGTAGTTTAGTTAGTTATAAATATTTTTATTATTTATTAGTATATTTATTTGTATATATTTTGAAATAATTGTTATTTTTATTAATGGTAATGTATAGATTAAATATAGAATAAATTTGGAATAAATGTTCTAAAATTTTGGTTGCATAATGATTTTATGGTTATCTAAGAAATCAAATCCCTATCTAGATAAAAACATGTGGATGTGGCTCGGGCACATATGTAACTAGGGGTAAAACCTGAAAACCCCGCATTGAGCTAGACTCGAATGGGAACTGGGGCATGAAAACTAGCCTCGCTGCACTCCTAGTTTGACACTCCCATGGGATGTGCTTTAGATGATTTATATTTTCTTTATAAACTACCAAAATACCTATGAAATGAAAACATAAAATCAATATATTTATCATTGATAAAATGATAATTATGTTCATATAAAATGAAATGGAATAGGAAAAATACATTATAGAATGAAATTTATTATTAAAAATTTAATACCTTAGTAATGATTAACTAGTGATTAAAGAATCATTTACTAGTTAAAAACTATAATAAGAAACAATACTGTCATATTTTAGTATATAGGAAGATATTGTAAAATATTAGTATCATACAGATTATATAGTTCAAAAATAATAGTTATTATTTGT
The DNA here is from genome assembly GCA_963277665.1 of Viscum album. NCBI lineage: Eukaryota > Viridiplantae > Streptophyta > Magnoliopsida > Santalales > Viscaceae > Viscum > Viscum album. Next base: position 1,595,418,533 of record OY728120.1, read on the forward strand.
AATGATTATATATCGATTAATTAATAAATAATTTTAGATTAAAAAATAAATACATATAATGATTATATAATAATATTTATCATTGATTAAATGAAAATTTTGATCATATAAAGAGAAATTTAAAATAGAAAAAAAATTAAATAACACATGAATTCTTTATAGGATATAAGAAATTCCTGGAAATTTTTCAATAAAATGTTGTTTGGATGAGATGAGCCTTACTTTGGACGTGAGGTAAAATCCCATTTATTTTCAATTGGCAGCATGATAATATCTTCTATATGTATGTAATTAATTTTGTAATTTTGAAAATCATTAAACCTTCTAAGGAAATATAAGATATCATTTATAACATGTTATTAGAAATTCTATATATTTTTAAAATTACAAAGATATCTACATACATATAGAAGATATTATTAAGCTACTAATTAAAAATATGCTAGATTTTACCTCATGTCTAAAATGAGGCTAATCTCATCCAAACGATGTTCTACTGAAAAATATCAAGGTATTTCCTATCTACTATAAATAATTAATGTGTTATTTGGTGTGTCTTTTTTTCTCCATTTCACTTTATATGATCATAATTTACATTTTTTCAATGTTAAATAAACAAATTTACTATTTTATTATTTTTTATCTTGGTTTCCAAAACATTATGTGACATATATTCAAATAAAATGTTATATAATGAAACATTACTATCATATTTTTGGGTATAAAAATAAATCCTAAAATTTCATTATAATAAATATTATATGGTCATCTATCACTATCCACATTAGTTATATTATCATAATCTTTATCAACAAATTTTTTTGAAGGAGAGAGTCATGTTTTCTTGTGTGTACTACTATAGGCAGGTCATTCAAACTGAGCAAGGAGATTCTTACATTACACAACCAACAATAGTGGTTAGTAAAAATGATTGTGTAACCCGAAGGGACCTTCATGATATAATTCACAGTTCCTTAAAGCTGAGACCCAATCAAGATACCACGTTTATGAGCTATAGAAATTTTAAATTCTCATAAAAATTGTGGCATCCAGCATGTCCATTGGTTGCTGATGTTCAGCAGGTCCAAGAAATAAATTTATTTTCTCTATAGTTAGATGGTATCATGATGGAATTGTGTGTTTATATTTCTACTATACAAAAATAATTTATAGTTTTGTGAAGTCGTAGACTTACATGGGTAGTTGAAGATGGTCTGCCTTGTGAAATTGAGCCTATTCCAAATGATATAGAAGAGGAAAACCTAGATGATCTCCCCAATATACAGGTAAATCCATCTAAAATTGATGATTTTTTAAATGATGGAATATATGGTGAAAATAGTTCTAATGAGGAAGGAGTAGTGGAAGTTGGGGAGGAATTTTGTAGAAATCAATTTTTTGTATAGAAGCCTCGACCCATAATAAATCATCCACCAATCTTTACATCATGTTCAGAAGTGATGAAACTTGTGCCTACATTTGACAAAAATGTTCCCACACCCGTAACTAAGTTTCCTATAGTTATACCAGATAGGTTTTTTGATCTATAAAAAACCACATATATTGGATTGAATTTTTCATGTAAAGATACATTGAAAATCATGCTAAAGTTATTTCACATAGAGAGGCAATTCAGATATATAGTTTAGGAATCAATCAAAAATAAATATCTCATATGGTGTAAGATATATGGAAATGATTTTAGATTCTTCTTGAGGCAGATTCCTAATGTTGAATTTAGAGGTTGGAGAATCTAGAGGATTGTGGTTCCTCATACTTGTGTTCATCCAAGCTTGACAAAATTTCATACCTCATTAGCTACTGAATTTGTGTCATCTATTATCATTGATATGATTAGTACATTCCATGATGTTTCTATAGCACTTTACCAAGAGATAAAACATCAATCACTCTGTTATAATATTTCCTATAATAAGGCTTGGATGGTGAAACAAAATGAAATTGTTAAGGACTGTGGTGATTGGGATGACTCGTACTGGGTGTTGCTATAATTCCCAACCCTAATAAGGCACAATAACCAAGATGGATTCCATATTGATAAAAATAAACATGTGTCCCAAGATAACCAACATGATCCATCACATGTTCAATTTCATCAGTTTTTCTGGGAATTCCTCCCCTGTATCTATGTATATTGTTTCAGCAAACAATTCATTCAGATTAATGGAACATTTCAATATAGAAAATATAAGTGTGTAATATTGATTGTGGAAACCCAAGACATAAACCATTTACCTCTTCCTCTTTCCTTTTCCATTATGGAGAAGGAAAACTATGAATCATGGAGTTTATTTTTGGGATGTATCGGTAACCATTTCACCATCATTCATGGTGTCCGTCTGATATCTGATTGGCATCAGGAAATCATTGAGGCAATAAGTGAAGACCCTAATACATAAAGACCACAAAATTCACATTATCGGAATTGCATTAGACAAATTTCTATAAATGTGAGGAAAAAATTCCACAACGAACCTATGAAGAAAGAAATCACAAGGATAGTTATGCAATGTCTCGATTATTTAATACTATTTCAAACTAAGGATGAAATAAATTTATGTGAAATATGATCAATTTTGTGTAGAATATGAACCGGATCAATGGTGTTTTGACGAATTTTTCAATGAAATCTGCAAGCCTAATCAAGAAGTGTATGATTATATGAGGAATATTCTAAAATAAAAATGGACATTGGAGTATGATGGGGGGAAGATGTATGGATACATGACCAAAAAACATTGTGGAGTTCTTCCATGGTTTATTGAAGGGGCTTCACAAGTTCCCTATAACTAACCATGTGAAAGAGACATTATATCATTTCATTAAGTACTTCATTAATAGACAACAACTATATTAGGCAGAATTCCTTAGTGTATAAGGTACAACAGGAACTTTCTATAAGATATTAAAAAGAACATTGCAGATGATTTTGGTTATCATGTCATCCTTTTCTATTGAGAGGACTCATAATTTGATGTTCAATTTCATTCAAACCCCCATCAAAAATAACATCAGTGAATAAATGGTCCTATTAATAGATGTGAGGTAATGTCAATGTGGAATCCTCAAGGCCTTACAGTTCCCAGGATCACATTCCATCACAACATGTGCATTTGTGAACATATCATGGGAAGAATATGTTGATCCAATGTACCAGTTGGACACCATTGATAACTTTTTTCAAAACCATGGATGCCTATTGGGGAGTTTATATATTTCCCATTTTCTGAAGTCCAACCGATAGTGATACCTGACATCAACAGGTTACGTAAACAAGGTAGACCAAAGTCTAGCTAGATACAGAATAATTTGGACTGGCATCATGAATAAGGGAAAGTTTGAAATGGAACATATGTAATCAAGAAGGTCATAACCAGAAACTATGCCCTAATATTGCTGGATTGAGTTCACACTCTTGACCACAATGATTTATTTTCTATTATGTGATATTCTAATATAGTTAATTTTATGGTTTTATTATAAGTTTCTTCATTTCATAGAATTAGATTTCATCACCAAATACTTGCATTATCAAATAACAATAAGCCTTTCATAGTGACATTAAAAAGAATATGAAAAGTTCATTTGAGTTGAAAATAAAGCCTAATAAATATTTCCATGGCTAAACCATAAATTATACAAGATATAAAATAACAATTAAACATACCATCATGTGGAACATTATACATAAATTCAAAATCACACCATTTTATAATAAAATATTACAGAACAAAGATAATATATGTATATAAATATATATATATCAAACCATATCTTACATAAAACCCCTTTCTAGGTAAATTATTATCATAAAAACACTTTAGTAATATGATTTGAAAAACATGATGTCATGTCGTTTTCTTTTGATAATAAATAACTTCATAAAATATTGTGAATAAACATGAAATTTCTTGAATTATGAAAGTCATGAAACTTTGTTGGCCAAAACATTCTATTTACATTTTACAATTATGGATCATTTTATTTGTTCATATACAAATGGAGGGTACCATACTACTCACATAGTAGGCCACCCATGTTTCCTAGGCCGTGTTAGAGGGTGGTGTGGTTCAATCGATCTGGGTGTGTCGAGCACACCATTTTCATCATAATGTGCCTCCACATTCCTTTAGAGCATACATTCATAACTCTGGACACTATGGAATTTCTGTTTCAGATTTCACAATTTTCTACCAACACTTACTTGCTGCCCCCGTGGAGAGGTGGTGACCATATAAACACACATTCCACCTACTTGGGGTAGAAATAACCGTCACCCCATAGGATGTGGTAGTGCTTCTCGGTCCTCCTATCTAGGGGAATCCATTATTGAACCCACCTTTCCAACTTGTCTTGTACATGCCAAGTGATTATTAGGTGCTGACATTTTTTCCAACCATACGACTACAAATGGAGCGTTCGTATCTATTCCTTGGTAGGAGGAGCAGATTCCACATTTAACAAATGATTCTGATGACCAAACTATCTTGTGTTATGCCTGTGCATGTATATTATGTCTCATTGGATGGACCATGTGCATTGGTCACATAGGGAAGTATGTGTACATGATGTATCTAGCCCTACCGGAGGGCTTTGATCTGGTTGGGACATATATATGGGGATCAACCTGCTTGGCGTACACATACAAAGAATTATGAATGGTATCCCGTAGCAAGATCCTTGATCACAGGGGATGATCCATCCTTATTCCGATGCGAGAATAGGAGCACATCCTCTCATTATACCATCTGCATGATCTTCTATGACAACATATAGAGGTGTTTCATAACACTCCACGTGGATGCTGGTATGATAAATCATATCTATTAGTTTCTGATGCTACTATGATTTATTGAATTTAATTTCTAACTATTTTTCAATTTAAATGTTGTATTTTACAGGTGGTCTGAGAGTAACAATTTCATTATGGTTCTGATACACCATTTTGGAACATATATATTCCAGTTGGACTATCTCTTACCTGACCAGGTATGTATATAAAACCTATCACTATCTAAAAAATTTAATAATTCCATCAATTTTGATTTTAATAAGATTTTTTTTACAAAGGTCACATGTTATTTCAGATTACATTGATGCCATACTGGACTATGTTGGACCTATTTCTAGTATACTTCACTACTAAAGATAATGATGGTACGGATTTAGTGCCCCACATTTAATTCCATATTATTGAGTGGAAACTTCCTGATAGATTCAGTCACCGGTTTTTCTTTTCTCAACTGATTCCATTGTAGTTGAGATAGATAAAGAAGATTCATGGTGTTAAGCTGATAGGGATGATGAATGAGGAATGGGACCATGTACATTCTGACTATCTTGACAGCTGGGGAAGATGTGTAGAGTTTTGTATCTTGGGTGTACCTAAGATGGGATTCATTCTTTCTTATCCATTCAAGTATGATCCATGGTACAAACTGAAGTCTATATTGTATCATACCTGACTTGACCGAGAGCTTCATAATATTGTAAGACAATAAAGTTCCATTATTTTTATTTGAAATATTTTACAATTAATTTTGAATATCTTTATGGATTACTCACAAGGGGCATCTTATTCCCATGAGTGATGAAGAGGAGGTGGGGGACTTTAGTTAGGTAGTGGTATGTACTGAATCGCTGGAGCTGAGGTCCTATTATTGTGTTCTTTTTGAGAGTATCTTTGGAAGTCTAGCCAAGAGAGAAGAGGTTATTTCCCCATAGGAATATCCCCCAGCAACTACTGGTTCCAAGGAGCAATGACAGTGAGGACGTAGACTGCGTCGTACTCCACGTGAGGCCTCACCTATTCCACAGGCAATGCTTGGCCCTCTAGCAGTCCAACCTTAGCCGATTGAGGATGTGCATTATGCAACATGGGGTCTCTCTTTCATGAATGGATATATTCAGTTCTCTCCATCTTGGGGTCTAGAAAAATCTGAACATTAGGGTCCAGATCCATTGTGGGCTTGGTTCCCCTCTACAATGATGGTAGGTCCTTCTAATACCCTAGTGGGAGAAAGATCAGGAGCATAGTACAATGTAAAATTAACACCTCCTCCCAGTGAAACATAGGCGGAGAAAGTGATGATTGATGTTACAGTGCCGGAGGATCATCCCTCAATAAGACATCATACTCCAACCCAGCACAGATCTCAGCTATCTCGATATTGTAAAACCATTTGCAGACCACCATACGGGATGGAATCTTCTCCCCATAGACATTGATGGTACATGCTCATGTATATGTTTTATGTCTATTGAAATCAAGATACTATTATTACTATCAGCCATTTTATCCATGTTTATATATTGTTTCATTTATCATTAATTTTGTATGAACAATTTATATTTTATAATATTTCAAAGTCCACTACATGAAAGATATGAATAATTATTAAATTGCAACTAACTTACATTAAAATCTTATAAAGTATACAGTATAAAAAAATATGAATAAAAATTAATAGATAACCTAAACAACGAAAAATTTGTTGGAAATAAAATGAGTTTCATAAATAAAATAAATAAATGAAAATGAATGGAATGTAAAAAAGATTTTAAATAATATATTAATGGATTACAACAATACTAAAATATAATTTTTAATAAAATATTGATGATGTTGGAACATTGTAGATTAAAAATAACCCTAGTTATTGAACCATGCTAAAGCCACATTTTATCTACCATGACCATTTCCCTCTTAAATACCCATTTCCACCCAATGTATTTATATCAACATAATGATCAACTAGAACCCATACACAGTTCTTAAAAATGCCTCAAATTTGAGTTCCACTAAATCCATTTCATAAAACCCTAACATTTTTCTTTCAAATCTTATTGACAATATTCAAAACAGCATAAAACAAACAAAATATATATTTATATATATATTAATATAGAAATATATATATTTATAAATATAATAACATATATAATTAATTATTTTTAGTAGAAAGGCGGTAGGTGCGCTGCCGCCACTGAACTGTACTGAAAGGCAGCAACACGCCTTTTGTATTTCAAGCATAATTTTAAAAATAGTTTAAACATAAAAACGTTAAAAAAATATAAAAACACAATAAAAAACTCCCCAAAAGACCAAGGGAAGACTAAAAATGATAAAAACCCATAAAACCGTATAAAGGTCAAAAAACATTGAAACCATAAAACCCACTTAAAACCCTAAAACCCCCCAAAATAAAAAAACCCAAAAAATCCATAGAAAAACCTAAAACCCCCAAAAAACCTAAAACACACCCAAAGACCCTAAAACCTCTAAAACCCCTAAAACATTAAAAACCTTAAAAACCATAAAAACCTAAAAAAATCCTAAAACCCGAAAAACTGAGTAAACCCTAAAAACATTAAAAAATCCTAAAAAAACTCTAAACCAATAAAAACAATAAAAACAATAAAATATCCAAGAACCCCCTAAAACCACTAAATAGTCGTAAAACACATTAAAAACCATAAAGACTCGAAAAACCATAAAACACCAAGACACTAAAAACCACAATCCAATTTAGAAGGCCATACAATTCCCCAAAACCTAGTTAATGACTGTAAAAACCCTTAAAACCATTAAATGACTTAAAAAACCCTTAAAATACTAAGAGAATCTAAAAATCACAAAATACTCTTAAAGGTAACAACAAACAACTGAACCCCTAAATGACCCTAAAAATCCTAAAAACCTTAATGGACAATAAAAAAACTAAGACCCCTAAAGGTCCATAAAAACCCTCCAAAACCCACAATACCATAAAAACCCCAAGAAAAACCTATAAAACACCCAAAATCATAAAATAACCAAAACCCCCCAAGACCCCAAAAGACCCTATAAAACCCAAAAGACCGAAAATAGTATTAAAAAACCTACAAAATCCAAAAACAACCTATAAACCTAAAAACTCTAACAGAGAATATAAAACTGAAAAAACATTAAAAAGACTCTAAATACATTAAAAAACCTACAACACTAAAAATAAAAAAATCCTAAAACCTTGAAAAACCCTAAAGACCATAAAATCCAAAAAAACCCAAAAGCACCGAAAACCCTAAACATCCCAAAATACCCTAAAAAAATAATATCCTTAAAATCCATAAAAAAACCTACCAACCCTATAACCAATAAAAATGATAAAATACCCTACCCCCATTAACCCTAAAAATATGCCATCTTATCCAGCCATGTGGTGGAAAAAGGACTCTCCACATTCCACATTGTAGGTATTATCCCCTGCCAACAAAGGATTTTATTTTGTCTCCCCAAAACTCAAACTTTGTACCATAAACACTCAATACCCTAAATTAACATAAAAACCAAAAAATCATTAAAGGATCTTAAAAACAGTAAAACCTGTAAAACCCTAAAAGACCCAGGAACCCATAAAACCCATAAAACCCAAAAATCCTAAAAAACCCTAAAATTCTAAAAATCCTTAAAAACAAAAAACCTCTAAAATCCAAAAAACTATAAAACCCTTTTGAACCCTAAATAAAAACTAAAACCCGTAAAACCCCAAAAAAGTAAAAAAATTAAAAAAACCCTTAAAATTCTAAAAAAATAATCAACCAAAAAAATGAACCCCCCCAACAACCGCAGAAACACATAATATCTCTAAAGAACACCTAAAACCATAAAATGCCCTAAATACCTTCAAAACTAAAACACCATAAACAATCCTAAAAATGTAAAAAATAAAAAAAGACTAAAAACCAAAATACTCCTAAAAACCCTAAAACCCCAAAAAACCTTCTAAAAATACTAAAACCCTAAACGAGATCCTAAAACCCCTAAAATCCCCCAAGGGACACTAAACACAAAGAATCCCTAAATGTTCCTTAAAAAACATTAAAAAACCGTAAAGTCCTTTAAAACCCTAGAAACCTTTAAATGACCCTGAAATCCAAAAAAATCACAAAACCCTATAAAACAACTCAAAGGCCCAAAAACCACTTGAATGCCGTTAAAAACACAAACCCCCTAAAAGCAATAAAAACATAAAAAAAAATACAGAAAACTACCATAACATCCCATAAAAATACAAAAAGAACCTAAAAACCTAATTACACCCTAAAATACCCAAAAGACCATAAAAATCATAAAAATCATAAAAACCATTAAAATAAACTTATAAATCCAAAAACCTATTAAAACCATAAAATCCACTAGAAAACCCTAAAAACCCTAAAAATACTAAAACACCCTAAAATCCCTAAAAAAAACTAAAATAAAATACTAAAGAAAGCTTTAAACCCAAAAACCATATTTTTTTTGAAAAACCAATAATATTCCTTAAAATACTAAAAATATTATATAATTATAACAACTATAAAAACTCCTAAATTACTAAAAATCTTAAAAACCATACAAACACTAAAACCATAAAAATTCAAAAAACACTAAATGACCCCATAAAACTATAAAACCCCCAAAAAACGTAAACCCCCAGACTATAAAACCCTTAAAAACCATAAAAACCATAAAACTACAACAAACGCTAAAAGCATAAAAATCCTAAAAGACCCTAAAGACCCTAAAAATCTGTCAAAGGCACAAAACCCTGTAAACACCCTTAAAAACCTAATAAATGGATAAAACCCCTAAATGACCTCTAGAAACCCATAATCACCTTAAACCCCCTAAAACCCCAAAAATTCCTAAAGACCCTAATACCTCTCAATACCCTGAACCCCCAAAAACCCTAAAAAACCGTAAAACCCATAAAAACATATGAAATTTTAAAACTATTGAAACCCTAAAAATACCTAAATTCCCTTAAAATCCAAAAACCCCAAAAAACAACATTAAAAACCAAAAAAACCATAAAAAAAAATATAACAATAAAACACCCATAAATTCTTAAAACCTGTAAAATCCATTTAATTCCTAAAAACGGAAAAAAAAAATGAAAAACCCTAAAAATAAAAGAAAACCATAAAATCCTAAGGGAAACCAAAAATCCTTTTAAAACCCTAAACCCACCAAAACCATAAAACCCAAAAAACAAAAACCCTAAAAACCCTGAAAACATTGTAAAAAATCCTAAAAAACCCACAACCCCCTAAATACACTAAAAACCCTAGGAACCCTTGAAGCCCAAAATAACCCTAAAACCCCTAAAACACCTAAAACTTTTAAAACCCCCTTCAAACACCTAAAAAGAAAAAAACACCTAACATCCATAAAAAACATAAACCCCTAAATAAACTTCTAAAATGCCCCCAAACCCTAAATACACTGTAAAATACCCTAAAACCCATACAACCACAAAAAAACAAAAAATAATCAAAACACCTAAAAACCCTAGAAAACCTAGTAGAATTATAAAAAATAATGAGAATCCCAACACCCTACCACATAAAAATAATAAAAATATACTACAGAGACCCAAAAAACACAAAAAACCTAAGTCCCCCTAAAAATACTAAAAAACATAAAACTATCAAAAATTTAAAACTAAAAAACCCCCCAAACCCCTAAAAACATTTAAACCAAATTAGAATCCCTAAAAACTCTAAAACACTCAAAACCATGAAAACCATATAAAACCCTAAAACCATCGAAAACAAAAAAGACGCGTAAACCCATTAAATATCCTAAAAAGTCCTAAACCCCTTGAAACCCATAAAATTACTAAAAACCCCAAAAAACCCAAAAAACCATAAAATACCCTAAAATACCAACCACACCTACAAATACTAAAAATCCTAAAAACCCAAATAAACCAAATTATACTAAGAAAAACCTAAAACAATAAAAAACATAAAAACCATAAAAACCATAAAACCCCCTAAAACCCTAAAAAACAATAAAAACACATAAAAGACCCTAAAACCCTAAAAATTACCAACACCCAAAAAACCCTAAAAGACAATAAATAACTGTATTAAAACCATTAAACCCCTAAATACCCTATAACCTAAAAATTAAAAAACCCCTAAAAATCATAACAACCATAAATCCCTAAAACCACTACAAACCCATAAACCAATTATAAAACCCTCGAATACAATAAAACCCCAAAATACACTAAAACCACTAAAAACCCTTAAAAAAGCCATGAAAAACCCTAAAACTCTCTAAAAACAAAGAAACCCCCAAAAAACTCTAACCCCTAATAATGCCTAAAAATCCATCGAAAATTATTAAACCATTAAAATCCTTACAAACCCCTCAAAACCGTACATACCCAAAAAAATCTAAAAAAACCTCAAAACCCCTAAAAACCAAAAAAACACTAAACATCATAAAAAGATTAAAAACCCTAAAAACCCTAAACATCATTTAAAACCCTAAAAACCCTAAAAACCCAAAAACCCCAAAAAAGACAAAAAACCCTACAAATCCAAAAAACCATTAAAACCCCTAAAATACATAAAGCTACCTAAAAACACTGAAAACCCATAAAAACACTGAAACCCATAAAATCCACAGATACAAAATACTCTAAGAACTCTTAAATCTCTCAAACATAGTTATACCCCCTTAAAAACACTAAAAAAATATATGATAAAATACATAAAACCCTAAAAACCCTAAAACCAAAAAAACCATAAAAAACACTAAAACCCCTAAAGGGATCTAAAAATACTAAAAAACCATTAAACCCATAAAAACCATAAAAACCTACAAAAACCCTAAATAAACTCTTAAAACCCTAAAAAACATAAAAATCTAAAAGACCCTAAACACCATAAACACCCTTAAAAGACCCTAAATCCCAGAAACACATTAAAAAATCATAAAAATCATAAAAACCATAAAAGAAAAAACACCCAAGAACCCCTAAAAATACCATAAAACCCCTAAATTAATCTTAAATACCAAAATTACTCTGAAAAACCGTAAAACCATAAAGTCCCAATAAACTATAAATACCACTAAATGACTCTAAAAACCACTAAAACCATAATGGAACCTAAAACCCCTAAAGGTTCCAAAAAACCCAAAAAACCATAAAGAATAATAAAAAACACTAAAAATAGTAAAGGGATCTAGAATCCCTAAAAAAGGACCCTAAAAACTCTAAATCACCCGTCAAAATCCAAAAGTAACCTACCCCCCCCCCCCCCCCAAACCTAAAGTATATTAAAACCCTATAAAACACCCTAAACCCTAAATCCCCTGAAAATATAAAAATAATATTAAAACCCTAATAAACACTAAAGGAAAATAAAATAACCTAAATGACCCTAGACACCCTAAATCCCTGAAATACCCTAAGACCCAAAAAAACCCTAAAAGACCCTAAAATACCCCCCACAAAACCCAAAAAGAACATAAATCCCAAAAAACCCTAAAAGACAACAATGAACAATAAAACAAACTAAACCCCCACAACAACCTTAAAATACCATAAAAACCCTAAAATCTTAAAGAAACTAAAATATCATAAAACCCTCATAAAAACTAAAAAACATAAAATACCCTAAAATCATAAAAATACAAAAAACCTAAAATACCCCTAAAAACCAAATAAACCCATAAAAAAACTAAATCACATAAAATCAATAAAACCCATAAGGAAAAAAGAATCCTTTTAAACCCCTGAAAACCTATAAATTCCAACCAAAAACCCCTAAAACACTAAAAAACCTAAAAACCCATAAAAACCCTATAACTCCTAACAACCCTTAAAACCTGAAAAAACCTAAAAACATATAAGAACATAAAAAACATAAAAACCTCAAGAATCCCCTGAAACCGAAAAACACCTAATAATCCCAAAAAACCCAAAAATAGTAAAAAAACTAAAACCTCCAAAAAACCATTAAGAATATAAAATCGGCTAAAATGCCCAAAAACCCAAAAACCTGGAAAACTATAAAACACCTAAAACAATAGAAAACACTTACAACCACTAAAATCCAAAAAAACCAAGATAACAAAAAAACCTTTGAAACCCCTCAAACCCCTAAAACCCACTAAAAGGAAATATAAATTATAAAACCCCAAAGGGCCATTAAATCCTACAAATCCATAAAATATCCAAATTCCCTAAAATAAACCTAAACACACCAAAACCATTAAAATTACTATAACCCTAAAAACCCAGAAAAAAACACAAAAACATTAAAAAACCCAAAATCCAAAAAACACCAAAATCCCCAAAAAACCAAAAAACACAAAAGTACCCTAAAACCCGAAACAACTAAAAAACCCAAAAAATACCAAAAAACCCTAAAATTTGAAAATACCCTAAAAAACAAAAAAACATAAAAAACCCTTAAACACGAAATAAACCCTAAAAAACCATACACCACTTCAAACCCCTAATAACACCATTAAAACCCATTAAGAACGAAAGACAAAAAAAATTTAAACCCTTAAATACTATAAAGCCCAAAAAGCAAGAAAAACCCAATAAGAATCCTTAAAAACCCCTAAATAACCAAAAAATACATGACTAAATGCTAAAAACACAAAAAAACCCTAAGAACCCTAAAACCCTAAAACCTCAAAATACCAAAAAAAATCATAAAACCCCTAAAAAACCGAAAAAAATCCGAGTAATGAAAAACCCCCTAAAACATAAAAATTACCCATAAACCTATGATATATAATCAAAAATGTTAACCCTACACCCTAAACCCCAAACCCTAAACACTAAACCCTTTACCCTTTATGTTAAACCCTAAACCATACTCCCGAAACCCGATACCTGATACCCTATACCCCAAACCCCAAACTGTGCAACCTTAAACCCAGATCAAACACCCCAAACCTAAAACTCACTCACCTAAACAATATAACCTAAACCCCAAACACTAAACCCAAACACAAAACCCAATACCCTACACTGTAAAGCAAAACCATACATCATAAACCTCAAACCCCAAACCTCAAACCCTATACCCTATACCCTAAACCCCATACCAAATATCATACAACCTAAACCTTATAAACTATACAACATACAATAAACCCTATAACCTACACACAAAAGCCTATCCCCTACACCCAAAAACATATACCCTACAACATAAACCCCATACCCTATACCCTAAACCTCATACAAAATGACCTAAACCCTACACTCTACACCTTATACCCTATACCTTATACCCAAAACCCTATACCCAATATAGTAAAACCAATATCCTACACCCTAAACCCTAAAACCAAAAATCAAAACCCTACACCCTACACCATAAATCCTACACCATAAACACTACACCCCATACCCTATAACTAAAACCCTAAACCCAACAAACTAAACTCTACAACATAAATAAAAAAAATCCTATGCCCAATACACTATAACCAACACCCTAAACCCAAAACCCTATATCCTAAACCCCTATACCCTACACCCTAAACTCTAAACCATAAGCCCAAAACCGTACACCCTAAATTCTATTTGCTACACCCTATACCTTAACCCTACACCCCCAACCGTATACCAGACCACCTGATCACAAAAACCAACACAATACACCATAAACCCTAAAGGCTACACTCTAAATTCTACACTTTAAACCATATACCCTATACCCTAAAACAAATACCCAACACCCAAACCCAATACCTTACACTCTATACCCTTAACCCTAAACCCTATACCCTCTACTCAAAACACTAAACCCAACATCCTAAACCCTATACCCTATATCCTAAATGCTAAACCCTAAACCCTAAACCCTACACCCCAAACCCTAAACACTACACCCTAAACCGTATACCCTTCACATTAAACCGTAAACCCTACACCCTAAAATATATACCCTACTTTAAATAAATTATACCCTACACCCTAAACCCAATACCATATGCCCAAAACCCTAAACACTAAACCTTAAAACCTAAACTATACACCCAATATCCTATAACCTACACGCTAAACCCAATACCCTAAACCCAACTTCTTATACCCTACACCCCAAATAGTCTACCCTACATGCTAAAACCAAAACCATAAAAACCCTAAAATCACCCTAAAAGAAAAAAAGAACCATAAAAATACAAAAATACCCTAAAACCCCTATAAAACCCAAAATAACACTAAAATACATAAATTCCTTGAAAACACTAAACAGAAAAAAAACAAAAAAACTCTAAATAACCAAAAAACAACAAACACCCTAAAACCCTAAAAATCATAAACACCAATGAAAACCCACAAAACACTATAAATTTAAGAAATATCTAAAGAACCTTAAGGCCCATAAAATCCCATAAAATTCCATAAAAAGACTCAAAGGCCCAAAAAACATTGAAATTGATTTAAAATCTTAAAATACTAAAGAACCAAAAAAACCTATAATACCTAAAATACCATAAAAAACACTACAAACCCTAAAAAGCCTAAAAACCATAAAAACCAAAAACCCCTTTAAATCCCCTAATACCCCTAAAAAAACCTAAAAACCCTATAAAACCCTAGAAAAAATTAAAAATCTTATAAAATCAATAAAAATAACTAAAAACACAAAAAACGTGAAAAATCATGATAATGATGAAAAACAAAAGAATCCCTAAAAACCATGAAAAATATAATGAAACAATTAAAACCATATAAACCAAATTTCTAAAAACCATAAAATGCTAAAAAATCCTAAAAACCCAAAA
Organism: Viscum album; assembly: GCA_963277665.1. Taxonomy (NCBI): domain Eukaryota; kingdom Viridiplantae; phylum Streptophyta; class Magnoliopsida; order Santalales; family Viscaceae; genus Viscum; species Viscum album. The sequence continues at coordinate 1,595,434,134 of OY728120.1, forward strand.
AAACCAAAATGCAATAAAACCCCAACAAAACATAGAAAACCCTAAAAAGCTAAAATTCACTAAAATTATAAAAAAATATAAAAACCCTAAGAGAACATGTAACCCTAAATAACCTTAAAATCTATAAAAGACACTAGGACCACTAAAAATAGTAAGCCCTCCTAAAAGACCCTAAATATCATAAAACCCTAAAAGATCCTAAATAACTCAAATAAAAACCTGAAAATAACCTAAAAACCATAAAAATCATCAAAACCACTAAAACCATTAAAAAGTCCCTAAAAACATAAAAACCATAATGACCCTAAAGGCACAAAAACCAAAAAACCCAAAAAACGCTTTGAACCCCTAAAACGTTAAAGAACCATTTAAACCCATAAAAGACCATAAATGAAGTAAAACAGTAAAATCTATAAAACAACCTAATAACCCTAAAACCCAAAAACCCTAAAATACACTAAATGAAACTATAAAAATCATAAAAATCCATAAAATCCCTAAAACACACTAAGAACACCAAAACAAAATTAAACCCTAAAAAACATAAAAACCCAAAATCCCAAAAAATAATAAAACTCTTAATACAATAAAAATCCTAAAAAAACCCAAAAACCAAAAGACCAAAAAAACCCTCATACATTACTAAAACCTTTAAAAACAATAATACCCCTAAAACCCACTAAACACACATAAAACCCCTAAAAACCCCTAAAATATCGAAACCACTAAAAATAGATGAAAAAACCTAATCCCATTAAATATCCTAAAATAGTAAAACCACTAACCCTAAAACCCAAAACAATCTAAAAAATACCTACAATGCAAAAATCCCTAAAAACCCAAAAAACTATAAAAACCCTAAAAACCATTTAAACCATTAACACTTTAAAATCATAAAACCCTTGATGAATCTCACAACTCCTAGTAATGCTAAAAAACTGTAAACTACATTAAAATCCATTTAGATCCCTAAAATTGTAAAAATTTCTAAAATGTAATAAAACCCCATAAAAACCCAAAAAACCAAAACAAAACCCAAAAAACCTAAAAATCCTAGAAAATCGTAATAACCCTGAAAACCCTAAGAGCATTAAAAAATTTAATACCTTAAAACAATAAATATACAAAAAAACCCCTTAAAACCATTAAAAATACTCTAAACCCCCTAAAAACTACAAAATACCCAAAAACCCCTCAAAGCATAAAAAACCATAAAATACCATAAAAAAAGGAAGAAACACCTAAAACCTCTGAAAACCAGGGTACTAGTGGCCCTGTACTGTTGGATGTTGTGCTGTTGGTTGTACTTCTATGTGCGGCATGGTCGAGGCTTATTGGATAAGAGGTCTTGAATGTGGGAAGGGTTTTTCGGTTTGGTCTGTTTTGGATATGGCTGGTTTTTCCCCTGATTGCTGATGGGTGCGATTTTTCTGGCTGAGCTATGGTAAAGGTGGAAAGCTGCTGGTTGTTGGTTTGATTTGGTATGATGGATGGCTACTGTTTGGCTGGAATGAGATGATGTTTTCAGGTTGGAATCTGGTGCTATTGGCTCAGTGCTGCTTGCGGTGGAGCTTCTTGGTGAGGAGGTGCTGGATGCTGGATCTAGCGAGAATAGATGATGGTTGATGTATGGATGTGAACTCTGGTTGCTGGCTCTTGTGTGATTCGGGTGCTGATGGTTATGTGCTGCTGGTGATGGATCGTTTTGGTGAGAAGGTGATGGATGCTGGTATATGTGAGGCTGGAAGCTGGTCATTTCCTGGTTGTGAGCTGCTGGATGTTGGAGGCTGATGGACGATGATGATGGTTGCTGCTTGGACCTGGGTGTGCTCGTTGGGTTTTTCTTTTTTGATTTTTCTTTTTTTGGCATGGGTTGTAAGGGGTTTTCAGGTGTGGGTTGTTTGACACCTCCCCTCCCTTGTCTGATGAGTCTCTTTTCCTCTTTCTAATAAATTTGGGGGGGGGGGGGGGTTGGGAATAGCCCGACCCTCACATCTTCCTTGCCCCTAAAGGGACCTAAAAACACTAAAGACACAAATAGAACAAAAAATCCTCTAAAACCCCTAAAGGAAAACTAAAAATATTAAAGGAACCTAAAATCCTAAAAACCCTAAAGGACTATAAAATTCCTAAGAATATTAAAGGACCCCAAAAAACTAAAGGAATAGAAAACCCTAAAAACCTAAAAGTAGAGTAAAAACCCCAAAAAATACAATAAGGCCCTAAAACCCCTAAAACCCCAAATCAAATGTAATGTCCCCCCAAAATCCGAAAAACTATAAATGTACCAAAAAACCCCTAACAAACCTAAAATTCATTAAAAACACAAAACACCCCTAAAATGAACTAAAACCCCTAAAAACACTAAAACCCTAGAAACCATAAATGACTCTAAAAACATTCAAACACCCTAAAAACCTATGCAATTCCAAAAAAACCCCAAAAGACCCTAAACACCCTAAAAACCTTAAAGACCCTAAAAACCATATAACTCCTAAAACCCCTAATAAAGCATATCAAAATCCTAACAAACCCTTACAAAACTCTAATAAAACACTAAAACCCTCAAAAATCCTAAAAACCCGTAACATGCTTAAAAAACCAAAAAACCCATAAAAACCCTAAAACAAACCAAAAACACTAAAACACCTAAAACCCAAAAGAACTCATAAAAACCAAAATAACCTGAAAGTCCCCAAAAAAACCAAAAAACCCTAAAAACAATAAAAATACCAAAACCCATGTAGACTCCATAAAGCACTAAGCACTGAACCACAAACCCTAAAAATCCCAAAATAATCCTTAAAACATTAAAACCCCTAAAAAATTAGAAACATTACGAAAATGTAAAACCCTTAAAAACCCTAAAAACATAAAAAACCCTAAAACACTAGAAGCCTAAAAATCAAAAAAATCCTAAAAAAACCCTAAAACCTTTAAGAACCCCTAACAACCCTTAGAAACATCTAAATATCCCTAAAAACAAAAAACCCCTTAAAAGTCCCTAAAACCCTAAATGACCCTAATAGTAGTAAAAATCCTTCAAAGTTCATAAAAGACCCTATAAACCTTAAAAATATATAACAGACCATTCAAACCCCATAATCATCCTAAAAAACCTATAAACTAAAACCCATACAAACCCTATAAGAATTGAATTCTCAAAAAAACTAAAAACCCATGAAAAAACTAAAATACAAAGAAAAACCGATATCAATAAGAAAACTTATATACCATAAAGAAACCCAAAACCTACCTTATTACCCAAAAATCATAAACCCCTAAATATCCTAAAAATCCTAGAAACAATAAGACAACCCTAATAACCCATAAAATCATAAAAACACTAATAACTCAAGAAACCTTCATACCCCAAATTAGTTTTTCTCCTTTTTTGGCGTGGGTTTTATGGGATTTTCGGGTGTGGGTCGTTTGAACCCTCCCCTCCCTTGTCTGCTGTGTCTCTCTTTTCTTTCTAATAAATTTTGGGGGGTTTGGAATAGCCTGACCCTCGCATGTTCCTTTCCTAATAGACCCTAAGAAACCAAAATAACCACCACATCCCCTAAATAATATGATACAACCCTAAAAACCAAAAAAATATAAAATCTTAATGAACCAAAAACCTCAAAATCCCTAAAGACTCTAAAAACCATAAAACACAAAAAAAACTAAAATCGCAAAAAAAAGGACGAAAAATCCAAAAAAACACGAAAACAAACCTAAAACCAAAACAGCTAAAAATTCAGAAAAAAGCCTTAATCCTCATCAAAAACTCTAATAAACCTTAATAAAACCCATAAAACCAAATAATACATAAAAACATTAGAACATAAGAAAAAAGTAAAAACCAATAAAAATATAAGATAACTTTAAAGACCATAAACCCCTTAAAACCCCTAAAAACCAAAAAACCCATAAAGACATTAAAAAATACTAAAATAAAAAAACCAAAAAACCAATTAATATTGTAAATAAAACTAAAAATCCCAAAACACTACCAATCCTATATAACCCTGAAAAGACACTAAAAACTCCAAAAATTCCTCAAAATATTCAAACCCATAAAACTCATAAAAACCACCAAAACCTTAAAAAATAAAAATTAGAAAAACCATAAAAACCACAAAACCCAAAAGACACCGAAAAACATAAAAATCATAGAAAACATAAAAACCCCTAAACCCAAAATACTAAAAAACCCATAAAATGAATAAATTATATACCCTACACCATAAACCTCAAACCTTACACCCTCAAACCTAAACCATATGCCCAAAACACTACACCCTATACCCTAAACCAAAAACCCTGGACCCTAAACACAAAACATTATGCCCTACATCCTAAAACCCAATCCATACACCAAAAAAACCTATACCCAACTCCCCAAACCCCAAACCCCATACCCTAAACACTATACCATAAACCATAAACATTAAACACTCAACACTCAACTCTAAAACCTATATCCTACAAACTAAAACCTAAACCATACACCGTAAACACTATACCCTACACCCTATACCTTATACCTACATCATAAAACATATAACATAAAACTAAAACCCAATATATTAGAGAAAAAACCCTATACCATACAACCTAAACCTAATACCATACACCCTAAACCATATACCCTACAACAAAATCCATAAACCCAAAACAATATTAGTAACACCCTAAACCCTAAACACTAAACCCTACACCCTTGACCATACGTACTACACACCAAAACATAAACCCCACACCATAAAACATATATCTTACACCTTAAACACTATACCCTATACACTACACCCTGTACCATACACCCACTACCCTATACCTTACCCGATAAACCCAAAAACCAAAACTGTACACCCTAAACCCAAAATCCAACACCCTAAACCCTATACCAAACCACCTACAACCTAATCCCTTTATGCAATGCAGTAGACTCTAAACCCTACACCATTAAACCTATACATTATACCATAAACAATAAACCATAAACCTTATAACATAAACCCTATACCGTACACCCTACAACCTAAACCCCAAACCCTACTCCCAAAACCCCAAACCCCACAACCTAAAACCCTACAACCTAAGTAGTATACCCTACACTATAAAACATATAACCCAAAACCTATAGCCTATACACCAAAAAATATAGCCTATACACCAAAACCTAAACCATACACCCTAAACAATATTCCCTAGACCTTAAAACCTACACCCTAACCCCTATACAGTCAACCCTAAACCATAAACCATACACCATAAACCCTATACCCTAAAACCTAAACCCTACACTCTAAACCCTATACCCCACACACTAAAACATAAATCCTATACCATAATCCGAAAAACTACACACTACACCCTAAATACAATACCCTAAATCCAAAAACTAAAACCTAGACCCTACACTGTAACCAATATACACTACACCCTATGCCCTACACCCTAAATAATAAACCCTACATCGTAAACATTAAACCCCACATCCTAAACCTTATACCCTACACCATAAAACCTACACCCTCCACTCTAAACCCTAGAACCTACACAATAATCCATAAACCATAATCAATAATCCCTTACCATACAACCAAAACCCTATACCATACACACTAAAACATATACCCTATACCCTATACCATGTACCCTATAACTTATACCCTACAACATAAACCCTATACCCTATAACAGAAACCCTAAACCCCAAACCCCAAATCAACTCTATAGAACCCTAAACCACATAAAAATATGAAAAATCCCAAAGATATATAAAAAAACACAATCAAAACGTAAAAAACCCAAAAAACCATAAAAACCTAAAAACCATAAAACCGAAAAACCAATAAATACAAAAAACATATAAACCCAAAAATTCCAAAGAACCCTAAAAGCCATGAAAAACATTAAACACTCTAAATATCCTAAAATGCCTAAAAACAAAAAACACCTAAAACCCATGAAACCCCTAAAACTATAATAAAACTCAAAAAATATTTAGAAAAAACTCTTAAACCATTTAAATTTCTAAAAATACGTTCAAACAATAAAAATCCTCAAGACTACTTAAATCCATTAAAAACCCCATAGAACCCTAAAGCCCAAAAAAACCCTAAAACACTAATAAACAATAAAACAAAAAAACCGCATAAAAATTATAAGAATGCTTAAAACACCTAAAAATATCAAATGGTTATAAATATTCAAAAAATACTAGAAACTATTAAAACCCATAAAACCATAAAATACCATATAAAACACCTAAAATCTCCGAATCCCCTAAAATCCCTAAAATCAATTAAAACAATAGACACCCTAAAAACCTCTAAATGGAAAAAAACCCCAAAAACACCCTAAAGGAATCGACGACTCCTAAGACCCTAAAATACCCAAAAATCCATAAAAACCCATAAAATACCATAAAGCTATAAAAAATAGTAAAATAACCTAAAACATGGAAAAAACTCAAAAGACCATAAAATGACCTAAAACCCAATAAGTCTTATAAAAACCCAAAAAACCATTAATGGAAAAAATACATAAAAATAGTAAAAGGAAAAAAAACCCCTGAAATCCATAAACTACCCTAATAACCCTAAAAATGTTGAAGGACCCCAAAAACCCAAAACACCTAAAACATTAAAATCCCTAAAACTACCTAAAATACCCTAAAAAACCTAAGTATCTTACAAAAATTAAACCCCTAAAATCCATAAAAGAATCTAGAGAACATTTAAACCCATAAATAACCCTAAAACGCCTAAAATCCCTAAAACACCGTAAAAACACTAAAACTCTAAAAAAACATAAACATTGGAAACCCCAGTTGACACTCCATAAGAAGAAAAAATACTACGAATGCAACCTTGAATGTTTCAAAATATCAGGACATCCATCAAAGAATTAAAAGGCAACACAATGTACCAAGGGATACATGACAGACCTGTATGCTAGACATGTGTGGTAGAACAGTGTGGCAGACCTATGCGGTGGTATACTTTCTAGACACCTACACGGTGGACCTACACAGAGGGACTGCACGATGGACCTTCAAGGAAAAATTTCCTTCGACCAACCCTCATTCTTGCCTATAAATTGGACCCTTGGACTCCTCATTTGATAACTAAAAAAGTTGAAAGACTTCCGGAAGCTCATATTTCATAGCTCATTTTCCCAGATCCCACAAATTGTCTCAGGTATCTCTCTGAAAACTTGACAGAAGAGATAATTTGATAAGATAAACATTTTTTGAAAGTCGTTTACAATTCAATCCTTGTATAGACTTGGTTCCATTATGTAAATTATTTTTTTAGTCATTTCTCAGACCTGTGTGGCACATCGGTGCGAAATAGCTGTGTGGAACTCCTCTGTGAAATATCTATGTGGTACACCTATGCGGGGTACCCACACTACAGATATGCACATAAGGCATATGAATCAACCTAGATAACCTGATTAAGGTCACTCATGGCAGGGTAACTCCTTCTTTGGTTCCTGTATCTGAATGGGACTAATTTTAATCCTCCACCAAAACCTCATGATTTATCAAACCTCTGGTAAAGACACATAATAGTGTCTCATATTTGGTTTTTCATATCCCTAGTTAGAAGTTTCCCACATTTTTTTCACAATGGAGTTAGGATTCATAGAGTTTATGTGGATTTTTATATCCATAGTCACATGAACCTTTCTACCAGGAATAGTGTTGGGAAGTTCCGAGTTTGAGGATTATGGTTTGGGTTCTGTCCTTCCATTTTCATCTCTAAAACCAAGAACATTAGATCTTTGGTAGGGAAGGTATAGTTCACACTTTCCTTTCCATACAATAAAATGAGAAGTCTTCCTCCCATATCGAGATCCATGAGGGAAGAAATCCTAGTGTAGGCCACAAACCTCTCAAGTAAGAGGTTGCAGTCTTGATCCTCCCTACTTAATTCACCATTAATTGTTTTAATTAGAGCCTTGTTGAATGTAAAGAGAATAGAGGGAAATCTCATCACCTCATCCTCTTCCCCGGTCACCTCTCCCTTATCCACCTTCACTATCATAGGTGCACCCTCTTCCACAAGTGGAGGAGGAATAATGTGGGTTCATTTGTTAAATCATTGAAATCATCTTGTTTCTCAAACCAAGAATGACTCACATGGTTTTAGATATTTTTCATTTTCACAACATTTTCATGAATGAACTACGATAACTATGTTTCCCACCATAACTAGGATACGTAAGAAGCCTTCTCAGGGCCCGAGATCACTGGATATCCTCTTCAGAAATCCAACCCCAATTCTCTTAATATGGACATCATCCTTAAGAATAATCTACAAATTAGACCCCAAATCACTAAGGAATACTTTTTAGGAAGTAATCCCAAACTCATTTATCTCAAAGGACTACACTCTCCTATGAGACTCATCAAACTATGTGGGATTTCATTTCCATATAAATGGGATACATAGGAAACCTCCTTGAGTTTCAAACCCAAAAATTCAAATCTACCCTATTTTCCTTGGGCCATATTCACAATAGGGTCTAATCTTACATGGAAACCCATATTCTTTCCAATTTTCTTGGGCTGCTTTGGTATAATCCTCAGAAAAACCTTGACTAAGCACCTTCCGCTTAGATGTCCATACCATATGAAATTAATCTATATGGTTAGGTCCTTATCACATGACATTAAAAGGTATGATGTGTCCCATTAAGTGGCGTCGAACTATGAGGGTTCTGATTCCTTTAACAAGGATACCTATGTAGCCCATTTTATGGGTATTCTCCCAATATAGAAATAAACCTTCATCACCTAGGAAAACAATAAATTCTAGAGTTCCCCACTGAGTGGCTTAAAAACCAGTATCATCATAATGATGATTAAAATAATCTATCAATAGAACATGATAGGATACCATCGATGGAAAACCTAAAATACATATGAACATATCCATTAATGACGAAACTCAAATACATACAAATGATTCTAAATTTCACACATTCTAATAAGTTATTGAAAATTACAATGGAAACCGATTTTATACATGGTGAATTAATAAGGATTCATGAAAATGTCATAAATCAATAATGATAGTCCCAGAGTAAACAATAATTTACCCTAGAAGGGTGTGTTGAGTCTGACCTCCCATCCTCTCGACCAATGCATGTTCTTAAGTATTGTAAAGTTCAAAATTAACGAACACATTCCTTTGTAAAGATGGCCCCTTTTCGATTAATAACTCTTGGATAATCTAATTTCATGAATAAATATAATGTAAACCTCCTGGAAGATGTGATTCTTAAACTAGAACCCACGTTCCAAGGAACTATGAAAAAAATGGTGAACTTGACTTGAATCCTTAACCATGTTAATAATGATACCCACCTATCAGGCCCCTATAAATTGATTAAGGAATTCCATAAAAGGGAATAAATCACAAATTTATCCATATAAAAGATGTTTCTTTAACGTAGTTTATAGTTTTTCTCATGTTTTCTCAGAACTCCTTTCACTCCAAATGGATTCCTTCAAGTTTGCACCGGTGAATGCCCATACTGCTACTCAAGTTGGATCCTCATCTGTTGGAAGAACGTCATCATCGACTTAGAGTCTTCAGTGCTGGGTCTCCAATGTACTGGTAAGGGAATACTATCATCATTGTATTATCCCAACCCTGGAGGCTGCATGACAAGATGTCCAGGTTAATAACAACCCTCGGTCGTCCGGTAAGTGAAGACCAATGGTCAAGAAGTAGACGATATCAACCACAATCTTTAACCATGTTGGGTATTTATCCCTGAAATAAACAACCAGTCTCTACCATACTCTAGGTATGTGGATCAAGAGTTCACTCATAGACTCAATTCAAAGATACAGGTGTCCTTCCCTAGGACTGCCAACAACAATCGTCCCCAGCAGAATCAGGTTGTAGTAAACCCCCAACATGATGGGGGCTTTGTCTCTGGACAATCGGCCCATGTCCCTCAGACCCGGGTGTGCAATATGTACTGTCAGGGACATATTCTAGTCAAAAGGTTGTAGGTTCTTACCTTTTCACCCTCTAGATAATTCCATCAACCTAACTTGGTTGAAAACAACAAGCAGGCACATACACCCGTCCATCCTAATTCTGCTGACCAGAAAAATCGTCTGGAAGTGACCCACAAATACCACCAAGTAAATCCAATGGAGTATTGTGAACAGTCCCATAAACCTATTTAAAAATTATCATTTAGTCAGTAGGCTCGTTTGACTACATTCAAATAAGCCTTCCAATCAAATGTGGTGGCTACTGGTAAACAGGAACATATACCTTCTTAAAGTCACCAATTCTGCCAACAGTCTCATCTTCCAGTATTGAAAGAATTATGTCAACCATGATTGACACAAAACAGGTAGCAAGAACATACACCTACCAACATCTATCAATCCTTCCAACAGTCTTGTTTGGAAGCACCCAAAGTAGTTATTCGGAAATCCCTGATGACAAATCTAGGCAGACTCAACTCTCTGCCCCCATACATAAGTATTGCCTGTATCCACTAACAAGAATAGTAGGACAAGAGTAGGATCATACAACTACTTTAGATACGAAATAGACCAATATTACCATTATGGAAATTGAAGTCACCAAACACATCTTAGAAATGGTGAAAGGGTAGACACAAATTCCTACCCCTATTCTAGAAGCATTTCACAATATCATAATAAGAAATTCAGTAGTACTAGAGGAATAGAAACATAAATAAGTCCCCACACCTTGGATGACACATAAAAATTCCACCCCGGAGCAGATACATATCTCTATTCTAGTCCAGGATGGTTATGGGGCACACTCTCCCATATCATATGGACCACAGAATCGGGAATATAAACTTGTTCGAATTCGATGTAATCAGCCCATTCTGATGACCACTCCAAGGAAGGCATATAAACCTGCTCATGATAACTACTTCTCCCTGCAAGAGGCCCAAACTGAGTGTAAGAGAGCATCTAAGAAGATGTTTCTCCAATCATAGTTGAAAAATCAAGAACCAATCTGTGATCTGGCTTCTCTTAAGGATGGATTTCTTGATTCCCCTAGGAATTTATATGTTTTAGTTCAAGATCCTACCCTCTCATTACCAAATTATGGGAGTAATAACATTAATTCTGAATTTCCCCATCAGACACTTCATCAGGAAGGATTATTTTGGAAAATTTGATCAATCCAGAGATCTTGTCTTTGGATGATAGACACAAAAACCCTCCATGTGGCCCAAAGACCAAGAATAAATAGGATTTATCCCTTACTACAATCCACCATGGTGGTCCTCCCCATGATTGAATTTTCTTCAAAATTTCTCTCCACATTAGTATTTCAAATTAATAATATAATTCTATACTTGACAATGTAGTAATGATAAATACCTCTTATCTCGTGGAACATTCCAAAACATGGCCACTGATGTCTGATTCCTTGTCAGTAACGGGTGAAATACTTTCTCAATCAGAAGACATCTTAAGGGAGCTATCATTCTCGGAACCTCTTGTGGGTCATTAGTTTTCTAATACAAAAGAGGAAAAATATATTGATTCCATTTTTTTAATAAAAAAATCAAGAAGCATCCACTTAGATCAGACAAGGTAAATAAACCTCTAGTATAATATGATGAAGATATATTGAACATGAGAAAAAAATGGCTAATAGAGAACCACCTGTCATGTTCTTTCCTTTGGAAAACTCTTAATAAAACATTCCAGAATTGATGGATGAAGATTCCATTCATTAATTCTACCTCAACTTATATAAAACTCTTTATCATTTGAAAGCCAAATGATTACCATATAATGAATATCAATGTCATGTAAATGTAATCAAAGGGTTTCAACAAAAAAATTACTTGGAATCTCTCTCAGTTTCCCAACATCCAACAGTTGGAAAGCAGTAGAGAACCCTTTAGCCTGAATTCCTTGATAAATTAAAATGGTTGTGCCAACTAATTTCTGATACCCCATTTGTTGTTCGTATCAGAGGATGGGGTGCACACATATCATTTCATTTTAATGCACTCCAAAATCAGAAAATCCCAACAAATGTCGTCTCATGAAATGTTGTTTCCCATGGTCAGAAACAATCAATGGATTTTTTTGTAACCATGTCTATGCTCAAGAACATGCCTCTACTAGATGTCATTAGAGTTAGACCCAAATTTACAAAGTTGTTGAATTGCGTTTTCATCAAGAATCTAAGAATCTGAAAAAGACCTCACGCTTAGAGGATGTCATCCATTATATGATTCAAATGTCTGAAATAGCACACCGGTCTTCTGAAACATGTTATTTGAGTCATTGTTAGATAATGCACCCAACCAATGTCTGAACCAAAATTCAAAAAATCAGAAGAGCAGCTGTGTGATTCTCAGCTATAGCAGTTGAATAGCGACCCCAACCTTCAGGGATGGGGACTTGTTTAATTCAACCATTTAATTTAATAAAAAAGTATTGATGGTTTGAAGTTGAAGAAAAAATACATCTCTATCCTGTAGGGCTCGGGGATTTTTCACATTTACAACTCCCTCCTCAACAGAAGTAATTTTTATCCCGATTAGGGAAGAATCCAAAAAGATAAAACACAACTGATCTATTGAAGGATCCCATTCAGGTTATTTTTAGTCAAACAACTTATTGGAATTCATTATATAGGAGAACTGAGTCTCATGGAAGATACAAAAGGAGACGATCTTACAAATATATTGACAGAATTCCTTCAATCCATTATGCATCAGTAAGTTTCATTAACACCATTGCAGAAGATCATTCAGAAAATGAGTCTAATTAAGGGGAATCATAAGATAATGTTCTTATCCATAACATGGAACACACAGAAGGAAATGAAGGAGGTGTGCATACCCAAAATTAGAGGCTTACCCAAAATCTAGGTATTCCATGAAGTAACCAACTCTCACCCCTTCAAAAGGTCTCTAATATGGGAAAATTTAAAATTCAGATCACATATCACTTTCCCATTAGAGAAGTAAAATCTCTTTCACTGGAATAAAGATTTTCACAGCAATACAATGAGATGAAAGAGTTGAAAAAACTCATCACAGAGTTACTTTAGAGTAGCATTTATGCTATACATGCTCCCCAAGAAGATCCTAAACTTCAACGTCCTATATAAGATCCTCATAAAATATGATTTGAGGTAACTATAGATGCAGATAATTAATTATATACATTGGGTACACATCCAGGGAAGGATCAAACACATCCTTATAGTCTTGTCCCAGTGGGTTATCCAAGAAAAATAGTAACACCATAACTAGTGGTTTTGCTAGTTATTTCCCCAGTTCAATCTCCATCTGTTGTACCTATACTAGTCCAAACTCATCTCGATATTTCCCAAATTCTTATCAACAAAATTGAGGCAGTAACAACTAGATTGGAAGCTATGGAAGAACGGAGTGCGCCAGTTTAGCCAGAAAATAGATCTTACCCTAAATGGGTTGATCTGATCCCTCCCCCACAAAACATTGTGAATACTAAATTCCAAATATTTAATGGTTTGGGAGATACATAGAAAAACTTAACGCATTTCATTTCTCAATGTGATTCCATAATGGTGACTCCTTATAAACAAGTAGCAGTATAGCTTAGACGTTTTCTTCAATAATTTCAGTGACTATCTAATATTTGGAATAAATGTTTTCAATCTCAATCAATTACTGGATGGAATATCTCCATCATAAATTCATTCTTCAATACATCTCAATTCTTCCAAAGACAACAGATTTTGATCTCACAAATTGTAAAAAAAGGGAAAATAAATGAGTTTTAGATTTCAATGCTCGATGGAAAGGATTAACATATTCCTTAAATCTGGAACTCCATCAAGAAGGGCCACTGCCAATTTGTGTGGAAAATATGCATTATGATTTACACACACCACTAATCCCTGTGAAATACATAGGAGGGTTTCGAGACGTTACTTCAATTTCCCAATAGCTAGAGGATTCCATTGTGTAAAATAAAGCTAAATCTCATGTAATTCCATTGGATCTTGATGTAGTATAGGGAAAGTAGAGGCTACCATAGTCACACTCAAGTAAGCATCCACACCTACTTCCACTTAAAAATCTTCATCATATCAAAGGGATATGCCTTCTAAGTGTCAGTAGCAATGACCTCCTTGTTAAGATGATCAAAGAGATCAATGGCGGAAACAATATGAGGAGTTAAATAACAATGTTTATTATTTTAGGAATGTACAAGTTCCTGGTTACTTCATTTTAGCTCTAGAAAACAATTTGTTTAAGTTTAGAAGGACAAAGAAACAAAATGAAGAAAGTGATAAAGATCTTATGAATTATTTTACCTTTCACCAAATCATGGGGAATACAATCTAGGAGTGTTTTTTTAAATACATCCTGCAAAAAATGGTAGACTCTGGACAAGTGAAACTGAAAAGTTCATCAGTCCAAGTAGCATGTGTTATTGTTATTGATCCAGGGGATGAAGGTGAATGGAAGGTAGTCAAATGTAAAAATTTACAGAAATGTGATGATTGTATGATCAGTAAAATGATAAATGAAATTCATGACATTCTATTAACACAGTTTAAACAACCAATTGTGTCTTATTCCACTCCTTCCACAGCAAAACCAGCTTCACCAAAAGATCAGTCATTCAAAGGAACATCCTTAAAGAAGCAACATGATCAGAAGGACAAAGAGTAGTAAAAATAAGATGATATTGCATCAAGGAAAACAATTTCCTTGACTCTAGTGGATTTCATGCCATATATTACAAAAGCACGACACCAACCCCCCAAATGGCACAAACAAAACTGACATGTCTAGTATAATTTTCATCAGAGGAAGAATTGATCTATGGTTCTGTCAACGTTATCCACTTAACGAGTCCATATGCCATTAGTGATTCTGTTTATGATGATCCTAAGTTCCTTATACCTAATTGGGGAACTAGAGGAAGAAGCCAAGGTCGAGGGTACATGGGATGATGTGGGAATTCAAGAAAAAACTATTTTAACCCCACCATTGCTCAAACCGTATATCCAGCAAAACATCATGGGAGAGCCCTTCAATAGGCTCAACAATAAAAAGAATATTCTCCCATGCATGACAAGATTTGTCTTGAAATTATTATTTTGGAGGACAGATTATAGGTTTCACCATAATTCTATTATCATGTAGATAGACCTAGTTAGTCTAATATACCAAAACATGATGTATTTACCACATTTATTCCGATACAGGGTACATCCACATTAAGAGAATAAACTTCCAAGGAACCTGCAAAACCACATCTCCATGTAGGAAAATGCAGACCTCTAGAACCAACGTATGATGTTTTGAAACAGCTATATCAAGTACCTACCCTGCTGTCAATTTTGGACGTTCTAAATCGGTCAAAAGATTTTCGAGAAGCACTTATTGAGGCTTTGTCAAGTCTTTAAGAGTTTGAACTCGAAGTTACTACTACTGAGGTTTAACATATGTAGAATGATCCTACAGAATGTCATGCAGTTATATCTTTTATGGATAAAGATGAAGATGATGTTTTATATGGACACATTTGGCCTTGTATCTATCTGGCATGGTCAATGATATAGACATCCTAAGAGTCTTCATTGATAATAGATCAGGTGTAAACCTCATTCCTATTAGTAAAAATTTCCAATTTGGATTCACTAGTTATAAATTATCTCCTTCTACATTAATGTTTCAGGTTGATGAAAAGAATTATCAAGAACCTCTGGGAGAGATTACACTTAGAACTCCATTTGGGGATCCTGTATCTAATTATGATTTTATGGTTGTCCATCAGGACACAACCTTTATCATTCTTCTTGGAATTCCTTGGCTTCATCAATATGAAGACATTCTCTCTTCATACCACCAATGACTCAAATATTTCATTAATGGTAAAATTGGGACATTGTATGGTGATAAGTCTCCATTCAAAACGTGTGAATCTCAGTTTACTAAGGCATAATTTTATCACATGAAGGGAACGAGATCTGTGACAAAGGAGGTAACTATAATCAATGCTCTAAATATCATTGAATTGATCCCAAAAAAACCATTCAAACATTTGAGTATGGATTATGTGTTACTTATCATTCAAATTGAAAGGATAAACCCAAATCTGAGCACTCATCTAGTAACATCCATATTGTCAGTTGCAAAAATCATGCCTGGCAGCATGGGAGAAATTGTTGATTCACCAAGAAGTAGTGAAAACATAAATGGAGATGTCTTCATTTCAACCACTGAAATTCAATGAGTATCTTCTTCAACAATAAGACTATAAGAAGTTTTATAAATACAAGAGGAAGATAAGGATGCTGATTCCCAACCCATCATATCATCTACAATGCTATAGGAAGACCCTTCATCATCAGTAGGGTTTGAAATAGTGGCCTCTTCTTCAGGATGTTCACAAAAGGACACCTCCCCTAGATTAGAATGTTTTTATTCATCACCTAATATGAACATAGAAAAACAATAGGTGACACACAATTAAGAAGAATAGGAAGATCTCAATGATGATCCTCTAGCATTTGAGGAAGGTGTATCTACCACAGTAGATTAGCACAATGAAATAAATCTGGCTATAGAATAAGATCCATGCCCCACATTAATTAGTGCATATATGACTTCTGAAGAGAAAGAGATATATTCTTTATTTCTAAAGAAAAATAGAGATTTATTTCTTTGTAATTATACGAAAATGTAATTCCTTAATCCCGATGTAGCCACCCATCATTTGGGTTTTCCATAAGAGCATCAAGGATTCAAGATGGTAGTAATAAGAACACACCCAACTCAGGCCCCTAAAATTGATGTTGATGTTTATAAGATTATCATGGCTAACTTTTTTCATGGAGGTTCCATATCCCAAGTGGCTAGATAATATTTTCCCAGTGTAAAATAAGAATGTGAAATTCAATGTTTTCATTGATTTCATAGATATTAATAGGCATTGCCCTAATGATGACTTTCTAGTTCTAATCACAGATCATTTAATTGATGAAACACTTGGTTATGAAGCTCTTTCCTTCATGGATGCCTACTCTGGTTACAATAAAATCTTCATATCCATAGAGGATGAAGTGTGTAAAACCTTTAGATCCTCTCAAGGTGTGTTTTTCTATCGGGTAATACCCTTTGTCTAAAATAATGTAATTGCAGTGTATCAACACACCATGAACCATATCTAAAAACCATTCATAGTAAAATTTATCGAATGTTATGTGGATGATCTGGTGGTTAAATCTAGACAACATTCAGATCACTTGGCTGATCTGGATATCATGTTCAATGAACATCAGCAACATATTTTGAAGATGAATATCACGAAACATGATTTCAAGGTAACCTTAGGAAAGTTCCTCAGCATCATTTTATTCCATCATGACATTTAATTTGATCCTAAGAAGAAAAAAGAAATCCATGGCATGTCAACTCTTCAAAATTTGAAACAATTAAGAGGAATTCAAGGTCACTTGGCTTATATTCATCGCTTAATCTCAAATTTTGGAGGAAAGTGTTTTTCCTTCACTAGATTAATTAATAAGGGAGTCACCTATCAATGGATTGATGACTGATAAGAGTAATTTTATATCCTAAAGAAATATATCCTGAGTAAACTTTTATTAATGACACATGATGAAGGAAGACCACTTCTTCTATATGTGATAGCTTTAGAGCGATCACTAGGTTCCTTTCTTTCCCAAAAGAATGATGTTGGGAAAGAAAACAACCTTTAATATCTTAGTCAAACCATGCATGATACAGAGACTCAGTATTCAAGTATTGTGAAGTGTTGTCTGGCATTAATATTTGTAGATCAGATATTTAGGGACAACCAACAACATCAGGAGGTCCACTTGGTATCTCACAATAACCCTCTCAATTTTATCCTTAGTTGTCCAATGCTTATAGGGTGTTTTTCAGAGTGGGTAGTTATTTTTAAACATTTTGATATCCAGTTGTTCCTCAAAAGTCAATAAAAGGGAATTCTCTAGATGACTTCCTTGTTGTACACACATCTGCAAAAGATACATCATTGAGTATCAAACTTCTTGATGATGATGTCTTCTCTATTCAAGATAATCCCCAAACTTGGGAAATATACTTTGATGGTGCCTCTCAAAGTCCAACAGGGAAGAGAATGGAAAAGCCTATACTCAAAAGAGTTGGTTTAGGAATTGTACTTATCTCCCCAGAAAATGAAGTGTTTCCTTATTTCTTCATGTTGTTGGAAGGTGCAACCAACAATGAAGCATAATATGAATCTCTCTTCACAATCCTGGAATTGGAACTTCTGGTACAAGTGATCCACCTGAAAGTGAAAGGTTATTCAGAGTTGGTAATAAAACAAATCAATGGGGATTTTGATATCAGAAAAGTATAATTAATTCCTTTGTGTGATTAAATTTGAGGGTTAATCACTGAATTTACCTCAAAGACAACATTTTCTTATGTCTCGTGATCACAAAATGCCAAAGCTGATGCACTGGCTAATTCATCCAAAACCCTGGAAGATCTAAATTGGGATGAGGCAATAATTAGTATAGCCCATCGTCATGTGGATCCTCTTTTAATCAAACTATAATTGAGTAAATTAATGAAATTAGCCCTATTTCTGAGGAATATGGTCATACCACGTGATGGATGACTCACATCATGTAATACTTTCAAAATGGAGTACTTCTACCAAATAGAGCTGAAAAAGAATAGATCTTAGGAGGGTGGCCAATTTTACTCTTTATGATAGTTCAGATCACAATAAGATCCTCTACAAAGAAGGATTCGATGTAATCCTCTTCAGGTTTATTGACGGAGATGAAACGACAGTTTCCATAAAAGAAGTACATGAAGGAGCTTGTGGTGATCTCCAGTCTGGGCATAATATTTCTTATCAAATCTAAAGGATTGGATACTTTTGGATTTTAGTGAGGCAGGATTACACATATTGGACCAAGAAATTTAATCCCTTCCATGTGTGTGACAACTTCTTTCATCAACCCTCGAAGTTGTTACATACAAATAAATACTCTTGGCCATTTTCTACACGGGGAATGGATGTTGTCAGACCTTATCCTCTATCTATGGCTATCCTGTTCAAGTATATTCTTACTACAACTAATTTCTTCTCCAAATGGGCTGAGGTAATGCCTCTGAAAGAAGTCAGAGCCCAAATCATTGTCAGTTTTGTCAAAACTAGCATCATCACCAGATTTGGTGTCCCCCATACAATATTGATGGAAAAAGGCACCAATTTATGTTCTGTTGAGGTAAAAATGTTATATCAGGAGCACAATATCAAATCCAACCATTCATATCACTATCATGCAGTGACCAATGGACATATAGAGGCTTTCAATAAAACCCTATCAAACATACTCCAGAAGATGGAGGATAAAGATAATAAATATTTAAATGATAAACTTTTGCATGCTTTATGGGATTATCATACTATTACCCGTACTGCTACTCAGGAAACTCCACACTCATTATTGTACATCACAGAAGACGTTTTTCCAACTGAAATTCATTTTCTTTCACTCCGAGTTGCAATATGTGATTAGTTTTCTACAGATTAAAAGTCTAAAAAATGATTTGATGATATGGAACGACTAGAATAAAATAGATTGCACACCTTACATCATTTAAAAGTGTATCAAAACAGAATAGTTTTTGTTTTTAACAGGAATGTTTCCATTCATTTATTTCTTCAAGGACAATTGGTATTAGTCCTCAGGAATCCAATGATACTAGGAAAGAATACTTTAAATCTTGAGCCAAATTTGGAAGGACCATATTCCATATATAAGGTCTACACAAATGGAGCTTATTCCCTAATCTCAATAGATGGAGAGCTTATTACAACTCAAATCAATGTGAGATTCTTAAAGAAATACATTGTCTAACTGCACAAAACGTCCTCACTTCAGGAATATAAAATAATCATTACAAAGTATTAGTTGTAAGACATTAAACTACATAAAAACCATAAGTGTCCATTCTGCATGACGATAAAATGCATCGAATATTTTTCCTTATCACACGACGTTAAACTACATGACATCATTTATCCTCCTTACAAGACATTAAACTGTACTGTTAACAAATTCTTTATTTTAACGTTATGAGCTTCCATATGAAAGCATCATTGACATCATTTCTACTCCTTAGTGGAACATGAGTTCAATTTCCCCCTATGTCTAAATCAAATTTGCATATGCGCCTCATTTGGAGAACCATGTGTGGCTTGATTCTCATTTTCAATGAGATACATTAGACACATGGATCTCCAATCTTGGGCCCATCTGTAAGGAAAATTTTATTTCCCTTTTCCTCCTGTAATATATGAATTAGATCTATACACTGTACTCTTTTATGATATATGGTTTGATCTTCATACCATGTTGTGTCTTATGCTTTATTATTTTTCTTGGATCTATTAAAAACCCACATCTCTCACATCAAACTCAATCGGTTTTCTAAATGATTCTCCAAGAACTATATTTTTCATGATTATAATCCATATTAGATATGTAGATACACCCAAATATCCAATATTAGGCCCTTCCACAATAAAAACCCCCTTTATACCCAATGTTTGAATCAAACGTTCATAGGGAATATTAAATATCTTCGTACGACTTCATTCTCCACCATACGAGATACGTAGTAACACCTGAATTTAATTCCATGGTCTAGCCGCAATATTCTATTTTTATATCAGAATCACTAAAAATTCCTCACTGCATGAATCTAAACTGCACAACACCAAGTACTCACTGTATGACTCTAAACTACAGAACACAAAGCCCTCCCTCCATGACTCTAAAATTCATAACACAAAGTCTTAGCAACACGATATTAAAATTGAAAGCACACAAGGAACTAGATATGGATTTATTCTCATCCATATGAGATACGTATTGAATTTTAGGCAACAGCCCCTTGTCCTAGTCTTGAGATACTTTTTTTACCTCCGGGGTTTTCTCCTTAGAGATCCCACCATGGAAAAAAGAATGTACCCATTTTATATATGTGTTGGATCTATGTAAGGGAATTCAAACTCATGGAAAATATTGATTCAAATATTTATCTTGTACATTGAGCATTACCCCCTTTCCATATTTCACACTCTTAATATGGAATATTTTCAGATCTTCATAATCCTTCTAAGGGTTTTTGGTGACAGAGTCTCTAATATCTAAGAACTCTTTTGCTTGACTATGCAGTACGTTCCCATAGGTGGCTTTGCATAATTTTCTTATATAATGGTCCTATTAGTCAAAAGATACCACTATTTGACTATGAAGCATAATCCCCTGTTTCCCCCGCATAATACAACCCTCATAACAGGTTTTTCAAATAATGGTAATTTAGTTCATGGTTAATGTTCCTTTTATCCCCTTCAAACATTGATAAATATATTCAAGAATTTTTATTTTAAAGTATTCATTAATGTATATTTTTTCCACTAACATTCTCTAAATCTAAAAGTATTCAAAACCATGGTTTACACATTTCCCTCTCCATGTGTTCAAATCAGTATGAAATAACCTTGGAACACTTAACCACATATCATATACTGTTTCCGTTTATTTGGTCGAATTCATAAGACCTAAAACTATAGACACCATACTTTTTATGATTGGGTCAGGCGTTCATAGAAATCATATTCCTCCAATTCATTGAAAATCATGATTGGAAATATTCTATCCATATTTATGTACCTTTCGTTATAATCCTAACTCTGTGCTATGGAAAATATGAATCTCCATAAACTTTCATCAGATTTTAGAAATATAATGTAAATTTTTTGAGAGATCTTTTTCTTGACTATAAAGGACGTTCCCCTAGGTGGACATGTATAAAGTTTTCTTACATAACAGGACTATCATCCAAAAGATTTTACTATTTGGATATGTAGAATATTCCCTAGTTGGCCCTGCATAACACAACCCCCATAATGCATTTTTCAAATAATGGTAAATTTATTATTAGGAATGACTTCCTCTAATTCCATTTAGCCTTTTCCCATACCATTCTTTGGATCCATTAATTTCCAAATCACGGTTTACATTTCTTCCCTTCCATACATGAACATGGTTGTATGTTTCCAAATAAATTACTAAGAAATTTGGAGAGTCTCAAACCTTTGATCAAATATAAATACCTTAAAATTAAATCCACCAATTTTGATTACTACATGACTTAAAACTATGAAATCCATCCTTTTTATCACATAAACATTCATTACATTATACAAAACTGAGGATCTTTTTATTTTAGTGTCTTGGAAACCAGGAACATAAAACATGAAAACATAAAAAATTCTTCTCAAACAATTAAAATGCTTCTTCATACTAGTTCATCCTATGTTCATTACTACATCTCATAACCTGGGGACATACATCAATGGAATGGGTGATAGGAAGGCCCAATAAGGGAAATAAGGGAAACATTTTACATGTGAACTTGAGATACATCAATAATGTCATGATAAATAACATTAAGGAATGAGAAAGAGATCTTGATGCATATCATAATCAAAAAACGTGTTTCATAACATGAATATTTGGCTACAACATTTAACTTAGACAATCATTTCCGAATCACCAAGGTCCATCCCTATGGTGTCATTAAAAAATATTACCAAGGTTATTCACCAAGGTATCGTTAAAATGGTAATCTCTAGAGATTAAATCTTTACCCAATGCATTGTAGCTCTATTAGGGTGAAACCTTAATTTATATTTATTATCATTTGAGACACATATATCATCATCAAAAATTTCATAAATAACCCATATATCATAAAATAAATGGGTTTCATTTCATAATCATAACGTTTTAAAAACTGCTTTTAAGACATGATCTTTATGTCCCTTTAAACCCACGAAAAAGGAATGCGGGTTTCAAGTATGTAAATCCCAGAATTAAAATATAACATTTTGATATATATGTGAATACCCCTGTTGAAGAAATATCATCGAGTATTCACTTAATAAAATAAAATAATTTGAGACAAAGAGAGAGACATTTTGAGACGAAAATTATACAGCATAAAAGCTAAGTTACAATGTTTTAGAAAACATTTCAAAGAGAGGGGACATGGTTCACCCACTCATAAATATTCCATAAAACAGTAGAGGGACAGAATATAAAGGATATAAGAACATGGTAACGAAATTTGAAAGATAGACCATATGAAATGAAAAACTTGGAAGGAAGAGTAAAATAATATTTCTCTAATGAAAATTCGGTAGCCTAACAACGTCACTTAAAATATCAAAAAATGAATTGATGAGATAAAATAGGGTATATAATAACATGAAAATAAAGATGGAAGTATGATGGATATGGAATATAATACCCCAACATAAGAAACGGAACTTGAAAGACTTGACATGAAAATATAACTTGGAAATGAGAAGGTTGAAAGAATCCCTTACAAAAATTCTGCAGCCTAACAACGCCAGATAAAAATTATTAAAACGAATTGATGAGGGAATGAGGGGGTGTCTCATCATATGAACATAAAAATTAAAGTAAGGTGAATATAGAATAAAATCCTCCAACATATGAACATGGAACATAAAAGAAATGACATAAAAGAGAGTACTTGAAAAGAAAGAGAGAGGTATAATCCCTTACCATAAAACGCAACTCCTAAAACTCAAAGTTTGGGACCTTGGGGGCTTGATGGAACCTTGGGAGGACTCCTTTGGAGGTAAAGAGACCAGAACATTGTTGGTGAGGATTTGAAAATTAATAGAATGAGAGAATGGCTGGGTATTTATAGGAGAAGTGAGGGGGCAAAGCATTAATTGCAAAGGGACACTTTATCGGTGGTATTGGAAAAACCATGGGCTTTCCCCTAGTATTTTCCAATGGTATTAGCCACTTGGGACACCTCATACCTTATATTACTATTAATAAGTTGACCAGAATTACTACATAATGATTACATCCTTAATGATGTCATTAAACACCCGAAACTCAAAACTGTATTTTCAATATTCACAAAAAATTCTACTTTCTAAAAAAATCCCAAAAATTAACCTTAACCAAATATCGATGCTCAAAATTACAAAATGAACTCCATTTTATAAAAATAATTTTCTAAATATAATAATTTTAATATTTTTTTTAAAAATAGTATTCACCGAAAATTCATTATTTTCTGAAAAATCCCCAAAAATCACCATAACCTAATATCGATTCTCTGAATTCAAAAATGAAATCCATTTTATAAAAATAATTTTCTAAATAATTTTTATTTAATTTTTAATTAAGAAAAATATTCACCCAAAAAAACTAATACTTGACTAATAATTTCTGAAACAGTTATTTACCTATTTTATTGAATCACATTACTTAATCAATGTGCCTAAATTATATCAATACTTTATTTAAGTGATATTACTAATCCATTTGGTCACATTACTAAACCTAAGCGTAAAATCAGTATTCATAATTTACTATTCATCAAAAATTAAGTTGATCTTATTAGACTCTAAATTTCATACTGAACACAACTGTAAAAGACCATTTTTTGAAAATTATTACACATTTTTAATTATTTAAGGTTTACATAAATATTTTAAAATATCCTTTTTCCAAAATACATCAATAATATAGATACTATATTTATCGAGAAACTTGAGATTCACAAACATCACCATAAGAAGAAATCACAATTTTATTTATCTCTAAGGATTACACAAAGTAGCTATAGTCTCGTTATGTAGCCCCTTATAACCCCAACATAGGTCTTAAGTGTAAGGTGTGTTAAGGTGAAAGAATATAAGGGAGGCTCAACCAACATTGCCCTAGTAGTGATTTCTATAGGCTTGAACTTCTCTCGAAGGTGATTCCGTTCCAGCTTCACACGGTGAAGTTCGGCTTGGGTTTGGTCTAGAGCAAATCCCAAAGGCGCTACCTCCTTCCTGAGTTCTGTCAGATGGGCTTCGATCAGCTCGAGACTACTAGATGGGGACTTAGAATCTTTTTTCTATATTAATTAATCAAGATCACTTGTATTTATAGACAATAATCGCAACATTTAGTTTCCAACAGTCGTATAGCAGTCGAAACCCAACAACCTTATTTTAATGATAATCATTTTATTAAATGAAATAGTTTTGTTGAGTATAAAATAAAATAACACACAAAGTTAGGAAACAAAATTTATTCAAAATTTCGGGTTGTTACATTCATCCCCCTTAATATTTTTTTTGCTCGCAATTTTAAAATTGGGCTTGGAAATTTCGTTGAAAGTCCCACATCGGAAAAAGAGTTAGTAAAAATATTACTTTAAAAGAAAGAAAGGGAAGTAGAAAGGTCACCCGTGTTAACCCATATAGTATTCCATGTAGGAAAACAGGGATATGGATGAGAAAACAAAGTGTCATGTTCCGATGGAGAGTGATAGAAAACATGATTAGGAGAAAATTAACTAGAAGAAGATCACAAACTTAAGATGTGTTAAACAGTCTTTGATTACCCAGTAGGAAACATAAACCAACAATGTTTTTTTTATGTTCCTTTTCAAAATTTTGAAGAGTTAATTCACTACATAGAATAAAAACATAAGGAAATATACTTACCTTCAAGTAGAGTTTCATACTTTAATAATTTTCTACCAAGACTAATCTTTTCTCCAAACAATGAGCATTTCAAAAGACTTGGTCTCATCAAAAGCACAAGAATCATCTTCTAGAGAATCAAAAAATCCACAAAAGAATAACTATATAATTCCCTTGTCTTTAGTCATCCACTAAAACTATAACGTTTTGTATGAGATCATATAATCCCCAAAAAGGGATAATCCTTTATAAAATGAAATATGACTATTAATCTCCAAAATTCAATAAAAGTACCCAAAGTTCCAGAAAGACCATTCAATACACCATCATCCTTAAAATTATTCAGAATAATCCAAACTAAGATTGGAACCCAAAACTCAAAATGATTTAATCACATAGTCTTCCCCAATAAATCTTAACATTTATCTCCAAATAACATAGACTATTATTAAAGTCTCATACTAAAGTGTAATTTAACCTGTTCACATATTCTCAATTCTAGGTTCATCATTTTCTAGAAATTACCCAAATAACCATATGTCCACAAAAAATATAGGAATTCTTAAAAAAAAATCAACCATTCCTCCTCAATTTAAATCATGTAGTATTTTATTTCCATTAGGCATATAGTACTCCAAAATAGAAAGCGTTGTCCAAAATAACCTTTATCATTTAATCAACAAATAATTTTCCTATACAAAGGATATTCATTTTATAAAACATATGTTTCCAAAATCAACTTATTCTTGATCCATAAAAATATCAGGCGCATTAGTCAGTCCGAAGGGCATATCAACAAACTCATAATGCTCGTATCTTGATTGGAAGGTAGTTTTTTTGGAATATCGTCATTCTTCACCCTCAACAGAAGATAACCAGAATGAAGATCAATCTTAGAGAGGAATTGAGTCCCACAAAGTTAGTAAAATAAGTCATCAATTCTTGTAAGAGAGTATTTTCTCTTCACTGTGATCCCATTCAGTTCTCTAAAATCAATGCATAGCTGCATCGATCAATCCATCTTCTTCACAAAGGGGACTGGTGCTCCCCAAGGGGACACACTTGGTCAGATAAACCAATTTTCCAAAAGGTCTTGGAGTTGTTTCTTTAATTCCTATAGCTCTACATTTTCTATCGTATAGGGGGTCTTTGAAATCGAATGATATCCAGGTACGAGTTCAATGGAAATCTCTACGTCTCTTTCTAGGGGAGTTCTGTGTAACTCCTCAAGAAATACATCAACATATTCATAGATGATGTAACATTTTCTAAAAGAATAAATACTTCATGAGAAACTTATTTAATTTACGAGTATTTTAACTAAAAAGGATTTTATGTCTTAAAACATCATGCTTAGACAATTACATTTTTTCTATAATTCCTTCACAATGATTCATAGAAATCTTGTGATTAACCAAACATATCCCTCAGGAGTGGCGTAACAAAGAGTGAAGCAAGGCCCGTTGTGGTGTTCCAGTTCTTGTTCGAGTCTAGCTCAAAGCGGTGTTTTTGTGTTTTACCCCTATGTGCATCTATGCCAGATCCACCTCTAATTGTTTTTATCCAGACATGGATTTATTTGTTTGGAAACCACTTACTCAATACTTCACCAAAATACCAGCATGTTTTTTTCTATATTTAATATTTTCATTAAGAAACCTTGTAATGTTTTCAAATCCTAATTTCTATAAATAACTAAACCATCCTTTGATACCAACTATGACATACAACCTTTTTATCAAATAAACTTTCATTACATTATACAAAACTGAGGATCTTTAAGGTTTAGTGTCTTGGAAACCAGGAAATTAAAACATGACAAAATAAAACATTCTTCTTAAACACTTGAAAGGCTTATTAATACTTGTTCATTCTATATTCATTACTACATATCATAACCTGGGGACATACATCAAAGGAAAGGGTGAGCAGAAGGCCCAGTAAGCTAAACAAGGGAAACATTTTTCATGTGAACTTGAGATACATCAATAAAGTCATGATAAATAACTTTAAGGCATGAGAAAGAGATCATGAGGTATATCATAATAAAAATAACATGTTTAATAACATGAAGATGTGGCTACAAAATTTAACATAGAAAATTATTTACGTATCACCAAGGTCCATCCCCATGGTGTCATTAAAAAAAATTAACAAGGTTATTCACCAAGGAATCATTAAAATGGTCATCTCTAGAGATTAAATCTTTACCCAATGCATTAGAGCGCCATCATGGAGCACCATTAAATTTTCTTTATTATCATGTGATCCACATATATCATCATCAAAAATTTCATAAATAACCCAAATATCATATAATAAATGGGATTCATTTCATAATCATAACATTTTAAAAACTGCTGTTAAGACATGATCTTTATGTCCCTTTAAACCAACAGAAAATGAAAGCGGGTTTCAAGTATGTAAATATCAGAATTAAAATAGATCATTTTTATATATATGTGAATACCCCTGTATAAGAAAGACCATTTAGTATTCAATTAATAAAATAAAATAATTTGAGACAAAGATAGAGTCATTTTGAGATGAAAATTCAGCAGCATAACGACTATGTTACATGGTTTTAGAAAATGTTTAAAAGAGAGGGGACATGTGTCACCCACTCATAAATGATCTATAAAACATTATAGGGAAATAATATAAAAGATATAAGAACATGGTAATGAAATTTTAACTACCTACCATATTAAATGAAAAACATGAAAGGAAGACAAAAATAAGATTTCTCTTATGAAAATTCGGCCGCCTAACGACGTCACTTAAAACAACAAAAAAATTAATTGATGAGAAAAAATAGGGTCTCTAATCAAATGAAAATAAAGAGGGCAGTATTATGGATATGGAAGATCATACCACAACATAATAAAAGTAACTTGAAAGACTTGACATGAAAATATAACCTGGAAATTAGAAGGGTGAAAGAATCCCTTACAAAAAATCGGCAGCCTAACGGCACCACATAAACATTTTTAAAATGAATTAATGAGGGAAAGAAGAGGTGTATCATCATATGAACACAAAAATTACTGTAAGGTGAATATAAAATAAAATCCTCCAACATATGAACTTGGAGCATAAAAGAAATGACATAAAAGAGAGTACATGAAAAGAAGGAGAGAGTTAGAATCCCTTACCTTAAAAAGAAACTCCTAAAACTCGAATTTCAGGACCTTCGGGGATTGAAGGAACCTTGGGAGGAATAATTTTGAGGGAAATAGAGCAGAAATTAAATGGGGAGGATTTGGATATGAAAAGAATGAGGGAAAGTCTTGGTATTTCTAGGAGAAGTGAGGGGACAAAGCATTAATTGCCAAGGGACACCTCATCGGTGGTATTGGAAAAACCATGGGCTTGACCATGGTATTTTCCAATGGTATTGGCCAATTGGGACACCTCATACCTTATATTACAATTCATAAGTCTTCCATAATTACTACATAATTATTACATCCTTAATGATGTCATTAAACACCCGAAACTTAAAACTGTATTTTCAATATTCACAGAAAATTCAACTTTCTCAGAAAAATTGAAAAAATTAAACTTAACCAAATATCGATGCTCTGAATACAAAAATGAACTTCATTTATAAAAATAATTTCCTACATATTTTTAATTTAATTTTTAATTAAAAAACACTATTCACTCGAAAAAACTAATACTTGACTAATAATCTCTGAAACAGTTATTTACCTATTTTATTGAATAACATTACTTAATAAAGGTGCCTAAATTATATTAAAAATTTATTTAAGTGAGATTACTAATCCATATGTTCACATTACAAATCCTATGCATAAAATCACTATTCATAATTTACTATTCATTAAAAATTATGTTGATCTTATTAGACTCTAAATCTCATACTGAACACAACTGTAGAAGACCATTATTTGAAAATCATTACAAATTTTTAATTATTTAAGGTTTACATAAATATTTTAAAATTTACGTTTTCCAAAATTCATCAATAATATACATCCTATATTTATCCGGACACTTGAGATTCACAAACTTCACCATAAGGAGAAATCACAATTTTATTTATCTCAAAGGATTACACAAAGTAGCTACTGTCTCGTTACATAACCCCTTATAACCCCAACATAGGACGTAAGTGTAAGGTGTGCCAAGGTGAGAGAATCTAAGGGCGGCTCAGCCAACATTCCCTAAGTAGTGATTTCTATAAGCTTGAACTTCTTCCGAAGGAGATTCCGTTCCAGATTCATATGGTGAAGTTAAACTTTAGTTTGGTCGAGAGCAAATCCCAGAGGTGCTACCTCCTTCCCGAGTTCCGTAAGATGGGCTTCGATCAGCCCTAGACTACTAGATGGGGCAATAAAATCTTCTTTCTATATTTATTAATCAAGATCACTTGTATTTATATACAATAATCGCAACATTTAGTTTCCATTGGTCATATTGACCAATGGTTATATAATATTCGAAATCCAATGGTATTATTTTAATTATACTCATATTATTAAATGAAATAGTTTTTTTGAGTATAAAATAAAATAAAAAACAAAGTTAGGAAACAAAATTTATTCAAAATTTCGGGTCGTTACAAAAACGGCGTTGCTTGATATCAGAAATTACCCTTTCTGAAAAATTATAACCATTACTCATACACAAAATTTGTGTAAAATATTATTTCCTATTCATAGAATATGTCGGTATAGATATCCATTTCTTCATAAATTCCATTTCATTGAAAAAACCATCCACTATGGTCTTAAGTCACCCAAATCTTATTTTACCTTGTCTATCAACAGTAAAATGATAAATTCATAAGAGGTATTTTTTTCATGACTATGCAGTATGTGCCCTTATGTGGCCTTACATATGCTTCCTACATAATGGGCCTGTCAGTAAAAAGATACCAATATTTGGCTATACAACATATGCCCTAGTTTTCCTTGTATAGTACAACCCCCATAACATGTTTTTCAAATAATGGTAACCTCATTCATAGAAGATACTTCCATTATGTTTATAAAAGTTTTATATTTGGTGACCATAAAAATCATAACTCAAGATTCCCCTTGGAAATATTTAAAGAATATTAAAGAAATTTTTTGCCTTGAGCCTTGTTTGGGATCTATTTTGAAAATTTATGGTCAAAGTTGTTTGAACTTAAACAATATCCCTTTCTAGTCCAACATGAATGAATCTAAATTTCCAACAAGATGAGATGTGGTATACACCAGATTGGAAACCCACACTGGGAGCTCTGGACAAAAGTCAAGCCCCAGATCACTAAACAAACATTTTTGTACAGTTAAGGTAATATTGAGAAATAAAAAGTCAAAAGATATAGATTTTGTGGGGATTTCTGTATAGCCTTAGTAAAAAGAAAAATATTCTCATTAAACCCATTGGTTTTATAAGAAAATTCTAAGCACCCCCATTCTTTTTAATGTAATTATGATTATCTAACATTAAGGTTTGATGTTGGAAAAATCAACTTCATTACCATTAATATTGAAATTATGAAAAGCAAGGATAAATACATGTATTATTAGAGACAAAATTCCTTTCATTTATATAAAATCATCGGGGCATCCAAAAAATGGAGCGTCTCTATCATGTGTTAAAATAATCTCTCAACATGACTCCTCATTTGATGAATTACCTTATGAGCCCTATCAATCGATTTTTGAAGTTGATACAGCTGAAACACTCTAGCCTCCTCTACTTGAAAAAGTGATTCTTTAGCAGTTGAAATGGAGGCTATCCCCTCCAATTGTGTTTCTCCTTGTGTTTGGTTCAACAACTCAAGTCTTTTATGAATGCAATCCAGTTTTTGTTGAAGAAATACAAACTCTTTCATGTATTATTTAATTTTTTGGAAAATTTCAATCAACTTTTTGCAATGATCATCCTATGCCTCATCTACTGTAGCTTGGAATCTAACAATATTAATAAGACGTTTAGAATCATCAAGATCATTCCACATCTTAGGTTCCTGCTCCTGTTGGCGAATGGTATCGTTCATTTCATCCTAGAATGGTCGATAATTAAATCCATAAAATTGCAATATGCAGAATAGGGCTGGGAGTTTTCCAAAATGGTATAGCATCTCATCCAAAAGTTTCTCAGCAATTATGTCCCATATATGTCACCATGTC
Organism: Viscum album; assembly: GCA_963277665.1. Lineage (NCBI taxonomy): Eukaryota > Viridiplantae > Streptophyta > Magnoliopsida > Santalales > Viscaceae > Viscum > Viscum album. Next base: position 1,595,465,895 of record OY728120.1, read on the forward strand.
TTCTTATGTGGCATTCCAAGAGAATATTTCCAAACTATGTCCGAATCTGAGTCAATACCATGGGGTAGAATGCACTTTGGAAAAAGATCTCTTAAAGAGTTGCCTTGTTCAACATATCTTGTAATAGTAGAAACTTCACCTTCAGATGATGCCTGAGCCAGTGCAAAAGCTTCACCTTCCGATCTAGCTATGCGAGCTACAAACCCTAAATGATAAATCACGATCATTATCAATTTCAGAGAAATGGAATAAATAGAGTATGATCTAGATAACTGATAAAATTTACCCAATAATATGTCGGTCGCATGATTGGATTCATTCCCAGTGTTCTCAGCTTCATCAATTTGAAAAGATATTTCTTGAAGAGGTGAATTCTCCTATGTTTTCCCAATTGTCATAATTGAAGGCACTGGAACGTCTCTCAATGGGAGGTCCTCAGTAAGTATTTCTTCATATTCAGTAGAAGAAGGATATATTGGAATTCCCCATTCCTAAAGAGCCTTTGCAACATTTTCTGTAGACAATGCTACATAAGTGGAACATTGATGTGATGTATCAAATAAAAGACCAACAATTATATATGGAAAATGAGAGAATGAGGACATATGTCCTTGATATTTTCCCTAAAAATCCCCAAACACCTTGATGGAACCTCGAATATCAATGTTTAGATTAAGGGAGTCCATCATTTCAGTGTATTTAGTGTTGAATAGTATAACATCCTCACCATTTAAGGTAACAAAAAAATGTTGGTTGATGCCAATATTGGATCCACTGCATTCTATTCCATAATTTCTTCAATTGGTACAATAACCAATGATCATGCAAGGTTTGGGTCAACACCAGTATCTACTTCAAACTACCCTAGATCGTTATTCATTCCATCTAGAATAATAGGGACATGAAAATTGATTATTTCAGGATCTATTGGCATGGGAAACTGATCTGAGATGTATTGAAAAGAAGAATATTATCAAATAATTTAATATTAAAGAGAAATTTATTTCAAATTAACATGGATTTTCTCTCTCTCAATCGAACCAGGAGAAGGTACAACTATGTATTTCGATGTTTTATCTATCAAGGTAGCAGATTCATCAATATGACCATGTGTTTATCTTGTGGTTTCCTTCTTCAGACTTGAGCAATAAAATCTTAATCCCTTAAGAGATGATAGAGATACAGATCCTGCAAGAGGATAAAAGTGATTTCGAAAATGTATCAAGCAAGTCATCGTGCCTGAGGATTGTATAAATAATTACTCCATTGACGATAAATTAGTACCACGACCAATGATATTTTGAGTTCCTTTTCATAAGATTGAGGAGGAATTGAAACACTTCTCTTGGTAGAAGAAACATGAGGTAATGGTTGAGGATTATCTATCATTATTACCCTAGTTATGATTATCCCTTCTGGAGAATATTCTAGATACTTGGGAGGATCATTGGGTGTGTCAATGGGAGAACCATTGGGGCCATACCTTGGTGACCTGAGAACCTGTCCGAAGGTTTATTCCCTATATTCAAGCTACAAAATACAATTTCATCAAGATTAGTGATGGTGACTAGTAAATTAGAATTGAAGAAAAAGAAAAAGAAAATATATTCTCAGTATTAAAATAATTGTCCCATTCCTCCTCAAGGTTAATAATTACCCCTTCTTGTATCCCTAATTCCTTCATATTGGATACACGTTTAGAGGGTGGTATTTTTTCATCAGTTTCATATATAAAATCCTCTAGTTCTGTAATATACTTATGTACATCAGATAGGGTATTATCTGGATGATAATCAGAAGGTGATTTAATTTCACCCACATCCGATATTTGATATCCATGTTGGATGAATTCACATGCATCCCTATGTTCTCATGTTAAGCCCTAAAAAAGATAATGGCTGAAGATCACACATAATTTGATCATGGTATGGTTAGTTGTGGAGAAAACATAGCACCTTATGACTGGTGAGCCTATTAAGGCCTCACTTATTCATTAGAAAGGTCAATATATGGGATAAGAATATCATTCTGATGGAGGCATCTGGATCGCCTTGGTTCCAGAGGTATTGCTTCTCTATCCCTATTCTTCCTAGTATACCTTCTGCAAAGATGTTTTGAAGGCTCTAAAACATCTGAAACTTCTGACTCTTCTTTTCCATTGGACTTCTTAACATTATTTCTATGCACAAAATTTGTTGTAACAAAGACTCAAAATATTTCTTTTGTCAAAGCCCTATGTGGGTATGAAAACACCCAGGCTTTGGCATATCTAGCTTCCAATCAAATTTATGCATCAGATGGAGGTAACATAATTTTCAATTTGTATGTCTCTAAATCCAATAGAATCCACAATTTTCTCACTAGAATTGGGTGTTTCTCATGTCTAGCATACGTGGGTGGAAAAGTGTTTGATTGTTGAAGATATATGAATAAGATAGAAAACCCATAGGGAATGTAATCCTCAAAGATAATTTCAACATCAATCCTGGTCGATAATACACTATCCCTGAATTCCATCATGTAAGACCTCAGATCATAATTCTTTTCTTTACCATCATTAATAAATGTTCCAGTTGGTGGGATTAAAAAAAGAAAGAAGTCGAATTCTCCTGATGCATTCAATGACCTTATTACTATATCATGTCTCATTTTCTAAGACCGAATACAAGAATTTTTTTGTAAAAATGAGGTGAATCGACCATTGGGGCCTCTAACTAAATTAAACACCAAGTAATAAGACAAGTGTTCCGAAATACATCCTCATAACACTTTTAATGGCCCTAAAATTCTCAATGGAGACTTCCCCTTGTACAAATGAAGCAGGTAATAGTAAATTCATTCTAATAAAAGAGTTACCAACCCAATATTCTTTACTTATACCAATTTAACTGTGATAAAAACTATCCCTGGACTTACACCACCTCCGGACTCATGAGCTGGAAGAAAGTAAATGCTTAGCCACATGAAAAGGAAGGTGGATAAGCATATATTTTCATCAATATCAGATTTGACTTTATAGACCTAGTGGTTATAGTCACCCCTCTCCAATGTAGGCCAATATGTGCCTGAACTAACCTGATTATCTGTAGAAGGATAAACAGTAGGACATCCATAGTTGGGACATTTCTGTATTATTATTTCTAAAAAGGCTTCAATACACACTCTGTCATGAATATATTTCATGTATTTGGGTAATTTATTTTCTATTTTGAGTAGTTCATGAGCCAACAGTGGTGTTCTGGAAACATCATCCCTTTTTGTAACTGGTGGATTAAATTATTCATACATTTACCTGAGAATGGGCACCCTATCTATTTGGTAGATATCCCACTTATTAATGCCAACTTCATTGTGCGTCAAATGGAAAAAATTCGTTTTCAGACACCATCAGCTAAGTAATTCAGGAATGAAATCATTTTTATAAAAAAATTTTTGTCCCATACATAAAACTTCATAGATTTAAACATATGATAAATATTTCCAGAATTCTTCACACGTCCAGTGCACCCAAAACACCCACAACCATTCAGGTTTAATAGCTCCTCTAGAACAAAGATCCCAATCTTCCTTTTAACCATCAGATTTATCTATTTGAGAATCTAGAATGGTTGAATCCTATCAATGTGGCCTTGGATCTACAACATGATATTTCATATCCCGAGTACAACCACTATGATGTAGGATGCAACCAATAGGGACTATTCCTTCATGAACTAGCATACCCCTCCTAGTAAAATTCATGTAATAACAATTTGAGTATTGAAGAAACCAATTCTTTGAGAATTATTTATTAATAGGTGGAACATGGGAATATTTTAAATTCCCATGTCCATATAAGGGAAGGTAGTGAATTTGTGGATATTCACATTGATACAGAATTAATCATTTCCTTTATCCAGGAAGAGTACTTTCAACAATGTCATAAAAATCTAGTCTGATGACCTTCTTCATCTCATTTTGACGAGCCTTATCTTCTTCAGTAGAGGTTATCAAGTGATTCATTTACTAAAAAATAATTACAAAACATCCCATATTAGGTTTTAATTTCGACTTAAGAAAATTCAAATTTCAACATAAAGGAATTCGAATATTTGGAAAAGGAAACTCATCGCATAGGTCCTTCGATGAGGTCCATCGTGCCAGTCCTTTGACAAGGTTCCGAGCATAACTTCTTCGATGAATTCCTTCTACGTAGCTCCATTTATTATGTAATTTCACCTTGAGAAACTTTCATGGAAACTATGCGAGAGCACAATGTGTTGAGGCTGGACTAACGAGCTACGCAATGAGAGCTGAAAAATTTGAAAGAATGGGTGAAGAAAATTTCGAAGGATTGGACCTATTTATAGACCTTGAAAGACCTCCACCACACCTATGTGAAACCACCATGAAACATACTTGCATGAATGAGATATGTGTAAAACCTGTGCGGTTCAGCAATTACTCCATATTCTTCTCCCAATAATTTTACCTCAAGACTCCACCCTCTTTTAAATCGGATCAACTCCTGAGGGGGGCGGGGATTTTTTGATGCTACATAGGAAGACAAAAAGAATATTAAGGAAACCCCCAGATGATTCAAAATAACAGGATAACCATAAAAATAATTAAAAGGAAACACAATGTTCCAAGGGATGCGTGGCAGACCAGTATGCCAAACATGCATGGTATACCTGGGTGGCCGACCTACGCAATGGTATACTTTTAGGACACATACGCGGTGGACCTACATAGATGGACTACATGGTGGATGTCCACCGACATATTTCCTTTTACCATCCCCCTCCTTTTCTATAAATAAGACCCTTAGGATCCTCATTTGATAAATAAAAAAGCTAAAAGTCTTCCCGAAACTCCCATTGCATTGATCATTATCCCAGATCCCTCAAATTGTCGTAGGTAGATCTGTATAAACATGAGAGTAAAAATAATTAGATAGTATAAACATGTTTTTAATGACTTTTACAATTATAAGAATACATAGGCTTGGTTCCCCTATGTAAAGTATTCTCTTCAATCATTTCTCTGACCTGTGCGGCACACTTGCAAGAAATAGTTGTGTGGAACAACTGTGCGAAATAGTTGTTCAGTAAACCTACATGGGGTAATTACACTATAGATCTTTTCATAGGGCATAAGAATCATCATAGATACCCTATTTAAGGCCATTCATGGCAGGGTATCTCCTTCATTGGTTCCCTTTCTAAAATGGTCTCAGTTGAAGCCTCCAAAAAAACCTACTAACATTTCAAACCTTTGGGAAAGAAAAATCCGTGTGTCTCTAATTTGGATTTTTATATCCATAGTCATAGGTTCCCCAAATTTTTTCACAATGGGGTTAGGATTCATGGAGTTTCAATGGGTTCTTATATTCATATTCACATGGACCATTCTACCGAGAACAATGTTGGGAAGTTCCCTGTATGGAGGATTAGGGTTTGGGTTTTCTCATCCCCTTTTAGTCTCTAAAACCCAGATCCTCAGGTCTTTGGTAGGGAAGGTGCTATTCAAACTTTCTTTTCCATACATTAAAATGAGATTTCTTCCTCCCCTATCGAGATCCACCAGGGAATCCATCCTGGTGTAATTCCCTAACCTTTCATGTATGAGGTTGCAATCTTTCTCCTCTCTACTTTCTTAACCTTCAATCCTTCCTTTCATTTCACCCTTTTCTAATGTAAAGAGAAAATAGGCAAGTCTCATCACCTTTCCCTCTTCCCGAGTCACCTCACCCTCGTCCACCATCACCGCCATAGGCACACTCTCTTCCCCCAACGAAGGAGGAAAAGTGTGGGTTCATTTGTCAAATCTTTGACATTCTATTATCTCTCACACCAAGCATGACTCAAGTGGGCTTAGAGATTTTTCATGATCACAACATTCTCATGAATGAACTATGAGAACTCTAATTCCCACCATGACTGGGATATGTAGGAATCCTTCTCTGGTCCCGAGCACACTGGATATCCTCTTCAAGAATCCATCCCTAATTCCCTTAATTTGGGAATCCTCCTTATGAATAAGCCCCAAATTAAACCTGAAAATATATAAGGCATCCTTTTCATGAAGTTAGACCAAACTCAATTATCTTAAAGGACTATACTCTCCTATGAGACTCATTTAACTACGTAGTATTTGATTGCCATCTAAATGGGATACGTAGGAATCCTCCTTGAGGTTCAAACCCAAAACATCAAATCAACCATACTCTCCTTGGTTCATATTCCAAATAGGGTATAATATTACTTGGAAACACATATTCTTTCCTTGTTTCTGGGGATTCTTAAGCATAATCCCCACACTAAACCTTGACATTTACCATCCTCTTAGATGTCCTTAAGACATGACATTAAACTATACATCAAGGTCTCTATCACACGATCATAAAAGGTAAGATGTGTCCCATTAAGAAACACCGAATTATGAGGTTTCTAATTCCTTTTAAAGGATACATAGGTAGCCCATTTTATGGGTACAATACCAATATCAAAATAAATATTGGTCTCCATTGATGAAAAATAATTCCAGAGTGCCCCACTGAGTGGCTTAAAAACTAGTATCATCATAATGATGATTAAAATAATCTCTAAATAGTATATGAGAGGATACCATTTATGGAGAATCTAGAATACATATGGATATCTCCATTAATAATGAACCTTGAATAAATACAAATGAATCTAAATTTTACACATGAAAATAATTGATTGCAAATTTCAAGGGAAACATATGTTTTACATGGTGAATTAACAAGGATTCATGAAACTATCTTAAATATATAAATAGAGTCTGGGAGTAGATAATAATTCCCCCAAAGGGTGTGATGAATCTGACCTCCAATCCTCTTGTCCAATGAATATTCCTAAGTATTGTATTGTTCAAACATAACGAATGCCTTCATTTGAAAACTGGGTCCCTTTTGGATAAAGAACTATTGGAAGTTTTTGGTTCCATGAATAAATCCATTGGAAACAACCCAGATTCCATGATTCATAAACTAGAACACAAGTTCCAAAGAACTACAAAACAACCCCCCAAAAAAAATAAAAGACCTAAAAACCCTCAAAAACATTAAAAGACACTAAGCCTCATAAAACCCCAAAAACCATAAAAACTAAAAGACCGTAAAAATACCAAAACCTATAAAACCATAAAAAACCATCATACCCTTAAAAACCTAAATCCCTAAAATCCATAAATCCCTAAAAAACCATAAAAAACTTAAAACCAATAAAAACAAATGACCCTAAATACCATAAAAATATAAAAAACCCCATAAAACCTTGAAAACACTATAAACCCCATAAAACCCTAAAAACTCCTCAAGGTTCCTAAAAACTAAAAACCCCTAAAGGACCTTAAAAATATTAAATGTCTATAAGAGAGCCAAAAAACCCAAAAAATCTCCTAAAAGACCCTAAAAACAAAAAACCCACATAAATCTCTAAAAGAACCTTTAAAACCCTAAAAAACCAAAGTGACCCTAAAATTCCATAAAATCCCTAAAAGAAGCTGATAATCCTAAAAACCCAAAAGCTGCAAAAACAATAAAAGACAGTAAGGACCTAAAAATTTTAGAAGGCCTTAAATACTATAAAAAACATTAAAAATCAAAATAAACACTAAATACCCCCCAAACCCCCAAAAAACATAAAAAACCAAAAAAACCAAAAAAACCAAAAAAACCAAAAAAACCAAAAAATATTCTAAAACCCAAAAAATATGAAAAAACAACAACTTAAAGAACCCCCCAAAACCCAAGAAAATCTAAAAAATCTTTAAACCATAAAGCCCCATATAACCCTAAAAAACACTAAAAACCCTTTAAAACCCTTAAATCCTTAAAAATAATAAAAATCCTTAACCCCCCCCCCCCCACATAAAAACCCTTAAAATTCCTAAAATCTCAAAAGAAATCATAAAACTCCCAAAACCCCTAGACCCCCAAAACATAAAAAATAATTAAAACCACCTAAAAACCAATAAAAACCCAAAACCCCCATAAAAAAAACACAATACAAATAAAAACCCTAAAAACTCAAAAAAATAATACTAAAACCTTACACAAAACCAAAATCCAAAAAACCCATAAAAAACCAAAACCCCTAAAAACCATAAAAATCAATGAACCGTTAAAAAAACCTTAAACCACTTAATACTATAAAAACCATAAAAACCAAAAAACCAAAAACCATAAAACCATAAACCCTAAAAACCCTATAAAACTTAAGATACCAACCCCATAAATTCCTTAAAGAACACATAAAAACTGCCAAATCATTTCATGATTCTTTTTTTGCCAGAGGAGGACATGATTCTGGCTTGGTCATCTACACCTAAATGATTTAATGGATCTATATTCTTCCTTTTCAAATGGTCCTTTTACTTTCATTTAATGTGGGATTTGTCGACAATGGAAATTTGGGTGAGTTTCCATGAACAACCGCTTCTATTTCAAAATGAATCTATTCTTTGTATGTTTGGGAACATCGTGGTACGATACCTATGCTCGGACAGTATGACCCGTGCTATATGCCATCTGATCCTGCCTAGGATCTATGTAGAGTTGGATGTGGCTAAGACGTAGGTCAATTTCCTCTAGATTTCTATTTGTGACCAACTTCACTATAAAAAACTAGTCATTTTTGAGTCTTGGTGTGACATATGTTCATCAAGCTCCATGATGGGCCAATTATCAGTGGTGTGCAAGCATGGTTTGAGGAGGATGGATGGTGGTATGGTTTCCCCCCATATAGAACATCCTCCATTTGAAACCTTACTAGGTATTGATGACCATAATGGTTGTTATTCTAATGAATCCTCATATTTGGCTCAGTTGGCCTCTCCTTTTTCTATTTATGCCCATGCTAATTTGTCATTGCATATTTTTAACTCTGCTGGGGATACTGATTCTTTCTTAATAAATCTTAAGGATCATGGTGGCATGAAGAAGGTGCTGGATGAGTCGGTGATGGGAATGAGGTTATTCAGGCATGTCATTTTTTGTGTGATGGCAATGGAGTATGCCAGTTAGCTCCTAGAGCTAGTGGTGGATTTGTGAAAAATCCACGAGAGGAGGAGGTGTTTGTTGATGGTGTGGAAATGCACCCAAAAATTCTTCCATAGGAGTGGAATCCATTAGTTGTCACTATCCTTATTCGGTTGAGGTCTGATTTGGGAATTCATGTCCCCAGTGAGGCAAAGTCCAGTTCGATTTCATTGTGTAGCTCTGATTCTATGCTAAGTAACTTTGATTTGCATCTGATCTGATAAATTCATGTGGTGAATACATTGAAGGATTTGTAGATGATGCCTTATATTGGGTAAGATGGATAGAAACTAAGGCCAAATACATTTTACGAGATTGAATATAGGAATTGAATATTAATTTATTTTTTTGTGAGTGAGGGGAATTAGTTGAGCATTGGGTCTGAGTGAAGCCCGATGGAGCAGTTGGATTACAATGTCAGTGATGATACGAATGGGGAGGATAAGGGATTTCAGCTAGTCCATGTTTTTCAAAAAGTTTACTCATTTGATAATACTTGTTTCCTAGTTTCGTGGGATATGGATGTGGATGTTATTAATGTGAAACCATAGATTTGGATGGACATTGATAATTTTGAGGATGGGGGCATTAAAAATGAGGTCATGGGTGGGTCTAGTGGTGATTTCATACATGTAAAAGAGTATATACCCGAGGGTTTTAGTTCTGCACCACCAAAGAGGAGGTCAAGGAGGGACTACTCACTCTTACCAAACCCTATGGCTACTAGGGACTCTTCTAAGGCTTTCAAAAAGAATGGTAATGATGTTTTTCGAGGGTGGCCAGACACGTCCTCTTTTGGTGTTCATGGTACTCAGAAGAAACAAAGACTAAGAGACAAGTATTTGGCACTGTTCAAGTATCAGGAAGATGTCGAATCATTATGGGAGTTGACAGATGCATGAGAAGACTATGTCTCTGGCTATGGTGGTGCTAATGATCCTTTTGTGTTGTAGTTCCTCATTCAGACACTTTTATGTTGCCTTGTCTTTCTTTATTTATGAAATTTTCTGGGGCCAAGCATTCTTGGATCTGCGCCTTCTTTTCACTAAAAACCCGAAGCATCTAGAAACCATAAATAAACCCTAAAACCCTAAAAACCCTAAAAATCTAAAAAACCCCGAAAACCCATAATCACCTTAATAAACTAAAACCGTAAATACCGTGGAAAAAAATCTAATGACCTAAAAAACAAAAAAAAACAATCAATATCCCTAAAAAGACTAAAAATATCTGTAAAACCATAAAAAAATTCAACCCCTAATAACAACTAAAAACCTAAAAACCATAAAATCCCTAAAAACACTACAGCCGTCGAAAACCCCTGATAAACCAAAAAACCCTAAAACCCCAAAAAACCATAAAACACATAAAACACCTAAAAATCATTAAATCATTAAAACCCTAAAATAGTCCCCAAAACCATAAAACCCATTGAAAATACAAAAATAATCGTACAAATCGTAAAAAAACTAAAAAAGTTGAAAACACTAAAAACACAAAAATACATAAAAATCATAAAACCCTTATACAAAACCCTAGAACCTCCAAAAACCATTTTACAACCATAAAAACTTAAAAACAATTAAAAACCCTTAAAAACAAAAAAGAAACCCAAAAACCCTAAAAACTCAAAAAAATGTAGTAACACAAAATACCAAAAAACCTAAAACCCCCTAAAGTATAACTAAAATAACCCTGTAAACCATAAAAACCATAAAACCCAAAAAAAAACTAAAGTAAACCCTAAACCATCTAAAATAACATAAGACCCTAAATAATATGCATAAAACACTATGCACAATAAAAATTATAGGAAATCCTAAAGAACCCTTAAAAACCTAAAATCCCTAAAATCCCTAAAAATACCTAACACCCCTATACCCCCAAAAAAGATAAATATACCTAAAAACCTAAAACCCCAAAAAAACCATTCAAAACGAAAAAATCAATTAAAACCCAAAAAATGAAAAACCCTAAAAACACTAAAATCCAAAAAACTGTAAACTATAAAAAACCACAAAAACCCTAAAAACAATGAAAAACATAATACCCAATAAAAACCCCTAAAAAATCTAAAACCCCTAAAAATACTAAAAAGTGTAAAAACATAAAAAACCTAAAACCACTAAAATCCCTGAAACCCATTAGGAAACAAAAAAAAACTGTAAATACAAAGTAAAAATCCTAAAACAAAAAAAAAACTAAAACCCACAAACCCTTGAAAACTGTAAAAACTCCTAAAAACCTAAAAAACCTAAAATTCATTAAAAACGTTAAAATACCAGATACCCTAAAGAAGAATAAAACCCTTATAAAAAATTATAACACTAAGAACACTTCAAACCCGTAAAACCCATTAAAAACTAAAATACCCATGAAACCCCCTAAAACGTCCCAAAAATAATAAATCCCAAAAACCCAAAAAACACCTTAAAAACCATAAAATCCCTAAAAAACCCCTAAATAAAATAATTGAAACCCTAAAATAACCTAAAAACCATAGTCACGCTAAATTACCCTAAAACGCCCTAAAACCCTAAACCCCAAAATACCAAAAAAACACATAAAATAATGAAACCCCCTAAAAATCATCAAAACCAAAAAATCCCTACAACCTCTAAAATGAGAAAAACCTGATAAATATATTAAAAACCTAAATCAATAAAAACCTATAAAACACTAAAACCCAAAAAACCATAAAAATTAATGAAAACTCGAAATCCCTTAAGAACCCTAGAAACCCCTAAAACCCAAAAAACACGTAAAAACCATTAAAAACCCAAAAAACACTATATGAAATTAAAACCCCCCAAAAGTCAAAATCCCCAAAAATACCTGAAAAAAAAACTCTAAAAATACATAAAACCCCATAACCCCCAAAACCCCTAAAAACTGTAATAACCCTAAAAACCCATAAAGACATCAAAAACCCAAAATTTTCCTAAAAACCTTAAAAGACCACAAAAACAAATATATATCACAAAACCCTAAAAACCATATAAACACTAAAAAATCCCCAAAAACCATAAGAACACTAAAACCCATAAAATCTAATACTCCCTTAAAACCTTAAAAATTATTTAAAACAGAAAAAACCGACAGACCCTAAAATAACTATATAAAACCTTAAAAATAGTAAATAATATTAAATCCCCTCAAACCCATAAGAACATTACCACCATAAAAACACATAAAAACCCATAATCCTGTAAAATCCTTGAAACCCCTAAAAATCTAAAAATCACAGAAAAAACGAAAACCCCTTAAATAATTACAAACCAAAGAAACACTAAACAACCCTAAAAACCCTAAAATCACTTAAAACCCTTAAAACACTAAAGATACCTAAAACCTTAAAACTATAATGTCCTAAAAGACACCTAAAACCATAAATAACATAATTACCCTAAAAACACTAACACCCCTTGAAAACACTAAAAACACTTATAACTAGCAAAACAATAAAAACACCCAATAACCCAAAAAATAAAAAACCCCTAAAAACCTAAAGACCCTTGAACTCTATAAAAACCCCAAAACACCTAAATGACACTAAAAACCCATTAAAACTGCAAAAACCTAATAACCCTAAAACCCCTAAATACCACTATAATAATAAAAACCATAATAACCATAAAAACCTTAAAAACCCTAAAAAGGACAAAACCCTAACCCCCTAAAAAACTTAAAACCCCTAAAAACCCCAATGAAACCTAATAACTCTAAAAAGCATTAAACAATATTAAAAAAACCTGATCACATTCAAAACCATAAAAAACCTAAAATCCCTAAAACCCATAAAACCCCAAACCCCCTAAAAACACTGAAAACTTCATAAAGGCCCTAAATACCATAAAAATGTCACAAACATTCTAAAATACATGAAAACCCAAACATCAACTAAAAAATGTAGAAACCATAAGTTCCCTAAAATGATAAAAAAACTCTCAAAACAAGGAAAAGGTTTTAAAAACCCCTAAATGCACTATAAAACCCCTTACAAAACAAAAAATATACCTAATAACCCTAAACCCTCAAAAATCTCCCCAAAACCCCAAAAAACAATAAAAACCACATAAATCCAAAAAATACTAATGACCCTAAAAACATAGAAACACTAAAAAACCTAAAAACCATAAAAACCATAAAACTGTGAGAATGCGTTAAACCCCTGAAAACCCAAAAAACCTATTACAAATCCTAAAACATAAAACACCATAATACCATAAAAAAGCACTATAAACCCTAAAACCCAAAAATAACCTATACCCCCAAACCCAAAAAGACCATAAAGACCCTTAAAATCCAAAAGAACCCCAGAATACCTTAAGAGTACATAAAACCCTAAAAGCCTCCCAAAAACAAAAGAGACCCTAAAACCCATAAAAAACATAAATGAAGATAAAAATCCTAAAAACAGAAAAAAAATCTAAAAAAACCCAAAAACCAAAAAAGACCCAAAAAGACCCTAATGAAATTAAAAATAACCTAAAAACATAAAACCCCCAAAAAACTATAGAATTTCCTAAAAAAAAATAAAATCACTAAAACCCTAAAAACCAAAAGAGGCCTTACAAATACTAAAACTAAAAAAACCCAAAAAACCCTAAAATCCCCTAAAAACCTGAAAAACACTGAAACCTCATAAAAACATTAAACACTAGAACCCAAAAACTGAAAAACCCAAAAAATAAAGAAAAACCCTAATACCCATAAAAACCTTTAAAACTCCCCAAAAATTCCAAAACCCTCAAAAATAAAATAAAAATAGAAAAAATAAAAAAATACATTAAGATCCCCAATAAAATCCCTAAAAACCCCTAACCACAAAAAATATAAAAACCTTAAAAATACTAAAACAACATAAAATACTTTACCCTTGAATACACTTTAACGACCCTAAAAAACATATAAAAACTCAAAAAATCACTAAAAACCCCTAAACACCCCCTAAATCCCATAACCACCCAAAAAACCTTAAAACACCATAATCTAAAACCCGTGAAACCCATAAAAACCCTAAACCCCTAAATATAAAAAAACCCTAAAAACTCTAAAAAACTAATAAACATAAATAACCTTTTAAAACTGTAAAAATACTAAAACCCTCTAAAACACCATAAAGAACACAAATACTCAAAAAACATAAAAATTCATAAATTCCCTAAAACACTAAAAAATCCCTAAACCCCCTGAAGAACCCTAAAAACATAAAAATGCTAAAAACCCCCTAAAATCCTAAAGGGCCATAAAAAAACTAAAACCACCCTAAATAACCTTGAAATCCCAAAAAAACCATAAATCCCCACACTCCCAAAGACCCTAAACCCCTAAAACCTTAATTGACCCTAAATACCATTAATACCTAAAAACACTAAAAGACACTAAACCCATAAAAATATTAATTGACATTAAAATCCATAGATACCTAAAAACCCTAAAAGACCCAAAAAAACCCAAAAAATCAACAAGTTCCTTAAGAAGACCTGAAACCCATAAAACCACTAAAAATATAAAAAATCCCTAAAAACCCTATAAAAATCAAAAACCCTAAAAAGAATAAAATGATATAAAACCAATTAAAATATCTGAAAACCCTTAAACCTTATAAAACATAATAACCCATAAAACCATAAAACCCATAAAAACACAAAAATGCTATATACCCTAAAATCACTAAAAACCATAAAACCCGCAAAAAACCCAAAACTGCATAAAAACCCAGAAACCCCTTAAACTCTAAAAAACATAAACCCCTAAAAAACCATAAAAACACATAATCCCTAGAAAAAAATTTTAAAACCAAAAAAATCACTGAATACCCCAAAACCCCCAAAACCCCTGAAAACACCAAAAAAACCCCAAACAACCTAAAACCAAAAACCCCTAAAATTCTTAAAAACACTAAAAACCAAAAATAGTAAAAAAAACCCAAAAAACTCTAAAGACCCTAAATACCCCGTCATCCCATGAAAAACTGAAAAAACCTTAAACACCTTAAAATAAAATAAAAAACAAGACTAAAACCCCCAAAAAATAATTATATTTCAAATGAAATAAAAAAATATTGAAAAATAGTAAAAATGTAAAAAATAAAAAACAGACCCTATGAAACCCAAAAAACAAAAAAAACCATAATAACCCTTAAAACCATAAAACTACTTTAAAATTGTTAAAAAACCTAAATTTAACATAAAAAATAAAAACTCAAAAAATCATAAAAACCCCTAAAACCTTAAAACTCGTAAAACCATAAAAACCATAAAAATACTTAATGATTCCTAAAAACATTAAAACCCCATAAACACCTAAAAAGTCCTAGAAAACCCTAGACCCTAAACACCTAAGAAAATTTTAAAACCCCTTAAAATACAAGATACCATTAAAAAAAGTAAAACCCCTTTATAACCTAAAACCTTAAAACCCCCAAACCCCATAAAAACAATAAAACACCAAGAACCACTAAAACCCTAAAAAATACCTAAAACCGCCTAAAAATGCCAAAACCCACACAAAAAATGAAAACCTCCCAAAAATACAAATACCATAAAAGATATTAAAACACCTAAAAGATTATAATGACCATAAAAACCTAAAAAGTCCCTAAAACGCCTAAAAGATTCTAAAACCCCTACATCAAAATTAAAATTTTATATTAACAGCAAAATTTTGAGGAAAAAGTGTGAAACTGAACATTCCATAACTTATGTACATTATAAAAAAGGAACCTACAAAATCATTGCAAACAAATCATAGATTATTTGGGGTTACACACCCTATAGAAGCCCCATTGCAGTAATGTTACATTCACCTCAGGAATATACTTTATAATGTATTCAAAATGTTTTTCCATCATGTCCTGAGTCTGGATATATTCATTTAAATTAATTTTCCACTTGTTGATTTTAGGTACCAACATCAGATCTTATATGCGGAGCCGCTCAGATTTTTCATCAATATGATCAACTCAGATCGATATTTTGTATATTCTATACACATCCAACTTTGACACATTATTTTTGACATCATCATCAAACATATATTCTTTAGAGTGGAGGAGTCGCACCAATCCTACATTATCATAAATAGTAAGTGATCTAGCCACCCTATTGAGCCACATTTTTAAACCTTTGATGGTTCCACACTAGCCTTTACCTCTATTATATTTAATTATTCAGCTGATATGATGATAATAAGCTTAAAAAGTTTAGACCACTCTCTTCACTACTTGTTTTTTGTCTATCGAATAGATCCGAGGGATATGGTCCAATATTCCATTCCTTGATCTATTCCTAATTTACCTGAAATTATGATGATCTTGTTACCAATCCAAAATATACCTAGAATCTGATTATTTATCACTAAAAGAGTGATGAAAATCACATTCCAAGTCCTTGGGTACCATTAATCCTTTCAATGGTGTTTCTTTTTTATTCCTTTTATCTAGAACTAAAACCATTACACAACATCATTCTTACATAGGATTTGACCCCTAGAACCTATAACCTATTATCAACTTTAAATCCTAATCTAACCTTCTACTTGGTAAAAAAATTTCCATCTTGTTCCATGATTTCCACTAAAACACTAATATCAATTATCTCTATTCTCACATTGAAATTTGGATGCACGGTTTCAAAGCACACTTCCTATGGGTCTCCATTAACAGAGGAGTTCAGAATGGTAGGCAGTGAAGAAAAAAACGAGATGTACATTATGTAGGCTGCCTTAAGAGAGGTTAAGGGTCAGGCCTCCCCTTCCCTCAAGTCGAGATCAAACAGATCCATACCCATATTTCCAATTCCATACACCATTTGAGCATAAGAGATGACCCTACCGGTAACAATTGAGTTCTAGAAAAAATTATTTTCCCCCTTATGAGTGTCAGTATCCTTGATTATTCCATCTGGAGCTATCTGGGCCACTACAATAACTTTTGGAATAATATCCATTGACGACCCCCTTAAAACAGTAGAAACGATAAATGAACCATAAACATCCTAAAACCTATAAAAACCCTTAAAAACCAAAAAAAATCTAAAATTTCCTAAAAACACCCAAAACCCATAAAAACACTAATAACCTAACGAAAAACCCCTAAAACCTAAAAATACCCTAAAACCCTAAAACCCATTAAAAATCATTAAAAAATATTAAAATTCTATAACTCAAAAAACCCTAAAAATTGTAAAAACATTGAGAAAACACAAAATAAACCGAAAACACACTAAAAACCATTAAATATATTTGGAACCCTAAAACCCCTATAATATCCATAAATCCCAAAAAATCCCTGAAATACCCTGAAAACCCCTAAAACATAAATAACTCTAAAAATCCATAAAACCCCCCAAGAAATAATAATACCTAAAAACTATTAAACAATCAAAAATACCCTTGGAACCCCTAAAACCTTAATAAAACAATAAAAATCTGGAAGACCATAAAAATCATAAACTTTTCAAAAACGCAAAGACCCTAAAAACCCTAAAACCCTAAAAGCTCAAATAACCCTAAAACCCCCAAAACCCCAAAAACACTAAAACAACTAAAAATCAGAAGGAACCTTAAAATACTAAAAAAATCCAATCCCCAAAACCATATAAATACATTAAAAACCCTTAATCCCTAAAAAACCTTGAAAACCCCCAAAAACCTAAAAAAATAAATAACCCCCATAAAAACCGTAAAAATATTTTAGAAACATAAAAATCCCAAAATCCCAAAACCCCCTAAAATCCCCAAAGACCATTAAAAATGATGACACCTTTAAGAACCCTGAATCCCAAAATATTCCAAAAAACATAAAAACAATTTCAAAAACATTAAAAACCTATTAGCACTTAAAACCCATTAAAATCATAAAAACCCGTAAAACTCATAAAAGACACTAACAAGCATATATCCGCAAAAAATCCTATAAAACATCGAAAGACCCTAAGAAACTAAGAAATCCTTAAAAGATACTAAATATGCATATAAAAATATAAAATACCTTAAAAAATCTTAAAAAATCTAAAACCCTAAAATCACATAAAAACTGCAAACACTCTAAAAACCATAGAGGACCCTAAAACCATGAAAACCCAAAAGACCCTAAAATCCGTTCAAACGATTAAAAACATAAAACACTAAAATAATAATTAAAACCCCAAGAACCCGAAAATTATTTTAGCACCTTAAAACCCTAAAAACCCTAAAACCACTAAACCCCTAAAAATCTAAAACCTTGAAAAAATCCCTCAAACCCAAAACACTCTTAAAATCCCCAAAACCCCAAAACCCCAAAACCCCTAAAAACCCTAAGAACACTAAAAAACCTAGTAACCATAAAACCATTAAAACCCATTAAACCCGTAAAAACCATGAACATAATTAAAACCATAAAACCCTAGCATACTTAAAACCCATAAAAAACCCCCAAACCATTAAAAATCTAAAACAGTAAAAGCCCAAAAAACCATGAAAAATCCCTAATAACCTTTACAACTATAAAAAACATAATAACTATAAAAACCCCAAATACTGATAAAAACCCTAAAAACCACAAAACCCCTACAAGTACAAAAAAACATAAAATCAATAAAAATACCTAACACCCAAAAATACTGAAAACCCTTAAAAGTCACCTAAAAACACTAAATGACCCTAAAGAACCTAAACCACCAAAATACCCTAAAATCCCTAAAATATCCTAAAACCATAAATCCCTAAAAGACCCAAAAAACCATAAAAACAATATCAGATGATAAAGATCCCATAAAACCCCTAAAATACAATAAAATAACATAAAACACTAAAAGAATCCAAAAAAAACTATAAGGCCCCTAAAATCCCTAAAAACCCTAAATGAGCCTAATAACCATCAATACCCTAAAGGGCCCTAAAAACCCTAAAAAAATTATAGGGCACTAAAACACTCTAAACTACCCCAATATCCATAAAAACCCTAAAAGACCATAAAACCCCTTAAAACCTATAAAATCCTAAAACCACATAAAACCCCATAAAATACCCTAAGAACCATAAAAAACTAAAATATTATAAAACCCACAAAAACACTAAAAGACCATAAAAACTTTAAATAACATTAATTTAACCTAAAACCCAAAAAAAACATTTAATGACCACACAACTATAAAAATACCTGAAAAAAAACCAAAAAAATCCTAATACACTATAAAACCCTAATTCCACTAAAACCATTAAAAATTCCAAAAAATACAAAAAATCCATAAAAATATTTTAAAAGCTAAAAAACCATAAGAAACTTAACAAACCTAAAAACCATAAAAACACAAAAAATTTCTCCAAAAAACCTAAAAATTTCAAAAACCCTAAAACTATAAAATCCAAAAACCCCAAACACCCTAGAAAACAATAAAAACGTCAACAACCCTATAAACCCGAAATGCCCTAAAAACATAAAAAAAATCCTTAAAATATATAAACCCCATAAAATCCCCAAAATAATTAAACCAAAAAATCATATAAAACCTCTAAAACCACTTAAAAACCCTAAAAACCATAAATCCATATTAAATTTAGTAACCGTTAAAACCATAAAAATCCTAAAATCTCTAGAAACCCCTAAAAAAATAAAAATCAAAAAATTTCTTCAAACCCTAAAAATTCCTAAGTGACTCAAAAACTATAAAAACCAATAAAAGACCCAAAAACTATATAAAAATCCATAAATCCCAATAAAACCCTTAAGTTCTCTAAAAACCATGAAAACCCTAAACACCGCAAAAACCCTAAAATAACCCCCAAAAGATAAAAATACATAAACAACCAAAAAACCATAAAAATATTAAAAACCAAAAAACACATTATGATACCTTCAAAACATAAAAAACCCATAAAATCCTAAAACCCCGAAACAAATAAAAATTCCTAAAACACCTCAGAGACTACAAAAAGGCCAAAAACTATAAATATCTGAGAAAACCCTAAAAACCCTAAAAAATTGAAATCATAAAACACTAAAAACTACTTAAAAAATTAATTTACACTAAAAGTCCATACAAATAAAAAAAACATAAAAACCCTGAAACCACTAAAAATCTCTTGGAATTCCCTATAACCCCACCATAAAATCTCTGAAAACCCTAAAATCCATAATGACTAAAAATACTATAAAACCCAAAAAACCTAAAAAAACCATAAAATTCCTAAAAAGACCTAGAAAATTATAAATACCATAAGCACCCTATAAATAATTAGAAATTATAAAAAACAATTAAACTATAAAAGACCCCAAAAAACGAATAAAACCATAAAAGATGAAGAATCATAAAAAGACTAAAAACACTAAAAAATAATAAAAATCCTAAAAAAATGAAAATTCTAACAAACCCTAAAAACAATAAAAGATATAAAACCCAAAAAACCATTAATATATATACAATAAACCGTAAAACCAAAATGATAAACCATGTACAATACACCCAAACACCTAAACAATAAACCCTAAATCCTATACACTACATTCTAAACCATAAACCCTATAACCGAAACCATATATGCTACTCTCAAAACCATAAACCGTACTCCCCAAACCCTATTCCCTACACCATAAACCCTAAAACCTACACCCTAAACTCTATACACTACCCCATAAATCGTAAACCTTCACCCTGAACCCTAGACCCAAAACAATAAACCCTATACCATACACACTATAACCTATACCCAAAACCCCAAACTCTATACCCTATAACCTACAATCCAATACATATTACCTATGCTTTAAACTAAATACCCTACACCCTACAATAACAAATAAACCTTTAATCCAATATCGTAAGCCTTAAACCCTATACCCCATGGCATATACAATACACCAAAAACAACTAACCCTACACCCTAAACCATAAAACCTACACCATAACCACTAGAACCTACACCATAAAAAATACACCCTACACCCTAAACACAAAAACCTACACCCTAAATGAAAAATCATACACCCTTAACCATATACCCTACACCCTAAATCCTACACCCTAAACCCTACACCCTACAACCCAAACCAAAAACCATAAACGATTAACCCAATTACATTCTCCCAAAACCCTAAACCCTACACCATAATCCCTATACCCTCCACCCTAAACCCATAACTATAAACCCAAAATACTAATTCCTAAACCAAATACCATAAACCCTATACCCTAAACCCTATACACCACACCCATAACCCAAAACCCTATTCCCCAAACCCTAAACCTTTCATACTAAACCCTAAACCCTAATAATTAAACCCCTACACCCTAAACCCTATATCATACAACCCAAACCCTATACATTACACCCAAAACCCTATTTCCTACACCCAAAACCGTATAGCTCACATCATAAAAACTATATCCTAAAAAGCATAAAATAACTAAAAAACATTAAAAAACCCAAAAAAACTGAAAAAACCATGATAATCCTGGAACCCCTAAAAATAGTAATAAACCTAAAAACACAGAAAAATACCTTAAACTCCCATAAAATATCATGAAAACCAAAAAAAACTGTAAAAACTAAAAATCCACTAAAATAACTTAAAACCCCTAGAACCCATATAATTCGTAAAAACCCCTAAAACCCCTAATAACCTAAAACACTAAAAAATTCCTAAAAACCTAAAAATCCCAAAACCCCCCCAATACAATATAAAAACTCTAAAATCCTAAAAATCCCTAAAATCACATTAAGACAATAAAAAACTCAAAAAATGTAAAAACACTAAAATCCATAAAAAACTGAAAAAAATCCTTAAAAATCCAAAACCCCTAAAACCCCTAGTTACCCTAAAAACATAAAAGCCCATTAATATCTAGAATATATTAAAAACCCCAATATACCCTAATATCCCTAAAACCCCATAAAAATATGAATACCCATGAAAATCCCAAAAATGTTCTAGAAAATTTTCAAACCCCCTAAGATCGCTTAAAAATCTACAATACATAAAATCCTTAAAAATCCCTAAAGGTCCATAAATCCATAAAAACCTAAAAATCATGAAGACACTAGAAAAACCACCAAAAACATAAAACCCCTAAAACACCTAACAAAACTAAATACCCTAAAACCTAAAAATACCCTAAAACCTCTAAAAACCCAAAAACATTTAAAAACCATATAAAACACTAAAATAATAAAACCAATGAAAACCATAAAACCCCCCTAAAACATTAAAAACACGAAAAAACCCTGAAAGACCCTAAAACCCCTAAAACCCCTAAAACCCTAGAATACCCTAAATTACCCTATAAATACCATAAAATACCCAAAAATCCCAAAAATCCCAAAAACCCCAAAAATCCCTAAAAATACCTATAAAAAACTTTTACAGTCCTAAAAAAAATAAAAAAAAATAACTCACTAGAAACTCCCTAATATGGTAAAAACCACGAAATCCCTTAAAATCCATAAACACCCCGAAAACCCTAAAAGAATCCAATAACAAATAAAAAGAACTATAAAAACACAAAATCCCATAAAACCCTAGACAACCTTAAAATCCCTTAAAAATAATAACCCCTGAAAATACCTAAAAAATCAAAATAAACCCCCAAAACCCATTAAAATCCCATAAATCCTAAAAACCCCTAAATTGGCCTAAAAACGATAAAAATACCAAAAACCCTGGAAAAGAAGAAAATCCAAAAAGCCCTTATAAACCATAAAATTGCATAAACCCCAAAAATTACCTTAATTACCTCAAACCCCAAAAGACTATAAAACCCCTAAAAACCATAAAATCCCTAACCCCCCCCACCTGTAACACAAAAACATTTAAAACCATAAAATCATAAAAAACCTGAAATCCATAAAAACCCCTAAAAACCCAGAAACACATAAAACCCTAAAAACCCTTAAAACCCCTTAAAAATACCAAACTCGCTAAAATCCATAAAAAAACCTAAATATATAAATAACCTAAATTAATCTAGAACCCCTAAAACATTAGGGTCCCTAAAAACCCTAACAACCATAAAAACCCCAAAAAACACAAAAACCTAAAAAAAATAATAATTCCTCAAAACCCCTATTAAAACAAAAGAATCCCCGAAAATCCCAAAAACTCAAAAAATATAAAAAATCCACGGAACCCTATAAAAGATCCTAAAACCCTATACACCCTTAATGATCCTAATAAAATTAATACTCGTAAAATAAAAAAAGACCCCAATATCCCTCAAAAAACCAAAAAGACCCAAAAAACAGATAAAATACCTAAAAGTCCTTAAAAACCTT
Source organism: Viscum album (assembly GCA_963277665.1). NCBI lineage: Eukaryota > Viridiplantae > Streptophyta > Magnoliopsida > Santalales > Viscaceae > Viscum > Viscum album. The sequence goes on from OY728120.1 coordinate 1,595,489,200, forward strand.
CAAAACCCTTAAAACTCCATAAAAACCATATAACCTAGAAAATAAATTGGAAACACTAAAAAACCTAAAAGTCCCTAAAACCCTAAAAGGCTATAGAATCCTAAAAACTCCTAATGACCGCTATCCCTAAAGGACTGTAAAACCCCTGAAGGGTCGTAAAAACCCAAACATCCCTAAAGGGCCTTAAAAACACCTAAAACATTTATGATAGTAAAAACACAAATAAATCATAAAGGATCCTAAAAACATGAGAAACCCTGGATAACCCTGAAAACAGTAAACCACATAAAAAAAAAAGAACTTACCAAACCCTACAGAAGAAAAAAACACCCTAAAACCCATTTGAAACCTCTAAATCCCCTAAAAACCTTCCTAAAGCCCCTAAAAACCAGAAAGGACCTAAAACCCATAATATCCATAAAAACCCTAAAACAACCTAAAACACTAAAAATTTAAAAGATCCTCAAAACTATAAAATCTGGAAAAATCCAAAAAACCATGATTACTCTAAAGGTCCATATAAAACCCTGAAAACAATAGAACCTCAAAAAACACAAAACCCTTAAAAACATAAAAACCCCAAAAAATTTATAAATACCTAAAATCCCTAAAATCCTAAAAAACCCATAAAAACATATGAAAACCCTTCAAACCCATAGAAGATCCTAATTACCCTAAAACCCTAAAATGCAAAAGGACCCTTAAAACCCAAATAACGAAAGACACCATAAAATCCAAAAAACTTCTAAAAACACTAAACAACCCCAAATCATCCTAAAAATCCTTGATGTCCCTAATGGATGTTTAGAAAATCCAAAACCCCCTAAAACCCATTAAAAACCCTAGAATTCATAAAAAATCCCAAAAACACAAAAACCAAACAAACCATTAAAAAACTTAAAATCTTAAAAACCCATAAAAGCACTAAAACCCCACTTAAAACTAAAAAAAACAATTAAGCACCCAAAAAATCCCTAAACCCCCTGAAACACTTATAGAATCTAAAAATCACTAAGACCCCTAAAACCATAAGACCCCCTAGAATACTAAAATTCCAAAAAACCCTTAAAACCCATAAAACACCTAAAAACCCTTTACACCCATAAAACCATTAGAACCCCTAACACACTAAAAAAATTATAAATTCCGTAAGAAACCCTAAAAACCTATAAAACAACAAAAACCTAAATTCCAAAAAACCAACCAAACAAAAAAATTCCTAAACACCCAAAATAAAATGTAACCTCAAAGAAAACCTTAATTCCTTAAAAACCCTAAAACCCAAAAAACCATTAAACCCCCTAAAATCCTTTAAACATTCATGAAGACCGTAAAATACCTTAAAACCCTAAAATAACGTGCCCCAAACCCTATGTATCTCTAAAGACCCAAAAAATTCTAAAACCATAAAACCCCTGAAACCCAATAACACCAAAAAAACCATCAAAACCCTAAAACACTCTAAAAACCGAAAACACCCAAAAAACCCAAAAACACCTTAAAACTCCAAAAAACCATTAATAACCCCTTCACAACCGAAAACCCATTAAAACCGAAAAATCATAAAAACCCTAAAAACCATTAAATATCTTAAGAACCATTTAATAATCTTAAACCCTAGAAACCCCATAAAATTGTAAACTCTCTAACAAACTCTAAAATCCCTAATAACTCATAAAAACTCTAAAAACCATAAAACCAAAAAAATATAAAAATCCAAAAATATCAAAATAAATTTAAAAAACATCTAAAAACCTATCAAACCCAACAAATAGTAAATTCCACAAAACACTATAAATCGCTAAAAAGCACTAAAAACCCAAAACACCCTTAAAACCATAAAACCATAGAAACACTAAATGATCCCTAAAAACCCTGAAAAACATAAAACCCCTAAAAACCTGAAAACCCAAAAAAACTATAAAACCCATAAAACACTAAAACCCATAAAATACAATAAAAAACAAAATCCCATAAAACCCTTAAGGACCCGAAAAGCCATAAAAACCCCTAAATACCCTAAAACCAGTAAAACCTTTAAATACCCCTAAAACTCTTAAAACCCCAAAACCCCCTAAAGCATTAAAATTAAAAAAAAACCCAAAAACCTAAAAAAAATCCTAAAACTCCCTTAAAACCCAAAAAAAACATAAAAGGCCCCCAAAACCCAATGAAAATCCTAAAAACCCCAAAACACCATTAAACCCTTAAATAATATAAAAAATTATAAACCCCTCAGGACCCATTGTGAACCCCTAAAGCAATTTAAAATCACAAAAAACCATAAAAACATCAATCCACCATAAAATGATAAAAAATCCCAATAACCCAAAAACTCTGAAAACCCCAAAAAACCGTAAAAACACTAAAAAACCAGAAACCCCCTAAAAACCTAAAACCTCTTAAAACCTTAAAACACATAAAACCTTTAATTTACCAAAAGTACCTAGTACCCCCATTTAACCCCCAAAACCCCATAATAACTCTAAAACCGTAAAAACATGAAAACCCATAAAATCCAAAAACACTAAAATCCAAAATTAATGAAAAAATCCCATAAAACCCTAAAAAACCTGTAAATCCGAAAACCCAAGAAAACTAATTATAATAAAAACCCTTTATTCCCTAAAAACCCTAAAACCCTAAAAACCCTAAAAACCCCTAAAAACATTTAGAGCACATAAAAGGAGCTATAACCCAAAGAAAAATACAAAAACTAAGAAAACCTAAAAACACTTATATTCCTAAAAGATCTTAAATAACCCTATAAAACAATAAATGGCCATCAAAATACATTAAAAACTATAAAAAATATATAAAAAAAACATCAAATTATCTAATAACCCCTAAAAACATTAAATACCATAAAACCCCTAAAACTCCCTAAAACACCTAAGAACACTAAAATAATCAAAAAAACCCCAAAACCCTCAAGACCCGAATAAACCATAAAAACCCCAAAAACCTATAAAACCCATACAAATCACTAAAACCCAAAAATACCCCAAAAACATGAAAAATTCATAAAACTTCATAAAAATAAATGAAAACACTAAAAACCTATAAAACCCTTAAAACCTAAAAACTATTTAAAAGATGAGAAAATAACAAAAAAAACCAAAAAAAATCCCCAAAAAGTGCAAAAAACCAGTAACCCATAATAAACATAAAAACCATAAAACCCCTTAAAATCCCTAAAACATATAAATATTCTAAAATAATAAAAAACCAAAACAACCCAAAAAACCAATGTAAACACAAAAATACATCAAAATCATAAACCCTTAAAAACCCTAATAATAATAAAAAACCCAAAACCCATTTAAAACACCTAAAACCCCTAAACCCCTAGAGAAACCTAAAACCTATAAAAACCATAAAAAAATTAAAAATTCCAAACACCCTAAAATAATCCTTAAACCCCCTAAAAAATATAAAAACACCTAAATCCCCATAAAACACTACATACACGTTAAAACCCATTGAAAACCTTAAAACCCTTTATACCCCCTAAAACCCCACAAACTATAAAAACCCCAAAAAATACATTAAAATATGTAAATGCTTTACATAGCTGAAACCACTAGTAATAATAAAAAAACCAAAAAATATAAATATCCCTAAAACCCTAAAACACCCAAAATGCCCAATAAATAAATAAAACACTAGAATACTAATAAAACCATCAAAACCCTAAAATCCCTAAAACCCTAAAATCCCTAAAACCCTAAAACCACGTAAAACCCTTAAAACTATTAGACCCCTAAAAACAATAAAACCCCCAAAAACCTAAACACCACTAAAACCCTACTACCGTAAAAACTCTAAAAAACAATTAAAACCCTTAAAAATCAACAAAAAACATAAAAACACTAAAAATGATAAAACCCCAAAAATCGTAAAAAAACTAATAACACTAATAAATAATAAAAATAATAAAACTATAATAACATTTAAAACCCCTTAAAACTATAAAAATCCTAAAATATCTAATACCTTCAAAATTCCTAAAAACCTCTAAAACCAAAATAACCCTAAAACCCTCAAAAAACCCAAAACCCCTAAAAACCCAAAACATATAAAAACCCAAAACCCTGAAAACCAAAAAACCCACAAAGGATGAAAAATACCTCAAACCCCTATAGGAAAAAAAAACTGAAACCCCTAAAAACCTCAAAACTGAGAAGACTATAAAAACGAAAAAACCATAATAATCCTAAAAAACCTAAATGATCTTAAATCCCAAAGAAACCCGAAATCCTATAAGAACAACCAAAAGATCCTAAAACCCCTTTAAAACCCCAAATGACTCTAAAACCAACAAATCTTTAAAGGTCCCTAAAAACCAAACACAACCCCCCCCCCCCTCAAGAACCACTAAAATCCATAAGAGTTCCAAATAACCCCTAAAAGACACTACAAGAATAAATAAATATTAATAGAACATAAAAACACAAACACACCTAAAAGACTCTAAACAACTGTAAAAACCAGTAAGGGACCCTAAAACCCCTGAAACCCTAAAATTTTTTAAAACACATAAAAATCACTAGAATACTGTCAAACCCCTTCAAATCCAAATGGAATCTAAACCCCTAATAAATTCCTAAATGACCCTAGAAATCCTAAGGGATGATGAAAACCATAAGGAACCCTAATAACTCTAAAGGAATCTAAATACAATAATACAATACAGAAAACAAAAAAAACCATAAACAATCCGAGAATCCCTAAAACCCCTAAAAACCAAAAAAACCATAAAAACCATTAAGGGACCTAAAACCCCCTAAAAATTGAAAGACCATAAAAAACCCTAAAATAACCTTGAAACCCTAAAAAAACATAAAAACCAAAAAAAACCTTAGAAACCCTCAAATCTATAAACAACGATAATAATCCTAAAATATTATAAAAAGCATACAAACCCTAAAAATTCCTAAAATCTCTAAAAACCCAAAAAATGAAAAAAAAACCATAAAACCCTAAAAATGTTAACCCCCCTACCCAAAAAAATCCATAGGTTCCCTCGAAACCCTAAAATCCCAAAAATACAATAAAAATGATAATAAACCCAAAACACCCTAAAAACCATAAAAGAACATAAAAATCTATAAATTACCTAAAAAACCTAAGACCCTAAAAAAACCAAAACCCCAAAACCTCATAAATCCCTAAATGACCCAAAAACCTCTCAAAATAAATAACTGATCAAGAAAACTCAAAAAACACAAAAGCCCCCTAAATCCCTAAAAATTAAAAAAACCCAAAATCCCCCAATATCCCCAAAAAACTATAAAGGGTCGTAAAAACCCTAAAAACATTAAATGTCCCTTGAAAAATATAAAACCCCTTAAACCCAAAAATGTATTCAAATATTCCCTAAAAAATGACCATAAATTACTTTCAAAAACCATAATAAATACAAAAAACCCTAGAAACTCTAAAAAACATAAAAACCCAACAATCCCTAAAAACCCAAGAAAGTTGGTGCTGCTCTGTCTCTCTCTCTCTCTCTCTCGCGATGGCGATTCTCGGATCCCTTGAAGATGACGACGCCGTAATTGATGGATGCGGTGGTGCCACCCATCCATGGGATAAGAGGGGTGGAAGATGGGCTTCCCCTACTTGTAGAGCAGGAGTTCCCCCCCTTTTTCCTGAGATATCACTTTGCCCGAAAGTCCCTCAGTGCCAGAATGGTGTGACCTCAGTTTCGATTTCTGGTCATGATATTTCTTCAACCTCTGCTCTTCTGGATTTGATTCTGGTGGTTCGGTTTGGGAGGATTCGGCCTCCTATCGATGTTTTTGATAGGTTTGTTTCATCTTCTTGGAATCTCCATGAAAGAGATATTGTAGGGTTACTTGATGCTCGACACTTTTTGGTTCGATTTAGGAATGAGGATGATTTGATCTCGGCCTTGGTCAGGGATCCATGGATTGTTTCTGGTTTTCAGTTCTACTTTTTCCGATGGAGCTTTGAATTACACTTGAATTTTGATCCCCCAAGCGCAGATTTGTGTGTAACTCTTCCTGGACTTGCGCTTTCCTTCCAGAATCCAGCTATCCTTCACGTCATAGGTAATCTCATTGGACGATTTCTGTGTATGGATGCGCAGATGAGCACTGCATGTCAGCCCTTTGCGCCACAGTTTTTCATAGAGGTGGACATGTCCAAACTCCCGGTCAATTTGGTTTGGGTCGAGATTGAATATGATCTTCGGTGGTAGCAGCAGGTTTGTTTTGAATCCTGGGTCTTCTTCTGCTCGAATTGTTGTAGGTTAGGCCACACTGCATCTATGTGCCTACGTGGAAGCGGCCCCCTTGTGCGTGGGCCGTCTATTGTTTCTCCATCATCGTTTGCTGAGATAGTGGCTGGGGGCTCACCCAATATGGGAGTTTTGGCTCCAGATACTGGTGTGGCTGAATACCCTACGAGTCATGCTTCTTTGGAGGAACAGGAGGTTATCACGGCTGGGGATGTTTTGATGCAGGTTGATAGATGGGGTCAGGCTCGGGTGGAGGTCTATTCCAAGGAGGTTGCTGTGGCTTTTTCAACTAGGAGTGAGAGGACTATTGCTGAGGGGGTGGAATCCTCTCCTGGTATGGGTTCTGGACCACTGAACTCACAGATTGTGCAGGATAGTCCTCCGGTTGTGCTTGGGAAAATGGTTGTCCAGTGTCAACTGGAACCCAAGGTTCATGATATCTGCAAGCGCTTGAGGTGTGATCTGCAGTTTCTGGATGATGGATTTTCTCCTCGCATGGAGGCCTCTGCTGGTCTGGAGCATGAGGAGGAGGTGCAGGGGCCCCCAGACAATGCGGGAGGTGAGATGTCTACTGAACAGACACAGAATAAGGTGCAGGCCGATGCTGCTGGGCATGGTGGAGGGAGCGTGTCCCAAAACCCTCTGGTGGATGATGCTAGGAGTGCAAAGTCTCCTTCTCAGGTGCAGGCTAATGTGTCTGCTACTTGGGAAGGGGAGGGAGTTTGGAACACATTTCTAGTGAATCCTAAATGATTTTGAGAACTTTTGGGATCTTGGATAATGCCGGTGAACAGGAGCATAAGGCGAGGGATGATCTGAGGACCGAGAATGGTGTGAATGCTACCCAGGCTGACGGTAATGGGGTTATCCTCACCAGGTCTTTGATGAATGCTTCAGAATCTTTTGAACCTGTTCCGCTCACAGTGGATGCTTCAGAGGTGCTCATTTCCTTTGGAGCAAATGATGTTAATTTTGTTGAAGATGGGATGATTAGGGACAATGTGGATGAGAACTCCAAATGTTTGGTTCTAAAAGTCCTGGCTTTGTAGCCTTCTATTTTGCAAGAGGGAATGGAATCAGAGTCCTCGATGCTTTGGGAGAGTGGCTCAGATGATGGCTCTAGGATGAAATCCAACATGGCCCAGATTTTGAAGGACAAGGCCATACTCACTGGGAAAGAGAATTTTTCTAGGGGCCTATCGAGGGAGTGTTTTCCACCTCCCACCTCCTGTTTGCTCAACTAGGAGGACTCTGTTATACCTGTCCAGGGGAATCATGGTGATCTTCTCACTGCAGCCCTGAAAGTAAGGAGGCCATGGAAAGACTACTCCTCCTTTACGAGAACGGTTTCTACGAGGGCTTCAAGCAAAACTTCGAAGAACTCCTCTAGTAAGGCGGGGGCGGTCTGCTAAGAAGCAGTTAAATGTGGAGCAGGTGAAGTTAAGGGAGTACTACACCAACATTTTGAAGCAGTATGATTCTTCGGAATGGGAGTCAGTAGAGCTTGATGCGTCCTCTGGCTATGGTGCCGAGGGAGACCCCCCTGGTGAAGATTATGATGATGGTGGTGGGGATGGCTGGTAGACCCTGTGATGGATGCTGGTTTCAGGTTGGCTGGGAGATGCTGTGGGTTTTTCTTTTGTTTTTCTTTCTTTTCATGTTTTGTGTGTCTTTTTGTGATTTTGTGATTTTGGGTTTTTTCAGGGCGTCTAGGATTTTTCGGTGTGGGTTGATTGACCCCGCCCCTCCCTTGTCTGCAGTGTCCTTTTTCTAATAAATTTGGGGGGGTCAGGAATAGCCTGGCCCCGAGCCTTCCTTGCCCTAAAAATCCCCAAACACCTAAAAACCCTAAAACCCCTTGAATACCTTATAAAACCTATAAAATCATAACAAATTAGACCCCCCAAAAATCCCCCCAAAAATATCATAAAATCCCTAAAAATAAGGAATATCCCTAAAATCCCTAAAATCCATAAATCTCAGGATAACCCCTAAAAACCATAAGAAATACTAAAAAATCCAAAAACAAAAAAAATCCAAAACCCTAAAACCGCACAAAACAGTAAATAAATCATAAAAAAGAAAAGTGCCTCAAAAACACTAAAAATCCATAAAACCCTAATAATCCCTAAAACCCTAAAACTCAATATAAACCTTAAAAACACTAAAAACCTATAAAACTTCAAAACCCCCATAAAATGATCAAAAAAATTAAAAAACCTAAACCATAAAAAACCCAAAAAACCAAAAGGGACCTAATAACACTAAAATCCTAAAGTACACTAATACAACCTTAAAACCATAAATGATCCTAAATTCAAAAAATGATGATAAAATCCCTTATAATAACAAAAAAAACCAAATGACCCTAAGACACTTAAAAACATAAAACATCCAAAAAAACTGTAATAAACCAAAAAAATACTAATTACCCCAATAGACCCTAAAACCCCAATAAACACCTTAAACCTAATAAAAATATAAAAACCCAAAATCAATAAAACAAAAACTACAATAAAAAACCATTAAAACCCTTAAAAAAAAACTAAAAAAACTAAAAGCCATAAATAAACTGAAACCCTAAAAGACAGTAAAACACAAAAAATGCTAGAAAACCCCTAACCCCCCTCCTATACCTAAAACCCATAAAAACCCTAAGACCCTAAAAATATTAAAAACACTAAACACCCCCAGAACCCCTAAAATCATAAAAACATAAAAACCCCATAAAACCCAATAAAACCCAATAAAACCACTAAAACAAAAAAACCCTAAAAACCTTAAAATCCCTGAAAATTTTAAAAGACCTAAAAAACACAAAAAATACCAAAAACCCCTAAAAACTATAAAAACCATAAATGATTTATAAGATAACCTTTAAACCCATAAAACCCCTACATAACCCTAAATCCCTAATACTATAAAAACATAAAATTCCCTTAAAACCAATAAAATAACTAAAAGAATAAAAAAATTACTAAAAACCCGTAAAACCCCTAATCCCATAAAAAACAATAAATACCCTAAAACCAATAAAAGAACAAAATACCAAAAAAACCCCTAAATTACTCTCAAAACCCACTAAAACTATAAAACCCCAAAAATATAAATAACCCAATAAACCTTATAACCATAAAATACATGAAAACCCAAAACCCCTAAAAAACCATAAACCCTTAAAACCTATACAACCCTAAAAACCACTATAAAACTAATAACCTTAAAAACCATAAAACTAATAAAAAACTCAATAAAACCTAACAAACCTAAACCCCCAATAAAAAACTAAAATTACAAAAAAATTTAAAACCCCCCGAACATCATAAACTGATAAAAACCTATAGAAACCTAAAAAATAAAAAAACCCATAAAAGGCGCGGAAAATCCAAAAAAATCATAAAAGACAAAAAAAATTAAACTCCATAAACCCATAAAAATACCATAAAAACCCCCAAAAAACCCAAAACACCCAAAAAAACATAAAAAACGCATATAGTACCCTTAAACCATTAAATACAATAAAACAACCCTAAAAACCATAAAACCATAAAAGCATAAAAAACTAAAAAATTTGGACACACCCAAAAAAATTATAATACCATTAAACTCACATAAAAAATTTAAAATTCCAAATACCATAAAACACTAAAAAATCTAAAACCCCCTAAAAAACAAAAAATAAAAAAAAATCCATAAAAAGAATAAAAACCCTAAAAACCGAAGTAAAACAATAAATACCATAAAACACTAAGAAAATAGTAAAAACCCTAATAACACAACTCACTATAAAACCACTAAAACCCATTAATAACCTTAAAAAACTAATAACCTTGAAAATAAAATAAGACCCTAATAAAACCCTAAAACACTAAAACCCCCAAAAAAACACAAACCCTATAAAAATAATAAACTCTCCCTAAACACAAAAAACCTAAAAAAACCTAACAAAATAAAAACCCCCTAAAAACCATGAAACCCTAAAAACCCTAAAAACCCTAAAATCATTCTAAGATACCCTAAAACAAATAGAATCCATAAAACCCCAAAAACCTTAATCTTATCATATTTAGAGTAAAGAGTATCAAAAAATAAAATAACTTACAAAGAAAAACCAGCACATTTTAATTACCTTTATAAAAATTGGTATGATATAGTTTTCTTATTCAATTATAAATGTAATTAAATTCAGCGTTGTCTAAGTCATTTGGTTGTTATTTTGGTTTATTTAATTTTCTTATTTTTTTAGATCAGTAGTTTCATTGTTTTTGTTTTTAATTCCAATTATATTAACATGTTTTTCTTCCATTCATGTAGTTTTTTAATAATTATATTGTTTCGGGTTTGTTTGGTTTTCTTTGTTCATATAGTTCAATTGAATATTATAAATTAAAACTCAAAGAATACAAAACACAAATTATATTGAAAATTCAAATGAAGGCCATGTTGGATACAAAATTTATGAAACCAACATTAATGAAATTTGAATATTACCATCCTAAAAAACAAAAGTAGAGCTAATACACAATAACTGAGAAAACATATGTATTATTCTAAATATTACCCACCAAAATTTCATGTATACAACAACTCTAATAGTTAGATAATTTTAGTCATCATATGTTATAAATTGATCAAGTCTAATGGGAGAAGTGATGGTGTAAATTTCATCCCCACCATCATAAGAAAATATGTCTTTGGATTACTTTAATAATTACACCAAATTAATGATTCAAATCATCTCTCACACAAAAAAAATTCTACATTTATGAAAAAATATATGGCTCTTCAGTAGAATGAATGGGAGTCATGTAAAAAAATTGAAATTGATATCCATCAGAAAATGTTCCATGTCTCTTCATAGAATAAAACCACTTTAATTTCATCATAGAGACTTGACCCTGATAGTAATAATCTAATATTTGTGTTTTCTCAAAAACTCTATAATAAGATAAATTACCTTTCTGAGGCCTACTGTCTACAGATCTGTCATAACAGTATATTTTTTTAGTTACCATAACTCCATCAGGTGGGGTTCTCACGTTCTCTACTCGTTCGGTGGTAATAAATTTTTACACAATGATTAAAATTTATTTTCATTCTTGAACCAATGATTTATGATGGAAATCCCAAGATCATAATTCTTTTGAGAAAATTAAAAAGGTAAAATAAATACATAAAATTTAAATGAATATTAAAATTAAATTAATATTACTTTCAATTTATTACTCTAATAATTATACCTTGAATTTCAACCAAGAAGAAAAATATTTTCTATTCAGAGCCAATGTACTTCTTAAATTTAATGAACGGTGGTTTGTATTACAATATTTTTATGTTACCTACATAAATAGAGTGAAAACGTTTAAAAATTTCTACCATTACAAGGTATGATATAACATATATATGTTTAATTTAATTAATTGATGTAGTTGAAAAAAAATTACAGTAAAACATGACTGTGTGATATTTCATCTTTCACCCCACAGATATTAATATAATGTATCAATATAATCTAATAATTCCCCTTATTTGGAGAAGTGTTGTGAAAATAGGATCAATTTACTCATAATTCACATTTTCATTTATTATTGTTCTATTATGTCTTGGGGCCACATTATAAAAATAAAAAGAACAAAAATCCATATATTCTTGATCCTTGTAAACATTCACAACAGAACCTTTAGGATGATTCCCATTCATGTCATAAAACATCAATGTTTAGATTTTTTATTATATTGTATACATACAACAAAAAGAAATGGGTCTGAAAATAAATATTTCAGTTTTAATATAGATAGTTAAAAGTGAAATCATTCTGAAAAGTGATAGAGGAAAATTTTTCTCTAATTCATAAAAAATTAATGTTGCCTTTTTCTTAATTTATTTCAAGAACGACTAGGAGAAATTTTTATATCAATGATATCAATGAAAATTTTACAATAAAATCACTTTCATCCATACAATATTGAAGAGTTTATGATAGATTTATATTAGAGACAAATCAGGTTGAAAGATGTGAAAATCATGAGGAATCAAAGATTTCAACATATACCCTCATTTTTTTACCAATTTTGATATGTTTCTTAAATAGACACCAAGAACCGATAGATTCTAATAAATTTAGTAATTGTATTTTTATAGTGGTTTCATCACATAAGAAGACACATAATATTCCATTTATTTTCATTGATAGAAACAGGAGGTAATTCTTGTCTAAAACCCCAATCTAGCAATTCTTGTTGAGATCATAACTCATCTTTTTCATACCCTTAAAATTTAGAATAATTGAATGCAACATTTATCATTTTTTTCAACATGTATTATGTCTAAATAGTGGCATAAAAAGTTTTTGTCCAATAAGGTAGTTAAATAAATATTCTTTTATTCTTAAATTTGTAATTGTATTTAGTGAAAAAAAACCTTCTATTTTTATATTTCATCTGTCCCTTCCAGAATGAAAAACTGACATCTTGTAATTCATTAAGAACCTCAGTTCAAGAAATATATTGATGTGTGTTTTTATCTCTATGATATTTTCAAATCTTAAATGATTATTCCTAAATGGATGATCCATTTGAAATATTCATCGATGTCCAATAAAACTAATGTAGTGAAGAAATTAATGTCTTAAAGATCATGTATTCTTCATAAATACATGACAAGAATTTTTTCACTTGGTGATCCAACTAGAAGTCATTTCTTAAGTAGTAAAACCATTTATTATCCAGATAAGCACAATATGAATTTTAAATATATATTTTAAAAAGTAATCTTACATTCAGACACCCACATTCCTATTATGAATCAACTCTATTATTTATGGATGAAAGTATACATTTATAAAATTTCTATTATAATAAGTTCTAGATATGAGTATACTCTAGAATGTGAATTGTTTTTTCATACTCATCCGTGGAGGATGTTTTTATATTTGTATAAAAACCATCCATGTGTTGTGTGAAGTATGAATATGACCAAGTATATTAAATCTATCACATGATAGTCCCAACCTCACAATATGCACCTTAGCCAAAAAATAATGACCTAGATCATCAACTGTTTTCCATTGTAATATCGATAGTGGATGAACAAAATCATCATTATACTAACATATCTTATTATTATTAAATCATATATTTGAAGATATTTCATCATAGTTAAAATGTTTTTGGAGTCTAGAAATAAATTTAAAGTTCCCAATTAGTACATTTGGCACATGAGATGGTTTTTTAATTATTTTTCTTCCATTGATATATTCCATATTTTATACAATCAGTTATGTTAGTGGTTTCCTCCCATAACAAGAAGAAAATATTTGGGTAAGAATTTATTTTGTTTTTAGAAAATCATTCAAGTAACATCCATGCCATAAAATGGTTTGAGGGAATATCTATATCATCTATAAGTATGTCATTAAAAATTTTATTAATATAATCAATGGAAGGGTTATAAATTACATACATGGTTTTCCCATAAAATAATAATATTAACAATTATTTCTTTTTCATTTAACCAAACTGTCTATATACTAGAGTTATGGTAGATCCTTCAATTATATCACCCAATCAAAATCATCATTTTCATTAAAATCATCATATGTACTCATATAATTCCCTACATGAATTGATATAATTTATTTATCATGATGAAAAATAAGTGGAAACTAGTCATATTATAAATTCTTTAATCAAGTCCTCTCATTCAATCATGAAATGTTTTAGAATGTCTTTTATCCCCATTGTAAAAACAGACATTGCTTAAAAGAAAATTGGTTATAAGGTAGCTAAATATCTCATGATATAACCAAGGTCTCACAACACAATTATAACATGGCCATTATATAAGGCCTCTATATGAAGTATTTTTAAATAAAAAATCAAAAAAACTCCGTAAATTATTTTGAATTTTTTTAGACTCGATCGTTTTCATACATCCAAATTTTATCCATTCTATAAAAAATGTTTTATATCATTATGTAAACTAAATTATATAATATATATGTCAAGTCCAAAAAATATTTAAGGAAACAAGACTTGTTCACATTATTTTAACAACTTTGAAAAATACTGAACTAATATTGAAATCAAATCCATTATACATCTCTCCCCAGATATTTGGAATAAATACCAACTTTATGATACATGAATTCATCATTATAAAAAATAATAATTTCATCTTGAAAATGATAATTTTATAATGGAAAAGGCCATTTGGAAATAGTTAAATCTATATATTTATCACCCATATCATTAATTTCATAACCCCATCAAATAATTTAGTAAAATAATGTATCTATGACCATAATATTGAATTCCATTTAATCAATGAGTAATAAATATACATAATACCCTAACAATAAATTATTCTAATGGAATAAATGAAAAACTTGTCCATATGAGAATTATAATATAAAATAAAACAATGTAAATACTACATGAACCATGGTATATATAGTGGTCTAAATCTCAATTGTTAAAAACTAAACACGGAATTTGTTGAGATTGGTTAATAACTAGATTTAGTTAGTAGTATACTAAGTATGTTTTTAGTATGGAATACATCACAAAAAACTCTTACTCAAAACAACTGACACAAGACATAAGGAATCAAAAAACATATATTTAGGTATATCAAAATAAATGAAACACTCATTTATATAGATATGTTTTCCACATTATTAACATAATTTAAGACAGATGTTCATGTAACCACAAAAAATCCCATCCATATTTATCAGTTTATGAAAATATGGAAAATTTATATATTCAAAACATATATAAAATTTTAAATTAAATCATGTTTAAGGCCATAAATGAATAATTTAAATTATTAAAATAATGCATTGAAATGAATAAATTCATTAACACCAAATATATATACCTAACATTTAAAGTAATATAGTATGTAATTACATATTTACCTCAAATATTAATAAAATTAATAGGTTCAAATTAGATTTAGGTTGAGGTTGTGAGTAACTAAATTTAAAAATATATATCACCTGTAAATGAAATTGTTATGCAGTGTGATAAAAATTATAATAAAAACTAACCATCAATTAATTAATTTAGAATGATCCTGATATAATGGAATATAAGTTAGTTTTGTATACCTTGAATAAAAATATGACATTGCATGATAGAAGAGGTGGAAGATTTCAAGATCACTAATTTTATGTTCAAGAGTAATGGAATTAAATCATAAACTGAGGAGGGATCATTGTGGATAATTAAGAAAATAGAAGGCCTCTCATAGGGTTAATCTGTATGGGAGTGATATTGGAGGAGGGGAGGCCATGTGGAAGGGTTATTTTCTAATGTATTTACCGACAATTTTTAAAAAAACATTGGTAAATACATGATCTATAACACGGGTTTTTAAAAACTGTATGTATAGATCAATTTATACCGATAGTTTTAGGAAAATCTAGGTATAGCCATCCCATAAACAGGATACACAAGAAATTATGCTAAACTGTTGTAATAGGAGTACCTATTCAAACTGTTTTAAGAAACCATTGGTATGGGTACATTTTTATATTAACAATTTCAAATAGTGAAACCCTAAAAACCTAAAAGACCCTAACAACACGAAAAACCCTAAAACCCTAAAAACCAAAAAAACTCGTAAAAACCCTAATACCCATAAAAACATAAAATATTCTAAAACCCTAAAAAATCCCTTAAAACCCTAAAAATCCTAAAACACAAAAAACCCCTAAAACACTAAAAACCTCAAAACCCCTAAAATACATTAAAACCTGAAAAACCCTAGAGGAACCTAAAACCCCTATAAAAGCACTAAAATCCCCATAAAAACACATAGACACTCTAAAACCACAAAAAAAATTGAAAGCCATAAAATTCCCTAAAACCCAAAAAGCCATAAATACACATTAAAACCTTAAAACAATAAAATTACAGAAAATCCCCAAAACCTCTAAAAACCGAAAATAACTCTTAAATATATAAAAAAACACTAAATATTATAAATAAATCCTAAATACCTTAAAACAATAAAACCATTAAAACACTAAAAACCATTATAAACAATAAAAACACCTAAAACCCCTAAAATATGGAATACTCTCAAACCCATAAAAGGCTATAAATTACCCTAAATCACCCTAAACACCACAAAACCCCCTACAAATACTATGAAACCCCGAAAAACCAAAAAAAAATCTCAAAGAAAACCATAAAATCCTACAAACCATAAAAACCCCAAAACACCCAAAAAACCATAAATCCCCTAATTAATCATAGAAACCCATAAATAACATTAATTACACTAAAAAACCCTTCATCCCCTAAAAAACATCAAAAAAATAAAATCATAGAAACCCCAAAACCCTAAAGATACATAAAAATATAGAAATAAAAAAAACTACCTAAAACCTAAAAAACACCCAAAACCCTCTAAAAAACCTAAAACCACAAAAAAAACCTAAAAAATCCAAAAAATATCAAAACCCCTAAAAAATACTAAAACTCCAAAAAACCAAAAAACAACCCTTAACACACTAAAACCCTAAAAGACCCAAAAAAACCCTGAAAATACCTAAAACCCCCTAAACCCCTAGACCCCTAAAACCTCTTAAAACCAAAAAAAATTAAAACCCCTAAAAACACTAAAATCCCATCAAATGATATAAAACACTAATATTATAAATAAACTTAACAACCTTAAAACCATAAACACCTACACCCCCCCAGAGCCCTGAAAACAATATAGAAACTCTCAGAACCCACAAAAAAACTTAAAACCCTAAGAAACCCCCTAAAACCCTAAAAATAAAAAACCCTTAAAAATACCAAAAGACCCTAAAACCCTAAAATAAATAAAACCCAAATACCACTAGAATCCCTAACCCCACTTAAAATCCCAAAAAACAAAAAATCATAAAACCCCTAAATACCCAAAAAACACTAAATGTATTAAAATCCTATAAATAATAAAAAACCCTAAAATATCATAAATAACCCTACAAAACCCTAAAAGACCATAAAAATCCCAGAAATACCCAAAAAACCTAAAATCCAAAAACACCATTAAACCCTAAAAATCCAAAAAATCCCCAAAACCCCAAAAACACCTTAAAACCAAAAAACCCCTACAAATCCCAGAATACCCTAAAAATATTATTAAACCCTAAAACCCCTAAACCCCTTAAACCCCTAAATACCCCAAAAAACCCAAAAAACCAAAAAACCAAAAAAATCACTAAAATATAAAAACCCCTAAAACCCCTAAAAACCCTCTAAAAACACACAAAACTTCTAAAAACCCCTAAAACCATAAAATATCACAAACACCCAGAAAACATGATAAAAATACCTAAAATGAACTAAAACCCCTCAACACCTTAAAAACCAAAAAAACTATAAACAATAAAAAATCCATACGAACACTAAAAACATTAAATAACCAAAGAAACCCAAAAAACCAAAAAATCCTAAAAACCATAACTACAATAATAAACTGAAAAAACCATAAAACCCGAACCCCCCCCCAAAACTAAGCCTCTAAAAAATCCTAGTCACTACAAACCCTAACAAAATAATGACTCAAAAAACCAAAAAAACCATTACAACCCTAAAACCCACAAAAAACCTAAACACCAACAAAAACCCTAAAACCCCTAAAACTCCAAAAAACACTAAAACCCCTAGGAAAACATAAAAAACCCTAGTACCCTTAAAACCCAAATTACTATAAAAACTCTAATAAAATTAAAACCCAAAAGAATTACAAATCATGAAAATACATAAAACCCCTAAAAACAATAAAAAACTATTAAAACCCAAAAACCTCAAAAAATTTAAAATATCCCCAAAAAAACCCAAACCCCCAAAATACCCCCTAAGTCCCTCAATGTACCTGATAACCCTAAAGTAACCTTAACCCCTAAAACACCAAAAGACCCCTAAAACCATAAAAACTATTTGGGATACCAAAGTACCCTAATAACCCTAACAAAATAAAGAATTCATGATAAAAATATACAGTACTCTAGAAAACCCTAAAAATTCCTAGTGGTTCCTAAAACCCATGAAACCCCTAAATGATCGAAAATAATAAAACAAAAAAGGGACACTGGAAACCCTAAAGGAACCTAAAAATCCTAAACTAGCCTAAAACCCTAAAAAAATTAAAGACCCTAAAGCCCCTAAGCTACCCAAAAGGAACATCAAAACACCAAGAAAAACATAAAGGGCCCTAAACCCCATAAATAATCGTAGACCCTAAAATACATAAAAACTGAAAATGACCCTAAAAATTCTAAAAACAAAATAAACAAAAAAACCCAAAAAGTACCCAATATAACCCATATATCTCTGAAAATGCCCTAAACACATAAAACCCCTAAACACCCTAAAAACACTAATAATACCTAAAATTGATAAAATTACCCTAAAATAATAAAGGACCATTGAAAACATTCAAGGATCTTGAAAAATTGAAAAAAAAATCTTAAAACCCCCCTATAGCACATAAAAGTCCCCATAAACCCCAAAACCCCTAAAAATCCAAAAACCCTAAAAAAATCCTTTAAACTCTAAAAACCCATATAAAACCTTAAAAAAACTCCAATACCCCTAGAATCATATAAACCCTAAAAAACCAAAAAACCCACCACTAACACTAAAATATAGGAAAAAAAACCCAAAAAACCCAAACCCCCCCAAAACCCTCAAAATCCCCTAAAACCCTAAAAAACAAAAACTAACCAAAACCCCCAAAAACACTAAAAACCGTAAAAATAATAAAAAATAATGACAACCCTTTAAACCCAATAAAACCCCAAATCCCTAAAAAACCCTAAAAACCCAAAAATATCACTAAACCCCATGGAAACAATAAAAAAAACTAAATATGCCTAAAAACATAAAACCTTAAAAATCCAAAAAAACATAAAATACCCTAACAACACTATAAACCCTAAAAGTCCCAAAAAAACCATTAGCACCCTTTAAAACCCTAAAACCCAAAAAACAATAGAAACCCCAAAACCCCCCTAAAATCATAAATCACTAAAAACAATAAAAAATCCAATAAAACCCTAAAACACCCTGAGGATCCGTAAATCCCTAAAAACACGAAAAATCCTAAAACACTAAAAAATAGGAAACAATAAAAACACTATATATAACAAGTAACCGAAAAAATCAAGAAAAATACAAAAATCTAAAAACCCCTATAAACACTAAAAACCACAAAATCCCTAAAATTGCCTAAAAACACCTAAAAACCATTAAAACACTAAAAAACAAAATATATCCCTAAAAACACAAAAATCCTAATGAAAAACATTAAAACCTCAAAAAATACTAAAACCCTAAAAACCATATAAAAAAAATGTCACAAAACCCCTAAAATATCTATGAACATCAAAAAAATCTTAAATCCCTTGAAAACCCTACAAACCGTTAAAACCCTAATAAAGCAAAAAATTCTAAAAAAATACAAAAACCATATAAACCCAAAAATCATTAAAATCCTTGAAAACCCAAAAAACCTAAAAATGATAAAACCCCTAATATAAGAAAACCCTATACCCTAAACCCAATAAAATAAACCCTGTACCATACACCTGACAACCTAAATCCAATACAATAAACTATATACCATAAAACCTATACCCTCTACCTTGCACTTGACACCCAACACCCTAAAACCTACACAAAAAACCCAATACCCTACACTCAAAACCCCAAAAGCCACACCCTAAACCTTATACCCTACACCCTAAACCGTAAAATCTAGACCCTAAACCCTAAACCCAAAACCCATCACCCTAAACCACATACCATTTTCCCTAAACCCCATTCCTCACACCCTAATCCCTATACCCTACACCCTAAACCCTATAACCAATACCCTAATCTATAAAATATACACCCTAAACCATATACCAACATCCTAAATCACATTCCCCAAACCCCCAAACCTAATCCCTACTCTTTAAACACTAAACCCTACTCCCTAAACCATATACACTACACCTTAAACCTTATACCCTAAACCCCAACCCATAAATCCACATCCTTAACCCACAACACTATACCTAATACCCTATTCACTAAATGTTACATGTTATACCCTACACCCTAGACCCTAAACCCTAAACCCTAAATCCTAAACCCTAGACCCTAAAGCCTAAAAACTACACACTAAACCCTATACCCTACACCATAAACAATAAACCCAACCTCCTAAGCCACATACACTACACCCTAAAATAGAACCCACACACACTAAACCCAATACCCTACACCCCAAACCCATAACCCTCACCGTAAACCCTATAAACTCCACCCAAAACCCTATACCCTATACACTAAACCATATACCCAACACCCAAACCTGTAAACTATATACCTTACACCCTACACCCCAAACGGTACACCCATAACCTTGTACCCTAAAAGTTAAAACCTATTACTTACACTTGAAATCCTATACTATACACTCAAAACCCTACACATAACACCAAAACACTAAACCCTACAACCTAAAACCTATACCCCACACTTTAAACCATATTCTTGAATCCATAAATTATATACCCTGGAACATAAACCCTAAACCATAAACCCTAAACTCAAAAAAACAAAACCCTAAAACATCCCTAAATATGATAACATAACCTTAAAAACTCCTAAAACCCATAAAAATACCGAAAACCCATAAAAACCTAAAACCCCTAAAAGCACTAAAAACAACAGAATACCATTAAAACCATAAAAACCCACAAATCATTAAAAAATGCTAAAAAAATACAATCCATTTAATCCCCATAAATCTAATAAAATATCAAAAAACTCTAAAAACCCAAAAAACCTAAATCCATAAAAATAATAAAAACCCTTAGAGAGCACTAAAGATCCTCAAAATACTAAGACGATCCTCAAAAACCTTTTAAAACACAAAAAATGTAAACCCCAACAAAATCCTAAAACCCTAAAAACCATAATCCCATTAAAACACCTCAAAATCATTAAAACCCTTATCAAGACCTAAAAACCCAAAAACTGAAACACCCCATTAAATATCATAAATTTCCCTAAAACCCAAAATGATCCTTAAAACCAAAATATGACATAAAATCCTTAAATTCTATAAAATACCTAAAAATTGTAACAACAATAAAAATACCCTGAAAATACCAAAAGACGCTGGTAACCCTGAAATCCCTATGCACATGTTTCATAGTTCCCTGAAACATGAGTTCTAGTTTTAAGAATCACTACATCAGTAAAGTTTGCAATGGATTTATTCATGGAACTGGATACACCCAATAGTTATTTATCCAAAAGGGACATGCTTTCCAATGGAAAGAATTATTTAAGTATGAACTTTATTACACTTAGGAACATGCATTTGTCGAGAGGATTGGAGGACGGACCCAACACACACTTTTGGGGGGAATTATTGTCTACTCGAGGACTCTCTTTATAAAATTTATGATATTTTCATGAATCCTTATTAATTCACAAAAAAACATAATTTTCCTTTGTAATTTTCAATTACTTATTAAAATGTGTAAAATTTAGTATCATCAGTATGTATTCATGGATCCCCATTAATGGAGATATTTGTATGTATTCGAGGTTCCCCAACAATGTTATCTCCTTATATACTATTTAGAAATTTATTTATTCATCGTTATGATGATACTAGTTTTTAAGCCACTCTGTAAGGCACTTTGGTATTTATTGTTGTCTTGGGAGACGAATATTTTTCATGATATTTGGAGTTTACCCAAAAAATTGGATACCAATGTATCCCTATGAAAGGAATTAGAACCATCGTAGTTTGGTGCTTCTTAATGGGACACATCATACCTTTTAAGGTCATGTGATAAAGACTTAGCCATACAATTTAATGTCATGTGATACAGACATCTATCAGAAAGGTTATTAGTTAATGTTTGGTGTGGGAATTATGCCTAAGAATCCCTTGGAACATGGAAATAATATGGGTTTCCAGGTAATATTATTCCTTGTTGGGAATATGGCCCAATGAGAACATGGTTGATTTAATGTGTTCGGTTTGAACCTAAAGGAGGGTTCCTATGTATCCAATGCGGATATGAATCAAATCCCACGTAGTTATATGAGGCTCATAGGAGATTATAGTCCTTTAAGAGAAATGATTTTTGGATTACTTCATGAAAAGTACGCCTTGATGATTTGGGGGTTTAATTTGGGGCTTATTCCTATGAAGGATGCCCTGATTATGGAAATTAGGGTTGAATTTATGAATAGGATATCCATTGAGCTCGAGCCCCGAGAAGGCTTCCTACATATCCCAGTTATATTGGAAATCAGAGTTCTCATATTTCATTCATCGTGGGTGTTTGTGAAAAAGTTTTAATCATCACGAATATCTAAGCCCACAAGAGTCAGGCTCGGTGTGATAAACAAGTGGATGTGAAATATTTAAAATTGACACAAAAACTTTTCCTCCTCCTATAGTAGAAGAAGACGAGCCTATGGAGGTCAGGGTGGACAAGGGAAAGGTGACAATACTTCCCTCTATTATCTTCAAATTGGAAAAAGGGTCCAAAGAAAGGAAGAAGGGATTAAGGTTAGGGGCTTAAACCAGGATGGCCGCCCTAAAATATAACCTGGTAGGGGACATAGACTTTTCTTTTTATTGAAATGAAAATCAAGTGTGAACCGTACCTTCCCTAACAGAGACATGATATTCCATGTAACACCCCAAGCTTCCACGGTACGCTTCTCTTTTAATAATACAGCAGTGTGTGTTGTACGCAACTTCGAGTTCTAACACACACCACAACAAATAAAACTGGCCATTATGAATAGTAAAACCCACTTTTTGAATGTTTATACATTTTATCATATATAATGGACTTCATTTTTGGATTTGGAATATCGAAATTATCTTAGGAGAATTTTTGGTATTTTTCTGAAAACATTCAATTTTTGATGAATAGTCAAAAAAACTCTGAGTTATAGTTTAAAATGAATTTTTATTTAAATAATTATTTATTTTCTTTAAATTTAATTAAGGTCAAAATAGATACATAATACATATATAAGTTCAATGTAATTCATTGGAATCATTTTAAAATAATTTTAGATATATAAAAATTTTATCGAACATTTCACCGTCTTTTACTGACCTCCTAGGAGAATTTGGAAATTCAAATAAAACATAATTTTACAGCTTCGGTGAGTGGAATTTAGAAATTTCGAGAGAAAAGATTAATATCAAGGAGTAAAATGTGGTTCAATAAGATAAAAATAATTTTTGGTAAATAGTAAATTTTTTACTTTTATATACCACAGTTAAAAGTAAATATGGTAATTAAGGGTAAAAATGATATTAATATTAACCTAAAACATGTCCTAATTCTATTGGAAAAGTGTATATAGAACAAAAACAACCTTATTAATACAATATTATCATTTAGGTCCACTTGGATTAGATTAGGACATTTATTATTATTTAATTCAAAGAAGAGTTAAAAGAGTTAAAATCAAAGTTTATTAACTAAAACATTTTTAATATTCGGTTATACATAAGATAAATTAGATTATAAATATTAATTAGGAAGATAAAAATATTTCCTACATAATGGTATTTTATTTATAATTTTTAGACATTAAATAATGTAATTTATTTATGACACAATGTTGATGCAGTAATTACCTAATTAACAAAATACTAAAATAATTAATAATATAAATACCCAAATAAATTTAATTTGAGACTTTTTATGAATTACACTAATTTTATAGGTTAATATTACATGTTAGTATTTATATAATTATGTTTTTAGAAGTAATCATGTTGTTATGAGTTTCACAAAAATCAAATACCAAATAGGGTCAAAATTGACATAAAAGAGTTTTTAAAACAAATATTATATTATTAATTGATATTCAATTCATAAAAATATATGTATAGGCCAACAGACTTATATAATTATATTTTTATCATTAATGAATATCTTGGGGTTATCTTGGATGTATATGGTAAGTTTATCAACCATATAATATAAAAATACAAAGAGACATGGTAAATGTCAAACTATTTAACTAAGAGTTAAATATAAATAATAAGGTTAATTTAGTGACACAAACCTATATAAAATATATTGGATGAAATGATTTCAACCCATACCCACCTTAGAGTTTGAATAATCCACTTTGGATCCATTATAAACCGAATATTAATTTATTATAAATTAATACTTTATGTTTTTCCTAAAGAGCCCCTCCTCCCCCTTATGAAAGGACACCACTTCTAACCAATTATTCATACCATCAAAGCCTTTTGGATCGGCCAAACACTGCCCAAATACCCTATCAACTATCCTACCTTAATCCTAGCAGTATTCCTTTAGTCATAAATCCATCCTAAGTATCTCTTTTGATCAAATCGAAAGGAAGAACCTGAAGAAGAGGTAATGTTTTCACCACACTTTTTCATGTTCCTTTATTATTCAAATTCTTCTTTCTTTGTTGTTTCCATTCTAAAATAATAACTCCAATATCTTCTATATACTGTGATTTTATTTTAAATATGGTACAACCATATTCAGTATTCTATCCATCCTTTTAATGACATGTCACCATACGTGCGTATGTACGGCCTACCGTCTCCACATCGTGGTGTAATTGTTATTCAATACATTATTATTTGGATGGGTATAATAATGATGTATAATTCATGTAAATAATAAATATAACATGATAATTATTCTTTATATATAATATATCATCCAATAATATATAATTTTAATATCAAAAGAATGATATTGTCGCTCGTGCGTACGTACGGACTACCGTCTCCACGAACTCAATGAGATTCATTCCACATCATATCCATTAAAGTATAATTCTCATTTGATGATTAAAAATAATGTTTAAGGACTTGATATCATTCTGGATATGAATAATATACAACCTATCCATAACAAACATGACTTATTTAACAAATCATATAAAATAAAATGAGTAAGTTAACACCCGAAACGATGATAATAACAAGATATTATTAACAAAGTAATGTTAAAAGATCATATATGATATCATATTAATGTATGAAATTGTTGTACAATTTAATAACAATTATTTCACCATTATACGGGAGGTTAACTTAACCTCAACCAAGGAAAATCTCATGGTAAGGGTTTATTTCACAATCTCTTGATTATCCGAGGTTGTTTATACGTAATTATCTACTGGGACCTCTTTATCATCCACATCCATGTTTCTTAGAAATGTATTTCAAAACATTCTTAATATTTTATAGAATATGGGTTAAAGTATTTTATACCATTTTTTTGACTTTTTATAAGATGTTTATAAAGGAATCTTTTTGACGTTTTCCAAACAAGGTCCTTTTTAACCTTTTCGACAAAATTAAGGTAAGAATGTCTTTTTTTAACTTATACGGAGGGTGCGACTATTTTCTACCATTTTAAACTCGTCGAACCTTCCCTTAAAATATTTCAAGAATATTTTCATTTTAAATTTTTTATTTTATAATTATGTGACTCTTAAATTATTTCAAAAAAGAAAGATATATTTCTCTAAAAAGAGTTTTGATTTCATCTATGTCAACATCCTTTGATGGATTTTATGTTTATTTGGAGTTGATTTATTATGATAAAAAACATCCATATTGTATTGAAGGTTTTGTGATATGTTTGACTATGGATGTGCTATTTTTATACAATTCTTGATTTATGGTTAAAGTATTGACATTTCGTATGCTAGTTTTAATACGATTTTTTATGATATGTTTAAACCTTTTCATATGAGGAATGTATTGGACTTAGTAAGTGACGGGTGGAGCTTTCTATAGCTTCTCGATGCATCATTAGGTCTCATGAGACAAATAGACGTTGAGTTGGCCGAGTCCCTTTCCCAATTTGATTTATGGTTTTGTCCGAGGCCTTAATAATTTTTAGACGTCTTGGTCGAGGCCTTGAAAAAATGTTTCAGAATGTCCAACATTATACATTCCCTAATTATGGAAATAATATTGATGGTTCATTTGGTCATTTGACTAGTAGAATATCCATGATTATGTTTTATTATGACATTATTTACTCAACTCATATTCTTTCCATAAAAGTATTCATGTTAATTATTGGTAAAGGCTTGTGGTTTCAATTATCTACCATGCTTAAAATTTATGTCATTTTCCGCTGTATTACTTACCCTTACTAAGCATTTGAGCTCACCCCTTTCTTATGTTTCATTTTCCCAGGATATGAAGAAGTTAGTTATGATATAACTACATGCATAATCTAGTAGGATTGGATGTTTCTAATGAAATATATTTGTGTTGTATTTCTCTTCAAGCTGTAAATTTGAACTTATGTATGAATCTTGTTTCCAATAATACTAAACTGATCGGTCTTTTGAGACATGATTTCCTTGTGATCATGCCAATGT
Organism: Viscum album; assembly: GCA_963277665.1. Classification (NCBI taxonomy): domain Eukaryota; kingdom Viridiplantae; phylum Streptophyta; class Magnoliopsida; order Santalales; family Viscaceae; genus Viscum; species Viscum album. The sequence goes on from OY728120.1 coordinate 1,595,515,909, forward strand.
TATGTAATAATTCACCGACTCTAGGTAACTACGGTCGGTGCGTTACAGTTGGTATCATAGGATATTTAGTACAAACCTTGGAATCTAGATTTAGATAAACTATGATTAGAGAACATATCCCTAAGATAAAATTTGAGGATTAGTATAGAAGAACTTCTGAGAATTTTGGTATTGCAGAGATTTTGTGAGTTTTCCGAGAAATACATCCCTATCTAGATATGAGAAGGTAGAGGCATCTCTGGCACAGATGTACCTAGGGGTAAAACCCGAAAACACCGCTTTGAGCTAGACTTGAACGGGAACTGGTGCACAACAACGGGCCTTACTGCACTCTTGATTACGACACTCCCGGGGGATATGTTTAAGATAATTCTCATTTTCTTTACAAACCATTATGAAGGATTTATGAGTATATACTTCCTCATAGAAAATATTTTTTTATGATTATGGGTTATATCTATAAACTGTTGAATTTATGTTAAGTGATTTAGAAGTTTGGAATTATATATTTCTATTCATAAACTAATCTAGTTTATGCCATTTTTTAGAAATGGAAAATAGTTTAAGGAATGGAAACTGTATCAATGCACACACTCCATGTAGGGATTTCCCTCCTCATCAAGATAATTATAGTGGAGCTAGTGATGAAACTGGTGCTGAACAGCTAATCACTATACTGGGACAACTCACTCAGGTTATGAATAATAACCTTACCTGTATGGAGCACCCAGACCCACAACGTGGAGGATCATTGTCAGATTGCTTCATGAGGAAACAAAAACCAACATTCAATGGGATTACAAATCCATTAGTGTATGATCAAAGGATAAACTCCTTATAGAAAATATTCCAAGCTTTGGGGAGTCGTGAAAGGGAAAAAGTTGTCATGGTATTTTACCGCCAAACTGGAGATGGTGATCAATGGAGGTCCTTGATTCGAAACACAAAGGATGATGAGGAAGTATCAAATATGGAATGGAGGGAATTTAAATAAATTTTCATAGAAAAATACTTTCCTCATGACCATCGAGCAGATTTGGAAAGACAATTTCTGAGTCTGAGGCAAAAGGAGGACGAGAATGTTGCAAAGTATGAGGCTAACATTACTAGGTTAGCGAGGCATGCTACCGATTATATACGTAACCCAAGAAGTAAAATGGATCATTTCATTGATGGATTAAAACCATTTCTCCATTGAGAATTAGAATCCCAATCCTTCTCAACATACGAAGATATTGTCTTGTGTGCTATCAAGACAGAAAAGGAATTATCTAAGTCTTATGACTTTAAATCAATGAAAGAGAAGAAGAGAGCTGTTGAACACTCTAGAAAAGGAAATAAGGAAATGGGGAAGAAGGGTAGAATTTAATTTCCACCCTGTGATAATTGTGGAAATAAGCACCCTGGTGCCTGTCTAAAAGGAAAAGGAGTATGCTACAAATGTGGATAGAAATACCATCTAGATGGTGATTTTAAAGGAATGAAAGATGATACCAATGTTTAATTCTACAATTGTAGGGATATGGGAAATTATGAAAATGAATGTCCTATGCATCAGGGAAACTTACCTCAGAAAAGGCCAAGGGATCAAGGCCATTCTTATGCAATCACTACTGCTGAGGTTGAAGCCCCGAAAGATGTGGTGGCATGTAATTTAATGGTTTCCTCAAGTTTAGTAAATTATTTATTTGATTCTCAATCATCGCATTGTTTCATATCTTCCCAGTTTGATAAGAAAATTAGATATTTCCAATTTGGTTTAATAAGATAGTTTTTAGTTAAAACTCCTAAGGGAAGTATCATTGCTACAAAATTCTGTGGATCCGTTCCCATTAGGGAATATAAATGTTCATTTTCTGCTGATCTCATCGTCACACCCATGACTTAATTTGATATAATCCTCAGAATGGATTTTTTTGGACCATGATTCGAAAATATATTTTAAGAAGAAGGAGGTTATGATTTTGGATGATGATGATAAACAAAACATTATCTTTAAAGCAGAATCTTTACCACCTGATTCTTATCTAGATCCACCCCTATTGATAAACTAAATTCAATTATCAGGGAAGAAGAAAATGATAATAGTGGTTGAGGAAAGGAATGTTCAAATAGTGGATGTACCAATTGTGATAGAATATGTTGATGTGTTTCCAGAAGATTTACTTGGACATCCTACAGAACGAGAAATTGAGTTTTCCATTGATTTAATTCCTGGTTCAAGGCCTATATCGAAGACCCTTTTAGAATGACCACTGTGGAATTAGTTTAACTAAAGAAAAAACTAGAGGAATTGATTAATAAGGGATTTATTCACCCTAGTGTTTCTCCATGGGGAGCCCCTATCCTTTTTGTTAATAAGAAAGATGGATCTATGTGGTTATGTATCGACTACAGGTAAATCAATGCTATAACAATAAAGAACAAGTATCACCTACCTCGCATTGATGATTTATTTGATCAACTGCATGGAGATCAATACTTTTCAAAGATTGGACTTTGATCTGGACACTATCAGTTGTGTGTGAAGAAGTAATACATTCCGAAGACAACATTTCAAACCAGGTACGGGCATTACAAGTTTACAGTAATTCCTTTTGAATTGACTAATGCACCCTCTGTATTCATGGATATAATGAATAGAGTTTTCAAGGAATATCTTGATGATTTTGTGGTGGTATTTATTGATGATATCTTGGTATATTCAAAAAGATACGAAGATCATGAAAATCACTTGCGCATTATCCTAAAGACTCTGAGAAGACATGAATTATATGGGATGTTTAGCAAGTGTGAATTCTGGCTTCAGGAGAATTATTTTCTAGGCCATATTATCTCTAAAGATGAAATCTCTATTGATCCTTCTAAGACCAAGGCAATACAAGAATGTCCTACACCGACGAGTATAACTGAGGTATGCAGTTTTATTGATTTAGCAGGTTATTATCAACGTTTCGTCCAGAACTTTTCCCGATTGGCTAAACCATTAACTAATCTCACACGTAAAAGGGTTAAATTTGTTTGGACAAATGAGTGTGAAGAATGTTTTGATGAACTGAAGAGAAGATTAGTCAATGCTCCTATTTTGACTCAACCATCAGGAAATGACGGGTTTGTTATTTATAGTGATGCATATAAGAAATGACTTGGTTGTGTCCTTATTCAGAATGATAGAGTTATTGCATATGCATCACAACAACTGAAAATTCATGAGCAAAACTATCCCACTCCTGATCTTCAGTTAGATACTGTAATATTTGCTTTGATGATTTGGAGACACTATCTCTATGGCGAAAAATGTGATATTTATACTGATCACAAGAGTTTGAAGTATATTTTCTCACAGAAAGAACTCAACATGAGGCAAAGGATATGGCTTGAACTAATCAAGGATTATGATTGTACGATACACTACCACACAGGGAAGGCAAATAAGGTGGTAGATGCTTTGAGCAGAAAGGATCATGAAGTTTTGAACAAGATGAGAGTTGAAAATGATCCTATATACATGGATATAGCAAATATGGATATGGGAATCACCACGGAAGGTGAAACCTCAAAAAGTTTTCAAATGGTTGCCGAACCATCTTTACTATAAAGAATAAAGAGTTCTCAGACCAGAGATGAAGAGTTTCAAAATAAGATTAAAGCTGTGAATGATGGGAGATTAAGTGACTTTGTGTATGAAGATGGAATTTTGAAATTTGGGAAGAGACTTTGTGTTCCCAATATACCTGATCTTAAAAGAGAGTTGATGGATGATGCTCATAGTTCCAATTTCTTTATACACCATGGGAGAACCAAAATGTATAGAAATTTGAAGGAAATTTTTTGGTGGGACAACATGAAGAGGGATTTTCTGATTTTGTGTCAAGATGTATGGTTTTTCAACAAGTGAAAGCTGGAAGGAAACAGCCTGGTGCAGTCATACAACCTCTTCCCATACCTGAGTGGAAATGGGATAATATTACAAGGGGCTTTATCATGGGACTACCAAATACTCCTAGAATGAACGATGCAATATGGGTCATTGTTGATCGTCTTACCAAGTCAGCACATTTTCTTGCTATAAGGTAATATTTACCACTCAATTGCCTAGCAAGACTATATATTAATGAAGTTGTGATACTTCATGGAGTACCCCTATCGATTGTTTTTGATCATGATCCTCGTTTTACATCAAGATTCTGGAAAAGTCTTCAGAAAGACCTGGATACTGAACTTCATTTAAGCACTTCTTACCACCCCCAAACTAATGGACAATCAAAATGGACTATTCAAACCTTAGAAGACATATTGAGATCATGCTCACTTGACTTTCAGGGTATGTGGGATCAATATTTACCTCTAGAATAATTTTCCTATAACAATAGCTTCTGTTCGAGTATTCAGATGGCACCATATGAAGCGTTATACGGAAAGAGATGTCGCACACCAACCTGTTGGGATGACATTGGTGAAAGAAAACTTGTAGGCCCATAACTGGTGGAGGAAATGATGGAAAAGGTGAAGGTAATCCAAAACCACATCAAAGCAGCTCAAAGTAGGCAGAATAGATATGCCGATAACTGAAGGAAGGATTTGGAATTTCAGGTAGGAGATCATGTTTTCTTGAAGGTATCTCCATGGAAGGGAGTTATACGTTTCAGTAAGAAAGGAAAATTGAGTCCCAGGTACATAGGATCTTTCGAAATTCGATAACGAATTGGGGTTGTAGCTTACCGTTTGGCAATACCGCCAAGTCTCTCCAAAGTTCACGATGTGTTCCAAGTATCACTGTTGAGAAAATACATGCCTAACCCAACACATGTACTCACTTACGAGGAATTAGAACTGGAACCCGATCTGTCTTATTGTGAGGATCCCGTCAGGATTCTTGATACAAGAGAACAAGTGCTAAGAAACCGGATGACTCATCTGGTAAAAGTTCTATGGAGAAACCATAAGATGGAAGATGAAACGTGGGAACTAGAGGAACTTATGATGAAGAACCACCCCAGTCTTTTTATGCAATAATATTCTCGAAATTTCGAGGAAGAAATTTTTTGAAGGAGAGGAGAATGTAACACCCCAAGCTTCCACGATACGCTTCTCTTTGAATAATACAGTAGAGTGTGTTGTACGCAACTTCGAGTTCTAACACACACCACAACCAATCAAACTAGCCGTTATGAATAGTAATACCCACCTTTTGAAAGTCTAAACATTTCATCTTTCAAAATGGACTTAATTTTTGGATTCGGAATATCGAAATTATCTTAGGGTGAATTTTTGGTATTTTTTCTGAAAACATTCAATTTTTGATGAATAGTGAAAAAAACACTGAGTTCTAGTTTAAAACCGAAATTTTATTAAAATAATTATTTATTTTATTTAAATTTAATTAAGTTAAAAATAGATACATAATACATAAATATGTTCAATGTAATTCAATGGAGTTATTTTAGAATAATTTTAGATATATAAAAACTTTATTGAACTTTTCACCGTCTTTTACCCACCTCCTAGGAGAATTTGGAAATTCACATAAAACTTAATTTTACCGCTTCTGTGAGTGGAATTTTGAAAAATCGAGAGACACGGTTAATATCAAGGAATAAATTTTGGTTCAATAAGATAAAAATAATTTTTGGTGAATATAAACTTTTTACTTTTATTTACCACGATTAAAAGTAAATAGGGTAATTAAGGGTAAAAATGATATTAATATTACCCTAACACATGTCCTAATTCTATTGTACAAGTTTATCTCGACCAAAATCAACCTTAGTAATAAAATATTATCATTTAGGTCCACTTGGACTAGATTATGACATTTATTATTATTTAACTCAAAGAAGAGTTAAAAGAGTTAAAATGATAGTTTATTAACTAAAACATTTTTAATATAGGGTTATACATAAGATAAATTAGAATATAAATATTAATTATAAAGATAAAAAATTTTCTATATAATGGTATTTTATTTATAATTTTTAGACATTAAATAATTTAATTTATTTATGACACAATGGTGATGCAGTAATTACCTAATTAATGAAATATTAAAATAATTGATAATATAAATACCCAAATAAATGTAATTTGAGACATTAAATGAATTACACTAATTTTATAGGTTACTATGACATGTTAGTATTTATTTAATTATGTTTGTTTTAAGTAATCATGCTGTTATGATTTTCACATCAATCAAATACCAAATAGTGTCAAAATTGACATAAAAGAGTTTTTAAAACAAATATTATATTATTAATTGATATTCAATTCCTAAAAAGACAAGCATCATCCAAGAGACTTATATAATTATATGTGTTACATTAATGAATCACTTGTGGTTCTATTGTATGTATATGGTATGTTTATTAACCATATATTATAAAAATACAAAGAGACTTGGTAAATGTCAAACTATTTAACTAAGAGTTAAATATAAATGATAAAGTCAATTTAGTGACCCAAACCTGTCTAAAATCTATTGGTTGAAAGGATTTAGACCCATCCCCACCTTATAATTTTAATAATTCACTTTGGATCCATTAGAAACCGAATATTCTTTTATTATAGATTAATACTTTAAGTTTTTCCTAAAGAGCCCCTCCTCCCCCATATAAAAGGACACCACTTCTAACCAATTATTAATACAATAAAAGCCTTTTGGTTCGGCCAACCTCTACCCAAATACCCTCTCAACTATCATAACTTAATTCAAGAGGACTTCATTTAGTCAGAAATCCATCCTAAGGATCCCTTTTGATCAAATCAAAAGGAAGAACCAGAAGAAGTGGTAATGTTTTCACCACCCTTTTTCAAGTTCCTTTCTTCTTCAACTTCTTATTTATTTGTTGTTTCCATTATAAAATAATAACTCCAGTATCCTATATATATTGTGATGATATTATAAATATGGTTCAACCATATTCAGTATTCTATCCATCCTTTGAATGACATGTCACCATACGTTTGTACGTACGGTCTACCATCTCCACGTCGTGGTGTAATTGTTATTCAATACATTATTATTTGGATGGGTATAATAATGACTTTTAATTCATTAGAATAATAAATATAACATGATAATGATTCTGTATATATGATTTACCATCCAATTAAATATTATTTTAATATCAAAATAATGATATTGTCGCTCATGCGTACGTATGGACTACCGTCTCCATGAACGCGATGAGATTCATTCCCCGTCATATCCATTCAAGCCTAATTCTCATTTGATGATTACAAATAATGTTTAAGGACTTTATATCATTCTGGATATGAATAAGATATAACCTATCTATAACAAACATGACTTATTTAACAAAACATATAAAAGAAAACGTGTAAGTTCACACCCGAAACGATGATAACACTAAGATATTACTAACAAAGAAATGTTAAAAGATCATATATGATATATTATTAATTTATATGATTATTTAATAATTTAATAAAAATTATTTCACGATTATACAGGAGGTTAACCTACCCTCAACCAAGGAAAAGTACAAGGTAAGGGAATATTTCACAATCTCTTCATTATCTGAGGTTGTTTATACGTAATTATCTACTGGGACTTATTTGTCATTCACATCCATGTTTCTTTGAAATGTATTTCAAAAAATTCATACTATTTTACAGAATATGGGTTAAAATCATTTATACCCTTTTTTGACTTTTTATAAGATGTTTATAAAGGAATCTTTCCGACATTTTTCAAACAATTTCCTTTTTAACCTTTTTGAAAAAATTAAGGTAATAATGTCTTCTTTTAACTTATACGGTGGGTGTGACTATTTTCTACTGTTATAAACTCGTTGAGGATTCCCTTAGAATCTTATAAGAATATTTTCAAAGTAAATGTTTTATTTTATAATTATGTGACTCTTAAATGATTTCAAAATAGAAAGATATATTTCTCTAAAAAGTGTTTTGATTTCATCTATGTGAACATCCTTTGATGGATTTTATGTTTATTTGGAGTTGATTTATTATGATACAAAACATTCATATTGTATTGAAGGTTTTGTGATATGTTTGACTGTGGATGTGATATTTTTATACCATTCATGATTTATGGTTAAAGTATTGAAATTTCGTATGCTAGTTTTAATACGAATGTTTATGATATGTTTAAACCTTTTCATATGAGGAATGTATTGGACTTAGTAAATGATGGGTGGAGCCTGCTATAGATTTTCAATGCATTGGTAGGTCTCATAACACAACTAGACGTGGAATTGGATGAGGCCCTTTCTCAATTTGATTTATGGTTTTGGCCGAGGCCTTAATCATTTTTAGACGTCTTGGCCGAGGCCTTGACAAAATGTTTCAGAATTTCTGGCATTATACATTCCCTCATTATGGAAATAATATTGATGGTTCATGTGGTCATTCGACTAGTAGAATACCCAGGATTATGTTTTATTATGGAATTATTTACTCATATCATATTATTTCCATAAAATTATTCATGTTTATTATTGGTAAGGGCTTGTGGTTTCAATTATTTACCATGCTTAATATTTATGTCATTTTCCGATGTATTACTTACCCTTATTGAGCCTTTGAGCTCACCCCTTTCTTATGTTTCATTTTCCCAGGATATGATGAAGTTAGTTATGATTGACCTAGAGGCATAATCTAGGAGGCTTGGATGTTTCTAATGAAATATATTTGTGTTGTATTTCTCTTCAATCTATAAAGTTGAACTTACGTATTAATCTTGTTTCCAATAAAACTAAACTGATCGCTCTTTCGAGACATGATTTCCTTGTGATCATGCCAATGTTATGTAATAATGCTCCGACTCTGGGTAACTAGGGTAGGGGCGTTACATTCCAGGTCTTTGAGAAGGGAGTGATTGGGACTCAAACCGTCTTAAAAACTTGGAACTTCCCAACAGTGTTCCTGGGAGAAAATTCCATGTGATTACGGATATTTAAAACCACAGACACTTCATGAATCCTAAAACCATTGTGAAAAAAATGTGGGAAATATTTGATAGTGGATATAAAAAACCAAATGGAAGACACGTGGATGTTCCTTTCCCAAAGTATTGATATGTGGGGAGGTTTTGGATAGGGTCTCAACTGAATCCCTCTCAAACAAGGGAGCCAATGAAGAAGAATCCTTGACATGAATGGATTTGAAGTTGGTGTGAGGGATTTTATAATAAAGAGAGTAAGTGAATAAAATAGAGGTGCCCCTGTATATAATAGAATGAATGTATGGGTGCCCATATAGTCTTGGGAGACCTAATGTTCACTTAAGAGATGAACAACTTGTATGTTAATACTTGGGCGATACTTAGCTCAAGCCTTCAATATTATTCACAGGTGATCCCAGAAGTGGGGTGCTCAAGTTATTGTGAAAGAAATCAGTGGTGGACATGTTTTTCAGATTTATAGACATTGGGTTCTTTAGTCGCTCAAGTGTTTTGGATTTAGAACACTAAATTGAATTATTTCCGATGATCCTCCTTCAATTCCCCCACCTTAATTGTTAATGAACTACCTTGAAAGCATCAGAGGACTTGGGAGAAGCACCAGGGCAACCAAACTAGCAATTAGGCTTTAGGGAAATTCGTTCATACAAAGGTAGGCCCCAAGGGTCTATTTATAGGAAAAAATTGGACAGTAGGTGAAAGGTGTTTGGGCACGCAAGTGGGTTGCACGCCAAATTTGTGGCGCCCAATTGGCTGCACGCCGGATGGGTGGCGCCCAAGTAGGCTTCCGCATTGACAGTGATTTGGCCCAACTAGGGAGCCTCTTTGAGGAAACTAGAAAACATAATGCATTCATTATGCTCCATCATGGTGGTGTGAAAGGGTTTGCACATAGGTACCTAGGGATACTCCTTGATGACATATCCAAATTTATCAATCCATACTGTGGGGGATGTGCCCCCTCACCCATACATGGGATTAGTTCCAAGACATAGTCCCGTCCCTTCGGCCTGCTGCCTTCGCTACAGTTACTCACTCCCATAAAAAAATCAGTGTCACACTGCCATCTTTTTTAGCCCAATTTATTACATTTTCCAAAAAAGTGCATTGAACACATTTCATGGTGTCTCCAAGAGCTCCCACCCATAGAATTTGATTCGTTCATAATGAAAAGGATATTTTTCTATGATAAATGTGGGGAAGTTTGACGCATTCCAACATCATTTGGTTAGGTTTGGAACTAAGTCAATTTTGGAAGGAAACTATAATTATATCCTAATCCTTGGGACCTAGCGTGCATGGTTTGATTTTTACCAGGGTTATGAAAACAACCCCAAAAAAATTGTATAATTTTTCTTTTCATTGCTCAATATTACATAAATAATTAAAAATGTACATTTACTGAGCTAGGACTTCACTTTTGATCGGAGTTCCCTTTGTGGGTTCCCACTCTATTGAGTACCATGTTCCTTGTTTCTGGCAGTTTAGAGTCATTCATGTTGGAATATAATGGGATAATGTTTATGGCCAGATAACTTTGAATATAAATATTGAAATTAGATCCCAAACAAGACTCAGCGGTTGAGAATTTCTCTAATATTCTTTTAAATATTTCCAAGAGGAATCTTGATACATGATTTTAAGGTTCACCTAATCTAAAACATTTATGAACATAAGGGAAGTATGATGAAAGAATGAATTTACCATTATTTGAAAAATCCGTTATTGGAATTGTGTTATGCAGGGCCAACTAGGGCATATGCATCATAGTCAAATAGTAACATCTTTTGACTGACGGGCATGTTATGTAGGAAACTTATTCAAGGCCACCAAGGGAACATACTAAATATTCTAGAAAAATAACTATTAAGAATTTAACATTTCACTATTGATAGATAAGGTAAAATAATATTCTGGTGACTAAAGACCATAGTAGGTGGATTTGACAAGGAATGCAAATTTTAGAATAAATGGTTATCAATTCCGACATATGTCTTGAATAGGAAAATCATTTCAATAAAAATTTGGTGTATAAGGAATGGTTAAAATTTATCAAAAAGGGGAATTTCTGATATCAAACTATGTAGTTTATAGTCATGTAGTGAGGAAATCACGTGGCTTTAATTTAAGGTCATTAGATTTGACCAAAGGTAAGAGACTCTCCCAATTTCTTGATATTTTTTTTGGAAACATACTACCATATTCATGTATGGAAGTTAAAATTGTAAACTGTGATTTTGGAATTTATAGAATCGAAGAATGATAAGGGAAAAGGGCTAAAACCATTAGAGGAAGACTTTTCCCAGAATGAAGATACCATTATTTTTCAAACCCGTTATGGGGGCTGTATTGTGTTGGGACAACTGGGGAATATGCTTCATATCCAAATAGTGGTATCCTTTGACTGACAGGCTCATTATGTAGGAAAATTTTATGCATGGCCACCTAGGGTCACGTACTACATAGTCAATAAAAAGATATTTCAAAATTTTGACATTCTATTGCTAAAAGCTGAAGAAATTTTATGGAGATTCATATTTTCCAAAGAACAGAGTTTGATTTTTGAAGAAAGGTACCTGAAAATGGAGAGATTATTTGAAATCATGATTTCCAAAGAATTGGAGGAATAGGATTTCAAGAAGGTCTGACCCAAACGTAGGGAGTATGGTTTTAGTAGTTTTTGTCATACAACTAGGATAAGAAATGGAAATAATATATGATATGTGGTCAAGTGACCCAAGGTTATTTCATATTTCTTTGAAAACATGGAGGGAGATATGTGTAAACCATGGTCTTGAAGACTTTTGGATCGATATAAAGTTAATCGGATAAATATACCAGAATGACTGTTTTAAAATATATATTATTGTATATCTTCATCAAAGTTTGAAGGGGACATAGACACTATAACCAAGAAAAAAATTACCATCATTTGAGAAACCCGTTATGGGGTCTGTATTATGTAGGTACAACTAGGTCATATGTTTCATAATCAAAAAGTAGAATCTTTTGAATTATAATCCTTTTATGTAAGAAACATATTCTAGGCCACCTATGGACACATACTATATTTTCAAGAAAAAGAGTACTCAAATATTATAAACTCTTTCACCAGAAACTTTGATACAAATTATTAATATCTGAAAAAATTCAATATTAAGAGTGTGAAATATGGGAGGGGGTTATGCTTAATGCACATGTGAAATATTTGGATCAATATTGTCCATGAGTTTGAAGTCTATTATATAAATTCGACTCATATATAAAGAACAGAGACTTTATTTGTTTCCTTTGATTTAATATTAGGATGTGTTGTTTTAAGTCATGCAGTGAGGACATTTTATTGTGATTTTTTAATTCACTCAGTGTGGAAATTGTATTTTGTAGTTTTAATTAATGTAGTGACAACATTGTAATATATAGTTTTAAGACATGCAGTGAGGACATTATACTGTGCAATTTTAAGTCATGTAGTGAAGACATTGTGCTGTTCAGTTTTAAGTCACGCAGTGAGGACATTGTGCTGTGTTGTTTTAAGTCATATAGTAAAGACTATTGATAACCCCATAATAAATTGAGACACCTTATTTATATAGAGAATCCTTTTACCCAATTCCTAATTCAATGTGATCTATGCTCAGTGTGAGAAAAAAGGAGGAATAAGGGTTTCTTCTGTAACACAAAGGGTAACACAAGTGAAGAATAGGGATATTATGATTATGTGATAGTTGATCCAAGGCATATGACCCCAACTAACAACGTATCTTGTTGGAGGCAAGAATTAATCTAACCATAGTTCATAGATTTCCATGCATTTTAACGTCATGCGGCAAGGATGAAGATAAACCAATGAGAAAAGAAAGACATATTGTAGCAGAACAAAGGGATTAAACCAAAGTGCCACTAGGCGTCTTTCTGGGGGAAAGAATCAAGACATACATAGTTCTTTAAACATTACCTATGAAGGTTTTATTATTATATAAGGAATAAAATGGGTTTTTATCATGTTTGGGCCCAAGATCGGAGATCTGGGTCTCTCTACGTATTTCATATAGATGAGATTCAAGACAAACGTAGTTCTTGAAATGTTCATTTCCCACACTAATCATGTTTTACATAGGAGGTGGGTGGTTTTAACACATTCTAGAAGAATGGTTATTTCTAAGACACAAGATGGCATGAAAATCAGACCATGTATCTTCAAAGAGAACTCTGTATAGATATAGTTCATATGTAGGATAAGAAAAGGGAAATAAAATTTTTTTGGTTGCGGTTGGGCCCAAGATTGGAGATTCAGGCATCTCTACGTATCTCATATAGATGAGAATCAAGCCACATGTAGTTCTTAAAATGAGGTCCCTATGTAGATTTAATTTAGACATTGGGAAGAAAAGGACTCATGTGCCACTACAGAGTAGCAATGATATCAATGGTGCTTTCATATGGATGATACTAACGTCAAGTAGCGAAGATGTTAGCTGTACATTTTAATGTTGTGTAACAAGGACAAATGATATCATCTAGTTTAACTTTTGGTGAAAAGGGAAAATATTCTAGGCATTTTATCATCATAATTCATGGAATCTTATGATTGTTATGCAGTTTAATGTCTTACAACTAGGACCTTGTGATGTGAACTTTAGAGTCTTCCAGCTAAGACAATGTGTGAAATTACACAATGTATTTCTTTGATAATCTCACATTGGTTGGAGTTGTGAAAAGCTCTCCATACATTGAGATTAGGTAATAAGATCTATTTGAGTAGACTTTATGTATGGAATAAGGTCCTTCCCACTTTGTCTCATTCTTTGGAGGTTTCTTTCCTGGTATCATTGGTTTCCTAATGGCCAATGCCAATTCTCCTTGAAGAAATGAACAGAGGTGAACTATCTTGTTAAAGGATCACGCTATTCGGTTATTATATACTACTAAATGATGCAATGTATGAAATATTTTCTCGTCTAATTATTCCATCTCATTAAACCATTTAAAAGACATCACTTATGTAGACAACTGATCATTGATTAAAACTCGGAGTGAAGGTAATTGACATTCAATTGTAAATACTTCTTTTTTTCTATACACCAATGAATAAGGGGTTTCTTGGGTGGCAGTATGGGTAGTAGTTCTATAAGACCATATAGCATGAAAATGTTTATCAGACCAATATTTCTTATCTTTATCCACAATCTTCTAGAGTATATTTGAAAGGGTCTTATTGAAATCCTCTATCTGTCCATTGGCTGCTACATGATAGTGAGATGAATGGTTGGATATGATATTGTTCTCAAGATATAACCTATTTTCCATAATATAAGAGAAATTGGTTCCATTTTCCATCAATATAGTATGAGAGACACCAAATATAGTGATGATTTTAGTTTTAACAAAAATAATAATGCTTTTGGATCTGATTTCTTTGATAGGAATTTCCTCATCCCATTAAGATAGAAGAAGTCAGTAGCAGTAATAATATACTTGAAACGATTAGCCGTAGCTGGAGGATAAGGTCCTACTACATCCATTTCCCATATGGAAAATGGCCAAGAGTATTTATCTGTATTTAGAAACTCTGGGGGTTGATGAGTGAATTTGGCATGCACTTGGAATAGATGACCTTTCTTAGTGAAATCTGTGAAATCTTGAATCATTGAAAGCCAAAAGCATCCAAGCCTTCAGATTTGATCAGAATGACTATACCCAGATTGGTGAGAAATAAAATATCCTGAGTGTACTTCTTTTATGAATGTTGCAGTTTCTTCTCCATCAATACACCTGAAGAGGATTCCATCATAGCCTCATTTGTAGAGGATCTTCTAGTGATCTAGACTATCATAAAGAGTAAAATTGGCTGCTCATCATCAGATCTATTCTATTTCAGGTCTATCTGGAGGAAGTACTCTTTTTTTAAGGTATTCTATGATGGGTGTTCTCCATCCTGTGGTATGACCATATGGCTCATAAATAGGTGCAATTCATTTAATTTTTTCCATTCTAGTTTGAACGAAAGGTGACACCACACGACGATTGTTCATATTAATGACTATCTAATCATGGTTGGGATATTCCATGGCTATAACTACATTATCCAGTGCATTAGAGAGGGAGTTTTGTGATCTCGAGACATAAGACAATGTTGGCTCTGAGGGAAATTCATCCATTTAACCTCGGATGTAATCACAGATTGAGATTAATTCTCCATTTTGAGGGAATAATCCTCATTGATTTGTTAGATTACCAACTCTGAAACACCTTTTACTTTCAGGTGATTCACTTGTACCTAAAGTTCCAATTCCAAGACTACGATGAGAGCTTGATATTCTGTTTCATTGTTGGTACCACCTTCCGATAACAATATTGAATAAGGAAACATTGTATTTTATTGAGAGATAAGTACAATTCCAATCCCAACATTGTTGAGTTTCGGGTTTTCCATTCTCCTCCATGTTGGACTTCTGGAGGCACCATCAAAGTACATTTCACATGTTTTGGAACTATCTTGAATTGAGAAATCTTCTTTATCATGAATTTCTGTATTAAATGATGTATTTTCCATAGATGGGTGTTCAGCAAGGAATTCGGCCAGAGCATGGCCTTTTATTACCATATAAGGTACAAAATGGATATCAAACTGTTGCAAAATAACTACCCACCATTCCAAACTCCCTGTAATCATAGGATTACAAAGGATAAATTTTAGTGGGTTATTGGGAGATACCAATTGGACCTCATAATGCTACAAGTGGTGCCTCAATTTTTGAAATACAAAGATTAATGTAAGGAATCACTTTTCAATACTTGAATACCGAGTTTCAGCATCAATCATAGTTTTATTGAAATTGTAAAGGCTGTTTTCATTCCCTGCATCATTCTTCTAGGCGAGAAAGGCACCCAGTGATCACTATAAAGCTATCACATAGCGAATAAATGGCCTTCCTTCAATTGGTTGCATTACTATCAGTGGAATCAAGAGATATTTATTGAGGGTATCAAATGCTTCTTGGAAGTCATCAGTCCATTGATAGGGGACTCCCTTCTTCATTAATCTGCTGAAGGGAAATCACTTGCCTACTAAATTTGTGATAAAGCACCAAATATAGTCCAAGTGTCCATAGAGTCCAATTAATTCATTCAAATTTCTAGGAGGTGACATTAAAAGCATTGATTTTTTTTTCTCAGGATCAACTTAGATACCACGATGTCATACAAAGAAGCCGAGGAACTTTCCTAAAGTTACCCCATAAGAACATTTCAAGGGGATCATCTTCAAATAGTGTTGATGAAGTTTATTGAATATGATATTTAGATCAGCCTGGTGATCGGAAAATTGTCTATATTTAAAAATCAAATCATCCAAATAACATTTGACAAATTTCCCAAATATGGGTTTAAGGATATGGCGCATTACACATTGATATGTTGCAGCTACATTCATTAAACCAATGGGAATTACCCGATTTCAAAACAAAACTTGAGGGGATATGAAGGCTATAGATTCTTCATACTCTAGGGAGATATGGATTGGATTATACCTAGAGTAGCCATCATAAATCAATGAGATTAATAGCCAGTTGTTTCATTGATTAAAAGCTCTGTGATCAGAACTAGAAATTCTTCTTTATGACAATGTTAGTTAAGATCTCTGAAATCAATGAAAATTCTTATTTTCCCATTCTTCTTTTTCACTGGGACAATGTTGGCCCACCATTTTGGATATTGAACCTCCTTTAAAAAGTTCTCCTTTATATGATTATCAATGTCAGCTATAATTTTAGAGGAATGAGTTGGGTGTGTTCTTCTTGCTTCCTTCTTATATCCTCTATGTTCTTCTAGAAAACCCAAATGATGAGTGTCTACATCGGGATTAAATCCTATAGATTCTGTAAAATTATAGGAAGATATATACCAATGTTGCATTATAAATGAAATATATGTCTCTTTCTCTTTATCAGTCATGGATTCACTAATTATAATGGGTCATGTATCTTTTTATATACCCAGATTTATTTCTCAGAGCTCGTCCATAGTGGTAGAGACACCTTCCTCAAATACTGGTGAAGCATCCCTAAGATATTATTCTTCTTCCATACGTGTTACATCTTCAATTTCTGCTTGTACATTAGATGATGATGAAAAACTTACAGAGTTATGGGTGGAGTCATTATTTCATCATCTTGAAGAAGTGTCCACCATTTCTAACCCTACTGATGATGAAGGGTCTTCCTTGGGTAATAAAGAGGAGATTATGGATTGAGAATAAACATCCTTGTATTCCTAGAGCATTTCTATAACTTCTTCTATTTTGATTGATGAAGTAGAGGCTTTCTGAAGTTCAGTGGATGAAATTATGACATATCCATTTAATCTTACATCAATTCTTGGTGGATGAATAGTTTCTACCATGCTTCCAGGCTCGATTGCCACAATTGATAGTATTAATGTTTTTGGATGATTTCTTGGATTTGGGTTTACCTTTTCAATTTTATTGATAGGTAAGACATAAGTTTCACTCAAATGTATGAATGGGGTTTATGGGATCTTTTCTAGGCCATTCGGTGCATTGATTCTATTTACCTCCTTTTCTGTGGACTTTTTTTATTTCGTATGATAAAATTATGCCTCAATGTATTGAGATTAACACATTTTGAATGGAGCCTTATCACCATACAATGTCCCAATTAGACAAATTAAATAGTAATTGAGACAATGATGGTATGAAGAATGTATGGCTGCATATTGATGTAGTCAAGGACATCCAAGCAGAATGTTGAAGGTTGTGTCCTGACGAACAACCATGAAATTTGAATTAGAAAAAATATCTCCAAACTGAGTTCTCATTGTAATCTCGCCCAGAGGTTCTTTCTTACTCTTTTCATAAACATGAAACATTAAGGTAGAAGGTGAGAAGTTAGTTTCAGTGATGCCAAATCGATGATGTGTATGAATAGGAATGAAATTAACTCTTGAGCCATTATCAATGAAGGATTGTCATATGTATATGACATTGACCCCACTAGATGGATACAAGGGACTAATATGTCCATGTACAACATCATATTCATCTTCATCTGTAATAGATATAACTTCATGACACTCTCCAGGATCATTATCTACATGGTAAACCTCAGCATCAACAACTTTAGTTTCAAACACTTAAGCTCTTGACCAAGCCTCAATAAGTGCTTCACAAAGACCATTTGACAGATTTAAGGCATCCAAATTTGACAACTTGGCCAGTATTTGGGCTACCTATTTCAAAACATCATCCTTTTGGTCTAGAGTTCTGTGTCTCCTAGAAAGGAGATGCAGTTTTGTAGGTACCTTGGATGTTGATTCTCCTGATGTAGATGTTCCCTATGTCAGAGCAGATGCTTGAATCACTACTGGATTTGGTAGATTAGACTGACTAGATATATCTATTTATTGAGTGGAAGATGGTGGGACCTCTAATAATTCCTCCAAAATAATCATATCAGGACCAAACCTGTCATTCTTGGAAGAATCTACTTGTTATTTTTTATTCTACTTAAGGGATCTCCCATGAGTTTCTACTGCTTAAATGGTTTGAGCAGGGTAGAGTTAAAATAATATCTTTTAGAAAACCCGTGTATTCCCCTGTATCCTCAACCATGGCTTCTTCCTCTAGTTCACCAATTAGGTATAGGGAACTACAACTTATTATAATAAAAATCACCGTTGGCATAAGGATCCGTTAAGTGGATAATGATGATTGAACCAAAGATCAATTATTCATCTGAGGAAGATACTGCTTGATAGCTCACTTCTGGTTGTACCCTTTGGCAGGGCAGTGCTTTTTCTTTTGAAGTAGATGGCATGACATCTTCTAGAGTCAAAGAAATTATTTTCCCTCACATGATCTCATCTTCTTCTGACTTCTCTTTAACATTCTGATCACATACCTTCTTTTAGCATTCACCTTTAGAGGACTAATATTTTTATAGAGATGATTTTACTATTGTGAGAGTTGCAGGAGGCACAATTGGTATAATCAACTATGTTCGAAAAATGTAATTAATTCGATTGATTGTTTTCCTGATCATGCAATCATCATATTTCTGCACATTTTTACTTTTAACATCCTTCCATTTTCCTTATTTCTCTAGATCAGTAGTTGTAACACATGCTACTAGGGATGAAGAACATTTTGAGTTTTATTTGACCAAAGTCTGCCATTTTTTGAAGGAGTTCTTTGAAAACAAAACACTCTTGAATGGGATTCCCCAACATCTTGAGAAGGGGACAATAATTTGGAAGATCTTCATCTCCATCTTTGATTTGTTTCTTCAGACTTGGAAACTGAACCAAAGTATTTTGCAGAATCGAGATGAAGTAACTGTGAAAGTGTTAATTCTGGAAAGAATAAACTCTATTCTTTAACTTCAAAAACATTTTCTGCCTTTGATCTCTTCGATCTTCTTGATGAGTTGGTTGTTGCTGCTGAAACATGGGATGTGGGGACCTTCGATATGATAAAGGTTTTGAAGTGGAATCAGGTGTAGGTTCTTGCTTGAGTGTTATGGTAGAAGCCTCGACTTTCCCTATTCTCCTTCCTAGATATGATAGAATTACATGAGTTTTAGCCTTAGTTTCTAAAATGGAATCATCAATTTGGTGAGAAATTAAAGAAAGGTCTCGAAACCCTTCAATGTATTTCACAGGGATCAATGGTGTGCATAACTCATCAAGCAGATTTGCCACACAAATTGGCTGAAACTCTTCCTGATGGAGTGTCAGATTTACGGAATATGTTAATCCTTTCAAATAAGAAATGAAATCTGAAACTATTTCATTTTCTATTTTTTTTTGAAATTTGTAAGATAAAAAATTGTTTTCTTTGGTACCATTTAGCTGAGTTGAAGAAGGAATTTCTGATGGAGATATTCCCATCAAGTAATTGATCGAGATTATAAACATGTATTCCATACAAAAGCGGGTTCTTATAATGACTGCACACAAAACCTATGCTTTACTGCTTCTTATTGTTGAGGAGTCCCCATCATGGGATCACAATGAGAAAAAAATGCATTAAGTGTGGTTTTGAATCTCCTGAACCATTAATGATATGAAATTTGGTATGCGAAAAATTTGGTGGGGGAGGAATCAGATCCACCCATTCATGGTACGATTTATTTTCCAACTGAACTGGAACACACCATTCTTCCATCGATTCCAATCGATTTGTCAATGCTTTAATTGTGTTCATAAGAACTTGGAGAATAGCTGGATGAGATAGGACCTATATAGGTACAATAGCTAGAGCCTGAACTGGTGAAATGACCTGCAAAACCACTGGTGGTGCAGCTGGTATTTGCCTTTGATAAGCCATGAGAACTGGCCTTTAAGGATGTGTTTTATCCTATCCTAGTTTTGTACCCAATGGAGGGAATTCATTATCCACATCTGTAGTAACAAAAAATCCTCTTTGCTGAGGAGCTCCTACAGAATGTGGAAGTTGAGGATCTTACAGGGGAGTATATCTAGCAGAAATAATTCTTCGATGTAACTCTGTATTTAGTCTTTTCAACTCTTTCATCTCCTATTCTTTCTGTGAAAATCTCTATTCATGTAAAATATATTTATCTTATCCAATGGAAAAGTGAGATGCAATCATACTTTTAACATTCCCCATGTTATATGCCTTTCGTAGGGGTGGTATTTTTTTATTTGAAGGCATACCTAGATTATGGGTAGGCCTCTGATTTTGGGTATGTACACCTTCTTCATTTTCCCCAATGGGTACCGTATTGAGTATAAGAACTTCATCTCTGATTCCCTTGAACTGGACTCATTTTCTGGAGGATCATCTGCAATGGTGTTAATGAAATTTACTGATGTATAATGCATTGATGTCATTCTATCAGTATATTTGTAAGATCATGTCCCTCTGTATCTTTCATGATACTCTATTATCATAAATGTTGAAATCCCATGAATTTATTGGCATACAGTTACCCAAAGGGAATCCCAGGATAGTTCAGTTGTACACTCTCTTTGTGGATTCCTCCCTAATCAAGAGAAATATGACTTCCGTTTGGGAGGGTATTTTAAATTTGAAAAATCTCCCAGACCTATTGGCTAGGGATATTCTTGTTCTTCTTCTTCTTCATACCTTTGAACGTAGTTTAATAAATTTGAAGGTTTAATTAAAAAATGCCACATCACTGCAAGATGGGGTGCCTCTTGACCTTATATGGTTGAGATTCGTGCAACTAATCTTCTGATTTTATGAAATTTGGTTCATACATTAGTTGGGTGCATTATCTGGAAACCATTAAAATCACATATTTCAGAAGATTGTTGTGCTATTTCAAACATTTTCTTTATCTGATAGCTAACATCATTTAAGCGGGAGGCATGTTGATGATTCTCAGATTCGTGACACAAAAATAACTGAAAAACTTGTTTTCTCTCGGCCTGACTCTGATGGGAGCTAGTTAAGGCCTTTTCTTGAGTGTATATTTGATTACATACCAAATCTGTTGATTTTAGCCAGCAGTGGGTCGTAACATTGCAGGAGACCACTTTTGGCAGGATTTGATGATTCTGGAGTGCAGTGAAATGCAATTCTCTATGTGCTCCCCATACAATGATATGAACACTGGATGGCGTGTTATAAATTAACTGATGTTTCCACTTTAGTATATTGAGGCAAGCATGCTGAAGGATCATGTAATTCTTTTCATCCTTTTGGTATTGGGAAACTGAGAGAGATGCCATGTAAATTTGGCATTTCTACCCTTATATTAACTTTTCATGATTTTGATATTCAAAATCTGTTGATAATTTGGTTTTAAAATAATGAATAGTCTTCTATAGGTTGATGTGGATATCATGAATGCAATCTTTTATCATCAATTTTGGAATGTTATATTTAGAATTTTCCAAAAGAAATAAGATGACTGGTATTTTTCATTTATCCCATTGTTTTATCATGTTTAACATATCATCATCATTATTCACTAGGTGTTTATCCACTTGTTTTGACCAAAGTGGACACTCTGTATTAGAATACAAATGAGCCAAGGGAGGTTTCGAGAATGACCGTTCTCTTATGATGTATTCTGGCTGAGAAATTATTTCACTACGGAGAGGACTTTCGCAAAAAATTCAAACATGAGGAGGACCACCACGGTGGATTAAAGAAAGGGATAAATCCTCCTTCTCCATGGTCTTCTATCCAAAAAGAGGGTTTTCGAGGATCTCATATGGAGATAGGCTCTCTGTATTGACTGAATTTTCATGAATCAAGCCTTCATGATGAAGTGTGTGATAGAGAACATAAGAATTACTACTACCACTCCCATAATATGGTAATGATGGGGTAGGATCTTGAGATGCAATATATAAATGTCTAAGGGCTTAAATAACTCCATCATTTAGAAGATTCATAGTGTATCTTGAGTCTTGATTTTTCCAACCATGGTTGGCGATACTTATTCTAAGATACTCTCTTATACTTAGTTGGGGCCACATTCTATGAGAAGTGGTTATCATGTGCATGTGTTTGCACCTACCTTAGAGTGGTAACCAAAACAGACCAATTTCCTCCAATTGGAAAGGGTGTTTGTTCCCAATCCTGTTCTCTGTATGATATGGGGGAATATGCCCCATGACTCTCCTAGACTAGAACATAGGGGTGTATCAACTCTAGGATGACATGTCGATGTGTCATCCCAAGTGTGGGGATTTATTTATGTCTTTGTTCCCTCGGAATTTCTGAAGTTTTTGTTATGATATCCTGTCAGGCTTCCAGAATATGGGTAGGATTTTATGTCTTCCCTTTCACCATTGATAAGTTATGTTGGGTGGATTCAACGGTCAAAATGGGAATATACATCCATTATATGTTGGGAGTAGGTGTGTTGGCCTGATCTTGTCCTACTTTTCCTTTCAATGTGTATTGACAGTACACATTTATGGGGGCAGAGAGTTGATTCTACCCCATATTTGTCATCAAAGATTTCCGACTGACTTCTCCTAGTGCTTCAAAAAGAAACTATTGACAGGCATGATGAACGACGACAGGTGTATGTGCTTTCTGGTTGTTTTCCATCAAGAAAGGTTGAAAAACTTCCTTCAATAATGATACATGATACTACTTTTAGAATTGGTGATTGTAAGTAGTTGTTTGTTCCTATTTTCCAGTTTTCACCACATTTGATTGGAAGGATTATTTAAATGCAGTCCAACGAGCCTAATGACTGATAGCGAATTTGTAAACAGGTGTATATGCCTGTTCACGGTACTCCACCATATTTGTTTGGTGGGATAGGTGGGTTGCTGCCAGATGAGTCTGGTGGGAAGAAGAATTATGAAGGACAAGTGTATGTTCCGGATCGTTGTTTTCTTTCATGTTAGGTTGATGGACTTCTCCAGAGGAGTCAGAGGTAAGAACCTGTTCCCTTTTGACCGGGCATTTTCCCTAGCGGTTCGTCTTGCTTTCTTGGGTCTGAGAGAAATGGGTCGAACGTCTAGAGGCAACACCCCCATCATGATGGGGGTTCACTACTGCACAATTCTAAAGGTTGAGATTGATGGTGGGTGTCCTCATGAGGGACCCATGCATCCTTGAATTGAGTCCCTGAGTGACCTCTTGATCCACCTCCCTATAGTATGGGAGGGACCGGTTGTTGTGTTCTGGGGATTAGGCCCTGAAATTGTTGATGACGGTGGTTGGCACCATCTTCTTCTTGATCATCAGTCATCATTGGATGGATGATCGAGGATATGTATTAACTTGGAGAGCATGTCGGGAATCCCCCAAGGTTGGGATTGTACTATGATGACGGTAATCCTTTACCCGCACATTGGAGTCCCATCATTGAAGATGTTGGGTGGGTAATTCCATCCATCCCATGGATGAGGATTCATCGTGATCGGCAATCAGGGAATTCACAGAAGTCATCTAGATGAAATCCATTCTGGACTGAGGTGAGTTTTGAGAAAAAAATCATGAAAACAACAATAAACTCCTGTAGGGTCCTAAAAAATCCACAAAAGGGAAAGAAGATACTCCCTTAAAATCATTGGAAGACTATACACAATATTCATCAATAATTTGGGAAAAATATGGAGAATGTTTCTATGAAATTGTAAAGGACCTAACCAGTCTGTGTACCTATTTGTCATCAATTGTACATGGCCAGTTCGACAAACTATGCCACCCACAGACATCGTCGTTCGTGAAACGGAAGCAGACATCCTATGAGGGTGCAAACCAAATGGCCAGTGAAGTGCGGCCGGACTGATATGAAGACGTGGGCCACCCTGGCCACACATAGAATCAGTCGTGAAATGGAGGTGGAACCCTACGTCGTCACGAAGCACCCTCGTGACCGAGTTGGTTCATGGGCTAGGTGCATTCAATATACCAAGTGAACCTCGGGTTGACCAAGTCATCCGTAGGCCGGGTTTCCTGTCATGGTCCTTTGTAAAAGGTGCCACATGACCATAGATACAACCCTTTTCCCCCTATATAAAAGGAAGTCAAGGGGGTGAATAAAGGGATTGGCTGATTGAGGATTAGACTCTTGGAAATCGGCTTTTGGAGAAGGAAGAGGCATCCGAGAGGTTAGGATTTCGCGGAATGAGATGTTCCGATTCATGAACCTGAAACAAGTATAAACTAGTGATGAATTGTTAATAACTAAATAATGAATAAGTAATTTGATAAACTGAAAACCTAAAATTGGTAACCCATGAACCATGGCCCCTACGCGGATGCACTCCCCGCGAACCAGGGAGCCTATGCCCCTTCTTCGATATAGCGCGCCGCGTAGCACCCTCCTATGTGGGTAAAGTCCTGACTGACACTGCTCCCAACCACCACCGCATGAGCAGACTGCAACTCCATGTATCAATTTGGTACGCGGACCAAACCCAAAGCCGCGTACCACTCTACTACGAGGGATCCTTTTAGTTCGTGTACCACACTGGTACATGGACATCCTCTCCATCTGCATAGCCCCTAACTACGCGAAGGGTTCCACTCTTCATATGTCCATGTGGCCTGCCAAGGACTTCGGTGTTTATATCCCCCGAAACATATAAATCCCTTCTAATTCAGTAAAACCCTCTAGAATCCCCTTAGTAGCCTATCCATCGACACTATGACAAGGCCTCTCCCAAAGACACCAGACCTGCATGCTGAAACCTTCGGACGCATTAGCACACTCTCTTGAGTTCACATACCCATGGTAGGTAGAGAAAAGGTGGATACCCCATCCCTTGAACATAAATCCATAGAATTCTTGGGATCACATACCCATGGTAGTGCAGAGTTTAAGCCTGGAATCCCCCTTTTGCCTATCCACTCTTCATGATTGAGGGATATCTCTTGCCTTTCCATTCATGGAGTGCCAACGACGAGCACTTCTCCCTTCCCTTGGAGAGATAGACATGGAATCCCTCATGGTGTAATCCACACACCATCCTCGTCAGACGAAAATAGCCTTTCCTATTTCATATGGTAAGGGTCATTGTTCTCACCCACAGTCACCCTGACCTCTTCCTCCGCGGGATCTCCCTCCCCTACCAACACGGGAGGACGTGTGTTCATTGTATAATCTTTCACATCCTCTTGTTTCTCACAGCGAGCATGAATCATGTGGTCTTATAGATTTGTAAGGATTAAAACACAACAACACCTTTTGAACTGTCAGATCTCTGATTCCTGGTAAAACCTAGATAAGTAGGACTCCTGCATGAAGGCCCAAGATCAAAAGGGGTGCTCTTCCAAAAGTGCTCAAGCAATATGTCCTCTCAAATGGGAATCTTCCATGTATAATCCCATGCCCATATGAACTAAGAGAACTCTGATTCGTGACCAAATAAGGATATGTAGGAATCCTTCTAGAAGGTCCAAGCTCAAAACTGTGCCCATTCTAAGAAGGATCCACCCAATTATGTTCCCATCGAATGGGAATCTTCCATGCATAAGCACAAACCTCCAAAATAAATGGACTTTGATCCTTTAAAAGGAAAGGTATGTAGGATGCCTCCCTGAGGTTCAAGCCAGACAACTATTGGTCCTGACCCCCTTCACGCTAGTTCCCCAGCATCATTCCGAACAATGTGGGTTTTGATCCCTGTCTCTAATGCAGGGTACGACGGACACCTCCCTGAGGTTCAATCCCCACTCGGGTCACCAAAAACATGTAAGACCCATCCATATAAAAACTTGGTCCAACAACCACACCCTCGATATGAAACTATTACGTGTAATTCCCGACCTTCCAGAACTACATACCCTTTGATGGTAAAGATACCGGGATACGTATGAAACCTCCATGTGGACCGACATCTAAGTCTGATACAAATCTATCCTTATCTGACGGTGTCCTCATGCCCCCAAGAATCATCATACATCACACTAGGAAATCATTTTCCCATAGGTCCTTTAGGCCGCTTCATCGTAAGTCCCACACCAACCTTGTCTAGGCACCGATCATATAGATGCCCTTGCCACATGATGTTAAATTGTACTGTTGGGTCCTTGTCAAATGACCTTAAAGGGAGATGTGTCCTATTATGTGGCACAGAACTATGTGGATTCTAATTCCTCTCATTAGGATATGTTGGAATCCTATATTATGGGTTCGATCCGAATGCTCAAGTCACTCTCTGTCCCCCTTAATGAAAATAAACTCCATAGCACCTAATAATAAGGCATGAGACCAATGTTGTTTGAACAAACTCAAACATCCCCAGAATCGCTAATCCAATGAGGTATGGTAATCCTCCTATGTAGATGGTTATGGATCCCTACTTATACCTGTGACTTGAAACCCAGGGGTAATCTGTGGATACTATGCTTGGGCATAAACCAATGATTCGAAAACATATGAACACGTCTTAAATATATAAGAGAGTCTTGGAATAGGCAATAATTCCACCCAAAGGGTGATATGAGACCTAATTACCATCCTCTCAACCAGTATGAGTTCATAAGTGTCATTGGCCATATCACCCAATGATTTCCTGCCATTTGAAACTAGGTCCATGGATTGTTGGATTCAAGAACCATTGGTTGTTTCTGGCTTTGCGAATAAACCCATTGGAGACCAGGTGAAGCCAAGGAGATAGAGAACCTGATAGAAATGATTAAACAGCACCAACTCCCTTTAATCAGGTTTGGGAAACGATCACGTCCCATTCACCGCGAAACAAAAATGGTGAACTCGAAATGAATCATTAAACAACATGATAGATTTACCCTAATATGAAATTATCCATAACAATAAATGGAAGATTAATATCCAACGGGAAATCTTTTTTGTTATACAACCAAAAAAAAATGGACTCACCCGTGAGCCATTGACCAATGTGGTGAAATAATCCCACTTCACGCCCCCTTTCTTGTTCAAAGGGAGGTCCAAGCAAGGTCATTACTTGTGTATGGGATTATTAGATGCTACGTTGATGGGTTTTTCTATTTTTACTATCAAAATATTTTACAGGTACCTAGTAGATATTCCATCCATATAATTGTGTCACAAAGTATTTCACAGACACAAATGAGGATCAACACATAGACTGTGCCTCTCAATCGGTAGAGGAATCTGTACCCCACCCAATGTCTTCAAAGCTAGGTATCAGACGCACTAATCCATGAGTACCATTTGAATGGTACTCTCCTGAATATGGTGGCGACTATGTACACCCTCCAGTCGGCTACGCCCCATCGACCGCATGCCCATCAGAAACCAATGGAGAATATCCAAGCGGCCCTTGTAGCCATCTTAACCATTTCGGGAGCCTATCCCTAGAACGAGTCAATGAATACCTCCCTTATCTTAGGGAGGTGGATGAGGTCGATGCAGATGAATTCATCTCTACCGGAAATGGGTTCTGCTCCAAGGCCCCCACTAGAAGACATCATTGAAACTACAATGTGACCTTGTATACTCACCCTGAATAGGATACCTCCCCAAGGATCTACGCCCACACTCCACAAGCTTTAGCCCCTCGGACCACCCGCCTGGGGAAGCGAACATATAACCAGGAATAGGTCCTCCCTATTATTCTTGAGGACAAACTCTATTACTCAAACATGAAAGAATATCACAGGTAGTCCCATGCACTGGCCCACTCTTCCAAATCCCTCAATACCAACATGGTGTCAACCTATGAGTAGTCATGAATCCCCGCCGAGCCATGTCAAGCCCATCAACCATATAGGGTGACACCTACCCAGCATGCACATCTACCTGCCCAGGATGATGAAGCCCACCAACTAGACATGGTTAAAATCTAGCACCTATAGGACAAGATCCTCATATATTCTCCTGACTCCCTCCATCCTGATATGGTGGTGATCAACAGGTGGGAACGTCTCCCTTCCAACAGATACCACCGACTCGATATGGTGGGACACCAACATATACATGGAAAACTCCCTATAGATGCATGTAAAGTCTGTCATCTTGATGTGGAAGCAAATAGAAAAGTAAGCTGGCATATCCCAGTACATGGTCAGACTTGTTCACCTGCCCCAACACAAGAGAATCATTAGTATCCACTGACCACTGGAGGACCAGAGCAAGACATTCCTACTCCGAAAACAGAATGAGCCCTCATACTCATTCCTGCCAAGGATGTCTCTCTACATATCCTAGAAATGATGGAGGAGCATGTATTGATCCCAGATCATATATGGTAGACTTTCCAGAATGTAATTTCATCGATAGAAATAGAAATGACTTAGACCCTTGATCCCATCTCCCCTATTGAGGTGACTTATTTAAGA
The DNA here is from genome assembly GCA_963277665.1 of Viscum album. Classification (NCBI taxonomy): domain Eukaryota; kingdom Viridiplantae; phylum Streptophyta; class Magnoliopsida; order Santalales; family Viscaceae; genus Viscum; species Viscum album. Next base: position 1,595,544,621 of record OY728120.1, read on the forward strand.
GTTGAGATAGCCACCTCGGAGTAGATCTGCATCGCTGCCTCTACCCCGGAGGGTCATCGGCTATGTCCCGTGATACAAGGGAAACCAGATCGAGCATACTCACTTTTTCCAACTAGGGGACACCCGTCAATCATGGTGGATGCTCCATGGTAGGCATATATCCCATAAAAAATTCAAGAAGTTAGTCAGCATATCCCAGAAACATTACAGGACCCGATTAGATAGAAACCAAGAGGTGACAACTATTATCAACAGCAGATGGTGTCTTCTGCCCGCAATAGAGCACCCTGAATGTGCTGAAGGAAAACAGAAAATAAATAGTGGGTCCATCACTCCGCTCTTCTGGAAGCTGGGGTTCTCAACACCTCTGAATATATCTCTATAGATTGGAACACTGCCAAACAATTACCATACTATGGGAGTGGCAGTGGAAGTTGTAAAGGTAATCCCTGCAATGTCACTAACAATAGCTATAAAGGTCCTCCCTAGAGTACACAAGAGGGCCTCTCTCATGGGAATATACTGATCAATCATGATAGTTACTCTACTGATTCGAGTCATGGAATCCCTCTTCATGACCAGAAAATTGGGCTGGAAGAAGGTCCTCCACTTATTGTGGTCTACCCTGATGGTCCTTCCCAAGGTATATGCTGCAAAAAACCTCCATGCAGTGGGAACTTAGATTATTATGGTATTCCACACCATCATAGTTGAAACTACGAAGGTCCTCCCCACAGTGACATCTCAACATGAAAATAAGGTCCTCCCCTTATCATGGCCTACTTTGAAGGTATTCTCGTGGGTTTACGTTGCAACGATATTTCATGTATCCAAGCATCAGATTATGGTGGTAGTCCTCACCTCTATTATAGCGAAGTTCCTCCCCACAAATAATTCAGGGGACGAGAAGGACCACACCTCATTGTAGTACATTCTGAAGTCCCTCCCAAGGGTGCGCCCCACATATATTCTCCCTACGATAGCTTTGATGGTAGTTCTCACCATCACGACAGTTAGGATGGTAATCCTCCCCATCATGGTAGCCATTGTGAAGGTCCTCCCTGCAATTTACTTATGTGAAAAGAAGGTTTTCCACTTGTATTAGTGTTCCCTAAAGTCCCTCCCTAGGATTCATGTCAAACTTCAAACCATGATGGTCATCCTCGCCACCATGACAAACATTACAAAGGCCGTCTCCACAATGGCCTTGAATTGAAAGAAGGTCCTCCCCTTGCTACAGTCCACACTAATGTTCCTCCCCAGGGTATTCCATATGAAATTATTTCTAGTAGTCGAACTTCAAGTCATGATGTTAGACCTCACCACTGCAGCACCAACTGCGGAGGTCCTCCCCGCGGTGACATATCATATCGACACGAAGGTCCTCCCCCTGCTGAATCAAGTACAAAAAATCCATTGTATGCTAAGGAACATAGAAGGAGGGAATCAAGCATGTCAAATTCTTAGTCTACTATCAATGAAATCCTTCATCAATCAAGAGATGGTCTAGGACCACGTTCATCCTCCTTGACAACCTGGTGTCGCCCACATAATGGTTTGATCCCTACTAGCCATGCTAACTCTGATCATACTCTCAAGGTGCATCTTAGCCGGGCTGATCAAGTAAGGGAATCACTGGTGGAGGCACAAGATGATATATTATACCTGAGGAAACGACTGGCTAGGGATGTTATACCGGTAATGTTTTTTCCCACATACAACACTCAGTTTGACATACATATAGAGTGTTCAGAAGGAATCATACATGACAACCTCTCCAATATTTGGACAACCATTCTCCAGTTGAAATTAAACTTCCTACAATATGAAGGGTATGTAGATCATGTCAAGACAATAGAAGAGATCATGTGTCACATTGACCTGGAAGCCCTTCCTTCGGTGCGACGATGACGATCAGAGAGGCTCAAAATGAACCTTGAGTCAACCTACCTTTGTGCACTACACAAATTGCGTCACCTAAATGTTGATTCTCCGATGGGAGTTCATATCCGTGGATGGGGAGAACATGGGGATCTGAATTTCACTCCACTACCCATCCAGCAGAACATGTTCGACATAAGGTCTTTCAATGCCATCTCTTCAAGATGGAAATTAAATGATGTCCCAATTTAGTAGAGGTGGAACATCCGAAAGAAGCAATCCTTGAGTAAGTCTCCAAAGCATCATGCCTGGTGAGAGCGATCCATTCATGAACTCCTAAATTAGGATACTGAAAACATTCAGTAGGCTTGTCACCCAGGAAAAGCCTTTCAGCAATCAGTTCATGCCTCCCCAAAGGGATTAATTCATAGTTGAACTCGACACCAGGTCTGTATTACCATCGAATGGGGGAACGTGAGATCAATAAGGATGTGATAGCAGCAATAGCTGCAGCAATATGAGACAAACCCCAGCCTGCTTGGATGGGGGCATTTTTAACAACAAATTCCCACGTAATACCAGCAAAAATGGGAAGAGGCGTGGTGCCCATGGAACAGATCCAACCCCAAACCCTAGGGCTAGGGGCATATTTACCTCAAAAAACCACCTCCCCCATGAGAATAAGTATTCTATCAATTGGGGATGTTAGTTAGAAGTGGAGGTTCCTATCCAGTGCCATCCTTTGAAGCATCAAATCATCCAAGAGGGAGGCATTCCATAAGGTTGCACCAAGGATCCTTCTGCATCACCCTTCATTAAGAAACCCTAATACAATCCCTTGACAGAAGGGGGGAAACTAGTATCAGATGCAAAAGTTCCTCTTCCTACTTAAAAGAGGACACCTCCTCCACCCCGTATTATGCATATGTCAGCATCGTAGATGTTAACCCCACAGGTGGAACCGAAGAAGACACAACTCCCGATGGATCAAAAGAATATGGTTTTGTTTAGTATGTGATTAAAAATGAGCCAAGATGCATGAACAATAAAAACTAGAGTGTCACCCTTAACATGGACACTCTAGAAAATCCCCCTCCACTTCCTTAGCGAGTCACCAATAGATAAAGTAACAAAGACAAGGTTTTCCTCAACCAGTCTACTTCTCTCAACACAAACAAGCCTCTCATGATCAAAGAGATGTTCACTCGGTAGGAGGAGGAAATAATGTAATTAAGGCGCTTTAACACTGAGATACTCTAGAGGAACTATACTTTCGAATAATTTCCTCATGATGGGTGACATTATGCGCTTCCATCGTGTGCGCATCAACTACAAGGGTTTTCCCCAGCAAACAAAACAAGGTCAGGGCCCCAGCCCAGCATGGCACCAGGCCCATCCAACTACCTGAACTTGGGTTCAGAAGAATACCAAGACTTACCTCCACTTAAGAAGAAACCCGAGCAAGTAAATATAAATCCTTCAAAGGTACCACCGATGGCATATGTTCCTTAGGTACCAGCCAAGCCAGCACTTCAGGTAGTACCCCAGGGTGTAACCATTCAGGATTAGGTCTAACATGTTGTAACCAGGGTCTCGCCAACACCATCAAGGAACTAATATCTTGATTGGAAGTAATGGACGATCGAATCACTCTGATACAGCTATAGAAAAAGCCTTACCCAAACTGGGTGAGCAACATGCCACCCAAACCAAATTTTAGGAGACATGTATTCTCTATATTCAATGGGACGGGCGACTCGAAACAACATTTGATGCACTACAAGTCTCATTGTGACCCTATGATGTGAACACTGGAACAATAATAAGTAGTGAAACTCAGATGTTTTGCTCAAACCTTACATGGTTCGCCATTCGTTTGGTAGACATGTTTTCTAGATCAGTCAATAAAAGGATGGTAAGATCTTTGACAGAAGTTACTGTTCCACTTCAGCTCAATGTTACCCAAGAAAATGGTAGATACATCATGAATTGAAAACAGAGGGAGAACAAGAGGGTCTCAGGATTCATCTCTAGATGGATGGATCTAACATACTCTCTGAATATGCCACTTCCACAGGACGAGATTCTTGCTATATGCATTAAAAACCTCCAAGATGATCTTTGAACGCCACTCGTACTAGTAAAATGCACCACAAGATTCTTGGATTTATCTAATATTTCCCAGAGAATCGAAGAATCCCTACCACAGACTAACATCAAGTCCCGAATAGCCTCACAGGCTCCTAGAAATTGAGAAGGTAGAGATGAAGCATCCTCTTTCATGCTCAAGACTTACCCAGCACCTGCTCCACCACCTTGGCCTCCCCCAAATCACCAAGGGCCTCCAGTGTATCAAAAATCACCTCCTCCCCGAAGAGATGATCAAAGAGGACTTAGGTGAAACCAATTTGAGGAATGATGAAATAAATATTACTCGTTCTAAGAGGACCATGTCTATAGCTATTTTATATCCACCACAAATTGCAAATTCCTCCACTTACTAGAGCCAATAAAGCCTAAAGAAGTTAGCCTCGAAAACCGACCAGATTATTGTCCCTATCATTGGATGTCGGGACACAATATTCAGGAATGCTTTTTCTTCAAATACCTCCAACAAAGGATGGTGGAATCAGATCAGGTCAAGCTAGGATAGACCCCTACACACGTAGCATATGTTTCTACCACCGACCCAGAAGAGGGGGTGGAGTGGTGGAATGTCATTAAGAAAAGGGAGAAGAAATTTGATGGTTGGATAACCCGGATGATTGTTAATCGAGCTCATGGCATACTCTGAGCTCAATTGCAGCTACTATTTGTGCCACTAACATCTCCTAATGCTACAAAACTGTCATCCTCGGCCCCAGAACCCTCAAGAAGCGGGATGTCCAAGCGTAATCAGAGAGAGATGCAACATGTACAAGATGAGTAGTCTGTAATATTGCCAAAGCTAGCCGTGAAACTTTCTGATTTCATGCCCTCGGACTTGACACAATAGTCACTGACCCACCAAATAGCACCATCAGAGGCATCCAACTAGGATAATCTGTCATTGAATGTGGAAATAATCATTGGTGTTTTCAATTTCATCCATTCAATGGAACCATTCTCTAACAAAGAGTATGGTTATGAACCCGAGTTCCCCACACCTGATCAGGGGACAGGAAGGATGAATAAAATAGGCAGGGGATACCGAGGAAAATTCAACCATGGAAAGAAGAAACCATATGGTTATACCCCGAATCAAACTGTCTCTATTGAGGAAACTTGTGGGATAGACCGTCAACGGACCCAGAAGGAGCTTGAATATTTCCCTTCCCCCACAAGAAGCCACTCGGGACCCATTGTTCTGTGGTACCCATCAGAGGAGGAACAAGTGTCTAGCCACATAGGGAGCATGAGTAAACTGATCAGGTCAGGTCCCTAGAACGCATGAGCACAACCAACACATTCCCCTATGAACTGTCCCTCCTCGACTCATGCTGCAACCCCTAATATTCCCGTTAAAGAGCTCCAAAAAATGGAGAAAGACCATCCTATGGAGCAAGAGAATGATATTCTAAAGCTGTTGTCCTTAGTACAAGCCAAGCTATCAATACTGGATACCCAGAGTCTATTGGCAGACCTCAGGGAGGCACTCATAGAAGCCTTACTCAGCCATTATGAATTTCAAGCCGAAGTCGCTACCGTCGAGATATATCGAATGGAGACTAGCTCATATGAATGTAATGCAGTGATTTACTTCACCGATCAGAATGACGATGCCATCAATCAAGGACACATAAAACCCCTATATGTGTCAGGTATTCTGAATAACGTTGACATCCAGAAAGTCTCAATCGAAAATGGCTTCAGAGTCAACTTTCTCTAACTACAAACACTTAGTAGGTTGGGCTACAATGTGTATAATCTAACACACTCGACCAAAAATCACTTGGGTTATGACATGATCAAACAGAATCCAGTGAGATAAATCAAGCTCAGAACCCATTGGTGACCTTGTGGCCCATTCAATGTTTCCGGTGGTTTGGCAAAGCACAACATTCAATGCCCAATTAGGAAGTCAATGGATGCATCAACACATGGCCATTCATTACTACTACTACTTTTTTATCAAATCTTGTGTCAATGGACAAGGTGGTACATTGCATGCTGATATGACCCCTTTCAAGCTCTCCGAGTCGCATTAAATCGATGCCAAATTTTATGAGAAAATGGGGAAGAAATCTGCAATTGATGGTATTGATTGGGTGCCGTCACCAAATGGTATGGAAGTGGTTCCCGAAGACCCCCTCTAGATGCTTGATGAAGAGTACGTGTTTCCCATCAACCATGTTTGAAGCATGAATCTGAGTCCAGACATTTATCCAACTGTTATCATGATCTCAGTCGTGAAAGTTGAATCTTCCAATGTAGAAGCACCTGTTGACCCTCAATCTGAGGAAGAATTCTCAAAAAAGGGTGTCCACACCCCATCCTTGGAATCTCAAGGTATCCCTACTTCACTCTCGGAAGCTATAGAGGGATTAGACACTTGTCACCCCCATGATTCTCCCTCTCCAGAGGTTCCCTCACAACAAATTGTGTTAGAGGAGGTCACTTCCACCACAGAGCATCCATGCGACATCTTGCCTCATAGCTTTAGAGATACCTCATCAAGAGCTCTCTCCCTGTCAGAACGAGAAGAGGAGGAGGATTTGTGCGAAGAAGAGGAAGAGAACCTTACAGATTCCCCTCCCGCATTCAAAGAGGGATCTCTACCACTGTTGATGAACTCCGGGAAATAAACCTGTGTACTGAAGAAGACCCAAGACCCACTCTAATTAGTGAAGACATGTATTCCGGGGAACAAGAGGTATATACCTCAATCCTGAGGCAGCATTGAGATGTTTATCAATGAATTACACAGAAAACCAGAACTCAATCCCAAGGTGGCGATGCACCACCTAGGCCTACCAGAATATTATCAAGGATATAAGAAATCCACCATAAGGATGCAGACCAAATATTTAGCCAAAATTGAGGATGATGTAGAAAATCTCATCAAAGAAGACTTCATTTTGGAGGTACAATATCCCATCTAGTTGGCCAACATTGTCCCCATCAAAAATAAGAATAGACAGATCTACATCTTCATCAATTATAGAGATCTCATTCGGCACTACCTGAAATATGATTTCCCAGTCCTGATCACAAAACTATTAATCGATGCGATGACTGGAAATGAGGCTCTCTCCATCATGGATAGTTATTCTGGATATAATCAATTCAAAATGGCCAGATAATATGAAGAATCCACTGCCTTCAGGTCCCCTAGGGAGTATTTTTCTACAAGTTCATTCCCTTTTTCTGAAAAATGATGGCGCCACATATCAACATGCCATGCATCACATTTTCAAAACATTCCTTGGGAAGTTAGTTGAATGCTATGTTGATGAATTGGTTGTCAAACCACAGAAACGCTCAGATCACCTATCATACCTTGAAACATTCTTTTGAAAACTTTAGCAACATGGTCTGAAGATGAACCCCTTGAAATGCGCTTTCGGGGATACCTCAGGGATATTTCTTGGCTTCGTTGTCTTCCAAAGTGGCATCGAAATCGACCCTACGAAGAAAAAGGGTATCCTTGGTTTTCTACCTCCCCGCAACCTCACTGAGTTGAGGGGACTCCAAGGACACATGGGCTATATCAGGCATTTTATAGTGAAACTCATAGGGAAATGTATTCTTTCTACAAGGTTAATAAATAAGGGAGTTACCTACTAATGGAAAGGTGATTTCCAAAAGGCATTCGACAGCCTTAAGCAGTACCTCTTATGTCCATAGGTGCTCATTCCTCTGGATGAAGGAAGGCCACTTATCCTGTATGTGACAACATTATAATGGTCACTAGGAGCCTTCTTTGTGTAGAAGAATGACACCGATAGTGAAAACAACCTTCGTTATCTTAGACAAACCATGATCGATGCTAAGACCCATTATTCAAAGATCGAGAAGAGCGGTTTGGCTCTGGTATTTGAGGTCCAAGAGTTGTGACATTATCTATAGAATCATGAAGCCCTTCAGATCTTGTGTAGGAATCTTCTGAAGTACATCCTCAACCATCCAATACTGACCAGACACCTATCCCGATGGGTAGTCATCCTGCAATAGTTTGACATCCAGTTTTTTCCTCATAAAGCTATCAAGGGCCAAGCATTGGCAAGTTTTCTGCCAGAGGTTCCCTTGAAAAATACCACCTCATTAGATATGTAACTACATGATGAAGATGTATTCTCTTTGAAAAAGGTTTCCTGAGCATGGGAAATTTACTTTGAAGGCGCATCCAGAAGCCTGACGGGTAAAAGAATGGAAGACCCCAAGTTTAATAAGGTGGGGATGGAAGTCATACTCATATCCCTAGAGCAGCTGGATTTTTCATATTCCTTCCTCTTGTCATAAGGATGAAAAAACAATGAGTTAGAATAATAGGCCCTCATTTTAGGTCTAAAGCTCTCACTCTAGGCATAAGTGTTGTACCTCAAAGTAAAAGTGGCCTCAGAACTGGTCATCAAGAAATAAAATGGTTACTATGATATTAAGACAGAGGAGGTGATCCCCCTGTTCAACCAAATCCGAGGGTTAATGGAAGAGTTCCCCACAAAACCAACATTGACCAATGTTCCCTGGTCTTAGAATGCCCAGGACGATGCATTTTCCAAAGTGGACACAACCCTTGCTGACCCTGACCGGGATGAAACAGTTATCATCATTGCTCACCGTTGAAGGGTCTTTTCGTATTTTTGAACTAACACAGAAGAAATTAATGAATTTATACATTTCTTTAAGCCGTGTGCTTCTACTACCGGTTAGATGACTCCAATTACGAACTACCTTCAAAGGGGAGAACTTCCGTTAGACATGGATGGAAGAGATAAAATATGGTGAAGGGCAGTGAATTTTGTCCTATATAGCGACATGAGCTGGAAGAAGTTCCTCTACAAGTGTGGCCTTGATGGAGTCCTTCTCAGATGCATTGATGGAGAAGAGACTACTACTGTCATTAGTGAAGTGTCTGCCGATGTGTGTGGAGAAAACCAATCGAGATCTAAGCTTTATCATCAAATTCAAAGGCTTGGATACTATTGGCCCACACTAGCATGGGATTCCATGAACAATACCGAGAAATGCTACTCCTGCAAAATTCATGACAACTTCATTCATTGGACCCCGGAGAAACTTCACCATGCTACGTCCTACAGGCCGTTCTCCATTGGGGGAATGGACATTGTGGGACCAAATCCTTCCACCATGGTCAAACAATTAAAATATATTCTCACAGTGACCAACTTCTTTTCCATGTGGGTTGAAGGTTACACCCTTAATGAATTTGAGGAAAGAAGCATCGTAATCTTTGTGAAATCCAATATCGTCACTAGATTTGGTGTCCCTCATACAATACTGATAGACAACGACACCAAATTTTGCTCTGCCAAATTGGAGAAACTATACTAGTAACATGGTATCAAGACCAATCGTTCATCTTTCTTACATGTAGCATCCAACAAACAAATAGAGGAATTCAACAAGACTCTATCCAACATAATGTAGAAAATAGTGGGAAAAACCAAGAAGTCCTGGCCATACAAAATCTACCACATCTTGTGGGCCTATCGAACCACAACTCGCACCACAACCCTGACCACTCCATGCTCATTATTATAAGGAACAGAAGAAGTTTTTCCTATGAAACTCCAATTTCCATAAATCCCCATTTCCATTTTAGATCAACAGTCTGATGATGAGAATGTGGAAAAGTGATTTGATGAATTAGAGATACTGGATGATAGGCGGTTTCACATTTCCACCACCTGGAAGTATATCAGAATTAGATTGCACTAGCCTTCAATAAAACGGTTTGTCATCGGTCTTTCCTCGAAGGAGAATTAGTACTGGTCCTTCAGACCCTGATGATACGTGGAAATAAGCCCACGAAGCTGGAGCCAATGTGGGAAGGACTATATGTCATACACAAGGTCTACTCCAATAGAGAATATTCCCTGATCTCCATGAATGTCAGCTCTCCACAGCTCCTACAAATGCGAGATTTCTGAAGAAATATTTCATGTAACCATAAGAGAAGTTTTCATTCGAGCTACAAGACATTAATCTGCAAGGCCCAGAATGTCCTTACTGCATGAAAATCAACTGAATAGTACAATGTCCTTACTACACAACGTTAAAATTTCATTGTACTTCGTCCCTGGGACATTACAATAAACTACGTTGTGACAGTCAGAACTCTATGACCCTAAACCAAGAGCCAATAATCCTGAAACTGTGATATAAAAATATCAAGGATTTCTCCCTTGAGGTACACGTCGGAGGCTCCTAGCCTCATTCATGTCAGTTCTACTGCAAAATCAAAGCATTCACCCATGTTCGAAAGTGATTACTACATGTCCAATATCTATGACCCACAAACTATGAAAAAGATGTCCTTACTGCATGAAAATAAACTAAATAGTAAATTGTCTGATCTATATGACATTAAATTAAAAAGTCCCATCGTCCCTACCACACGATGTTAAAATGAACTGTACTTCACCCCTGTGACATGAAAATAAACTGTGTCACAAAGGTTCTAGCTCTATGAACCCCAAACTAAGAGAAATATGTCATAGTTTCATGAATTTAAACTGCATAATGAGACAAAGTATTTACCAGAGAAAACATTGGTCTCCCAACATTTTTCATCTATTTTACCACGTTCAAAGAACTACATACAGCTTGATTCCTTCCCTCACAGGACATATAGTGATGCTGGGATTTTTGTATCCTGGCCCAGCCACTATGAAAAATTTCCTCCCTCATACATATAAATCAGATTTTCACAGGAATCCCCCTTGAATTAAAAGGGATTTGAGAACTATGTACGGCTTGATTCTTTCCCTTGTTGGATACGTATAGATGTCGGAATTTCTATATCTTGGCCCAGCCACCCAAAAAAATGGTGACCCTCTCCCTTACCATAATATGCTAAACTGAACGAACCACATCCTTACTGCAAGATGTTAAACTATATAGCACCCTTTTATTTTCAGAGTGATTCACTGTCGCCCTTCCTGCATGTCGTTAAATTTCATAGAATCCCTTTTCATATCGAGTCGACACCATCCCTACCGCATACCGTTAAACTGAATGAATTTTAAAATGCTCACTGTCCTTACAACATGACAATAAACAGCAAAAAAATCGTCCTTACCACATGATGCTAAACTTCATGGAGCCTATCCTTACCTTATGATAATAAAATGCATAACAGACATCCTTACCGCATGATGCTAAACTACACAGATCTTATCTTTACCACATGATTGTAAATAGAATTTTACAAGTCATAATCCACTCCAGACACACGGTAAACCATGGCAATAAATCTCCTTGAACACTTGGATGCATTCTTTCCATGCATCAAACACCATGACCTGGCAGATTGTGGATCCTTATAATCACCCAAGGACATCAGAATTGGAAGTTCATCGACTTGCAGACACCTTTTCATAACTATGTATACCATGTTCTTAGCGACTCTGCATATTGATCTCCCATGGCTCATCTACCAAATGCAAGTCTTCCGCAAGTGATGATCTTCCTAGATTTGTACAATTACTGGCCCCAGTTCCCCAATATCACATTTCCTAATCCAAAAATTTCTGAAGCAATGGTTTACATTTTTTCCCCTTCACATCCAGATGTTTCTAGGGTGCCCCTACCTGGTTATCTTGCATATCCACCCATGGTTCCTATGACTGTCTGCATCCACGATGTAATGCCAATGTTGTGCTACTTTAACCCAATGGAAAATTGTAATATGGTGGTTTCTTGTATGCTCAGACACAACTCTACCCATATTCCAGACTCCATGTCATGAGCAATCCTGTATATTCATAATCATTAAAGGCCATCATAATTGGAAGTTCATTGACCTATGGATAAATTTTCATGACTATTCATACCATGCCCTCACTGGCTTGGCATATTGATCTCTCCTAGACCATCTACCAAAGGAATGTCTTCCTTAGGTGACATTATTACTATCTCCATACACATACTGGCCTCAGATCCCCCACAACACATCTCCTGATTCGAGATACCCCATGATTATAGTTTACACCTTCATCCCCCATTTCTGATCAGAGAACGCCAGAGAATCCTAATTCGATTATCCCACAGGTAACTGTAGCATCAGGAAACGCTGGTCCGAACTCTACAACCGTTAAACTATGAGAAATCATCCCAACCACATGACATTAAACTGCACAGAGTGAAAGTATACCCCACACTCAAGGAAAATCAGCACAGGGAACTTCCCCAGATTCAACGAAAACTGGTGGCTAATATCTCCAACATGATCATACATAGCCTTTCCATACATCAGATTCTGTGAACCGGATAATCATGGATCCTCATAAACCTCCAAGGCCATCAAGTGTGAAAGGTCATTGGACTGTGGATATCTTTGCATGAATATGAATATGATGCCCTTAGTGGCTCTGCATATTGATCTCCCCTTTCCTGTCTACCAAATTCAAGTTATCCTAAGGTGACACTCTTCAAAACCTCATACGCTCAACAGCCCCAGATCCCTCATATCATTTATCATGGTCCAAGAGGCCTTGGAATCATAGTCTACACTATGTACATCCCTCCCAAGTATTGGGAATGTCATGGTATTCATACCCGGTTACATGTTAATCAATATTTACCTTTATAGTAGCATCCTTACTGCATGATGATAAAATTCACAGAGAGCGTCCTTACTGCATGATGATAAACTGCAAAGGTCAAGTACCTCGACATTCATAAATGTTCCCAGTTACAAGAATTTATATAGATAGAAGAAAACAAATGCTCCGCGTCCTTACAGGATGACTTTAAACAGCACAGAGACTGTCCATTCCGCATGACGTTAAATTGCGTAGTCTTGAAAGAACTATTCAGGGGTTTAGTTGGTAAATGCGTCTTCCCTCTCTTCCTTAGTGCACAGGTCACACCTACACAGATCATCATCTCATAGCCACGTAAGAGGGATGAATTCATCAATTCCTGGGATATCTTAACCCAAAATGATCCTCATGTGTCCAGACACCCCCTCCTCATGAATCACCCAAACATCCATAAACCAACCCTGGTGGTCTTCAATCCCAACTTATCTGATATTGCCCTAATGTTGGGAGAATACAACCATTGACCTAAGGACATATTTGCATGATTATTAATACCATGCCCCCGTGGTTCTGCGTATTGTTTCCCATGGCCCGTCTGCCAAAGGCAAGTCTTCCTTATTCAATGCCTCTTTTAGAATGCCTCTGGGCCTCGAATCCCTCATATACATCCCGAGATTTGGAAACATTCTATTCTACAGTTTAAAAAACTTTCCACAACCACATATGAGTATGGTGGGATGTTTTTGGTTAAATTATCAAGATTTGGGGAAAGATATTCCATTTTGAAAGAATGTCCCATCTACATGACTTTAAACTGCCTCAAGCTCTAAACCTCCTTCACGACAACCATGTATTTATAGGAGTGGAATCCTATCCATATTCATGATTAGTATAGATTTCCCCAAACCATTCAGACACCATGTCCCTATTGAGCCACCCCTGGTGGTCTTCATAACCTGAACTTCCATGAAGTTACCCGATCATCAGAAATAGACAGTCATTGACTTAATGAAACCTATGTACAATTATTCATACCATTCCCTCAGCGGATCTGCATATTTATCACCCCTGGCTCGTCTACCAAAGGAAAATCTTCCTCAGGTGGGGATTTTCCTACCTCTATATGCCCATATGGATCTTATTCCTCATGGCATGCCCTACATGCTATTTAAAATTGAATGAAAAATTTCCCCCCATATATGTATGAAGGGTATTAAGGCATCCACAATCAGTAGAAACCACATCTTGGCCCTCTCCCAATAACATTGGGTCAAATCAGTTCGACATAAATCATCAGTAATGAGAGTTTTCTTTGAGGGAAATTAAACCTCTATCAAAAACAGGTTTGAAACTCACTGAGTTGAAAACCCTCAAAGGGTTTCTTGGGAAAAAGCCGAGTGTCATCTCTCTAGGGCTACACCATGTATGGCCTCAAAAAAACATTGAGCAATAAAAAATCAAGAGGCACAAAAACCCATTATGTAGAAAACCCTCAAAGGGAAGCCTATGAAAAAGCCATGTTATGCCCGCTAAGCCTGTGTTAAGAAGGCTTAAGAAAAAATCAGGGTAATAATGAAAAAGGCACAAAATTTGATGAGGTATTCCATCCGACCTCAGTAAGATTCAAACTACACTAGCTGGGCACCTTGGATCAAGTAAAAATTAGAGCTCGATTTGGTGATCTCATCTTACTGATTCCAAGTCATGGTTCAAAATTAACATATAATTGAAGTGATGATAATAGGATGACGTGGAGAAGAGGTGTTTAAAAGACAAAATTTGTTCCATTGAGTTTAGAAAGAATGGAGGAATATCCCCAATTTGGAGTCTCTCCATAGTTAAAATTAGGGGAGAGTACATGTTGTAATTAGAGACAGTGCTACAATAGGGCCCAGTTCACCCTTTCCAAAAGAATAGCAAGTTATTGCCGCGACTCGATGATAATATGTTCCAAGGATGTTATATCTTCCATTTTTGCTTTAGTCATTGGACACACCCACTCCAAGACAGCTTTAAGGTCCCACCCTTTTTTCTAAACAGCTTCATAAGTCACATGAAAGGAGTCCAGTTGTCCCCTCAACTTGGTTGTGTGGGCTTCACATTCCTACATTTCTTCCTCTTGAACCACCACCAAATCACAGGCCTTCACTTCCTTGGATGTCAGATGATTGACTGTTTTTGAGATATCTTGGAAATTTTCTACTAGGTTGTAGGAAAAATTGATACTGTCATCTTGTCCTCACAAGAGAAAAGTTCTCCTCAGGCAAAGACTGTTGGGTAAATAAGGGAGTGGAGGTGCTGGTAATCAAATCCACCAGAACCTATTTAACACCCCGATATTTTATGAAAAATATTCTTTTAATTTCATTGATGTCTTCTATTATACACTACACCTTTTTAGCTTGTACTATACGCAACACCATATTAGCTTACAGTATACGCAACACTATTCTTGTCTTGTGTTACACACAAATTCATGTTCGTTTTGAAGAAATTATTCTACGCAACTTTAAGTATAGATTTTTTTAATGTATAAATGAAATAAGTTTTGATTATGTTATACGCAACACCAAACAGAGCCTTCACTACACACAACCCTGACTTGTCTTGAAATACACGCAATCAAGATCTTTCTCGATAGCGTGTGTAGTACACAATACCGAGTTTCACAAAACAAGATATTATTATAATATTATTATGAACTAGCCGTTATGAATAGTAATACCCACTTTTTGAAATTTTATAAATTTTATCATTCAAAATGGACTTCATTTTTGGATTCAGAATATCGAAATTAGCCTAGGGTGAATTTTTGGTATTTTTCTGAAAACTTTCAATTTTTGATGAATAGTGAAAACACTAGGTTATTATTTAAAAACCGACTTTTTATTTAAATAATTATTTATTTTATTTAAATTTATTTTCGGTCAAAATTGATAGATAATACCTATATAAGTCAAATGTAATTAATTGGAGTCATTTTATAATAATTTTAGATATATAAAAATTTTATTAAACTTTTCACTGTATTTTACCCACCTCCTAGGAGAATTTGGAAATTCACATAAAACTTAATTTTAACGCTTCTGTGAGTGGAATTTAGAAAATCTGAGAGACACTGTTAATATCAAGGAGTAAAATTTGGTTCAATGAGATGAAAATAATTTTTGGTGAATAGTAACTTTTTACTTTTATTTACCATAGTTAAAAGTAAATAGGGTAATTAAGGGTAAAAATGATATTAATATTACCCTAACAAATGTCCTAATTCTATTGGACAAGTTTATATCGACCAAAAATAACCTTAAGAATAAAATATTACCCTTTAGGTCCACTTGGATTAGATTAGGACATTTATTATTATTTTATTTAAAGAATAGTTAAAATAGTTAAAATCAAAGTTTAATAACTAAAACATTTTTAATATAGGGTCATACATAAGATAAATTAGACTATAAATATTCATTAGAAAGATAAAAATATTTCCCACATAATGGTATTTTATTTATTATTTTTATACATTAAATAATTTAATTTATTTATGACACAATTATCATACAGTAATTACCTTATTAATGAAATATTAACATAATTGATGTTATAAATACCCAAATAAATGTAATTTGAGAATTTTTATGAATTAAAATAATTTTATAGGTTAATATTACATGTTATTATTGATTTAATTAACGTTTTTTGAACTAATCATGCTGTTATAATTTTCACAAAAATCAATTACCAAATAGTGTAAAAATTGACATAAAATAGTTTTTAAAACAAATATTATATTATTAATTGATATTTTATTACTAAAAATATAAGGTTAGGCCACATTACTTAGATAAGGTTATATATATTAATAATGAACCACTTGGGATTCGTTTGGATTTTAATAGTAAGTTTATTAACCATATAGTGTAAGAAAACAAGAAGACACGAAAAAAGTTAAATTATTTAACTTAGAGTTAAATCTAAAGGATAAGGTTAAAATAGTAACCTAAACATGTCTAAAACCTATTGGTTGAGAGGATGTAGACCCATACCCACATTATCTTCAAAATAAATTAATTTGGAGCTATTATAATCCGAATATGACTTTATTATAAAATAATATTTTAAGTTTTTCCAAAGGTGCCCCTCTCCTCCCTTATAAAAAGGGCACCACATCCCTCTTCTCTTCACACCCTTTTGAGCCTTTAAGCTCAGCCAACCCCTGCCCATTTCTCTTCTACACTTCCCTAGAAAATTTTTGGAGGTTCTGGTCTTCTCAAAAGACCAACTCTACTTCCTTAAGGGGAAGCTTAAAGGAGGTGCGTCGAAGAAGAGATAATCTCTTATTCCGATTCTCCCAAGTTTCTTTATGCTTATAAATATTCTTATTTAGGTGTCTCATTATAAAGTAATAAAATTAGTATTAATTATATACTGAAATGTTATTATAAATATGAAACAACCCTATTTCACCTTCTATCCATCCTACGGAAAATGAAATCACCGCGAGTGCGTACGTATGAAATACCATCTCCACGTCGTGGTGTAATCTTTTTTCGACCACCACCTTACTTGGATGGGTATAATGGTTTAAATAAATAACTATATATGATTATTGTAATGTTATATTGATTCTTAAATATTATACATACACTTAAATACAATTCCACGATCATGGGAATGGTATCATCGCTCGTGCGTTCGTATGGACTACTGTCTCCACGACACGATGAGATTCATTCTCCATGTTAACCATTCATGAATGATTATAAAGTATATAAAATAAGTAATCCTAAAATATATTAAATAATAATGATACTGGATTTATGTATATATATATTTATCTCATCTAATTAATTCCATTCAATTCAATAAGGAAACGAAAACAACGTTCAGGCATACGTACAGCCTACCATATCCATGAACAGTGTATTTCATTCCATTTATCGATCTATCATATATATATGTATATGATGAATATATATTATATATAAATCATGTTTTACATTCTGGAATTAATTAAATCAGGATATAAGTAATAACATCAAGAACAACAAGTCCAAACACGTACGCTAAATAAAACGATTTTACCCAAAACGCTGCTTTAACATGGAATTTACAAAAGAACAGGTAATATAAAGTCATAAGTGAACCATTTATGACATCATAACAAAGAATATGATTATTTAATAAGTCAATGAAATTATTTAAACCATTATACATGAGGTTTGGATACATACGAAGCATATCAGACCTAAGGTAAGGGATAATTATTCCAATCTCATTCTTATCAGAGATTGTTTATTCGTAAGTATTTACTGGGGTAATGTTTATCATCCATGTCCATATGTTTTCAAAATGTTTTAATAAAATGTTTACTTTTCTTCCATGCATGTTTAAAGTCATTTCTACCCTTTTTTTACACTTACCAAATCGTATGGAAGGAATCTTTCTTTTGTTTACCATACAAGGAACTTTTTGACAATTCCGAAAAAAGCACGAGAAGAATGTTTTTTTAACTTATACGGAATGAATGAATTTTTACGGTTTCATAACACCTTATTTTCATGAATATTACTCTACAATATTTCATTATTATTTTCAACAAAAATCCTTTTTTTAAAATTTCATGGCATTTTGTGAACAGAAAATGATTTTTAAGAAGAAAGGATATTTTCCTCAAGAATTCATTTCAAGTGTTTTATGAAAACCATTTTCCATGTATGATGGCATTATTTCATATGTGAATGTTTCAAGTATAAGGTCTCAATTATTTACATGGTTTCACTTTTCTTATGATGAAATGATATCCATTTTCTTATATGGATTATGTTATGATGGGATGATATTTATGAAAACCATTTTATTCTTTGGGATATGATGAATGATTTATGTTTATGTTGTGGCACATGAAAGAATGATTTCATTATGAGATGGTGAGACCTATATCTCCCTCCAATGCTGGGTAAAGATTTATATCTCATGAGTTAGACATGGCTGGAATGGTATGTTAATCTGGTTCAGTGTTACAGGACTGGAACGAGGAGTGAACTCGATTTAGAAAGGGACTTTTTCCACTAAGATGGTATTGGAAGTAATCCCTTGGATACTAAGGAAATGATATCATGCGCTTAATATTTTTCCACATTTAAAAGTTTTATTTCCAAGCTATTTTATCATGATTGATGTTCTATTATGATCTATGCCTTACGTACTACCATGTTTTATGTCATTGCTCAAGATTTCGATGTTTAAACATTATGTTCATGTTTTTATGTTCAAATATATATGGTCTGTTTTATTTTCTCCATGCTTACCCTTACTGATCATTTGAGCTCACCCTTTTTATGTTTTCTTTTCCCCAGGATATAAAGAAAGGTTTTAGGTAAGAAAAAAAGGGTAAGATCATTATGGGAGATGTTGAAGATCTTTCACCACGATTAGAAGATTATATTCCAAGTTTCCAAAGACAATAAAATATTACGGTCCTTGTGTGTCAGTTTTTGTTATGTATTAAGTATTCCTCAAAAGTAATGTAATTTTCATGTACGTCAAGCTTTGGGTCTCTACAACCTAGCTTAATAAATGACAACTGCAAATTGTCACCCTCATCGGCAAGATTGGCCAGGGCTGTCTCCGCGGAAAGAGAATGTAACTAGAGCCATGACTCTTTGCACACTACATGTTGTCTTGCTATTGCATCATCACTTTGATCCTCCTCATTTTCCACATATTTATAAGCAGGAAACTTCACCATAGGAGTAGAGAGGGACCTAAATATAGACACCCAAGGTGGGAGAATCTCTATTCCCTCAGATGGACCGACCACTGGAGCCGGAGGAGGAGGACTAACCATGGCCATTGGGATGATCGAAAATACTTGGCTGGTACTAGTCCCATGAAGATCTTGGGTGATATCCGCAGGAGGGGAGAAGTCTGAATCACTCCTCCCCAAAATGGGTTGCTCTGAGGAAATTCCTCCCAGATGCTTTTGATGATGGATTGAGAACCATCTCACCAAGAGAGTGGTAGCAGTAGGTATATCCATCTGGGTTTCTAAAGGAACTGAAGCAGAAGGCATGGCTGTTTCATCTATCGTGATGAAGGGAATGTGTTGTGTTGCTAACGGGTAGGAACAGGACAAGAAACAGTCAAGGTTATCTGTACCTACTGAATTGGTTCTCTCAGCATCCCCATAGGGTAACAATGGAACCACATCTGGGCAAACTCCAGCGATAGAAAGGTGGGACCTATCATGTTAGGAATGATGATCTCTATAGAATCACCCTAGTTAATCATCATAAGCCACAATTTATAGAGAACCATAGGATGAGATTCTTCCCATTGTTGAATAACTGGAAGCAATGTGGTCTGTTTAAGCATCCAAACTGCCTGGCTAACTGGTAGGGGAGGTATGGTTCAAAAATAACTACTCATTCTACACATGCGGTGAGCATACCATCCCAAATATTAATGAGGTATGAAAATTCCACCAAATAACTGTGCTTTTCACCTCTCAAGGATCCATGAGGAGTAGGATGTGATGCGAACGAGAAGTAAGAAGTGTCGTTCAACAACCCAACCACGTTGGCAATGGTCAGAGTCTAGGTAAGAACAATGGAAATGATGGGGAGAGATGGATGAAAGTCATAATGGGGAACCTATATGGTATGCAGAAACACATAACATGGGAAGTGTTCTTCAATCCACATGTATAGGAATTGGAACAGTCTGCTGAGACAGTGGAGAGACCTGCCTTCCTGAATCCATCCCAATAATTTATAAAGTAGGGTGAGGGTATGAAGGGAAAAATTAATAGATCGACCCTCTGCTAGCATGGATTCCATCATAAAAGTGTAGGATCAAACCCCATTGTATGCATCATGGGATTTTAAGATCCATTCGCTCAAGAACATGGGGAAGAAACCTACTAGCCTAAGCTTACGTGAAACGAAGGGACGAAGCTCATATCCCCATGAGGCATACCGCCTTGCTTCATGTGTAGCACAGTATGTCCCTGTAGTTTGGTGGGATTGACATGTTGGGTGAGTTCAACTATAGAGAGCCTTCATCATAGGCCCGTTCTTCTGTAAGAATAACCTTATCCACTCTTTGAATGGGATAAGGGAACGAGCCTTGAGAGGATGACCCAATAATCCTTCCATCGTAACTGAAAAACTCCTCATCAAAGGAAACATGTAATTAGTATCATTACAAATGGGAGATTCTAGAAAAAACTCAACGTACATTTATTAGAGGATAGGAAGACCTCCATGCTGGTAGATTTCAAAACAACTGATCCCCACTTTTCCATGAAACAGGTGAAAGGTGTTGGTACTTGAACACCAGCGACTCATCCATTTCAGAAGGATTTTTCACAAATATAAGATTGGAAACTGAGACACCCAGTTTTCTTGGTGCAAGACCACTGCATCCAGCTGGTCAGGGCTCTCCAGACAGGTTTGATGCACCCAAAATGCCCAGGACCACTAATCAGAGAAGTATCCTCCAGCCCGCAAATCCCACATAGCGCTCTATCCCCTGCTAGGATTTTCTAAGGACATGATAATGATGGATGGGTATTCTCGAACATCTAGTCTTGGGACATCAGCATGACACTCGTGGTTTCCATGAGTCCATGCCGAGCCTCTCAGGATGAAGATGTTCTCCTCAACAAGAGTAGCAATGATTTATCATACTGGGGAAATTTTTGCGTGGTCATGAACATGTAGTGCCTCTAATTGGATGAAAGGGAGGTTAGGGTCATGCAATGGCAGAGGTACATCAGTGGGAAGACCAAAACTGTAAAGTAGAAACTGTACGGACAATGGGTAAGCTCATAGATCTGGCGTCCGGAAAGCCATCAGAAAGGTGTCATAGGGAATGATGTGGGTTTGAAGATTATCGTCGCCATTCCTTTCCATGGGGAACCTCATGTTCATCAATC
Organism: Viscum album; assembly: GCA_963277665.1. Taxonomy (NCBI): domain Eukaryota; kingdom Viridiplantae; phylum Streptophyta; class Magnoliopsida; order Santalales; family Viscaceae; genus Viscum; species Viscum album. The sequence goes on from OY728120.1 coordinate 1,595,566,149, forward strand.
CAACAGGAGCTCATGGAGGAACCCTGTTTTCTTCCTACATTAGGAAACCATATCAAGGTTTAGTCTAAAGGATAATATTCAGGAAAAGTCTAAATATATGTAGAAGACAATACAAATGGAATGAATAGTACACCTCGTGTACTGACCCTAGAGTTGGTTTCCGATGCCCATATCCCGTGAACCAGTGGTACATGGAAGTGGTCAGCGGAAACCTTTCCCAGGGAGCGCTATCTTGCAGACCACATACCGATCCCTTATGTGTGTTCTCAAAATTTGGGACTTAGATGAAGTGGAAAATTAAAATTTCAATGTTTGAATGATAATTCTAGTCTTCATACCCCTGAACCGCATAGCATTTTCCCTAAGAAGCTCTTCAAAAATTACTTTTTAAAGTTGTTTAAGATTAGTTCATGGGTGGGAATTTAGTTCACAAATAGGGGAGAGTGCGGACAAGGATCAGTTTAAGGAAGCCAAAAATGGTTCGAGGAGAAACGGTTCACAAAGGAAGCCGTACGTGAAGGCGTTGGGTGGAAGCAGGGAGCGAGAGAGGTTTTCGCCGAAAAATCTGGTAAAGGACCAGTTGCGTTGACCCCTTTATATTGGTGTGGTCCCCCACCGAGTCCATATCTCTACCACAAACTGATCTAGTTTCAAGACCACTCTACATCAGAATAGCCTCCTGTTTGTTCTGATTAGACCCTATTTTGATGGGGGGAATTTGTAGGGTCTTTAACAATCCGCTGAAGGGAGGGAAGATAATCCCTTAAAATCAATGGAGGAATCTACCCAATCTTCATCAATAATTTGGAAAAAATATGAAAAATGTTTCTAAGAAATGTTAAAGGACCTAGCCTGTCTGCATAACGTTTCATCATCAATGGTATGCTGCCAGTTCGGTGAACCGCGACACCCGTGGAAACCGTCGTTCACAAAACAGAGGTGGAGCTCCAACGCGGGCGCTAAACAAATGGATAGAAAAGTGCAGCCGGACAGATATGCAGATGTGGACCGCCCCCCTCCATGCACGTCATCATTCACAAAATGGAGTCGGAACCCTGCTTGGCCATGAAGAACCCTCATTACCAAGTGGGTTCACAGGCGACATGCATTCAATATACACCGTGAACCTCAGGTCTACTATGTTATCATAGGACAGGTATCCTATCATGGAACTCAGGAAAATGGTTCTGCATGACCATAGATACAATCCTTCTCCCCTCTATAAAAGGATATAAAGGGGGGATAAAGGGATCATCTGATTGAGTATCACATTCTTGGCGATCAGATTTTGGAGAAGGAAGAGGCTTCGGGGGGCATATGATTTCATGGACTGTAGAGTTCCAATTCGTGACCCAGAAACAGGTATAAACTGGGGGAGAATTGTTTCGAACTGAAGAAAGAATAAGTAAATTGATAAACTGTGAACCTAAATTTGGTAAACCATGAACCATGTCCCCTACGTGGATGCACTCCCTACGAACTAGGTAACTTATGCCCCTTCATCGATCCATGGTGCCGCGTAGCACCCTTCTACGCGGGCAATGCCCTGACCAGCGCTTCTCCCAGCCACCAAAACTTCAGCGGACTATAGTACAGTATACCAATTTGGTATGTAGACCAAACATGACGCCATGTACCACTCCGGTACATAGTAACCCCCTCAGTTAGAGTACCACACTAGTACGTGTATGGCTTCTACATCCGACTAGCACCTACCTACGTGAAGGGATCCACTAATCATATAGGACATGTGGAACACCAAGGACTTCAGTGTTTTCATCCCCCAAGTCATATAAGGCACTTCTAATTCAGTCCAACCCACCAGAATCCCCTCAGTAGTCTATCCATCAACACCAAGAAAATTCCTCTCCCAAAACCACCACACCGGCATGCAGAAACCTTTGGGCGCTTTAGCATTCCTTCCTGAGTTCACATACCCATAGTAGGCAGAGATAAAGGGGTTACCCCATTCCTTGAATGGACACCTAGATAATTCCTAGGTTCACATACCCATGGTAGTGCAAAGTCCGAGCGTTGGATCAACTTTCTACCTCTCCAATCTTTAGGATTGAGGGATCCCGCTCACATTCCCATTCAAGGTGCCCCAGTTGTGAGCACTTCTCTCCTCCCATGGAGAGAGTGACATGGCATACAAAAACCATCCTTTATGAATGATAATATCCATTCCCATTTCATCTGGGATATTTCATTATTCCTCACCCTCACCCAAGATCACCCCGGCCTCTTCCGACATGGGCTCTGCCTCCCCCACCAACAGGGGAGGAGGCAGATGCATTGTCGAAACATTCACATCCACTTGTTTGTCACACCGAGCATGACACACGTGGTCTTAGAGGTTTGTAAGGATTAAAACATAGCCACAACTTCTGAACTATGAGATCTCTGATTCCTGGCCAAACTAGGATACATAGGATGCCTGCATGAAGGCCCGAGCTCAAAAGGGGTTCTCTTAAAAAAGGGTTCACCCAATCATGTCCTCTGAAATGGGAATCTTCCACACATAAGCCCCAACCCATCTGAACTATGAGAATGATGATTCATGACCAAGTCAAAATATGTAGCATGCCTTTTAGAAGGCCCGAGATCAAAAGGGTTCCCATTCCAAGAAGGGTCCACCCGGTTATGTTCCCATCAAATGGGAAGCTTCCCTACATAATCCCACAACTCCAAACAATGTGGACTTTGATCCTTATAATGGCATGGTACCTAGGATTCCTCCTTGAGGTTCAAGACCAACAACTATTGGTCTGACCCCCTTCACATCAATTCACCAACACCATTCTGAACTATGTGAATTTTTATCCCTATCTCCTAAGTAAGGTATGTAGGAAACCTCCATGAGGTTTAATCCCAACCTGGGCCACCAACCACATAAAATCCCTGACCATATCCCAACTCAGGCCACCAACCAAACTATCTATAGGAAAAAATTATGTGTAATCCCTAACCTTCCAAAACTACACACACTTTGATTCCCATCCAACCAAGATACATAGGAAAACTCACTATGGGCCGACATATTTGTTTGATACCCATCTATCCTTATTAGATTGTGCCCTCATTCCCCCTAGCACGATCATACCTAGGCCTATGAAATAATTTTACCTATTATCCTCTGGGCCACTTCAGTTTACATCCCACAACAAACTTTTCTAGGCACCTATTCCCTAGACGTCCATGCCACATAACGTTAAACTGTACGGTTGGGTCCTTGTCACACGACCTTAAAAGGAGATGTGTCCTGTTAAGTGCAACCAAACTACATGGATTCTGATTCCTCTCACTAGGATACATAGGAAGACTTTATTCTTAGTTCAATCTATATTGTCAAGTCACTCTCTGTCCACCTAGAGGACAATAAACTTCAGAGCACCTAATTTGAAGTCTTTAGACCAGTGATGTCTGAACGAACACAAACATCCCCAGAATCATTAATCCAGTGAAGGATGGTAAAACTCGTATGTAGGAGGTTCTGGATCACAGCATATACCTATGACTTGTAACCCAATAGTAATATATATATACTATGCTTGGGGATAAAAAAAATATTTGCAAACATATGAACACTTCATAAATCTATAAGAGTGTCCCAGAATAGGCAATAATTCCCCCCAAAAGGGTGAGATAAGCCTCAATTCCCATCCTATCGAGCAATGTGAGTTCTTAAGTGAAATTGGCCATATCACCCAATGAGCACAATCCTTTGGAAATCAGGTCCATGGATCTTTGGATACAAGAACCCTTGGGGTTTTCTGGCTCCGTGAATAAACCCGTTGGAGACCAGGCGATGCCACATAGATTGGTTACTTGATAGAAATGATTAATCCTCAATGAATCCCTTTAACCAGGCATGAGAACTGATCACGTCCCATTCGCCGTGAAGCAACCCCATTAAAGTGACATATTTTAGATGAATAGATGTGTGGTTGATTCCTTTGTTTGGCCTCCCATTATCCATTTATTGGGGCTTGATAGGTGGGTAACATTATTATCATGGTTAAGGATTCACGTTGGGTTAACCATTTTTGTTTCGTAGTTCCTTGAAATGTGTGTTCTAGTTTTAAGAATAACTACTTCTAGGTGGTTTCCATTGCATTTATTCAAGGAACTACAAACAGCCAAAAGTTATTTATCCAAAAGGGACATTCTTTCAAAAGGAAGTCATTCATTAAGATTGAACTTTATGATACTTAGGAATGTGAATTGGTCGAGAGGATGGGTGGTCAGACTCAACACACCAATTTGGGGGGAATTATTGTCTACTCAAGGACTCTCTTTATAAATTTAATTTATCTTCATGAATCCTTATTAATTCACCAAGTGTAACATTATTTTCCATTGTAATTTTCAATCACTTATTAACATGTGTAAAATTTAGAATCCTCAGTATGCATTCAATTTTCTTCATTAATGGAGATATCCATATGTATTTGAGGTTCTTGATAAATGGTATCCTCTTATATACTATTTAGATATTCTTTTAATCATCGTTTTGATTACACTAGTTCTTAATTCACTCAGTGGGGCACTATAGGATTTATTGACATACAGGGAGATGAAGGATTGTCTTCATATTGGGATCATACCCATAACCCATGTAGTTCGGTGCCGTATAACGGGACACATCATACATTTTATGGTCATGTGATAAGGGCCTATCCATATAGTTTAATGTCATGTGATACCGAAATATAAGTGAAAGGGGCTTAGTCAATTTTTGGTGTGGTACTTATGACTAAGCAGCCCAAGGAACATGGAATGAATATGGGTTTCCATGTACGATTAGACCCTGTTGGGAATATGGCCCAAGGAGAACATAAATGATTTAAAGTGTTTGGTTTGAACCTCAAGAGGATTTATACGTATCCCTTGTGGATGGGAATAAAATACCATGTAGTTCAATGAGTCTCATAGGAGAGTATAATACATTGAGAGAAATGAGATTGGGCTTACTTCATTAAAAGGATGACTTTATGACTTGGGGGTTTAATTTGTGGAATAATCCTAATGGGGATTCTTGGATTAAGAGAATTACGGTTGGATTCTTGATGAGAATATCCAATGAGATTGGGCCCTATGAATTCTTCATACATATCTTAGTTATAGGGGGAATAAATGTTCTCGTAGCCCATTCACCATGAGTGTTTGTGAAAATGTTGTAATCCTCACGAATCTTTAAGTCCACGTGATTCATGATCGGCTTGGGAAACTAGAGGATGTGAAAGATTCGGCATTAACACACACACTTTTCCTCCTTAGCTAGTGGAAGAGGGAGAGCCTACAGAGGCCAAGGTCGAAAAGGGAGAGGCGATGAGCCTTCCCTCTATTCTCTTTACATTGGACAAGAGTCCAATGAAAGGAAGAAGGGATGAATTTTAGTGGCTTACACCAGGATGGATGCCATAAAATTGACCCTGGTAGGGGAGGGAGACTTTTCCTTTTCTTGAATAGAAAATAATGTGTGAACCATACCATCCCTACTAGAGACCTGAGGATTTAGGTCTTTGAGAAGGGAGATATTAGGACCCAAACTATCCTCCAAACCGGGAAATTCCCAACACTGTTCCTGGGATAAAGGTCCATATGACTGTAGATATACAAACCCACAGACGCTTCTTGAATCATAACAACATTATGAAACAAATGTGGGAAACCTATGAATGCGGATATACAAACCCAAATATAAGACACACTAATACGCATTTCCCAAAGGATTGTTAATTCCAGAGGTTTTGGTGGAGGTCTCAATAGACTCCATCTTAGACAAGAGAGCCAATAAATAAGAAGCCTTTCCAATAATTGAATTAAATTTGGCTATATTCATTGTAGACTAAAGAGAGTAAATAAATAAAAGACGTGTGCTCGTGTAGATAATGGAGCACATGTATGGCCGTGAAAGTAGGCATGGTCTACCTGATGATCACTTAATGGACGAACAACATGTATGTTAATACTTTGGTGAGACTTGGATCAATCCATCAAGAGTATTCATAGGTGATACTATAAGTGGGGTGCTCATGTTCCTGGGAAAGGAATCGGTGGTGTACAAGTGTTTTTAATTTAAGGAGGTTGGGCGCATTAGTCACACATGTGTTATGGAATTAAAACACTAAAAGGACTTAAGTCCTATGATCCTCCTCCAATTCCAATGCTTTGGGAGTTAAAGAACTACCTTGAAAGATTCCAAGGTCTTGGGAGATACACTAGGGTGACTAGAGAAGAAATTAGGATTTAGGGAAATTCTTCTGTAAAAATGAAGGCCCCAAGGGTCTATTTATAGGTAAAAATAGGACACTGTACAAAATGAGTTTTGGGCACACAAGTGGGTTGCGCGCCAACTTTGTGACGTACAAGTGGCTGTGCACGGTATGGGTGGTTCCCAAGTCGACTTTCATGCCACTAATGATTTTTCATAACAAGGGTACTTCTCTAAGGACATAGAAAAAATAATACCTTTATTCTTCTCCATCATGATGGCGTTTCGGTGTTTCCAAATAGGTACCTTGGGTTCCTCCTTGAGAACATCGCCAAATATATTATTCCATGTTGAGGGGGTTGCACCCTCGCACCCCTACTTGGGCTCAGTGCCTGGTTGTAGTCCCGACCCTTTGGGTCGATGCCTTCCCTACCATCACTCACCCTGATGAGAAATGTAGAGTCACACCATAATCCTTTCAATCCCGGTGGAGGAGATTTTGTGAAAAAGTGCATGGAACACATTTCATGTTTTCTAAAACACCATAATTGTTTTTAAAAACCCCAAAAATACCTAATACCCATAAACACCCTAAAAACCCCAAAAATCCATAAAAACAAGTAAATCAAAAAAAACCTAAAAACACTATAAAAACATTAGGACCCTAAAAACCATAGAAAAACATAATACCACAAAACCCCAGAACCATTAAAAATCACACAACCATAGAAAATCCTAAAAACCACAATCCCCTCTAAAAACTATAAAAATCCCCAAAACCCCTAAATATCCATAAAACCACTAAAAGACCATAAAACACTAAATTCCCTAAGAACCCTAAAAACCACTAAAACCCCTAAAACACTAAAAACCCAAGAATCCCCTAAAAAAATTGAACCCCAGAATCCCCCTAATACCACTAAAAACAATTAGTACCTCTTAAACTAGAAAAAACCAGAAAACCCAAAATCCCCAAGAACACCTAAAAACACTTTTTGGGTGTTGAAATACACATGGAAGAAGAAAATAATTCCATCAATTTTGTGAAGAAGAAAAATAGAACCAGATGACCTGATTTTGGTGAATAAATATTCAAAATGTTATAGATCCATAGAGGGAGATGATTTTCATAAAAAAACAAGCTACAGGGACCACTGCTCAACATGGACTTCCACCACTTCACAAGTCATCCCATGATTGAAATCATTCATGGGAAACAATGGTGCCATAGGATCCCAAAAAATAAATTGAATCATTTATGAGGACAGATTGTTATTTTAATCCCATGTAAGTGAATGTCCCCCACAAATGACGAATCATTTGTGGGAGATGATAGTCTTTTATATCCCTATCAGATGAAATAATTTGTGGTATGGGGCATCCTACTTGGTCCCCCACAAATGAAGTCTCACAGCCCACCACAAAAGACTATAAATCTCTGTATCTGGCTCCATTATTCTTTTACAAAATACCCCTGAGGGTAACAAATAAATGATAGAAAAATAGAGATATAATAGATGAGAATCAAAGGTGAATTGGGGAGTCACTGATTTATGATACCTAAACCCACTGCACATCATTAAGGAAGAAAATAAATTCATTTATTCATCTTGAAACCTAAAACCCGTTTGCAGGCCCCATTCTATAAGGAATAAGTGCGTAGCCTCTTTGTGGTCCAACACCCCCCCTAAAAAAATGCTATCCAGGATGAACCCTACACTGCATAGAAAAACACTATATGGGAGGAACATGACCCCACATAGAAACATGCTATGTTTTTGGAACCTTTTCTTGCATAGAAAAAACTATGTTCTTGAAACCCATGTATTCACAACACAACACTACACGTATGACACCCTCACCCATGTAGAAACATGATACATGGAGGGAACCTCATCCCGTATAAGAATATGCTGCATAGAATGGTGAATCATGGGTTGTTCTACTCTTTAAATCCCATAATTTAACTCTATCATACCATCAGTATCCACATCCCTCCATCTATGAACCATTAAAATTTTATTATGCCAAGGCATCTTCCAAATCCACCAAATATATATGATCAGATCATCAGTCACATCAGTGTGTCCTCTCGAGTCTACATACCCAAGGTAAGTGGAGTCATGTTGGTAACCTCTGTGATAAGGAGGGCACATAGAATTTCTTCTAGTCTACATTTTCATGGTAATGACAATCTTAGTCTTAGTGGTGGTCACAACCATGGAGGTGCTCACATGAATCTCCCCGTTCTAGGGATAGAGGGGAATGATTGGCCTTTCGCTTCGATGAGGGATGGTACTGGATTCTCCTCTCTTCCCAATGAACCAGTTTCTAGGAATACTCCATTGATTAATCCCCCTATCATTCATGTAGGTGGTGGAACTAATTTCTTATCTTCATAGTTGTATGATACAATGATGGGAGGATACATGAATTAAATACCTCTATCTCTCCCTTTGGGAACATGACATTATCATCATAATCATCATTTATTTATTTATTGAAAAGGAAGAGAAGGAACATGCACACATAGGGGAAGGGCCATAGAAAGCATGACCATAAGGTGTCTTGAAAGAATACAAGATGAAAGAATCCCCTCTGACAATATTTACATCTTTTGGTTTCAAAAAGTCAACATTCAAGAAACATGAAACATAGGGGACTTGGTTAGCTAAATATGCAATATAATATGCCACATTGTTACAATCATTCCATTTATGAATCACTTTGATTTTGTTATTGTGAATACATATACATATCTTTTTGGTGTAGGATATTTACCATGGGGTAGAGACAATGCCTCTCATTATGTTATGCTACATCATAGAGTATGTTTCGACTTCAGATTTGGAAATTTCCACATGTCTACAGAGAGATAAGCCAATATGGACAACCTTGGCTTCTTCCTGGAGAGAGAAACCACTGTCGAGGTGAGATATAAGAACCAAGAGGATAAAACCTCTATTGTCACATATAACTATTACTCTTCTAATGAATCCTCATCATCATGAACCAATGGTGTTACACTTTATACCCATGGTGGGTGGGATCTAGCGAACACAAAGAGGCCTCAACCAATTAATGTCCATGTGGGATGTATGGTTACTAAGGAGAAACCACTGAAGGGTAGGAGCCTCATGACAATTCTTGAAGAGAATGATCATTTTGATCTTCAGTTTCCGTGTTTGAGCCATTATGGACCTTCTTGAGGTTTGAGTCCACTTATACCTCGACTTTTTTCTTACCTACCATAGACACCAGCAACCATAGTGAAGAAAAATAGTCTGATCCAGTTTATCTATCCCTAAGTCTCACAAACCATAGATCCATCTATATTGAATGTTTTCATTGTCCATTTTTTGACTAGAGATAGAAGTGAACTCATAAAAAAGTTCCAGACTTCTCGCACCTAGTCACCTTAAAAAACGATATAATCTATAGTCTCATCACAATTTTCTTTACAATAAAAACACCTAGAACCCATGTTGATTCAATATATTTTGATGTTCTCATCCGAGGGGATTAAATTATTCCTTATTACTAAGTAGAAATAGTTATATTTGTATCAAATCCTTTTAGACCATAGTGTATCATTTCATCGGTTTGAAAAATCTTGCTTTTTTGATATCCTATGAAAATACCTGGTAGAAAAATCCCCCAAGCTGGATGGTGTAAAAATACACCTTTTTGGTTATTCATTGATAACAATGTGATAAAATAAGGCCCTTTGATCCTTATCTAGGAAATCCATGATGAAGGGAAGGTGCATGTATGCATCCCTAAATGAAATATTATTGAATGGGAATCTTGAGAAACCAATGACTAAGATTGTATAGTTTTTTTTCAAAATGATACGTCACCCTTCCTAACAATCCACAAGGTGAAGGTTTGGAGAATCGGGTTGAGAGAAAGAATCATGGACTAGAAGGGAGACAAAATGTCTACATCCAGATATGAACTCCAATACCATTTACCAAACATATCCTTCCCCCATAATGTGTGTTCCTCTAAAACATCCCACACAAATTTTTCAACCATGCAGTGAATAGTTACGTTAAGGCTTCTAATGTTTATACCACCGTACAGTATGGGTATTTCCATCCAACCCCATGATACACAATGAAATTTTTCCTCTGAGAGGGCATCCAAGAGGAAACATTCCATGATCTTATAAATATTAGAAATTATGACTTTTGGGACTTTAATTGGATGTAGATAATGGATATAGGTAGTGAAGAGAACACTACTGACCAAAGCTATCCAGCCGTAGAAGGATAGGTAACTATTTTTCCGTTTAAGAACTATGTCTGAAATCTTACTAGTAATGTGTTCAAAATCCCAAATGAGAAACCTACCCAAGGAGAAAGGTGGTCGTAGGTAAGACATCGACAAATGACCACTTTGTATATCAAAAATTCTGCACAGGTAGGTTATGTGGTCAAAAATAAATCTTTTGGAAGTGTACAGGTTTCGCTTCAACTTGTTGATTACCTGAACACTTCAGTGGAAGTAATCCTCTAACACTTTGTTGATTTCCCAAACTGATCACATTTTGGCATTGATGAAAACACTGGTACCATATTAATACATGAGGTGAGAGATATAGGATGATCCCATCTTCCTATGATATGAGAGGATATCACCATTGAAAAAAATTCTGTTTATTAGCCGACTCAAAGAATCCTAGGGGACAATGAAAATTATCTAGGATAGGGGGTCCCATTTTTCCTGTTTAGAGACACTAAACTATGTGGGTTATGATTCCCTTAAAAGGATACATAGGAATCCCATTCCATGGGTTTGATCCCGAAATCAAAATAACTACCATCCACCAAGGCATCGGTAAACTCCAGAGTGACTCATTACAAGGCTTAAAACAGTCATCATCCTAATGAATGACCAAATAATCTCTAGTATGTTTATCAACATGGAAAAATTGCCAGAGAACATTGAATACTTATAGAAATACCGTTCAATGTATAACATTAGATAAATACATATGATTCAAAACCCGTTCATGTTCATAATTGATCTTTAATTCTGGGTAACCTATGTCTTACATGGGAAGGAAAAAAGGATTCGAGAATATATCTTAAATCTATAAGAGAGTCCTAGAATGGGTCCATGAGTTATCACAGATGTAAGAAACATTTTGTGTTTTCATATCCATGAACAAAACTATTTGGATTCTATCTGAATGTGGTATACCCGACATTAATTATTATAAAAAATTCAACCCACTATAATAAATCATTTATCCCATTAATTTCAATGGAAACAACATGGTGAATATAACTTGAATCCTTAACCTTGGTGGTCGTGTCACCGACCCATTAGGCTCCTTTCACTCTCAAAATGGAAGAGGGCCACATAAAACTAGTGATGGAACTCATATTTATTTATGGGTATTCTACATTGATGAGGTATCATTTTGTTTCTTTCCCAAACATATTTTTCACACTTGTCACTAGAAATATCTTCAATCCAATGTCATGTCACTAGTTATCATAGAAACGTGCATCAAACCTATTAAAAGCTGGGTCATCAACCAAATAGAGGATTCCATCGCCCACCCAACATCATTAATGTTCAGTTTCAAATACCATTGTCATAGATTATCTATAGAATGCTACTCTACCCACCCTAGTGGATGCTTGAAAGGCTCTCCATCATATGATGTCCCACCAGCGATTCTCCCAATGATGGATGGCAATTCATAACTAGGTAGCCCCAACATCTATCTAAAATCATTTTGAGAGCCTATATGAAATAGTGATAATGATTTCCTCCCTTACCTTAGGTAAGCTAAGGAAGTACATTCTAGAAACATCATACCATAATGCATAGGGTTCCCACTCATGGGACCCTACCTGTAGTTATCACTATCAATGGCACATGACCCAACATCCTTACTATGATAAGGATACCACTCTATGGGCCCTGTCTAATTCATGAAAACATGAATCCAAAGGGAATATCATAGAGGGAAATTATTATATTGTTTAGAATATGCCATCATTTTCAACTATGCTATTGAACCTCACAAATAAAATACAATGGAAAATTACATACATATGAAAATTCCTACTCATTCATGTCAAGACCGTCAGTCAAATACAATAGAAAAATAAAAGCTGATACAAAATCTCGTCGAGGCATTGAAACCCCCTATATCAAATATGGTGACCAAATACAAGTAGATAAAAATTATTTCAGGTTCCTTTCAAGATCTATATTCAAATATGGTTTAAATAGGAGGACATAGTCAATGTATCTCAGCTATAAATCAGAGGTCGACACACTTTCCTGCCTCGACATTGGAAGGGCAATATATTCCTGTTAGCTCCATGGATGTTTCATAGAACATCCTAGAAATATGGAATTCCATAAATCAATTCCTAATAATATCCTAAATATCCTATAATGACATAACCACATCAGTGGATGTTGTTAGGAATCGATCACCTAACCTTGCCTCCTCATGTGGCATGACTCATTCGCATAACAAGATGGTCATTTGTGGGAACACATGTATCCCTACTCTAATATAGGAGGGGCATCAGCCATATTTTTCAATAAATGGAAAACATGATCAAGAAAAAATACCTATTCCAACTGGGGGACACCGATCCTCTCTAGTGGTGGCTCTAGGGTATGTATATATCCCTTCAGGAACTCTATTAGCCTACCTTAATATCCTAACCACACCATGGGAGCCATATGACCAAGATTCCACATATTAAGGCCATACCTAGTAACAAGTGGCCCTTGTATCCTATAATAGAGCTCTTAAAAATAAATCACTCCAATAGTGACTATAAAATGAAGAGAAGACTCATAACCATTCTATGCTAGAAGTTGGAGTTCTTGAGGCCATAAAACAACTCTTAGTAATGGATCTTGATAATATCCATATGATTCCAAGTTATAAAATTGGTAGTGTAATTTGATAAGGGACTCACCACAAAATTATTACCATAATAATTGGAGGTCCTTCAAAGAGAATCTACCAAGAAGGATTACTTTATGCAAAAATACTGATCAATCATGAGAGCTTATCTCCTAATGAGAATCATGCTAGAACTCCTCAATTTTAGATGATAAAATAAAAATAATGACCTCCCCATTCTATTGTCTACTCTTAAGGACCTCTCTAGGGTATATTATATAGAATGCATTCCTACAACTGGACATCAATCTATGATGATAGTCCCCTCCAGGATGGAATTTGTTTTGTAGTTCCTCCCCATAGTCACATTTTTTTAAGAAGGTCCTCCCATTACTACACTCATCCTTGATAGACCTTCTTTTGGTATTCTCTATACAAATCCTCCATGTTGTTGGATGTCAAGCAAGGATGGTTGTCCTCTCCAAGATGGAATCTACTATGAATTTCATCACTGAGGTGATTTTCATTTCGTCAAGAAGATCTTCCCCATTGAAGAGTTATATAAAATAAAACACTGATATTTTGAGAAATATAAAAATATTGGTCTAGCCATGATTTATACCATATCAATGAAAAGTGACATCATTTCTAAACCAAAAGATGGCCTAGGGAAATGACCATTCTAAGAATAACCTCTAAAACATTTCCATTTCAACCGGACCCCCACTAGCCCCGCTCCATGCAATGAAATAGTCAAGTAGTGCTCATGTTTGGATTATCAAGTAGATGAACCTCTGATAGAAGAAAAAAATGATATGTTTCCCATGAGAAGATAATTGTCCATGGATGATATATCCATCTTGTCGTGTCCCTCAAACACTTCACATTTCAACATTGTATATGTATTTTCAAAAGAATGTATTCATAACATCTGTCTGAATCTTTTGAAAACTCCCCACCACCAAAAGAAATAATCATTCCTTAAAAAGGTATAAAGAACTTGTCAAAAATATTTGGAGTGATTATTTATCAATTCCACTTGAAATACTATTTTTCAACGTGGTGAACATGATCAATGAAGTAGAAGAATTATCTTCAATTAGCATGCCTTGATGCATTTCATGAGTTATATCATCTAATTTTTGATGTCCCAACTAGTGATCATATCCATGGATGGGGTGAACATGTAACATTTCATTTCACCTAACACACCGTTCAACAGAACCAATTATAAATTATTACCTGTAATTTTATCATTCCAATGTGGCTATCATGTAAGAACCATACTTAGGGTAAATGGAACACTAAGATGGGATTATCCTTGAGTACGTCTAAAAATAATTAGGCCCGATGAGAGAAATAAATAGAATAACTCCTGAAAAAGGAAACTGAATAAATTTAATAGGCTTCTCACATAAGGGAAGAAAATAATCAAGCACTACTAATGTTCTCTGAAGCAAGAATATTGTGTGGAGACCCAGTATTGCACACAACTCACACACAAACATGGATTCGTGAGATAAAAGAGAGATGACCGTAGAAGAAGCCACCATAGTGTGGAATCAACCAAAGATCCTAGGTGTTGGGAAATTTTTAAAACGAAATTACCCTCCAATGCTAATAAACACAACCTGAGGCACAATAACAAAAGAACTGTAGAAACATCATCCCACATGGATGGGTGAATTTTTTCCTCAACCATCCCTCTTATAGAATCAATATTTTCTGATCTAGGGAAGACAACAAGATTTAAGGTCTCCCAGTTAATTATATCTAGTGACCCATTTCCCCTAGAAGGAATGAGTACAACCATAATATAATAATTTTCCCTCAGAGTCACTTTTCTACAACAATCATGAAGATGATCTCAAAAAGGGAAGGGAAAGGTCCAGTAAAGAGTGAAAATCACCATCCTATAATTAAAATTATATTATGACAGATGAAATGCATTATGCATCAGTAAATGTCATGGATTTTAGTCCTAAAAATGACCCAAAAATTTATGATGAAGTATCAGAACAAGTAGAGGATAGATATATCTTAAGTGAGGTCCACAACGAAACAAACGAAAGAGGTGTCTGTATCCAGAACTAGAATATCACCCTGAACATGGGATATCTCTCAACCATTCCATTAGCGACTCCTCAAAAAATCTCTACCAAAGACAATGGTAATGTTAGGGTCGTATAGAACCCACCTCCTTCACTTGATAAGGTTGTGCTCCTCATGCTCAAAGAATGAATAACTCTATAGAAGGAAGAATTTAAATAATATAAGAGGCTAAACACTAAATTACTCTGAGGTAGTATTATTACCAAATATGATCCATGGGTGGAGACTCAGTTTACACTTCCAACCAGTGTATCATAACAATAAGGGTTCATCCCAGTTATCAAGGATGGGAAAGGACATCCGTCCAACACAGTGCCAAAACCATCAACTTACCTGATCCCAATTATGGAATAATATCATGATTTTCCACCATATGGGAATAATCCAAAATAGATTCAGGGAAACCCAAAAAGATTTCCCTGACTAGATATCATCGACAAATAATGGAAGAACTGGCATGTTAGATATTTCCTGTTGCTACTCCCATTGAAGTTCCTTCTCATACAATCATTTATCATTGGATTAAAAATACCATTGAGTAATTGGAATATTTATTAGAAGCTATAGAGGAACAGAACAAACAAGTACCTACAGAACAAAAACCATACCCTGAATGGGTGGCTGATATTCTGCCCCTACCAAATTTCAAGAGTCCTTTGTTTCTGATATTCATTGGCTTCAGTAACCTGAAATGACATCAGATGCACATTCATCCCATTGTGATCCCATGATGGGGTCTCTCATTAAAAGAAAAATTTATACTCATATGATTCGTGTTCACCCTACCATCTCCATCATTCATATGGTTCACTATTTTTTCATCTCAGTCAATCATGGTACGGGAAGACCTCAACTGGAAGTCCACATTTTAGTTCAACTCAACGCTATAAAGTACAATAATCTTTGACCTCATGAATATAAAAAAAAGAGAAAGGTAGAGTCTCCGATTTCATTACCATATTTAAAGTGATGACATACTCTCTAAACCTACATCTTCCACAAGAAGACATGCTCTCTCTTTATATAGAGACCCTCCATGACGGGTTTTAAATGCTGCTCATCCTAGTGATGTAAACAGGTTGGATTTAGGATTTTCTACCATTTACCAAATAATACATGATTCCATAAAATAAACTATGATAATGTCCCAAATAAATCCACCAATCCTAGGTAAAAGAGTAGGAAAGGCAGAGGCAACATCTATCAAACTTATGGAAACCTCCACAATGACACTAGCTCCAATACCTACACCATGTGATGAAACAAAATTGGGTGTAAAAAACCCTACCTCAACTAGAATATTGGAGTGGGATAGTAGAAACCACATAGGGGAGAGAATGAACAAGGTATAATTTTTTCGATACAATCATGTCTTCAGGTACCTTATATCTGCAATAGAAAATGATTTACACCACCTACCAAAGCCCAAAAGGCCCAAACATGTTTTTCTCAATGACTAGAAATATTGTATCAACTACATCATGACTTTGGGGAACAACATTCATGAATTTTTTATCTTCAATTCCATCTAACATAAAATTGTTGATTCTAGATATGTAATGATGGGAATTTTTCTAGCATAAGTAGCATATGTTTCCACTAATTTCCATAAGGATGGATATAAGTGGAAAAAAAATTTAATAGAAGGAAATATAATTTTTGTGGTTAGATGAATCAATATACCATCAACTGATCTCATGTAATTCTGTATGAATAGTTTAAAAAACCAGTTATTCCCCCATCTACTTCAAATACAATGCAACCAACACTATCATCACAACAAACCAATGAAATCAAGCCATTCAAAAAGTGGAATAGATATAAAGGTAGGTGGAAAGTGAAGGAGGATGAAACATCATTAAGAAAAAATTTATATTTTTCAATCTTATACTTTATTAATTCATATTTTAGACAAGAAGGATCACCCAACAAACAATTCTCCTAAATGGTAATGATGAAAAAATCATCATTAGATGGGGAGTTAATCTTTAGTTCCCTTAACATCATTAATTTAATAGATCCTTTATCTGAGGATGATTATAGATATAAACCTGAGTTCCTCATATAATATAGGGGAATTATAGGAACATGCCATAGGATCGAAGGATAGCAGGGAAGGAACATTCATGGTAGTAACCATAATTTTAGCCACATCCCTACTCAGACTGTCAATGTGGAAGAAACTAGTGAAAGAGACCCTTAGCAAGTCTAACCAGAGTAGGAAAATACCCATTTGTATTCCAAAATCCACCATGACCTGATCACTCTTGAATATCAATCAGAGGGGTACATGTGTTAGATCTCCCTCAGCAGGTTGGTAGGCCTATTCGGACTAGAAAACCAAGTTGGGGTGTTCCTTCAACTCCTTTTTGAGGGTCAATCCATCTACAAAAAATACCCCATCCCCTAGAGTGAATACGAATGAGAATATCACATTTGGAGGCACATGTCCTTATACCATATGGTTCATATCCTATAATATTTAGCCTTGGTGATGGAAAATTTATCAATCCTGGACACCCTTAACATATGAAAAGACCATAGAGAAGCACTTGTAGAGGACTTTCTAATCCCCCAAGAGTTTAAAGTTGATTTGAATGATGGTGAAGTCTATGAGAAAGAAACAGGTCCTATAGAATATCACGTGTTAATTAATATAACATATCAAGATATAGAAACCATTATATATGAAAAAATCAGTCCCTTGTGTGTTTCCATTAGGATAAATGGCATCAATATCCAAAAATATTTCATTGAAAATCGATCTAGTGTTTACCTCATTCCATTACGAACACTTTCATGGGTGGGATAAAATAAGGATAGTCTAGTGCCTTCCACCCTAAAACCTTAGGGATATGAAAAAAGTGAGAAAACCCCCCTTATCCAAATAATTTTCAATTCTCAATTTGGATACCTTCTAGCTGATGTAGAATTTCTGGTCATTCAAAAGAATATGGGATTCAATGTATTTCTATGAATGACATCGTTGCTTCAACACATGATATCCCCCTCAATATACAATTAATGAATCAAATACTTAATTAATTAAAAAATTTGTATATTTATGGCTGATAAGGCTTTGTTTTAATTCTATGGGTCACATTATAGCAATGCAGGATACTATCTAAGGGAAGGGAAACACCACCCCCAATGATGGTGTTGCTCAGTTCACTAGCATGAATGGTCTTGAAATGATCCCGACAAACCCATCCAAATTGATCAAGAATGAATATGTTTTACCCATAAACCACGACAAGTTTTTGAGTACAAATGAAGACAAATATTAATAAATCATCATGATTTTAGTCATGAACACCGATTCCAATAGTGTTGAAAAGTATGTTGACTCCCTAGACCATGGTGGATGATCAGATTGAGATTCCATCATTCTATCCACATATCTCAAATAAAAAACAAATTCATTAGTTGATACATCGGTTTTATCATTATCAAAAAATGATGAATATGATCCTTCTCCATCCATCACCTAATTCCCTCTAGAATTTCAAGGAAATCCCACACCATTAGGTGGTTCAGATGAAATCATTTCATTTTTTGAGTGTGAAGATATTTTATCCTGTCCTAAATCTAGAGAGAATAATCTACCACTATCTCTCCCTATGAAATAAGAGGAAGAATTTGAACCGAAGGATGAAGAGGAGGAGGAACTCAGGGATTCCCATCCAGCCTTTGAATAGGGTTTCTCTACAAGAATTGGTGAACTAAAAGGAATAAATTTGGGTCAATAAGGAGAGTCGTTAGACACTATTTTCCATTCGACCACATCTTCTGAGGAACAAGGGTTATACAAATCCTTCCTAAAGAATCATCAGGATGTGATTTATTAAACTATAAAGAAATGTTGGGCCTCGACCCTGAGGTGGTCACTCATCACTAAGGATTACCATAGGACCAACAGGGTTATAAAAAGGAATCCCAAAGAATGCACCCAACACATGCTACCAAAATTGGGGCTGAATATAAAAATCTTATCAGAGACAACATCATTTGAGTGATACAATATATAAAAGGATGGGTATTATAGTCCTTGTTAATAAAAAAGAATAAGGAAATTATAGTCTATAATGATTTCATAGATTTCAACCAACACTGTCTGAAAAATGATTTCCCCATACTGATCAGAGAACTAAAAATCTACATGATACCAAGATATTAGTACCTCCCCTTCATGGATGGATATTTAGGATACAACCAAATAAAAATGTATTTTCAATATGAAAAATCCACCAACTTCAGGGACCCCATGATGTATATTTCTATTTGTTAATTCCATTTGGATTGTATAATGTTGGTTCTACATAACAACATTCCATGAATCACATCATAAACCCCTTCCTTGGAATGATTTTAGAATGCTACATTGAAAATATGATGGTTAAAAATTGAATGTTATCTGACCAACTGGATGATCATGAAACCATATTCAATAATATGTTATTGCAAAGGCTGAATATAAACCCCTTGAAATTTATATTAAATGTTACCTTAGGGAAATTACAATGCTTCTCTATATTCAATCATATAATCAATGTCAACCCTTGGAAGAAAAATTCCATAATTTTCATTTCACCTCCTCAAAAACTCTATTATTTGAGAGGAATTCATGGATAGTTGCCTACATTTGGATTTTTTTAGCCAACCATGATGAACAATTCCTTACCTTTAATATGTTAATGAGAAAAGGGTTACATATTACTAGACTAGTGATTATTAGGAAGCATTTGATAGTCTCATGATATATCTATTGATCCCACCAATGGTGACTCTGCATGTTTGTTTCGCGCGGAATCCGGGGATGACCTCCTGGACGGGAGATTCAAACGTTCCGATCGGTTTCTAACGGGTTTGTTCGTAGAACCGGAAACATCCAATGATTCCACATCCGTTTGGACCTACTTTCCAAAGGCAGGCGCTCATTAGCTTGTGGGCTAATGAGGCTTAGGAATTTGCATTGGTCGAGAGGATGGGAGGTCGGACTCATCACACCTTTTTGAGGGGAATTATTGTCTACTCCGGGACTCTCTTTATAGATTTAAGTTAAGTTCGTGAATCCTTATTACATTACCAAGTATAAAATGAGCTTTCCTTTAGTTTTAACAATCAATGATTAAATATGCAAGAAATTTAGAGAATCTTTTATATGTATTCGAGGTTCTTCATCAATATAGAATCATCTATATTTGTTTAGAGATTCTTGGTCAATGGTATCCTTCAAAACATTTATATAAAAGTCTCTTGGTCATTTTGATGACCAGGCTGGTTTTAAAGCCACTCAGTGGGGCACTTGAAGTTTATCGTCATTCAGAAGGACAGAGATTATTTCAATGTTGGGATCGAACCCATAAATGGGCTACCTACGTATCCTTTGTTTTAAAAAAGGAATCAGAACCCACGTAGTTCGAGGAATGGGATATGATGTTTTATGATTGATGGCTCAAAGATGAATGTCATAATTACTTTTACACTCTATGCTCACGTGAGTCATGCTCGGTGTGAGAAACAAGAGGTATTGGTAAAATTTAGACAATTGTGCCATAAAAGATGCAATCATAAGAATTTGTTTTTGGGGCTTATGTATAGATGACTGCCCAGATAGGTGAAGGTTTAGGATTTACTTTTAGGAAGAAAAATCCATGAACAGGGTCCACAAAGTTATATGTGCTTCATGGAGATTTGAATACTCTAATCTTGGGGCTTACTCCTAAGGAGGATGCCCAAATTAGGAGGGGACTTATGATTGGGTTTTATTCCTAAAAAGGAAACCAAAATCAAAGGGAAGTTTATGACTGGTTAAGAGAAATTTTAAGAGACTTGGGGCTTACTCTTAAGAAGGATGCCCAAGGTTATGACTGAGTCTTATTCCTGAAAAGGAGACCCAGGTTAGGGGACTTGGGGCTTACTCCTGAAGAGGAAGCCCAAGGTTATGACTGAGTCTTTATTCCTGAAAAGGAGACCCAGGTTAGGGATTAAGGTTTGGGGCTTACTCCTGAGGAGGATGCCCAAGATTGAAGGATTTGATTGGGGCTTATTCTTAAGAAAGATGCCCAAGATTTATGACTGAGTCTTTATTCCTGAAAAGGAGACCCAGGTTAGGATTCTCTCATTTTAAAGGATGAGGTTGAATGAATGAACTCTCAATCTTTGGTGATATAAAGATGTTTAAATCATTAGGTTTTGAGAGATATTTCACATAATTCCTTTCAGATAAGGATGTCAAATCAAGAAATCATGCCATAAATGGCTTTGAAAAGTATCTTGAAGACTGAATCTTGAATAGGAAGGGTGAAAATGGCTTAAGAGGGGTGAAAAAGGGCAAGATGGGCACCCAAAAAGATAGGGGCGCGCAAGTATTGAAGGTCGCGCAAGTCCTACGGCGGCGCGCAAGTATTGGTCGCGCAAGTATACTTGCGCGACATAAGGGATACTTGCGCGATTTTCAACCAGGGTTGAATTACTTGAGCGACTCTTTATTAAACCCTTTCCCATCCTCTTGAGGTTTTTCCAGAAGAGGGACGCGCAAGTTATATTGAAGGAATTAAGTCGGCGCGCAAGTGTTTGATAAGTTTCAACACTTAGGCCTTCCTTCTTCCCTTTAGATCTTCCATTCTAGGTAAGAAATTACCTTAGAAGTGTTCTGGAAGCTTTGAGAAGAGACTTGGGCGTCGGGAGCTTTGATCCGAGTTTCTGGGAAGAGATCCTTTCGAATGGGGGGCCCACAGGGTCTATTTATAGGAAAAAGAAGACCCCGGGCGGTTACTGGGCGGTTACCAGATATGTCGCGCAAGTCCCTTGCACGATCATGAGGGGTCGCGCAAGTGTTGAGGCGGCGCGCAAGTGTACTTGCGCGACCAAGAGGGAACTTGCGCGACCTATGGGCAATGTTCTCCTTTTCCATCCCTTTGTCGATTTTTGATGTTTCTTCAAAGGATTAATCACTTTGAGCTCAGATATTCCCTTTTCCGATCTTTAGATTCCGTGACGAAAGGAGCGTCAACAAAAGTCCCCCCTCAGAGTTGGATCCGGAGAAAAAATGAGGATTTGACTCTGAGGAAATCGAATCCCTCTAAAGGAAAAGGGCGGCGCGCAAGTCTCCAGTCGGTGCAGAGGGAGGCGCGCAAGTCTGCGTCGCGCAGGCCTTAAACCCTATGGTATGGCGCGCAGGTAGGCCTCCTGGCCTATAAATATGCTGCTTCCGGCCGTAAATGGTATCCGACCCCGAATTCTCTCGAGCTCTCGCCGCGCAAGTCTTTGTCGCCGCGCAAGTCTCTTATTTTGGCTGTTTCCTCGCTGCCGCGCTACTCTCAAGGTAATAAGGCTTGCGCGGCAAACACTTGCGCGACAAATACTTGCGCGACATATGTACCACTTGCGCGACATCTCCATACTTGCGCGCCTTAATGCCTTAGCCATTTTTTTCAGATTTTCTCACAAATTTTATGAAAAATTAAAACCCATTTAAGAGTTTAATTTATTCAACTCCTGTGCAGATTCAATGGCTCTTAGACCTGGATTCCTTGATGAACTGGCTAGCAAGCGGATAGATGATATGATGAATATCATTGGCCCTGATTACTATACTGTCAAAAACAGCACTCTTCCAGATTTGGCTAAGTATCTGAAGAAATATCATCACGACTTTCCTCACTGCACTTATCTACCTTTGTATGGTCATGGTCATCTGCAAGAAGTCATTATTCCAGAAGTAAAGAATTATCTTCCATTTTCTTGGTTTCAGAATTATACCAATTTTGCTTCAGCAAATATCTCAGGCGGAGGAGTATTTCAAACTGCTGGAACAGTAGAGAAGGCGTATGTGATGCATCATAGCCCTTGCACACCAGATCTGAAAAAACATACACCTGAGCTTCAACCACATTGCCATCCTTCAATCTTCCGAGATGCTCAGATGGATCAGTCCAAAGGCTGGAAGAAAAGTTGGGATTTCCGCCCTGGGGGAGGTGTGAAGCCAACTTGGATGTGGGCATACTGGGTGCGACAGACTTGCGCAGAGTTTATTGAGGATCTGAAGAGAGCTGCAATATATGAAGCTGTTTGGGTTGGGCAGACATATATTTACAGACATGATATCTTCGTGCCAGAGATACTCAGTCACTGGAGTCCAGCGACTAATTCTTTCCACTTGACTCATGGAGAAGTAGGTATCAGTTTGTGGGATGTCCACAAGATTTCAGGAGCTCCAATCTTGGGCGATATGTATGATGAATTCATTCCTCCCAAGGTGACTTGGAATGATCCAGAGAAGACTCCTGTTTTGGCTCGAGAATTATTCAAAATCTTTCATAAGCTCAAGAGTTCAGAGACCTCATTAACTCATTTCAGAAAAGATATCCATCCGGAAGAATGGATGAAGGTGTTTCTTACTGAGAAGAAAGGGATGGAGCCAAAGGAAAAAGGATCCAAGAAAAAGAAATCCAAGGATACCCGGCCCAGACGTCCTACCACTTGCCCAAAACCTGAGAAGAGAGGAGCTCCTGGCACATTCTGGCCAACTCTAGAAGCAGGAGAGTTTGAAAAATGGGGCTATGAAGTGAATCAAAGAATTCCAAAGAAAACTCGTCTGGCGGGTTTCTTGGCAATGTGGCTCAGTATTTACCTCTTGCCGGTCAGAGATTCGAAGGGAGGCGTTAGGCCAGGGACCTTCGTCATTGCGGCTAAGTTAGCTGAGGGAAAAATGGTTGGGTTAGCTACCCCCATTTTAGCAAAGATTCACAGGAGTTTACTTCATGTCTTCCAGGGTAAATCTCCTTTAAGAATAGTGGGACCATTCCAGGTTTTGTGGGGATGGATTGCCACTCACTTCAGGACTTACAATGTACAGAATGGGTTACAAATTCCTGGAAGCTCCTTCAGACCGTCAGTGCAAGCATTCTCTGGAATTGCTCCATTAGATGTCAATGGTTATGACATAAAAGTAAGACTAAGCATGTATAAGGAATTCAACTTCTTTCCTTATGGAAGTCCGCCATCTGGGCGGTTTGTTGATGATGGGAAAGCCCCTTTGGATTTGAGGGCATACATGCTAGCTTGCAGGGATGGCGTATTAGTAGCCAGGGTTGATGGAGAAATCATATGCGAGGCCTATGCTCCATATAGATTTGCACGCCAATTCAAATGTTTACAACAGATTGTTGTATCCCCTCCAGTACACGTCAGGTTAGAGCAACATCCGATGGTTGCTCGACAACTATGGTTGCTGACGTCAAGAGAGAAGACTGGAGCAGTATTTGATCTACCAGTTGAAAAAGCGGCACATTATCTGACTACTTTTTATGCCGAACACTGGATAGCATCATACCCTAAAGGGATATTGAATCACCCTGTATATCAAGTGGGAAAGAGGAAGAGGACTGTAGAGAAAGAAACTCTTCCTCATGAAGGTGCTGCTTCTCCTCCTGAAATAGGTTCAACAGACTCCTCCTCTAGAACTGATTCCTCGGATTATCATGATGGGGATGATGAGGCACAACCGGCAACAAAGCGGTTTCGTGCCCGATATAATCCTCCGGCCAGAGTCAAAAGACCCACTCCATCAGCTCCTGGTGAGTTATTTGATTGTAATAACTTCAATCACTGATACTTTATAAAGTAATAAGTCTCACTTTCTTATTCTCTATCTGTAGTTGCAGGAGTTGGGAAGAAATTAAAATCAAAAATTGTAGGACCTTCCTCACAGCCTTTATATCTAAGACCAGAGGCTGTTCAGCTATGGCAGAGCTTATACTGTGATACTGAAACCGCCTGGCTGGATTTGTCTGAGGGTCTACAACTTCCTGGGATAGGATATCTTCTAGCCTCAAAAGACCTTCAATACGGAGATAACCCCAATGAAGTGCGGGCTTACATCAGAGAGCTGGAAATGCTCATATATGCCACCGATAATTCAACTCCTATCACCAGGCGGGTGAAGGAAATGATTGATCGTGGCACCACTAAGGGGGCTGGTGGTTCTGGAGATGAGGAGTGGCAAGAGTACGTGGCTCCTGAAGATGTAAGTTTTCTTTCCTTATTTGCAACTTGATTTCAGTTGAAGCTTTGTTTCTTAAGAAAGTTATTTTCTTCATCTTGCAGCTTGCAAAGAAAGGGACCGGGGTTCCTTCGCCACAATATAGCCCTGGTGGTACCGCTGTTGGGGCTGCTGCTGATTCTCCTCGCGAACCAGGCGAGATATCTCCAGGCCAGCAGGCCATGAATGAGGCACTGGACATAGCCTTTCATTCGCCAATCCAAGTGCCAATAAAGGAGACAGCTGAAACTCCAAAAAAGCAAAAGAAGCCAAGGCAACGAAGGAGGAAATCCTTAGCTAAACGTTTCATTAGCAGTGGTAAGTCCTTCGAACAATCATGAGTTTATACCCATAATCATATGGTTACTCATATTTCTGAGGATTGCAGGGGCTTCTTCAATTTCCCCCTTGAGGGAAGGGACTGATCCTTCTTCAAAGGCCGTGGAGGGTGCTGTAGAACAACCACAAACTCAAGCTGACTTGGTAGCTCCTGGAGAAGAGCTGCCATCCATTCCCAGTATCCCTCCTACTACTGAAGATGATGTCCAGGGTCAGGGGTTGCAGGACATAAGTCAGCAAGAAGACATAGCAAATGCTCCCACTGGTGAGACTAACCAAGATTCTGAAGTATCATTGGATGAAATGATGAATCAAGGAATGACTTTTGAAGAATTTTATGATCATGCTAGATTGTCATGTGATTTAGAAGACCTTGGGCGTGAGTGTTACCCTTCGCCCAAATTTTTCTTTTAAAAGAAAAATATTTCTAATCATGATGTAAAATAATATGCAGTTTCTTCCGTAGAAGCTGCTGAACTGCCAATGCCTGAAGAGGGTGTGGACACTGATGTCAACCCTATCATTGCAGAAACATTAGCTCAAGTGGAGCTAAATCCAATAAACTCTCCTGAGACCCATTTTGAAAATCCTGTTGAAACCGGGAAAGATGGGGAGAAGTCTTCTCATGTTGCTGAACCACCATTGGGTAAGGGATAACAATATTTGTGATTGTACTTTATTTGCAAGACAATCCATTCTTTTGTTATTCTTTAAGATTCAACTAAAATCTTTCAATTGATCATGTAGGGTCATCAACTGTAATGGCTAGATCCGGAGATGAGGCTTCAGCCTCTGCCCCAATGGGAATTGAAAGTGAAGAAGCCCAAGTCAGAGGGGAAAGAGCAGAACGAGGCACTTCTTTAAGCATGTTAATTCCAGATTACATACCCCCTTCTGACGAAGATGTTGAATCAGATCCAGAGATGCTCAAAGCGTTCAGCTTTTCACGACGTAAGGCGTGGAACAATATATGGAACATCATATCGGGGGTGCCCTTAGAAGAGCTACCATCAAAAATTTCCCGATTGTCATCCCAATTTGTTATAATGGGACTTGGTGGTTTTGGGTATGAAAAGATCCATGCTACAGTGAAACAGATTATCTTCAGGAGGGAGCAAATGCAGACAAGTCGCGAAGATTTGACCAGAGTGAAATCGTCAGTCAACTTAGGCGAATTTGAGGCTGCGATATCCCAGGCTGAAGCTGATTATGTTGTCAAGATGAAGGATCTGAAACAAAAAATCAAAGAAAAGGTCGTCCAGCAGGTGCAACTCCAGCAACAGTTAGATGCTGTTACTGGGGAACTTGATCAGCTTAATGAATCATTGGATGAAACTCATGTAAATTGCATGAAAGCCATTGCAGATGCTAAGAAGGCACTTCAGCAAGCTGAAAAGAGTGAAGCTGGTCAAGTGCACGAGCTTCAAGCAACTGTTGATAAGGCTCAGGATGCTATACATCAAATGAAGACTTTTGTTGACAATCTCCTGTAATTTCTTAAAAAAGAGAAGAGATTCCAATCTGTGGATGTCCTTCTAACTCTTGTGTATCAATGAAAAACACTTTCGTCTTCAATCATTTGTGCTTGCATTCTTCTATTACCTGCTTCAAATTTACTTAAGCCAATGGGCTTAGTAAGCATAGTTTGATTTTTACTAGGATTATTACAAATAACCCTACAAACTTTGAATCTTTTAACTGCTCAATATTACCTAAATCATACAAAAAAATGTATATTTAGTGAGCTGGAACTTGACTTTTATTCAGAGTTCCTCTGTCTTTTGTGCGGGCAGTTTAAAGTCATGCAAGCCGGACATAAAGGGGCTAATGTTTAAGGTCGAAATAGCTTTGACCGAAAAATGGATTAAAATGGATTCAATTCCTTGATAATTTATCTGAAAACAAATTACCATACTCAAGTATGAGAGAAAATATGTAAACTATGACTTAAGAATATTTGAATCTGAGGAATGATATGAAAAAGAGCTAAATAGCATTAGAAGAAGTAGTTTCCAAGAATGAAGTTACTATTATTTAACAAAACCCGTTAGGGGGTTGAAATATGCAGGGCCACCTATGGGCATTGGCTGCATAGTCAAATAAAATAGCATCTTTTGGCTGACAAGTCTGTTATGTGGACTGTTTATGCAAGGCCACCTATGGGCACGTGCTGCATAGTTAGGCAAAAGAACTCTCAGAAATTTACTTTCCTAGTGCTAAAAGCCAGTGAAAGTTTATGGAGATTCAAATTTTCTAAAGCATAGAGTTTGTTATATGGAAAGAGGTACTTGAATATGGAGAAGATATTTTCAAACAAGAATATCGAAGAACTGGATGAATATCACTCCTACGAAGGTCTGACCCAAACGTAGGGAAGAAGAATAAACCATAGACTTGAATACTTTCAGATCATGAAAAAGGATATGGGACAAATACGTTAAGGATGGCTATTTTTTGCGGATCCCTACATACTGTCGTTTAAGACAAATAAGGACAAAAGAGGCATTCTTCCCAAGAATGAAGTTACTATTATTTAACAAACCCGTTAGGGGGTTGAAAACATGCAGGGCCACCTATGGGCATTGGCTGCATGGTCAAATAAATAGCATCTCTTGGATGACAAGTCTGTTATGTGGACTGTTTATGCAAGGCCACCTATGGGCACGTGCTGCATAGTCAGGCAAAAGAATTCTCAGAAGTTTGACATTTTTGTGATCATAAGTCATGAAAAGGGTTATGAAGATCTGAAAATATTTAAGGTTAGGATTATAATACATAAAGATGGGTATTTTCCAATGTATATAGAGATACATAGGTCAATGAAAACCATAATCATGTTGTGGCTGGGTCCTGAATTGAAACTTGGACTTCACTACGTATCTCATAAGAATGAGAATCAAGCCATACGTAGTTCTTGAAATGCAGTTTAACGTCGTGCAGGACGAAAGGATGAGTGATCTTAGTTTTTGGGGTCATAGAATTCGGACCATAATAATGAATGCACAGTGTGTGTTTTCATGAGGACTTTTCAGCCAAGGGACTGAAAGTGAAATTTGGGGTTAGGCCCAAAAGACTTGGGACTGGATTCGAGGGACACTCGAATGTTCCTACGTATCCCATAAAGATGGGAATCAAGTCCACGTAGTTCTAGAAACTACCCTTTGTACAAATTTGGTTCGTACATGTGAAGGGTGAAAAGGGACTTTAGTGCAATGATGGTTTTAACCTAAGATAAAAAGTTTAGGCATTACCATGTATGTACGTAGTCTTTTTGAAAATGAAAACCATGATTGAAAAAGAATCAATGTTTAATAATGGTTCCTTCTCAAATGAGGAAATCAAAGAATATTGTAGTTTATTGTCGTACTGGACAAAAGTGTTGTATAGTTTAACGTCATATAACAAGGACGAAAGTGAATCAATGTAAAGATATTGATTCCAAGGGTGGTTTCACAAATCATCATCATATGAGATTGTGGTGAACCAATGTGAAGAGATTGTTTTTGGGCTTGAACCTTTGGGAGGTTGCCTACATACCCAGCCTGGAGGGCAAGGATCAAAGTCTGTGTAGTTCAATTAAAGAATGAATTAATGATCAAATTGTTCTTGTGGATAATGATCTAAAAAAAAAATGTTGTTGGGACTTACACATGGTTAGTGGCCCAAAGGGAGTGTTATGGTTGATGTTTGCTCTAAGCTCACGTGAGTCATACTCGGTGTGAGAAACAAGAGGTAATAACAACCTTAACGATGCACAGTTTAATGTCATGTAGGACATATCAAGGATTTTCTGTACAGTTTAGCGTCATGTAGTTAGGACGATGGGGACAATACAGTTTAACGTCATATTGGACGAAAGGGGGATTGTGCAGTTTTAATGTCATGCTGGACTTTTGATGATTATATAGTTTAACGTCTTTCCGGACGTGAGGGACTTTTATACAGTTTAGCGTCATGTAGTTAGGACGTCACAGTTTAACGTCTTGCTGGACATATTTGCAAATAGTTTATGGTCGTATACATGGACCAGGAATGATGCAGTTTTAAGGTCATGCTGGACTGTTTATGGAACTTTTTCACAGTTTAATGTCGTGTGGGACGAAGTTGCAGTTTAAAGTCATACTGGACCATTGCTGTATAGTTTTAGCGTCATATAGAAAGGACGAACTGATGCTGTACAGTTTAAAGTCATGTAGCTAAGACTAAGGTGAATCAATATGAGGATATCAGTTCTGATCTTTTTACAGTTTATCGTCATGCTGGACGTTGGAAGTGCCACACAGTTTAATGTCATGTTGTTAGGACACAATATAGTTTAATGTCATCTCGGACAGAATACAGTTTAGTGTCATGTAGGACAATAAGGGACTTAACACAGTTTAACGTCATGCTGGACGATGAAAGTGCCACACAGTTTAATGTCATGTCGCTAGGACAAAATATAGTTTAATGTCATCTCGGACAAAATATAGGAACTTCTATACGGTTTATTGTCATGTAGGACAAAATCAGGGACTATGCAGTTTAAAGTCTTGCAGTTAGGACTATTGGTGCTGCACAGTTTAGTGTCATGTTGCAGGGACATAAGTGCGAATAGTTTAAGGTCATATGCACGGACCATACAGTTTATCGTCATGCTGGACGTAGTTGTAGTTTAAGGTCATACTGGACCATTGCTGTATAAACCAAATGTAAGAGTCTTGGTTTTGGGAACAATATTTTGTGTTTATACAAAATACTTCTTCAGAAATCTGGCATTAGTTGGAGTCGTGATGTGTTCTCCATCCATTGAAATCAGAGAATACGCTCCATTGGAGTAGACCTTATGTACTGAATAAGGTCCTTCCCATTTTGGTTCAAGCTTGGGAGGTTTCTTTCCTGGTATCATTGGTGTTCTGAGAACCAATACCAATTCTCCCTGAATGAATGAACGAAGACGAACCTTTTTGTTAAAAGCTCGTGCTATTCGATTCTGATAGATTTCCAAGTGGTGCAAAGTGCACAATCTTTTCTCATCTAACTGTTCCAATTCATTCATCCGCTTTTGGGATTGCTCATCTGTTGATAACTGATCACAAATGGCTATTCTGAGTGAGGGCAATTGGACTTCAATTGGCAAGACTGCTTCTGTTCCATATACCAATGAATATGGAGTAGACCGCGTTGCATTGCGAGTGGTAGTCCGATAAGCCCATAAAGCATGATAGAGTTTATCAGGCCATGACCTCTTATCTTTATCCACCATCTTTTGCAGTATATTTGAAAGAGTCTTGTTGAAGGCCTCTATCTGGCCATTAGCCGCTGCATGATATCGAGATGAATGGTTGGACTTAATGTTGTATTCTTGATACAATCTCTTTACCTCAGAAGAGCAGAAGTTGGTGCCGTTGTCTGTCAATATGGTATGAGGGACACCAAATCTAGTAATGATGTTAGACTTGATGAAGCTAACAATGCATTTAGAACTGACTTCTTTGAGAGGTACTGCCTCTGCCCATTTGGAAAAGAAATCAGTAGCAGTAAGAATGTACTTAAACTGCTTGGCCGTAGCTGAAGGGTAAGGTCCCACCACATCCATTCCCCATGTGGAAAATGGCCATGAGTATTTAGCTGTATGAAGCAACTCTGGAGGTTGATGAATGAAATTGGCATATACTTGGCATGAATGACACTTCTTTGTGAAATTAACACAATCTTGTATCATTGAAGGCCAGAAGTATCCAAGTCTTCGAATTTGATCAGACAATCTATGTCCAGACTGGTGGGCACCACAGACTCCTGCATGCACTTCTTTTATGACAGCCATTGTCTCTTCACCATCAATACATCTGAAGAGAACTCCATCAAAACCACGTTTGTAGAGAATTTTCTCGAGGTGGTTTGGACCATCATAAAGAGTAAAATTGACCACACGTCGCCGAATTTGTTCTCTCTTGGCTCTATCAGGTGGAAGTGTTCCATTTTGAAGGTATTCCCTGATAGGTGACATCCATCCTGTAGTATGACCATATGGTTCAGGAATGGGACTAATTTCATTAATTTCCTCTGTTCTGACTTGAACATAAGGTGAAATTGCACGACGGTGGGCAATACCGATGGTTGTCTCGTCCCGATTTGGATCTGCTAAAGCTGTGGCTATATTAGCCAGTGCATCAGCTTGAGCATTTTGTGATCTTGGGACATAAGAAAATGTCGGTTTTGAAGGGAATTCCGACATTAACTCTCTGACGTAATCATACAAAGGGATTAATTCTTCTTTTCTGATGGCATAATCCCCATTGATTTGTTTGATTACCAGGTCTGAATCACCTTTTACCTTTAAGTGATTCACTTGTGCTTGAAGCGCTAACTCCAAGCCTGCAATGAGAGCTTGGTATTCAGCTTCATTATTGGTACCACCTTCCCACAACAAAAAGGAATAAGGTAACACTGCCTTATCTGGAGAAATGAGCACAATTCCTAAACCAACTTTGTTGAATTTAGGATTTTCCATTTTCTTCCCTGTTGGACTTCTAGAAGCACCATCAAAATACATTTCCCATGTTTGAGGATTCTCTTGAATAGAAAAAACTTCCTCATCAGGGAGTTCGATATCTGAATATGTGTCTTCCACTGAAGGGTGTTCAGCCAGGAAATCAGCCAGAGCTTGGCCCTTAATTGCCTTTTGAGACACATATTGAATGTCGAACTGCTGTAGAATAACCGCCCACCTTGCCAGACGTCCTGTAAGCATTGGACGACTAAGGATGAATTTGAGTGGATTATTACGAGATACCAATTGGACCTCGTGATGTTGCAGGTAGTGTCTCAGTTTCTGAACTGCAAAGATTAATGCTAGGCAGCATTTTTCAATACTTGAATACCGGGTTTCTGCTTCAAGCATAGTTCTACTGAGATAGTAGAGACTATTTTCATTCCCAGCATCATTCTTTTGAGCGAGAAAGGCACCCAATGATCGCTCTAAAGCTGTCACATAGAGGATAAGAGGTCTACCCTCAACAGGTGGCATGAGTACTGGTGGACTTAAGAGGTATTTCTTGAGAATATCAAATGCTTCTTGACATTCTTTAGTCCACTGGTAAGTGACTCCTTTCTTCAATAATTTGGTAAAAGGTAAACTTTTGCCTGCCAAATTGGCGATGAAACGCCGAATATAGGCTAAGTGTCCTTGAAGTCCTCTTAATTCTTTCAAATTCTGAGGAGGTGACATACCAAGGATTGATTTGGTCTTCTCAGGATCGACTTCAATACCACGATGGCGTACAACAAAGCCGAGGAATTTTCCTGAGGTTACCCCAAAAGCACATTTTAAGGGGTTCATCTTCAAATTATGTTGTCGAAGCTTGTGGAATATGATTTTCAAATCAGCCAAGTGATCAAAACGTTGTTTGGATTTAACCACAAAATCATCTACATAGCATTCAACAAATTTCCCTAGAAAAGGTTTGAAGATACGATGCATGGCGCGTTGATATGTTGCACCTGCATTCTTTAAACCAAAGGGCATCACCCGGTAACAAAACACACCTTGAGGAGCTCTGAAGGCTGTATATTCCTCATCTTCTGGGGCCATTCGGATCTGATTATATCCAGAATATCCATCCATGAAAGAAAGTACTTCATAGCCAGCCGTCGCATCAATTAAGAGTTCTGTAATCGGAACTGGAAAATCATCTTTGGGACAATACCGATTAAGATCTCTGAAATCGATGCAAACCCTAATTTGTCCGTTCTTTTTCTTTACTGG
Organism: Viscum album; assembly: GCA_963277665.1. Taxonomy (NCBI): domain Eukaryota; kingdom Viridiplantae; phylum Streptophyta; class Magnoliopsida; order Santalales; family Viscaceae; genus Viscum; species Viscum album. The sequence continues at coordinate 1,595,599,498 of OY728120.1, forward strand.
GACAATATTAGCCAACCACTTGGGATATTGAACTTCTCTGACGAAGTTAGCTTTGATAAGCTTATCCACTTCAGCCTCGATTTTGGAAGCATAGGTTGGGTGTGTTCTTCTCGCGGCTTGCTTGAATCCTCGATGTTCTTTTGGCAAACCCAAATGATGGGTGGCAACATCAGGATCAAGGCCAGGCATCTCTGTATAATTCCAAGCAAAGATATCTTTATTTTGCTTTAGAAAAGAAATATACATCTCTTGTTCTTCAAGGGTCATGGCCGCACTAATTAAAGTGGGGCGTGGATCTTTCTCTGTACCCAGATTTACTTCTCTGAGTTCATCCACAGTGGTAGAGATACCCTCTTCAAATGCTGGAGGAGCATCTCTAAGATCTTCCTCTTCCTCTTCATCATGTGTTATATCTTCCGTTTCTACTTGCAAAGTAGATGAAAAAACGAAATTCTCATGATCATAAGAGATGTCAAAATTTTCACATTTTGAAGAAGAAGCTTCCATTTCCGTCCCTATTGATGAACAAGGGTCTTCTTTGGGAAATAAAGAGGAGATGATGGATTGAGAATCGACATCAACATTCACCTCTGGTGTTGCTATAACTTCTTCTGGCCTGATTAGCGAAGTATAGACTTGTTGGATTTCAGCAGACGAAATGAAAACGTCACCACTTATGCTTTCATCATTGCTTGGTAAGTTACCAATTTCTCCCATGTTGTCTGGCTCGATTGCCGTAATTGACATTATGGATCTTTCCATAAGAGTATTTTGATTTGGGCCTATTTTGTCAATTTGACTGATAGGTAACACATAATCTGTACTCACATGTGAAAATGGATTTATTGGAATTTTTTCCAAACCATATGGAGCATTAACTTTGGTAATTTCCTTCATTGTAGATTTTTCTCTTCCCTTCATGTGATAAAATTCCGCCTCAATGTATTGAGACTCACATGTTTTGAACGGGGTCTTATCACCATATAATGTTCCAACTTGACCATCGAAACAGTATTTGAGACATTGATGGTATGATGACGGAATAGCTGCATGCTGATGTAACCAGGGTCTTCCAAGCAAGATATTGAAAGCTGAGTCTTGATCAACAATCATGAAATCTGAATTGGAAACAAGATCTCCAAACTGAGTTCTGAGCGTAACTTCTCCCAGTGGTTCTTGTTCATTTTTATCATATCCTTGCAACATCATGGTAGAAGGAGATAAATCAGATTCTGTGAGGCCCAATCGACGAAGTGTGCGAATGGGCATGAGGTTGACTCCTGAACCATTGTCAATGAAAGCTCTTCGAACATCTATACCATTGACTTTGCCAGATAAGTACAAAGGTTTTATGTGCCCATGCACAACATCATCCTCATCTTTATCAGTAAAAGATATCACTGCATGGCATTCTGCAGGATTATTCTCTATGTGATAAATTTCAGCTGCAGCAATCTCAGCTTCAAACTCTTGAGGACTTGACAAAGCTTCGATGAGTGCTTCCCGAAGATCTCTTGATAGATTCAAAGCATCCAAAATTGATAATTTGGCTGGTACTTGGGCCAAGTGTTTCAATATATCATACTTTTGATCTAGAGGCCTGCGTTTCCCAATAGGAATATGTGGTTTAGCAGGTATCTTGGAAGCAGATGCTTTGGAAGCTGATGCATCTTGTATTGAAGTTGGCAACATCTTTGGTTTTGGAAATTTAGACTGATTAGATCCATTTGCTTGCTGAGATAAAGAAGATGGAACCTTTAATCGGTCTTCCAAAATAATTGTGCCGAAGCTGAGTTGGCCATTAGCAGAAGAACTTGCTTGTTCATTTTGAGCTCGATGAAGGGCTCTACCACGAGTTTCTGCTGCATATACAGTGCTAGCAGGGGTAGAATTAGAGTAGTGGCTTCGGAAAGATCCACGTCTTCCCCTATATCCTGAACCTCTAAAACTTCCTCGGGTTCCTTTATTTGATACAGGGAATTCAGGCTCATCAAGACTGGAATATGAATCTGTTAATTGAATCATATTAACAGAACCAAAGATCAATTCTTCGTCTGATAAAGACTCTGCCTGGTTGGCCTGTTTAGGCTGTGCCGTTTGGTGGGACAGTGCCCGTGACTTTGAAGTAGATGGCATGAAATCTGCCAGAGTCAAAGACAATTTAGGCTTTGATGCATACTCATCTTCTTCTGATTCCTCTTTCTTCTTTGAATTACGCTGCCCTTTTGAGGATTTGTCCTTTGATGGAGGCTTTACTGCAGCTTTTGTAGGAGACACAATTGGCTTCTTCAATTGTGTTCGCAAAATGGAATGGGTCCGATTGATTGTCTTTCTGACCATCCAATCATCATATTTTTTCGCAGTTTTGCTTTTGACTTCCTGCCACTCGCCTCCTTCCTCTGGATCTGTAGCGGTAATACACGCTACATGAGCTGAAGAACCCTTCAATTTGACTTGTCCCAAGTCAACCATCTTTTGTAGGAGGTCTTTAAAGACAAAACACTCCTGGATGGGATGTCCCAACATTTGATGAAAGGGACAATAATTGGGACGGTCTTCATCTCCTTCCTTGTTTGGTCTCTTCGGCACTGGTAATTGAACCAAATTATTTTCCAGAGCTGAAATGAAGTAACCAGGAACTTGCTCACTTCGGAAAGAGTATGTTTTACTCTTCATATCCTCAAATTGTTTTCGTCGTTGATCTTTTTGATCATTTGGACGAAACAGCCTTTGTTGTTGGCGTTCAGGAGGTGGAGCCCTTCGAGAAGATGAAGGTTTTGAAGTAGAAATAGGTACAGGTGCCTGTTTAAGCATAACTGTAGCAGTTTCTGCTTTACCCATTCTTCTTCCTGGAGCTGATGGAATTACACGAGATTTAACCTTAGCCTGTATAAGGGAATCTTCAATCTGTTGAGCGATTGAAGTAAGGTCTCGAAACCCTCCTGTGTATTTCACAGGGATCAATGGCGTGCGTAATTCGTCACGCAAATTTGCCACACAGATTGGCAATAATTCCTCCTGAGGGAGTGATAAACTCAAGGAATACGTTAATCCCTTCCAACGAGCAATGAAATCAGAGACTCTTTCATTCTCCCTTTGCTTGCAGTTTGTAAGATCGAAAACTGTCGTTTTTGCCAAAGTTGAGCTGAACTGAAGAAGGAATTTTTGACGAAGATCCTCCCATCCGATGACTGACCGGGATTTCAAGCTTGTATACCAGACAAAAGCTGGTCCTTGCAAGGTTCGCACGAAGCATCTGAGTTTCACTGCTTCTTGTTGTTCTGGAGTTCCCATCATAGGATCACAACAAGACACGTAATGCGTCAAATGTTGTTCAGGGTCGCCTGATCCATTGAAAGTAGGGAAAATAGGGTTTCCAAAACTGGATGGAGGAGAAATTGAATCTACCCATTCAGGGTAAACTTTCTTTTCAGGTTGAACTTGCGCCCGTTTCCCTTCCATAGTTTCTAACCGAGCTGTTAATGACTCAATAGTAGTTATTAACTTTTGAGAAACGTCAGGTTGAACTTGGTTTTGGGTAGGTGCAATGAATGGAGCTTGGACAGCCGTGGAGGTTGGTGCTGCAACTAATGGTAGTGCTGCCAACCGTTGTTGCGTTTGACCCGTAGGATTAGACCTCTGTGGGTGTACTGATAAAGGAGGATATTCCTGATCCATCTCAGTAGTTACAACAAATTCCTTCGGCTGTCGGACTTCAGCATTCTTAAGAAGAAGACTACTCTGAAGTAGTTCTGCATTCAACCTTCTTAACTCTTTCATTTCTTCCTCCTGTTGTGCAAGCCTTTGCTCTAATGAGAGCGATTGACCTCCTTCAGAGGAAGGGTGAGAAGTAACCTGATTCTTTCCTTTCCCCTTATTGGATCCTTTTCGGAGAGGGGGAAGTGGGTTACTTGAAGGAATACCCAAATTTTGGGTAAGCCTTTGATTACGTGTGCGCACACCTTCTTCATTTAGGTCTGTGTGCGCAACTTCTTGAGCAGGAACCTCTTCATCTGATCCCTCTGATTGAGCCTCATCTGGTGAATCAGCAGCAACGGCAGTGATGACATTAATGGATGCATATTTCATGAAATCCTTTCTATCAGCATTTCTATGATATTGTCTCCTTTTATGTCCATGATAAGACATGGCATTCCGTTGACTTGACCCCTCAGGAATTTCTTTGTGAACCGTCACTTGGAGAGAATCTCCTGACATCTTGGCTCTTCGTTCCTCTTGAGGCTTATTCCCTAATCGAGAGAATACTGACTTTCTCTGAGAGAGGGATTGAAGATTTGAAAAAGTCCCCAGTCCGGTGGACTGGGGGTGTTCCTGTTGCTTCTGCTCAACTCCTCGAATCCCATTCGTTGATTCTGAGGGTTGGGTTAGAGAAGTCCCCAGTCTGGCAAGCTGGGGTGTCTCTTGACATGCTATGTCTGAGATCTTCTTGAAATCTCTCTTGATCTTGCGGATCTTAGTTCGGAAATTAGCTGGATGCATTAACCTGTATCCACTTTTATCACCTGGTTCAACAGACCGTTGGATGATTTCCGAAACTTCTGTCATTTGATGACGTGTTTGCTCCAGACGAGAGGCTTGCGCAATATTCTCGCCTGCTTGATGTAGGAGCAATTCAACAACCTGTTCTCTATATACTTGATTTTGAGAGGAACTAGTTGAAGCTTGATCTCGAGCAAGATTTTGATTATGAACAAAGCCCATTGACTGTGGCCGGCCATGGGCAATAACATTGCATGAGACCATTTTCGGCGGGTTTTGCTGACCGGAAAGCACTGTGAAATGTAGTGCTCCGTGAATACCCCATCCTCTGATATGAACATTAGATGGAGCATTGGAAATTAACTGACGCAATTTTCTCAGCGCGCCAAGGCATGAACGTTGAAGGGTTCTCTGTTGCTTTTCGGCCTTCGGATACCGAGAGACTGATAGAGATGCCAAATCAATCTGGCGTTGTAACCCTTCTATTATCTTAAGATGATTTTCATATTCATCGTAAGATAATACCTTCTTCTTTAATTGACAAAGAGTTTTCCATATGTTAAGACGAATATCATGGATTCCATCATCCGTCAACATCTTTGGAATGTCATACTGTGAATCAGCCAAAGGCCAAAACATGACTGGTACTTCACCTTTTGCCAGTTTTTTCCTCATGTTCAGCATTTCCTCTTTATCATTAAATGAAGATTCTTCTACCTGTTTGGACCAGAGTTGGTGTTTCCTTGTTGCTTCATCGGATTCAACAAGATTGGTAGAGGAATCACTATTCATGCTGGAAGATGAATGACCTAGGGAAGGTTCGGAGAATAACCTGAACCCCAAGCTATCTTCTGATGGAGAAAGAGTTTCACCTGCCGATAGTAAAACTTCAGACATGACTGGTTTTACGTTTGCAAGTGCCTCGAGATAGGAGGGCTTTCTCGTCACTACATTGCCTTCTGAAGAATTTTCGAGACAATGTGAATCACTACTGCGGAGAGGACTTTCGCAGCGAAGTTCATCACCATGAGGAGGACCTTCATGATGGGTTACAGCAAAAGATGATATCTCTTGCTCCTTGGTCTTCTGACCACACAGAGGGTTCCTGTGGTTCTCAGCTGAAGAAGAAACTTCAAGATTGACCGAATTTTCATGAAGCAAGTCTTCATGAGGAAGTGTCTGTTGAAGACCTTCGGGATTAATGTTCCTGTTATTGGGAACTGAGGGAGTAGAATCTTGAATTCCGACAGATAAATGTCTGAGGGCTTCAAGAACTCCAGCATCGAGCAAGGCTTTGTTACAGATTGGCCTTTGATCTCCTGACTGTGCTGGGCGGATCTTTTTCTTAAATGCCTTCTTACTCGCTTTAGAAATCACTTGATGACGAAAGTGATTGCTCTGAGCAGGTGTATGTGCCTGATCAGGAAAGATGGTCAGGTTAGGCTGACGATCATCGCTCAAATCAGATGTATGTGCCTGACTTGGTTGTCCATATGATATGGGGGAGTAGGCCCCACAACCCTCTTGGACTGGAACAGATGTGTGTGTCTGTTCCGGAGTGAATTGTTGATGTGTCACTCCACTGCTAGGGATAGATTTATGTGTCTGTCCCTGAGATGAAGCTGAAGCTGTTATGATATCTTGGCAAGCATCCAGAATATGAGCAGGAATTTGCTTCTGCTCTTTCACTATTGACAAAATATGTTTGGTGACTTCAGCCGCCGGAACAGGGATATACGTCCATTCCGGGCTTGGAGTAGGTGTATGTGCCTGCTCCTGTCCTCCTTTTCCTGTCAGTGAATCCTGACAGTACTCAAGTGTGGAGGTAGAGAGTTTAGTCTGCCTCCTGTTTGTCGTCGGGACTTTCCGACTGACTTCTCCGGGTGCTACCAAGCGAGACTGTTGGTAGACTTGATTAGTATCAGCAGGTGTATGTGCCTGCTGATTACACTTCGCCAAACGCGGTTGACGAGATCCATCATATGTAGTCAGACGAGCCTGCTGACTAACTGCTGATGTATAAGCAGGTGTATGTTCCTGCCTATGGTACTCCGCCGGAATTGCCTGGCGGGATCGGCTTGATGCTGCCAGACGAGTCTGCTGGACAGCGGGATTAAAACGAACAGGTGTGTATGCCTGCTCGTTATTTGCCACCAAGTTAGGTTGGTGGACTTCTCCGGAGATGGCAGGGATGACAACCTGCCTATTATTAACCGGATTCCGTCTCTGGTGATTCATCTTGCCTGCTCGGGTTCGAGGAACCTGAGCTGAATGCCTGGAGCCGGTACCCTCATCATGTTGAGGGTGCACTACCGCACGAGTCTGGCGGCGATTGATGATGGGAGCCCTTGAGAAGGACTCCTGTCTCTTTGAATTAAGGTCCCGCGGGACCTGCTCATTCACTTCCTCAGAATAAGGGAGTGAATGGAAATTGCGTTCCGGGGATAACGACCCGAAACGGTTGGAGACGGTAGTCAGCACCGCCTGCTTCTTGATTGCTGGTCGCCGTTGTCCGGACGACCAGGTAGAATTGTTAACTTGGAGGGCTTGACGAGCGGCCTCCAGAGTTGGGATAGTACCGTTACGACGGTACTCCTTAACCAGTGCATTTGAAACACAGCGTTGAAGACGCCGAGTTGGTGATGTCATCCTCAGAGCGGATGACGTTCCAGCAGGAGTAGCAGCATTGGTTTTCATGGCAGCAGACCTCACAGTAGAGGTGTTCTCAGCAGCAGTATTTACAGGGGTGAATTTAAGGAAAGCCATTTTTTGTAGAAGATCTTGAAAAAAGAGTGCCTGTTCCATATAACAGACATAATCAAGATGAATCCGGCTACTGCATCTTTTGGATGATCATATGTCAATGATTGCCTTGTTGGCCCAAGGGGCCTAACATCTAAGAAGAACATCACTTTAACTTGGTTAAGGATTCACGTCGGGTTCACCATTTTTTGTTTCGCGCGGAATCCGGGGATGACCTCCTGGACGGGAGATTCAAACGTTCCGATCGGTTTCTAACGGGTTTGTTCGTAGAACCGGAAACATCCAATGATTCCACATCCGTTTGGACCTACTTTCCAAAGGCAGGCGCTCATTAGCTTGTGGGCTAATGAGGCTTAGGAATTTGCATTGGTCGAGAGGATGGGAGGTCGGACTCATCACACCTTTTTGAGGGGAATTATTGTCTACTCCGGGACTCTCTTTATAGATTTAAGTTAAGTTCGTGAATCCTTATTACATTACCAAGTATAAAATGAGCTTTCCTTTAGTTTTAACAATCAATGATTAAATATGCAAGAAATTTAGAGAATCTTTTATATGTATTCGAGGTTCTTCATCAATATAGAATCATCTATATTTGTTTAGAGATTCTTGGTCAATGGTATCCTTCAAAACATTTATATAAAAGTCTCTTGGTCATTTTGATGACCAGGCTGGTTTTAAAGCCACTCAGTGGGGCACTTGAAGTTTATCGTCATTCAGAAGGACAGAGATTATTTCAATGTTGGGATCGAACCCATAAATGGGCTACCTACGTATCCTTTGTTTTAAAAAAGGAATCAGAACCCACGTAGTTCGAGGAATGGGATATGATGTTTTATGATTGATGGCTCAAAGATGAATGTCATAATTACTTTTACACTCTATGCTCACGTGAGTCATGCTCGGTGTGAGAAACAAGAGGTATTGGTAAAATTTAGACAATTGTGCCATAAAAGATGCAATCATAAGAATTTGTTTTTGGGGCTTATGTATAGATGACTGCCCAGATAGGTGAAGGTTTAGGATTTACTTTTAGGAAGAAAAATCCATGAACAGGGTCCACAAAGTTATATGTGCTTCATGGAGATTTGAATACTCTAATCTTGGGGCTTACTCCTAAGGAGGATGCCCAAATTAGGAGGGGACTTATGATTGGGTTTTATTCCTAAAAAGGAAACCAAAATCAAAGGGAAGTTTATGACTGGTTAAGAGAAATTTTAAGAGACTTGGGGCTTACTCTTAAGAAGGATGCCCAAGGTTATGACTGAGTCTTATTCCTGAAAAGGAGACCCAGGTTAGGGGACTTGGGGCTTACTCCTGAAGAGGAAGCCCAAGGTTATGACTGAGTCTTTATTCCTGAAAAGGAGACCCAGGTTAGGGATTAAGGTTTGGGGCTTACTCCTGAGGAGGATGCCCAAGATTGAAGGATTTGATTGGGGCTTATTCTTAAGAAAGATGCCCAAGATTTATGACTGAGTCTTTATTCCTGAAAAGGAGACCCAGGTTAGGATTCTCTCATTTTAAAGGATGAGGTTGAATGAATGAACTCTCAATCTTTGGTGATATAAAGATGTTTAAATCATTAGGTTTTGAGAGATATTTCACATAATTCCTTTCAGATAAGGATGTCAAATCAAGAAATCATGCCATAAATGGCTTTGAAAAGTATCTTGAAGACTGAATCTTGAATAGGAAGGGTGAAAATGGCTTAAGAGGGGTGAAAAAGGGCAAGATGGGCACCCAAAAAGATAGGGGCGCGCAAGTATTGAAGGTCGCGCAAGTCCTACGGCGGCGCGCAAGTATTGGTCGCGCAAGTATACTTGCGCGACATAAGGGATACTTGCGCGATTTTCAACCAGGGTTGAATTACTTGAGCGACTCTTTATTAAACCCTTTCCCATCCTCTTGAGGTTTTTCCAGAAGAGGGACGCGCAAGTTATATTGAAGGAATTAAGTCGGCGCGCAAGTGTTTGATAAGTTTCAACACTTAGGCCTTCCTTCTTCCCTTTAGATCTTCCATTCTAGGTAAGAAATTACCTTAGAAGTGTTCTGGAAGCTTTGAGAAGAGACTTGGGCGTCGGGAGCTTTGATCCGAGTTTCTGGGAAGAGATCCTTTCGAATGGGGGGCCCACAGGGTCTATTTATAGGAAAAAGAAGACCCCGGGCGGTTACTGGGCGGTTACCAGATATGTCGCGCAAGTCCCTTGCACGATCATGAGGGGTCGCGCAAGTGTTGAGGCGGCGCGCAAGTGTACTTGCGCGACCAAGAGGGAACTTGCGCGACCTATGGGCAATGTTCTCCTTTTCCATCCCTTTGTCGATTTTTGATGTTTCTTCAAAGGATTAATCACTTTGAGCTCAGATATTCCCTTTTCCGATCTTTAGATTCCGTGACGAAAGGAGCGTCAACAATGTTGAAGGAAGGATGCTTCCTTAGTATGTGACAAACATAAAGTGATAACATGGTGCCTTCCTTGAAGAAAATAATTACATCGGAAACAAAAAAATAATTTATTACCTTAGAAAAACCATGATTGATGTTGGGACTCATTATTTATATATTACGAAGACTTTTCTAGTGCTAATATTTGTGGTCTATAAATAGTGGTACTATATGCAGCATCATGAGGTCCATTGGGTCACTCGTAGAAACCCCCTTAAATAAATTCTCATACATCTATTATTGATGAGGAATCTATCTCAGTTGGTGGTCATTCTAATGAAATATGAAATTTATTTAATGCCTCCACAAGTAATGAAAGGCCATGCATTATTATACTTTCTAGAAGTTCACCCATTTGCAGAAATGACATCACTGGATACTGAATCACCTGATGAAGATGTAGTTTATGTTCAAGAGGGATCTCAAATGTGGTAGATATATTTTTATTGTGAATCAAGATCTAGACATGATAGAGTATAGAAGAACCAAAGTTCAATAATTTGGGGCTAAGATTCATGCCCATTTCTCAAAAACATCATTCCATCCTTACCACTTATTATTGTTGGAAGGATGCTTGAAAAATGAAGAAATATTTCAAGCTCTCATTATAGGGTTATACATGGAACATAAAGTAAAATTAAATCACTTGAATATAATAGGAAATTCAGAACATATCATGAAATTGGATAACAACGATTATTCCATAAAAATGAAGATATAATCCCCTACATAATCATGTTTTGTGACTAATAGGGGAAGTCCCATTGGGACAAACATTGACTCACATTCCACGATCAGAAAATTCCATTTTGGATGAATTAGAAAATGATACCACGACTCTATAAAATCAGAACTATGATGAAACTATCATAAACGTTTCACGTCGATGGATGGTGTCACCTTTTGTTCAAGTCAGAATGTAAGAGATCGATGATGTTATCTTTTTCCCTTAATTATTCAATCAAAACATTGGTTGGATGAAACTAATTATGGACTACCTCAAGAATGGATAACTCCCACCATATAGAGCTGAGAAAAGATGATAAATTAACATTTTCCTATATGATTTCACAAATAATAAAAAGGTCCTCTATAACTAGGCCCTTGATGGGGTCCTTCTCAGATGCATTGATTTAGAAGTGACATCTACTATACTGAAGGAATTTCACACCAGAGCCTAAAGTACCTACAATTTAGGGTTTAATATTTCACCTAAAAACTGATGACTTGGGTATTACCAGCCCACTATAATATAGGATTACACTAAATTTTCCAAAAATTATCATTCCTATCAGTTTCATTCCAAATTCCTTCACTAACTCCAAGAGTTTCTAAACAAGGAATGTATTCCCAGAAATTTTATGTATGAGTAATGGATATTGTGGGGTTATATATTCATACTAAGGCTAAGTATTTCAATTACATTCTGTCTTTAATCGTCTTTTTCTCCAAGTGGGTTGAAGTTATACCCCTCAAATAGGTCGAGGAAATAAAAATTTCTAGATTTGTGAAAGCCGATATCATCACCATTTTTTGTGACCCTTATTCAATACCGACAAACAATGGCAATAATTTATACTCTAATGAATTGGAAAATTGATATAAAGAATAATACATCTATTACAACCATTAATCCCACTACCATGTAGTGGATAACAGATAGATAGATCCCATCATGTAAACAATATAAAATATACTCCAAAATATCATAGAAAAGGATATGGAGTCTTTGATGGATATTCTCATATACTCCTTGTGGGATTACTGGACTACGAAACACACTTCCACACAAGAGTCCCCTCAATTAATAGTATACTAGAGAGAGGAGGTCATACCCATCAATGTTAAATTTCCCTCAATCTATATTTCCATCTCTGATCAGTTATCCATGGATGAGCAATCCAAAAAAAACATGATGAATTTGAGTGACTGGATGAGACAACACTGCATATCTTGCATCATTTGGAAGTCCACCAAAACTACATCCCATGTTCCATTAACATAAAAGACTTCTTATGGACTTTACTCAAGGGAGATATTGTATTTCTCCTTATGAATTCGATGATACATGGGATGAAACCTCTAAATATGGAGCCAATGTGAGAGGGATCCTATTTAATACCCATGGTATACTCTAATTGAGATCATTCATTGATCTCTAGGGAAATAATACATACCATGGCCTACACTAAGGAAAGGTTCCTGAAGAAGTATTTTGTGTAATCCCATGGACATCATCTTTATTGTATGATGGAAAACTGGATGCTAAATCATCTCAAATACATTACATTAAATTTTGTAGTCAGTCTTAGTCACATGAACATAAAATTATTGATACCTTCTTCTATGTCACAAGACAAAAATGCATGAAACCAACATCCACTTTGTATGATGTTAAAATACACAACACCATATTGATCTCACCAAATAGTGCATCACCCCTGACATCAATCATTTACATTGCAATATTTGAGAACTAAGTGTTGATTTATTATTTCCATTATGGGATACATAGTGATGCTTAATCAACTTACATTAGTCCGAGATGGAGATTTCCAACAATACATAATATGATTTTATCCCTCATTTAGACTCAAGGCCTCTTTTAATGTCTTGATGTTATTTTTACTATTCCAAAGAACCATATTTCCCATAAATACATGAAGTCATCATCCCAACCACAAGAAGTTAAACTACACAAAATTATCATTACTGCCTGATTCTAAATTTCATGGGAATAATCATCTCACTGATAGGTTTCTACGCATGATATAGGCATATGAGAAAGTAATATGAAATACCCCTATTCCAATGTGAGATTCAGATCTTCATAGGGAATCTCTCCATTAATGAACTATGTGTTTTTGATCCATGTACACATATTGTATATAACAACATGAAGATCTCTAATCAGGGGCCCTACTGCAATGCTGATTTCCCTCCATGATGGGTGACCCACATCCTTACCATAAGACTTTAATCTTCATGTAGAATTTCTTTTAATAATGAAATTAATCTATAGAGTTCCTCTTGAACTATTTTTTGATTTATTCTCATTCAAATTTGACTTATAGTGATTATGAAATGCTATTATCTAGGCCCATTTGTGAAATATGGGAAATTCACCCTCTACGTCATAAAAAAATCGATTTAGGGAACCCCAAAGTGGGACCTTCAATTTATAGGTATTTTATGTAAAATGAACTCTATTTACATGTGATTCAGATATGTGAAAGGAAGTGAGTTCAAGAACTACATGTTTCTTGATTTTATCCATAGCAGGATACATAGTGATGCGTAAAACCTACGTCTTGGGGCCAGCCAGGATAATCAATGGTAAAAATTCCCCTCTTTATATGTAGATCAGACCAGTGTAGACAGTTACTTTTTAGAACTATGTATGGATAGATTCCTGTAGTCACAAGATACATAGTGATGCCTGAGTTCATTATTCTGGGTTCAACAACTTCATCTTCTTGTCAGGAATTCTTTTCCCTTCAACATCATAACTATGACCACAGTGTAATATGTATTGAGAGTTTGTGAGGAAAAGGGTCCCCCTATCCCACCATTTATGATAGTTCTTATATTATTATCCACACAATCCCCTACAAGCTATGTGAACAATTTATGATCCACGATATGAAATGATAAATTGATGCGTTACCCTAAAGAAAACTGAATATGACTCATGAAACATGTATGATAGAAATCAATGATAAACTTCCTCTAAAAGTGAATATAATATATATCCTTACCTATTCCATAAAAATGATATGCCTCCTATTGAAAAGGTGACTCTTTGATGTCCTCAATATAATGGAAAATTCCTCAAGCATTAGTCTTCTACCATTATATGTTATGAACTATGTGTTCCTTGATTCCTTCTATCATAGGATACACTGTGACACCTGGTTCTCTAATTTTGGCCCCATCCAAAATGATTCTTGTTTCATGTTGAGTATCCAAAAATCCTCACTACATGTGTCAATCTACATTGTATAATTTCCTATTCTCATGACACTAAACTTCATGATTCCAATAGAATTATGTATGCCTTGATTTTTGTTCACATAGGATAAAAATTAATGATCAAATATCCAATCCCAAGCCTCACCACCAAAACCAATATAACCATAGCATCAAAATGACCCCTCCTTATGTATGGGTCTGTCCTGCATAGGGAGCCAGTCCTAGAAAATAGTACATCTTGATTCTCTATTTTATAGGATATGTAGTGACACTTTAATCATAAATCATGGTACATCCACAAAAAATATCATAATTCCTCTATCCATCATTTTTGGTCACCTATTTTTGGTTTAATAAACCTTTTCCACCCCTTGTTTATCACATCGAGCATAGATCATGTGGGTTTAGAAGTTTTTGGTAATGGATTCCCCACACGATCAAGGCATATCTATTCAAATCAGGGCTACTATGGTCCTGGTAATGTGACTTTAAAAGGCACACCTAATTTCCTTACTGCACGACATCAAACTACATGGTTTATGACATTTATAAAAACTATGTATGTCCTTGATTCTTATGATCACAAGATACATAGTTACACCCAGATCATCATTCCTAGGTTCAAACATAATATTTCCTCTCCATGCAATAGAACATGTAACCCTTACTACATGATGTTAAACCACATGACCCATTTCCTCACCGAATAACATTAAATTACATGGTTATTCAAGAACTACGTGTGGCTTGATTCTCAGTTTGATGAGATATGTAGTGAAACCTAGACCTAATTTTGATGTCTCAGCAATGGGGTTAAGGAAAAATATGTCCCCATATCTAGTATATAAAAAAATTCCCATACTAGAGGACCTAAATTAGGGATCCCCTTTAAGGGCTCCATCAGGGTAACAGAGACATCCCCTCCTACATATGAGTCATATCTATATAGTTAATTTCACACTCCATACCCAATCATGGTCTAAATTCATCTTGATTTCATAGAAACATTCCTTACATTCATCAAAATATGTTTCCAAAGAAATTTATGATCTCCACAATCATTATTTGTCCATCATAGATGGAGGGTCATTGTCCCGGGGACACCTCTTTCGGAATTTTCATAATACACCCCAGTTCTCTCTTTATAAGTTGCTCATAAAAAAGGCCATTCAAACAATGAAAATTTCATACCGAGGAGATTCCTATTATATCTCAATAATCTATAAGGTAATCTTCCCCATATCACCTCTCTCGATCTGAGAACCCCTAGAGTAATGGTTTACATCTTCCACCTCCCTGATGTCTATGTAATCTCTAAACATTCTGACCTGACAATACTTTTTTTTGTGCATATTTTCTATGAAATTTTGTCGTAGTAGTATGGCCTAAAACCGCAATCCCCAATGTCATCCTTACCGCATGATGTTAAACTTCCCAGCTAGTTACCCAGTCACATGATAAAAACCTACACAGTTTCTATGAACTATATAAGGCTTGATTCTTGTCAACATAGGATACTTTGTGACATTAAAATATTCAAATATGGTTCCACCTATAACAAATAATTTATTTCCATTTTGTTTTTTATGGGCCAGACCAGCACATGGATCCTTCAACAAGAACTATGTATGTTTTTATTCTCTATTTTAAGGGATAAATAGAGAAAACTGGATCTTATATTCCAATTCATACAAAACCAAAAAAAATTATGCACTCTCCTATCCATGATATATATCTCTATAAGAGGACCTAGTACACATCTCACCCAGTTTGTGAGCTTGTATTCAAGGGAAAATGATGCTTCCCCATGAAAGAGATCAATTGATTTGTGGGAAAACCTTCCGAAAACATTATATAGACTGATTATTATTTTAATGAGATATGTAGTGATGTTTGTAACATATGTATTAGGATAATAAATATCAAATATAATACTCATTCTTGTTTTTGGGGATGTGAGGAAAACATTTCTACCCATTCTCAAAATATTTTGACATGAAGTGCTCCTTTTATATTTTGGTACATTCCTTTCACAAACAAAACACTGAGTTTAGGGAAGTATGAATCTCTGTAAACCTCCTTATCCATTATAAATGGAGGATCAATTTCTAAGAGAACCTTTGTTTGACTATGCACAATATTCCCTATTTGGAATTTCATTAGTCACAGACAAAAATGCCTATCAACAGAAAGAAAATTTTTCCCCAAGAGAGGCCTCTTCCATCTCTATATTCCACATGATTTTTTTCGTCCCATATCACTCATAAGATTTAGAAACCATCATATTACATATTAAATCCTTTACACTTCATGCCTAAAGATGATTGAATATTCTTGAATAGATATCTATATAAAAGGGAAAATAGTTTATCTCTCGGTCAAAGCTATGTGACCATAAATTGTAGCCCTCAAATTTCAATTCCTTAAGATGTTAAACAACATGGACCATTTCCTAGCCACATGAAAAAAAAACGATAATATTCTCCAAACCTATCTTACACAAGAAAAATTCATGTAGGAGTGGTATCTCATTCATGGATAGTGACGATACATATTCCCTCTTCATTTTTAGTTACCATTCATTGGAATTGCCAAACATCGTGGTGTTGAAAAATCCTAATCTCCATAAACCTTCATTCCAATAGGAAGTGTAGGGTAATTATCCTAAGGGAACCTTTTTTTACTATGCACAATATTCCCTAGTTAGCTCTTCATAAGTTAACCAAAAAAAATTCTTTTCAACCAAAGGAAAATTCATGCCCTAGAGAGGATTTTTCTATCACTGTATGCTCGGACAACATTATCCTAGAAACATTTTTTGTAGTTAATCCTAATGTACATGTCCCATATCATGTTTTGGATTCATAAATCATGAAATTAGAGTTTAAAATTCCCCATTAATGTCTAAAAGATATTGGGTTGTTCTCAGATAGTAAGCCTTATGGGGGTCATCACCCCATAATTCATGGTCAATGTTGTTCGACATAAAACACTAGTGGAATTAGTTTGGCTTGAAAGACATTAAAATTTCCAAAAAAATAGACATGATACTCTCCAAGATGAAATTTTTCAAATGGAACCCTAGGTAAAAGTAGAATCCCAATTTCCAAAACCTCCACTTTTCATGGATTAGGAAAATATTGATCAATCAAAAGAAGAAAAAGTCAAAGAAACATAGTAGGATGCTAATATAAAAATTAAGACATATACAAAATTCATGTTATGACTGAAAATATCACATCTATGTAGAATTATGAAAACATTAGGGTGATAACAGACAAAAAGTTAGTAGGGTCTTCCTTGCTACCCTAGGAAGAGTCGAGGCCATGCTTGTTGAGTCCCTTAGCTCATAAAAATATTAGATCCATGAATGATATCTCAACAAATTGAGACGAATTTTGTATCCCAGTTATGATTTATATTATTATGCATTGATAAAATATTTAGTCATCTGAGTGGTTATCTTTCAAATAATGACATGTAATGAATGGTGGTAATTGTATGATGGAAAAATGGATTTTAATAAGAAGGGTGGAAAAGGTTTTATTTACTCATTGAATGAGAACAAAGGTAGATAATCCCCATTCCAGATTCTCTCCCTAATGTTACTAAAAAGTGGATAGTTGAAATTGATAAAATCGAACCTGACCTACTTTCTTTAGTAGATTGGTCAACACCAAACATGAGACGTCACCAAAGATTTCTTCCCTTTATAGCTTAAGATTAATCTAACGAATACATTTTTCTGCTAACATCATTGATCTGGTGACATATTTTCTTATTGGCTTCATGTCCCATAGTTCTTATTGATATATTCTCCCATAGACTAGTTATTTGAGTCTCACATTCTCACAGCACTGCAGGATCTGCAACCATTCAATCAGAAAATCCAGATTCTTCAACAACCAAGTGGTATAGCGCATCATTGTTATCCTTTAAAGCTTCTTCATG
Source organism: Viscum album (assembly GCA_963277665.1). NCBI lineage: Eukaryota > Viridiplantae > Streptophyta > Magnoliopsida > Santalales > Viscaceae > Viscum > Viscum album. Next base: position 1,595,617,127 of record OY728120.1, read on the forward strand.
ATGTTTGATAGCATTAAATTTTATAAGGTCACATTCTTAGGTAGCAATCTATTCTCGATCACTGAGAATCTAGTGAATGTGGACATGTAGGTGCCTATAATCAAACCCACTTGCTCCCAATACATGTAAGTGTTGAGAGAGGATATCTACCTTATCATCATTCTCTTATAATGATGTCTCTCTAATGATGATGTAAATTTTTCACCAATAATATTTTGGCATAGATCAATGTTTGATAGCAGCATTGGGCTCCTAACCCTGTTCACCAAATATTAAATGTATAAAATCTAGGACTACATTTATAAAAGATAGGATCATTATTAAATGAAACAATAAGGTGGGATAATCCTCCATATCTGCTTCATGTTCAATGTCGTCAGCTAATCTTATAGGTGTGACACCTATCGATATAATTCTTTTTGTCTCCAAACTTAGACCAGCCTCATAAGGTTTTTTGAAAGGTTCAACTGAAACAATGGGGTTCACACCACTCCTTACAAAAGGAGAACTTGAATATGATTCTCTATAAAAATGACTACAATTATTGTATTAACATATTCCTCCTATGGAAATGGCTATATATAGTGTAATAGGTGATGGAAAATATTGGACAATGATTTATGCACCCATTGGACTGGCTTCCCTAGCACCCCATTGGGATTGTATTCCGCCCAAATTTTGGTATAACCCCGCGATATGTTTGTAAGATCTCTCATGGGAGGTAAAATATTTATTATTCTATAATCCTCATGCATCATCATCAACCATGATTGAAAAAGAATGACTGGGTGTGATTCTATTTTAATCTAGTAATGGTATTTGGATAATACTTGTTATATGCATCCAAATTATCATGATGAAAAATAAGGAGAATAAGGTTCACAAATGGTTACCCCATCCACACGAGCATTCAGAATCCCATCTCACAATAAGTTGATACAAGAATGTGCTTCTAGAGAAGCTACTCTATTATCCATCACCACTCCATATGGTGCTGGATAAGGTGTGAATGTAAATTGATAAAAATCATTCCACATAAAAAACATTCCATCAATTCCTTGGGTTTTTGGGAATTAAAAAATAATATATAAAAGTTTATGAAAAAAGTCATAATGATGGATTGTTCTGATATACTAATATTCATATCATGAATAGTGTTCATCAACCCAGTGATATGAGAACTAAAATGCACCACACAGTGGATGTGGAGACTTACCATAATTCATATAGAAAAATAATTCATAAATATGAGGAATGATGTGTAAATATAGGTTTATGGGTTTCCATTTTTCCAACATGGATTCCCTCATCTTGGTTCAATATCTGACATCAGTGTATGAATCATGATATGAGAAGAGACATACACTCAGGAACATGGGGAAAATTCAAGCCATACCAATCCCTGGAGATGCATCTGGATAAATTCAGTAACCCCTAGACATATCTTGTCCTTTCTTGAGAGTTCCCCAACATGAAACTTAAATACCTCATGAATGTTGGGATGGTTGAGTCCTGGTATGAAAAACCTTCAGCCTCAGGAAACTATTCTGCAAATTTTTATATCCAATCACTATATGAAATGAGTGAACGAGTTTTAAGATGATGGCCCAATGTCTTCTCTACCATAGTTATCACACCTATATCTATGGTATATACATGTTCAATACCTTACATGTTATTTCATGTGGGATGAAATTATTCTTACATGTCACCAAGAATGAGAATTCATCCTAATTGGTAAATATCCCATAGGATGATCCCAACTTCATCGTGGGTCAAATGAATAGTGTTGGTGCTTGAAAACGAGTGGATGATTAATTTAGGGAGGATATCAATCAGGGATTATATTATAAATGATGAAATCCAGGTCACCTGGTATAGGATGAATACCTTAAATCATTCAAGAAATTCCATGCAGTTTTGGTACACCTAGAATTCCCATTCTATTCATTAAAAAAGATTCATCCAGATCGTAAATCCCACATGTAAATACGTCATCCACTAGGATTTCCTCATGATATTTTTTTTAAATTGATGGATAATACTAAATTTAGGGCTGAAAATATATATATTCATTTTATTAGTTTCTTTGATTCCATAAGGATCCATTCAAAATGAAGACCCTTTCTTCATCTGATTCAGAAATAATATGCCATATATTAGAAATGATAACTTGAACATGATCCTGGGATGTCTCAAGCTAGATAAAAGGAATACTCAATTAAAATGATGGTATGTGAGAATTTTATTGAATTGAAAAGTTGTATAGCAGCAATCTATAGGACAATGATAATTTAGAAGCCATTGTGAAAGGATACACTTCCGGATACCCACATGAGAGATGATGTGATGTCGAAAATCATCTTCAATATTCTCATCAATGTAGTTTATTATCATAATATAAATCCATGAAGTGGAAGATATAACTATTTTATCCATATGATAAGATTATAAAAATATATGTAATTTTTTGAAGGAGTTTATAGAAAAGTTCACAAACTATATGCTCCACATCATGCCAAACATCTTCCCATGAACCACCACTCCAGAAGGTGCTCAGTCTGTGATGAATTTGGCTAAAGATACTATATTCCATGCGGTACTCGGAACATGAAACTCAGTCCATGAAGGTATCGACATTTGAACCACTCATTATGTTTTTCTGATCACCACACTTATTAGACAAATTACAGTTCATGGATTATGAATGTATGTTCGTGGAAAGCTCATCTTCAAAGGAGAATTCTATGCCGAAGAGGTACCAATAGACTGATGTTGGTGGAGTGATAGTTCTAAATTATGAATTAGTAAAGGTAAAATGATCTAGGACCCCTATATATAGTCACGTACCCCTATTGCAGTTCAAAGATTGCAGAGAAAAATCGTTCAAAATAGGAACAATTTCTTAATTGGAACTGCCTCCGCTTTTTCCCATTTAGAACCCATTCATATGGGGGGATTTTTTGGATCTAAAAGACTCTAAATTCAAGAAGAAGAAAAAATTCATGAACTTGGGAATGGAAAAAAATGAACCCAAATCCCAGATTTTGTTTAATAAATGATCAAAAGGGGTGTAGTGGTGAAGGAGGAGAATGATTTTCTTATCAAAATTTGCTACACGGGCCTCTGCATTGCATATCATTCCTCCACTAAATAAGGTGTTGTGTGAATGAAATCATTCACCTAATGATATGGTACCATGAAAAACAAAAAATGAAACTAAATCGTTTTTTGGGTGGGTCGATGAATTTTAACCCCACAAACAACCATCCCCCATGAAAGATGAACCATTTATGGTTGGTGATGGTCTTATTTTTTCCTCATGAATGAAATAGTTCATGATATGGGGCATCGAACTTAGGCTCCCCCAAAAGAAACCATGAGTTCGAACATAGATGACCAATATCCCGGTATATAATTCCTCCATTCTTCTATAAAATACCCTTGTGGGGAACCAATAAATGATTGACAAACATAGATGCAAGAGACGAGACTCATATGAGAATTGGGAGGGTCATTCGTTTTTGGTAGGTAAACCAACCACATATCATTACAAAAAAATATTAATTTATTCAACCATCATAAAACCTGAAACCCCATTATTTACACCATTCCACACATCATAAATGTATGGACTCTTTATGTTCTAGCCCCTCGAATAGAAAAAATGATATGCTATTGAAACCCTACCACACATAGAAACATGATATGTCGGCAGAACCTAGCCCCATGAAGAAAAATACTAAAATAGTGAAACTAATGACCATGTTGAAAAACTCAACATAGAAGAAACCCTCACCCACCTAGAAATATGCTATGAAAAGGTAACCACATCACATATAATAACATGATATGATGAATGGGGAAGCATAGGCTGTTCTTCTCTCCAGCTCCCATAATTTCCCTCCATCATAACATTGGGCCCCACATTAGCCCCTCCACAAACCATTCTAATGGAATCTGGCCAAGTCCTATTCCAAAGCCAACTGATATGTATGATCAGATCATCAGATACAACAGTGTGTCCTCTAAAGTTTACATAACCACCGTAAGCATACTCATATTAGTTGATCTTTTTGACAAGGAGGATCATCAGAATGTCATCAAGTATACATTCCCATGTTAATGAGGTTCCTGGGATTAGAGGTTCCCATGACCCCCAAGGTGCTCATGTGAAACTACCCAATCAAGGTATTGAGGGGAACCATTATCCATTCCCATTGACGAGGGGAAGTGATAGATACTCCTCTGTTACCTAGGAACTAGTTTCAGGTAATCCCTCTTTAATTAAGCCCATTGTCTTTCTTGCGGGAGGTAGCACACCTCCTCCTCCTCATCATTCCAGGGAATAATGATTGGAAGAGACTGGAATAGAATACATATCTCTCTCTCCATTTGGTCCATGGTTATGAAAAAAAGTGAGGAGATGAGTTCTAGAGATCTTTTTTTCCTCTCCCATTTGAATTTAGCATCCATCCACAAGTACATAATGTGGATTGTGTGATTTTTAGATATACTTATGCCTCTTATTTCTCAAACCGAGCATGAATCATTTTGGATTATAGGTTAGTGGTGATAATGACATCTGCATGATCCGGATCCAACATAGGGTGTCATTCCATGTGTAATCGCCGACCAAATATGGGACTCCTCTTCTTTGTAAGACCCAAACTCCACTCAAATGGGCCTCCTATCTGGCGTAATACCCAAAACCATGCCTCATCCTTTAAAGGTCCATATTCAAATTGAAGCATCACCCTATGGGCCACCTATTCAGTTTAAGACCCTACCAATTCCAAACTACAATGGATTTGATTCTTGACTAACTTGGATACATTGGAAGCCTCCTTGAGGTCCAAACCGAACAACTATATTCACCCTAACGCTCTCTAGGCTATATCCCCAAAAGGATCATATCTAACCCAAAATACCACATTACTTTTGGATCCCTTTAATCACCATCCTTATTGAGTCATATCCCACGTAATGCCATGCCCCCCTACTTGGGGGACCAGATATCTTCATGGTCCCACTGGCCGCCTCGGTGTTACTCCCACACCATCTTTGACCAAGAACCATTCACATGGAAATCCTTTCCACATGATGTTAAACTTCACGGTTCGATCCACATCACAGGGCATTAAAAGGTGATGTGTCATATTATGCGGCACCGAACTATGTGGGTTCTAATTCCATTCATGAGGATACATAAGAAGACTATTTTATGGTTTTGATCCCATCATCAAAACATCTTCCTTCCCCTGTGATGATATTAAACTCAAGATCATCTCACTATGTGTCATAAAACTAGTATCATCATAATCAAGGACCAAAGAATCCTTATATTTTCCATCAAAGGGTAACATTGATGGGGAACCTAAAATATATATATCCATATCCATAGAGAATCTCATACACAAAAAGATGACTATGAACCCATGAACTTTCATAATTGATTATTAATTCACAGTGATCCATGTAATATTTGGTAATCAAAAATGGATTCATGAACTTATCATACATATATATAAGATTCCTATAATATGAAATAGTTCCCCCCAAAATTGTGTTATGAGATCAACTTTCAATCCTCTCAACCAATGTGAGTTCTTAAGTAACATTGGATAGGTTACCTAATGATCGCAATCCTTTTCCATGTAGGTCTATGAATTATCACTCATGTATGTGTCGTTGGGAATTTTAATCTCCTTAAACAATACCATTTGGAGACCATCCAATAGTGGTATACCCGAAATGGATGATGGTACAAAATTCAACCCCTACAATTAATCATTTCACCATCAAATTTCATCAGAAACATCCTTAAAAACCATAGAAAACCTAAAACCCATAAAAACCATTTAATCCAATTAAAACCACTAAAAAACCATAAAAATTTAAATACGTAAAATACTTAAAAAAATATAAAAGCCCCTAAAACAATAAAAAAAACCCACAAAAAACTTTTAACCCCCCCCCCAAAACAAAAAAAAACCAAAACCCCTAAGAAATTAAATCCCTAAATCCCCAAGAATCCCCTAAACCCCCTAAAATCTATGAAAACCCCTTCAAATATCTGAAATCCTAGAAGACCCTAAAACCCCTAAAAATACATAAAATCCTTAAACACCTAAGGAAACTCTATAAATGACCAAAAAAACATTTTATAACTTAAAAACCCTAAAAAATCCATTTAAACCCACACAAAACCTGAAAACTATAAACCCATAAAAACCCATAAAAACCATTAAAATACCATTAAACCCTAATGAACCACCAAAACCATAACAACCCAAAATAACCCCAAAAATCCCTAAAGGATCCAAAAAACCTAATATAAAAAAAGTCTATAAACCGCCTAAAACCCCGAAATACCCTTACATAAAAAATACATAAAACCATAATAAGCTTGAAAAATATTCAAAACCCCTAAAAACCTATAAAATACCATAAAACCAAAAAACCCCTAAAAGACCCTAAGAAATGATAAAACCCCTTAAGAACCCTAAAACCCCTAAAAACCAAAAAAACAAAAAACCCTAAACCTCTATAAAAATAATAAAAGGTCAAAAAACCCCTTAAGAACCCGAATTTACTAAAAACCATAAATGATACTAAAAACACTAACTACTCCGAAAAGATCCCAAAAAAACATAAAACACAAATAGACTTTGAAAACCACAAAACCCATAAGGGAATCTAAGAACACATATAGGACTATAAACACCCTAAATAAACGAAAGGATGCTAAAAACCCAAAAATCCTAAAGAACCCAAAAAACCCCAAAAACCGCTAAAGGTCCCCAAATCCTCAATGGAATATAAACAACATAAAATCATAAAAACGATAAAAACCCCAAAAAACCCCAGAAAATTTTAAAAACACTAAAAGGCCCCAAAACCCATTATAGAAACTAAAGACCCTAAAACCAATAAAAATACTAAAAGACCCCAAAACCATAAACCCCTATAAACCCTAAAAACATAAAATGATTGTAACCCCCTAGAGAAAATAAATAACCCCAAACCACTAAACATTGAAAAAACCCCTAAAAATATGAAAACATAAATTCACTAAGACCCATAATATCATAAAAACCCTAAGAACCATAAAAACCCCTTTCAAACCCCAAACTGGAAAACCCCTAAAAACTAAAAAACCATTAAAACCTAAAAACCCTAAATCCCAAAAAACCACATAAAACCACTATAACCCTAAGAGACCCTAAAACCCCTAAATGATCCCAAAAAATCCAAAAAATCCAAAAATACCTAAAAGTCTCAAAAAGACTCCTAAAAACCAAAAAACAGCTAGAACATAATAAAACCCATCAAATTATATAAAAACACTAAAGAACCCCAAAAAACCTAAAACCTGTAAATTACATTAAATACCCATTGAAAGACCCTATTGTCCCTATAAAACCCAAAAAATCATGAAAACTCTAACGAACCCAAATAAAACCCAAAAAACAAAAAAAATCCCTAAAACCTCCCTAAAAACCTAAAAAAACCTATAAACATCCCAAAACATATGAAAAAATTTAATACAAAAAAAAACTATAAACCACCTAAAAAATAAAAAAACACTAAATCCTCCAAAAACAATCTAAATCCCCATAAAACCCATAAAAATACTGAAATACCTAAAAACCCTAAACACCATAAAAAACTAATCACCCCTTTAAAAATCCAAATAACTAAAAAACATAAAATCATGAAAAACCTAGAACAACTAAAAAAACACTGAAAACTTAAAAATCCTACAACACATAAAACCATAAAACCATAAAACCTATAAAACCCTAAAAACCCATTGAAACACTAGACCATCCCTAAATACCAAAAAAAATACTTTGAACTGAAAAAGACCATAAAAATAATCTTAGACCCCTAATATACCCTGCGAAAATAAAAATTATTTAAAATATCCCAAAACCCATAACTGGCCCTTGAAACCCTAAAAAAAACTACAAGAGAAGAAAGATGGAAGATAAGTCTCCAGGAATTCTCTCTTATTAGTTCCCATCACTACCAACCCCTCTCCCCGATGGACCTCCATGTATTCTTGGTGGCATTTTTCGTTCTCTTAGTGTTTTGGGCATGGTCACGGTAGATCGCCTGGCTCGGTGTTAGATGTGGCTGCTCTCATCAGAACGGTAGTGGGAAGGTTTGTCGATTTTGATCAGCCCCTTATCTATCAATGGTTATGATACAATCAACGCCGGATTAATATTTAAGGTTTCAGTGGTCTCTATTTTTGCGCGACGGTGAATGGTTGGTGTGACGGGCATTCCGACAACTGGGTTGTGGCGTGCTTGACCCAAAATTTAGATCTGTTTGTTAGATTTGGGACCAGTCTTTGTTGTTCAGTTCTCTTGGTGTTTGTTTCTTTGGTTATCATCGATGGTGCGGTGAGATGATCTGGAGGCTTCGTTTAGAAGGGATTTGACTTCTCAACGGTGCAATGTCAGTGCGGTGGGTTTCGAAACATATGTAGGTGGCGTGCACAATCCTCCAATCGGACCTCTAATTCTCGTACGGAGCCAAGGAGGAGCTTCCTAGTTTTTATGGATTCCAGATGGGTTATGGTGGATCCAGAGGGAGAAGATACAAGTTTGTTTTTCTAGTTACTTATCTCTGTCCTTGGTTCTCTCTATTGATGAAGGTACTGTCAAATTGGGATGCATTCTTTTTGATATTTTGGAATGTGGACTTTTGAGTTATGGCTGGTTCAGTTATGAGTCATCAGTATTTCCGAAATTTGTGTTCAAGGAGTGGGTGATGTAAAATGGGATTGGGAATGGGTGCTTGTGATCTTGTGTTTCTGGAAATGGTGGGATGCTGGAAGTTGACTGGTCAATAGGAGATGGTTGTTGGAATCTGAATTACTGGGTGATCGTTGTTTCTTGTTTCCAGGTTTGCTGGGAGTTTCTGATGATGTTGGTTGATGGTCTTGGCATGAGATGTTCATTGTGGTATGGTCTTGCTGCACGATTATAGGGTAGCTGGAGGGGATGTTTGGATTTTGTTCTAAACAAGGTGCCATGGGTGCTTCGAATAGGTTCTAGCCATGGGTGCTTGTGGCCCTGGGTAACTGAATGTGATGTTGGATGTGGTATGCACGAAGTTGACTGTAAAGGAGATGCTGGTTGTGGGATACTGAGCTGCTGGGAGCTGGTTTCTGTTTGGATGGGAACTATTTAAGGAGGTGCTGGTTTCCATCTAAACTGTTGGTGGCTGGTTTTGGTCATAGTTCTGTTGGGTTTCTCTTGTTGATCGTGCTGATGAATGTTTATGATGTTGCTTCTTATGGTTACGATGCTTCCGGATGATGGTTGTTGATTTCTGATTGGATGCGAGGTGATGATAGGGAATTTTCTGATTTTCTATTTTCTTTGTTTTTTTTGCTTTTGGTTTTTTGGGTTTTTTGGGTTTCAGGTTGTTAAGGATTTTTGGGTGTGGATTGTATGACCCCTCTCCTCCCTTATCTACTACGTCATTTTTTTCTAATAAATTGGGGGGCGGGGGGTCGGGGAAAGCATGACCCCCGCACCTTGATATCCCTAAATGTCCCTAAAAGGACCATAAAAACAATAAAAAAAACCAAAAACACCAAAAACCCATCAAAACCCCTAAAAACTATAAATACCCATTAAAACCATTAAAAACTAAGAAAACCTAAAAAACCCTAAAACCCTAAAACCCATAAAAACCCCAAAACCCCTAAAACACACAAACACCCCATAAAACCACTAAAAACCCATAAAAAATATTTCTAACCCCATTAAAACCCCCAAAATAGTAAAATCCATAAAAGTTTCTAAAAACACTAAATTCTCTAACAAACACTAAAAAGCCTAAATTCTCTAAAAAACTCAAAAATCCTAAAAAACAAAAAATCCCTAAAAACCATAAAACACACTAAGAAAACCCTAAAAACCATAAATCACTCTAGAAAACCATAAAAAACCCAAAAACTCTACAACCCATAAAACCCATAAAATGATAACAATTCGTTTAATCGCTTAAACCAAATAAAAACCCCCCAAACCCGTTTGTACCCAAAAACCCTAATAGAACCTTCAACCCAAAAAACACCAAAAACCATAAAAACATAGAACCACCCCCCCCCCCCTAAAAACACTAAAAACAAAAAAAAACCCATAAAAACCATTAGAAAACCTAAATAACCATAGAAATAATAAAAACCCAAAATATAGTAAAACTATTAAACGAGTAAAAATCCTAACAGACCCTAAACACCCTAAAAATCCCAAAGAAACCCCCAAAAGTACCCAAAAAACTTAAAAAGACCTAAATAACCTAAAACCACCTAAAACCCATTAATACCCCTTAAAATCTCTAAAATACATTGAAAATCAAAAAATACTTACAAACTAAAAAACACTAAAAGCATAAAATGATTCTAAAAAAACCCTAAAACACCCTAAAACACCCCAAAAACCCAAAATATCCCAAAATCCTTAAAACCCCTAAAAACATAAAACCCCCTAAAAATCATTCAAAACCCATAAAAATCCTAAAAACCATAGAAACTCTAAAAAAAATAATAAAAACTTAAATACCCTAAAACCCAAAAATCCTTAAAACCCCTCAAAACCATGAAAACAAAAAAATACCCCTAAAAATCCAAAAAATTCTCCATAAAGATGAAAAAAACTCAAAAAAAATTTAAACCCTTGAAAACACCAAAAAAATATAAAAATATAAATTCTAAATAAAACCACAAAAATAATAAAACCTTAAAACCCCTAAAACCCCCAAAATATCCTAAAACCCAATAGAAACACTAAAATTGAAATAAAATTAAGTACAATAAAAACCCATTTAAAACCCTAAAATCTCCTAGAATCCATAAAAACATAATAAATCCTAAAAACCCTAAATACCTAAAAACCCTAAAACCCAAGAATAATCTCAAAAAAACCATAAATAAATAAAATCCATAAAAACCCCAAATAACCCTAAAATATATAAACCCCATAAAACCCTCGAATAACCCTTAAAACCCTTACAAAACCATAAAAATATAAATACCTTCAAATTCTATAATAAGTCAATAAAACAGTAAAACCCCTAACAAACTCTAAAAATACTTAAAAGGACTAAAACCATAAAACCTTAAAAACCCTAAACCCCCCAAAAAAGGCGAAAACCCAAATAACCCATAATAACCATAAAAACCTAAAAATCCATAAAAGATCCTTAAAAAACCTTAATACCCTAAAAACCTAAAAACCCCTAAAACCCTTAAATCCCTAAAAGTAACCTAGTAACCCTTGAAAAAACTAAACACCATTAAAAACCAAAAAACCCCCCAAACCCCTTTAAAACCTTTAAATCCTAAAAATCCCTAAAAACCCAAAAAACCCTAAACCATGCATAGAAACACTACAAACAAAAACCCCCAAGAAACCCTAAAACCCCCAAAAGACCACAAGACCTCATAAAAACTAAAAACCCCAAAAACCTGAACACCGCTTAAAAATCCATGGAAACCACTAAAAACAAAACCCTCATAACCTTAGAAACCCCTAAAATCACATAAAAACAATAAAAAATAACTAAAAAAACATTTAGGTCCATAAAAATCCCTAAAACCCATTGATATCTAAAACACTATAATTCTCTAAAAACCCCCTAAAAGCACTAGAAACCCTAAAAAACCCTATAAACCACTAAAATCTAAAAAAAAAAAAATTAAATACCTAAACCCCTAAAACACTAAAAAAATCCCAAAAATCCAAGATAACCCTTTAATCATCAACAAACTCTAAAAACCAACAAAAATCCAAACACACAAAAAACATGTTTAACCCTAAATACCCTAAAATCCTTGACAAAAAAATCCTCAAAAACCCTAATATAAAAAACCCCCCAAACCCTTTAAAATTCTTAAAACCCCTAAAACCAAAAAATATGGAAAAAGTAATTAAAAACACTAAGAAAAATAAAAACCTAAAATCCCTATAAACGTTGAAAACCAAAAAAACCCATAATGGACCCAAAACCCATTAAAAATTAGGAACCAATAAAACCCATAAAAAACAAAAAAATACTAAGAACCTAAAAGACCTAAAATATCCTTAAAATCCTAAAAGTCCCTAAAACCCTAAAACACCCCCAAAAACCTAAAAACTCATAAAAGACACTAAAACCCTAAAACCCCAAATAAATCCTAAAGGTTCCTAAAAATAGATAATAAATAAAATACCCTAATGCACCCTGAAAATAATAAAAACACCCTAAACCCCATAAAACCCATAAATGATAATAATATACTGTAAAGGACGATAAAATAACATAAATCCCTAAAAGACTCTAAAACCCCTAAAAGTACGAAAGGACCCAAAAAACCAAAAAGACCATGAAAACCATAAAAAACCTTATAGCACTCAAAAAAATATCAAAACCCTAAAGTAACATAAAAAAAATAAAAATCCATAAATGAAAATAAATCCCTAAAAACCTTATAGGACCCTAAATGAGTGTAAAACCATAAAAACACTAAAAGTCCCAAAAACCCTAACAAATCCAAAATACACTAAAAAAACCATAACCCTAAAAATCATAAAAACCCGAATAACACTAAAAAACTCTAAAAAACCCTAAAAATTCTAAAAATCCATAAAATAAATGAAAACATTAAAATACCTTTAAACCCCTAAGACACTTAAAACCTCAAAAAACCTTAAAAACATGAAACCCAAACTACCCTTAAAACCCATAAAATGAAAACAACTACTAAGACCCCTTAAAAATAAAAAAAAACCTTAAAACATTAGAAGACCACCAAACCCCTAAAAACTTTTAAAACAATAAAAATTCTAAATGAAACGTAAACACAATAAATTGTTTTACGGGCCAAGTTCTGATTTTTTCCTCCCATGAATTATTTCCCCATTGACTAAGTCCTCCTCATGTCTGGGAAAACATGCCCTGCGGCACTCCATGGATGACTGGCCATATTGGTGAAAGCCCATCAACTCTTATATAAATATATTCATAGGGGTAATAAGAAAGTTATTGGAAGGAGTAGAGACATAGGCTCACATAAATTAAATATGAAGTTACTATAAAAACTAGATTCATTCATCGATTCCAAAAAAGTAAAACCCAATGGATAGAAATAAAGGAAAAATAATAAAACATCTAGACGTCTAAGAAGCCAAAAAATTCTTTTGTGGACACAATCCATCAAGGAAAAAAACTGAAGACCCTTCGAAGAAGAGATCACCAAATATAAAAGCACTATGGGGTGAAACCCTACCTTGTGCAGAAAAATAATTTGCATGAGAAACTTGATCCCATGTAGAAAAAAACTATGTGGATAGAACCTACACCCGCAAAGCATCACGCCACATAGATACAACTTAGGTTCATGTAGAATAGTGCTACATGGCTAGTCTCCCAAACTGTATAGCAACACACTATATAGAGGGAACTCTACCCATACTAAGAACATGATACATGTAAATGGGTGTCCTAGGGAATTCCACTCTCCAACTTCCATTGTACTCTTCCATTATGTCATCATCCCCCTTGTGGACCCTCCCTGAACCTGCCCAATGGAATCAGGCCAAGGCCCCATTAATAGAGACCTGAAAAGTATAAAAAAGTCATCAGGCACATTAGTGTGTCCTTTTACCTTTACATTACCATTGTAAGAATGGTCGCATGGGTAAAATTCATAGTAAGTTGGACCCTTAGAATTCCCTACAGTTTACAATCCCAAGGTAACTTAGGATCTCGAAAAGTGGTGGTCACATGAACCTCCCCTATTCTTGTGTTCTAGGGTAACCAATGGAATTTCCCTTCGATGAGGACCATTGATGAACATTATTCTCCATCCTAGAACAAATTTTATGGAACACATCCAGAGGTAATCCCCTATCCTTTGTTGCGAGAGTTGGGACTTCTTATCCTCTTCACCTCATCCCGAGAAATAGGTAGATGGATCACCTGATGTGACTATTTTTTTACCAAAATAAAATAGGATATAGAAACACTCAAAGTCCCCTCCCTCTCCCTATTTTATTGGTTTCCATCCACTAGTGGACGGATAGGGTTAGGTGATCATCAAATCCACTCAATCCACTTTTTTCTCAGACTGAGCATGAATCAAGCGGGCTTAAAGGATAGTGGTGATCATGTCATACACATGATTGAAAAATTCAAATGGGAATCATAAATGGCGTAAGACAAAAATCATGCCTTAACCTTCAATGGGCTATATTTTTAATGAAGTAGCATCATATGGGCCTCCTATACAGTGCAATATCTAATCATACCACCTAAAATGGCTATCTCCCATGCATAAGTTCGAATCACTTGGTCGTCCTCTATTGGTGTAAGACCCAAACTACTTAACTATGGTGGATTTGATTCCATGATAACAGGGATACCTAGTAATCATCCTGAGGTCCAAAATTATCACGAAAATCCACCCAAATGTTCTCTAGGTCATACACTTGGTGAGTTCATGTTCTCCTAGGAAACCATATATCTTATGGGCCCCTCGAGCAGCCTCGACATAGGTAACACAATATCCTCTATGAGGAACCATTCACCTTGACATCTTCACTGCATGATGTTAAACTAGAAGGTTTAGTTTTAATCACATAACCTGAAAATGTGATGTGCCCCATTAAGTTACATTGAACTACAAGGATTCTAATTCCTCTAGCAAGGATATGTAGGAAGCCCATATAATGGGTAGAATCCTGAATCAAAAAACATTCTTCTACCATGGATGGTGATAACCTCTGTAACAACCCATTACACTGCTGAAAACCATCATTTTCCTAATATATGAACAAGGAATCCCTAATCTATCCACAAATGGGTAGCATTGAGGGAGAACCTCAGATACATATAGATCCGTCCATCGATGGAGAACCTTAGATACATAAATATGATTCCAAACCCATGGGTAGTCATAATGGATCATTTCCTCAGAGTAATCTGTACTATAAAAATTTGGGAAGGATCCAAGGATTCATAAACTTATCTAAAATATATAAGAGAGTCACAAAATAAGAAATAGTTTCCCAAAAAGGTTTTGATGTGACTGAATTCCCATCCCCTCAACTAATGTGAGTTCTCAAGTGTCATTGTCCAAGTTACTGAATTTGAAGTTGGATTTGGAGTGTAGGTCCATGAATCATGGATAAAGGAGCCATTATGTGTTTCCAGCTCCACGAACGTAACCCATTGGAGAATAATAAAATACCTTGTACCCAACGTTAGTGATTTCACACCACTCAACCCACTACAATCAATCATTCCAAACCATGGGATAAGCCCATTTTTAGGGAAAAATGGTGAATATAATGTGAATGACTTAACTAACCCACCTCCTTCACAAGATAAAAAAGATATACATACCAGTCCCCAAAGAAACATTTCATTCCTAACCTAATAACATATTGAAGGGAAACAAAATGGTCAACCTAAGAGGAATCCTTAAACAAGGTGGTTTTGTTACCCTACTTCTAGTCCCTTTTGCATCCAAAACGTATGATGGACATATGAGGCCATAAATTAAGCATATGATCATGAGATTCTACATCGATTATGGTTTTTTGTTTGAACATATCACATACATTGTACACACTCCTCAGAGATTCCTTCAATCTAATGGAATCTCACAAGTTTTCTCAGACACATGTGTCTGTGATAGCTCAGGCATCCAGGTACTCAAAAATAATAAGAATCCATCACCCACCTAGAATCATAAATGTTAGGTATCAAATGTATTGATTATGGAGTAACATAAAAATGGTTCTATCCCCACCATGGAAGTGGATTGATAGGACCTTTAGTCAATGAATCCCTATCATCTGTCCTTCTAGTATTGAAGAATGTCCCTGAACAAGATGACTCTACTATTTGTATCCAATTGTTCCAGGTGCTTGTCCCTAGAATGGGAAAATATGTGACTCCCTTATCTTAGGGTAGATGTTGAATATGTGACCAATGATTTAAATATGTAGCACATTGTTCCCACCCAAAGTCCCTTACCAAAAACCATCATTGTCAATTTCATGCGACCCAACATCTTCAACATGCAGCGGATGCAGACTCGGATACCTCAACCGATGTTATACAGAACCCGGTCCCTAAGGAAGCCCGTATAGGGAAACGATCAGACATCCAAGAATTGGATCATGTCTTTATTTTTTTTGAAGGAGGCCTCTATGAAAATATGTTGGAAACCTATGATCAAATGTATATTCCCACTCATTTTTAAAATGAAAACCATGTAAATACCATTGAATATTACTACCAGGTAAAAATTCCTTCTCCTTCTCACCATGCCTTCCATGAAAATTGGGTGGAAAACTATAGGCATATACATATCCCGATTAATCACCATGAATCCTACTAGTCAAATTCGATGGAAACCAAATACAACCAAATTCAAATTTCTGTGGACAGATATTAATATCATAAAACAAATACATTGGATATCAAGAAAAAAAATATCATCTTTCAAATATGAAGATCATCAGTCAAATAAGACATCATCCAATTAAATCAGCTGGCATATCCTAGCTATAAACCAGGGGCATACCCATATCACTACCCATCACATGGGGTAATTTTTGGTACTTACTGGTAGAAAAATTGACGACCATAGAAGGAACATATCCCTACTCAAATTTTGAAATTGGAACATATTCCAATTCCAACCATGGATTTTTGTCAATGCATCTTAGAAATGATGGAGGAGAAGACATTAATTCCTGACCACATCCCACAGACTTTCCAATATGTAATCACGTTCACAAAAATAACAATGATTGATGTCTATTATCCCACCTCCCCATGTGAGGTGACTCGTTAACAATATAGGATGGTCACTAAAGAGTTGAAATGAGTCGTTAATCATTCCCAGGAGGGTCATTAACAACATTCCATTATAAATCGACAATTATATTAGGTGAAAATACTTGTTCTAATTGGGGGAAACAATCCCACAATGTTGGATGCTTTAGTGTAGGCATATAACCCTTCCCGAACTCAAGATGTACATAGGTGTATCCCAACAACACCATGGGATCGACTCAATAAAGAACCCATATATGAAGGTTTTCACCTATAGAAGGCATCCCCAGTCACCCGAAATAGAGGAAGTAGGAATAAATCATGCTAAGGGAAATAGGAAAATGAATATAAAATTCATGAATATACTCTACTAAAATATATAGATAAAAAATTCCTCAGAAAACAATCTTTGATGGCCCATGATCCAGTTTATCCATTACCAAGTTACATAATTATGGAGGATATCCCAACAACATTGTTACTAGAGGATCTTATGGTCCTCCCCAGAGCATCAACCATGAATTATTCCTTCATGGGAATGAGATGATTGATCATGAGAGCTTATATCTTTAAGAGAATAATGATAACCCTCCTCCTTCCCTAAAGATCATACAAATAGAAGGGAATCTATTTTATTTCTTCCTCCTTAAATCTCTTCCTTAGGGTATATGATTTATAAATATTCCCTATAGTTAGAAATCAAGCTATGGTGGTTGTCCTCACCATTGTGCCATCAACTGTGAATTTCCTCCCCATAGTGACTTCTTATCTTAACAAGAAGGTACGCCCCTTACTATTGTCTAAACTAATGGTCCTCTCTAGTGTATAAGTTGTGGAAATTATCCGAGAATCCTTATATCTTGCTATAGTGATATTCCATTCCATGATGATATTCACTACAAAGATCCTCTGCACAGTCATGTTTTATATCGAAAATAAGGTCCTCCCCTTTCTATGTTAAATACGAGAAAGACCACATATATCGAGGTGCTTGGAAATATGACATTAGACATGTTCAGAACCCTATTAATGATAAGTAGAATACATTATCAACTAGAAGATATCCTAGGGAAATTATCAGTGTTCAAGCAACCCATGGACCATTCACATATTAATGAATCCTCTGCTAACCCCACTACTTGCAAATAAACCATCAATAAGTGTTCCAGTTTTTTAGATCATTTAGAGGAGTCTATTGGGGAATAAAAAATGGATATGATTCTTTTGAGAAGAAAATTTACCAAGGCTGAAATACCATTCATTTTCTGGCCCAAAAAAACTTCTCAGTGTGACATACTAAGGGTATTGTTAGGAAAATGTGTATATAACATTCATATAAACATCTGGAAAACTATCTTACAACTGGAAACAATATAAATCCCCAAAATTGGGTACATAGACCATGTACAAATATTTTTAGAGATTCTTTAACAAATAAAACTAGAATACCTTCCATCCACACAACGAAAACAATCTGAATGGTCCCAGAAAGATCTCTAACCGACCTACCTCCATAAACTAAAGAACTTTTGTAGTCTCATCACTGATGTTGCACTGGATTTTAACATATAGGGTTAGGGGAGCATTGAGCCTTTCATTTCACACCACGAACCATTAAACATAACCAAATCGAATTGGAATCTTGTAATTTCATTATCCAAAGATGGACATAAAGAAAAACCTCTGATCCAGAAATGTGGCATACTCTGCAAGAATTGGATTTGAGTAAGTCTCAAAAGTTCCAAGACTGAATAGATCAAGCCATCAAAAAACTCCTGAACAAGGAAACTAATAACATATAGTAGGATTATCACATAATAGATTCCAATTATCAAGAATTTTCAGTGTCCTATGAATTAAGCAGTTCACATGGGATTTTGGTATAATACCTGACTCACACTCGAACATGGATGTTTGAGACCAAGAGAGTAGAGATAATAAAAGTAGCTACCATAGGAGAGGAGGAGGACTTTAGGGATGCCCCTTACACATTTGAGGAGGGTGTCTCTAAAACTATTGAGGAACTCAAAGAAGTATACTTGGGTAGAAAAGAAGATCCATGAGCCAAAATAATTAGTGCTTCCATGTCCCTTAAAGAGAAAGAGGTATACATATCCATCTAAAGGAAAAATTAAGATGTATTCATCTAAAACTACACAATGATGCCATGACTCAATCATGTGGTGTCCACTAACGACCTGGACCTACCCGAGGAAAATCATGGATATAAATAAGAGATCAAGAGGATGAACTTGAAACATGTAACCAATATAGAGGTTGAAGATGACAAGATTATTCGGGAAAAATCATTTCAGAGGTCAAATATCCTATCTAGTTGGACAAAATAGTCCATTTCAAGAAGGTTAAAAGGAATATCATATTTTACGTTGATTTTAAAAGATCTAAATCAACAGCACCCAAATGAATATTTCCCAGTCCCAATAACAGAACAGCAGATTGATGACATAGTTGGATATCAAGACCTTTCCTTCGTAGATGACTATTCCAGATACAACCAAATATAAATGGCCCAAGAAGATGAATAATACATAACCTTATGGGATCCTAAGGAATATTTCTCTATATTGTAATTATATTTGGATTAATGAATTCCAGTTCCACTTAACAACGTTACATGCAAGATATCTTAAAACCCTTCTCGGGAAAATTCGTTGAATGCTATGTTGATGACCAGTTGGTTAAATTTATACAATGATTTTTCAAACGACTAGATCATTAAATCATATTCATCAAACTAAAACAACAAAGTATGAAAGGAAACCCCTTAAAATGTGTCTTCGGTGTTACCTTAGGGATGTTTCCTAGTTTTGTCTTATGCCATCGTGGCACTGATTTTCACCCTAAGAAAACAAAGTCTATCCAAGATATGTCACCTCCTCACAACCTCACTATGTTGAGGGGACATTGAGGACACATATCCTATATTTGAAACTTCATATATGACATTGATGTTATATTTTTTCCATTCAAAAGGATGATTATGAAATGGGTTACATATTAGTGGCAGATGATTGTCACAAATCATTCGAAAGTATCAAGAGATATCTTCTAGTCTCTCAAGTTTTGATGCCAACTATCGAAGAAAGACCACTTATATTTTATGTGAAAACACTATAGTGATCGTTGTGTGCCTTCCATGTACAAAATAATGATTCCAAAAGATAATATAGTGTCTATTATCTCAGTCGAACCATGATCGATGATGAGACTCATTACTCAGATGTCGAGAAATGTTGTTTGGATCTAATATTTACAATACAAAAACAAAGGCACTAACTACATACCATGTGGTTCATCTGGTATCTCATAGAAACCAACATAAGTATAACCTCAACCATCAGATTTTGATTAGATATTTATCATGTTGGGAAATTATTCTACAGTTGTTTGACATTCAGATCATTCCACAGAATGAAATTAAAGGTGAGGCATTTGTAGAATTTCTGGTGGATCACCACTTAGTAGAAATGACTCCAAGGGAAACCAAACTACCCAATAAATTTTTTTCTCTATTTAAGAGGACTCCCATATATGTGAAATTTAATTCAACAGTACGTCTATAAGTCTGATAAGAATGTGGATTGTAGACCCCAAACTCAATGAAGTTGGGCTAGGAGTCATAATCAAATCTCCAATAATGGTATTTCTCCCTACGCCTTACTACTATTGGAGGGATGCATAAACAATGAAGCAGAATATTTGACTATAATTATATGGATAGATGTACAAAATCATGTAAAAGTAAAATACATGAATATAAGTACACACTTATTTCTATGGTTCTATCCAAAATCAGTCCAATATTTCTCATTAAATCTAAAGTCTTGGATACAATTGGAACACTATAACATAGGATTACACTATGTTCACAAAAAATTTCAATTCCTAATAGGTTTAGGCCAACATCACCACCAACCCACAAGGTTACTTTACATAGCCATGTACTCCTGCACATTTTCCATTTAGGTAATGTATGTTGTTGTTCCATATTCTCCTGCAACAACCAAGAAATTCATGTATATTCTCATTGTGTCCGACTTCTTTTCCAAATGGTCAAAAGTTGTTCCCCTAAAATAGGTCATGGAAAATAAAATTTCCATCTTTTGGAAAGCCGTAATCATCATCAGATTTGGTTCCCCTCATATGATATTGGTTAAAAACATCACCCTCTACTATTCCATGGATTTGGAAAAGTTTTATTAGGAGTATGACATCAAGTCCAACCGTTTTTCCTATTACCATGAAATAGGTATCTATAATATAGAGGGAATAAACAAGTCCCTAAACAACATACACTAGAGGATGGTAAATAAGGTTAAATATTCATGGGTAGACAAGACCCCCCACACATTGTGGGCCTTCCAGACCATGAACCACCCTACCACCCGGGCAACCCAATACTCATATTCTATGGGATATAGGTGGTCCTTCCCATCGATATAAAATTTCCCTCCCTCCATGTTTCCTTCTATAATATATTATATTGAGATGATATATCCTATAAATGGATAGATGAATTGGATCACCCTGGTGAAAATATATTGCACACTTTGAACCATTTAGAGGTTCACCAAAATAGGATTGCTTAATCCATTAACAAAAATGTTCACCACTAATACATCCTTCAAGGATAGATGGTGTTGGTTCGCAGAACTCCAAAGATAATCATAATGAAACCTATAATTTTGTATCCAAAATAGTAGGGTACTTACTCCATACATAAGGTCTACTCTAAAAAGAGAATATTCATTGATTTCAATGGATGGGTAGATCACTACGACTCCCACCAACATAAGGTTCTAGATGAAATACTTTTTATAATTAAAAGACGTTCATCTAGACCACATGACATTAAACTGTGAAACCTTAATCCTAACCAATGATGTTAAACTATGTGGCCTTCATCCTGGCCAAATGATGATAAAATGTGTGACATTTATCCTAACCTCATGATATTAAACTTTATAACCATTGTCCTGACCGCATGACATTAAACTATATGATATTTTTCCTGAAAAAATGATGTTAAACTATGCGGCCTTCAACCTGCAAAAAGGACATTAAACAATGTGACCTTTTTCCTAACCATATGATGTTAAATTGTGAAACCTTCATCCTGACCACATTACCTTAAACTACACAACCACCCTCCTAGCCACATGATGCTAAATTTTCAGACCTTTACCCTAACAACGTGAAGTTAAACTAGGCTTATGGTATTCTAGTTGTATGATTTAAAACAGAATAAAACATCAGGGTGTCCTCATCTAAAAGGGAATCACCTTCAGCATCGGTCATTTACCATGTCACATTCAAGATCTAATTTAAGCATACTTGTCATCTTATTTAATATTTAGAGAACCCTTGATGTCATATATCAGGTCCATCCTCCCTAAAAAACTATATATATGTACATATATTTGTTCCCCCTCCCTACATATGGGCCTAACCTATGTTGGTAGTTTTCATTCTAAGAACTATGTATGCCATGATTCCTTCCATTGAAGGATATGTAGTGACACCTGACCCACTAGGTTTTGGGACCAACCACAAGGAGCCTGTTTCATCATGTTGGGAGATCCATTTCATTACAACAAGATGATAAAATGCATGGATAATGTCCTCAGAACATGATGTTAATCCAAATGGTAAAAAATTGTTTAATCAATGATTCATCTTACTCGATCTAGACTTGTGTGAGAGGCATATGGAATCCCCCAATACCCATGTGAGTGTAAGACCTATGTAGGGACCACTTTCACCAAGAAATATGTATATCTTGATTTCTTCCCATGCATGATACATAAGGACTCCTAGATTATATATCATGGTCCATCCAAACAACCAAAAACAACTTAACCCTACCCTACATACGCGCCTGACCTTCACAGGGGCCTTCTATTTAAAACTATGTGTGGATTTTTTTTAATTCTATGGGATACATAGTGATGTGAAGATCCCATGTCTCGGGCTGAGGCATGAAACTTAAGAAATTACACTTCCTTTAATAAAACTAAATCAATGTAGGGGGATCCAAAACAACCCATATCTATAGGACCACTTCGAGCATAATTCCCTCTCAATGTATGTGTGTTAGACATGTTTGGGGAAGCACATAGAGTACAATGCGTAGCTTGATTCCCATACAATGGGATACATAATGAAATATAAGCCTAGTATCCTTGGACCAGGTGCATAATACAAAAAAATCACCCTGCGTATAGATCAAACCTACATAGTGAGTTCCCATTCAGAACTACATAGGGATTGATTCATGCATTCATGGGATACATAGTGAAACTTGAATCTCAAATCCTAGTTCCAGCCATAACATTTCCCCCCTTTCATGATGAGTCATCAACATCCTCACCACATCATATTAAAATGCATAGGGATTTATAAGTATGTGTGGATTGATTCATATCATCCTAGGATATTTAGTGACTCCCAGACCCCTAATCCCAGCCAAAAATTCCATAAAGGTTAAAAAATACCTCCTCTTTCTGGATGAGTCTGATCAGCACATGGGTTTTTTGAGAACTCCATAAGGATTGATTCTTTTTTTTTTGAAGAGATGTACAGTGACACTTGGATTTATCATCCCAGAACATGCACCGTCAATAACAAAAAGCCCCTACAATTTTCCTTATTTCCTCTATGTAGTGGAAAAATCCATTTTCACCCCTTTTTCTCACACCGAGCATAGGGAACATGGTCTTATGGGTTTTGGGAATGAATTCCTTGTATAATCATGGATCATAAATCCAAATCATATTGTACATGGATATTGACCCTAAAAAGGTGCACCAGGTATTTCCTCTTCACATTGGGAAACCTAATGTCCATACCACATGATGTTAAACTACATGATACCTCAAAAGGACATGTGTCTTGATTATTTCACAAACAAGATACATAGTGATTCCTATGAAACATTTCATAGTCCAAACCATAGGGAAAAATAAGATTCCCCCAACTCCTATGTACAAAGATCTACAGAGGAATTTTCATGTTTGAGTTCACCATTTTAGGATCCATCAAAGAAATAGAGGTGACCCCCTACATATGAGTCATATATATGTAGGGAATCTCAAACTCCAAGGTCAATTGTGATATGAATGTTTTTCTTTTCACAAATTCTCATATATTAAGAAAACACTATTCACCAGTATATTTGGTATCAACATAATCCTCCTCAAAAATCATAATTGGATACCGATTTTCTTGAGGAACCCTTTGTTTAACTATTCAAAATATTCCAATGTTGGCTCTGCATAAGTTTCCAACAAAAAAGGTCTAGAAACTAAAGAAAAAAATTTCCTCATGAGAGTATTTTCGTATCTCTGTATGGCCTGATGGATTCCATGCCCCATATCATTTTTCCTGATATAAGAGTCCACAAGATCATAGTTTAAAGTGTATCACCGTACCATCTGAGGTATGTGAAAAGATCCCGACCAGATTAACCTCCAGTTAATCATGATTTCTATGATAAATGTTCCTTGGTGTGTGTCCATAAACTACAAATCCCCATGTCATCCTTAGCCCATGTTGATAAAATACATAGAAAATTTCATTGTTGAATGAAACTAAACAGAATGATACTAAAAACTACATGTGTCTTGATTTCTATAATCCAATGAATCATAGGGATGCTTGGATCTTAAATCATTGGTGTAGCCACATCACAAGATAAAAATTGATCATTCATGTGCATGGGTCATAACTAGATTGGAAAATTTCCAACAACAAAGTCTAGATAGATTCATGTTATACTGGACATATAGAAATACCCAAACTTCACATCCTAGGCTCAACTATAAGGTAAAAATTCCCCACCATTTTTGTGTAAGGTTCCAACATGAATAGATTGTATTTTTACACAAATGTTTTCCCCACTCTCCATTACATGTGATGGATCTTCATAGGAGAGCCTAATATGAGCCTCACCCCATCTCTGAGCTCATATACCAATAAAAATACCCATCTACCATATAAGAGTTCAATAGACATGTGGGGAAACCTCTCGAGAATTATGTATTTCTTGATTCGTATCATTGCATGATACATAGTGACATAAAAACCCAATGTCAAAAACCCATCCTTATATGAAAATAAGATGAAATTATAGGAAAGGTGAACAATACATAAATAAATCGTACATTTGGGTTAGTCCAACGTAGGGGAAATGACTCTATCCATTCCCATAAATTTCCCACATAGAATGACCCTTTTATTTTTAGGGGCCCTCCTTTAAAAAATCATACACTATGTACTGAATGGTATGAATCCCCATTTTCCACCCTGGTCATTAGATATGGAGGTCCAATGTCTTAAGGAACACTCTGTTTGACTATGAACAATATTCCATATTTTTCTCTTCATAGGTTACACACAGAAAAATCTATGTCAACCATAGGAAAATTCATCCATAAGAGTGGCCTTTCCTACCTCTATATTACCCAATGAAATTTTTATCCCATATCACTCCTAGGATTCAGACACCACCCAAATTTTAGTTTACAACCATTTTCCAATTTCATTTCAAAATATGATATAATATTCCTGGTTAGATCACCGTGAAAAGGTAGAATCATTCACCCCTTGGTTAAAGTAGAGTAAACCTATATCAGAAGCCCCAAAAGTCTGGGACACAAGACATTTGAATACACCATCCATTTCCTAGTTGTGTGACATTAAACTACACCATACATAAACCCAACTTTACACAATCCAAATACATGTAGGGTTGGTCTATTATTCATGGTCTGCACTGATACGAACACCTTTTTTGTTTTTAGACATCACTCCCTTAACAAGACACCCTATATGGTCTAAAAATTCCAAATTTCTACAATTTACCTGGACATCGAAAATGGTGGACTAGTTTCCTAGGGATAAATTTATTTAAATAAGAAAAATATGCGTTATTTGGATCAGTTTATGTTTCCCACAACAAAATGGACTGTCCACTAAATGAAAATTCATCCCAATGAGAGTCTTTTACTTCCACCATATTCCCCAGAAACATCATGTTAGAGACCATTCTTCTAGTTACTCCATGCTTACTTTCACTATATAATAATTTAATTCCAAAAATTTAAAAACCATGGTCAATAAAAATCCCTTATTCTTTTCTAAAACATAGTGATGCATTCTGAGCTAGTGAGCACTATTTTTTTCCTCACCCCATTATTTACAGTCAAGGCTATTCAACCTAAAATGAAATTTTTGTTAGACTATTTCAAGGCCTAAAATACACATATAAAAGTGAAAAAAAACTATCATGGTTGAATACATGTAAAGGGAACCATGAAAAAAAATTCTAGATCATGATCACTAAAACATTGCTTTGCACAGTTTAGGAAATAATCAATAAATCAAAAAAGAGAGACGCAAAATTCACCAGGTTAAAAACCCATGAATGGAACCCTAAAAAAAGTTTAGTACCATATCTCTAAACAATTTATTTTCATGGTTTAGGAAATAATAGCACAATAAAGAAAGATACATAAAGTTTTTTAGGTTGAAATAACCCACAAAGGTTGGCCTAATAAAAATTCAAGTTATGCCTGCTAGGTCCACACCATAAAGGG
Source organism: Viscum album (assembly GCA_963277665.1). Classification (NCBI taxonomy): domain Eukaryota; kingdom Viridiplantae; phylum Streptophyta; class Magnoliopsida; order Santalales; family Viscaceae; genus Viscum; species Viscum album. The sequence continues at coordinate 1,595,643,598 of OY728120.1, forward strand.
AATTGGAATAAATTTGGTTGATAATAGAAAAGACACAATGTTCATAGGGGATTCCATGTAAACCTAACAAAAATAAAATTGTTTTCAATAAGTCCCTCAGATCAGGAAAAAATTAGAGAATTACATTATTATGTAAATTGATTTTTCTGAGTTGATTTAAAATCATGTCATATGAAGAATATTTTCAATTCAATGCATGGAAAATTATAATGGATGGATATGGAAGGTATAGATAATGGGAAATAACACGAATAAAAATATGTGTTCATTTTTTCATCCAATAAGACTATAGGATAATCCACAACTAGAAGAATCTCCCAAAGGCTATTTAGAAACAAAAATGGTACAAAGACGCTCAACTTCGTTTTATTACAAAATAGACTACCATATGATGCATGAAATAAAGGGTACATACCAAGGTGGACCTTTTCTCAACTTCTTATTTATCTATTGGATGAATTTCTAGGACAAAATCCCTACAGTCTCAAGGTTTATGCTTTATAGCCTCAAAATTTGTAGTTGATGAGGAATATTGTGCTTTCAACCTTGCTACATGAACATCAAAATGTTTAAATCCTTAGTCTTTGAAACCAATTGATCATAAGAATATACTTCTTCAGTATCCGAGTAAGGTAACTCAAGGATGATATCCTGTAGGGATTATTTTTGATGATGGGAATTATTAAACTGAACACGGTGACCTTTGCGAGTAGTTAAATCATATAAATCTATGACAATATGGTGAACAAGAATGTGCCAATGTCGATTATAAAACCCACCTGAGCTCATTCCAAGGAAGTTTTGGTGAAGGCTATATGAATTTTCAACCATCTCCTCATGGGAAATCTATGTGACAATTGTGAAAATTTAGTTTTAAACCTATCTTCGTACAACCTAATGTTCAGCCGCAATGCGGGGATCCTGATCGTGATCACTCACTACCATATGTTTATATTCTTTTACTGAAGTCAAATAAGATAGGTTTATATTAAATAACAGATCTAGAGTGTAAAAATTACTATTCCCACCTCGTACCCTACATCAGGAATAGGACTGATAGGCTCAACATTAATTGGCGGGGTTCCCAAGGTTGTACTGATAGGACCAGCATCAGTAGAGCTATCATCATCATCTGTTAAAATATCAAGGTATTCATTTCCATGAGTAAAGAGGGTATTGGAGGATAAACATACTCTAATATGAATAGATTATTGGAACTCATTTTTTTTGTCCTCAATACTAACAAGGATAGTGCATCATGGATAGGGATGGTAGAGGGAAATGGCTTGGGTACCCTATGAATTGTCTTTCCCAACATCCGTTTAGGATATTTTTTGGTCAAAATTTCAGCGTAATCCTTGTATAGTTTAACAGAATTTCCCATGTAAGGAAATAAAATTTTCAGGCCAATTTTTTTGCATGACTTCAGTAGCTACAGATATTGAAGAATGACGGGGTGCGACTGTTGATATGGGGGATGGGTAAAATGGGGAACCTATTTCATACACCTAAATTCCAAGGAGAGTTTTTATGGAGTATATAACTCGAATATGGTTACTCCATCCACCCACAAACCCATAATTAAATCTCGTAGAGATATGATTTAAGAATTATTCTCCGAGGTCCCATCACCATTATCAACCACCATACCTAATTTTCCATGTTAAGGGATGAACATAAAATTGAAAATTCTCTAAAAATTCCAATAGCATGATCGATACCGAAGGATCTCATATGAACCTCAACAATATAAAGCAACATGGAGCGAATGGTGGAGTCAAGAGTTTTCACACTATTCTAATATTCATAACATCGATAGTGTTTCAGCACCCAACAATAGAGGTAATAGAATGGCCCAAATTTATGATGTGGAGACTTTAATTCCAACATGTGTCCCAGTATCACAATGATTCGAGAAAGGGTGGATATAGCTAGGTTGGAAGGGTGTCCCTCAGCTTGTTCAACCACCATTATCAGGATACAGGCTCTGACACCTTTGTAGGCATCTTGGGATGGGACGATCTATCTGCTAAAAAACATGTAAAATAACCCTTCCAACCTGATGTCAGGAGATACATTTGGATGAATTCTATATCCCCACATGGTATAATGGTCCACTTTTAGTGTACCAATGTACTAATCCATGATGATTTGTTATTTTTTATTTGGTTGACTCATTCTATGGAAAACATTGAGCCTTGGACCATTACCTTGAATGAACAAATTTATACAATCATCAAAAGGGTTGAGTGAGTAGGCATATTGGGGATGGACAATGACTCCCCCAACCGAAATCATTAGTTTTTTCAAAAGGAGAGATACATGTTCGGTGTTATCCCATGTATTTGTGGCTGGAAGGAACTCATCATAATAGTTTCCAAGAATAGTGATTCCCCCTAGGAGATGGTCATCCTGTAATTTAATCCTAGCATTGCTATGTTAGTGATGGAAATTGTTGGTGCTTGAGAATCATTGGATGATAAATTCTAGCATAACCTTGATCAAAAAATAAATAGAGAACCGGGAAACACATACCGCTGAGTACAAGATAACAACCTCCAATGGTTTAGGTAATTCCATTAAGTAATGGTTCACCCAGAATTCCTAATCCCATTAATTTTATGAGTTCCCTCCGGACCTAAAATCCCTCTTAGATCTCCACCCTCAGTTGAGATTTCCACATCATAGTTTTAAAATGGAAGGATAATATTGGATGAATAATTTCAAGGATACATCATTAATGTGTGAGTTTATTTTCATCCACATTGATCCATTTAAAATAATTATGTTCCCCGAAACCAACTTGCATGGATTTTTTTTAGTGGGATAAATGTTCCCTTGGGAGGGCTCTAGAGACATCTTAGACCTAGTATATAGAAATTTATGATCAGCTAGTGGAAGAAGAGCATCATCTTAATGGCTGAAATTATAAAGTGGAAGTCGGCTCGAAAATGGATAGTACAGATGTTCTTAGGAAAGAATGTTCTTCAGAATACCATCTTCAGGGATAATATGTTGAGGATGATCCTCCTCAATATTATCATTCATGGAATAACATCTCCTAGTTGCAATCATCAAAATCAAATCCATTTAATCCATGTAATAGGGTTTTTAATGTCCTGAGATATTAATTGTAGGGATTCATATTAATGTATGATGCTTGTGAACCGTTAGTTCACAAAGTCATTCGTCCATGAACCATTAACTCGTGAAAGCGCTGGCCCAAATATCATTGGATAGTGAAGAGATGGTCTATGGAAAAATCCTTCCATGAATCATTTGCCCACATTGAGTAAGACTAAAAGTCATCATTTATGGTTAAGAGTTTGATTCACGGATAAATAATCTTAGTTCATGGAAACACTATCCACATAGAAGGGAGCTCATGGAAGTAGTACATAGTCTAGGTTTTGTGGGAGAAATGAGATTTCTGATAAATATGATTGCAGAAAAATGAGCTAGGACCTATAATTACAGTCATGGTTCCCTTTGGATGGTTCAAATGCCTTACACAAACCAGTTCAAGAGTAGACATCGTTCTATATTAGAATAGTCTCATCTAAATCTTGATTAGAGGCTATTTTATTGACACATTTGTTGGGTCCTAAAATTTAAGCATGTAAGAACAAGATGATTCCGTTAATTTGGAGAAGGAAACAAACAAAAAATTGTAATAGGAGTGGATGAAAAAATATTTAATGGAAATAAAACACAAAGGATAGAGCAATCCAATGACGCCCAATCCACTCTGTGGATTGCAGCTCTGTAGGGAATCCTGCCTCTTCATAAAGAACCTAAAAACGGAAACATTTCACTGGATGTGTTGGACTCGATAACTCCCACAAATGAAGAAATGACTTTTGTGGGGAGAGGCGGTGAATTCATCCCCCATGAATAAACTGTCCCCCATGAACCAAATTGTTCATGAGGTTAGGTGTTATCATCAGCTCCTACAAATGAAATGAAAACTTTTTCTGGTCATAGTGGTGAGTTGTGCTCCCTTGAATGATTTCCTGAGTGGTTAATTCCTCCTAAGGTCCAATAAAATATTTGTGGTGGCCCTCCATAGAAGACAAACCATTCTAGTAACCAACTGCTCTTCTCTACAATAAATAGTTCCCGAGGGGGACTAAGAAGTAGATAAAAAGGAAGAGAGATGGTTCCTAGATCTAGAGAAATTGGATGGTACTTTGAAAACCAGATCCCTTCGACAATTCACAGCTGGTAAAACCCACTACATTGAAAGAAAGAGTAAATAATAAAACATATAGTTGTTTGTGAACCCAAAAAACACATTGGAGACATAATCCTACATTGCATAAAATGGTTGGACCTTTTGAAAAATAGTTCCCCACATAAAAATGTGATATGAATAAAAAACCATACCTTGAATAGAAAAATCATTCATGGGAGGAACTCGACCCCGCATAGCAAAAAACTACGTGGGTCGAACCAAGTCCCATGAAGCATCAGGCCATGTCAGCAAAACTCAGGTCTACATACCACATCACAACATGTAAAATCTCCTCCCCCATATAGAAAAACAATATAAGGACAGAACTCCACCCTACCTAAGAACATACTATGCGTAATGGGGCATCCAAGGACATTCCACTCTCTAACTCCCATTGTCCTCTTCCATTATGTCATCATCCCCATGTTGGCACCTATGCAAACGAGTCCAACAATATTAGTCCAAGTCTCTATCCAATTCCACATGAAAATTATGATAAAATCATTAGTTACATAAGTGTTTTCTTTTAAGTTTACATACCCATGGTATGTGGAGTCGCATGAGAATCCATAACAGTAAGGTGGACCCATTGAATGCCCTAGAATTTTCATTCCCATGGTAACTTGGGTTTTGTCCATGGGGTGCCCACATGAACCTCTCCATTATATGGTGTAGAGACCCATTTTTTTTCCTCTAATGACTTTAAAATATTTCTATATATATTACTAGATATTGAGGCTAATATGGCGTGCGATTCTGAGTTCAGTGTGGCCGAAATTAGTTTTATAAAAATATTAAATATATTTTATATTTCACACACACATGTTTTTACTGAAAATGGGATAAATCTTAAATGGTGGATTATATTAGAAATATGAGACCATAGTTGATTCCAGAACATGACATTGACCCCTAGTGACACATAAACGGAGTCGATGCAGGACATTTGGACCTGTCACTCATTGACAGTACGTTAAGTGAATTTTTTTAATTATAAAATTAACTAAATTAATTCATTTAACCTGAAGATAAATGGATATAATTATATAATTATAATTATTTTTATGTGGTTGGAATCAAAATTCTGTGAACTCTGAACAATATGTCTCCGTCCTCCATTGACGATTCCCTTGAAGAACGGCGATGGAACTTCATATCAGAATGAATCAGGATATGGTGAACACAATGACATTCCCAAATATTTGGTGATTGAGTTATTCACTAGATATAAATCCAAAACTGAGGTAGGACTTTTCAATTTGTGTTTTACAACCTTGATTAAATGATTGACCATATTGGTAGTGTTTCTTCGATTTGAGCTCCTGTTGGGGCCTTTTCAGGAGGCAAAGTATTGAAATAATTAGTTTGACTCATTTTTTTTTCTAATCTTAACTACCCAATCTTGATCGATGGGCCATGAATCATTGGACCAGATCAACTAAAATTTGTTCTTTTGACTTTATCCCCATTTTTCTTCATTTTCTTCATCAGTTGGATCCCCACAGTCCCAAAATGACATTTCCAGAAGGTACCAAGCTCAATTAGACCCTGGGATCTGCAACAGATCAACGAAACATGAACCAAATGTTGAATCATGCATAGATATGTGACGATTATGAATCATGTACAATTTTTTTGATTATTTGAGACAAAGAAATAACTAAATGGGGCTTCAGTAGCAAGTGTAATGAGAAGTGAACCCTTGACATTGAATGTCAGAGATTTATGGTAATTAGTGGCCTATAATTGTGTTTCCCAACCGGATCCATGATTTTCAAACAAGACTGGCACAAGATCTGAAGTGGTGGATCTCGATTCCGGGCATGATAGCCAGATCTTTATTTCTAAAAAATCACATCTACACACCATGTTCAATAATGAAACATGGTTTGTATCCCATTTCCGTTGTAGTGTCTAGGGTTTGGGAAAAATAATGGCTGACATGGACTGTACTCTCACTCACACGCCACGTACCCCCTTCATAGTTGGAAAACTCTTGTGATGGGTCAATCAGGTAGGGAATCTGTGTAACAGAACATAGAAATGGGTTGACCACAGGGGTAGCATCTAGGACGGACCGACAAACCATGTACTAGAGTACACAGACATGGTGTCCGATACACAGACATGGTTAGTGAACATGGACTCGACCTGTTTAGATATGAAACAACGGGTACTCCCCCAACACAACATTTACTAATAAATGGGATGAAACTATTGTTGGGCTGGAGAGTGATGGTAAGAGGGGGGTGAATTGCCTTTTAAAAAATAATTAACAATTTAAAATCAAAGTAAAAAGTGCAGCGGAAATAAAAGTGGCAAGACACAAAACTTGATAACGAAGTTCGGCTTAAACCAAAGCCTACGTCTCCGCTCCCAACTCAACCGTTGAGAGATTTACTACCGCTTTCTTTTTAATGGTTTTAGAAAGAAACCCACTAGACTTTAAGGTAGTCTAGAACCTATTACAGCTTGCTTTTAATGGTTGAGCAAGAAACCACTAGCCTTCTTACAGGTGGAGGCTAGCTCACCTATGACTCAAGCCTTTTAAAGGGAAGGCTTGACTAACCTCTTCACACCTTGAAGGTGGTGTGAAAACCCAAACAAAAGGAAGATGAGAGAAAGAGGGGTTTATAGTCACAAACCCAAATTGATGCTCAAAAAAGATAAATAATGAAAAACTGTAATGTGGAGAAGTCTTGGGCGCCAATGGATTGATTGGAGTTGATGAAGAGTGCTCCCAAGATTCTATGGTGATGCTCCTTGGATGTGGAAATGAGTTGGAGCAAGTGGGGTTTCTTGGAGGAATCCGCCGGAGGTTTTCCAAATGATGAAAAATGTTCCCGTGGGCTTTCGTTGTCTTGGTTATAGTTCCACTTGCATTCCGGGGCTTCCTAGTCCTTTATTTATAGAGGGAGAACCCTCATATGGCCGTTCGGGGTCTTCGGAGCTGTTGGAAAAGTCTTCGGAGCCGTTGGGAGCAGGCTGGTCAAAGCCCAACGGCTAGTTTGACTGACTCCACCGGCTGACCGGTGCTTGACCACCATTTGGCCGGTGCTTTGGAAAATGGAGAGGCCTTCTGCCCAGGCACCACCGGCTGGCCGGTGAGGAGGCCACATGTTGGCCGGTGGTGAGACAGTAGGTGTCCCTTCTGTCTGGGTTCCACCGGCTGGCCGGTGATGGGACACCGGTTGGCCGGTGGTCTGGACAGAGGGGATGCCTTCTGCCCAGGCACCACCGGCTGGCCGGTGGTCATCCACCGGTTGGCCGGTAGACTCAGAGAGTCCACTTTCAGTCCTTCTTGGCCCAATTCCTTGGCAACCTTTTTACTATCAACAAAAACACTTAAAACAAGATTAGATAAATAAGAGAGTGATTGTGATCATGAAAATTAAACCACGAGGGGTACGAGAGGTACAACAATCTCCCCCTATTTTGATGATCACAATCACCAAAACAAGCAATGTAAAAGACTGAAATGAAAGTCATGCTTTAAAGGATAAATTGAAAAGAAAATCAAAGCATGAGAGAAAGATTTCTCCCCCAATCAACCAAGAATTTCTCCCCCTTTGTGATTATCAAAATAGCACGGGGCATAAAACTTGATTGAGGGAAAGGATTGAAAAACAAGATAGAGATTTTAAACCAATTGAAATTTTTGAAATTTGAATTGAAAGTTTTGAATTGAAAGTTTTGAAAATAAAGCAAAAAGGCTTAAACAATCCTAACTCCCCCTAAATAAAAACAGCAAATCACCGGGGAGAGGATTTTAGAACCGAGACAAATTTTGGTCTGGTGAGACTCGCTAAAAGGGATTTTTCAATCCATACTTGTCTAGTGGCGGGTCTTCTCCTATTAAATTCATCATTAAAGGAAATGGTTTTGGGCCTTTCATACCGGGAATTTTTGCAATTGCACTCATAAATTAAGTGCCCGAGTTTTTTACAATAGTTTCAAAATTTATATTGGGAGCCCCCCCTTACAAAAATAGTAGGAGCATGGGAAGAGGAAGCTTGCTTGGAATAGCCAAGCCCTTGGGTGGTTCTAGATACGCATTTGGAACCAAGGAGCTTTGAAAGGTTATGTTCACCTTCGGTGAACTTAGCTAGGGATTTCCTTAAATCCTTGATTGTTGATTCCATAGAATCAACATCGAGAAGGTTTTGGACCTTGAGGGACAACTCCTCCTTTTCTTTGAGAAGTTGTTCCTTTTCGGAGAGTGATGGCAAGAGGGGGGTAAATTGCCTTTTAAAAAATAATTAACAATTTAAAATCAAAGTAAAAAGTGCAGCGGAAATAAAAGAGGCAAGACACAAAACTTGGTAACGGAGTTCGGCTTAAACCAAAGCCTACGTCTCTGATCCCAACTCAACCGTTGAGAGATTTACTACCGCTTGATTTTTAATGGTTTTAGCAAGAAACCCACTATACATTAAGGTAGTCTAGAACCTATTACAGCTTGCTTTTAATGGTTGAGAAAGAACCCACTAGCCTTCTTACAGGTGAAGGCTAGCTCACCTATGACTCAAGCCTTTTAAAGGGAAGGCCTGACTAACCTCTTCACACCTTGAAGGTGGTGTGAAAACCCAAACAAAAGGAAGATGAGAGAAAGAGGGGTTTGTAGGCACAAACCCAAATTGATGCTCAAAAAGATAAAACAAGAAAAACCGTAATGTGGAGAAGTCTTGGGCGCCAATGGATTGATTGGAGTTGATGAAGAGCTCTCCCAAGCTTCTATGGTGATGCTCCTTGGATGTGGAAATGGGTTGGAGCAATTGAGGTTCCTTGAAGGAATCCGCCGGAGGTTTTCCAAATGATGAAAAATGTGTCCGTTGGCTTTCGTTTGATTGGTTATAGTTCCACTTACGTTACGGGGCTTCCTAGTCCTTTATTTATAGAGGGGGAACCCTCATATGGCCTTTGGGGGTCTTCGGAGCCGTTGGAGAGGTCTTCGGAGCTGTTGGGAGTCAAGTGGACAAGTCTGGTCAAAGCCCAACGACTAGTTTGACTGGCTCCACCGGCTGACCGGTACAGTGCCACCGGTTGGCCGGTGCTTGGAAAAAGGAGAGGCCTTCGGCCCAGGCACCACCGGCTGGCCGGTGAGGAGGCCACCGGTTGGCCGGTGGTGAGACAGTAGGTGTCCCTTCTGTCTGGGTTCCACCGGCTGGCCGGTGATGGGACACCGGTTGGCTGGTGGTCTGGACAGAAAGGATGCCTTCTGTCAAGAGTCCACCGGCTGGCCGGTGGTCATCCACCGGTTGGCCGATGGACTGAAATCAGTCCACTTTTGCCTTCTGGCTTTCTTGTCCCAATTCCTTGGCAACCTGAAATCATTCCTATCATCCAAAAACACTTAAAACAAGATTAGATAAATAAGAGAGTGATTGTGATCATGAAAATTAAACCACGAGGGGTACGAGAGGTACAACAATCTCCCCCTATTTTGATGATCACAATCACCAAAACAAGAAATGTAAAAGATTGAAATGAGAGACATGCTTTAAAAGATAAATGATTAAAAGAATTTGAAGAACTAGAGTATGAGGAGTCGGAAGAGGATACCTCATGAAATGCCATTAGGCATTTTTTACCGTTGTCACTTGAGGAGGAGGAGGATGAGGATGTGGAGCTATCACTCCATGTGGACTTGAATGCCTTCGTCTTTTCCTTTTGCTTGGCCTTTTTCTTGTTGAGTGGACAATCGGTCTTGTAATGGCCTTTCTTGCCACACCCGTAACATGTTACCTCGGGCTCAGATTTTTCGTCGAGTTTTTCCTTTCGAGCCTTGCGGGATTTCTTCTTTTTGTTCTTCTTCATGAATTTGTGCATCTTGCGGGCAAGATTCTCCATTTCTGAATCGCCTCTTGAAGAGGAAGAAGATGAGGAGGAGGAGCTTTCTTCTTTTTGAACTTTGAAGGCGATGTTCTTTGGAACGTTGATCGGTTTGCCTTCCTTTTCAGCTTGCCTCCTCATGGTGATCTCGTAGGTCATGAGGGATCTGATGAGCTCTTCGACCAGAATGTTCTTGATGTCTTTTGCTTCTTGAATTGTCATGACTTTCGGTGCCCATGAGCTTGGTAGGATCCAAAGAATCTTCTTGACCATCATTTCTGCAGAAACATCATCTCCAAGAGATTTTCTTCCATTGCAAACGTCAGTAAAACGAGTAAACATATCAGAAATATTTTCAGATGGATTCATGGTAAAAGACTCAAAATATTGACGGTACATATCCAATTGAGTATCCTTAACTTTGTTGGTCCCCTCATGGGTAACCTCCAATAGTTTCCAGATTTCATGAGATGAAGTGCATGTGGAAACTCGATTGAATTCATTACGATCAAGGCCGCAATGAAGAGCGTTCATGGATTTTCCATCAAGCTCGAAATTTTTAATATCGGCTTGAGTCCATTTGAATTCATTGGGAGAAGAAAGAGAATAACCATGCATGACAATTTTATAAATAGGATAACCTATACTTCTAAGAAAAGTGGTCATGCGGGTTTTCTAATAAGTATAGTCGGTTCCATCAAAGAATGGAGCACGGCCCAAAGAATAGCCTTCGGGGGCGAAAGAAGTTGAAGCCATCACAAAGGATCTTGAATTTGAAACCGGTTAGGGTATTACTCAAATTTTTCCTCTGATACCAATTGTTGGGCGGGAGAGTGATGGAAAGAGGGGGGTGAATTGCCTTTTAAAAAATAATTAACAATTTAAAATCAAAGTAAAAAGTGCAGCGGAAATAAAAGAGGCAAGACACAAAACTTGATAACGGAGTTCGGCTTAAACCAAAGCCTACGTCTCCTCTCCCAACTCAACCTTTGAGAGATTTACTACCGCTTGCTTTTTAATGGTTTTAGCAAGAAACCCACTAGACTTTAAGGTAGTCTAGAACCTATTACAGCTTGCTTTTAATGGTTGAGCAAGAACCCACTAGCCTTCTTACAGGTGAAGGCTAGCTCACCTATGACTCAAGCCTTTTAAAGGGAAGGCTTGACTAACCTCTTCACACCTTGAAGGTGGTGTGAAAACCCAAAAAAAAGGAAGATGAGAGAAAGAGGGGTTTGTAGGAACAAACCCAAATTGATGCTCAAAAAAGATAAATAATGAAAAACCGTAATGTGGAGAAGTCTTGGTCGCCAATGGATTGATTGGAGTTGATGAAGAGCGCTCCCAAGCTTCTATGGTGATGCTCCTTGGATGTGGAAATGAGTTGGAGCAAGTGGGGTTTCTTGGAGGAATCTGCCGGAGGTTTGCCAAATGATGAAAAATGTTCCTGTGGGCTTCGGTTGGCTTGGTTATAGTTCCACTTGCGTTCCGGGGCTTCCTAGTCCTTTATTTATAGAGGGGGAACCCTCATATGGCCGTTCGGGGTCTTCGGAGCCGTTGGAAACGTCTTCGGAGCCATTGGGAGTAGGCTGGTCAAAGCCCAACGGCTAGTTTGACTGGCTCCACCGGCTGACCGGTGCTTGGCCACCGGTTGGCCGGTGCTTTGGAAAATGGAGAGGCCTTCTACCCAGGCACCACCGGCTGGCCGGTGAGGAGGCCACCGGTTGGCCGGTGGTGAGACAGTAGGTGTCCCTTCTGTCTGGGTTCCACCGGCTGGCCGGTGATGGGACACCGGTTGGCCGGTGGTCTGGACAGAGGGGATGCCTTCTGCCCAGGCACCACCGGCTGGCCGGTGGTCATCCACCGGTTGGCCGGTAGACTCAGAGAGTCCACTTTCAGTCCTTCTTGTCCCAATTCATTGGCAACCTTTTTCCTATCAACAAAAACACTTAAAACAAGATTAGATAAATAAGAGAGTGATTGTGATCATGAAAATTAAACCACGAGGGGTACGAGAGGTACAACAACTGTATACAAGATAAAGACATGAGCAGGATTTGGAGTGGTTCCATAAGCCATCTGGATCACCTCACACCCTATGTTCCCCTCAGTTCGTTTTCAGGAAACTTCAAAGACTCATGTATTCTTCATTTAAACTCGAATTTTGGCCTATGATTAGCCTTCCTGAGTATATTTCTATGTAGAATGTGGTGGTGTCCACATTAGAGGATTTATAGATCTGATGGGAAATTTTATGAGTTTGGCATGCACTTTGGCTACTACCAATGGAAGAAACGACCATGTCGGATCACCATAGCTTTCTGGGTGTTATCATCAAATAGGTCTAGGAAGTGGAGTTTCCTCGAGGACCCTTTATGGATATTACCCTCTAGTGAGGCTAGGTAATGGATTTTACCCATGAAATATTCTTGGTGTTACCCTCTATCTAGGATGGGTAGTGTAGTTCCCCGATGATTTCTGTCATGTGTTACCCTCCACCAGGTTTGGGTAGTGAAGTTCCCAAATGACTTCTCCTAGGTGTTACACTCTAGTAGGGATGAGTAGTGGATTTCCCCAATGAAATTCCTGAGTATTATCCTCCAATGGGGTGGGGAAGTTCCATTCATCAGTGACTATCAGTGTAGGAAACCCCCTATTATAACAGGACATGATATCCTTACCTGGTGTTTTTGGCCCATGGACTCTATGGAATGGTGATGAGATGTGGTTGGATGTGTATTAGGACTGAAAAGTCGGACAATTTCCCCTCATAGATGCAATTTTTGGATTCAACCTAAAACTATACCGGTGAGCCAATGCCACTTAATGAGGATAATATGATGGTGTGGAAAATGAGTCCCTTAGACATGGTTTTTCAGGGAAGATGTGTGGGATTCTAGGTGTCATTGATTGAATATATTTTTGAAATGTTGTCTACTCTTATTATTGTGTTGAGCTGCAAGATAAATATCACTATACTATTTCATTTGGTATTCCTTCACTAAGCATACATATATATATATATCCTTCATCTTTACAAACTCATAGTGTTTGGTTACTCTCCTTCTAGGGGAGGTGAATACTCATGGGGTACGACAAGTGTTTTCTATGACTATATACTAGTGGATTGATGAGTCTAATCTATTTCTATAGGTGATGAAGGCACCACTGGTAGTTTATATACTCACTTTGTTTACCCCCTTTCTCTTGGAGGAGCTTAGATTCAATCTTTATTCGGTTGAGTTGTACTCTTTTCATGTACCATGTATATCTACATAATCCCTCATTATATTGTATCTCTTACTAATCCCACTTCACCCCTTTAATGACATTATAATGGGTGTGTATATACTCACCCATGAATGGGCTTCACCCACACGTTTTGTTTATTTTGAAGATGATGGACAGGCCTACCGTGATAGGACATGAGGTTATGTAAACTTGGTTCATGGACTAAATACGGTGGTCGTAGCTTTGGATTTAGGAGTGTGGATCACCTTCTCCTGTTTAGTATTCCAGTTTTGTTAGGTTGGGACATATTTCTTATTGGGTGTTTATTTTTATCCTCCACAATTAGTTTACACTACTATACTTTTGTACTGTCTATAGGTTCATGCAAGCTTGGTTTACTTTATGGCAGTGTTACATATTTTATCATGTCCCTATACACTTTTGAATTGATTTGTTTGTAAGTGTGTGTATATGTTATTTGGAAAATGCCTCCCATAGTTTACTTATGCCCTCGGTTCTTTCCACTACCCATTGGACTTTAGAGTTAATCTTGGTGTAATTATGGCTCAAGGCCCAAATTGGGTTGGGTCGTGAAAGATTGGTATCAGAGCCAGTTCTTTTCTTGGTACATTTTTAGGATTTATCCCCTCAACGGGATTTCGTTGGGATTTAGGGAAATAGTGTCAAGGTGTCTTGAGTTTGAATCTGTGGATAGGGAGTCTCATGGTTTTTTGGCATCCGACATATCGATTCACTAGGACACTAACTACATATTTTTCGATTCGGCATGCGGGGACATTTTTTGCTAGGATTAATGGTAGATGTTTTCTATAGGATCGAGTCTGGGAATATAATTCTTGATTCAAATCCCCATTATTGTTGTTATATATATTGTCTAATATGACTATAGTGATCCTTGATAAAATTTAGGACGCTTCAATGATGACAACCAACAAGGATACTAGCTTCGATTCATGACGATGATCCTATGATTGAAGAGACCTCAATTTATGGTCCATCCTCTGACCCCTAACTCTAGGTGGGATGGTAGCTGTAACTCCACCTATTGAGTAGTAAGTCATCTCATAAGGGAAAGATGAGGATATGTACATGATTAGCACCCTCCGCGAGTTCCATCATCACAAACCACTGAGGGTATTCTAGATTTTTGTTACTTCTATGATGATATGCGATGAAGTTGATGAATATGAGTTTGGTGTTGATGGTTATGTGTTGCGGGTGGTGGATCTACTTGGTGAGGAGGTGCAGGATGCTGGAAATTATGTGACTTGATGATGGTTGAAGCTTAGCTAGGAGGTTGTAAATGAGTTTTTTTTTTCAGTTCTGATGTGTTTGGTTTTTTGTGATTTTTGGTTTTCATGGAGTCTCGAGTTTCATGCGCTTGTTTAGGGTTTTTGGGTGTGGGTAGATTGACTCCGCCCCTCCCTTATCTGCTGTGTCTTTTTTCTAATAAATTTTGGGGGTGTTAGCAATAGTCTGGCCATGCGCCTTCCATTCCCTAAAGATGCATAAAAACCATTAATCACCATAAATCCCTAAAACCCCTTAAAACCCTAAAAATAGTAAAAACCCAAAATCCTAAAAAACCACAATATTCCTTTAAATCCAATAAAATCCAAAAATAAATTAAAACCCCCTAAAACACTAAAGGACCATAAAAATCCTAAAAACCCAAAAGGACCATCAAAACTCTACAAACCCCAAAAAATCATAAAACCAAAAAAACCCTAAAACCCCCTAACCCCACCCCAACCCTCATACCCCTAAAACCCCTCAAAGACCTAAAAACACTAAACAAACATAAAACCCCTAAAAATGAACTAAAATAACCTAAGACACCAAAAAATGAAAAAGACCCAAACCCCGCATAAAACACTAAAAGACCCTAAAACCCTAAAAACAATAAAAACCCTAAAACCCCTAAAATTCCAAAATACAATACAACCTCAGGAACCCTAAAATCCCAAAAAACCAAAAAACCCTAAAAATTTGAAAAAGACATCTAAAAACACTAAAAATACTATAAATACCAATAAACCTTAAAAAATTCAAAAAATACCTAAAACCCATAGAATCCCAATGAATTCCCTAATAACCTAACCCCAACCCAAAATTCCTAAATACCCTCAAAAATATGAAAAACTCGAAAAGAACCCGAAACCCCTAATCACAAAAGAGTCCCCTAAAACCCTTACAATAAATAAAAACATTAAAGACACTAACACCCTAAAATTCAAAAAAATCCTAAAACCCCCCAAAACCCCAAAACCCCTAAAAACAAAAGACACTAAAACCATATAGGACTTTAAAAATACTAAAATCCCTCAAGGATCCAAAAAAACATAAAAACCCTTAGATGTCCTAAAAATTCCTTAAACCCATAAAGGAAATTAAACCCCCATAAACACCATAGAAGTTCCTAAATCCCAAAGAAACCCTAATAACCCTAAATACCCTTGTAGACCATTACAACCCTAAAATAACCCGAAATACCATAAAGGGCCCAAAAGAACTAAAACACTAAAAACAAAAAAACAACCCCAAAACCCTAAAAGACCATAAAGACCCGAAAACATTAATAGATCATTCAAATAATAGGTTAATTACATCCACCACCCTGAAACACAACCCAAATAATCAAATCATAGTAAACCTGCTGTCCTGAGGACTTGACCTCAGAACCTTCCCTCAACCCAAAACCCTTACCAACCCACTACTAATGGTGGGGCTTAAAAGACCCTAAAAAATAAAAAAACCTTAAACACCCTAAACACCCTAAAAACCCCAACCCTCCAAAAAATTTAAAACCCTAAAAACCAAGAAAAACCTAAAAAACTAAAAACATGAACCCCCAAACAACAAACACCCCTAAAAACCATAAAAACCATAAAACCCCCTAAAACCCTATGACCCCTAAACAATTAAAAACACTAAATATAAAAAAAACTCAAATAAACCCTAAAACACCTAAAAACATAAAAAACCTAAAACCAATAAAAACCCTAAAACCAAAAAACTCAAAAAACCCACCTAAAAAGGCTGAAAACTCTAAAAACCCCTTAAACTGCCAAATACTTTTTAAAATCACAAAACCCTTGAAACCCCTAAGAACCATGAAACCCCTAAAGTAATAATGAAAACCCTAAAACCATAAAAAACATAAAACGATAAAAAACCTAAAAACCATAAACCCTAAATATGATAAAAAAATCCATGAAACCCTGAATAACCATAAAAGCGCTAAAACCCCAAATAACCACCAAACCCCTAAAAACCTAAAACCACGTACTATAAAACCTAAAACAATAACCCTACACCATAAAAACTAAACCCTATACCATAAAAAAAATACCATACACAAAAAACAATGTACCCTAAACCTGAAACCCAAAATCCTACATGCTAAACCCTATATGCTACACAATAAACCATACACCTAAACCTTAAATCCTATACACTACACCTTAAACATTAGACCCTACACCCAAAATCCAAAACTACATACATTAATCCCAAAACCCAAAACCCAAAACCATAAACTCTAAATCGCATATCATAAACCCTAGAAGATGATAAAAACCCAAAAAACACTAAAAAACAAAAAAAATGCTCAAAAACCAAAAAACACATAAAACGCCAAGAAACCCTATAGTACCCAAAAAACCATAAAAACATAAAATACTGTAAAATTTTGAAAACCCTAAAATACCATTAAAAAAATAATCCCTAAAATTCCAAAAAATATATAATAAAATAAAAGAAATTAAAACCCTTAATCCCATAAAAAACCCTAAACCCCCCTAAAAACTCAAAAAAAAATTTAAATTCCATAAAACCTTAAAAATAAAAAAAGAACTAAAAAAATAAATTCCATTAAAACCCCCAAATCATAAAAAAAATCAAAACCCATAAAAACCATAAAAACATTAAAAAACCCTGAAAACCCTAAATAACCTAAGAGAAAAAGATGTTTCCACTCTCACCTAGGTTCTCCCTATCAATGTCGCGATCTCCAGCATTCCCTTGTGGAGTTCCCCATGGCGGCCTTATCTTTCGTATTGATCATGATGTGGATGGGAAGCTGTCTTCTTCATCTTTGCAATGATTGTGGGTGATGAGGCGTTTTCTTGGTGGTGATGGGAGGCTCTGTTCAATCAAGGGAGGATCTGATTGGCCTGGTTGGGCCCAACTTCGACAGATCTAGAGTCGGATCATTCACAAGGATTGAGGCCCCTCCAGGTCATGGAGTCTCACAACTTGTGGATTGGGATGTTTCTTTTCCCCATGGCGGTTATGGAATTCTTTGGTGGTTCTCAGTGGTGTCTGTCCTTGGAGGTGGAGGGTTTAGGCAGTTCTTGGTGGTGTTGGTCTTTGGTAGTGATGTGGTCCATTGTGGAAGACGTTCTAATTCAGGATCGGTAGATCTGGGTGCTTTTTTTGTTGTCGACAGGTTTGGTCTATGCAGACGATGACTGATTCGGGCTTCTCCTGTTCAGATCTGTGTGGATTGAGAGGGGATCTGGTGAGGCATGGAGATTTGGTGGTGGTGTGGATATCCATATCGGGATCATCGGGAGGTAGCGACAATGGTGTGGGTAGGCTCCAGGCATTTCAGTACTATTCTTGGATTTGGACAGCAGTGGCTTTTCCAGAAGTTTGAATTTGTCTCACAAAGTTACAGGTGCAGATAGGGTGCGATGAGCTGCGGCTCTGGCATTTCGATGGTGTCCAAGGTGGTTGGCGTGCTGCTTTCTTCTGGGCTGGAAGACGGTGTGTTGCATGATGGTCACAACTGTGGCTTGGGTCTCCTGGCTACGTCAAAAAATCTTGGAGGCCACCTCGGATGGTGGTTCTCATGTGGCATCCCATGGGATTAGCATGTGGTTTTTGAATTTTCTACTGTGCGTGATCTGCTCTTCGATAATCTTGTTGTTGGTATTGGGTGAATCAGTGTATGCCGCTTTGGAGGAGATTTTGATGTTGGTGAAAATGGATTTGGATTAACCTACTCAGGTCGCTGGTTGAAGAGGTGAAGGTTGGTGGCCTGATATTGGTGTTTTGGAAGTTGAATGGTTGGGAAGCTTGTTGTGAAGGAAGTGCTGGTTGTTGGCTTGGATGTGATGCTGTATGTGGCTAGATGATTGGTTAGAGATGATGAAAGAATTTTGTGGCTATAATTATTGGACTAGATGCTATTGAATACTGGTGTTGTTCGGATTTTATGTTTTGAAGTTTCTGTTGTGTCCGGTCTTTTGTGTGTTTTACTTACATTGTTTTCATTTTTGGGGCTTGTTTTGGGAATGGGTCCTTCGACTCTACCCCACCCCTATATGCACTGCTCTCTTTTTTCCTAATAATTTGGGGTGGGGGATGGAATTGCCTGGCCCTACACCTACCTTTCCATAAAATCCTAAAAACAATTAAAAACATAAAACAACTCAAACCCACCAAAACTAAAAACACCTCTAAAAACCCTAAAAACATAAAAAGAATTAAAATCATAAAAAACTCTAAAAACCCATAAAAACACAAAAGAACTAATAACAACTATAAAAAACCCAAAAACCCAAAAACCATTAAAAAAATCTAAAACCCCCCAAAAAAATTCTAGGACCCCTAACACCCACCCAAATACTTGAAAATCCTTTAAACCCTAAAAAACCATAAAATCTCCAAAAAATAATAAACCACAAGAAACTCTAAACCCTATACCCAACACCCTTAACACTAAACCCCACACCCTAAATCCTAATCCCCAAACGCCAAACCCTACACCCGAAATCCTATAATGTACACCACGAATGCAAATCCCAACACCCAAACCACTATACCCTACATCGAAAGCCCGAAACCCTACAACCTAAACCCTATATCATACACACAAAACCTTAATCCCAAATCGTTAAAGATTAATCCCTACACCTTAAAACATAATCCATATATGCTAAACCCAATACCCTAAACCCTAAAAGACCCTTAAAAGCCTAAAAACTAAAAGAACCTAAAACATTAAAATACCCCTAAAAATACAAACACCCCCTTAAAATCATAAAACACCGTAGAATATGCATAAACCCGATTAAATCCAATAAAACCCTAAAAAACGTTAAACACCATAAAATCCCCTAAAAATATATAAAAACCCAAAATAGCCAAAAACCCCTTATAACCGGAAAAACCCTAAAAAAATAAAAATACCAAAATTTCATAAAAATAGTAAAAAACCCTAAACCATGTAAAAATATTTTAAAACCGAAAACACTAAAAAAATATGAAAACCCTAAACACCCCAAAACAGTCACAGCACATAAAACCCACAAAGCCATAAAAAATCTAAAATTCTTAAAAAAAAAAAAATCCCCAAAACCCCATTTATACCATAAAACTCTAACAACCCATAAAAGAAATAACACCTCCTTCAAAAAACCTAAAAACTATAATAACATATAAAACACTAAAAAACCTAAAAACACAAGAAAATCATTAAAACTCTAAAAACACATTAAAAACCATAAAACCCTAAAGACCATAAAAATCTAAAACCCCCAAAAAACCACAACAAAGTCCCAAAAACCATAAAAATCCATAAATCTACTAAACCCCTAAAAAACCTAAAACGATGAAAACCATAAAAACCCTTAAAACCCTATACCCTACACCTTAAACCCAACATCCAAAACCCTATACCAAACACTGTAAATTTTAAACACTTAACCCAAAATCCAATACCCAGCACCTTATACCCAAAACCATACATCCTAAACCCCATTCCCTACATCTTGAACCGTAAAGCATACTCTATAATCCCTTTTTACTACACTCTTATCCATAAAACCTACACCCAAAAATCACATTTTACACCTAAAACCCTAAACACTTCACACTAAAACCGACAAACTATTCCATAAACCTTGAAAACCCTAAATACCCAAAAAACCCTAAACATACTAAATAAAAAAACCCGAACAAACAGAAAAAAACACCTTAAAAACCTAAAATCAAATAAAACCCCCTGAAAGCCTAATAGTCTTTAAAAATAAAAAAATCCGTAAATTCCATAAAAACACTAAAAAACACTAAAATTCCATAAAAATATAAAAAGCATAAAAGATTCTGACAACCCATCAAACCCACTAAAACACCCTAAAACCAATAAAAACCCTTTAAACCCTAAACCCCTAAAACATCCCTAATACCCTAATAAATCCTATGAACCATAAAAACCTATACAGGACAAAAAAACCATTAAAACACCCTAAAAATCCAAAAAAAGAACTCAAAATATCCCTAAAAACCATAAAAACCTAATAACCACATTAAAACCCTAAACCCTAAAAAGCCTTAAAACCCTTAAAACCATAAAATAATATTAAAACTCTAAAAACATCTAAAATACCTAAAATCCCCTTAAAACTCCTAATAGACTTGAAATAACATAGAAACATAAATATCAAGAAATCCAATAAAAACCCATAAAACCCCCAAAAAAACGACAAAACCCCTTAAAACACAAAACCATGAAAATAAAGAATCATAGAAACCCTTTAAAACACCAAAAAACCTTAAAAACCCTAAAACAACAAAAAATAAAATAAAACCATAAAAACCATCAAAACCATAATAATCCTAAAATCCATAAAACCCATAAAACCACCAAAATACCGTAAAAACATAATAACCCTAAACCATTAACCCTACACCTAAGACCCTAAGCACTGCACCCTAAACCATATACCCTACTACCTAAACCCTAAACCCTACACCTTAAACCATACAGCCTACACCATATACCATATAACGTACCCCATAAACATTATACCCTACACCCTAAACCCTAAACCCTAAGACCTAAACCCTAAACCGTAAACCATACACTAGTAATGAAATATCGAACACATTAATCCTTAATCCCTACACCCTACACCTTAATCCCTAAACCGTAAACCCCACACCATTAAACATAAACCCTATAGTATAAACCATAATCACATACCCTTTACCATAAAATTTATTAAAACCTCAAGAAACAAAAAGTACCCCCAAACCCCTAAAAACCATAATAAAATTTAAAACCCCAAACTCCCCCGAAAATACCCTAAATACCCACTAAAACCAAGACAGACCCTAAAATCCCTAAAATTCAAAAAATGCCTATAAACACATAAAGGACCAGTAAAATAATCTAACACCCAAAAAATGATGAAAGACCATAAAAATATGTTAAATACTTGATAACACTAAGACACCCCTTAAATAACTAAAAATCCAAATACAGCTATAACGTATAAAAATCATAATAATATTTAAAAACTCCCTAAAACCCACTAAAACACTAAAACAATATCCCCAAATGCCTAAAATGACCATAAAAACTATTTAAACCCCTTAAAAATCCTATAAACAACAAAAAATAATAAAATAGGAAAAATCCATAAAAACCATAAAATACCCTCAAAAACCATAAAAATCCCTAAAAACCTAAATCACGTGAAAACACCACCAAAATCAACCAAAAATTGAAACACATTGAAATCCCTAAGACAATCCTAAAAACACTAGAATCCAAAAAATCCCATAAAACCATAAAACCCCTAAATACCTTCAAATCCTTTAAAACCTAAAACACTAATAACCTTTTAAAACCCCAAAGTTTCCTTGAAACCCTAGAAACTATAAATAACACTAAACAACAAAACACCAAAAACCCCTAAAAATATTTTAAACCCTAAAACATATAAAACCCTATAAAGAACCTAAAAAACCCAAAAAAACCAAAAACCCAAAAAGTTACTAAAATGCTAAAAACCCTTAAATCCATAAAAACTATAAAAGACCCTAAAAACCTATAAAATTATTTACCGACCAAAAAACACAAACATTCTAAAACCCTAGAAAGCCTAACAAATTAAAAAATATACTAAAAACAATAAGACACCCTAAAAACCGAAAGCCATCATAACACCTCCAAATATAATAAAAAACCCAAAAAACAAAAAAAACATAAAAACACCTTAAAAACCTAAAAACCTAAAAACCTAAAAACCTAAAAACCTAAAAAACCTTACACCCCTAAAAAACATAAAACATTGTAAATACCAAAAAATTCCCTTAAAATCCTAAAATTCTCTAAAAACCACTAATATACCTAAAAAACTATAAAAACCTTTACAATCCTTAAAAACTCTAGAAACACTAAAAATCCCAAAAATCACCAAAAAAATAAAGAAAGATAACATCCTAAAATCCCTAAGACCCCCTAAAAACCATAAAAACACTAAAAATACAAAATACCCTGAATCCCTTAAAAACCCCTTTAAACAGTAAAAAATAAATAAAAACATTAAAAACCCTAAGACCCCAGTTAATTTATAAAAACCCTCATAACCCCTTAAATCCCTTAAACCAAAAAAAACATTAGAAACCCCTTAAATAAAAAAAAACAACAATCCCCCATCAAAAATAAAAAAAACACCATAAAATCCCCCTAAAAACCATAAAAACCAAAAATACCCTATGAATCCATAAAAAATTTAAAGTCCTAAAAAACTAAAAATAACTCTAAAGACCAAAAGAAACAATAAAACCCCATAAAAACCTAAATAAACTAAAAAATACGAAAACCATAAAAACACCTAAAATTCCATAAAATACCAAGAAAACCCCTAAATACCATAACACCCCCTAAAACCCAGAAAGACCCTGAAATCCCTAAAAGCACCCAAGACGACCCTAAAGCACCAAAAAGGATAAAGGACACTAAAGAACCCTAAAAGACCATAAAATAAACTAAAAATAATCAAAATACATAGACCCTATAAAAATACTAAGGGACCCTAAAACCTCATAAAAACCCTAAAACCCCTAAAAAAATTGAACCTAAAACCCTAGAAACTCTAAAGGAACCTTAAAAACACTAAAATCCCTAAAAATGAACCTAAATTCCTCAAAACAAAAAAGGAACTAGAAAACCCTAAATGACCCAAAAGGACCCTTAAAATTCCCAAAACCATAAAGGTCCCCCAAAAAAATTTAATAAAACCTAAAATACCCCAAAAAAACCCTAAAAGTATTTAAAACCACTAAAAGTCCTAAAAACCCAAAATCCTAAAATCCCAAACAAACTAAAAACCATAAAAAACATAATAACCCTAAAATTATTAAAAACCCTACAACCCATCGAAACCCAAAAGAATATTAAAAATCATAAAAAACCAAAAAGACACTAAAACCCCAAAAAACCCTAAGGACCCTAAAACCGAAAACCCCCAGAAGGGACCCTAAAATCACAAAAAACCTAATGGTCCCTAAAACCCAAAAAATTCTAAAAAACTAAAAAATTAACAACCATAAAACACATTAAAACACCCTAAAGACCCTACAAACCCTAAAATCAAAAAACCCTAAATTCCTAAAAACCCAAAAATCCCCTAAAACCCATAAAAACCATAAATCCTCTAAAACCATAAAATCACAAAATCCCCCTGAAAACCACAAAACCCATAAACTATAAAAATAGCGTACAACCCTATACCACATTCCCAATACCATAAACCATAAATTCTATATCCAAATAACTATTCCACACACCCTAAACCCAAAACCCTACTCCTAATACCATATACCCCACACCATAAACACAAAACCATACTACCTAATCCCTATACCCTACAATATAAACCCTACCATACACCCTAAAAATTAATTCCTACCCATATCCCCTAAACACTTAACCCTAATATGTAAATCATACACCCTGAACACAAAACCCTATATTTTAATCCAAAAAAGGCCCCAATAACTAACACAAAAAAATAACCTAAAAAGCCTAAAAGTCTAAAATCACTAAAAAAATAAAATAACCACGAATAACACGTAAATACCCTAAAATACCCTAACAACCTAAACCTCCCAAAATGATCCAAAAACCCCTAAAAGTCCCAAAAGCCCCCCTAAAACCTAAAAGAACCAAAATGCTCCTTAAAAACTCTAAAAACCCAACCCCCCAAACCCCCCAAAAAACCTAAATACCCCTTAAAACACTAAAAACCTAAACAACTAAATAACTAAAAAACCCCTAAGATCAATGAAAATTATAAAACCCACAAAAAAGTACTTAAATACCCTAAAACAAAAAAACCCTTAAAAACCATAAAAACACTCAAACCCACTAAAAACCATTAAATACCTTAAAACACCTTAAAACACTAAAACCCCTAAAAATCATAAAAACACTGAAAACTCCATAAAAACCCTAAAAATTGTAACCCCCCATAAAACCCTAAAAACCATAAAAAACCCTAAACCCCCTTAAAACCCTACCTCCTGAATGGATCAAAGGCCTACTTTTATTTATTTATTTTTGATATCCCTCTTTCAAGGGATGAGGGGGAATCCATGAAATGCACATAGACTTAGATATTACATTGCATGTATGCTTGGAGACATTACAGGACCTGTAGGTCGTAAAAATCATACAGACTATGACTACTTGAAACCACCCCTACCGATTATCTGCATCGTGATTAGATATTCATCTTTCAATGGATGTTCGACTAGCTTTCCTTGGAAGAGATACACATGCCTGATACCAATGAAAATTCCATACCCTCTCATTCTACCAAATATTTTGGCCCGGATTTGGTGAATTTTTCTTGCTCTTGAATTCTCCTCTAGAGCTTGTTCCTTGTAGAATCTATATGGGAATTTGCATATCAGGTGGCACTAAAGGGATTGAGGTGGCCAGAAGGCCTTGATATGGCCCGAAATCCTTACTGACTCGAAGGCCAAGGGGGCTAGAAGGCCTTAATGACTCCAAGGACAAATCAGTGGCCAATGGAGAATTGTTACAGCTACTAAAAATTGAAAAACCCTAAAAACCTAGAAAATTCTATAACCCAAAACCCTTAAAAAATAAAAATACCCAAAACCATAAAAAACAAAAAAAAACCCCCTAAACTCTATGCCATAAACAATAAACTGAAAATCCCATACCATATACCCTACAATCTAAAAAAACTCCTACACAAGAAACCCTATACCCTAAACAAAAAATCTGAAACCATACACCCAAACCCCAATTCCATACATCGTAAATCATATATCCAACAAACTAGACCCTATATTGAACACTATAATCCTTAAAGCCAACTCCATAAACCCCAAACCCCACACCTTAAACAAAAACCTCTCACCCTAAACCATAAGGCCTATAACCTAAACCCAAAATAAATATGAAAACCCATAATGACATAAAAATAAAAAATCCCTAAAAACATTAAACACCCTAAAAACCTGAAAATACCATAAAACCCAAAAAATCTGAAAAACCCTAAAAATCCCAAAAAACCCTTAAACCCAAAAAGGTCCTAAAAACCCCCAAGAACTCCAAAAATACCATAAAATAACTATGAAACTAAAAACCATATAAAAACTCTAAATCCATAATAATCCAAAACACCTAAAAACCCTAAAGAACCAAAAAACCCAAAAAAATCCTAATAACCAAAAAATCACTAAAACCACGGTAAAAAGCCTAAAACCCCATAAATTCCCTAAAATCGCAAAAAACAACTAAAAACTATTAAAACAGATAAGAAAAAATTTACAACCAATTTTTTTTTAAAAACCATAAAACCCATAAAATCCATAAAAGGCCTCAATACCAAGATTACCCCTAAATCCCCTCTAAAACCTCAAATACCTAAAAATATTAAAACCCTCTAAAAACCTTGAAGAACTAATAAAACCTAAAATACATATAAAAATACAAAAACTCCAAAAAACCCTAAAAACCCTTAGAAACACGAAAAACCTTAGAAACCCAAAAAAAACATAAATCACATAAAAACTGTACAAAACCCTACAACCCCAAAAAACATGAAATCCCTAAAACTATAAAAACACTAAAAACAGTAGCAATTAAAAAAATAAAGCCCAAACCCCTAAATATCTTTAAAACTCTTAAAATCTTAAAATAATTAAAAGGCATTAAAAACCATAAAAACCCACAAAAACTATGAAAACACTAAAAGACCCTAAAAACCCTAAAAACCAGAAAAATACCAAAAAGACCTTAAACCCTATAAAAACATAGAGAGACCTCAAAAAATAGATATGCATCTTAAAACCAAAAAAAAGACCTCAAGAAACTAAAAAACAGAAAAACGCTAAAACTATCCAAAAACCCAAAAACCTCAAAAAATATTAAAAAACTAAAACCCATTAGAACCCCTAAAAAATACGAATCCCCAAAGACCCTAAAAAATCCCTAAATCTCTATAGACCCAAAAAGGCCATAACATTCCCTTAAAACAATAAAAACCCATAAAACCCGAAATAACATAAAAACCCTAGAAAACCCTAAATACATTTAAGAACCCAAAAATCTGTTTAAAATAATAAAAACTTAAAAACCCAAAATACTATAAAAAAACTAAAAACCCCTTAAACCCATAAAAACACAAAACCATAAGAAACCCTAATAATACTAAAAATTCCTTAAAACCATATAAACCCATAAACCCCTAAAAATTGTTACAAAATCAAAAAATACACTAAAACACTTAAATCACCAGAAATACATAAAACCCCTAAAAACATAAATAATCTTGAAAACCCTAAATCCCATAAAACCCTAAAAAAGCAAAAAAACATAAATACCTTAAAATATCCTAAAACACCCCAAAAAACCCAAAACACCCCAAAAGCTAATAAAACACTCCAAACCCATAAAACACCAAAATAACCTAAAAACCCAAAAATCTCAAACAAAAAAAATGAAAATCCTAAAAACACATAAAACATTAAAACCCTAAAAAATCCTAAAACAATAAAAAATCGTGAAAACCATAAAACCCCCAAAAACAAAAAAAACATTAAAACCCCAAAATACCCTATGAATCATAAAAACATTTAAAACCCCACAAAACTGTAAATAACCAAATAACACAAAAAACCCTAAAACCCTCAAAATACAAAAATTATAAAATTCCAAAACCCTTAAAAATAATAAAAAACATAAAAACTCCTAAAACCCCTAAAACACTAAAAACCAAAAGCACCTAAAAAACACTTAACCCATAACGACCCAAGAAAAAATAAAAAACCAAAAAACCAAAACAACCCTCAAGGAATCTAAAAACTATAAAACCCAAAACCCCCTAAAAACAAAAAACCCCACTCAATACACTAAAAACACTAAAACCATAAAACATAAAACACCATAAAACACATAAATCCCCCAAATTCCTAAAGACCCCATAAATACTAAAAAACAATAAAACCTTTAAAAAAGAACCAAAAACACCCTATAAACACCATAAAAGACCATAAAACCCTAAAACCCATAATAGACACTAATGAATAGTAAATATCCATAAAATACCCTAAAAACCAAAAAGACTCTAAACCACTAAAAACAATAACGAACGATAGATGTAACACCCTAAGATTTTATGAGAAATATTTTTTATGTATTATGTTATACGCAACACCAAAAAAATCTTTCACTACACACAACACTGGCTCGACATGCCTTACACGCAATCACGACCTTCCTCTATAGCGTGTGTTGTAAGCAATACCGTGTTTCACTAAACAATGATATATTGTCATAATATTATTATGGAAAAGATGTTATGAATAATATTAACTAAATTATGAATTTTATTACTTTATTATTCATCTTACACATTTTATAAAACATGGTATGTGAACAAAATAAAATTTTCAGGTAAAATAAGTATTTTTTAAAAAATGCAGTTTTGCCGCCTTTTGATGGCGCAACCACTTTAAATATAGTTTTTGACAGGATTATAAGTTCAATTTGATAAAATAAAATTCTTCTTTGGAATCATGATACATAAAATTTACTTTGGATAAATTTTTCATATTATTCTGATAACTTTCATATTTTAAATACTAAAAACACGTCATATTTTAATTAAAAACAACTTTTTTCATTGCAATAATTTATATGGTTAAATTATAATATTGAATTGTTTTAAAGTATAAATATAATATATTTTTACCATTTAATATAATTTACATTATTACCATTAATTTTACATTGAGTTCATAGGTAAAAACATTTCAATCTTTGATAATGTTTTAACATTTTAAACTCATTTTTCTTAACAACATGATTAATTTTAAATTAATTAATGCTTCATCTATGTTTTGAATTTTGAAAAATGGATTCCATATTTGGATTAATTTGGTCCAAATTATGTTAATAGGTTAATTTTATTTTATTTTTTGATATTATGAATTGTAACTATGGTAATTTTTATTTACTGCAGTTTAAGGTAAATCGGGTAATTAAGGGTACAAATAAGATTATAAAATTACCCTAAAATAGGAAAAAATTCTATTGGATGACTAAAAGTATACCCATATCACCTAAGGGTCAGAATAGATTAATTTTATGGACTTTGGTCGATGAAAATAGTTTAATTATTATTAAAACCAAAGAAAGTGACAACATGTCACTCTCTTAAATATTATAAGTATAATAATTTTAATTTAGTGATAAAAATCATGAAACTTCAAAAATGAATATTATACAGAAATCTAATAAAATTATAGACATCATGAGAATTTATTTATAATTTTTAGGTATTAAATAATTATCATTTAAGGTGACACAATAGTGATGTTGAAATTATTTTATTGATTGAAATGTCAAGTAAATGGGATTAAGAATATTAAAATAAATAGTATATGAACTATTTAATGTGATAAACTAATTTTCTAGATTACTATGACATGTTAGTAATCTATTAAATATATTTTTTCGAATATATCCTCTTTTTATATTTTATTAAAATTCAAATAATTGAATAGTGTCAAAATTGACACTATTGTTATTTTATAAAAATAACATATTATAAAAATGTTTATAAATTACAAAAATATTAAAAAATTATGAATTTAAATTTAAATGGTCTAAAATTTAATAAATTATAAAATTACGGACAATTAACAACACATAAGTAATTATTTATAACAATCTAAAATTTATAATCTTATTACCACAAATAAAATTAAATAGATTAAATAAGGATAAATCAATTTTATAATGTTTAAAATAAATTCCCAACATGGATAAATTTTATTGGTTGACAATATTACAACCCTATATCTTCTAATATTTGTATTGGAGTCATTTTGGAAGTTTTTATGTGGGGATTGAATTTATTATAAATTTATATTTTTTAGGTTTCCGAAGGTGCCTCTCTCCTCCCTTATAAAAGGGCACCTCCCCCCTCTCCTCTATACACAACTTTGAGCCTTCATGCTCGGCCAAAACATGACCATTACTCTTATAAACTTCCCTAGTAATATTCTATAGGTCCTTGTATTCTTAAAAGACCAACATTAGTTCCCTAATAGGAGGTTAAGAAGAGGCGCGTCAAAGAAGAGGTAATATCCTTTACCGATTCATTCCAATTTATTTATTCTTATACTTATTCTTATTTATTTGTTTAATAATAAATTAATAACATCAATATCACTCATATATTTATATGTTATTATAAATATTAAACAACCCTATTTCACCTTCTATCCATCTTATGGAAAATGAAATCACCACGCATGCGTACGTACGGAATACTGCCTCCACGCTGTGGTGTAATCTGTTTTCCACCACCACCATTCATGGATGGGTATAATGGTGTAAAGAATAACTGTATATGATTATAACAACATTATAATAATTCTTATACATTCCATCACCCACTCCAATACCATTCAATAATTATGGGAACGATATCATCGCTCGTGCATACGTACGACCTACCGTCTCCATGATGTGATGCGACTCGTTCTACATGATCTTCATTAAACCACAATTATATAAATGAATTTAATGAATCAATATGATATATATTACCAAAATTACATTCTGTAAATGAGTTATTTATCACCTAAAAATAGGAATAAGAATTTATTCGACAAAACATGCATAGGAACATAAAGTAATGAACACTCAAAAAACAAGTAGCAATGATATATTACTAATAAGAATATAAAAATTTGAACATATATGATATAATAACAATGAATATGATTCTTTAATATTTCAATGACATTATTTAAATCATTATACAGGAGGTTTGGATATGTACGAAGCACATCAGACCTAAGGTAAGGGAAAATCTCACAATCTCATTTTTTTATCCGAGATTGTTCATACTTCAGATTTTACTGGGGCATATTTATCATACACATCCATTTTTCTTCAATATGTAACATTATTTATATCTTCCTACAATTGATTAAATCCAATTTTAACTATTGGTGGATTTTTAGTAAATGATATGAAAGGAATCTTTTTTCGTTTTCAGTACGAGATACTTTTTGACTTTTCCGGCCAAAGTATGAGAAGAATGTTTTATAACTTATACAGCATGAATGGACTTTTATGAGTCCATAGAAAATTATTTCCATGAAGCTTCATTTACAAGTTTTGAAGTTTATTTTTAATTAACTTCTTTTAGTTTAAAATTTTATGACATGTTAAGAAAGGAAAAATGTTTTTGATGTAGAAAGGATATTTTCATCATGAATGGAGTTCAAGTGTTTTATCAAAATAATTTTCCATATAAGATAATATAGGGTTCTGTTTCTATCCCTGTTATTACACTAATTTGATTATGTTATGATGTAATTATTTTTATGAAGTCCTTTATCTTATATATGATGTCATGATGTTTAAGAATCCCATTTTTTATTACATGGGTTATGCTATGATGTATGATTTATGATTTTTTGGCACACATAAGAATGGTTTCATTATGAGATGGGTGGGACCAATATCTCCCTCAAATGAATTGGTTAATGATTTATATCTCATGAGATAGACATGGTTTGAATGGAATATTAAACTGATTCAGTGATATAGGACTAGAACGAGGAGTGAACTCAGTTCAGAAAGGGACTTTTTCCACTATGATAGTGTTGGAAATGAGTCTTGACTAATAAGAAATTATTTTCTATGATTATGTGTGTATGACACAATGTTTCATGTTTTAAGTTATGATTATTGGGATTACATTTCACTACTATTATTTATCCCATGTTATGATATTATGATCTCTCTTATAGGTTAATATTTTCAAAATGTTATGTTCTTATGAATATGATATGATTGATATTTCTTTTTTTAGCCTTACAGAGCATTTGAGCTCACCCTTTTGTATGGTTTCTTTTCCCCAGGTCATGAAGAAGTGTATTAAGTAGGATATTCCAAATGGGACTCTAGATATTATGAAATAAATGGGAGACAATGTAGATGCTTTATGAACAAATTGTTTATGATTCCCAGTTTCTAAAGACATTATACTTGTACGGTCCTATCATGGTTTTGTTATATGTTGTAATAAGTATGCATCAATTATGAAGTAATAACAATGTATGTAAAGTATGGGTCATTATAGTTGGTATTAGAGGGAGGTTATAGTCAACCATTGGAAACTAGGATGTGAAATCCTTAGTAAGAATCCTAAGGATATGTCTAAGCATTGAACACAATATTTGTGTTTTATAAATGGCCATGAATAACCTATGATAATACCTTAAGTGTGAAATTTTATTCTTGATTATTTGGTTTTCCTATTATGATTAGTGTTTCTCACACTATGATTATTGGTTTTAGTCAATGGATGGAACCCGAAGGAACCATGTTAATGCTGAATGCGATGGGAAATGCAATTATTGTCCCCGTGAGCAACCAAACGTTATGGGAGTTGGAATGAAAAATCTTGTAGCTATGCTCACAAAACTTTCTCAATCTATGAATCATGTAGGGATTCCAAACGAGCAATGGAAGGAGCAACATTCTTTTGAATCCTTCATGAGGCATTGTCCACCTTCATTCAGCGGTTCTTCTGATCCATTACTGGCTGAACAATGGATTAATACCACTGAAAAGATATTTTCAGTCCTACAATGTTATGATCATGATAATTTCATCTTAGAAGTATATCATTTGGAAGGTGAAGCCAATCAATAGTGGAATATTATTATGAATATGAGGCAAAGAGACGAAATTGAGTCCATGTAATGGGATGAGTTCAAGAACTAATATTTCAATAATTAATTCCCTCATATTCTTCAAAGAAATATGGAGAAGGAGTTTCTTGAACTAAAGAAAAAGGATGATGAATCAGTTCGTACCTATAAAGAAAATTTCACAAGACATACAAGGTACGCTTCGAGAATTATTATCCAACCTGACAGTAAGTTCGATCGATTATTTAGTGGCTTAAAACCAAATATTTGAAGGGAGTTAGCCATAAGGGACTTCAATAGCTACGAAGAAATTGTTCGATGTGCTCTCTAGGTTGAGATGGAGATTGGAGTAAGCCATCTGTCATATGGGTTTGATAAGAAGAGGAAAATGGAATTAAAAGGGAAATCTTAAAACCACACTGAAAAGAAGATGAGTTTTCCCTTATGCTCAAAGTGTGGAATGAAACATGGAAGGAATTGTCTTAAAGGGACATGTAAATGTTTCAAATGTGGAAAAGAAGGTCATCAGGCATTTGAATGCCACAATGATGTGAAAAGTATGTCTACTGATGCGATCAAAGAAAAGGCTAAACAGAATGCACCTCATACACTTCAATGTTACAAGTGAAAGGATATGGGTAATTATTCTAATCAATTCCCTAATCCAAGGGCTGTTGATGATGATCGACATAAACAAACTCTTAAGGCCAAAGACAAAGGAAAGTCGAATGCAATTTCTATCGGTGATGTGGAGTATGATAAAACAGTGGTGAAAGGTACACTTACCATCCACTCTAAATTAGAAAATGTTTTATTTGATTATGGATTCACCCACTCTTTTATTTTTGAAGAATTTTCTATGGGTATCACTGTACTACCTCAAAAATTAGTTGTTGAGTAAGTTGTGACAACTCTTAATGGAAAAATAGTTTCATCAAAAGTTTATAATTCTTCTCAAATTGGAATTTTTAGGAAAGTGATTCCATTAAATCTTGTGATCCTTCCTATAGTTAAATTTGATGTGATTCTTGGCATGGATTGGCTTTCGTTATTTGGAGCTCATATCAACTGCCAAAGAAGGGAAGTCACATTTCATATTCCAGATCAATCTATGATCATCTATCGATGCAAGGATGAATATAACCTTCCAGTGGAAATTTCTTCCATCTTATGGGTCTTGATTACAATAAATGA
The DNA here is from genome assembly GCA_963277665.1 of Viscum album. Taxonomy (NCBI): domain Eukaryota; kingdom Viridiplantae; phylum Streptophyta; class Magnoliopsida; order Santalales; family Viscaceae; genus Viscum; species Viscum album. The sequence continues at coordinate 1,595,677,121 of OY728120.1, forward strand.
AGGTTATTTATCTCAAATTCATTACCACTCTGAGAAAGAAAATAAGGCGGTGGATGTAGTAAGTCAACAAGACCATGCTAGCTTATCAATGGTGAGGATCTCAAAAGATCCAATATTTATGGATTTACAAAGGATGGATCTTGGAATTATAAGGGAAGGGGAACAATCTTATCTTTCTCAAATGAATGTTCAACCATCTATACATGTGAATATTAAAGCGGCACAGAAAGAAGATGTAGAGTTACAAAAGAAGGTGAAAAATGTTCCTGAATTTCACATTGATTATGATGAAGAAATAAGGTTCTGGAATAGGGTTTGTGTACCTACCATACCAGAATTAAAGAATGAAATATTGGATGAGGCTCATAGTTATTCATTCTCTATTCACCCTGGAAGCACGAAGATGTATAGGGACCTGAAAAAGTACATCCAGTGGGATGGCATGAAAAGAGATGTTGCTGAATATGTCTGTTGATGCTTGGTTTGTCAGCAAGTTAAAGCTGAGAGAAAAAAGTCTAAGGGGATGTTATAACCATTACCCATACCAAAACAGAAATGGGAAAACATCACTGTTGAATTTGTCATTGGACTTCTTAAAACATCCAAAGGCAATAACGCTATGTGGGTTATAGTTGATTGTCTTACGAAGTCGGCACACTTAATTTCTATTAGAGAATATTTATCTCTTGACCATCTTGCCAGGATATATGTGAAGGAAGTGGTAAGATTTCATGGAGTACCACTATCCATTATTTCTAATTAGGATCCAAGGTTTACCTCGATGTTTTGGTGAAGTCTTCAGCATATTCTAGATACAAAGTTGAGTTTCAGCACTGCTTTTCATCCTCCTAAAGGCGGTCAATCTAAGAGGAAAATTCAAAATCTAGAATACATGTTGAGAGCATGCTATATGTATTTCAAAGGTGGTTGGGAACAACACAAACCTTTAGTGAAATTTTCTTATAATAATAGCTTTCACTCTAGTATTTAGATGGATTTTTATGAGGCTCTCTGTGGAAAGAAATGCAGAACTCCAACTTAATGGGATGAAGTTGGGGAGAGAAAGCTATTAGGACCTGATCTTGTTGATGAGATGGCAGAAAAGGTCTGATCTTTTCAACAACACATAAGAGTAGCTCAGAGTCGACAAAAAAGTTATGCCAATAACCGAAGAAAAGACCTAGAGTTTGAAGTGGGCGATAAAGTGTTCTTACGAATATCTCCTTGGAAGAGAGTAATGATATTTGGAAAGAAGGGAAAGCTTAGCCCAAGGTATATTGGTCCTTTGGAGATACTGTATCATTTTGGGAAGGTAGCTTACCGATTGGAGCTTCCACCAAATCTCTCTCAAGTTCATTATGTATTCCATGCATCTCTCCTGAGAATGTACATACATGATCCTTAACATGTACTAAGCTCAGAAGTTGTACCGCTGGAGCAAGATCATTCTTATGAAGAACAACTGATAGAGATTCGGGATCATTGAGAAAAATTTCAATGAAACAAGACCACTCTCTTGGTTAATGTTTTATGGAGGAACCACCAATTAGAAGAAGCTACATGGGAACATGAGGATATGATGAGGGAGATGTATCCTCATCTGTTTGTTACGAAGTGATGAATTTTGAGGGAGAAATTATTTTTAAGGGGGTAGAATGTAACACCCTAAGATTTTATGAGAAATATTTTTTTTATGTCTTATGTTATACGCAACACCAAATGAATCTTTCACTACACAGAACACTGGCTTGGCTTGCATTACATGCAATCACGACCTTCCTTGATAACATGTGTTGTACGAAATACCGGGTTTCACTAAACAATGATATATTATTATAATATTACTATGGACATGCCGTTATGAATAGTATTAACTACTTTTTCAATTTTATAACCTTATTTTTCATCTTACACATTTTCTAAAACATGGTTTGTGGAAAAAATAAATTTTTCGTTTAAAATAAGTATTTTTTAAAAAATGAAGTTTTGTCACCTTTTGATGGCGCACCCAAGTTAAATATAGTTTTTTACAGGTTTATAAGATAAATTTGGAAAAATAAAATTCTTATTTTAATCAGAATATAAAAATTTTATCTGGATAAATTTTTCATATTATTCTGATAACTTTCATATTTTAAATAGTAAAACACGCTATATTTTAATTAAAAACAACTTTTTTCATCGCAATAATTTATATGGTTAAATTATAATATTGACTGGTTTTAAATTATAAATAGAATATATTTTTACGATTTAATATACTGTATTTCATTACCATTAATTTTACATTGAGTTCATAGGTAAAAATATTTCAATCTTTGACAATGTTTTAACTTTTAAAACCCGTTTTTCTTAACAATGAGATTAATTTTAAATTAATTACTGAAACTTATGTTTTTTGAATTTTGAAAAATGGATTCCATATTTTGATTAATTGGGTCCAAATTATGTTAAGAGGTTAATTTTATTTTATTTTTTGATATTATGAATAGTAACTATGGTAATTTTTATTTACTGCAGTTAATGGTAAATTGGGTAATTAAGGGTAAAAATAAGATTATAAAATTACCCTAACACCTGCCAAAATTCTACTGGATGACTAAAAGACCACCCATATCACCTAAGTATCATAATAGATTATTTTTATCGACTTCTGATGATGAAAATAATTTAATTATTATTAAAACCCAAGAAAGTGAGAACATGTCACTCTCTTAAATCTTATAAGTATAATAATTTTAATTTAGTAATAAAATTCATGAAACATCGAACATGAATAGTCTCCAGAAAGATAACAAAATTATCTACATCTTTTGAATTTGTTTAAAATTTTTAAGGATTAAATAATTATCATTAATAGGGATACAATATTATAATTTAACCATATAAATTATTGCGATGAAAATTAATCTATTACGACACTTAGGTGATATGGGTTCAGAAAGGGACTTTGTCCGCTATGATATTCTTGGCAATGAGTCTTGACTAATAAGAAATGATTTTCTATGATTATGTGTGTATGCCCCAATGTTTCATGTTTTAAGTTTTGATTAGTCGGATTACATTTCAATACTATGATTTATCCAATGTTATGATATTATGATCTCTTTTGCAAGTTATGATTTTCAAAATGTTACGTTCTTATGAATATGATATGATTGATATTTCTTTTGTTTACCCTTACTGAGCATTTGAGCTCACGCTTTTTTATGTTTTCTTTTCCCCATGTCATGAAGAAGGGTGTTAAGTAGGATATGCCAAAAGGGACTCTAGATATGATGAAATAAATGGGAGACAATGTTGATGCTTTATGAACCAGTTTTTTATGTTTCCCAGTTTCAAAAGACATTATACCTATACGGTGCTAACATGGTTTTGTTATATGCTGTAATAAGTATGCCTCAATTATGTAGTGATAACAATGTATGTAAAGTATGGGTCATTATAATAGAACCCTAAAATAACCCTAAATGACTAAAAACACATAAAAACTCTAAATGGACCAAAAATACTAAAAACCCAAAATGATCCTAAAAAGATTAAAATACCAAATAAAACTATTAATACTCTAAAAACCCTAATGGACACTATGAATCCTAAAACACCTTAATAGACCTGATACCCCCCAAAATCCATTCAAACCATAAAGGATCCCAAATCCCCCAAAACCCAAAAAAACCGTAATACCCTAAAAGACCCTAGAAAGACCATAAAATCCCATGAAAAACCTAAAAACCCAAAAAACCCTAAAAATGTAAAATACCCAAGAAAAACCTAAAAACCATAAATTACCTTAAATCCCAAAAAAATACCCAAAACTCATAAAAACAATAAAACCCTAAAACTATCAAAAAACCCCTAAAAGACCCTCAAAACCACAAAACCCCACAGATACCATAAAAACTGGTAAAAACAATAAAAACCTTAAAACCCTAAATAACATAAAAATAAATAAAAACCACTAATCCCATAAAAATCCTAAAAACACTAAAAAAAGAAAAACCCTAAAAATCTAAAAAACCCTATAAACCTATAAACCACTAAAAACCTTTAAAACACCTAATAACCCAAAAAACACCCCCCCACAAAAACTCTAATATTTTTTAAAAATCATTAATTATATAAAGAAACCCCAAAAAAAAACGAAAAAAACTAAACTACCATAAAAACCTATGGGATCCTAAAACAAATAAAGGCCCCTGAAAAACCATAAATAGCCAAAAAACCGAAAAAACACAAAAAACCCAAGAAAACCCCTAAAACCCATCATAAAATAAAAAAAAACCATAGATAAACATAAAATTCCTAAATGACACTAAAACCATAAATACCCTTTAAACACCAAACCCCCCAAAAACTATAAAACAACCAAACACCACTAAAAAATTCAAATGAACCTACAAACCTATAAAAACCAAAATTCCAAAAAAACATAAAATACAGTAAAAACCCATAAACCCCTAAAAGACCATTAAAATCTGATATTTCCTAAAAAAATATAAATCTATAAAAACCCTATAAACACTAAAACCCAAAAAAACCACAAAATACCTTTTAATCGGTGATAAAATTTAAAAACCCTGTGAAACACTATATTCCAAAAAACACTAAAAAACTAAAAAACACCAAACCCAAAAAGATGAAACAAAACCCTTGAGACACTAAAATCACTAAAATCCCTAATTAGCGCATAAATATAAGATATCCCCTATATACCTTAAAATTCCTCTGAACCCTAAAAATCCTAAAAAACCCAAAAAAACCCCTAAAATACTAAAAACCATAAAAACCATTAAGAAACCAAAAAACCTGAAAACCTTAAATCCTTAAAAACCCAAAAATACTTGAAAACCCCATAAATACCATAAAAACCGTGAAACCCCAAACAATCCAAAATCCATAAAAAATCTAAAGTAACATAAAAACACTAAAGTACCCTAAAAACATAGAACCCCCAAAGGATCCTAAAACACTTTAAACCACTAATGGAAAATGAAAAACCTAAAAGACCATAAAAAACAAAAAAACCCCTAACATCCCCCCACCAAATTCCTTAAAAAACCCTAAAACTGGAAAACCCCATAAACAATCCGAAAAACCCAAAATACCCTAAAAACACTGAAAATCCAACCATGCCATAATAACATAAAATCACTTTAAACGATCCTATAAATAATCCGTTGGCTACATCATTAACCACTAAAAAACATGAGTAATAAAATAACAGTAAACATGAAAACTCAGGGACTTAGCCTCATGACCTTCCCCTCAAACTCAAACCCTTAAGTCCCACCTCTAATGGTGGGGCTTAATAAACATAAATCCATAAAAAACTAAAAATCCTAAAAGCCTAAAACACCATTATATCCCCAAAAATCACAAAAAAACCCAAAAATATTATTAATGATGGAAAACCATAAAAAATACAAAAAAAACCCCAAAAAACCCTAAAAAATGAAAAACAATTTAAACCCCCAAACCACTAAAAACCCAAAAAACTCAAAATCCCTAAAACCCCTGAAGACCATGAAAAGTACTAAAACCATAATAACCATTAAAACCCTAAAACCCTGAAAACCCATAAAACACAAAAAAACTAATAAAAAGATACCCCTTAAACACCAAAAAAATAAAAAGTTCACCCAATAGTGGAAATATATGTATTCATGGGGAGTGTTTTTGGGCGACCGTTATTTGTAAGTAAATATTGATATTATTAGAAAATTCCAAATGGTAGTCACTATACTTTTTAACTCCCCCAACTTGATTTTTCATATCCCCTCTCATTCACCCTCTCTCAACCCCAATCCTCCCCTCTCATTCACCCAGCTATGACCCCGCGACCCCCACCACCACCTCCGCACAGTTTCGTCGAGCCCTCTCACCCCCCCCCCCAATTTCAATCCCTACCACCCCACCACCTTCTAACTCTAGTGGCCCCATTTCACCCAACCATCGATCCTTCCCATCCCACTGTCGTCAAACCCTCCCGGAACCATCACGCCCTACTGTCGAACCCCCCTCCTCCGTTGAGTTGTCCCACTCCCATCAAGCCATCCCACCCCTGTCAAGGTCCGTTTTTGAACCATGTTATCAATTCTCCATCATTGAGCCCATGTTTCCCATCATGGATACCAAATAGGGTCACCCCACTTAACCCACAGTGGAGTCCCCTCATAGTTAGTTGTTCACCTTATTAATTTATAGTGAAATTGTCTCAGTAGTAAATATAAAATCATATAATTAATTCTTCATAAATAAGATGATTTTGAACCTGGAAAAAATATATCTTATGAGAAATGAAATTAATGAGATTATTTATGATGTATATGTGTATTCTATGTGTCTGAAAAAATTTACCAGTTGATTTTATTGTATTTTTTGATCGATAACAATCCTTTTTCGATATCTTTACAAGTTCAAAGGTGAATGGTTTCATTTAGAGAACAAGTGTGAGTGAATTCACATAGTTATTTTTTACATATTTTTAAAATATACATCGACTATAATTTATTTAATAATAAAGAAAAAATTTCATGGTAACTAATACTATACCTGACTTTAATCATACTTAATCATCTTGTAGTTTTTCAACGTACTTCATTAATTATGAAATATCATTATTTATATGGTAATTTTGATGTCGATAGGACTCATGTTATGCATTCAACATATGATTAGAATAGAAATATTTAGTCTTTTTCCTTAAAATCACATTTTTTATAGAGTTTCCATCTTTTTCTTTATTTAAATAACTAAATTTCATACATTGAGGAAATTTATATTTTTTTAATTATAACTTTTCTTATCACAAAATCATTTTCTATATTTACTTTTTCTAGACGAATATTCTTGATCATAATCTATATTTTCAATATTTTTACTCATTGGATAGTTAAATTCTAATTTTCTAATTTTACAAAAATTAAATAATTTTAAAGAACAATTACCCTTTTATCTTCATAATTATATTTTCAAAAGTTTTTTATATGAGACAAATGGTTTTTTAGAACTATTTATCTTGTTCTCCATACTTTTTATATTTAATTGTAAAATATTCATTCTTATACTTCATTTTAGGTTTTATCAATGTTTTGAATGAAGTTTAATTCCCTTATTTAAACTTCATTTTAAATGAAAGGGATTTATTATCTCATATTTATCATGTGTACTTTTTAGTTCATCTTGAGATATTATACTAAAATATCTTATGAAAAAACATTGGTATAAAATATATTATGAACAAACCATAATTTATTCTTCAACTAGGCAGAGTCCCCTAATTTTTCTTTAATCCATCTGATGTGTTACGCAATTTCCCTGAATTTGTTTTATAAATTTATAAATGGTTTCATCATTAGATATTTTAACATCTTCAAACCTATCACCCTTTTTTAAATTTGGATTATTTACATTTACATTTTTTTAATGTATATTCTCGATATTTGTCAAAACATTCTTTCAAGACATTAATATTTTCACTTTGTTAAAATTATTTTTCGATATGGAGAACATGATAGAATTTAATTACTTTCCATCGAATTAAATATTATTTGTCTTAAAAAGTATAATGGGTATACATTTCTCAATATATGTGAGGAAAATTGGGGATCAGTGATTATACTAGATCCATCTTGGACACATTATTGTTAAACCCCAATGAAAAAGGTATTCATGAATCTGCAATACGGTTCGTAATTAATGTATTGATATTATCATCTAGCTGAGAGTTAAATAATAAATGAAGTATATAGATTTATTGTATAAAATAACTATTGATCATAATGTAAATCATAATATTTCAAATTCATATAAATGATTGTACACTCATTTCTTTAGGAATACCAATTCATTATTATTTAGAATTTAATCATGGTTGGTATTTCTCAATCTTCCATTATTATGTTATATTCAAAGAAACACCATTTAAGTATTATCAATTAATATAATATGTGATTATTTTTATTTTTGAAAATTATAAAGCCTATAAATTTTTGTTTTTAGATCGTCATTCAATTCAACATAAATATCTTCCAAAAAAATATTTTCATATACCATATTAATGTATGGAAACAATTATCTTCTTGAAATTTACATAATTTATACTAAAATATATTCTCCAATATCCATTTATTTTCGGTCATTTATTTTTCTGTAAAAAATGTTTTGAACTCATTGGTTCATATGTTTTAATGATATGATTTTTTTTAGAATTTAAATAATATATTTTAATTATATTCTTTATATTAAAAATAAATATGGATAAAAGCTATATTGATATGTCTGATAGGTATTCTACTAAATATTATGAGGGGATTAAGTGATTTATGGATTTCACCAGTGGATTTCAAAGTTATTTTATTTGTTGTCCATGCATAAAATGTGAAAATGGATATCACAAGAAATGAGATAGTGTTAGAGAACATATGTTCTTGAATGGGTTTTTGAAAAATAATAAGACATGGACACATCATGGAGAAACGTTTGTTTCATGTAACCGGTAAAAAATTATTCATATGGATGTTTATACGAGAAAAATTAAACTGATTAACACAATTCTTAATGATATGATGTGTCAACTTCAACCTGAAGATATTAATATCATAAATGATGAGTCTACATGGAGTAATCCTCATTTTTCTGTAGATGGATAAGAATTGATATTCATTGAAATTCTTGTTGGTGAACATACTAAGTTATGTCATTGATGCACTAAATTTTGTAAACTATCATTTATCATTGAATTGATACACCTAAAGGCCATTAATCAATCATTAGACACCTCATTGGACATGTTTCTTATATAGATAAAGAAGTTAATTCCTGCCTAAGTGAATATTCTAGAGTTATTCTATCATGATCAAAATATGACCTATAAACAAGGTTCTATACAACAGACCATTGATGTGTGGTGAAATAATAGTATGTTGTTCAGAAAAGAGGATTCACAATTAAATACTTGTAATGTTCGCTATTAATCCTGGGGAAAGGCCAATGAGATTAATCACGTTGATCAGATTCTTCCCACAAGTGTCCTGAATCATGGGAAACAAGTTGTTTCAAAGTAGATGAATTATTTCCCACTGAATCCAAGACTGAATAAATTCTTTAAATCCCCATAAATTCCTAAATTGATGACTTTTCATTCAAAGAGAAAGAAAGGGGTTGATAAATTATCTCACCAGAAAACTATTTTACATGGAAAGAGTTTGGTCAAAGTCACCCAAATTTTCCCATGATTATCATAATATTCAACTGGGTTTGTTAGCAGTTGTTTTTAACCCATTTAGGTCCATTTTTGGGGTGAAAAATAGTACATTTCTAGTGGTGTATTTTCCATACATCCTACCCTAATGATATGTATGAAGCAACCATTTTTGTTAATTTATACTATAATTTAAGGACGGAGAGGACTGGGTGATTAGTTGATTATTATATGAATCCTTTTATTGATGAGCTGCACGAATTGAAGGTATATGGTTTAATTGCATTTTACTTGGGAACTAATGAAATGTTTAAACTACAGGACACTATGTTATGGACAATTAATGACTTCTTGAAATATTTTTACATATCAAGTTGGAGTAAAAAAGGATAATTTTCAAGCCCTTGTTGTAATAAAATAAAAATATATATATGGATTATGATTTATATATTTTGGGCATAACTTTTAACAAAATACTTATACCCTCATTTCATCAGTTCATAAAAATACACTTTTCATTTGTTGGTAATAGAGAGCATGACATATCACCACAAATAATGTATGGGGTTAAATTCATGAACGAATTGATCGATAAATCATCCATAAAATGTATGATATTCACGATTTTCTATATCTAACACTATCTTCTATTCCTGCTACAAATAGACAATGAAATCAAAATTGGATGAGAAATAGTAATTTTTCAAATTACCATATTGGAAATATAATATTTTAGACATAATTTGGATGTCATCTACATTGAAAAAAAATATGTTATAATATATTGTCCATAATTGTAGGTGTTTAGAGGAAATCAATATGTAATGACAATACTCGATGTGATTTTCAAGAAATGGGATTGAGAAAACCATTAAATTAATAGCTAGGTGATGGTAATATGGAATACATTCCTGCTACACAGTATGAAATTAGTAAAACTGAGAATCAAACATTTCTATCAATTTTGAAGACTATCAAGGTGCTAGAGGGTTGTTGCTCTAATATTTACAAGCATGTAAATATGATGATAATGGAATTATAGGGGTTGAAAAATCATGATAATAATATTCATCTTCAATAGTTAATCCCTATAGTAATTAGTGATTTCTTAAATTCCTTGGTTGTTGAGTCGTTGATTGATGTTTCTAATTTTTTAGACATCTATATTCATGGAATCATTGCATGTGTGATTTGAAAAAACTACAAAGATAAGATTATTCTTGCACCATGTCACCTATATAAACTATTTACATCATCTTTTTTTGTCCTGGTCCACTTGGTTGTGCAGTTAACTAGTGAAGTCATTTTTGGTTGTCCCATGTAATTCATGTGGATGTATCCAATAGAGCGATACATAAATACATTTTAATTGTATGTGAAAAAATTATCTTTTGGAAGATTCAATTTACAAGGGATATTTAATAGATGAGTGTACTAATTTTTATGATTCATAAAATGGTGAGGATGACATAATGTTAGATAAACCCTTCCAGAATTATAGGGTCCAATTGGAGAAGGGGTAATGTTGGATATGCACAATGTTGTATGGGTTCGGGATCATCGATATGTGTTTTTCAACACTCCATCAATTATTCAATTGATATAGTAAGATTAATTTATAATCTATTATGTCTTATGTTTCTATATTTATTTTATTAATTACCTTTTATTGTTTTGTGATTTAAGACACATATCATTCAGTTGAAATGTTAAAGGCCCCATGAATTGAACCACCAAATCCAAAAACATCATGTAATAACATTTCATGATTATTTAAAGACCCACATACATATAAATAATTTATTTAAAATTTTTATAGTGCGACATAGTTGTATTTTCAAAATCCTTTATCCATTGAATTATGTGAAATTTACTAATTCAACAGATTCATGATTTGAAAACTCATACTATAAGCTATGAACTCAACTAACTTGCTAATGGTTCATTTATTATAGCTCATTGCTACAAGTCATTGGATGGTAATGGGATCTTATCCATTTTAGAAATGTTGATATGAACCCAGCTATGCAGAATAGTGGTGTTGGTAGTTCATTTGTTGATGCAGGTTATTATTATGGATTTTTAAGGGATATTATTGTGGTAATTTATAGTCAGGGATTAAACACATATTTTTAGGGTGAGATTGGGTCATCCTGGTTCATGGAATGAAAGTTTATAACATCAAATTTACATTAGAAAACATTACAAATATTCTATATAAATATTACCAAAAAAGAAACGAGACATTCATATTAACATCATAGGAAGAGCAAGATTAATTTTTCTGCATTGATTCAAATTAGAATGTTCTAGTGAATATGTCATGAAGAGGGTTTCTTATGATTAACCGAGAGGAAATAGAATTTTTCCCCTTTCCTGATCAAACACATGACCAAACTACTGTAGCTATATTAGAAGAAGATATACAATGGGCCAGAGAGACCAATGAAGGAGATATGATAGACTTGTATGATCTCTGAATGATAATAATTATTTTCCTAGTTAATGTTTGTAAAAATACCAACGATTTATATGAATAAAAATTTCATGATTTAACGGTATATTTTTTTATTAATTTTGTTATATCATAGGGAGGTCAGATTGGTTCACCTGATTTTTTCTGTATGTATTGTGTAATTTTTTAAAATAAATTTATTATAATTTTCTATAAGTATATTTCCTAAACAATTTCTAAATTTTAATTAAAAATTCAGTTATATTATAATTGTATTATGAATTTCCTTTTATCAAGATTTTGTGCATCTTCTAGTAGACATAGGGGTCCGAGTATAGGGGTTCAATCCTAGAACCCTAGAGCCTTATTGGATGTGTTATTTGATGACATATTTCTTCTAGTTGGAGAAGGTTCAAGTGTATTGATTCGTCATTCTGGGCATCTAAAATGAGAATCATATAGAGTCTATATGATAAATCATTATTGGAATTATTTACACCAGGAAAAATTTGAAATATTATGGAGAGAAGATCATGTAAATTCAATATTTAATTTTTTATGGAATGGTTTTTATTATTATCACATCTACTTGATATATTTTTAATAGGATAATTTGACATCTGGTCCAGATAATTTTTGCCTAGTGTATATCGCCAAATGCCGAAAAATATGGAAGTATTGTAATGGAAATGTGAAGAGAGATCACTAGATACCATTTTTTGGAGTTCTATATATTCTAAAGTGAGTCCCTCAATGCATTCATCCCGCACAATGGCAGGATTTGGTTACATTTTGGTCGAGTGAGGTGACGATGGTAAAATTTATTACTTTTAATATGTAAATGACAATTTTTTCATAGTTATTTAAACTAGATATGTTGAATGTTGACTGATTCTTCTCATCATTCATGTAATCAGGCAATGTAGGGAATACCTTCTTGAATTGGTACAACACATGTGACATCTCAGACATGATGTAAGTTTTGAATTCACTATTCATTCTTATATGAAAAATATTATAGAATAACATGAATATAAAACTTTATTTGGTGAACCCATTCAATATAGTTAGTCCAATGAGGTGAGATGACCAGTCTAATGTTGATATGGGTTAGGACTCATAGGGTGGGTGATCGTAATGTAGCAGGTGTTATTGTAAGCAAATTATTTAGTAACAAAATGTCTTTTTTATTTCTTAGAAATTATTCATATTTAACTATTTGTTCATTATGTATATGATAAAGGATCAGTTTGAAGCTGAGTTAGAAGAGTTTCTAGAGGAACAACATCACATTACTATGTGTAGTGTTGAGATATTTTAGCATGTCATGGGTTGTGATGGTGATTTTTATTCATTGACATATGGAACTTGTGTCCCATGATGTGCAGTTGTTAGAGAGAAGGTGATGGGTTTCTGAAGAGATGCAAGGATACACACACATACTAAGATAGATTCTTTCATATAGGCTATGGATCATAGTACAAATGATCTTTTTAAGTAGTAAAATGAATAGTACGATGATAGGTTCTTAGAGATGTCAACATGTATTGATGACGTGACGACACAATATCTTTTTGTTGGTACACAAGTGTATCCACATGTAAAAAAGAAAATAATCCATACTCATGTTGACTTTTGTTGATATGACTAAGATTAAAAATATTTAGACATGTTTTAGGCTCTGGATATAGCAGTTGGACATCGTTGAGAGTTAATTAGTGATCCAGATGAGGATGAACATCATGGATGAAGTAATTTACATTACAATTTTAATATCGTACATGAATTAAGAATTAATAATTATTCCTGAACCTTTAATTATATTTAAACATCTTTGTGTTTTAATATTTTAATTCATGTGGTTTAATTATTTCTTTTATTGTTTAAATTTCTGTTAATCATTGTATATTATTGAACTGATTTCCATTAATTCCAACATGTTGGAGTTTTCATTAATCCCCCAAAAATAGATGTGATCTCCTACCAACGATGGTCATAGTTGGTGGGAAATTTTCCATCTCTCATAGGATGATTTCCTATTTTTATTTGTCTATTTTATTCATTTTAGAGTTTTAAACATGTTACTATCAAATAAAATATTTAGTATAAATTTTGGTGATTCTCTAGCTCTCCAAAGGTATAGATTTTTTTCTCCTCATAGTTCATTGAAATCAATTAATCTAATTGACATTAAAGTGTAGCAATACGAAATCCCATATTATTTTAGGAAATTTATTTCTTGATCACACATCTTATACCTATTGATGCATTCTTTTTGGGAATTCAATACCATTGAGTTGGAATGAACGAACTGATATAAGAAAATATCTAATGAATAAGGAGGAATTCATTTAGTGATCCCAATAAAAATTGGAAGGGACTTTATTTGATGATTGTTGAGATAATATTCGCTTTACATTCTTAAGGGATATATTCTTGGTTGATTCCCTATCACTTGTGGTATTTAAAAGGCTCAGAACATAGGTGGAGCTTGATTTTAGTTCTGGTTGGCCATATGGAAGTTGTGATGTCCACAAATTCCATCCCACATAGCATGTTGTGTTACTCCTATTTCCATTCGTTGAGAGTATTGAATGTTACCCCATTGATGATTTCCTTCAATTCCAAAATTTTGGGGCTTTAATATGGATGAATGAGGTCATTATAATTCCTTAAAATTCCCTTAAAAATAGATTTCAAAAAATGGAATTTTGGAAAATCTAATATATTTGAAAATGTCTATAAGAAGTTATTGTGTATATTTTTTTATTTTTTTTATTTTATCTAACTAAATGAATGAAAAAATGATATAGTATTACATTACTCTGACAACATTTCCCATTTGTTTTTGAAAAAAATGTGAGCACAAATATCAGTTATTATCAGGTCATCTCCATAGGGATATGTGGTTGATTCAAAAATTCACATATATTTTGAAACTAGGAAATTATGATTTATGATAGCATGTGATATCAAATTTCAAGAAAGAATTATGATTTTTTAAATAATTAATCTATGTGTATGATGTATAATGGGTAAGGGACGAGAGTGTTTTAAACAATAAATTATCAAGGAGAACTGATTCAATTTGTGTTTTATGGGAGGATTTTGTTTGTAATCACTATTATATTGTATAAAAAGTGAATTGAAAACAAAAATGTAGATGAAAATGAAAAACACACTTTTAGTTTCATAAACCATAGAAAACGTGCATTTCATAGTCAAATTTATAGAAAACGAGCTCATAATGAAATGAAATCATAGGATATGTGACTAATTATTATTCATGATGTGTGGGATGAGATGAAATGTCAATCAGACATGTGGTGTGCATAGTACGACTAAATATGTGGTTTTTAAGGATTGTATGCCCTTTAAAAATGAGCACCAGGTGGTCATAATCATTAAAACGTCCTTAGAATGCTGTGAAATCAGACGACAACAACCGTGGAGTGAATTGTGAAATGGTGAAGTAACTGGTATGAAAACAAGAGGTGTTGTTTGACTTCATAGACATAAAACGCACATTTAATGTCATAAAACACAAAAAAAAATTAATGATCAGATCCATATCAAACAACTATTGAATGAAATTAAATCAGCAGAAACCAATATTATTATAATTATTGATGTGTAAAATTAGATGACACATTAATTGGACCTACTGTATGCATAGTATGACTGAATATACAGTATTTAAAGATTTGATGCTCTTTTAAAAGGTTTCTCAGGTTGCCAAAACCATCCAAACGACCATGGAATTCCATGAAATTAGACAAAACAGCCCTGTATTGAATTGTAAAATGGTCAATAAAACATCATGTCAATTATAGATATCGTTTGACCGCAGTGATGGAAAATGAAATTATGGTGTCATAAAACACCAAAACGGGCATTTAATAGTTAGTTCCATAAAAATGAACTTACGATGACTTGAAATTATACTAAATCAATATAAATATTATTTTTTATGTGTATGAGGAGAAAAAATGTAAATTGGACATCTCGTCTG
The DNA here is from genome assembly GCA_963277665.1 of Viscum album. NCBI lineage: Eukaryota > Viridiplantae > Streptophyta > Magnoliopsida > Santalales > Viscaceae > Viscum > Viscum album. The sequence continues at coordinate 1,595,692,793 of OY728120.1, forward strand.
CGTGGTACGACTAAATATGTTCTTTTTAATGATTTTATGCCCTTTAAAATGGTGTGTTGGTTGTCAAAACCAGCCAAATGACATCATAATTCCATGAAATCAGATGAAAAAAAAATGAGGATTGAATTTTGAAATGGTCAAGTGGAAAATACATCAATCAGAGGTGTCATTTGACTCTGCTGATAAAAAAATCATGTTTAGTGTCATAAATCACCAAAACACGCATTCAATTGTCAGATCTACAGAACATGACATTGGTGTGACCTGAAATCAATGGACAACCTTCTTATTATTATTTGTGATGTGCACAAGGATAAAACATGTCAATCTGACATGTGGTCTGTGTAATATGACTAAATCCATGTTTATTAAAGATTTGACTCCCTTGAAAAAGTTGTGTTATGTGCTAGAAACTATCCAATCAAACTCCAAATTCCATGAAATTAAATGGAAACAAATGAGAAGTTAATTTTTAAATTTTTGAGATGGCGGTACATCAATCCGAGCTGTTTTTTTTTCTGCGATGACGAAAAATACCATTTTATGTCATAAAACTCCAAAACAAGCATTTAATGATCAAATCCATAGAAAATGTTGTTGGAATGAAATGAAATAATAGGTAATAGATCTCATTATAATTGGTGACATGTACAAGAATACAACATGTCAATTAGAACCGTGGGTGAATTATATGAATGAATATGTGGTCTTTTAATATATGGTGTCCTATAAAAAGGTGTGTTAGATGGTCAAAACCTGCCGAATGACCTCAGAAGGCTTTGAAATCAGATTCCAACAACCGTTTAGTGAATTATAAAATGGTTGGGAATGCAATACATCACTCGGAGGTGTCGTTTGACTATAGATATCGAAATTGAAATTCATGTGTAATTATACACCAAAATGGACGTTTAACATTCATATTCATAGAATACAATCTCCTAATGAATTGAAATGATAATAAAACCATCTAAGTATTAATCTTGATGTGTATGTGGAGACATCACATCAATCAGGCATGTGTTCAGTGTGATACGACTGAATATGTGGTTTTTTAAAGATTTGATGCAAATTAAAAAGGTTTCTCGTGTGGTTAAAACCTACAAAAAAACCTCGGAATGCCATGAAATCAGAAGAAAACGAACGAGGAGTGAATTTTGAGATGGTCGAGTAGATGATACATCAATCAGAGGTGTTATTTGACCATGATGATGGAAAATGCATGTTTACAGTCATAAATCATGATAACATGTGTTTAATGCTTAGATCCATAGAAAATGATGTCAGAATGACCTGAAATCAGAGGAAAACCATATTATTATTATTATTGATGTGTAAGAGGAATCAAAACATCAATCATATGTTATGTGTGTGTGGTACAACCAAATTCGTGGATTTAAAAATTTAATGCCCACCAAAATGGTTTGTTGGGTAGTTTAAACTAGCCAGGAAAATGTGGAATTCCATGAAATTAGACAAAAAGAATGGAGAAGTGAATGTTGAAATGCTGCATCAGATGGTAAGTCAATCAGTGGTGTCATTTATCTGTGATTAAGAAAAACACACTTTCAGTTTCATAAATCAAAAAATGGGAATTTAATGGTTAGATCCATAGAAAATGACATTGGAATGACCCGAAATTAGAGTAAAACATTATTATTATAATTGGTGACATGTACGAGTAGACAAAACATCAACCAGACCTGCAGTTTGAATGATATGACTGAATATGTGGTCTTCTATGATTAGTTGACCTTTAAAAAGGTGTGTTGGGTGGTCAAAACCAGTTGAATGAATTCTGAATGTCTTGAAATCAGAAAAAACAACAACCATATGGTGAATTTTTAAATTGATGAGTAGATGGTACATCAATTGGAGGTGTATTTTGTCTGCGATGATGGAAAGAACAATTCTCGTGTCATAAAATAGAAAAGCTGACAATTAATGGTTAGATCTATAGAAAACAACCTCTGAACGACTTGAAAACATAGGAAACCAATATAATTATTATTTGTGATGTGTATGAGGATATTACATGTCAATCGGACATGTAGTTTACGTGGTATGACTGAATATATTGTTTTCAAAGATTTGATGCCCTTTAAAAAGGTGCATCGGGTGGTCAAAACAAGAAGAATTGAAAAGAATTCCACAAAATTAGACTACAATAACAATGGAGTTAATTGAAAAAGGGTCAAGTAGATGGTAGGTCAATCTAAGGCGTCGCTTGACCCCAGAGATAGGAAATGTAATTCTGGTGTCATAAAACACCAAAACAGATGCTTAATGGTCTTATCCATTGAAAACAACCTCATAATGACTTGAAATCATAGTAAAACATCCTAATTATTATTCTTGATGTGAATGATGATATGGAATGCCAATCAGACATGCGGTATATGTGGTATGACTAAATATTAGGTTTTTAATGATTTGATTCCCTTTAAAAAGGTGCACCTGGTGGTCAAAACCACCTGAACCACCTCATAATTCAATGAAATAAGTTGAAAACATCATTGGATTGAAATTTTCAATTTTCAAGCATAGGATACATCAATTTGATGTGTCTCTTGTTCGTGTTGAAGGAATACACAATTTTGGTGTCAAATAACACCAAAATGGACGTTTAATGGTTAGATACAAAGAAAATGACCTCATGATGACTTGAAATCATATAAAAACCATCTTATTATTATTCTTGACAAGTAAGAGGAGAAAACACATCAATCAGACATGATGTCTGTGTTGTACGAATAAATATCTGGTTTTTATGGATTTTAGGCCCTTTAAAATGGTGCATTGTGTGGTTCAAACTAGCCGATAAACCTCATAAATCCATGAAATCATATGACAACAACCATAGAGTGAATTTTGAAATAGTTCAGCAATGTTTATTTCAATTGGAGGGTTTTTTTACAGCGCTGATGGAAAAAAACTTCTAGTGTCTTAAAACACCAAAATGGATTTTTAATGGTCTGATCCATAACAAACAACCTTGGAATGACCTGAAATCATAGGAAAACTATCTTATAATTTTTTTGATGTGTAAAAGGAGATGACATACCAATAACAATTGTAGTGTTCACAGTATGACTAAATCCGTGGTTTTTTAAAATTTAACAACTTTTAATTTTTTCCTAGGACAAAATCAGCAGAACGAACTCTAAATGTAGTTAAATCAGATGACAACAACTACAGATTGAACTGTGAAATTTTCGAGTAGACGGTACGTCCATAAGTGGTGTCGTTTGATCGGGATGATAGGAAACACACTTTTTGGGTCCAAAAACACCAAAACACGCATTTAATAATAAAATTCATTGCAATCATCCAAGGAAGGAGATGAAATCACAGGACAACCAACTTATTATTATTGGTGACGTGTGCGATTAGAGGACACATCAACCAGACATGTTGTCTACTTAGAACGATATAATAAGGGTTGTTAAATTTTAAAAAAAATATTCAAAATTATTAATATAATTTAAAAATCAAACTACTTTGATAGGTTTTACTATGGTTTAATTGAAATATATTGTTTCATTTCAATTTTTAGATTGGAAAATATTTTTGTACTAATTTTTTGATTAAATCTTTTCATGAAGGTATATTAGATGATGGATGTGGAGAATGGAAACAGAGAAATGAATTGATTTATGTCCCTAATAGTTTAGATATTTGGGATATATTTTTATTTATTTTTAAATTGTAGTTGTTTTTTAGGTGTTGATGTTAGTTTTTTAACAATAAAATAAAAAATACTTATAGTGACCCCTATTTGGAGGTCTCTATAGAACATCTCACGTTAGACTGTACATATCATTGTTTTGCAGTCCCTATATCCCATGTAAATCTCTTTTATATTATCATCTATTTAGGAGACGTTGTAGGCAAGAACAAAGGGCCTAAAGCGTCCATCATTTGGATGACAGTAGGCGGCCCCAATAGGCCTTTAGCGACATCATTTGTTAGTCACTAAAAGCCTCTATTCTAATAGTGACCCCAAAAACTGAAAAACCTAAAACCTATGAAAAACCTAAAACGCTAAAAAATCCTAAATAGCCTAAAAACCTAATACCTCAAAAATTACCTTTCAAATCAAAAAAATCATAAAAATGAGAAACCCTAAAATACAGACACCTTAAAAACCATAAAAACCATAAAAACCTTAGGATAAAAAAATCTTAAATCACTAAAACCCACTAAAACCCATTTAGAACACCTAAAACCCATAAAAACTGCAAAAAACCTTGAAAAACCTAAAAGTCCCAAAACTAGAATAAACCTTAAAAACCTGAAAACCCTAAGAAACAAAAATACCTATTAAAATATCTAAAACCCTAAAAAATCCACATGACCCCTAAAAACCCCAAGACCAATAAAAATAAATAAATAAATAAATATATATATATATATATATATATATATATATATCCAAAACCGTAAAAAAACTAAAATCCCAAAAACCAATAAAAAACATAAAAACCGTTAAACCTAAACCATGCACCCAAAAACCAAAAGAATTCACTAATAAGTTCTTTATGTTCTATTGGGATATTCGTCATGTGGAGATCACTAATGCTATCAGGGAATTTTTTATCTTCTACTCCATTCCACATGGAACGAACTCCAACTTCCTTGCTCTGCTGCCAAAGAGAGAGAATGCCATGGACATTGGGGACTTTCGTCCGGTGGCGATTGGAAATACCATTCCTATGATAATAAGTAAAATTCTGGCGATCAGATTGGGGAAGATTGTTGGTGGGATAATCACGCCAAACCAATTCGGGTTTGTCCCAGGACACAATATTCAGAGTTGCCTTTACTCTGCATCGGAGGGTATTAACATCATGAAGAAAGACTCTAAACATGGAAGGTTTTCTATGAAGCTGGACATCTCAAAGGCATTCGATACAATCAAATGGAGCTTTATCTTTACTGTTCTCAGCAGGTATGGCTTGTCGGCCTCTTTTATAAAGCTGATCCATATTATCCTATCCAGTGTCAGGATTTTTGTTCTTATTAATGGATATCCTAAGGGGTTCTTTCAATGCTCCCGCAGTTTCCGGCAAGGTGACCCAATTTCTGGACTTCTCTTTGCTCTGGTTGAGGATTACCTAAGCAGATGTATAATTGTACTAGTAAAGGCTGGTTTCTATGCTCCGATTAAAGCTGGGAAAGATCTCTACGTGGCAACTCATCTTCTATATGCGGATGATATTCTCCTTTTTGGGAAGGCTGATTGGTGTACAATATCTTCAATTAAGTCACTTCTACAACATTATGAGGAGGTTGCAGGGCAATCAATTAGTTGGAAAAAGTCCACTATCATTTTTGGCAATGGGATTTCAGCCCCCAAACAACGCAGAATTGTCAGAAATATTGGTATCATGAGGGGATCCCTCCCCCTCATGTACCTGGGGGTCCCCTTGTTCTGGGGGAGGGTGAAAAGTAGTTACCTGGAGGGAATTTCACTCAAAATTACTCTGCAGCTTGCGAACTGGAAAGGAAAATGCTTATCTCAGGCAGGCAGAATTTTCCTGATCAACTCTGTCATTACATCCTTGTTTGTGCATGCGTTTTTCATTTACAGATGGCCGACAAGTCTCATCAAGAGCCTACAGGAAAAAATCAGAAATTTCGCATGGACAGGATGCATAACCAAGAAGAAGCTTGTTTCTGTGGCATGGAAAGAATGCACAAAGCCCATCGAGATGGGTGGGCTGGGCATCAGGGACCTCAGGAAATTCAACGATGCCTTAATTGGAAAATTCACATGGAATCTTTTCAACTCGACTGACATGAGTCCTGACTACTTGAGGGAAATATTCAACTCTAAGATATGTGAGGACTTCCCGGGATTCATCCCCTCGTCGGTTTGGACCACAATCAGGTCCTCATATAGGCGCATTATTTCCAATTCGAAATGGGTGGTCTCAAGGTACTCAACCTTGAATTGTTGGAAGACCACCTGGTTGGATTGGCCCATCAGTGAATCTGTCCAGCCACCTCAGGTTTTCAAGCACTGGTCTATTGCTGATCTCAAGGACAATATGAACGAGATTGAAGGTATCCTGCCGTAGAATATTATCACAAAAATACAAAACTACAGTGTTATGGACATTGGTTGTCTCATTTGGAAGCCAAATATGGTTGGGATGTTGAGTGTGAAGGAGTTTTACCGGTCTGAATGTGATTAGGGAATTTATCCCCCTGCTTGGCTCTCTAAATTTCGGAGGCCCTTTATTCCCCCCTCTAGCAACCTACTGCTGTGGAAAATTTGGAGAAATAGATTTCCAATTCAAGAGCAATTGAAAAGAGCTGGGTGGTGTTTGACCTCTGCTTGTCCGATCTGTCTTCAGGATGAGGAAAATCTGCATCACATTTTTCTTAAGTGAAGGTTGGTTGCAGGTCTCTGGGATCATTTACAGGGCATATTCCAGCTGAAAATCTGCACGGACAGCACGGTGTCTGATATTTTCAGCAGTGTTGTAGGTGTGCAATGCCGTCAGAAAATTTCCAATCTGCTTCTTGCTGCCGCTGCGGCTCTTATTGCTTTTGTGTGGGAAGCTCGGAACAAAGTGGTTTTCGATAATGATTCATGCTGCATCCGAAATGGTGTGGTGGCAATTCATCAAGCAGTCCATGCGGCGACTCATATCCAGGATGGTACGATGGTTAATGATATTAAGGACCTTATTGTGTTGAGAACTCTCGGAATTTCTGGAAGATGCAGGAAAAAGAAGTACTTTAAATTCATTCGGTGGATTCCACCAATCCCAGAATGGATAAAAGTTAATGTGGATGGTGCAACCCTAGGCGCGCCTGGTCCCTCCGGGTGTGGTGGTGTTTTCCGGACATATAGAGGATTTGTTAGAGGATGCTTTTATCATTACATTGGGAATGGATGTGCTTATGAAGCGGAGCTATGGGCCATGATTAAGGCTGTACAGTTTGCGGTCCACTTTAGGTAGACGCAGCTATGGATTGAATCTGACTCGATGTTGGCGGTGGAAGCCCTCAAAAGCAAAACAAGGACAATCCCATGGAGGCTCCTCCCACAATGGGTTGACTGTCTGAGAATCTCTCAGGGTATGAACATTATGGTCACACATATATATAGATAAGAGAACAAGGTGGCAGACATACTCTCCAAGAAAGCAATTGAGGATGGATGTTCCATGTGGTCATTTATTGCACCATATTTCTGCACTCCCCTTGTGGACTCAGACATGAAGGGTGAATTGCACACTCGGCTGTGAAAACCCTCCTTGTAATTCCTTTTACCTTTATTTTATGTTATTATATTTTTTGGGGCTGGGATCCGCCCGGCCCCAAACCAGCTTTGCCTAAAACCCCAATAAAACTAAAAACTCTGAGACCATAAAAACCGCAGAACTTAAAAACCTTAAAATATCACAACCCCCATAAAATACCATAAAACCCTATAATACTGTAAAACCTCCTAAAACCCCTAAAATCTAAATCTAATCCATGACACACCCCAAAAACTATGAAATCCCAAAAATCCCTAAAAACCCATAAAAATCTTAAAACCCCCTAAAACCCTAAAAATCCCAAAAAAGTGCTGAAAACATTAAATCTTGTAAGACCCTAAAAATTAATAAACCCACCAAAAACTATAAAAACCCAAAAAACATGAAACCCCTTAAAATACTTAAATGCCTAAAACACTAAAAACCATAAAAACACATAAAAATTTAAAATACCAAAAATCCCTGAAAACCCTAAAATCCTTAAACAACATAAATCCCCTAAAACCCCAAAGAAACTCTAAAAACAATGAAAACACCCTAAAAACCCAAAAACATAAAAAATATTTTAAAACCCTAGTACACCCAAATAAAACCTAACGTCACCATAAAACCCTAATAATTATAAAAAAAATAAAAGACCATAGAAACACTAAAACACCCAAAAACCCATTGAAACGCACAAAACACTATTGACCCTAAAATAACCCTAAAACCATCAAAAACCTCAAAAAACACTAAAAACCCATAAAGAAACCTAAAAACCTAAAAGAAACTAAAAATAACTAAAACCACTAAAGACCATTAAAAACCAAACACACTAAAAGAACCAAAAAGAATAGAACACTCTAGGAGACCCAAAAAACCATAAAAACAATGAATCCAAAAAAAACTGTAAAGACCTTCAAACCCCTTAAAAAGATTTGAAACCCTAAATACCCTAAAAACATTAAAACCCAAAAAACATAAAACTCTAAAAAATTATAAACACCCATTAAAAACCCTAATACACCAAAAAATCCTATGAAACTCTAAGAATCCATAATAACACTAAAACATGTAAAAATCAATAATAAATAATAAAACTACTAAAACACCTAAAATCCAATAATTATTAAACCCCACCAAACCACAAAATACAAAAAAATGAAAAACAATAGAAATGAAAAAATTTAAAACCCTAAACCCTTTAAAATCCCAGAAAACCAAAAAATCCCCGAAAACCATAAAAAAATCATAAATCCATAAAAACACAAAAAACCATGAAAAACCTAAAAATGAATAAAAACGTATACCCTTAAAAAACACAAAATCCAAAAGGATCTTAAATTCCTTTAGTTAAACTATAAATCCTTGAATCCCCAAAAGGATCCATAACCCCCTTAAACTCCTAAAGAACCCTAAAAAACCATGTACAACCTTAAAAAAATTTAAAACCCATAAACCCCCTAAAATTACCCTCAGATCCTAAAAACTAAAAACCCATAATAAAACCCCATAAATCCCTAAAAATGATAATTTAACAAAAACTATAAAGACACTAAAACAATAATAAAACCTTACAATCCATAGAAAAATAAAAAATAATTTAAAATACCTTAAAAATACTTGGTTGATTATATACACTATCATATAACGCAACACATGTAAGAAAATCCTTATACACATTGGGGCATATGGACTTAACCCCATGAAATATACCTCTTCCCAAGCCCTTACCACCCCAAAACAAACAATGGGTCATAAAAGACCTTAAAAAATTAAAAAAATCTATAAAAACTAACAAATCCCTAAAAAGTTAAAAAAACCTAAAAAACCAAAAATACCAAAAAATGCCAAAAAACCATTAAAAACCCTGAAAACACATAAAAACAATAAAAACCATAAAAATCAATAAACCCCATAAAAACCTAAAACCCCTTAAATGGCCGAAAATACACTAAAACCCTAAACACCATAAAAACACTAAAAATCCCTAAAAACCTAAAATACCCATAAAAACCCAAAAATCCCCTTAAACTCGATAAAACCCCTAAAGCCCCATAACAATTGAAAACCCCTAAAACCCCACGAAAACCCTAAAACCCCTAAATAAATGAAACCCCAAAAAATATAATACCAGTAAAAACCTTAAAAATTCAAAAAAAAAACAAATAAAAATACTAAAAACCCAAGAAACCCAAAACCCGTTAAAGATATAAAGACTTTAAAAATATTAGAAACTCTAAAAACCCATAAGATCCATAATAACACTAAAAACTACTAAAATACTAAAATCCCCTAAAACACATAAATCCCCTAAGAAAAACTAAAACCCATAAAAACCCTTAAACACCCCCAACACCAAAAACCATTGATAACACATAAAACCCTGAAACACTAAAAAACCTAAAAATCTTAAAAACCTAAAAAGCCTTAAATCCCTCCGAAACCATGAAAATCATAAAAACCAAAAAACCCCTAAAACACTAAATACCCGAGAAACTCCAAAAAAATTTAAAAAATATAAAAACCCTAAAACCTATACCCCACACCCAAAACCCAAAACCCTACACCCTAAACCCTACACACTACACCTTAAACCTTATACCAAAAACCATAAACCCTACACTAAAACCCTAGACCCTACATCATAAACCAAAGTCACTAGATTCTTGACCCTACACCCCACACCCTACACCCTACACCCTACATCACACACCATATACCCTATAAGCTACACACTAAACCCTATACCTTACACCCTACAACCCAAGCCCTATACTCTACACCATAACCCGAAAACCTGAAAACCTATGAAAAACCTAAAAACCCTTACAAAAATAAATAATAATACAAAACCTAAAAAATTCATAGGTAACCCTAAACCCCATAAAAACATTAAAACAACTGTAAAAAACCTCAAAACCCTAAAAAAATATAGAAAAATTAAAAAATAGAACCCCTTAGAACCCTAAAACCCTAAAAATTAAGAAAAACACTAAAAACACTCAAACCCATTCAAACCCTAAAAAGAATAGAAACTGAGATAATACTTAAAAAACCTAAAAACTCTAAAATATTTAAAAAACCCTTAAAAACGACTAAACACCTAAAATACCCTAAAATACCAAAAATCACTTGACAACATAAAACCACTTAAAATGATAAAAATAATCCTAAAAACCATGAAAACCCCAGACCCACTAAAACCATAAAACCCTAAATAACCCTATAAACTTAAAAATCCCATTAATATTCAAAACCCTTAAAAATCATAAACCCCTAAAGAACCCAAAAACCCAATAAAATTCCAAAAAACATAAAAACCGAAAAATCACTAGAAACCATAAAAATAAAATAAAATGATTAAAAATTCTATGACACGTCAACCCCCCCACAAAAACCTAAAAACCCAAATAACATAAAAACAATGAAAATTATAAAAAAAACTAAAAAAACCAAAAACAAAAAAAAACCCAATAAAACCTTAAATACTCTAAAATACTTAACATAAATAATACCCTACCAAAGCATTAAAAACACTAGAAACCTAATAATAGTAAAAAAACCTAGAATACTCCAAAAACACTAAAAACCACTACAAACCCTAAAAATGCTAAAATAATTTTAAAAATCCTAAAAACCAAAAAACCCCAAATAAACCATAAACCCCTAAAATACACTAATAACACTAACAACTTGTAAATCCATAAAAACCCCTAAAATACCTAGCAACCCTAAAAACCATAACAACTGATAAAAACGTAAAACCAATTAACCCCTAAATATATCTAAAATCCTTAAAAACCATAAAACCCCTAAAAATCTATTAAAAAAAATCCCAAAAACCATAATGAACTAAAGACCATAAAAACCCTAGGAACTATAAATTATTGGAAAACCCTATAAAATAATTAACAAACCCTAACAACCCAAAAATTACCAATAAAATCTTAAAAAACATAAAAATTCTTAAAAACCCTACCACCCCCCCCCCCCCGAAGCCCTAAAAACCTTATAGAACCCTTAAAACCCCTAAAACCACCTAAAACTCTTAAAAACACTTTAATACATTAAAATCCCCCAAAATACCAAAAGACCCTAGAGAACCCTAATAATCAAAAAAACAAAAAGACCTTAAAAACCCTAGAAACCATAAAACCCCTAAAAATACCCCTAAACCTTTAAATCCGCTTAGAACCCCTAAATACCTTAATACCCCTAAAAACTAAAAACCTAAAAACCTTAATGGACCCTAAATCCCAAAAAATACAAATAAAACCCCTAAAACCCCTAACTACTATAAAAACTATAACACCCCCCAAAAAAATCCAAAAACCCCTAAAGGACAATAATAATATTAAAAACACTTAAAACCTTAAAACACCATGAAACACCTAAATCCATTAAAATACAATAAATACCCAAAACCCAAAAATACTATAAAAGACCCTAAAAACATAAAAGACCCTAAAACCTTTAAATAAACTAAAAGACTTTAAAATAATAAGAAAACCCTAAAAGACACTAAATAACACTAAAATGACGTAAAATACCCTAAAACTATAAAAGACTCACCCCAACCAAAAAATAACCCAAAAACATTGGTAATCCCCCAACGCACCATAAAAGCCATAAAATCCATATGGACCCTAAAATCTATAAAAAAAATCCTAAAGGACTGTAAAAACCCTAAAATCCATACACTACCATAAAAAAATACTATAACCCCAAAAGGACCTAACAACCATAATACCAAAAAAAGTACCATAAAACCCCCCAAACCCCCAAGAGGTTCTTAAAACCCCTAAAAAATCATAATATACACTAAAACCCCTAAAAATCATGGAAAACCTTGAAGCCACTAAAATTCCTAAAAGTCAAAAAAATCCTAAAACAACTAAATGTCATTAAAACCCATGAAAAACATAAATGTTCATAAAACCCCAAAAAACCCAAAAACCAAAAAACCCTTAAACCCTAAAAACATAAAAATACAACAATCACAGAAAAAACCCTAAACCCATTCAAACACTCAAGGACCAAAAAGACCCTAAAACCCATTAACACCCCTCAAAGAAGCCAAAATAACCCCTTAAACCAGTAAATAACCTAAAACCCATAAAACCCATAAAAATCATAAAACCCAAAATAATTATAGAACCCAAAGTCCTAACCCCCCAACCATAAAACCCATAATAACTAAAAAAAAAACAGTAAAAACCTACAAAATATAAAAAATATATTAAAAACCAAAAAACCAAAAATTCCCAAGAATCCAAAATTCCAAAAAAAATGTATAACCCCAAACCCCTTTATAACCTTAAAAATCCTAAAAAAACATTAAAAATATTTATATCCACTAAAATCTGATGGGACCCCAAATAAACCCAGTACCCATAAAGGACCCTGAATAACCCAAAAACCCCTAATGGAAACTAAAATACCATACATGCTCTGAAAAACCTAAACCTCCAACAAACCCCATAGATCCCCTAAAACCCTATAAAAACCATAAAACACTAAAAACCCCCTAAAAAGACTTTAAAACCCCTAAATTCCCAAAGAGACCAAAAAACTAAAAAATTTCTAAAACAACCCAAAAACCCTCAAAATCTATAAAAGAATCTAAAAATACTAAGAAACCTAAAGACCATAAAACCCCTAAGACCCTAAAAATCATAAAAACATAAAAATCCATATAACCCATAAAACCCTAAAAACCATAAAAACCATAGAATCCTAAAAATTACATTAAAACCCTAAAAAATCCCAAAGTCCTAAGAAACATTAAAAAAGTAAAAACCATTAATCCAGAAAAACCCATAAAAACTATGAACCCCCCAAAAAACCCTAAAACCCCTAAAATGCTAAAAAATATAAAAAACTTCTAAATAACATGAAAACACTAAAAACCCTAAACACACCTAAAAATCATAAAAATCCCCTAAAAATCCAAAAATATCCCATAAACCCCAAAAACCATCAAAACACCCTAAAACCACTAAAACAGAAAGACACCCAAAAACAAAAAACACCAAAATAACCCTAAAAGTACCTAAATACCACAACAAACACTAAAAACAATAACACCCTAAAACCCCTAAAAAATCCAAAAATCCTAAAAAAATAAAATAACTAAAACCCTAATATCCCCTAAAATCCATAAAACCCCAAATAAATTTAAAAACCATAAAACCTGAAAAAATTAAAAAACACTAAAAAACAAAAACCCTATAGTCACCCAAAGGACCCAAAAACCCAAAAAATACATTAATGAAACTAAGACACCAAAAAACCCCTATTGGACCCTAAAAATCATAAAAACCTCAACCCTAATAAGAAATCTCATAGGACTTAAAAACCATAAAATAACCTTAAAACGCATAAACAACAAAAAACATTCTAAAAATAATAAATAGCCATTAGAAACAAAAAATAACCTAAAAGGCCCTAAAATCCCTAAAAAAATTAAAAGTCTCAAATGGTAAAAGATTGATTACATCCATCATCACATAACACAACATAAGTATGAAAATTACAGTAAATATGCAGGCCCATGCACTTGATCCCATGACCTTCCCCTCACCCCAAAACCTTACCCCCACCAACAGTTCATCTTAAAAGACCCAAAAAACCGTAAACCCCCCCAAAAAATGATATAAACCATAAAACCATAAAAACACTAAAAATATTTAAACGCCCATAACCCTAAATACCCTATAAAACCCTAAATCCCAAATAAACCCATGAAAATGATAAAACACCTAGAAAACCAGTAAAAACCACAAACCCCCTAAACCCCCCAAAACCATAAAAATAATTAAATACCCAAAAAAATCATAAAAACCAATTATGAAATCTAAAAACAATAAAACACCTAAAATCATTAAAAACTAATAAGATGAATAAAACCTACCATACAACATAAAAATCATTAAAAATTATAAAACCCCTATGAAATCCCAAAAAATGTTAAAAACATAATAATCCAAAAAACTATAAAAACCCATAAATACTCTAAAAACATCAAAACCCCTAAAACCGTTATAAAAGTAAAAATCCAAAATAAATCTTAAAACCATAAACCCTAAACCTTAAAAATATGAAAACCCCAAAACCATAAAAACAATAAAAACATCGAGAAACCCATACCCCAGAATGCTCTATAAGAACTAAATACCCTAAAACTCATAAAACACCTATGAAACCCAAAATACCCAAAAACCCTATAAATCCTGAAAAACACTAAAACCACTAAAACCCCTATAATCCCTAATATCCATAAATGGCTGGAATGCGATGAAGTTTTCTGGTGCTGATGGTTATGTGCTGCTGGTGGTAGCTGGTTTTAGTGAGAATTTGCTGGATGCTGGTTTTTACGAGGTTGGAAGCTGGTTATTTCTTGGTAGCGAGCTGCTGGATGCTTGATACTGTTGGATGAAGGTGTTGGTTGCTGTTTGGACCTTGGTGTTCTTGCTTGGTTTCTCTTTTATTTTTTTGATTTTTCTTTTTTTGGCGTGGGTTGTAAGGGGTCTTTGGGTGTGGGTCATTTGACCCCTCCCCTCCCTTGTCTGTTGTGTCTCTTTTTTTCTTTCTAATAGATTTGGGGGGTCGGGAATAGCCCGACCCTTGCATCTTCCTTTCCCCTAATATCCATAAAAACACAAGAATATCCATAAGAACCCTAAATCTCAATAAAACACTAAAATCCCTCAAAATTCCAAAACCCAAAAAACACTAAAATCATTTAAAACCCTAAAACCCCTAAAAACAAATAACCATATACATCCTAAAAACCAATAAAACCTAAAACCATAAACTCATTAAAAACCTAAAACCCTTTAATCCATCAAAATCTCTAAAAATCCATAATAAACCCTAAAATTTATAAAACCCAAATAAGATTTTAAAAACACGTAAAACCCCCCAAAAATGCTAAAAAAATAAAAAATCTAAAAAACCTAAACCCACTTAAAAACTACAAAAACCATTAAAACCTAAAAAACCATAAAAACCAAGACAACCATAAAACCACTAAAAACCATGAAAAATTATAAAAACACAAAAAACCCTTTAATAAAATAAAAACCCTAAAATTTCATAAAACACAAAAAAACCAGAAAAACCTAAAAACAACTAGAAACCCTAAAAACATAAAATATCCATAAAACCCTTAGTAAACCCTAAAAAAAATTTAAACCATAAACCCCAAAAAAATCCCTAAAAATAATTAAATCCTATAAATCAACTATGTAGCACATAAAACACCTAAAATCCTAAAAATAACCTAAAAACATCTAAGAAACCCTAAACACCCTAAATTCTATAAAAACCATAATAACCCTTAAAAACACTATACCCCTAAAATACTAAAAATCCAAAAAGCACCATACAAAAATTAAAATACCTAAAACACTAAAAACCATAAAAACCCTAAAATATCATTAAAACCATGAACCCCCTAAAAAATATTAAAATCCCTGAAAAATAAAAAACACTTATAACCACTACAAATAAATAAAAACCAAAAATCCCAAGTAACCTAAAAAACCAAAAAACCAAAAAACACTAAAATAATTATAGATTTTGACACCCTAATAACTAAATATATATTTAAAACACTAAATACCTAGTAAAATTTAAAACATAAAACCCCTAAAACTATAAAACCCTGAGAAGGACCTAAAACTCCTAACCCCTTCAAAATAACCTAAAAATAATAAAACCAGAAATCCCCCAAAGACACAATAATCAAAAAAAAAACCTAAAAACCATAATAATAAAAATAATCTAAAACCCCTAAAAATCCTAAAAAACACAAAAAACCAAAAAAACCTTAAATCCTAAAAAACACTAAAAGCCCAAGTAACCATAAAAAATTGTAAAATCATAAAAACCATAAGAACCCCAAAAACCACCCTAAAAACACAAAAAACAAATGAAATGGAAAAAAATAAATCCCATAAAATTTTTCAATCCCTTTATAAACCTTAAAAACATAAAACCCTAAAAATATAATGAATTATAAAATCTCTAAAAACTGTAAAAATCACTACCACCCTTAAAACCCCTAAGAACCACAATATAATCTAAAAAACCCTAAAAAAATTATGAAATCATAATAAACCCTAAAACCCCAAAAAAACCCAAAAAAATATTAAAAGATGCTAAAAACCATAAAACCCCTAATTGTTTAAAAAAAATAACAAAAAAAACTCAAAAAATCCTTACAATGAATAAATACCGTAAAAACACTAAAGTGCCTTCAAAAACCGAAAAACCCTAAACAAAAATCTAAAACCCCTAAAATAACCCATGTAACCATAAATCCATAATTTATTAACTGATAGTAACATACAATAAAAAAAACAAATCTTCAAAAACCCCAAAAATCAAACAAACCTAAAAATTCACAGAAACCTAAAAACCTGTAAACTCCCTAAATACCATAAAAAGTCCTAAAAATACTAAAAATAAAATAAAACAATAAAACCCCTAAAAACCCTAAAAATCCCTACAAAATAAACATAAAAAACCCCCCAACCCTCATAACCATTAATCCAGAAAAAACCCAAAATACCCAAAAAATAGTAAAAGAACCCTGAAAACTATAAAATGTCATAAATATCCTAAAACCCTTAAAACCCCTAAAAACATTAAAATATTCTCAAAAGCCGTAAAAACAACAAAGAGCAATTAATTCTGATAAAAAACCAAATAACCCAATAAAACCCTTAAAAACTACTAAAAACTTAAACCCCCCCCCTAAATCCTCTAAACCCTTAATGATTCTAATATCCCCTAAACCACCTTAAAATTCCTAAAAACCCCTAATAAATCTAAATCCCATAAAAAACACCTATGCTCACTAAAAAAACTAAAAACCCCTTAAATTCCCTACACAACCATAAAAAACTTATAGACCATACAAATTCTAAAAAAAACTAGATAACCCTTGAAACCACTAACAAACCCAAAAAACCTCCAAATTCCCTAAAAACCTACAAAACCCTATAAAACCCAATAAAACCTTAAAAACATAAAACAACCTATACAAACCCTAAAAAACTAAAAGAACCCAAAAACCCAAAAACCCAAAAACTCTAAAATTTGTAATAAGAAACCAAAAACCATTAAAACACAAAAAACCGTAAATACCAGAAAATCCCTAAAAATCCTAAAACCCCCCATCATTATAAAAACCCTAAAAATACATAAAAACATTTAAACTATAAAAACCATAAAAACTATTATAAACTCCAAAATAACCTAAAAACTATAAAATAACCTAATACCATAAAAACCATATATCACATAAAACCCTTAAAAATTATATAATCCATAATAACTCTAAAAGAACCCCAAAAACGAATAAAAACCCTAAAACCCTTAAAATACCAAATTCCAAATGGCCATAGAAAACGTAAAAACATTAAAAACAACTAAAAAAACACTTAAAAAACATATATCAAAAAATAACTTGAAATACACTAGTTAGGATTAAATCCTAAAAAAACATAAAGAATCCCTAAAAACCATAAAAATTATAAAAACAATATCTAAAACCATTAAAAATGGAAAAAATGATGAAAATATCAAAAACACCTAAAAATAATGAAAGACACTATAACACAAAAACCCTAAAAGGCCATACAAACCATAAAACCCATAAAATACCCTACAAACACAATTAAACCCTAAAGAGTAAAAAACACCATAAACTCCCTAAAAACCACAAAACTCAAAAAGCACCAAAAAACCCTAAAAAACTCTACAAACCACAAAACACCAAAAAACCGTAATAATATTTAAACCCATTAAGTATATTAAAAACTCTAAAACCCTAAAATCCCAAAAAACCCAAAAAAATCACTAAAATCCGTAAAAACTAAAAAAAAATTTAAAATACCATAATAGCGTTAAAAAAATTAAAACCCTAAAAAACACTAAAATCCTTAATAATTTCTAAAATCCATAAAAACCAAACCAAACACATAGAACCTTAATATCATTAAACCCATAAAACCAAAAAAATATTAGAACATCAAAACCCCTAAAAATCCAAAAGAACCCTAAAACCCATAAGGGACCCAAATAACACTAAAATGCATAACAAATACATAAACCCACCAAAAACCCCTAAACCCTAAAATACACTAAATGGAAATAAAAAATATCCCTAAAACATTAAAAACCCTAAAATATACTAAAAAACCTGAGAACCCTTAACCATAAAAACCATATAGAACTCTAAAACCATTAAAACTATGGGAGACCCTAAAACCCTTAAAATCCCTAATAACCATCAAATACCGTAAAACCCATAATAGATTATAAAAACCCCCAAAACTCCTAAAGGACTGTAAAAAAACTAAAAAGACCAAAAAATAATCTTAAAAAATGTAAAGGACCTTAAAAACCCATACAATGGTAAATGACACTAAAAACACTAAAACCACAAAAGGATCCGAAAACCCCCCAAACCCCTAAAAACTACATAAGGACCTTAAAAAAATAAAAATCCTAAAGGATCAAATAATACCCCAAATAATTTTAATGTACACTAAAAATACTAAATATTTTAATTGACCAAAATAACCCAAAAAACACTAAATGACCATAAAAATAATAAAATTTTCTAACAACCAATAAAATCCTTAAAGTCCCTAAAACACTGAATATCACTAAAAATACTGGAGACCATTAAAATACCCTAAAATCTTTAGAAGATCATAAAACAATAAAAAACGATAAATACACAAAAATATCCAAAAAAAAATAAAACCCAAAAAACCCTAAAATCCTCAAACACCACAAAAACATTAAAACCCTTAAAATCCCTTACAAGAATCAAAAAACATAAAAAATACAAAAACACACTAAATCCCTAAATATCAATATAAAAATTAAAACCCCTAAAACCCCTTAAAACTTGAAAAACCTAAAAACCATAAAACCCGCCTAAACCCCCTAAAAATCAAAAAATCCCTAAAACCCTGGACACCGTAAATGAACTTGTAACATATAAAAAACGTAAGATAAGCATTAAAACAAATAAAATCCCTAAAACCCCGTAAAAAACCCAAATAAAATCAAAAGTCTTAAAATATATAAATTCCTTAAAATCTCTAAAAAACCGTAAAATTCCCTAAACACCCCAACCCTAAAAACACAAAAATTAAAAAAAAATCTAAAATTTCATTAAACAACATAAACTGTTTGAAACCCTTAAAAACCCCAATAAACTATACTATATATAAATAAACCCTAAAATCAACAAAAATCCTAAAACGCCTAAAAACGTAAAAACTATAAGAGAACCCTAAAAACTAAAAACCTATGAGAACACTAAAAAACCTAAAACCCTAACACTGTAAAATTACAAAAAACAATAAAAATATAAAAAGCTAAAGAATAAATAAGTGTCATAAAATTTCCTAAATAATACCTAAAACCCGAAAACTCATAAAAATTCTGAAAACAATAAAACCCATTAAAACTGTAAAAACCAAAAAACCCAAAAAAACCAAAAAAACCAAAAAAACCCAAAAACTGAAAAAAAAAACCCTATAATAACATAAAACTCATAAAACATTATAACCCATAAAATAGTTAAAAATTACAAACCCCTAAATTAACCTAAACCATAAAACCCAAAAACTTCCCTAAAACCATAAATACCTAAAAACCTAAGAAATCCCCCAAAACCAAAAATTCATAAAAATCTCTAAAACCCAATAACCACATAAAACCTTAAATTTTCCTAAAAACCCTAAGAACAAAATCCCCATTAAACACCTAAGACAATAGAAACCCATAAATAACTAAAATCCTTTAAAAATCCTAAAAATCCCTAACAATACAAAAAACCCAAAAAATCGTGGAAAGCCCCAATAACACAATGAAAACCCAAATAATCCCTAAAAACATCCAAATCACTAAAAATTATAAAAAACATCAAAATTACTAAATATAATAAAACCCTCAAACCCCCTAAAATCCTTAAAACCCATTAACAACCCTAAAAACCCCAAAAACATAAAAAAACCCTTAAAACCCAAACAATTCCAAAAACCCAAATAAATGATTGATCCCCAAAAAGCCCTATAAAACTCTAACCACCACCCCCAAAATCCCCTATAAATCCTTAAAACCCCCATAAAAACCAAAAATAACCAAAATCCATAAAACCCCAAAAGACTATAAAACCCAAACACCCCCCCCAAACAAAACCCTATAAAACAATAGAAAACCCCGAAACCACATAAAAACCATAAAAACACTAAAAGCCTAAAAATTATAAAACCCTAAAATCTCTAAAAATCCTAAAATTCATTATAAAACATAAAAATTCCTAAATGAATAAACCGTGTAAAACCTTGAAAACCACTAAAAACACTAACAAAATCATAAAAACATTAAAATCCCTAATACCCATAAAACCCCTAAAAACACAAAAAACCCTAAAACCCCCTTAAAATACATTGATCTTCTAAAAACCCTAAAGACCCTTAAAGCCATAAGAATCCCTAAAAAATCCCAAAAAACCATAAATATCCAAAAATATCAAGAAACCCCATTTAATCCATAAAAATAATATTGGAAGGGGTGGATATGGACAGCAAGAGGTGTAGTCGGGGTGATAGTAGTAGCATATTACCAGACGCTAATATTGTGACTCTACATAACAGGTTTCAGGACGTAGCCTCTGTTGAGCTGGTGGATGCTGACGTGCTGCTGGGAGAGCTTGTGCATCGGGGATGTGGATGAGCAGGGTATGAGGGCCGGGGATGAGTGGCAACTACCCTCGACTGAGAAGGAGATGATCGTGATAGAGGAGTAGACCTAGAGTCCTAGGGTGCGATTCCCCAGTTTGGGAGAGGCCCATGGAGATTACTTGGTGTGACGATGCGGAGAGACCTGTCATGGGTACTAGGTTAGATCCACTCTTTGAAGGTGATAGTGGGGTGGAGGATCTGCCTGGTGCTCTTGTCCAGGACCCTGTTGGGATACCTACACCGGTGCCCAACTTTGATGATGGCGAGTTGGACCCGAACCTACAGAGGTCCATGGTTGTTTATGGTGTTCCATCAGATGAAGACAATTGTGTGCTGCTGCATGATATGATGATGGTTGAATGGGAAAGGTTTCCCCTTGATGATGAGGCCAAGAGACTTGGGGAGATCTTTTCTAAGGATGACCATAGGATAAATGCTTCTATGGCCAACTAAAATGAATAAAAGAAAAAGCTCCAATAATAGGGTGGGTCAACTCTTGGAATAGGAAGTAAGGTGGGGAACAAAGTGTCCCCACATGTAGCTAGTGATAGAGTATTTCATGAGAAGGCAATCCATGAAGATGGTTCCATCTCTGCCTCCCTAAAGCGAAAGCAGCAGAAGGATTACTCTGCCCTTCCAAGAACGATGGAGACCAGGGCCACCTCCAGGGCGGCAAGCTGAATCTCAAAGTCAATAAATGGGAGCAGCCTCCATGAATTGATGAGAAGGAGAGGGTCAGAGAGAAACTTTTGACTACACTCAGAATGCAGGAGGACTATGAGTCTGGTTTGGAATCTATGGACACATGATCTGACTCAGACTTTTACTTTACTGATGTGGGAGTTGGGCTTGGTGCAAGGTTTGGATATTTTGGTGTGGACCTGGGTGACTTTGGCAGGGACAATGACAGACTTTCTCTATTTCTCTTTTGTGTATTTTCTTTTATTTTGGACATTTGGGGTGTGATTATTTTGTGTCTTTTTCTTTTTTTCTGGTTGGGGATTTTCCTTTGGGTATGGGTCGATGGAACCTACCCCTCCCCCGGTTTATAGTGTCCTCTTTCTCTTAATAAATTTTGGGGGGCTAGGTTAGCATAGTCCTTCACCTCTTATGCCCTAAATACCATAAAAACCATAAAAACACAAGATACCCCTAGAACCCCTAAAACCCTAAGAAACCCTAAAAAGACTAAAAATATCAAGAACAATAAAAACCATTAAGATAAATAAAAAATAAAAACACAAAACATTATCAAACCCTAAAACCCATAAAACCCTAATAACCATAAAAACCCAAATATCCTTCAAAACCACAAAAATCCTCATCCCCCTAAAAATATCTATAATCTCGGAAAACGAAAAAATCATAAAACCCCTAAAAACACTAAAAACCATATATCTCCAAAAAACCCTAAAATCCCCAAAACCCTAAAAACCCTAGAAACATTAAATGAAATTAAAAACCTAAAACCTGTAAAACCCCTAAAAACCATGAACCACTAAAAAACTAAAAACCATTGAAAAACTCTGAAAATACCTAAAATACTATTAAAATAATAAATCCAATAAATAAACCCCAAACCCTAAAAGGCCCTAATAATCATAAAACCCATTTTGATCCCCTAAAAAGCCAAAATGACATTGAACCCCCTAAAAATACTAAAAGTATCTAAAAGGCATAAAATATCATAAAATACCCTTAAAACATAAAAGACATGGAGAATCACTAAAAATGACCAAAATGATCATAAAAACCATAAAATCTGAAAATTCCCTAAAACCCCTAAAGGACCACAAAATCCATAAAAAATAAAGGACCACATAAAACCCTAAAAACCCTTAATTGACCTTAAAACCCTAAAAACCTAAAAGGAACTTTAAAACCCCAAAACACCTAAGAGAACAAAAAACCCCAAAAAACCCTATGGGATCCTAAAAACCCTAAAAACAATAAAATATCCAAAAAACCATAAAAACCCCCAGAAAACCTTGGAAAACCATAAAGAGTCCAAAAAATATATACACCCTTAAAACCCTATTCCACCCAAAATCCCCTTAAAATACCCAAAAGACCTTAAAAACACTAAAAACACTAAAACATTAAAATACCCTAAAATCCTAAAATCTATAAAAAACACAAAAAATAGTCTAAAATGATAAAAATATAAAAACACTAATAATCCTAAATCCTGTAAAAAATGTAAAAATCATTAGACACCCTGAAACCCATAAAACCTCTATAAAACCATAAAACCACCCAAAACACCCGTTTAAATCACCAAAAGCACGTAAAACCCCTTTAAAATCCTAAAAAACCTAAACCCTAAAAAATACTCTAGAAACCCTAATAAAACCTTTCAAACCATAACAATACTAAAAACACAAAAAACCCTAAAAACAACCATTACTCTAAAGGTCCAAAAAACCACAAACCACTAAAAACTTACTACTATGTTATAATTTAATTTCAATAAATATTTTAAGGTATAATTGAGAACTTGTAAAAAAATATTACCAAATAAACCCATATAATAATTCACAACCCCTTTCTGGAAAAATTCTCAAGATTTTGATTCATTAAACCTATAATGAATATAGTTTATAGATGTTACTTCGATGTATGGATCAACTTTAATGAGGTCTTCAGAATGTTATGCCATATTTTCTCAAGTCCGGATGTACTCCAACAAATTCATTTTTCCCTAAATAATTCCACATGAAAAAATAAGACCCTATTTTCCAATCCAGAATTGTTTATCATTATTCAGATCAACTCAAAGAGTCCTCTCATAGATTCTATAAAACCTCCACATTCAGTACATTTTCAATTTTGGACTTCTATAGAATTTATTTGAGGGAGTGTAGGAAAATAACCCATTATTTTTCATTTTCAGCATCCTCACTTCCAACCTTCTCTCAAACAACATTAGTAAATACCCTTACCAGCAATGATTCTAGTTCCATCATCCTACCACCGTGATCATCCTTCCCCAATCACTGGGAGTTGAATCATTCTTCCTTGATATTCCACGATTCTAAATAAAATCATCTACAAGAGTTCATTCAGCCATCCATGTCAATGCCCTATATTTTTAACTTTACATCAGGATATGGTTACCATGGTTTTGGGAAAATTTGAGTAGTCCTTCCAGGGATTTGTTCCATTAATCTCTTGAAGGTTTCCAAAAATTGGGTTTACTATCTTTATATTCATTAATCCAGACCCAAAAATCCTAACTGTGTGGCGGTCCACTTCAATTTCCATCATTAGTTGGAAAAATATTTCATTGTAACTCTGTTCAGTATCCTCTAGATTCCTTGACCCGACCTAAAAACCATATGAACCCTAAAACCCATCAAAAACATTTAACCCCCTAAAAACATAAAAAACCAAAAAAACAACATGTTTACCTAAAACAATGTAAAAACCCAAAAATATGAAAACACTAAAAGAACAAAAAAATAAACTTAAATAACCTAAAAAATAAAAAAACCATAAAACCATTAATTCCCTTAAAACCCTAATAAACACTAAAAGAAATCTCGAACCCCTTAAAATATTTAAAACCCTAAAATTCCTAAATTATCTATTACCATAACTTACGAAAAAAAAACCTAAAACACTTTGTCACTAAAACCCTAGGAAAAAAACTAAAACCCATAAAATCCTAAAAACCATAAAATACGTAAAAATCCATAAAACCCCAAACCACTAATAAACGACTTAAAACCCCTAAAATCCCTAAAAACCATAAAACCCCCAAACCCCTAAAAATAAAGAATACCCAAAAAAATTTCATAAGACCGTAAAAAATCCATAAAATCTAAAATAGAAGAAAAAACCAAAAAAAGTAAAACACACTAATAACCCTAAAACCCTAAAACACCTAAACTATATCGGGTACACCCTAATAACTAGACCCTACACCCTAAAACATAAACCCAACATATTAACCCTACACCCTAAACCCTAAACCCTAATTTGTACACACTACACTATAAACCCTAAACCCTACCTAGGTAAAACTATAACTTAATTCATAAATTGAAAACCTAAAACCTATACCAAAAACCACAAACCCTACCCCGTAAAACGTAAACCTCACACCCTATACCATATACTCAATACCCTACAACATAACCACAAACCCTACACCCTAAACCTTTTACCTTACACCTTAACCCTACACCCTAAATACCAAACACTACACACTAAACCCTATACCATACACCCTACACCCTACACCCTATACCATATACTATACATCCAAAAACTTATACGCTAATCACTAAACCAAATAACCTACACCCAAAATCCTAAACCCCAAACCCCAAACCCCAAACCCTAAACCCTACACCATAAACCCTATACCCAACAATGTATACCATATACCCTGCACCCTATACCCTACAACCTACACCCTAAAACCTATACCCTAAACCCTATACCCTAAATTCCAAAACCTTAACTCTACACCTTAAAACCTATACCCTACAACCAAAACCCTATACCCCACACCCAAAACCAAAAAATCTAAACCCTAAAACATATACCATACACACTAAACCCTGTACCCTACACCCTAAACCATATAACATATACCCTAGAAAAATACACACCACCCTAAAAACCTAACCCTATAGCCTCATCACTAACCACCATCCCAAAACACTAAATCCAACACCCTAAACCCTATACCCTAAACCCTATAGTCTATACCCTAAACTCTAAACCCTATTCATTAAAACATGGGCCCTATACTCAAATCCTTACACCCTATACCTTAATCCCTAAACCATAAACCCTAAACCCTAAAGTGTATATCCTAAACCCTAAACCCTACACCCTAAACCTTAAACACTATACCCTACACCCTAAACACTAAACCGAACACCCTATACACTATACAGTATAATCTAAATTCTATACCCTACACCGTAAACCTGATAACCTGAATCCTATTCTATAAACCCTAAAACCCTAAAGTAACCTTAAGAACCCTGTAAAAATGAAAACCACTTCATACCCTAAAATCCATAGAAAATCCCTAAAACACTAAAAAACTATAAAAACCCTAAAAACCCAAATAAAACCCTAAAACCCCCACAAAACCCTAAAAAATCCAATAAAACATTAATCCAAATAAAAAATAAAACACTAAATTCCCTAAGCATTCTAAAAATCCTGCAAAATCGTAAAAAATCATAAAACCAACCAAAAACCTCTAAAAAATGTAAAAAATATTAAAAACCCAACAAACCCTAAAACCCCTTAAAAACATTAAAACATACATATAATATATAAAATACATAAAAACAAATATAAATACACCCAAAACACTAAAACCATAAAAAAGTAAAATAACCCCAAACCCTAAATATTCCTATAATCCATAAAAACCCTAAATGAACCATAAAAAAATTAAATCCTAAAAAGATCCCCCAAAACCTCTATGTACCATAAAAAACATAAAAACACAAAAACTCATAAAACTCATTATATTCCATTAAAACTGTAAAAAAAACATAAAACCCCTAAAAGTAAAAAAACCATAAACACAATTAAAAAACATAAATATAGAAAAAACCATAAAAAGAAACAAACACAATAAAACCCCTATTAACACCAAAAAAATGTAAAACCCCATAAAATTACATAAAAACCGGTATCCCCTTAAAAGACCCCAAAACCCCAATAACCTAAAAGAACCTAACAATCCTAAAAATCCATTAACACCCAAAACCCCATAAAAAATAAAAAATAAAAAAATCCTTTAAACAATAAAAACCCTAAAATACATAAAATCCCTAAAACCACTCAAAAAAGCTGAAACAAATGAAACCCTACTAACCCTAAAAATACAAAACAACACCGAAAACTCTTAGAACTATCTAAAAGTTCCTGAAAAACCTAAAAACCCCCAAAAAACATTATAATCCAAAAAAATTCATAAATCCATGAATACCCATGAAAACCACTGAAAACCCATAAAAGAATGATAAAAAAAATTAAAACCCTATACCCTTAGAGTTTTAGAGTTTTTCTGGGGGAATCAGTGCATCATTGCATGCGGGATTTATTTTTGCCCCACATTTCCACTTTCCAAATGTGGGATGATTTCATCACTTTCATATGCTTTTTATACTCCCAATTCAAAATGTGATGGGGGGATTTTGATTCCTCCTTCCATGGGTTCCTAAATGATGCAAATTGACATGTCTAGGTCTCCCTTGATGTTTAAGTCATGTTCATGTTACACATTCCCAGTGCCATATCAAAGTAGACACCGGTATGTTTCACTACTTCATTCCTTATATGGATGTAACCTTGGATATGACCTTACATGAACTAGATGGATGTAACCTTGGATTAGGAGAGTAGTCAAGTTGGGACCCTCCATTCATGTCTAGGCATTTGAAGAATTAGTAACCTATAAATATCATACTTTGAAAGTAATATCATATGAGGCTTCTTAAGCACGGAACAAGTAGTATCTCAAGTCATAATGAGGTAATTATTGCAAGGGATTAAGTCTTATAATATTTTTATTTCAGGAATACCATGTTTATTTCATGGGGTAGGTATTAGGGGTTGGTTTTCAAGTTCTACATCCTATGAATAAGGATTGAGATGTCCTATTGATATTTACTAGAGCACAAGTTTAATTATTTGTAGAGATAGAAACATGGTTAATGTCTTGTGGGGATGGGGTGGAAGATTGGAATTCCATATTTAGGTGGATCGAGAATTGTTCCCCTGGGAGGGAAGAGGTTACACTTGCAAGGATAGATAGAAACTCTATTAGGAGGAGGATCCAATAGGTGCATCCTTAGGATTGAAGATGACATGCCTATATGGATATATTGAAAATACAACCTGAAGAGGATATCATAGGTGCATCCCTATGTGGGAATATGTCACACCTACATTTATAAATGGATTAAAATGCCCCGTGGAGGTGGATTAGGATGTGTGTCCCTAGGATAGAAGATGTTGCACCTACATTTACTGATGGATTATAATTCCCCATGGTGGCAGATTCGGAGGTGCGTCCCTAGGGGGTAATATGTCACAACTATGTCTAAAAATGGATCAGAACACCCTCTTGAGTTATATGTGAAGGTGTGTCACTAATAGGGATGATGTCACATCAAGATTGATGGATCAAAAATCCCTCTTGAGGGGGATTTGGGAGGTGTGTCCCTAGGTGGGATGAATTCACAAATTTATGGATGGATCAAAATTTCTCTTGAGGAATATCGAAGAGGTTCCTCCCAAGGAGGGAAGATTTCACACCTGGAATGACGGATCAGAACACTCTCTTGATGAGAATCTAGGAGTTGAACCCATAAGAGGGAAGTTTTCACACAAATATGGATGTATCAAACCATCCTCTTGAGGTGGATTCATTTGGTGAGTCTCTAGGAGGAAAGATGTCACATTGGGATGGATGGATCCAAATTCCATCTTGAGGAAGATTTAGGAGGTCTGTCCCTAGGATAGAAAATGTCATGCTATGATGGGTGGATATTAATTCCCTCTAGAGAATGATCCTAGAGGTGTATACCTAAGAGTTATGATGTCACACATGGATGTATAGATAATAATTCCCTGTCGAGGTGGATCTTGGAGGATAATTCATCACAGGGAATATGTCCCACCAAGGTGGATGGATCATAATTCCATATTAAGGATGATTAGGATGGTGTATCCCAAGGAGGGTTGATTTCACACCTAGGTTGTAGGATCAGAACACCCTCTTGTTGTGGATCTAGGAGGGGTGTCCCTAGGAGGGTATATTTCACTCCTAAATGGATAGATCACGACACCCTCAGGAGGTGGATCTCAGAGGTGTGTCTCTAGGATGCAATATGTCACCCCAGGATGGATGTATCAGAACTCCCTCTTGAGGAAGATCTAGGAGGTGAGTCCATATGAATGAAGATGTCCCACCAATATGGATGGATCTGAAAGACATCTTAAAGAGGATCTAGGAGGTTTTTTCCTTTGAGGAAAGATGGCATGCCTATTATTATGGATTATAATACCATCTTGAGGTGTATATGGGAGGTTTATCCTTAGTAGATAATATATACCACATAGATTAATGGATCGAAATTCCCTCTTGAGGTGCATACCAAGGAGGGATGATGTCACACATGAATTTACCATTGTCGGTATTGAAGTTTATGGAGGCATCCTACACGCCGATATTAAGGAATATGGATAGAAACTCATATTGTTTAATGAAGCAGTTTTAGGTAATGATGCTTGACCGATCCATTCAGTTTAACGTCATGTGGTAAGGACTCTCGTGGCACGGAAATAGAATCTATGGGTAATGGTGTGGGGGTTATGCATAGAGGATTCCCTGGAGGTGATAGTAGAAGGATGAAATCACACACAGGTGGATAAGTTGCATCCCATTTGGATCATACACATAGAATTCTACCATATACACATTGGATAAGAGGTGTGGGGTCATATCATGTCAATCATACATGGGGTATCGTATGTTCATCTCAAAGGGTATGAATTTTTGTATGTCATGTTTTGTGGTCATTATTGTTCTTTTAAACATTGTATGAGTAGTATGTAGAGGTAAGAAGTTGTATTTCATGAAACTTGGACATGGATGGGGTTACTCCTCAAAGGGGGACCTCCACTACAAAACCAGTTGATTAACTATTAGTTTTTATAGGGGTTATGCAAAAACCTCTCTAAATTCATTTACAGTATAAATTAGATGGGGGTATGCACAAACCCCATTAATCATTAAATTTATAGGGGATTCTCAACCCCAAAAAATGTATCCTTATATGTTTAATATTTGGATTGATTTTAATGGTGGTTATGTGAAAACTAAAGAAAAATTAATATTGGTGGTGTTATATATTTTGTTGTATTTTATAGAAAATATATATGTGTATATATTATTATTTTGTATTTTTGTGGTATATATATAATGTAATTTTATTACGAAATAGTTGGGGTTCACAACCCCCTCGAATATCTTAATTTATTGGGGGTTTCGTACCCCCTCTCATTTATGAAATTAGAGGGGGTTCATGAACCGCTGCAAATCCCTTGAATTAGAGGCGAGTTTAACACCCTCTAAATTATTTTTTTAAATAAATCCCAAATAATTTAAAATTTTAAAATATATATATCAGTGTTCTCTTGTCTGTGTGTGTCTGTGTGTGAGTGTGTATAATACTTTTTTGGACATTAGAGGATATACATAATAGAATTATCGATTTTTAATAAAATAGTGGGGGTTCACAACCCCCTATAATTGATGGTATTATAGGGGTTTCTAATCCACCTTTAATTTAATAAATTAGAGGGGGTCCATGAACAGATTATAATCCCTTCGATTACAGGGGGTTTCAGCCCCCTGGAATTTATTTTTTAATTTTTTAAAATAAATTTCATATAAATTAAATTCTTATACGATATATATGTGTGCATGCTTGTGTGTGTTTATATATATATATAATATTAAATTTTATTTTTAAGGCTATATATATAATGGAATCTAGTTTTCATTAATGTAAATAGATGGGGTTCACTACCCCCTTTAATCTCTTAAACTAGTGGTGGTTTTGAACCATCATTAATTTAAGACATTAGAGGAGGTTTGGAAACCCGATAATTTAAGAAATTAGAGGGGTTTCATAAACCAAAAAAAATCCCTTAGATTATATAGGGTTCATAGGCAGCTGCATGTCCCTTATATTACTCAGAGTTTTAACCGCCAAATTTTTTTTAAATAAATTGCATATAAATCAATATTTTATTATATGTGTGTGTGCGTGCATGTATATATATATATATATATATATATATATTTCATAAACACATTATATATATGTATTTAATTACATTATAAATATATATATAAATTTATATATATAAAAACATTGTATAAATAGTTTACGTAAATAATTATACATATAAAAAAAACTATATACATATATAAATATTGGTTTCCATAATATAACTTTAATTATAAATATATTTATATGAATATATAAAATTTATATGTGTTTTTATAAAGACAATAAATTTATTAAATAATTTGTTTTATGATTTTTATTATACATATATTATATAAAATACATTTTTATTGTATATTTATGTACAAATACATTTATATTTTATTATGTCTTCGAATAAATATAATACAATCAAATTTATATTTATATATATAAATTATTATATATATAGAAAATATAAATATAAATATATGTATAAATATATTTATATATAAATGTATATAATATTTATTATATATCGAAATATTATATTATATTATATGAATATATAAAATATTATATTATATAAAACAATTAAATTAAAAATTTATAATATTTACTTTATCTCTGTTAAATATACTATATATATACATAAAAAGGTTTTTATAAAATATTTAATATATATTTTTATGAATGAAAATATTTAATATATATATATATATATTTGTATCATATATTTGGGTAATATATAAATATAATATATATAATATATATGACGTTATGTTCAAAAAAATATACTAAATATATAATATATATAAATATAATATATATTTTTATATTTAAATGTATTTAAATAAATTAAGACAATAATATTTACTTGATAAAAAATCTAATATAGATAAATATATTAATGCGTATACTATAAATGAAAAATGAATATTCATAGTGGTTAGGTGGAGGTGCCGCAGACGATGGGTCTCCATCCAGAATGGGGTTTGATTCCCCCTAGGTACTGGTTTTTTATTTGGGGGTGGAGGTAGAGAGTCAAGTTGTTAGAGGGAGGGGTAGACACACATGTGGGTGGTTTGAATAGGTCAAAGGGAGGGGCGTGCAGGAGAACTGGAGGGTTCACGAGGTTGGGGGTGGGGAGTACTGGAGGATGGTGGGAGTAGGGGAATGGTGTTAAGGGGTGATGGGGGAGTGAACTGGAGGCAGAGTGTGGGTGGGGTTGGTGGGATGGGGATAAGGGGTGGCAGTAGGGGTGGGACCATGAGGGTGTGGCTGGGGGGGATAATGGTGCTTGTGGAAAGAAAAATATATACATTAACTAAAAAATGAAAATTTTAGGGGAGGATAAAACCACCCTTAATATAATAAATAATTACGAGATGTTTTACATAAATGCTCCTAAAATTCGATCTCAACACCAGTTAGGGGAGGTTAAAAATACCCCAAATATTAATAAATCAATAAGAATGGGTTTAAAATCCCTCTAAACTACCACATTCCAAAAAATTCAGGAAAAATTAAAGGAGGTTTAAACCCCCCCTAAAATAACCACTGCTAAATCACACTTTACACTACCATCTCTTTCTAAAAACTACCCCAAAAAACATAGGGAGGCCACATTAACAGTGGTTATAGGTAACCGCTGATAGAGGGTTTATAGGGGTTATAACCCCCTCTAAATGAAAAAACCACCCCCTATAGGGAGCATTATGTTGGAGAACTGGACGGTCAGTGGGGTTGTGGGAGAGAAGTATTGGAAGTTTGTGGGAGTGGGGGGAATGGGGAGAATGGGAGATGGGGGTGGGAACTTGAGGTAGGGTGTGAGTTTAGTGGTAGGGGGAACTATTAGAAGGGGTAGTGTTTTGGGTGAGAACTAGAGGGTGTGGTGTGGGAAAATAAGGGGCGGTGGGGGTTGGAAAAATATATCTAATTTAAAAAGTAAAAATTTATTGGGAAATTTTATTTAACCTCCCCTAAAAATCCATCTAAACAAAATTAGTGTCTGTTAAAAAAACCTTTTAAATTATTAAATTAACTAGAATAGTTCTACCCCCCTTTCTAGAAAATCATTTCAAAATTAGAGGGGGTTTTAAACCCCTCTAAAATAACTACCGCTAAATCTCACAATAAATTACCAAAAGTTTATAAAAACCACCACTAACAATATAGGGAGGGAAAATTTTCAGTGTATATGGGTAACCACTACTAAAGTGTTTATAGGGTGGTATATCCCCCTCTAATCTCCTAGTTTTATGTTGTGTATGTCACAAGGGGAGGAATATCCGACATAAGGACCCTCTATAAAGAAAGGTACATAGTTTCCCTCAATAATTCCACCCTTAGGGATTATGTTACCATTTCCCATGCACAAAGGGGAGGGAAAAGGTGTTGTAACTTCTGTGGTGGAGTGGAAATTAGGAGGCCTGATATTTGGGGCCCTATTCTAATAAGAAATCGGCATTTGGGTACTTAGGCTTTGGAGAAATGGGTAAGGTAATGGAATGACTAGGAGCATAGGGAGTACCAAATAACGGAAAAATATATTTATGAAATAAAATTTATAGTTTTGTGAAAAAAATATCATGATATAGGGGTTATATAATAAGTAAAAATTATCGGTTCAATTGGAATAGTTACATGAAACATTATAGTTGCGTGCATGTTAAGGTTTCACAAATGTAGATTCTCTTTTTGTCCACCCAACCAGGCATAAGATTCTATTTTGAGAGGATCACTCCATTGTAAAAAAACTCAATTTGGGGTCCACTGGAGGTTTTTCATGAAATAGTATACCTTTTATGGATCCATGGTTGATGGTGTTGCGTGTTGTCTGAGAAGAAATGGAGTTGTGTGCGTTACAGTGTCACTTTATCTTCCAGAGAACCTCTCCAAGGCTAGAAGGAAAGATTCTATTTAATTCTTTAATCCTCATATGTTAGAGGGAAATTACATGGGAGTGTAACATGAGTTTTACACTTCTCCATCCTCTTCATCTAGGTGTTTGGATGTGAAATAGTTATGATTGTACTCTCTTTTGGTGCAAGCCTAAATGGTTGTGCGAAGAATGTTACAGGAAATGATTATTTGTTGCATTCACAATGGATTTATTTCATGAATGGGATTGGAGAATGCATTCTGGATTAGGGTTCTATACCGAACTTCTCTTCGCCTCAAGCATGTAATTATATTTCATGGGGAACTATAATGTTGCACTCTCACTCACTGAAACATGCATACAAACCACACATTACCCTAAAAATTTTCATTTGTAGTGTGTTACATGTTTAGTTAACCCAAAAAAGTTTTTTTGAGGATGTAGAATATATTTTTGACAAAAAAAACACCCTCTTAATTTGAGATGATAGGGGATCATAAGGTTGGGTTATGAGAGAATTGCTGAAGAGAGTGGCTGAATTACGTGTGGCCATGAAACCTTTTCCTCTGGTCTCATTACTTATTTTTTCACTTCATGAAACATGTGGATAAACACCTATAAATTAGAGGGGGTCCCATGAAAATTACATGACTCCTCACATGAAAATCCCTTGGTCTCATGCATGAAACACATACTTTGTATGAAAACCCTTTCCCTCAACTGTGTCTTTTGTAGAACTCCCTATTTCATGCCACCACTTCTATAACATCATGACATGGGTGCCACAAACTATATCCTTGAGTTGGTCCAGCACAGGACCTCAAGAATTCCTCCAAATACTCTATAGGTCATGTGACTGTGCATCTTGGGGCACCATTGTGTGGAACCAAGTCCGGATGTTACAAAGTGGTATCAGTGGTCAGTTTTCTCTTCATTTTCATTTGTTTTACTGTCTGGGAAATATATATAATAGATTATGAAGAGTTGGGGCTTTGTTATGAGATCATGCATGGCAGTTGAAAACCCATGTATTGTAGATAACCCAAGTACTCAAGGTGGGATTATTTATATTGTATTTTTGTTATAATTGACTATTATTTCACCTTGGGTAATGCATTTGTTTTGTGGTCTAATTTTTTTTTGAGATTTTATGTGAAATTATTCATGGACCAGAATGGAACAAGAGTCTATTCTATATACATCATTCTAGAAACTAAGAATTATTCTGATATACATAGTTTTTTCTTTCACGGAAATAGGTTTTGGGTAAGTTCATGAACATAGAATATTTTTCATTTATTGTGAAATTAAAATTAAAATGGTGGCTATTATGAAATGGAAAATAATAAAATTATGCATGATTAGAATAAATGGGTGCCTACCATGAGAATAAGAATAATGAGAATGAGAATACCCTTTTAAAATCACTCCTAGTTGTAGCATGGTTAAGGGGAGTGTTAAAACCTATGTTTTGACCTTGTTGAGAAATTTTGGGGAAAATACATGTTGTGAGTTTTTATGAGTTTCTTCCCATGTGAATGTGTGGGTGAGTGTTATGGGTCTAAATACATGTTTTTGGAATTTTTGAGAGTATTCACCCATGAAGACTCTTGTTGAGAGGATTTTCATGGCTATAGATAAGAATGATCCTACAGTGATGGAACCTAAGGCACCAATCTTATCTTGTGAGGAATAAAGGGGGAAGTTCTGAGAGAAGTTCGATTTCTTTATGAAATTCATGGGTAAAGACCTAGTGTAGGTTGAGAATATCATGTATGACTTGATGAAATATTTTCAGTTGATGCTCCCAACATCTTTTATCTGAGATGGAGGTCCTAATAGATCTACATTTTATATTGAGTTTATAGAGATGATACTTGTCCATTTGCAGACTACTACAAAAAAAATGGTCTTGTTGGATACCTATATGCTACAAGTATCAGCAAAACACTAGTGGGATGTTTAGGAGTGGGTTGAAAATACTGATGATATGTTATGGAAGGACTTCATGTATATATTAATGGAGCACTTATATTCAGAGACACTGAGGTAGGAGAATGTAGTAGAGTTCATGAGACTAACATAGGGGAGTTTGTCCATGATGGATTATGTTGGAGGCTTTATACACCTGATGTTCATTTCTCCAGTATTAGAAGAGGATGAGATAGCTATGAATAGATGCTTTCAAAATGGTCTTATGTGTCAGATTAAGTCCAAAGTTAACCTCTTTCAATTAATGAGTTTGATAAGGTGGTGGACCAGGATCTCAAAGATGAGGGGAACCTGATGGAGGCTTTGAGTCCTAGACATATATTTTTGACTACACAATCAGGAGGTGCGAATTTCAAGAGAACGAAGAACTATTATGATAACTTTAACTATGGATGTGGGAAGTGGAGGGTAAAGAAAAAGGGATCAATTGAAAATGACCTTACTAGAGTGATATTCCATCAATACGGTAGGCCAGGATACTATCATAGATACTATCACTGACCACCAGTGTTGTGAAGATATGGAAGATCGATGGGACATATACATAAGTTGTGTCAGACACAGTGACATTCAGTTAGAGATGGTGCATCTGTACTGATTTAGAGCGTGGTAAGGTAATCTTCTACACCTTATCAGATTGGTAGCTGGAGTTCAACTTGATGAGGCGGTAGAGGTAGAGGATGTGGTGCTTTTGGGTAAGTGATCCCATATCAATAGAGCGGTTCAACTGAGGGGAGTCAGAGTGAATCACAAGGGATATGAGAAGGAAACAACATGTATTGAAACCTACACTTGGGGATAGTGAGTCTGGACCATCGATGGTGAGAGGTACTATTCTTGTAGATTTTACACTATCTAGTGTGTTATTTGATTCTAATGTATCTTATTGCAGTATATCTGTAAAGGATATTAATGGACTGAGCCTATAAATGTTGTTTGTAAGTGGGGTTATGACTCTAGATACACCATTGGGAGTGCGATGTAGAAAAATATGTATATTCAAGGGATGTTATCTTGAATTTGGGGAGTATCGTTTCCTCTAGTATATCTATATCCTTTATATGTTAGGATTTGACCTAGTTCTGTGTATAGACTAGCTAGTCACATATCGATCCCAAATTGATTATTACCTTATGAGGGTGATGTTTACGTCTCCTAAGGGTGACAATTATAATCATCTTGGGGAGTGGAATATCAAGTTAGGATAAGAAGGGCCAATCACTTAGCAACTGGGAGAGCTCAAATCCCAGTTTTTTAGTTAATTGTTGATGATAGAGGTGACAATCCTGATATCATTCCACCAGGGGTGGAATAGTTTCCAAATGTTTTTCCTAAATAATTCAGATTTTTTCCTCCAAAAATAGATATGGAATTCACTATTGAGCTCATTCTAGTGGTTGATCTAGTTTCTATTCCACAATATAGAATTTCACCCACATATCTTCAAGATTTGAAGACTCAGCTAGATGATCTTGAGGATAAGGGGTTCAACTATCTGAATATGTCACCATAGGGAACAATGATATTGTTTGTAATGAAGGCTTATGAGAGTTAAGGATTATATGTTTGTTACCAAAAGATGAACCAGATGACGGTGAAGAACCGATATCCTCTCCCATGTGTCGATGATCTTTTTGACCAGTTGAGAGGAGCTTATGTGTTCTCAAAGATCTATTTAAGATCATTATATCATCTATTGAGAGTTTGGACTTTTGATATACTATGGAAAAATATCAATATAATGTACGGCCTATGTGAGTTCATCGTAATTCCTTTTGGGTAGAAAAAGTGAACTAGAAGTATTTATGGACTCAATGAAAAAGATCATTCATCTGTACCTATATCAGTTTGTGGTAGTGTTCATAGAATACATTTTGGTGTTCTCCAAAACTCAGGATGATCATGGAAAACATATTTACATAATCATAACTATATTGTGATATCATCAGCTACAAAAAAATATATCTATGTGTATATTTTTGATCGATTAGGTACACTTATTGGGACACATCATCTTGGACCAATGTGTGTTAGTAGATATGTAAAAAGTATAAGTAATGATTTTTTAGGATAATCCCAAGAACATATCCTCTATTTGCATCCTTCTAGGGTTAGCTGTATATTATCAAAGATTCATCTAGGAATTATGTTGACACTCCATTCCATCAAAGAGTCTAAATAATGAAAAAGGGAATACCCTTAGAATGAAAAGGGGTAGATATATGAAGAGAATTAAGATTTTCAAAGGCAAGAGTTTTGGGTTGCCTTAGTCAGACCAAAAGAGTGTCGGGGCATAGCCTAATTTTGTGCCACAAAATCTCGCACATCCTACTTGCGTGCCCAAATTCCTTTTTCCTAAGGTCCCATATTTTCCTATAAATAGAACCTTGAGGCCTCCATTTAAATGGATGAATTTCCTTGAATCCTAATTGCTGATCTGGTCTCCCTAGTGCTTCGCCCAAGTCTTCCTAAACTTTCAAGGTATATCTTCAACACCGTGGGTGGAGGATTTAATTGAGGATCATTGGACTTAAG
Organism: Viscum album; assembly: GCA_963277665.1. Lineage (NCBI taxonomy): Eukaryota > Viridiplantae > Streptophyta > Magnoliopsida > Santalales > Viscaceae > Viscum > Viscum album. The sequence goes on from OY728120.1 coordinate 1,595,730,999, forward strand.
TCCTTTTAGTTTTTGAATACCATAACACTTCAGCGCCTAAAGCCCCGAACCTATATAAATTATAAACACTTGTGCGCCACCTATTCCATTAATAATTACATGAGCACCCCACTTCTAGGATTACCTGTGAATACCCCTGAAAGGCTTGAGCCATGTCTCGCCCAAGTATTACCATACAGGTTGTTCGTCGCTTAAGTGAATATCAAGTCTCTCAAGTCCACTTGCATTCCCATACTTGTATTCTCATACCTACTTGAGAACTCCTTGTTGATTCACTTATTCTTTTCAGTTTACAATCCATAAGGCCTTCATCAATGCCATTAATGGCACAAATTATTCTTCCTCGGATCCCTTGTATGAAAGCGATTCTTTTGAGACCTCCACAAAAACCTCTAGACTCATCAAACCTTTAGGAAATGAACATCATTATGTCTCTTATCTGGGTTTGTATTTCTATAGTCAGAGGTTTCTGAAATTTGTTTTATAAGGGATTTAGGATACATGGAATGTATGTGGGTTTTTATATCCATAGTGACATGGAACATTCTCCTAGGAACGTTATTGGGAAGATCTTGATTTGGAGGAGGGTTTGGTCCCTAGCCTCTCTCTTCTCAAAGAGATGACTCCGAACCTCAGGTCTTTGGTAGGGAAGGTATGGTTCACACTTTCCTTTTCATGAAAGCATAGGATAAGCCTCCCTCCCCTACAAGGATCAATTTTAGGGAAACCATCCTATTATAAGCCCATATCTTTTCTTTCAAGAGGTACCATCATTACTTCTCTTATCTTCTTCGGTGCCAAAGATAATAGGGGAGATGGGAACAAGGAGTTTTGTTACCCTGGACCTCTCCCGTTGGGCATTGTCACCTGGGGCTACCATCCTAGTGTATGCCCCTAACCTTCATCCCTTCCTACTTACATTGTATCCTTTTACAATGTAAATAGAATAGATTGAAGGATTTTTACCCCTCCCTCTTCAACAGTCACCTCACCATAGTCTACTCTTGCTGCCATAGGTGCACCCCCTTCCATCAGCAGAAGAGGAAATGGGTCAATGATTTTGTTGAATAATTGACATTCTCTTGTTTCTCACACTGATCATGACTCATGTGGGCTTAGATATTTGTCATGGTCAAAACATTTTCATAATTAAATGCACTAAGAGATCTCTATTTCCTACCATAATCAAGATATGTAGGAAACCTTCTCAGGGCCCATGCTCACTGGATGTCCTCTTTAGGAATCCAACTCTAATTCACCTAAATTGGGAATCATCCTAAGGAATATGTCCCAAATTAAATACTCAAATCACCAAGTCATCTCTTTCAGAAAGTATACTCAAACTCATTTCTCCCGAAGGACTATACACTCCTATGAGACTTATCGAACTATGGGAGCTTTGATTCCCATCTATATGGGATACATACGAAGACTCCTTGAGGTTCAAACCCAATACCTTAAATCAACCTTGTTCTCCTTGGTCCATATTCTTAACAGGGTCTGATCAAACTTGGAAACCCATATCCTTTCCATGTTCCTTGGGCGACTTCAGCATAAGTCCCACACTATGTTTTGAATAAGAACCTTCTTCTTAGATATCGATACCACATGAAATTAAAATGTATAACTAGTTCCTTATCACCTGACCTTAAAAGTTATGATGGGTCCCATTCTGTGGCCCCAAACTATTATGTTTATGATTCATTTTACAAGGATAAGTAGGTATCCCATTTTATGGGCATGATCCCATGATCAAACCAAACCTTCATCTCCCTGGAAGACAATAAATTCCATAGTGCCCCACTGAGTGGCTTAAAAACCAGTATCTTCATAATGATGATTAAAAGAATCTCTAAGTAGTATATGAGAGTATATAATTGATAGAGAACCTTAGATACATACAAATATATACATTAATGAAGAACCTCTAATATATACAGATGATTTTAAACTTTTCACATGCTAAATAATTGATTGAAAATTCCATTGGATTCTTGTGATATAATTGGCGAATTAATAATGAATCATGAAAATATATTAAATTATAAGGAGGGTCCCAGAGTTGAAAATAATTCCCCACAATAGGGTTTTATGAGTCTGGCCTCCCATCATCTTGAAAAATGCATGTTACTATGTACCGTGACGTTAAAACATAATGAATCCATGCCTTTGGAAAGGAGGCCCCCATTGGATAAAGAAATATTGGATGTTTCTGGTTCCATAAATAAATCCAATGGAATATTCCTTGGAGAAGTGATTCATAAAACTATAATACACGTTTCGAAAATCTATGAAACAAAAATGTTGAACCCGACGTGAATCCTTAACAAAGATAATAATTTTACCCACCTGTTAGGACCCTATCAATTGATAAATGAATTCTAGAAAAAGGAACCAATCACACATGTATCCATCTAAAAAAGATGTTTCATTAATGGAGTTTGTTGTAATTTCATGTCTTCTCATAATTCCCTTCATTCCAAAATGGATTTATTCAAGACAACATCTGCGATTTTCCTGACTGCTGCTCAAGCTGGATCCAAATCCATGGGAAGGACATCATTACCAACCCAACATCTTCAATGTTGGGTCTCTAATGTGATGGTAAAAAATATCGTCGACACTGTACAATCCCGACATTGGAGGCTACTTGACAGGCCCTCCAGGTTAATAATAGTCCTTGATCATTTGGCCATCGATGACCAATGATAAAGAAAAGATGATGATAACCACCATCTTCATCCATTTCGGGTCCTTATCCCCAGAATTCAACAACCAATACTTATCGTACTATAGGGAGGTGGATTAAGAGGTCACCTAGGAACTCAATTCAAGAATGTAGGTGTCTTTCTTGATGACTCCCACCAGCAATCACTGCCAGCAGAATTGTGCGATAGTGAACCCCAAACATTATGTGGGTGTTTCCTCTGGACATTCGGCCCAGGTCTCTCGGACCTAGGAACACATGAAGAACTGCCAGGGACACCATTCGGTCAACAGGGAGTAGGTTCTTACTTCTTCACCTTCCAGAGTAGCCCATTAACCTAACATGATGGAAAACAATTAATGGGAACATACACATGTCCGTCCTAATTTTTCATCTCAACAGAATCATTTGGAAGAAACCCCTACCAATCCTACCAAATAAATCTGGCAGATTACCATGAATAGGAACATACACATGCTTACAAGTTATCAACAAATCAGTAGGCTCATCTAACTGCATTTAAAGAAGCCCATTAATCTAATGTGGTGGAAATTATTAAACTGGAACATACACCAATTTACAATCACAAATTTTGTCAACAGTATCATCTGCCAGTATTTAAGGAAGTCCTTCAACCATACTTGTTGGGAAATATCCAACATTCACATACACCTGCAAATTTTCATCAAGTCTACCAAAAGTCTCATTTGGTATCACCTGGATAATTTAGTCTAAAATCTCTAATGACAAATCTGGGGCAGACCCAACTCTCTTCCCCCATACATGAGTATGGTCAATACCCATTGATAGGAAAAGGAGGACACAAGTAGGCACATACACCTAATCTAGATACAGAATAGATGTGTAATCTCATTTCATATTCTCATGTTTCCAAAAACATCTTATTAATGGTGAAAGGGAAAACTCAAATCCATGACCATATTCTGGAAGCATGCCAGGATATTATAACAACCACTTCAGCAGTACCGGTGAAATGGACACATAAATCTTTCCCCACATATGGGATGACACATCAGCATATCATCTCGGAACATATGCACACCGCTGTTCTAGTCCAGGAGGGTCATGGGGCATACTCCACCATATCATACAGACAACAAGATTGGAAAAAATAACCCTTTTCAATTGATGGTAATCTGTCTATTCTGGTAACCAATTCAAGGAAGGAACATACACCTCCCCATGATAACCATCTTTCCCAGCATGTGGCCCCAACTAAGTATAAGATAACATCCATGAAGAAGTCTCACCATGAACACTTGAAAAAACAAGCATAAAGCTGCGATTTGGCTCCTCTTAATACTGGAGTTCTTGAAGCCCTCATAAATTTATCCATTTCATATCAATATCCTATACTCTAATTACCAAATTATTGGAGTGGAAGTAGTAATTCTGAAATTCCTAATCAGAAACTTCATCATGAAGTCTTGCTTCATGAAAATTCAGTCAATCCAGAGTTCCTATCTCTGGATGACAGCCACAGAAACCCTCCAAGTTTCCAGAAGACCAAGGAGCAAGAAGATTTATCCCTTGCTGTAATCCACCACAGTGATCCTCCCCATGACGGAATTCACTGCAGAAGTCCTCTCCACAATAGTATTTCTTATTGTCAAGACAATTCTAAAATTGACAATGTAACGACGAGAAATACCTCCTATCTCGAGGCACTTGAAAACACAAGGCCAATCATGTCTGATGCCTTGTCATTGATAGGTGAAACAAATTCTCAACCAGAAGACATCTTAAGGGAACTTCTATTCTCCAAACCTCCCTTGGGTCATTTTTCCTCTCATACATAGCATCCACTTTGGTCAGACCAAGTGGATAAACCTTTAGTGAAAGATGATGAAGATGTGTTAAACATGAAGAAACAATGGGATAAGGGAGAAGTACCAGTCATGTTATGGCATTTAGTGAATTCTCAGTATAACATTCTAGAATTGATTGTTGAAGATTGTATTCATGATATCCTATTCAACATATGAAAAAATGTTCATCATTTTATAACCAATTTATTACCATATGATGAATTTTAAAATCATGTAAAAGTAATAGAAGGGTTGCAACACCAAATTGACTTGGCATCGCTCTCAGTTTCCCAACATGAAAAGATTAGAAAACAGTAGAGAAACATTCAACATGCATGCCTCAATGCTCTATAGAGGCTACACCGGTTAATTTCTGATTCCTCATCCAGTGTTTGTATCAGAGGATGGGGTCCATGTGGAGAATTGCATTTCACTACACTCAAAAATTAGAGAAGTCCTCCAAAAGTGGTATCATTCATTGTTATTTCCCATTGTTGGCCAAAATTAATAGATTTTGTGTGTAATGGAATGTACGCTCAAGAACATGCCTCAACCAGCTCTCATCAGAGTCAGACCCAATAAAAAAACAGATGTTGAGTAACTTTTACATCAAGCATCTGAGAATGTTGAGCAGGAATCCCGCTTAGAGGATGCTAGCCGTCATAGAATACAAATGTCTGAAATAACAAACCGATCTTCCGAAATAGGTGATTTGATTCGTTTTCCGATAATGCACCCACCTAATTTCTGAACCAATATATGAAAAATTAGAAGAGAATTTTCCCGTATTTCATCCATAGAAGTTCAAGAATCCCCCCATCTTGCAAGGTTGGGGGCTCATTTAATTCAATCAAAAAATTCCTTAAACAAAGTTCATTGATTTGAAGAAGAAAAACAGGAATAGTCCCAGCCTATAGGGCGGGGGTATTTTTCACATTTTCAATCCCATCCTCAACGAAAGTCATTTTTCTACCGATTAGGGAAGAAGACATAAGAAGAGCATACAAAAAAACTATCTGAGGATTCCCTTCGGCTTACTTTCCACCAAACAGTTCCTGGGAATTCATCAAATTAGAGAACATAGTCTCATGGAAGATATAGAGGGAGACTTTCTTACAAAAATAGTGACTGAATTCCATTGATACATTATACATCGTAGAATTTCATTAACACCACTATATAAGATCTTCGTGAAAATGATTCCAGTCCTATGGAATCAAAAGATGAAGTTATTGTCCATAATAAGGTACACACTAAGGCCAATGAATAAATTGTGCATACTCGAAACCAGAGGCTTATCTAGAATCTAGGTATGCCTTCAAATAAAAAAATCCCACCCCTCCAAAAGGAATCTAACAAGGAGAAAGGAAAAAGTCAGATTGCATCTCACTTTTCCACTAGAGAAGGTTAATATTTTTCGCTTGAAGAAATATTTTCATGGAAGTAAGAGGAAAGAAGGAGTTGAAAAGGCTCAATACAGAGTTACTTCTAAGAATCATTTCTACTAAAATTACTCCCATGGCAGGTCCTCAACTTGAAAATCATGTAGGAACTCCTCAAAAAAGAGTATTTGTAGTAACTACAGAAGTGGATAACAAATTCCCTCCACTGGGTACACAATTAAGGCAGAATTAGACACATCCTGATAGGCCACTTCCCGTGGGTTATCCAAGGAACATATCAGAACCACCATCAGTGGTTTTGTCGTTCATGGAACCATCTCAAGCTCCATTTTCTATAACTACATAGGCTTCAGCTCATCCAGATATTCCCCAAATTCTATTAACACAATTCAGGCATTGAAGACTCAATAGGAAGCTATGTAGGAATAAAGTTCACAAGTTTAGCTAGAACAGAGAGCTTACTCTGAATGAGTGGATGCAATTCCTCCCTCACAAAATTTTGTGATTACCACATTACCAATCATTAATTGATTGGGAGATCCAGAACAACACTTAACACATTTTGTTTCTCATTGTGATCCCAAGATTGGAACTCCTCAACAAATAGAATCAGTAAAGCTTAGGTGTTTTGTGTAGCCATTACAAGGACTAGATTTTTTCTATTATACAAGTTTACAGTCTTGATCAATTACTAGATGGGAAGACCACCGTCAAAAATTCCTTCTTCAATTTAGCTCAATGCTACCAAAGATGGCTTTTTTATCTTACCATTTTTAAACAAAGGTAGAATGAAAGAGTTTCAGATTTCATTGCATGATGGAAAGTATAAACATATTCCCTAAGTATAGCACTCCCTCAAGAAGTGTTGCTTCCAATTTGTGTGGAAAATCTATGTGATGATTTTCACACACCATTGATACCTCTGAAATACAAAAGAGGGTTTCGAGACCTTAGTTCAGTCACTCAACAGATAAAAGACCCTATTATAGAAACTAAGGCTAAAACTCTTGTAATTCCATTAGCTCTGGGGAGGAGGATAGGAAAGGAAGAAGTTGATATAGTTACACTCAAGCAGGAACTTGTACCTTCTTCCACTTCAAGACCTTAACCATACAGAAGAGCTCCACCTCTTGATCATCAGCAGTAAAGACTGCATTGTCATGATGATCAAATAGATCAAAGGTGGAATCAATTTGAGGAATTAAAGAATAAAGTTTATTCTTTCCAGAATGAGCAAGTTACCGGTTACTTCATCTCAACTTTGAAAAAAAAATTGGTTTAGTTTCCAGTGCCGAAGGAACCAAATAAAAAGGAGATGAAGATCTTCCAAATTATTGTCCCTTTAACCAGATTTTAGGGAATCACATCCAGGAATGTTTTGTTTTCAAGGACCTATTGCAAAAGAGGGTAGATTCTGGACAAGTGAAACTGAAAAGTTCATCATCTCATGTATCATGTGTTACTTCAAATGATCCAGAGGAATAAGTAGAATGAAAGGAAGTCAAAATTAAAAATGTGTAGAAATATGATGATCGAATGATCATGAAAATGATTAACTGGACTCATGCCATTTTATGAACACAGATCAAACTACTGATTCTGTCTTCCACTACATCCTCCAATGTAAAACCACCTTCATCAAAAGGTCGTTCCTCAACAAAGCATAGTGATCATAAACACAAAGAGCAGTCAGTAGAAGATGAGATGATGTTAAGGCCAATATTTTCCTTAACCCTGGAAGATTTCATGCAAACTATTTCAAACACATGGGCACTGCCTCACCAAATAAAATAATCCTAATTAACATGTCTGGTAGAATCTCTATCAGATGAAGAATTTATTTTTTGTTCTGTCAAGGTTATCTATTTAACATATCCTTATACCAATGGTGATTCTGACTATAATGATCCATAATTCCATGTACCTTTTTTTGAGAACCAGAGGAAGAGGCCAGAGATGAGGATATAGGGGAAGACATGGGAATTATAGAAACCACTATTTTAACTCTACCCCTAATGAAAACATATATGCAACAGAAACTCGTGGAAGATCCCTTCTGCAGGATCAACAAGAATAAGGAGTTTCTTCCATGCATGATAGGTTTGGTTCAAACACGATTATCTTGGTAGATCAATTAGAAGTCAAACCATCATTCTCTCAGTAATATAATAGATATAATCAGTCTAATTTACAAAATCTAGGAATATTTCCAGCTTCTGCTCTAACATAGAGTACATCTACATCAGAAGCATCAACTTCCAAAACAACTACAAAACCACATTTTCATGCTAGAAAACATAGACCTTTGGACCAAAAGTAAGATGTTTAGAAAAAATTGGCCCAAGAACCAGCCAAGTTATCAATTTTGGATGCTTTGAATCTATTAAATGATCTTCAAGAAGATCTTTTTGAGGTTTTTTCAAGTCCTCAATAGTTTGTAACTGAAGTTGTTGCAGTCGAGGTTTATCTTATAGAGAATTATCCAACAGAATTTCAAGCAGTCATATCATTTACAGGTGAAGATAAAGATGAGGTTGTACAAGGACATATTATACCCATGATTTTTTTGGTAAAGTATATGATGTAGACATATGACGAGCCTTCTTTGATAATGGCTCTAGATTCAACCTCATTCCTGTTCGCACACTTAGTCGATTGGGCCTGACTGAATCTAACTTATCTCCCACCACGTTAATGATGCAAGCTTATGATAAGAATGAGAAAGAACCTCTGGGAGAAATTACACATAGAACTCAGTTAGGAGGTCTTGTATCAAATTCAGACTTCATGGTTGTTCGTCAGGACACGACCGTCAATATTCTGCATGGAAGGGATTGACTGCATCAACATGCAACCATACCTCCTCCATGACATCAATGTCTTAAGTACTATTTCAGTGGTCTAATCAAGACATTTTATAGTGACAAGGCTCTATTAAAAACTTGTTAATATCAATACATTTAGTAAAAGTTTTATCACACAAAATGAATGAAGTCCATGACAAAATAAATAACCAGATTTTTGCTCTGAATAGACTATAAAAGATTCAAGAATATTGATCCATACATTTGGGTATATATTATGTGATAACCATCAATCAAATTGAAAGGTTAAAACCAAATCCCAGCACTCATCCAATAACTTCCAAAATTTCAATTGGGGAAACTGAGCCTAATAGCATGGGAGAGATTAGTGATTCACCAAGTAGTGATGGAAGCCAAAATGAAGATGTTTTCATTTAATCTATTGAACTACAACAAGCCTTTACTTCTTCAATCAGATTAGTATAAATTGTATCAATTCTATAGGAAGACAAAGATGATGATTCCCAATCCATCATCTCCTCTTTGTTACCATAGGAAGACCCTTCATCATCAATAAGGTCAGATATGGTGGCATCTTCTTCAGGATGGTCAATTACTGAATCCTATTATAACTCTAGAAGTTTTTCCTCTTCATCTACTATGAAATTGGAAATAGAAGAGGAAACATGTAACGATGAAGAAGAGGAAGATATTGGGGATGCTCTTCCAGCATTTGAGGATGGTGTCTCTACCACTATTGATGAGCTCAGAGAAATAAATCTGGGTATAGAAGAATATCCACCCCCACTCTAATTTGTACGGCCATGACCTCTAAAGAGAAAGAGGTTTATACTACATTTCTAAATCAACATAGATATATATTTGTTTGGAATTATACATGAATTACAGGTTATTATCCTGATGTAGCCACCCATCATTTTTGTTTTCCAGAAGAACACTGCAGATTCAAGCAAGCAGTAAGAAGAAAACACCCAACCCATGCCTCTAAAATTGAAGCAGAAGTTGATAAGATTATAAAGGATAACTCTTTCAGAGAATTTCAATATCCCAAATGGCTAGCGAAAATGGTACCAGTGGTAAAGAAGAACTGGAAAATTAGATTTTTCATTTATTTTAGAGATCGTAACTGGAATTATCCTAAATATGATTTCCAGTTCCTATTATAGAGCTTTTAATTGATGTAAAGACTGGCTATGAAGCTATTTCCTTCATGGATGGATACTATGGGTATAGTCAGATTCGTATGGCCCCAAAGGATGAATAATATGCAGCCTTCAAATCCCCTCAAGGTGTGTTCTTCCATTAGGTAATACACTTTGGGTTAATGAATGCAGGCACAACATTCCAACGTTTCGTGCACCATATCTTCAAACCCATCTTATGGAATTTTTTTGAATGTTATGTGGTTGGTTTGGTGGTCAAATCCAGCCAACGTTCCAATCATTTGGCTGATTGGGAGACTATATTATATAAACTTCAGCAATACAGTTTAAAGAGGATCCCCTTGAATAGTGCTTTTGAGGTAACCTCAGGAATGTTTCATGGCTTTGTTGTATGCCATCGTGGTATTGAGGTTGATCCTAAAGAAAAAAAATCAATCATTTTAATGTCACCTCCTCAAAATTTGAATGAATTATGAGGACTCCAAGGAGACTATTCCTATATTCATTTCTTTATCTCCAATTTGGATGGAAAGTGTTTACCCTTCACTAGATTAATGAAGAAGGGGGTCATGTACCAGTGGAATGAAGACTTCAAAGAAGAATTTTATACCCTTAAGAAATAACTCTTGAGTTGACTGGTCTTAATGCCACATGTTGAAGTAATACCACTTATTCTCTATGTGACAGCTTTAGAGTGATAACTAGGTTCCCTCCTTGCCCAAAAGAATAATGCATGGAATGAAAATGACCTTTAATATCTCAGTCGAACTATGATTGATGCATAAACTCGATATTCATGTATTGAATAGTGCTTCCTAGCATTTATCGTTATAGATCAAAAATTGAGGCACTACCTGCAATATCATAAGGTCCAATTGGTATCTCGAAATAACAGGCTCAAATTTATCCTTAGTCATTCATTGCTTACAGGGCATCTTGCACGGTGGGTGTTATTTTGAAATAGTTTGATATCTAGTTTGTGCCTCAAAAGGAAATAAAGATCAAGCTCTGTCTGACTTCCTAGATGAGCATCCATCTGCAGAGGGTACATCATTAAATACTAAACTTCCTGATGAAGAGGTCTTCTCTATTCGGGAAAATTCCCAAACATGGGAAATGTTCTTTGATGGTGCTTCCAGAAGTCCTATAGGGAAGAGAATGGAAAACCATAAAATCAACAATGATGGGTTAAGAATCATCCTTATCTCCCCAGAAAAGGTAGTATTTCCTTATACCTTCCTATTATCAGAAGGCAAAACCAACAATGAGGTGGAGTATCAGGCTTTCATTGGGGGTTTGGAATTGGCACCTCAGGTGAAAATTAATCACATGAATGTAAATGGTGATTCAGAATTGGTAATCAAGAAAATAAATGGAGAATATTCTATTAGAAAATAATATATAATCCCTTTGTGTGATTACGTCAAAGGGTTAATGGAATAATTTCCATTAGATCCGGCATTGTCTTATATCCCGCGATCACAAAATGCCCAAGCAAATGCACTGGCTAATGCAGCTACTGCCCTAGTAGATCCAAATAGGTATGATACAATCATTAAAATAGCCTATCATCATGTGGTCTAACCTTTTGTTCAAACCAGAATAGAGGAAATTAATGAAATTAGCCCTATTTCTGATCCAAATGGTCATACCATGGGTGGGATATCATCCATCATGTAATATCATCAAAATAGAGTATTTACACCGAATAGGGCTGAAAAATTATAGATTTGGTGACGATCAACCAATTTTACTCTTTTTTGATAGTACAGACCACCGAAAGGCCATATACAAGAAAGGCTTTGATGGAATCCTCTTCAGATGTAATGATGGATAAGATACTATAGCTATCATGAAAGATGTACATTCATGAGATTTTGGTTCCCACCAGTCTAGGCATAGACTCTCTAATCAGATCCGAAGTCTTGGATACTTTTGGCCTTCAATGACATAGGATTGCACAGATTTCACTAAGAAATGTCACCCCTACCATGTCCACTCCAACTTCATTAATCAACCCTCATAGTTTCTATATACAGCTAAATACTCTTGGCTGTTTTCCACCTAAGGAATGGATGTAGTAGTGCCTTATCCTCCAGCAACAGCTAAGTAGTTCAAGTATATCCTTACTTCTATTGATATCTTTTCCAAATGGGCCGAGGCAATACCTATCAAATAATTTAGAGCCAAAAGCATTGTTAGTTTTGTCAAAACTAAAATCATCACTAGATTTGGTGTCCCTCATACTATATTGATGGAAAATGGCACCAATTTTTGTTCAAATGAAGAAATGAAGTTATATCAGGAGAATAATATCAAATACAACCATTCATCCTTCTATCATGTGGTGGCCAATGGACAAATAGAGTCCTTAAACAAGACCCTATAAGATATATACTAGAATATAGTTTATCAAGATAAGAAATCATGGCTTGATAAACTTTTGAATGATTTATGGGCTTATCGGACAAGTTCTCGTACATCCACCCAAGTAACTCATTATTCATTGGTATATGGAACCCAAGTAGTTTTTCTAATTGAAATGCAATTGATTTCACTCATATTTGCAATATGTGATCAGTTGTCTATAGATGAGAGGTCTCAGAAAAGGCCCAATGAGCTGGAACGATTAGATGAGAAAATATTGATTATTTTTCATCATTTAGACGTCTATCACAACAGAATAACACAATATTTTAACAAGATAGTTTTCCTCTGTTCATTTCTTTAAGGAGAATTGGTATTGGTCCTTAGGAATCCAATGAAACACGGAAAGAAACCTCCAAAACAGGAGCCAAAGTGGGGAGGACCTTATTCCGAACATAAGATCTATTCCAAAGGAGCTTATTCATTAATCTCAATGGATGAAGAGCTTATTCCAACTACACCCAATGTGAGATTATTAAAGAAATAATTTGTGTAGTTTTACATATCATACTCACTACAAGACTTAAAACTTCATATTACAATGTCCTCACTACCAGACATAAAACTGCACAGTACAATTTCCTTGCTGCAAGACTAAGAACTGCACAACGCCATGTCTGTTCTACAAGACTAAAAACTGCAGAACCCCCATGTCCTCACTGCACGACTGAAAACTACATCGCCCTCATTTCCTCACTACAAAACATAAAACTGCACAGTACAACATCCTAGTTTCAAGACATTAAAATTCATAACAACCATAATCATCCATTCTTCATGATGTTAAAATGCGTATCATCTTCTTCCTTGTCGCATGACGTTAAAAGGCATGACATCATTTTTCTTCATTGCATGAAATTAATATGTATGGATAACATTTCCTCTATTTTACGTTAGAATCTTCAATAAGAAAACATTATTGACATCATTGCTACTCCTTAGTAGCACATGAGTCCTTCCCTTTCCTATGTCTGAATCCTATCTGCATAGAGAACTTATTTCAAGAACTACTTATTGCCTGATTCTCATTTCTAATGATATACATAGAGACACCTAAATCTCTAATTTTGGGCCCATCCACAATCACAAAATCTTATTATTTTCTTTTCTTCTCCTATACAAGAATCAAATCTAAACATATTGTTTCCTTAAGATATATTATTCAGTCCTTATACCATTTAATGTCTTATGTTTTACCATTTTCTGAGAACCTATCAAAATCCCCCATTCATCATGTCAAACTCAATTGGTGTGAGAAATTATTGTTTAATGAACTATGTAAAGATTGATGATCATCTATTTGAGATACGTAGAAAGGCCTAGATCTCAAATCTTGGGTCCATCCATGATAAAATAAAATTATTCCTTGTATATGAATCAAACCTGCATAGGGAATGCTTTAAGAACTATGTATGAATTGATTCTTTCTCAAAAAAGACACATAATGACACATGGGTTTTATCCCTTAATACAATTCCCATATGCCTTTCTTTTCCAATCGGTTCATCTTCATCCTTACCGCATGACATTAAAATGCATGGAAATCTAACACCCATATTCTTCACTTGTGTCACATTTGTGTTATATAATATGCCCTTACAGGTCCTTGTTTCTCACACCAAGCGTAGCTTATGTGGGATTAGGAGTTGGGTAAAAGGATTATATGTATAAATAAGGTGTCTCAATTTCTTATGGGTCTATTAATGTCCTCATTTCAGGACGTAAAACTGCACATCATAATATTAACTTAGAGGAAATAAATAATGTCTCCATTTTACATATGATTCAGATATATGAAAATGAATTCAAACTCATGGCCAATATTGGTTCAAATATTTCTCAAATTCATTGGGCATAACCCCCTTAAAAATTTCAAACTCTTAATCTTGAATGTTTCAAGATCTTCATAAACTTTCTTACAGTTTCTGGTGAAATAGTTTCTAATACCTGAGAACTCTTTTGCTTGACTATACCGCAAATTCCCTTAGGTGTCCATGCATATGTTTCCTACATAACGGGCCTCTTAGTCATAAGATTAGATTACTTGGATATGCATCATATTCCCCAGTTTTCCCTTCATAATACAGCCCCCATAACGGGTTTGTCTAATAATGGTAATTTCATTCTTGGTTATAGTGTCTTTGTTCCCTTTAATCTTTGATGAAAATATACAATAATATGTATTTTAAAATATTCATTCATGTATATTTGTTGCATTATCTTTCTTTTGATCTAAAACTCTTCAAGACCATAGTTTACGCATTTCCCTCTCCATGTGTACAAATTAGTATGAAATAAATTTGGAATCACATGGACACATATCATATACTATTTCCTTTTCTAGTACAAGTTGTATGACCTATAACTAAAGACACCCCACATCCTATCTTTCTATCATACCTTCGTAGAAGTAATATTCCTCCAATTAATTGAAAATATTGGTTTGAAATACCCATTCATATTCAGGTACCATTCTCCATAAACCAAAATCTGTGCTTCCGAAAATCTGAATCTTCGTGAACTTTCTTCGGCTCTTATCAGCAGAATGTCATATTTTTGAGTTCTATTTTTCTTGCCTAGGCATCACATTCCCATATGTGTCCTTTAATAAGTTACCTACATAACATGTCTATCGGAAAAAAGATGCTACTATTTGTCTATGCTAGATATTCCTATTGGGAAAAAATCCCTCAGGTATCATTGAAGAATTTTTGAGGTGATTGTGTTTGTTGACAAAGTGGACATCTGTGTTGTGATTTTTGACAAAGCAAACCATGACATTCAATTTTGTTGAGAAAGGGGATTTCAGGGTGGAATTTCGAGTTCAGGAGATGTGTTCAATGATCCTTGTTTGATTCAAGAACGTCAACAGAGGAATGGATGATCTGGAGGCAGTACAAAAAGAGCAGATATAAGGTGGCTCTATTTTCTATTGATTGCCAAAATTTAGGGCCTGAAAATCGTCAAAATAAGAAAAGTGTTTTTGGAAAAGGGACTTGAGTGATGTGGTCTTGGAGGCTTGGAAACATGCACGCCATAAGTTTTTCAAGATCATAACATCAAAATTTTTCATAGGAATAAGGGTCGTGCAAGTTTTGGGTTTGGTCGTGCAAGTGGTTTGTGCGGTAGTGACTTGCTCACTGAGGAGAGACTTGTGACCCATATCACAGGGTGTCCAAATTCATATAAGTTCAGGTCGACCCCTCCTCATTCAGTGCAGAGTTCAACACTTAGAAAAATCAGATCTCTCGTCGCGCAGCTGTGGTGGTCATGCAAGTGTGGTGTGGTCGCGCAAGTGGACGTTGCACGCCAAGTGATAGTTGCGCGCCTAAGGTGGTTTGGGCGAGGAAGGAAGAGTGTCAGACAAGTTTGGAGTAGCATAAGCTTGGGTCGTGCAAGTGGTTGAGGTGGAATTGCATGCCAGTTTTTACTTTCACGCTGAGACTTGTGCGCCGGCTTAGTGAAGGGTGCCAAGTAAGGTTGATTCACAGCAGAGATTCAGGGCTATGTGAAAGCTGGAAAATTGCCTGATACCTTCAGTGAAAAATTAGAATCATCTACGGGTGAAAGTTGGACTTCAATAGAGAATCTAAATACAACAGCAGATGCATTCATTAGTGATAATGAAGAGACCTGCAGGTCCATAAACTGTGAGTGGAACTTTTTCAGAGTAGTGAGCAAAGGAAGAGGGAGAAGGTGATCCTCTCCACGAGTAGTGATCCAGAGAGAGAGAAACAGAGAGTGACCCTTGGGAAAGAAATGAGCTGACCCTAAACATCGTAAATTCATTGATCCTGAGAATATAATTGATCTATCCTGAGCCTTGTAAAAAGTAGTGTTCTTCTAGTGCATTAGGTACATTGGCACATTTCCATTGTATGCTCCTTGGAAGTGGCCCAGTGAGGGTAAACCAAGTAAAAATTGTTGTGTCCTGTGCATTCTTTACTTTCTATTTATATTGTGAAACTGGAAAGATATAGAAGAGTGTTTTTCTTAATAGTGAAACAAGATTATAACAGGATTCAATTTTAAATTAGTCACACCCTGATTCACCCCCCCTCTCAGGGTATTCATCCATGTGGACATAACAATTCCCCAGTTGGACCAGTTTAACACACCCCCATAATAGGATGGTCAAATAATGGTGAATTCGTTATTGGAAAAAAAAACATTCTCTAATCATCATCATCAAATATATATTTATTCAACGGAGAGAATACAAGACACCAAAGAGCATGAGGACAAAGCAACATCGGGCATAGGGGAGGTCTAAAATAATGGAGACCAAGGGTGTCCCTGCGAATTAAATTTACACCCTCAGGATTCAAGGAGGTGGAATTTGGGAGGTAGGTGACATCGGAACCAGGAGCAGCTAGGGAAGAAAGAAAATATGATGCTTTATTCCCCTGTATCTAGGCGTGAGTAACCTTAATGTTTCTACTCAGTACCTCTTTACAACTTTTGATTGTGTACGCGACAGACCATGGGATGGGACCTCTAACCATCAGGGAGACATGGATGATACTTGAGTCCATTTACACTTGGGATATTTCTATATTTTTATGGATACATAGATTAAGTCCCATGAGAACTGCCTTGGCCTCTGCCTCAAGAGAATTTCCATTACCAAAATGTGTCGTGAAGGAAAGGAGAACACTCCTGCCTAAGTTATGAACCATGCCTCTACCTCGCATGATTCCTATGATACAAGATACATCTGTGTTATGTTTTAAACCTTCTGCTGGAGGGATCCACCTTATCCACTACCCCTGCTTTATGTCCAGGATTGAATGATGCAGGAAGGGGCATGCTTATAACACACATTGTGAGGGACAATCCCGCCAGTTCTTAAGGAGGGTGACCATGTCACTAAGCAGGAATTTGGTTCTCATAATGATGGATCTCTCTGTTGAAATTAGCCCATCGAATCTAGCCTTGTTGAGGGCCTAATAGAGACACCGACTTCAAGCACAGAGGACCACAGACCACACCATCCTATCTCTAACTTTCTCCGGTGTTCCTTGAAACCACCTATCGATGAAAGAATACCCACATATCTCATTAGAGGATACCACTGTGAAGATCCCAAAGCACTACCACATGGCCCGACCCCATTCCCCTTCAAAGAAAATATGGTTCAATCTCCCCTCACTTTTACTGCTACAAAAATTTTCCTTTCCATACCTAAATATGATAGAATGGTTCTAAACAAATTATCATGAAATAGGAAGAGTTTGAATTATTTGGATAGAGATAAAGACCCTAAATTAAAGACACACAATGTCCACCCTGCATGACGTAAAACTGCATAGTTCCAATGTCTTCACTCCATGACTTAAAACTTCATAGTACTAATGTCCTCACTGCATTACTTAAAACTACACAATATGGTCTTGAGTCACCCAAATCTTATTTTCCTCTATCTATCAATAGAAAAATGTTAAATTCATAAAGTGATCTTTTTCTTGACTATGTAGTACATGCACATAGGTGGCCTTACATAAGTTGCATGCATAATAGGACTGTCAGCCGAAAAATGCAACTATTTGGCAATGCAACATATGCCCTAGTTGACCCTTCATAATACAACCCCCATAACGGGGTTTTTCAAAATAATTATAACATAGTTCAAGGAGGGGAATCCACTTATGTTGATACATGTTTTAGAATTGGTGACCATAAAAATAATGACTCAAGATTCCCCTTGGAAATATTTAATGAATAATAAAGCAATTATTAGCCATATATTCTTGTTTGGGATCTAATTTCAAAATTTATGCTCAAAGCTATTTGACCTAAAATACTATCCCTTTATTGTCCCACATTCATGACTCTAAACTGCCAATAGCAGGAGACATGGTACTCACTATATTGAGAACTTGAAAAGGGATCTCTGAACAAAAGTCAAGTCCCAGCTCACTAAACATACATTTTTGAATGATTTAAGTAATATTGTGTAATAAAAATTCAAGAGATATAAAGTTTTCTGGGTTGTCCATATAACCGTAGAAGAAATCAAACTATGCTTACTAGGCCTAATGGATTAAGAAAAACAAAATCTGTTGGAAAAATTGATAACACAGATGATTAATGAAAAAAAATTCATTTATGAAATTTTTCACAGAGGAGCTTCCACAAATCAGAGTCTCTCTCTTTTCAAAAATCATAAATTATAGAAGACTTTCTACATAACTCCTATATTGATTGATAGCATTTTATCACCATCAGCTGCCTATTGAATCTCGTTTATTTGAACATCCACAATCTCTTCAACATGATGAAGTGATTTTCTAGCATCTGCAATGGATTTTTAACCATCCATATGGACATATTCTAATGAGCCATGATGATTGTTAAGTTCCCCTATAATGACATATAACTCCTATTTAAGGCGTAGATGCTAAACAGTCCTTCCTTTAATTATCTTCTTCAATCCCTTAAACTTTTCTCTATGATTAGCCTCATCCTAGGACAACTCTTCTTGGAAATAATCAATATTTATTGAAAATTTGGATTTTATCAAGTAACGTCGAATCTCTTTATCTTCCTCCCTCCTCTGAATAAACTCTTTCACTGTAGAATGAATTTCACAATATTCAAAACTACAAAATCCTAGAGTGATAAACTGAGATGATATTCCTGGAATTTTTTAAGGAAGTTCCTCAAGGGGAATCTCAGATATTATCTTCCAGGTGTTTTTCCATGCCTTGTGGTGTCCCTGACGAAGAGTCTTCTACAGTTATGGGTCCGATTCAGAATTTCTGTCATAAGGAGGGATATATTCTTGGACTAATGCACATAAAGAAGTTCCATGTTATATTCCTTCCTGAACAATGGCTTCTCCACCTTCAAATGTTGTTTGAGATAATTCATAGGCATCAACTCCAGGTCTAGAAATTGATGTTTATAGACCTATATAGTAAATCAATAAGTATTGTTATGGTTAGATTCAACAGATAACAAACATGAAGGAAATCACAATATCAATATATCTTACCATATAGTAGGTTAGTAGCTTGAGATAAATCGTCCCCAATATTCTTAGTTACAGGAATTTTGTTTGATGTCTCTGGATGAGGAGTGCTATATTAATATTCTTAGTATCTTAAGAGTGAATATTAGAAAGATCTACTATCCCAGGAACCACCTGATCCAATGTCTTCGCAATGGTGGGGTTGATGTTAATATCAATAATTCCTCAAAGTATCATTGTGGCCGCATTTCCTTCAGATGGAACTGTATATTTCAACAAACCATGGTTAGAATATGAATCATGAGAAGATTATTAGGATGAATAATGAGAACTCACATCCAGTTGATTCTCTACAAGGAACTCCAAAATCATCTAATGCATTTGATATATTAACATTTCCTAATTGTCATTCAAAATACATGACGTGGTTCATCATTTCATCCAGTGATATATCAGATCCCATGTTAGTCTCACCCATGGGATAACTTGTCTTATTTTCTTTGAAACCTTCCTCTAGCAACCTTTGACCCAGAATAGCTTCCTCAACAATAGTTGTGGGGTCAACGTAAATTGTTTCCATATGTTCTGGTTCATGAGATGAACCTAAATGTATCATATAATGGAAGTTATTTGTTGTTAAAATTGATGCCTTATGAAGTATTTTTGATTTAACAGAAGCCTAATCACCTCATATAGTAGGAACATGAGTAGTTTTAGGAACAAATGTTTGTTATTTTTTCTTCAATGCATCTTCAGAAACCACTAGATTTGCAGGAATTTCAATCTGTTCAACAACACCTTCTATGGATTCTTGAACCTTACCAGTAGTTTCTTTCAAAGAAGAAACAAAAGAATCCCCTGCAATCCAAAGAATTTTAAACACTTTTTCATGAATAAAGACTAAAATTCATGACTATCATAGTGACTTACCACTTCTAAGAAAGGGATTTACAATGGATATCTTTATTCAGTGATTTTTCTTCTTCGCCTTCATAGGACGACTTGGATAATCATCTCCAAAGATTGGTATTAGAGGTTACAATACCCTCTCGGTTTCATCCCCTATGGCCTGTTTGCCCGATGATATTTCTCCCAATTCACAGGCTGATCTGGAAGCTCCAAGAGGAGTGCCTATAGGTCTATATTGTGGTGAAAAAACTTCAGTTTTCATTCCATTACCCAGATGTAAGTTAAGATTATATATCTCCAAAGTAAAAATGTTTTGACTAAATTTCAAGTTGCTAAATGGAATAGAATGTCAGAGAAAGGAGAACTACATCCTTAAGATCTACAAAGTCAGGCCAATCATCATCTAATGAAAGATTAATCCCTTTGGTGGTACCAAAATCTATCATTTCCTTCACCCGCTTTGTGGTAGGAATTGATTCATCAGTGGAATACATGAAAATTTCCATCTCTCAATTGAATGTCCTTACCTCATTGGGATTATCCTCGAAATGAATGACAGAAAAAGCCTGAAAATTCCTTACCCTAGGAATTTGAAGTCCTTCACAGAGATCCATTCACATGGTTTTAGCTTCACAGTATAGAATATAC
This sequence comes from Viscum album, assembly GCA_963277665.1. Classification (NCBI taxonomy): domain Eukaryota; kingdom Viridiplantae; phylum Streptophyta; class Magnoliopsida; order Santalales; family Viscaceae; genus Viscum; species Viscum album. The sequence continues at coordinate 1,595,751,883 of OY728120.1, forward strand.
AATGTTTGAACATCCTATGGTCATATATATTCACAATGTATGTTAAATGGTTGTGAATAGGATACTTCAAACTTGGATTTGAGTTTCTTCCAAACACCCACAGTCACCGATAAGGGATTATAAAATGGAACTCACCGCTCTTCAGAATGATGGAGATAAGATCATTTCAATACAAATTTGATAGGGATTGATGGAGTGGATATTTTAATTATAGTAGCAGGGTTATATTGGGAATGAGTTCTCTTCGGTGAATTTGTTGCATGATCACCTCCACACTCCGATTCCTGTGAGTCTACCCCTGATGATGAAGATTTATCTTCCAAATGAAGGGGTTACCTCCTTCGACTTCTCTTCATACCCCCTTGAGGAATGAAATGATTTAATACCCCTTCAGGGTAAGATGAAACCCATTTTTCGGTATACCAGATAGTCAATCTGCTTACTACATCAACGACGGGTAAATTAAATACTTCCCCAGTCTTCTATGCATATGTCCACAACCATAGTTTTTAGGAAACCATTGATTGTTTCTATAATCTGACATACACAAGAGGGGATACAATATTATTTTATAGAAATTTGAATTGATGCACAAATTAATAAAAAGAATAGGCCTCACATAGGATTTCTCCATTGATTCGGCTGGCCAACATGCCATATCTGCAAGATAGCATATATTATCTCAATTACAAACTAGCTGCACTATCATTAATAAATCTCCCTGTAGGAGAATTACCATAAGGAAAGAAATGTAACTCATTTTGAATTTTCAATCTAGCCTTGATGTCATAAGAATTCAAAGACTATGGTGAAATATCAGAAAAATCATGAACAATTGGTCAGAAAGAACATCCAAAAACATGTACTACACTTTGTACAAAAAATGTTCTATAGTGAGTAGTGATCTATCCCCACATCACTTGGAATGGTACCACTATTCTAAATGGAGAATTATATTTGTAACTGTGTAGAAAACTGCTATAAATATTGGTCAAAATAGGAGTGACCAACCCTACCATCCTTTTCTCCGCAAGATTATCCACAATAACAAAGGTTCCTGGCCTCACAATTCCTTTGGAGTCTCGAACTAGTAATAAATACATGTTGAGCCACATGGCCAAGAAACCTTCAAGAATTGTCTTTTTAGGAATATTTGGGTTGAATTCATATCCCAATTTATCAAATTATCCATTCCGCAATATTGGCCAAAAAGTATTAGTGGTAGCTCTCTTCTTTTACCTTGGACAGCTAGTCATACGGGTGTAACTGGGACAATTTTCCTTCTTCATTATAAAAAATACTTCCATCCATTCCATTGGATGAATATCCCTCCTGGTATGAGATTTCATGGTGGTTGTTTCCTTGAGTTTGTTAAATATTTTCATCAATTCATGAACCAAAGAAGGTGTCTTCTCCGAGTCATTCAATGTCACCAAGGGAGGAATAAAATAATCATACATGTCTCCAAGGATTGGTGGTCCAGAAATTTTATAAACATCCCACAAGATGATTTGTACCTCTCCATGTGTTAAATTTATGGAATTAATCTCTGGGATCCATCAGATTAATAATTCTTGCACTAAATTATCATTTGTGTACACATAAGTTTGTCCAACCCAGACAACCTCATAAATCCCAGCGCCCTTCAAGTCGTCTTTAAATTCTTCACAGGTCTTACGAACCCTATATCCCCACATCCATGTGGGGTTTACACCTCCTCCTGGGTGGAAGACTGAAATTTTCTTCCAACATTTGGACTGATCTGTCTAAGAATCCTGAAAGATGGATGAATAGCAGTGTGGATGCAGCTCGGTTTTGTGTGCCTTCAATTCTGGAGCACATGGGTTATGATGCTTAATATGAGTTTCCTCTTCTGTCCCAACATTAGAAAATGAGACACCAAAAGAAACATTGGCTGATGTGATGTTAGTATAATCTTGAAACCAATAATGTGGGACATAGTTCTTTAGATCTGGAAGATTAACATCCTGCAAATGGGCAATCTATAAAAATAAAAATAAGTTCCATGGGGAAATTTGAAATAATACTTCTTCAAATATTTTTCTAATTCTAGATGGGTTGTGTCCCAAACGTCAAAGTAATCATAACCCACAATGTACATCATGTCATCAATCCTCTTGCTGGAATGCTCAACAACAGTTCCCATTTTTTTTGGAGCCATTGAACCTCCTATAAGATAGAAATCTACTTTTAATGTATGTTCATTTTTGGTGTTTTATAAAAAAATCGGTAAAGGAATTAAGGCGTGTAAGAATAAACATGGATCACAAGTATAAGTCAGTGCGCAAGTTTGGCACCCCACTTATAGCGTGCAACTAAAAAAATACAGAAGAAGTGCATAAAATTGAAGCGTCTGAGTCAAAGAAGACTTGCACGCCGAGAGGTGAAATTTTGGAAGTCTCTATGCTTTTCACGAAAGTGAAGCCTTTATATATAGGCGAAGCATGTCACCCTATGCACCAGATTCCTGCACATAGAAAACATGCATGACCAGTTGCTCAATGCACATAACACTTGCATGCCCCAATACTCTTTTCTTTATCCTTCATTACTTTACCTCAGTATAGGATCCTCTTTTCATTTCGGATCCAATTATGATGGAGGATTTTGTTGACACTCCATTCTGTCAAAGAGTATAAAAAATGAAAAATGTAATCCCTTTAGAAATAAAAGGGGAAAATGCATGAGGAAAATCATTATTTTAAATGGAATGAGTTTTGGGTTGCCTTAGTCAGACCAAAAGAGCGTCGGTGCGCAACCTACTTGTGCGCCCCAAAATGTTGCGCAACCTAAATTCGTGCCAAAATTCCATTCTCCCAAGGTACCATATTTTCTTATAAATAGACCCTTGGGGCCTCCATTTGGACGGACAAATTTCCATGAAGTCCAATTGCTGATTTGGTCTCCCTAGTGCCTAACCCAAGTCTTCCTAAACATTCAAGGTAGTTCTTCAACACCTTGAGTGGGGGATTTAAATAAGTATCATTGGAATTAATTCAGTTTAGTGTTTAATACCATAGACTTGTGTGCCTAAAGAACCAAACCAACATAAATAAAAACCACTTGTGTGCCACCTATTCCATTCATAATATCTTGAGAGCTCTACTTCTGGGATTACTCGTTAATACTCCTAAAGGCATGAGCCAATCCTCTCCCACGTATTACCATACAGGTTGTTCATCGCTTAAGTGAATACAAAGATGATCAAATCTACTTGTGTGCCCATAATTGCAGGACCTTACCTACTTGATCAACCCTTTTGATTCACATACTCTCTTCCATTTAAAATCCATAAAGCCTTTATCAACACCATTCATGGAAAGGATTCTTCTTCCGTGGATCCCTTTTCTGAACGGGATTCTATTGAGACCTCCACCAAAACCTCCTGACACATTAATCCTTTGGGAAAGAAACATTAGGGTGTTTCCTTTTTAGGTTTGTATTTCCACATTCATAGGTTTCCCACATTTTTTTTACAAGGAAGTTAGGATACCTGGAATGTATGTGGGTTTGAATATCCATAATCACATGGACCATTCTCTTAGGAACAGTGTTGGGTAGTTCCCGGTTTAGAGGAGGGTTTGGGTCCTAGCCTTTCCCATATCAAAGGATGACCCGAAACCTTAGGTCACTGGTATGGAATGTATCGATCACACTTTATTTTCCACACAAGCATAGGAGAAGTATCCCTCCCCTAGTAGGATAAATTTCAAGGAAACCATTCTGGTGTAAGCCCCTTTCTTTTCTTGCAGGAGGTAGCATTATTTCTCCTCCTTTCTTCATCGGTGCCGAAGATTAGAGGGGAGATGGGAACATGGAATTTTTTTACCATTTCCCTATCCCGTTGATATTTTTCCCATGGGAAGCCCTCCTAGTGTAATCCCATAACCTTCATCCTTTCCTCATTACATTGGACCCCAGTCCAATATAAATAGAATAGACAGAATGCTTGTTTCCTCACCCTCTTCCACGGTCACCTCGACCTCGTCCACTCTCGCTGCCATACGTGTGCTACCTTCCTTCATAAAAAGAGAAAACTGTGGATGATTTTGTTGAATTTTTTGCATTATCTTGTATCTCACCCCAATAAAGACTCCAGTGGGCTTAGAGATTTGTCATGGTTGCAACATTTTAAAAATTGAATGAACTACAAGAACTCTGATTCCAACCATAATCAGGATACGTAGGATGCCTTCTCTGGGCCCGAGCTCACTGGATGTCCTCTATATGAAGCCAACCCTAATTCCCCTAATTTGGAAATACTCCTTAGGAATAATCCCCAAATTAAATCCTCAAATCACCAAGGCATCCTTTTTAGGATGTAATACCCAAATAATTTTTCCCAAAGGACTATACTCTCCTATGAGACTTATTGAACTTCGTGTTCTTTGATTCCTATATATATGGTATTCATAGGAATCCTCTTGAGGTTCAAACCCAATAACTTAAATTAACCCTGTTCTTCTTGGGTCATATTCCTAACAGGGCATGATCCTACTTGGAAACCCATATCCTTTCCATGTTCCTTGGGTTGCTTCAGCATAAGTCAGACACTATGTTTTGTCAACGCACCTTCTGCTTAGATGTCCATACCATATGACATTAAACTGTATGGCTAGATCTTTATCACATGATCTTAAAATGTATGTTGTGCCCCATTCAGTGGCCCCGAACTATGAGGGCTTTGTTTCCTTTTACAAGGATACTTAGTTAGCCCATTTTATAGTCATGATCCATTGATCAAACCAAACCATCGTCTTCCTAGATGATAATAAATTCGAGAGTGCCCCACTAAGTGTCTTAAAAACCAGTATCATCATAAAGATGATTAAAAGAATCTCTATGTAATATATGAGAGGATACCATTGATGGAGAACCTCAAAACCATACATATATCTCTATTAATGAAGATCCTATAATACATATGGATTGATTTAAACTTTTTCACATGCTAAATAAGTGATTGAAAATTTCAATGGATACTTATGATATACTTGGTGAATTAATAGGGATTCATGTAAATATCTTAAATTATAATGAGAGTCCTGGAGTAGACAATAATCCCCCCCAAAAGGGTATAATGATTCAAACCACCCATCCTCTCGACCAATGCATGCTCATAAGTATCATGAAGTTTAAAAATAACTAACTCCTACATTTGGAAAGAAAGTACCCTTTGGATAAAGAAATATTTGAAGTGTCCAGTCCCATAAATAAATCAAATGGAAACCGTCTTGATTCAGTGATTCATAAAACTTGAATACATGTTTCATGGACCTAGAAAACAAATTATCCTAATTGGTAGTTCCATTTTCAGGCTTTACCAATAAAGGGGAACTCTTTAATGATCTAAATCTTGTGACAAGGCCTTACAGGAGTCAAAAAAACACTTGAAAATGACATCAATATTAAACCTACCGGATCTCAGTGAGGAGTATACAGTGTTTTTGGATGCTTCTAGGATTGGACTCGAAGAAGTGTTGATTTAAGGAGATCTAGTTGTAGCGTATGTTTCTCCGAATTTTAGGCAACATGAAATGAACTACCATACACAAGACATCAAGCTTTAAATAGAGGTTTATACTTTGAAATGTTGTCCACATTATAAGTCGGGTGAGAAATTAATGGTGCATACCGATCATAAGATCTTAAGGTATATATTCTATTAGTGATATTTGAATCCTTAGCAGTGGATAAGAGTTGAGTATATGAGGTCATTTCACTTTGATCCATTATATATTCCTTGAAAAGGAAACAATGTGGCTGACTCTTTGAGTAGGAAAAGGTAGGCTTAGGATACCAGGAATCTAGTTCTTAGGGGATGATTATGACTTTACTGGATGAGATGCACGTGGTGGTTTAGGAATATGAGTAGAGGATGACTCTTGTGTTGATTTTAGTGGATTCTACACTTATGATCTAGAAAATAGATATGACGTATGAAGATATAGAGTGATTGAACTTGAGGGAAAACCATTATGGTGTGGATTCACCTTTAGATTCGAGAATATATGAGGATGATATAATTTAAGTTAAAAATCTGGTTTTTCTGCCTATGATTATGTGAGATGAGATCATGTAGAAATTTTTCCCTCAATGTTGGGTAAATAAAAGTGTCACAAAAAATTATTGTTCCCTTGGATGCTAGTTTTTGTGGCCATGTATGAAATCATAGGTCGTAGGGTTCATGAAATGATGCTTCACCTATCAGCTGGTGAAGGAAAAACATCAATGACTTAGTAATTTTCTATAGTAGTTTTCCATTTTGGAATGGATGTGGGATAACATGAAATATACATTGTGGTTGGTCTCCCAAAGACCACATGGATAAATGATTCTATTTGGGTTGTTGTGGATTAACTGATGAATGTAGGACATTTCTTACCTATAAGTGAGACACTCTAAGTGGATTTGCTAATATAATTTTAAGATTGGGAGATATTTCATCAACACAGAGTTCTAAATACAATATTTTCAGATTGTGACTTATGATTCAGTTCACACTTATAAAAGGGATTATAAAATTCGCTTGGCATGTAGTTTTTTTTGAGTATGGATTTACACCTATACATAGATAGGTTTTCATAGTGTACTATATAGGTGATTCAGGATAATCTATGGGCATGTGTGCTTGACTTTTGTGGGTCTTGAGAGAAGCACTAAAATTTAGTGGTGTTTTACTATTAAAATAGTTAATAGGTGAATATACAAATGGCACCATATGAGGATATTTATGGTAGGCCATATAGATCACCGTTATGCTAGATGGAGGCTAGTGAGTCAGAGTTATTGTGACCGTGTCTTGTGTCGGATGCAAGAGAGAAGGTTTATGTACTTTGGAAATGTATGAATATGCATCAGAGTATAAAAAAGTTGTATTCTTATAGATATCGATGACACCTAGTGTTTACAGGGTTTGATCCTGTATTCATTCAGGTGTCTCTATGGTTGGGTCATCGTAAGATACATAAATTGGGAATGTTAGCACCGATGATTACTAGACCATTCCAGATTGTGGAGAGAATCAGCCCGGTGGCATACCGATTAGCTCTATCACATAAATATAGTGCTATGCATGATGTTTTCCATACATCACAACAATGATGGTATCATCCCAAACCTTCTCATGTGATCGACATGGATGATGTTGAACATGAGATAGATGTGTCCTTTTTAGGATCATATAATACATGTGTTGGATCACGGTGAGAATAATTTAGGGGGAAGGACCATGCCAATAGTTCATGTATTATGAAAACATGGGTATGTTAAGGATGAAACATGGGAAATGGAAGTAGATATATGGGATCAATAATTTTGACTCATAATCTTAGAGAATCATGGGAGTAAAAATAGAGAATGAGCTAATATATGGTGGGGAGATTTAATGATCCTGAAATTTTTCTTAAGATGAATCAAGATTATTTTAAATTAATGTTTTTTACTTATTTGATTACTTTTTATTTGGGTTAAAACTTGAGGTTTGTTTTTCTGAATTATGGTAAGAATTATTGGGAAAAGTGTTATACACAGTTGGCGCATATTTATGGAACTTCTGCACCGCATCCCAAAAAATCGTGCAACCCTAGAAAATGGGGAATCAAATAGTTGGAACATATTTTTTCAAACTATGCACCCTTTTAGGAGTAACCATTAACCCCTATAATAATAGGCACATTTCTGGAACAACATTCGGTCAAACCGTGTACCCCTTCCTAGTAAACCATGTGTGGGAATAAATTAAACCCGAATATTATTTTAAGAAATCCCAAAACCCCCAGAACATAGCTATATTGGCCCCCATTATACCCTAGGTCCTATTACACATATTTGAAGCTCTATGCATGAATTATAGTCTCTCTTTACCACTATTATTTTGGAATCAATCCTTTGATCGATGATCTTCTCCTCTCCCAATTAGTGAATCCTCTCCGGGTTCTTCTCTCATGTTTCCTCGTTCTTTCCACATTCTTATAGCGATGTAAAATTCTTTTATGGTCACATAAATATATAATTGTAGATATCTATATCAATAATTCAATATCTAGATCTTTATTTTCATGATCTTGATTTTCTTTAATCTTTATTTAGGTTTTGGATATTTGGATATATATCTACATCATTGTACTGCTCAATTTTGCGGAGTTTTTGGTTCAAAAACATTTTTTTCAAGCATAAGGTAGGTTATGTAATATAAATTTTACATAGTTGTGATTTTGATATGTGTATGTTTTTCCATAAATTCTAGAGTTCATTATCAATTCGAATTCATAAATTTATTATGTTAATGTGTCCAATTTATTAATTAAATTTATTTTTGAAATTGATGATTAATTTTGGATTTAATTATGAGACTAAGGGGTTTTAAATTTTGATAATTAACTAGGGAATTAATAATTAGGTCTATGGGATATCCAATTTGATAATTAAATGGGGATTAAATAAGAGAATTATAATTTTTTGATTTATATAATTAATCAACATATTAATTATGAGATATTATGATATATGATTTAATAAAATTTTGGCAGATTAATTATGAGATATTGAATTTACAAGATGAAATATTTAATTATATAATTCATTCTGATATATTTGGGTAATTTATCTTATAAAATTAATTTTATAATTAATTATGTAGTATTAATATGTCTAACCTATAATAGTTAATTAAATAAATAATTAAGTCCTTTGAAGTACTTAATTAATCGAGGAATTCATCAAGGGTATTTAATTGATAAACTCATTGTTGAATTGGTAATGAAATTGATGTTGAATAATAAATTGATTAATTAATTATGTGTAACACAATCAGAACCTGGTCATTCTAAATTTGGAAGTATAAATTGTTACATGGTCATTGTACTTTTGATTAAAGGAACGGGAACATGATCATTCTATTCAGAAGTATAAATGGTTATGTTCCCATTGTACTTATGAGTAAAGGAATGGGATGATAGTAATTCTATTGATAAGTAAGAATGGTCAAATGTACATATTACTTTTGAATTTAATAATGGTAATGTGGAAAATCAATTCTTTATTAGAGAATGGTAAGAAAGGTACTCTAAGATATGACCTCAGATAAGAATACTTTGGGCTTCAGCATGAGACGAAGTATGTATTGATATATGATATCACTTTTGATTAATTTAGGCTCCATGATGATCCAAATAAGTTATTAAGATAAGATATTTCCTAGAAACAATATGGGCTCCGGCCTGAGTTGAAGAAGATATTGTGTTATAAGTGTCCTCAGGAAACCTGGTGTTTATGTGGTTTAATATTGATTAATTGTATAATGTGATAACTATTTATTTATGAATTATTTTTATTTCATTATATAACTACATAAAATATTATTGATTGGATTTTTTTAGACACCATTGGTGGTGGCATACTGAGTCGTACTCAGACCGTACTTTGACATCCTGATCAGTACCCAAATAGACTTTGTTTTTGTATGATTAGATAAGGGAAAAGGCCATGTGTTAGATGGGTAAGATGGGATGGATTTTGAATGGGGGGACATGATGTGGTTCGAGACCCACTTGGGATTCGTCAATGTCTTTATTTTTTGTTTTCATTTTAGACACAGGGCACATAATTTAGCATGACCTTTTCTTCTTTAGTTGAATATTTTATTTCCTCCCATATTTATCATGAGATATTGGTATTGGTTATGGTTATATATTATTTCTCTATTATTTATTATTTCAACTAGTGTCTAATATGATAAAAGTGGGTATAGTTTCCCCATGATGGACTTATCGGAACCTCATTACTAGTTTTCAGCCATTGGAATATGGGGTGGCATGCTTGAGGTCAAGTGACTGATCCACTCAGGGCATCGGTGTGTGGCACCCAGGTCGGGATGTTATAACATCCACAACCAAAGGTTATTTTTGTGTGCACTATACCAATGTTTAGTTCCACCTAAACATTTACATTCTAAGGAACTTTATTTTCAGGAACATGAATTTTCACTTCAAGAATCTTCAAAAAGGGAAAAACAACTGAACCCGGATGAGATCGATAATAACGCCACCACCCTGTGGGCCGAAATTACAGGAACTAAAATATTCCATAATTCAAGAGGGTTATCTATGATGAAAGAGTTATTCTGGGACATCTAATTGATGTCTAGTTGAACTATCCATTTATAAACCTTCATCCAATGTATAATTTCAGGCTGATGGATGAGGTGGGAATCCCATGCATTAATTTCAGATTAGCGCACTATTGGTTAAAATATAAGGATGAGCTCAAACATTGGAACGTAATTGTTAAAGGCCACCCTACTCAGGATCATGGGGACATAGCTGTCAACACATTGAGTGTTTGGATATGAATATTCATGGGCATGAAAATGGAGGCTAATGAATACACATCCCGCTATAACAGCATATTCAAGAGTGGTATCATGGAAAATAGTAAGGGTTTTCATAATGACTTGTACATACACGCCTCACCTTCCTTTAGTTTGGGTCCATGTCGTGTGATATTGGATTATATAAGGTAGTGTGGAAAAACCCATTCCATATGTACTGTCAAAAGGATCTATCATTAGATCTCCTTAACCATTGGTATCCCGAAAATAACACCTTCCATCTTTACCAGGGGAAGGTGGTAATGAACCAATGGCATGTGCAATACATCAGTGGGATCCCACTTAATGGGTTACAGTTTGAAAATTTTCCTCCCTTACTGAAAATTTCGGTGGAGAGGCAATAGACTCCTCTCCTGATGCAACGCCATTTGGAGGTATTAAAGTGAAATTCGGATCCCACCCCCCTTACAAAAGGGCATTGCGGTCAGGGCATGGATGGGAATGTACATAAAGAAGGATCGAGTTATGAAGATGTCGGGGGGTTTAAGCAGTGTCCGATAGAACTACAAAAGAAATGGTTGGGATAATACTGGGTGATTCTAGAGGGGAAATATGGGTAGTAGGGATACAAAATGGTCAAACACATTTAGCCTTTGTTTTACTACACTAAATTAATGTCACCATTCTTCAGTTGCTATTTTATTCGACTCAGAGATGCATTCATGGTCCTACATCGAGGTATTATTTTGAAGAAACAAATTAAAGTAGACAATAATAAGGTGAATCTGGGGGTACCGGTGTTAGCTCGTATCTACATCCAGCTAGGAAATTGGGAGGGGGTGAGGTTTGAGAATATTTTTGCCCCATTCTAGTTTCTGCACTTCTAGATTGTGGAACACATATGGGTCTACTAGTTTCTGAATTCTATTGATCTACCAAAAACTGAAAATATTTTAAAACCTCCAAAAAAACATGTCCTTAATACCATTAAAAACTGTTAAATCCCTTAAAACCCTTAAGAATCCAAAAAAATCTAAAAATTATAATGTAATCATAAAATCTAAAAAAAATCCAAAAACCCTAAAAACCCTAAAACGACTAAGAAAACACTAAACCCATAAAATACACTAAAAAACGTAAAAAATGAAACACTAAAGACCCTAAAAACTAAAACACCCTCAAAATTCTTAAATAAACAATAAACCATAAAACTCTTAAAAATGCGGAAAATCCTAAATCCAATTAAAACCCATAAAGTTTTTAAAACCCTAAACCCTAACAAATCATCTACCGCAAACCCAAAAAAAATCTTTAAACCCCATAAAAACACTAAAATTCTTTCTAACCCCTACTACCCTAAAAACCATAAAAGGATAAAAATCCCTAAACCGCTTAAAAACACTAAATAACCAAAACCTGAACAAAGACCGTAAAAACTCCCTAAAACCATAAAAACACCCAAAACCATAAAAAACCTAAGAACCTATAACAACAGTACAATCCATTAAAAAAACCTACAACCCAAAACCCTTAAAACTCCTAAAACCCTTAAAACCCTCAAAAAATTAAAATAGCTAAAATCCTTCATAAATCATTAAAATAATAAATTTCTAAAAACTCCATACAAACCATAAAAAAACATAAAAAACATAAGCAACCCCTAAAACCCCTAAAACCAATTGAACCCGAACAAATTCTAAAAACATTGAATCCCCTAATATACTTAGAACACTAAAACCACTTAAAACCCTAAAGACCCTAAAACCCATTAAAAATCCATAAAACCATAAAATCCATAATAGAACCTAAACCCCCAAAAAACCCTAAAACCACTAAAAACCATAAAACCATAAGACACCTTCAAACCATAAAAACCACATTAAAACCTATAAAACATAAATTCCACATAAAACAATAAAATATCCTAAAACCAAAAAACCCAAAAAATACCCTAAAAACTTAAAGACCCAAAAAACTCCAAATATTTTAATCAATCCCATAAAATACCCAAAAAAACCCTTAAACAACATAAATCCCCTAAAACACCTCAATATTGTAAAACCCAAAAAATCCCTGAAAATCCTAAAAATCCTAAAATTTGTAATCCCCCTAAAAATTCCTAAAATCCTAAAAACCCATAAAACCCATAAAAACGCGGAAAAAATCATAAAAACATAAAAACTATTAAACCCCCAAACCCCCTCAAAAACCCTAATACAATATTAAAACCCATAAGACACCTAAAAACCCTAAAACCAACTAAAACACTAAATCCCAAATACCCCTAAAAATAATTAATTCCCCTAGAAACCACAATACCCCCTAAAACCCATTAAAACTCATAAACATCCAAAAACCCCCTAAAAATCCTTGAAATTTCCTAAGAACAAAAAACCACTAAAAATTATAAATAATTTTAAAAACACTTAAAAACCTAAAAACCAAATATCCATTATGAACCCTAAATATCCTAAAAACACCAAATCCCAAAAAACCCTATATCCCATAACAACCATAAAAGCCTAAAAAATTAATTGCCACTAAGACCCCTAATAAACCATAAAAAACTAAAAACTCAATCAACCCAAAAATCCCTAATAACCTTAACAAACACTAAAAAAATTAAAACCACTAACAACCACAAAAACACTATGAACGGTAAAATTCAAAAACCCCAAAAAATATTAAAATCCCTAAAAACACAAAAAACCCCTAAAACCCTAAAAACCTTTAAAAACATGAAAACCATGAATCCCTAGAAACCCTAAAAACCAAAAATGATCGGAAAATCCTGAAAACCCTAAAACCCATAAAACCCCTAAAAACCCCTAAAACCCTAAAACTCAAAACCCCAAAACCGCTAAAGAATAAAAAAACTAAGAAATCAGAAAAAAAAAATAAAACCATAAAACCCCTAAAAATACCTAAAATAACTATAACCCCTAAAGACCCCAAAACCCTAAAAGTCCATAAAATTTGTAAAAACAGTTTGGAAAACATAAAAACCCCTAAATACACTGAACCCCATAAAAGAATATAATCCCCTAGAAACCCTAAAAGACAATAAAAAACCCAAAAACCCAAAAATACTCTAAATCCCAAAAAGAATACCCAATAGGACCCTAGAACCCTTAAAACCCACAAAAACACCTAATTGACCCTAAGAACCCTAAAATCCCTAAAGGGAAAATTAAAATCCAAAAAACAACTATTGCACCTTAAAAATCCTAAAACCCCTAATGGACCCTAAAAACCCTAAAATCCCTAAAGAAGCTTCAAAATCCAAAAAACATTTAAGGAACCTAAAAACCCTAAATGGCCCTGAAATAAATGAAAAAACCATAAATTACTGAAGAAACCCATAATCAATGAATATAAAAATCCTAAATCCACCTAAAACACTAAAATAACACAAAACCCCTTAAATAACACAATAGACCTTAAAACACTAAACACCTGAAATAACAATAAATGAAACAAAGAATCTAAAACCCATAATAACACTAAAAGAACCTGAAAATATTAAAAACCTAAAAACCATAAAAACCCTAAAACCCCTAAAAACCAAAATACAATAAAAAATCATAACAAAACCCAGAACCCCTAAAAAACTATAAAACCACATACAACCTTAAAACTACCAAAAAACAGTCAAACGACCCAAACGCCCTAAAATTCCTTAAAAACCCAAAAAACCACTAGAACCCCTAAAATCATAAAAACATATAAAACAGTTATAATACCATAAAATCCTAAAGAACAAAAAAGTCATTAATACCCTAATAAACACTAAAAAACACTAAAGGACTAATAACCCTAAGACACAAAAGGCTAACTACTACATTGTTATTTTATTTATAGAACACTTTTAAGGGAAATGTGATAACATAGAATAAATAAACAATCCCTAATTAAAAAATATTATAATCCAAAATACTATTCAATAAAAATAAGAGTATGTTATATTCCATAACTATGTGAAGATGCCAATATATATATATATATATATATATATATATATATGTTTCCACGATGTTTGGATCAGCCTTGATGATGGATTAAAAAATGCTGGTCTAATTGTCCCATGTTTGGATGTGCTCCTCCAAATTTATATTCCCATCATTCATTTCACATGCCAAAGTCAAATCCTTCTTTCCTGTCTAAAACCATTTCTCATTATTTTTGTTGAGATGGTATGTGAGTATGATATACTCTATAATATAGAATTTAGGATCAAAATAATATAGATAATGAATAAAGTATATAATGATGCTCAATATACAAGAGGGGTGGTCAATTGTACACTTTAAAAATTCATTGGTAACTTTTAAAGATGGTTATGTTTAACATGGTTAAACAAGGTAATTCAAAAAACCTCTAGTTCTACACACTTGCTTGATTCCGGAAATTTGATTCATAGAAAGTGATTCAGAAAAGATGGATCTGGAAAATGAAACTTAATGAATGTTTACAAAGATAAATATTCTACCTTAAATCATATAGAGTCTCACTAAATCAGAGTACAAGTATAAGGAAGTATAAGATAATTATACATTCCTCAACAAATAAAAAGCAGCGGAAAACTTGTAACAAAAGAAGTAACAAGTAGTAAATATTTTAACCCAAAGAGAAGGGTATCCATCAACCTTGAATAAAGGTCCCTTGATTTATACATTCCAAAAAGTCTATTTTACCCAAACTAGTGTAATCCCTCGTTATGAAGATCGGATTCTATCTTGCTATCCCCACAAGACCTAAACTTCAATGTAGTTATCACCTCTATCTTCCTCAGAAATGAAGCCCTCAACTTCAAGGTACTCGGCACCTCTGTATTCCTAATCCCAGATGCCCTCGATTATACACAGCAACAATCAGAGTCACACAATGCAAATCTGAACAAGAAGTTCAGTATGCACAATGCAATAAAGTCTATATCTCTATAAATCACTTCATCATCATGTAATATCTAGATTGATCAACTTGTTTATCAAAGTCGTGAGCTCTTTCAAATGAGAACATATTTATAGGCACAGCTCCAACGGTCGGCTCCCTCGTCCAACAATCATATTTTTCCTTGAATTTTGGTGGGACCTATAAATGTGTCATTCAAACAATGGTTAGTTAGAAATAGAATGTACGACATCGTTTCATAACAATATCAGAGATGAGAAAAATATGGTCACTTAACCAAAATGAATTATTCTTAGTGTAATCAAATAAAAGATCGGTGTATAACCAAAAACACATCCAATGTCTTTAATACACGGATATTCAAATTCCTCTTTCTAAGGAATTAGGAACACGAAATCTATAGAATTACGAAATCTGAATTTCAAGGAAATTCAGAATCTGGATTCACAAGAATTTAGAACCTAAACTTACAAAGATTGAAGTCATATATCATGAGAATTCGGAGTCAGAACATACAATGTTCAGAGACTGAATTCATTAGAATTCGGATTCATAATTCAAAATGTTCGGAGTCTGAATTCATTAGAATTCGGAGTTTGATCTCAGAATAGTTCAAAGTCTGAATTCAAAGAACTCATTTTTAGAACTCAGAAGAGTTTAGAGTATGAATTCAAAGAACATGGATTCTAAACTCAGAAGAGTTCGGAGTCTAAATTCCGAGAATGTGGAGTCAAAACACAGAAGAGTTTGGAGTCTAAATTTAGAGAACTCGGAGTCTGAAAATAGAATGTTCTTTATCTAAGTATTATATGATTCCGAGGTTTTAGATATGAAACCTAGTTTTACATTTAGCCAAGATAATGAACAATTAAAAACAACGTAGTGATAAATTTCCTTGGGGAAGGAAAAATTTTCATTATGGAAGTAAAACATAGGGTAAAATGATATTTTCCATGAGATAAGGTGTTTGTGATTTTCAAAACAAGAAGGAATGGTTAAGTAATAAGGAAACATTATTAAATCAACAATCTCCCCCAAGTATGAGGGAATGGAAAATTTATAAGGAAAACCTTATTGACTCAACAATCTCCCCCTTTTTGGAAAGAACATACATCCTTACGAAAAAGAATAAAAGGACTTAGGTGATATTTTTCTAGGCATTGAAATAAAACTTATCTCCCTCTACACATGGTCAATGATAAATACGACTAACCACCCCTTATGCTTTTAAACTCTAATGATCGTATTCTAGATTTCCGGAATGAGATTTTTCATTATCACGAGTTAGAAAATATCTATAATGAAAACATACCCTTAGATAAACACCCCCTTACTCTGGGACATTTATTCTTTACATAGTATGCTATTTTTCCTTTATCCCCCTTTTTGATTTTCAAAAATAATTGGAGGGAATGAAAAAGAAATTATAGTACCTGAAATATTAGTACAATGTATGCAAACAAAAACGAGAAACCAAAAACTCATTAAGATAGTAAGAATTTGTACAAGAAGAAAAATACAACAAAATATCGGATTGGATCTATTTTCCTTCCTTATCATTGGGTATCAATTTCTTCACTATTTTTTTTTCAGATTTTTGAGTTCCTTGTGATCTTCCTCGGCTTGCATTAGGATCTGACCCCGATCCTCTGCCATCTTCTCGAAATCTTTGATCTTTTCTTTCTGAGACTTCAAAGCCGTTGACTGAGACTTCAACAAATCATCTTGCATAACTAGCTTCTCTTCGATCTCGAACTGAAGATCCCTTTCCCTCTTCCAACTTTGGGAAATATAATATAGCTTCCCATTCAAATCCTTTACCTCTTGAATCTGAGTATTCTGCTGAAGAGTTATCTTTTCCTCAAATCTAGTAATGAGATCCTTGATTTTAATTTTTTCATTATCAAAAGCTTCCTTACCTTCAAGTTGAAAACCATCAAGCTCTCTCAAATCTTCAACTATTTTCATTGATCACCTAATCAATTTCATACCAGATTTCTTGTGGGAATAGTTGTTAATGAAGAAGTTATTTATATCAACCTCACCTTTTACACACATATCCATCACCAATGATACTGAATCCGATTTTTGATTATAGCTACGTTAGAGCATATGACATCTCGAGTCAATGATTGGAAAGATCAGAATGGTTTCAACAAGATTCTTCAGTGACTGAATGAGGAAATCATGTTCTAGGGATGATGATTCTAGATATGATACTTTTCTTAGTGAGGGATTTTCTCTTGCTCGAAAATCTTCCTTTTCAAAGATCCACCAACATCCTTATTTAATAAAACAACTTTGTTAGGTGTATCCACAATCACCTGTTTCCCCTTATCAGTTCTCGGAATAGCTTCCTCATCTGGAGGCTCATTTTCACTGTCGGATAGCTGAAAAATTCTATCTTCATCAATCTTCTCCTTCTCATCTCCTGCCTCAGCATCATCAGGGTGAATAAAATGACGATTATTTCATTCTTCCTCAGATATCTTTTTCACTTCATCATGATATTTTTTATATAACCCAAGAGTATCTAGAATTGAAGATCTTGCTTGAGAGGTCTATATTGAAAATTTCGCAGATGCACTTTCCTTCTCATGAATTTCCTCCACTTGCATAATCAAATCTTCTGTATCGACACTACTTTTAGCTTCTTCTTCTACTACTTTGACAACTTCTTTCTCTTCAACAAACTTCTATTGAGATTTTCCCAGAGTCATAAACTTCTTCCCTGGAGTCTCAGGTAAGGGTTCTACAAGGAAGGATTCTGGTACCAGAATTTTTTAGGATGCTTTTTCAGTATCCCTCAGAAGGGATTGCACAATCTCACTCTTAGACATCATTTTCTTTTTCTTCTTTTCCTTGGCTTTCTTCTCAAGCTCATCTACTATCTTCTCTTTCAAATCCTTATCTTCTGCAGGATCCAAGACAAATTGCGGCTCTCTTTCCTTATGATTTTTCTTGTCTTCCCTCCACTTTGATACAACCTCATTTGGATAGGATTTCTACTTCATGGGCTTTGGAGGTGCGGATTGAGTTTCCTTAGGTTTAGGAGTTTTCTCTTCTTCTTCTACGTCCTTCAATTTCCTCTTCTTTGAAATCTTTTTTGATGGTTCATCCACTTCGATCTTCTTCAGAACGACTTCATATTCCTCCTATAGTAAGTCATATAATTGTTTGGAATCATTAGAGAATCAAATATTTCTTCTCTTCATTGTAACTTCACTTAATAACATTACTTTGCAATTTTTAGTCTTGGAACTGAAAGAAATCTTTAATGATTCCAGACACCAAACAATCAACATGGAATGAATTTCCGGATACATTATAATCTAAGCCTTCAGATTTCCGTTCTTAATATTTTCTTTCGTAATGAGAATATGCTTCATCAAATTTATCTTCCTCATATTCACTAGAAAATCTAAGTTATAAATGTCACTCTTCTTCAAGGTTTCCTTATCACCTTTTCTCAGAATGATGAAACCATGATCCCATAATTCAAGGATCTGATTATTTGAAGACAAATGAGAAATCTTTAGAGTCTTGACGTCTAAAATTCCAAGACACTCCATAGCCTTCACCTTTAAAAAACTTTTTTTTACATTCAGAAAATTATGGGAACAGAATTCAACTTCCCCTTCATAAGGAAACCCACCAAGAAAGCAGCCTTGGTTTATGCAAGGGAATAAGTTTTTCCTCAACTTTTGAAAGAAAATTTACCCCTATCTTCATTAAAAAAGCTCACAGATTCAAAAAATTTCACAAGAAGATACAGATATACTACATCTTGAGATCCTAGATTTGATATGAAAATGCTTTCCCATCCATTCAACATGTTATTCTTGAATATAATAGAATCATACTTAACAAAGAAATTTGGATGAACCAACCTCTCTCTGTAAATCTGCCACTCCGAAATCAACTTGACAATTGACATCTCTTGAGAAGGAAATTCAAATGACATTCGGATTTGAGCAAGATTTGAGAGTTTCAGAATGGGCTTTTAAAAGTGGGCAGAGATTCGGCACGCAAAGTCTTGAAATCAGATGTGGGTAAACCCTTCGGGGGTCCTTTATATAGGTGTTGGAATTGACGGTTTAACTTCCAAAAACAATACAATGGTTTAAAAAACATCTGATTAGATCTGACGATTGAAGTGATAGCCACAAGGAAATTTGGTAAGATCCAATCTTTTGAGGTTTTTAATGGAAATCATTCAGAATTAAGGAAACTAGAATCCAAAAATTTTAAAACCCTAAAGAAAATACCAGAAAGTGAATGATTATTACAAAAACTTAAGAAAGAAAACATACCATTCGGATTTACTGGAAGATTATTCATAATAGGTAATATTCTTCGTGAAGAACATTAAATTCTCCAAACAAATTGACTACAAAAACCTCCATTATGAAAATCTTTTTTACAAAAATTTCAGAAACGAAAATATTTATTATGAAAATTTCAAGTACGAAAATCGTGATTAAAAAAATTTCAAGTAAGAAAATATTCATTACGAAAATTTCAAGTAAAAAAAATTCATTACAAAGAGTTCAATACGAAAATTTTAAAAACTAAATTTTCATTATGAAAATTTGAAAAACCAACTATGAAAAAATTTTAAAACTAACTACAAAATGTTTTGAAAAACTAAATATAAAAAATATTGAAAAAATAACTATGATTTTTTTTGAAAAACTAACAAACAATTGTACGCCCCCTATGAAAATGAGTTTATTACTGTAAGTAGATTGGTTCGATAGGAAGTTGACAAGGAATATTACTTTATGGTTATCATTCTTAACTTCTATTTATTTAATTCAAATCTATCATAGGGTAAATATTTTCTGAAAATATCAGCATGTTGATCTTGCATTCTGATAAATTAATGAATGATATCTTATTTTTGTGTGTGATCCCTAAGAAAGTGATGGACAATATCTATGTGTTTTACATGAGAGTGATGTGCATGGTTTTTACTAAGGGCAATGGAACTTGTATTATCACAGAAAATTTGAGTTTTGTTAAAACTCATACCATAGTCTGTGAGTGTGTGTTGCATCCAAAACACTTGATCACAATAACTTCCAGCTGGTATATATTCATCTTTAGAAGTGGAAAGTGTTACTGAGTGTTACTTCTTGAATGAACAAGAAACTAATGAATCTCCTAAGAAATGACATGTTCCATATGTACTCATTCTATCCATTCTACATCCACCAAAGTCATCACCAGAAAAACTTTTCAAAAAATAAATCATTTCCAAAAGTATAGAAGAGTCATAAATCTATGGTTCCCTTTAAGTAGGAAAAAATTATTTTCACTGCCTTTAAATGAGATTCCTTAGGATTTGATTGATATCTTGCACATAAGCGTACTGAAAACATTAAGTCTAGACGGCTAGCTTCCAAGTAATGTAAACTTCCTATCATACCTCTAAAAGATGTTTGATCTACCAGTTTCCCAGCTTCATCAAGATTAAGTGTATTTGAGGTACAGATAAGAGTACAAATACTCATTGTGTTGTCATATCCATACTTTTTAAGAAGATCTTTAATATACTTATATTGAGATATATAGATTCCTTATGGTTTTTGAGAAATTTGAAAACCAAGGAAAAATGTTAACTCACCCATCATACTCATTTCAAACTCAGATTCCATTAGATCCACAAAGGAAGTAGTTAAAGATTGCGGAGTTGAACCAAACATAATGCAATAAACATAGATTAGAACAATACAAATTTTTTTCATATCTTTCTTTATAAAGAGGGTTGGATCTAAATTTCCCTTAACATAATTATTTTGAAGCAAAATTCCTACAAGTCTATCATACCAAGCTCGAGGGGCTTTCTTAAGTCCATACATAGCTTTTGTATGTCTAAAAACGTGATCAGTATGTTTTTTATCTTCAAAACCATGAGGTTGTCCAAAAAAACATCATCTTGAACAAAACCATTAAGGAAAGAACATTTCACATCCATTTGAAAAAGTTTTAAATTGAAGAATGCTACAAAGGCAAGTAAGATATGAAAAGATTCAAGTCTAGCTACTGGAGCATGGGTTTCTTCATAGTCTATTCCTTCTTGTTGAATATAGCCTTTAACAACTAACCTAGCTTTATATCTAACTATGATTTCATTTTCATCACTGTTATTTTTGAAAACCCATTTAACACCAATGACAGAAGTTTGCATAGGTCTTTCAACCAAGGTCAAGACTTTATTCCTTTCGAAATCATTTAGTTCATCTTGCACTGGTTTAACCCAATCATCAGCACCTAAAGCTTCATCAGTGCTTTTTGGTTCTAATTGAGAAAGGAATGATTGATGTTCTACTTCATTTCATATATAACTTATTGTCCTTATAGGTTGATTAACATCACTAATGATACTATCACTATGTTGATTCTTACGAAACACCAGATTTGGGTTTTGTAAAACTTATTCATCAACATAGGGTAGGAAATATTCTGGTGTAAATGCTTCAGAAACATTTTCTTGGGAATTTTCAATATTAGAAAGATCTTCTATCAAGGGTTTATAATCATCTTTTGAAAATACATCTGAAGATGTATGTTTGGTTTGATTAAAAACAAAAGGATCAGTTTCATCAAATTTGACATGTACTATCTATTCAACAGTACAAGTGTTTTTATTAAAAAATCTATAGGCCTTAAAAGTTGTGGAGTATCCTAAGAAAATTAATTTATCATATTTTGGTCGGAATTTATGTAGATTATCTTCAGTATTTAGGATGAATACCTTAAACAAAAAACCTTGAAGTAGGAAAGACTAGGGTTTTTACCATTCCATAACTCATAAAGAAGTTTTATTAAGAAAAGGTCTAATTAAAACTATATTTATAGTATAAAAAGCAGTACATACTGCTTCATCCCAAAAGTGTCTTGCTATTGTGTACACATTCAACATGGTTTTATTTATCTCTTGAAAAATTATATTTCTTCTTTCAAAAAAACATTCGGTTGAGGAGTTCTCGGTGCTGAGAAATTGTGAGTAATGACTTTTCTACTACATAATGTTTCAAAATAAGAATTTTGAAATTCTACACCATGATCACTATGAATAGTTTTCAATTGAAGGTTTTTTCTAATTTTTAAATTGGGATATGAAACTTTTAAAATACGAGAAGGATTCAAACTTCTTTGATAGAAAATAGACCCATGTAAATCTAGTGTAATCATCAACTAAAACAAATACATAATACATGCCTCTAATTCTTCCCATTTGTGTTGGACCAAAAATATCCATATTCACTAACTATAATGCATCAGTATTTGAGACTCCACCTATTGATTTAAAACTTGATTTGTGTTTCTTTCTATATTGTCAAGGGTCCCAAACTTTTGTAGAATCAAATCTATGCTCAGGTAGATCCTTAACTAATATTTTATTAGAATATTTGCATAGGTTCTTAAGGTTATAGTGACCTATCCTTCTATCACACAACCAAGAATGTTTTTCCATTGCACTAAGGAATGGTAGATCTTGTCTCCTAAGGAATTCTAAGATTAGTGTTTGTACATTCTCTTTCCTGTGGGTAGAAAGAATAAACTCTTTCTTGGAATTGTGTACTATGAACTTGTCATTCATAAAATTCACAAGTTAGCCTTCATCACAAAATTGGATTATGCTAATGAGGTTGTGCTTAAGACCCTTAGCAAATAAAACATTTTAAATCAATGTTTTTCCATGAAGAACGATGTAACCTGTACCTGTAATTTCTCCCTGAGAATTATCTCTGAAAGATAATTTTCCTCCTTTAGTATTGATAATATTTTCGAAGTAGTTTTTGTTACCAGTCATCTGTCGGGAACATCCACTATCCATGAACCAAGTATTTCTATTGGTACTTTCTTTATTTTCCTAAAAACAAAAGAGTTAGACTCTTGGAACCCAAAAATTCTAGGATCCAGAAATTTCATATAGAAAAATATTTGGCACCCACATTTCATACAAAAATAGGCTTCATGAAATATTAAAGAATGAGTTTTGTTTAAGGAACAATTTATTTCCTAATTCCCACCACACTGACACTTAGTGCAGAATGGAACACTTTAAGGAAGAAATAAGTATTACTAAAAATATGTTTAGAACTAGAATAACCAAAACCAAGATTATTCTTTAGAGGTCGGATTTGAGAATATATCATATCAAAATTTTCTTTACCTAAGATAAAGTTTAAATAACACAATACCAAGGATGAAATTTTGGATTTCAGTTTGATAAACAAGTTCTTTCCTTCTAATACATGTGATTTGGAACTAGAGTTTGGATCAAAAATAATTTTCTTGGAAATTACATTTTTTAGATCCTTAGAATGTTTATTCTTCTGAGAATTTAATTCCTCATGATTTTTTGATATACATTCAAAATCACCAATTTTCTTATCACGATCTTTAAAAAGATATGATATTTCCATAGTTAGAATAATATTCCATGATTTTTCCTTATCAATTTATTTCATGTGTTTTGAATTCTCAATCTCAAGGAGCTTAGAAAACCTAGAAACTTCTTCATAGGTAGGTAAAGTATAATCTTCATCAGAAGAAGAATCTTCATCCGAAGATTCAAAATATTTATCATTACTATAATTTGAATTTAATGAAACATTGGTCATTGATTCAGAATTCTGTACCTTAGCCATCATGAAATGATTGTTAATAGGTTGTCTGGCTATTAGAACAAGATTCTTCTATCTAGACGATTCGTAATATGGTGATCCATTTGAAAAGTCACTACCACTGGAACTCCAAGTGTCATTAGCTTTCAAGACTTTCTTAGCTTTAGCCTTATAGTACTTCTTTCTGTTTCTCTCAAAATGATTTTCCCTTCTTTCAATTCTCTTAAGCATAGGACAATCAGGTCTTATATGTACATCTCTCTTGCATTAATAATAAGGGACTTCTGAATCGTTCTTATCATTTATTTCCATAATCTTATAATTGGACTGAATGTTCTTCTGTCCAACAATCTTGTTCATCCTCGGAGAAAGATTTGATAACTCATTTTCTGAAGATTCACTTCCACTAGATTCGGATTGAATAAAAATCTTTTTAGATTTGGATCTAGTAACTCTCTCAGGAGTCCTGGATTTCATATGATTTAAAGTTGTAGTAAAAGAAACAATTCCATTACCATTCTTATTCATTACATTATCAGCATCTCTCTTCATTCTAGTCCCATGTTGAAGAAGAGTTCCAAAAAGTTCATTAATATAAATCATAGTAACCATTCTATTCTCATCAATAGCCGTCCTCTTGGATTACCACTAATTGGGCATAATTTCTTTGATCATATCATCAAGAGCTTCATCATCTAATCATTTATCACCCATAGATGCTAAACTACTCATAATATTCATGAATCTTTGTTGCACCTTACATATGGTTTCTCCATAAGGAATGAAAAAACCATGATATTTATCTCTAAGCATGGATCTTCTAGTTTCAATGACTTTGGAAGTTCCAAAGTGAGTAACTTCAAGTTTCTTCTAAATACAATTAGCTTCTTCAAAAGATGAAATTAGGCTATATATATTTCTATTCATTGAGCAAAGCAATGTATCATGTACCTTATAATTCAGTTGATATTCATGCTTTTCTTGATTGGTGAAGGTACTAACTTCCTTGTCAGAGATTTTATATCCTCCAGTAAGCATAAAATTTTTTTCTACTCCAGTATTGATAATGAATGTCTTCATGTGATCTCTCCAATATTTTAATCATTCCCATAAAAAATAGGTGGTCTTGTTGGATTGAGATTGTCTATGGAACCAACATTGATTCTTGCTATCTTTATGAAAAATCATTCCTCACAAAATTGTTATAAATAAAAGTGTTTTTAAACAAGAAAAATATTCCTCAGCATGGAAAATTAAACTAGAGTTTCTCTAAGAATAATATGGATCCAAACATTTTGAGTTCAAAAATATGATTCTGAAAAAAAAATAAGAAGAGGAATTCTCTTCTGAATCTAATCGTGAGATTAATTCAGATTGAACCAACCCTCTGATACCAATTGTTGAGATGGTATGTGAGTATGATATAATGTATATTACCAAATATAGGATCAAAATAATATAGATACTGAATAAAGTATCTAATGATGCTCAATATACAAGAGGGGGGGGGGGTGAATTGTACACTTTAAAATTTCCTTTGGAACATTTAAAGATAGTTATTTTTAACAAAGTTAAACAAGTTAATTCACAAAAACCCTAGTTCTACACACTTTCTTGATTCTAGAAATGAGATTTCGAGAAAGTGATTATGAAAATATGGTTCCGGAAAATGAAACTTACTGAAAGTTTACAAAGGTAATGATTCAACCATAAAGAGTATAGAATATCACTAAATCAGAGTACATGTATAAGGAACTATAAGATAGTTATACTTTTCTCAACAAATAAAAGGTATTGGAAAACTTGTTACAAAACAAGTAACAAGTAGTAAATCTTTTAACACAAAGAGAAGGGTATCCAACATCCTTGGATAAAGGTCCCTTGATTTAAACTTTCAAGAAATTCTGTCTTACCCACACCAGGGTAAGCCCTCAATACGAAGATTAGAGTATGTCATGTTATCCCTACAAGCCCTCAACATCAAGGTAGTCAGAACCTCTGTCTTCCTTAGAAAGGAATCCCTCAACTTCAAGGTAGTCATCACCTCTGTCTTCCTATCCCTGGAAGCCCTCGATTATGCACAACAACAATCGGAGTCGCAAAAGAAAATATAAACAAGAAGTTCAGTACACACAAAGCAATAAAGTCTCTCTCTCTAGAAATCACTTCAACAACATGTAATCTCAAGATTGATCAACTTGTGTATCAATGTCAGGATCTCTTTAAAATGAGGTCCTATTTATAGGAATAGCTCCAATGGTCGGGTCCCTCCTACAATAGTCATATTTTTCCTTGAATTTCAGAGGGACCTGTACATGTGTCACCCAAGAAATAGTTAGTTAGAAATAGAATGTATGACATCGTTTCATAACTATATCAGAGATGAGAAAAATATGGTTGCTTAACCAAAATCAATTATTCTGAGTGTAAGAAAATAAAAGTTAAAAGTCTAACCAAAAATACATTCAGTGTCTATAATAAAAGGATATTAGGATTATGTTTTCTGAGGCATTCGGAACCTGAACTCTATAGAATTTCGGAATGTGACTTTCAAAGAAATTCAGAATCTGGATTTCCAAGAATTCGGAACCTGAACTTAAAAAGTTCAGATTCAGAGTTCATAACAATTTAGAGTCTGAACTAACAATGTTCGGAGTCTGAATTCATTAGAATTCATAGTCAGAACTCACAATGTTCAGAGTCTGAAGTCATTAAAATTCGAAGTCCGAACTCAGAAGATTTCAGAGTCTAGATTCAGAGAACATGGATTCAGAACTCAGAAGAGTTCATAGTCTGAATTAAGAGAACATGGATTCTGAACACAGAAGAGTTCGGAGTCTGAATTCAGATAACTTGGAGTCAAAACTCAAAAGGGTTCGTAGTCTGAATTCAGAGAACTTGGTGTCTGAATTTAGAGTCTGAAAACAGGATGTTATTTATATAAGTATTATATGATTATGAGGTTTTAGATATGATACATAAATTTACAATTAGAAAAGATAATGAAAAATGAAAAACAAGGTAGGGATAAATTTCTTTGGGGAACAAAAATTTTCCTTGTGGAAGTAAAACATAGGTTAAAATAAGATTTTCCTTGCAATAAAGTGTTTTTAGTTTTTAAAAAAAGAAGGAATGGTAAATTCACAAGGAAAACTTATTGACTTAACAATCTCCCAAATGTATGAAGGAATGGAAAATTCATAAGGAAAACCTTACTAACTGAACAATTTTGATCAACATAGTGATTCCCCTTATACATTCTGACAGCCTATTCTTTTAGTAATTTTACATTGATGGACTTCTCTAAAATTTATTCATTAGATTGTAGGAGAATCACCAATTATTTTTCTTTTTTAGCATCAAATAATATATCCTTATCTCAAACAACATTAATTAACTACCTCCCCAAAAATTACTTTGGGTCAATCTCCATGCAACCTTGATCCTCTGTGTCCCCATCACAAGGAGTTGGAGCTTTCTCTCCCAACATACCAAGATCCTAAAAAAAATATACTAAAATATTGGATTCAACCGGGCCTAGTACTTCCCCAAATGTCTTTTCATTACCAATGGATCTGGTTACAATTGTTTATAGTAAATTTATGTCGTCCATTCATTTCCTTTTTCCCCCTTTGTGAATGAAAAATTTACAAAACTGAGGTTTCCTGACTTTCAATTCCTCAATCCAGAACCAAAAATCCTAATTAAGGGATGCAATCCGTAAACTAAAAAAGTTTCATTTAAAAATAGATAATTAATTATTGCTAATATATGTGTTGTCAAAAATGAGAAATTCCAATAGAAATTAAATTATGTTTATATTAATTTTCGTTACCAAAAATATTACCAATATATATATCAGTATAATTTTTATTTTAACACAAAAAAATACTTTACCAACATTTATATTTGTTTCCTTATCATAATAATACCAAAATTTGATTTAATAATAAATGAGTGTTAAAATAAATTATTTTTACCTAAAAATATTTCACCATTACTAAATGATGATGAAATAAATTATTTAATAATATAAAATATTTTATCCAAAATTGAATATATAAATATATATTACCCATTAAAAACACAAAATATTTATATAAAAATAAATGATTAATTAAACTATTAATAATTTAGAAATTATTATTTATATTATATATATATCTATAAACATAAACTTATATTTTTGAAATTTTTAATTAAATTATTTATAAATCCTCACATTTTTTTAATTATATATATATATATGTGTGTGTGTGTGTGTGTAAAAATAAACCTAATCTACCCACCCCACATATTGAACCTCATTACCTAGAACCCCCTCCCCCAAACTGAAATTTATTCCCACCAGTGTTCCTGACAGGTAATAGGAACCCCCTCTCTATTCCTAGAAGACAAACCTCTTTAACATCTTCAGAAGAACCCCCTCACTGTTCCAGGCTGGTGTCCCCCACCAACATCATTGTGTGAATCACCTCCCTATTTGAATGTGGAAACCTAAAATGAAACCCCTCATGGACCTTGCTACCCCAGGTGGTCCAAGCTGTCATCCCCACTCGACCGCCATCATCCACAATGTTTTAGACAAGCATACCCACATGACCTTTATATCCCCAAAAACCTAGATTAACACTAGCCATCCCGGAAATTCCTACCCCTCTCCCACGGTCACCCATTCCATTGAACTATGGCACCCACTGCATCCTTCTAGTTTAATGCTTTTCCACTTCTCACTAATTTAGTGGGGCTTCTCATAAATAACCATCCCCTAGGGTTTAGTTTAGTTGTAGCATTATTGTTTCTAATGGGAGCTATATTTAATGTCTAAGCATCCTATGTGTGAGATAAATTTGGTGAAACATTGGTTTCTATTTTGGTTTGTAGTTAATAGTTCATATTAATATGATTTTTAACTGGATCTATTGTCATTATTTGTTCCTCTAAATTGAGCATTGTTTTATTTTTTGAATCCCTAGCAATGGAATTTAATTTGGTTTCTTTTCTTTGTTCACTAGTAGGTAATTTATAATTCATTGTGAAATCAAATAATTTTTTTGGAAATAAATTTTCATTCATTTTTTCCTACTTGCCATTTTTATTTTCCTTTCAATAGTATGAAACTGCTAAATATTATTAAGTAAATTAGTCAAGGGGACACACATTCTTTTGAATGAATGAATTTAATTATTTTTTAGGTACTTAATAACCATCCATTTTCAATAGAAGTTTTATTCATTATAACTTTTTTATAAGAAATAATTTTATACATTGTCCATTCATTTTAAATTTCCTCTTCAACATTGGATTTTTAATTTTAATTCATTTTTGACACTAGAGAAAATGTTGTATTCCATATTGGGTAAGTTATTTATTTAACATTAATCCCATTTTTATTTTTTGAATGAATTTTTTCTTCTCAATACATATGATGATAATTAATTTTATTGGTTATCAATCCATTATTAATGTTTTTTGAAAATATGTTGACATCATGTAATAAAATTCATAATACGTTAACTTTCTTAATTCCAAATAACACTAGAATTAGCCTGATTTTTTCATTTCCAAGAAGGATATTTGTTTATTGGTTATATAAGTGCACTGTAATAAGTGGGAATAAAACCTTAGATATGAATGTGGATAGAAATTCCAATATAATAGAATTATTTCTCGATACAACAATCTCTTACTGTTTTAAAATTTCTTTGTACTTTTAGGAAACCTCCCATGTGTCCGAAGATAATATCTTATTTCAGTCAAAAAATATAGTTACCTTTAGAATACTTGATCTCATATCTATTAAGGTTAGACTATATGAATATTACTTTAACCTAGATAGAAATTTATTTATAATTTTTAATATATAGTTTATGATATAACTACTATTGGTTATTAAATAACTTTTTTAGAAAAATATGATCTTCAACAATATTTATTTATTAATGTGTACTTATGAATTTAATTATAAAATATAAATATAACATTCAATGACATTATCCTAAATTTCCATTGAATGGTAAAACACCACGTTCACCTGGTAAAATGATTTTTCTTTACTCAATTTAATTATTTATGGAACATAAAATTTATATTTCAAGTGTATATTATTGTAAAACTACGATTTTGAGGACACAATTTTTTATCAGAACAAAATAATAATTTTAATTGTCGGGCTTAAACATAGGACTCATCGACATGATTTCATAGGGGATTGATTTAGTGTTTTGTTTTAGAGTTTTCAATGATAACAAATACACATTATTTCTGTTCATTATTATTTTGATTTGATTCTTTAATAGTTACTCATCAAACAAACAAGACTAAAAAACCATGAATTAGCAATGTTTTAAATTTTTATTCATTCGGATTGGAAATTCATGATATGAAAAAGGTTATCTTGTTTTTTTTATTTTCTTGCATTTTAGTTCACATTCCTTATTAAAATTTTATTTCATTATCCCGTTTATGATTCTTGAATGATTATTAATATCATATTTGATTTTGTGTTTCCATGACATTGATATGACATAGAGTGGTTACTCATGTTCTCATTTCACTTTATCATTGAGTGTACTGGCTATAGACATAAGCTATTTATATGTTTTCATAAATAGTAATTATTTTTTATATGTTGTTTTAAAATTAATTTTAAAAATTTTTAGCTATGTTTTAGTGGTCAAAAAAGTTAGAGGGTACCAAGAAATAGGATGTGAAGGTTGACATCCATATTATATTGTTTGTTTTTCTTATGAATTTTATATATTGAAATTTTATATATGTCTACAGTGCTGAATCATGTTGAACAATAATAATTTCTGGGTAATTTTTTAATTATAGGAAATATTCATGTTATATATATTTCATAAAGGGACCGTTAGAAAATGGGAAGATTTGATAAAGAATAAAATCTTTTTTATGAGGGTATCATTAAATCCACGCATCTACAATAAATTAACAATAACATGAAAATGTGAATTAGTTATTTAATATTTTTCCACTGGTGGTTTGGTCATTAATTACACACATGAGTAATGAAAAAACTATCATCATTATATTCTAATGAAGATAAAATATGTTTTTAGTTTGTTCTTTTAATATCATCCATTTATCTATTTGTTCTTGTTCACCACCATGGAAATGCTAAATTATGATTTTCCATGGGCTGCAAGATTATTACTTTCCAAGTAACTTGGAATTGGAACTACTCGGGTGATTAAATTACCATATTGGTATGTTTTCATTTACATTAAAACTTTCTTTGATTTTCTCAAATCATGGTTTATATTTATATGAAATTGGGTTTTCGTATACTACATATGTTTTTTGTGTTATTATGGTCAATCATATCTACACTAACTAGTTGAGTAGCACTCAAAGTAGGGGTCCTCTGTGGGTGAACCCACTACCAATGCTACAACTTCTAAATACTTCTACATCAATTACCTTGGATATATGGTGATCCTAAATTGGAAAAAAATTCAAATAAATTGAATTCAACCAAGTAACTAAAATACATGGTTGATTGGGTCTGTTTTTGAAACATAAAACTAAAATATATACAATTACTTCACATATTCATTTACAATATGTGTTTATTTGTATAGTCATCCTACCCAAAAACTCTACAAAGATTCATGTGGATGATTTTTTATTGATGCATCCAAATAGTATTTCATTAGGGATATCACATAGACGACTCTGATCAGGTGTTCACTGGTGACATGGGAGTATGAGGAAGCACATGTCGATGTTTTATAATGAAATTGAGGTATATTTTATTTCCTTAAATCCATTTAATATGTTCATATATTTTTTTAAGAAATATAATGTTTTATACAAATTTTCATCAATTATATAAGCAATGGAATGTTTTATTATATAGGTTTTCATTATAATTATTTATATTTTTTTTAAAATATATAAATAATTTTCTATAATTTATTCATTGAAAATAAATCATTTAAAAATAAAAAAAAGTTAGTATCAATTATCTATTTTATTTTTAGAAGATTCCATACCCCTCCTCAAAATTCATGTGTGGTTAATGTTTTTGGTACAATATTATTCCATTTTATATTATAAACAATTATATCACAATAAAAAAACAATACACATATATTTAATAGTTATTTTTGATAGAATAAAATTCATTCAGATTATCAATGTTAAAAAATGAATCTTCTTTAATATAAGTGGGTACTTGATAAAGGATCCACGCATTGTCTTATACATTGATTCCTCATTGGAATTATGGAACCATGAAATTGAGAATGACCATACAAAAAATTGAACATACTCCAGGTTATCATATATTTTAGAAATTTTTTTTAATAGAATGTTATACATGAATTAGTAGAACATCATTAATTGTAAAAAACTGAATCAATTATTTATTAAACATAATTTGAGGACTGAGGATCTTATGGAAGAGGAAAAACTCTTCAGAACAATGATCAACAATAAGACAACTACATGATGTTCTAATGAACTACATAGATTTTTCTATGTTCGAGAAGATCAACTGGTTATTTTAATAAATGTAAAAATAATAAGAAAATTATCATCTCTAAAAAATTAATGGTATTTAAATATTTCATGTATGATAACTAAACCCAGAGAGTAGAGTTTTCCATAAATTTATTTACAATAAAATAATTTAAAGTAATTATAAATCCAAATAACTGATGTGTGTTAGTACATCATTATTCTATAATGATAGAAATTTTACTATACTATAATATACTCATTTATTTTTTAGGGGCCACATCCTAATGAAATCTAATAAAAATACATTCTGAGGTCATAGTTAATGAGTTGGGAACCATATAAGTAAAATTAAATGATTATGCATCTCCCTCATTAAAACATAAATGAAAAGGATATCTCTCCATTAAATTTGGATTTATATTTTCAATTTTGAATTCATCTAGTAACATTCGACTAAATGGAATCAAAATGCTAAATATAAACTCTCCATTTCTATAGTGGAAAACTAACTTGATCATATTGAAATTCATTATTACAGATCTTTGACTACGTATTGTTGAGAATAATATTAAAATTATAAAAAAATCAGTATTAGAAGGTTTCTATTGAATATAGTTTCTCACATCCCACATTACCCTATGTAAACATGAAATAAGTCTTCAAAAATATTTTTATTATATTGATAAATACTAGTAAATCATAAATAAATAGCAGTTGAGAGACACTATGTAATTCATAACACCCCATAAATTTAACAACCATGTTTTTTTCTATGATCTAATTGATGTTTATACTTAGCACTTATTGAAAAAATAAATAAACAAGAAATTCAAGATACTATTGAAATAGACCTCAAATGGATTTATGGAATCCATACGATCAAATAATATGTGAAATTGAAAACTAGTTCAATGAGATATATCAAAAACAAATGTCCAAAATTAATTTAACAAATCCCATCCTCCCTTTATCATCAATAATTAATCCCCACACAAAATTTTAATATGAAATTTATATACCAATATTACCCATAAAAATTCTACCTAGTACATCATAATAGTGTTCTAATAATATATATTATGATAATACTACCAACACATGAATAATCATAACTTTAAGAAAAATAAATCATTACTATAAGATAATAGGGTGATGAAGAAAAAAAAATATTATCATTATGCAGTATAATAATGGTTTTATATGAGATTTTTTGTTGAATATTATAATTATAAGCTCCAAAAGGAAATAGTTGGGTAGTATTGGGAATAAAGACAAGATATGTAACTACTGTAACTATGGGTATATTCTCACCACTAATGAAATAGTGAATTAATTTAATCATATTATTTTTTTATAATCTCCCATTATTTTACATTATAAGATCATATAAAACCATCCGAGACCTGTACACATTAGAGTCATATAATACTTAATTTTTCTAATATTACCAATTCATCAAAAATATGAACCATACAAGCATTATGATGTTTAGTATATTTTATCCCACTCTTCAATTGTTCATGGATGATATACATTTTTACCATAAACACTATCTATTCAAAGAGAAATCATGAAGTATGGGAATCACCTACACCCCTCTAGAGATTATCATTAATGCAATTATTGAAGCCTTCCAAGACATGAGAATTTTCAGTACTTGATGTATTCAATTATGGGAAATAGATAAATTTTTATGTTTTGATCTTTATTTTTATGGGATTCCACTTTTTGGGTTTCCTATTTCATTGAAAAACATTCACTGGATCTACCTGATTCAATATTTGAGTACCAATTTGTAGAAGTTCTATCCTTTTCTCAAAGCCTTAATATGATTATTGTCCTAACTATTTCTCTCTCTCTCTCCATTATTTTCTACAAATTTTTCTAAATAAGATGAGGAAATAATGTAGCAACAATCTTCTATCGAAACATACTATTTTATATTCTCATAAAAGATAAACCATCCACCAAAATATAGGGGAATATAAATTTTAGGTATATTTTGGGTTTTTATAAGGAGGATATCTATTATTGTATCCCTTGGGTTGTCCATAGGTTTAGAATTATGTTCATTCATGTACTATTCTATTTTTTTCATCATCCAATAACTTATGGAGTCATCCTATTTTTATATTTTCTTGGTTCCTACCATTTGGAATCTATTAGGTTGGGATTAATAATGGTTTCATTACTCCTCTTAAGATTCTTTTTTTTAATTAAAACACTTTCAAGGGGGAAGTGAGAACCCTCAAAACTAACCATGTCAGGAAACAAAAGGAACTACATACTTATCAAAGAAAAGTATAAGCCATTTGGACTCAATTTCTCTACATAATATCAAAGGGATAACATTTACCTGGATGTCTGGGTGATCCTTCAAGATGTCTTCATAGTGCTACGCTGGATAATCCCAAGAGAGCATGTAATCCACTTTGCTGATCTTCTCCAGGTTAAACAATCTAATCAATATGTGGACTTTATTTTGAATCCAATCTCCTTTCACCCTAGTACCAGCCACATGGATCATTCTTTCCATCATTTGATCAACCTCTTACTTTTTTCCATAATTGTTAGGACATCCCCCCCCATGGGTTCTTCCAAATGCATGAGCAGTTCCATATGGGGGTCCATAGACAAATCATCCCGTCGTTGACTACCAACAGGAGTCCCTGCCACCCACTGTTGTGCGAAAGGGAGCATAACCATCTCCTCTAACTGCGTATTCTCTAGATGCATTGGAATCACCCCAAGATGACCCTTAGTCTCGTCAGCTTGATGAGACTCCAAAAAATACATGTAACCCTCTGCATGCTGCATTGTTGAAGCATCTCTGCCTACTTGTTGTTCCTCCATTCCACCAGTCATGGTGCCCTCAGCCTATGAAGACTCCCCTTCTTCCATTGGTTGAGGTTCATATACTGTGGACTTGCTACCTTTTTTGGCTAACCGTGTCTCCATCTACAGAAGAGGATATGAGTAGTCCCTTCATCCCATTTATTTCTTCTTATTGGTGACAATGAAACTTCCAGGGTCCCTATTTTATTTGTTCCCCTTTTTCCTCCTTAGGTTGTGCAATCCAATACCATACTCTCCTATTTCAGCTGAGGTTTGTTCTCATCGGACTCGGCTTCTAAGGGACAGGTGTTGTGATATTTAGCCCCTCCTTTGACAATCAATGTATCAAAACATTTGTTCAAATTGAGATAGGCGAATGTTCTGGGACTTTGTTTGTTATTCGGCTGATATGTGCCATGCCTTCCCACCTACCACTCATGACCAACCTTCAAACATCCCACATCAGTATTTCTTGCATGCACATCCATGGAAAAGGTACAAGAATTTGGAGCCCCCATGGTATTTGATGTATAAGCCCCATCTTAGGCCACTTGAGTTTGATCACTGGAAGAGAGCCTATACATAATGGCTCCATTCTGTGTTGTGCATGCATTCATGATAAGCAAGCCGTATATACCATGTCTTAGTCAATTGAAGATATCAGCTACTCTTGGCTCTAGAGGTAGTGCCCTGTCCAACTTCTAAGAAACATCAACTGAGCTCACACTGCCAACCACCTTGTCATCACATTGAGTGAAAGTTCCAACCCCCACCACTACATGATATGGGCCTAATGAAGTTGACTGCATGACCTTTGAATCCTCCACATGAAACTAATCTTGAGGAATAAAAATATGTGGTAGCATCAATCCCTTCACCACTCCGTTGCCGACCATTGCTTCTTCTTCAGCATGACTGGGGTAGGTGCCTGAGGTTAGAGCACCTTGAATAGAAGATCACCCAGGATTCGAACACCACCTTCTGCTTCCACCAAAAATCTCCTCCTAATATAATCCACACACATTAAACTGTAGGTCTATAAACGTCATCTTCGACACAAATCCATAGGTAAATAGGATGAAAAACGTATCTTGTTCTTGATTCATAGAACGTGTAGAGTCCAATAATGTTCCCAAGCATATATATTATAGAAGGATTCTGCAAATGAAGAGGGAGTTCAAGAAAACATACACACAACACCCTGGATGGGGCATCACAGTTTATATAAATATCATAACACAATTTGAAGAGATGAAATTTCAGGCCATTGGAAGATCAAGGAGTTGTGGACCACACTATGATCAGATCCTCCATGGATGCAAAGAGAATCATCATATTCCGTTTGTTCAGAAGACCAATAGACGCCCGATCTTGATGTCCCTAGGATTTGAAAACAAACTTGTTAATGGAGTCAACCGATGGGTGACACAGAGGAAATCGAGAAACCACAGTGAGATCATCGAGAGCCAAAGCATCAGTGAATTCCATGATAGAAATCATGAGCTGAGGTTAGCCCTCGTGAAGGTCTGGGACCTTAGGGAAAATATAAATTTTGGGAAATGTAGGTAATAAATATGGGTTTGATAATGGAATAAATTGGGAAATCTTCTCTGTTGCGTCAGGTCATCACCTCCCCCCAGCGGGGGAGGGCCAAAGACGACGTTCATCGCA
Source organism: Viscum album (assembly GCA_963277665.1). NCBI lineage: Eukaryota > Viridiplantae > Streptophyta > Magnoliopsida > Santalales > Viscaceae > Viscum > Viscum album. The sequence goes on from OY728120.1 coordinate 1,595,788,777, forward strand.
CGCCGCCTAGGTCAGCGAAGATGCACCAGTCTCCCGAACTATAATGGTTGCATTCATGAAACTTATTAGTACTAGATCAAGAGTGTCCTATCAATTGGGAAAATCCATCGTAACTATGTGAATTTTTCTTCTGGTGAAAAAGTAGATGATCTCCTCTTATGTTTTTAGAATTTGGTCATTGTCTTAGAAATATTCATATTAGTATACCATGTTTATTTAAAAATTTACTCATTACCTGATGAAATAGTAATATTTTGGAAATTTAGATATGGTGTGGTTCCATAAGACCTTATACAAATATTAATAGATAAACAGAGAATGATTTCTTTTCATAGTGGGAATCATGATTTTTTTTAAACATCATCCCTACATTTGTATACATGATTTATTTATTTTTTTGATCACTATTTTGATTAGTACATTTTATTGTCCCTATAACCTTTTACATGATAGAATGTTATTTTGGATATGATATGGTGGTTCTGAGGCCCATAACTAAGCATTATTTTTACTATACTGGAAGGTTTTGAAATATTTATTTTTGTGTTAATGATAAGAAGAAAACAATTCTAATAAATTATATCACTACTCAGTTAAGTCTGTAATGATATTTTTTGATAGGAAATTGTCTGGGATGTTTTTGGAATTTTTTGAGTAATTATGACAAGGTTTGTGTCATTTGGACTACCAATCCTTGAGATGTCAACGGCGATAAGGAAAACCGCTCACTATGAAAATATTTTTTTATAATTCAATTTATTTTTATTTTTAATTCCATTAATCCAAATATTTTTCAATTATTTGTTGGTATGATCTATGGTTTTATGTGATGTTGATATTGGAGATGATGAGTTTGGCATAGAATGTTTAGGTTTATCATTGGTTTTGGTGTTGGATTGATTTGTTTCATTTTGGTACATAGGTTGGCATGTTTTTGTTATACTATTGGGTTGTGTGTGGTGGAGATCTTACAGCTTGAATGAAATTTTATTAATGTGACTATTTCGTCATCCCAAAGAATTGTGTTCTTTTTCCGAATAACTACTTCTAGGCGATTTCCATCAGATTTATTTAAGGAACTAGAAAAATCCAACGATTATTTATACAAAGGTTCCTACATTCCCAAGCCAGGATTTCGTTATGTTTGAAATTAGGATACTTAAGAACATGCATTGGTCAATGGGATGGGAGGTCAAACTCATCACACCTTTTTGGGGTAATTATTTGCTACTCCATGACTCTCTTATAGATTTGAAATATTGTCATGAATCCTTATTAATTTACCAAGTATTACATAGGTTTCCTGTGGAATTCGAAATCAAATATTAGTATATGTGAAATATATAATCATCTATATGTATTCATGTTTATTAATTAAGGGATACATATGTATGTATTCAAGGATATCCATCAATGTTATCCCCTCATATACTATTTAGTGATTCTTTTAACCATTGTTGCGATGATACTATTTTTGAAGCCACTTAGTGGGGAACTCTGGAATTTAATTTCTTCCTCAGAGATTAAGGTTTGTTTTGATGTTGGGATCATAATGATAAATGGGATACCTACATATCAATGATAATGGAATCAGAACCCTCATAGTTTAGTGATACATAATGGGACACATCATAGCTTTTAAGGTCATGTTAAAAGGACCTAGTTGTACAGTTTCATGTCATGTGGTAAGGAAATATAAGAAAAACATGAGTAGTCAATGTTTTGTGTGGGAGTTATGCCTAAGAAGACCAAGGAACATGTAATGAATATGGGTTTACATATTGAATTAGACCCTGTTGATAATATGGTCCCGGAAGAACTGGGTTAATTTTAAGTATTGGGTTTGAAACTCAAAGAGGCTTCCTACGTATCCCATTTGGATTGGAATCAAAACTCACGTAGTTTGATTAGTCTCATAGGAGATTATAGTCCTTCGAGTGAAATGATTTTGGTCTTACTTCCTGAAAAGGATTCCTCAGTGATTTGGGGGTTTAATTTGGGGATTTCTCTTAAGGAGGATTCCCTCATATGGATGAAGTGAGATAGATCTTGGGCCTTAGGAAGGATTCATATGTATCCCAATTATGGTGGGAATAAGAGTTCTCATATTTCATTGATTTGAGGTGTTTGTGAAAATGTTGTGGTCATAAAAAATCTATATGCCTACATGAGTCATGCTTGGTGTGAGAAACAAGAGGTTGTCAAATATTAAACAAAGGCATCCACACCTTTACTCCTTCACTGGTGGAAGAGGACATGCCTACGATGATGAAAATAGAAGAGGCCAAGGTGACTGGGGAAGAGGGAAAGGTGAGCAGCCTTCCCAATATTCTCTTTACATTGGACAAGGTTCCAATGATAGGAAGGAGTGAAGTTGAAGGAAGTAAAGTGGAGCAAGACTGCAACCCCCTTCTTGAACTCTTTGGGGTTACAAGAGGATGAATGCCCTACCGTTGGTCCTGGTATGGGAGGGAGACATTTCATTTGTTCAAAAGAAAACATAGGTGTGAACTGTACCTTCCCTACCAGAGACCTGAGTTTCCAGGTTTTTGAGTTGAGAAGAGAAAAAAAACTGAATCCCTAATCCTCAAAACTAGGAACATCCCAACACTATCCCTAGGAGAGTGGTCCATGTGATTGTGGATATACAAACACCCCACACTCTATGAATCCTATCCCCATTTCAAAACAAATGTTGGGTACCTCTAAATGTGGATATAATGGTCCAAATTGGAGACACACTGATGTGCCCTTCCTAAAGGATTGATGATTCAGGAGGTTTTGATGGAGGTTTCAATATAATCCCTTTCAGATAAGGGATCCAATGAAGAAGAATAATTTCCCTAAATGTTTTTGAATAATGATTGATGAAATTCATTAAAGACATAAGGTATTAGGTGAATCAATGAAGGGTTCCCAAGTAAGTATCTGGAACGTAGTTATGGGAGTACATGTAGGAATGGGGGACCTGATGTCAATTTTAGTGATGAACAACCTTGATGTTTATACTTGGGTGAGACATGACTCAAGCCTTCATGAGTATTCACAGGTATTCCAAGAAGTGTGGTGCTCAAGTTCCTTTTATAAGAATATGTGGCACACATAATTTTCAGATTTACAGTGGTTGGGTTCTTTAGGAACACAAGTGTTATGGATTTCAAACAATATATAGACTTAATTCTTATGATCCTCCTTCAATCCCTCAATTATAGGTGTTAAGGAGATACCTTGATGGTTTTGGAAGACTTGGACGAAGAACTAGGGAAACCAAAGTAGTAATTGAACATTAAGGAAATTAGTCCCTATAAATGAAGCCCCAATGGTCTATTTATAGGAAAATGAATGTCCTTGGGTGAAATAGTGGTGAGGTGTGTAGGTGGGTTGCATTCCTGAAAATAGTGCACAAGTGCATTGCGTGCTGACAGATACTCATCTTGACTAAGGTGATCTAATTTTCAAGCCTTTGAAAATATTGATTTTCATCATGTGTTTTCTATTCCTTTTTAGAATGCATTTTCCTTTGTCACTTTTGAGAATCTATGATGGAATGGAGTGTCAATAAAAGCCCCCCCCCTCATAATTGGATGTGAAATGAAGGGAGGATCCAATACTGAGGTAATGTTTAGAAAAAGGGAGAGAAAAAGAGGTAGATGTGGCACGCAAGTGATAGAACATGAGGAAATGGGTGCTCAAGGTGGTGGCACATAGTGTATTCTTTACCTCTTATATGTAGTGGATTATATTTATAACAAATTATGTATAATTAAAAAAATTCAGCTCTCAGCATGAAAGTATTTTCACTCAAACACTCTTGCATGTCACTCTTCATCTATATGTTTTTAATTTGTGCGTTATAATTGAGGTACCATACTTGCGCGCCAGATTATATAATTGTCATCCAAGTCCATAATTTCACACCTTAAGGCCTTTTTCAAATGTCCTTAATTACTTTTTCAATAACATCCAAAATGAGGATACTTTTTAAAGATGAATTTTTATCTCTTTTGTAGGATCAATGGCTCCTAAGAGAATTGGAACTGCTGACGAATTGTCCATTAAGAGAATTGATGACATGATGAATATTTGAAGTTAGGATTAATTTTACATATTTTATAATACCCTCCCAGACATGGAAATTCATTTGAGGAAATATCAATTCAATTTTAAAAGATTCAACTATTTTCCACTATAATGTTATAGCCATATATTGGATTTCAACAAACCAGACCCAAAGAATTATATTCCACTTTCTTGGTTTCATGTCTATACCAATTTATTGTCTACAAATATTTCTATTGTGGGAATATATATCAATGATGATAAAATAGATAAGGACCATTTCATGTATCACAGTCTGTTTAATCCAGATTTGATGTCATATACACCTGAGCTATAACTACACTGCTATTCATCCATCTTTCGAGATTCTCAGACAGATCAATCAAAGGGATGGAAGAAAAGTTGGGATTTTATCCTAGGAGGGGGTTTTATACACACATTTATGTGGGAATATTGGGGGTGAAAGTAGTGTGAGATGTTTATGGATGACATAAAAGGTGTTGGGATTTATGTGGACATATGGTTCAAGAAAAACTATGTATATTGGAATGACAATTTTGTGCAAGAGTTGCTGAGAAGATGGGGTCTAGAGACTAACTCCTTCCATTTCACACATAGACAACTAGGCATTAGTTTGTGGGATTTTTACAAGATCTCTGGAGCTCCCACCTTTGGAGATATGCATGATGAGTTTATTCCTCCCAAGGTGACATGGAATGACTCAGAAAAGACATCATCCTTGGTTCATTGGTTGATGAACATATTTTATGAACTCAATGATACGAACAAAACAGATTCCCACACAAGAAGGGATAATAACCCAAAGGAGTGGATGGAAATATTCCAGGTAAAGAAGATGGAGAAGGGTCCCACATGCACTCATCTAACAAGCTGTCCAAATGTTGAAAAGAGAGGTACACCCTATACTTTGGGGCCAGCATTAGAGAAATGAGTGTATAAAATGTGGGGGTATGAAGTGAACTCGAAAATTCCTACAAAGACATGTCTGGCAGGTTTCATTTCCATGTGGATCAGTTTGTATCTATTACCTATTCGAGATTCTAATGGAGGCATAAGGCTAGGAACATTTATATTCACGACCAAGCCAGCTGAGAAAAGGATGGTAGGATTTGATATCCCAATTTTTTAAAAAATTCGTAGGAGGTTACTGCATATTTAAAGAGGGATGTATCCTTTTTGAATAGCGGGACCATTCTAGGTGTCATGGGGGAGGATCACCACTCATTTCAGAACTTCTATTGTGAAATGTGGGGTACAAGTCTTTGGAAGATCGTTTCAACCATCTATTCAGGATTTATATGGTATTTCACCTTTATCTATGAATGCTTATGATAATAACTCTAGGATGAGTATGTACAAGGAATTTCATCTGTTCCATTACAGAAATCCTCCCACATGATGATTTTTTGATGATGGGATGACCAACATATAGCTAAGGTCATGTATTCTTGCTTGTAGGGAAGGCGTATTGGCCACTAAGATTTATGATGAAATCCCATGTGAGACCCATGATCCTAATGTATTCGTGCGGTAATTCAAATGTATTAAAAAAATTATAGTTTCTCTCAGGTGCATATCAGATTTGAGAAACATCTGTTTGTACCCTGATAGCTATGGTTACTACCTACTGTAGAGAAAAATGAGACAATAATCAATTTACCTGTTGCGAATACAGCAAGTAGATTGACTATCTGGTACACTGAGAACTGGTTCACATCATACCCTAATGGGGTGTAAACCCATGTTGTCCCCCGAGTACGGATAAAGAGAAGCAGTAGGAAGGAACATCCTCATTTGGAAGGTAATTCTTCATCGTTAAGGGTTCATTCATTGGAGTAAGAGGGTGAAGGTGACATGTCTCCATGATCATTGAAGTGACCTCATTCAAGATATAATCCACCTATCAAAATAAAAAGTGCCACACCATCCATATCTACTGAAACTATACTAAGGAGATCTAGTCGCCATCGTTCAAAATAGAAACAGGACCCATTTTTTCATCCCCATTATTTGACTGCATGAATTGGGAAGAAACATGAATCTAAAACTATAGGGTCCTCTTCAAAACCATATGGAATGTACTCCAAATTTATACGACCAAAGGTGGTTAAAATGTGAAAATGTTTTCATTGTGATGATGAATCCTCATGGAAAGATTTATGTGAAGGGTTGTGTATTCATGGGATAGGGGATCTACGATCCTCTTATGATATTCTATTTAGGAACAACCCGGATGAAGTGAGAACTTAAATCTGAGAATTAGAGATTCTCATATATGCAACTAATGAATCAATCCCCGCCAAAAATGAGTGAAATAAATGATAGATCATGATGCCACTAAAGGGATTGATATTTCATGAGATGATTAATGGTGTGTTTTTTTGATACTAAAGGTGTATGTTTTCATTTTCTCACAATCTTTTCTTCTTTAAAATATGAATTTAGACAAATAATTGTTACTCAAGGGATATATCATTTTAACTTGCATCCGGCTAAATGAAAATTGACTGAAATTCCACCACCCCAACATATCCCTAGTTGTACTGATATTAGAGCTACATGATCACCCCATGAATCATGAGAGATATCTCCAAGCCAACAGGACATGGAGGATGAGAAAAAAAGGTTCTTTTAGTCTCCAATACCTATTTTTTGAGATGATGATGCATGTCCTCCCAAGAAGGTGAAGAAATAGAAACGATGAAGAATGAAAACCATGGTTAAACGTTTTCTCAGTAGTGGCAGGAATTCCTAAAAATTTAATTTTATATTTTTCCCTAGAATGTGTTTAAACTTCAGGTAAATGTAGGAGCTTGAAATTTTTATTATATTAGAGAAATCATTGATGATCTTCGAGAAACCATGGGGGAACTTCCGAACAAGGAGAAATTCTTACCAACCTTGTGATTATTTTTACTGAAGAGGCATCGAGGACAAGGGAGCCAAAATATGTTACCAAAATTTCTCATATTCCTACTATCAGGATAGAGTATACCTCTTGTAAATCAGAAGTGATTCATGATAAAGGAAGTGTAAAACAACTAACATCCTCTCTGTGATACTTTAGGTTCATCATATGAAACCGAAAATCCTGCGACAACTGATGCTAACCTCCACAACTATTACTGAGGAAGTTGTTTTGGGTCAAAGGTTGTCAGAGGAGGGTCGAAAAAAAACCTCTCTAAGTTCTCCCACATGGGACACTAACATGGGATTTGGTATATCATTGGATTCTAGGATGAATATTGGAATATATTTTGAATAATTATTAGAACACAATAATATTCCAAATACTTTAGTGAATTTTGAAGATACTTATATAGAACCAAATGGATGTGAGTTTTCATTTTTCATCCTATCAAAATTCTTATGATTAATTTTCTAACTGTGATTAGTTTAAATATGTAGTTTCATCTATAGAAACTGCTTCAGTGACAATGCTTGAAGGAAGCATCAACATCACTATAAATCCCACCATTGCATAGATGTTGGATAAGGTGAATCTTGTGATAGAAAATATTCATGAGATTCATTTAAAGGATCCAAAGAAAGTTAAATAAATCATTCCCCTCTAAGATACATCAATAAAAAATATTGAAATTTATAATATTGTGGAGGATTCATCTCAAACTTCTGACCTATTGTTAGTTAAGGGATACTGATATTTTTATTGTGATCACTCTTCTTATCCTTTGAAACTAACCATAACCATAATTTTTACTTCACCGTATTGCATTATCAACTTCAATGGATAGGTCCAGAGTGGAAGCTCCAGCATCATCTCAAATGGTATTAGGATGTGAAGTAACCAATGTCAATGAAGGAGTAGAAAATGGCACTTCATTATGATCATTTATCCCAGAATACGTTCCTCCTTATGATAGTGATTGTGATTCAGGCCCGGAACTGAAAAAGGATCTTCGTCTTCCACCTCGCTGGGCAAGGAAAAACATATGGTAGATAATATATGAAAATCCCCTTGAAAAACTACCCTAAAAAATTCAAAGAAATTCATCTATATTCATTATAATTGGATTTGGTGGTTTTGAATAGCTTGAAATTCATACTGTAGTGAAAGTAATTATCCAAAAAAGGGGGAAATAGTAGAGACTTAGGCATGATCTTATAATAGCTAGACTATTGATCAATACTGATGAATTACAAGCAGCTCTATCCCAATCTAAGGCCAATCATAAAATAAAGTTAAAAGAACAGAAGCTAAAAATTAATGAAAAGGAAATTCAGCAGCTATGTCGTCAATAAGATTTAGACATTGTTACAGGGGAGCATGGCCAACTACATGATCCAATAGAATAATTCCAGAAGAATGGTTCAAAAGCCCCTCCAGATGAAAATGAAGCAGTTTGTCATGCTGAAGAAAATGAAACTATTCAGCTAACTAATCTTCTATAGGAAGTTGATGGGGATCAAGAGGCCATTAATCAAATGAGAAGTTATGTAGAAAATAATTTGGGATTTATGACAGAGAGACTCGAATATTTGGATTGTACTATAAGTTTTTGTTTACTCAAAAAATGACAATCAGTTTGTCTTCATTCATCATTATCTTTATCCTTGCTAGATTTTTTTACCAAATCTAATGGGCTTAGTAAGATTAGTTTGATGATTACTCTGGTTATATAGACAACCCTACTAACTTTGTAACTTTAGGCTTCTTATTTCACAATATTTCATAAACAATAAAAAATGTAAGTCTAGTGAGTTGAGACTCAAATTTTTCAGAGAGTTCCCATTGAGGGTTTGTTTCAATGTAGTGAGTACTATGTCTCTTGGTTATTTGTAGTTTATAGTCATGAATGTGGGACTAAAAGTCCTTGGGTTTATGGTCCAATATCACTGACCATGAATTTTGAAATTAGATCCGAAAATAGGCTCAATGGATAGGAATTTAACTAATATTATTTAAATATGTCCAAGGGGAATCTTGAGTAATTATTTTTATGGTCACCAAATAGAAAATAAGTATAAACATAAATAAAGTCCATTCAATGAATGAAGTTACAAATTTTTAATAAACCCGATATGAGGGGTGTATTATACAGGACCAACTAGGGAATATACTACATAGCCAAATAGTGATATATTTTGACTTATAGGGTCGTTATGTAGGAAAAATATGTAAGGACACCTAGGGGAATGTACAACATAGTCATGAAAAAGAGTTCTCAATAATTTAACATTTTATTATTGATAGATAAGGGAAAATATGATTTGGGTGACTTAGGACCACAATGGGTGGGTTTTCCAAGGAAATGAATATTAAGAATAAAGGGTTATCTAAGACAACATATATCATGAATGGGAAACCACTTCTAAACAAATATTGTGTATGATGAATGGTTAAAATTTGTCAAAAAGGGTTATTTTTGACATCCTGCTATGCAGTTTTGAAGTCATGCTTGGAGGACATTGTATTGTGTAGTTTTGATGTCATGCAGTGAGGATATTATACTATGAAGTTTTAAGTAATGTATTGATGAATTTGGGTGGATTTAATTTACTATCTTTGTCTTTGAAAAAAGGATTAAGACTATCCAATTTATTTACAATTAGTTTGGAAACATAAAACCATGTTCTTGTATGGAAGGGAAGAATTGTAAACTATGTTTTGGGAATTTCTAGATCTAAAGAATGATATGGGAAAATGGCTGAAGCTATTAGAGGAAATTTTTCCTAAGAATGAATTTACCATTATTTGATGGACCTGTTATGGGGGTTTTCTTATGAAAGGCCAGCTAGGGAGTATGATTCCTAGCCAAATAGTGTAATCTTTTGACTGATAGGCCCGTTAGGTAGAAAACTTATGAAAGGCCAACTAGAGGCACATACTGCATAGTCAGGCAGAGGAGGTCTAAAAAAGTTGATATTCTATTCCTTCACGAGGATGAATGTTTTTGGAGATTCAGATTTTCCATAGCACAGAGTTCAGTTTTTAGAGAATGGTACCTAAATATTGAAAGAGTATTTCCAATCATGATTTACATAGAATTAGTGGAATAGGATTTCAATGAAGCTTTGAATAAAACGTAGAATGTATGGTGTATGTAGTTTTAGATAACATGACTAGGATAAAAATTGAAACACTAGATGATATGTGGTTTATTTAAAATTTCATTGAACACTTGTAGAGGGAAATGTGTAAACCATGGTCTTCAAGACATTAAGATCAAGAAAAAGGTAATGAGACAAATATACCTGAATGATTTCTTTATGATACATATTATTGCATATTGTCATCAAATTTTGAAGGGAAAAATGATACTTTAACCAAGAAAAAAGTAACCATTGTTTAATAAACCCATCATTGTGGAGGTATTATGCATGGACAACTAGGGAATATTCATAATATACAAATAGGGGCATCTATTGAATAAGATGCATATTATTTAGGCTACTTATTCAATGCCACCTAGGGGAACGTACTACATAGTCAGGAAAAAGAGTTCTTAGATATCAGAAACTCTTCCACAAAAAAAATTGTAAGAAAGATTATGAAGAACATAAAATATTCAAGATTAAGGGAGTGAAATATGAAAGGGGTAATTCTCAATGCACATGATAAATATTTGAATAAATATTGTTCATTATTTTGGAGTTCGTTACATAGATCTGACTCATATGTATAATGGGGAAATTTCTTGTTTCCATGGTGGTATCTCTAAGGAGAGGATCTAAAATGAGGAATCCCACATGGTTTTTTAATTATATGTTGATGAAAGATAAAATTTTATGACATGGCTAGGACTAGAAACTATGTCCAAGTTTTCACTATGTATCTCAATGGGTTGATAATCATGCCATACATAGTTCATTGGGTACATTGTATTTTAATATCGTGTAACTATAATATAATGATGTGCTGTTTAGAGTCATGTGGTGAGGACATTATGTACTTAGGATGTAAAAAAAGAATATTGTGGTTGGACTTAAGAATTTATCCCAAGTGTCACTGTGTGTCTCATATGGATAAGAATCATGCCATATGTAGTTCATTTAACATTCCCTATGCAGGTTTGATTCATACATTGGAAATAACAAGGGGGTTTTCTTCGTCATATCTAGGCCCATGATTGGATATCTAGAAATCACTATGTGTCCCACTGAAATGAGAATCAAGACACACATAGTTCATTAAACAACCATTTCCCACACTAATTGTGCTTGATGTGGGAGACATGGGATTTTAACACATTCTGAAAGAACTATTAAACGTAAGACCCAAAAATGTTATGAATATCAAACCATGTATCTTGAGAGAGAACTCTGTATAGATTTGGTTCATATACAGGAGGATAAAATGGAAATTAATTTTTTTGTTGTTGTGGCTGGTCCCAAGATTAGAGATCTAGGCATCTCTACGTATCCTATTGAAAAGGAGAATATAGCAACACATAGATCTTAAAATGAGGTCTCTATGCATATTTTATTCAAACAAAGGGAGAAATGGAATTCATGTACCACTAAGGAGTAGTAATGATGTAAGTGATTCTTGCACATGGAAGCTCATAATGTCAAAATAAAGAAGTCATTAACCATATAGTTTAATGTTGTGTAGTGAGAACAAATGATGCCATGTAGTATAACATCACACAATAAGGAAAAAGATGCTACACATTTTATCAATGGGCTTCATGGACATTTATGACCGTTATGCAGTTTAATGTCTTGAAACTAGGACATTGGGTTTTGTAGTTTAGAGTCAAGCAACAAGGATATTTGATGTGCAATTACACAAATTAATTGTTCAAGAATATTTCATTGGTTGGATTTGTAATAAGTTCTCTATCCATTTAGATTACGAAATAAGCTCCATTATATTAGAACTTATGTACATATTATGATCCTTCCAACTTTGGTTCATGTTTTGGAGGCTTCTTTACTGGTATAATTGTAGTCCTGAGGACCAATACTAATTTCCTTGAGGAAATTAGAGAAGGTGATTTGTTTTGTTAAAATATCATGCTATTATATTTTTATAGACATCCAAATGATGCAAATTATTCCATCTATTTTCATCTAACTATTATAGTTCATCAAATCATTTCTGAGACTTTTCATCTGTTGATAACAGATTACAGATTGCATCTCGTAGTGAAGGCAATTGAATTTCAATTGGTAAAACTTCTTCGGTTTTGTACACCAATGAATATGGAGTTGAATGAGTGGCTATACATGTTCTATCCTGATAAGCCTATAAAGCATGAAAATTGTATCAGTCTAATATTTTTTATCTTTATCCACCATCTTCTAGATAATTTTTTATAGTGTTTTATTGAAATCCTCTCTTTGTCCATTGACTGCTGCATGATAGCAAGATGAATGGTTGGATTTGATATTTTTTCCTGATAAAACTTCTAACCCCAACAAAACTGAAATCGGTGTTGTTTTTCATCAATATGTTATGAGGGACACCCAATATGGTGATGATATTTGGAATTAAAAAGCTAAAAATTAATTTGTATCCAACTTATTTGAGAGGTATTCTCTCAGCCAAATTGGAGAATAAATCAGTAGAAGTATTAATATACTTGAACTAGTTAGTTGTAGCTGGAGGATTAGGTCCTACTATATCCATTCCCCATGTGGTAAATGGATATGAGTATTTATCTGTATGTGGAAACTACAAGGGTTGATTAATGAAGTTGGAATGCACTAGGAACAGATTACATTTCATGGTGAAATTTGTGAAATCTTGTGTCATTGAAGGCCAGAAGTATCCAAGCCTTTGAATTTTATCTGAAAGCATATGCCCATACTGGTGAGAAAACAAGCTCCTGCATGTACTTCTTTCATGATAGATGTAGTTTGTTCTCCATCAATGCATCAGAAGAGGAATCCATCAAATCCTCATTTGTAGAGGATCTTCTGGAGATTTGTCCTATAAAAAAGTGTAAAATTGGCCACACATCACCAGATCTGTTCTTTTTCATCTCTATTTGGTGGAAGCACTCCATATTGATGATATTTAATGATGGGGATCATCCATCATATAGTATGACCATATGACTCAGAAATAGGACATATTTCATTAATTTCCAACATTTTAGTTTGAAGTAAATGGGAAACTACGTGAAGATGGAAAATACAGATGATGGTATCCTCCCGATTTGGATATTCCAGGGTTGTGGATGTATTTTCCAGAGCATCATCTTGGGAATTTTGTGATAGCAGGACATAATACAATGATGGATATGAGGGAAATTCAGACAGTAACCATCTGACATAATCACAAAAAGGGACTAACTATTCTTTTTTGAATTCATAATCCCCATTGATCTGTTTTATTACCAACTCTCCATCATCATTTACATTCACATGGTTCACTTTTACCTGGAATGACATTCTAGGCCTGGGATGAGAGCATGATATTCTACCTCATTATTGGTACTGCCTTCTAACAACAGAAAGGAATATGGAAACACTGCCTTTTATGGGGAGATAAGTACAATTCCTAACCCAAATTTTTCAAGTTAAGGGTTTTCCATTATCTTACACATAGGTCTTCTGGAAGGACTATCAATGTTAATTTCCCACATTTGGGGATTATATTGAATAAGGAATATTTATTCATCAAGAAGTTCATTATTCAATGTTTTACCTTTAGCAGATGGGTGTTTAGTAAGGAAGTCTTCCAAAATCATGGCCTTTTACTTCTTTTTGAGGCACACAATAGATACTAAACTATTGAAAAATAACTGACCACTGTGAAAAATTTCTTATATGCATTGGATGACTAAGGATGATTTTGATCAGGTTATTACAAGATACCAATTGGACCTTGTGATGTTGTAGGTAGTGTCTCAATTTTTAACTACAATGATTAATGATGGGAAGCACCTATCAATACATGTATATCCAGTCTTTGTGTCATGAATAGTTCTACTGAGATGGACAATGAAATTTTCATTCCCAACAACATTCATTTGGGAAAGGAAGGCACAAAGTGATTTCTCTAAGTCTATCACATAGAGAATAAGTGGATTTCCTTCAATAGGTGGCTTTAATACTATTGAAATCAATAGATATTTCTTGATGGTATCAAATTCCAATTTGTAGTATTTAATCCAATGATAGGTGACTCTATTCTTCATTAATCTGGTGAAGGGTAAACACTTGCCTACTAAATTGGAAATAATGTGCCGAATATTGGCCAAGTTTTCTTATTGTCCTCTTAATAATATCAAATTTCAAGGAGGTGACATTACATGGACTGAAAATGTCTTGTTAGGATAAACTTTTATGCCATGATGGAATACATTGATGCCAAGTAATTTTTTGAGGTTACCCCAAAATCACATTTTAAGGGAATCGTCTTCCAATTATGTTGCCAAAAATTATTGAATATAGTCTCCAAATATATCAGATGATCGGAACATTTTCTGGATTAAACTACCAGGTCATTCACATAACATTTGAAAAATTTCTCAAATAAAGGTTTGATGATATAGTGAATGGAATGTTGATACGTAGAACTTGTATTTTTTAAGCCAATGGGAATTACCCGATAGAAAAACACAGATTGAGGGGCTTTGATGGATGCATACTCCTCATCCTCTGAGTCAATTTGGATTTTATTGTACTAAGATATCCATCCATGAATGATAGATCTTCATATTTGGATATTTCATCCTTTAAATTATCTGTCATCAGAACAAGAAAGTCATCTTTGGGAAAATACTTCTTATGATATGTGAAATCAATAAAAACTCTAATTTCCCTTTATTATATTTCATTGGGAAAATGATGGCTATACATTTGAGATATTTCACCTCCATTAAAATGTAATCCATAATAATCTTGTCAACTTCATCTTCAATTTTAGAGGCACGAGTTGGTTGTGTTCTTTTTTCCACCTGCTTGAATCCTCAATGCTCTTTTGGAAAACCCAAGTGATGGGTGGATATATAGTGATTAAGGACTAGAATTTATATATATTTCCAAGAAAATATATCTAAATGATTCTTTATAACTAAATTATACTTCTCTTTCTCTTCATAAGTCACAACATGAACAATTAGAGTGGGGGTGTGGATCTTCTTTTGTACCCAGAATTATTTTTATGAGCCCATCCACAATGGTGGAGATGTCTTCCTAAAATGTTGGAGGAGCGTCCCAGATATCTTCTTCTACCTATTCCTTATGTTTCACTTATTATGTTTCTTCATGCATATTAGGTGATAGAGAAAAACATTCATATCTGGTGGAAAAATTAGTATTCGAACATCCTGAAGAGGAGGCAACCATTTCTATCTCTACTGATGATGAAGGGTCTTCTTAGAGGATTGAAGAGGAGATGATGGGTTGAGAATGAACATCCATTTATTCCTCTAGAATTGTGACAACTTCCATTAGCCTGACTGTTAAAGGAAATACTTTCAAATGTTTGGTTGATGAAATTAATACGTATCCATTTAATCTTTCACCACTGCTCGGTAAATCAACAATTTCTCCCATGCTTTTAGGCTCGATTTCCATAATTGAAATTATAGATGTAACTGGATGAGTTCTTGGATTTGGTTATATCTTTTCAATTTGAATGATTTGAATCATATAATCTATACTCATATGTTTTAATGGGTTAGATTAGATCTATTTTAGTCCATTCAGAGCATTGAATTTTTTTTTACCACTTTTGTCATGTACCTCGTTCCCTTTGTTTAATGGAATTATGCTTCAATATTCTGAGATTCACAAATTTTGTATGCAGGCTTGTCACAATTCAATGTCTAAATTTGGTCATTGAGGAAAAACTTTTGACAGTGGTTGTATGATGATGGAATGGGGGCATGTTAAGGTATCCAAGGCATTCCAAGAAGAATGTTGAAGGTTGTGTCCAGATGGACAACCACGAAATCTGAATTAGATAGAATATCACCAAACTGTGTTCTGAGTGTAATCTCACCTAAAGGTTCTTGTTCATTATTGATATAACCTTGAAAAATAAATGTGTAATGTGAAAAGTCAGATTCAATAAGGCCCAAGGGATAGTGTGTTTGGATGGGATTGAGGTTGACTCCTAATCCATTATCAATGAAGCCTTGTCAGATGTTTGTATCATTAACCCTACCATATAGATACAAGGGCTTGATGTGTCCATGTACAACATTATCTTCAACTTCATTAGTAAGATATATAACTGAAATAAATTCTATAGTATCAATCTCTATATGGTAATCCTCTAGAGCAACATCCTCGGTTTTAAACTCTTGAGGACTTGACGAAGCCTCAATAAGTGATTCTCGAAGATATTTTGTTAGATTCAAGGAATCAAAGATTGGCCACTTGTCCAGTACATGGGAAAACTATTTTAAAACATCATAATTTTTTTCCAATGGTCTGCATTTTTTCAGCATTGATATGTGGTTTTTAGGTTTCTTGGAAGTTGATGCTCCTAATGTATTCTTACCCTATTTCGGGGCAGATGATGGAAATAATTCTTCTTTTGTGGGATTAGACTATGAAGGTCTATCTACATATTGATTGAATAATGGTGTACCCTATAATTGGTTCTCCAAGGTAATCATGTTAGGACTACTCTGGTCTAGTGTGGGAGAATTCCTATATTCTTATGGATCCCACTAAAGGTCTCTCCCCTAAGTTTCTGCTGCATATACGGTTCGAGCTGGGGTTGATTTAAAATAGTTATTTCTATAAAATCCACCTCTTCCCATATATTCTCAACCATGGATTATTCCTCTAGTCCATTAATTTGGTATAGAGAATTCAAGATCATTATAAACTGAATCATCATTTTCATAGGGATCCATTAAGTGGATAACTTTAACCAAACCAAAGTTCAATTCTTCATCTAATGAAGATTTTTCTTGACATGTCAGTTATGGTTGTGTTGTTTGGTAGTGAGGTGCCCATTAATTTAAAACATATTGCTTGAAATATTCCAAATTCAATGACAAATTTTCAATTAACACAAGATTTTTCTCTTCTGAAAACAATTTATCTATCTGATCATGTTGCTTTATTGAGGATTGAACTTTAGAGGACTGATCTTTTGATGAAGATGGATTTGTTGTTGCAGAAGTAGTAGAAGACACAATCGGTAGTTTCAACTATGTTCGTAGAATGGATTGATTTCAATTAATCATTTTTTTGATCATCAAATCATCATACTTCTGCACATTTTTGTTTTTGACATCCTTCCATTCGCCTTATTTTTCTAGAATAGTAGTAGTAACACATGCTACATGGGCTGATGATCTTTTCAGTTTCATTTGTCCAGAGTCTACCATTTTTTGCAGGAGAACTTTAAAAACATAACAATCCAGAATTTTATGTCCCATAATTTTGTGAAATGGACAACAATTTGGAATAAATTTATCTATTTAATTGTTTGGTTTCTTTAGCCTTGGAAACTGAACAAAATTGTTCGCCATTGATGAAATAAAGCAATTGGGAACATGTTCATTCAAAAAAGAATAAAAACTATTTTTTAAATCTTTAAAATGTTGTTGTGTTTGATCTTTTTGATCGTCTTGAAATGAATTTCATTACTGTTGATGCTTAGGAGGTGAAGCCATTTGGTATGATGATGGTTTTGATGTAGAATTAGGTAGGGATGAGTGTGATTGTAGCATCCTATACTTTTCATATTCTCATTCCCATAGTTGATGGGATAACATGAGATTTAGCTTTAGTTTCCACAATGTATTCATCTAATGGTTTGCTGATCTAAGAAAGGTCTCAAAACCCTCCTGTGTATTTCACAGGGATTAGTGGTGTGTGTAACTCATCATAAAGATTTTCCACAGAAATTTGTTGTAACTCATCTTGAGAGAGTTCAAGATTTAAGGAATATATTTATCCTTTCCATAATGAAATGAAATATGAAACACATTAATTTTCTTTTTTTGGAATTTATAAGATAAAAAACTATTGTCTTCAGCACCGTTGAGCTGAATGGAAGAAGGTATTTCTAATGGAGGTCTTCACATCCAATAATTGATCGAGACTACAAACTTGTATACCAGAAAAGGCTGGCCCCTAAAATGATTTCTCAATGAATCTAATCTTTACTAATTCTTGTTGTTTAGGGGTCCCCATCACGGGATCAATATGAAAAAAATGAGTTATGTGCTGCTCATGATCTATTGAAACATTTATTATTGTAAATTTTGTATTCACAATGCTTGGTGGGGAGGGATCAGATCCACCCATTTTGGGTATCTTTTCTTTTTTGGATATACTGGTTCACACCATTATTCCATAGATTCCAATCGAGTTGTTGATTCCACAATTGTGTTCATAAGAACGTGGGGAATATCTAGATGATTTGGGACCTATATAGGTACAACAACTGGAGCTTGAACTGGTGCAACAACTGAAAAAATCACTAGTGGTGCTACTGTTGGTGTTTGTCTTGGATAACCCACGGGGGCATGCCTATGAGGATGTGTTTGATCTAGACATGGTTTTTTACCCAATGTACGGAATTCTTTATCTACATATATAGTTTCATGCTGAGGAGTTTTTACAGGATGTGAATGTTGACGATATGCTTATAGAGCATGCCTGGCATAAATTCTACTTCAAAGTAACTCTATATTGAGTCTTTTAAACTCCTTAATATACTCCTATTTCTATTAAAAAAATTATACAAGAGAAATAGATTGACCATATCCATTGTAAAAGTGAGACATAATACAACTCTTACCTTTCCCCTTGTTTGATTACTTTCAAGGGGGTGTGAGTTAGTTGCAGGAAGAAATAACCAGTTCATGGGTGAGCCACTGATTTTGGGTATGAAAACCTCCATTTGCTTCAGTGTGTACTATGTTATGGAAAATAACGTCATCTTCTAAATTGAAAAACCTAGAATCATTCAATATAGGATCTTATATAACGGTATTAATGACAATTACTGACACATAATGCATTGATGGCATTCAGTCAGTATCATTGTAAGATCATCTCATTTTGTATCTCCCATGAGACATTGTTCTCCTATACATTGAATTACTAGGAACTATTTTTTGGAATGTAATCAGAAGTGGCTTCTTGGATAGTTAAGCATTGTGTTCAGTTTGTGGTTTCTTCCCTAATCGGGAGAAAATTTACTTCCATTTAGGAGTGGATTGTAAATGTGGAAAGCCCCCATCCATATAGGCTGGTGCTATTCTTTTTCTTTTTCCTCATACCTTCTAACTTTATTAATTGATTTTGAATGTTTAATTAAACAATCCCCCATTCATGAAGGCTGGGGTGGCTCCTAAATTGCAATATCTATGATTCACATAGTTGCTCTTCTGATTTTGCGAATTTTGGTCTGAACATTTGCTGGGTGCATTATTCGACAAACAATTAAATTATATTCTTTGGAAGAACGCTATGATATTTCTGACATTTTGACATCTAATGGCTGACTTCTTCTAAGATGGAGTCATGTTTAATGTTTTCAGATGCTTGATGCAAAAGTATCTCAACACCTTTATGTCTTTGGTCTTTACTCTAATGAGAGCTAGTCGAGGCTTGTTCTTAAGTGTATCATTGATTATACACAAAATATGTTGATTTTAGCCGTCTAAGGGAAATAAAATAGCATGAGGAAACTTGGGATGGGGTTTTCTAATTTTGGAGCGTAGGGAAATTCAATGCTCCATGTGAAACCCATCTTCTAATATGTACTCCAGATGGGCTATCAGAAATATAATGGAACAACCTCTTTAGTGCATCAAGGCATGCACGTTGAAGGGTTCCCTTCTGCTTGTCAACAATTGGATGTTGGGAAACTGAGAGAGATTCCAAGTCAATTTGGCATTGTAACCCTTATATTACATTTACATGACTATGATATTCAACATATGGTAATATTTTATCTTTTAGATAACGATTTTTTTTTCCAAATGTTGATGTTGATTTCATGAATTCAATATTCTATCATCAATTATGGAATGTTTTATAGAGAGTTTTTCAAGGTCCCAAAGATGACTGGTATTTCACCTTTATCCAAATGTTTTCTCATAGTCTATATATCTTATGTAGAGGTTTCTGCACTTGTTCTGAATATAGTGGATGGTTCTCGATTATTTTATTACAAAAAATGGAATCAATCACTTTTTCCTATAATATATTTGATGATAATTGACCCAAAATAGGTTCAGAGAATTACCATCCCCTTATGTTTCCTTCTAGTTGAGAAGTTATTTCACCTATTAGTAACAAGGCATCCAATATTAATTTATTTTTATTGGTATGTGACTCATGATATGATGGATTTCCCATTATTACATTCCCCATTAGATAATTACCTTGACACTGTCAAACAATACTGTAGAGAGAACATTCACAGTGAATACCATCATGGGGAGGAACACCATGGTTGATTATAGTAAGGGATATATCCTCTTTCTCCTTGGTCTTTTGGACATAGGGAGGGTAGCTGTGGATCTCATCTAGAGATAGGATCACTATATTGACCTAATTTTCATGAAGAAAGCCTTATTGATTAAGCGTTTGATGGGGAACTTCAGAATTTCTTCTACTACTCACATAATTTGGTAAGGGTCAGGTAGGATCTTGAGTTGCAACTGATAAATGTCATAGGGCTTCATGATCTTCAACATTAAGAGGATCCATATCACTGATTGGATCTTGATTTTCCAACTGTTTTTTGTGACACTTCTTCTTGGATTCTCTTTTCCATGTAGTTCGGGACACTTCCTTGTAGAAGTGGTTATCATGGTAAAGTGTATGTTCCTACCCTATAGTGGTCATAATATTGTGATAATTATCCCCAATTGAATAGGGTTAATGTTCCCAGCCCAATTATCTATATGATATGGATGAGTAAGCCCCTTAAACCTTCTTAGACTAGAATAGAGGTATGTATCTTCTCCGAGATGGAATGCCGAAGAGTTATACTATGTATGGGGATAGAATTATGTGTTTGTTCCCCTGGTATTGTTGATGTTTCTATTATTATATTCTTTCATGCTTATAGAATATGGGTAGTAATTATACCTACCCATTCACCATTTCTAAAATGTGTTTGGTGACTTCAACATCCATAATGGGAATATACATCTATTCCTTATTAGGAGAATGTGTATTTGATTGCTTCTATCCTCCATTTCCTATTAGTTGATATTGAAATTACTCACATATGGGGGATGAGAATTTATTCTTCCCCAGATTTTTCATCGGAAAATTCAGCATGAATTCATTGGGTGCTGCCAAATGAGACTATTGGAATGCTTTATGGATGCTGGAAGGTGTATGTGCCTGCTGGTTGTTTTCATCCAAGCATGATTTGACAAACATATTTCAATGCAGACATATGAGACTGCTGGCAGAATTATTGAGTGTAGACAGGTGTATGTTCCTACTTACCAGTTGCCACCATATTTGATTGGTGGGTTTCTTTGAATTCAGTCAGATGCACCTTCTGACTAGATGATAATTTTTAAATAGGTATTTGTGCCTTTTCTGGGTACTCTACTAGATTTAACTAGTGTGATTAGTGGGTTGCTTCCAGATGAGTCAGCTGGCCATCAGAATTGGTACGGACGGGTGTTTGTGCATGTTTTTTGTTTTCCATCATGTTAGGATGAGGGAATTCTCTAGAGGGTAAAAAAGTAAAGAAATTTCACCATATTGGGGGTTCACTGTCGTGTAATTTTTCTAAAAGTGATTGTTGGAGGGAACCCTCACGGAGGACCTCTACATCGTGGAGTTGAGGCCACAGGTGAACTCTTGATCTGACTACATAAATTATGGGAGGGACTTTTTATTCTGTTCTAAGGATAAGGATCTAATACAATTGAAGATGGTGGTTGGTACAGTCGGCTTAATGACCATCGTTTATCGTTGGCATTATAATCGAGGATTTTTGTTAATATGGAGAGCCTATCGGGAAACCTCCAGGGTTGGGATATTACCATGTTGATGTTATTCCCATACCAGTACATTGGATACCCAGTGTTGAAGATGCTGAGTTGGTGATGTCATCCTTATAGTGGATGAAGGTCCATATTGAGCAAGAGGTTGGGAATTCACTTGTTCACACTAGAAGGAATCCATTTGGAGTGAAGGGAGTTCTTAGAAAATTTTAGAAAAAATGAACTCCATTAAAGTAATATTTTTTATATGGATTCAGACATGATTGATACCTTCATTTGTCCTTCATTTTTCAATTGAAAGGGTCCTTACAGATGGGTAACACTGTTAACTTGGTTGTGGATTCCCATTAGGTTCACCATTTTGGTTTCTTCATCCAATGGAATGTGTGTTCTGGTTAGGAATCACAACTTCTAAAAAAGATTCCATTTGATTTATTTATTGATCCGGAAACATCCAACGGTTCTTTATCTAAAGGGACATTCTTTCCAAAATTAGGCTTTCGTTATGATTGAACTTATGATACTGAAGAACATGCATTGTTCGAGAGGATGGGAGGTCAGACATATCACACCATTTTGGGTGGAATTACTACCTACTTAGGTACTCCCATATAGATTTGAAATATTTTCTTTAATCCTTATTAATTTACCATTTATAACATAGGTTTCCTTTGTACTTTTTCAGTCAATTATTTTCATGTGTGAATTTTAGAATAATCTATAAGTATTTGAGGTTCTTCATTAATGTTGAAATTTATATGTATTTTAGGTTCCCTATCAATGGTATCCTATCATATACAATATAGATATTCTTTTAACCATCGTTACGATGATAATGGGTTTTCATCCCCTTAGTGCGACACTCAGGAATTTATTGTCATCCAGGGGATGAAGGTTTGATTTGATCTTGGGATCGTACCGATAAATGGGCGACCTACATATCCGTGTGAAAGGAATCAAAACCCTCATAGTTCGGTGATTCTTAATGGAACACATCATACCATTTAAGGTCATGTGATAAGGACCTATCCATACAGTTTAATGTCATGTGGGAAGGACATCTAAGAGAAAGGTGTTTATTTATTGTTTGGTGTGGGACTTATGCCTAAGCATCCCAAGGAACATGTAACAAGTATGAGTTTCCAAGTTGGATTAGACCATGTTGGGAATATGGCCCAAGAAGAACATAGTGGATTTGAACTGTTGGGGTTGAACCTCAAAGAGGCTTCCAACGTATCCTATTTGGTTGAGAATCATTGCTCACATAGTTTGATTTGTTTCATAAGAGAGTATTGTTCTTTAAGAGAAATGAATTTGGTATTATGTCCCTAGAAAGATGCCTTGGTGATCTGGGGATTAATTTGGGGCTTACTCCTAAAGTGGATGCCAATTTATGGATGAAATTAGATAGAGCTTGGGCCTTAAGAAGGCTTCATATGTATCCCAATTATTATGGGAATCATTGTTCTCATAGTTTATTGAGTTGAGATATTTGTGCAAATGTAGTGTTCATGAAACATATCTAAGCCCACGGGAGTCATGCTCGGTGTGAGAAACAAGAAGATGTAAAAGATTCAACAAAGGAACCCACACTTTTCATCCTCTACTGGTGGAAGAGGATGAGCCTATGACGGTGACGGTGGAAGAAGCTGAGGTGACCAAGGAAGAGGGTGAGGAGACGAGCCATCCCTCTATTCTCGTTACATTGGACAAGGGTCCAATGTAAGGAAGGAGTGAAGGTGAAGGAATTAGAGAGGAGTAAGACTGCAACCTCACATTTGAAAGGTTAGGGGATTACACTAGGATGACTGCCCTAACATTGGTCTTGGTAGGGGAGGTATATTTTTCATTTGTTCGAAAGGAAAATTGGGTGTCAAACATACCTTCCCTACTAGGGACATGAGGTTCCGGGTTTTAGGGATGATAAGGCGAGGAAAAAACTCAAACCCTAATTCTCTAAACTGGGAACTTACTAAAACTATTCTTGGGTGAAATTTCCATGTGACTGTGGATATACAAACCCATAGACACTCCATGAATCCTAACCATATTTCAAAACAAATGTTGTAAACCTCTGTCTATGGATATACAAATCTGAATTGAAGACACGATGATGTGCCTTCCCAATGTTTTGATGGTTCAAGAGGTTTTGGTGAAAGTTTCAACATAATACCTTTCAGATAAGGGAGCCAAAGAAGAAAAAGTCTTTCCATGAATGGTTCTTATGAGGTATTGATGAATAAATTTTTAGACCGAAGGGATTAGGTGAATCTAAGAAGGTCACCCAAGTGAGTATCACACGCATAGGTATGGGAGTGCATGTAGGATTGGGAGACCAGAAGTCAATTTAAGTGACAAAAAATGTGGATGTTAATACTTGTATGAGACTTGACTCATGCCTTTAAGAGTTTTCATAGGTATTCCAAGAAGTGTGGCACTCAAGTTCCTTTGTGGGGAATAGGTGGCAGGCAAGTGTTTCTGATTTCGAGAGGTTGGTCAGTTTGGGCGCACATGTGTTATGGATTTCAAACAATAAAAAGATTTAACTGCTATGATCCTCATTCAATTACTATACTCTAGGTGTTAAAGAACTACCATGAAGGTTTCAGAACACTTGGTAGTAGCACTAGGGAGAATAGCGTAGCAAAAGAACTTTAGGGATATTCGTCTATACAAATGAAGGCCCCAGGGGTCTATTTATGTGGAAATTAGTAACCATGGGTGAAATAGTGGTGTGGTGCACATGTGGGTTTCACACCAGAAATTGGCACGTAAGTGAATTGCATGCCGATGAATATTCGTCTTGACTAGGGATTTCCAATTTTCATGTTTTTTAAAATCTAGATTTTCTTCATGTTTTTTCTCCTATTTTTTGAAGATATTCCTAGTTTTCACTTTTTAGATTTTATGATGGAACAAAGTGTCAATAGTGACAGGAGGTTTGTCACTAGGGATTAAGCTGAATCATTGGTCCTGGGGTAGGGATGGATTGCTGGTCCGGGTGCTGGCTCACTGGTACTATGGCATGGATGGGATGCAGGTGTTGGAGCAACTCGCTAGTACTGGATCTTGATCGTTGGTCCCAAAGCATTGATGGATCGTTGATCCTGGTGCTGGACTGCAGGTACTTGGGCATGGATATATCATTAGCTCTAGTACTAGACCTTAGCACTGGTGTTTGGTCATGGATGGTTTTTTGATGGAGTGGGCATGCCTGTACTGGGGCTTGGATGGACATGGATGGGTCGCTGGTGGGGGGGGAGTGACAGATCCTATTAATCCAACATTTTTATTTTTTGTATTAAATTACATTAAAAATATAATTATTTTTTTTACATTTTAATGTGGATGATTACAATATATAATAAATTAATAATTATGATATGAAATTCAACTAGAAAAAAAAATTAAATTTTTATTTAAATGTAATTTAGAAATAGATATTATATGTTGATAATATTATTACCAATAGAAAAAATTTTCAAAAGAGTTTGTTGCTAAAAACTTTTACCAACGTATATATTATCTATTTGTATTATTATAATTGTAAGAGAACTATTTTATATTTCACAAAAACAATTTTTGATAGATTTTTTAAAAAAAATTTAGTACAAATATATTGGTAAAACATTTTACCAATAGAAATTGTACTTTTACCAATATATATGTCCATATTAGGAAATTTTAAATAATTTTTATTTATATTCCAGCATTGTAGGGGTTTGTTTCATTTTTTCTCAGTTTAATATCTTCATGATACATTTAATAGTCATAAAAATACTGAACGCTGTAGAAAAGACTAAAAAACACTGAACAACACTACAAACCAAAAAACCCTAGAACACCCTAAAAAATCAAGAACACCATAAAATCGTAATAACCTGAAAAAATTAAAAGAATTGTAAAGCCCTAAAAACCCCGAAAACCCTGAAATCCCCTTAAAACATTAAATTCTCTAATAACCCCAAAAAAATAATAAACTCTAAATACCACATAAAAACATTAAAAACATAAAATCACAAAAATCAGTAAAAAACATACCAAAAAAACTAAAAAAACATAAAAACCCAAAAAACCCCTAAAAAAGAAAATTCTAAAATCTAAAGAAAATCACAAAAAACCATAAAACACAAAAAACTATAAAATCCTTAAAAATGAAAAACCCCTAAATCACCTAAAAACCATTAAAACATAGAAAAACACCAAAATCCTAAAAAACATAAAACCCCTAAAATTATTAGAACCATAAAAACCCATGAACTCTTCAAACTCAAAAATACCCAATACCCTAAAAATCCTAAAAGACCAAAAAAGACTAAGAACCCAAAAACCCTTATAAAGGATAAAATCCCTAAACCCAATACATTAATCCCTACACACAAAACCTTGCACACTACACCCTAACTGATACACCCTATACAGTAAACCATACACCATAAACCCTATACCCTACACCCTAAACTCCAAACCCTATACCCTACACATGTGAACCTATATCTTAAACCATAAACCTAAACCCTATACACTAAACTCAAACCAAAAGACACTACACCTTAAACCATACACCCCACAACCTATAACCTATACCCTAGACCCAACACCCCAACCATAAAACCTACATGCTAATCCTTATACCCTAAACCATAAACCCTAACCTCGACACACTAATCACCAAAACCTACACCCTAAACAATATACCATACACCCTAAACCCTATAAAAACACCATAAACCGGATTCCTTACATCAAAAACCATATTCCATACTCCCTAAACACTATACCGTAAAATATAACCCCAATACCCTAAATAATAAACACTAAACCCTACACCCTAAATTATATAACCTACAACATGAGCCATATATCATACACCCTAAAACATACATCCAAAACCTTATACTGTACAAACTAAAACCAATAACCTACATAAAAAACACTATACTCTAAACATTAAACATTATACCTGACACCCTAAACCCTAAACCCTACATCCTAAACCATAAAACCCAAACCATGGTCCCTAAACTGTAAACCCAAAACCATATACACCACTCCCAAAACCAGAAAAACACTACACAAAATCCTATAACCAAAATCATAAACTCTACACATAAAAATCCCTATACCCTACACCCTAAAACCTAATAACAACACCTGAAACCCTACACTACACACCCTGAACACTAAACCCCACACCCAAAACACTATACTATACACCCTACACCCTAAACCTTAAACAATAAACCCTACACTCTATATGATCTACCATACACCAAGAAAACTAAACACCACACCCTAATGCATACAACCTACACCCTAAACCCTAAATCCTAAATCCTACACCGTAAAACATATACCCTACACCCTAAAACCTATGCTCTATTCCCTAAATCATACAAATTACACTATAATAAAATTTATATTCACCCTAAAACCTTATCCCAACTCCATAAATCATATACCGTCCACCCTAAACCCTAAACCATATACCCAACACCATACACTCTACACCCTAAACCCAAATTAAGGGCCCCATGAAGCATCCACTGAGCATGGTAGTAGTGACTTTGAGAAAAAAAGTGGGAAGGTTATTAGAAGTGAGTTGTAGGTTCTGGATGGTGTTACCTTGAGTAATATGTTCGACTTTCTTGAGTCTTTTCAGTTAACTAGTGGAGCTACAGCGTAGGGGGGAGTAGCTGAGAAGGGGGGAGTTAGACGAGCAGGGGGAGGTGGACCAGTTTGGGCATGAACAGAATCTGATTGAGGTCCCCTTGAAGCAGCCATTGAGAATATATCCAGTTGTTTCTAGTTATGATGGGACAGTTCGTAATGATGAGATTGGTGAATCTTTTTATGATGATGTGGATGGGAACAAGATTTCATTGAATGTTGGCATCCCTGGTGAGGAAGATATGATTCAGGACATGTAGTTGGCCATGGTGGTGTATGAGGGGGTGTCTTGTTATGTGGTCTATTGTGTGGTGCTTCAAGGCATAGTCATAAAGGAACACCCAAGTGATCACCATCTAGATATAAAGGATCCAGGTGAAAATAATCCTTCTGTTCACTATCTAAAGGACCATTTTAAGGAGGAATATGTGAATCATGACCTTCAGTTTAATTGTGATATGGATGAGGATAGACTATTATGGGAAATATTTTGTTGAGGATAAGAGCAGGATCAAATCCAATATCGCTCAGATAATGAGGGAGAGAGATATTATTGAGGATTCCATTCCATATGGGAAAGAGAATAAATCCACAATGTTCAATTCATCTCCCTGATAGAGGAGGCTGTGGAAGGACTACTCTAATATGCCATGGACCGAGTCTACCTGAGCCTCATCTGGGGTCCTTAAGAATAATACCTCTGAAAAGAATGTGCATCTTGATACCTTCTTGGAGCAACTATTTATGGATCACTAAAGGCATAGGGATATGTACACTGCACTTACAAAGAATAATGAATTTTAGTGGGAGTCGGCGGATGCAGATGCGTCTTCTGGATATGGTGTTGATGGTCACCCAAATGGTCATGTTTCTGACTTTGACATGTATCAATTTGTTGGAATGGGTCGTTTGACCCTAACCCTCCATTTTTTGATTTTTCCTTTTTTCCAACAAATTTTGGGGTGCAAGGAATAGGCTAGACCTATGAATTCTCTAACTTATAAACCCAAAAACCCATGAAAATCCTCATTTACCCTAAAAATATACTAAAATATTTTAAACCCTACAATCCCTAACAAATTTCCATAAACCCACCAATGACCTTAAAACCCACAAAAATCCTTTAAGAAGATAAAAACCCTTGACACACAAATATACCAAAAAATCCTACAAACTCTAAATATCCTAAAAAACAGAAAAAACAAAAAATGAACCTAAAACCATAAAACCCTTTAAACCCTGACTCATAAAAAACATTATAAGCATTAAAACACCCAAAACCCCAAAAAAACCCCAAACCCCCTTATATCACTATAATTCCTAAAATCCCTAAAAAACCCTCAAACCCCCAAAAATCATAAACTCCCTAAAACCTCTAAAAATTCATAAAAATACCAGAAAAGTTGAAAATTTTCCAAAAATCCCTAAAAACCAATTTTTTTAAAAAAACCTAAAAAATCATAAAAACACAAATTCTAGAAATAACCCATTAAAACATAAAAATAATAAAAGAAACCTAAAAACATTAAGAAATGTAAACCACCCTAAAACCCCTAAAACCAAAAAACACTAAATTTAACGCCCCGACCGTAGTTACCCAGAGTCGGTGCATTATTACATAACATTGGCATGATCACAATGAAATCATGTCTTGAAAGAACAATAAGTTCAGTATTATTAGAAACTAGATTCATACATAAGTTCAACTTTACAACTTGAAGAGAAATACAACACAAATATATTTCCTTAGAAACATCCAAGAATCCTAGATTATGCCTGCAGGTCAATCATAACTAACTTCTTCATATCTTGGGAAAATTAAACATAAGAAAGGGGTGATCTCAAATGCTTAGTAAGGGTAAGTAATACAGTGGAAAATGACATATATATTAAGCATGGAAAATAATTCAAACCACAAAACATTACCAATAATAAACAGGAATACTTTTAGGGAAAGAATATGAGCTGATTAAATAATTCCATAATAAAACATAATCATGGGTATTCTTTTAGTCGAATGACCACATGAACAATCAATATTATTTCCACAATGAGGGAATGTATAATGCCGGACATTCTGAAACATTTTGTCAAGGCCTCAGCCAATACGTCTAAAAATGATTAAGGCCTCGGTCAAAAACCATAAATCAAATTGGGAAAGGGCCTCAGCCAATTCCGCATCTATTTGTCTCATGAGACCTACCGATGTATCGAGGAGCTATAGCGGGATCCACTTGTCACTTACTAAGTCCAATACATTCCTCATATGAAAAGGTTTAAACATTTCATAAACATTCGTATTAAAAATAGCATACGAAATATCAATAATTTACCCATAAATATTGAATGGTATAAAAATAGAACATCTATAGTCAAACATATCTCAAAACCTTCAATAAAATATGGAAGTTTTTTATCATAATAAATCAACTCTAGATAAACTTAAAATCCATCCAAGGATATTGACATAGATGAAATCAAAACTCTTTTTAGAGAAATATATATTTCTATTTTGAAATCATTTAAGAGTCAAATAATTATAAAATAAAACATTTAGTTTGAAAATATTATTATAATCTTGTAAGGGAAGCTTCGAAAAGTTTATAATGGTAGAAAATAGTCGCACCTGCCGTATTAGTTAAAAAAAGTCATTCTTACCTTAATTTTGTCGAAAAGGTTTTAAAGGACCTTGTTTGGAAAACTACAGAATGATTCCTTTATAAACATATTATAAAAATTCAAATAAGGGTATAAATGACTTTAACCCTTATTCTGTAAAATAGTAAGAATGTATTGAAATACATTTCTACGAAACATGGATGTGGATGATAAAGAGGTCCTAGTAGATAATTACATATAAACAATCTCGGATAATGAAGAGATTGTGAAATAAACCCTTACCTTGTACTTTTATTTGGTTGAGGGTAGGTTAAACTCCTGTATAATGGTGAAATAATTGTTATTAAATTATAAAATAATCACATACATTAATATTATATCATACATGATCTTTTAACATTGCTTGGTTAATAATATCTTAGTATTATCATCGTTTCGGGTGTTAACTTACTCATTTTCTTTTATATGTTTTGTAACATAAGTATTGTTTGTTGTGGATATGTTGTATATTATTCATATCGACAATGATATCAAGTCCTTAAACATTATTTTTAATCATAAAATGAGAATTATACTTGAATGGATATGATGTGGAATGAATCTCATTACGTTCGTGGAGACAGTAGTCTGTACGTACGCACGAGCGACAATATCATTGTTTTGATATTAAAATAATATATAATTGGATGGTATATCATATATACAGAATAATTATTATTTTATCCTTATTATTAACATGAATTAAACATTATTGTTATACCCATCCAACTAATAATGTATTGAATAACAATTACACCACGACGTGGAGACGGTAGGCCGTACGTACACACGTATGGTGACATGTCATTAAACGGATGGATAGAATACTGAATATGGTTTCACCATATTTATAATAACATCACATTATATAGAAGATACTAGTGTTATTATTTTATAATGGAAACCACAAAGAAAGAATAATTTGAAGAAGAATGGAACATGAAAAAGGGTGGTGAGAACATTACCTCTTCTTCGGGTTCGTCCTTTTGATTTGATCAAAAGGGATCCTTAGGTTGTCTTTCTGACTAAAGGAAAGCCTCTAATATTACGGGAGGATAGTTGAGAGGGTATTTGGGTTGTTTTTGGAAAAACCAAAAGCCATTGATGGTATAAATAATTGGTTAGAATTGGCGTCCTTTTATAAGGTGGAGGAGGGGATCTTTAGGAAAAACTTAAAGAATTACTTTATATTAAAATCATATTAGATTTATAATGGCTCCAAAGTAGATTATTAAAAGTATAAGGATGGTATGGGTCTAAATCCAGCAAAAAATAGATTTTAGACAAGTTTGGGTCACTAAATTAGCCTTATCTTTTATATTTAACTCTTTGTTAAATAGTTTTACATTTACCATCTCTCTTAGTATTTTTATATTATATGGATAATAAACTTACCATATACATCCAATAAAACCCCAAGTGGTTCATTAATGATACACCTATTATTATATATGTCTCTTGGCAGAAACATAGATTTTTTATAAATTGAATATCAATTAATAATATAATGTTTGTTTTAAAAACACTTTTATGTCAATTTTGACACTATTTGGTATATGATTTTTTTTAAAAATCATAACAGAATTATTACATATAAAAAACATAATTCAATAAATAATAACATGTCATATTAACCTATAAAATTAGTGGAATTCATATTAAGTCTCAAATTACATTTATTTTGGTATTTATATTATCAATTATTGTAACATTTCATTAATTAGGTAATTACTGCATCACCGTTGTGTCATAAATAAAGTAAATTATTTAATGTATAAAAATTGTAAATAAAATACCATTATGTAGAAAATATTTTTATCTTTCTAATTAATATTTATAATCTAATTTACCTTATGTATTACCCTATATTAAAAATGTTTTAGATAATAAACTCTGATTTTAACTCTTTTAACTCTTCTCTGAATTAAATAATAATAAATGTCCTAATATAATCCAAGTGGACCTAAATGATAATATTTTATTCCTAAGTTTGTTTTTGGTCACGATACACTTGTCCAATATAATTAGAACATGTTTTAGTGTAATATTAATATCATTTTTATCCTTAATTACGCTATTTACTTTTAACCGTGATAAATAAAAGTAAAAAGTTACTATTCACCAAAAATTATTTTTACCTTATTGAACCACATTTTACTCATTGAAATTAACCTTGTCCCTTTGATTTTTTAAATTCCACTCACATAAGCGGTAAAATTATGTTTTATATGAATTTCTCAATTCTCCTTGGAGGTGGGTAAAAGACGGCGAAAAGTTCAATAAAATTTTTATATATCTAAAATTATTCTAATCTAACTCCATTGAATTAAATAGAACTTATATATTCATTATGTATCTATTTTTAACATAATTAAATTTAAATAAAATAAATAATTATTTAAATAAAAATTCGGTTTTAAACTATAACTTAGTGTTTTTTTCACTATTCATAAAAAATTGAATGTTTTCAGAAAAATATCAAAAAATCACCCTAAGATAATTTCGATATTCTGAATCCAAAAAAGAAGTCCATTTTGAGTGAAAAAATGTATAAACTTTCAAAAAAATGGGTATTACTATTCATAATCGCTAGTTTGATTGGTTGTGGTGTGTGTTAGATTTCGAAGTTGCGTACAACACAAACTACTGTATTACTCAAAGATAAGTGTACCATGGAAGCTTGGGGTGTTACATTCTCCCCTCCTTCAAATAATTTCATCCTCGAAATTTCTAGAATATTATTCCATAAAAATACTCGGGTGGTTCTTCATTATAAGCTCCTCGTGTTCCCACATTGCCTCTTCCATCTTATGGTTTCTCCATAGAAGATTAACCAGACGAGTCGTCCAGTTTCTCAGCACTTGTTCTATTGTATCAAAAATCCTGATGGGATCCTCGCAACAAGATAGATAGGGTTCTATTTCTAATTCCTCATAAGTGAGTACATGTGTTGGGTCAGGCATGAATTTTTCTCAACAGTGATACATGGATCACATCGGGAACTTTGGAGAGACTTGGCGGTATTCCCAAACGGTAAGCTACAACCCCAATTCGTTCTAGAATTTTGAAAGGTCCTATGTACCTAGGACTCAATTACCTTTCATACAGAAATGTATAACTCCCTTCCATAGAGATACCTTCACGAAAACATGATCTCCTACATGAAATTCCAAATCCTTCATTTGGTTATCGGCATAGATCTTCTGCCTACTTTGAGCTGCTTTGATGTGGTTTTGAATTACCTTCATCATTTCCATCGTTTCCTCCCCCTGTTCTGGGACAACCAGTTTTCTTTCACCAACGTCATCCCAACAGGATGGTGTACGACATCTCTTTTCGTATAACGCTTTATATGGTTCCATTTGAATAATTTAATGGAGGCTATTATTATAGGAAAAACCTATTAGAGGTAAATATTGATCCCACATACCCTGAAAGTCAAGTGACCATGATCTCAACAAGTCTTATAAGGTTTGAATAGTATGTTCTGATTGTCCATCAGTTTGGGGGTGGTAAGCAGTGCTCAAATGAAGTTCATTATCCAGGGATTTCTGAATACTTTTCCAGAATATTGAAGTAAAATGGGGATCACAATCAGAAACAATTGATAGGGGTACTCCATGATGTCTCACAACTTCATTAATATATAGTCTTTCTAGGCGTTCAAGTGGTAAATCTTCCCTTATAGCAGTAAAATGTGCTGACTTGGTAAGACGATCAATAATGACCCATATTACATCGTTCATTATAGTAGTCTTTGGTAGTCCCATGATAATTTCCGTCTTAATATTATCCCATTTCCACTCAGGTATGGGAAGAGTTTTCATGACTCCTCTAGGTTGTTGCCTTCCAACATTCACTTGTTGACAAACCATACATCTTGACACAAAATAAGCAATCTCCCTCTTCTTGTTGTCCCACCAAAAATGTTCCTTCAAATCTCTATACATTTTGGTTCCCCCAGGGTGTATATAAAAAATGGAACTATGAGCATCATCTAACAACTCTCTTTTTAGATCAGGTATATTGGGAACACAAAGTCTCTTCCCAAATTTCAAAAATCCATCTTCATACACAAAGTCAATCAATCTCCCATCATTCACAGCTTTAATCTTCTTTTGTAACTCTGCATCACTGATCTGAGAACTCTTTATCATTTCTAGTAAAGATGGTTCGACAACCATTTGAAAACGTTTTGAGGTTTCACCTTCCATGGTGATTCCCATATCCATCATTACTATATCCATGTATATAGGATCCTTTTCAACTCTCATCTTGTTCAAAACTCCGTGATCCTTTCTGCTCAAAGCATCTGCCACCTTATTTTCCTTCCTCGGGAGGTTGTGTATCATACAATCATAATCCTTGAGTAGTTAAACCCATATCCTTTGCCTCATGTTGAGTTCTTTCTGTGAGAAAATATACTTCAAACTCTTGTGATCAGTATAAATTTCAAATTTTTCACCATAGAGATAGTGTCTCAAAATCATCAAAAAAAATATTACAACAGATAACTCAAGATCATGAGTATGATAGTTTTTCCCATGAATTTTCAGCTGTCGTGATGCATAGGCAATAACTCTATGATTCTGCATAAGGACACAACCAAGTCCTTTCTTCGATGCAAAACTATAAATAACAAACCCTTTATTTCCTGATGGTAGAGTCAAAATAGGATCATTGACTAATATTCTATTCAGTTCTTCAAAACATTCTTCACACTCTTTTGTCCAAACAAATTTAACCCCATTATGTGTGAGATTCATTAATGGGTTAGCCAATCGGGCAATGTTCTGGACGAAACATTGATAATAACCTGCTAAACCAATAAAACTGTGTACCTCTGTTATACTCGTTGGTGCAGGCCATTCTTGGATTTCCTTGGCCTTAGAAGTATAAATAGAGATTCCATCATTAGAGACAATATAGGCAAGAAAAGAAATCTCCTAAAGCCAGAATTCACACTTGCTAAACTTCCCATATAATTCATGTCTTCTCAGAGTCTTCAGGATAATACGCAAGTGATTTTCATGATATTAATAGCTTTTGTAATATACAAAGATATCATTAATAAATTCCACCAAAAAATCATCCAGATATTCCTTGAAAATTATATTCATTATACCCATGAATACAGAGGGTGAATTTGTCAATCCCAAAGGCATTAATGTAAACTCGTAATGCATGTACCTGGTCCGAAATGTTGTCTTTGTAATGTCTTCCTTCTTCACAAACAACTGATGGTATCCAGATCAAAGGTCAATCATTGAAAAGTATTGAGCTCCATGAAGTTTATCAAATAAATCATTAAATAATGGTAGGGGATACTTGTTCTTTATTGTTATAGCATTGATTTCTCTGTAGTCGATACATAACCTCATAGATCCATCGTTATTCAACACAAAAAGGGCTGGGGCTCCCCATGGAGAAACACTAGGGAGAATAAATCCCTTATTACTCAATTAATCTAGTTCATTGTTTAGTTCAACTAATTCCACAGTGGCCATTCTATAAGGGGTCTTCGATATAGGCCTTGAACTAGAAATTAAATCAATGGAAAACTGAGTTTCTCATTCTAGAGGATGTCCCAGTAAATCTTCCAGAAACACATCATCATTTTCTCTCACAATAGGTACATCCTCTATTTGAACATTCCTTTCCTCACCCAAAGTTATTTCATTCTCTTCTTCCCCGATAATTGAATTTAGTTGAGCTACTGGGGGAGGATCTAGATAAGAATCAGGTGGTGAAGATTCTGCTCAAAAGATAAGGTGTTCATTATCATCATTATCAAAAATCGTAACCTTCTTCTTCGTACAATATATTTTCGCATCATGGCCTAAAAGCCAATCCATACCAAGGATTATATCAAATTCAGTCATGGGTATGACGATGAGATCAGCAGATAAAGAACATTTATATGCCTTAATAGGAACAGATCAATATAATTGTGTAGCAATGATACATCCCTTAGGAGTTTAAACTGACAACTCCCTTGTTAAATCAAATTTGAAATATCTAATTTTCTTAGCAAACATGGATGATATGAAACACTGCGATGATCCAGAATCAAATAAATAATTTTCTAAACTTGAGGAAACCATTAAATTAATGACCACCATGTCTTTCAGGGCTTCAACCTTAGCAGTAGTGATTGCATAAACTTGTCCTTGATCCCTTGTTCTTTTCAGAGGTATGTTTTCCTGAAGCATAGGACATTCATTTGCATAATGTCTCATCTCCCTGCAATTGTAGCATTGAACATTGGTAGTGTCCTTGTTTCCTTTAAAATCGCCAGTTATATGGCCTTTCTATCCACATTTTTAGCATACTCCTTTTCCTTTTAGACATGGACCAGTGTGCTTCCTTCCACAATTATCATAATGTAGAAATTCAATTCTACCCTTCTTCCCTGTTTCCTTATTTCCTTTCCCAGAGTGTTCAACAGCTCTCTTCTTCTCTTACATTGATTTAAAGTTATAAGACATAGAGAATTATTTTTCTATCTTGAAATCACACAAGACAATATCTTCGTATGGTGAGAAGGATTATGATATTAATGCTCTATGGAGAAATGGTTTTAACCCATCAATGAAAAGATCAATATTACTTATTAGGTTATGTATATAATATGCAACATGCATCACTAACCTTGTTAAGTTAGCCTCATACATTACAACCTTCTCGTTCTCCTTTTGCCTCAGACTTAGAAATTGTATTTCCATATCCACTTGATGGTCATGAGGAAAGTATTTTTCTAAGTAAATTTCTTTAAATTCCCACCATTCCATATTGGATACTTCCTCGTCATCCTTTGTGTTTCGAATCAAGGACCACCATTGATCAACATCACCAGTGAGGTGGTAAACTGCCATGAAAACTTTTTCCCTTTCGCTACTCCGAAAATCTTGGAATATATTCTCTAAGGAGTTTATCCATTTCTCAGCAACTAATGGATTTGTAATCCCATTGAAATTTGGTGTTTGTTTCCTCATGAAGTGATCTAACATTGATCCTTCAGGATGTGGGTTTGGGTTCTCCATGCAGGTAAGTTTATTATTAATAACCTGAGTGAGTTGTCCCGGTATGGTGATTAGCTGTTCAGAACCAGTTGCATCACTAGCTCCACTATAATTATCATGAGCAGGAAGGAAATCCTTAAATGTTGTGTGTTCATTGATATAGTTTCCATTCCTTCTACTAGTCACCATTTCTAAATAATGGCATAAACTAGATTAGTTTATGAATTGAAATATATAATTCCAAACATCTAAAACACTTAACATAAATTCAATAGTTTATGAATATAACCCATAATAATAAAAAATGTTTTCTTTGAGGAAGTATATACTCATAAACCCTTCATAATGGTTTGTAAATAAATTGAGAATTATTTTAAGAATATCCCCAGGGAGTGCAGTAACCAAGAGTGCAGCAAGGTCCATTGTCGTGCACCAGTTCTCGTCCGAGTCTAGCTCAAAGTGGTGTTTTTGGGTTTTACACGTAGGTATATTTGTGCCAGAGCTGCCTCTACCTGCTCGTATCTAGATAGGAATGTATTTCTTGTAAATCTCAAAAAATCTCTACAATACCAAAATTCTAGGACGTTCTTCTATACTAATCCCCAAATTCTATCTTAGGGCTATGTGCTCTAATAAGAGTTTTTCTAAATCTAGTTTCTAAGATTTGTACTAAACTTCTCTAATATCAGCTGTAATTCCCTGACCCTATTTACCCGGAGTCGGTGCATTATTACATAACATTGGCATCATCACAAGGAAATCATGTCTCGAAAGACCGATCAGTTTAGTATTATTGGAAACAAGATTCATACATAAGTTCAACATTACATCTTGAAGAGAAATACAACACAAATATATTTCATTATAAACATCCAAGCCTCCTATATTATGCCTGGAAGTCAATCATAACTAACTTCTTCATATCCTGGGAAAATGAATCATAAGAAAGGGGTGAGCTCAAATTCTCATTAAGTGTAAGTAATACAGCATAAAATGACATAAATATTAATCATGGTAAATAATTGAAACCCCAAAACTTTACCAATAATAAACATGAATACCTTTATGGAAAGAATATGAGTTGAGTAAATAATTCAATAATAAAACCTAATCATGGCTATTCTACTAGTCTAATGACCACATGAACCATCAATATTATTTCCATAATGAGGGAATGTATAATGCCGGAAATTCTGAAACATTTTAGTCAAGGCCTCCTCCAAGATGTCTAAAAATTATTAAGGCCTCAACCAAAAACATAAATCAAATTGAGAAAGGACCTCGTCCAATTCCACTTCTAGTTGTCTCATGAGACCTAAAGATGCATCGAGGAGCTATAGCAGGCTCCACCAGTCACCTACTAATTCCAATACATTCATCATATGAAAAGGTTTAAACATATTATAAACATTCGTATTAAAACAAACATACGAAATGTCAATAAATTTACCATAAATCATGAATGGAATAAAAATAGAACATCCACAGTCAAACATATCAAAAAACCTTCAATACAATATGTATGTTTTGTATCATAATAAATCAACTCCAAATGAACTTAAAATCCATCAAAGGAGGTTGACATAGATGAAATCAAAATTCTTTATAGAGAAATATATCTTTCTATTTTGAAATCATTTAAAAGTCACATAATTATAAAATAAAACACTTACTTTGAAAATATTATTATAAACTTGTATTGGAAGCTTCGATGAGTTTATAAAGGTAGAAAATAGTCACACCCGTCGTATAAGTTAAAAAAAGTCATTCTTACCTTAATTTTTTTGAAAAGGTTAAAAATTACCTTGTTTGGAAAATTAAAGAAAGATTCCTTTATAAACATCTTATAAAAACTCAAACAAGGGTATAAATGACTTTAACCCATATTCTGTAAAATAGTAAGAATGTTTTGAAATACATTTCTAAGATTAATGGATGTGGGTGATAAATAGGTCCCAGTAGATAATTACGTATAAACCAC
Source organism: Viscum album (assembly GCA_963277665.1). Taxonomy (NCBI): domain Eukaryota; kingdom Viridiplantae; phylum Streptophyta; class Magnoliopsida; order Santalales; family Viscaceae; genus Viscum; species Viscum album. The sequence continues at coordinate 1,595,828,061 of OY728120.1, forward strand.
CTCGGATAATGAAGAGATTGTGAAATAAACATTACCTTGTAATTTTCCTTGGTTGAGGGTAAGTTAACCTCATGTAAGATGGTGAAATAATTGTTATTAAATTAAACAAGATTCATATACATTAATATGATATCATATATGATCTTTTAACATTGCATTGTTAATAATATCTTAGTATCATCGTTGTTTCGGGTGTTAACTTACTCGTTTTCTTTTATATGTTATGTTACATAAGTCATGTTTTTTATGGATGGGTTGTATCTTATTAATATCCAGAATGATATCAAGTCCTTAAAAATTATTTTTAATCATCAAATGAGAATTATACTTGAATGGATGTGATGGGAAATGAATCTCATCGTGTTCGTGGAGACGGTAGTCCGTACGTACGCACAAGCGACAATATCATTCTTTTGATATTAAAATAAAATATAATTGGATGGTATATCATATATACAGAATAATTATCATGTTATATTTATTATTTACATGAATTACACATCATTATTATACCCATCCAAATAATAATGTATTGAATAAAAATTACACCACGACGTGGAGACGGTAGGCCGTACGTACGCATGTATGGTGACATGTCATTCAATGGATGGATAGAATACTGAATATCATTGTACCATATTTATAATAACATCACTATATATACAAGATACTGGAGTTATTATTTTATAATGGAAACAACAAAGAAAGAATAAGTTGAAGAAGAAAGGAACCTGAAAAGGGTGGTGAAAACATTACCTCTTCTTCGGGTTCTTCCTTTTGATTTTATCAAAAGGGATCCCTATGTTGGATTTTTGACTAAAGTAAGGCCTCTAGGATTAAGGTAGGATATTTTAGAGGGAATTTGGGAAGGGTTTGGCCGAAAAAAGGCTTTGATTGTATGAATAAATGGTTAAAAGTGGTGTCCTTTTATAAGGGGGAGGAGGGGTTCTTTAAGAAAAACTTAAAGAATTAATTTATAATAATTTCATATTAAGTTTCTAATGGATCAAAAGTGTATTATTCAAAGTATAATGAGGGTATGGGTATAAATACTTTAAACCAATAGATTTTAGACAGGATTGGGTCACTAAATTAACCTTATCATTTATATTTAACTCTTAGTTAAATAGTTTGACATTTACCATGTCTCTTTGTATTTTTATATGATATGGTTAATAATCTTACCATAAACATTCATGAGAACCCCAAGTGCTTCATTAATGATAAAACTATCATTATATAAGTATCTTCGCCTAACCTTATATTTTTAGGTATTTAATATGAATTAATAATATAGTATTATTTTTAAAAACCCTTTTATGTTAATTTTGACACTATTTGGTATTTTATTTTTGTGAAAATCATAAAAACATGATTACATCGAAACAACATAATTAAATAAATAATAACATGTTATATTAACCTATAAAATTAGTGGAATTCATAAAAAGTCTCAAATTACATTTATTTGGGTATTTATATTATCAATTATTTTAATATTTAATTAATTAGGTAATTACTGCATCACCATTGTCTCATAAATAAATTAAATTATTTAATGTATAAAAATTATAAATAAAATACCATTATGTAGGAAATCTGTTTATATTTCTAATGAATATTTACAATCTAATTTATCTTATGTATAACACTATATTAAAAATGTTTTAGTTAATAAACATTGATTTTAACTCTTTTAAATCTTCATTGACTTAAATAATAATAAATGTCCTAATCTAATTCAAGTGGTCCTAAATGATAATATTTTACTTATAAGGTTTTTTTTGGTTGAGATACATTTTTGTATAGAATAAGGACACGTGTTACAATAATATTAATATAATTGTTACCCTTAATTACCCTATTTACTTTTAACCGTGGTAAATAAATGTAAAAAGTTACTATTTAACAAATATTATTTTTATCTTATTGAACCACATTTTACTCCTTGATATTAACCGTGTCTCTCATATTTTCGAAATTCCACTAACAGGAGCGGTAAAATTACGTTTTATGTGAATTTCCAAATTCTCCTAGGAGGTGGGTAAAAGACGATGAAAAGTTCAATAAAATTTCCATATATAATAAATTATTCAAAACTAACTCCAATAAATTACATTGAAATTGTATATGTATTAGGTATCTATTTTGACATTAATTAAATTTAAATAAAACAATTAATTATTTAAATAAAAATTCAGTTTTAATCTATAACTCAGTGTTTTCTTCACTATTCATTAAAAATGGAATGTTTTCAAAAAAATACCAAAAATTAACCCTAAGATAATTTCGATATTCTGAATCCAAAAATGAAGTCCATTTTGAAAGATAAAATTTATAAACTTTAAAAAATTGGGTATTACTATTCATAATGGCTAGTTTGATTGGTTGTGGTGTGTGTTAGAACTCGAAGTTGTGTACAACACAGACTACTGAATTATTCAAAGAGAAACGTACCGTGGAAGCTTGGGGTGTTACATTAAAACATTCTAAAAACCCAAATATCCAAGAAACCCTTAAAAACTATAAAAATCATAAAGACCTTAAATCCCGTAAACACCCTAAACCCCTAAAACCAATAAAAGGATGAAAAAAACCCAAAAAGCATAAATTTTTTTAAACACGCTATAAACCATAAAACCCATAGAAACCATAAAAAACCATAAAAACCCGAAAACATAAATACTATAAAATTCACATAAAACAAAAAATAATCCTAAAACCCATAATTCGATAAAAACATAGTAAAACCCTAAAAACCCCTAAAAGTATCTATAATCTAAAAAACCATAAAATCCATAAAAACACGAAAAATCATAAGACCCCTAAAAACATCCTAAATCCCCTAAAATTCCATAAATATGATAAAAACTATAAAGGACCCTAAAAATTATAGAAAATTCTCAAAATAAAAAAAACCCCAGAAACCCCTAAAAAATATAAATACACATAAAACCCATAAAAACCAAAAATACTAAAGAAATCCCAAAAATCCATTAAAACCAACAAAATCCCCAAACCACTAAAAATCCTTAAAACCCCTGAATAAGAATAAATACCTAATGAAAAATAAAAACCCTAAAACCCAAAAGACCATAAAACCCCTAAAACCCTAAAACCCAAACCCCCCTAAATCCCTAAAATCCCCAAGACCCTAAAACCCAAAAAACCAAAAAAGATCCTTAAACAAATAACAAAACCAAAAACCCCCAAAAACCCCTATATGACCCTAAAAACCTTTTGAATCCAAAAAATCCAAGAAACCCCTAAATCCCCATAAAAACCATTATACCCCTAAAATAAATTAGAACTCTAAAAAACAAAAACACCCTAAACCATAAAAACATAAAAACCCTAAAATCCATTAAAACCCTAGAAATGCTAAAAACCCAAAAAAATAAAAAAACACAAAAAATTAAAAAAAAATCCTCAAAGACCCTAAAATACCCAAAGGTCCTTAAAACTCAAAAAACCCTAGAATCCAATAAACATCCTAAAAATTCTAAAATCATAAAAATTCTTTTAAATCCATAAAAATATCTAAAAACTATAAATCCCATAAACCACAAAAAAGCCTAAAACATGTAAAACACCTTAATCCCTTAAATCCACTTTCAAAATATAAATACCCTTAGAAACCCCAAAAACCCCTTAAAACACACCTCCATAAAACACACCATAAAAACAATAAACAAATGTGAAAACCCTAAAACCCTAAAACCCTAAAACACCCTAAAAACCGGTAAAAACCCTAAAAATACAAAACAAAATTAAAACTACACACACCCTAAAAACCTATAACACTAAAAAAACCTACCCCCATACATAAAATCCCCTAAAAACACTCAAAAAACTGGATAAAACAGTAAAAAACTTAAAACCTATATAAATTCTAAAATACCACAAAGAACTGAAAACACCTAAAAAACCCAAAAATAAAAAAATTGAAAAAATCTTAAAATACCCTAAAAATGATAAAACAAACTCTATAAATCGTAAATGAACCTACAAAACCTAAAACCCAATGAAACCATAAAACCCAAAATCACTAAAAAAATGAAAAAACCTAAAAACCCTAAAAACCCTAAACCCTTAAAACAATCATAAAAATACATAATAATAACAAAAAAAATTACTAAAATCACTAAAATCCATAAAAAACCAACCCCCCAAACCCCAAACAAATCTATACCCACAAAAAAACCCTAAAAATACCAAAAACCCTAAAAAAACTAAATTCCCTAAAATCCATAAATCCCAAAAAACTCTAACAACCTCTAAAACCTCGTAAATACACTAATAAACCCTTGATAAATAAAAATCAATGGAAACCATAATAATCTCTAAAAAACTATAAAAATATTAAGAACTCTAAACACCATATCAGACCTTTAAAAACCCCAAAAAACCATTAAAACCCTAAAATCAATAAATAACTAAAAACCCTAAAAAATCCCAGGAACCCTAAAAAATCCATTAAACCCCTAATAACACTAAAATACACCGAGAACTAAAAATGGCTTAATTCCCTAAAAATCATAAAATCAAAAAAACCTCAAAATCTACAAAACCCAAAAAATAAAAAAAATCCTAGAACCCGCTAAAGACTATAAAACCATAAAACAAAACATAAAAAATCATAAAATCCATTTAAAAAAATATTATATTACATGGAAATGCCTTAAAACCCCAAAACCCCAAAAACCCCAAAGCAGTCTCAAAATACAAGAAAAACTCTGAAATCCAGAAAACGCCTAATAAACCCTAAAATGATAAAAAAACTCTAATATAACAATAAAAAAACAAAAAAATCCCTAAAAACACCTAAAAACCCTAAATGAACCAAAATACCGAAACAACCACAAAGGATCCTAAAAACCAAATAATCTCCAAAGGTCTATAAAAATCCCAAAACACATAAATGCCCAAAAAACCCCCCAAAACTAAAGGAACATAAAAACTCTTAAAAACTAAAGGGAACTGAAAACACTAAAAACCATAAAAGCCCCAAAAATTCTAAAATACAATAAAACCCTAAACCCCTGAAAACACCTAAATAACCCTATGTTTCATTAAAAATCCAAAAAACCCCTTAATCAACCTAAAAAAAATTAAAACCATAAATGTCATAAAACCCCTCAAATACCATAAAACACTGAAATACCCTAAAACCTCGTAAAATATAAAATATACAAAAACCATAAAACACCATAAATCCTTAGATACGTTAAATCCCCCAAAACCCAAAAAACTCCTAAAAGTACTTAAAACCATAAAACCCCCTAAAACACAAAAAAATCACTAAAATACGTAAAGGTGGAAAAAAACCTAACAAACCCATAAACCCCTAAAAATAAATTTAAAACGTGAAAATCATAATTATCCATAAAAACCATAAAAGAACCCAAAACCCTAAAAGTCTCATAAAAACCATTAAACAACCTAATAACCCTCCGAACACCAAAAAACCAAAAAAACCCAAAATACCGAAAAACCCTAAACACCTTAAAACCCAAAAAAAACAAATAAAAACCTCGTGACCATAATAAATCATAAAAATATGAAAAAACACAAAATTGATAAAATCCCAACAAACCCTAAAATCCCTAAACCCCCCAAAAAAACCCAACGAATTCACTAAAAACCCACAAAACCCATATAAAACCCTAATATCCCAAAAAACCCAAATCAAAATCTCACGAAATCTAATATCCTAAAACCGTAAAACCGAAAAAACTACCGAAAACCCAAAAAACCCCAAAAAACCATAAAAAAACTCTAAAAACCCCTAAAACCAATAAAAACCAAAAAAACCAAAAAAACCTAAGAACCCATAAAAACCCTAAAACCACGAAAAAAAAAATTAAAAGACACTAAAATACCATAAACCCTCTAAAAACTATAAAAATACATAAATCCACCCTCAATCCCAGAATTACATAAAACAAAAAAGTCCACTAAATACCTAAACACTCATATAATTTCCTAAAAACCATAAAAATACCTAACACCCTAAGAACCCTTAAAACCAAAAAAAAACTGAAAAAATCTAAAACCAATAAACCCCAAAAAAACTAAATCCCATCAATATTCATTAAAAATAAAAAAACTCTCAAAAACCGTTTAAAACCATAAAAACTATAAAACTGTTTCAAAATACAAAAAAGACCCTAAAAACAAAAAAATCCCTAATAACACAAGAACTCCATGAAAACCCTAAGATGAACCAAAAACCCACTAAAAATAAAAATCCCCCCAAAACACTAAAACTATAAAAATACTAAAAACCATTACAAACTCTAAAATCCCTAAAAACCTAAAAAACCATGAAATACCTAAAAACCTTAAAAAAACCTCCCAAATCCCTAAAATCCCTAATAATAATAACACCCCCAAAAGGCAAAAAAATACTATAACCCTAAAAACCCATATAAATAACTAAAAACCCTAATAACAACTTCAATATCCAAAACCACTAAAACCCTAAAATAATATAAATAACCCAATAAAATTCCAAATTTCTCAAAATCCCATAAACAGCCTAAAACACTAAAAACCATAGAAACCTCTGAAAATCCAGAAAACAGAAAAACCCCAAAATCCCTAATTGAAACCCAGAAAACACTAAAACCCTAAATGATATTAAAGAACTAAATCAATCTTAAAACACCTAGAAATTCTAAAATCCCTAAAACCTTATAAAAAACTTAAAAAAATTTAAAACCTAAAACCCATAGAAATCCTTAAATATTCAAAAACCCTTAAAATTAAAAAACACTTAAACCACTAAAAATCCATAAATCCCATAAATTATATTAAAATTACCCAAAACCCTAATAACCACTAATATATATAAACAACCCTAGGAAACCCAAATAAAAAAAGAAAAACTAAAAAAACTATGAAACCCCTGAGAAACCCTAAAACTCAAAAAACATTAAAACCCACTTAAAACAAAAAAAACCCAAAAAACTCTTAAAACCCTAGAAGACCCAAAAACCCTAAGAATCCGTAATATCCCATAAAACCACTTAAACCCTTAAAAACCATAAAATCCATAAAATCCCTAAAACCAAAAAAAACATTAAAATAATAAAAAAAACCCAAAGTAACACAAATATCCTAGAAAAACCTTAAAAACATTAAAAATAATAATAATCTTAAAAATAATAAAAACCGTAATACCGAAAACCCCCTGAAACCCCTATGAATCTGTAAAATCACTCAGAAAAACATGATAATATTTAAAATTCCCTGAATCAACAAAAATCCTTAAAAACAATAAAAACATAATAAAACCCTTCAAAATCCAAAAATCAGTAAAATCCCTAAAAATCAGACCCTCCCCCATTCCTTTAAAAACCATGGAACCCATAATACACTAAAACCTTAAATTCACAAACTAACCGGAAGATTCATAAACACTACAAACATACAGAGAACCTTTAAAACCATTAAAAACTAAAAACCCAAAAAACCCTATAAAACTCTATGCCCTGTACGATACACCAAAAACACTAAACAATAAAAAATATACCATACACCCTATCCCCTGAACCACACACCCAAAACCAAATTTCCAACACCCCAAAACCTAAAGCATGTACCCAAATCCCAATACCCTTCACCCTAAACCCTAAACTCTATACCTTAAACTATAGTCCCTACATCCTAAACCCTACACCATACACCCAATACCCTATTCCATAAACTATAAACCCTAATCATTAAACCATAAAAACCAATAAATAACTTAAATACCCTAAAACCCCATAAAAAATAAATGACCCTAAAAGTACATAAAACCAAAAATACCATTAAAACCCACAAAACCCTAAAACAATACTAAAACCCCAAGACCAATACGAAACCCTAAAATCCCATTAAACCCCTAAACCCCCTCCCCCTAAAAAAACTAAAAAAACCTAAAACTCTAAAAACCCTTTTAAATACGTAAAAATCCCAAAGCCCTAAAATCATAAAAACCTAAAAAAACCCTAAAAATCTTAAATAGACATAGAAAACCTGAACCCCACCAAAATAACCTAAATACCCATAAAACCCCATAAAACGCCCTAAAACCACATAAAAACTCAAAAAATACTATAAACCACAAGAAAGACATTAAAATACTAAAAACAATAAAAAGGAAATAGTAACCCCACAATGAACTAAAACCCCAACAGAGTCTAAAATCATAAATCCCTACCAGACCCTAAAAACTCTCAAAACCCATAAATAATCATAAAAACACAAAAAAGGCACAAAAAAACACTAAAAACAATTAAATATCCTAAAACTCCAAAAATACACCTTTAAACCACAAAAGACCATAAAACACCCAAAACCTCTAGATACACTAAATCCCTTAAAACCCAAAATTAACCTATATTTCCCCCTAATCATAAAAAATTATAAAATACTAAAACCCATATATGATCCATAATATACTCAAAAAACCTGAAGCACACTAGAAACCCAAAAACAGAGTAAAGGTCCCTAAAAATACTAAAAATATTTAAACCCTAAAAAGAACCTAAAAACCCTACAAACTAAAAAGGATCCTTAAAATAGTATGAAATCAATAAAACCCTTAAAAATAACTTAAAATCCTAAAAACAATAAATTCTTGAAATCTCATAAAAAGCACTAAAACCCCAGAAAACCGTAAAATTACTATACCCACAAAATCATTAAAAACCATTAAAAATATAAAAACCATGAAATACCGAAAACCCCTAAAAAAAACTAAAAACCCTATAACAACCAAAAAAAATAAAAAAACCCAAAAACCAGGAAAACCCCCTAAGAACCTAAAGAACCCATAAACACCTCTATGATCCCTAATACTCTAAACCCCCCTAAAAACCTCAAAAAAACATCTACAACCTAAAAACCCACCTAAAATACATAGAAAATAAAAAAACGCATGAACCTATAAATAAATCAAAAAACCCATTAGAACATTGAAAAAAATCTCAAAACCAAAAAACCACTAAAAACTAAAAACATTAAAAATCCTAAAAAACCCTAAACCACTAAAACCCCCCAATCCATAAAAAATATATAAAACCCTAAAATGAAAATAATTACTAAAAAATAAAAAAAATATAAAACCCTAAAACAGTAAGACAAATAAAAATTCTAAAAACCCTAACCCTTTGACATGAAACACATTACCTTGTGCACTAAACCCAAAAACAAAAAACCTGAACCCTATACCATATGCCCTATACACATATCCTACACACGAAACCCAAACCCTACACCGTAAACCCAAACCCCTACACCCTAAACCTAATTCACTACACCCTAAACCATATACCATATACCATACAACTTATACCCTACACCCTATATCATAAACCCTACACATTAAACACTATATCCTTCACCTTAAAACCTAAAACATACACCGAAAAACCTAAACCCTATTTCCTAAACCCCAAATTTCCATAAAAACACAAAAAACCTAAAGAACTGAAAAACCCAAAAGTCCCGAGAAAACATTAAAACCCCATAAAAACAAAAAATACCCTAAAACATTAAAACATCCTAAAACACAAAAAAAACCCATAAGAGAAAATAAAAACCATAAAAACCCTAAAATACCCTAAAACCCTTAAAAACCATGAAACCATAAAAGACCATAAAAACATTAAAAGCCCTTAATACCCATGAAATGCCCAAAAAACAAAAAAAAACCATTAACAACCTAATAGTCCATAAAAACCCGGAATACCATAACCCCCCCCCCCCAAATCCCTAAAAACCCTAAATAACCAGTAATCCCCTAGAAAACTCAGAAAAAATATGAAATACACTCTCAAATCCCTAAAAACATGAAAACCCTTAGAAATCATACAAATAATATAAAACCCAAAAAACCTAAATCTCTAAAAACCCTATAAAGACCCAAAATCCCAAAAATAAATTTCCTAAAATGTCCCCAAAACACTATAAAACCACTAAAAACTGAATAACCACAAAAACCCTAAAATCCCCAAAAAACCAAAAAACCCATTAAAATCCTAAAAAACCCTAAAAACCCTAAAAGACCAAAAATTGCACTTAAACTTCCCTAAAAACAGTGAATATTCTAAAAAAACTATAGATCATTAAAACCCCAAAAACTATAAAAACCCTAAAATACGATAAAACACAAAAAATCCAAAAAAAATATAAAAACCCTAAAAATCATACAAAAATTAAAATCCCTAAAATCCGAAAACTCCCGAAAACCCCTAAAAACCGTAATAACAATAAACCACAAAAAATTCACTAGAAGCAATAAAACCCACAAAAACCCTAAAAACCTTAAGTCACTAATGACCCTAAAAACACTACAAACCCTAAAATCACAAGAAACCCCTAAAACCATGAAAAGCCCTAAAAATAACCTAGAATCCAAAAAATCCCTAAAACCATAAAACCCATAAAAACCGTAAAAACGCTAAAAGATGGGAAAAATCATTCAAATGCAAGAGAGCACCAAAACCCTAAAAAAACCCCAAAAACCCCAAAAACCCCCAAACCCCTTAAAACCCTAAAATCCCTAAAACCCTACAATCCCCATGAAACCTAAAACTCATAATAACCTAAAACCCATAATTACTAAAATCTCATAAAACCCAAAAATCCGTAAAACCAATACCCTACACCCTATACCTTAAACCCTACACTCTAAACCCTATAACCTACACCCTAATATATTCCCCTGAATACCTTTACCAAACACTAAACCCAAAAATCTACACCATACACCCTATACACTTCACAGTGAACCTTAAACCCCACACACATAAACACTATATCCAAAACCATAACCTCTAACCCAAAATACTAAACCCTACACCATAAGCTCAAAACCCCACACCCTAAACTCTAGACGAAATACCCTAAACCCTATAAGACCTGAAAAAAACCAAAAACACTAAAAGAACCTATAGAACCATAAAAACCTATAAACCCCTAAAAACCCTAAACTGAACTAAAACCCCAAAATACCCCAAAATACCTAAAGACCCCAAATTACCCTAAAAACCAAAAAGAACCCACAAAACCCATAAATATACTTTAAAGGCCCTAAAACCCCTTTTATACCCTATATCCTCAAAAATATCGTTAAACCCACAAAACTTCAAAAATCATAAAATCCTCTAAATTCCCAAGAAATACTAAAACCGAAAACCATTAAAACATATAAAATCCCAAGAAACCCTATGAAACCCTAAACCCCAAAAACCTGTAAATAAACTCTAAAAACCACAAAACCCTAAAAGATGATAAAACATGAAAACAAATCCAAAAAACCCAAAATCAAAAAAATAACATAAACCCCCAAAAAGAGACCATAAAACCATAAAAACCATAAAAAACTCTAAAACACCCTAAAAACACTAAAACATAAAAACACCTAAAAATTATTAAAAACCCAATAAAATTATTAAAACCTAAAAACCCAAAACACATAAAACCCCTAAAGCACCTAAAATATATAAAATCATAAAATTTTGTAAAGAGACACTAAAACAAATATCATAAAACCCCTAAATCCCTTAAAAAAATTAAAACCCCTAATCATTATAAACACATTAAAACTTCTACAAACTCTAAAAAAACTAGAATACCATGAAATCCCTGAAACCCTTAAAATTTGTAGAAACCCGAAAACCCCTGAAAACTATTTAACATCCTAAAAACCAAATAAACATGAATGATGATAAAAAACCATAACCAAACCTAAAATACCCTAATACTCTAAAAGCCCGTGAAAGAACCTGAAAACCCCAAATGTCATAAAAACTAAAATATTTATGAAAGACACTACACACCCTAAAACCCAAAAAACCCCTAAACTCCAAAAAACAAAAAGAAACCCATAAAACTCCTAAAATACCAAAATACCAATGATCACTAAAACACAAAAATACCCAAAATCCCACAAAACCACTAAAAACCCAAAAAACACCTAAAAACCAAAAACCCTGAAACATATCTTAAAACAAAAAAAACCTAAAAAAACCTAAAACCCCCAAAAAACACTTAAAAACAATAAAAACAATAAATTAATAGGAACACTAAAAATCCTAAGAAGAACTATAAAGACCCTAACACTCCTAAATGACCCCAAAACCTTATAAGGATCCAAAAATATCTCAAAAATCCTAAAACCCCTAAAACCACTAGAAGAACATAAAAAATCCAAAAATACATTTTAAATAAATAACACTAGAAAAGCCTATAAACCCCTAACAACACCCTAAGATACCCAAAACCACTACAAACCCCCATAAAACCACATATTTCCCAAAAAACACCTAAAACAATAAAAAACCCCTATAAAATTCCCAATACCCTAAAACACAAAAAATCCCAATAAAATCCCATAAAACTAAAAATATGAAAAAAACCCTGAACACCCCTAAACACACAAAAACCCCTATATCCTCAAAAAATAGATTAAAACCTTGTAAACCATGAAAACCCACAAATGATTATGAATAACCTAATAAACTAAAAACACTAAAACACCTAAAAATCTAAAAACAACTAAAATCTAAAAAACCCCAAAATTTTAAAAAAATATCCTAAACCCATAAAAACCCTAAAACATCTAAAACCCAAAAAACCCTAAAAAACTAAAATCCCCTTTGAAACCCTAAAACCCTAAAACCATAAAACCAAATATATATATATATATATAACCCTTAAACAACTCTAAAAACCCTAAAACCCAAAAAAAAACCTTAAAAGACCCTAAAATCCCTAAAAGATCTAAATGTATTGAAATACCCTATAAAAACCCCAGAAGTCCCTGAAGCCCTTTAATCACCCTAAAAACCCAAAAACCCTGAAGAAAAAAAAATCCTAATAATCCTTAAACCAAAAAGACCCCATAAAACCCCTAAATACCCTTAAACCCATAGAATGATAAAACCCAAAAACACATTTAAATACAAAAAAAGTCCCTAATTACACAAAAAAACTCTAAAAAATCTTGAAAACCATAAAAATCAGAGAGCATTTAAATCCCTTAAATTACCCTATAAACCTTGAAACCCAATAGACCACCTAGGAAACCCTAAAACACCCTAATAAATCCGAAAAACCATATAACCATTAAAATGAAATTGAAAACCTCACAAAACCTAAAAACCCCACAAAATGCCCAAAACCCCTCACAATCTCTAAATATCCAAAAAACCCATAAAAACCCAAAACACCCTAAAATATATAAAAATAACTAAAAACTACCTGAAATCAAAAATAAATCCATTAAAGTAGTAAAAAACCCCAAAACCATTTAAAACCCCTAAAAACCAGAAAATCATTAGAAACCCTAAAACCCATCAAATACCTGAGAATGATAAAAAACCTAAAGCCAGTAAAAACTCGAAAATTGATAAAAATGCATAAAATCCTTAAAAACAACATATAATCCTAAAAACACTAAAAAAAAATAAAAACACAAAAAACCCTAAATACCCATAAAACTCCTTAGGAGCCCTATACCCCTTAAAAGGCCTAAAAAATCTGGTAACACACAAATCCCCTTAAAATATCACCCCCACCCCACCCTAAGAGACCCTAAAGCCCTATAAAATCCTATATGGCCCAAAAAATAATTAAAAAACCTAAAAAAACTAAAACCACAAATAACCATAAATAAAAAAACAAGAAATACCAGAAAATCCTAAAAACCTAAAAGATTGAAAACCCTAAAACCATAAAAACCCAAAATACAAAAAAACCATTAATCCCCTAAGCCTCTATATACTCTCAAAAGTCAAAAATAACCATTAAACCATTTAAAAATTCCAAAAAACCCCAAAAATTACAAAAATCCCAAAAACACCTTAAAACCCCTAAACCCAAAAAACCCCCTGGAAAACCTAAAGCATCCAAAAAAACCGTGAAAACCACAAATAAAATATAAAACCCTAAAACCCCCTAAAACCCCATGGAAAACCTAAACCACCCGAAATACTAGGAAAACCACAAACAAACATTAGTACCCTAAAACCCCCTAAAAACCCAAATCCGCTTGAAATGATCGAAAACCCTAAAAACCCATAAAACCCATAAAACCCTTAAAGACACCTAAAATCCATAAAAATATATTAGAAACCCTCCAACCATAAAAAATCTTGAAAACCATAAAACCCCAAAACTTTAAAAACTATTAAAGCAATAAAAACCTTAATCATTTAAAAACATTTAAAACTCTAAATACCTAGAAGAAAAACTATAGAAAAACAAATGAGAAAACAATATTAAATCCTAAAACATATCAAAACCCTAATAAGATGAAACCACAATAACGACCGAAAAAACTAAAAAATAAAAAAATATTGAAACAAAAAAAACAGAAAGACTATAAAAGATCATAAAATTTCTAAAAACACACTAGATGTCCTTAAAAACATAAAACTCACTAAGAATCCTAAAAACTATAAGAGTTCATAAAATTCCCAAAAAACATAATCTTATAAAAAAACATAAAAACCCATAGAGATTCTAAAAAACCAAAAAGAAGAAAAAATATCCTAACAAACATAAAAAATATAAAAGTCCCTAAAACCATAAAAAATCAAAAAAGACCCCAAAAAAACCAAAAACATTAAAGGTCCTTAATAACCCTAAAACCAATAAGGGACCCTAAAAACCATAATGGATCCTAAAAACCTTCGGAAAACACTAAAGAACCCTAAATCACCCTAAAATCCATAATGATCCAAAATCCATTAAAAGCCTATGAGAAAATAAAACCCCCAAACACCTAAAAAATATTTTAGCACCCCAAATTACAATAACTCTCCCTAAAAACAATAAAGGACCCTAAAAACCTAAAAACCCCTCGAAGAGCCTAAAAGTCACAAAAACCCCAAAAAACTCAAAACCCCATAAAAGTCCCTAAAAACCCAAATGATACTAAAACACTAAAACAATAAAAACATCAAAACATCAAAAAAAAACACTAAACTTCCACTAATACGCTCAAAAACATAAAAAACCTAAAGCCCGTAAAACCCCATTAAAAACTGCTAAAAACCCTAAATCACCTACACCCATAAATCACTAAAACAAACAAAAACCCTAAAAATACCTAGAACCCATAACAAGACCATAATAACCATGTAAAACATTGAAATCCCTAAATTTACCTAAAACAATAAAACCCTCAAGGACCCTAAAACCCCTGAAATCCTTAAAAGTCCTTAAAGATGATTAAAAACAAACAATACCTTTGAAAACCATAAATACCATAAAACCGCAAAACCCTAAAAACTCGAAAAATCTATCAAAACCCCAAAATAAAAAAACATTAAAATCACGACAACCCACAAAAAACTTAAAACCACATCAAAAACCCTAAAAACCCAAACCCCTACCCCAAAAAAACATAGAAACCCTAAAAATTCAAACAACCATAAAAACCACGAAACACATAAAAACACTAAAACCCCTAAAGCTCTCTAAAAATCATAAAACCACTAAAAACAATAAAATTATAAGAAATTAAAAACCCAAACATAATAAACAACCCTAAATTCCTTAAAAACCCTAAAATTGAAATATTACTATAAAACACATTAAAAAACTCGAAATAACAAAAAAATAAAAAAACCTAAAAATCCTAAACCCCTAAAAACCTAAAAAGCATAAAAACCTTAAAAAACTACATACTCAAATAACACAAAACACCTTTAAGTCCCTATAAAACATTCAAAATATGAAAAAACAATAAAATAAACTAAAAACAATAATAAAACCTAAACCCCCTAAATACATTAAAAGTCTTAAAAACCAATAAAACCCCTAAAAACCATAATTAATCATAAAATACCTCAAAAACCTAAAAACCCTAAACACCATAATATTACTAAAAATCGATTACAATACTAACAAACCATAAAATCCAATAAATCCAAAAAAACCCAAAAACCCAAAAAATAATCAAACGTTAAAAGCATTAGAGTACCCATAAAACCACTAAAAACACATAAAGACCCATAAAAATATAAAATAACAAAACAAAAACTAAAAATACTAAATAGACCTACCCATATGTCCCTAAAACCCAAAAACCCAAAAACCCAATAAAAACCCTAACGCCTCTAAAAATACCAAAGAACCCTAAAACCCCCAAAAGAAAAAAAACATAAAAAACCAAAAAACCCCAAAAACCCAAAAACCCCCTATATTGAAACATATGACCTATACCGCACTCCATATGCCCTATACCATAAATAGTATACCATACACCCTACTCCCCTAACCAAATTTCTCATAACCTAAACCCAATATCGTACACCCTAATGATTTAAATTTTACTCCCTATACCCCATACCCTACACTATATACCCAAAAGGTTGCACACTAAACTATATACCCTACCGTAAATTCCCTAAACTGTACACCCTTAAACTTATACCCTTCACCCAAAATCCTAAAATCGTACACCATAATCCCTATACCCTGCACTCTAAACTCTTACCCACACACCCTAAACCATATGCACTCCACCCATTACCTTAAACCATATAACCTATAACCTAAAAACTATAACATACACCATATTCCATATACACTACATCATAAAACTTATACCTTACAACTTAAACCCTATACACTACACACTGAATAGTAAACTATGCATCCAAAACCACAAACCATATACCCATCACCTTAAACCCTATAGCCTAAATTGTAAACCCAATACCATACACCCTAAACTGTAAACCCTACACCCTAAACCCTATACTCTCAACACTAAATGAAATACCATATAGCTGAAACATAGAACCAAAAAACCTACACCACAAAGTCTATTCTATGAAATAAAAATCCCACAGCCTAAGTCATATGCCCTACACCCTAAACCCCAAACCCAAAACCCAATACCCACACCCTAATGATTAAACATTACTTACTAAACCCAAAATCATACATCATAATCCCTAAATTGTTACCATGAACCCTATACCCAACACCGAAAACCCTAATCCCTACACTCATTACCCTACACCAAAAACCCTAAAATATAAACCATAAATCCAAACCTTATAAAGTACACCCTATACACTAAATCCTAATACTAATACCCTAAACTCTAAAACCTATACCCTATATGATAAATCCGATACATTTCACCCCAAACCCTAAACCGTACACCCTAAACCATATACATGCACCCTAAACCCTAACCCCTAAACCCAAAACCATATTCCCAACACCCAAAAACCAATACCATACATCGTAAATTCTATACCATACACACTAAACCGTAAACCATATACCGTAAAACCTATAACGTGTACCCTAAACCATAAAACCTACATCTTAAATAGTATTACCTACACCGAAAACCCTAAAACCTATAGCCTGAACTCTAAACCCTATAAAAACCATAAACCCTACACCCTATACCCTATACCATACACCATAAAACCTAAACACTACACCCTATACCCTATAACATATACCCTAAACCCTAACCCATGCACCCTAAACCCTATACCCAATACCATACACCGTGAACACTAAACACTTAACCATAAATTCTAAAATCCTAAAATAACCACAAAACCCCTAAAAGTAAATTTAATCACAAAAACACCGAAAAATGTAAAATAAATAAAACCCCAAATATTATATAAAAATTTAAACTCATAAACCTATAAAACCCTAAAGACCCACAAAAAATCCCTAAAACACAAAAAACAATAATAAAACACAAATCTGCAAAAAAACCCTAAAACATAAAACACTATAAAATCATAAAAACCCAAAAACCCTTAAAACCCCTAAAAACCCTATAAAATTCCATGAAACCCTATTAATCCATAAAGACACTAAAACCATAAAAAATATATAAATAATAAAAATTACCATACAAATCCATAAAATCCCAAAAAAATTATATCACAAAAAATCCGAAAAGAACCCAAATAAAAAATAACCCCAGATCCCTAAAAACTCTTAAAGAACCCTAAAAACTAAAAAAACACCTAAACACCCAAAAAAACCCTAAAATCCCCTAAAACATATAAAATTATAAATTCCAGAAGAACTATAAAATCACTAAAAAGACAAAAAACCCAAAAACCCCAAAAACCCCAAAACACCCCAAAACCACTAAAACCATTAAATCCCCCCAAAACCCCAAAAACCCATAAAAGACCCCTAAAATAAATTAAAATCCCCAAAAGCCCATTAAATACCCTCAAACTCCTATAAACACTAAAAAACCCATAAAAACCACGATACCCTAAAATACAAAAAATTCCAAAACCCCCTAAAATGATCAAAAATCAATAAACCCCAAAAACTACCTAAAATACCAAAAAGACCTAAAATACCCACCTATCCACCCTGAAACACCACTAAAACCATTTAAACTCATAGAAACATAGAAAATACAAAAAAAACATAAATCCACCTTAAAATAGGAAATTCCCCAAAAACCCAAAATACCCAAAAAACACTAAAAAACCTAAAAAATTAAAAACCTAATAACCACTAAAACCAATAAAACCCTAAAAAATCCATAAAAACCCTATAACCCCCAAAAACATAGAAAATTAATTCCCAAAAAATTCCAAGAAAACTGAAAAAATCCTAAAAATCCATTATACCGTAAAACCCCAAAAAAACTATAATCCTGAATCCCTAAAGCCCCCAAGAAAACCCAAAACCCCTAAAAATTATAAATCCCGTAAAATACCAAAAAACCCTAAAAATAATTAATGGCCCATAAAATATAAGAAACCTTAAATACAATAGAAAACCCTAAAACCCATAAAATACCCAAAACCCCAACAAACTTATAAAAACCCCTAAAACCCTTAAATATCCTAATAGACCCTAAAACCATTTAAACACCCTAAAACCCTAATGATACCCTAAAACCCCAAACAAACCTATAACCCCTAAAACCCTAAAAATCATAAACTACTATAACACCGAAAATCCCAGAAATCACTACAAACCCTAAATCAAAAATACCAATAATACCCCTAAAAATTATAAAAAACACTAAAATCGGTAATAATCCTATAAACTGAAAAAACGATGAAACCCTAAAACCACTAAATTAATTATACAACCCCTAAAATACCTAAAACCATAAAAAAATTAAAATCCATAAACCCCATAATACACTGAAACATATAGAAACCCCTAAAATCCATGGAGACCACTAAAACCCTTAAAATCATCAAACCCCGAGAACCCATAAAAACCATAAAAATACATAAATCCCAAAACCATTAACAGGCCCTAAAAATGAAAAATACATTAAATACCATTAAACCCATTAAACCCCCAATAATAAAAAAAATAAAAAACCTAAAAGACCTAACAACTCTAAAAAAACCTAAAAACACCAAGGAAGAAAACCCCCCATAATGGATCCTAAAAACCATAAACAACCAAAAATACCAATACCCTTAAGAACACAGAAAAGTAAAAAAACTATAAAAAATCCAAAAAAACCTATAAAACACAAGAAACCCAAAAAAACATAATAGTCCTAATGCACACTAGAGAGACCATAAAGACAAAAAAATCCCTAAAAGATTATAAAACTCTTAAAACCCATAAATGCCTATAATTTCAACTAGGTTCTCATTATTCTAAGAACCAATGAAATGGCATGATGTATAGTCACACATTGTCTGTTATTATAATGGGTTTCATATCTGGTACGATGTCCTTAGATAGTCTCCAAAGGGTTTATTCGTGGAACTAGAAACACCCAATGCCCTTGTATCCACGGTTCATGAACCTGATTTCCAATGGTAGGCACTCATTGGATGATGATTTGGCCAATTAAACCTATGAACTCCCTTTTTCGAGAGGTTGGAATGTTAGGCTCATCACACCCTTTTGGGGGGAATTATTTCCTACTCTTGGACACACATATAGATTTATAAAATATACATATGTTCATAAATCCTTGTGTCTTTACCAAGAATGTGTCCAAGAATTACCTTTGGTTTGTAAGGTTATCCATATATATGAATGGTTTGGGAATTACTGAGATGACACTATTTTAATCACTATGATGAGGTGTTTTGGATTCTATCATTATCCAGGGAGGTCGTAAGTTACATTGATATTGGGATCGAACCCATATGATGGGGTTCCTACGTATCATCTTGAGAGGAATTAAGAACCATGTAGTTTGTTTCAACTTAACTGGAAACATGGACTTTTAAAATCATGTTATGGTGACCCATCCATGAAGTTATACCTTCGTGTGGTGAGGAAGTCTAGGCGGAGGATGCATAGTAAATATTTCATGTGAGACTTACACTGAAGTTGTCCGTGATTTTCATGAGAGGCATGGTCTATTGGGTGGATATTTCACTTCCTGGGATATGGACCTATGAACACCACTAGGAGTTTGGTGTTGGGTTTGGACCCCATGGTGTCTTTCTATGTATCCCAGTTTTTTGGGAATCAAATACCGCTTTGTTCGGCTTATGTTGGTGCTGATACTGTAAAGGAGGCCATGTTTGCGGTGGCATTTTTGGGGATTGTCATTTGAAAAGGATCCCCCTTTTTGATTGAGCCTTTATATAAGAATCCTATATATCCTATTTAGAGTAGGAATCAGAGTTATAATAGTTCATTGGGTGGGTCATATGATTAGAATATTCCCATGTTTCCGGAACCATAAAGGGGGTGTCGACCCATGATGATTTAAAAAATTGATTAGGGATTACATGTAAGAGGAGGCCCATGTTTTGGGATTTTTTGGGTTTCAATACAAGTTAAAACCTCTAATACCACGTGGGTCATGCCCAGTGTGGGAAACCAAAGGAGGTAGTCAATCTGGAGATCACACGTCCAACTCCATCTGTTGATAGATGGCACTAGAGCCCAAACAGTGGGAAGAGAGGGAGAGGATTTGAATATTCCATTTTCCTCTTCCACATTGATATCTATTATATTAATATTTGGTATTATATCTATACATGTATCGATTTGATTCTAAGAAGAGTAAGAGAGCCGACTCCCTTGAAATTGATAGAAGATTACCATAGGGAGAGTGCCTTAAAATGAGTTTTGGGGAATGGGAGAAGTAATGACACTTGTCAAATGGGAAAAGTAGGCATTATCCTTTAGACTTGTAACTTTTCCTCATTGAATGGAAAATATAGATATTCTCATTGTTCCCTAGAATGGGGAGGTTTGCAGGAGTATTCCATGATTGGTCCATGGGTTACCATGGAAATGTAATCAAAAAGACATTCTAGAGGCCCACACCCTTGTGAGGACTTCCTACTTGACTCTTCTTACCATGGATATGTAAACTCAATATTTCATGCTGATGCAGCCAAAAATTTTATCATATGGTTCTGAAGGATTTGGAAGAGTCTTTGGAAAGATGCCGACAGATTGGTTGGTACAGGGGATTCCATGGGTTGGATGGAAACTAAATGGAATGATCAGGACAGGAAGGAATAAATCCAAAACATTATGTGAGTTACAATCAGTTTGAGAAATAATAAATAACTAGGGTATCCTCTCATAATAAAGAATTAGTAGAGAGTATAATAGAGACATTTTTTACGAGGTGTTGGATGGACCAAGATCTAGGATCGAGGCATCTCTACGAATCCTGTGAGGGAAAGAATCAAGTTGTACGTAGTTCTAAGACAATATGTTCCCTATAACGGTCTGAACCATGCAAAGTAAAGGGGAGTGGGTCGTTTTTTTATGGTGGATGGACCATGAAAAAAACACTAGGTGTCACTATGTATCCCATTGGAAGATTGGAATCAATACATACATAGTTCTGTAGCACACCATGTTAGGTGAACGATGCCAGAGGCAATGTCCCCTTAGGTGAGAACGTAGCTGAGTCCATGTAGTTTAACGCCATGTGGTAAGGATGAAGATTTTACCTACACATATCTATCATGTATTCAGGGAGAGGGGAATTATTTATTTTGACTAGTGTAAGGACTATGATGTAAAATCCCTCTTTCACTATGTAGCCTAAGAGGGCCGGAATCAATCCATAGGTTGTTCTAAGGAATCCTCATGCCAGACTGACCTATGCATGTAGGTGGTGGGGGAATTTATACCATTATTTCATTATTATGGTCATATTATAAACCTCTATGCTTTTTCTACGATGTGTAAATCCAGACCACCATTCATAATGTCATGTGAGTTATACTCGGTGTGAGAAACATTGAGTGACGATGAGTTCCCATGTAGTATAGGGGATAAAAAGGATATAAAAGAGGCATTCCATGTCAAGTGATGGCTAGACCAAGACATAGGGTCAAGTTTTCTCAACATATCTCATTGATTAAGATGAAACAATTCATATATAGTTTTGTAAAAGGCCATCCCTACTTTGGTTTGGGACATACGCAATGAAAGGGAGCATTGTTTTTTCTTTCCCTTGCACATATCTGGTTCACACACTATATGTCACTATTAATAACATAGTGATCACCAATCCGTTTGACATATTGCAGTTAGGATTAAGATACTAAGTAGTTTAACATCATACAATGTGGAAAAGGATGCTAACTATTTTATCATCGTGTAACATGGATGAGGATGCTAAGCTGTATAACATCATGAAGCATGGACGACTTCATCATGCAATTTATTATCATGAGATCAGGATTTCTTCTATACAGTTTAACGTCATGTGGTAATGACATCTTTCTATGGTTTCAGCTACATGAAATATTTCTTCAGGAACCTTGCATTGGTGGGAGCAGTGGTGAGTAGTCCATCCATTATAATTAGGGAATATTCTCCATTATAGTAAACATTGTGTATAATATATGGTCCTTCCAATTTTGGATCCACCAATGATGGTTTATTCATGTGTGTCATTGGGGTTTTTAGAAACAATACTATTTCTCCTTCAATGAAATATCGAAGGAAAACCATCTTATTGAAGAATCCTGCAATCTGATTTTTTGACGCCCAAATTGTGAAGTGTGTGCAATATTTTCTCTTCTAACCACTCTAGCTCATAAAATAATTTTTGGAATGGCTCCTCTAGAGATATTTGATCAAATAATGTGATGCGGAGTGATGGAAGTTGAATTTTAATGAAAAAAACACCTCCTTCTGATATACTAATGAGTAGAGGGTTTCTTGAGTGGCAGTGTGGGTTCTGGTACAGTAAGACCAAAGAGAATGGAGGAGCTTATCTAGCCATGATTTCTTATCCTTATCTACCATCTTTTCGAGTATGATGGATAAGGTCTTGTTGAAATCCTCTATCAGTCTGTTTTTCACTTCATGGTAGCTTGATGAATGGTTAGCTTTGATACCATACTCCTAGTAGAGTTTTTCTAATTCAATAGAGTATACATTTGATATGTTTACGTGTAGTGTTTTGTGAGGGACACATAACCTGGTCATGATATTGGATTTCAAAAAGTTTACAATGCATTTTTCTCTAGCTTCTTTAAGTGGTGCGGCTTCTGCCCATTCTGAAAAGAATTCTGTTTCTAGGAGAATAAACATGATTTTTCTTTCCATGGTGGGGATATATGGTCCCATGACACCCATTTCTCATAAGTTTAATGTCTAAGAGTACATAAATGTGTGAAGAAACATCGGGTGTAGATGGATGAATTTTTCTTGTACTTGGAAGGGATGAAACAT
The DNA here is from genome assembly GCA_963277665.1 of Viscum album. Taxonomy (NCBI): domain Eukaryota; kingdom Viridiplantae; phylum Streptophyta; class Magnoliopsida; order Santalales; family Viscaceae; genus Viscum; species Viscum album. Next base: position 1,595,851,719 of record OY728120.1, read on the forward strand.
TTTGGTGAAATCAGTACAATCCTACATCATGGTGGATCAATGGTACCCAAGACATCAATTTTGATGAGAAATTTTGGATTTTGATTGGTGTTCCCAACTAGTTTTGGCATGCACTGATTTCTTGACAGCATCAGTCTCTTCCCATTCAATGCACCTGAGAAGGAAACCATTATTACCATTCATGTAGAAAACTTCTCATCGATACACACCTTCATGCATCATGAAGTTGACTACTCGTATTAGGATATTTTCCCTTCTATCCATATCTGGTAGGAGTTCTGCCTTTGGAAGATTGTCTACAATTGGGAGGAATCTCTCTAGAGGTATGACTGTATGGATCAGAGTGGTTTTTGGTCTCATTTATTTCTTTTGTCTTGGCCTTCTCATATGTAAAAACCATCCAGTGTTGGGAAATACCAATGACTGTTTCTTTTAGATCTACATCGACCAAATCAGTGGTTATATTTTCTAAGGCGTAGACTTTCACATTCATCAAATGAGGGACATAAGAAAGTGTTGAATTCGATGGGAATTCTGACATCAATTCTCATATATGGTTCATAAAATGGATCATCTCCCCTTAATTAATATTATAGTCCCCATTGACATGCTTGATGACCAGTTCTGAATCACATTTTATCTTCTACTATTTGTGTTGAACTTGTAATGCAAGTTTTTGCCCTTCGATATGGGCCTAGAATTCTACTTCATTATTTGTGTACCCCTCTGTCAGTCGGAGGAATAAGGAAGTATTACATTTAATAGGGATAAAATTATGATTCCCAGGCCCACATTTTTGAGTATAGGGTTATCCATTCTTTTTCAAGTAGGGCTTCTAGACATGTCGTCGAAATGAATTTCCCACATTTGAGAGTTCTCATGAATAGAGAACACTTCTGCAACTGGTAAATCATCATCTAAAGGAGCCACCTCTTGTGAGGGATTCTCCTCTAGGAAATATGAAAATTTCTGGACTTTGATAGCTTTTTTCATTATAAATCATATATAGAATGACTGCAGGATTACTTCCCACCATGAAAAGTGTTCTATCAACAATGGATTCCTGAGAATTTACTTGAGGGGGATTCTACGAGAGACAAAGTGGACCTCATTGTGCTACAGATAATTCCTCTTCTTATAAAATTCAACGATTAACCCGAGTCAAATTTTTTCAATATTTTAATTTTGAGTCTCAGAATCAATCATGGTTCATCTTAGATAATAGAGAATATTCAAGGTGTTGTCTTCATTATTTTGTGTGAGGAAGGCACCTCTATATTGATAGAAGGTGATTACGTATAGAATGAGTGTTCTTCCATCGACATGGGGTATTAACACCGGTGGACTCCAGAAACATTTTGTGATATTGTTGGATGCTTCCTAAAAATCATCAGTCCATTGATATTATACCCCATTCATCGTCAACCTGGTGATGGAAAAACATTTCCTTGCGTGGTTGGATATGAAGTGTTTAATTTAATATAGGTGTTCCTGGAGTCCTCTCATATCCCGGAGGTTGCAAGGTGGTTACATGCAAAGGATGTCTTTTCTTCTGAGGGCCGACATTGATTCCATGGTGGCATATGATGAAAGAGAGGAATTTTCATGAGGAAACACCAAAATCACATTTCAAGGGGTTCATTTTCATACAATTCTATCATAGTTTACTAAATAAATATCCTATATCCTATATATTTTCCAAGGATTTTCGTTATTTAATGAAAATATCATAAATATAGAATTACATGAAATTTCATTGGAAGGTTTTGAAAATTTAGTACACGGTGCACTGATATGTGGTGCTGAAATTTTTCAAACAAAAAGGCATCACCTTGTAGAAAAAAATCTCTGAGGATCCATGATAGTGGTGGATTCTTCATCTTCATGGGAAATTCAGATCTATTTATAACATGAATAACCATAAATGAATAATAGAGACTCATATCCTATCGTTTAATTGATCAATAGTTGTGTGACCAGCATTGGGAAATCATCTTTCAGGAAATTCCAGTTACGATCCTTGAAATTGATGTTTACCAAGATATTCTCATTCTCCTTCTTGATAAGGAAAAAATATTCAATCCATATTTTATATTATTCCTAATGAATAAAGTTAAAAATGATTATCTTGTCTACATTATCCTCTATTACGGAAGCATGGGTCAGGTGTGTCCTTCTGGAGGCTTTCTTATAGTCATAGTAATCTTCTGGCAGGCCCAAGTGGTGAGTGGGAACTTCTAGATCATGGTCTGGAACTTATATATAGTTCTAGGAAAAACATCTTAACTATTCTCTAGGAAATCAGTGTATACCTCTTTCTATTCGGAATGCTTGGCCACACTAACTTGAGTGGGCCGTGGGTCTTCTTCCATACCCAAGTTAATTTTCTTGAGTTCATCAATGGTGGTAGATATGACTTCCTCAAAAGTGGGATGGGAATATATAATACCACCGTCTTCTACCTCCTCTACATCATCATCATATTCCTATTTTTCTTTTTATTGGGAAATAATTATTGAGATTATCATTAAATAACTGGTCGAAGAGTCCTAATTTTGGTGTCTGGGAAGAAAATTTTCCCCATCTTTCTCAGTCATCAGCGAAGGATTCTATAGAGAAGATGAAATAAGTGGTAAATCCGTTTCCTCGTCTTATTAAATTAATGTGATACTTCCTCCTTTCATAGTAGGTAAGGTATGTATTTACTAGGGTTTCGATGATGATTAATGGGAATTTTTATCTGGAAATTTCCTTTTACATGAGGATTAAATAATCATTTCCTCATTTCCAGGCTCGACAGCCATAACTGAAATCCTAAGGAATATTGAATATGTGTCTTAATTTGGAACTTTTCCTTCCATGTGACTGATGGGAGGTACATATTCCTCCATGAGATTCTTGAGTGTATTGGTGGGAACCATTTCAAAACCATTTGGGGTGAATACCATATCAATTCCATCAGAAGATGGTTGTTTCCCCTTTGGTTCATATAATCCTGCATCAATATAGTGTGATTCACAAAAGTCAAATGGATCTTTATCATCGGGTAGTTTCCCACTTTGTCCATTAATTCTATATTCATCCACTAAGGGTATTAGGAGGGTATTTCTGAGTGATTATGCTGCAAGGGCCTCCCTAGCAAGGTATTTAAGGCCATATTATTTTAGACCACAAAACATTATGGGTGATCATTGAGATCAGTGAACAAGGTTTTGATATTGATTTGGACAAAAAAAATTCTATTTTATTTTGTTGTAGCCCAACAATGTTGTAGTGTAGGGAATCTGATCATCCTCATTGCAGCTTAGCTGATGAAGTGTCCATAGTGGGAGATGATTAACCACAGATCCATTGTAGATGAATTAGTTTTGGATATCAACACCATTTTTGTTCAAGACACATATAGGGGTTTTATGTATCCATTCATGGTGGCATCTTCATCTTGATCCTTAAAGGAGATAACCTCATGGAATTCTATAGGATAGGTTATTGTTCAGTAGAGTTCAGAATAATCTACAATGGATTTGAACTCTTAGGGTCTTAGTAAAACATCAATGAGTGCTTCGCTGAGACATGATAATAGATTCAATGCATACATGATTGAAAACATAGTTTGTATTGATACTAGTTGATTCAGAAGGTCATATTCCTGATCTAAATTCCACCACATCATATATTGGGGTTGTTATTTTCACAGGAACTTTAGTATATTGGTCCTTTCATGAATACAGTTTGGCCCTTGGGATCATATCCAGAGGAGCTTCCAACCATTTTGGATTGGGTCTGGTGGATATGCTCACATGTCGAGGGAAATTAGTAATTTTCTCTTCCATTGATGGATATTTCAGGAGGATTGACCAGGATGGATCCTTGTGGTGGCAATAGAATTTTCCTATCCCTATTGAAAACACTGGAGTGTCCTTCTATTTGTTTCTTCAACATTTATAGATTGAGCAGGGTGATTCCATAAGCTTGATTTATGACATGGATCTACCTCCATTTATATCTCAGGCATCTACGGTATTATCCCATGGATGCTTAATTGGGTGTGGGGAATTCTTGTTAATAACCATTTTCATCTTTGGAGAAGGGAACCATCATGTGGATGAAATTGAAAAAACTAAAGATCAGCTCCTCTTCTTCTGATGATTTTTTCTTATCATCCTCCCTAGGTGGTGTTGTTTTTGTGGGGTTGTACCCATTGTTCCATTTGGTGATAGGGTGAGAAATGTTCCATTTGGTGGGGTAGTCCCCATTGTTTCATTTTGTGGGGTGATTCCCATTGTGATATTTGGTGGGGTGGTTCCAATGTCTTCAAATTCGATGGAATAAAATTTCAGAGTGTCAAATCCATCATTGGAATTGGTGAAAGTTCGTCTCCCTTCACTTGTTTCCCACCCTTTTGATTGGACTACTTTCTAGATAGTTGTACCTTGGAGGATTGTGGAGTCTAGGATGAAAGTCGAGTTTTATTAAGAGATTTTAGAGGCATAGATGGTTGCTTCAACTATTCCTAGAGTATGTCTTGTTCTACATTTACAATTTTCCGAGTCTTCGAACTATAAAAATTCTACATATTTTTGTGAAATTATTCTCTCTAATCCCCTTCATCATCTACATCAGTGATGGAAACATATTCAAATTGAACTACCGGTGGTCCTAACTTGAATTTTCAAGAATCTATCATTATTTTTAGGAGATAATTGAAGACGAAACACTCTTGGATGGTGTTTCCCAATATCTGATGGAAGGGAAAGTAGTGTAGCCGATCATCAAGACCTACTTTATCACCCCTCTTCAGCTGTTGAAGATGAAACAGGTTGAAATTCATGGTGACTATGAAGAATCCATAGACTTGATCATCTCATAATGCATAAACATTATTTATTTTTTTAATAAAATTGATTTCTTTTGGCCCCACTCCACTCATCGTGATGAGGCGAGGGTGGTTGCTAATGTCTAGAGGGCGCTACATGGTTTGGGGGGGACAATGGAGTTGGAGCTAGTGTAGCGGGTGGCTTAAGCATGAAAAAAGCCACTTCAACTCTCCATGAACTTTTTACTAAGGATGTTGGGGTTTTCCTGAGATATGATATTTTCCCATTTTAGGGATTGTTCTATCCTTTGAGTAATGGTAGAGATTTTCCTAAACCCTGATTTATATTTAACTTGAGTAAGTGGGGTTCAAAGCTCATCTAAAGGGTTGTCGAAACACTTGGCCAACATCTCATTGTGGGGGAGTAGACAGTTCATGTTGTAAGTCAGACCTTTCCATCTGGCAATAAATTCTGAGACTCTCTAATTCTCTCACTATTTGTAGTTAATAAGATCACTAAATATTATCTTTGGACATGTTGAGCCTAATTGGAACAAGAACTGCCATCATATATCATCCCATCTCGTTATATAGTTTGTTTGCAAACTGGTGTAGCAGAATCATGTTGAAACATGTAGTTTTTGCATAAATAATATGAGTTTTATAGCTTCTTGTTGCTCAGGGGTTCCCATAATGGGATCATAGTTAGAATATTATTGCATTATATGTTGATCTTGGTCCCCTGAGCCATTGAGCACTAGAAATATGAGATTCACAAAATTTGTTGGAGGTAGGACGTTTCCCACCCATTTATGGTAAGGATTCCATTCTAGTTGATTCAGAGTGTGTCACCCCTCCATTGCATTTATTCTGGTTTTTAATAACTCCATGGTATTTAGGATCCATTAATGCAAGTATTCTTGGATCTGAGTATGAGTGGTCATAGAAGGTGGCAATATTTGATGTGCTCGCACGGTTGGATGTTGAGGCGGATACCCAGCCCGGGCATCTTCTTGGGATTTTCCTAAATCTATTTTGTTTTCATACATAATGGAGGTATATCAGGATATCCCATCGGTATTGGTTTTTGATAGACTGAATGTCCTGGTGTTTCCTTTAATGAGACTTTCGTCCATGCTTAAACCCTTGAGATGAACCTCTAAGGCATAGGTACATCTGATGGATGTTTGTGTTGAAGCTGTACCTGTGGATCATACCTAGTAGGACGACTTGATCATAGTATCCGAGTGTTGATTATACATAGATCTTTCATTTCTTCCTCCAATTAAAAGAATCTATCCTCAATTATAGGAGAATATTTTTCTTAAGGATGAGGTGGTGGTTCGTAGGCCTTGTTCTTATTCTTCATCATGTTTGGGATTCGCAGGAGACGTGGGGGTAGATTGACTATTGAGGAACCTGAATTCAAGGAAACACATTGGGTTTTTGCGTTAACCCCTATAGGATTAGTGTGAACCATCTTCGACAGGGAACACCATTTTTTAGTTTCCTCATTATGTGTAATATTTTTAATCCATGTTTGTGGGGATGATATCTAAAATTCTCACCGATTGATACCGCATTGGGGTGGTGTACAAGGTTATGAATAGTAAGAGAGCTTTTTATGTCCATTATTGGATCCTCCTCGACAATTTTATGATAATTTTTGAGTTTCTTGGTGATGAGTAACTCAAAGGGATCCCTGATATGACTGTTTAGTACACCTCCATTCCAAGGGATATGAGTCATAGAATAGTATGGAATGGGTGATCCCTATATCCATCATTTTTCCCAGTCAGAAGAATATAGACACCCATTGGAACATAATTTGATGTAAAATTTCCCCCATCCCTACGGGTTGAGAATGGTCTCATATTGTGGTGTATGTTACTGTTATTTCGACATTCTTGATCTCACAAATTTCTATGTGGGTGTGATCCGAGTATGCTTTCGACTCTTCAAATGAATTACATTATTCTGTTATATGATCAGTGCTCATTGATTGGATACCCTTAGATGGGAGGCCTACTGGATGTTCTCTTTGGCCTGGTAAGGGATCTTTTTTATGGATTTCTCTCATTGGGCTAGATTCTCTTAAGACATACTGAAGGTTGGTCCTTGTCGAGTGTTCAACCATTCTTATGAAGGGATATCTTTTGATTTCCATATGGGGATGGAAAAATTGCAAGATTTCATTTCCAATGGGTTCTTCTGGACAAGAAGTTGGGTGAAGTGCAGAGCTCCATGTTCTTCCCATCCCTAGATATGAACAAAATATGGGGAATCGTTGATAAATAATCACATCTTGTGTATTTCATGAAGATAAGACATACCAAGGACTTTCTTCAACCTTTTTGATTGTGGTAATCATGTAGATAGATGTGATTCTAGGTCGATCTGATAGGGAAGATCACCTAGGACATTAACATGGAATGCATACCCTTCAAAGGGTAATTTTTTTTCCTTTATCTGGAAAGGAGTTGTTTAGATATTGAGGTGAATGTTTTTCATACACTATTTTGAAAACATTCTTGGTATATTGAATTGAGAAGTGGTTGTGGGACAATACATCCCTTGTATTCCATAATTAGCTAGTTTTCTTCTCAAAAGAAACATATCTTGTTGTTGTTCCAACATAGACTCTTTTTCTTGATCCTCATGGTTTGACTGCTCCTTAATGATTTCGTTCTAGGCAGTTAGGATAGCGAGAGTCTCGTTGACATGTGAACTGTACAAGGGTGGATCGAATGATGAGAATGGACCTGAGCCATACTCTAGATGATAAAGGATATCTCTTCTACTAGAGATATTATCCCACACATCACACTCCATTTTTTCATGTGCCTCATCATATGAGGGCTTTCTCACATTTGATCCGATGATGGGAGAATCTTCTCATTGGTGTAAACTTTGACTAAGGGGACAACCTTCACAGTTAGTGTTTTGATGGAGAGGACTACCATCAAAGCATAATATTAGGCTATAGATAGGACTTTTGTGGTGTATACCTAGGGGAGGAACTTCATGGCAGACTGTTGCAAGGGAAAGGAATTTTTGATTCCTAGCTTCACTGAGGGGAGGGCCTTCACAATGATTGATATCATTCTGAGGGATACCATCATATCACTAGATGCAACTAGAGTATCTATATTGTACATTCTGGGGATGGACTCCCATATGTACTAAAATGAGGTTAGGTCTTTTATCTTTTCTTTACGTCACAACTGGGAGGGCCTTTATAGTGACTTCCATCATGGAGAAGACTACAATCACAACTTGACTTCCGACTATAGGGAGAAACATATCTGAAACCTATACCCTCAGGGGGAAAATCATGGTGGACTATATAAAGGGTATGTCCATCTTGATTTACAACCATATAGTCATAGAGAGAGATATCGTAAAATGCATCAATAAATAAGGTCTCATTATCAATCATTTCTGGCTCATAGAGTAAGCCCATGTGGGTTCTCTAGGAAGGACCTTCAGAGCTACTGGTAGAGAAATTATAGGTTGGACCTTCACAACTTCTACTATCACTTCAATAATTTGGTTATGGATCGAAATGATCATGAGCCTCTATTAATAGATAATTAATTTGTTTAATAATGACAACTTTTAGTATAGTAGAATCATAATTTCAGTCTTCATTTTTTGGTTGCATTTGGTACATATCATTTTTGTGAATTCTTTTGTAGGAAACCTAGGCTGCATACTATTGGTAATGACCTCCATATACAGGGACCTATCTAATTGGTTCCCATGATGTATCTAGTATATTCCAATGAACTTATTGAGTTCAGGAAGGGATACATGCCTCCCCTGGAGTGGACAACACATTGAACTGGTGTCCCCAAGTTGGAAGGGGGTATTTTTTCCAGATCTGATTGTCCTTGTATGGTGGAATATGGTCATCGACCCTCCTAGAGTAGAGAATGGATCCTGGTCTACTATGGAGTGATTATTTTATTCGGGAGATTAATCACCCACCCATGGAGATTGGTTCATGGGCCCGACTCCTAACTCTTTCCCCTGGCGCAATGACGTGTTGACAGACCTAGGTGATATGGTCTAGAAGTGACGTTTGATCCTCCATCATTTCCAGGATTAGCTTCGATATGTATTTGTATGGAAAATGTATGAATTCCCATTCTGATGTCGGAGCAGCACTTTCTTCCCACTCTGATCCTCCATGAGTTTTTTTGGGTACTAGCGGTTCTCCAGTGTCCGGGGAGAGGAACGAGTTTGTGCCCGAATAGCTTGTAGAGGCCAGATATTTCCTTTGATTTGCTTCATATTTGACTAGTGGAATTTAAATTTGTGAGTTGGAATTTGAGTCTTCCCATTTTCTGTTGTATTTGTCTCACATGCTTGATTTGTATCCACAATAATTTGACTCTGACCATATTTTCTTGACACCATATTTGGCTGGTGGGCTTCATATTCATTGGAATTGTTATATAACTACCCATAATTTTCTACGCCATTTAGATAATGGGATTGATGTTTTTCAGTAGGAATTTTTACATGCTTATAGTAGGTTGTTTTCCTATTTCGATGATGGGATTCTTGTGCATTAGCAGTGATTTTCATATGCCTATAATTTTCCACTCTTTCTGTATGGCAGGACTAGAGATCACTTGAAGGAATATGTGTTTTCTTGTTTTGTGCCACCCTATATCCATGATGCGATTAATAGGACTGATAGTGTATTTTCATCCACTCATAAATTGATACCGTCTTTTTGTGGAGGGATTTAGTAGGAAGGGATTAATTGTATGTATGTCCATTATATGCCCCAACATTTTTGTGGAGGACCTTCTCCTCATGAACCACGGTGATAACCTGCTCCTAATTATGTGTTTTCCATTATTGGTGGTAATCGTGAAGGGATAGTGTCCGTTGGACTTCATTAGGTTCCCTCAGAATCATATCCTCTTTAGAGTGACCATATTGGGTCACACATCACTAATGGTGACGTCCTCCTGCATGAGCCCCTGAATAGGGTTCCTATTAAGATGGTATGAATTCATTGATGTCGACCTCATCTTCATCCCAAAGAAAATTGAGGTATTTTTGTCACATTCTAGGGATAGGCTTTCAAAATGATCAGAGATGGAAAGTGGCGTTGTCCCATACTATATTGCTGACCACGCATGAAGAGGTGGCTGGCTTGCTTTCAAAAATTGGAGGGTCTTCTATACAACCTCCACCATGGGGAGTTCACCTATTTGGTTGTACACTTTGATCAACATGTTTCAAACCCATCATTGAATATGGTGGGTAGGAGACAGATTTTTGTTCTTCAGGGATCTGGTCACTTGTGTGGAGGTTAATATGCATGTCTGAGAAATTTTTCAAGATTCCATTTGGATCAGAGAGTGATATGTGAAACCTGAAACGCATGTAACAAAAAAAGAAAAAGAAACCCCATCAAGATAAATATCATAATCTCATGCATTTTTGGTAATACTGATCTACCCTCTCCATTTTAAATGTGAAAGGGGCTTGGGGTGAGGTGACTCACCACAATGGTTAAGGATTCAAATTGGTTTCAATATTGTTTTCGACCCGATTCATGTCATAGCGTACAGGGGAAACAAAATGGTCTGACATGTGATGTCCACATTTTTATAATTGTGGTAAAAGTACTACCTTGGTTAAGGATTCACATAGGGTTCACCATTTTTGTTTCGACCAAATTCACAATGTGTCGAGGGCCGATGAAATGGCCTGATAGACAGTGACCAATTATCTATTATTATGAAAGGTGTCACATATAGTATGATATTCTCAGATGGTCTCGAACAATATTTTTCGTGGATCCAAAAACTACAAATGTCCCTTTAATCCATGATTCAGGAACCTACTTTCCAAAGGTAGGTGCTTGTCGGATAACGATTTGGCCAACGACACTTAATGACTCCATTGGTCAGGAGGATGGGAGGACAATCTCAACACACCCTTTTGGGGGGAATTATTAACTACTCCGGGAATCTCTAATAAATTTAAGCAATGTTCATATGTTTTTGAATCCTGGGTTTGTTCCTAATCATGTGTCTGAAGATTACCCATGGGTTTCAAGGTTAACCATATATACACATGGGTCAAGAATTATTGAGATGATGCTAGTTTAAACCCTATGATGAGGCACTCTAGATTTTATTAATATCCAAGGAGGACAGAATCTGGTTCAATATCAGGATCGAACACACAAGATATGCTTCCTAAGTATATTCATGAGAGGAATTAGAACCCATATTTTTTGGTTCCACTTAATTAGACACATCAAATTTTAGGGTCATGTGATGGGGACCCATCCTTGGATTTTTAGTGTCATGTGGTGAGGACATCTAGGTGGATGATTCCTTGTAAATATTTCATGTAGGACATACACTGAAGCAACCCAGGATGCTCAAGAGAGGCATGGTATCTTGTGTGGATATGACCCTATCATGGATATGAACTATTGAACATTTGGGTAATTTGGGTGTTCAGTTTGTTCCTCAGGGAGGCTTCCAATGTATCCCAGTTACCTAGGAATAAAATCCCTCATAGTTAGGTTTATGTTGGGGATTATACCATAGTGGAGGCTCTATTTGCAGGGGAATGATTGGGGATTTTCCTTTGAAAAAGATGTACCTTTATGCTTGGGCACCTCAGTGCATCCTTCTGGGGGCCCACACCCTTGTGAGGACTACCCACATAACTCTGCTTAACATGGGTTTGTAAACTCAAAAGGAGACACTGAGTCACCAAACAGTTTTATCATAGAGGTGCAGTGGCTTTGGAGGTGGATTTGGCCTAATGCTGACAAACTGGTTGGTATAGGGGGTTTAAAGGGTTAGATGGAAATGGAAGGGCATGATCGGGACTGGAAGGAAGCAAGCCTGAAGGAACACCATTTCACATACCACTTGTTCATATGGGGGGGGGGGGGGTACCCTCCACATGACATATAATCATCTGGTGGAGGGGTTTTCTGTGTGTCGGGGTGGTATGCAGACTGGGATATTGTCTGCATACCGATGTGGTACGCGGACTGGATACCGTCCAAGTACTGGGGTGCTGCATTGATCTGTATTCCATCCACTTACTGAGGTGATATGAAGACCTAGATGTGGTCTGCATACTTAAGGGTTATTATGCCTCTTGTTATATCTGCATATCTTGGTGGTATGTGGTGATGGGGTCAATCCATGTAGAATAACACTACAAATATCTAGGTTACATCACCATAGAGAAGTGTTATGAGGTACTCTGGATCATAGAAGTAGAATTAGTCATACAGTTCAATGGATGTTTATCCAAAATGGGGGTATGGTTCGTGGTCCACTAATCTGGTTTGTGGATCACCCATCTTATTATTCTTCCATCATTCACATGGTTCATAGAGGATTTTTCCTACTGGAAACCATTCACAGTTATGTACATCATCGAACATTTTCCTTCGAAGTATTCCATCCCTAATCTCAATGTAATATCATAAATCATCATAATTTTCTCTCATTTCCCATTTTGGTTCCTTTTATAGAGTGTCGGGGAAGCAATATCATTGGGAACATGTAACTTTTTACAGAATCCCATGGAGGGATCATCTGACCCTCTAATGACTCGATCAACTGAGGTTTGTGATGATGTAGTTTGTAATGGAGGAAATCACCACCTCAATACCATGGATGACGCAGGTCTTGGGATGCTGCCAGCCTCAGCTCATCCATGAACTACTCAGTCCACAGGGATGGTATGTGGGGACATTCTTCTTCATCGAATTTTTAAAAACAACATGGTTCATGATGCCTGGGATCACAATTTTCATCACACCTTCGAATGGCTTGGTTTGCTGGCTAATGCTTTAAGGGCAAACATTTCACAGGATGTCTGTATATCGCTTGGTTTGCAGTATTCCCCTTTCACGGATATTTCCCAGTAACCAGTATGAAAACTAGTTTGGATCCTTTTCAAAATTTTATTTCTTTAATCTTCTCCTCAAATTTTCATCCCCACATGCATCTCTTTATTTTATCAAATTTGTGGGAGTATTTCCTTTTCATTTGCATTTTTTTGGGACCCTACAATTATAAAAACCCATAAACACCCTTAAAATCCCTAAAAGACCCTCAAAATAGTAAAATATCCTATAAACCTAAAAACACTAAAAGCTACTAAAAACCCGAAAACAATAAAAGTCCCAATAAAACCCCTAGAATACATTAAAAACTGTAAAGCCCCTAAAATTCCCTAATACCCATAAATCCCCAAAATACCCTAAAATCCCAAAAAAATGAAAAGGACACTAAAAACCCCTAAAAACCTAAAGTCCTTAAAAACAATAAAAGTCCCAAAAAACCTAAAAAAATATACGACCCTAAAAACCATAAAAATACTAAAAACCCTAAATATCCAAATAGTTTCTAAAAAATGTAAAAAACCCTAAATCTCCATAGAACCATTAAAACCCTACCACACTAAAAACATAAAAATCCCACTAAAAACCATAAAAACGAAAAAAGAACCATAAAAAATCCTGAAAATCCCCTTAAACCTCTAAAACCCTAAATACGCAAAAAACCCACAAAATACCTAAAAATGCAAAAATACCATTAAAATACGACAAAACACCTAAAAACCTAAAAACCTTAGAAAACCCTAAAAACACTAAAAACAATTAAAAACCTTACACATTTAAAAGATTTTAAATCCCTAAAAATCCAAATATGTTCTAAATACACAAATACACATATAGACACTTAAAACCCACCATTCCCTTAAAACACTAAAAACCCAAATAAACTAAAAAACCTTAAAAACAATATGAGACCCTAAAAGTATAGAAATACCAAAAAAACTCAAAACAACCCAAGAATGTAATAAAAACTAAAACCCAAAGAACCTCCCAAATACTAAAACACAAAAACCCCAAAAAACTATCAGTACAAAAAACCCCTTAAAAAATTAAATCAGGAAAATATACCTAAAACCATCAAAAACCTAAAGCCCCTAAAACCATTAAAACCAAAACAAAACCATTAAACGGAAAACCCCCTAAAATCCCTAAAACCCCTAAAAACACAAAACAACTAAAATTATATAAACACCCTAAAAACATAAGAAAATCATGAAACCCAAAAAACCAAAAGAAAACATAAAACCCATAAAATAACATAAAAAACCTAAACCCTTATGAATTCTAGAAACATTAAAACCCAAAACTGAAACCATAGAAAAACACAAAAAAAACCCTAATCCTAAGACCATAGACCCTAATCCTAAATCCTAAATCCTAAACCCTAAACCCTATAACCTAAATCATAAAACCTTCACCCAAACCCTATACCATTCACCCTAATCCCAAAATCCTACACCTAAAACCCTGTAATGTACACCCGAAACCCTAAAACCAACACCATAAAACCTATACCCTACACCCAAAACCATAAACCCAACAACTTAAAATCTAAACCGTACACCTAAGAACCTAAAACATACACCCTAAACCACACATCCTATACCGTAAACCCTAAAAGTACCTAAAAATAAAAAAATAATATAAAAAAATAAAATCCCCAAAAAACAATAAATCCCATAAAAACCATAGAATACCGTAAACCCATAAAAATCCTAAAGGAACCTAACAACCCTAAAACCCCTAAAGGAACCTAATAACTATAAAAAACCATATACTACCCTAAATGACTAAAAAAATTAGAAGACCCTAAAACCGCTTAAAACATTAAAAAACCCAAACCCCTTAAAACACCCAAAAAACGAAAAAACCTTCAAACACTAACAACCCTTTAAAAAATGTAAAAATTATAAACCCCTAAAAATGTTAAAAACATTAAAAATCATAAAATCTCCTAAAACCATAAATACCATAAATAAATCCTAAAAGTTTAGAAACCACCATAAATCCCATAACACTATATAAATTCTAAAGAGACCCAAAAAAACCCAAAAAACCCCTAAAAAGATACTACGAACAAGATAAAAAACCTAAAAGGAAATTAAAACCCAATAAAGCCTAAAGGGACCATAAAATCCCAATAATATCCTAAAAACACACTAAAACCCCTAAAAAATATAAAAATCCTAAAAACCATAAAAACACTAAAATCCCAAAAAAACAAAAAAACGCAAAACACCCAAAAGCCTAAAAATCCAAAAACCCTAAAATACTCAAACTAATCCAAAACAAGACCCCCCAAACACCCTTAAACACCCTAAAAACCTGTAATCTCCTAAAAATCAAAAAACCATTAAATTCCAGAAATACCATAAAAACTAGAAAAATCATAAAAACATTAACACATGAAAAATTTCATAAAAACCCCAAACCCCTTAAACCCATAAAAATTACAAAACCCCCATGAAACCCCTAAAAACCATAAAATCATAAAAACTCTAAAAACTATAAAACCCCCTAAAAGATACTAAAACCCCTAAAATACCCTAATAGATCCTTAAACCACTAAAGGAACCTTAAAACCCTTAAAAGAAGTCTAAAAACACTTAAAAACCCTAAAACCCCTAAAACCATTAAAACACATTAAAACACATAAAAACCCTAAAATACTATAAAACCCATAAAATAAATTAAAAATATTAAAACCACAAAAAACAAAGAAAAAAAACCCTAAAAGTGATAAAACCCAAAAAGCCCTCAAAATCTTTTAAAACCCTAAATATCAATTAAAAGCCAAAAAATCCCAAAAATTATAAAAACCCTAAATTCCCTAAAAAACCCTGATATCCATAAATAAATTCAATATAACCAAAAGTATATATAAAAGGCCCTAACCCCCCACCCTCCAAATTACACTAATAGCGTAAAAACTTAAAATCCCTAAAAACCCTAAAAGACCGTCAAACACTAGAAATCCTAAAAACCCACAACCCCTTAAAACCCCTTAAAACCCAAAAATTCCCTAAAAACCTAAAAACCCCTAAAGACCTTATAAACCATTATAACCCCAAAAATATACTATAAACCTCTAAACCCCATTAAAAGGAACTACAATACCATAAAATACTAAAATAGTCAAAAATCCTCTAAAAAATTGGGATAACCCACCAAAAATAAAAACCCCCAAAAAACAAAAATATTACATAATGGACTCTAAAACTGAAAACAACTGAAAATCTATAAACCCTAGAAAAACTTAAAAACAAGAAGAAACATAAACACTCTAAAATCATAAAAAATCAAAACAACCAAAAAAACAATTAAATATCAAAACCCCAAAAGCCCCTAAATACCCTAATATAGCTTAAACAAACCCTAAAAAGTAAAAAGAACAAAAAATACTTAAAACCAAAAAATATAAAATCTCAAAAATACCATAAAAGACCTAAAAACACAATAATCCCCTAAAAACACTTAAAACCCCAATAAACCTGAAAAATAATTAAAACCATCAAAACCCAAAAAAAAATTAAAAACTAAAATCCCCTAAAACCCAAAAATCCTATAAACCATAAAAAATCTAAAAACCTTTAAAAACCCTAAAAGCATTTAAAAATACCAAAAAAAAAATAACTAACACCCCTTAGAACCCTAAATCCCCCAAACCCCCTTAAACGCCAAATCCACCAAAACTCCCAAAAAAACCCAAAAACCCAAAAACACATAAACCCCCTAAATACCTATAAATAACATATAAAGCATAAAAAACCAAAAACCATATAATATTGGAAAATAACAGTAAAAAAAGAAATAACAATTAAAAAAATAAATCCCATTTAAAACCCTAAAATCCCTAAAAATGAAAAAAACACAAATAAATTACAATTCATATACCGTACACCATAATCCATAGGCCCTACACAATAATCCCAATAACCTACACCAAAAACCACAAACCCCTCCCTCTAACCCCAAAACCCTACACCATATACCCTATACCCTACACCCTAAACCCCAACCGCTACACCCAAAACTGTATACCTCACACTCAAAATCTTAAACCCTCAACCCTAAACCATATACCATGTAAGTTAAACCCTAAATCATAAAATATTCACCAGAAAATATAAATGAACCTAAAACCCCAAAAAAGAACGTGTAAACCCATAAGGTCCCTAAAATACCATAAAAACCCCAAATCCCATTAATTACCCTAAAAACTCCCAAAACCCACAACACGCCAAAAAAACACTCAAAACCATATAAAAACCCTAAAATCCCCAAAAATATCATTAACACCAAAAATATCATTAACACCATAAAATCATAAATGAATATAAAGAACCTAAACCCTAAAATCCCTAAAAAAATAATGAATCCAAAACCCACAAAATAATAAAAACCTACCCCCCCAAACCCAGAAACCCTAAATAAACCACAAAAACCTGAAGACACCCTAATAATACCTAAAACCCCTAAACAACCTAAAAATCCAAGAATTCCCAAAAATCCAAAAAATTCCTTATGAGACTAAACAATTTAAAAAACCCTATAGGGATGGTAATAATCCAAAAAACCCAAAAAAAATCTATAAGGAACCTAGGAATACCTAAAACCCCTACAAACCGAAAAAATCACAAAAAACATAAAATCCAAAACCCCCCAAAAGAACACTAAATCACCTAAAACTCTTACAAATCATAAAAAATCACAAAATTACCCTAAAAGACCCTAAAAAACCTCAAACATTATAACACTAAAAAACCATAAACCACTTAAACAACATTAAAAGCACATAAAATCATAAAAACCAATAAAATCTCATAAAAACCCTAAAAACCTGAAAAAAAATCTATGAACCCTAAAAACTATAAGAAATCATAAAAAGAGTCAAACCCATAAAAAACCACAATAAACCGTAAATGATCCAAGAAAATCTAAAAGGCCATAAATGACCATAACTACCCTAAAATACCATAGAAGACACTAATAACCCAAAAACCCCTTAAAAATATTTAAATAATAAAAACCCCTAATACATTAGGAAATCATAAATAAACCTTAAAACACCTAAAAACCAATTAAACCCCACAAAACCGTAAATACCCTAAAACCCCATAAAAGATTAAAAATCAAAAAACCCTAAAATTACCTAATTACCATAGAAATATAATAAATACCATAATGAAACCCTAAAATTGGTAAAAATACATAGAAATCCATAAAAATCATAAATACCATTAAAACACAAAAGACCCAAAGAAACCATAAAAACAAAAAAAACCATTATAGAACTATAATCCCCTAAAACGACGAAAATATGTCAAACCCATAATAACCTAAACTATAAATACTACACAATAAACCATACACCATAAACCTTATTTCTGACACCATATACCCTATACCATTCACCATATATTGTAAACCATATTCTGAAAACCCTACACCCTAAACCATATGCCCTAAAAATTAAACTATAAACCCTTGATCATAAACCCTATACAATGCACACTATTCCTTAAACCCTATAACCAAATTACTAAAACAGACAACTTAAACCCCAAACACTAAACCATAAACACTAAACCCTATATCCTAAAACATAAAAACCAAACAAAATACCAAAAAAACTATAAACCCATGAAAGGCAACAGAAACATAAAATCCCTAAAGTACCCCAAACCTGTTAAAATCCTAAAAGACCATAAAAACCCTAAAAGACCATAAAAACCATGAAAACCACCAAAATACCCTAAAATCATAAAAACAAAAAATAACATAAAACCAATAACACCCCCACCAACCCAAAAAAACTCTAAAAACCAATACATATCCTACAAAATCAAAAAAACACTGAAAATACATAATTTCTTAAAAACCATAAAAAAAATTAAAATTCCAAAAATCCCTAAAACCCTAAAAATCCATAAAAAACCTAAATCCATAAAATACCTTAATAACTGAAAAACAATAAATAAAACCTACAACCCTTGAAACACTGAAAAAATTACAACCCATGAAAACCATAAAACCATAAAACCATAAAAAACCTAAGAAAACAAAAACGAAGCCCATTGTTTCCATCATAGGTATGTTCGGTAAAAAAAATATTTATTTTAGAATGGAACACCAAATGGTTTTATATCCATTGGGATGTATATTCCAAAGGCAAGCACTCAATGTTGATTTTTTCAGTGATCCTTAGGAACTCGCATTGGTTGAGAGGATGGGAGATGGGATGATGGTAGCCTTTTTGGGGGAATTATTACCTACTCTAGGACTCTGATATATTTAATATATATTAATGAATCCTTTATTAATTATAAATAATGACATGTGTTACCCTTTAATTAAAAAAAATTATTACAATTTATGGAAATTATGATCATATGTATGTATATGGAGTACTTCATCAATGGAAACATATGTATGTATCTAAGGATATCCACCAATTGTATCCTATTATGTACTACATAGATATTATTTGGTATCTATTAGGAAGACATTGGATTTCTAGCCACTATGTGGGGTGATTTGGAGTGTATGGTTATCCTAAGAGAAAATAGTTGTTTTCATGTTGAGATCAAACCCATAGATGGGCTTCCTACATATCCTTGAGAATGGAATCAAAACCCACATAGTTCGGTGCTTCTTAATAGAGACCATCGTACTTTTCAATATCATGTGATAAGGACCTAACTGTACAGTTTAATGTCATGTGGAAATGGAGTCTTGAATGAAGGTGCCAAGTAAATATTTTGAATGGGACTTATGTGGAAGCAGCCTAGAGAACATTAGATGAATATTTAGTCCCATTTTAAATTAAACCCTAACAGGAATGTGGACCAGAGAGAATATGGTTGATTTTAGTTGTCATCTTTGGACCTCATGGAGGCTAACTATGTATCCCATATGGATGGAAATCAAATACCATGTAGTCTAGTTATGAATAACATCAATTATGGAGACTCTCCGTAGGTTTGTATCATGGGGAAGGGTGTCCCTTTGAGAGGATTGAGTTGGGGCTTACTCCTAAAGAGGATGCCCTAATTGAGGATAAATAAATATTCCTGAAAAGTATTTCCTTTATGATTTGGGGAAAGTTGGTTGGGGATTTCTCCTGAAAATTATGTCTATTGAGATCAATCCTTATATAGGTATCCTATGTATCCTGATTATTGCTGGAATCAATGTTCTCATCATTCAATAGTTGGGTCTCACATAATGAGGTCTACCTTGATGTGTCTCATTGGGGATTACTATTGAGGGGGATTCCCATTGAGTTGTGGCCTTAGGTAGGCATCCTATGTATCTTGGGTATAGCAGGAATCAGAGTTCTCATAGTTAAATATTTGGGTTTTACGCATTGAGTCTTCCCTAGATGGGTTCGATTGGGTCTTACTCTTGAGTAGTATACTCATTGAGATTGGGCCTTAAATATGAATCCTATAAATCCTAATTAATGCAGGAATCAGAGTTCTAGTAGTTCAATAGTGGCATAGATCATGCAGATTTTGGGATCAAAAGTAACTGCTAAGACCATGTGATTCATGTTTGCTGAGAGAAACAAGATGATGAGGACAATCTAGGACACCAGACAATCTGATTTATTTCATTGGTGGACATGGAGAAAATCCCAAATTGAGAAGTATGGTGCGTTGATCTTAACCACTTCCTCTGACCCCTCTTCCACTTATGGAAGAGGTCGAGGCAACAATGCATCCCTCTCTTCACATTACTCTATAATGAGTCTAGGGTATTGGGAAAGATGAATTAAGTGATAAGGATGGAGAGGATATGACTCTAGTTCCCAACCCCTCACTGTTCCAGTGTCCTGGAGGAAAAGAGGATAAAGAGTGAAACCTCCTCTATGAAATGCTGGGGGATTATTGTAGGAGGGATTCCCTAAATTTGTCTCATAGTGAGGGAGGAGGATGTAATTAACTATACAAAGGAAAAAGAAGAATAATCCACACCCTCCCTTCTTGGAACCGGAGGCTTCATGTCTTAGAGACAATAATTGAAAGACAAGGTCATAACCTGATTATACATGACCAGGAACTCACAGAAATTATCTCGAGGGTATGTGTTCTTCTGACCATAGGGATACACACGCATGTGCACCTTAAGAACCCTCACCAGCCAACTAGACTAGTGCACGAATCCTCTGACCAT
The DNA here is from genome assembly GCA_963277665.1 of Viscum album. Lineage (NCBI taxonomy): Eukaryota > Viridiplantae > Streptophyta > Magnoliopsida > Santalales > Viscaceae > Viscum > Viscum album. The sequence goes on from OY728120.1 coordinate 1,595,872,619, forward strand.
AAGAATACATAGCTAAATGGGGGACACAATTGTGTGCCAGTCACCATGGTTGTGAAAATCCAGCGGCTTCAATTTAGGTTTCAATTTGTTCATGCTTAGACAACAGAGCCAAAGGTGGAGGGTACCTACCATGGATGTCTTTGAAGATTTCCAGATGAGTGGATCACGTGGGATGTGGGTGAAGGCCAACCAGGGGGGTTCACACTGGTTTTGCATGCAGATGCTTAGAGTAAGTTTTTGGAATAGGTTGTTAGTGCTAGTCATGGGAGAAACTGAAAGTGATTCATGTTGGATAGAATAAGGTTGCGGCAGATGAATGTTCCTTGATCAATGGATCACCTGGGTAAATACACTTGGGTAAGTCCTTATCCTAATTACCATGGGTCTCCTTTGGTTTCCATTGATGGGTGTCATGTAGGTCCTTGCATTGGGATGGGAGTTTTCACAAGGGGTTTCCCACTTTTAAAAATGGGCCCTCACACAATTTTTATATTCTTGGGATACTGAAGGGACTTTGATCTCTCTTCTCTATTTCATTCTTTCTATTTAAGGGTTTTGTACGGATAGTGGAGATGTTCTTGGGGACTTGGGAAAAAATTTTGTTCGAACAAATACCTAGATGTTCTTTCTAATTTTATGACATAAAACGAGGATCCCAAGGATCCCATTTATATGAAAACATGGGACCATGGTCGATGGAGGTTTACCATAATGGTCCCTAGAATAGGTGGTCGATGCAAAAGTCCCACATAGTGGTGTAATGACCATTAGTTCTGTGCATAGGGATGCTGCGTAGGAGCTTTGTTCATGGGTTCTACATCTTATTTAATGCACAGGGGGTGTGCACAAGTGGTGTGTGCACATTCCTTGGCGAAACTGCTACTCTATAATGGAGGGCATGTGCCTACGCACCCCTGCTCGATATCAGTGTCAGACTATAATCCTGGCCCTTCGGGCCTATCCCATTCCTACCATCAATACCCCATGAAAAATAGAGAGTTGAAATGAGAACTTTTTCGGCCGGTTCAAATACACTTTTGGTTGTCGCACATGGAAATTCAATTTTCCCCATATTCTGATATAAAGAGTCATTTCTATTCAGATTCAATATTTTTTATTTAATAGAGGTTCACATATTGAATTCTACGGATAATTTTAGGGAACACATTTCATGTTTTAATCACCCATTAAATTACTCTAAAAAGACCATTAATTTTATTTTAAAACTCCCAATAAACCCTAAAAGACTAAAATCCCAAAATACCCATAAAAACCCTAAAACCCAAAAACACAAAACACCCAAAAACAACAAAACCCATAAAAAACTTACACACCATAATATCCTAAAAATCATAAATGACCTTAATACCCCAAAATACCCTACAACACCCTACTAATTCCATAAAACCCCTTTGAAACCTTAAAACACCAAAAAATAGTAAAAACCACAAAAAAACACTAAAAACCTTGAAAACTCTAAAAACACTAAAATCCCATGAAAATACTAAAAAAATATAAAACCCCAAAACACATAAAAATTCCATGATATCCTAAAAACTATAAAACCCAAAAATGACAAAAAAACCATAAAACCCTAAGAGACCATAAATGAACATAGAAACCATAAAATCTCCTAAAAGACCCAAAAACCCAAAAACCCAAAAAATCTAAAAAATTCACCAATCAATTCTAAAAATCCTAAAAACCCTAAAAAACCCCAAAATCATAAAAAACCAAAAAGCCAAAAAGCCACTAAAATCTAAAAACACTACAGAAATGCTAAGAACCCTAAAAACCCATAGAACCCCCTAAACCAAACCAAATCCCTTTACACCCTTTAATGATAATAAAAACCCAAAAAAAAACCCAAAAATACATAAACCCAAAAACATATCAAATACCCTAAAAACCAAAAAAAATTCCTTAAATAGCTAAAATCACAAATATTGGACATAAACCCATAAAAACAACCTAAAAACATTAAAACACCCAAAACCCGTAAAACACTAAAAAACCCTAAAAAACAAGAAGACCATAAATATCATAAAAGACCCCAAACCCCTAAAATCACTTGAAACACAAAATTACATAAATAACCCAAATACTACTGAATACCCAAAGCCCCTAAATGATGAAAATAATAAAAATTCCCTAAATCGCATAAACCCTACTATATCTTTGTAAAACACCCCTAAAGACCCTAAAATACATTTAAAACCTAAATACCCTAAACAAACATAAACCACCCACTAACCCTCCCCAAACCCCTGTAGTCCATTAAAGCCCCTAAAATACCAATAACACCCAAAAAACCCAAAAAACCTATAATAGTAAAAAAAACAATGATATAAGCTAAAATCGTAAAATCCCATAGAAATAAAAAATCTATAAAATTCATTAATAACCAAGAAAATCCTTAAAAGCACCATAAAAATCTTGAAGACCATGAAGACTCTAAAAATCTCTAAAAACCCTAAAAAACATTAATACCCTTAAAATTGTAAAAACCACCAAAACCCCTAAAAACCATAAAATACTATAAAACTATAACCATTAAAAACCATTAAAAATGTTAAAACCCATAAAAAATTAATAGAAACGTGAAAACCCCATGAAAAACTAAATATCCCTAAAACCCCCCATTACCATAAATAAATCCCTTCAACACCCAGAACACCTAAAAACCATAAAATCTGTAAAATACTCAAAAAACCTAAAACCCCAAAATCTCTTAAAAAGACAATAAAAACCCAATAAAAACCAAAAAAACCCAAAAAACATGAAAACCATAAAAAATACTAAATACATTTCAAACCTAAAACCATAAACAATATATAAAAACCCCTAAAAACACAATAATCATCATAAAACCCAAAAAAATCGTAGAAACGCAGAAAATATTAAAAACATTAAAAATCCATAGAAATCCATACGAAACCACTAAAACAAAAAAATCCTCTTCAATTAAATTAAAAGCACTATATCCCCAAATTATTCCATAAAACTCTAAAAACACCTAAAACTATAAAAAATTGCATAACCTGAAAAGCCCTAAGACACCAAAAAAGTTAAAATATTATAATAAAACTCTAAAAATCATTAAAATACTAAAAAATCAGGAATCCCCTAAAAACCATAAACCCCTAAAAACAATAAAAATCAATAAAACCTAAAATATCCCTTAAATACAAAAAAATAGAAATACTCTTAAGATCATAAAAGCCCACAGATCTTGAAATCACTAAAATACCCCAAAAACACTAAAAACACTTAAAAACTCAGAATGAAATTAATAACAAAATAACCCCCCTATAACACACTAAATCCATAAAAATCCAAAACAATAAATAGCCCCCCAAAACACTAAAAACCCTTAAAACCCAAAAATCCTTAAAACACACTATAACCCAAAAACATAAAAACCTTAATAACTCAAAAAACTCCTAAACTAATAATAAGAACCCTAAAATTTCATAAAACACTAAATCCTAATAAATACATAAAACCAAAATAAGCCTATAAAACCGCTAAAAAACCATGAAAAACTATAAAGAACTAAAACCAACAAAACAAACTAAAACCATAAAGTTCCATAAAACCCCATAACGCACAAAAATGTCGTGGGGGAAGAGAGAGCTCCCAATGACTACTTCTCTCCCAATGATTCCTGGATGATGCTAGTGGTGATCCATCATCCCCCATGTGGGGAGGTCTTTTCACTCGATGGTGATCAGGACTTAGCCTTCATCTATCCTCATATGCCTGATTTTCTTCCCCCCATCCCTCGAAGGGATAATTCTTCCGAAGGTTCCAGACATACATGAATGCTACCCTCATTTCTCTTTATTGGACACAGAGTTCCTTGCGGCCTCTTCGCTTCATGGCTTGACATTGATTTCCGAGTTCGTGAAGCACTAATACTCGATGGATCCTTTAGACAGATTTGTTTTTGGATGTTGTAATCATTAGGATCAGGTGATGGTAGGGTTACTGAATGGCTTCCATTTTTTGATTCGGTTCTCAATGGTGGAAAATATGATCCGCACTTGGTCTTCAGCCCCTCAAAGCCTCAATGGCATCAAATTATTCCTTTTCCGATGGAGCTTTGACCTGTACATGAACTAGGACTCGTCGCTGATTGCTTCATAGGTTAGGTTCCTAGAACTCCATCTTCCGTTTCAGAATCCATCAATTATCTGTATTCTCAGAAATCTTGTGGGCCGGTATTTTTGTTCAGGTAGCCAGACTCAAGTGATCTGCCACCCAGTTTCCCCAAGTGTTTTTGTTTAATTGGTTGTCTCAAAACCATTGATTGAATTTGCGAGGATTGCTATTGGCCTGGAGTTTCATTACTAATTGCTAGTAGTAGGGTAGTCCTCTGTTGCATTCTTCTCTATATGTTAGCTATTGGGTCATTCTAGAACTGCTTTAAAGAGAGGGGTAGCAACATATGAGTTATGGAGGGGGATCATGTTGTTTTTGGGCCAATTGAATGGCATGTGACGGTGGATGTTCAATGTAATGTTGTGACTAAAATTCCTATGATGAATAAAATTCCGAGGAAATCCGATTGGCCGAATGTCTCTTATGTGTATGAGAGATTGAATCGGGATCTAGATAGTGTGCATGAGAAGCGAGTAATGGATATATAGGAAGTTGTGGTGTCCCCTAGGTTGTGTAGAGAAGATTTTATGGAGTTGGGGTGGGCTAGAAGATTAGAGGAACATGCTTCGGGTAGGAAGGGAATAAAGGTATAGGCTATGGATGGTGTTTCATTTTTCCATGGGTCTCGCTTTCTGGCCTCAGAGGGGGAGGCTGCTACACAAGGGCGGGTGACATTGTCACCCTTCGATGGTCTGGATGTGAAGGATCCTCAGAATGGAGTAGGCATGAAAAGGCTGGTGAGAGGTTGGTACAACTTTTGGAGAATCAGGGGGATATTGTTACCTTTGGAGGGGTGGATGATGAAAAAGAGGATGAGATCTCTTATAGTGGGCATGCTGTACATGGGGATGCACTGGCCTTGGGTGGATCCACCTTGTGTAACAGGTTTGAATGTCTTGGTTTTATGGAGTTGGAGGGAAAGGATGATGCAGATGGGGGTGAAGAGGAGCAGGGGGTGGTGGAGGAATAAGGGGAGGTAGATGATACCAAGGTCGCGGCTGCTGCTAGGACTAGTGCCGTCCTGGATAAAAAGGGTTACATGGTGCAATTGGAACCTCTGTTTGGTGAGGATTTCTATAGGAGTGATGTGATTTAATTTCCCCTATTTAAGGATCATCGTGATGGTGCGGGGGATTAGGAAGGCTGAATCAATGAGGCTTCAATGGTCTCTAGATGTGATATGCAAGATGGGGCATGGGCACTGCGTGGTGGAGAGAGGGTCGACCAGATTTCCAGTGACAACATTGGGTGCTCAGATGGTGTTGGTGAGATGAATAAAAGGGAGATGCAAGTGCCCATGCATAGTAGTGATGGGTCTGTTGAGAACGATCCTCCTTTCAAGGGAAAGAAGCTGCCTAGGGAAGAGGAGAAATTGTCTCCTACTATACCGGATTCTGAGGTTAATAACTCATTTTGGAAGGTGGGGTGTCCTTCTTTGAAAGAGGATATGGTCCAGCAGCTAGTGAAGGCTGATGTTGTGCCCACTCCTTGTCTTTCTCTCGAGGTTCCTGACCTGGTGGTCCCTTGCATGTCACAGTGTGGGGTCCGTGATGATTGTTCTCTTAACCAAGAATACCATTTCACCCCTAATCAATACCCCTTCTATGAGGATGGTGGAAGGTTGAATAACAATAAGGATACAAGCATTAAGGAGAGGGATAAAATGTTGGATGATGGTTCCAGCCCGGGCCCCATGAATATTAGGATAAAGCACGATTACTCCACTCTTCCCAGAACCGTGGCTATCTGGGACTCATCAAAGGTAGCCAAACTAAAATTAAATGTTATAAAATGGGAGCATCATCACCCCTCGGAGAAATCTAGATGAAGATAGGAGCTCATAACCCTCCAAAAACATCAGGAGAAATTTGAGTAAGGATGGGAATCGATGGACACATGGGAAGATTCTGAAATCTACTCTGATAATGACGCTCTTGGATATAGTGCAGAGGGTGAAACTTATGGCTCATCTTCGGTATCTGACATTAGTTGTGATGTTGACTAATTTGTTATACTTTTGGGGGTTTTCACTTTTGGTTTTTTGGGGGTTGTTAAGGGCTTCTGTGTGTGGGTTGTTTGATCACTCCCCTCCTTTATATACAGTGTCTTTTTTATAATAAATTTTTGGTGGCTAGAAACAGCCTGGCCTCTCACCTTCCTTTCCCTAAAAGTCATAAATACAATAAATACCTAATAATATATAAAAAAACTAAAATCCCTAAACCCTAAAAATCGTATAAATCAATTATAACCCTAATAACCCAAAACCCCCTAAAACCATTAAAAATCATAAAAACACCATAAAACTCTACAGAACAATATAAAACCCATAACACCCATAAAAACCCCTAAAAGCAATAAAAACAAAAAAACAAGATAATAAGTAAAACCCCATAAACCCTAAAACCTCTTAAAGGAGCATAAAAACATTTAAAATCCTAAAAATCCAAAAAAAATCTAAAACCCCAAAAACCCTAAAGAACACAATAAAAAATAATAACATAAAACCCCCCAAAAAACCAATAAAACTATAAAATCTATAATACCCATATAAAGGCCAAAATAAACATAAATACCACAAAATACCCAAAATTCCCCAAAACCTAAAATCATTCATAAAAACCCTAAAAACTCTAAAACCCCCTAAAAACCTAAAAATCCCAAAAGTCCCTAAAAGTCATAAAAACCTCCAAAAACACTAAAAACATAAATACACAAAATTACAATAAAATACCCCAAAAAATTAAAAAAAGCCGTAAAACCATAAGAGATCCTATATGACCCAAAATTGGAAAAATATCCCTCAAACCATAAAACCACTATAATCCAAGATTCCCAAAATGGTCACTAAAACCCACTAAAACCCCTAAACAACACTAAGACCATTAAAAGAACATTAAACCCTAAAAACCCTAAAAACACTAAATGGGCTAAAACCCCAAAAAAGAATCTAAAACCCCTAAACACCCTAAAAAACCTTTAAACCCCTAAAAACAGGAAAACTCTCAAATGTTCTAAAAATACCCCAGGAACCCTAATAAAGTAAAACACCCATTAAGCCCAAAATAAAAAAAAACACCCTAAAAGACCGTAATACAATAAAAAACTATAAAACCCCAAAAAACAATAAGAAATCCATAATACCCCTAAAATCCACATAACCTCGCCTCCCAAACAACCCTAAATTCCATAAAACCCTAAACACCAATGAAAACCCTAAAAACAAAAAATAACATTAAAAATGCTAAAAAGGCTAAACACCCTAGGAAATATTCATAAATGCCCAAACAATCCATCAATCCATCTTAAAAACCTAAAACCATTAAAACCACCTAATAAAATTTTAAAATATTAAAACCCCATAAAAGAAAAGAGAAATCCTCAAAATACCAAAACAACCAATAAACAATTAAAATTCATTTAAATTTACTAAAAACCAAAAAACCCACAATAGCCCTAAAGATCCTTGAATACATTAAAACCCCATGAAAACCCAAAAAACCTAAGAAACCTAAAACCCATAAAAAACATAAAACCCTATAGAAACCCTTTAAACCACATAAAAACCATTAAAACCCTAAAATCCATGAAAACATTAAAGATCCTAAAACCCTATAAAACCCTTAAAATTGATAAAACCATAAAACATAAAAAACCTCAAAAAAAATTACTATAACAGAAAAACATTTAAACCCTTGAAAAATAAAACATCCCTAAAAACGCAAAAATCCAAAAAATACAAAAAAAATATAAAAAACCTGTAAAATACCCTAAAAGAAGTTAAAAGTCCCAAAAAGACCCTAAAAACCAAAAAAACCGAATAAGATCCTAAAAACCTAAAAAAATAAACACCATAAAAATCTAAAATATCTAAAATCCCTTAAAATCCTATAAAATCCTAGAACACCCAAATAACCCTTAGACACCAAAAAACCCCTAAATACTAGAAAAAACTAAAATCCCAAAAAGTCAGTAAAAAGTTAAAATCCCCTAAAACCCCTAAAACCCTAAAACCCTTAAAATCAAAAAAATTATAAAACCCTTAAAACCCCCAAAACCCCCAAATACCCATAAAACCACTAATTCCTAAAACCACTAAAAATCCATGAAAATCCATCAAACCAAAAAAGAACCCTTGAGAATAGAAAAAACCCTAAAACCCATAAACCAAAAAAAAAATCACTAAAAACCCATAAACACCTAAAAATAATTTACAATAACTAAAAACTAAAACTCTAAATAATTTTAAACACTCTAAAAACCATAAATTTTTTTAAAAAATCTTCAAACCGTAATATCATTAAAAACAAAAAACCCCTTATAACTCTAAAAAACTAACAACCCTTGAAGTCCCTAAGATCCTAAAATCACTAAAAACCCATAAAAGCCCCTAAATTCCATAAAATATTTATAACCCTTAAAATACTAAAAACTGTAAACCCCATAAAACACTAAAGACCATAAAACCCCTAAAAACCTAAAGACCCTAAAACACCTAAAAACACTAAAAACAATAAAAACATTAAGGACCCCAAATCCCATTATAAAATATAAAAACCATTAAAACCCATAAACCCCTAAAACCCTTAAAATACAAAATAAATTCCAATTTACTGTTGGAACCATGGTTGGTCTATGCATGAATTGGTGTATGTTTTGTGTTTGTTGTCAATCCTCAATGGATGTTTAGAATGTTTGTGAGTTAAGTGATCATACAGTTCAAGCAGACAACAGTATTGAAGGTGCCACTGTTTTCCAGTGTTTGCCGTATTTATGGACCTGAAAATCAAAAATTGAAGACATAGGTTGTTAGAAAGAGGAGGTGTGTGCAAAAAGGAAGTGGTGTACGAAATAAGTCCGGGGTGCACGAAAAAAAGCTTCTTGTGCGAAAAATTGCAGCGTTCATGAAAAACAGCGACGTGTACGTAAAACAGTGGCGTGCACACAAAACAACGGCATGCGCAAAAAATAGCATGGTTCACGAAATTGTTGTGTGATTTTTTGGATAAGAGGTTTTTCACAATCAGAACATCGAAAAATGGAAAAGTCATGGGATGCGCTATAAACATGGAGATGTGCGTGAAAAACGATACATGCGTGAAATATTACGTTCCAAATTAGAGGTTTTTCACTCCACAGGGGGTTTTTCGCGTGGGGCTCTGAGACACCTATAAATAAGAGGTTCCCCCCTCATTTCAGACGTCTGAAGAAATTGAGAAGATTCAAGTGATGATGCACATAAAAGGTTTGCATAAAGGGATTTATGAAAAATATTCCGAGTTGCACAAAATATTCTGGCTTGCATGAAATATTCCGTTTTGTGCGAAAAATTATGATGTTCATGAAATATTCCATCTTGCACAAAATATTCTGAGTTGCGCGAAAAATTATGGGCTGCGCGGAAAAGGAAGAGTTGTGTGTAAAAGTTTATACTGCATGTAAAAGCTCAAGTTTCTCTAAAAGGGTTCTGTTGCACAAAATATTGTTCTTCCCTAAAAGAAAATATTGCGCGAAAAAGTGAGGTCTTACGCGCAAAGGGTAGGTGTTGTGCGTAATTTTTTAGTGTAACCTACTTGCATGTTCCTATTATCCGATTTAGTGGTTCAGTGCGTTCAAGAGCATCAATTACAGACATAGATGAAAGTATAGTCTCGTGCTAAGTAGAGTCAAAGACTCTAATTCTAATATATTGAAGAGACCTTCACGTTTATAAACTGATTGGGACTTCACAAAAGGCAGGGAGTTCGGGGGTGTCAATGGTAGTGACCTGAGGGATGCAGTGAGCTAACCTTGATCTTTTGTAAAGGCAATGAGCCTGGCATAGAGTGACTGTGACCAAATCTTGTAATCCATAAAAAACTGATGATTTTTGGATTTAGGTACGACCGACACACTGTCGGTGTATGCTCCTTGGACGTATCACTTTGTGGTGAAGCAAGTAAAAGTGATGTGTCAACTTCCTGCTTTCAGTTTTTTGATAGATCTATCAAGTTCCTACCAACATGGGAAAAATATCCACAACTTTTAAAATGAAATAGTTGACACCCTGATTTACCCCTCTACTCTCAGGGTGTTTCGGGGTCCTTCATGTGGTATTAGAAGGAGGTTAACTAGTGTTTGATCTGTGATTTACCATTATGGACAATTCAACCAATGTCAGGGGAGTCCCTTTCATTGATGGATGTAATTTCCAGATATGGAAGAACAAAATGAGATCTCATCTAAGATCTCTTGGAATGTAAGTTCTTTTTTCTATTGTGCAAGGAATACAAGTCACTGATCCAAAATTCCTGGCTATGACTGACGCATACATGAAAATTCTTGATGCTAATGCTAAATCACAAAATGCATTCACCGCAGCCCTCACTAATCAGATCTATCTAAAGGTGATGAGTTGCACCTCAGAAAAATCCATGTGTTATAAACTTGAAAATATGTATTAAGGATATAGAGAAGTGATGGAGGCAAAACTAGAAGTCCTACACAATACGTTTTATGATCTAAAGATTCATCCGAATGAGAATGCGGACTCGTTCTTCAATCAAATTACGGAATTAGTTGGAGCAATTCGGGGTCTAGGAAAAGAAATCAAAGACATTGATATTGTAATGAAAATATTAAGAAGACTTCCACCCCTATATAATGAAAAGGTGTCAGCCCTTTAGGAAATAGATCTTTCCCAACTTTCCCTAGATGATCTTTTGAGCAGTTTGGAAGCATATCAAATGAGAGTCAAACTAGAAGAGGCTACGACTCATGTGAGTAAGGAAATGACATTCCAGGCCATCGATAAACAAAAAATTTCTAAATATATTAGTGGTGAAGATGATGAGGAAAAATAAATTATTTCTATAATTGCAATGAAGTTCCATAAGGGAATAGGGAAATTCAAAGGGAATTTACCTCTGGCTTGCATTCATTGTGGAAAAGTTGGGTACATTACCGCTCAATTCTTAAGAATGATAAATGTTGAAGATAGTGAGGATGAAAACATTGAGATGCCTTAGAAATCCTTTTTCAAAAAGGGAGAATTTAAATCTAGATTGAATGTGCTGAAGAAGAGTTTTATCTATGAAAAAGAAGATGATGACAATGAATTCTGTGAAGAAGTAGAACCAGAATTTAAAACTGCAAACCATGCTTCCATGATGGCCACTATTGAAATGTCTGAACCATCAAAAGATAATGATAGAGAAAATTAGTTGAAAAATAATTCCAATCCTAAGTGGCAACTTAAATATTCTTTCAGTATGCTTAAGATCAAATGTAAGAGTTGCAGTTAGTGGAAATCAATTGTAGAAGAATCATTTGATTATGTTGATCAACTCGAAGAAAAAATTGAATGAATGGAAGAATTTGTGAAATTGAAGTCTAAAATTATTGAAATCATTGATGATGTAGTGGATCTAAAGCTGAGAACTGAAGAGAAATAAATGGTCACCAATAACCTCACCACTCTACTATTTGAGGACATAAAGACTAATGAGATTATTGAAGAGGATATTATTACTCTTATAAGAAAACTTGAGAGTGAATCAATTCCAAAAGAAACAAGGAATAAAATATAGTATGGAAGGTTATTAGATGTTGAGTTGTTGGAAGGAGAAAAACATGGTTCCAATGTAGTTCAAAAAATTTTGAATGATCAAAGACCCGCTTACTTGGGAAATAGTGGAATCGGTTGTCAGGTAGAGTCATCAAATACTGAAAATAAAGGTGACTAAAATAAGGGTCAGATGAAAGTGGGTGATTTGGAAAAATCATCTAAAGCACTAAAATAGAAACCCCGAATTCAATCTAAAAGAAGAAAAGATGATTCACCTCGAGCCTCCTGGAAAAAGGTGCCCTCAAACTACTATCCCACAGAAGAAGGAATGAGAATAAACATAAGTGAGAAGAAATTTTCTCGCATGATGTTTTAGTTCTGTGGAAACTTGGGCCATATGATGACTTATTGAAAAGAGGAAATAAGGTCCTTGAATGGAGAATATATATGAGATAAACCGAAAAACAAATTCATATCCTAATTCTTTTAAAAGAAATAGTTTCGATGGATATTGTTTTTTTTGTTCTAACTGTGGTCATAAGGCTATTAATTAAAGGAAGAGAATGGACATGGACACCTCATATCGGAGTTCAAGACAAGTCAAATATTATCAACAAGATATTTTTTATCATACAAACAATTTTTCTCCCCTAGAAGAAGACTTCGACTATGAAAAACCAATCTACAAGGAGGAATGAATTGAAAGGACATCAGTGTTCTGCACTTAATCCAATGTCTCCTGGAAAGAAAATAAAAAAATTGAAAAATCCAACCTTGCAGAGGTGGCCCTCAAATCTATAAAAAGAATTATCACCTGAATTCTGGATATCAGTTGTTCATCTCTTATGACAGGTAATGCAGGCCTATTAAAATAAATAAAAAAATGTGGTTGATTGGATAGTACGGTTTGGTAATGATGGAGGTCTGAAAATCAAAGGTAGTGGAAGTACTGAATTAGCTAATGGTGAGCTAAAGAAAACTGATGTCCTTTATGTAGATGGCCTACGTCATAATCTCCTTAGCGTGAGTCAAATCTGTGACTCGGGAATATTAGTTAATTTTAATCAGAAAGGATTCACTTTCAAGTGAAAGATAGGAAATTCACTTATGAATGGATATAGAATAGAAGGCAACATGTATTAGGTTGATAGTAAAGAAAAAATTTGTTACATGATTGTTGAACAAGAAAGAAATTTTTTGCATCGGAGACTGGGGTACATCAATCCACAAGACATGGAGAAAATATCAAAATTGAGGATTTTCATGGACTATCTCAACCTAAAGCGTGAACATGAAAAGCCTTCTGATGCTTGCATTAGTGGGAAGCTGGTCTGCAGTTCATATCAGCCAAAGAATAAAAGGGCATCGCATCTTCTTGATCTGATTCATACAGATGTATGCGGCCCAATAAATGTTTCTAAAACTCATGGAGAAAGGTATTTCATCCATTTCATAGATGATTATAGTAGAATGGAATGTGTAATGGTTATACATAGGAAATGAAAAGTACATTACTGCATGAAAACATATCGTCGAATCGCCGATAATGATACTTGACGAACAATCATAGTGTTGCGATCAAATAATGGAGGGGAATACATGTCTATTGAATTTGAAAACTACCTAGAGATTCATGGGATATAACATGAGGTAGTTGCTGTTAGAAATCCAAAAATAAATTTAGTGGTTGAGTGCAGAAATCGACAGGTGAACCACATGGCAAGGACTATGCTGATTGAGAGTCTTATTCCATGGCATTACTAGAAAGAGGCCATTAAATCTGTAGTGTATATTCAAAACCGCACAGGACTTTATATGGGTGAGATGAAGAAACCTTATGAATTGTGGCATGGAAGGAATCCCTCTTTGAAATACTTTCGTGTTTTTGGAAGTATGTTCTTCATCCGAAACAAAGAAGGAAATCAAGGCAAATATAGAGATAATGCATAAGAAGGGATATTCCTTGGATACTCAATGAATAGGAAAGCCTGCAAGTGTTTCAAAAAGATATTGGGAAGGATTTTGGAAAGTAGTGATGTTAATATCATTGATGAGAAAACCCAAAATGCTTAAAATAATTCCTATGCTTATGAGATAGAATATGAGGATGAATGTGAACATGGAGTAAATACAAATACAGAAATTGAATAAGGTGTTCAAAACACAGAGGATTCACATCATGATGTTGACTAATAAGAAGAATCTGAAGAGGAAATCATGGCTAGAAATAATGTAACTAAACCTCACAGAAGAAATTGAAGAGATGAGATTGATCCATATAACATAATTGGGGATATAAGTGCACCATCACAATCAAGAATAATGAGGAATAACACAAAATATTCATTTCTATCAGTTGTGGATCCATCTTCATTTGAAGAAGCTGCAAAGGATGAATCTTATTTGAAATCCATGAATGAAGAGTTATATCAAATTTACAAGAACCAGACATGGGATCTAGTCAAAAGACCCAAATGTCACAATGTGATTGGTACAAAAAGGATCTTCAAGAACCTGTTTGATGAGCATGGAAGTGTTATTAGAAACAAGGTATGATTTGGTATATAATAGATATTCACAGATTGAAGGTGTTGATGTTGAAGAAACCTTTGCACTAGTTGCTAGACTGGATTCAATCTGGCTTTTCCTTTCCATGGCACTCGAAAGAGGATAAAAAGTATATCAAATTTATGTCAAGACATAATTCTTGAATGGTGTACTCAAAGAAGAAGTCTACATAGAACAACTGGTGGGTTTTCTTCTTTGTACTGATGAAACAATGGTTTTCAAACTATAGAATGCACCCTATGGTTTAAAATAGGCACCACGATCCTGGTATTCCCGGCTGGATTCTTATCTCAAGAAGCTAGAATTAAAAATAGGAGTATATCACAATCTCTATGTGAATAATTCTCTAAAAGATCAATTCATGGTTCGAGTTTACGTTGGAGGAATTATATTTGGTAGTAGTAGGAAGAAATAAGTGGATGAATTTTCAAATCAAATGAAATCAGAATTTTAAATTTCAATGAATGGGGAGCTCATATTTTTTTGGGGGTGCAGGTGACTCAACAGAAAGATTACACTTTCATATCTTAGGAAATGTACACAAGGGATATGCTGATGAAATTTAATATGCATGAATCCAAACCAATGTAAACTCTGATTTTAGTAGTAACGAAACTTGGAAAGCATGAGTATGGGACCTCTGTAGATCCCACTATGTATAGGAGAATCATTGGGAGCCTATTGTACCTGATAGAAACACTATTGGATATTGTCTTTGTAACATGTCTAGTGGCCTGCTTTTAGTGTAATCCAAAGGAGGAACATATGGAAGTAGTCAAAAGAATGAAGAGGTACATTCATGGTACACATAACATTGGGTTATACTTTGCTGTAGGAAGGGACAATGAATTATCAGTGTTTCCTGATGCTGACTGGGTTGGTGATATAGTGGACAGAAAGTCCACCAGTGGTGGAGCCTTCTATATTTGGAAGAAATGTGTTGGTTGGAAGAGCAAGAAACCAAAAATTACTTCTCTTAGTACTTCTGAGCTGGGTATATATCCACTACAAAGGCATGCACTCAAATTCTATGGATGAAGAAACAACTGACACATATTGGTGATGAGGTGAAACAACCAATGGTGATTTACTGTGATAATAAGAGCACAATTGATCTTATGAAAAATCCTGTTCAACATTCTCGTACAAAACATATTGAAATCAGGTATCACTTTATCAATGAAAATGTTAAGCAAGGCGTGATTAGAATGGATCACGTGGGAACTGCTGAGGAATTTGCTGATATCCTGACCAAGCCACTGTCAGTGGTTGTGTTTGAGAAACATTGGTTTAACCTCATTGTTCAGCCACATCCGAGTGCATAAGGAGGTTACGAAATACCCCTCTCCACAGTTATGTTAATGGTTTTTAATTATTTTCTAGATATGATGCAGGTTTATGATGGAGATACTATCTAGGGGGTGTATTGAGATGTTCAATGAGAAAATACTAATCTTTGGGTTTATTGACAATGGGGGAGAAGGAATAAATTCAAGACATGTTTGGTATCACGATGAGATTTCGCTGATAGGATAAGAAGGAATACATTGGACATGTAATGGTTCTGGGAAATTTTAAGAGAATTGCTTTGGCATCATTGAGAATTCCAAACCACAGGATACAAATTCATGATTCCCCTCTTTTTTTCTACACTGAGCATTACTCATGTAGACTTAAAGTGTTGGCTGAGTTGATTCTTTCATTTTTGGTTTGAATGTGGATGGTGCTCTATTGAATTTATTTACTAATTTCTGACAAACCCAAAGGGGGAGATTATTGGAACCATGGTCGTTCTATGAATGAATTGGAGTATGGTTTGTGTTTGTGGTCAATCCTATGTGGATGTTTAGAATGTGTTACAATAAAGTGATCATACAGTTCATGAAGACAACAGAATTGAAGGTGGTGTTGTTGTCTAGTGTTTTCCAAATTTATGGACATGAAAATAGGATAATGAAGAAATAGGATGTTGGAAAGAGGAGGTGCATGCAAAAAGGATGTGGTGAACGGAATAAGGGAGGCGTGCGCAAAAAAATAGAGATGTGCGCGAAAAACAGCGTGGTGTCCGAAATAGTGGTGAGATTTTTCTAGAAAGAGGTTTTTTTGGAATCAGAACGTCAAAAAATGGAAAAGTCATGGGCTACGCGAAAAACATGGAGATGTGCGTGAAAAAACAGTACCTACGTGAAATATTACTTGCTAAATGAGAGGTTTTACACGCCATAAGGGGTTTTGCGCGTGGGGGTCTGAGATGCCTTTAAATAAGAGGTGACCCCCCTCATTCAATACGGGTGAAGACTTAGTGAATATTCAAGTGATGATGTGCATAAAAGGTCCACGTAAAGGGAGTTGCCCGAAATATTCCAAGTTGCGTGAAATATTCCGGATTGCAGGAAATATTCTAGCCTGCGCAAAAATTTACGAGGTGTGCGAAATATTCTGGATTTCATGAAATATTCTAAGTTGCGTGAACAATTATGGGATGTGTGGAAAAGGTAGAGCTGCGTGTAAAAGTTGAGGTTGTGCATAAAGTATCAGTTGCACGAAAAGGTTTCTGTTATACAAAATATTTTTCCATGCGAAAAAAATATTGCGCGGAAAAGTGAGGTCTTAGGCGCAAAGGGTAGGTGTTGCGCATATTTGTCAATGAACCCTGTTTGACATTATGATTATCCGGTTCAGTGGTTCAGTGCGTTCAGGAGAATCAATTCCATACGTAGATGTAAGAAGAGTCTCGTTTTTAGTAGAGGCAAAGACCTCAATGCAAATCTATCGAAGATACCTTCACGTCTATAAACTGATTGGGACTACACCAAAGGCAGTGGGATATGGGGAGTCAACGGGAGTGACCCGAGAGACGCAGTGAGCTATCCTTGAACTTTTTTAAATGCAGTGAGTCTGACACAGAGTTAATGTGACCAAATCATGTAATCCATAAACTTGTGAAGATTAGTAGATTTAGGTATGGCCGACACACTGTCGGCATATGCCCCTTAGACGTAGCCCTTTGTGGTGAACCAAGTAAAAGTGATGTGTCAACTTCTTGCTTTCATTTTTTTGATAGATATAACAAGTTCCTACCAACACGGGAACAAGATCCACAACTTTCATTTTAAAAAAATGTTGACACCCTGATTCACCCCACCCCTCTCAGCGTGTTTCGGGGTCCTTAATTTACCCTATAAAGCAAAAAATCCATATAACCAAAAAAACCATAAAAGATATTAAAAACCCTAAGATAACATTAAAAACCCTAAAACCCCAAAAAACTACCCAAGAAACCCATAATAATTTAAAAAAAATAAAAAACACCTTAAAATTTTTCAAAAGGAACTCAAAAAACCTAAAACCGTGAAAGATTTTAAAAAACATAAATATACTAGAAGACTATAAAATACTATAAAAGTCATTAAAAACCATATAACCACTAAAAACCCTATAAAAATAAAAAACTAAACAACCATAGCACCCCTAAAACCCCATAAAACCCTAAAACATCTAAAATTCCCATATAACCAGAAAAAATCCAATGGGATAATAAATTCCATAAAACCCTTAATGCCCCGTAAGACCATAAAACCCCTAAAAATCCTAAAAACCCCCAAAAAACCAAAAAACCTAAACACCAACTAAAAAAAATAAAATACCATAAAAAGCTAAAATATGTAAACAACATAAATGACCCTAAAAAGAACAGAACTCATAAAAAACCCTAAGAATCCAAAATACCCTTAAAAATATTAAAAAGCCTTTAAAACTCTAAAAACCATTAAATTCCATAAAAATTATAAAACAAAAAAAATTCAAATCCCATTAAAGAACCTAAAAACACTAAAAACAATAAAAACCCCTAAATATCATAAAATCCCCATAACCCCCAAAACGAATAAAACCACTAATTGACTATACAAAGGCAAAAAAACATTAACCACCTTAAAACCCCTAAAACCCCCTAAAAACTCCTGCAAAACTAAAAAATCCAAAATAACTTCTAAAAACCCCTAAAAACCCAAAAAACCCAAAGAAAACATAAAAACCATAAAAAACCATAAAACAATAAAACCATAAAAATCCCCAAAAGGCCCAAAAACCCAAAAAAAACTGAAATAACATAAAAAATCCAAACCCCTAAAAGACCCTAGAAAACCTAAAAATACTCAAAAGGACATAAACCTATATTTACAATTTAATAACCTAAGAATAAAAAAACCATAAAACCCCTAAAAACTAAAAAAACATAAACCCCACAAAACCCCCAAACATAGAAAAAGACCTAAAAACCCTAAAAACACTAATACTATAAAACAACAAAAAAACATGAAAACCATAAAATGACATAAAAACAAAAAATAATTCCAAAAAACCATAAATACACTACAACCCATTAAACCCTAAAAAACAAACACCCAAAAACCCAAAAAATCCTAGAAATAACTAAAATCCCTAGATTACCTTTAAACTATAAAATTCCTGCAAAACATAATACCCCTAAGACCCTACAATCCCTAAATACACAAAAATTCCCTAAAAACACTAAAAATATCTAAAACCACCAAAAAAAAAAATAAAAAATACTAAAAACTCTAAAATGATAATGATACCCCATAAAACCAAAAAACCCTAAAATACCTAAAACCCTAAAAAAACCATAAACCTAAAAACACAGAAAGAACCCAAAAACAAAAAATACATAAAAAATCTAAAAAAGTATAGCAAAACCTAGAACCCCCTAAAAATTATAAGATTCCCTAAAAAACTCGAAATAACCAAAAAACATTAAATAACATTAAACCCCCCAAAACCCCTGAATACCTTAAGAACCATAATAAAGAAAATACCCCCAAAAACCAAAAAACACTAAAATTTTAAAGAACCCTTAATACACTAAAACATAAAAAATCCATTAAAATCCCAAAATAACCACGAAACATAAACCTTACACCCAAAGACCTAAGCTTTAAACCGTAAACCATAAACCCTAGAATCTACACCAAAAACCCTAAATCATACACCATAAACCCTATAACCTACACAATATAACCTAAACCATAATCCCTATACCATAAAAATGAAACCCTATACCCTAATATATATACCATACACCCAAAACAAAATAACCTACACCCTAAAACCTAAACCCCACACCCTAAGCCCTAAACCCTACACTATAAACCCTAAACCATAAACCTTATACCCTACACCCTAAACCCAACACCATACACATGAATCCTTGTACACAAAACATTGATCCAAAAACCACACACTCTTAACCGTAAACACTATTCCATAATCCTTAAACCCTAAACCCTAATCCCTAAACCAAAATCACAATACCCTACACCCTAAACCCAAACCATACAACATACACCCTAAACCCTACACCATAGGCCTTATAAAATATCCTTACAACATAAAACCTTTACCCTAAACAGAATACCCTACACCCTATACCCTACACCATAAACCATAAACACTATACCCTACACCCTAAAACATATAATGTACACCCAAAACCCAAAACCCTATATCCTAAATCCTATACCGTACACCCTAAACCCTATAACCCACACCTGAAACCCTATAACTAACCCCATAACCTCTAAACCCTACACCAAAAACCCTAAAACATTTAACCTACACCTTATTCCTTAAACCTTACACCCTAAACCCTATACCACACACCCTAAAGCCAATACTGAATACCCTGAACCTGATACCCTACACACTAAACCCTATACCATATAGTTTAAACCCAAATCCCTAAAACAAAAACCCTAAACTGTAATCCCAAAACCCTACACCCAAAAGCTTATACCGTACAATCTAAACCCTAAAACCTAGACCCTATACCCTATACCCACCACAGTAAACACTAAACCCTATACTCTATACACTAAATTCTAACTCTACACCCTAAAATCATTACCCAACACCCAAAAACCTAAACCCTATACACTTAAACCAATACCCAACAACCTAAATCCTTAAAACTACAACCTAAACCATTTACCATACACCCAAAACAGTATTCCAAACTCCTTAAAAAATTTAACCTACACCCTAAACCCCAAACCCTAAACCCTAAACCCTATATCCAACACCAGGTTGACTAAAACCAACACCTTAAATACGATACCATAAAACGGAAACCCTAAACCCTAAACCATATACTATGAACCACGAACCCAAAACCATATGACCTAAACCCTATAAACTACACCCTAAACCTTAAAATAAACATCCTCGAACCTATAACCACCCCATCAAACCCTAAACCCAACACCCTAGACCAAATTAACGACGCACTAAACCCAAAACACTATACCTTAAATAATTTAAGCTGCACTATACACTCTAAACCATAAACTATATACCCTCTACCCTAACCCGAAAAACCAACAACCTAACCACTAAACCCGACACCCGAATAATTAAATCATACACTCTACACCATCAACGCTACACGTTAAAAACAAATACCTACATCCTATAACCTTTACTATATAGTCTCAACTCGATACCACACACTCTAAACATATACCGTAAACCCTATACCCTATACTATACACCATAATTCCTAAACCGTAAACCCTAAAACCCTAAAACAAATAAAAATGCCTTAAATAAAAAAATAACACAAAACCCTAAAAACCCAAAAAACTGTAAAAACCATAAAACCTATAAAAATTATAAAACCCCTATAAAAATCATACACTCTAAGAAGACCCTCAAACCCTTAAAATCTAAAAACTCAAAACCATCGTAAAAAACTCTAAAAATATAAAAACCCTAAAACCTCTAAAAACTCCCAAACAAACACTAAAACACCTTAAAAACAAAAAAACCAAGACAAAACTATAAAAAGTAAAAACACTAAATCACCAAAAGATCCTAAAAGAACTCTAAAATCCCTAAAAAACTCTCAAAACCTTAATCCCCCAAAAAGAACCCAAAAAACAAATAATGTTAAAATAATCCTAAATCCCTTAATAACCATAAACAAAACTAAAAACCTTCAAACCCTAAAACTCCCAATTAAAAATATATTCCAAAAAACCCCAAATCCCTAAAAACCCTAAAATCCAAAAATCTATAAAACCCATAAATATATATAAACCCCCCTATAAGAATCATTAATGACATTAAAAACCCCAAACATTGAGAAGTCCCATAAATAACTGCTAAAAACAATAAAAACCCTAAAACCCAAAATCTAAAACCCCCCCAAATCACTTCAAATACTAAAATCCCCAAATAGACCATACATACTATAAAACCCTAAAACCCCTAAAATAAAAAAAAGACTTTTAAAACCCTGAAAATACATAAAAACTTGAAAAAAAATTAAAACCATCTAAAAGCCTTAAACCACCCAAAAAACCATTACAATCCAAAAAACCTTTTCCCTATAAAAATCAAAAAACACCTAAAAAATTAATATCCTTAAAACCACTAAAAATACAAAAAACACTAAAGATTTATAGACCTAAAACCACTAAAAACTCCAAAACTACCTAAAAACCCTAAAATCACTAGAAACACTTAAAACAATAAAAACAATAGATTCCCCTAAAACCCCTAGAAAACCCCAAAAATCCTTAAATACCCCAAAAATCATAAATAAATACAAAAATACAAAAAATCCCCTAGACCCCCTATAAATATAAAACCCATAAGATGCCTGGAAATCCTAAAAAACATTTAATGACCATAAAAACCACAAATAAATTAAAATATCCTAAAAAATAAAACCATAAAGGACCCTGAAAACACTAAAACCCCCAAAAGACCATAACAACCAAAAACCCCGTTAAAGACACTAAAACACTTGAGAACACAAATGTCCCTACAAACCCCATAAAAACCACAATGAACCCTAAAAACCATAAAATTAATTCAAATACCAAACACTATAAGAACTCTAAAAACCCTAAAACCCCATAAGAAATCCAAAAAACCCAAAACAACCTTAAAATCATTCACAATCCTAAAAATATTAAATACTATAAAAAGAATAAACACCACTTAAAAAATATTAAAACATACTAAAAACCCAAAGGACCATATGTCACTAAAAAATAAAAATAATAATAAAAACCCTTGAAACCCTAAAACCCCAAAAATCCTAAAACAATAAAAAGGCCACGAAAACCCCCAAAAAATTCAAAAAAAAAGAAAACTCCAAAACCCCTAATACCGCTAAAATCCAATACAATCCCTCTAAATCCTATAAATCATTAAATTTCCCTTCAAATGAGAACCCTCTAAAACCCTAAAAACCTTAAAAATCCCTAAAGCCCAAAAATTTATAAAAAACCATAAAACCATTAAAAAAATTTAAAAAACCGAAAAACAAAATAAAACCATTAAAAACAAAAAAACCTAAAAAATTTTAAAAAAAAAACTAAAGATACCAACAAATTATAAAGGATCCTAAAAAAATAAAACCATAAAACCCCTAATACACATAAAAAAATAAAAAACTAAAAAAACCATAAAAACACTAAAGAACCTAAAAAACACAAAACCCAAATACCCTAAAAAGCTAAAAATCCAAAAAAATCCATAAAAAATCCATAAAACCATAAAAATTCATAATAGAACCTAAATTCATAAAATACCACCAAATATCCTCAAAACCAAAAAAATATATAGAATCTTAAAATAACTAAATGTCCCTTAAAATCAAAAAACTCGAAATAAACTTAAAAACCCTAAATGACACATAAAACCCTAAATCCCTCGAAAATACCACATGTTTCTAAGAGGATCTAAAAATAACTAAAACAACTAATGGACACCTAAAACCCATAAATACCAAAAAGACCCTCAAGAAACTGAAAATCATAAAGGAACCTAAAAAATATAGAAACCCTAAAAACCATAAAAGAACAGAAAAAAGTCCCTTAAAAATAAGAGTCACTAAATATAATAAAAATATTGAATAAAACGAATGACCATAAAAACATAAAAAACCCAAAAAATAAAAAAAACTAAAAATCCACAAAACAATAAAAATCCCAAAAACACAAAAAACTGTAAAAAATAAAAAATAGTAAAAATTATTAAAACCATAAAAAACCCAAAATCCCCTAAAATACCTCAAAAGACCCAAACACCACCAAAAAAACCCTAAGAACACTTACAAAAACCCTAAAACCATAAAAACATTAAAACAATAAAACCCCATAATGTCCCTTAAAACCAATTAAAACCTATAAAATCCTTAAAACCCTAAACAAAATAAAAATACTATAATAGTAAAAACTCTAAAAACCCTCAAATATCCAAAACAACTAAAAAAATTCTAAAATATCCAAAAAAAACCCAATACCCCAAAAAAAACTAGAAAACCCCTAATACACCTAAAATCCTAAAGAGACCTAAAAACACTAAAAAAATTAACACAAAAAAAACCCTTGAAACCCCTAATAATCTTAAAAACCATGAAACCCCTTGAATCTAAGAAAAATCTAAAATAACCTTAAAATTTAAGATATCGTGAAAACACATCAAAAACCATAAAAACCCATACAAACCATAAACTCCTAAATCTCTAAACCTCTAAAACCAAATAATACCAAAAAAATTTAAAAACATTATAAACTATAATCCTCTAAAAACCATTAAAACCGTAAAAGTCCTAAAAACCCTAAAAACCCAAAAAAATGAAAAAAAACAATTAAAACACAAAAAACCCCATAATGGAAAATTAATATGATAAAAACCCAACAAAACCCTAAAAACTATAACATCCATAAACAATAAAATCCTAAAAAACTAAAAACACTAAACCCTACACGCTAAACCCTATACCTATCAACCAAACCCGTAAGCCCTACACCCAAAAACCTGTACCCTACACGCTAAACCCATAACCCTACACCCTATACACTAAATCTTCCACTAAAAACCCTATACCATACTACTTAAACCTGAATACTCCATAAACCATAAACTGTACTCCTTAAACCCTTAACTGAACACCCTTAACTCTATACCACATACTGTAAACCCTAAATGGGCCCAAAACAACTTAATAAACTAAAATACGCCAAAAATCCCAAAAGCACCCTAAAAACATAAAAAATACCATAAAACTCCCTATAACTCTTAAAAGACCGTAAACACCCTAAAAATATTAGACCATAAAAACAAATAAAAATAAATAAAACCCTAAAATCCCCTAAACCACTGTAAAAATATAAAACCCCAAAAACCAAAAAACCACTATGATATTAACAATAATCCCTAAAAACTTTTTAAAATAATTAAAAACCCTTTAAGACCTAAACTCCTGACTCCCTAGAAATCCCTAAAAACACCCAACACCCATGAGCACCCCTAAATCCCTAAATATCCCCTAAATACCATAAAATTCTTCCCCCCAAACTCCCCAAACCCCTAAAATAACCTAAAAAGACCATAAAACAAATAAAAAACCAAAAAGTATTTAAATACCAAAAATCTCCAAAAAAATCCAAATGAATCCATATCAAGAGAAATTGTGATGATTTTGATGAGCAGGAGATTAGGGAGATATAGGCTCTTGGTCATAATTGCGATGATTTTTATGTGAATGAGGGGTATGTAAACAATACTCCTAGGGAGGAGGGGCGAGGGTCTCTAGTTGGTGATGCTAGGAAAGTAATGTTGGCTATGGAGATGCCAAGTGAGGAGCAGGTTGTTGCTTCTGGGCATGGTGGAGGCTGTGTGGTCCTTAAAGCTGGTCAAGATGAGTCGTTGCTGGATACTTTTGGGTCCTTGGATGGAGCTGGGGAGCAGGGGAAAGGGGAAATTTAGGGTCTTGAGACTGCGCGCTCTGTCCAGGGGGATGAAAGCGAGCTGCCTAGGGGGGGTACTTATAGCAGAGCATGGCTGGTGGGGTGCCCCTTCTTTGTCTGGCTTCTCAGAAAACTGTGGTGGCTTCTGACATGCTGCAATGTGGGGTTCTTGGTGTATGTTCCCATAATCAGGAAGTCTCCTTCATTTCGGATCTAGATGAGGATCATAGAAGGATGGAGCAGAACATGAATATGGTCATCAAAGAGAGGTCACTACTAGAGATGGCCATTCCTTATGGGAAGGAAAATAAAATTGCGGAGGTCTCTTTAGTTCCCTTTAATAGGAAACCAAGGAAGGACTATTCATGTTTTCCAAGGACAGTGTCCCCAAGATCCTCTTGCAAGGCTAAGGAGGTTGACTCTAACAGGGGAAGTCATTCTAACAAGGCACAAATGAATGTGGAACAACAACATATCAGAGAGTATTACACAGCCTTCATAAAGGAATATGGCTCTTCTGAATGGGAGTTGGTGGGTAAGATGCTTCCTCTGGTTATGGTGCTAATGGGGACCCTTTTAGGGAGGATGTTTATTTGTAGTTTCTGGTGTTTTCTTTCCAGATTTTTTGGTCTTGCGGGGTTTCAGTGACATTGGGGGTCCAGGGAATTTTGGGTATGGGTTGTTTGGCCCCACCCCGCCATTGTCTTCTTTTCTTTTCCTTTAATAAATCATTTTGTGGGGGGGGGGGGGGGGGGGGGTCAGGAATAGCCTGTTCCTGCACCTACCTTGTCCCTAAAAACCATAAAACAATAAATTCTAAAATATCCTAAAATCCTAAAAGGTCCTAAAACACACCACGAATAACATAAAGAACCTAAAACCCCCTAAAACCCTTAAATACCCAAAAACCCTAAAACCAATACATGTACCCTAGAAACCAAAAAAAATTAAAAAAACCGTAAAACCTCTTAAAATAATAAAAACCCTAAAAACCCTAAACGACCATAAAAGACCCTAAATACCCTAAATGATCCTAAATGTCCCCAAAACCTTTTAAAGATCCTAAAATACCCCAAAAACTATAAAAAAACCAAATAAAAACTAGAATAAGAAATCATTAATAAAAACATGAAAACCCACTAATAACCCAAAAACCTTGAAACCCATAAAACTAATTAAAAAAAATAAAAAACACCATAAACTATTAAAACCCATAAAACCCCAAAAAACCCCAAAAAACCATGAAAACCCTAGAAAATACTAAAAACCCTAAAAATAAATAGATTCCTTAAAACCGCTAGAAACCCCTAAATTCCATTAAAAATAAAATAATGATAAAAAATACTATAAATTAACTAAACACAATAAACCCCTAAATAACCTAAAATACCCCAAAAACATTAAACTATCATAAATATCCTTTTAAATCCCCAAAACCCTTAAAATACTAAAAAATCAGAAAAACCTAAAACCCCCCCAAAAAACCCTTAAAACCCCTACAAGTCCTAATGAATCCAAAAGACACTGTAAAACCTAAAATTCGTAAAATAATATAAAATAAAATTAAACCCCTAAAAGTCTCTAAAATCATAAAATATATATGAGGACCCTAAAACCACATAAAAACCCTACAAGTCCCTAAAAACCCTAAAAAAACCATAACAAAATTAAAAAACCCTAGAAATCCAAAAAACACTAAAAGTACATCAAAACCATAAAAACTATCAAAAGAAAATAATAACTATAGAAAATCCTAAATACCCTACAACTATAAAAACAGAAAAACAAAAAAAAATAGTAAAATAAGTAAAAACCTAAAAAACCCAAAAACCCAAAAAACCTAAAAAACATAAATATCTATAGAGACCTAAAAACTATTAACACATATAGAACAATAAAACCCTAAAAGACATAATACACCCCAAAACCAATGAAAATCCAAAAAACCCTAAAAACAGTAGAACCCTTAAAGCAGTAAAATCCCTAAAAACCCAAAAACAAAAAAAAACTACCCAAAACCCTAAAAACATGAAAAACACAAAAATGAAAATGTCCCCTAAAAACCGTAAAAAATCCCAAAAACAAAAAAACACATGAGAGACTACAACTAATAAACACTAAACCCAACACCCTATGCCCCAATCCCTACACACTAAACCCTATACAAAACCACCTAAACCCTACACTCAAAACCCTATACCATACAATCTTACAAAAAAACCCTACACCCTAAACCACTATTGGAAAACAAGGATATACCAATGATTCTATAACAAAACATGTGGTTTTAGCTCACCCCTATAACCACTTTTTTTTAAACCATGGGAATAAATTTTGTGGGAAAAAATTCACATGAAGGACCTATACCAAAAGTTCTACGGAAACAGTTGGTAAAGGACACCCCTATAACTAACATTTTTTTAATCAATGGCTATAGGTTTCACCGGAAAAAAATTAATAGGAAGGACCTATACTTACATTTTTCCCAAAACCATGGGTATAGGTCATCCCAATACACTTGTTTTTTGTAAAATATTGGAATAGGTTTGGAGGGAAGAATAAAATTTCATGGGAATGACCTATACCCATGGTTTGACCAGACCATGTGTAGAGGTTATACCCTTTTTCCATATTAATAACAACAATAATAAAAAAAATTTATAAATAATTTTTTATATAAATATTGAAATATTTATATATATGAATATATGAACAAAAAATGTGTTATATGATAGTGGTAGATAATTTTAGTTGAATAGGATGGTAATGTGTTTTATTTGCAATGGTGGATTTTTTTAAATATTGGACATATAACCACAATTTTACAAAACTATAGGTATATGTTGGACCATTATTTTTTCATTATAATAAGAACAAAAATAAATAATTATATATATATATATATGAATATAAGAACATAAAATTATTTATAGGATAGTGGTAAAGTCATTGGGGTGTAGGCAAGAGGAGCTAGGATCAAATCCCGATTGAATATTTTTTTTAAATAAATGAATTATACCCATGGTTTGACAAAACAATGGGTATAGGTCCTGACATTAAAATTGCTTACATAGAAGGCTTATGAACCATGGGTATAGACTATACTAATGTCTCACAATTCCATGGTTCTTGATATTGTGGTTATAAGAAAAAAATATGGTTTTAGGGGCCATACCCGGGGTTAAAAATCGTGGGTATATAGTGTTTTCTCTATAGCGAACATTATACCCTAAACCCTAAACCCTAAACCCTAGATCCTAAACCCTACACCCTACACCCAATCCATGAACCCTATACTATAAAAACTATACTCTACACCATAAAACCTAAAAATAAAACCCTTAATGGAAAAAACAATACAAAAAATCCTAAAATAAACTAAAAACAATGAGAAACAGTAAAACACCAAAACAACTAAAAACCCCTAAATCCCATAAAATACACTAAATCCGCTAAGACAATAGAATAAAATAAAAATATTAAAATACCCTAAAAATAATAAAACCCCATAAAAGATCATAAAAACTAACAACAAACCTAAAATATCCTAAAAACATAAAAACATAAAAAATCATAAAACAACCAACATCAATAAAACCCTAAAAACCCTAAAAGGACTACTAAACCTAAAAACCACAAATAAATTTAAAACACTAAAAACCCAATAAAAAAATACAAAACCCTTCAAAACCTAAAACCCATAGAAACCCTAAAACCCTAAAAACAAAAAAATCCCTAAAAAAATATAAACCCTAAAAAATCCCAAAACCATAAAAAACCCTAAAACCCTAAAAATGGTATGAAAACCAAAAAATACCAAAACCCCCAAAAAAGACCCTAAAAACCTAAAAAACCTAAAATCCACCTAAAAGATCCTAAAAATCTATAAAACTATAAAGAGCCCATAACCCCAAAAAATACCAAAAACCAAAAAACCCTAAAAATCCCTAAAATCCTAAAAACCAAAAAACCCAAAAAACCCTACTACCATAATAAATTCAAAAAAGCCTTAAAATAATCTAAATCCATAAATATCCCTAATACGCCTTAAAATATATTAAAATACTTTAAACCCCTAAAAACAAAAAAAATCAAAAAAACCCTATATCTAAAAAAACCTTTCATAATTAAAAAGAGCCTAAAACATAAAAACCACATAAATATAAAAAACATATAATAATAAAAGCATAAAAACCAAAAAGTCCCATAAAAGTCCCCAAAACCCATAAAATGACCAAAAACACCGTAAACCAAAATAGACCATAACATAACCTAAATACCATAAAAACCTAAAAACCCTAAAAAATCTAAAAAACCAAAAAAATGTAACAAACTTAAATACCAAAACCAAAAAAACACAAAACCCCATAAAAACCCTTAAGAACTCTAAAAACTTCACAAACCCAAGAAACACCTAATAATTCATTAAAACAATAAAAACCCTAACCCCCCCTAAAACCCTAAAAACCCTAAAAATCCAAAATCCCTAAAATCTACAAAGTACCAAAAAAACTGAAAAACAAAAAAACCATAAAAACACTAAGAACCTAAAATAGCCCTAAAACCCCAAAAAATGCATCAAAACTGTAAAAACCTAAAAAATGTAAAAAATTATTTACCATATACCACCATAGACCTGATATCTTCATAAAACCTATACAACCCCAAAACCTAAACCTTTCACTATTTCCCTAAATCCTACACCATGAACTATAAACATTAAACAATAAACCCTACACCCTAAATACAATACCCAAAACGTTAAACCATACATCTAAAACCATATACCCTACATTCCAACTTTTTCATCCTATATCCTAAACCCAAAAACATGTAGAATAAATCCTAATCCGAAAACCATATAATCTAAACACTATACCCTAAATCATTAAAGACCCAAAAACCCAAAAAAACCACTAAAATAACCTAAACACACCTAAAAAAACCAAAAAACCATAAGAAACCATGAATCCCCTAAAATGACATAAAACCCCAAAACACTAAAAGATCCTAAAAACCCTGACATAACATAAACCCAATAAAAAGCCTAAAATAAACCTAGGAAGTTGAAATAACTTAAAATTATTTTAATCCCCTAAAACATTAAACCCCTTAAAAACCATAAAACACATAAAAACCATAAAACCCTAAAAATTTCAAAAAAATACCCTCAAACCCAAAAACCAAAAAAAAACATATAAAATCCCTAAAAACAAAAATAAACTCTAAAAACATTCACAACCATAAAACTCCTAAAAACCCTAAAAATACTAAGAGATCCTGAAACCCCCATAAAACATTAAAAACCCATTAAATATACAAAAACCCAAGAACCTGGAAATACACCTAATTAAAACTAAAACACAATAAAACCCTAAAAACGCCTACACAACCATAAAACGACCTAATTTCCTTTTATTCCCCTCAGAAAACTAAAAATCCTAAAAACTCTAAAACTAGAGAAAACCCTAAAACCCAAATGACCCAAAACCCCTAAAAAACCTAAAAACACTAAAAATGTCATAAAACACCAAAAATGGACATAAGACACCATAAAAATACCCCAAACCCCCTTAAAATCCCAAAAACCCCAAAAAACCCAAGAAAACACTAAAAACCCAAAAGTAAACTAAGAAACACTAAAAAATCAAAAGAACCTAAAAACCCATGAAAACCCAAAAAACCTTAAACACCCAAAAAACCCTAAAACAGAAAAAAAATTAAAACACTATGAACCCTATAAAAAATAAAACACTAAAGTCCCTATAAATCTTAAAAGAGCCTAAAATCCTAAAAGACACAAAAACCCCCAAAAAAGCCTAAATGACCACAAAAACTAAAAACACTTAAACCCCTATAATATCTAAAAATAGTAAAAAATTAAAACCACCCAAAAATAATTAAAACCCATATAAGAACACAAAATAAATAAAAATATAAAACATCACCAAAACACTTAAAAACACGAAACCCCTAAAAATCTAAAAACACATAGATCCTCTAAAGAGTACATAAAAGCCCCTAAAACACTAAAAAACCTAAAATGATGCTAAAAAACTAAAAATAAACTAAAAATACTCAAAGGACCCAAGAGAAAATAAAATATCCTAAAACCCCTGATACCCTTAAAAACCTTAAAAGAACCAAAAACCCCTAAAAACCAAAACTGCCCTGTAGACACTCATTTTTTTCACAATGATGAACAGGAAAAAAAGGGAAACACCTTTGTGTAAAGAGAAGTAAATAAGTGGAAAATGTAAGGGTTATATAATTCCACAAAGGTTGTTTTCCCATTTACCCCAAATCATCATCGGCGAACAAGTTACCTATGTGATGGAGATCCATGAGAACTTGTACACAACAACTGTACTTGACACCCGTACGAGATTACCCCTTCATATAAGGTACCATATTTTCCTATAAATAGGACCATGGGGAGTTATTTTGTATAGGAAGAATTTCCCCAAGGGAAGCTGACTCCCATATCACTCTAGTTCATCGGAAAAGTCATCTATAACCTTCTACGTAGTTCTTTAACACCTAAAGAAGAGGGAAATAAAGGGTAATATTGAAATTAATGTCCCCCCATGGTTTAAAAATAAAATCACATGCACAATGAATTCACCCAACCCCCAACTCATGAAGATTTGCGTGGTGTTCTGTTCATTAAACAAGGACCTAGGAAACGTAACTCTTGGAAGACACGTGGAGAACCTTGGAGTATTGAGAAATGGATCTCCCAAGTGTAGTCCCCCAGGTGGTCTATTACCCAAGGTGCAAGAAATTCTCCCAGACCTACCTATGAGGAACACCCCAAGTGTGACCCTCCTTGATTCACCCTACCTTCCAGCATATGTGAGCCACTCATTCAGTCATATTTAAATCCATCCATTTTAGGCTCTATCCTCCTTCAGATCCCTCGCCTAAGATGGATCAAATCAAAATATCCACCATGACCTTCAGACATGTAAAACCATGGTAAACAGCACACCACCATTCCCTCCCTTTGGGTTTGTATTCCTATAGTCATAGGATTCCAAAAATTATCTTATTTTCTAGTTAGGGTTATATCGGTGCATGTGGGTATGTATTCCCATGTTCATGGGAACCCCTACCCTAGGTAATGTGATGGGAAGCTCCCAGTCTCATAAATAAATGTCAGGAACATGTTTGACCCTTTTCGTCACTATGAACGGAAGCCTCCAGTTCCTAGGGAGGAGGGTGAGGATCACAATTTTTTTCTATTCAAACATGTAATTAATTATTCTTATCACTATAGAAGCTATTTTAGTTCTTACCTCCTAGATTATCCCTATATCATTTCTTGTAGCTGGTTTCATTCTTTCTCTTATTTACCTCCGCGTCCTTAACCTTCATTACTTCGTTACATTAGACTCACTCCCAATGTTACATGAAGCGAAAGAGCTTTAATATCCCCCGCCTCTTCCACAATCATGCTATCCTATTAAAGTAAAGGAGTAAAAGTGTGTGGTTTGTCAAATATTCCTCTTCATCTTGTTTCTCACACTAATCATGACACACGTAGCCTTAGAGGTTTGTGAAGATCATGACACATGCTCGATCCACTTGAATGACTAAAATATGAGAACTCTGATTCCTTCTCTAACTAGTATATGTAGGATGCCTATAAATGGTCTGACATAAAGGGACATCCTCATCAGGAGTCATACCCAATCATAACCCACAATTTAATATGGAATCCTCCATTGGAATGAGCCTCACAATCCATCATATGGGCCTCCTCATTAGGTATAATCCCCAAATAAACCTACAAATCACCATGAGATATTGCATCACTCATGACCCCTTTTATCGGGAATCCTCTTCATGAATAAGACACAACATAATTCTCTAGAAGGGGTATACTCCAATATGAGACTCTACGAACTACATTACATTTTATTAAAATTGAAACATGATACATTGGAAGCCTCCTCGAGGTTCAAACACCACTCCTAAATCAACCCTGTTCTTTGGGAACACACCCCTAGTGGGTTATAATTCAACTTGGAATCTCACTTCTATTCTATGTTCCTTGGGATAATTTGGCATTAGTATCACATAAAAAATTTTCTAGGCAACTTCTTCATATATTTCCTTACCACATTACATAAACTATATGGTTAGGTCCTTATCAAATGACCTAAAATGGTATGTTGTGCCCCATTTAGTGGAACCAAACTGTGTGGGTTCTGATTCCCTTCATAGTGATACGTTGGAAGCTCATTCATGTGTTTAATCTCGATACCAAAACACCACACATCTCCATGGACGAGGATATACTCTAGAGTTACTCCCATCAACCAAGATAATCATACACTCTAGAGTTCCCCCACTGAGTGGCTAGGAAACTAGAATCATCATAATAATGGCCAATGAATCTCAAAGTAGTTTATGAGAGGATACCATTGATAAAGAACATCAGATTCATACATATATCTCTATTTATGAAGAAACACATATACATACATATGATTCTAAGATCTATATATGATAATAATTTATTTTTAACTCTGGGATGACCGACATAATACACGGTAATTACTAATGGATTAACTAATATATAATAAATCAATAATTGAGTCCTGAAGTATGATACATTTCCCCGAAAAGGGTGTGATGAGCCCAAAATCCAATCCTCTCAAAAAATGAGAGTTCTTAAGCGTATATGTTAAAAATACCTAATGATCAACTTAATTTTGAAAATAGGTCCCTTCAGTTATAGAACCATAGGGTGTTTCGAATTCAACATCAATCTTAATAGAAACGGTTAAAATAGAAAATTGTAAAGAACTCCCCATTGCCGAGGGATAAAAAAATGGTGAACCTGGCAGGAAGGACATGTTTATGGAATCTAAATCACAATATAAATGGGATTTACTATAAATTCTCTATCACACCATTCCATTCCTCAATGAATGCTCTTTACAGTTGTAAAAAAATAGTGAACCCGACGTAAATCCTTATACAAGAAGATAGTGTCACATATCTATATGGACCCTCCCATTCTAAAAGAAACGATGGCCAAGGCATATGATTATTTAAATATGTTTTTGATATGTTTTTTGACTAGAGTTGCCTGATTTGTTTTATATATACATGGAATTCATCCCATGAGATCCCTTCAATCAAATGGCCTCCTTAATGTTTTCATCAATGAATGCTTCTGTTTCTATTCAAACTGGCTCTTGGTCAATACAGAGGAGGTCATTACTAAAACAAGATATTCAAAACTAGTTCTAAAACCCACTACTCTGGGAGTACCTTCAGCATGTTACCATCCCGACCATGGAGGCCTCCTGACTGTCCCTTAAGAACACCAAGCACCATTGATCATCAAATCAATGAAGACTAGTGGTACTGACGTAGATGGAGATGAAGACCATTTGCAACTACCTTTGTGGATTATCTCTAGAATGAAACAACCAGACCCATCCATATTCTAGGGAGTTGGATCAAGATTACACATATGGACTCATCTAGAAAACATAGGGGTCCTTCTTAAGGGATCCTTCAAAAAATCACCACTTCCAATGTCGCATGACACATTACTCTCAACATGATGAGGGTGTTTCCATTGGTTGTCTGACCCAAATACTACAAACATAAGCATGAAATACCTTCCTCTGGGGACAAAAACTAGTTAATAGGGATAATGGTCCCACCTTTTCCACCTCCAAATAATCCCACAAACCAATTTTGGTTGCATACAGTGAGTGGGATTATACACTCATCCACCATCATTCATCAATCCAAAAGACATTCTTGATCACATTCAATGAAGCCCACTGACCTACTTAAGTGGAAAATAGAAATCAAAAAAATACATCCATATTTCTTCTTTTAACCAGCATGCAGACTCACTTAGTGGCATTCCAAGAAGCTATCCGACCCAACCTAGTCGAAACCTGCATGTAAAAACATACTCCTTCCATCACCCACAAAACCTACCAGGTGACTCATATTGAAACACTCAAGGAATTCCACCATCAATGTTTGGTGTAAAACAATGAGAATTCTCAGAAACCAATAGAATTTATCATTTCTATTGGAATACTCATTTGGTAGCACTCAAAGAAGTCAATCAGAAATTATAGATGTTAGGTAGGGGTAAGAATAAACTCTCTTACACCACAAATGAGTATTGTTAGAATCCATTGATCAGAAAGGGTTTATAGGAGTAGGCACATACACATACATTATATGATTAATGGGAATTACTCCCCATTCTAGCCACTGAAGACATCACACATATCATTGAAATATTCAAAGGTTAGAAGCAACTCCCCGCACCCATCCTAAAAACATACAAGTATATAATAATGATGACAATAGAAGTGGCCGAGGGATGTAAACGTAACATTGTCTTCAAAAATGGGGTGGATCATCATTATAAAAACATAGAGAAGGCACAAACCTATTCAATCTTCTAGTAGGGTTATTGGAAAAACACCACATAATATACAGATAGTTGGATCAATAACATAAATCCACTATGATTAGAGGTAATCAGCTTATTTTAATGGACACTCCAAGATTGGAACAAACACCTATGCATGGTGACCAATTCTCCCAACATGTTACCCTAATCTAATGTAACAAGGAATCTATGAAAAACCCTCATCAAACACAGTCAAAAAATTAGGTTCTTATATAAGATCATAATTCACTTAATTCCGGTGTTCTTGAATCCCTTAGATATTTATCTATTGAAGATCAATATACTTTACTCCAATTTTGAAATTATAGTATAGTAGTAATAATTATAATGCTTCTCATTAGAAACACCACCAAGAATAATCGCTCCATAGAAACAATTCTGTCGATCTTGAGAGCCTATCTCTTGATGAGAGACACAGTAACCCTCTGTGTGGCTAAAAGACCATGGAGTTAGAGGTTCTTCCCCTTACTGTAATCCAACATGGTGTACCTCCCCATGATGCAATTCACTGAGAATTATCTCTCTATAGAATTGATTCACATTGTCAACTAAATTATCCAATTGTTGATGTAGTAATGAGAAATCCCTCCTATAATGAGGCACTTGAAAACCGGAGGCCATTCATGTCTGATTCCTTATAGCTAATAGGTGAAATGATTTCTCAACTGGATGAAATCCCAATGTGACGGTCATTCTCCAAACCAACCTTGGGTCACTTTACTTGCAACATAGTAGAGTAAATCCCATCAAATCCAATTTCTCTTGGTGAAACAGTCAGGAAGCATCCAATATGGTTGGACATGGTCAAGGAACCACTTGTGAAAGATGAAGAAAATATACTAAACATGAATAATGAAATTGGTAAAGTTGTAATACCACTCATTTTATACCCTTTAGACACCCCTCAATACATCATTATAGAGGTGTTAGGGGAGGATTGTATGAAATCTTCCTCAACATATGGAATAATCTTCATCACCTAAAAGTAAATGTACTAAACTTAGAGGAGTATTAAACTCACATCATGTTAATAAAAGGGTTGAAGTGAAAAATTGACTTTACATCCCTCTTGGATTCCCAACATCCAAAGATCAAGAAAAAATATGGAGACCGTAAACGTGAATGCCTTGATGCATTAATGAGATTGTGATAATAGATATCAATTACCCCATCTAGTGTTCATATCAGATGATTGGGTGAAAATGTTGGATACAATTCACTCTGTTCCCCAGCCAGCAAAGCCTTCCAACGGTGGTATCATGCAATGTAATTTCCCAAAGATGACTCAAAAAAATAGAATCTATCCTTGAATGGAGATATTCTAAACATGAATAGGCCTTGACCGACTCTCACAAATTTTAGGCCATGAGAGAGTAGGTTGTTGAGAATATTTTAAATCAAGAATCTAAAATCATTGATTTGGAGTCCCACTAAGAGTATGTCAATAGTCTGATGGAGAAAATGTCAGAAATAGAACAAAAATCATCTAAAATAGGATGTTTAATTGTGTTCTGAATAATGAAATCATCACATATTTAGACCAAAATCTATGAAATCAAAAGAGGAGTTATTGTAATATAGGACAAAACTATTTGGGAATAACCCTAGCCTGTAGGGATGGTGGAGTTTTTTTAACCTAAACCCTGGTCTCATCAAATCTGATCTGAATGGTAGTGAATTCAGAATAGTAACTTCCCCAACCCTCAGGGCTACTGGATTTATCACATCAACAATCCCCTCCTTAGTGGGAATATGTTTTCTCCCATTTAGTGAATATGTCACTCAATGAATCCTCATAGTTCATTGCATCTCGTGATCTAATAATTCACTTAGATCACATATTACTAATCTCCCTAGAAATTCCATTAGTGTTAATATCCATAAAATGGTTCCCATGTAACCAAAAAAGAAGTGGAAAAGATATTTAGGATGGATTGTGTACCTAGAACTAAAGGCTTTCATGAAATCTGGGAATTCTCCCAAAAAAACCATAATTACCTCCTTGAAAAGCATCAAACAAGGAAATGGGTAAGAGTTAAACTTTTCCACCCCAATATCCCATGGATGTTAGACTACTTTATATGGAAGAAATATTTTCCCAATAGAATAAAGAAATGAACAAATTTAGAAGACTCAACATAGAGTACCGATAAGGATGCCTCTCACCGAGATATGATCCACAGACAGATCCTCAACTTGCACTTCCAATAGGTGCATCTCAGTCAAGAGGGTATGCCTTGCCAACTGAAAAAGATCAGGAACATCATACCAACATAGGGTATCAACCACTAATATATTTGCATCATATAATAGTAGATCATGAATTCCATAAATTTAATGTGCATCCAAATAAGGGTCAGACATATCTGTATAGACCAATCTCGATCGGTTAACCATAATAGATTCCAGCAATGTCACCATAAGTGGTCATATCGATCATTGAACCTATTCAGGCTCTAGACACTGCACTTGCCATGGTCCTAGATTATCCTGATGTTCTTCTAGCTCTTATGAACCCCATTCAGTTTCTCACAGCTGGATTGGAATCCATTTAGTAAAGGATTTCTCGGGTACATCTAAAAAATAAGGCTTACCCTGAACTGGTAGATCCACCCCCCTTGCCAAAATTTTTGAATCCTAAATTTCTGATTTTCTACTGCTCAGGAGACTCCGAGCATCAATTAATCCATTTAATCTCTCTCTATGAACCCATAATGGGAACCCATGTGCAATATGAAGTGGTGAATGATAGATGCATTTTAAAATCATTACAAGGACCATTCTTTATGTGGTACATATGTTTTTAGTAGCGATCAATTACTGGATTGGATGATCTCCATCAAATGTTCCTCTTCCAGATCATCTCCGAACTATATAAGACATAAATATTTGATCTCAAAAACTAAAAAAATTGAGAATTAAAGGGTCTCATATTTAATTCCTCGGTGGAAAGGACTGGCATATTCATTAAACCTACCACTTCTTCAAGAAGAGTTGTGTCCCATCTCTATGGAGAGTCTTCACAAAGAGTTACACAAATCATTAATACCTATAAAATATATAAAAGGGTTTCTTGATCATGCCTCAAATTCTCCAATGGTGTAGAATTCAATCACAGAGACCAAATACAATTACTAGGTAATTCAATCAACCCATGTACGAAGAATAGGAAAATTAGAGGCCATTATAGATTCATGTAGGAAGACACTTGTACCTGTTCCTACTGAAAAAAATTCATCA
Source organism: Viscum album (assembly GCA_963277665.1). Classification (NCBI taxonomy): domain Eukaryota; kingdom Viridiplantae; phylum Streptophyta; class Magnoliopsida; order Santalales; family Viscaceae; genus Viscum; species Viscum album. The sequence continues at coordinate 1,595,911,383 of OY728120.1, forward strand.
TTCCATAGGGATTCACCACATGATCATTAGAAGCAACGAAAACCTCATCAGGATGATCAACGAGATCAGAGATAGGGATATTTTTAGGAGATGTAAAATAAGGTCAATTCCTTTTGAAATGAAAATGCCCCCGATTACTTCATCTCAGTATTGGAAAAAAACTTAGTTCAGATTCCAAAGCCTCAGAAGACTAGAAAATAAGGATACAATGATCTCCCAAAATATTTCCCCTACAATAAAATTCTAGGATATCCTATACAGGATTGTTTTGTTTTCAAGGAACTCATAAAAAAATGGTGGAATATGGGTAAGTGAAACTTAAAAATTCACCTGCTCATGTAGCATGTGTTTTTTCTACGAGTATGGAGGATAAATTTGAGTGGAAATAGGGTAAAAGAAAAGTATGTAGAAGTTAGTTGATAGGATGGTAATAAAAATTATCATCCAGACACATGTTATTCACTGAGTGTATTTGAAACATCCAACTACACCATCAACCCCTTCTTCTACAGAAAATACGACTTCATTAAAAACCTGATCCTTTAAAATCCAATCCTCAAGGAAGTGAAATGTCCATATGGATAAGTAGAAAATATAGGATGTTAATCTCATTTCAAGACCCACTTTGTCTTTTAAATTTACTAAATTAATTCCCACCATCCCAAAATCATTGGCATTACCCATCCAAAAGGCATAAAAATAGTCGACTCGTCAGGTAGAATATTAATCAGTTGAAGAGTTAATATTAAGATCTGTTAATTTTATTCAATTAATGGATCCATTTACCAAATATGATTTTGATTTTCATACTGATTCCCCTATACATGATTAGGGATCTAGGGGAAGATTTCTTCAAGGTAGAGGATATAGGGGAAGGCATGGTCATGCTAGGAGACACTTCATCAACAAAACCCATGATTGAACCATCAATACAGCCAAAAATCAGGTGAAATATCCCCAGCAAGATCAACAGGAAAAATGGACTTCTTCCTCCATGCATGATAGGGTCTAAACTGAAATTATAATATTGTAATACTAGTTAGAGGACACATCACATACCCCTCTATGGATAGTGAGATCAATCCGGCCTAGTCATCTAAGAACATGAGAACTTACAATTACTATCCCAATGGATAATGCATCCACATTAGAAACATAGGCTTCTAATGTGTCAGCAAAATGAAATACACATATTGGGACGAATGGACCTATAGATCCTAAGTGTGATGTATTTATGTAGTAGTCCCAAGTGCTATCCAAATTATCAATCCTTGATGCTTTGATATTATCAAAATACCTTTGATAAGTACTTAATTTAGGCCTTCTCATGCCCGGAGCAGTTTTAAGTTGATGTTGATACTATCGCGGTATATCATACATAGAATGATCCAATAGAATGAAATCTAGTTATATTTTTCACGAACAAGGATGACGAAACTTTCATAAAAGGATATGTTAGACCCTTTTATATATCTTAAAGTTTAAATGAAAATCATATCTGATTTTATTCATTGAAAATGGATTAGGAGTGAAGCTCATCCCAATCTAGACACTTCGCAAACTGAGTCTCAATGAATAGTATTTTTCTCCCTCCACTCTGATGTTATAGGGTTATGAAAAGAATGATAAAGAGACTCTCAATGATATAACACTCAAAACATAGTTCGGGGATATCATGTCCATCTCAAAATTTATATTTTTATGATAGGATACAACTTTTATTGTTAAGATGGAATGTCCTTGGCTGCATCAACATGTGGTAATTCCTTATTCATGCCACCAATGTATCAAATATTGTGTCAATGGTAAAATTGGTACATTTCATGGTGACAAGGTCCCAATAAACTCTAATGAATCATAGTACATTAACAAATGGTTTTACTATAATGTTGGAAAACATTCTATGGAAGATAATGTCACTCGAATCAATGTCATGGATGGTCTAAAAATGATTCAAACTAATCCTTTCAAGTATCTCAATATAGATTAAATGTTTTCTATTAATAAAATTGAAGGGGTGAACCTATATTCAAGAACTCATTTAGTGACCTCAGTTATTTCCATCATGGAAACTTAATATGATAGTGTTGGGGAATTTACAAACTCTCTAGATGAGGATAAGAGTATGGATGAAAATCTCTTCATTCCATCCCCTATGATTTAAAAAAACCCAAATCCATCAATCAAACTAGAGAAGGTTATCGAAAAAAATTAAGAAGATATGTATGCTCATTATCAATCCATCCCTTTTCATTCAAGACCCCAGGAAATTCCTTCATTGTTTATTAAACTAGGAATGACTACTTCATCTTCTAGATGTTCAAATGATGATTTCCCATTTAAAAAAGAGATTCATGATTCATCACTTAATTCTTAGGTAGAGGTGAATTATTTAAACAATGAGGAATAAGAGAAGAGGAAGTATAGTGACCCAAGCCTTTTACATATAAAATTTCATTATGTTAATCATAATTAATCATCAGAGTACAAGATAAGGATTGTTAAGTCTAGTGTTTTGGATGACTAGGTAAATATATCATAAAACATGGGGCTAAAAACACTTCTTTATTTATTCTCCATAAAAAGATTCTAACTTCCTTTGAGCCCTTACATCAAAATAGGGTACCATGGGGAACAAATGAACAATGGGAGGAGCTAGAAATCCAAGTAAGGGAATGAACAAAAGGATACATCTTATGCACATGAGTTAGGAGGCATGAAATAATGATATCAAATGTATAGAACATTGGAAATAATATCACATAAGCATGTGATCATATAAACATGGAATCATATAGATGTGGCAGAATCATAAAACATTTCATTAGTACATGGCAAGGCTAACCGCCATTCCCATTTCCCATTTCAGTACGTGTCAAGCCAAACTGCCAATCCCGTTTCACATCGCATCTCATGAGACTTAACCTTACCCAATGCATTGGAGTGCTATCTAGGTGCACCCATCTAAAAGTTTTCATGAATATTATTACAACATTAAAATTCTTACCACATATATAATCACACACAATCAATAATACATAAACATAAGGTTACCCATGGGGAGAATTGGTTACGACAATCATGACATAAATCATAACCAATGGGCGTATCACGAAAGTGTCCATGAAAGGAATGGATTAGAACATTCATGGACGTTCATAGGGTAAAATAGGAATATGACATGGTATGTGGTGTCGAACATAAGTGACAACATATAAGAAATGTATTTTAGAAATGTTATCATTAAAACATGTTGGTGTGGTTTTACGGAAAATACTATAGAGCTTTTCAAATATAAAGGAGGACCTTCTTTTATATAAAACCAGAATTGAACCCAGATGGTTTCAATAATAAAAATACTGATTTTATAAATAAAATTGTGTCTTAATATAGAGTATAAAGTGCAATTGATATTTGGGAAAAAATTCGGGAAGTCCCTTTAAAACAGGATTGCTTATCAGACAGTTCTAAGGAGTAAATCTTTTAAAAACATGTATATCCCCAAAAGAAAGTGATGAAAGGGTCCTGATATAAGAATTTTGTACAACTAACCAGAATTTTTAATATTCACATAAATATATATGATAAAACCATTTTGAATGAAATAAAATTCAACCCGAAAGAGAAAAGAAGGTTCGGGTATAATTCGTTACGGTTTTATCGGCATGGTGTCAGGTGTAACTAAGAGGGATTGATGAGATTGAAATGAGATTTCTCATCACTTATAAATAATTAGGGCATTATGGGGGTGGTGTGTAAACATACCCCATGATTCTTTATTACACACAAAAGTGCATAGCATAGAGGACAATATTTATTAAGAGTGAAAAGGAGAGTGTCCCTTACCTTAAATCTGTTGGTGTTATCCACTTGTTATTAATGACCTGAATAAACAAATTAAGCTTATTAATTCATAAGTCCAGAAAATATTTTAGATTTAATTGATTTATTATAACCATTTTTAGTTCATTAAATGTCTTTTTGTTTAGTTATAATGTTCAATATCATTGTTCGAGCTCATTTGTTTACTTGGTTTTGATAGACCGGTTCAGTTATATTAAGGTTCAGATTACATGTAAGATGAAAGTGGATGTCCAGAATTGAATTTAGATAATATTAGTGAACATATAGAATATTACATGGTTTTAAATTTAATTTGGTTATTAGAGTGATGTTGAATTATTATATAAATATAACCTTACTGAGAACTATTTTCTGTTAATCGATTGGTTTGATTACAAAGAACATGTTTTGCTTTATAATTTAATACCATTTGTAAAAAAAGATTACAAAACTAAAAATAGGATATATTACATATATAATAATCTGGTTCAACCATATATCAAATCTTTTCATGACAATAATTAAATATTATAATACAAATTGATAAACTGTTATCCTGGAAAGTGATAAATTAACACATCTCAAATGGTGCTTTCATTTCATTCAAATAAAGGGTGTGGAAGGGAGAAAAGGTAATGAAATATCCCGTTAGCATGAAAATATTATAGTACATGTATGTTACAGGATATACAATACTATTATGGTGAAATAAGGTGTGAAAAGAAATAAAAATAAATGAACATAAAAGGAATTAAGGAATTGGAAAGCCGAATTTACCTCTTGAGACTTCCTCCTTTGAGAACCACTTATGGGGAGAGGTTTCAGTATTTTTAAAAGGATAGGAGATTGTAGATGTTCTAGAGGATCTTGGGGAGAGTTTTGGGGAGAATATTGGCAAGGCACAAAGTTTGAGAGGAGTGAATTGAAGGTGGGTGAGGGGGGTTTTTATAGTGGAGGAGAGGAGGGTTTTCATAATATTATAATCACTAATTTATTATTTCTTCACAAGACAAAGAATAGTAATTATTCCATGACCAAGACTAGTAAATGTGTGTTTTGAATTCGAACCAAGGGTTGTGACATCAGCCATGATGCAATGAATACTCTTTTAGCTTATAATGTATATATACAGTAAATTATCGTATTTTACTATTCATAAAAAAATCTCGTTTTCTGAAAAATCACAAAAATTTACCCTAACGATTTTTAGACCTGTAGAATCCCAAAATTCAGTGAATTTTTCGAAAATAATTTTCTAAATATTATTATTTTAATATTTCATTAAAATTATAATTTAACATCAAAAAAAGTTTTAAAACATTCATTCACTTATTCTAAAATATTGGTATATCGTACTTTCAACTTGAATATTATTTTTATACAATCATAGGTGAGGAAACTATTCATTAGGGTATATCACTATTCATAAGGGTAGGATAATATTCACAAAAAATTGTGTACTTTTTATCAGACTCCAAATAAATTAATGATTACAACAGTGTATGTCAGATTTTTGAAATTCCAAATACATGTGTGACAAACTTATGTTTAAAGGACACTTAGCACTTAGTAGTTCATTAAGTTTTGTTTTCATGTGATTTTATGAAAAAATTTAAGAATGTAATTCCCATTTATAAAACTTTGTGTCGTTACATTCTTCCCCCATTAGGAAATTTCTCCCTCAAAATTTCATTTTACATTCCAAGCCAAAAAAGAGGTGTGGTTACTTTTACTTCATTGCTTCCTCCAGTTCCCATGTTTCCTCTTATTACTTATGGTTTCTCCATTGTACCTTGACCAGATGAGTTGTCTTGTAGCATAGAACATTGTCTCTATAATCCATGTTCTTCACTGGATACTCCTCATAAGAGAGATCATCCTCCAACTGTACCACCTCTGAAGAGAGTACATGTGAAGGCTCTAGTATGTACTTCCTTAAGATGGATACATGAAATAAACCTTGTACTTTCTACATGGTAGGTGCAAGTGCTAGTTGATAGGCCACAACTCCGACTTGACCAAGGTTTTCGAAGGGTCCAATGTACCTGGGACATAACTTCCCTTTCTTCCCAAAACTCATGACCTTATTCCATGGAGACATGCATAGAAATACCATGTCTCCAACATTGAACTGAAGGTCTCATCTATGGTTATCTTCATAACTCTTCTGTCGACTTTGGGGTTCCTTGATATTATACTGAATGGTTTTCATTTTCTCACCATTTCTCTCACCATTTCTGGTCCTAGAAGCTACGCTCACCGAATTTATCCCAACACACCGGTGTTATGAACCTTTTCCCATAAAGGGATTTGTATGGTTCCATTCAGATGCTCGAGTGGAAACTGTTGTTGTAGGAGAATTCAACTAATGGAAGATGTTGGTCCCATCCTCCTTTGAATTACATATAACATGCTGTCAACATGTCTTCCAGTCTCTAAATAGTCCGCTCAGACTGGCCATTAGTTTGAGGATGAATGGCCATACTGATGTTCAGTTCGGTGCTCAGAGCATGATGGAGACTATTCCAGAACACTGATGTGAATCTCAGATGATGATTAGATACAACAGATAGTGGTAATCCATTCATCCTTACCACTTCTTTGATGTAAATCCATGAAAGTTGATCCAATGATAATTCCTCTCAAATCGCAATAAAGTGAGTTGTCTTCATAAAACAATCCACAATGACTCATATAGAATTGTTTGCTCAAGATATCTTTGGATGTCTAGTGACAAAGTCCGTGGTAATGTTCTCCCATTTCCATGTGGGTATGTGTAGTGTTTTCATCATCCCCTTATACTTTTGACTCTCATCCTTCACTTGCTGACATACGAGGCATGTTGATGTATATTTAGCAATCTCCCCTTTCATATTGTCCCACCAGAAGTTTTCTCAGAGTTCTAGACATATCGTTGTGATCCCTGGGTGGATTGAGAAGGTCGAGCTATGTGAATCCTTCAAAATCATTCAATAGCTTCTCCTTTATCTATAGATCAGATGGTACACATAATCATGTACCAAATATTAAAACTCCTTCTTCATCAATTTTGAAATAAAAGGATTTCCCATTTTTGATAGCTTCCACCCTATTCTGAATTTCCACATCTTTTCTTTGAGCATCCTTTATTTTCTCCAAGAGGGATGGTTGAGAAATACTTTGTGAAAGGATTGATGATGTTCCTCCCTTAATGATTCACATCTCCATCTTATCCAAATCTAAGAAGATCAGATCCTTCTCAATTATCATCATTGATAATGATTTAGGATCCTTTCTACTTAGAGCATCATCCACCTTGTTTTCCTTACCCGGATGGTTGTGGATTGAGCAGTCATAATCCTTGATGTGCTCTATCCATCTTCGTTGGTGCATATTAAGCTATTTCTATGTGAATATATCTTGGAGACTCATGTGGTTAGTATATATCTCACATTTCTCCACATAGAGATAATGCCGCCATATTTTCAATGGAACGATCACCGCCGCCAACTCCATATCATGCGTAGGATAGTTTTTCTCATGTATTTTCAACTTCCTTGAGGAATAATCTATCACATTATCAATTTTCATTAGCATACAGCCTAAGTCATTCTTAGAAGCATCACTATACACCAAAAATAGTTCTCCACTTGAAGGGAGTGTGAGTACTAGCACAGTGATAACCGTTTTTTCAACTTCTTGAAACAGTCTTCACATTCTTATGTCCAGACAAACATTACTCCCTTCTGTGTCATATTGGTCATTGGGTTTGACAATCATGAAAACTTCTTCCTGAATCGTCGATAATACCCAGCTAGACCCAAAACGATACATATATCCATTACCAAAGTTGGTCTGGGCCACTCTTCAATTTCCTTTGTCTTGGAAGGGTCCAAAAAAATCCCATTCCTGGTAAAAACATACCCCAAGAATGATACATCCTCAATCCAGAAGTCACATTTATTGTACTTTTCATACAACTTCTCCATTTTCAAAGTCTTTAACAAAGTATTCAAATTATCCTCATGTTCCTCCTTTCTCTTGGGGTATAACAAAATATCATCAATAAAGACCACCACAAATTTGTCGAAGTAATATCTAAATAATTTATTAATTAAATCCATGAAAATTTCGGGAGCATTAGCGAGTCAGAAGGGCATCAATATGAACACATAGTGTCCATACCTCCTTCTAAAGGCATTCCTGGAAATATCTTCCTTCCTCACCTTTAGTTAGTGATATCCCGATTGAAGGTCCGACTTAGTGAAATAACTAGCCCCGCGAAGCTGATCGAACAAGTCATCTATCTGTGGAAGGGGATACATTTTCATTATAATGATTTTATTGATCTCATGATAATCAATTCAGAGGCGCATTGATCCATCCTTCTTCTTGACTAAGAGGAATGGAGCACTCCACAGTGAAGCACTCAGGCATATAAAACCCTTCTCCATATTCTCCTGTAACTACTTCTTCAGCTCTTCTAACTCTACGGTGGACATTCTGTAAGGCTTCTTTGAGATTGGCATAGATCCAGTGATAATTTCAATTGAGAACACAACCTCTCTGTCAAGATGAAGACCGGTAAACTCTTTAAGGAATACATTTGTGTAATCCCTCACGATGAGGATGTATTCAAGCATGATCCTATCCTTTGTCTCAATCATTTGTGCTAGATATACTTGCTCAAAAGACAATAAAATCCAAACCTGAGATGATGATTCAAAAATAGATTCACATTCCTCCTTACACTTGTAAAGAATCATAGGATTCTTTTGGATGTGAAAATCGATCTCCCTTTCCTCATAGTTGATGCTGGCCAAGTACCAATATCGCCAATACATGCCCAAGATAGCGTCAATCTACACTAAAGTAAGTATGAAGAGATTTTCTGGGAGGTTCAGTCCACAAACTTTAACCGAGGAGGAGTTATAAACTGTGGGTTCAAAAATTTATTCATTCGCTGTTCTCACAATTAACTTTTCCTCCAAATTTTGTGGTGGTGTTTGAATAGTTATAGTAAACATGCAAGATATGAAGGAATGCGTAGAACCTGAATGAAATAGTATTTTTGCTATTCATGAATGAATAACAAGTGTACCTATCACCACATTTTTTTCCAGCTCCACCTCAGTAGTAGTGATAGCATAATACCATCCTTTTGTTTCATGTAGTTTGTCGTTTATTACCTCCGATAACCCTCAACTTAGGGAAATTGTTCAAATAGTTCCCATGCTCCTTGTAGTTGTTACACTACACTACAGGATGAGTGTTGATCAGAACCTTTTTTTCTCCATCAACATTAGTGGTATGTTCCATATCCCTTTGACCGTTCTTGGATTGATGACCTAACATTCCACATTTGAAGCAATTCTTGGTTCCCTTAAGACAGTTTCCAAGATGCTTCGTCCCACAATCTTTGTGAAGGGGAAAGTGAGGATTCTTTCCTTCATGGGATTTGTTTGATGAACCACCCATGTTGTTCTCAATTTTCCTCTTCTTGTTACTGGGCCCACGAGACCACTGGGAATCTCCAATCTCCATTTCAACCTTGAGGGGACAATAGAAAATCTCCTCATAACTTTTGAAGCCTCGAATCTCTAAAGGTTTACATATACTCAGCCTTAGTCTGCTAAAGAAGTGATCCACCTTGCTTTAAGTGTTCATGAAAAAGCCATAGGCGTACCTTTCAAGACCTATAAAGTTTTCATCATATGCCCTGATGGAATCATCTTCCTTTTGCTTGAGTCCATGGAACACTATTTCTATTTTGAGATAGAGGGTTCGAGGAAAATATTTGTGGAAAAACATCCTCTTGAATTAAACCCAATCTATGGAATCAATTTCCACTTGGGACTTTGTATTATTGATTAGTGTCCATCACTTATCTGCTTCCCCATCAAAATGATAGACCACCAGTACAACTTTCTCTTCTTCTGAGCACTGGAGGACAGATAATATCTTTTAATTGGAGTTAATCAATTGTTCTGCGAGGTGGAGATCAGAAGATCTACAAAACATGGGAGGCCTTTTCTGCATGAAGGATTCTACAGAAACATGATCTTATCATGGAGGTGGAGGATGTTCCACTTGATTCATGTTATTTTTCATAACTTGATCCAACTGAAAAATTACTTCCATAATGTTTTGAGCCCTCAATTTCGTCACATCAAGCATATCATTTGGGAAATCATCACATGGCCTATCACTTTGGTTGATTGAGTGTGTTCTTCTATTTACCGCCATTAACTATGAAAAAGAACGTATAATTAGAGGTCATGAATACTTAGCTATTGATCATAAAAAGGAAACGTTGAACATAAAAGGATAAACATATGAAGAAGAAGTACATCCTAACTTGTGATTCCTTAGGTTCATATCTGGTTATCCTCTATTTATTTCATAACTAATATTATTATGGGATTTTTTTTCCCTTACCATTGGTCTGTACTAAGCCTGTGAATCTACCAAAGCATATCCCCTGGGGGGTGTATCCAATAATGCAGCAAGGCCCATTGTCATGCACCAGTTCACGTTCGAGTCTAGCTCAAAGTGGCGTTTTCGAGTTTTACCAATAGATAAATCTATGCCAGAGCTTCCCCTACCTTCTTGTATCCATACATGGATGTTTTTTCATTATAATAAACTTACACAATACTCACCAAAATTCAGGAATGTTTTCCTATACCTAGTATCATACTTAAGGTTCTCGATAAGGTGCTCTATTCCTATTCTCCATAAATAACTAGACCATCCTCTGATACCAACTATATCATCCCGAGCCATTTACAGAAAATATTTCATGATTTTAACCTTAATTAATCATCAGAGTATAATTCCCAGGATCATTAAGTGTAGTGTCTTGGAAGACTAGGTACATATAACATAAAACATGGGGCTAAAAACATCTTTAATTAATTTTCATAAAGAGATTATAACTTCCTTTGAGACCTTACATCTGCATAGGGTACCCTGGGGAACACACAAACAAAGGGATGAGCTAAAAATCCTAGTAGGGGAATGAACATAAGGACACATCATAAGCACATGATTTAAGAGGAATGAAATAATGATATCCAAAACATGGAACATATGAAATAATATCACAAAAGCATCAAATCATATAGAAATGGAAGCATATAGATGTGTAAAATCATAAAACATTTCATCAGTATGGGTCAAGGATAACTGCCAATCCTGTTTCCCATTTCAGTACGGGTCAAGGCTAACCGCCAATACAGTTTCACATCACATCTCATGAGACAAAACCTCTCCCAAAGCATTGGAGCACTGTCTAGGTGCACTGATCTCAAAATTTTCATGAATATTCTTTCCACATAAATATTTTTATCACATATATTATCATACATAATCAACCATACATAAACATAACGGTACCCATGGAGTGAATTGGGTACCCCAATCATGACATAAATAATTACCAATGGGCGTATCATGAAAGAATCCATGAATGGAAAGGATTAGAACATAAATGGACGTCCATAGGGTAAAATTGGAATATAACATGGTAAGTGGTGTCAAACATATGTGACAACATATAAGAAATGTTTTTTATAAACATTAGCATTAAAACATTTTTTTGCTGTTTTAAGGAAAATACCATAGAGCAATTCAAATAGAAAAGAGGAAATAATTTTATATAAAACAAAAATTTAAACAAAAAGGATTTAATAATAAAAATACGGATTTCATAAATAAAATGGTGTCTTCAAACAGAAGATAAATTGCACTTGAAATTTGGGAAAAAATTTGGGAAGTCCCCGTAAAACAAGTTTTCTTATCAGACAGTTCTAAAGAGGGAATCATATAAAAACATGATTATCCACAAAATAATGTTATGAAAGGGTATTGATATATGAATTTTTAACCACTAAAAATAATTTAGAACATTCACATAAATAGATAAGATACACCATTTTGAAAGAATGATAAGGCAACCCGAAAGAACAAAGAAGGTTCAGGTAGAATTCGTTATGGTTTATCGGCATGGTGTCGGGTGTAACTAAGAGGGATTGATGAGATAGAAAAGGTGTTTCTCATCAATTAAAAATAAATTGGGAATTATGTGGGAGTTTCATTAATATACCCCATCATTTTTTATTACACACAAAATTGCATTGCATAGAGGACAATCTTGATAAAAGGTGAAAAGGAGGGGGTCCCTTACGTTAAATCCGTTGGTGTTATCCACTTGTTATTAAAGACCATAATAAACAAATTAATCTTATTAATTCACAATTACAAAAACTATTATATATGTAATTGATTTATCATTACCATTTTTAGTTCATTCAATGCCTTTTTGATTATTTATAAGGATTAATTTCATTGTTCGGGCTCGTTTGTTTACTTGGTTTTAAAAGATCGGTTCAGTTATATTCAAGTTCAGATTACATGTAAGATTAATGTGGCTATCCAAAATTGAATTCATATTATATTAGTGATCATATAGGATATTAAATGGTTTTAAATTTAATTTGGTTACTTAGATTGAAGTTGAATGATTATATATATATATATATAACTATAGTGAAAACCGTTTTTTGTTAATCAGTGGGTTTGATTAAAAAGAAAATGTTTTTGCTTTATAATTTAATACCATTTATAAAAAAGCCTATAGAACTAAAAATAGGATATATTAAATCTATAATAATCTACTTCTACCATAACTCAAATGGTTTCATGACCTGAATTAATGATTATAATAGAAATTGATAAACTGTTGTCCTTAAATGTGCTAAATTATCACATCTCAAACGATGCTTTCATTTCTATCAAATAATGGGTAAGGAAGGGGGAGAAGGTAATTAAATATCCCATAAGCATGAAAACATTCCAGTACATGTATGTTACTGGATTTATCATACTATAATGGTGAAGGGAAGTGAGTAAAGAAATAAAAAGAAAGAACTTAAAAGGAATGAAGGAATTGGAAAGAGGAATTTACCACTTCAGACTTCCTCCTTTGAGAACCTATTAAGGGGAGAGGATTTGGTATTTTGAAGAGGTTAGGTGATTTTGGACGTGGGGTAGGATATTAGGGAGACATTTGGGCAGAATATTGGCAAGGAACAAGGCTTCAGAGGAGTGAAGAGAAGGGGGCAGTGAGGGGTGGGGGGGTTTATAGTAGAGGAGAGGAGGATTTCATAATATTATAATCGTTAATTTATTATTTCTCCACAAGACAAGGAATAGTAATTATTACATGACCAAGAATAGTAAATGGGTCATGTGAATTCGAAATAGGGTAGGTGACATCATCCATGATTCTAGGAATAGTCTATATAGCTTATAATGTATATATACAGTAAATTACCGTATTTTACTATTCCTCAAAATTTGATGTATTTCAGAAAAATCCCAAAAATTCACCCTAACCATTTGTTTACATGTAGAATCCAAAAATGAAGTCCATTTTTCAAAAATAATTTTATAAATATTATTATGTTCATTTTTAAATAATATTATAATTTATTATCAAAACCCATTTTTAAAACATTCATTTACATATTCTAAAATATAGGTATATCCTCTTTACAAATTGAACATTATTTTTATAATATCATAGGTGAGGTTACTATTCATTAGGTTATATCACTATTTATAATGGTATGTTACTATTAATAACAAAAAATTATGTTTTTGTTATCAGACTCCAAATAACATACTGATTGCAACCGTGTATGTCAGATTTTCGAAATTTCAAATATTGAAGTGACAAACATATGTTTAAAGGTCACTTAGAACATAGTAGTTCATTATTTTGTTTTTTCATGTGATTTTTTGACATATTTATATGATAGGAATTTCTATTTAAAAAATATTGGTTCATTATAAGAAGATCGCAGATACACACCTCCATCATTAGAGTAAGGCATATCCACCACTATGGATGAACTAATAGAAATCAATTTGGGTACATAGAATGATACGCAGTCCACTATCATTAGTGATACCATGATTTAGAAGAACATGTGGTATATCCCCCCATCCTAAAATAGAACCATGATATTTTTGACTAAAAAACCTAATGATGCGTGAACATGACCCTGAGGTAGTCACCCATCACTTAGGTTATCTAGAAGATAATCAGGGATACAAGTAGCCAGCTAGAAGGACGCACCTGACTCAGGCCACCACAATTGAGTCTCTAATTGACAAATCATAAAGGATGATTTTATCAAAGAAATAAATTATCCAAAATGGATTTCTATTGTTGTCCCTGTGAGGAATAATAATGGAAAAATCAATGTTTTCATCAATTTTAGAGATCGCAACTAGCATTGTCCGAAATATGGTTTCGCGATTCTAACCACAAAATTCATGATCAATGAATTTGATGATTATCAAGCTCTATACATCATGTATAGATATTCAAGTTACATATAAATCTATATGGACCCAAAATATGAAGAAACCACATCATTAAAATTCCCTCAAGAATATTATATAATCGATTATTTCCCTTTTGACTAAAAAATACTGGCGTAACTTACCGACATGTGATGCATCACATATTCAGACCTTTCAGGGGATTATTTTAATTATACATTGATGTAATAGTTGTTTAGTCTAGAAAGGGTAATGATCACCTAGATGAACTAGATATTTTCTTCAGTTTGTTCGACATCATAGTATGATGTTAAACCCCTTGAATTGTGCTTTTTGGGTAACCTTAGGAAAATTTATCAGCATCATCATACACCATCATGGCATCAATGTAGTTCTTGAGAAGAATAAATATATAATTGGAATTTCACCTCATTTAATCATTAAATACTTAAGAGGAATTCAATGAAACTTATCCTAAATTCAACGCTTCATGTCCAAACTCACATGAAACTGTTTAACATTCACTAAATTGATGATAAAGGGGTTCACATATCAGTGGACCAATGACTATCAAGAATAATTTTATTCCCTTAAAAAATACCTCTTGAGACAATATGTATTAATACCACCAGTTGATGGAAATCCTCTCATTCTATACATAAAAGCCTAGGAACATTCACTGGGTTCCTTCCTTTGGAAAATTAATTATTCTTGGAATGAATAGAACTATTATTATCTCAGTCAAACAATGCTTGATGATAAGGAATGTTATTCAAATACTAAGAAGAGATTCCTAGAATTAATATTTTTCATTAAAATGTTATGGCATAGCCTGAAAAACCATGAGATCCACTTGATTTCCCATAATAACTGACTCAAAATTGACCTCAATCATCCTATGTTGATAGGTTGTTTGGCACAGTGGGTTGTTATTCTGTCGTAGTATGACATATAGTTTTTGCCTCTAAAAGTAGATAATGGTTAGGCTTTGGTGGGTTTACTTGCTGAACACCTATCTTTTGAAGATATAAAATTAAATATTAGACTTCTTGATGAGGAAACATTCTTTATTCAAACTATCCCCCAAAATGGGATATCCATTTTGATGGTGCATCCAGAATCCCAATAGGAAAGGTAATGGAAAACCCTATACTCAACAAAGAAGAGTTAGGGATTGTGATTATCTAACCAGTAAAGGAAGTGTTATTTGTACTCATTAATGTTATGAGATGGTTTTACCAATAATGAGGCAGAATATCAGGCTCCCATTTTAGTCTTGGAAGTATCAAATTAGATATGTGTGAACCACCTGGAGGTAAAAGGTGACTCAGAGTTGGTAATCAAACAAATAAATGTGGATTATGCCATCAGAAAAGTGGAGATAATTACCCTATTTGACAATATATAAGAGTTTATGGTAGTATTTCCCTCAGAGTTAACATTTAATCACATCTCGTGATCACATAATGCCCATATAGATGGTTAGGAAAATTAAGATGTAGCTTTGAAGATCCAAATTGGGACAATGCAGTCATTAAGATTGCTAACCGAAAAATGGTTTCACATTTTGTTTGGATCAAAATAGAAGAGATCAATGAAATCAGTACCATCCTAATTCCATATGTCCCTTCTGTGGGATGGATGATTCCCACCATATACTACCTTTAAGATGGGTTTCACCCACTGGATAGAGTTGGAAGAGAGAAGATCCAAAGGCGACCAGCCAATTTCACTCATTTTGAGGGAAGAAATCACCAGAAGGTACTCTATAAATGAGTCTTTTATAGATTCCTTCATATATGTCTCGATAGAGAAGAGACTACAACTATTATAGAAGAAATAAATAAAATATCTTGTTGTATCTTCCATTCATGATATAGTTATTCTGATAAAATCTGAAGTCTTGGATACTTTTAGAATTAGATAACACAAGATTTCATAGAATTCACTAAGAAATGTCATTCGGTGGAGGTGGAAGACAAATTCATTCACCAGGAATCCAAGATCACCCACACACCCACACACACACACACACACATATATATCCTAATACACATATTCATTTTACACATTGGGGTGTATATTGTTGGAAAAAATATTCCATCTACAGCCATGAAGTTGAAGTACATCCTTATGGCTACTAATTTCATCTCAAAATGGGTTGAGGAAATACCCATTATAGAATATAAGGTCAAAAGCACTATTATATTCTTAAAATTAAACATAATTACTTGATATGGTGTCCCTCATATCATGTTGACGGAAAATGGAAACAATTCATGCACCAAAGAGGTTAGAAATCAATATCAGGAGTAAAATATCAAATTCAATCATTCATCCTGATTATGAAGCATTGGATTATGGATAGATAGAGGATTTTAACATGACCCTATTGAACATACTCTGGAATATGGTGGATAAACATAAGAATTCTTTTCCTAACAAGCTCTTGAATGCCTTATGGGATTACTATACTATAATATATACTACTACAGGGGAAACACCATACTCATTGTTGTACATAATAGAAGTAGTCTTTCCCATTGATTTTCAATTTCCATCTCTCCATAATTCAATTTATTACCATCTATCTATTGAAGAAAAATCTCAAAAATGACTATTTAAATGGGAACAACTGGATGAAATGAGATTTCATACCTTGAATCACTTTGAGGTATATCAGAACCCAATAGAACGGGCCATTAACATGATGTTCCACCTTTGTTCATTCATCTATGTAGAGTTGGTCTTGGTACTTTTGACTCCAATGTTACTAGGAATGAAACCTCAAAATCACGAGTCGAAGTGGTAGGCACCCTACTCCATACATAAGGTCCACTATAATGGAGCTTATTCCTTAATCTTGATGGATAGAGAACTCACTACGACCCCAAAAATTCAAGGGTTGTGATGAAATATTTCATGATATTACAAGATCAACATCTAAGAAGCAATAAGTTATACTACATAGTGGATCCTTATCACATTCCCTTAAAATGAATGACACAATGTACTTATCTCATGAAATTAAATTGTATGAAACTCGTTGTCCTTACCACATGAAATTAAACTATATGGTTAAAATACATTTCATTCAAGGTTAAGAAAACCCCTTCATACCACAAGTTGGGATACCACTAATGGTTCTTTAAAAATGGGCATGCATCTTACAGTTGGTGCTAATAATATTTATATAACCCCTAAATAGATTGAGATTCCCTCTTGGCCAAAATTATAGAAGAACGATAGGGTTCCCCTATGAATAATCCATATAAACATCATTCTTTTTCCATAATTAAATTCATTCCATTTTTTACGTGTATATGTACCAACATTTTCATTTCCTCTTTGTATGAAGATAAACTCCAGGATATGTTAAATAAATACATGTGTAATGATTATCATTACTATTGAGATAAATAGTGACTTGAAGATCTCCAATCATAGGTCCATATATAACCATAAAGAAAATTTATTCTTCCCCTGTGTTTGAACCAGATCTATTAAGGAATCTTTTCTTGAATGTATGGTTTTATTCTCATTACATGGAGATTCTTTGTGATACGCAAAATCATGTTTTCTATACGACCATTAATTTGGAAAATATTTAAATCCCCTTTCCCCATGTCATAGACAGATTATTGTGGGGAGCCTTTTTCAAGAACTATGTGTGGCTTGATTCTCATTAAAATGAGATATGTAGTGACTCATGGATCTCCAATCATGGGTCCAACCATGTAAAAATATATATTTCCCTCTTTCCCTGTGTATGAATTAGATCTACAATAGTAGCTTCTCAAGAACAATGTGTGGCTTGATTCTCTTTTAAATGAGATATGTAGTGATGCAAGGTTCTCCTTCCTTGGGTCCAGTAATGAAAATAAACATATATCCCTCTTTCCCTGTGTATGAATCCGTTAATCATAGAGATAATTTCAAGAACTATGTGTGGATTTATTCTTTCCCTGGAAAGATATATAGTGTCACCCGAGTATCATCCCCCGGTCCAACTACAACACCTCTTTCATGTCAGGTGACCAAAACCCATGAAGCATGATGCTAAAATATGTGGTTCATCAAGGAATTTTTGTGCCTTGATTCTTAAACCAGCAAGATATGTAGTGACCCCAAAATTTCAAATCCCGACTCTAACAATATTTCAACCACAAAGCCCCTTTACTCCCTGTGTATGAAATAGATCTGTATATGGATCCTTTCAAGAACCACATGAAACATGATAATCATTTCAATGAGATACATATTTGAAACATATATCTCAATACATTAGCCAAACCACAAAATTTTCATCTTTTTACGTTGGTTCATCTATATCATTACTGCATGATGTAGAAATGGATGGGATAATCAAGAACTATGTACGAATTGATTCTTATCCCAATGAGATATATAGAGACTCTAAGATTCTCTCCCCTGGACTAGATGTATCATAATTGAAATGAACATATCCTTCAGTTATATTACTATTGTAGTGTAAAAGAATCACTGAAAACTCCATGTTTCTTACACTGAGAACTGCTAACATGGGATTAGGAGTTCAATAAAGGATTTATTTTCATGATGAAGGTGTATCTATTCACATTTTTGATACCAATGTCCTAGCTGCAAGACCTTAAAAAGACACAGGATGTTATCATCTCATGAAAATAAACTACCTGATTTTTCTAATAACTATGTGTGGCTTGATTCTCACCCATATTAGATATGTACTGATGTCTAGATCCTAAATCTTGGGCCTATCTACAACACCACATTGAAACTCTCCTACTCTCCAATGTATGAGTTAGATCGATATGAAGAATTCAAATGTGAGGAAACACTTTATGCATGAACCCGTATTTCTTATAACTACATGTAGATTGATTCTTTCATTGACACGATACATAGTTATGCTTGTGTTTTATTCATGGTTCAACCGAATTATATTATTTTTGTCATATAGGGACACCATTTTCCTTACCACCTGAAATTAAACTGCATTAAATATGTTCTTTCCACATGACTTCAAATAGCAATTTACCTAGAGAACAACGTGTTGCCTTTATATCATACAACTGAGATACATGGTAAAGACTATGCCTTATATCAAAGTCCCAACAATGGGGTAAAGAATAAAATACCTGATTCCTGTATATAAACACAATCTATTTGGGAAATTTCTATTTGGTTCCCCTAATTTGGGGGTCCACCACGGAAATATAGATATTCAACTTTAACATATTTGGCATATCAATGTTTGGGATTCTATAGACTTGGAAAATATCAGTCTAGACTCTTACATTGTGCATTGGACTATATCCCCTCTGTATTTCATACTCTTAATCATAGACACTATCTGATCATCAAAATCATTCTTCAGTTCCTAGTGTCAAAATGTCTAATACCTAAAGGATCCTTTAATTTACTATTTATCACATTCTCGAGTTGGAGCTACCTAAATAGACCACATATCGGGCATGTTACCCAATGGATACAACCATTTGACTATGTAGTGTTTTCTTTAGTTGGTATTGCATAAAAAAACCCTCATAAGGGGTTTTTCAAGTAGCAGTAACTTCTCCCATAGGATAATAATCTTCTATCATCATGAGCATTGATGATAATATGGAGAAACCCATGATTTAAAAATAATCCATTATTATCCTGAATATTTGTCCCATTTTCTCTCCCCTAATCTGTGAACCCCCAAGATAATGGTTTACAATTTCCTCCTCCATTTTATATGAGTATTGGGAAATTGTTGATCCAAAATTCTATACAACTTTTTGATATCCTTAGTACGATGATCCTAGTTATATGACATAAAACTATAAGAACCATAATTCCTACGATTGGGTCAGACATTCATGGAAGAGCCTAATCCTCCTATTTATTGGAAATAATGATGTGAAACAACACTTTCGTATTAAGGTACCTATTTATTCAATCCAAACAATATGATTGGGTAGATCCGAATCTCCATAAACTTCCATTGTCTTTTAGTGATAGAATTTTGTATTTCTTAAGAGAACTATTTCCAGACTATACAGTACTTGCCCCCGTCGACCTTGTATAAAAAAACCCTTATAACGAGTTTTTCTAACAAATTATTCCACTATTAAATTTTCACCACATGACATAGTTGGCCCTACATAAAACAACCCGCATAATAGGTTAGTCATGCAGTGTTAACTTCGTTCTATGAAAATCCCACCTCTAACGCTATATGTCCGTTTTCCAATACCACCCTTTTGATTTAGAGATCCCCAAATCCTATCATACAACATTGTCCTTCAATACATGAATATGGTAGAACATTTCCAAAAAGATTACCATGAATTGGAGGACCATAAAAACATTGGTCAAAGCTAATGACCCTAAATTATTGCCCCCATTATATACTTGCAGCATGACATTAAACCTCACCACATGATTTCCTTATTGTATCCCATTAAACTTCACAGTGTAATATCCTCATCATATTACGTTAAAATAAACACTCAATGCCAAAATAAAATGAAATTAAAAAGAATGACACTTTAAAATTTGTTAGAAAGGGTATTTCTCCCTGAAATGGACCATCTGACAACATATTCCCTCCTTAACTCAAGTCAAAATCATGTAGGGGCAGTTTCCCATTCTTGTCTAGTACCAATAAAACTATTCCCTTTATTTTCTGACATCATCCCCTGAAAAAGTAATCGTTTTGAAATTGATAAATCCTAATTTCCATAAAAATTCTTTAGCCATTAGAAAGATAATGTCATAATTCCTTGAATATCCATTACTTGACTATGTATTACATGCCCCTATTGGTCTTGCATAAGTCTCCCCCATAATTGGCCAGTCATTATAAGGATTAAAAAATTTGAAAATGTAGTATATTCCCCAATTATCTTGGAATAAAGTATCCTTCAAAATAGGGGTTTCAACCAATGGTAACATCTTTCTCATAAGAGACCTTCCCTATTATTGAATATCATGTTTTAGATTCCGAAACCAATAAATTGTGTCTCAAGATTCCCAACTTGATAACTAAAGAATGAAAGAAATTTCTGGTCCCACAAGTCATCTTTGGGTCATTATTTAAATATCTATGTTCTAAGATGTTTGAACTAAAACACTAGTCTCAATAGTCTAGTTTTCATGAAATTTTACTACCCACAAAGATAATGGAACATAATGTGTTAGGCTGAGAACCTGAAAAAGGTGGCCTAAGAAAAAGTCACGTCTGACCAACTAAGTATTATTTATATTGAGCATAGGAATTAAATAGTTTGATGAAATCAAAAGATATAAATCTGTAGGGCTGTCCTCACATCCCTAAAAGCATAATACTATCCTCTCTCATATCAATATAATAGAAAAAATACATATCATTTCCCCATCCCATCATTATTAGTACAATTAGAATATATACTCTTTTGTCATGAAAATTGCATTCAATATTACATTATGATCACCGAATGATATCATGGATGTGGATATAGATGATTTGAAACATAAGTTTCTTCATTTATAAAGAAAATTACCCCTGAGGAACATCCACAAGTTTGAGTCTCTCTGTCATATTATAGGAGGCCTTCAATATATCATTTCATCTATTAAACGACCTCCTAAACCCCATCTATAACTCATTGAATCTCATTGAATTGACCATATTTAGTCTACTCAGCATAACAAAAAACTTTTATTGTAGCTAAAATGACAGTTGGACCTTTTTTGGGATTATCCTAATGAATTATGGAGTTATTTGAGTTCAACCTGGGTGGTATTTTATTCTTGATAAATATGCGACAATTGAATGGTCTTCTCCTAGATCTGCCTCTTGAATCCTAACAGATTTGTATTATGATTGGAATCCATTTTGTATAATGAAAATATGAATTCATCAATGTTGGTGTGTAGTTTTCGCTTTTTGAATTTCTGGTGAGGATTATTCTCTCGATCCCACCTAGGAGCAGTATCCTTCACAACAATGTGTATTTGACGATAATAAAAACTACAGAATCCCAACATGCTAAACAAAACTGAAATCCACTAGATTCATGATGGAAGGTCCTCAAGGGGAGTCTTAGATATTATCATCCATATATCTAGCTAGGCCTTTCAATTTGTGATTATGATAGAATTATGTCTCTCTAGATCTGATTCTGAGTATCTCTCATAAGGAGAGATGTACTCTGAGATCGGTTCACTGTAAGATGTTCCATGTGCTACTCCTTCATGAACAATGGGTTCCTCATGTTCAAGATTTGATTGAGCCGATGGAGAATCTTCTCCCTAAGACCTAGACATTGAAGAATATAATCCTAAATTAGGAATATAAATATTCATTTTCGTTCAATGTATTTCATTAATGGGGAACAATCACAATAGTTGGTGACATTTACCCAATACATGTCAGCATCTTGTGAGGATTCAATACTAAAATTCTCATCTTCTGAAATTTGAAATGGAACCTCTTAATGAGGGGAACTTCCATGGTTCATCCCATGGACTTCTAGATGAGTCTCTGGAAGACATCCTATTTCATTGTCCACCGGAGTTGGCTCTCCCTTAACAGTGAGATTAATATTTGTTTTAGAATATTCCCCATGCACTATCACTATACAAGTATTCATGGATAGAAATTACCATTCCTACCATTCATGATGATGGAATCGGGCATAAAAAGGGTGATTGGATAGAAAATAAGGACTCACATCTATTTGATTCTTTACATAGTTTTCCAAATTCATCAAAACATAGTAGGAATATGAATATGTTCCATTATTTCATAAAAAGGCATGAGAATATTTTTTCATGGATTCTATTGACATCCCAAT
Organism: Viscum album; assembly: GCA_963277665.1. Classification (NCBI taxonomy): domain Eukaryota; kingdom Viridiplantae; phylum Streptophyta; class Magnoliopsida; order Santalales; family Viscaceae; genus Viscum; species Viscum album. Next base: position 1,595,934,383 of record OY728120.1, read on the forward strand.
ACTCATGTTAATATGGACCATGTGAACATTTGGAGCATTTGGTTCACGACCCTCCACTGATGTCTTCATACCTCAAACAACCTCCTTAGTGATATCCACAAGGTCAGTATCAGTCATTGTTGGATTCTCAAGTCCATGAGATTAACCCAATATTTTACAAAAGTGGTATTCATTCATAATCGTGTGACATATTATGAAATATAATTGATATACTAGATTCCTCCCTCATCTCCATTGAGGTTGGAATAGTGATAGGAGAAGATGATTCATCCTAAACCCTCCCTTCTTCTTTAGATGGGGAAGCCAATTCACCCATAGGCATCCATAATTGGTCTGATGTTCTCTCCTTTGTTCATTGAGGATTATTTATAAGTCCCTTGAGAGAGTAAATGGAAATAGTTTCAATAATCCAAGGATATTTATACTATTTCTTGGGTAGAGATGAATGATTCCATGATAACATACTGCAACTGGAACTGATTTTAGCAAAAAACTTCACCCTCCAATGTTCATTCTTCTTCATCTTCATTGAAGGAGTGGTAACATCAAAATCCTCAAAACATGTATTATATGGGGTATTTCTTCTGACATCTCATCCTCCATGTCCTTTATCCCTAGAGAAACCTCTCTTGATTCGTGAGTGACCCAATAACCAAAATTAGAGTACCACCAAAGCTATACTGTGGTGATGGAACCATAGTCAACCTTCCCTTGACCAACTGCAAATTATGATGGTATTCCCATTATTAATGACTCATTGAATGAACTATAAATTAAAATATTAAAAGCGAATGAAAAAAAGAAAACTTATGTATTCAGAATCAAAAAATTCATTCCATTACATAGATTGTGATTGATCAATCCCTTCAGTAGTTCCACATTTCTTCATACCTTGTACTCTCCTTATGGCAAGGATCTTATCAGTAGTTTCATAAATGATCTTCTCTATCTTCTGAATATGAATATTCAAGTCATTTGGATTATCCTCTATGTGAATACTAGGAGGGGCTCAGAGACCACCTATCACTCAAATCTACAACATAAAACATTGGAGAACCCACAAAATTTCACCATTATAAGATATTCCCTTCCATGTTTGTACTGCCTCTGATGATACATATTCTGAATACATTCTATTCAATTGTGTAGATGATTCATCATCTCTTGATTTTTCGGGTTTCCCAACCATTCCTATCACATATGACACTCATGAAAATGGAACCCAGGACCCCACCTAGTTGTTCTGACTAGGAATCTGTGGTATATGCTCATTTAGTGTAGCCCTTTTTATTCTGGTAAGTGGTTTATACATTGAATGGTTTTGTTTCGAAGAGATGGGAACATTATCATCCTCACTCTCTAATGTAGATGAAATAGATTTTGAAGGAGATGAAGACACTTCAAAATAAGGGGAACCCTTCCTGCTCCTCTGCTTCATCCCAGCCCAAGGAACATGTTTTTCTATCACCCTTTTGGGGTATGATGCAATAAAAGCCTCAACATACCAGGAGGTCAACCCACTGGTTGAATTTTCTAGAGGTTGATTTATAACTACCTATGTAAACTACATGGTTGTGAACAAAAAATATATATGATCTATCATTGGATTATTTTTAATCTGATGTGCATCATGGGGATAGAATTATTTTATTGAGGTAATTAAATGGACGTGAAAATCAGCAAGGATAATAAGCCGTACATATGATCTCTCCATCAATCCTAGTCGCCAACACACCATCCCTGAAGGCCATAGTGTATGAACTGAGCTCAGTGATGGCTTCTCCATCATTAACGAATATTTTTATATGTGTATTCCTATGTAGAGAGAAGTTGAACTCATTAGATAAACTCAACCATGTCTAGATTTCATGGGGTTTCAAAGATAGTGGTGGAATTCCAGATACAACATGGACATATAGTCGGAACTCACTCCTGAGAACCTTTACCTTGCTTCACATTGAGTAAATTTTGAAATGACTAACAATCCATCACCAAAAAACCTAGAACGGTCCCAAAATTATGAAAGGAGCATTACCTTCATCAACATGCAACATGATCCCATATATTTTCCCATACTGGGGGTGTCCAACACTAAGAAATTCTTCTCCACTAGATTGGCTTCTATGACAAAGGTTCATGGACCTATGCAACCCTTAGAGTCATGGATAGGAAACAAATATATTCTTAGCCACATGGATATAAACCGCATGATGTCTGTCTTAGAAAGAAGGTTTGAGATGAATTTATATCTGCACGTGTCAAATTAACCCTTTTCCAATGTCATCTAGAAGGTACCAGATATGCTTATTTTCACCACCATGGTACAGATCATTGGATTATTGCAAGTGGGTCTATCACCCTTCATCCCCAAGAATATTTTCAACCAGGTAACTAGATGAATATCACCTTTTAATGGGGATCTAAATTTATAATGTCATTAAATATTTTTAGTAGATGACACACTAGAGATGGTGTCCTTATTGTATCATCCCATTTTCCCTTCGATGGATGAATTCATCCTAAATGTCTCCAAGGATCCGAGCCTTGGGGATCTTGGGAACATCCCAAAAACTGATTCCAACATATCCATGTATAAAATGGAAAGAATTCATAAATGGAATCCACTGGAATAATTGTTCTAAAACAAACATGATAGTCCTATATAGATATGTATTCCCTACCCATAATTCCACATAAATTCCAACATCTTCAAGATCCTATTTGAATTATTTGTAGACTTGTTTCACCTAGTATGCATGAAACTAGGAAGGGTTAACACTCTCCTAGGAGAGATAAAAAACATTTTCTCCATCCCTTAAATTGATTTGTCATTGTATTTGAAAAGATGAATGAATAGAAATGTGACTTTAGTTCAACTGTGTGTGGTTTTAGATCCACAACACATAGGCTATGATGCATAGAATAGGATTTAGATGGTGTCTCAAAAATTATAGAAGAACCCATTTTGAAAATGTTGGCAGTTGAGAAATTCTTATGGTCTTAAAACCAAGAGACTGGGTCGTAGTTTATTGTAGAGGGTTTGATAACCTCCCATTGATGGCCATGACCATAAAGTGGCAGATTGATGCTCTATGAAAAATCATTATTATATTTCTTCCAAAAACCCCTCCAGATTTGGAAGTTTAGTGTCACATACATTGTAATAGTCATTCCCTGTGGCTATCAGCAACTCCTCAATGTGTTCCTTTGCATGTTCATCAGAGACTAATATTTTTCTGGAGGCCATTGAACGTAAGTGTCAATTTTTTTTTCAATGGAGGTTCATTTTGAATAAATCATTGAAAATAATAAAATTTGTAAAATTCATTATTTCATGCAAGTGGCTCACTCTAGTTAATATTTGATGTTCCTAATGTAAGGGAATCAATCATAATCCCTACTCAAGTAACATGCCCAAACCTCTTCATCCCTTAGGCATATGAATACCTTGTCTATGAAAATGAGATCATCAATGAAAGAACATAAGTGAGGGACCTGCATGGGATACTAGTGTAGTGAGACCTTAATGCTTGGAGTTATGAGAATTGTTTCCTAAAATGAGGACCCTATTTATAGGGGAGAAATATTCCCTATGCAGCCTTCATACGCTCTCTAACTACATAGAATACTTGATCGAAAAACCAGCGTGGAAGACCTACAAGAAACTTTCATCCTTTTCATCATTTTTCCTCAGGATCAGACTCTCCTCTTTTTGATCAGATCGAATCCTATGTGTGGGGATTTTTTTGACTCTATTTTTTGTCAGATGGATGAAAAGGCGATATTGGGGAACACCTTAGAGAAAATAGAAGGAAAGATGTGGGAAGGGTGATGGTTTGAGAATTCACCAATGGATATTCGCGCAAGTACCCCCAAAGTACCATCGACACGTAGGTTACTTGCATGACCGACCTATTTGAGCACCTTCGTGCAACACCATCACGTGACACTAGCACAAGATGACCCCATTACCAAAGGTCCCATATTTTCCTATAAATTAGACTATGGGGACATCATTTGTATGGACAATATTTACTAAAATCCAAATGATTCTTTGATTGCAATAATGCTTCGATCAAGCCCTCCATAACCTTCTAGGTAGTTCAAAAACATGTAAATAAGAGGGAATTAAAAGGGAATAGTGAAATTAAAGTCCTCTTATGGTCTAAAATTAATAACACCTATGTGAGGAATTCTCCCGACCTCCAAATCGTGATGACTAGTGTGGGGTTACCTTAATTAACAAGGGACCTATGAGAAATACCTCTGGGAATACCTCTGGGGACCCTTGGAGGATTTTGAATAGGCACACCCAAGTGTAGTCACTCAGGGGGTGCATCACCCAAGGTGCTACATATTTACCCAAACCTACAGGTGTGGAGCACCCGATTTACAAGCCTCCTTAGTTCACCCTACCTTCTAGCCTATGTGATACATTCATTATGCCTTCCTTAAAGCCATCAATGGTAGGCCCTCTCCTACTATGGCTCCATCAACTGAGAGGGATGGAATCAAAACTGTCATTAAGACCTCCTGATGGGTACAAGATTGGATAATGACTCAATAGCCTTCCCTCCATATGGGGTAATATTAATAAGGGAAGAGGTTTCCAAAAAAAATCCGATTGGATCGCCAGTGTACTCAAGGTGCATGTGGGTTTGTATTCACATGGTCATAGTGAACCCTACCATAGGGAAAGTGTTGGAATGTTTTCCATCTCAGAAACAATGGTTAGGACCATGTCTGAACCTTCTTGTCTCCCAGACCCAGAACATCCAGTTCCTAGTGATGAAGGTGAAGATGACACTAGATTTTCCATTCAAACTTTTAATTAGTTACTCATCCTTTTTTGGAAATTATTTTTTTGGAATCCCACATGGAGTAATCCCCAATTTTTTATATAAGATGTTATAGCCATTATCCTCTCTACCTCCATGTACTTCACCTTAATTTCTTCCTTTCCTTGGTCTCATGTCCATTTTAATGTGAATAGAGGGAAGTGTTATATCCCTCGCCTCATACATTGTCTCCCAATAATCTTCCATTATTGAAGGACGAAAAGTCTGTGGTTTGTCAAATATTCCACTTCCTATTCTCTCTCACATAGAGAATGACTCAAGTGGTCTTAGATGACAGTGACGATCATGGAACCTTCATGATCAACCTGAAGTATATAACTATGAGAAATATGATTCCTACTCTAACCAGGATATGATGGACACCAATGTAAGTCTTGAGATCAAGGGATATCCTCCTTAGGACTTAGTACAAATCAAAACCCCCAACTAATTAGGGAAACGTCATTGATGTATACCCTCTAATCCATTATCTGAGCCTCCTCCTGAGGTATAATCCCAAAATAATCCTCAACAAAACCATGATCTAATACATAACTCAAGTACCCTGCTATAGTGAATCCTCTTTAGGAATAATCCACAACTTAATTCTCTCAAAGGGTGATAATCCCTTGTGAGGCTTACTAAACTATGTGTGATTTGATTCCCATACAAATAGGATATGTAGAAAGCCTCACTGAGGTAAAAACCCCACTGAGGTTCAATCCCCACTTATAAATCTACTCTATTATTCTGGTCCATACCCCCATGAGGGTCTAATTCATATTGGAAACTCACATCTCTTCTAGGTTCCCAGGGATGCTTCAGCATAAGTCTCACATCAAATATTGATTAGGAACCTTCTTCCTAGACATCCTTAACACATGATATTAAACTGTATGATTATGATCTTATCACTTGACAATAAAAGGTATGTTGTTACCTGTTATGCGGAACCAAAATATGTGGGTTATAATTTCTTTCACAAAGATACGTAGGAAGATCATTCATGATATGGAACACCACATCCGAACACTTCATGTATCCCCGGATGATGATAAACTCCAATGTGACTCCCGTCTCCCTAGATGATGATACACTCCATACTGTCTCTTGTCTCACTAGATGATGATACACTCTTGAGTTCCCCTTTGAGTTTCTAGGAAATCAAAATCAATGTAATAATGACCAAAGAATTTCTATGTAGTATAAAAGAGCATACCATCGATGGAGAACCTCAGATTCTCATAGAAAACTCCACTAATGAAGAACCTTAGATACATATAGATGATTCTAATATATATACATTATAATAATTTATTATTTTCTCTGGGATGACCCACATCATAATTGGAAATTAAAAAAGGATTCACAAATATATCTTAAATCTATAATAGTGTCCTGAATTAGGAAATAATTCACCCCAAAAGGGTGTGGTGAGCCCGACCTCCAATCCTCTCAACTAATGTGAGTTCTTAATAATCATAGGATAAAATACCTAATGATAACCTACCTTTGGAAAACATGTCTATTTGGATATATAACCATTGGATATTTTCTATTTGACAAGAAAACACATTAGAAACCGTTCAGAAATAGAAAATCATAACAAAGTACCCATTTCCAAGTGTGAAATAAATGGATAACCAGAGATGAAGGAATTAACTATGGATTTTCATACTCAATATAAAAGGGATGTACTGACCACTCCCTTTCGTACCATTCCATTCATGGAGGATACCCAATTTCCATATAAAACATCCCTAAAACCATAAGAACACTAAAAACCTAAAAAATATATAAAGCAATAAAACTCCATAAAACTATATCAATCCACAAAAGACATTAAAACACAAATAAAACAACCTAATTCACCTAAAAGACTAAAAACCCTAAAACCCAAAAAACCATAAAAACCGAAAATTCCGTAAAAACCTTAAAACCCATAACAGTTCTAAACCCTTAATGACTGCTAAAATCCATTAATAAACTAAAATCCTAAAACCCCTTATAACCACCACACACCCTAAAACACCTAAAAAATAAGAAAACCCTAAAACCCAAAAATTCCCTAAAACTCACAAAAACCCAAAAACTCTAACAAGCCTAAAACCAAAAAAAACCATAATAATCCCTAAAAACCCTAAATCGCTAAAACGCTAAAAAACCTAATACAACTTAAATCATCTAAACTTCCTAAAAACCTAAAAACATTAGAAAACCTAAAAACCCATTAAAGTACAAAAAACTCAAAAACATCTATGAACACATAGAACCCTAAAAACCATAAAACCCTTAGAACCCTAAAAACCCTAAAACTCCACTAAACACTGGAAAACCAAAAAATATCATAGAAATCCATAAATATGCTAACAACCCTAAAAACCCATAAATACACTAAACCACTTAAAATAATAAAATCCCCAAAAACCCTAAAAGAACTAAACACCCTGAAAAAAATAAATAACCATAAAAAAAATTGATAACCCTAAACACCATAAAAATAGTTAAATCCCCCAAAACCCGTAATAACCCTAAAACCCTTAAAAGACCCTAAAACCCAAAGGGCACTAAAAACCATAATACCAAAAAACGACCCTAAAACAAAAAAAAAACAATTTAAGAAACTAAAGACCCTATAAAAAACCAATACGACACTAAAAACCCTTAAACACAAAGAAACAAAAAAGTCTAAAGATCCTAAAAACCCTAAAAAACAAAAATTTATAAAAATGATAAAAACTAAAAAAACCAAAAATCACACAAAAATGCTAAATTACTAAAAAAACTAAAACCCGAAAATTGAAAAAAACCAAAAAAACCATTAAACTAATCTCAAAAACCCTAAACACGAGAAAATTAAATAGTTGTAAAAACCTAAAACTCGAGAAATCCCTAAAGAAAACATAAATCCCTTAAAAATCCACGAGAACCACTAATAAACACTAAACACCTCAAAAATCCTTAAGACCCATAAAAATATAAAACCCCTAAAAATACCAAATAAATCATAAAATCCAAAAAAAATCCCATAAAAACTCTAATAACCCTAAAAACACAAAAACACTTCAAACCCTAAAAAATCATTAAAACCCCAAAAAACCATAAACCCATTAAAACCATACAAACCCATGAAAACCATTAAAATAGATAAATCCCTAAAAACATAAAAACCTAAAAACCCTTAGGAACCCTAAAATCCCTAAAAATATGAATATTCTTGAAAAAACCAAATTAAATTAAAAGCCTGAAGGACCCTAAAAACATAAAAACCCCAAAATCCATAAATTCATTAAATCCCTAAAACCCCCAAAAAAATCCTTAAAAAATTAAAAAACTAAAAAAAATAATACCCATAAACACCGTAAAAACCAAAAAAAAACAAATTACCCTAAAAATCCAAAAAAACAAAAATATCATAAAACATAAGAACCCCAGAGTCTGTAAACCCCTAAAACCCCTAAAAGACCTTACTACCCTAATGGAAACAATGTGACACTAAAATCCCTAGAAAACCTCTAAAAGTACATAAATGTATGTAAAACCCCAGAAAGTCCCTAAAAACTCTGAACCCCCTAAAAACCCTAAAAAACAATAATGACCCTAAATACCCTATTGGTCACTAATAACCCAAAAAACCCTAATGTACACAAAAACCCATAAAATCCTAAAGAATCCAAAAATCCCTGAACCCCTAAAGGCACCTAAAAATACTAAAGTACATAAATACCATAAAACCCTAATGAATATAAAAACTATTAAAAACCCAAAAAACCATAAATGGCCAAAAAAACCTAAAAATAAAAACAATCAATATAGACCATAATTAACCAAAATAATCCTAAAAACTCAATGAAACCTACAAAAGACCATGAAAACTCTAAAAACACTAAAAGAACCTCAAAATACTAAAAAATCTAAAGAAATACATAAAAAGAACCTAAAACCCATAAGACATCCTAAAAAATTAAAAAATCCTAAAACTCTTAAAATCTCTTTCAAAACAATAAAAACCCATGGTTCCATAAAATCCAAAACAACCCATACCCCCCAACACCTAAAAAGCATAAATTCAATAAAATCCAATAAAACCACTAAAAACAATCCAATAACTCTAAAGGAACCTAAAACCCCTAAAACCCCTAAAAAATACTAATACCCTTAAAAATGTAGATGAACCAACCCCCACCCCCCACAATTTAAAAACACTAAAATCCAAAAAAGGCCCCCAAAATCTAAAATTCCTTAAATTCACTAAAAACACTAAAAACACATAAAACCCAAAAATAGTAAGACACCCTAAAAATATAAAAATCCCAAAAACCATAATATATTTTACAAGGTCCTAAAAATCTATAAAACCCAAAAAATTCATAAAAACCATGAAAGAGCCTAAAACACCTAAAACTGTAATAAATGTAAAAACTATAAAAATCCATAAAACCTATAAAAACCCAAAAAAAAAACAATAAACCAATAAAACTCCACAAAACCCACAAAACACATAAAACCCTAAACCCCCTAAAACCCTTAAAACCCCTATGCCCATAAAAACATGAAAACCCCCAAAAACCGAAAAACATTATAACCTTAAAAAACCTAAATACCTTAAAAACCCATAAAAACATGTAAAAACATTATAAATCTTAGAAACCACTAAAATACCTAAAAAACATACAAAAAAAATCTTCAAAATATAATAAGAACAATAAAAAATCTGATAACCATAAAAACCCAAAAAACCAAAAAACCTGTTAAAACCCATAAACATCCCTAATAACGTTAAAAACATAAAATAAACAAAAAAACCTTAACTTACCAAAAAGATAATAATTCCTTAAAATATAATAAAAATATATAAAAACTCTTCACAATTCAGAAGTACCCATAAAAATCCTAAAACCCATAAAATCTCAAAAAACGGTAGAAACTAGAAAACCCTTAAAAACTCTAAAAATATATAAAACACCACAAATAGACTAAAAATATAAATGCATAAAAAACCTGGAATTTTAAAAACCATTAAAACCCCTAAATCCCTAAAATTCAGAAATACCCCAAAAAATGCCAATAAAACCCCAATTAAACTCCAACAAGACCCTCATAATCCTAAAAATTCATAAACACTCAAGACCTCCAATAAACAATAAAAAATCCTAAAAAATTTATATTAAATTCTTAAAAACTGAAAAGGACACTAAAACTCCTATAAAATCCATAAAAACCTTAATAACTCTATGAAAACACTAAAAACACTAAAAATTCTAACAAAACCCATAAAAGAACTAAAACCCGAAAATAATGAAAAAAATACTAAAACCTCCAAAAAAACCCTAAAACCCTAAAATAATTGAATGAACCCTAGAACCCATAAAAGATCATAAAACACTAAAAAACCATACAAACCATAGAAAAAATAAAACCCTAAAAACTATTAAATACCATTAAAAACCTAAAAACAATACAAACCCCAAAAAATCGAGAAAACACCCAAAACCCTAAAATACCCTAAAACCCCTAAAATCCCAAAAAACCTAAAAAACAAAAAATCCCCTTAAAATAGTAAAAACCCCTTAACCATAAAATAATACTAAACCCCCAAAACCCATAAAAACCATAAAAATCCCTAAAACCATTGAAATTCATAAAAACACTAAAACCCCCAGAGAAGCTGTGAAAACCCCTAAAAATCCAAATTCCCAAGAAAAAACTCAAAACCATGAAAACTTCTGAAAACCCTTAAAATACATAAAAACCATAAAACCATTAAAACCTGGAAATGATAAATTCCTCAAACCTCATAAAAATTATAAAACACCAAAAACCCCTTAAAACCCCAATAAAAAGATAAAAAATCATAAAAACATAAAAATCTTAAAAAGTATAAACCCCATTAAAAACCCAAAAATCCCTAAAACCCTAAAAAATGAAAAAAAATAAAAACCCTAATATACATAAAAACATTAAAAAAGGAAACCATAATAGACCCTAAAAAGAATTAAACATCCTAAAACATCTAAAAACTAAAAATTCCTAAAAACCCTAAAAAATCTGAAGCCCAATAAAATAAAAAAAAATCAGAAATATCCATAACACCCTAAAAACCCACAAAAGGCCCAAAAATTTCATAAAACTCCCAATACCCCAAATACCATAAATACCAAAAATTGATCCCAAAAACCCTAAAGACCCTAAAAGACCCTCAAACCCCTAAAATAAACAGAAAGTCTATAAAACCCTAAAACCCCAACAGAAGACAAAATAGTCTAAAAACCCTTAGAGACTCTAAAAACCCAAACAAAATTCTAAAATACCCTAAAACAATAAAATCCCTAAAAGACCCTGAATGCCCTAAAAACACTAACGGACCCAAAAAATGCAGATGGAACCCAAATGCAGTAAAAATACTAAAGGAACCTAAAAACCCTAAAACCCCTAATGAACCCAAAAACCGTAAAGGAACAAAATATCCCAAAAAAACCTAGAGAGACCACAAATCAATAGACAACCCTAAATGTCCATAAAACGCAAAAATATTCCAAAAAACCTAAAAATCCCAAATACCCAAATCCCCTTAAATCCCCTAAATCACACTAGAAACCCAAAATCACTAAATGGCCTTAAACACCCTTACAACCAAAAATAACCGAAAAACCCCAAAACCCCTTAAAAATCATAAAAAGACATTTCAAATCCCTAAACTATATTTAAATTTCCTAAAACCATAAAACCCATGAAAATACTAAAGACCCCTAAAGAAAATAAATACCTTAATACCCTAAAACCATAAAACCCATAAAAAAACCATAATAACCCAAAATACCCTATCAAATTATAGAAACCTTAAAACCATCAAAAACCCCACAACCCCTAAAACACATAAAAACCAAAAACTCCCCAAAAACCCTAATATGCCAAAACACACCAAATATCCTTCTACCCCAAATACCTAAACAACCCAAAATACTCCAAAAGTCCCTGAAACACCATAGAAACCTAAATACCCTAAAAGACCATAGAAACCCAAAAAACCATAAAAGACACTGAAAACCATAAAACCCCCCAAAAATATCCTAAAAACCCTATAAATACCGAAGAACCCTATAAACCCTAAAAACAAATTATACCCTAAATAAAACCTAAAACACCTAAAAGACCCTAAAACTCCAAAAAAACTAAAAACCCCTAAAACCTCCTAAAAACTCTAAATATTCCAAAACACATTAAAAAAACCTAAAAAACTGAAAACCATTTAGAAAAACATAAAAACATAAAATTTCATCAAACCTTAAAAATAGGTAAATATACCAAAACCTCATAAAAACACAAAAAACCCAAAAAACCCAAACACACATAATACCCCAAACACACTAAAGACACAAAACACCTAAAAAATCGTGAAAACCCCAAATATCCAAAAAATTAATTAAAAACATACATATCTTAAAATCCTCCAGAACCCCCAAAAACCTAAAAATCAAATAAAACCCCTAAACCCCCTATAAAATGAAAATCCTAAAAGCCCAAAAAACTGATAAAACCAGTAAAATCCCTATAAACCAATAATATCCCAAAAATCTCCTAAAAGACTCCAATAACCCTAAAACCCTAAATGTCACCAATACACTAAAAAAACCTAAACCCCATAAAACCCTTAAAGAGTACAAAAACTATCTTAATCCATTAATTCGATCTTAAAAAATCATTAAACTCTTTAATAAACCCCCAAATCCCTAAAAACCCTAATAAGGATATAATGGACTAATGACCTCAAAAACCCTGAAAAGCACAAAAAATACAAAAAATACCTTAAAACCCATTTGAAGAATAAAACCATAAAACACATATAACAACCCTAAAACCCAATAAAAAACCTACAATCTGAAAAATAAACTAAAATGCATAAAAACCAAAAAAACCCATTTAATCACTAAAACACCTAAGAACCCTTAAACCACCTAAAATCCCCCAATAAACACTAAAAATATATTAAAAACCCTAAGCTCACAAAAAACCAAAAAACAAAAAAAAGGCAACAAAAATAAAAACAATATACTAAAAACTCTAACAAAAAAACCTAAACATGAAGACCCCCTAATATCCCCCAAAACCACAAAAAACACCAGAAACGAAAAAAACACTATAACCCATAAAAACCAAAAAATATCTTAAAAACCATATAAACCATATAAAATCCTTAAAATACTAAAAAATATAAAATTCCTTGAAATGACTAAAAATATTTAAAATTATAAATCCTATACCATACACCAAATACCCTACACCATAAAACCTGTACTGTACACCCAAAAACCTGAACCCTACACCCTAAATCCTAAACCTTAAAACCTAAACCCTAAACCAAACACCCTAAACTAGATAAGATGCACCCTAAAATATAAACCCTACACTTTAAACCATACACCCAATATAATATACTCTAAAACCTATAACATAAACCCTAAACCCTATACAATACAACCCAAAAGCTACACCCAAAACCCTAAACACTACACCCTAAACCCTATAAAATAAAACCAAAAACTGAAAATGTAATCCGAAAACCCAGTATCCTCTATCCTAATCCCAATACCCAACACCAAAACCATATAGACTACACTCTAAACTATATACCATACACCCGAATCTGAATGGCCCGAAGGCCTTCTTTTTTTATTTTATATAGATAAACCCACTTTTTTAAGGGTTGAAGGGGAACCCGTACATGACCTGTAGCCCCAAGGCACAAGGCCTGACATGACCCGTAATACATGACCCAAAGGCCCAGAGGCATACCCTTCCCATACATGACCCGTAAGCCCAGCCCACTAGAACCGCCCTCCCCAGCTTCTGCATCATTGATCGACTTTTAGCTCCCCACCTGCATTGTTGATCGGCTAGCATTACCCCTTACAAAGCTGCACGGTTCCCAGTCCCGATGGAGGTTTCCATACACCATAAACGCTATACCCTACACCCTATAACCTACACCCTAACTCCAACACCGATGACCGTAAACCCTATATCCAAGACCGCAAATGATATACCCTAAACCATAAAAAATATTCCCTAAACACTAATCCCTATACACTACACCCTAAATACTAAACCCTTCATCCTGAACCCTATACTCTACCCCATAATCCCTACACCCTAATTCCTATACCCTACTTATTAAACCCAACTCTCTAAACCCTAAAACATAAATACTATACCCAACACCATAAACCCTACACCCGAGACAAGAAGACATATACCATACCTCATATACCGTAAACCTCAAACCCTATACACTATACCCTACACCAAAGACCCTATACCATAAGTCGTAAACCCCAAAACAAAAACAATATATAATTAATCTAAAACCTAAATCCCGACACCCAACACCATATATCCTATACCATGAACCCTAGAAGTGTACCCTAAAACCTAAACCCTACCCCCTAAACCCAAAACACTACATCCAAAATAATGAAAACTATACTGATAATTCAAAATGCAACACACTAAACCCTATATAATACACCCTAAACCAAAAGATCTACATCCTAAACCCTAAACACTATATCCTAAATCATAAACACTACACACTAATTCATATACACAACATTTTATACATTAAACCCTACACGAGAAACCTTATAACCTAAACTCTAAAACTTGAATTCAAAACTCTAACCCCTATTCCACGCACCCTAACCCCAAAAACATATTCACTAAACCAAATACCTTTCACCCTAAACCATAAAACCTATATACTAAACTCTATAAAACACACCATAAAACCAAAATCCTATACCCTACACCTTATACCATACACCCTTAACCATAAAAATTATATCGTACACCTAATACCCTACATTGTAAACCCTAAACCCTACACCAAAAAACCTAAACCCTCCTCCCTAAATTATATACCCTACAGTCTATAACCTATATCCTACCCCATAAACCCTAAACTGTAGATCCTAAACCATATACCCTAAACCCTAATCCTTAAACTGTACACCATAAACCATATTCCCCACACCCTAAACCCTAATCCCTAAACCCTACAGCCGAAATCATATTCCCCACTATCTAAACCCTATATCATACACCATAAACCATATACCACACACACTAAACCTCATACCACAATCCCTAGACCATACACATTAAACCACTAAAACAAATCTTAAAACCCTTGAAAAATCTGATAACCCCCCAAAACACTAAAATCATCAAAAAAAAACCTAAACTCTCTAAAACCCCTACAAACATCTAAACTTCTAAAGATCCATAAAAATCATAAAACCCCTTTATAAATACCTATGGAAACCCTAAAACATGTATGAAGAAATTCAAAACTCTATAAAAACCCTAAAAATCCTACAAAACCTTAAAAACCCAAAAACCACTAAAAAACATAAAAATCGTAAAAACTCTAAAAAACCATATAAAAACTCTAAAAAACTAAAAACCCTAAAAATACTTTAAAACACTAAAAAAATAAACAACCGCAAAAATTACATAAAAACATAAAAACACATAAAACCCACAAACACCAAGTGATCCCTGAAGATACATAAAAAAACCTTAAAAATATAATAACCCAAAAAAATCAAAGAAACCCTATAACCCCTAAAAAGTATAAAAACCCTAAAAAAAGAAAAATTCACCAAATTACATTAAAAACACTAAATATCATAAAAATATAAAAAAACCTAAAATCCAAAAAAATCAATAAAACCACTAAATCACTATAACCCCCTAAAACCCATAATATCCCTAAAAACCCAATAAATCCTAAAACACACCAAAAACCATAAAAATAACCTAAAACCCATAAAACCCATAAAACCCATAATCACCCTAAAACCCCTAATCACCTTAAGGAACCTAAAAACCCTTAATCCCCTAAAATGATAAAAACTATAAAACCCCTAAAAACCTCAATAAACACTCTAAAACCACTTAAAATCCCTCAAAAAACCTAATAACCCAAGAAATACCTAAAATCCATGAAAACGTTAAAAAATTATTAAAACTGTAAAACCCGAAAAGAAAGTAAAAACCGTAAAAACACTAAAACCCTTAAAAACCATAAAAACCATAAAAACCATAAGACCCTAAAATCCTGTAAAAAGACCTAAACTCTCTCAAAATTTTATAAACCCTTAAAAATAATTAAAAGACCCAAAAAACCCTTAAGGACCCTAATCCCCCTAAAAATGGATAATCCCAAAAAACCCCAAAACCCCTAAAAGAGCCTAAGAACCCATAAACCCCCTAAAGACCCTAAAACCCTAAACCGCCTCAAATACCATAAAAACACCTAACCACGATAACAACCCTAAAAACTAAACAAATAATACAAAAAACACACTTAAAGTCTGAAATACCTAAAAACCTCATAATACCATAGAAACAAATACACAAAAAACCCTAAAACCCCTAAATCACTAAAAACCGTTAATTTTATTTAAACAGTAAAATAATCCTAAAATCCCAAGAAACTCCCAACTACTCATAAAACCCCCTAAAACCCTAAAAATATAATTAGCCGTGAAATCCTCAAAACCCCTAAAAACTCTAAAAATCCATAAAGACTATAAAAGACCATAATAATGTTGAAACCCCCTAATAACATAAAAACCATAAAACCATAAAAACTAGGAACCCCTAAAATCCCCTAAAAACCCATAGAAAACACTAAAAACCCATTGAAACCATAAAAAAACTAAAACACTAAAGTATCCAAAATACCAAATAGGGGAAATGTAAACATAAAAAATCCAGAAGAAATCCTAAAACTAGTAAAAAACCTCATAATACCCTTAAAACCCATAAAACATTCAAAACCATACGAAGCATAAAAACATTAAACCCTATTCCATTCCCCACAAGATCATAAAAACCCAAAACGTCCCTAAAACACTAAATCCCCCTAAAAGACCATAAATAACACATTAAGCTCTAAATGACCCATAACCCCTAAAAATACTAATACCCCTAAAAGACACCATAAATCCCTAAAAAACTATATGACCCTATAAACATGGAAACACTTTAAAACTAAAAAACCCCAAATGATCCAACACACCCCTAAAAACCCTAAAAGACCCTAAAACCCCTAAAGGCCCCTAAAAACACAAAAAACCATAAAATCTCAAATAATATTAAGGTCCCTAAAACCCCAAAAAATTATAAAAACCCATAAACACAATTAAAATCTTTAAAAATACATAAAATTCCCTAAAAACCCCCAAACACCAAAAACCCCAAAAACCCGTAAACCCCATAAAATACATAAAAACCTAAAAACCCATAAAACAAACAGATATATCATAATCCTAAAATTAATAACATACCTTATGAACACTAAAAGAACATAAAAAACCAAAAATACCCTTAAAAATGAATCCCTAAAAAAAAATGAAAAACCGTAAATGCTTAAAAGTCATAAAAAGCCCAAAACCCCCCAAAATACTAAAAACCTTTAAAACTCCAAATAAAACAATAAATCCAATTAAAATCCACTAAAAAACCTATAACCCTTTCAAAAATCAAAAAATCCCAAAATCCCAAAACCCCTAAAAACAAATAAAACAAAAAATCACACAAAACCAAAAATCCCAAAAATCTCTAAAGTACTTAAAAAACACTAAAATCCTAAAACACCCCAAACCCTAAAATAGTTAAAAATAAAAAACTCTAAAACTGATAATATCCCTAAAATCCCCACAAAATCCTAAATACCCTAACAACATAAAAAACATAATAAAACATAAAAATCCTAAAAATCACCAAGAAACCAAAAAACCAAAAAAAAACCCTAAACCCCAAAAAACCCTAAAAATACCACAACACCCCTAAATCATATACCATAAACCATAAAACCTAAAATCTATCACCTAATTCCTTTACCCTACACTATAACCACAAAAACCAACAGTAAAAATAATATACCCAACACCCTAAACCCAAAACCCTACACACAAAACCATGTACGCTACACCAAAAATCCCTCCCTTGTTTGCTGTGTCTTTTTTATAAAAACTTTTAGGGGGCTAGGCATAGCCTGACCTCGAACCTTACTTTCCATAAAAACCTAAGAAACCCTAAAAATCCTAAAATACACTAGAAAACTCTAAAATTCCTAATGGGAGAAAAAACCCAAATATGCTGAAAACCATAAAAGCCCAAAATAATCGTAACACCCTAAAAATTCTACAAAACCGAAACCCCTAAAAATATCATAAAATTACTAATAATTTGAAAAAAAATACAAAAAACTCTAAATGCTTGAACACAACCTAAAATCCCTTTAAACACCTTAAACCCAACAATACCCCAGAAATTGTTAGAAATCACCTATAACCCCTTAAAACCGAAAAACTCTATGAATCCCCTAAAACCATAAAAGACCCCAAATTACATCTTAGCTGCTCCACAAAACCCCAAAAATCCTAAAAACCGTAAATTTTTTAAATATGCAATAAATATATTAAAAATAAATATAAATACTAAATCCTCTCAAAAAAAAATGAAAAAAATCCTAAAAACATAAAATCCCATAGAAAACTATAAAAACCATAAAACCCATAAAACCCTAAAAAACATAAATAAACCCTAATAGCCTAAAAACCATAAAAACTAAACCCTGAACACTAAACAATTAGCTGTAAAAACTATACCCTATACCATACATCCTAATCCCAACACCTTACACTCAAAACCCTATACTATACACCCTAAACATTATTCTCTATACCCTAAACACTATACCTAAAATTCTAAACCCTAAACCATATACCATAAACCCTAAACCAAACAACTTTAACTCTATACCTTACACCATAATCCTTAAACTCTACATTATAAGTCATATACCCCACACCATAAAGCATAAATCCTAAATCCTAAACCCTAAACCCTAAACCCTACACCCTAAACCATGAAAGACCCTAAAAATAATAAAACACTAAAATGACCTAAAAACCACTAAAAATAACAAAAATCCTTAAAAATCCTAAAAACCCAAAATTATCCTAATACCACTAAATACACTAAAACCCAAAAAACCATATAGGACACTAAAAAAGATAACCCCGAGAAGAGATCCTAAAATTCTAATAACATAATGAAATGTAAATAACATAAAATCTCCAAAGACACTAAAATAAATAAAACACCTAGAAATCCTAAAACCCCTTAAAACCCATAAAACACACAAAACCCTCAAAACACTAAAAAACCCTCAAACCCTTAAAAAAAATAGAAATCCTAAAAACCATATAAGTCCTTAAAAATCCCAAAAAGACTCTAAAAACCCAAAAACCCCAAAAACCCTCTAAAACACTAAAAGACATAAAAACTATAAAACCCATAAAAGACCCTAAAAACCTAAAAATATTAAAAGAAACTAAAGTTAATTTTTAAACATAAAACCCCTAAACCCCAGAAAACCATACTATCACTAAAAAATGAAAAAAAACCCAGAAAAAACCCAAAACCCCAAAAACTAATTAAACACCAAAAAAAAAGCATAATACCCCAAACACACAAAAAAACAAAAAAAACTATTTAAACCCCTTAAAACACCTAAAAACCAAGAAAATATAAGATACCATAAAACTATAAAAACTCTAAAAACCAAAAATCCTAAAAACCCAAAATACCAAAAACATCCTTATAACCATTTAAACCATAAAATCTCTAAAAGACAAAAAAACCATAATGACCGTAAAGGACCCTGAAAACTCTAAAAGACCATAAATAACATAAATAGTATACAAATTGAAAAAATATTAAGACCATAATACACAATTAAATAATCCTAAAACCCACCAATACCCATGAAAATCATCCAAACCCATTAAACCCCAAAACACCTAAAACCATAAAAACCCATAAAACACCTAAAACACTAAAAACACCTAAAAAATATAATACCCAAATAAACAGATAAAACCTCCTTAAATCCACTAGATACCATAAAAACCACCTAAAATCGAAAAAAATCATAAAAGGATCTCATAACCATAACAATAGTAAAACACATAAATCCATAAATAATCGAAAAATTTCCAAAACCATAAATACCCTAAAACCGTAAACCTCAAAATACCCCAAAACCCCTAAAAACACTAACCAGAAAAAAAACCATCTAACCATGTAAACCCTAATCCCTAAACCCTACTCCAAAAAAAATAAACCCTACACCAAATGACATAGACTTATAAAATACCCCCTGTACTCTAAACCAATAACCCATACCATAAACCCAGCACCGTACAACTAAACATTAAACCCTACACCATAAACCTTAATCCTAATCCCTACACCCTAAAACATATACCCTACACCCCAAACGATAATCCCTTTACACTAAAAACTAACCCCTACACCATTTATCCTAAACCAGACACCCTAAACACAAATCCATATAACCTCAATAAAAAATATCCAAAAAACAATAAAAACCCTAAAACCATAAATAGCCAAAAATCCCCATGAAACTCTAAAATACGGTAAAAAACAAAAATACTCTAATTGACCCTAAAAACCATTGAACCCCTAAATACCTAAAAAAATTAAAAAACATTAAAGCCCAAAAAACCCCTTAAAACACTCTAAATCACTAAAAACACCTAAACAATTAAATCCCCTAAAAACCGTTTAAACTAAAAAACCCAAAATCAAGTAACAATCCTAGAAATCTAAAACAACTCTAAAAGCATTAAAAATCCCTAAATCCTTTAAATAGTACAAAATCCCTAGAAACTATAAATACCCTAAAAACTATAGAAAACCACGACCCTTTAAATAAACCATAAAAACCCTAAAAAACAATGAAATACTAAAAAAAATTAACATCCATAAAATACTTATAATCCCAAAAATTTTGAAATACCCTAAAATACCCAAAAAATCTAAAAGGCACTAAAAAAACCCCAAATCCCAATAAATTTATAAAATAACCTTAAACCCACAATTAAACCTTAAAACACCATGAAAAATCCTAAGAATCCTAAAACCCACAAAATGTTTTAAAAACATTAAAACCCTAAAGCCTTGTACTATAAAAAATATAGAAAACCCTAAAATCAATTAAAGTCCCCTAAAATCATAAAACTATACAAAACCCAAAAACCATAAAAGATCCTAAAATAACATAAAAACACTTATAATCCCTTAAACTCCTAAAAATCTACACGTACTCTAAAAAACCCTAAAAACAATTAAAACTCCAAAAACTAAAAAAA
Organism: Viscum album; assembly: GCA_963277665.1. NCBI lineage: Eukaryota > Viridiplantae > Streptophyta > Magnoliopsida > Santalales > Viscaceae > Viscum > Viscum album. The sequence continues at coordinate 1,595,955,471 of OY728120.1, forward strand.
GCCCAAATCACTAAAAAACCTAAAACCCCCTAAAACCCATAAAACCAAAAATAACCATAAAAAACCTCAAAAAACCCCTAAATGATACTAAAAACACCTAAAGACCCAAAAAAAGAAACCCTAAAATACCATAACAGACTTTAAAACACTAAAAATCTTTAAGCCCCCAAAAAACCATGACAAACATTTAAACCAACATAGAAACCCTAAAAATCCCAATAAAAATAAGAAAACCACTATTGTACTAATAAAACCTAAAGAAAAACATAAAAACCTAAAAACACTAGAAATACCTAAAACCCTCTAAATACACTAAAACCATAAAACCCTTAAAAACAACTTAAACACTAAAACAACTATAAGACCCCTAAAACACCCAGAAACCCTAAAAGTACATAAGGCCCATATGAAACCATAAAACCCCAATTTAACACTAAAAAACCTAAAAAACTCATAAAACCCCAAAAAATACCCTAAAGAATCCGAAAACGACCCTAAATGACCATGAAACCCCTTATACCCCTGAAAAACACAAAAACATAATACTATACAGTACCCTAAAATCCCTCTAAAGGGTCCTCAAAACACAATAATACCTTAAACCCATAAAAGATCATAAAGAACGTAAAAATTTGAAAAGACAATAAAACCATAAAAGACCATAAAGAAGCCTAAAAACCCTAAACCACACCACAAAACATAAATCCTAAAAAACTCTAGAAAATGAAAACAACCCTTATATCTCTAAAAACCCTAAACATCCCTAAAACCACCTCTGGGTCTCTATAACAACCCAAAAAACACATAAATGACCATTAAACCCCCCCAAACCACAAGAAATACAAAACCCCCTAAAAACCCTAAAATCCCTTTCAAAACCCTAAAACCGCTAAAAAACATAAATGACCTTAAAACTATGAAAAACCAGAAAAAACATAAAATAACATAAAACACAAAAGAACAATAAAACCCTAAAATAATAAAAAAACTCTGAAAATTCCATGAAAACCCATGAAATCCCCTAAAACCCATAAAATACCCTTAAAACATAAAAAATAAAAAAGGTGCCATATCCATAATAACCATAAAAAACCCCATAGAACCCTTTAAACCCCTAAGACCATATGACCCCCATAAAACATGAAAAACCCAAAAGACCCAAAAACCACTAAAAACTATAAAACCCTAAAAACCCTAAAAACCCTAAAAACATTAAGACCCCAAAAAACATTGAAATGCCTATAACCCTTAAACCCCATAAAACCATAAAAACCCTTTAAACCCATTAAATTAATAAAATTCATGAAAACCATTAATCCCCTAAAGGGGCCTAACACCATAAAAACAACAAAAACCCTAATGACTCCAAACCCTATAAAACCTAAAACACATATAACACCGTAAAAACCTCAAAACCATATAAAAGACATATAATACCATAAAACCCCCTATAACCCAAAAACCCAAAAACCCAAAACTCCCCAAACCCCATAAAAACCCATAAAAACTCTAAACACCTAATAATAATAAAACATAATAAACAGCCTAAAACAAAAATAACCCCCAAAACCCTAAAAAAACAAAAACTACTTAAACTCTAATAGACATAAATCCCACAAAAACCAAAATGTATTGTAAAAAACCCTTAAAACATAAAAACTCCAAAAATTACAAAAATATAATAAAAATCCTAAAAAACCTAAGAACCTAAAAACCCCTAAATACCCAAAATCCCTAAAACCCTAAACACCCTAAAGATCCCATAAAAACTTTAAGAACCCCTAAAAATCCTAAAACCCATAAAAAACTAAATAACATTAAAAACCCATAAAAACCAATCAATCACTAAATTGCAAAAACACCCAAAAGACCCTAAAACCCCTAAAAATCTGTAAATGAACCAAAAAACCTAAAAGTCCCTAAATACCCTAAAACCCATTAAGGATGCTAAAAACCCAATAAAAACCCTAAATGTCCTAAAAAATTGCTAAAACACAATAAAAATTCTAAACAATACATAAAAAATTATTTCCATAAAACCATTAAAATCATAAAATTTCTAAAAAAATGATAAAACATCATGATACCCAAAAAATAATATATGAAATTAAAAAACCATAAAAATAATAAAAAAAATAGTATAAACCCATATAATATCACTAAAAACCCAAAACAATTACTAATAACCCACAAATCTGCAAACCCCCTAAGTACTCTTACAAAATCATAAAAACCCTTAAACCATAAATGCCACTAATAACAAACAAACACTAATATATTTTAAACCATTAAACCCTAAAAATACCCATAAACCTAAAAAATACTTAATGAAAATAAAATCCATAAAAGACACTTAAAATTCTATAAAAGACTTAAAATTCCTAAAAGTCATTTGAACATAATAAAAACTATAAAAAAACTTAAAAACCTAAAGCACAATAAACCCCCTAAAAACCCTAAAATTCCAAAAAACCATAAACCCCTAAAAACCCTAAAATACAAAAAAACCCTATGAAACTTAATAAACCTCAAAACAACCCCAAAACACCTTAAAACCCCTTAAAAAACAAAATAACACTAAAATACTAAAAATCCTAAAAACCCATAAAAACTATAACAACCCATAAAAAATTAAACCCCTAAAATCTAAAAAAACAACTAAAAATCTAAAATGTATAAAAATCCCAAAACCATAAACCACAAAAAACCATATGAAACTCATAAAATCCCAAATCCCCGAAGCAAACCAATAAAATCCCTAAAAAAATAAAACCCCCTGAACCCCTAAAATTTAGGAAGCCCCCAAAAATACAAAAATACCCCTCCGTACCATTAAAATGATAAAAACTCTAAAGTAATACGAACCATAAGATTCCCTAAAAAACCATAAAACCAATAAATGAAACCTAAAATCCCTAAAAGTACCCTGACAACTCCCTAAAACAATGAAATACCCCGAAACCACTAAAATTATAAAAAACATAAAAATTAAAAAATACACTAAAACATGAAAAAGACAATAAAAGTGCCCACTAAATCTAAAAAATCCTACAAACCCTAAACAACTAAAAACATTAATAAACCTAAAAACCCTTAATTCCATAAAAACCCTAAAACACCATTGAGTATCCTAATATTATTGAAAGCTTGTAAACCGATAAAAGGCACAAAAACCCATAAAACACTGTAAAAACCCATAAAAACCCAAACATACCATAAACTTGTAAAAAACTATAGAAAAGTATAAAAATACTACAACCCATTAAAAATCATAACAGAAACTAGAAAGACATAAAAAAAACTAAAACCCATTTAAAGCCCTAAAATAACCATAACATGCTAAAAATCCCTCATCCCTAAATACACCAAAAACCATAAAATTTCATAAAACTGAAAACCAAAAAAAGACACTGAAAACCATAAGAACTCAAAACAAAAACCTATATCCGATAAAAACCATAAAGAATTACGAACTATAAAAAAATTCAAGACACCCAAAAAACATCCTAAAACCCCTTAAAACATATAAACGACCATAGGAACCCATAAAATCCTTTAATAACCCAATCACACTAAAACACATAAAACACCTAAATTCTCTAAAAATTCCAAACCCATTAAAAATACTAAAAATCCCGAATACCCATTAAATGACCTAAAACACTAAAAAAGTAAAAAAAAATCCCTAAATACACTCTAACGCCCTAAAAACATAAATATATTTAAAATCTTAAACCCCATTAAAATATCCTAAAATCCCTAAAAACATACAATACACAAAAAATCACTAAAAGCCCAAAAAACCATAAAATAACCTAAAAACACAAAAAGTCTATAAAACCCTAGAACCCTAAAAATCCAGAAAAACCCTATGAAAACCCCAAAAACACTAAAAACCCTAATCCACTAAAAAAATTAAAAACCGTAAAAACCATTAAATATCCTAAAACCCTTGAAACCTCAAATTTCCTTAAAACCCCTGAAAAGCATCAAACCTCCTAAAAACACTAATGAACCCAAAAACTCTAAAAACTCTAAAGGTCCCCAAAACACAATATAAACCCCCCCAAAGACCCTAAAAACACTTAAACACGCTAAATCCCTAAAGACCCTAGAAAAATTGAAATCCCTAAAAAACCTAAAAACACATAGAAAACTAAAAACACATAATAAACTAAAAACACTAAAATTATAAAAAATCCTAAACCCATAAAAACTCCAAAAAATCATAAATCCCAAAAAATCAGAATAACCCTAAAAAATAAAAAATTCCTGAATAAAATTTAATACTATATACCCCCTAAAACCCCATAAACCCAAAAAAAAATCATTAACACCACAAAAACCCTAAAAATATTAATGAGGACAGCTTAATTCCCCTAAACCCCCTAAAAATCCTAAAAACCCCTAATCTCCACCCCCACCAAAAAAATTCTAAAAACACTAAAAATTTATAGATATCACTAAAACCCTTACAAACTCTAAAAACACCAAAAAACTATGAAAACCTAAAATGATTTAGAAACCCCAAAATATGAAAAAAAACCCTAATACAATAAGAAAACTAACAACCACTAAAACCACAAAAAATCCTTTTAAACACCTAAAAATGTTAAAACCCATAAAATCCATTGAAATTTTGAAAACCCCTTAAAACTAAAAAACTAACCTAAAACCATAAAAATCATAAAAAAATGGAAAAAACCTTTAAAACCCTATAACCCTAAAGACCACTAAAAATCCCTAAACTCCAAAAAACAAAAAAAACCATAGAAAAACTTAAACAATTAAAAACCATCAAACTATAAAAGAGCCCAAAAACCATAAAAACCATTATGAAACATTAAAAATATTGAAAAACGTAAGAAACCCTAAAAACCCAAAAAATACAACAAAAAAAATTAATTTGAAACACTAAAAAACAAAAGCAATGAAACCCCTAATAACTTTAAAAACCTAAAAAATCACAAGGAAATTAAAAACCCTAAGAACTCAAATATACTAAAACCCAATAGATCCCAAAAAACAATAAAATATATAAAACCCAAATAAAATCTAAAACCCCAAATAACTCAATACACCCAAAAAACCTTAATACAACGAAAAACTCTAAATAACCTTAAAAACCTAAAAACCATAATGAATTTAAAAAAATGAAAAACCCTAGAAAACTATAAAACGCCAAAAATTCTAAAACCCATAGAACCTTAAAAAATATAAAAGAAACTAAAAAAATAAAGAACCCCTAATAGTCTCTCAAAACCATAAAGGGCCGTAAATGCTAAAAAAATTTACTACTAAAACCATAAAGGACCCTAGAAAATAAAAAATCCCTAAATCACCCTATATCCCAAAAAAAACCTAATAACCACAAAAACCATAAGGGGCCCTAAAAAACCTAAAAACTACGATGGAACATAAATGGATCTGAAAACACAAATGTCCATAAAATCCCCCATAACCCTAAAACACTATAAAAACCCTAAAACCATAAAATATTTATACAACCAAAAAACCCTAAAGGACGGTAGAAAATTCTTGAAAACCTAAATGACATTGAAAAACCACCCAAAGTCCCTAAAACCATTAAAAACCTAAGAAATCATAAAAACCTCAAAGGCCCTAAATTCCTTAAATGTTTGTTGAAGAAAATAAAAATTCATAAAGAACACTCATAACAATAAATACCAGTCAAACCATAAAAAACCTAATAACCCAAAATCCCATAAAAAACATAAAAACCAAAAAACCCTTAAAAACTCAAAACATCTTAGAACAAAAAAAACCCTAAAACCCCAAAAGAATACAAAAACACATCCACCCCCCATAAAAACACTATAAAATCCTAAATGTTCCTAAAACCCATGAATACCGAAACAGACCCTAATAATCTTAAAGAAACCATAAAATACACTAAAACACACATAAATTCTTAAAACCCCCTGAAAACCCTAAAACACCCTTAAAACCCTAAAATAATTAAAATATTGTAAAACGCCCAAATTTTCCTCAACCATAAAACCCTATAAAAAATATGAAATGACCCTAAAAACTATAAAAACCCAAAATTTCCTAAAACCCCATAAAAGTACCTAAAAATTGTTAAAACCCATCAATATTTAAAAATACCTAAAACCTTAATAACAAAAAAAACCCTAAACTACTAAAAACCAAAAAAATACTATAACCCTTAATAATCATTAAAATCTAAAAAATCATCAATCACTATAAAAATCCTGACACCCCCTAAAAATCCATAACAATACAATAATCCCAGAAAACCCTAAAACCCTTAATAACAAAAAAAAATCATGAAAACCATAAGAGTCCAAAAAAGACTCTAAAATTCACTAAATCCATTAAAAAATCTAAAAACCATTAAACCATTAAATCCACAAAACCACAAAAAACCCAAAAACTATAAAACCCCAAAAAACCCTAAAAACCATAAAACCCTAAAAAATCTAAAAATAATAAAAAATCCTAAAAAAAAATTCCTTAAAACGCTAAAACCCAAAAAACCTAAAACCCATATAACCTACTTAAAACATAAAATAGTAAAAGTCCTATAAAAACCTAAAAACCCAAAAATTAAAATTAGTTCTTAAAAATCATAAAACCCAAAAAAACCATAAAAACATAAAAAACTATAATACCCTAAATAATATAAATACCTAAACCCCTAAAAACCTCTAAATCACTAAAAATCATAGAAACCCTAACCCCACTAAGTCCCCTTATAAAAAATAAAACCCATAAAACCCATAAAAACCCCTAAATCCCGAAATCCCCTAAGATAAACTATGACCCGAAAAAAGTACCTAAAATACCCTAAAACACATACAAATACATAAAATGCTGCAAAACACTATAAAACACTAAAAGATCCACGAACACAATTAAACACCCCAAAAACCCTAAAATCCCATAAAACCCATAAAATAACTAAATCACTAAAACCAGTAAAACCCATAAAACCTCTATAAAAACCTAAAACCTCCTAAAATACCTTAAGCACCCTAAACACCCCTAAAAATTAAAATAAATAAACCACTAAAAAAACCCAAAAAATCCCAAAACCATAAAAGTATAGAGAAAAACACAAAACACCAAAAAACTTCTAAAAAGTATAAAACACGAATATCCTCTAAAACCCATAAAAAAATTGAAAGTCCCTAGAAATCCTAAAAATTAAAATATCCATAGAACCTGAAAAACCATAAAACCAAAAAAACCATAAATACAGTAATTACCTCAATAAATTTTTAATTACAAAAGAACCCTTAGAAAAAACTTCATACCTTAAAACCATTTTGAAAACCTAAAAAACCAAAAAAACCTAAAAACCCTAAAACCCTAAAACCTTAAAAATCCCTGAAAAATCAATAAAACCCAAATAACTAAAAAAAATAAAAACCCCTAAATCCCTTAAAAACCCAAAGTACACAAAACCCCCCAAAAACTACTAACAACGTAAAAACATAAAAAGAACATTAAAAAATACCGAAAACCTAAAAAACTCAAAAAAAAACAAAATCCACAATAATTAACTAAAACAACATAAATACCCATATATCCCCTAAAAACCCATAAAATCCCATAAAACCACAAAAAAAATATTAAACCAAAAAACCAAAAATAACTATAAATACCATAAATACCAAAAAACACTTTAATATCATGAGAACCCGTTAAACCACTAAAAACGAGCGAAACATTAAAAATTCTAAAAAACATAAAAAAAATTCAAAAAACACCTAAAATGTACTAAAACCATAAAAACCCTATAAAACATAAAAATATGAAAAAAATAAAATAAAAACAAAAAACCATAAAAACAATAAAATACATTAAATCCTATAATCTCCCAAAAACCCTAAGACCTCAAAATAACCGTAAAAGACAAAAAAACAAAAAACCCAAAAAACCCTCAAAAACACTGTAAAACCCAAAAATCCCCTAAATCCCCTAAAACCCAAAAAACCCCAACAACCCATAAAAACATAAATACATATTAAAAACCATAAAACCCAAAAAAAAAATCTAAATCCCCTTTCACAAAACTAGAAAATCCCTAAAACCCATAAAAACCTTAAAATACCCACAAAACCATAAAAGACCTAAAAGCACATGAAAAACCATAACACCCCCTAAAACCCATAGAAACCCTAAAACCTATAAAAACACTAATAACCCATAAAAACTATAGAAAATACCATATCACCCTAAAAAGCCTTAAAATCCTTAAAAGTCCCTAAAGCACAAAAAACCCTAAAAACGATAGAATCCTTAAATGACCGAACAGACCATAAAAACTCTAAAAATCTATAAGAAAAGAAAATCCCTAAAAAACCTAAAAAACACTAAAACCAATAAAACCAATAGTATCCATAAAAAAAATAAAAACCTTAAAAAGGATAAAGTCAATAAAAACCCTATAACACTAAAACATTTTAATAACTGAAAACACTAAAAAATAATAAAAAACCCTTAAAAACCCAAAAACCCCTTAAAATTAGACAAGCACAAAAGAACCCAAAAACTCATAAAAATGTTTAAAAACCTACAACCTCTAAACCCCTAAAACCCTAAAAACCACAGAATAACCATAAATCTATAAAACACCAAAAAAAACACAATAAGCCTTAATCAACATAATTACCCAAAATACATAAACCCCTAAAAACCCATAAAAATCTAGAGGACCCTAAATAAACTAGAAGTACCTGAAGTCCCTAATATATAAGAAATACCTAAAAAAACTAAAATACCATAATAACTAGAAAACATAAAAAACCACATATAACACTAAAGACATAATAATCTTACAGAAAATAAAATACTATTAAAACCCTAAAATTCTCTAAATCCCTAAAACCAAAAAGATCCTTATAACCCCTAAAACATAATTAGAACACAAAAAACCCCCAAATTACCCTAAAAATATAATAACCCAATCAAAATCTAAATAAATAAAAAATAAATAGGAAAAATAAAATCCATTTAAACATTAATGGAACCTAAAATCCATAAAATACACTAATGACCCCAAAAAACTATGAAGGATCCTAAAAACACAAAACCCCTTAATGAACCAAAGACCATTAAAACTGTTATAACCCGTAAAACCCCCTAATAATCCCTAAAAGTCCCTAAACCCATAAAAGACCCTAATAACCTAAACAAAATAAAACCCCTAAACAAATAAATTCGCTAAAAACCCTAAACACCCAAAAAACATAAAAACTACATACACTTTTAAACAATTTCTACTATAAAAAAACCCAACCCCACCACCCCACCATAATACTAATTAGAGAAAATAAAAATCCCTTGAATGTTGTTGAAACAATAAGCACTCCTAAAATTTCCAAAACCCTTAAATTATCATAAAAACCCTAAATTATAAAAAAATTAAAAAATCTAAAAGGAAAAAATAAAATTAAAAAATATAAATAATCCTTAAACCAAAAAACCCTAAAACCAAATAAAAACCAAAAGGACCCCCAAAGACTCTGAAACACCTCATGTAAAGAAAAATCATAAAATCGTAAATATCCAAATAATGAAAAAACATATAAGTCCATAAAATCTGAAAAACATTAAAATACTCTAAAACATTATAAAAACCTAAAAGAACCTAAAACCCATAAATATACAGAAATAATAAAAATTCTAAAATCCAAAAAACCTTAAAACCATAAAACACTAAAAAACCATGAACCCCATTAAAAACCATAAAAACTTTTAAAACCACTGAAAAATAATTAACTCAAATGTCTCCAAAAACCCTAAAATAAAAAAACTGAAAAAACCCAGAAAAGCCAAGAGAAACACTTAAAGCCCTTAAGAAACTCAAAAAATTAAAAAAACACTAAATCCATTTTATAAATCCAAAAACAAACTAAATATTCTTATAATAATAAAAATTATAAAGAGTATAAAAATTCTCAAAACCCCCCAAAAATCTAGAAAACCCTAAATGATTAAAAACCATAGAAACCCAATAAATCATTAAAAACCATAAAACCCTAAAACCTTCTAAAACCTAATAACCAAAAACCATAAAATAAATAAAAACCATAAAGGCACATAAAGGACCTCATACACAATAAAGGATCTACACCCCCCTAAAACCCTAAAAACTAAAAACCTAAAACCCCTAAAAAAAGTAAAAACCATTAAAATCCAAAATCCCATAAAAGCCATAAAATATCCTAAAAACGCTAAATCCCATAGAAAGAAAAACTAAAATACCTAAAATCCTAAAACTCCTTAAAGAACCAAAATACCCCAAACCCCTTAGAAAATAAAAGGCACTAAAAACCCTGAAAACCTTTATAGTACCCTAAAACCCTTAAATGAGTCTAAAAACCCTAAAACCCATAAATGACCCTAAAAAATCCTAAAAATAAAAAAGATAAAAAATGCTAAAAACACTCAAGGACCCCCAAAATCCTAAAACCCTACAGGACCATAAACACTAAAAGGACCCGAAACCCCCCAAATAAACCATTAAACCATTGAAATTCATAAAACACCATAAAATCCATAAAAACCCAATAAATCCATCAAAACCAAAAAATAAATAAGTTATTAAAAAACAAAAAAAAATCTAAAAAATATAAATGATCATTTAAACCATTAAACCCCATGCTTCTTAAAATCCTTAAAACCTTTAGAGGACGCTAAATAACCTAATGGTCATTAAAACCACTAAAGGTCCACACCCCATTAAAACCCTAAAAACCCTAGAAGACCAAGAATGACTAAATTCAAAAATAATCTAAAACCCTAAAAGACAAAAAAACCATAAACCCCCCTAAAATAACCAAAAACCCTAATAAAAACCCAAAACCCCCCTTAATGCCCCTTAAAGACCCATAAACCCATAAAACCACTAAAACCCCAAATAACAATAAACCCCTATAAATAGCTAAGACAACATAAATGAATAATGAAACTAAACCCCATTAAGAAACCTAAAATCCCATAAAACCCAAAATATTCCCTAAACCCCCTAAAAATCTAAAATGACCCAAATGGACTCGAAAAACACAAGAAACCAAAAATAATGTCAAAAACCTAAAAACCTCAATGTAGAAAAAAACATGAAACCCCTAAGGACCAAAAAAATTACCTAAAACCCATAAAACAAAAATAGATTCTTTAAACCCGTCAAACCCAAAATAAGAATCTTAAACCCCCTACAATCTTAAAATGCCCTAAAAATCATAAAATACAAATAAAAAATAAAATCCCAAAAAAATCTGAAAGACAGTAAATACCCAAAGACCCCTAGAGACAATAAAAACCCTAAAACACCTAGAGTCACTAAAAACCATAAAAACAATAAGACCCTAACATCATAAAAACACAAAAAAATCCAACAAATCCTATATAACCAAAATAAACCAAAAACCATTTAAAAACCCAAAAAATGAAAAATAAATCTGAAAACCCCTAAACCCCTCAAAACCCTAAAAAATATAAAAGTTAAAAATTTATGAAAACCCTGAACTCTTAAAAGGATATAGAATACCTAAAACACAAAAAGACTCTAAAAATTCTAGAAACCCTAAATGAACCTAAAAACCTAAAATAATATAAAATACACTGAAAATATAATATACCCATAGACTTGTAAAAAATCACTAATAATACAAAAAAACCAAAAAAGCCCATGAAACCCCAAATAAATCCATGAATACACTAACCAAAGCCTTTAAAATACCCAAAGACCCCCAAAAATACGCTTAAACAATAAAAACCCCATGACCCCACAAAACCACTTAAAATAACGTAATCCACCTAAAATAACCTAAATCCCCAAAACATTAAAATTCCTTAATATCATTATAAACCCCTTAAAATTCCATTAAAACCCTTGAAACACCGAAGAAACACTAAAACATGCAAAAAACAAAAAACACCAAACCTCTTAAAAACCTACAAACACCTAAAAAGAATAAAACATCCTTAAAATTCTAAAAAACCCTCAAAAACATTGAAATGATAAAAAAACATGATAATTCCGAAAACCCCAAGATAGTAAAAATTAAAACAAATACCATTAAACCCCAAAAAACCCTAAAAAACATATAAAATACTAAAACTACAAAAAAACTAAAAACCGAAAGGAAAACTAAAACAAAAAATATCTAATGAACATAAAAACACTAAAAAACCTAAAGATACGTAAAAACACAAAAACCACTAAAAACCCTGAAACCCCCTCGAAGAGACTTAAATCAATAAGAAACCCTTTTTTGGTCCTAAAAATTATGAAAACATGAAGATGTAAATTCCATTGAAAACAGAAAACGGTAGAAATAAAACCTAATGTAGAATGAAGAAAATATTCAAATGGATTAAGACATGATGGAAGGATTGATCTCATAGATAGAAAATTACTTTGTGGACTGCCTCTTTTTGTGGAATACTGCCAATTTCACAAAACACCCCTCAAATGAAAAACCAAGAATGGGAGATAAATAGTTCATGAGATAAGGCACTATCATCAGCACTCAAGAATAATAATCAGATGTTTTATGGAGCCATGTTGTGATTTCAACCCCTGCAAACTAGAATCCCCACAAACTATGTAGTTTGAGGGATGAGATCGCATCACCAATTTGCACAAAAGATGATCCCCACTAAGTACTTAAAATCCCACAAAAGTAGATCCATGACCCTCTGTGGATGACTGACCATGCCTGTAATAGTCCATCCATTCTTCTATAAATAGAACTCGAGATGTGTTGAATAAAAAAATATTAATGACAAATGAATAATTATCAAAAATTTGAGGGAAATTTCTTCCAAAGGAAAAAATTTCCAACCCTTTTTAGTCCTAAAATCCTTTATGGATAACCCATCAACATTGAGGAGAATCCATCTCACAAAACATGTGTGGGATAACATTCTCATATTCCACTTTCATTTTTATGTTTAGGATTTAATATATGACCTTCTAGAAGGAATATGTTTCCTCATAGATAGCATCTTTATGGAAAGACCCTTTGTGACCAACCCTTCACAGATATTCCTTGTTGGATGATCCACCGTGGATGACCAATTAATAAATTCTCCTTCATGTTCCCCTTTCAAAGACCATCCTTTATGGGCATCCCTATGAGATTAGGTCTTACATGAACAACCCTATTAGGGGCGATCCCTTCCCAAATGTCACTTACCCCCAGGAAAAATGGAGAGTTTCACTGCCAAATTTTCAGGTTAGGTCAAAAACATTTTGGTATGCATCATTATACCACACCCAGATCTATCCCATAAATTACAAGAGTTGAGATATTAATCATGTGACTCATAAAAACCTATCACCTAGTTCCTATTATTGGTTTTACCAGAAAAAATCACTATTGCGTAAGTCCCACACCATCCATTGTTAGGAATATTCCTCCAAGTAGTCAGGTCCCCACAACATTAAAATACATGAAAAAATTCCTGAATAGATGAAATTAAATTATATAGAACTAGTCTCTATGACATGATTTTAAACATTGATTCTATCTTCATTCCCATATGACATTAAACTGTAAGGGACTTTTTTGGAAAAAAACAATGTTAAACAATTCTATCATCATCAAAGACACATGAATTTAAACATTACTTTATCCTATAAGACATGAATATGATCCTATTGTAAAAAAAAGATCCATTATGCAATAATATAAAGATTCCTCAAGTAATAAACATGATATGATAATAAAACAGCTAATTTCTGAGAACTCCTCTTGAGGAAACCCCCTAAGCATTCATTCAAGTGGTGTCACTTTTTCTCCACTTCCCAACTGCCAGGGGCCTGTCCGAATAGATTGGAAAATATAACTATCCTCTATATATTAAAAAACAGAGGAAATGGGACACTCAATTGTCCACTCACTCCCACTTTATGCTCTGGAAACATTCACCACTGGACGAAGCAGGAAGTGTGATCTTAATATCAACTACCTCCCTTTTATTCTCTCACACCGAGAATGACTCACTTGTGCCTCGATGTCCAGGGTGATCATGAATTCTGTACGGCCCAAAATCATAATATAGATCTCATTTGTGTTATAAACCTCAATCACATCCCACTTAATGGGACATAACCATATATGTAATCCCCATCCATTAATCAAATGGGAAGTTACCAAGCGTAATCCCCGTATCAAATTTGACCAAGATCAATCCTCTTGCAATATTCCTCCTACTCAGTATAATCCCCCATAATACCCCTTATGTGGGAATCTTCCATGCCTTAGCCCCAACCTTAATAACTACACCGAATTTGATTCCCGAAAAGCTAGGATACGTAGGAAACCACCCAGAGGTTCAATACTAGCATTTACCTATCTCATCCATTCTGTAATTTTCACGATGATTCATTCAAGTCCTCACCGCATGATGTCAAACTACATGGGGATATAGAACTATGAGGGATTTTATAACAAAATAAATGGGTTATGTAGGAATCCTCCCTCAGGTCCATACTCGATATCCAAATCCACACTAATGCTTTCTGGGAAACATTCCTAGTAGGGGCATATTCTCCAGGAAACCATATCCCCCCTAGGTAACTCAGCCCGCTTCGGCATGAGTCCCACACTATCCTTATTTATGAAATAATTCACCCAGACATCCTTAATTCGTTGTGGTAAACTGCATGGTTGGACTTCTTCACACGACATTAAAAGGTGGTTTTTCCAGTTAAGTGACACCAAACTACGTGGGTTTTGATTCCTCTCATGAGGATACGTAGGAATCACATCTCATGTGTTTGATCCGAACCTCAAAATAACTCTCATCCCCCGGGATGATGATAAACCCAAGAGAAATATACCATTTGACATAAATACATCGCTGTCTTATATAATGACTAAGTAATCCTTCATAAATTTGTAAAAGGTTAATATTGTTTAAGAAATTCATTTACATTAAGATCATTCCGTCAATAGAGAACATAAGATAAACACAGATGACTAAAAACCCAAGTGTAATCCTGATTAACTGCAAGATTCGGGGTAATTCATGGAAACATCCTTGGTAATGAACCACTAATTCAAAAAAATATAAACATGAAAAATTCTATAAGATAATCCCATAAGAGGCAATAGTCCCCATTAAAAGGGTGTGATGACCCCGAGTCTCAATCATCTAGACCAATGTTAGTTCTTAGGTGCCTTTGGACAAATAATCCATTGAACAACTACCATTGGAAAGTAGGTTGATGAATCATGGATGCAAGAACCGTTTTTTGTTTCGGCCTCTATGAATAAACACGTCAGATACCATTCAAAGGTGTTATACCCAACGCCAGTGATTGCACACTAGTTCACCAGAAAAAATAAATCAACATGAGCATAAACTTATATCAACATAAACGGAATTGTGAACGTGAAAAAATGAGTACTTTTAAACACTAAAATACCCTAAAGGATCCTAAAATCATAAACACCTTAAAGGTAACTATGAAATCCTAAAATGCCCAAAACAATCCTATAAGATCCAAAACCCCGAAAAACCCTTACAACGGCCCCAAAAAAATAAACCTACAAAAAACCCAAAAAGAGCCTAAAAAAGCTAAAAACCCATAGAAGGACCTAAAACACCTAAAATCCCATAAAAACCTAAAAAAATAAAAACTGTAAATACTCTAAAAGAGATTAAACCACCATAAAAACCGTAAAAGTGCCTAAAAATAATTAGAGCCCAAAAGTCCCCTATAATCCATAAAATTACATAATACCCCTAAAATCCAAAATAACCAAAACCCCAAAAAAATTTATAAACCCTAAAACCCCAAAAATCGCTAAAAACATTAAAAATCATTAAAACCATAAAAACCAAAAAATCCCAAACATAATGAAATCCCAAAAAACCCGTAAATATCCTAAGAAACACTTAAATCCCTAAATGGATTATAAAACATTAAACCCAAAAAATCAAAAAACCCTTAAACATATTAAACTAATATCCATAAAATCATAACAAACCCTAAAATAGAAAGAAATAAAAAATATTAAATACCCCTAAATCCCTTAAAAATCCAAAAAACACATTAAAAACAATAAAAACCATAAAATACCTCAAAAACATACAAAACCCTAAAAATAGTTAAAAATATTGAACAACCCTAAAAATAAATACTCTAAAAACCATAAAACACCCCAAATCCCTAAAACAAATTTAACCCATAAAAACACTAATAACCTTAAAACCCCTAAAAACATTAAAAAACCACAAAAAACTCAAAAACACCTTAAAAACCTTGATTGTAAGTCAATGGAAAACCATCCTCCCTCGATGCCTCCTTGACGGCGCCGCCAGTGATCCTCCCTCCCCCCCTGCGGGGGAGGGATTTCTGCGTGATGGTAATCCAGATTTGGTCTTTTTACCTCCCCCGACAC
This sequence comes from Viscum album, assembly GCA_963277665.1. Classification (NCBI taxonomy): domain Eukaryota; kingdom Viridiplantae; phylum Streptophyta; class Magnoliopsida; order Santalales; family Viscaceae; genus Viscum; species Viscum album. Next base: position 1,595,971,883 of record OY728120.1, read on the forward strand.
CTGATCTTCTTCCCCCTTTCCCCCAAATTTAGCTTTTTCTGAAGGTTACTGACTTTTATGAAGGCTTCCCTCATCTTTCCTTATCGGACATGGAGTTTCATTTGGCCTCTACACTTCATAACTTGACCCTTGTTGCTCGGTTTACGAGGATCCGTCCCTCGATGGAGGCTTTTGACAAATTTGATTTTGGATCTTGGAATTTTCAAGATCGGGCCACAGTAGGGTTGCTTGATGGACGACACTTGATGATACAGCTTTCTACTGAGGATGATTTGATCCAAGCTTTCTCTGCAGCCCCTCAAAGATTCAACCGATTTAGTTTCTATCTCTTCACGTGGAGTTTTGACCTATATATGTACCGTGACTCACTGCTGGTTGCTTCATGGGTTAGATTCCCGCAGATCCCTCTTCCGTTCGAGAACCCAGCCATTTTATGTATGCTTGGGAATATTATTGGTCAATACCTGTGTTTGGATAGCCAGACCAAAGTGATCTGTCACCCAGTTTCCCCAAGAATCTGTGTTGAACTAGATGTTTCAAAGCCTCTAACGGAAATTGTGTGGATTACTGTTGGTAAAAAGTTTCGCTACAAATAGCCGGTGGTGTTTGAGTCGGTTGTGCTGTTCTGTTCTGAATGTAGGCATTTGGGTCATTCTATTTCTTCTTGCATACAAGGATTTAGCAGCAACAGAGCTTTGGAAATGGATATTGGGATGGCTGGGTCAGTTGACCAGTTTGTGATGGTGGAGGAGCATAGTATTGATAGGACAGGGAATCATCTTCTGAGGACTTTTCTGTGACAATCAGATACCAGTGATCTTGTGAACATGTTGGTTGTGAGGTCTCAAGAGGTGACAATCCAGAAGGAGGATGGTTCCACTTCCTTATGGTTGTGCAATGAGGAATTAGGGGAGCAGGGGAAGGCTGGAAGTCTGGAGCAGACTTAGGCTTCAGGTGATGTGGTGTGGTGCAAAGGGTCTAGCCCGATGGAGTTGGCAGGGGAGGTGGTTGCACATGGGCTGGTGGAAAAACCACCTTCAGGTGTCCTGGACCAGGAGGCTCATTGTGGTAGTGGGCAGGATGGGTCTTGGGTGAGTCCGGTTGTGCTGGAGGGCCCCAAGGATGCAGTAGGTGCTATCAATTTAGCGCAATTGTCTTCTCAGTGTCAATTAGATCCTTTGGTGAGTGATATTTTCAGGCGCTTGAGGAGTGATTTGATGCTTCTGATCGATGGGGGTCTTCTTAGCATGGAGTGTGCTACTGCTGGGATGCATTTTTCCCCTGTTGAAAGTATGATTTGGAGGCAGGTTTTGGTCCCAACTCTTAACCGCTTTGAAAGGCTGGAGTGTCAGGATGAGGTGCAAGAGCCCACGTTTAAAAATGCAGGATGTGATATACCTGCCGAGCAGGCGCAGAATAAGGTGCTGGCCGCTGCCACTGAACATGGTCGAGGGATCGCACAGAGTGATGCTCTGGTGGTTGCTGCTACTATGCTGAATTTGAGCTGTGTTGGGAATGATTGTGATGAGGTTCAGGCTTTGTTGTCTGCGAGTAATGTGGGGGAAGGTGAAGGCACTACTAAAGTTGGGCAGGGGAAGATGGATGAGCAGGGGGTGCAGGAAAGGAGGAAGGTGGTGGCTGAGCAGGCGGGGGAGTCCGCGGAAGGGCTAATGTCTGAAAAAGAGGAGGGTGATGAACAAGTTTTGCATCTTCTCCCAGCCAGGTGAAAATGGAGGCTGAGCATGGGGAAAGGGCTCTTAAGGGACTAGAAAACGTGCCCTCATTCCACGGGCATCCTTTTTGTCTAGGTTCTCTAGAACCTACGGTGGTCCCTGGAAAGCTGCATTATGGGATGGTGGAGGAGCAGGGGCAAAAGATCTTTTGGAGGAGGTGGCTGATCAGGGGAGAGTGCCTAAGGAAGGGAATGTGTTTGGCCAAGGGGAGGGGGCTGGAATAAGGGATGATAACATACAAGGAGAAGCTGCCGCAACAGAGGAAATGATAGGGCTGGCCATGGAGGTGCATGAAGAGTCCCTGGCTGATAGGTCTGTCTGTTTGGACTTACATGATGTTGGGGGCATGGTACTGCCTGGGGAGGATGGGCAAGGACTGCTGGATGCTGTCGTTGGGAGTACAGAATTACCTGCCCTAATGGCTCTGATCTTGCTGCAGCATGACGATTTTTTTGAGTGCCCTCTAAATCAGTAAGCATCCTTTATCCCGAATCAAGAACGAGATCATGGCATGGAGGTGGGGAAGCATTTCAATGAGCATGAGATGGTGAAAGGTGATGGTCCCACCTATGACTCCTCGAATAGGAGGGTGAAGAGGGACTACTCCACCCTCCCCATACCCATGGCCACCCGGGCATCAGTAAAGGCGGTTAAGCTGAAAATCAATGTCAATCATCAGGAGCAGCAGCATTCCCCGGAACAAGAAAAACGAAGGGAGAAGTTTCTAATGCTCCTTAAACTTAATGAGGAGTACGAGTCAGGGTGGGATGAATATGACTCCTTCTTTGATGATACAGCCTCTGGATATAGTGCGATGGTGACCCTTGCGATGCGGCTTTTGTTTCAGTCATTGGTGGTGATGTTGAATGATTTTCTTTCTTTTTTGGTCTTTTATTTTCTCGTTTTTGATTTCTCTTTTTTTGGGCCTTTTGCGTTTTGGGTTATAAGGGTTTTTGGGTGTGGGTGGTTTGACCCCTCCCCTCCCTTGTCTGTTGTGTCTCTTTTTCTTTCTAATAAATTTGGGGGGGGGGGGAATATCCCGACGCTCGCATCTTCCTTGCCCTTAAAAATCCAAAAAACCCTAAAACCCATAAAACCCTTAAAACATTAAAAAACCCTTGAATACCCGTAAAAACCCCTAAATCACTAAAAACCAAAAAACACTAAAACCATTTAAAATCCTATAACCCCCAAAATACCCAAAATACCAGAAAACCAGAAAACCCCCAAAACCGTTAAAAACCCTAAAAACCCTAAAAACACTAACAACCCAAAAACTGAAAAATTACATAAAAAATATGAAACCTATAAATTTCGTAAAACAACTAAATCCCATAAATACCCCCAAAAACCATATAATTTCTGGAACCCTATAAAACCCCCAAACCACTAAAAACCCCAAAAACCTAAAAAAATAATAAAAACCCTAAAAGGAATAAAAGTCCATGAAACCATATAAAATTAAAAAATACCCAAAAACTTTTAAGACCCCTAAAATACCATAAAAATAGTAAAAACACTAAAACCTCAATAAAACACTTAAAGACCAAGAAAATACATAATCATTATAAAAACCCTAAAAACGTAAAAACACGGATAACAAAAAAACCCATAAAAATAATTAACACCCTAAAGATTTTAAAACCCCTAATAAACCATAAACAAATCCTAAAACCCCCAATACCCCTAAAACAAAAATCACAAAATAAAACTGAAAAAAACTTAAACCCCTTAAAACCCTTAAAACACCCTAAATTCCATAATAAGTTTCTAAAAACCCAAAAATGAAATAAAAAACTATAAAACCATAAAACCCTTTAAAACCATAAAAATTATAAAACCCAAGGAAATCCATACAACAAAAAATCCCATAAAACCCCTCAATAGAATCCCTAAAAACAGTACTCCCGCAAAAAACATTGAATGCCACTATAAACCCCGAATACCCCTAAATACCCTAAAAACCCCTTAAGATCATATGAACTTAAAAAAAATACAAAAAGTTATTACATTAAAAATATTTAGAAACCCTAAAGGAAATAAAAACCCAGAAAGCACAAAAAATAGTAAAAACCCTAAAAGCACCGAAAACCCATAAAATACCATAAAACCCTAAATATCCCAAGAATTCCCTAAAATTGTTAAAAATAACCAAACCCCCATAATCCCCAAGAAAACCTAAAGACCAATTATAAGCCTAAAAATTCCAATAAAACACTTAAAACACCAAAACACCTTAATACCAAAATACCTGGAAGACCATAAAACCCCTACACACCAAAAAACCATAAAACAAAAAAACCCATATACACCTAAAAACTAATAAAACAACATCAAATCCTAAAACCACTAATATCCCTAAAACACTAAAAAACCCATTAAAACATAAATATCCCTTAATATATCTATATAACCAATTAAAAATCCATAAAAACCCTAAATACCCATTCAAAAATTAGGAAACATAACCCATAAGAAAACCTAAAAACTTAAAAACACTAGAACCCCTAAAACACCTTTAAACAGAAAACCCCTAAAACTGTTAACAACCCAAGACCACTAAATACCCTAAAACCATAAAAACATAAAAATCATATAACCTCAATAAACCCCCAAAACACTAAATAACATAAAAAAATAAAAAATAAAATAAAAACCCTAAATCCCTAATAAACCATAAAACCCATAAAATGTTTTAGAACCCTTAAAACCACTAAAAACCCCTATAACCACTAAAAAAATTAAATCCCTAAATCCCATAATAACATCAAAAACACTTACACCCCTAAAAAACAATAAAACCCTAAAACCCCTAAAAACTCTAAAACCCTTGACCACCATAAAGACCCCAAAACCCAATTATACCGATAAAAACCTAAAACACACAAAACCTCCCTAATAAATATAAAACCCATAAAACCCTAAAAACCCCATTAACACCTAAATACTCTAAATAACACATAAAATAAAAAAATTGATAACATAGCTAAAAACATTAAAACCCCTAAACTCCCCTGAATCCCGCAAAAATAATATGAAAACAAAAATACCCATAAAAATATATAAAACCCTACAAACCCTAATAATGCTAATTAACCATAAAAACAATAAAACCCATAACAAATAAAAACCACAGAAACCAAACCCCCCAAAAAATCACAAATACCCTTAAACCCTAAAAACAATAAAAATCCACAAAAATCCATAAAACATAAAACATATACCATAAACCCTACACACTATCCACCAAACCATATATCATATACCTTAAAATCTACACTGTACACACTAAACCCTAGAACCTAAACCCTAAACCCTATACCCTACAACTTAATCCATATACCCCACTCCTTAAACTCAAAATACTATACCCAAAACCGTATACCCTAGACCCTAAATCCAAACCCACACATCCTATAACATATAACATATGCTATAATCCATAAACCCTACTTTCTAAACCCAAACCCCTACACCTTAAAATTTAAAAAATACGCCCTAACCCCTAAAACTTATACAATATACCCTAAAAGCCATTAATACCATTCAAAGAGTAATTGAAACTAAAATACACCAAATGACTCTACAATCCTAAAAATCCTTTGAGGCCCAAAATCCATAAAAACCCCATAAAACACAATAACACCCCTTAGAGACCTTAAATAACCTAAAACCATTTAAAACCATTGAACCAGCAAAAAACAATAAAAACCCGTTAAAATACTAAAACCCTAAAAACATTAAAAAATTTATAAATCCTTAATAAAACGTTTAAACCCCAAAAAATAAGAAAAATAACAGAAACCAATAAAAAACCTAAAGCACTAAAACCCTTACAATCCCCAAAAACAACATAAAAACTAAAAAATCCCTAAAAGCCCTATGAAACCAAAAAGGATCCTAAAACCCCAAAAGAATCCAAAAATATCCTAAAACCAATAAAACACTAAAAGAAATTAATTCCGATATAAAACACTACAAAACTATAAAACCCCCTTAATCCCCTAAAAATAAATAAAAACCCAAAAAACCCATGAAATCCCAAGAATCCTAAAAACCATAAAACCCCAAAAAATATCACAACTCTAAATAGACACTAAAAACAATAAAACACTAAAACAATATAAAAATAGGCAAAATTATTCTAAAACCCATAAAATAGTTTACAACAACAAAAGTGAAAAAATAAAATACACTAAAAACCCGAAAAACAATAAAAAAATCATAAAATCCTTAAAAATCATTAAAATCATAAAAACCCCATTAAAAATAGAAACATAAATCCCCTAAAAACTATAAAGCCCTAAAAATTAAAAAACAATACAAAAAAGACCATAGAAACCCTAAAGATCCAAAAACCCAAAAACCATTAAAAAAATAAAACCCCTAAAAATCATAATTCATTCCTTAAAGCCAATAAAATCTAAAACCTCCTAAAATGAAAATAACCCTAGACCCCTAAAAGCATAAAAACCCAAAAAACCCAAAAACAATAACAAACCCTTAAAAACAATAAAACCCTTTAAAATAATGAAAATTATAAAAACACCAAAAATCCTAAAAAATGCTAAAACTATAACAACCTACACAATCCCTAATAGTTACAAAACCACATAAAATCATAAAAGTCCCTAAAAATAGTAAAACCATAAAAATGAAAAATCTCTAAAAACCTAAAAGTTCCTAAAAACACAAAAAACCTAAATACATTAAAAACTGTAAAACCCCCTAAAAAACATAAATGCTCTAAACCTCATAATCATTATTAAAAACCAAAAAACACATAAAAATGACAAAAAATAACTACAAATCCAAAAAATAACCTAAAACCCCCAAAATCCCATAAGAAGACCATAAACCCCATAAAAAAACTCAGAAAACAAAGAAAACAAAACAAAATCCTAAAAACAATATACAAACCTTAACACAAAAAAAGAGGCCATAAGAAATCCAAAAAACCATAATAACAATACAATCCCATAAAAGACTAAAAATTAAAAAAAAACTGTAAAAACCGGTTAAGAACTATACAATGTACAATAATCCCTAAACCGTAAAAAATACACCCAAAACCGTATACCATAATTAAAAAAACCTAAATCCTACACCTGAAACCATATACCCTACACTAAAATTGAAATCCCTACACTGTAAACCTTAAAGCCTACACCCTAAACCAAAAACACTACTTCATAAACCCTATACCCAACACCCTAAACCCTAAACCCTAAACCCTAAACCACAGTCCCTACACCCAAATCAAAAAGCCTACACCTTAAAACATAAACCACACACGCTAAATCCAAATCCATAAATCGTGAACACAAAAAAGCATATAAAAACTCCAAAAATCCCTAAATGAACCAAAAACCTAAAATACATGACAACCCTATAAGACATAAAGGTCCCTAAAAATTTTAAAAACAGATAAATTACCATAAAACCCATAAAAATTTAAAATATTCTAAAAAAACGTCAACCCTAAATAATCCTAAAACCCCTAAAACCCTAAATAAATCCTTTAGAAATACTAAATACCCTAACAAACATAAAACCCCAAAAGATTAAAAACTCATAGAAAATCATAAATTCTCTAAAATACCCAAAGAATACCTAAAAACCCAAATAAATCCTAAAACCCTTAAAAACACTAACAACCCAAAAATATCCTAAATACCTTAAAAATCTAAAAAAGCATAAAAACAATATAGGATCATAAAAACCCAAAACTACAAAATAATAACCTAAAACCTAATAAACATAAAAAATACATTAAAACCCCACTAAAACACTAAAAATCCATAAAACACATAAACTATAAAACCATATAAAATAATAAAAAACCGAAAAAGGATTAAAATTCCTAAAACACTAAAAGGCCCTCAAACACTATAAAAATCCCTTAAAAACAAAAAAAAGTAAAAACCCATAAAAACCAAAAAATAATCAAACACTAAAACCCCTTAAAACCCATTAAAACGCTGAAAGACCCAAAAGACTCTAAAAACCTAAACATTATAAAAGACCCTGAAAACCTAAAAGACTATAAAACTCCTAAAAACCATTATAACGCAAGAAATGATAAGATCTTAAAACCCTAAATAAACCTAATAACCCTAAAAACCCACAAAAACCATAAAAACCATTTAAATCCCTAAAAAGCCAAAATATCCAATAAAACCGTACAAAATCATAAAAAGATCTAAAAATCACCAAAAAAAACTCGAAAGAACACAAAAACACCCTAAACCACTAAAAAGATCCTTAAACCCCCTAAAATTTCTAAATGAACCCTAAAACCACACCAGAATAACCCAACAAAACCTGAAAACCATAAAATATCATACAAACCATAAAACCCCAAAACCACTAAAAATCCTAAAAATCTCAAAAAACAATAAAATCCCCCCCAAACTCAAAAATTCATAAAGTGACTTTAATAACTGTGAAACCATAAAAAAATACTAAAAACTATAAATCCTATAAAACCCCCAAAATCCCCAAAACCCATACAACCAACTAATAGATATTTAATACCCTAAAAACCCTTTAGAGACCCTAAATAACACTGAAATGGCCTAAAATTATATAGTCCCTTAAAAATGAACACCCTTAAAATTCATAAAAACCTTAAAAACCCACTAAACCCCAAAATACCCTAATAACACTAAAAATTTTATAAACCCTAAACAACTAAAATCCATAAAAACCATATGACCCCTAAACCACCCCAGTAACGTAAAAATATAAACCCCCCCAAAAACTTAATAACCACTAAAAACTGCGAAAATCCTTCAAACCCTTCAAAAAACCCAAAAACCCAAAAAATCACTAAAAATCAATAAATCCAACAAATCCCTTAAAATCCTAAAAACCTATAAAAATAGTAAAAACTATAAAAACCCCTAAAGACCCTTAAAATTCCTAAAAATATAAAAACCATAAAAACCATAAAACCCAATAAAACAGTAAAAACCCTAAAACACCAAAATCCCTAAAAAACATAAAAACCATACAAAAAACTAAAAGACAGTAGCCTATAAAAACAAGAAAATACCCTAAAACCTAAAAGACCCAAAAATCCCAAAAAGACCCAAAAAATAATCATAATTTTAAGAAATACACTGAAAACCTATAAACTCTATAGATCCCTAAAATCCCTAAAATCCCCTAAAAACCCCTAAAAACCCTAAAAACACTTAAAACAGAAATAACCAACTGAAAAAATATAATACTGTCAAAACCAAAAAACCCCTAAAAACAGTACAATCCTTAAAAAACATGAAAAAATCCTAAAAACACAAAACATTAAAAAATCCATAAAACCCTTAATACCATAAAAATCCCTAAATTCCCTAAAAACCATAAAACCCATCTCAACACCATAAAATCCAAAAAATCCATTTAAATTAATAAGAAACCTAAAAATATAAAAACCCCTAAAACACCATATAATTTATACATACTATAAAAATTATAGAAAAATAGAATCCAAAAAAAACAAAAACAAAAACCCCCAAACCCCAAAAAACCTATGAATACCTAAAAACCATAAAAACCTAAACCCCCCCGTAAAGAAGATTAAATCCATATAATAACCCTAAGGACCATAATGACCAAAAAAAACACTAAAATAGGGGATCCAAGGATTCATGAGTTCAGATGGAGCTTTATGGGAAAACTCTTGTTGTCCAGTTCTGGGAGAGATGGAACTGGAGAACGGTAATGTGCACCAATAGGGATGGATGGACATTTTTGGGGATGACAACAAATATGATGGATGAGTCATGAACATTGGTTGATTTTTTCATGTGGAGGAATATAGCCATGGCGGTTGCACTACTCCCCCATATAGGAGGTTAAGGAAGGACTACTCTGAACTTCCAAATCCCATGGTCACTAGAGCATCCTTTAAGTCCTACAAAATGTTTCTTAATGATTATAAGTTAGAAAAACGATCTATGGAGAAACAAATACTCAGAGACCCATATTTGGAACTTTTTATGAATCTTGAATCTCAAATGGAGATTGAAGATGATGATGCAGCTTCTGGATATTGTGCAGATGGTGAACCTTTAGATTTTGGTGGATAGGTTCACCCCTTTCACATGTATCTTATTTTGGGTGTGTGTTGTTTGACACTTCCATTTCTTGTTTGCATATATTTTTTTCTAAGGGTTTTTTTGGGATTCAGTTGTTTGAGTCTTCCCCTCCCTTGACTATTGTGATATTTTTTTCTAATAAACTTTGTTCGGGGGGGGGGGGGGGGTCAAGAACAACCTGGCCTTATTCCTTCCATTCCTAAACAACTAAAAAACATAAAATCATTTATTGGCATAAAACTATAAAATACCAAAAAAACCCTATAAAACAATAATAAAAACCCTAAGAACCATTTAAACACAAAGAAACCTTGAAATCATAAAACTATAAAAACATAAATCCCCCTAAAAACAAAAAATCCATTAAAAATCCTTGAAAAATGCTAAAATCAATATAAACCATAAAATCCTCAGACCCCCTAAAACACTAAAACCCTGTACATCCTCCAAAAATTTCATAATTCTCAAAAAAAAACCAAAAACTCAAAAATTCACCTACAAACCTAGAAAAACTAAAAACAAAAAAAACCCTAAAAACACTAAAACCCCTAAAAACCTTGAAAATCATAAAAATCTTAATCCCCCTAAAACCCTTTTAAACCATAAACACCATAAAATTCCATTAAAACTAAAACACTATAAGACCCCAAAACCCTTAAATTCCTAAAAAATCCAAAACCCATATAAAACCATAAAATACATGAGAAACCCTTAAATGCTCGAAAAACACCTAAAAATACCAAAAAAACAAAAATCCCCAAAGCCCACAAAAATGAAAAAATGTCACCCATAATAAATTAAAAATACCCCTTAAACCCCCCTAAAACCCAAAATAACCTTAAAATTATAAAACCCCCTAAAATCACAAAAACATAATCCTACAAGACCCCCAAAACCCAAAAAAACCAAAAAAATAAAAAAAAATTAATTTTAAAATACAAAAAAATTTGAACCCTAAATTCCCTTAATGCCTTAAAAACAAAAAAAACCCTAAATCACCAAAAATAACTAAAATGGATAAAAACACTAAGAAAATAAAAATGCCTAAACCCCCAAATACTCTAAAAATCCTTAAAAACCATTCAAACTGAAAAACCCTTAAATTCCCAAAAACCTTATAAAACTCCTAAAACCCTAATAACATAAAAACACCTAATAACCCTAAAAATACGTGAAAACCCCTAATGTTCCTAAGAACCTTAAGACCCCTAAAGAACCTAAGTCACTATAAAATCCATATAATCCCTAAATACCCTTAAAATCCTTAAATCCATAAACAATACGTAAACACAATAAATACCCAAAAACACTTTAATTTTTTTTAAACCATAAATCCCATTAAAATCCCTAAAACCCCTAAAAATCATAACACCTGAAAACATAAAAACACTACAAAATCCAAAATCCATTAAAATTCCATAAAAATACTAAAGAGCCTAAAACTCCAAAGATCCCTAAATCCCTAAAGGACTGAGAAAACCCTTAAATCCCCAACACCTCCTAAAACTCATAAACATCAACACTCACAAATTCCCAAAATACATAATAAAATATAAATACCCTAAACCCAAAATAAATATAAAATAAATTAAATCCTATGATCCCTAAAACACTATATGTCCCCAAAAAATCTTATAAAAAACAATAAAAGATGCTAAAAACCTTAAACATCTATAAGATGATAAAACTCAAAAAAACCCCTAAAAGACCCAAAATACCATCAAATACCCTAAAAATATAAGAACATTAAAAATTCATAAAAAAATCTAAAAAATAGAGGATATTAAAAACCCCTAAATGATCATCAAAACCAGGAAAACCCAAAAAGGACCAAAAAACCCCAAAAATTCACTAAATGATTCAAATTCCCCTAAAAAATTAAAATAACCTAAAACCCTCAAGGAACCTAAAATCCCCAGAAAACCCAAAAAGATGATAAATACTGTAAAAACCCCTAAATGTCCCTAAACCCCAACAAAGTCCTAAAAGACCCAAAAACCCCCAATAGACATAAATCCTAAAAAACATCTATAAACCCTAGACCCACATAAAATCCTAATAGGCTATAAAAAAAAGTAAAACCCCCAACAACCATGAAACCCCAAAAAATGGTAATAATTCCTAAAAAGACCCTAAAGACCACTTAAATAGCTAAAAATACTTAAAAATTGTAGAAACCTCAAAAACACAAAAAACCCCCTAAATATGATAAAATAATATATAAAAAAACCCTTAAAACCCTCAAACTCATAATGACCATAAAAATAAAGAAAACCCAACAAACTCAAGAAACCCATATAATCCAATAAAAACCCTAAAACATCCTACACACTAAAAAAATAAAAAAAAACCAAGATAACCTTCATACAACTTAATAAATCGTAAAACCACTAAAAATCCAAAAAGATCCTAAAAATTGTAAAAATCATAAACGACCGTAAAACCCCTAAATAACCTTAAAAACAAAAAAAAAACCCTGAAATCCTAAAAATAATAAAACCTTAAAAACATAAAATTAATAAAAAAAATTATTAAAAACCCAAAAAACCCGTAAAAACCCTAAAACCCCTAAAATCCATTAAAAAAACAACAAAAAAGAACTAAAAAAACTAAATAATTGAGTCCCCTAAAATCATAAAAGCCTAAAAACCCTAAAACTATACAAACCATAAAACCATATTAACCTTTAAAACACCAAAATACCAAAAAAACACTCCTAAAAACCTAGAAAACTGCATTAAACAACCTAAAAAACTATAAATATGCAAAAATTCATAAAAAATGTGAAATCCAAAAAAACATTAAAAATAAACTAGAATTCTTGAGATCCATTCATCCCCTAAAACCCAAAAGAAAAAAATAAATACATTAAAACCCATAACAACTTATGAAATAATAAAAACCACTAATGCACCCTAAAACACAAAAAATGCTACAAAACCATATAACCAGAAAAATAATGAAAACCCTAAAACCAAAAGAAACCATAAAACAATAAAAAAAATCCTAAAATCAAAATTTAAAAAATCCTAAAAATAATCTAAACGCTTAAAACTCATAAAAACCCTAATAATATTTTCAAACACGAATGCCCTAAAAACCTAGAAATCATTAAACCATGAAAAACCTAAAACCCTCTAAAATCCTAAAAGCATAAAAACACAACCCCCTAAAAAACTGAAAAATCCTAAAACCCCGTAAACACCTTAAAAATCCTTAAAAAACCCAAAAACCCTAAAAAAAATAGGAAGCTGATTTTTTTTTAAAATACCTAAAGACAGTCAAAATACCAGAAAACCTTATTGTAAACATAAAACCACAAATTCTCCCAAAAAACCCCTAATAACATTAAAATTGATAAAAAACCAAAATCCCAAAATCCCCGTGAAAACCCATAAAAACATGAAACTTACCTAAAAACGTAAGAACCATAACCCCCCTCCCCACCCCACCAAAAATACCCTTAAAACCCCTAGAAGGCCCTTTAGACCCATAAAAATCCTCACACCCACTATAACACCCTATCAAATCTAAAAATAACCAATAAAACATACTTAAACCATAAAACCCCTAAAAGATCTTCAAACACATAAAAAAATCTAAAAAACTCTTAATCATGCTTAAAAATCCTGAAAACCACAAAACCATAACAAAAAAATGCTCTAAAAACACTCAAGAAATACAAAAATCCATAAACCCCCAAAATCCTTAGAATCCAAAAAAACCAAAAAAACCATAAAATCTATAAATTTCCCTAAAACGCCAAAAAAATACCTAATAACCCTTCAAAAACCCTAATAACCCTAGAAATACATAAAATATCTACATATCCTAAAAAACACAAACCAAAATATAGAGAAACAAAAAACATTAACAACCCCGAAAGAGCCATAAAACCCAAAAAAATCTTAGAACCCCTAGAACACTTAAAACCCATAAAAACTTTTAAAACTCATAAAACCAAAAAACCCCTAAAATAGAATAAAATACATAAAATAATTGAATACCCATAAAACAACTAAAACACTAATAAACACATAATGTGTAAAAATACATAAATTCCCCTAATAACATGAAAACCCACTAAAAATCCAAAAAACCATTAAAATCGCTAAAACACCTGAAAGACATCAAATATATAGAAAACATATTTAAAATCTAACACCCTATAATCTATTAAACATCATATAATCCCTAAAAATACTAATCCTTAAAAATCCATAAAATGCAAGAACCCTCCAACATAACTATAATTCAGTAAAACAAATAAAAACCCTAAAACCCCTAAATTGTCCAAAAAATGTTAAAATACCTCAAAATAAAACAAAAAATATACCTAAAACCCTAAAAAATACATGAAAAAATAAGACCCTGAAACACCCTTAAACCCCCTAATTCTCATAAAAATACTTAAAAAACCAAAAAACCACATTAATGCTCTAAATCCTAGATACTCTAAAAAACCCTAAAACTGGAAAACCCTTAATAATCCATATAACCCTAAAGAAACTAACCCCCCCCCCCCCCCCAATAAAAATCCTAAAACCAAAAAGCACTAAATTTCCCCAAGAATGATACAATCTCTTTAAAAGTGTAAAAATCCTATAAAACATGAAAACCCTAGACCCACTAAACACTAAAAAACCTCTAAATTCATGAAACCTCCCAAAAAGACACAAAAAAACCAAAAATAATAACATCCACTAAAATCCCTAAAAACATTTAGATAACCCAATAATCCCTAAAAACTGAAAATAAATTTAGAACCAATATATAAAAACATAGAAAGGGTCAAAAACCACCAAACACCCTAAAACACTAAATCCATAAAAGATCCTAAAAACCATGAGAAAATCCTATAAGACAATAATAATACCAATGAATAATCATTAAAAAAAAAATCACCTAAAAACATAAAGGACCCTAAAACACTATAAACAACACTAAAATAATAAAAAACATAACGGAATATAAAAAACCTAATGATCCCAAAAGGAAAACCCCCTTAAATTCCATTAATGCTAAAACCCTAAAAAACCATAAAACCCAAAATGACCATAAAACCCCATAAAATTATAAAAATCCTTAAAACCCATTAAAACCCCAATATTCATTGAATCCTTAACGAACTTTAAAAACACTAAAAACCTAAAAGACCCTTAAAACCATAAAAAAAACAAAAAATACTAAAAAAACCATAAAATACATTGAAAACCCATAAAACATTAAAAGAATTGAAAACCCATAATAAATATAACACTGTAAAATACACTATAAACCATAAATCCCTAAATCCCATCAAACACCCCAAAGCCCCTAACAACAATTAAAATCACTAAAAAACCTAGAGACACAAATTCTATAAAATCCCAAAACCCATAAAAAACTAATAAATCATAAAACCCCAATAAGTAGATAAATCTACTAAAAACCCGAAAGAACCTAAGAACCCTAAAATACCATAAATAACCCCAAAAACCTTAAAACCCTGAAGGATCGTAGAATATATTAAAAACACTAAATGTCACTAAAACCCCAAACCCCCATAAATGACCCAAAAAGCCTTAAAAACCTCTACACTAAAAACAATAAAAGAACCTAAAATCCTAAAACACCCTAAATGGACTGAAAGCACCGTTAAAATCCCTAAATCACCTAAATAATCCTAAAAAATATAGAAGGGCCATAAATACATAAAAAATATTAAATGAACCAAAAAACAGTAAAAACATAAATACCCCTAAAAGACACTAAAATATCCGAAAAATCATAAATCCCGTCAAACTATAAAAACCCCAAACAAACCCTAAACCCCTAAAATATATAGGAAACATTTAGAACCTCAATACACTAAAGAACCTATAACCCTCTAATCCCATAGAATTAATATAAAAACAAAAAAAATCAAAAAAACCATTAAAACCCCTAAGAAACAATAAAAACCCTTAAAACATAAAAAACAGTTAAACACCACCAACACATTAGAAAATCCTTAAAACCCATACAACCACCTAAAACCCTATAAATATTCTTAAAACCCAAAAAATAATTTAAAACATAAAAAACACTAAAAACTTATTCAAAACACAAAAGTATATTGAAAACATAAAAACCCAAAAAAAAATTCAGAAACCCTAAAAAGAAAAAAATTCCCAAAAATCTAAAACCCCTAAAAACAATGGACTGAAAATTATTTTTTGTTTTATTATCAAATAACTTTTAAGGGGAAGTGAGAAACCCCACGTCCATCAAAATGCTAACAAAAACAAAAAACACCAAACAAATACTGGTCCTCCCTCTACCCAGCAGCTCAGTGTTAAAGAGCCTCCACCAAAGCATGGGGCTTGGAAAAAAGTCTCGTGCAATGATGCACAAGCATGGAACCAATGGCCAAGACATACCCTCTCAGTCTTCCACTCCAAGAGACATTCAGAGGTGACGAACTTGTTCTCTAAACCTCATCTAAGGAAAGACCATAAAACTTGCTGGAAATAAAACTCCTAAAAAGAGCAAGATACACACAAACTGAAGAAGCACATCCACCTATCCAAACATCTCAAGAAGAAGAGAGCACCCCAGAATTAGTCAAATAATGGTAACACATCATTGTGGAAAAACATCTTAACTCCACCTATAACAGTATCTCTAAACAACCTCAAGGATATAGCAGATACCTAGATGTGCGGGTCTCCCCTTACCAGGACTTCAAGCGAAAATGTCAATTGGTCCCAGAACTGTATGTACTCCTCCAGTCTAATTATCCCCTTATTGAAGCCCCAAACCCGGATCATGTCCTGTTTGTCGACCCAAAAAATTGTTCTTCATTAAGATTCACTTCAATGTCCCATCCCATCATCTTGGCCGCTTCCTCTTCCGACGCATTTAGAAATAACACCTGCTCTGTCACCTCATCTTCCGAACATAAAATCAACTCCAAGGGAAGTGCAGAATGGCCAGGAGGTTCCAATTGACCCCTGAACTAACTGTTCAACTTCTCATCCAATTTCTTTTTTTCTGACCGAGTATTCATGGGAGGTGGTAAGGATTAGTAATCCTTCGTACCAATCCTCCTCCTATTTCTCTTATTTCTCCTCGGAATGGACTCCCTAGCAGATAAACTCTTGCTGTTTTCAATGTGTTCCTCCACCCCAAAGCCATCGAGATTCTTCCTGCTAGTCTCTTCTCCCTCAACCGCAACCAGTTCTACATCTCCCGATCCAACCTACGCTAGACCTTCAAACCTATTACCTAGAATGATTGGGGTCCGATTTGAGGATCCCTCACCCCATGCCTCCCCTTACTGACATCTATCCCGCCCTTCCATTCTTTCTTAGTATCCAAACCAAGTAACTCCACTTGATCACTGCCAGATGAGCGGTCCAAAAACTATCCCCCATACAACTCTCCTTCAACCCGGACCTGTATATGATGGGATTTACCTTCTCTATCCTACATCCTACCGCAGGGTGTTCTCGCGAGATCTTCCTTCAGCCGGTTGAAGGGGGAGTGTGGAGTGATCACCAAATATTTCAAATTATGTGCATGGTCGCCTAAGGAGGAAACAGTCTTCCCATCCTTTTCCCCTGCATTAAATTACTCATTCTCCTCCTCCTCCAGTGTTGAGAACCGGTTCAAGGAGCATGGATCAGCACTGACCAATTTAGTGATGATTAGTAGGGACTGCTCAGCATCATCTGCATTTGTTACATGGTCAAGACCACATCCCATGAATTGATGTCCACCACAGCTAGCATTAACTTGAGTCTGCAAGGAGGGATCCATTGACTCCCTACCAACACTAGTATTGAAGGCATTAACATTCAGATCATCCTTGATCCTGCTAAAAACAGTAGACACCGAGGGGTTTTCACCCTGCTTTGCAGCAGGTGAGGAGTGTTCAACAATACTGAACCCATTTCCTCTACGCTTGTGATATCCTCCATTACTGACTTTCGAAACACCTCTGGCCTTCACATCATCATATTTTTGGTGGAAATCGCGTCGGCAGCAATCCATGGTGTGTCCTAGACTACGAAAAACCGAACCAAAATCCATCCAATGATCAAAGATCCCCGGCTGCTTGCATCATATCTCCTCAGCAGCATCGATCAAAATCGTCTCCACCGGAGCTCTCGAGGTATCAACCTCCACACACATCCTTGGGATAATCGGGTGGCTCACTGAGGCTATATGGGAATCAACACACAGAAAGTGCCCAACCATGATCCCCAACACACGCATGATTTCTGGTTTTTGAAAGGAAAGGGGAAGCAGGGGCAAGCTAGTCCAGACCGGAATGAGAGGGGAATAGCGGTTCATATGAAAATCATAGGACCATCTCAATAAATGAAACTCATACCTTCCGCACTTCCTAGGAGCGAAAGACAACGGATGAACCATGTCCTCCGATGAAGAGCAACGGACCATCAAACTCCATTTATCCAGAAAACTAATAACCGGCTGAAACTGAGGTCCCCATGATTTGGCGACAAACCTGTCGAAATCATCCACCTAAGGTCGAAACTTGCTGAATCGAACAATCAAGGTTAGATCAAGGAAACTCTCATCTTCCGAGATGTCCAGAACCGAAACAGGGACCACATGGTCTCCGTTCTGAAAGCCATGAACCTTCAGACTGATCTGAATCTCAGGAGGAGGTGGATACAAATTAGGGTAAGAAAATCTGGTGAATCAATTCCGCCGCGAGGCCTCCTTCTCATCCACCCCCCTCCGGCTTGCAGCGGAGGGGGGAGAGACGCCGACCCCATTAAGGTTAGACGAACATCATCTCAAGCTCAAGCTCCGCCGCCTCATTCTCTCTAAAAACACTAAAATCCATAAAAACACTAAAAACATTAAAAACCCTAAAAAACCCTAAAACCTCAAACCAACCTATTTAAATATCAAAAACCCAAAAAACATAAAAATACATTAGACCATTAAAAATTACATAAATGTGAAAACACATGAATGTACCAAAAACCCCTATAATACCCGAATTCATAGAAAACATAAAAGAAATTAAAAATGTATTGTGTTGGACTCCTCATATATTAATCATGTTTTAATGATCACAAATCCTATTACTGTTAATTAATCTCAATCTTGATTTCACATCTTGCTAATTCTCTTCAATCTCAATAATAACTACACATCATGTTTTAAGGATAACAAATCTTATTGATGTTAATTACTCTCTTTATTATTTACAAGTCTTATGCGTGATCACAAATCTCACTTATATTATCAAGCCTTTATATTTATGATTCATTTTCCCTTACTCTCTAATGATTAAGCTTAATCCATATTCTGCATATTACTGTCTAAATCTAAATACAGATATTTGTCTAAGTATAGAGACACCGTGATGTTTGACATAGTAAGACAGACTGTGTACAAGACACAGTCACGGTCAGACAGACACCGTGAAGGAAGAACCGTGACCCAGACACCGTGAAGGATACACCGTAACCGAGACACCGTGATGGACAAACCGTGACCCAGACACCATGAAGGACAAACTGTGACCCAGAAACCGTGAAGCACATACCGTGAACACATACCGTGAAGCACATACAGTGAACCACATACCGTGAATACCATAGCGTGAAGAAGACACCGTTTACATAATCACTATGACACCGTTTCATAACTTTTTTTCAATATTAATTAAATAATGCAAACGGTCATATTTGGTGTTTTTAATGCAATTAATGTTATTTAATGATAGTTGTTGGCATGTTAGGAAAACTGTATCTTGTACCTATGAAAAGGGAATCATTCCTACTGCCAGAACTCGTAGAATATAAGGAAGATTGAGATGCAGTACACATGCGTAAGTGTGACGATACAACAAGAAGAACTTACATACAACCGAGAGCACTGTGCTAAACAATAAGAACAATACCGAGCAAGAAAGAGATTTCAAGACTTTCAAAGAACTCTCATGAGTGAAATCCAACACCACGGAAGACCACACGATGAATCAAGAGATCATTTTCACTCCTGTAGAACACAAGCTGAACTATGACACTCTTTTTTTCAACAGAAAAAACAGAGAAGGACTCAAAAACATTCCTGCAGAATCCAACGAGTCCATAACAGCATTGCTAATCACTAGAGCTTTTCTAAACTCTTATCTGTTCTCTCTAAGTGATTTGTTTATTTAATTTCAAGCAGTGTGGTGTACTCTATATATCTTACACACAAATACTGTCTCCTGCACTGAACTGGAGGATATCAAAATCCTCACTCCAACACTCTTAACTCATGTTTACCCACGTCAACTGTAGAAGAGGTCCTTCTGTGGCATGGTCTTTGTTTTGATTCCCACGAAGAACTGTGGTAGAGGTCCCTGCATGGCCTTGAAAGTTTTGTAAACTCTTATTAACCCTGATCCAGGATGTGGATCAGATTTATATAAATTTTAGAGGACTAAGGCTCGACTTGAGACTGAACCTCTTGTTATATCTGTTGTGCGTCTTTGGTTTAAGTTTAAAGTATACTATATATATCTTTTATATTCCGCTGCTATTAATTTGAAATGAAAAACTATTTTAATGCTACTTTGATAGTTAAATTAGCAAGTGTTTATACTTATTGTAAATCAGTATGTTAGTTTCAAAATTTAGTTTAGTCTTGTGGTTAAATTAACTGAGACCTAATCAATCTTTGAGAAGCTAAGTGAACATCTACAATCCGTATAAATTCACTATAGCTTAACTTGTTTTATAAATTGGGGTATTTTTAATAATCAATATTTTGACAGAAATTTTAATTGGAACTCAATTCACCACCCTCTTGAGTATCCACTCCGACCAACATATTGGAACCCTCAAAACATAAAAAACCCTAAAACCCACAAAAAACCAAAAAACCAAAAATCCCAAAAAATGAATGATAAAAACCTTATAAGAACCATATGACCATTAGGACGAAAAAAAAACAATCATACAACCCCTAAATCACACTTTGAACAAATAAAAACCTTAAACCCCCTAACAATCATAAAAACCCAAAAACCCTAAAAACCATAAAACCCTAAAAACACTATAACCCTAAAAAGACAAAAAAAAACTAAAACTCACTAAATCCGTAAATATAAAAAAACCCAAATAGACCATAAAACCCATAAAATACCCTATAAACCCTAAAACACCTCAAAATCTGTAAAACCCCTTAAAACCCCAATACCCATATAACCATAAAATCCAAAAATCCAATAAAATATTAAAAAGCCAATAAAACCCATAAAACCCTAAAAGATTATAAAACCCCCAAAACCCCTATCATAGTAAAACCCCAAAACTAGAATAAAACAAAACCCCCCTAAAAACCCTAAATGTCCCAAACCACTCTGCAAGACCTAAAACCCATAAAAATCGTAACAAAATGGAGAAATCCTAAAATACCCCCAAATAACTAAAAATAATAAAAATCTAAAAAGATCCATAAAACACCATTAAACCCAAAAACCCAAAAAAGCCCAAAACCCCAAAAACTATAAAACCCCTAAAAACCATAAAACCCATAAAAATCCTCAGAATCAATAAAAACTCTAAAACCCTAAAAAATAATATATATAAAAGGCCCAAAAACCATTTAATCCCTAAAACCCCTAATATGTCCTTAAAACACTTTAAATCCATAAAACATTATTAAACCATAAAACCCTAATAATAATAATAATAATAACTATAAAAAACATAAAACCCAAAAAATATATAATGACTCTAAAGACCCCTAAATGTCTATAGAATTCCCTAAAATCCATAGTAACCCAAAAAAAACAAAAAACCCCTAAAAACCTAAAATACCGAAGACACTAAAAAATTCCTAAAAGATCATAAACCACCTTAAACACCCTAAAAACACAAAAAAAAAACAAAAAATCCATTGAAAACATTAAAAACCTAAAATACCATAAAATACAATAAAACAATATAAAACATTTAAATTAATAAAAAAACCAAAACACACCAAAACCGTAAAAAACCATAAAACGCATAAATCCCCTGAAACCCATCAAAACATAAAAACATAAAAACCATAAAAACATTAAAACCCTAAAAACCCCTAAACCCCCAAAAAAACCAAAAAACCCTATTACCCTCTTAAACAACTAAAACTCCTTAAAATTCCAAAAAACCCTAAAACCATAAAACCCATTAAAACCCATAAAATCCCTAAAAAAACATAAACCATCATTAACCCCCTAAAAATCACTGAAAAATCCTAAAACCCACCAAAATCACAAAAAAACTGATAAAAATATACAAACCCTTAATAACCCCAAAGCAATAGAAATCATGAAAACCCCAAAAGGCACTAAATTAAATAAAACTCACTAAAATCACTAAAAATCCATAAAACCCCTAAAAATTCCAACCCCCCCCCCCTAAAAACCCTAAAACCCATAAAATCCTAGAACCATTAAAAACAATAAAAACATAATAAAAACACCAAAAAACAAAATAAATCTAAAAAATGATTAAAACCTCAAACCCCTAAAATCTCTAAAACCCCTTAAAATGCCATAAAATCCCAAAAAATATAGAATTCCATAAAACCACCTAACAAACCAAATGGCCCTTAAACCTGATTAAAAACCATAAAATTCCTTAAAACCACCGAAACCCTAAAACCATACACTACATAAAAACATAAAATCCCTAAAAACCATTAAACACAAAAAAATAATCAAAATCTTGAAAAACCTAAAAAATATCATCAAAAATATCTAGAAACTCATAAAACCCTAAACCCTAGTACACTTAAAACCCATAAACCATAAAACCCATAGAAAATCGATTAAAACACTAAAACCATATAAATTCTTAAAATCCAATAAAAACATTAAAAATTAAGAAAAAAAACCATAAAAATACACAAAAACCGTAATTAAACATAAACCCCCCAAAATTGTAAAAATTCCGAAAGCTCACAAAGAAACCTTAAAACCCAAAAAACCCTAAAATAATTAAAACCCCTAAAACACCCAAACCCATAAAATCCATAAATTAATAAAGAAGACCCTATAATCGCTAAAAGCTATAAAAACCCCCCAGGACTTCCAAACCCCATTAAAAGACCCTAAAACCCTTAAAAACCTAATAACCCAATTGGAACCTAGATGATTGAAAAATAATATAAACCCCTAAAGGTCCCTAAAAACCATAAAAACAATTATTCCCATAGAAGTTAGTAAAAACAGTTAAAAACCCAAAAATCCTTAAAAGAATCTAAAAACCCATGAAGAACACTAAAAACCCTAAAAGCATGAAAGGACACTAGAAACCCAAAACCCCAAAAAACACTAAAGGATTTTAAATACACTAAACAAATCTAAACTACCACAATGGAATCAAAAAAACTTTTAAAAAAACCTAATGTCCGTAAAATCCTATAAAAACCAATAAATGACAATAAAAACCTACAAAACCCTAAAAACCCAAAAAAACACAAAAAACAAAAAAACCCAGAAATCGACAAAAAAATTTAAAAACCCTAAAACCCCATAAATAGAAAAACACTAAATAACACTGAAAAACATAAAAACACTAAAACAGTAAAAACCCTAAAAGGCATAAATACCCCTAAAAACCAAAAAATCGTTAAAACCATTAAAGGACCCTAAAACCCTAGAAACTGTAAAAATTTTAAAAGACTATAAATACTGTATAATCCTTAATAACCCTAAAAGACAATAAAAATCATAAAAATATAAAAAACATAATATTTATTAAAAGTGAACAGTCACTAAATGCTCAGAAAATACCGCACATAATCCCAAAAACCCAAAAAATGAGAATCCCCCAAAAATCCCTAAAACCACCTAAACCCCTAATACCCCCGAACACCCCTAAAAGATTATAGAAACCCTTTAAACCCCTAAAAGAACGTATAATACGCTGAAAACCCATAAACCTATTAAAGGACCATAAAACCCGTAAATAAACCAGAAATATATAAAAACACTAAGAAACCAAGAAAAATCCCAAAACCCATTAAACCCCAAAAAACATTTATTCGAAAAATGGTTAAAAACCCTGATAAATCATAAGACACCCAAAAACCCCTTTAACCCTATAAAAACTAAAACAAATACAACAATAAAACCCCCAAAAATCACAAAAACACCCTTCAATCCATCAAAATCATGACAAAAATAACTAGTAAAACCATACCCAAACAAAAAAACTCTAAAACCTAAAAACCCATTTTATAAAAAACCTCTAAAATGGTAAAAATTATAAACCCACCCTTATACACTAAAAACCCCAAAACCGACCAAAACCTCATAAAATTTTAAGAACCATATTACCACTAAATACACAAAAAACCCTAAAAACCCTAAAAACCGTAAAAAATACTATGAAACTAAATTACCTAAAACCCTTAAAAAACCCAAAACCCCCCAAACCCTAAAAGGCCATAAAAACCCAAAAAACCGTAAAACCCAAATATCCCTAAATTCTCAAATCCCCTAAATGATGAAAATCTCCTAAAAACATTAAAAACTCTAAAAACACTAAAACCCCATAAACACCCTAAAACAACCATAAAACCCAAAAAAATATCAAATGACCTCTAAATCCTAAAAACCCTAAAGAATGTAATGACCCATAAAACCATTAAAAACCATAAAAACCAATAAAGCACCAAAAATTATTACTGAAATCCAAATACACCATAAAACCCCATGTTTCCCTATGATAACCCTAATATATACAAAAACCCATTAATGCCCAAAAACCCATATAAACCCGACAAACACCTAAACACCTAAAACCCCAATAATAAGATAAAATCCCTAAAATCCATAAAAACACTACTAAAATATAAAAATAGAATAAAACCAAAAAATCCCTAAAAACATAAAAAGAACACTAGAACCCCTAGAAATAATAAAAACATAAAAACCCATAAAACACCACAAAATAATAATACACCAAGAAAACCTTAAAAACCAAAAAACAATAAAATTCCTAAAAATAAACAAGAAACCGTAAAAATAGAAAACCCCTAAAACCCCAAAAAATATAAACAAAAACCCTAAAATCCAAAAAAACACTAAAAACTATAAAAACACTAAACCCCCCCCCCCCCTAAAAATTCCAAATGAACTTTAAAAACCGTAAAACCCCTAAATGTCCTCTAAAACACTGAGAATCTAAAAAAAACCCTGCAAAACTTGATGAAAAAGTAAGACAACATAAAATTATTATAAACCCTAAAAACCATATACCCTAAGAAGACATTTCAATCCCTAATGTCCAAAAAAAGTCTATAAACTCCAAAGAACCTTCAAAAACTATAAAAACCCTTAAACGGTAAAACACAATTAAAACCCCTAAATACATGAAAACTCAAAAAAATATAAATCAATTAAACCACTAAAACCATTAAAAACCCTAAAACCCTTAAATGACCTACTAACCTAAGAAACCTTGATAAATAGAAAACCATAAAAAATCCCTAAAACCCTTAAAAATAATTGAAAATCCCGAGTAATCCAAAAAATCTTAAAATACATTGAAAACCACAAAAAACCCATATAAAACACTAAAAATTCTAAAAACCCCTAAAACCACCAAACCCTATAAAACCGTAAAAAACCATTTAATCCCCTAAAATGCCAAAAAAACCCCCTAAAATTCATAAAAAAACATAAAAAATTAACCACCCTAAACTACTGAAAAAATCATAAAATCCCATTAATAGACCCTAAAAGCTTAAACACATTAAAACCCTTTAAGCACTAGAAAAAACCTAAATCCCCTTAAAACCCCTGAAAATAATAAAAACATAAAAAATTTGAAAAAAAACAAAAAATCTCAAAAACATAAAAATCAAAAAACCTTAAAAACATTAAAAACCGTTAAAAATTCCAAAATACCAAAAAATATATAAAAATATTAAAATTAATTAAAACCTAAAAGGCCAATAATGAATGCTAGAAACACTAAAAATCAAAAAAGACCTCTTAAAACCTTAAATACTGATAAAAACCCTAAAATCCCAAAACCATTAAAACACCTAAAAACCCTAAAATCCACTAAAAACCCATAAAACCACTAAAAGCCCCTTCTTACCCTAAAACTCACAAAACCCAAGTGGATCCTAAAACCCAGTAAAATCCAGAAAAGGCAAAAAACAATTAATCACTATAATATCCCTAAAGAACTAAAAAACTAAAACCCCTTAAAATAATAAAACCCCCAAAAAACACCTAAAACCCTGTAAAAACCATAAAAACCATAAAAACCATAAAGCCCCAAAATATCCAAAAAAAACTAATATTCATTGAAATCTCTAAAATCCCGTTAACAGTAAATAAACCCTAAAAACAATAACACCCCAAAAAACCATAAAACCCATATACAATTTATAACCGCTAAATCACTAAAAAATCCTAAAAACCCTAAGAGACATAAAACCCTAAAAACCATTAAATCACTAAAATCCCTTAAATGTAACTAAAAATAAAAAACCCCCAAACCCCAAAAGAATGCTGAAAAACCACAAAAAACCCTAAAAACTGTAAAAAACATAATGTCTTTAAATCCCCAAAAAACCCAAAATAACTCTAAAAACCCCAAAACCCTTAAAAACATGGAAAAAATCTAAAAGTAAATATAAACCCTAAATACACGAAAATGATCTGAAAACCAAAAAACCCAAAAAAGTACCATAAAACCCTACTAAACTCTAAAATACCCTAAATAAAATATGAAAACCCAAAAGTCCATAAAATACCCAAAAACCCCAAAAATACACTAAAAATACATAAATTCTCTAAAAGACCCTACAAACCATAAAAACACCAAAACACCCAAAAAACACTAATGGACCATAAAAATTTTAAAATCCCTAAAGCAATATAAAACCCATAAAAACGCTCCACAATTTGAAAACCCATAATGGTCCCCAAAACCCCTTAAAAACCAAAATGCACACTAATAAAGACTAGAAAAAACTAAATGTCCCATAAATACGGTAAAACCCCTAAAACACCATAAGAAATCTTAAAATCCTTAAATATTATAAAAATCCCTAATACCCCTTAAATTCCCATGAAAGACCATAAAACTCTAAGGAACCCAAAAAACCTGTAAATAGACTGTAAATGACCCTAAAAGCCCCAAAATCCAAAAAACCCATAAAAGACCCTATAAGTCAAAAAACAATAAAATTAATAATAAATTGTAAAAAACTATAAAAAACCTTTAAACCATTAAAATACCAAAAAATACTCTAAATAGCCCAAAACCCGTAAAAACCCAAAAAACCCCTATAACTCCTACAACTAGTAAACACCCAAAAAAATCGTAAACCCCAATAAACCCTAAAAATTCAAAGGTCCCTTAAAACCTAAAGGACACTACAAAAATCTAAAACCCCAGAGGACCTAGAAACCCCAAGAAAACCCATAACTAGTACTAAAACCCCTATTAACTCAAATACCCTAAAAATCTATAAAATATCCTAAAAACACAAACTCCCCTAGAAAATCCTAAAAACACAAAAAATACTAAAAATGATAAAAACCCTTATATCTCCTCATATACCCTAAAACAATTCACCCCCCATCCCAAACCCTGAAATCCCATAAAACCTAAAACCCAAAAAAACATTAAAAAACCTAAAACACTTAAAACCCAAAACACCCCTAAACCTATAGTAGCAATAAAACCCCAAAAACCATAAAATGAAAAAAAAAACACATCAAAAACCGTTGAAAACTACATAAACCCATTAAAACGCAAAAGACACTAAAATCCCTAAAACCCATCAAAACCATTAAAACCCCTGTAAACTATTAAAACACCTAAAAACCCATCATAACCCCTAAAATACCTTAAAAACATAAAAATTGAAAAAGACCTTAATACCTTGAAATAACTTATAAGTAACTAAAACCCTATGAAAACCCTTAAAACCCCAGAAACGACATAAAAACAGAGAAATGATAAAACCCCTTAATACCCCTAGAAATACTAAAAACCCTAAAACACCTATATTACACTAACACCCCTAAAAATAACCATAAATCCCTAATACCCAAATAAGAATACCAAAAACCCCTAAAACACTAAGAAAACCAGAACCCCAAAAAACCTAAAATTCACTAAAACCCTAAAAAACACTTAATCCACTAATAATGCACTAAAAACCCTAAAATACCTAAACCACCAAAAACACCTAAAAACCATGAAATTCATATAACCCTCTAGAACACCTAAAAGGACTTATTAAACACTAAAATCACCTAAAACTACTATAAAACCCTATGACCCCTAGAACCACCTAAACCCCTTAGAACCCATTAAAACTATTAAAACACCCAAACCCAAATTTTTTTAAAATTATAAAAATATTAATTCCCCTATAAACCCACAAAAGTAACTAACAGCCCCAAATTTCCTTAATAAATATAAAAAACATAAAACAACTAACCCCCATAAAACCCTAAAATCCCTTAAACCACCCCAAAACCCATTAAAACACCAAAAAACTAAAAACCATAAAAAACTCTAAACACCCCTTAAAAACTAGTAAGTATAAAAAATTCTAAAAACCCTCAAACCCTTAAAATCCTAAAACACTAAAATGCCCTAAAAACCCTAATAACCCTAAAGACCATCAAAACGCCTAAAAACCCAAAAAACCCAAAAAAAAAACCCAAAAAAATTAAAATAACATTTAAAACCCCTAAAACCTCATAAAAACTCATAAAACCCCCCAAAAATCCCAAAAGGCCTCTAATAATTTTAAAGCCCTCAAAATACCAGAATTGATTTTGAAATTCCCAAACACCTAAAAAAATTAAACTATGAAATATTTTTTAAAAACATGGATATACAAAAAACCATAAAGTATGATAATAACCAAAAAGAAATATAACCTCTAAGAATACCTAAAAAAAACAATAAAAAGCATTGAAACTCAAAAATATATAAAATAATAAAAAATAAATAAACACAAAAAACACAAAAAATCCAAAAACAATAAAGGCCATAAAACACCTATTGACCCTAAAAGCCATAAAAACCCGAAGACCATAAAAAATGGATACCCATAAATGAGCCTAAAAACACAAAAAAGCTAGAAGAACCACAAAATTCTATTAAATACCATAAATAACCTAAAAACACCTTTAAATTCTAAAAACTATAATACCCTAAAAATACATACATACCCTAAAATCCTGAAACTTCATTAAAAAATCTAAAAGACATAAACCCAAAAAAGCACTAAAATACCTTAAATGGATTATGTAAAACCTTAAAAATACCTGAAACAACCCTAAAACTTATAAACACCCATAATAACTAAAAATATCCTAAAACCCATAAGCATCATTTCAAAAAATTAAAAACACTAAAAACCCTAAAACGTCCTAACAATACTAAATCCCCCAAATCCTTGAAAAATATTAAAATTCCTTAAAATCATAAACCCCCATAAAATTTCTAAATATCCCACAAAAGGTATAAAAACCAATAAATCCCAAAACCTCCTATAAACCGTAATAATGCTAAAAAATTTTAAAACCATAAAACCAAAAAAATGCCTAAACCCCCAAACACAAAAAATCTGAAAAACCCTAAAAAGGCCTAAACCCATAAATACCCTATAATACCTAAAAATATCTACCCCCTCCCTAAATGGCCCTAAAACACTAAAACCCATAAAAGTCCATGAAAACCATAAAAAAACTAAAAACATTATATACTATAAAATACTAAATACCCCTAAGACACCATAAAGAACACTAAAACCAATAAAAAACCTAGAAAAACTAAAAAACCAAATAATAATTCTAATTTTTTTTCAAAAAACCCAAAAAATCAATAAAACACCCTAAAACCCTAAAATGCATAAAAACATTAAAACCGATAAACCCCCCAAAAAACGTAAAACCCTTAAACCTTAGAATTCCTAAAAACCCTAAAATTCTCAAAAACCCTATAAAATACAAAAACCCTAAAACCAAACAACCCCTATCCATAAAAATAAAAATAAAATAACTAATTTCACTGAAAACTCTAAAAGACCCCAATACCCTAAAAAAGACTAAATGACTTTAAAACACTAAATCACCAAAGTCCCTAAAAACCCATAAAAACCCTCTTAAAAGGGTACCACATTTGAGATCAGGACTTCAAGAAGATTTCCTACGTATCCTTCTGTGATCAAGAGTCTGAGTTCTCTTATTTTATAATTATGTGGAAGTTGATATTATCACAAACCTCTAAGACCCCATGAGTCATGCTCAGTGTGAGAAACAATGTGATGTTAGATATCCAACCAACCACACACCTCCTCTCCTACTAGTGGGAGAGGTTGAGCCTACGGAGGGAGAGGGTGGGGTGATAGTGGGTGAGGGCGTAGAGCAATGATTTAACACCCTAAGCTTCCATGATATGCTTCTTTTTTAATAATATAATAGAAAGCGATGTACGCTACACCGACTTCAAGCGCACCATGACCTATCAAACTAGCCATTTAAAAAGAGTTTATGAATAGTAATAACCAAATTTTTAATTATTTATATCCAATATAAATTTACCATTTTACTTTTGTGTTTCTTATTCATTATATAAGGACAAATTCAATTTTTCAGATAAAAGAAGTATATTTCAAAAAGTGTAGTTTTTCTGCCTTTTAATGGAGAAACCTTTGTTATCCCATATTTGACACATTTATATATCAAATTTGATGAAATTAAAATTTTCTTTAGAATCGGGACATAAAAATTATTTTGGATAAATTTTTGTTGTTTTTTTGATAACCTTAATATTTTGATGAATAGTAAAAAATACTAAATTATAATTGAAAACAACTTTTTTAATCAAAATAATTTATAGTGTTATATTATAATTTTGAATGGTTTTGATGTATAATTAGATTATATTTTTATCATTTAATGTAATATTGGTCATTGCAATTAATTTCAATTTTAAATTGGATATAAACACATATCAATCTTTTGATAATTTTTACTTCTCAAAAAACCACATTCTAGTTTTGACAACATGAATTAATTTTAAATTAATTAATGAAACTTCTATGTTATGATTTTTTTTAAAATAGACATTATTTTTTGGATTTTTAATATCAAAATTATCTTAGTGTGAATTTTTTGTATTTTTCTGAAAACATTCAATTTTTGATGAATAGTGATAACAATGCGTTATTGTTTAAAAACCAACATTTTATTTAAATAATTATTTATTTTAATTAAATTAATTAAGTAAAAATATATACAAAATACCTATATTAGTTTGATTTAATTTATTGGAGTCATTTTATAATAAAATTATATGTATAAAATTTTATTTAATTTTTGATAACGTTTTTTACCCAACTTCTAGGCACATTATCTAATTTTCAGAAAATGTATTATTACAATTTCTGTTATTTGAGTTTCAAAAATATGAGAGACACAGTTTACATCAGTATGTAAAATTTGGTACAATAAATTGAATATATATTTGGGTGAATAGTAATTTTTGACTTTAATTTACCATGATTAAAAGTTAATAGGGTAATGAAAGGTCAAATGATATTATAATTACCATAACACATGTACTAATTATTTTGGATAAGTGTTTTTGGACCAAAATATATATTTTTAATAAAATATGATCCTCATTGGTCCACTTGGATTTGATTAGGACATTTATTATTATTTTATTTAAAGAAGAGTTAAAAGCGTTAAAATCAAATTTTCATAACTAAAATATTTTTAATATAGGGTTTCAAATAAGATAAATTCTACTATAAATATTAATTAGAAAGATAAAATTATTTAATTCATTGTGGTATTTTATTTATAATTTCTAAACATTAGATAATTTAATTTATTAATGACTCAATGATGATGTATTAATTACCTTATTAATGAATGATTAAAATAAATGATATTATAAATATAAAAATAAATGTAAATTGATACTTTTGACGAATTACACGAATTTTATAGATTAATATGGCATGTTAGGGTTGATTAAATGATTTTTTTAAGTAATAATGTTGTTATGACTTTCACAAAAACCAAATACTAAATAGTTTCAAATTCGATATAAATGAGTTATTAAAAAAATATTTTATTATTAAATGATATAATATTCATAAAAAATATAATTTTCTACCAAATGAATTATTTAATGATATAAATATCATTAATGAACCACTTGAGGTTCTCTTGGATGTTTATATTATGTTTATTAACCATATAGTGTAAGAATATTTGAAGACATGATAAAAGTTAAACAAAGTAACTAAGAGTTAAATCAAGAATCCTAGGTTAATATGGTGTCGTAAACTTGTATAAAACCTATTTTTTGATGTGTTTTCGACCCATCCCCAACTTATACTCTAAATAAATCCATTTGGATCCATTAAATACCTAAAATTTTTATATAATAAAACAATATTTCAATCTTTTCCTAATGTGATCCTCAATTCTCTTATAAAAGGGTACTTCCCCTTATCTTAATTTTAGACCTCAAAAGGCATTTTTCATGGCCAAAAACTACTTAAATATCCTCCCAACTACACAAAATTCGACCTAGAGGCCCGACTGTGATCAGAAAGACAACCTATGGAGCCCTTTTAATCAAATAAAAAGGAAGAACCCGAATAAGAGGTTATAATTTCACCACCTCTTTCAACATTCTTTTCTTCTTACACATCCTATTTATTTTTATTTTCCATATCAAAATAATAAATCTAGTACCTTCTACATACTGTGATGTTATTATAAATATGGTAAAACCATATTCATTATTCTATCAATCCAATGAACGACATAGTCACCATATATGTGTACGTACTACTTACCATCTCTACGTCGTGGTAAAGTTTGTTATTCAACACTTCATTATTTGGATGGGTATAATAATGAGTACATTGATTTAAATAATAAATAAAACATTTTAATGACTACTTATTTATGATATAACATCCATTTACATACGATTTTACCATCAATTGAATGATAATGTCGCTCGTGCGTATGTACGGATTATCGTCTCCAAAAAAGGAATAAGATTCATTCTCCATCGTAACCATTCAATAATAATTTCTATTTTATGATTTATAATTTATATTTAAGAACATAATATGATTCAGGATATGAATCAAATACATATTATACATATCAAGCATGACTTTAATAACCAAATATATAAAGAAAAATGGATCAGTTAACAACCAAAACAATGATACAACTGAAATATCATTAACAAAGCAATATTAGAAGATCATATATGATATCATATTTATGTTTTTGGTTCAGTTATAATTTAGTAACAATTATTTCACCATTATAAATGAGTTTAACCTACCCTATACTAAGGAAAAGTGCAAGGTAATGGGTTTTCATCTCACTTTTATTTCCGTGAGATTCATACTGTATTTGCAACTATTACCTTTTCTGTGGTGTATATACTGCCCATGATTTTATTCTTTGAGAAATATAATTTAATTTATGGCTATTTAAATAATAATTGTATGATCCTTACTTCATGGGTAGTATGTTTCGTAAGTTACCAAATCGGTAAGGGAATTTCATATTCAATTTCAACTCATTCGGTTTTACGCAAACAACATTGATTATTTTACACCATTATTATGTGTGAAATCACAATTTATTTACTTATGTAGTAATTTCCACCCCCCCCCCTTTGTGTGTATATACCTTTTATATGCATAATAATTCCATTTATAAATTCTCATGTCAACAATATGAACTTGATAAGAGTAATTTTTACTCAATTTCTATTCATTAAGTTAAACTTCCAAGTCATTAGCATTGTTTTTAAAAGAATTTGTGAGAATGTACTATGATTTTTTTACAATTAATATCAAATAATATCAAGTATATTTATATTTTTCACACATAATTATGTCATTTTTTATCCTCAACCTAAGGATACAGTCTTTATAAGGGATTTCATCTCAACATACATTCCATTGAGACTTCATTGCTGTTATGCACCAATTGACTTTTATATAGTGTATATACCATACTTTGACATATTATATCATGAATCACTTTATTCTCATGATATTATATGGTTTCTATTACCGCAATAATTTTTATTCAAGCGTCTCTCATTTGGTTAGGAACTCTAAGTAAAATATCATTTAATTTTTTTTAAAGATTTATTCTTCTAAATATTTCCCATTAATGTCCATGTTTTAAAAATGAATTTAATGATTTATTTATATAGACATTAATGTTATAAAATTAAAATTCCTTTTAAAATATTCAATGTGGTATGGGACACATTGATTCAAAAATCTATTTCAAACGTATTCTTGATAAATAGTGAGACTTTTAAATATTTTCAAGAAAAAGGGGGTTATATATCTTAAATAGTTTTGATAATTTTTTTAATCTATGTCAATATCCTTCATTATTATGGATTGAGGTTATTTTATTATAATACAATCGTCCAAATTGTATTGAATGATTTATGTTTCACTATGGATGTGCTATTTTTATACCATTTATGGTTTGTGGTTAAAATATTGACATTTCATATGTTCGTTTTAATATGAATGTTTAAATTATGTTTCAAACATTTTATATGACGAATGAATTGGACTTAGTAAGTGATGGGTGGAGCCTTATATAGCTCCTCAATGCATCGGTATGTCTTATGAGACAAACTAGTGTCTTCTCATAAGGCCTTGATGAAATTTTATTTGTAGTCTTGGAATGAGGCCTTGAATATGTGGTTAAGATGTCTGGAATTATGCATTCTCTCATTGAGAAATTTACTATTGATATTGCATGTGATTATTCAACTAGTATAATATCCATTTGAATATTTGAATGGAATTATTCAAATTATCTATTCAATATTATTATAAAGTTTATGTTTAAAAGGCTTGTGTATTTGTATTATAAATTTATTTAAATGTTTATGATTATTTAGAATAGTTCCCGCAATATTGTTATCCCAACTGAGAATCTGAGATCACCCCTTTCTAATGTTTTCTTATCCTAGGATGTGAATAAGTATATTACGTTTAACTTGTAGGGATAGGCCAACGGATTTGAGTGTGTTCGAAGGGGGCACAATGTTGTTTTTATTTATTTCATGATGTAATGTAAAATTTATGTATGTATATAGTACTTCAATGTCTTCTAAACTAATCAGTCTTTTGAGAATTGATCTCTTGAGATCATACCAATGTTATGTTATAATGCACTATATATGGGTAACTTGGGTCGTGGCATTAGAAACGAACCCTTCAATGTGGTATGACATTAGAGGTCATGCAGATAGATCTACAGAGGATTTGGGACTTACCTTAGTGGGAGTGACCCATAATGCATTCTAGGAAAGGGGAGGAGTGTCATACCCTTCATAAGTGGAAGAAAACACAACCCCTTCAACTAATCACAATTTCTAATTAAATGGAAAATCAAGTGATCACCCATAGTCCCTTTAACGGGGAGGTTCACATTTTCCTCCCAAGGTTGGATTCAGGGATTCCATGGGAATGTAAACTTACAGACATCCCTGTAGTCCGAACCGTTGTGAGGTGAGCCTTAATGACTCTGCTTACCATTAGTATGTAGACTCATAGGGGAATGCTGATGTGCCTGATGATATGATCATACAGATCTGGTGTCTTTGGAGGAGGAGTTCGCAAGATACAGGGGGACGGGTTCTTGGAGGGGTTATGGAGGACTGGACGGTAATAGAGGAGAGAGGTTTGAACTGGTGGGAATAATACCCAACAACACACCATTTTGAATACTATTTTATTATGTGGGATGGGGGAAGCTCTGCTTACCGTAGTTGTATGTGGGAAGAGGGGTCATATGTGTATTGAAAAATTATGTGGGTATGGGCATGGTCCACCGTGAGCCACAACAGCACGTGTCCCTTGGTTCGGTCCATCACATTGCATTGGGCTCTATTCGCGTACTATTTCAGTACACGATGCCGAGTTAAACTAGCGTAGTGATACACTACGTGGAACACCATACTGAAGGAGGGTCTAGTGAACAATTCCTCATACGGAATTCATCCTCAAGAAATACATGGTTTTAATTTTCATCAATTTGGTTCATAGTCCCTTTGTTCTTATAGAGTTCCTTCATTTTTATGGTTTTTTGCAGGTTGTGCCTGTGGAAGTGTGGTTAACAATTCGAGATTCATCGATGATTCGAGACTAAAGAAAGAATCTTCCCCAAATTCATTCTTCCAACCACTAGGGTCCCCTTGGTTCTTTCTTCATCCATCTAATCTAAATTCCTTTTGTGTTACTTTTATATATCCTTGGTGAAATCGTATTTATGGGCATGCGGTGCCATTTTCAGAAAACCATGAAGAGATATGTTGACCCATGGATAACTCGGTCAAATAGGGATTACAGAGGATATGGTTTGAGACACATGATTCACAGAACCCTACCAATTTTCTCCTTCCATGAACTATTGAGTTCATAGAATTGTATGCGACCAACCTTTGCACGCTTAATTCATTAATTACTACGGTTCATGGTTGTCTGGTTTCGCTAGACAACACTCCACGGGCCAACGTCTCACAAGTATCATTACATACTGGTGGTTCAATGTTCTTGAGATCCACAATCCATTCTTAGTTATGGCACATAGGACACTTAAAATATTTGAAAAATTGAATTCATTCATGTTTCTTCTGAAATTTTTCAATCAGTTTAAGTCCACTTTGTTTTCTATACATGCATGAATCCACGTTTCCTTCTGCAAAGTGACTATTGGAGAATTTTATTTCCTTAGAAGAATTTTCAGGACACCACCAATACCCCCCATTGGAATGGGGTCTGTTCGGAATGAAGAGGATACTATTATGATGTATAAGTGGTCCTGAACTAGAGTGGATTCTGGAAGAACATATTGTTCTGGTAAGAGGGTACCACATTAATATATAGGGGCCCATGCCACTTGTATTTTACCATTTCCAATGCTGAAAAGAACTCTCGACTCCATCCTGGCTTCCATGGACTCTTTGTACCATTTATTTTGTGAAAAACTCAATCGCGAATAACTTTGTATGTTCCACAAACTGACATTCCTTTTATTTAACTTCCTGCGAAATTTTTTTTCGATTTCACGAACCTTCTTGTTGAATTTTTAAAACTAAAATCCAGATTCTCCATAGGATAATGCTATACCACATGTGTGTCAGCACACTGAGCATGAATAGGAAAACTGAACATTAGGGATTAATAATCCAAACATTTAACTTCTAAACTATAATTTTGGAAATGAACATGACGAGGACTTG
This sequence comes from Viscum album, assembly GCA_963277665.1. Classification (NCBI taxonomy): domain Eukaryota; kingdom Viridiplantae; phylum Streptophyta; class Magnoliopsida; order Santalales; family Viscaceae; genus Viscum; species Viscum album. The sequence continues at coordinate 1,596,009,020 of OY728120.1, forward strand.
GTTCGTGAAAACCACCTTCTGCGAACTCTTTTTTTCACTCACAAATTCTCCTCGATCCAATTCCTCACAGTCACTTTTCATACCCTAGTTATATGCGGTGTAACACTTACAGATACCATGGCAGTATAAGGCAGTTGATTCCACACATCAAAAAGTACGCAGGATATGCGGACCATGTACTCTTTATGGGAACAATATGTAGAGGCCTTATACATACATATTTTTAAGTGATTTTGTCATTCATTCATAACCGTTATCCAACAACTTCTATTAGAATGATGATTTTATCAGCATTTGCATCTTCGTGTGAAGGATACAGTGGATCTTTAATAGGTTGTCATAAAATAGACGAAGATGAGGGCGACCACGGTGGGGGATATTGAGGACCATCTTCAATCCTACATTATTCCTCATGACAGCTTCCAGAATAATCTCCAAATGCTAGAGCTCCAAGCCTATATATTGTCTGTACATTTTCTAATTTACATATTTGGTATCCCTAATAACGTTCCTCTGCCATTTGCTGACCCATGTACTCCTTTAATTATTTTATAAGCACCGCAAGGACATGATCATGCTACTATTTCCCCAACTGGGGAAATCATTTCTTCAATGATTCGTGAAAATGTATTCATTTTAGAAGTATCTTTATAGACTCAGTGCAATCAAAAGTTTTGCAGAACTGGCTAGACACTAGCCACCCGAGAGTACCCATCTATTATCAACATTTCCTTGGAAAAACCAAATGGTGGGTGGAATACAAAGTGGAATCTATGGGATGGAGGATTTTTATTTGGAGAACGGGCCTGGGAATTATGGGTACATAAAACCTATTTGGAGTCCCCTGAACATTTGAAGGTAGTGTACATATGTTAGGATTCCTGGGTTTCTCTGTTCACAGGCTTCTCCCCAGGAGAAATCTTTCATGAGCTACTGATCCATTGGTGTTCAAGAACCAACACCTTAAATTTATAGCATGGGGAGGTGGGAATCAACTTATGCGATATCCACCATCTTTGAAGACTCCCCATCCATAGAGAGATGAATGAAAAGTGTCTCCTAGAAACCACTACTTGGTAAAATATGGTTTAGGTTTCTCCATTGACAAAGAGCTTGATGGTTACGATAGATAAACTACATGGTCAGCTTCTTTAGGATTGATCTCTCATCCCATTTGATTTGTAGATATAGTATTTTTTGAAGGTGAATGGGACTAAACCATTGGCTCACCATAATCAAACTCATCAATCCTGTTAGTCCCTCCATACTCCAATGTCATATTGCAGCACCCATGAAGTGGGATGATATTCGATCTATGGATATGAGATTCTACTAGACATTTTACCTGTATTTAGATTAGCATGTTTTATTACCTTGTTTTTGAGTGAATGAAATATTCCCTCCCAAGATGTATATGTTGGGGTTTGGGTCTATACTTATGTTGGAAACTGTGATGGAAGAGGGTTGACCCATTAATCTGGTCATTCCAACTCCATCCAAAATTGATGAGTTTTTTTGCGAAAATACAGTAAGGTAGGCCCCCAAATCAACTTAGTAGACTATTTCAATTCTTGTATTGGTGAAGGGTAGAACACTTCCCTTGTTATGAATATCGGCATACTACAAAGGTTCCTCATTCTGACTTTCAACCCGCCCTTTTCAACATTTCTGTTGTTCGTCTCAGGACTATAAGAGTTATCGATGATGTTGGGCTGCTGAATGAAAACTCTTACTTCTCAATTGCACCACATTTTACCCCTCATGGGTAATTAAGAGGTGATTGGGGAAGTTATTTAGGAGAAATCTCATACATCATTGTTCATTAGGATGGGATGCTCACATCTCGTACAAATCGAGTTTCCATTTGTGATTCTTACCTCCCTTACTGGTTTCCTGGGAAATTTGTGTTCGTTCAACAAGTTGTACATCTTCCTACTATTCGGTTAATGGGAGAGTCTCATCTAATAATTCTTTACCGGTTATGGCTTATGATGATGTGGGAGGGTAATGTTATGGATGTTATCATCACCAATACGATGAGGTACACTTTTCTCTGACTATAATATTCCATACAATTGGAAGGCTGTTAATCTAACAATGTGTTGAGAGAGCCATTAATTCAGGTGTAGAAACCTCTAAACATTCTTCACCCAAAACCGACCATGATGACCAAACCAAACATTCCTTCATCTACGATGGGTGTGACGACTATGTCTTCTATTCCTGTCCCTACAGCAGCCATGATTGATACACTCTCTATTCTTTCCCTCATTGTAAGAAGATGTCCAGTTCTCCATTAGAGGCGTCTGGAAGGGGCTTCGTCGGAGCAACCAATCTTAGTGGGGAGTGGTTCAAACTGCTCCCCTCATGTGGGTAATTCCCATGGCCCTAATGAGGCTAGCCAAAATTGGTATTACTGGAATCCCCAGAAGCAACGACTAGTCCTCCGCACCTTGCTCCAGCGATTGAACCTTCTCTAGTCAAGGAGAGCCCCCCGACTTGAGTAACATATCATAGGTCCCTTCACACTCATTTAATGAAAATTCATACTTATAGACACTTTTTTTTGGGGGAGGATCAATGTACTGATGGCACGGAGTGGCACCAGATAGTGAAAAAAGGAATGACATCAATTATGTTCCCTTGCCACAGAGACACTCATAGCTAATTTTGTTGAATAGACTGACAACATTCAGCATTCAGTCACCGAGATAGATTCCGATGGTTTTAATTGTTGGTAGTATCACCACTTCATCTACCAAATTTTAATAGCCTAGTAAGACCTTTCTTCCTGTGAGGACATGATGGAAAAGTTCAATTTATCCCATCATCAGGTGATGAACGTCTAAGCTATTTCAGAGGACCTCGATCACCTAATCACTGAAGAGGAAAAATATCATCATTTGGTGATTTCCCAAAAGGTAGAGCTATGGGAGTGAGAGTCCCACGTAGTAAGGATGGGGGCTCAAATGGCCTCTTTTTGTGCCAATTACAATGCTATCCAGAAGAAAGGGATGGATCTTAATGGAAATGCTGGTTGTGGATCAGTAAGTGTTGAGTCAATAAGGTTTTCCTTATGACTTTTCCATTCCTTCTTGTTTTGAAAATCACAAACACCTTATACTTAAGAAAATTTTATTTTTACTCAAATAAGGAAAATTTACTTCTTTAAGGAAATTTACCTTTACCTAGATTTTCTGATACATAGCAATTTTTTTTCTTAAATTCAAAAACCGGAATCATAACCAAATCTCCGGAGTCTTATAATGAAAAAGTTGGAGCATTCTGTTTTTAGGATCCGAATTCTGGATGTGATCTGTAATATAGTTTTAATCCTAATTCTGGACTCCAAACTCTGAAGCAGTTCTAATCCGAACTCTTAAGTAGTTGGACTCCGAACTCTTAAGAAGTTCGACTCCAAACTCTTAAGCAGTTCGACTCCGAACTCTTAAGAAGATCGACTCCGAACTCTTAAGAAGTTCGACTCCGAACTCTTAAGAAGTTCGACTCCGAACTTTTAAGCAGGTCGACTCCGAACTCTTAAGAAGTTCGACTCCGAACTTTTAAGCAGCTCGACTCCGAACTCTTAAGAAGTTCGACTCCGAACTCTACAGATTCAGAATCCGATATCTGGCGAAACCAGACTCTAAATTCCTATAAAATAGAATCCAAAAATTTCTTAACATAGACTCCGAACTTCATTTTGGTTAGACTCCGAACTTTTGACTTGCTTACACTCCGAAATATTAATTAGCTTTTACTCACAAATGCTTTGTTTCAAAACGATTTCATGCATTTAGTTATACATAGTTTGTTATAAAACGATGTCGTCTATTCTGTTTCTAATTAACCGTTTGTTGAGTTACACGTGTACAGGTCCCTCCGGGTTTTATTGAAAATATGACAGTTGGAAGAGGGAGCTGACCGTTGGAAATTTTCCTATAAATAGGAGCTCATTTGAAAGAGCTCAAAAACACAGAGAAGTTGATCAATCTAGAGACCACACGCTGATAAGGTTATTTCTACAGAGAGAAAGCTTTTCATGCCTTGTGCGTACTGAACCACTCGTTCAGTTTTTTGCTTCGTGCGACTCCGAATGTTGGTGATTACATTCGAGGACTTCCAGGGATAGGAAGACAGAGGTTCCGACTACCTTGAGGTTATAGGGATTCCTTGCTGAGGATGACAGAGGTTGCCAACTACCTTGAAGTTGAGGGATTCCGGGGATAGCAAGACAGAGACTCCGATCTTCGTATCGAGGGCTTACCCTGGTGTGGGTAAGGCAGACTTTCTTGAAAGTTTAAATCAAGGAACCTTTATCCAAGGTTGATGGATACCCTTCTCTTTGGGTTAAAAGACTTATATCTTGTTACTTTTAGTTTTTCAACACGTTTATTTTTGATTAATATTGTATTATAAGGAAAGTATAACTTTCTTATACTTCCTTACTTATACTCTGTTTCATTTAGATTCTATACGCTTTAAGGTAGAATCTTATTTTGTAATATTTTGTTATGTTTCAATTTTAGGAACCATATTTCCAGAACCTACTTTCAGAATCACTTTCTGAGATTTTATTTGGTATTAGAGGTGTTTTGAATTTACTTAAGTTTAACTTTGTTAAAATTAGCCCTTTCCTTTGCTTAAGGAAAACATAGTTAATCATAACTAACTTTAAAGGTTCCAAAGGAATTTTTAAAGTATACAATTCACCCCCCTCTTGTATATTGAGAATCTACGTCATTATTTCGATCCTACAATTGGTATCAGAGGAGGTCTCTGAAATACTTATACTTAAGAAAAAAATTTCTTGCTCATTTTTTCCCATTCTGAACTTTCCCATTCCGAAATTTATCATTCTGAACATTATTATTACGGATTTTTTTCTAAGAAAATGTCTGTTTGCCGAAGGTTATTTTAAGTAAGGCGGGAGTCAATGTTGGTTCCATTGATAATCTAAATCCTACAAGACCACCAATATTTGATGGTAATGAATATGAGTACTGGAGAGATCGAATGAAGACTTTTGTTATCAATACTGGAATAGACAACTTTGTAATTCTTACTGGTGATTATAAAATTCCTGATAAGGAAGTTAGAACTTTTACTAACCAGGAAAAGCAAGAGTATCAACTCAATTATAAGGTACACAATACCTTACTGTGTTCAATGAATAGAAATATATATAGCCAAATTTCTTCTTGTGAAGAAGCTAATTGTATCTAGAAGAAGCTAGAGGTTACACACTTTGGAACTTCTAATGTGATTGAGACTAGGAGAGCAATGCTTAGAGCTGAATGTCATGGCTTCAAATTTCCTTATGTTGAACCAATCTGTAAAGTTCAACTGAGATTTATGACTATTGTCAACAGTTTATAGTCTATGGGAGAGAAAGGTTTAGATGATGAAGCACTTGTGGATAAAATAATTGATATTATTCCCAATGAGTGGGAATCAAAGAGAACTGCTATAGATGAGAACATAAAGGTCACTCAGATTTCTCTTGATGAGTTATTCGGAACTCTTCTCCAACATGAGACAAGAATGATGAGAGATGCTAATAACATCAAAAAGAAGAATGGAAATGTTACTATTGCTTTTACAACAACTTAAAATCAGATGAAAGCTAAGACTCCTGAGAGAGTAACCAGATCCAAGTATTAGAAAGTTATTTTCCAATCTGAATCTAATGAGAGTGAAGTCTCTAAAAATGAATTAGCTAATCTTGATCGAAGGATGAAAAAGATAGCTGGCCAGAGAAATTTCCAATCCAAGTATAAGAAAAAGGAAAGGAAAGATAAGAAAGATGGAGAAGTTATTTGTTATGAATGCAAGAGAGATGGAAATATTAGACCAGATTGCCCTTTGCTTAAAAAGAAAGAAAGGAAAGAATGGCATTCAGACAGGAACATAAATAAGTATTATAAATCCAAAGATAAGGAAGTTCAGAAAGCTAATGATACCTGGAGTGCCAGTGGTGGTGATTCTTCAGATGAATCTTCTGATTACGAATCTTCAGGATAGAATAATCTTGGTCTTATAGCCTGATTACCTATTGATAATCATTGTTTTATGGCTAAGGTAAGAAATGCTGATTCATTGACCAATATTTCTTTAAATTCTAATGATAGTAAGTATTATAGCTCCTCTGATGAAGAATCCTTTTCTGATGAGGAAAATACATTACCTACTTATGAATAAGTCTCTAGGTTTGCTGAACTTCTTGAAATTGAGAATTCCAAAGTCAATAAAAAACATGATAAGACAAACTCTAGGAATTCTATTCTTACAAAAGAGATATCAGATCATTATAAAGATCTTGATAGAAAAAATGCTGATTTTGAAAGTATTTCAAAAAATCATGAGGAAGTAAGTTCTGAGAAGAACCAACTTTATAAAGAATTAGAAAAAATAATTTCTTAGAAAAATGTTTTCGAGCCCAGCTCTAGTTCTAAAACTAATGATTTTGAGGATACAAATTTGGTTATAAAACTAAAGTCCGAAATTTTTTCCTTAAAGAAGTGTTTATCAAACTTTATCCATGGTAAAGAAAATTTTGATAAAATGTATTCCCAAATACGACCTTTAAGAAATAAATCAGGATTTGGTTATACCCATGCAAAACCAACTTTTAGTAACAATTATTTTGTTCTTTAAAGTGCCCCATTTTGTACCAAGTGTGAATGTGGTGGTCACTGGGCAAAGAATTGTTCCTTAAACAAAACCCAATCTTTAGGATTTCACAAAGCCTATTTCTCTAAGAAGATGTGGGTACCTAAAATTTTATTATCTGGAAATCTCAAGTCCAAGCAAGTTTGGATTCCGAAAGTCTAATTCTCTTCTTGATTTCAGGAAAATAAAGAGAGTACCAGCAGCAATACATGGTACATGGATAGTGGATGTTCCCGGCACATGACTGGTAACAAAATATATTTTGAAAAGATTATCAAAACGAAAGGAGGAAAGGTAACTTTCGGAGATAATGCTAAGGAAGAGATTGTTGGTATTGATAATATTGTTCTTCTTGGTAAAACCTTGATTTCAAATGTTCATTTTGTTAAGGGTCTTAAGAAAAACCTCATTAGCATAAGTCAGTTATGTGATGAAGGGTACCTTGTGAATTTTAGGAATGATAAGTGCTTAGTTCACAATTCCAAGGAAGAATTTATTCTCTCAGCCAATAGTCATGAGAATGTTTACACCTTAAACTTAGAAGACCTCAGGAGTCAAGATTTACCTTGTCTAAGTGCAATTGAAGATCATTCCTGGTTATGGCATAGAAGACTAGGTCACTGTAATCTTAGGAACCTATTTAAACTCTCTAAGAAGAAACTAGTTAAGGATCTACCGGAGCTTAGATTTGATTCTTCTAAAGTTTGTGATCCTTGTCAATATGGCAAGAAACATAAATCTAGTTTTAAATCAATCAGTGAAGTCTCAACAACTGATGCATTACAGTTAGTGCACATGGATCTTTTTGGTCCAACACAAACGGGAAGTATTGGAGGCAAATACTATGTGTTTGTTCTAGTTGATGATTACACTAGATTTACTTGGGTCTATTTTCTAGAAAAGAAGTCTGAAGCTTTTTCCTATATCAAAAGTTTTAGAGCCCAAGTTAAAAACGAGAAAAACATTCCATTGAAAACTATTCATAGTGATCATGGATGAGAATTTCAAAATTCTTATTTTGAAACTTTTTGTAGTAAAAAAGAAATTACTCACAATTTTTCAGCACCTAGAACTCCTCAACAGAATGGTGTAGTTGAAAGAAGAAATAGAATTCTTCAAGAGATAACTAGAACCATGTTGTGTGAATATTCTATTGCTAGACATTTCTAGGATGATGCTGTAAGTACTGCTTGTTATACTATAAATCGAGTTTTGATTAGACCTTTTCTTAACAAAACCCCTTATGAGTTATGGAACAATAAAAAACCAATACTTTCCTACTTCAAGGTTTTAGGTTGCAAAGTATTCATTTTGAATACTAATGATAACTTACATAAATATGCACCAAAATATGATGAAGGAATTTTCTTAGGTTATTCCACAACTTCTAAGGCTTATAGAGTTTTTAATAAAAATACTTGTACTGTTGAAGAAACAGTACATGTAAAATTTGATGAGTTAGATCATTTTGTTTTTAAACCACCTCAACCAAAATCCTCGGATGTGTTTTCAAAAACTGATTGTCAACCTTTGATAAAATAACCTTCTGATAAGGAAATTGTTCAAGAAGATACTTCTGAAACATTTACCCTAGAATACTTTCTACCCTATGTTGATGAACAGGTTTTACAAAACCCAAATCAGGTGTTTCTTAAGAATCATCCCAGTGATAGTATCATTGGTGATGTAAATCATCCTGTAAGGACTAGAAGTTACTTAATAAATGAAGTAGAACATATTGCATTTCTTTCTCAATTATAACCAAAAAGCACTGAAGAAGCTTTAGGTGATGATGATTGGATCAAAGCCATGCAAGATGAACTAAATGAATTCGAAAGGAATAAAGTCTAAACCTTGGTTGAAAGACCTAAGGAAACTTCTGTTATTGGAGTAAAATGGGTTTTCAGAAATAAATGTGATGAAAATGGAGTCATAGTAAGAAATAAATCTAGACTTGTTGCTAAAGGTTATAATCAGCAAGAGGGAATAGACTATGAAGAAACCTATGCTCCAGTAGCCAGACATGAATCTATCCGTATTCTACTTGCCTTTGCAGCATTCTTTAATTTTAAACTTTTTAAAATGGATGTGAAATGTGCTTTTCTTAACGGTTATGTTCAAGAGGAAGTTTTTGTTGAACAAACTCCTGGCTTTGAAGATACAAAACATCCTGATCATGTTTTTAGACTTACCAAAGATTTGTATGGTCTTAAACAAGCCCCACGAGCATGGTATGATAAACTCACTGGATTTTTGCTTCAAAATATCTATGTTAAGGGAAATTTAGATCCAACCTTTTTTATAATGAAAGATAAGAAAAATGTTTTGATTGTTCAAATTTATGTTGATGATATCATATTTGGTTCAACTCAGCAATATTTAACCGACTCCTTTGCAATTCTAATGAAATCTGAGTTTGAAATGAGTATGATGGGTGAATTAACATTTTTCCTTGGTTTTCAAATTTCTCAAAAACCAGAAGGAACCTACATATCTCAACATAAGTATATTAAAGATCTTCTCAAAAAGTATGGTTATGAAAACACTAAGAGTATAAGTACTTCTATTGGCACCTCAAATTCTTTAGATCTTGATGAAGCTGGGAAACTAGTAGATCAAACATCTTTTAGAGGAATGATAGGAAGTTTACTTTACTTGACAGCTAGTCGACCAGAAATAATTCTCTCAGTATGCTTATGTGCAAGATATCAATCCAATCATAAGGAATCTCACATAAAGGCAGTAAAAAGAATTTTTCGCTACCTTAAGGGAACCATGGATATAGGATTATTTTGTACCTCTGGAAATGATTTTGTTCTAAAAAGCTTTTCTGATGCTAACTTTGGTGGATGTAGAATGGATAGAAAGAGTAGATCCGGAACTTTTCATTTCTTAGGAGATTCATTAGTTTCTTGGTCCTACAAGAAGAATCATTCTGTATCACTTTCCACTGCTGAAGCCGAATATGTAGTAGCTGGAATTTGATGTGCTCAAGTATTGTGGACGCAACACACACTCACAGACTATGGTTTGAGTTTTACTAAAACACAAATTTTGTGTGATAACACAAGTTCCATTGCCCTTTGTAAGAACCCTTCACATCACTCTCGTGCAAGGTATATAGATATTAGGCATCACTTTCATAGGGATCACACACTTAAAGGAGATATCATTCTTCAGTTTATCGGAACACAAGATCAACTTGCCGGTATTTTTACAAAATCGTTTCCTTATGATAGATGTGAATACATTAAATAGAAGTTAGGAATGAAAACCGTAAGGTAATACTTATTAATTAACTTTCTGTTGAAAAAGTATCCTTACAGTAATAAACTCCTTTTTATAGGGGGAGTACATTTTTTTAATTTTTTTTTTCGGAACTAAGATTTCTGGAATGAAATTTCCGGAACTGAAGTTTTCCGGAATGTAAATTTTTTTCGTACTAAAAACTTCCATAATTGAATTTTCGTACTGATAATTTTCGGAATGAAGATTTTTGGACTGGGGTTTTTGTAATGTTGTTTTCGTACTAGACTTCTCATAATGAAGTTTTTTTTTCAAGAAGAATATTACCAATTTCAAATAATTTTTCTTGTCAATCCATAAGTTATGATTTTCCTACTTATAGTTTTGTAATCAAATTTTGTTTACTGGTATCTTCCTTGTTTAGTTCGGATTATAGTTTTTCCTCAAATGCAAATGTTTTCTTTAAAAACCTCAAATGATCGGTGTCAAAAAAAAATTCTTGCGAAATTATTCTTAATCGTCAGATCAGCTCATATTATTTTCAACCATTGGATGAATTTTGGAAGACCAAGGGTCAAATTCTTTCCATATATAAAGGGGACCCCGAGACTCGTCCCACATCGATTTTTTTCAAGCTTTTGTGTCTCTAAGCCCTGCTGCTCCTCTTAAGGCCGGTTCCAAATCTTGTGAAGCCAATCCGAATCTTACATTTTACTTCACTCCGAATGTCTATTGAAGAAACTTCACATGATATGTCAACTGTGAAACCAATTTAAAAGTGGTTAGTTTACAGAGAAAGGTTAGTTCATCCGGCTTTTTATAAGCTTGATTCTATTATTTAGACAAATATTAGACTGAATGGATGGGAAGACATCTGCATAGCTAAGTCAGATAAACAGGATCCGGTTTATACTGACTTGCTGCTAGAGTTTTATGAGTCTGTTTCCTTCCTGGTGGAAGATGGTAGAGAAAGGTTTTCCATTAAGTCTTATGGGAAGACCTATAAACTTTCTTACACTAAGGAAGCAAGCCTGGTTGGTACAGCATATGAGGTAGAAGCTGAATTCTGTTCACACAAACTTCCCGATGTGCAAGGAAGTTTCAATAAGGAAAAGGCACTGAAGTGTCTTGGGCTTAAGGATGATTAAACTACTAAGATTGCTCGGATCAATCCGAATAATAGAATACTGCAACTATGGGTATAAGGTTTTATGGTTCCGAGAAGAGGATACAAAGACAATCTGAAGAAGAGTGATATCTATGTCTTATATTTTTTGGTAAATCTAAGAATGATAAATCTGATAAGGCATGTCTTGGTTACGATAAAGAATATCAAAGAAAGAAATCTGAGAGTTCAGATTATAATGTTTCCTTCCCTATTATCTATGTTGGTTGTTCGATGCTTAGAATCTTTCAAAGTTGCCTGAAAATCAAAGATCCGGAATTGCAAGCTCATGCTTGTCAGTGATGATACGCTTAAGAGAATGAAGATGGGATTTTCTAGTGAATCCGGAGAATTTTACCCCCTATCTGTGGAGGAATTTGAAGCATCTGAAAAAGAAACACAATCTCCGGAACCTTTAAAAAAGAAAAGGAAGAAGAGAAATTCTAAGGAAATAGTTACTGATGAAGAAGTTCCTCATCCTAAGGAAACTGAATCTGCACCACCCAAGCCGAAGAAGAAAAAAATATATACATATGAAGTAGCAGCTAAGTGGAGGAAAGATAAAGAAAAGAGGAAGAAAGGGGATCATCAATTCGGACTCAACCCTGCTGAGGCTAAGGCATTAAAAGAAAAAGCTGCTGAGGAGCTGGAAAGACAAGCGAAGGAAAATAAGTTGAGGAAGAAGATGACTGAAGATGAACTAGTGCAATCTTTGCTAAAAGGTACAGAGGTGGCTTCTGAAAGGCTTCTAGTTTCGGAAACATTCGGTGTCGAACCTACTTTACCAAAAACTCCAGCGAATAATTATGTCACTCTGGAAAAGGACAAGGGTAAAGAACCTGTAGTAGAAGCTGAGAAGGAGGTTGCTGAAGCAGTTGAGTAAGAATTTGAAGAAGAAGAAGAAGAAGAGGAGAGTGAAGATCTGGATACCTTGATCAAACAAATTCAGAATTATAAGGCTTAATCCACAAAAATAGTATCTCCAGGGAAGGGAGATGAGGAAGCCAGCAAGAAACTTCAAGAAGAAGGAGAATAGAATGAGTTGTTTGATGAAGAAGAATCCTATCAGAGGAACTTTCTTGAAGAAGGACAAGAAAGACATCAACCAGATGAAGATCATATTGTTCAAGTTTCTGAATCTGAGGAAGATTCTTCTAATGTTCAATCCATTCCGAAATCCGATAAAGGGAAGCAAACATTAATGGAGACACCTATTAAAGATATCATCATAAAGAAAGAGGTTGGTGGTACCTCTAGAAGGAAGATTATGCCAGTTGAATAAGAGGAATCTCAAAAAGAAGTTTCTGATTCGGAATCATCATCCCACGGACATGATTTTGTGGTTCAATCTCTGAGAAAGTTGGTGGACACAATTCTGATTCTTCCAACAATAGATTCTAGATGCCAGTTGCTGCAACAATCTATGAATCAAAAATCATATTCTTTATCCATGGTAATGGATAAGTTAGTGAAGTTGGAAGCTGAACAGAAAATTTTTCTAATCGATTATGACGTGCATAGGAAGTCTTGTAGTAAAGTAACCAAGTGGTCTAAAAGAGTTGACGAAGATTTAGTTCACTTTGAGAATTTTCAGGCTGAAGTTCAAAATGCTTTTGAAATGGAGGATAAAAAGGTTAATGAAATTTATGATAAGTTGACCTAGGAGAAAAATTTCCGGAATCAACAGGTCAGGGATCTGAATGGAAAGATTAACTCAGTATCTCAAAATTGGAAAATTGATAGAGATTTCCGGATTGAGTTTCAGCAGAAGATGGAAAAGCAAGATGAGTTGTTGAAGTTGCAGAAAAAAGCCTTGGAGGCTCAAGCAGAGGCGTTAAAAGCTCAAGAAGAAAAGGTAAAAGCCTTGGAGAGTCAATGAGAGGAAGATCAAAGAGACTTGAAGAAACTCAATGCCTTGTTGAAGCAGCTCATTCCGATGGAAAAGGAAGACAAATGAACCCACTCTGATCTTTTGTTGTAGTTGTCTTTCCTTGTAATTTTTTCCCAACTCTAATGAAATAGTTATCTGGTTGGTTTGTATCTTGTTATATACTAATGTTTTAGGTAGCATAATTTGTTTTCCATTCCCTTCAATTCTTTTTGAAAATCACAAAGGGGGAGAAGTAAAAAGAACTATTCCTAAGGAGGAGAAAGGAAAAATTTATAAGAGAAATATCCTTAAAGAAAGGGGGAGTTTCCCACTACAAAGTTTTTTTTTCATTCTTACAATAATGAAAACTCTACTCCGGAAACCCAGAATACAATACTTAGAGTTTCAATGCCTAAGGGGGAGTTAGTTGTATTCACTTCAATTCATGAACAAAGGGAGATAAGTTTTAATTTTCATTGTATAATGATATTTTTCAAAATCGTTATATACTTTTTCAAAAGGATGTTTGTGATTTCCAAAAAGAGGGAGATTGTTGAGTCAACAAGGTTTTCCTTATGACATTTCCATTCCTTCTTGTTTTGAAAATCACAAACACCTTATACTTAAGAAAATATTATTTTTACTCAAATAAGGAAAATTTACTTCTTTAAGGAAATTCACCATAACCTTGATTTTCTTATACATAGCTATTTTTTTTTCTTAAATTCAAAAACCGGAATCATAACCAAATCTCCAGAGTCTTATAATGAAAAAGTTGGAGCATTCTATTTTTAGGATCCAAATTCTGGATGTGATCTGTAATATAGTTTTAATCTGAATTCTGGACTCCAAACTCTGAAGCAGTTCTAATCCGAACTCTTAAGAAGTTGGACTCCGAACTCTTAAGAAGTTCGACTACGAACTATTAAGCAGTTAGACTCCGAACTATTAAGAAGTTCGACTCCAAACTCTTAATAAGTTCGACTCCGAACTCTTAAGAAGTTTGACTCCGAACTTTTAAGCAGTTCAACTCTGAACTCTTAAGAAGTTCGACTCCGAACTTTTAAGCAGCTCGACACCAAACTCTTAAGAAGTTCGACTCTGAACACTACAGATTCAGAATCCGATCTCTGGCGAAACCAGAATCTGAATTCCTATAAAACAGAATCTGAACATTTCTTAACATAGACTCTGAACTTCATTTTGGTTAGACTCTAAACTTTTGACTTTCTTACACTCCGAACTATTAATTAACTTTTACTCACAAATGCTTTGTTTCAAAATGATGTCGTGCATTTAGTTATACATAGTTTGTTATAAAACGATGTCATCTATTCTGTTTCTAATTAACCGTTGGTTGAGTTACACGTGTACAGGTCCCTCCAAGTTTTATGGAAAATATGACCATTTGAAGAGGGAGCTGACCGTTGGAAATTTGCTTATAAATAGAATCTCATTTGAGAGAGCTCAAAAACACAAAGAAGTTGATCAATCTAGAGACCACACGCTGCTAAGGTGATTTCTAGAGAGAGAAAGATTTTCATGCCTTGTGCATACTGAACCGCTCGTTCAGTTTTTGCATCGTGCGACTCTGAATGTTGGTGATTACATTCGAGGACTTCCGGTGATGGGAAGACAGAGGTGCCCACTACCTTGAAGTTCGAGGGCTTCCTTGCTGAGGAAGACAGAGGTTTCCAACTACCTTGTAGTTGAGGGATTGCGGGGATAGCAAGACAGAGACTCTGATCTTCGTATCGAGGGCTTACCCTGGTGTGGGTAAGATTGACATGCTTGAAAGTATAAATCAAGGGACCTTGATCCAAGGTTTTTGGATACCCTTCTCTTTGGGTTAAAAGACTTATATCTTGTTACTTGTAGTTTTTCTATACATTTATTTCCGCTGCATTTTGTATTATAAGGAAATTATAACTTTCTTATACTTCCTTACTTACACTCTATTTCATTTAGATTCTATACGCTTTAAGGTAGAATCTGATTTTGTAATATTTTGTTAAGTTTCAAATTCAGGAACCATATTTCCGGAACCTACTTTTGGAATCTCTTTCCGAGTTTTCATTTGGTATTAGAGGTGTTGTTAACTTACTTAAGTTTAACATTGTTAAACATAGAACTTTCATTTTCTTAAGGAAAACATAGTTAATCATAACTAACTTTAAAGGTTCCAAAGTAATTTTTAAAGTATACAATTCACCCCCCTCTTGTATATTGAGGATCTACATCATTATTTCGATCCTACAGTAAGAGAATAAAGCATGAACGATCTTATCCGACAATGATTTATTATCCATATCTACAATCTTTAGGAGTTTTTCAGGCAGAGACTTGTTGAAATACTCTATCTACCTATTGTCCACCATGTGGTAGATGGATTAATCGTTAGCCTTGATTCCATACAACTGTTATATCTTATCCATCTTAGAAGAGCAGATATTGGTGTCGTTTTCTGTCGGTATTGTATGAGGGACACCAAATATAGTAATAATGATGGAAATCGCAAACTTAAAAATAGTTTTCCCCAAATTTTTTATGTGGTGTGGCTTCATCCCATTTTGAAAATAAGTCGGTTCATGTCAGTATATACATAAATTTTCTGGATGTAGTGGGGGGATATGGTCCCACATCATCAATCCCCCAAGCGACAAATGGTTATGAGTACTTATGTTTATGAATTATCTTCGGGGTTTGGTGTATAAAATTAGTATAAACTTGGAAGGAATGGAATTTCCTGGAGAATATGGAACAATCCTATATCATAGTGGGCCAGTAATACCCAAGACATCAGATTGGATGAGAGAGATTAGCCATTGATTGTCACAATCCACACGCTTCAGTGCATACTTAATTCATGACAACAACCATATATTCTCTATCAATTCACCTAATAAAGAATCCTACAAGGCCTTTTTTGTAGAGGCCATTTTCCTTTTTTACCCCATTGTACATGTAAAATTTGACTTCCCATCTTAAGACGTGTTCCCTTTCAGCCTTGTCAGTGGGAGTTCCCCCTTTTGAAGGTAATTTGCAACCGGAATCATCCAGTCGGTGGTGTGACCACAAGGCTCAGAAATGGGGATAATTTCATCAAAATCCTCCATATTGTTCTGAAGAAATGAAAAAACCATCCAGTGGTGGGAAATACTGATGATCATTTCATCAAGATCTGGATCATATAGGGTTGTGGATGCATTTTCCAAAGAATCATCTTGAGCATTTTGTGATCGGGGGACATTGGTTAGCATTGGTTCAGATGGTAATTCTTCAATCAGTTATGGAACACATTTCATCATAGGGACAATACCTACTTCTTAATGTAATAATCTCCATTGACCTACTTGATGAAATTCTTTGAATTACCTTTTATCTTCATGTGTTTTTATTGTTCATGAAGTTCTAGTTCTAGGCCCATAAGGAGGGCCTGATGTTCTGGTTCTTTATTTGTGCATCCCTCTGAATATAGAAAAGAGTTAGGCAAGACTACCTCTTTACAGTATATGAGTATAACCCCCACCCCCACATTTTTGAGCATCAGATCCTCCAACCTTTTCCCTATTGGGATTTTGGATGCACTATCGAAGTACATTTCCCATTCATGGGGGTCCTCTTGGATGGATAACTGACGAAGCGTTGTCGTGTACGCTCTCAAAAATATTTATACTAACTGCAGCATAGTGGCTGACCTAGGTCGTTCTCTTGAGGAACTTTTGTGGTTAATAAATCACTACTTCTATTCCACCTAATCTAATTCTTTTTTTGTTGTTTAATATTTTATGAAATAAATGTAATTTAATAAAATAAATGAAATTCATAAATCATAAGAAACTAAAATTTAATTATAAATTACCATGCAATGCTAAACAGAATGTAATTAGGGAAGAAAGGAAGTTCTCCCGAGAGAATATTCAGGGAGCACCTTCATTGGCCAGCTTCAAATATTCTTAGTGTACACACTCCATCGTATGTGTGCACACCTTATTCTACCCCTGTTGTGAATGAAAAGCCTACTTAGCGATCGCCAAGCACACCCTCCATCCACCTCCTCAATCGAGGGAAAATGGTTGTAGATTAAGAAGTTAACCTTTAGACAACCACAGTGAGGATTACACCCACTACAAATTATCCTTAGAATTAACTCAAAGAATATTAAGAAGATAGTCTTGGGTTCAAGAACCTGATTACTCCCTTGGGATATTTCTCTTATTAGTTACTCATGATCATGAGTATTATAGTTCACGATGGTAAGATGAGAGGAAGAAAAGAGGGTGAATCGGTGGACACAAAAATAAAAACAATGCATTAATTTATTAGAAATCTAAATTACAATTAAAAACTAAAAATAAAGAAAATAAATAAAATAAAATAAAGGTGGAAGATTTGCGTCCGGCCTCCCTCGGTGGAGATCTCCTCCTTGGTGCCTCGAAGGAATGGATGGAAAAATGGGATGATTTGGGAAGGAGGTGAGGGCCACCTTTTATAGGAAGAATGTTTCCCTCAAATGTCGACGCGTTTAGGCCCCTTTAATGACATATTCACGCGTTCCACCCTTCATAAATATTGTTGATAAATGTCTTGGACGTATCCTCTCCAAATTTCAGATAATTTAGAAACCGTATGTAGGAGTTATGAATTTTTCAGTCTCGGTTTCTGTTTCTGGACGAAGCATCCAAGAAGGTTCCTCCAAACTAATGTCATTCAATAGCCTCCTTAATGACCTCCGAAATCCTCCAAATTTATTTTAGAGACGTCCCTATCTGTCCTAGAGGTATCCCAGGTGGAAAAACATCATTTGGATACGTGTAGGCCGCGTTTTATGTCCGTTACTTTGGGTGGGTCCATGCTGTCCGTCCGGAAAAATGCCAATTTGCAATGATTTTTTAGACCCTCTATATGACCAACTCAGCTCCTGGTCCATAAGACAAAAATGAAGGAAATAAAACAAGGATTCTAAAAAAATTTTAATCAGAAAATTTGGAATTTTATTTTTCCTGAAATGACCAGAATACCCCTGACGTAAAATTCTGTCAAAAATCCAGAATTAGTCGTTTTTCACAGTTGGGTTCAAAATAGCACTAAAACCTAAAAACATGATAATTAACCATTCAATAACACTTTTGTGGGATTATAAACAATGTTTTACAGTATAAAATATATGAAAATGTGATCTTCATCACTCCCCCACACTTAAACATTGCACTCCTGGGCAATCATCTTACATCCAAATCAAAATCCACACAACAATCAAAAATGAGAAAATATCAATGATTTTATCCAAAATAGAATTCCATCATGTCTCATTTATGAATAATAATTCTCTCATTTTCATTTCAATCATTAAAATTTGTTCAAACTCATAAATCAATCCATGGACCAATCACAACTTACCTCACATTGAATTTTATGTCACTCTTCACTCAAGAGAAATTGAATCTAGAGTTGTACTCATACTTGAAAATCGCATGTATCACCATAGGTTTGTGAAAATTATCATTTCTCCACAGCGTGAAACATGAAAATGAATTTAATCATGAGGAATTTAATTAAAGTTTCAAATGATTCTTGTGGCTTAGGGTCGGCGGTAGAATGATTGAAAAATGTTCCAAGCTAGAAAAAGGAGGTTGAACTTTTAAGTACAATGCATGATTAAATCAAGTGAAAACACAGAATATTCCTCACTCAATACTGCTTGTAAATGTGAAAAACAACCCCATCCATATTTATGACATGGTACATGAGCCAATAAGTGATTATAATTAATGATATCATCTAAGTTCTCCTCTCTTTTTTTTCAAAGCTCCAGAAAGGCACAGCTTTATTTTCTTTTTTTTCTTTTTTTTTCTTTCTTTTTTTTTCATAGAGGATGAGCTGAAAAATTGAATACAATGAATGAATGACAATTCATGCCCTTGATTTTTTAGAGGGACATGAGTCATAAAAGAATTTACAATGAGGAATTCACGGCCATCTCTATTTTTTTTTCTTTTTTTAGGAGAAATGGATGAACCAAATAAAGCACAATGAAATGATGACACATGCCCAACTCTCTTGTTATCCACATCCCAAAATATTGACACACACTTTGCACTACCCATAAATGATAAAAATCCCAAGGAACGCACACGAAAGGCCCTTCCCCCACACTCAAACTTGAAATATCCATGCAAAAATACTAAAAGTGCAGGTAGGTAAGGAAAAATTGGCTTGTAATGTGGCTTAAAACCTATAAGGCAATTCATGGAATCTAAGGGCTTACGAAGGATAAATGTAAAGGTGGGTCTCAAGATAAAATGTGGCTAGCCAAAGAGATGGCTCAATCATTTCAAATACATTTAATGAAATCCAAAGCTTCAAAAGATAATTATTCACAAATTCTGGTTCTCACACAAAATTCAAGTTTCCCTCAAGAAAGTGTGGGTATTAGGAAGAATATGTAAAAGTGGTTTAGAATACCTCACAGGATTGGAAAAATATTTTGCGTCAGTGTTTCATGGTCATGGATTTCAAAAATTAGTCAAACTCATAAAAAATGATTGATAATCCAATTCAAGAGAATTTTTTTCACATCAACAATCATTTTAAATCCATTATTTCAAAAATCATTTCAACTCTTTCAAAATAAATTGATGTGTGAAATGTGATAAGAATATTCATTATAGCTCAAAAATCCTAAAAATATAAAAAAAATGAAAAGCACACAAGAAGAACTAAGCAGGTTGACACTCCCCCACACTTAAATTTAACTACCCCTTATTTCAACTCAACAAAATATAAATATAAAGGTAGAAAATCAAAGGAAAAGAAAGATACAACCTGAAATTATTTTAGAGGTGGATTCCTTGAGTTAAGCTCCTAGAAGCAGCCACTTTAAAACTACAAGAAAGTAATTAAAATACATAAGAAAAATAAATAAAAAGAATGGGAAAGGGAAAAGAAAAAGAGATAATGCTTGGTTTAGACCCCCAAGCAGGTGCTAGGTTTTTACTGCCCCTAGTCAGGCAGTTTCAGTGGATTATCCCCAATCAGAAGGTGGGTGTGGTTTCTTTGAGATGAACCACCACATGTGAGTTTTCCCGATATCCATGAGTAAAACCTGAAAGTAGATAACCCCAAATAAGATTTGAATGTTCCCAACCCCCGAGAAAGAATAATGAAGAAATTTTATTTTCGAAGTGGCAGGGAATAAAGGATAAGGGTGCTCCCTGTTAACTTCGGTGGTGTCCTCCTCCATGTGATATAGAAGTTGATGTAGAGGAGGTAGTCTCACCACCAACAGCTTCTCTGGCTCTTCTTCCTTGATTACCACCACTTTGGTGGTCTCATCATCAACATCCAAGGCCTGATCCATTTGTGTTGTATCTGAAATTTCAGGAAAGGAGAAGTCAGAAAACAATTCAGTTTGAATAAAATTAAAACATGACGAATCAATAAAGAAATCTTCCCTTTCAAGTAATTCATCTTGGTAATTGATCTCTTCAGGCATGACCATTGGAAACTCCATCTCAGCAGGTGCATCTTCTTCTTCATATTCCAAAGAAAGAGTGAGGTCAAAAGGTACTGATTGTTCAATATCAAGCATGGGAAGATCATGTTTCAAGTTATCTTCGACAATGTTATTCCAAGATTCTTTGAAAAAATGTTGACCTCCCATCAGTGCATCAGTTGGAATGTGTACTTCTGGGACCTCCTTGAGCAATGGTTGAGTGCGGGATGATGTGATAAGTTCCTTTAGAAGTTCTTTCTCACCCGCCTCAGGTTCATTAACATAAAATGTGATCGGTGAAATCTCTTCCACCACTCGTTCTGGTTCAGGTTCAGGGTCAGGTTCAGGCTCAGGTTTGGATTTCTCTTGGGATGTGTGTACATATTCAGCAATCCATTCAATTTGGCTCTCCAGTTTTTGAAATTTATCACTAATCCTATGAAATTTAGCATCAATTTCATTGCAAACATTTTCTGGCACCTGAGATTGGTCAGTCCATGCAGAATAATCACCATTGAAAAACATCATGAACAAAAAGTTTTTTTTTTGTTTTTGAAATTTATGATTTTTTTGTTGTTTTTTTAAATGAAAGGAAAATTATTTAAACAGTGTGAATACAAATAGTGAATTAAAACCACTTGGCTCCCCGGAAACGGTGCGAATTTGACGAAGCGTTGTCGTGTACACTCTCAAAAATATTTATACTAAGTGCAGCATAGTGGCTGACCTAGGTCGTTCTCTTGAGGAGCTTTTGTGGTTAATAAATCACTACTTCTATTCCACCTAATCTAATTCTTTTTTTGTTGTTTAATATTTTATGAAATAAATGTAATTTAATAAAATAAATGAAATTCATAAATCATAAGAAACAAAAATTTAATTATAAATTACCATGCAATGCTAAACAGAATGTAATTAGGGAAGAAAGGAAGTTCTTCCGAGAGAATATTCAGGGAGCGCCTTCATTGGCCAGCTTCAAATATTCTTAGTGTACACACTCCATCGTATGTGTGCACACCTTATTCTACACCTGTTGTGAATGAAAAGCCTACTTAGCGATCTCCAAGCACACCCTCCATCCACCTCCTCAATCGAGGGAAAATGGTTGTAGATTAAGAAGTTAACCTTTAGACAACCACAGTGAGGATTACACCAACTATAAATTATCCTTAGAATTAAATCAAAGAATATTAAGAAGATAGTCTTGGGTTAACGAACCTGATTACTCCCTTGGGATATTCCTCTTATTAGTTACTCATGATCATGAGTATTATAGTTCACGATGGTAAGATGAGAGGAAGAAAAGAGGGTGAATCGGTGGACACAAAAATAAAAACAATGCATTAATTTATTAGAAATCTAAATTACAATTAAAAACTAAAAATAAAGAAAATAAATAAAACAAAAGAAAGGTGGAAGATTTGTGGCCGGCCTCCCTCGGTGGAGATCTCCTCCTTGGTGCCTCGATGGAATGGATGGAAAAATGGGATGATTTGGGAAGGAGGTGAGGGCCTCCATTTATAGGCAGAATTTGTCCCTCAAATTTCGACGCCTTTTATACACCTTTAATGACATATTCACGCGTTCCACCCTTCATAAATGTTGTTGCTAAATATTGTGGCCGTCTCCTCTCCAAATATCAGATAATTTAGAAACCGTATGTAGGAGTTATGAATTTTTCATTCTCGGTTTCTGTTTCTGGATGAAGCATCCAAGAAGGTTCCTCCAAACTAATGTCATTCAATATCCTCCTTAATGACCTCCAAAATCCTCCAAATTTATTTTAGAGACGTCCATATCTGTCCTCGAGGTATCCCAGGTGGAAACACATCATTTGGATACGTGTAGGCCGTGTTTGATGTCCGTTACTTTGGGTGGGTCCATGCTGTCCGCCCGAAAAAATGCCAATTTTCAATGATTTTTTTTAGACCCTTTAGATGACCGAGTCAGCTCCTGGTCCATAAGACAAAAATGAAGGAAATAAAACAAGGATTCTAACAAAAGTTTAATCAGAAAATTTGGAATTTTATTTTTCCTGAAATGACCAAAATACCCCTGACGTAAAATTCTTTCAAAAATCCAGAATTAGTCGTTTTTCACATTTGGGTTCAAAATAGCACTAAAACCTAAAAACATGATAATTAATCATTCAATAACACTTTTGTGGGATTATAAACAATGTTTTACAGTATAAAATATATGAAAATGTGATCTTCATCAATAACACTACTTCATCTAGGATTTTAGCATCTTGCAAGAATGTTTCATTCAAGGGGTGATGTTCCGAGAAGTCTCCTAATGCCTGGACTTTGATGGCCTTTTGGGGAACATATTAGATTTCATACTATTGTAGGATGACTGCCCATCAAGATAGGAATCCAATTAGCATTAGACTGTTGAGGATATATTTGAGTGGGATTCAATGGGAGACCAGGTGGACCTCATAGTGCTATAGTTAATGCATGAGTTTCTGAATCACAATGATTAGGGATAAGAAGTTTTTTTTATCC
This sequence comes from Viscum album, assembly GCA_963277665.1. Classification (NCBI taxonomy): domain Eukaryota; kingdom Viridiplantae; phylum Streptophyta; class Magnoliopsida; order Santalales; family Viscaceae; genus Viscum; species Viscum album. The sequence continues at coordinate 1,596,031,978 of OY728120.1, forward strand.
TTTAATACCGATTTTCAGCATCAATTATTATTTGGATAAGGTTGCAGAGGTTGTTCTTTCTGCAGACATAATTCTTTTTCATGAGGAAGGAAACTAATGACTATTCCAATGAGGTTACGTACAAAATGATTGGTATCCCCTCAACTGGGGGCATTACCACTGGTGGGATCATGAGATATATTTTGAAATCATCGATCAACTATTGAGAATCATTATCCCACTCATATGTAACCCCTTTATTCATTAACCGTGTGAAAGGTAATCATTTACCTGACATGTTTTCTATGAAGTGCCGGATGTAGAGAAGGTTCCCATGAACACCTCTCAACTCAATGATATTTCTAGGTGGGACTTGAAAAGTATGGATTTTTTAATATTAGGGTCAACTTTGATTAGGAAATGGTGTACAATAAATCTGATGAATCTCCCAGATGTAACACGAATGGCACACTTTAGGGGATTCATCTTTAAACTAAATTGTCGAAATTTGTTGACAACAGTCTCACGATCACCCATGTGGTTTGAGCATAGCCATGATTTAACCACCAGATCGTTGACATAACACTCAATGAATTTTCCCAGGAAGGGCTTGAAGATGATATGCATGGCACACAGATATACAACGCTAGCATTTTTTAGACCAAAGGGAATCAAGTAATAACAGAACACACCCTATGGGGACCTACATGCAGTGTCTTCTTCAACTCATTGGGCCATTAAGATCTTGTTTTATCCCAAATATCCATCCATGAAAGAGAGTGCCTCATATATGGAGGTTACATCAATCAATAGTTCTGTTATCGGGACCAGGAAATCATCTTACAGACATTGCCTGTTAAGGTCTCTGAAGTTGATGCAGATCCTAATTTGTTCTCTCTTCTTCATGATAGTGACTATGTTTTCCAACTAGATCAGATATTGAACTTCTTTATAATGTTTCTTTGATTATCTTGTCAACTTTGGCCTCTATTTTTGCAGCATATGTCAGGTGGGTAATTTTGGCTACCTACTTATAGCCCTAGTGACCTTCTGGTGAACCAAGATGATGAGTGGAGACCTCAAGAACCAGGCCTATAATTTCTATGTAATTATAGGCAATCACATATTGATTCTTCTTTAGGAAGGAGTTATATGCCTCCTATTCATTAGTGGGCACATCCAGTCTAATTAGAGTGGGTTGTGGGTCATCTTCAGTGTGTAGATTTATCTCCCCATGTTCATCTATTATAGTGGAAACACCTTCTTCGAATGTAGGAGGGGCATCATTGAGGTGATATTATTATTCGTCTACTTACTCTTCCTCTTCTAATGGATATAGAACTCTCGTGATGAACTCTCCAATTTTGGGAGCGAAATCGTCTTTTTCATTAATAATGTGGGGGCCATTTGAGGTCCTAAGAACAAATTGGGAGCATCTTTGGAAAGGCTTTTCTTTTAATTATATGAGTCATCCCAGTCTTCCGTGTCTTTATACTTGGTGTTCATAATGGAAATCATGTGGAAAATGCATTCTATTTCTGAAAATGAACATATTAGTTCAACTTTGTTGATGGGTAGTACATACTCCTCCCCAAGTTGTTGTAGGGGGTCAGTGGGAGCCATTTATAATACATTTGGTTCAGTGATCCAATCAATGTTGTTGGCCGAAGACTACTTCTATTCCAGTTCATAGAACCCTATGTTGATGAAATGAGACTCTCAAAAGTCAAACAGAGATTTATCGGCGTACATTATACTATTTTTCCCACTAGGTCAGATTTTGACGCACTGGTGGTATGATGATGGAATTTCATTGGGTTTATGCAGCCACATCCTCCCTAACAGGACATTGAAGGACAAACTTTTCCCCACTACCAGGAACTCAGAATCTAACATGTGGTCTCCAATACAAGTTTAAGATTGATTTTTCCCAACAACTACTGCTCACTTTTGTAATATCCCAACAGAGTTTTGGTGCATAATGTCAAATTATGCTCATCATAGCCCAAAAAAAAGATTTATTGCAGTGGGAGGAGGTTGACAGTAGAAGCTTTATAGATAAATCCTCCGGACATAGATACCATTTATCTTGTTGAAAAAATATAAGGCTTTGATGTTCCCTTTTATGATGGTGTCTTCATATCATTTTTTGAAGAATATGACGGAATGGCATTATCTGGGGATGGTCTCTTCCTGATAGAATTTTTTCCACTTCTACTTCATCCTTGAATTCCTAGGGACCTAGTAAGGTTTCGATGAGCACTTCCATAATGTATGAAGACAGACTCATAGCATTAATGACTGACATATTTTCAAAAAATGAAGCCATCTGCATTAGAATATCATATTTTTACTCTAATGGTTGGTGCTTCCTGGATCAGGGTTTCTATTTCATAGAAACTTTAGGGGATTGATCTTTGGACATAGATGGTTTGGCCTAGGTGACAGGATTTGGTGGTGATATGGTCCTTTATGGGTTTGGCTAAACTGGTTTTCCCATATGCCTTGGCTGATTTGAAAGTTTTTCCATCCTCTTATGGGTACTTTAAGATAACTAGACTTAGATTTCATCCAGTGGGGGTGAGGAGCCTTCTAATTCTTGTTGTGTCTACCAGAGGATCCAAACACTTGTTTCAGTGATGATATTGGTTTGAATTGAATTGTGGCTGGGAATTTGACTCTTTCCACGACCTTCCCTTCTAGGAAACACTCAACCTCTACGACCTCTTCATCCAGTGATCCGATTGGGTACAGGGAAATCGAGTTCATGGGAATAGTTTCCATTAGAGAATGGGTCCATTAATTGAATGAAATTAACAGAGTTGAAGATCAGTTCTTGATCCGACAACATTTCTGTCTGACTGCCTCCTTCTGATGGTGTCGTTTGGCGCGGTAGTCCCCATTGTACCATTTGGTGGGGAAACACCTGTTGTACCGTTTGGTAGGGAATCTCCTGTATAACCATTTGGAGGGGCATCACCCCTTGTACCAAGTCTTTTGGAATAATGTCATAATGTTTCAGGAATGTCTTTTTAAATGATTTCTTCTCATCTTCTTTCTTTTTCATTCTTCCCTTCTGGACCATAGAGGATTCTGGGGATGATGGTGAGTGATGTGTTGCATCGGGAGCTATTGGGGGAATGGATGATTGTTTCAATTGTACAATGAGGATTCCATGAACTTAATTGACTATTTTATAGGTCATTCAACTTTTGAATTTTTTCTCTTTACTGGAAACTGTTTTTGATTCCTCTTCCTCTCTTATGTCTGATGTGGAACCATACACCACTGGTGCTGGTGGTGGGCCTAATATGAATTTCTTGGAATCCACTCTCTTTTGTAGAAGGTTCTTGAAGGAATATCATTACTGAATGTTGTGTCCTAGTAGCTGATGATAGGGAAAATAATTTTGATGATCGTCGAGAGACACGTCATATGCTCTCTTTGACTCTGGTAGCCAGAGCTAGTTGCAATTCATGGAGGCTATGAAGTAACTGTACAACCGGTCATCTTGAAACAAGTAGACATAATTTATTCATTCATAGAACTAATTTATTTTTGCACCCCTTCTCTCATCTTCCCGAGGTAGTGGTGGTTGTTGGCATCTAGGGAGTCCTGCACAGTTCGATGGAGGCCTTGAAACATGAGTCACTGTCGGGGGTGGCATAAGCATGACAAAATACACTTAAGATTTCCCTTCTCTTTTACCTAGGTCTGATGGGGCCAATCCTGACATAAGATTGGTCCAATGTAATGAATCTTATATTCTTTGGGAAATGGCAGTGAAATATCAAAACACACTTGTGTACTTCATCGAGATGATTGGATTTCATAATTCATCCCGAAGTTTATTGACACACATCAAAATCATTTAATCTTGGGTAAGTGGCTGGTTCATGGAATAAGTCAGGAAATTCCATATGGTGATGAAGCCTAAGACTCTATCATTCTCTTGTTTCATGCAGTTTTGGAGGTCACTGAACATTTTCTTAGGTAGTGTTGAAATGATCTGGAAAAGAAACTATCGCCAAAGGTCCTCCTAGCTGGCGATTGAGTCAGATGGAAAGCTATAATACCATACGATGGTCAATACCTATAGGTTATACATGAAGCACCTGGGTTATACTCCTTCTTGATTCTCTGGAGTACCTATCATGGTGTCACATTAAGTGGTGTAGTTCATTAAATGTAGTTTCGAGTCCCCTGAGCCATTGAACACTGGGAAAATGTGCTTTCCAAAGTTTGGAAGTGGTAGAACATTACTCACCCGATTTGGATAGGGTTTTCACTTTGGTTGTATTAGAGTGTGCCCCCTCCATGGATTCTAGTCGAGTTGTTTGTAGCTTGACGATATTCAAGATCCCTTTATGGATATCCTGTTGGGCTTGAGCTTGGGTTGGTGCGGTAGCGGCCAATGTTGGGTGTGCAAATACTGCTAGAATCTGGGGTGGGTATCAATCTATAGGAATCCATTGTGGGGTAACCAAAATATATTCTGACAGTGCTCCTAAGAGAGGGATTTCATGGTGTCTTTCAAGGGCGGGGTCTAAGTAGGATGATAGTCCCGATGCTGGGTTGGGTGGGCCTCCATTCTAGACATCATTTATCGTGATGAGTGACTATTTCAGGGTCACCTATTTTGGGAGTAGTTATTGGAATTCGATAGGGGTAACTCATCCATCTTGATAGATCCCTCTACGTAGCTCGACATAAATTCACTTATGCTCTTACATTTCTTACTCCTGTTTGGTGAATCATTCATCGAGAGTGAGGGACGCATTCTCAATAGGATGAGGAGGAATTTCTTAGGCAACCATGGATTTATTCTTCACTATGTTGGAGTTTTATGAGGAAGGTAGTTATGGATTAACTGAGGGGGCGTCCAAATTTAGGATAACTCTCTTCTTTCGAGTATTCACACCATCAAGCTCGGAATGGGATGCCTCTAGGATGGAAATATCTTCCCTTGCATCCCGTCCCTCTATGTCATTTCCTATGAGATCCACTGGTATAGAGTTTACCTTGTTCACTGAGGCATATCGCATTAGGGATGGTGTCCCCTGGTGCCAAATGGTAGGAAGGCTTTCTGCTTCCCTTGTTGGACATTATCCTTCTAATTGGCAGTATTCTTTGGGTTTCGTGGAAAAGATTCTCCCAAAGGGAGCACTTATCTGACCTAGTAATGCACCTTTAGCTCTGATGGTATGATGCATGAGATGTGGTTGAACCAGTGAATTCGATTCTCATCGTTCGTCCCAAGAAGGAGAATAATGACATCCGTTTTGAAGGGACATGTGGAAAAAATTCCCCCAGGCATGCGGGATGCAACTGTTCCCAGTCTTCCATTGATGCTCTACAGCGTAGATTTGTTGGTATTATGAGGAAATTTTGAGTTAAAAATTCACCCAGCCCTATGATCTGGGTTGTTCCCGTATTTCAAAGGAAAATACCTCTATTTCCACCTATTTTATTTCATTTCCTCCCACACTGTTGTTAGTTGAGTATGGCATTGGACCTGTAAGGGGTCTATGGGATTTTGAATGCATGAGCACTGCTTGCGGGTTGGCTTCCCTTAGGTGGGATGACTGGTGGATGTTCTCAGCTTCCTGGACCATAAGGTTTTTGATGGCTTGATCTTTTTGGTCCTGACAATTTTCAGACTTACATCAGGCCAATTTTCATTCAGTATTCCATCTTTCTTAAGCAGAGATTTAATTTGATTACTTCCTTTGGGTAATGACATTGCATGATGTCACTTCCAATGAGGTCTGCTAAACAGGACATGTGGTGAAGGGTAGAGCTCTATCTTCTCCCCATCCTCGAATAAGAACTACAATTGGGTTATCTCCAATGAGGCACACATCTTGTGTTGTTCATAGAGGCAAGCCAGTTCAAGGTTTTTATATCACCTTTCAGATCATGGATATCATGCAGACAAGAGGGATTCCATGTCGATTAGATGACGAAGATCCACAAAATGGGACGTGGTCCACATACCGATCGTAGGGAAGGAAAATTTCTTTTAGTTAGAGAATATGCATCTATATTTTGTGGTGAATGTGATGCATACATTCCGTAGACAATCCACTGGTACGTCGAGGTGAGAAGTGGTTGTAGGCCATCACATCACCGGTATGTTATCCTTAGATAGTTGTCTTCTAATGCGAAACATAACCTACTATTTCTCTTCCTGGGACTCCTCTACTTGATATTTCCATATTAATTCATTCTTAATAATTTCATTCCAAGTTTCTGGGCTGGTTTGAGCTCCATCAATATGTGAATTGCGCACGAGTGGCTTAGAAGATGAGCATGGCTCCGGTCCATCCGTTGGTTGAGAAATTATATCACTTTTCCTAGATAGAGTACTTAATATCTATGATTCCATCATTCCACGTGCCTCAGCATAGGAGACATTTCTCACATTTTTCTGGTAAGGGGAGTGCCGTCTCTCCATTATTAATTTTGATCTAGGGGAGGAACTCCGAAATTGGGGATGCAATGGTGAGGGATACTATAGAAACATGATTCCTGAACAAGGATAGTTTCCCTGTAGTGTATACCCAGGGGAAGACTTTTAGGGAGGGAAATAGGGAGAGGCGGTCCTTCTATCTTCTTGATGTCATTGAGGGGAGGACCACCTCGATGACTGTTATGTTGGAGAAGGCTACTATCACACCATGACACCAGGCTGCAAGGAGAATTTTTGTTGTGCACATCTTGGGGAGGGCCTTTAGGACGTACTGTAATGAGGGGAGGACATTCTCATTGCTTTACATTACAATACGGATGGCCTTCACAGCAACCATCATTATGGGGAAGGCCTTCACAGTTCCTATCATCATGGCGAGGGCTACCATCAAGAATCATCATCATACTATAGGGAAGAGCATATCTGCAACATATATCCTAGAGAGAACCATCTGGGAGGACGATAGCAATGGGAGGACTTTCATGCTACATGATCTTCAGGTCAAGGGGAGGGATACGCTGATCCACATTAGGATATATTATCTTGTGATTGATCATTCCTATCACACAAAGTAAGCCTCCGCATTTTCTCCAAGGTGGACCTTTAGTGCTGCTGGTAACGACATTGTGGGGAGGTCCTTCGCAACGGATAATTCTACTTCCTTAATTTTTCAATGGACTGATTGGTTCATGAGACTTTATATGTTTTAGGGCATTATGAACCCTATCTTCTCGTAGGGTAGGATCATGTTATGCTCTTGATTTTTCGGTTTCCTTTTGGTGCTTTTTATTTTTGGACCCTCTCATTCGAGTAATTGGGGCCGCCTGCTGTTGGTAACGACATTTACCAATGCGTCCCTATCTTGTTGGGTATTATGATTCCTCCAAGATATGCCAATGGACATCTTGAGTACTTTAAGGGATGTATTCCTACCCTGGATTAGCCACCACATTGAACCGACATCCCCCAGTTAGAATGAGTTATTGTTCCCGATCCGGTTGTCCCTGTATTGTAGAATGTTACCGTCGAACCTCCTAGACAGAAGCAGTGATGAATAGATACTTCAGAGTGACTGGACCATTTTGTGAGTAAGTTATTCCATTTGAGGAAACCAGTTTGTGGGAATGGTTTCTCTACTTTTTCATTGATGTAATTATATCTTTTAATGTTTTGATGATATGGTCTAGAATCAACATATGATCTTCCATCATTTTCAGGATGTGCTGAGATGCATCTTTGGCTGGAATAGGTATGAAGTACTATTCTGATGTTGGAGCAGGAGTTTGTGCCTACTCCCACTCTCTGTGGGTTTCTAGTAGATATTGTCAATTCTCCTATGTCAGGATAGAGGAATGAGTCTATCACTGGTTGTCTTCTCCAGTTTCCAATGTATTTGATTAGTGGGATTCATATTCACAAGTGGGGATTTTAATCTACTCACATTCCACTAAATTTTCTCATGTGATTTGTATGCATCCATAAGAATTTGAATCTACTCATATTCATTTTTTGCCATATTTTTATGATGGGCATGATATAAATTAGTAGGTATTTGTTCCTTCATGTAGCTGCATGCCATCACATATGGATGACGGGCTTGATATGCACCAGTGGGTAATTGTTCCTACATGTAGCTTCTTTCCATTCTATTCGGATGACGGGGTTGATGAACATAAGTATATGTAAACATCTACTTGTAATATTCCATTCTATCGGCATGGAGGGACTGGAGAGCACTAGAGGTAATGTGCATATGCTTGTATTATGGCATCCTATTTCTTCGGTGGAATTGAGGAGAGGGAGAAGCGTTTTATGTATTCCCTTTTATTGAAATCATGTTTTTTTGGAGAATTTGTTTTTCAAGAACCGGGGTGATAGCATTTTCCTGATTATATATTCACTGCCCTTGGTGGGTTGCCTGAGGGGACAATGTCTTTTAGACTTCAGATGGTTCCCACGGCATAAGATCCTCCTCAGTGTGAGGAGGCCAGGTCATTCGGTGTCAGAAATAACACTCTCTAGCAGTGGTCCATGTGTAAGACCTTTGTATAGTTGAGATGAAGTTGTTAGAACTGATTTCATCCACCTATCAAATATAAGGGAGGTAATCATTTCCACGTTCTGGGGATAGTCTCTTGAAACAGTTTGAGACGACCACTGGGGTCGCTATGTGTATGTACCCCAACCACGGCTACAAAGGCAACTAGAGGACCTTCGTGGACTGGAGGTCTTGTATCCTGGCCTCCACTGTGGGTAGAGTTCCATTTCAGTGGTACTCTTTGATCATCTTGTTGGACAACCAGCGTTGAAGGCACTTGGTTGGAAAGGGGGTCCTTCTCTTCTTTGGGGCCCTAGCCGCATGCATGGCTTCTAATGAATGTTTCCGCATTGGTCATTAGGATTTCATTTGGATTAAGGATTTCATTGCAGGAACCTACATTATACATATGAAATATAGACCACAAAACTCTAAAAAATTAGTATTCTTTTAATCATATTCATATTTGATGATTCAACTTAGTCTCCTCCATCCCTTTTTTTTAGGTGAAGGGGCACCAGTGGGGTGAAACCCCAACCTTGGATAAGGATTCACGTCGGGTTCACCATTTTTATTTTTCCCCCAAGGTGGTGTGTTCGGCGCATACATGGGGGAAAAATGGTCTAACATGAAATATCTTTTTATAAATTATCATCGGGGTAGAACCTCCACTTTAGTTAAGGATTCATGTCGGGTTCACCATTTTGTTTCTCCTCCGAGGTGGTACGTTCAGTGCGTAAATGGGACAAAAAAATGGTTCGACGTCCAATATTCTTTAAGATATTATCCTTGGGATAGAACAACCACCTTGGTTTAGGACTCATGTCTGGTTCACCATTTTTTTCCTTAGAGGTGGAATGTATGGGGTGATAATGAATTGGTCTGATGAGAATCAACACCCATCTCTTTGTTATAGAGACAGTTCCATGTAAAATTCACAATTTCATTTGTTTCAACCCGTTCTATGTCATTATCCTTTAAAGGAGGGTTAGATTAACCTCTCGGGGAATGGGAGGTATATCCCTTATATATTGTGAGGGAGACTCTATAGTGAGATAGTCCCAACAGGCGATTGCATGGGGTCAAGTACTTATGCAATTTGTCATCCTAGGATATAACTTCTTTAGATGGTCTCCAAAGGGTTTATTCGTGGATCCATAAACATACAACGACCCTAGTATCCATGATTCATGGACTTTATTTCCAAAGGATGACACTTGTTCGACAATAATTTGTCAAAAGATACTTAAGGACTCCACTGGTCGAGAGGATGAGAAGTCATGCTCATTGCACCCATTTTGGGGGGAATTATTGCCTATTATGGGACTCCCATATATATTAAAGTCATGTTCAAATGTTCATAAATACTTGGATCATTCTTGAAGAGTGTGTCCCCAATGTACCCCCAGTTTGCAGGATCATCATAGGTATGCATGGATTTGATGCTATGGAGGTGATGCTAGCTTGAGATATACAGTAAGACACTCTCGAGTTTATCACCATCTAGTTTGGACACATGGTGACTTGATGTTTGTGTCAGACCAATAATATGGGCTTCAGACGTTTTCTTGATAGTAAAAGTAGTGGCCACATTGTTTGAAATGGTTGGGTATTATGCCTGAAATCCGCCCATTTGAGAGGACATTATTGGGTGAACCCATTTTGGATAGGCACCCCTTTTGATCATGGGACTTCAAGAAGAAGTCCTACATATCCTAGTTTGATCAGGAAAAAGTATTCTCATAGTTCTTAATTAATAGGGATTATTCAAGGAAGATCCTCATTGGTGGGGACATTATCAGATGAATCCTCTAAAAAGGGCATCACTTTTGAACTTTTCCCTTCAAGTAGGCATCCTATGTATCCTGGTTTTATTAGAAATCATAGTTCGTGCTTTTCATAATTATTGAGGATTATTCATAGAAGCTGCCCATTTCTAGGGACATTATTTTCTTGAACCTTGGTAAAAGGGTACCCCTATTGTGCTCAGGCCTTCAAGTAGCATCCTACATATCTTGGTTTGATCCGGAATCTGATTTCTTGTAGTTCAAAATTATTGGGGCTTACGCATGGAAGCTATAGATTTTTGGGGGAATGATTGGGTGAACCCTCTTAAAAGGGAACCCCTTTTGAGCTTAGGCCATCAAGAAGGCATCCTAAATATCTTGATTTGATTAAGAATCAGAGTTATCATAGTTTATAATTATGTGGATGTTGTAAAAATAAAAAAACTCTAAGACCACATGAGTCATGCTCGGTATGAGAAAAAAGAGGATGTGATAGATCCAACCTACCACACACCTCCTCTTCTACTGGCCGGAGAGGGAAATCCCATGAAAGGAGAGGCCAGGGTGACCGTGGGCGAGGGTGCAGAGCAACAAACCTTTTAATGTGGGATGAAATTGGAGGTCATACGGACCGGTGATCAGAGGATTGGGGACTTACCTCAGTGGGAGTTCCCCAGAATGCGTTATTATAAAGTGAAAGAGTTTTTTCCTCATCATAAGGGGATGTGAACACAACCCCTTTTACTTATCACCATACCTCATTGAATAGAAAACCAAGTCATCACCCATAATTCCTAGAATGGGGAGGTTCATGTTAGTGTCCGAAGGTTGGACTACGGGTTCCCATGGGAATGTAGAGTTACATACATACCTTGAGTCCAAACCATTGTGGGTAAGGCCTTAGTGACTCCACTTACCATAGTATTGTAGACTCAAAGGGGCATGCTGATGCGCCATATGATTTGATGACACTGTTCTGGTGGCTTTGGTGGAGGCTTTTGCCTGATTTTGGGAGATTGGTTCATGGAGGGGTTATGGATGAGTGAACGTTAATGGAGGGGAAAGGTTGTAGCCAGATGGAATAATACGCAACACACCCCATTCCAGATATTGTTTTCTTATATAGGATGGGGGAAGCTATGCATTCCATTGTGGTATGTGGGAAGAGATTTCTTCCACATACTGAAGCTGTTCACGGGAATGGGATTGAACCATCGTGCACCACAACAATATGTGGCCTTAGGTGCAGTCCATCATGCCGCTTCGGGATCTATCAGCGTACTAATGCAGTACGCGACACTGAGTTAATCCCGCATAGTGATACACTACATGAGACACCATATTGAAGGATGTTCTAGGGAACTATCTATTTCGGGTAATTAATCTGTAATAAATATATGGTTCAAATTTTAATCAATTAGGTTTTTGTTCCCCTTGATCTTTTTTTGTTTCTTTGTTTTTATTGTTCTGTGATGGTTGTTCTTGTAGAAGCATGGTTCACAATTTGGGCTTTGCTGATAATTCGAGACTGAATTCAGAATCTTCCTTGAATTCTGTATTCCATCATCTGGTGTCCCATTAGTGATTTCTTCATCCGTCCCATATCAATTCCTTTTGTGCTCATTTTATAATGCATTCAGGGAAATCATATATATGGGCATGGGGAACCATTTCCAGAAGCCCATGAAGTGATATCTTGACTGGAGAAAGACACAATTAACTAGGTTAAGTAGAGGTTGCGGTTCGTGAGTCGTGATTCACGAAACCCTACCCATTCTCTCCATTCAAGAACTGTTGAGTTTGCAGAATAGTATGTAGAAAACCTTTTCATGCTTGATTCTTTTAGAGATGCGATTAGTGGTCATCTGTATTGATGGCCAACACTTCATGGGCCAACGTCTCATGGGTCTCTTCGTGTACCGGTGGTCCACAGTCCATGTGATTTGCGAAACATTGCCGGTGATGGTACGTAGGCTACATAAAATCTTTGAAAACATTAATTCCTTCAAGTTTATTTTGATTTTTTGTAACTCAATTTAAGTGAATTTTCTTTTCTAGACTTGCAGAAATGCTTGTTTCCATCCGCAAAGTGATTCTGGGAGAATTTTTTTCCCTTAGTGGAATTTTCAAAACCTTATAGACCTAAATGCATTAAAGACCATAAAAGAATATAAATACCTTAAATAAAACCAAAAATTCTATAAAAACCACTAAAAGACATGAAAACCAGTTAAAACCCTCAATAGACCCTAAAACATTAAGAACCCAAAAAGACACTAAAATCTCTAAAAACACAAAAAGACCATAAAATTACTTATAAAAAACTAAAACACTCAATTATCGAGATAGGAACATAAAAACCCCTAAAACCATAAAGGACCCTAAAAACTATATAAGACCCAAGAAATACAAAATAGCACTATGGCCTCTATAAACCCTACAAGACATGAAAACCCTAAAAATTACTAAAAGACACTAAAAACATCAAAACACCTAAAATACCCTGAAAATACTAATAACATGAAAAAGACCCTAAAACCAACTAAAACCCTATAAAGAACCCATAAAATCCCTAAAACCCAAAATTTTTTTATATAAAACCTAAAAGAATCAAAACCTAACATACCATAGAAACCAAAAACCCCTAAAAACACTAACAAACCCATAAAACCATAAAACTCCTAAAATTGCTAAATACACTAAAACCCTACAATCTACAGAACCCTAAACATAAAAAAATCGTTTAAAACCCCAAAAATTTAAAAACCTCACACCCCAAAAAAATAGCAAATCCCTAAAAGCATTAAAAACCCTAAAAACTATAAAATCATTGAAAACTCTAAAATAACATAAAAATTAGAAATCCCTTAAAATTTCCTATAACCTAAATGACACTGAAAATATAAAAATACTTTAAAAACACCAAAAACCCCTAAAAACCATAAAAATCAAAAAATCCCTAAAACCAACTACACCCCTTAAAAACCAATAAAATAACAATAAAAGAATACCTTAAAAACTTTAAAAAAATCAAAATATAAAATGGCCTTAAAACCAAAAAAATATATTAAATCTCCTAAAAACAATTATAACCTTTAATAAATTGAAAACCCCTAAAACAGTAAAATGTCTTCAACCCATAAAACCCCCAAAAAACTAATAAACATAACCCCCTGAAAACCCCCCAAAACCCTCTAAACCCAAAAACATGAAAAGCGTTAATAACCCCTAAATACTGTAAAATCCCCAAACAACCACAAAGAAAATCATAAAACCATAAGTACCATAAAACCCTAAGAAACCATAGAAATCTCTAATGAGCAATAAATTCCTATAAATCCCAAACCCCCTAAAACCATAACAAACTCTAAAATACCTAAAAAAATCAATTATCCCCCCAAAATACATAAAACCCATTAAAATAAAAGAATACTAGAACACCTAAAAGAAGAATAAAAGACCCTAAAACCCCTTAAAACCCATAAAAGAACCTAAAACCCTCTAAAAGTTCCAAAAACACAAAAAACTGCCAAGAAACCAAAAAAACCCAAAAGTCCCTAAAAACAATAAAAGACACTAAAATAGCAAATAAAATCCCTAAAAGAAAAAAAAAACCCAAAAAACCCTAAAAGAATATAAGAAATCTAAAAAACCCATAAAATTATTAAAATACATAAAACCCATTAAAGCATTAAAACACAAAAAACCCATAAAATCTATAAACACACTAAAACTCATAAAAACCATAAATACACCAAAAATCAGAAGAATCCTAAAAAATTTAAACTGTAAAAAAATTCAAACCCTTAAAACCCATAAAAACCATAAAAAACCAAGAAACCCAAAAACAAAAACCCTTAGAAATCACCCTAAAATTATTTAAAAACACTAAAACTCTAAAAAACGAGACAACTCGTTTAAAAACCCTAAAAACCCATAAAATCCCTAAGTCCCCTAAAAACCCCTAAACCCCCCTAAATCCCTAAAATCCATAAAAATGATAAAACCTACTAAAAAACATAAAAACATAGAACATCCTACGAACCCCAAAAAACCTGAAAAACAAAAAAACAAAAAAACCCTTTAACACCCATGAAATATTTTATACCATAAAACCCTTAACATCAATAATAACCCTAACACCCTAAAATCATCAAATTTACCAAAAACCCCTATGTACCCACAAAACTCTATAAATCATAAAAAATACCTAAACCCTTAAATATCCCTAAATTCGGTAACCAACACAAAAACCTTAAATACCATTAAAATCCCTAAAACTGAAAAAAAAACTCTTAAAACCCCAAAATAGTCCTAAAACCCTAAAAACCTAAAAACCATAAAAATCATAAAAATACCATAAACCACCTTAAGATCCAAAAAAACTCTTAGACCCTTAAAAATTCCTAAAATACCTAAAAACACTTAAATGACTTAAAACATAAATAAAATACTAAAACCCCCTAAACCCCTAAAAACATTAAAAAACACTAATATCCATTAAAATCCTTAAAAACCCTAAAAACCTCCTAAAAAAACCTCCAAAACTGTAGAAATTCTAAAAACCATAAAACCCCCTTAAATCACTATGGAGCCTGAAAACCGTACGAACCCTAAAACCCCAAAGGACCCTAAAATCCCCTAAAACACCAAAAAATGATACCACCCCCCAAAAACTAATAAAGGCCCCTAAAACGCTAAAAATAGGGGAAAAACATATATCCCCCTAATGACCCTAAATGATCAAAAAACCCAATAAAAGACCCTTAAAACCCGAAATTCCAGGATGAAAAATAAATGATATAAGACAACAAAAAATCCTATAAAACCCCTAAAAGAACCTAAAATCCTTAAAACCACTATAAGACCCTAAAACCCCTAAATACCCTTAATAGAACGTAAATACATTTAATAACCTAAAATAAATAAAAAAAAACTAAAATGCCCTAAAACACTCTAGCAACCGTAGAACACACTAAAAACACCAAAAGGACCCTAAAAACATGTAAAACAAAAATAGACCGAAAACCCAAAAATCTCACTAGAGGATTCTCAAACCCATAAAGAACACTAAAACCCATTAAAACCCTAATGGAAGCTAAAATCCTAGAAAATCCGAAAGGGTGCTAAAAATCATAAAAACAATTAAAAACCCTAAAAACCTCTATAATACTATAAAAGACCCTAAAAATTGTAAGCAACATTAAATCCATTAAAAACAGTGTAAAAACCCTAAGACCCCCTAAAATCTTAAAATACCCTAAACACCCATTACAAATCTAGAAAACCAATTAAACTCCCCTAAAAATATATGATACACAATATTAACCTAAAAACACCTATATCCACTAAAAACACTTAAACCTCAAAAAACCTTGAAATACCCTACAACAACAAAAAGTGTCAAAAAACCTATATTCCATGAAAATTATTAATCTCTAAAAAACCATAAAAACCCAAAAACCCCAAAAAAATCTAGAAAAACCTTTAATCAAAAAAATCATAAAACCTAAAAACACAAAAAAACTCTAAATACTCAAGGAAATCCTAAAACAACAGAAATACTCATAGAACCTGAAAACCCATAAGAGTTCCTAAAATCCTTGAAACTATTGAATATAATTAAACACGTAAATATCCCTAAATTTATAAAAATCTAAAAATATAGAATACTCTAAAAACACAAAATCCCCAAATACTAACTAAACCCCTAAAAACACTAAAAATATAAGGATTCATTTTACAAACCATAAAACCCCAATAAAATATAAGTCCCCTAAAACACTAAAAAACCTATAAAAACCATAAAATTATTTAAAACACATAAAAAAATAAAACCAATAAAATATTGAGATTAAAAATACAAAAATAAATTAAGAACCCCCAAAAAACATTAAAAAAATAAAAATTCCACTAAAACCTAGAAATACATAAAACACCCCGAAACCCATAAATCCTCTAAAAACCCCTAAATCCCACAAAGACTATAAAATCCTAGAAACCCCTATAATACCCTAAAACCACATGAAGCTCCCTAAAACCCGAAACACCCCAAAAGACCCATAAAACCACAAAAATTCTAAAAAACATAAATCCATAAGAAACTGTAAAATCATAAACAGTACTAAAAACATAAAAAATTATGAAATCCCAAAAGACCCAAAAATTGTAAAAACTCATATGTACCCCAAGAAAACATTAAATCACCTAAAACAATTATAACCTAAATACCATAAAAACATAAAAGTATAAAACACCCTAAAAACCATAAATGCCAACCCACACAAAAAATAACATAAAAAATCCTAAACCCCCTAAAACATATAAACCGCTTCCAAAAAAAACCATAGACACTGAAAACCACAATAAAACCCAAAAAACCATTAAAAACAAAAAATTCATAAAATCCATAAAACACTAAAAAACATTGAAATCCCTAAAAACCAAAAATCCCTTAAAAACCGTTAAAATACCACAAAATCATGAAAAACAATAAATTAACTAATGAACCGCAAATCCCATAAAAACACATAAAACACAAAGGGTCCATAAAAACTCTTCAAACCCCTTTATCCCACTCAAAACCACAAATAATCCCCAAAACATTAAAAAACCATAAAACCCCTAAAAGATCCTAAAATCCAAAACACTCTAAAAGGCCCTAAAATCCAAAGAAGACCCTAAAACCCCACAAACATCATAAAAAACCTAAAACCCCAAAACTATAAAAATTATAAAAAATTATAAAAACCCTAGAACAAAATAAAAACCATAAACACCCATAGAAACCTTAAAATACCTAAAAGCATAAAAATTCATAAAAATAAATAATACTCATAAAATGAAAAAAATCAATAAAAACTACAATAAATAAAAAATAACAATTAAAACCTCTAAGACCTCTAAATCTCCCTAAAACATCCAAACAGCCTAAAAAACTAAAAAAACCAAAAAATATTCTTTAAACCCTAAAACCCCTTAAAGATCCAAAAAAACCAAAAAATTCCTAAAACCCCTAGAACCCTCAGACATTAAAAACCCATTAAACCCAATAAAACCCCAAAACCATTATAAGGACACTAAAACACATAAAAACCTCTAAAACCTCTAAAAACCCTTAAAACCACTATAAAAAAAAATAATAAACAATTAAAAACCCTGAAATACATATATTACCCTAAGAACCTGAAAACCAATAAATATCCAAAATCCCCAAAAAAAAATTAAAACCCCTAAAATTCATAAAATTTCCTAAAAACCATCGAAAAACCAATAAGAACCTAAAACCCCTTAAACAAAATATAATCCCCTAAAAAAACCCTAACAATACCTAAAAATTATAACCCCACCCACAAATCCCTGAAAATAGTATAACCTATAAAACCCTAAAAAACCAAAAATAGCCCCAAAATTGTTAAAACCGTTAAAACCATATAAAAACAAAACCCAAAAATGCCTAAAAACAAAAAAACATGAAAACACCTAAAAACCATAAGGCCCTTCATAACCATAAATCCCATAAAAATCCATAAAAACCCTAAAAACTAATTAAATTCTCTAAGACCAAGATAATATCACGAAATAGGAAAAACTATAAAAACCCCCAATTATTCTTAAAAACCATAAAATCCCTAAAACCACTTAAATATCCTAAAAAATAATAATAAAAAAATACCCCAACAACATTAAAAACCCATTAAAAACATTGAAAACCCTAAAAAACTAATAAATATAAAAACCATATAAAACCTTAAATCCATTAAAAATACATAAACATTATTAATCCTAAAAACCCAAAAAAGGAAAATTGACCCTAAAACACATAAAATCCCAAAAACGATTAAAAAAACTACAAGGCCTAAAAATAGTTAAACCTTAAAACCCCTATATAAAACCCTAAATCCCATAGATACCTTAAAACCCCTAAGAGACCCTAATACTGTCAAACCCCTAAAAGATCCTAAAACCCTTAAAATCACTAAAAGATTTAAAAAATCCTTTCAAAACCAATAAAACCCCTAAACACGCTAAAACACTTCCAAAATTATTAAAACCCTAAAAAACTGAATACCCAAAAAAATCCACAAAAACTGAATAAGTACATGAAAAACTCTAAAAATTATAAAACACTTAAAAACCCTTAAAATTCTTAAATACCAACAAAGTATTTAAAACATTAAAGTCAACTAAAAATCTCTATAACCCCCAAAAAATAAAAAAAGGCCCTAAAAACTCAAAAACCCAGAAACCCATTAAAAAGGCTGAAAAAACTAAACCCCTTAAATATACGAAAAACTAAATTCCTCGAGAAACCCCCAAAACACTAGAACCCCTTGAAAAACAATAATAACCATAAAAACCCTAAAACCATAAAAATAATAAAACTATAAAAACTACCAAAAACATCCCATAAACCCAAAAAAAACAAAGACCCTAAAACGATCAAATAAAACTAAAATCCATAAAAACCAAAAAGAATCCTTAAAAACACTATATAAAATCCAAAAAACCCTAAAACCAATAAAAGACCCTAAAAACCTATAAACCAAAAAGTTCCTAAAAACCCAAAGAAAACCCTAAATAACAAAAAATATATTTTTATGAAAATTATAAATGAACAAAAAATACACTAAAAGCAGAAAAAGACTATAAAAACCCAAAAACCCTGAAAGGACCAAAAAAAAATTAAAAAAAACACCATAAAAACAAGAATGATCCCCAAAATCATAAAAACCACAAAGGACTACAAAACCCTAAAAACCCTTAATGGCCCCAAAAAATACCAAAAAACACAAAAAAACCCTCACATGAAATAAAAAAAACTAAAAACACTAAAATATTATAAAACCCTACAAGACCATAAAAATTGTAAAGAACATAAAATTCCCTAAAACCCATAAATACCCATATAGGACGTCAAACCATACGAAACAATAAAAAAACTATAAAAAATAAATGTTCCTTAAAACACTAAAAAACTAAAAATAATAAAAAACCTAACAAAAATACACTAAAACATCTAAAAAAATTAAAAAAATTAAAAAACCATAAAAACCTCAAAGACCCTATGAACTCAAATATACCTAAAAACCTTAAAACGCTAAATACCCTAAAACCAACTAAAATATTTAAAAACACATTAACCATAAAAACCATAAAAACCAAAAAACCAATAAGTCTTAAACAATCCAAAACTATTAAAAACCCTACAATCACTAACCCCCCCAAGAACTCTAATATACCCGAAAGGACCATAAATCCCCTAAAACCCCATAAGTTCCATAAAGAAACATAGAAACACTAAATGACCCTAAAACCCAAAAAACATATAAAATAGCCTAAAAACCTTAAAAACCTCTAAAAAAAGTAAAAGAACATTAAACCCTTGAAAACCCTAAATGGACCTAAAATACTAGTAAAACGCCTAAATCCCCTTAAACTATATAACATAAAAAATACCTAAAAGGCATTAAAAATTAAAAAAATATTAAATGGACCAAATAACCCTAGAAAACATAAACCCCTAATAACCCAAAATGAAATAAAAAATAGTAAAACCCATAAAACCCCGAAAAACACTTTAACACCATAAAACTGTTAAAAGATTAAAAATCATTAATCCCCTAAAAACATAATACACCATAAAACCCTAAAAAACATAAAAATTAAAAGCACTAAAACCCATTGAAACACAAAGACACATTTAAAAACCTCTCCAAACCCTTTAAAACCACTAAAACTAAATAAATCACTAAAATCCACCTAAACACCAAAAAATCATAAAACCCATAAAAACAAAAAAACCAAGAAAACTATAAAATTCTATACTAAAAAACATTAAAAACGTGAAAACCCCTTAAAAACCAAGAAAAACCTCAAACAAAAAACCCATAAAATTCCTAAAATCATTAAAGACTAAAATCTTTTAAAACACTTAAAGCCCCCTAACTCCTTAAGAAACATGAATAAATATTCAAAAATTATAAAAAAAGTATTAAAACCATCAAATTCCTTTAAAACCCATGAAACCTCTAAAAACACCAAAAATACTATAATCCTCCGAAAAGGATGAATCCCTAAAAAACATAAATGACCCTAAAACCCATTAAACAAACTAAAAACCCAAAAAAGTCCAATAAAACCCTAAAACACTAAAAACCAAAAATAACCCAAATGAAATTAATGATCAAAAAACCCATAAAAAGAAAAAAGGTTCCAACTACCCATAAAACACTATAAAAAAACAAAAGAACCCTAAACATCACAAAAACACCAAAACCCCTAAAAACCACAAACCCTATAAACAGTAAATCCTTAAAATACACTAAAACATTACAAATACACAATCTCTAAGAGACCCTAAAACCTCCTAAAAGAATATAAAACACCTAAAATCCCAAAAATTATGTAAAAACCCTTAAAAACCCCAAAACTCCTGAAACCCCAAAAATCCAAAAATCCCAAAAGAACACAAAATCCAAATAAAAACCCAATACCCTAAAATAACTTAAGAACCCCTAACACCATAAAACCCATAAAAACACTAAAAACCCATAAGAATCCTTAAAACCCATAAACCCTTATAAATACCCAACCATTTAAAATCCCTAAATCCCTAAAAACCCCTCAGAACCTGTAAAACTCAAAAAACATTCTTAAAAGAACTAAAACCCCTAAAGACCCTGAAATCTATGAAAAGACCCTAAAATGCTTAAAACCCCAAAAAACCAAAAAACCCAATAAAACAATAATTTTTTTAAAAAAACACTATAAATTCATAAAAAACCCAAAACCCCCTTGAAAACCCTAAAAGATCTAAAATTTCTAGCATCCCAAAAATCATTTAAAACACGTAAAACACAAAAAAACACTACAAAACCATAGAAAATCATAAAATCCCTGAAAAACAAAAAAATAATACTTGAAACCCTGGAAAGAATAAACCCCACAAAAAACCATAAAACAATATAAAAACAATAAACCAACCAAAACATGAAAAACCCATATTAAACAAAAAACCTTAAAATGAAACCTAAAAAAATAAACAACCCTAAAAAACACTGAAAATTTTAGAAAATATAATAATCTCTAAAAACCCTAAAAAATGTAAAAACTATGAAAACCCCTAAAAGTACGTAAAGCTCCAAAAAACCAAAAAACTCCAAAAATACCATTAAAACCCATAAAAACTCTGAAAACCCAAGAAAACTCAAAGATATTAGAAAACACCATAAATATATTATAAACCCTAAAAACATTAAACAATTAAAAGAACTAAAAATCTCTAGTACCCCTCTACAACATCCTAAGAACCTTAAAAAACATTTAAAACCCTAAAAAAACTAAAACCCCACAAAACCCCCTAAAAACCATAAAAACTCCAAAAACCCTAAAAAACCGTTAAACCTCTAATAACCCTTAAAATTAAAAAACCACAATAAAAAACCTATGAACCACTATAACCTGAAAATCCATTAAAACCCTTACAAATCTATGGAAAACTATAAGAATCCAGAAATCCAAAAAATACAATGAAACCACTGAAAACTGAATAAAACTCTAAAATGCTAAAACTGTAACCCCTTAAGCCTCTTAAATCCTAAAAACACAAAAACCCTAAAACCTCTAAAAACATTTAAATACCATAAAATCCCGTAAAACATAAAATCACTAAAAACCTAAAAATAATTAAAAATCCTAAAAACAAAAAAAAATCAAAAAACCCCAAAATAGTCCAAAAAAACAAAAAAAATCATAATAATAATAAAACACTGGAAAAATACCTAGGTAACTTTAAACCACTAAAAATACTAAAAAAAATATAAAAAATAAAAAATCCTCAAAAATCAAAAAAATAACTAAAAACCCTAAAACACTAAAAACAATAAAAACCGTTAAAATATGAAAATATCCTAAAATCTCTAAATAAACCTAAAAACTCCAAAAAACCTAAAAACCCCTTAAAACCGAAATGGCACAAAACCCCTAAAAATCCATAAAACCCCCTAAAAACCATTGAAAGTCCCTAAAATTCATTAAAAACCTTAAATCACCTAAAATCCCAAAAACATAATAAACACAAAAAAAATAACAAAATTACATAATTCATAAAAACCCTAAAAACCCTAAAACCACTACAATCCCAATTAATATATAAAAAACATCTTTAGTCGCATAAACCCATTAAAAACCCTAAAAAATTCACAATCCTGTAAAACCCACAAACCCCATAAAACCACTAAAAACCCATAAAACACAAAACCCCCTTTAAACCCTATAACCTAAAAAACCCCTAAATGACCATAAAATACTATAAAAATATATGACCATAAAAACATTTAACACCATAAAAACCTAAAAAAATAAAATCATAAACCCCCAAAAAATAAACCCCCCCCCCCCAAAAAAACCATAAACCCCCAAAAAACCATAAGAACCGTAAAACCATAGAAAAATCCAAAAACCACTAAAAAATCCCTAAAATACCTAGAACCCCTAAAAAACCTAAAACCATTGAAAACCATAAAATCCATAAAAACACATAAAACCAAAGAAAATACTAAAACCCTAATAGATCGTAAATCCCTTAAAACCTTAAAAATCACTAAAACCCCTTAAAACCCCCCTAAAACCCAAACCCTCCAAAAACCCACTAAAAACATAAAAACCCTAAAAACCAAAAAAACCTAAAAATCATTAAAGTCACATAATACCTAAAAAACCCCATAAAAACACCTAAAACCCATAGAAACAAAAAAAAACACCTAAAAGGACCTAAAACCCATGAAGCCTCAATAATTATCTAAAAAACCATGAACCCCTAAAATACATTAAAACCCTAATAAAACCTAAAGGACCTTAAATATAATAAGAAAACCCAAATAACCAACCAATTCCAAAACCCATAAAACACACTACAAATCCCTAAAACTCCTAAAGGACGCTACTAATCCTAAAAACCATAAAATACCATAATATTCTATAGGAACATAAAAATCCTAAAATCCATAAAGGACCGTAAAACCACAAAAAAATACAAAACAACTTTAAAAAACCCTAAAAGACCAAAAAACCTTTAAAAACCCTGAATCACACTAATAAACCATAAAAAACCTATATTACCCATAAATACCCTAAAATTATTAAACTACAAAAATAAATAATAAAAACCATAAAATCCATAAAATTCCATAATACCCTCAGAACCCCATAAAACTCCATAAAACTCAAAACAACCCTAAAACTACTAAACAGACCCTAAAAGACCGAAAGACCTAAAAAATCCCTAAAACCCCTACAAGACCCTAATAACATAAATATATTAAAACTATGAAAAAATTGTTCAAAATGTTTAAAACCGATAAAACCATTAAAATACACTATAATACTCTAAATATCCCAAAAACCCAAAAACCCAAAAACCCAAAAAACCCAAAAAACTCAAAACACCCTAATTCCCTTAATCCCCCAAAACCCCTAAAATCCTAAGGGCCCCTAAATATCCCAAAACATCAAAAGGACCCTAAAACCCCTCGAGAAAACATAATTTATCCTAAAACCCTAAAAACTCAAAGACACTGATAATACATAAACAACATAAAATCCTTAAAAACCCTACCCCCCCCCCCAAAAAAAAACTAAAAACCCTAAAGAACCATCAAAACTCAGAATATCCTTAAATACCATAAATTACCCTAAAAACCATTACCCCTCAACCCGTAAAAACACTGAAAATATAAAACCACTAAAACCCTAAAAATATTAATACCCGAAAAACCCTAAAAACCCAAAAAACCAATAAAACCTAAAATAAAAAAATCACTGCAACCCTCAAAAACCCTAAAATGATAAGAAACCTCAAAACCCATGAAAAAACTTTAAACCCATTCAACTCAAATGACACTTAAAATTTTCAAAACCATAAAATCCGTTAAAACCAATTTAAACTCTAAAAACCCTAAAACCCCCCATATTCCCTAAAAGTTCCTAAAGACCCAAAAATACCAAGAAGACCCTAAATACCCATACACTACCTAGATGTAACTAAAACCCTATAAAACCCCTTAAACACCATAAAAAACAGATGTCTTAAAAACCCTTTAAAGCCTTAAAAATATAAAAATCCCTAGAACCCCTAAAAACTCTACATAACACTAAAAACCCAAAAAGAACCATAAAAACCCTAATAATCATAAAAAATCAAAACAACCCCTAAAAAACTAAAAACACCTAAAACCTCTAAAAACCTAAAATTCACTAAAATCCCAAAAAAGTCTATAATCCATATAAAGGCACTAAAAACCCTAAAACCCCTTGAAACCATAAAACACCTAAAAACCATAAAATCCATAAACCCTAGTAGAATACCTAAAAGGCCCTATTATACCCTAAACCACCCTGAAAGTCTGTAAACCCCTAAGAACTCTAAAACCCCATAAACCCAGAAAATAAATTATTCTATTAAAACCACCTAAACACCCAAAATATTAAAAAGTCTAAAATCTTAAAACCCCTAATAAACACCTAAAAAGGAACCAAAAACACCAAATAATCCCTAAAAAACCTAAAACCACAAATACCTACTGAAACCCGAGAAACCCCTAAAGACCCTAAAACCCCTAAATCCCCAATAAAACCATAAAAAAAATAAAAACAATAAAAATTTATAAAAACCACAAAAAACCCTGAAAACCCTCAGAATACTAAAACCCTTAAAAAGTATAAAACATTAAAAACCCAAAAATACCTCGAAAACACTAATAACCCTAAAGACCATCAAACCCCTCGAAAAAACCCAAAAACTCCAAAAACCCTAAAAACATTAAAAACCCATAATACACCCAATAATCCTCCAAAAACTCATTAATACCACCAAAACCCCCTAAAAACTATAATAAAAATAATAACCCCCAAAATTCCCACAAAATACTTTAAAACCCAAAAACAACCAAAAACATATAAACCACTGAAAATTCCCTAAAAACCCTGAAATCCTAGAAACCCTAAAAGGCTGATAAAACCCAAAAACAATAATACCTCTAAAAACACCAAAAAAATAAAAACCATAAAAAAACACTAGGAACTCCAAAAATGATACGACTCTAAAAAAATATGTAAACCCAAAACTCCCAAGAAACCTAAAAAATAACTAATAGCCTAAAAACCCCTAAAAGAACCTAAAAACCAGAAAAATACTAAATACCCTATACACTGAAAACCCATAAAAGAACCTATACCCATAAAAAACTCTAAGGACATAAAAATGGAATTAAATACATAAATGAACAAAAAGAACCCATTTAAATCCTAAAAATTATAGTACCATAAAAATCAATACATACCCTAAAATCCCAAAAATACATTAAAAAATCTAAAGACACATAAACCCCCAAAAACACAAAGATATCCTAACAGAATTATAAAAAACATTAAAAATCCCTCAAACAATCCTAAAAACACAAAAAATACATGAAACCGAAAAACATTTCTAAAAAAATATGCCAAAAAATAGTAAAAATCATTAAAAAAATTAAAAACCCTAAACCCCCCAAAAATCATAAAACACCTAAAATCATTGAAAAAAACTAAAAAGTGCATAAAAATTTATACCCCTATTAAAAAGCCATAAAATCCCTCCAATGGTATAAATAACCATTAAAATCCCAAACAACACCAAAATACTAAAAACCCAAAATATATTTAAAACCATAAAGCCCATAAAACAACATTAAATGCCTAAAAACCCACAAAACCATTAAAATCAAAAAAAAAACAAATTCTTAAACCCTTAAATACCCTAAAAACATAAAAATCCTAAAAAAACATTAAACCCACACAAAATGGTCCTAAAAACACAAAATCCCCATAAATACAACGAACCCCCTAAAATATTCTAAAACACTAAAAACTATAAAAAACCAAAACCGCAAAACATCCTAAAACACAATAAAACCACTAGAAATAAGTATAAACCTTATAAACCAAAAAAAATCCTAAAAAATAGTAAAAACCCAAAAAAAACACCAAATAATAAATAAAACACATTAAAACCCTAAATCCATGAAAACATTAAAAACCCCTTAATCCCACAAAAATCCTAAAAACTGTCAACCCAAAAATATTTGAAAATCATAAATACGCTCCCAAACTGTAAACCCTCTAAAACCCTAAAAACTGCAAAAAACCATTACCCCACCCCCAATAAAAACACTAATAACCCTAGAAAAACTATAATACCAAAAAACCATACAAACACTAAATGGATCTAAAACCCTAAAACCCCTAAAAACCTTAAAACCCCTATAATACTCTAAAAACTCTAAAAACCTATTTAACCCCATTTGAAAAACATAAAACCCCCCAAAACCTGTAAAACCCTAAAAATACTTAAAAACCCTAAAAACCATAAATACACTATAAAAATTTAATATAAAAATTACATACAAAAAAAAACATAAATTCCCTTAAACCCATAAAAACACTAAAACTCGTTAAATTCCTAGGACCCCCTAAAACCCCAAAAAACCAATAAAAACCCATAAAAAAATACCCCTATATCACCTAAAATATCTAAAAAGAAATTAGGCATCATAAAAACTATAAACTAATTAAACATACCCCTAATACTAAAATCCCTTAAAATCCATACAAACCCTCAAACCCCAAATAATTTAAAAAACATAAAAAACCTAAAGCATGTAAAACCACAAAAAATACTAAACACACTAAAATACAAAAAAGTACCATGAAAACATGATTTAAACAAAAACCCAGAAACCCCCTAAAAACCCTAATAAACCTAAAGCACCTAAAACCATTAAAATAGATAAAATCCATAAAAAATAAAAAACCCTAATAAAAAATAAAAACATAAAAACCTACAAAACCAATAAAACCCACTAAAAATGAAAATACCCAAAAAACCCCTAAAAGATATTGAAACCCAAAAAGACATAAAAGACACTAAAATACTATTAAACCACTAAATAAACTCTAAAAGACTCTAAAACCCACTAAAAGAAACGAAATCCCCTTAAAACCCCTAAATGACCCTAAAACATTAATAACACTAAAATACACTAAAAACACTATAAACCCATAAAGATTATATAATGAAATACGAAACCCTAAAAGAATCAGAATAACTGAAAGGACAATAAAACCCCTATAAAACCTAAATTACCAATGAAATATGAAGGTCACTAGAAATCCTAAGCACCACAATGGGTACTAAAAAACATAAAAGACACAAAAAAACCATAAAACTCCCTAAAAGGCCCTAAAACCATAAAAAACCTCTGATATACTAAACACCCAAAAAACACTCCAAAAGACCCTAAAAACACAAAATCCCCACAAAGAGCTAAAATAACCTTTTAAAACAATAAAATACTGAAAAATCCCCAAAAAATTAAATCCCTAAAATACATTAAAAACCTAAAACCCCAAAATTACCATAACAAAACCCATAAAACCATTAAAACTCTAAAACATTAAATATCATAAAACATTAAAAACCATAAAACCCCTAAGAATGAAAAACGCCTAAAACCCCCTAAAAACCATAAAACACTAAAAATCCAATCCCCTAAAAATCTAACAAACACCCAAAAGCACTAAAAATATTAAAAACCCTAAAACCCTAGAAAAAAAATCAAATATCATAAAAAATAGAGGAACCTAAAACATCCTAAAAAACCTAAAACATTAAAAATATTTAAATCCTTTTATACCCCACCAAACCCTACAAATTATAAAAATCCCTAAAAACTCAAAAAATAAGAAGAACATAAAAGACAATAAGAAATCCATTAAACACTAACAAACTTTAAAATTCCCAAAAAACAACTAAATACTTTAAAAACAAAAAAAACCTAAAACAACATAAAAACAGTAAAAATCCCTAAAAATATTAAAAGGTCATAAAACCAAAAAAAACATTAAAAACCATAAAAACTATTAAAGACCCCAAAAAACATAAAAACACTGAAAAAAATAAAAAAATAAATAAAAAACCCTAACGCCCATAAAACACTACTAAAAATAAATCACCCTAAAAAATCAACTAAAAACCATTTGAACCCCTAGAAATACCCAAAAACCCTAATGACACCTAAAATATATAAAACCCCCAAGCAACCAAAAAAAAAAGAAAAACCATAAAACCCTAAGTACCATAAAATCCAAAACAAGCCATAATGAAACTCTAATAATCCATAAATTCCAAAAAAACCCCAAACCCCTAAAATCATAACAATCATTAAAATACATAAAACCAAAATCCATTATACCTCAAAATATCCCTAGAAACCCTAAAACTCTAAGAACCCTAGAAAAGATAAAAACCCAAAAAAAAGCCTTAATGAACCTAAAAAAATTAAATCCCATTAAAGCTGTTAAAGACCCTAAAAATGCTAAAAGACCCCAAAACCCTAAAACATACAATTTTCCTAGATTTACAAACAACCCCTAAATTTCTGGAAAAACCATAAAAGGCACTGAAATATCATATAAAATCTCTAAAAAAAAAACTAAAACAAATTAAAGACAATAAATAAACTAAAAAGACCATAAGAACTCTAAAAAAACATAAAGCCCCTAAAAATATTTAAATCAAAAAACCCATAAAACACTATAAAACACCATAAAAACCATAAAAACCATAAGAACCCTAATAAAAAATTAAAATCCTTAAAAAATAACATTTTACTCGATAATACCAAAAAACCCAAAAACATTAAAAACCAAAAAACCATTAAAAATCACTATAAAAGCATTTAAAAACCCTAAAACTCTAAAAACCCTAAAACCTCTTAAAACTATAAAAACCCAAAAAATCCACAAAAATACTAAAAACCAATAACCCCCCCCCAACAACCCTAAAATCAAATAAAATTGAAAAAAAACTACTAAATACACTAAAAACCATATAAACCCCAACAAAACCGCAAAACCACCAAAAAACCCCCCAATAAACCAAAAAGGAAATCATAAAAACCATTAAAACACAAAAAAATGAAATCCATAAAAATCCATAAAAACCCTTAAAACCATAAAATCAGTAAAAACACCCTAAAACCCTAAATATCCGTAATAAACTAAAACCAGATAAAATATATAAACCGCACAAATACACTAAATACTCTTAAAAAATAAAAATCCAAAATACCATTAAAATACCAAAAAACCCTAAAAACTCTTAAAAACCAAAAAAATTCAAAAAACCTAAATAAACTAAAAATTTATAAAATACACTAAAACACCTAAATATTGTAAAATCCATAAGACCCATAAATATCCAATATGTTTGACCATGGATCCCGGAATAGCAAATGGTTCTCACATAAAAAATTCATGTACCCTCTTTCCAAATGCAGCCGCTCACTAGATGATTTTCCAAAAAAACGTAGAAGAAGTCACATTGGTATAGTGGATGGGAACTCGACCTCATAACACCCTTTTTATAGGGAAACATTTCTTATTTTAATTCACTTATATATATTTAATACATGTACATATGTTTTTTAAACCATGGCATGTTCCCAAGCTTGTGTCCATGGATTAATCCTCTATAGGCTTGATCTTAAATATTTATTTGTTCAGAAATATCATTATGTATCCATGGTTATCCATAAAAGAAGATATCTGTATGTATCTGAGGTTCTTCATCAATGTTACCCTTTTGTGGAAAGATCCTGAATTCTTTAGTCCATTATAGAGACAACACTAGTTCATGCCAGAAGATGAAGTGCTCTAGATTATAACGTCATCAAGGGGGGGGGGGGGGGACTTGAATAGTTTTAATGTTGGGGTCAAACCCGTAATATGGGTTTTCTATATATCCCCATGACAAGAATTAGAAACCATGTAGTTCAGTTCCCATTAATTGGACACATCACCTTTTATGTTCATGTGTTAGGGACCCATCAATTCAATTTAATGTCATGCGGAAAGGACATCTAGGGGGGTAATTCACACTCATGTTTTTTATGTGAGACATATACCAAATTGGACCAAGGGACCTAGAAGAGATGTTGTCTCCCATGTGGGGGTTTGATTTTATTTGGTATGTGGACCAATAAGGATAAATTTGAGTGTTGGGTTTGTACCTCATAAAATCTTCCCATTTATCCAATTTCATTGGAAATCAATGGGAATATAGTTTGATGGGACCATGCAGTTAAACGTCATGCATATAGGATGAAAATGTATCGAATTGAGGATGATGGTGTTAGGATCTAATCACAGGGAGGTTTCTTATGTATCTCAGTTAATTGGGAATCAAAATCCCCATCGTTATGAAATTTTGGGATTATTCATGGAAGCAACCCTTTAACAGGGGCATGATTGGGGCTTACACCAAATAGTAGTCCCATTTGGATTTGGGTTGGTCTTACACCAAATAGGAGGCCCACATGGATTTTGTTGGGTCTTACACTGAATAGGAGGCCCATTTAGATATGGTTTGGGTATATATAGAATTGGAGGCCCAATGTATGATAATCCCACTTGGTAAAATTCGATGTCGGGATTAAACATGGGAGAAACCCATTTAGTATATTTTTGGGGATTTTGTGTGGTAGAATCAAATTTGATTTATGGTTGGGGATTTAATATTTGGAGAAGACCCATATGAAGTTTATGAGCTTGCGGATATCATGATCGCCACTAATCAATAAGCCCAATATATTTTTGATCAATGAGATAAACAAGAAAATAAGTATATTTAATAATTCCACAAACCTCCCAATTAATAGACATATGGTGTTGGAGTACATTGATGGAGAGATAGGGCCTTTGAGTGTCCCCACTTCCTCTAAACATTTCATATAAAAGATAAAATTATTTGTTGATCTCTCTGGAAATGTCCATGGCTAAGTTGAATTGGATCAATTGTGCCACCTCCATCAAAAAATGTATGGGGTTATCTCCGGAAGGGTACCTTGAAATTAGTTCTTGGAAAGGGGATATGAGTGTCATTACTTGTTAAAAGGAAATGTAATTGGGATCTCAATTTTTTAACACTTGATCTCATCAAAGGTTAAGGAAAAAATTTCCCCTTAAACATGTAGAATGTGGAGGTTCATGTGAGTATCAAAGGGTAGGAACCTACGTTACAATGGGAATGTAAAATTATAGACATTATGGGGGCTCTCTCTATTTTTGGGATTACCCATGTGACTCCGCTAACCATGGGTATGCAAACTAAGATGGGAACATTGATGTACTAGATGGTCCCATCAAACATTATTAGTGGTTTGGGGAGTGGTTTTGGCCTGATGTTGTTGGACTAGCTCCAAAGGGGGGGGGATGCAAATGATATGACAAAAATAAAAGGAGGTGATTGGAGTTGGAGGGTAGGACACCCTGGGATACCACATTCTGCATAGCATGTTCTTAAATGGGATGAGGTTTTCTTCGCATAGCATATTACTATGATGTTATGGAAATTTCCATATACCCTGGTGGTATACAGATCTGTCTTCGAATAACGTAGATATTTCCTATGATGGTCTAGGTTCCTTCCACGTAGCATGATGCTCCGTGGGGATGATTTTCTTCAACGTAGTGTGATGCTTCATTGGGATGAATTCCATCTACGTAGATATTTTCAATATGGGGAAGGGTTCTGCATGCATAGCTCCTTTCTATAGAGGACACCTGATTAAAAAGGGGTAATTAGGACAATTCTATGTGGGAAATGCATCTGAAATTGATTTGGGGTTCCCAGTTTACCAATTTTCTTTATTTAGCCTCCTTAATTCTATGTGGTGGGTTTTACCTGTAGGAAATCATAAATGAAGTCTTTATTTTCTAGTTCAATCTTCTTCCATGCCTTCATCGATCAATTAGTCTTCTGATATCCAATATTCCCTCCTCTTTATTCTATGTCCTTCAGTCCAATTCTCCTTTTCTGTCTCCTATGGAATCTATTTATATAGAAGAGGGGAACTGGATACAGATGTTCTTAGTCACTTGTTAGGAGTTTATTATCCCTATTTTGGAATCCCACAAGAAAAAACCAACCCACGGATTACTTGGTCAATGGGGGCACATGGTAACCATCTACAGAGGAATGGATCGTAGCCTCGGTCAGGAGAATCACTTCATTTTTTTCAAAGGGAGATGACTGCTTCACCTTACATTCAATCCATTTGGGTTCGTATGGGATGTTTTGTTCATGAAAAATTTCTCAGCCCCTCAACAACTATCGATGCTTTATTTCATTTATGTGATATGGCACAACAGTCTTCTTCCCACAAACTATTTTGTTCGCGGTGCTCCATGTGGAGCGATGGTCCACAAAGGATTTTCACATCGTAGTGCACATTCATTAATTTTCATTATTTTCTCCTTCAAACATCATCCATTTAATTCTTCCTCCGATTTGTTTTCCTTCCTTTTCCAAATCCATTGGAGTAATTTGATTTCCTTTGCAATGTTTTCTGGACATAGAAATTCCCAAAAACCCTAAATCCAAAATAAACCCTAAAACAAATAAAACTGTAAAAACTGTAAAAAAATACATAAACCCCATGATCCACAAATATACATAAAAACATAAAAACATTAAAAAAATTCATAAAACCCTAAAACACCTAAAAACCCTAAAACACTACTGAAAATAAAAAACCAATAATACTGAAAAAAAAACTATAAACCCCTAAAATCCATAAAATGATACAAACCCTCAGAAATCCTAAAACACGATAAAAATTCCTTAAATACCAATAAAACTAATATAACCCTAAAACCCCAAAACCCCACAATGACACTAAAATAATGTAAACAACATAAAACCCCATAAAAATCTCAAAAAAAATCACTAAAACCCCTTAAACCCCTAAAACCTATGAAACCATAAAAAACAAATAATAATCCCAATAAAACACTAAAACATCCTAAAAACCAAAAACCACTTAAAAACATAAAAGACCCTGAAAAACCTAAAACTGTAAAACCTCTTAAATGCCCTTAAAACCAAAAAATCGAAAACAGCCAAAAAACCTTAAAATCCCTAAATAGTATAAATTGTTAAAAATCCATACAAAACGATAAAAAAATTAATAACTTCGAAATCCATAAAAATCTAAAAAAACCCTAAAACCCCCTAAATATCCTAAAACCCCTAAAAGACACTAAAATCCCCCAACCCCCCCTAAATTACAGTAAAAGATCAAAAGACACCTAAAATATCCTAAAAATCTAAATAAGGCACTAAAATCCTTAAAACACACAAAAACAATAAAAACCCTAAAATGCCCTAAAAACCATAAAATCCTAATATACCCTTAAAACAATGAAAATATTAAAAGGACCATAAACCAATAAATAACCATGATACCCCTAATATCCGTAAAAATTCCTAAAATACAAAAACCATTAAAAACCCTAAATCCCTATAAAAACTCTAAATGCCCCTAAATCCCCTAAAACCCCAAAAAAAACTAGAATCCCAAAAATAAACTAAAAACCATAAAGGCCCTAAAATAAACATAATACACATAAAAGGCAATAAGAATATTAAAACACTAAACGAACATAAAAACCCAAAAGTCCCTAAAACCATAGAAAATCCTAATAGAACCAAAAACATATAAAAAACCTCGAGAACCAAACACCATAAAACCATAAAAATTGTAAAACCCTAAAAATGCTCAAAATTCAATAACAAAACCCCAAAAAATCGCCAAACACCATAAAAACCACTAAAAGCACAAACAACCAAAAGTACCTCAAAACCCCAAAAAAACTATAAATTCTATTAAAACACTGAAAATCCCTAGAAAACCATAAAATACCAAAACCCATAATATACATAAACAACTATAGAAAACCTTAAAGGCCACAATGACTAAAAAATATGTAAAAATAAAAAAACCCCTAAAACAACATTAGAAGCCTATTTTTTTGAGAAACCCTAATAGACCATTAAAAACACCTAAAACCCAACCCTCCATCTAAATCCCAGAGAAATACCTTAAAATTCCAACACATTAAAACCACAAAAAATCCCAATAATAAAAATAAAGAAAAATTAAAAATACCAAAAACCCTTAATATCTAAAAAACCCTAAATACCCTAAATTTCTAAAAACACTAAAACCCATAAAAATCCTAAACCCCATATAGAACACCAAAACATGAACTCTAAAAAACCATTAAAACCAATTAACAATTTTACATACACCCCAATCCCTAAGGACTACACCCTAAACCCAATATAATACTCTAGAAACCCAACACATGAAACCCTATTCTCTATTCCCAATACCCCACACTCTAAACACTAAACAATAGTCCATAAACCTTCTACCATACACCCTAATCCATAAACCCTACACCCTAAACCTTATACCCCACATCCTACACCTTATACCCTAAACGAGAAAAAAAAACCTAAATAACCCAAAAGGCCTTGAAAACATTAAAAACCCAATCATTCCAAAATTAACCTAAAAACCACTAAAACCCGTTAAGAATCCTAAAAACCCTAGAACCCATAAAACCCCATAAACACCCTATAACACCCAAAAAGATCCTAACAACACTAAAAACATTAAAGGCCTAGAAAATCTCTAGAGACCCTAGAAAATCTATAAAACATTAAAATAATTCTAAAACCAATAAAACAATAAAAAAACAAACACCCATAAATCCCTAATATAACCCTAAAACCCAAACACCCCTAAATAAACCCTAAAAACCATCTAAACCCAAAAATAATCTTAAATTCACCTAAACCCCTTAAAAGACACTAAAAGACCAAAAATATCCAAAATTCAAAACCCCTAGAAGGAGAGTAAAATCCCCTCTAGAAACACTAAGACGACCTAAAAAACAAAAACAAAAACTTTTAGATCCTCAAACCCATATAAAACCTTAAAAACCGTAAAACCCTAAAAACCCTAAATACCCCATTTCCCCAAAAAACCCTATAACCTGTATAATCCTAAAAACCCAAAAAACAATAAAATCCATAAAATCCATTAAAACCTAAAAAAACCCCAATATACTAAATAGCCCTAAGACATATAAAACACTTAAATGAACCTAAAAAACATATGTACCATAAAATACCATAAAATACTAAAAATATAAAAATCAATAAAACCATAAAAATCTAGGAAATCCAAAAAACCAGTAAAATCCCTAAAAACCATTAAAAGCACTAAAAACAAAAACAAACTAAAAACCTAAAAACCATACAAACAAAAAACCCCTAATGTCCCTAAAACCCCTTTTGGACCATAAAACCCCTAAAAGACTGTAAATGATCCTTAAAACCATAAAAACCCAAAAATGTATAAAAACCATAAAAACCTATAAATAATCCTAAAAACCAGAATAAAATAATAAAACCCTAAAAACAATAAAAGCCAAAAATCCCAAAAAATCCCTAAATTACCCTTAAAGAACCAAAAAATCGAAGACCCCTAAAACACCATAAAAAATCAATAACACCCTACAAACCCAAAATACTATAAAACCCAAAAACCCATAAAAAAATAAAAAACTATATATACAAAAAAAACCCAAAAAACCCAAAACCCCTTTAAACTCCTAACCAACCCTAAATACCCTAAAAACCCAAACAATACCCTAAAACCCCTACAACTGCTAAAAACTGCATGAACCATATAAAATCATATAAATTCATAAAATCCCTAAAATAACCTTAAAACCCAAAAAATAACCCAAAAACACTAAAAGAACCCTAACCCCCCAAAAAAGAATACAAACCCACTAAACCCCCTAAAAATGGAAAAATTCCATCATCCCTAAAAATCATAAAAACCCTAAACACCATAATACACTGAAAAACAAAAAAAACATAAAAATACTAAAACTATAAAAACAATAAAATTCACTTAAAAACCACAAACCCCCATAAATCCCGATAAAAGCCAGAAAACCCCCCTAAATATCCAAAAACACCATAAAACCCCTAAAGACCCTAAAAACCATAAAACACATTGAAGACCCCCCAAATCTCAAAAACAAATCCTAAAACCCCTAAGACATTGAAAAACCAAAAAATAATCTAAAATTACATAAAACCCTCAAACCCTAAACACATAAAACCCCTAAAAATCATTAATCAAATCTAAAATCCAAAAAACTAATAAATATACTAAAAACCCCTAAACAACATAAACCCAATAAATAACCTTATAATCCCAAAATCCCCTAAATTCCTTAACACCCACCCCCAAACCCAAACCCCCCAAAAAACCATAAAAATGGATAATATCGTTTATACCCAATAAAATGAAATCCACTAAAATCCATAAAAAACTTTAAAACATAAATATATATAAATATCATAATTCCTACTTAAGACCCCAAAGAAACCCTAAGACCTAAAAAATAAAAAACACAAAACTCCATAAAAACAACTAAAATAATAAAAAAACTAAAAAACCACAAAACCATAAAACCCTAGAATCCCTAATGTACCATAAAAACCTAAAACCATAAAAACAATAAAAATAATAAAATTATCAAAAATACACATCAAAATTAGAAATCCCTAAAACACCTAAAATACCCTAAACACCCTAAAACCCATATAATACCCTAAATACCATAATTTTCCCTATAACCAAATAAAAATTATAAAATACCTAAAAATGCTAAAAACCCTTAAAAATACTCAATCCCCTACAAACTCTAAAAAACCTAAAAAAATACTTAAAATAATATTTGACCTAAAATAATCCAAAATAAACCTAAAATCATTTTAAAACCCCATGAATCACTAAAACCCCCTTAAACCAAAAAACCAAAAAACCAAAAAACCCTAGAAACCATTAAAATTATCTCAAACCCCCCAAAAATACATAAAGTCATAAACCCATAAAATGATAAAACCACTAACAACCAAAAAAAGCCATTATAATACTTAAAACTGCAGAGTACCCAAAAAACCCTACAACCCTAAAATTCCTAAAATAATAAAAATCATTAAAGACCGTAAATCCATTTAATCACAAAAAATCCATATAACCTAAAAACCCTAAAAACCCGTAAAACCAGAAAATATTAAAAACCCCTAAAAATCACTAATAATCATAAAAATACCAAAAACCCCTTCAAAATTCTAGAAACCCATTATGCCTTAAAAAACAATAAAATCATCAAAATTCCCAAGAAACACTACATGACAAAAAATGCACAAAACCCACTAAGACATATATAAGACCCCACAAATAAGAAAATACATTAAAAACCATAACATCCCAAAATCCCTCGAAACTATCCATAAATCCCTTAAAAATATTAAAAAACCCGAACACCCCCAAAACCTCTAAAAGACCATAAAGTCCCAAGACAACCCAAAAATACCCTAAATCCACTAAACAACAAAAATCACCCAAAATAGCCCCAGAAAACCATAAATTCCTTGTTTGAACTAAAAAAATATAATATACCTTAAAAGACCATAAAAAACCCAAACCTCCCTAAATATTCCTAAAACCCCTAAATACCGAAATAGAACATAAAAACCATAAAACCCATGAATGACACTAAAAAAACCAAAAACCCCAAAATACCCAAAAGTACCATAAAAAATCTAAAAAATCTAAAACACCATAAAAACACTAAAGTGCACGAATAACCACTATAGGGCCCTAAAATCTAAAAAAACCCATAAAAACACTAAAAATATCAGGGGTCTCTATGCACCCCAAAAACCCATAATGGACCATAAAACCCCTAATGGAACCTATACACTCCACTAAATCTAAAAGACCCTAAAAATGTAATACCATAAAAGGCCATAGAAACCCTGTAAAAACCATAAAATACACTATAATAATCATAACCACAACCACCTAAAAACCATGAATAAATTATAAAACCCAAAAAACAATAAATCCTCTTAAAGAACCATGAAACGCTACAACACCCTACAAAATCCCAAAATCCCATAAATATCATAGCCCTTAAAAACCCGAAAAACCCAAAAATGTAAAAAGACCCCAAAACCCCTAAGAAGTATTAGGTGACCCTAAAAACCATAAAATCTCTAAAAAGACCTAAAAAACACGACATTTACACAAAAATATACAAACCCTAAAGCACTAAAAATAAAAAAAAATCTTAAATACCATAAAACCCCAAAATATAAAAGAAACCTAAAACCCATAAAACCCATAAATTTCTTAAAAACCCCAAAAAAATATAAAACCTGTAAAAGATCTGTAAAACCTAAAAAAAGTCCCTCAAACCCTCCAAAAAAACAAAACATCTTAAAAACCCTAAAACACAATAAAAACCCTAAAAACATGAAAAACACTGATGTATCCTAAAAACCGTAAGAAAACCAAATGGCCATTGAAAACCCCCAAGAACCCCAAATACCATAGTACCTCTAAAACCCTAAATCCATAAAAGCCATAAAACCATAAGAATAATGAAAATCCTAAAAATGATAATAATCATTAAATCCGTTAAATATAATAAAATGATATAAATCCCCTAAAAATGAATAAAAAACTCTGAAATCCCCTAAAACCCCTAAAAACTCTAAAACCCCCTAAATCCTCTAAAACCCAAAAAATAAAAAAATAACCATAACAACCCTAAATCCCTAAAAGCACTAAAAATTGAATAAAAATTATAACGACTAAAACCCTAGAAACCCCGAAAACCATAAAATTCCCAAAAACCCTAATACAAAAAAAACTCTAAATCCCTACATTCCACAAAAAATCATAAAATCCTTCAATCCATGAAATACTTTAAAATACCTAAACCCATAAACCCATTGAAAACCTGAGAAACCCCCTAAAATAACATTAATGGACACTGAACCCCATTAAAAATCTAGAAGACCCTAAAAACCATAAAAAACTGTAAAAACAATAGAAGGACCAAAAATATCCTAAAATTTTCAAAAATACCATAAAAAACCCGAAACAACACTAAAAAATATTAAACCCCATTATAATTCTAAAACACCAAAAAAATCCTATCAACCCAAAAGAACATTAACAAACATAAAAACTTTAAATCCCGAAAAATATATATATTAAAAAAACATTAAATCACCTTGAAAAAACCAAACCCCATCCCACGCCTCAAAACATTAAATCCCCAAGAAACCCTATAAATTCATAAGAACCCCAAAAAACCAACCCCCAACCCATAAAACAACACAAAATCTAAAAATCTGGAAAAACATAACCCCCCAAAAATACCATAAAACCATAAAACCACCAAAAATCCTTTTAAACCACTAAAAGGTACTAGAAACTATGAAACCCATAAAGATCACGAAAGATCCCAATGTCTGTAAAGAAACATATAAACCCTAAAAATGTTAAATGACAAAAAAAACACTAAAAGACCCAAAAACCCTAGAACCCAAAAAATTAAAAAATATATAAAAATATAAAAACCATAAAAACCCCAAAACGCCCTAAAAACACCTTGAAAACAATGGAAACCATAAAAAACCTAAATCCCCCAAAATTAAAACTAACCATTAAATCCATTGAAACCAAAAATTATCATAAAAACCTTTTAAATTCCTTAACCCTACCTCAAAGATCACATAATTGAAAAATTCATAAGATACCTTAAAAAAATTTGAAACCCTAAAAATAGATATTCCCTCAAAAAATGATAAAATACCTTCAAACTCATGAAAACAGCTAAAAACCCAAAAAATAAAAATAAAACCACTAAAAAAAATTAAAATCATAAAACCCAATGAAAAATGAAAAACCCAATAAAACAAGAAAATCCATAAAACCCATAAAAATCCAAAAATAACATTGATCACCCAAAAATCCTAGAAACCCCCATAAAATTAAATCAAATCTGAAAACCTAAAATACAATATAAAAACATAAAATCCATAACTTAAAAACCCCCTAAAACCCAAAACCCCTAACACCCCAAAAGCCCATAAACCACATAAAACCACTAAAACCCAAAACAATAATGAAAACACTAAAACCCTAAAACACCCAGACCCCTGAAAATCCCGAATAACCTCTAAAACCCTAAAAACCTAAAACCCTAAAAACCTAAAACCCTAAAAACCCAAAAAACCCTAAAAGACACCTAATGTCCCTAAACCATTTAACCCATAAAAAACTGAAATCCCAAAAAATTATAACAAACCATAAAGTCCATAAAAACTATAAACCACCTAAACACAATAAAATAAATATAAAAACCATAAAACACCTAAAATCATTAAACACCGAAATAATTTTTAATACCCCAATACCTTAAAAATCCTATAAATACAAAAAAACCAAGAGCAACACTAAATACACTAAAACACCATAAAACACCCAAAATATTATACAAAAACACTAAAACCCTAGAAAAAAAATGCTAAAAGTAATATTAGACCTAAAAAATCTAAAACCCGCCACAAATTAACAATCCGAAATAGTTAAAAAATTATTAAAAACCTTATAAATATGAAAAAAACAAAAAACAAAAAAAATATCGAAAAACCCTAAAACCCATAGAATCTCTTAAAACCCTAAAAATCCCCAAAAAATCCAAAAATCCCTAATAACAATAAGGAAACCCTAAAACCCTAAAACCCATAAACCCCTAAAACCCATAAAAAACGCTTTAAACACTAAAATCTATAAATACTATAAAACCCGAAAAAAAACTATTCAAACAATATAAATCCTTAAAAAATACCATACCAAACCACAAAAAACCACTAAACCTTTAAAAGACCCTAAGAGAACAATTAAAACTAAAAATAACTAAATCCCTAAAAAACCCTAAAACCACTAAAAATACAAAATTCCCCTAAAACCCTAAAACACTAAAATCCCCTTAAATGACCCAAAAAGTCCCTGAAACCCCAAAAAAGAACAAAACACCTAAAACCCCAAAAAATCCAAAAAATACCTATAAAATCATAATAAACTGGAATCACACGTAAAACCCAAAAAACGATAAAACCCTAAAAGACCCAAAAACCATAAAAACTCTAACAACCTCAGAAATCCATAAAAACACCTTGAATACCTTAATACCACCCAAAAACCCTGAATACAAGTAAAAACCACTAAAATAATTAAAAACAACTCTCGAAACTGTTAAACCCAAAGACCACTAAACACCACAATTAACTCTAGAAATCAAACCAACTCAAAAAATACATAAAAACAAAAAAACCTACAAGGCCTCATAAAGACCTAAAAACCCTGAAAATGAAAAAAACCCCAAAAAACAATATACCTAAAAAGCGTCAAAATCCTCAAAACCCTTGAAAATCAAAAAACCCTTAAGAAGCTCATAAAAACCATAGGACCCGTAAAAATTATGAAAATCCATTAAAACTCTAAAAACCGTAAAATCCTTTAAAATATCTAAAAAACCTAAAACCCAATAAAACCCCTAAAATCCATAAATATCTTCGAAAATCGATATAATCCCTAGAGACAATAAAAACCAATTGAATAACCAAAAAACCCAAAACCCATAAAATCCCCTAAAATATCCGAAAAACACTAAAAGTACCTAAAAACACTAAAAACCTAAATGACCCATGAAACCGTATAAAAACACTAAAATAAACTAAAAACCGTTAAACCCAAAAACCTTAAAAACCCCAAAAACAATAAATAAACCTTAAAAATAATTAAGAAACAAAAAATAAAATAAAATACCCTAAAAATATTAAAATCCCTAAAAATCACAATATATCCAAAAATAATCAAAAAAACTATTAAGCCCAAAAAAACACATAAAACACCAAAATACCTAAAAATCCTAAATCCCCTAAAACCCTAAAAATCCTAAAAATCCTTAAAATTAAAATAACATAAACCCCATAAAAATAAATCAAAACCCTAAACCCCTATGACCCCTATAAAACATAAAACCCCTAAAAACTAAAAATCCGTAAAAACCCTAAAACCCATAATGTACCAAAAAAATATAAAACCATTCCAAACTCTAAAAAAATAAATCCAATTAAATCCCTTAAAACTCTAAAAATCCTAAATACCATAAAAAAACCTAATAACCCTAAAAATATACTAAAAATACTGATCTTATTAATTTGTGGTTTCTTGGAGTTTCAGGTAGGATAAAAAAACCTCAAGTTCTCATGTACATCCACTTGATCCCTCTGATCTCCCCAAGGATTGTGGTTAATGTGGATGGTGCGGCTTTCAGAGCACTGGGTCCCTCAAGATGTGGTGGTATGTTTCACAGTCATCATGGTTTTTTCGAAGGATGTTTTCAGCACTTTATGGGCCATATGTGATTCTTTGAGGTGTGATTTTGTGCAATGATAATGGTGATTAATTTTTATGTTCAATTAGGATGGAGACTTCTCTGGCTTGAATCAGACTCAATGCTTGCAGTGGAGGCCCAGAGGAAGAAATATGGGAGAGTACCTTGGAGGATACATCCTCAATGCATGGAATTCCTCAGCCTTTTTCAAGGGCTGATCCTTAATGTCACTGATTTTTATCGAGAGGATAACTCGGTTTTGGATTTTCTCTCCAAGAAAGCAATTTTGGAGAGGTGTTTGATGTGGTCTTTTGATTCCAATCATTCTGCTCACGGTTTGTAGAGTCTGATTTGAAGGGTGAGATGCACACCCGTTTTTGTAATCCCTCCTTATAAATATTTGTTGTTTCAATATTTTATAAATTTTGGGGGACCAGGTTAACCTGGTCTCGAGCATTAGTTGGCCTAAATGCCTTAAAATCCCTAAAACCCCCCAAAAATCTAAAAACCCTAAAAAAACTATAACATACATAATGGAACATAAACCCCAAAAATACCATAAAAACACTAAATCACTGATAAAAACTAATAAAACACTGGAAACACTATAAATTACTGAAAACTCTAAAACCCTATAAAGGGAAAAATATTATAACCATTAAAAACACTACAAACTCTAAAGAACCCTAATCAAAGAAAAACTCCCAAAAAACCAAAAAACCAATAGAACCCCAAAAACCCAAAAACCCATACAAAATCCTAAACCCCCTAAAAACCCATCAAAATCATAAAAAATAATCAAAACACTAAAAACCCTTTAAATGCCTAAAACCATAAAAAACACAAAAGAAAAAGAAACCTAAGAAACCCCCAAAACCAAAAAAACCCTAAAAGACCATTAAAACAACTGAGCCCCCTA
Organism: Viscum album; assembly: GCA_963277665.1. NCBI lineage: Eukaryota > Viridiplantae > Streptophyta > Magnoliopsida > Santalales > Viscaceae > Viscum > Viscum album. Next base: position 1,596,075,405 of record OY728120.1, read on the forward strand.
AAAACCTAAGTAACCCAATAGAATCCAAAATAAAACTAAAAAACCATAAAACCCCAAAGACCCCAAAAAACAATAAATACCCATTAATCCCTAAAAACCCAAAACCCCAAAGAGACACTAAAGAACGAAAACCCCCTTAAATCCCCAAAATACTGAAAATAGCTAAAACCCCCCAATTGACAATTAAAACCTAAAATACCTAAATAAATCTAAAACTCCCTTAATAAATTGACTGTCCCCAGAAACCCTTATGCTTTTAAAAAAACACCAAAACGCTAAAAACCTAAGCACCCTAAAAACATAGAATCCTCTAAAAACCCATTAATACATTAGAACCACTCAAAACCCATAAAAATATTACAACACCCTAAACACCATAAAACCATTATAAACAACTAAACCCCCTTAAAACCCATAAAAACCCCAAAAAATCAAAAAACACCTAAAAATCATAATACCATAAAAATATCTAAAATCCCTAAAACCGCAAAAACATTAAATACCCTTTACACCACCTAGAAAAAGAAAAATACCCCAAAATTGTAAAACCAATAATATATATATTACCCCTTAAAACCTTTAAAAAATATAAAAATGTTAAAAAACCAAAAATCCCAAAAAACCATAATGAAATCCAAAAAAATAATAAAACCCTCAAAACACATAGAAACCATAAGAGAACCCTATGAAATACTAAAACCCTAAAATCCATAAAACCATAAGAAACATTTAAAATTCTAAAATACCCCAAAACCCTTACAAAAATCCGACAAACCTTTAAACCACACAGAACCCTAAAAATCCTAAAACCCCAATGAAATCCTAAAACCCCACAAATTTTAAAAAATCCTAAAACCCAAAAAACCATTAAAAACCCTAAAAACCTAAAACCCCTAAAAACACAATAAACCTTAAAAAAATTAAAATTCCTAGAAAAACCTTTGAACAAAAAAACCACCAAAAAGACAATAAAATCTGTAGGAGACCTTAAAAAGTTTAAAAATATTATAAAACCCCTTAAAACACCTAAAAACCACATAGAAACCACTAAAATACCCTATAACCACCAATAAAACAATAACAACCAGAAAAACCCAAACATTAATAAAAAACTACTAAAACCATAAAAGACCATAAACCCATTTAAAACTATATAATCCCCTAAAAAATAATAAAACCCAAGAGACCACCTAGGCCCCTAAAAACCTAAAAACCATAAAACTCCATAAATGCCTTTAAAACCCTAAAACACCCTAAAATCCGAAAACCAATAAGACTGTAAAGCAATTAAAAACCCAAAAACCAAAAAATCGGAAAACCCCCTCCAAAACCACTCAAAACTCTATAAAACCTTATAAAAACTCTTGAAAATCCCAAAAAATTACTAAAAACCAATAAAACCATGGAAATAATAGAAACTCTTTAAGAAAAAAATAAAAACACCACAAAATTTGAACCCACCTAAAATCCTTAAAAACCTTAAACCCCCTATAAACCCAAAAATCCAAAAAAAATAATGAAATCCTTAAAAATATCAAAAAATATTGAAACAAATAAAACTAAAAACACTTTTTAACACCCTTTAAAACCCCAATAAAACCACTAAAACCAATTAAAATAAAAAAATCACTAAAAACATTAAAACCTCAATACCTGAAAAACTAAAAACCTAAAAACCTAAAAACCCTAGAAACACTAAATGATCCTAAAATACCACCAAAACACCTAAAATACCCAAAAACCAATGTAAACCACCAAAATTAATCTAAAACACATAAAAAATTAAAAACACAAAAAATATATAAAAAATTAAAATACAAGAAAACCCAACCCCCCCCCCAACCTAAATACTAAAAATAACTAAAATCCTAATAATATTAAAACACTTAACACCCCAAAAAATCCTTAAAAATGAAAAAAAATCCACCAAAATTAGTAAACTCTAAAGAAACCTGAAAACCCCTGAAAACCCCCTAAAATCCTAAAAAACCCAACAAATCCTTAAACACCATAATACCCTTAGAAACCCCAAAACCGCAAAAAATCATAAAAACCTTAAAAATCCCAAAAAACCATTCAAAACCTTGAAAATCAAAATACTGGTATAATCAATTAAATCATGAAAGCCCCTAAATAATAAAAATATCCCATAAAAATCCCAAAAAACCAAAAAACCCCAAATTACATTAAAAATACATATAAATCAATAAAAATTCATTAGAAATCAAGAAACCTTAAACCCCATAAAAAACTAAAATCATTATAACCAATAAAACCCCAAATCAACACGAAAATAATAGTAAAACCTCCAAAAAACCAAAAAACCAAAAAACTTATAAAACCTATAAAACCCTAAAACCCATAACAATCCGGAAAACATAAAAAAATAAATGAAAAATCCTGAAACAATTAAAACCCATAAAACCATTAAAAACATTAAAACTCTTACAACCCCAAAAACCCCAATAGGCCTTAAAACTAATAAACAATTCTGAAATATGTAAAATAATCTAAAAAACCCAAAACATTTAAAATCCATAAATAGTACTCAAACACTAAGTTCCGTAAAACCCAAAAACTCCAAAAAATTATACAAACTATAAAACCCTAAAACACCTTAAAATCATAAAAAATCCATAAAATATAAAAAAGCCTATACCCAAAATAAATACTCTAAAAACCCATAATAATGTTTTAAATCCCCTAAAACTCAAAAAAAAATAAAACCCATAAAACCCTAATAAACCCTAAAGACCCTAATAATACCTAAAACTCCAAAAGACCCTAAAACACATCAAAACCCTGAAAGGCCATAAATAAACCTAAAAACCTAAAAGACCCTAAAACCGACTTAAAGACCTTAAAATACCTTTTAAAACTAAAAACCAAAAAAATTAAAAACTATACAAAATATTAAACGCCCTAAAATACTAAAAAATCATAAAACCCTTAAAACCCATAAAAACCATTAATAACCCTAAAACATAAAAAACCTAAAACTTTAAACTTGTAAAAAAACCTAAATACAATAAAAACATAAATAAATCCAAAAAAAATCCAAAAAAAAAACATAAAATGCCAATAATTACCAAAACCCCCCTAAATAGCTAAAAAATATTAGAGGACCCAAAAACCCCAAGAAGACCATAAAACCATAAAGAACCTAAAAATAATAAAAAAACCCCAATAGACTCTATAAACCTCGATATAACCTTAAAAACCTAAAAAAAAGAATCTAAAATACATTAAAAACCATTAAGGGATCCAAGAAACCCTAAAACCTTTAAAAACCCTAGAAATTATAATAAAAACACTATTCACCCTAAAAATTATAAAGCGACCAAAAATAACTAAAATCCCAAAATAACAATCAATTTTCCAATAAACACAAAGGAACCTAAAAACCTAAAAAATAATAAGGGATACTAAATATTCTAAAACACTCTAAAGGACCCTAAAAACCTAAAAAAATAGAAAACCCCTAATAAAAATTGAGAACCCTAAAAAAAACCCTAAAAGAACCTAAAAAACCTAAATGACATGAAAAAACCCTAAAAACCCTAGAATACCCTAATAAAATAAACATCTCTAAAAAACTAAAAAAATAAATGACCCCAAAAAACAATATAAACCTGGAAAATACCTAAAAACTATAAAACCTCAAAAAATTTAAAAACATGGATGTACATAAAACCCCTAAAACCAAAAAACCATTAAAATACTAAAATACAAAAAACCATGAAACCATTAAAATCTAAAATCCTAAAACCCCACAAAAAAACATAAAAATGTAGAAAACACTAAAAATCACTGAAACCCAAAAAACCCCAAAAGGCTCTACAATAAATAAAATCCCCTAAAAACATAAAAACCCAAAAAATATTATAAAAACCTAATAACACTACAAACAAAAAGGAATATAAAATAACTCTCAAACACCTTAAGTATATTAAAAATCCTTAAGTCCCCAAAAAACCAAAAATTGTAAAGGACCCTTTAATATGAAAAAAACGAAAAAAAACCTAAAAATAGTAAACAAGACTAAAACCATATAAAACCATAAAATATCTAAAAAACCATAAAACACCTCAAAATACTTTAAAAATCCTAAAATTCCTAAAACCCCTAAAAACTCCTAATATATAAAAAAGACCCTAAATCCACAAAAACAATGAGGGGTCTAGTAAATTACTTAGAGAAGAAGAGGAAACATTTGTCAATTTGACAAAAGATAAAAAATAAAGCCGAAATTAAAGGAAAATATTTAATGGGAAAAATTGTAAAGGACGTGAAAAAGGAAAATTACTTTCCATACCTCTACTCTGCGTGGCTGTCCCTAACCTCACGAATCACACAAAATTTAAATTTTCATAGGGATGAGTTAGTATAGGAGGTGCCTAAAAAAGAAAATAAGATGTTTTAAGGGTCGAATGGTGATTTCTTCCCTCTTGAACAAGCATCCCCAAGAAAAGAGTTGTTTTTCAAATCTCCAACACTCAAAAATGATGGCCCCTGTAGACTAAGTCCACTTTGGGATTCATCAGAAGAAGGATCGAGGCCCACCATGAACAAATATAAATACCTCTAGCTAGTTCCTCTATTCCTTAATCAAAGGACACTGATGATACCAGAAAAAGGGTCGTAGGGGATAAAGGATGGGTAAAGGATTGGGATGAGGTGTAGAATAAATCCATCTCACACCCTAAGTGTTTTTTAGACACCATATCGTGAAATATATGTGTGGGGGCCCTATGCAGACTCCATCATGTGAACTACATTTGGAATACCCCTCTTAGAACATAATATAACGAGGCGTTGATGCTGACGAATTGGGGAATTAATTTATGATCCCATGGATACAATAACATGCTTCATAGAATACCCCCTCCATGGATGACACATAATGAGAAATCCTCCATAAGCACACCTTTCTATCCACCCTCCATAGATGATCCTATTTGGCCCGCCCTTTTCGGATTCTTCTTTATGGATGCTCCTGCATGGCCAATCCACTTTGGTCAGCCCTTTGCGGCAATCCCAATGGGGCTATCTCCTCCATGAACTTTTCAAGACGGGTCAATTACATTTTCTATTGCTCCATTATACCACCCCAACATCTATCCCTTCAATACCATGAATCGACCTACTCTTCCTGACACATCAAAATCCCCATCACATTCCTTCTATAAAATATTGATTTAGAACACCATGGACGATCATCATATTATTGTTTCTTACATTCTTGGAATAATCCTTCCCATTCACCAAAAACTACATCCCCAGAGATTTCAAATATTTATAAACCACCCCAATAATTGGAAATATATGGTAAGTGTCTTGAGGACACCTTTTCTTAACTATTCACAATATCCCCCAGTTGGATCAGCATAAGTTTACCTCAAGAGAGACATGTAAACTATAGAAAAATTCATCCTTTGGAGAGGATTTTAGCACCTCCATACACTCCAATTTCACCCATTCCCCTTTTCATTTCTCCTAATTCGGGAATCCCTAAAATCATGATTCACTCTTTTTTCCCTCTCATGATTGAGTCTTGTCAGAACATACCAGCCAGATTATATTCCTATTAATTATGGTATCAATAAAAATTAGTTCATGTTCTATGAACATAAACAAGGAGTTATCATCCCAACCACATGATGTTAAATTGTATGGAACTTATCCTATCCATAAGAAATTAAACTATATGAAACTAGTCCAAGATACTTGAAATAAAACTATAGTATAAATTGTATGAAAAAGGTAGGATACCTCCTTTGAAAAATATTAGAAGCCTTGTGGTTTAATTAAAGGATGAATCTTTTAATAATCTTGAGACAACCATCAACTAGTAGGGAACTCCTCGTGAAGAAATCCCCTAGCTTTTCTTTTGAGAGGTGTCACCTTTTTCTCTAATTTTCCTCATCCTTGGTCATATCTGGATAGATATTCAAATATGAAAAATCCTATATATGAATAATATATTGGAAATGGGCACACTCAAATCCCCTCTATCCCCCCATTATGCTCTGACACCATCTACTAGTGGGTCGAGCGAGACTTCTGATCTTTAGATCCACTACCTTATCTTGTTTCTCACACCGATCAAGACTCATGTTGGATTAGAGGTTGGAAGAGATCATGAAATCTATATGTTCCCAAATGATATCATGGGTCTTCTTGACAAATTTAATCCCCAACCATATATCAAATGACCCTTCTCCATTTATGTATTCCCCAACCATAAATCAAATAGGAATCTCCCATCCGTAAGCCACATATCTTATATGACCAAGAGAAATCTTATATCACCGTTTATCTTTCTTGGTGTTAGCACTAATCATGTTCCCATTAATGGGATGCTCCCACAAGTAACCCCTGACATTCAGCACAACGCATACATTGATTTCCAAAAATATGGTATACATTGGAAATATCCATGATTTTCAAGCCCGAAACATCACCTATCTCCTATGTTCCATCATTTTCATAAGGGTTAATACTCACCAAACCACGTAAAATTAAAAGGTATAGGGAATATCAAACTATGATGTCATGGTTTCATAAAAAATGGGATTTCTTGGAATACACCACAATGTCTAGAACTGACATCGAAATCTATATTAATTTTTTTGGGCCACATTCCAATTAAGGTCACATTCACTTAGAGACCATATCTATTCTAGGTGCCTCAGGCCACCTCAGCCTAAGTCTAATACTATCCTTGACCATGAAATCTTTCACCTGTATGTCCTTGCATCACACCGTTAGACGACATGGTTGGGTCCTCATAAAATGAACATAAAATGAGACGTTTCTAGTTAATTAGCACCAAACTACAAGGGTAATAATCCCTATCATGAGGATACATAGGAATCCAATATCTTGGTTTTGATCCCGACATCTCTACAACTCACATCCCCCCTTGATGACTATAAACTTCAGGGCGCCATACCATATGGATGAAATCCATCATTTTCTGAGTGAACAACTAAATAATCCCTCATATATCCATAAAATGGTAACACTGATGAACATACACAGATACTTATAGATGCTTCTATCGATGGAGAACCTTTTATACACACAGATGCCTCCAAACCCATGAATAATCATGATTAACTACTTCTTTAGGGGAAATCGATGCTCACATGCTTTGGAATGAACCAAGGATTCATGAACATATATTGTATGATGATTTATTATGGGAATGTATTAGAAATATATTTAATATAAAAACTAATATATGCATTTGGATAGATATTATATATATTTTATAGTGGTATTATAATATGATTTAGTGATCAAAAACTAATTTTGACTTTGTGTTTTTAGGCATTTATTCATTGTTATATGTAAATAGAGGATAATAATGTAGTGTATGAATCTCATAGATCATAACACCTTATAGTGCATTAGGATAGTTTTATTATTTGTCTATGAGGAGATAGACACATGTTTATATTCAGGTTCCATGTTGATGGTATTTAATCTTGTTCATGTATAAATTATAATTTTTATTTTCAATTTTACGTATCTGCTTTTTAGGTTTTGATGTATTATGTATTTTTGGATATATTCAATCAAATTTTTATTTTTTCGATTCAATGATATGTTTTTTGAAGGGCAATATGATTCCCACAATTATTCGTACGATTCCCAATTGTTTATCTCCCACCCATGATAGTCGGTAACAAGCTATAGGCCTTGTATCCTTATTTTGTAAACATTCATTACAAATGAATTAAAAACATAACCCCATGTATCAAGACTATCATCATATAGTAATTGAAACTAGATTCTATCATTACCCTTCATGAAAAATGGATATGTATAGTCTTTAATGCCTCCATACTATGTAAATGAAGTGGAAATTATAATGGAACTCTTCAGTATGATGGAATAATAAAACAACTGGATAGTTTTATCTCTTAAAATTGATACCAAAGGGTTTTATAAATGAATTTTTTATTGATAGAAAATATATAATACTATATATCCATATGCTTGAAAATATCCAACACATAATTTCTAGGTGGATGTGGGTTATCATTTTCATGATGATTATTTCCCTAACTATTTTCATCTATTTAAACAATATGTTTAGAGTAATGTTTTTTCAAATTTTATAATAAAAGGATATATGTTTATAAAATTTTAACATTTTTTTATAAACTATAGGTATGAAAAATTATTGAAAAAAATGTTATATGGTAGTATGAAGAAACAAATTTCTTCATGATTTAAGTATAATTTTTTGAAAACAAAATTTTCTTTTTAGTGGGAAATTTCCATGATAAAATTTTCCTATAATTCAAAGATATAGTTTCCCTCAATGGAAACGAAACCAACATTTTAATAACCGTATTTAAATAATAAAATGTTTATTTATTTCCTAATTATAACTATATTAATGATGAGTATGTTGATTCCTCCTGGAAGGTTAATGTTTATGATAACCTAGGGAACAAACAAAAAAACACTCAAGAAACATTTTTAAATAAATAAATAAAATGTAAAATATTCGTAAAATATTATAAAAAATTGGTAATATTTTAGGGAGAAAAACATATGAAAAATATTTATAGATACGTGACTAATGTGGAAAAGTAATTTTATTAGTGATTATAGAAATTTTTTTCCTCCATTCACGCATTTCTAAAATCTCTGGTACTAAAATAAAGGAAGCTAATAGTTAGGTTTTTGTTATAAATCTAATGTCACTTATTAAAAACAATATATGTAATTAGAAAAATTAGAAGGAATACAAGTAATATATATAAAACTAGAGTTTAATTCTAGAAATTATAAAAATTTAAAATGCATTCATTTCATCGAAGTGCATCTTTATCATCCCCAAACACCATCACATGGGTTTGATAAAGATCAAAAATGTTAGCCAAAAAGAATCTTATATATGTACTATACCATAGGATACACTAAATCACATGATATTTATGTGAATTTATTCATAAATTCATGATAATAAAGAATCTCATATGTAATGAAGGAGGAATAAGAAGGATTTTAATGTATAACGGGCTTCATCTAATTATATGATTAACAAAAACTCTCTTATCATATGGATGTTTTTTATATATCCCTCTATGACACTATTTAATAGTGAAATAAAAAATATGAAATTATAGATGATCCTTAATTTTAATATAATATATTCATGCACTGAAACACATTAATAAATTTCATGGTCTGTTCATGAATCCATGAACACATTGAATGAAAATACACTATACAATATTATCTCATATAATACCTATTAAATATATATCTATTCTACCACTCATAAAATGGTTACATACATGAAATATTATTTTATGAAAGATATTCAAATAGAATATGAAATATGTAAATTTTATTTTCATGATGCCTAAAAAAATTACAAATAATATATCCATTTGTATCATACGATAATAATGTTAGGTAATACCACCTCCGTCAATATACTACATTCACCAAAGCTTAAAATATTAGGTTCCATTTCATCAAATATTTTATCTTATATAATAACTTGTGAAACCATATCCAAAACTCCATTTATATATTTGTCATGAAACTTTTGGAATGATATCATTAACATCATCTTCAATAACATAAAATGAAATACCATGTTAATTCTCATCCCCTTTTTTTTGATTCACTCAAAATACCTTATAGTGTATCTATCTGAGTCAAAGTCAATCCCACCCAGTCAACCAATAGGTATGACCTCATGGTCTTTTAAAGAAATTAAATCAAATAAGAATCATTATATTTATATTTGTATGGAAAAACCATTATCTAGATAACAATTAAGGCTACTCAATATATAATGGGATCAAGAAAGATCTCGATGAAATTCATATATCACTATACTAATGGCCACCCATCAAGATCATATGAAAATGAGAATTCTTGTATTTTCTTTTTTTCCATGACATAATGTTACCATAGAAAATGGATCATATCAGTCCTATATATCTTACACTTCTATTCTCGACTATAAAAGTGTAGAATGATCTAATTGAGTAATAAAATTAATTTCAATCAATCTTATGTATAACTATATCTTATATACCTTATCCAGATAGGTTTATGTAATATCTAGGTTCTACCAAAAACTCTCACAATCTATCCTAATCACGGGCCCAAATGTCATACATTTCATAAAAGAGTGAAAATATACTATTGGTTAAGCTCCACCCAATGCAACAATCACCAACATATACAACAACCATTATATTACCTAATTATAAATAAATACACTTATAAGTGTGGTTTCAGTATACAATGGTTCTCACACTAGGTATCTAAAAAACTATAGGTATTCTGGAGTACATTATGATCCATTCTCCTATAGTATACCAAATATGTAAGTATGAAACTCTATTTGCTATACCTAAAAGTTCATACATTACACAAAAAGAATCATATTTTTCACCTTATGAATATATTCTATATCTCTATACAATAATCCTACTCTTTCTGACATTAAAATTTCTTCAAAACCTATAATACTCCATGATGAAAACTAGTTTGGGATAACTCAAGGTAATACAGAGAGTGTTCAATTATCATTACACTTCACTAAATGTATATCAAAATATATATTTTTGTAGCTAATGTCAAATAATGATAAAAATAATGATTCTATTAAAATATTACATTTTAATAATCCTAAATTCTTCACGAATAATTAAAAAAACAACATGTGAAATAATTTATCATATCATATGTGACAAACTTTGAGATTAGACATAATGATTTTACTATTTTTGTGTTTTTTAACACAATACATCATATGCAATACATGTCACATCTCTTTCATACAATTTGATAAAATGTTCCCACAAAAATATTTACTGAGAAACATCTATAATTAATTCTAGTTTCAATAATGGTGATTTTTAAGAATCATATTCATTAATAGAAGACTTATTTAACATATTCAAATATCATAATATCATAACATCAAATGTTACAATTCCAACTCTTATTGTCTACTTAAACCTTTTTCTAAATTCATTAACATCATCTTTGGGGAAGTATTCTAAACAATTTTCCTTTAAAAAATGTAACTGTACATATTATTGTTTAATAATACATCATTAATCTCTTATTAAGTAAAATTCACTTTAATCCAAGATAGGTGTAATTATTTATTAGTAAAAGTTTAACTTATTCTTGTACAATCATATTCCCACTAGCATCTTGGAAAATATATTCTCTTAAATATATATTTCAAATACATGAAAAACCTTTTTTTGTTAATAAATATCATTTTTTCCTATTTAGTAAGAATATGGAAAAAATATAAACTATATAATATATGTAATTTTATGAGTTTATAATTTTTTGTGAAAACAAATTACCAAATTATGCAACTGATTAGTTGTCAGAACACATTCTCAAGTACATTAACAAATAAATATATGAAAATTTTTTCCTTTATAAAATACTTTTATCCATAACTTCTTCACAAAAATTTTATTTAAATTGATGATTAAAAAACCATGTGTATTAAATTAATCATCTCATACATGTTCTTAAGAAATATTTTTAATATAAAAAATTCTCCTATCACAAAAGGGAACATAGATAAAGTAACCCATCATTTACATATATTTATTTGATCATTATAAAATAATGTATTGAAATCCATGACCTAGTAAATATTTAATTTTTCTAATGAATATAATCTATGAGCTCAATAAATTTGTCATTTTATTTTTATGTCATATATAATTGGTACACTTTGTAAAAAATATATTTTTTCTCACATACCTTTAAAAATTGAATAATTAATTTCCATAACATCCAAGCCTAACATGGTAATTCCATTAGTTATATCATATAAATTCTAGTCATATTAAATTAATAATATTCCTTACTGAAAAACCTTGTTTTCAATGACCTTTAAAGGATTCTTGAAGAAATATTGTTTAAATTTTGATGAAAAAAATCAGCTATGGGTTTGAAATTTTACTTACATGTACTATCATTATATTACATTATACCTAAAAATCATACGATGATTTCATATTTCAATTCAAAACAATTATAGAATATTGGGTTATCATTATTTGAATTCAGTCTTATTTTTGAGACAATTTCATAGATGTAGTAGTATTAATTCTTGAACTAGAACAATCCCCTTGTAGTATCCGTATAAATAATATTATAGATATGAAAAAATCATAGCAACTTGTATCTGGAAAATCATTTCTCATTTTAATAAACAATAGGTATTTTTATGCACATAAAAATTGAAAAATGGGATAAAATAAAAATAATAGGATGACATTATCCAAAATTGATGCTTTCATGTTATAAATTTAGAAAAATCATTTCTCTATTACATAAAAACAAAATTCATGATTCATTTATTTTCATATTCTTTCCATCTGTATATTTAAAACACTTTTTAAAACATACAATGGAAATCATACATCTTTCAAAATAATTGAAAGTTTTTATATAACCAATTAAATTTTATGAAAAACAATCTCCTCAAATTGTCAAAATCATATTCAACCATTTTTTTATTTTAAATTCCCAATCATATCAAGTATGTGGGGAAAAAATCAATGTACCCAATCATATTTAATAAATGACTAGAGAGAAATATTACATTTTTTATATATAATTACATTGAAACCTTCTAATAATCATTCTATTCTTACCTAACCATCTATATTATCCTATTTAACAATTTGAACACGTTTTTAAAAATAGTGGAACTATTCTGACACATATAATTTTCATTATGAACGTTATGTAATTATTAATCATGATTAAGATAATTTATTAACATACCATTCATAGGAGTATATTACTTACATATTCTCCTTTAATGTATTAGTTTAAAATTTTATCTTTATGGTTATAATGATATTAATCTTATGAAATAATATTTTATCTCTTGATTATCATGTATAATTAACCGTAAATAAGGATTTTTATTGAATGGAATCCCACTAAAATGATGAACCCAATTAAAAAAATCGAATACATTAGTTATCCAATATCCATATTTCATAATTAAATTATTCATCTAGGGTGTTCCTCTAATAACATTATTATTTAGGTAGTTAATTATCCCAACCAAATAATATATTTTTGATGGATATCCATGACAACCCATTCTTTAGTAAAGATTAATTCACGATTTGTTACAAATAGATACACTAAATACAACTGCAGAATACTAGGATACATATTGTATTAGGGTAATTAAGCAAATAAAAAAATATTAAAATTAAATACTACAAAATCATTAAAAAACATTAGAGCATATTTTTATATTAAAATTATAATGAAAAACTAAATGGTTTAACCTAGGGATGTACATAATAAGGGGTGACCTTTGAATTCCAATTTGGGAGTAATCAAAGCATAAAATAATGAAAGTAGTTGATTATAATCATCATAAATATTTATGGTACAATAAAGGGGTTAAATTCATAATATTGAACAATGGCGCATGATATAACGTGATAAAATCAAGGCAATATTTTAATGTGACAAAAACATAAAACATCCCAACAAGCTAAGTAAAGGCTTTCATCCAAGACAAAATCATATCATGGAAAATGAACCATAATGTATTAGTTTCACTACCAAATCCCACTAATAATGTTTCATGTGAACGAAACATTATCCATTTCATTTGAGGGATATATAATTCTAGCCCACCTATTACTTTAATACCAGGCACTTTCATTATTGTGCCAGATAGATCATACATCATAAGGTTGTCTTTCATCAATTTTAATTCCATGATTATGGAGTTTCAGATAAATAAATGTAATTACCCAATACATGTCATATTGATACATATAGGTGAATACCCTTATGTTGTAATGGTGATGTGTATTCACTACACAACTCCTTGGAATGAAAATGACATGATGGTTTTGGAAGCATAATGGGGATACATTATAAATCATTGAAGAGATTAATTAGACTGAAAGAGGTACCCCATCACATGAAAATAATATGTTATATAGGATTTATTTGTAATGACAAATCAAAATATTAATACTTTAAAATTTAATGACATAATATGTAGAAGGTTCTTGAATAAAAAAGCGAAGGACATGATCCCTTATGGTGAGATGGTTATTCTAAAATTTTGATATGATCTTCAAAAACGATTGGGAACATTTTATTAGACCTATAGAGGGAATTATATAGTTCATTAGTGCTCCATGTGCTTTTGGTGACGATTAATGGGAGGTTTGGTGTTTTTATAGAAAATTTGTAGGGGAATTCATTATTAATTTCGAAACATTGTTTTGGGAATTTATATGATAAATTAATCCAAAAAAAACAATGACTCATGTTTTTTTATTAATTTTTCATCCAACGTGGAGTGGATTTTATTATATTATAATTATAATTACTAAAATACATAAAATAATACCCTTTGTAATGTAGAAGTGAGTCATTTTTATAAATAATATATTTTGAAACAATATAATATAATATTGGTTTTGGAAGATTAATTAAGGCATTATAAATATAGTCAGATGACACCAAAAAAATTTATTTTTAATGGTAATAATAATATAGTTCATGGAGAACTTTTATGTCATATATTGCATTAATTTTGGGTGATTATGATGTCATAATTAATACTGTATGTTTATATGGAAAATATTTTTTACAAAAATATTCAACTTTCATAGTAAATAATGAAAAATACACCATTGGATAAATTTTATATTAGGATTTAAAAAAATTTATTTCATCAAAATAATAATATAAATATGAGAAATCGCACTTTTGAATAAATATCCTTATATATTGAAACATACTTGTTTTTTTGGGAAAAACATTTTTTGATCTCTTATAAAATTTTCATTTGACTTTTTAAAATTAAATTATCTTTTCAAATTATTAACAATTATTTAATAATTATTATTTTTATTAAAATGCAATTTATTTAAAAATTTCAAGAATTCATCAAAAATATTATTTGAATTGAAAATATATATATCCAAAAATATAATTTTTTATTTAGCATATCAAGTTATAAATGTCATCAAACATATTTTTAATCATTATTTTATTAAAAATAAAAATATAATAATTCAAATTTTCAGTTCGTAGATTCATATACCTTAATTTCTCTAATAAATTCCCTATGGATAAGTTTTCAAATGATGATATTTTCGTAGGATTGTTTAGTGAAGGGGGTTTAGGTCACTTTCTTGATTAACATGATGTTCTACTATAAAAATTTTGTATCATGGTTTAGTTTTTGAATCTAGACTATGTCTTGGTAGAAGAAAAAACAAGTGATGATATCACCTTCGAAATATCCATTAAACAATATTCATAGGATATGATTATGATTTTTACTAACATCACTTTTTTTTCAAATGAATTTATCATAACCATATATATTAAATAATAACAAGATTATTTTATAATACTTATACTATCAATTTTTTGATGTATAGCGGTATTTTATATATGACCAGATATAACTAGTAATGTTCCAAAATAACTAAATTTGTGCATGTTATTCTATAATATCATTTCCCAGTAAGTAATTAACTCATTTAAAAATCTAACATAGTTTATGAATGATTGGGTTGATAAATTATTCTCCCATTCAGAAATTTCAATATCATAATTTCATTCATAAACAAGAATAGATGAGGATAATTTTTTATCTCCTGTAACTATTACCAAATCACATCCTAAAACATATGATTTTACCTCAACACATTGACTAGGTGTGTTTTATTATTTCAAAGGACATTGTATTTAAAAAAATTATATATTCAAGGTATACTACTAAAATAAATGGTCATTTTCCAATGGGACCTCATATGAATTTGGTACATGTCAAGGGTCTTTTATGTACATCCTCAAGAGGGATACATAGAACATATAATTCACATGATATTGTTTTGGTGGGAGTTCTATATGATAGTACATATCTATGATGAGATCAAGGATATCAAAAGGGCCTATGTATTTTTTATTAATCTTTTACTTCTTCCCAAATATCTTCACATTCATTCATGGAGATATATAACGAAACACCTTATCGCTGACCTCAAACTCTAGGACCCATGAATGAATTTATATAAATCCTATCTATAAACAATGAGTGTTTTTATATTAAATTAAATGGATTGAACCTTCTACATCATATATTGGACAAGATCAGGTCTCATAATCTTCCACTCTCCAATTTCACCTTGGTATGTTGGAGTCTAATAACAATTCCTGTATATATAAACATAAGGTGTTATTTGAATATTAGAATGGAAACTGTTGTTATGTGGGAATTCCTTTATGGAATGGTGTTGATCCCAACATCCTATGAAATCCATTGAAAAATATCTAGTAATACCATTTACATATGAAATGATTTTTTCTGATTAACCATCCCTATGAGGGCGACAAGTTGTTCTAAAGCTCAGTTCTATATCCAATGCATACTGAAGGCTTCTCCATAACCTTGAGGTAATACTAATATGTCAGTCATATATAATATAGATGGGAACTCTAAGTAGTCATACCATTTCTATTATGTATATCATGAATTGGTTTCCAATATATAAATAATCCTTGATAGAAATAAAATTCCCTAACAGGCTAAGGAAATTAACTATCAACCAGATGCTGTAATTGAATTTAGGTGTCCTAGGATGTCTTACAAAAAAAATCCATGTTTTTTATTTCCCTTTTCCATACTGTAATGGGTAATTGTTTCATCATTATATTTTACTTCTATCGTATATCCTTGATTTTTTATAAAACTAAAACTAAATATATAAATTGTACAATATACCACTTAATGTTATTCCACTAGATATATTACTTCTAATATTGATACATCATTGTTCTTCCAAGAGGTAGAGGGGATTATGAGCTATAGGAATCATTCAGATGGTCCCTCCTAAATTGTGATTATAATGGGGAACATATCAAGATTCAAAACCTTATAACTCCATCTTTAGAAAATTTGAACTCCATAATGTTCAAAAAAAAATTTGTATCACCTTATCTTCTTTTCTGGATGTCTTGATATTATATTAAATGGATGTTTGAGAAATTATTTTATAAAGTAATAAATTGGATCCTTTTATTATTCCCATGCCTATCCATTTTAAGTCCAATAATATTGGATCACTTAACATCCTCATCACTGATAAGGTTTCAAAATCTATCCTACTCTGAGACTCTTAATTTTTTTCTAGGAAGGTAATAAACTAAACAATCACAATCATTGATCATATCTAACAACAACCATTGGATAATGTTGTGGATGTATTTGTAAATATAAACTTTTGGATTTTACGATCAATATATATGCCACAATTAACAACATAGACATAATGTTTCTGATTCATCATTTTAAAGATCACTACATACAGTTAAAGATCATGTGTTTGGAAGATCTTCTTGTTAATCAATAATGAATGTGAGGAATAATATATCACTTTCTTATCTTTCATTAGTATATAAACCAACCCCAAATTGGACCCAACAATATAGATCAAAAATCAATCACAAATGTGTGTTATATTTGTACAGGTGTTTTTAATAGAACCTTGGTTATACCTTTAAATAATTATCCACATTAATTATTCTAGAAACAAACCACACCCTCTTAGATTATCTTTGTTAGTGGGATTAAATATGATGATAAGTTCCTCAAAAATCATCCAAAGTACCAAACTAATCCATGGAAACTACAGATTTCCATCACTGAGATTGGTCTTTTCAATCATTTAATAGCCAATATTTTTGAAGTATCCATATTTGTATACACCTATTTTAGGGAAAACATACCCCATGATGATTAAATTCTCAATCCAAAACTCAGAATAAATATATATCACACATTACTTTTATTTTTGAATGGTGTTTAGTATGACACTCAAATTATCATCTTATTCCACTTTTCTTTTGAAGTAGATAATAATATCATCTATAATGATGACCGAATATTTTTTGATTTCATAAACTAATGAATATATAAATATTTTCCAAGATGATTTATTTTGAATTATTGAGTCCATAGAGAATCACTATGAAATCATAGTTCCCATACACTCAATGAAATGCAGTCTTGGGGATATCCTCATTTTTCACCTTTACATGGTAATATCTAGACTCAATATACACCATAAAGAAGTATTGGGAACCATGGTTCTGATAAAAAAATTTGTTAGTCCATGGAGGAATATAATTTCTATTTATAATGATCCTTTTCAATCAAAATAATTGATGCATTGGTTTATTGGCCTATCATTCTTCCTGAAAAATAGGACCAGTGCACCCTGATGTGAAGCACTATGGCATATAGACCATTTTTCCATATACCATTGTAATTTCATCTTCATATCCTCATGTTCAAAAAACCATTCTATAGAGATTATTTGATATTGTAAACTTTCTAGGTATATCATTGATCGTGAACTCAACCTATCAACTTGTATGGAGACAAGTAACTTTTTTTGGAATCACATCTATGAATTTATTACAACAGGAATGTCATCATGGACTATCATTTCCTTAGTTTAAATAATTATGGATGGATACACTTGTTTTTAGGTTATAATATCCATTAATAAGATGATTATACCAAATACCATTCCCCCTTTACAATGTACTTGTATTGAATCAGAGGATTTTTAGGGATACCATAGGGTAATTTCCATCACACAAAAAATTATGTTGTCTCTAAATAAGTAAATCCTGTTAAAATGTAGAATAGAATATAATTTTTATAAAGGGGTTATTATATGGTTGTAAGGGAAATTAATCCCAAAAATGTTGATAGGGGAGGATTTATATAACTGGAATGAAATAATTTCCCCTTTTTTCTTTTCACTGATATTTCTACTTCCTTATTATTTATTAGGTTTGAAAAATTATACTAAAATTTAATTGTATGAATGAAATATAAGAGAAGGAATAAAATATTTTGTTTTATACCATTGAATGTATAACTATTTTTACTTTAAAAACATTACTATAGGGATCCACTTCAGCAGTTGTGATCGAAAAAGCACACATATGATATCTAGGCCTTGGAGGTTATTATTGTTGGTTTTCATTGAAAACCCTTGAATTGGTTGAATGATTGTCATAGAAACATTTTTCTATGTATTTAAAATATTGAAAAATAGATTGAGGATTAGACATTTCATTCCTTTCTTCCATCAAATTAGTGGTTTTTTACCATTAGAAATCAGTATCAAGGTTCCCTTCCTTTATACTCTTAAAAAATTTCATTGTCCCCTTCAAGAATATTTTTGGATACCTCTTCCCAAACTTTTGAAAAGTGGGATGTTGGAATTTCAATCCACCTTTTGAATTTTCTATCACACCAACATATTGAAAATGCATTCTCATATTCTTATTTATTTACCCACGAGACCCTTGTGATTCATTGATATGTATTTCATCATTGAGGGAACATTGTAAAATTTCATCGAATAATAAAAGTCAAAAATTTATAAATCCTTTCATAGACAGTGATTTAGCCTACAAAATAATTGGTCGACATTGCATTCAAGGGAGATGGAAAAGATAGAGGCATATCATGAACATCTTGTTATGTTCTCTACATATTCCCGAAATGTATTCTCTATCCTTTTTCTTAATACTCTAGAAATCACATTCCATTTTTTTCATAGAGTATGAGGAATACATTTGATGAAATTTTTTTATGGAATCAATTCCACTCGATCAAATTATGTTCTCCTTTGGATTTAATTTTGATACCAATTTCCATAATTGATAAAATTATCCTTCTATACAGTAAACAGTTATCATAACCATCACTTTCTCAGAGAAATAAATTACGGATATTATTATTTCAATGTATTTGATCTATAGTTCAACGATAATGTGATTAGTAGATCCACAGAAATTCATATTCCATTATCAAATATAGGTATAAATTGAAACATTATATTTCATGGGGGATTCTTGTATCCACCTAATTTAAGATCTAGTTTAAAAGATGAGTTAATTGATAATTTATTATCATGATGTCCCCAACCATTTCTCCCATCATGTTAGGAATCTAATTTTGGCAGTTGTCACGTAGCCCCGGACTTTTCGTTTTGACTTGATTTATCCTATTTTGATCAATTTTCTAAAAATAATTATGAAGTTAGGGATGATTATTTATAAACTTGTATTATCAAAAATAATAATACATTATCATTAATGGGATAACTAATCAATAACATATATTACATGACATATAAAATATTTTTCAGAATATAATATCATATGGCAATTTTTCCCTAAATAGTGGTTCATAATGATCTTGTGAATTTAACCAAACACACTCCCTAGTATTTTCAAATTAGGTTTGTAGCAAGAAATTTTTACCATGCACCTTGTGATGATTTATTCTAGCTCAAGTATCCCTTTACAGGGTTACTACCCCTACATACATCTATTTTGAACTGCATCAACTATTAGTATCTAGGCATGTATTTATTTTATTAGAAACCATTTAATCAATACATTACCAAAATTTAATGATATGTTAATTTGTTTATTCTTATCCATAAATAATTTAATATTGTTTTTGAGTCCCAATCGAAAAAATAAATGGAATTTTCATTGATACCATCTATGAAAACCCATATTTTAGTACTAGTTAATTACTAAATATTATATAAATATAAACTTAATAAAACCTATGAAGATCATGAGGACTAGTTTCATTGGGATTTTAGGTACATGACATAAAAATATTAAAAATAAAAAAATAATATTATTTAAAATCTATAAAAAATGTTCTTATATTCCATGGATCGTCTATATCTCTACAGGATAACCTCTGAACTACATAAGAAATGGGTGAGATGTAAAGCCTAGTAAGGGAAAAATCATATAATAGGATGATAAAAGTAAATCATGGGAGTTCAAAGAATCAAAAATAAGACAAAAAAGGTTGAGAATCTTAATCATGAATACTGATGAATTATATAACATGATAATATTATGAAATCATTGGAATGTATAAATAACATAACACATGGAATAAGAATATGTCAAGGATAACTACAAAGAAAACATCACATGGTGGAAAATTCACATATTGGACTATATTTGTAACACCCCAAGATTCCATGGTACGCTTATCTTTGAATAATACAATAGCATGTGTTGTACGCAACTTTGAGTTCTATCACACCACAACCAATAAACTAGCCATTATGAATAGTAATACCCAATTTTTGAAATATTATAAATTTTATCATTCAAAATGGAGTTCATTTTTGGATTCATAATATCAAAATTATATTAGGTTGAATTATTGGTATTTTTCTGAAAACATTCAATTTTTGGTGAATACTAAAAAAACACTGAGTTATTGTTTAAAACAAACTTTTTATTTAAATAATTATTTATTTTATTTAAATTTAATTTCGGGAAAAATAGATACATAATACCTATATAAGTTGAATTTAATTATTTGTAGTCAGTTTATAATTATTTTAGATATATAAAAAATTTATTGAACTTTTTAATGCCTTTTACCCATCTCTAAGGAGCATTTGCAAATTTATATAAAACATAATTTTAATGCTTCATTTAGTTATATTTAAAAAATCCAAGAGACACAATTGATATCAGTAAGTAAAATGTGTTTAAAAAAGATTAAAATAGTTTTTGGTTAAAAGTAACTTTTTTACTTTTATTTACCACGGTTAAAAGTAAATAGGGTAATTAAGGGTATAAATGATATTATTATTACCCTAACAGAAGTCCTAATTCTATTGGATAAGTAAAATTCGAAAAAAAACATAGGAATAAAATATGAACCTTTTTGGTCCACGTGGATTAGATTAGGACATTTATTAATATTTTAGAGTTAAATTCGATGTTTAATAACTAAACCATTTTTAATACTGGGTAACACACAATATAAATTAGACTATAAATATTCATTAGAAAGATAAAAAGATTTAAAACATAATTTTATTTTATTTATAATTTTTATACATTAAATAATTAAATTTATTTATGAAATAATGATGATGCAGTAATTACCATATTAATGAAAGATTAAAATAAATGATATTAAAAATATCCAAATAAATATAATATTATACTTTTAAAGAATTACACTAATTTTATAGGTTAATATGAAATTTCAGGGTTGATTAATTGTATTTATTTCGAAGTAATAAAGTTGTTAGGACTTTATAAAAATAAATTATTAAATAATGTCAAAATTGACAGAAATGTGTTTTTAAAACAAATACAATATTATTGGTTGGAATAATAACCCAAAAAAAATAAGGTTCAACAAAACGAAATATATAATGATAGGAGTATCAGTAATTAACCACTTGGGGTTCTCTTGTAATTTTATAGTAATTTTATTAACCATATAATATAAAAATACAAAGAGACCTGGTAAATGTCAAACTATTTAACTGAGAGTTAAATCTAAAAGATAAGGTTAATATAGTCACCCAAACCTATATAAAACAAATTGTTTGAGAGGATATAGAACCAAAACCACCTTATCATTTGAATAATTTATTTTAGAACTATTAGAAACTGAAAATTATTTTATTATAAAATAATATGTCTAGCTTTTCCTAAGGTGCCCCTCACCAATCTTATAAAAGGTCATTCCCCTCCTCTCCAATTCACACCATCAAAGCAATTTTTCTCATCCAAAACCTACCCCAATACCCTCAAAACTGTCCTCCCATCAGCCAAGAGGCCTAACTTTAGTCATAAAGTGAACCTATGGATCCCTTTTGATTAAATCGTAAGGAAGAACCCGAAGAATAAGTAAATATCTCACCACCTCTTTCTTATTTTTTCTGCTTCCACGTATTCTTTCTTTGTTGATTCCATTATAAAATAATAAATCCAGTATCTTCTATATAATTTGATGTTATTAAAAATATATTAAAACCATATTCATTATTCTATCTATCCTTTGAATGACATGTCACCATACGTGTGTATATAAATCTTACCATCTCTATGTCGTGGTGTAGTTGTTATTCAATACATTATTATTTATATGGGTATAGTAATGATGTATAATTGATGTAAATTATAAATATAAAATTATAATGATTCATTATACATGATATACCATCCAATTATATATTATTTTAATATAAAAATAATGATATTGTCGCTCGTACTGATTACCATCTCCACGAATGTGATGAGATTAATTCCTCATCATATCCATTCAAGAATAATTTTCATTACATGATTAAAAATAATTTTTAAGGACATAATATCATTCTGAATATGAATAAGATACATCCTATCCATAATAAACATCACTTATGTAACAAAGAAAATAAAGGAAAACGAATCAGTTATCACCCGAAACGATGATAATACCAAAATATTATTAACAAAGCAATATTAAAAGATCATATATGATATCATATTAATGTATATGATCCTTATATAATTTAATAATAGTTATTTCTCCATTTTATTGGAGGTTAACCTACCCTCGTCCAAGGAAAAGTACAAGGTAAGGGTTAATTTCACAATCTCTTTATTATCCAAGATTGTTTTTATGTAAGTATCTATTGGTGCCTTTTTATCATCCACATCAATATTTCTTATAAATGTATTCCAAAACATTTTTACCATTTACTAGACTACGGGTTAAATTAATTTATACCATTTTTTTACTTTTTATAAAATGTTTTGAAACTAATCTATCCGTCGTTTTCCAAAAAAGGTACCTTATGACCTTTTCTCCAAAATTACAGTAAGAATGTTTTTTAACTTATATGGCAGGTGCGACTATTTTCTGTTGTTATAACATTATTGAAGCATCAATTACAAGAATATAATAATATCTTAAAAATAAATGGATCCTTTATAATTATGTTACTCTTAAATGATTTCAAAATAGAAAGATATATTTCTCTAAAAAATGTTTTAATTTCATCTATGTCAACATCCTTTGATGGTTTTTAAGATTGTTTGAAGTTGATTTGTTATGATACAAATCTTCCATATTGTATTGATGGTTTTGTGATGTGTTTGACTGTGGATGTGTTATTTTTATACAATTCATGGTTGATGGATAAAGTATTGACATTTTGTATGCTAGTTTTAATACGAATGATTATGTAATGTTTAAACCCCTGCATATGAGGAATGCATTGGACTTAGTAAGTGACGGGTAGTTCCCACTAGAGTTCCTCGAGGAAACGGTAGGTCTTATGTGAAAAAATAGTGTCTTGGCACATGGAATTCAGAAAAATCTTATTTGTAGTCTTGGAACAAGGCCTTGACTATAAGGTTATGAGGTCAGGCATTACACATTCCGTCATTATGAAAGTGGGTATTCATATTGCATGTGATTATTCGACATGTAGAATATCCGTGGGAGTAAGTAAATGGAATTATTTTGAATTATATTTTCCATATTATGTTAAATTTTATGTTGAAAAATCTTTTGTTTTAGTTTTATACATTGCCTAAAATTATTATGCTTATTTATGAAAGTTTCCGCTATATTGTTATCCTTACTGAGCATCTGAGCTCACCCCTTTATATGTTTTATTTTCCCCAGGATACAAAGAATTATATTATAACTGTCCATCAGGGATACTCTATGGGATCTCAGTGTTGTCTTCAGAAACAATTTTGTTGTAGATTTCCATTTTATGATGTAATGTAAACCTTATGAATGTATCT
This sequence comes from Viscum album, assembly GCA_963277665.1. Classification (NCBI taxonomy): domain Eukaryota; kingdom Viridiplantae; phylum Streptophyta; class Magnoliopsida; order Santalales; family Viscaceae; genus Viscum; species Viscum album. The sequence continues at coordinate 1,596,100,101 of OY728120.1, forward strand.
AGTACTTACAAGGCTACAAAACTAATTGGTCATTCAAGACCTGATCATTTGTGATCATTCAAATGTTATGTAATAATGCACCGACTCTGGGATTCTGGGGTTTGGGTGTTATAGTTGGTATCAGAGGAAGTTTAATACAATCCTTGGAAACTAGATTTAGATAAATTCTGATTAGAGCACATATCCCTAAGATAGACATTGAGGATTAGTATAAAAGAACATCCTATAAATTTGGTATTGTAGATATTTGATTAGTTTTCCAAGAAATACGTCCTTTTCTGGATACGAGCAGGTAGAGGTGTCTATGGAACATATTTACCTTGGGGTTAAACCAGAAAACAACGTTTTCATCTAGACTCGAACGAGAACCGGTGCCTGATAATGGGCCTTACACTTGGTTACGGAACTCATGGGGGATATGCGTAGGATAATACTCATTTTATTTACAAACCATTATGAAGGGTTTATGAGTATTTAAATCCTCAATGAAAACATTTTTATTATTATGGATTATATTCATAAAATGTTCAATTTATTTTAAGTCTTGTACAAGTTTGGATTTATGTATTGCAATTAATAAACTAATCTAGTGTATGCCATCATATTTAAATGGTTCCTAGTGGAAGGAATGGAAACCATATCGATAGACATAGTCCATGTAGGTATTTACCTCATACTCAAGTTAATTAAAGTGGAGCTGGTGGTGCCAGTAGTGCTGATCAGCTAATGACCATACTGGGAAAACACACTCAGGTTATGAATAATAACATTACCCATATGGAGCGCCCTGATCCGCAGTGTGGAGGATCAATGTTAGAACACTTCATGAGGCAACGACCACCAACATTCAATGGGGGTACAAATCCACTAGTATCCGTGAAATGGATAAATTCCTTAGGGAAAATATTCCATGCATTAAAGAGTAGTGATTGAGAAAATGTTTTCATGGCAGTTTACCACATTACAAGAGATGTTGACCAATAGTGGCCATTAATTATAAACACAAATGAAGATGAAGAAGTATCAAATATGGAATGGATGTACTTTAAAGAAATTTTATTAGGAAAATAATTTCCACATGACCGTCGAGAAGATATGGAAAGAGAATTTTTGAGTCTTAGAAAAAATGAGGATTATAATGTTGCAAAGTATGAAGCTAACTTTACAAGGATAGAGAGGCCTGCTGAAGATTATATACATAACCCAAAAGTACTATTGGCCAATTCTTTGATGGGTTAAAACTATTTCTCCGTATAGCATTAACCTCACAATCCTTCTCGTCATACGAAGATATTTTCTCATGTGATTTCAAGATAGAAAAATAATTCTCTAAGTCTTATGACTATAATACATAGTAGTGAAGAAGAGATATTCTGAACACTCTAGAAATGGAAATAAGGGGACGATGGAAAATGCTAAATATCCATAGTATAGTAAACCTGGGAAGAAGCATCCCAGTACTTTCCTGAAGGGAATGACAGTCTGTTACAAGTGTGGTGAAAAAGGCCATGAAGCACGTGATTGCAATGGGAAGAAAGAGGATATCAATGTTGAATTCTAAAATTGTAGATAAAGGGGACATAATGAAAATTAATTTCCTAAGCGCCAAGAAATCGTACCTCAGAAAAGGACAATGGATCAAGTCCATGCTTATGCTAACACTAATGGGGAGGTTGATGCTCCGAAAGACATTGTGGCAGGTAATTTAATGGTTTCCCCATGTATAGCAAATTTCTTCTTTGACTCTAGATCATCTCATTCTTTCATATCTTCTTGTTTTTCAATGAAAATTAGATATTTTCAATTTGATTTAACAAGGGAGTTGTCAGTGAAAACTCCGAAGGGGAGTATCATTGCAAAAAAAAATTGTGAATCATTCCCCATTAGGGAAAATAAATGTTCTTTATCTGTTGATCTCATCGTGATAATCATTATTGGATTAGATTTAATCCTCAGTATGGATTGTCTTTCGGACCATGATGCAAAAATTTATTGTAAGAAAAAGGAGGTTACTATTTTTGATGATGATGATAAAGAAAAAATTATCTTTAGAGAAGAAACTCCACCACCTAATTCTTATCTAGAACCACGCCCAGTAGCTCACCTAAATTAAATCATTGGGGAGGATGAAAATGAAATAACTATGGGTGAGTAATGTAATTCTCAAATAGAGTATGTACCTATTATGTAATAATATGTTGATGCGTTTCTAGAGGATTTACCTGGACTTCTTACAGAATGAGAAATTATGTTTTCCATTGACATAATTTCGGGTTCAGGGCCTATATTGAAGACCCCTTATAGAATATCCATTGTAGAATTAGTGTAACTAATGAAAAAATATGAGGAATTGAGTAATAAGGGATTTATTTTCCCTAGTTTTTCTCTATGGGGATCCCCTGTTCTATTTGTTAAGAAGAATGATGGATCCATGAGGTTGTGCATTGACTACAGGGTTATCAATGCTATAACAATAAAGAAAAAGTATCCCCAACCTCACATTGATGATTTATTCGACCAACTTCATGGATCCCAATACTTTTAAAAGATTTACTTTTGATATGGAAATCATCAGTTCTGTGGTAAGAAGGAAGACATTCTGAAAATTGACTTTCGAACCTGGTATGAGAATTTGGAGTTTACAGTAATTCCTTTTGGATTGACTAATGAACCCTCTGTCTTCATAGATCTAATGAATAGAATTTACAAGGAATATCATGATGACTTTGTAGTGGTATTTATTGATGATATCATAGTACAGTCCAAAATCTATGTAGATCATGGAAATCACTTGTGCATTATCTTCATGAATCATAGAAGAAATGAGTTATATGGGAATTTGAGAAAGTGTGAATTTTGGCTTTAAGAGATTTCTTTTCTTGGCCATATCGTCTCTATAGATGGAATCTATATTGATCCTTCTAAGAGCATGGTAATCAATGAATGTCCAGCACCAACGAGTTTAACCGAGGTACGTAGTTTTATTCGTTTAACGGGTTATTATCGATGTTTTGTGTAGAATTTTGCTCATTTGGCTAACCCATTAACAAAGGTCACACAAAAAGGGGATAAATTTTTTTGGAAAAAAGAGTGTGAAGAATTATTTGAAGAACTAAAGAGGAGATTAGTCAATTCTCCATATTGAATCTACCATTGGGGAACGAAGGGTTTGTTATTTACAATGACACTTCAAAGAAATAACTTGGTTTTGTCCTTTTGCAGAATGATAGGGTTATTGTATATGCATCATGATAGCTAAAAATTCATAAGAAAAACTATCCTACTCATGATCCTGAGTTATCACCTGTAATCTTGGCTTTGATGATATGGAGACATTATCTCTTTGGTGAAAAATGAGAGATTTATACTGATCATAAGAGTTTGGAGTATATTTTCTCATCAAAGTAAATCAACATGGGGAAAAGGAGATGGCTTGAACTACTCAAGGACTATGATTTCACTATACACTACCACCCTAGGAAGGAAAATAAGGTGGAATATGCTTTGAGTATAAATGTTCATGGAGTTTTGAACAATATGAGAGTTGAAAAGGATCCTATATACATGGATCAAGTAAAGCTGGACATGGGAATAATTATGGAAGGTGAAACATCAATGCTTTTTCAAATGGTTGCCAAACCATATATAATAGAAAGGATAAAAAGATCTCAGGCTGGTGATGAGGAGTCTCTAAAGAAGATTAAATCATTGAATGATGGTAGATTGAGTGATGTTGTATATATAGATTTGAATTTAATATTTGGGAAGAGACATTGTGTTCCCGATATACCCGATCTAAAAAGAGAATTGTTGGATGATGCTCATAGCTCCAGTTTCTCTATACAGCCTGGGAGAACCAACATGTATAGAGAGTTGAAGGAACATTTTTGGTGGGACAACATGAAGAGGGAGATTTCTGATTTTGTGCCCAGATGTATGGTTTTTCAACAAGTGAAAGCTGGAAGGAAAAAACTTGGAGGATTCATGAAACCTATTCCCCTACCTGAATAGAAATTAGATGATATTTCAAGGGACTTTTTCATAGGGCTACAAAGGACTCCTAGAAGGAATGATGCAATATGGGTCATTGTTGATCGTCATACCAAGCCAGCAGATTTTCTTGCAGTAATAGAATATTTACCACTTGAACATTTACGAAGACTGTATAATAATAAAGTTTTAAGACTTCATGGAGTACCCATATCGATTGTTTTTTATCGTGATATAATTTTTACATCATGATTTTGCAAAAGTCTTCAGAAATAACTAGATACTAAACTTCATTTGAGCACTGCCTACCACCCTCAAAATAATGGACAATCAGAACAGACTATTCAAACCTCAGAAGACATGTTGAGACATTTCTCACTTTACTTTCAAGGTATGTGGGATCAATACTTACCTCTAGTAGAATTTTCCTATAAAAATAGCATCCATTCATGTATTCAGATGGCACCATATGAAGCGTTATATGGAAAAATATGTTTCACACCAACTTTTTGGGATGATGTTGGTGAATGAGAACATATAGGCCCAGAACTTGTGGAGGAAACGATGGAAAAGGTGAAGGTAATCCAAACCCACCTCAAAGCATCTCAAAGTAGGAAAAAGATATATGCCAATAACCGAATGAAGGATTTGGAATTTCAGGTAAGAGATCATGTTTTCTTGTAGGTATTTCCATGGATAGTTGTTACACGTTTCAGTAAGAAGGGAAAATTATGTCTCAGGTACATCAAACCATTCGAAAATATAGAACGAATTGGGGATGTAGCTTATTGTTTGTCAATGACATAAAGTCTCTCCAAAGTTCCTGATGTGTTCCACGTATCACTGTTGAGAAAATACATGTTTGACCTAACACTTCTACTCAACTATGAGGAATTAGAACTAGATCTCAATCTGTATTATTGTGATGAGCCTGTCAAGGTTCTTGATACAATAGAACAAGTGCTAAGAAACCGTACGACTCATCTGGTGAAAGTTCTAAAGAAAACCATAAGATGGAAGAGGCAATGTGGGATCCAGAGAAACATATGATGAAGAACAACCCATGTCTTTTTATGCAGTAATATTTTTGAAATTTTGATGATGAAATTTTCTTGATGGAGGGGAGAATGTAACACTCCAAGCTTCCACAGTACGCTTCTCTTTGAATAACATAATAGTTCTTGTTGTACGCAACTTCGAGTTCTAACACACATCAACCAATCAAACTAGCCGTAATGAATAGTAATACCCAATTTTTGAAATTTTATAATGTTTTTCTTTCAAAATGGACTTCATTTTTGGATTCAAAATATCAAAAATAGATTTGGGTGAATTTTTTGTATTTTTCTAAAAATATTCAATTTTTGATGAATTGTGAAAAACACTGAGTAATTGTTTAAAACCAATTTTTTATTTAAATAATTACTACATTTATTTAAATTTATTTTAGGTCAAAATATATACATAATACCTATATCAGTTCAGTTTAATTCATTGGATTCAATTTATAATAATTTTAGATATATAAAAATTTGATTGAACTTTTTACAGTCTTTTACCCATCTCCTAGGAGCATTTTAAAATTTACATATAACATAATTTCACCTATTATATGCGTTGAATTTCAAAAATTTAAGGTACATAGTTGATATCACTATGTAAAATGTGGTTCATTAAGATGAAAATAATTTTTGGTGAATATAATTTTTTAAATTTATTTACCACGGTTAAAAGTAAATACGGTAATTCAGGGTACAAATGATATTATTATTACCCCAACACATGTCCTAATTTTATTGGATAAGTAAAATTAGACCAAAAAATAACTTAGGAAAAAAATACAAACCTCTTTAGTCCACCTGGATTTGATTAGAAAATTTATTATTATTTTATTTAAAGAAGAGTTAACAGATTTAATTCAATGTTTAATAACTAAACCATTTTTAATATAGGTTTACACACAATATATATTCGTCTATAAATATTAATTAGAAATATAAATAATATTTACTACATAAACGTATTTTATTTATAATTTTTAGACATTAAATAATTAAATTTATTTTTGACACAATTATGATGAAGTAATTACCGTAATAATGAAAGATTAAAATAATTGATATTATAAATATCCAAATAAATATAGATTGAGACTTTTAATGAATTAAAATAATTTTCTATGTTAATATGACATTATAGGGTTTATTAAATGTATTTATTTCAACGTAATAATGTTTTAGGACTTTCCAAAAAATCAATTATTAAATAATGTCAAAATTGACATAAATGAGTTTTTAAAAGAAAATACAATATTATTGGTCGATATAATAATATTAAAAATCTATGGTTTGGCCAAATGACTTATATAATGATATTTGTATCATTAAACAACCACTTGGGGTTCTATTGGAATTTTATAGTAATTTTATTAACCATATAATATAAAAATACAAAGAGACATTATAAATGTCAAACTATTTATCTTAGAGATAAATCTAAAAGATAAGGTTAATATAGTGACCCAAATATTTATAAAACCTATTGGTTGAGAGATTTTCGACCCATACCCAACTTTTCATCTGTATACTTCATTTTATATACATTAGAGACCTGAAATTATTTTATTATAAAATAATATTTCTTGTTTTTCCTATGGTGCCCCTCACCCCTCTTATAAAAGGGCACTTTTCCTTCTCTCTAATTCACACCTTCAAAGCCATTTTTCTCAGCCATCCTCTGCCCAAATACCCTCTCAAAATCCCTCACTTCATCCAAGAGTCCTTCCTTTAGTCATAAATCAAACCTAAAGATCCCTTTTGATCAAATCAGAAAGAATAACCCGAAGAAGAGGTAAATATCTCACCACCTCTTCCATGTTTTTTCATCTTCCACTTATTCTTTACTTGTTATTTCCATTAAAACATAATAACACAAGTGTCTCATATATACTATGATTTTATTATAAATATTTTACAACCATATTTATTATTCTATCCATCCTTTGAATGACATTTCACTATACGTGTGTACGTACGGCTTACCGTCACCACGTCGTGGTGTAGTTTTTATTAAATACATCATTTTTTGGATGGGTATAACAATGATGTATAATTGATATAAATAATAAATATAACATTATAATTATTCTATATATATGATATAGCATCCAACTATATATTATTTTAACATCAAAAGAATGATATTGTCGCTCGTGCGTATGTACGGATAACCGTCTCCACGAATGTGATGAGATTCATTCCACATCATATCCATTAAAGTCTAATATTCATTAGATGATTAAAAATAAATTTTAATGATATAACATGATTCTGAAAATGAAAAAAATAAAACCTATCCAAAATAAACATTACTTACGTAACAAAGCATAGAAGGGAAAATGAATAAGTTAATACCCTAAACGATGATAATACTATAATATTATTAACAAAGAAATATTAAAAGATCATATATGATATCATATTAATGTATATGATTATTGTATAATTCAGTAACAATTATTTAACCATTATACAGGAGGTTAACCTACCCTTGACCAAGAAAAATTACAAGGTAAGGGTTAATTTCACAAGCAATTTATTATCCGAGGTTGTTTTTATGTAAATATCTACTGGGACCTCTTTATCATCCACATCCATGTTTCTTAAAAATGTATAACAAAACATTTTTACTATTTACTAGACTATGGGTTAAATTCATTTATAACCTTTTTTGACTTTTTATAAAATGGTTTGAATGGAACCATTCTGTCGTTTTCCAAACAAGGTACCTTATGACCTTTTTATACAAAATTAGGGTATGAAGGTTTTTTAACTTTTATGGAGGGTGCAGATATTTTACTCTATTATAACATAATTGAATATTCCCTTACAAGCATATAATAATATTTTCAAAATAAAAGTTTTCTTTACAATTATGTGACTCTTAAATGATTTTAAAATAGGAAGACATATTTCTCTAAAAAAGGTTTAGATTTCATCTATTCCAACATCATTTGAATGATTTTAAGATTATTTGAAGTTTATTTATTATGATACATAACATCCATGTTGTATTGAAGGTTTTGTGATATGTTTTACTTTGGATGTGTAATTTTTATACCATTCATGGTTTATGGATAATGTATTGACATTTCTTATGCTACTTTTAATACGAATGTTTATATTATGATTAAACCTTTTGATATGAGGAATGCATTGGACTTAGTAAGTGACAGGTGGATCCCACTCTATCTTCTCGATGCATCGATAGGTCTCATGAGACAAAATAGTGTCTTGGAAAAAGGCCTTGAGAAAATCTTATTTGTAGTCTTGGCACAAGGCTTTGAATAAGTGGTTATGGTGTCTGGCATTATCCATTCCGTAATTATGAAAGTTTCTATTGATATTGCATGTGATTATTAAACTATTAGAATATCCATTTTAGTAAGTAAATAGAATTATTTTTAATTATATTTTACATATTATGATGAAGTTTATGTTGAAAAGGAATTTGTTTCAGTTTTATACATTTACTTAAATGTTTATGCTTATTTATTAATGTTTCCGCTATGTTGTTATCCTTACTGATCATCTGAGCTCACCCCTTTCTTTGTTTTATTTTCCCTAGGTTGAGAAAAAGTAAATTATGACTGACCTGCAGGGATAGTCTATGGGATATCAGTGTTGCCTATGGAAACAATGTTATTGTAGTTTTCCATTTTATGATGTAATGTAAACCATATGAATGTATTTAGTACTTCCAAGGCTAATAAACTAATCGGTCATTAAAGACATGATCTTTTGTGATCAAGCTAATGTTAGGTAATAATGCACTGACTCTGGGCTTCTAGGGTCGGGGCATTACAATATTTACTCCCAAAACCCATTCATAATTTTTTTCGTTTGAAAAAAACATTACCCAATGCATTGGGGGCTATATAATTCTTCCCCTACCACGTTCTTATCATGGACATGGACATTTGTTCCATATAGATCATTCAATATCAGGATGTATTTCATCCAATTTAATCGCATTATTATGGAGTGTGAGATACATACATATTATTCAATGATAAACTAAGGATATTTACATCTATTTTAATACCCTTGAGAGTAAACGGGTGTGGTTATTCACTATACAGTTGTTTTCCATGAAAAATCATAGGATAATTTCTAAAACATAGCGGTCATACATAACGATTCATAGTGGAGTATACTGAGAGTCAGAGGGACCCCTATTAACATGTAAATAATAAAAAAGTAGGAGGAATTTGTAATAAAAAATCCCAGAATGATAAAATTGAAATTAAATGGAATAATATTAAGAGAGATCCTAAATAATGTGGAGAAGCATAAGATATTTTACCTTGAGATGGTGCTTCATAAATCGTGAGAGGAGCTCATTAATAGAATGTGGAACCAACCATGTCATCCAGATATGGATGTAAAGAATAAATTCACTAAAAAGAGTTTTTATTGTAGGTAAATTGGAGGTTTTGGAGGGTATTTATGAAAAAATATAGTGGAATTATTTTATAATATCCAAAACCTGGTTTTGGACTCTATATGATAAATTAATACAAACCACAAACCATAAAATTGTTTCATCAAACGGTTTCTTCCAATGTGGTGTGTAATTAATTTGTTTATATGCCTAATATAATAACTCCCTAGAATAATACACTTGTGGATGTGGAAGTTATTCATTTATTAATGAATATATTATAAAAACATTAAATATAACATATGTTTTTGAGGATTCAATAAGGTTTTATAAAATTAATCAAATAAAATAAAAATCATATTATATTAAAGTAGAAATATAATTTTTGTGGTATATCCATTTTATGGAATATATTACGTCATCACTTCACTATTACGATGCCATAAAACATACCATATATTTATAACATTTTTAATTCATACAAAAAAATTTGATTTTATAATAAAATTATGAAAAATTCACCATTGGTTAATTTTGAAATTATAATTTAAAAAATAATATTTGTTATAAAGATAGATCCCTATTTATGAGAATTTACACTTTAATATCAATATAAACATTTTTTGGAGAGTACTAATTTTTTAAAAATTACATCTTTAGACTCTTTTAAACATTACATTTGACATTATAAAATTATATTATCATTTGTATATAAGTACATTTGTTAAATTATCACATATTTTAAAAATTATTGAACTCATGAAATTTTTTCTTTATTGAAACTATACATAAACTAAATATAAAATTTCTGTTTCATCATATCAAAATATAATTTTTATCAAAAAATATTATTTAAACATTATAATGTAATAAAATATAAATATAATACTTATTTTTGTTGAAAATAAAAAAATAAAAAACATACAATTTTTTCTAGATACATAGTTCTTTATTACACTAGTTAATGTATTAAGGAAAAGGTATGTGATTATGAAATATTTATGGGGTGGTTCGGTGAACATGGGTTGGGTTATGATATTATTAAGTTTGAAAATATCCCTTAAAATGATTATCTTATGCATAAATTAGTAAATCCAAACATTTTATTGGTCAAGGAAAAGTCCGAGTGATACTATATCCCTCAGAGCATCTAACAAATGGAATTTATATAGTATGATCCTACTGGTCAAGGCCATCACTTCCTTTTTCTATTCCGAATGGAATTATGATTACCCTATTTATATACTATTCATATGATCATTGTATAAAGACTATACTATAAATGGTAATTATTCTCAAAAATCATTTAAATAATATAGGTTATAGCTTGTGATATTAAATAATTGAAAATGGAATTCATGTATTTTTTATTATTTCATATCTTAATAAGGTATGCATTGTTTTTAAAAATTAATTTCTTTAAAAAAAATTTAGTTTATTATAATAGATTAACAGAAAACCAGTTTTTGAATTAGAAGTATAGATAAAACTCAAATTCCTTCTGCATATATTGTTTCAAAGGGTTTTCCATTAATTTAATTCTAAAGATAATCTTAGAAATAGATTAGAAGAAGACAATACATGAGCACCATTCTATGGGAGAAACTACCTAAGTATGATCAAGTGTCACCCATTACATTTATTCATTATAATGTTAATATAGGGGAAAACTTAAATGGAAGAACCATCCTATTTGGATGGTCAATTTCATGAAAAGTGGTGCTTTAGAAGGAATCAAGAAATTAGTATTTGAACAGGATTTTAATAATACCATCTTATAACATGTCATTTCCTTTTATTTATCCAATATTATTGAAATTTATTTTGGAATCTTTTTTCCATATACCTAATCAATATGATCAAACCATATTTATTTGTAACTAATTACCAGACTCATAAGTTTGCATCACTTAATAAAAAATGGAATTCAAACATATTCATACCTTCTTGATATATCTTATGTATAAGTTTCCTTAACACTTCATGTAATGGTATATATTTTTGCACATGAGTATGCCCAATTACATAGATAGACAACCCTATTCACCAGCCTTGAAAAGGTATAAGCTGCCAAGTAGTTAGGTAGTCCAGCTCCGAGTCCCAATACACAGGGATACATTAATCATCAGTGAAGCCAACTCATCATAACTCTAACAAAAAATATGAAACATCTATATAAAATAACTAAATTCAAGATAATAACATAAAATAGAAACTAAGCTGAAGGTAGATGTAATACTAAATTCATTATAGATACATTACTATCTCATAATGAAAGGATTTATTTATACAAATATTAATTATTAAACTAATGAATTCCTAATACTAAAATTTCTAAAACATTTTACTAAACATGAAAATATTAGTGAAAAGATTAAATAAATGAATAATTAAATTATTTATACATGAGATAACCATTTATGAAAAATTCATAAATAGAATCTAATTATATAATTTTTATAATTTTATCTATTAACATTATGTACATTCATTAATTTTGAATATAAACATGTTATATTCATTACAATGTAAACACATTCATAATTATCCCTATTTGTAACATCCATGTAAAAATATATGATATTATATGAATTATAAACTATATATAATCTAATTTTTATCATCCAGAAAATATACATAATCTAAATATCATATACTTAATAATCATTTAATAATTAGTGATATCAGTCTTCAAAATAGTTTTATTGTGATATAAATAATATCAAAATAAGGCTACCTTTTATTCCGAACAATAAAAAATAAATAATTACAAAAAATACATAATTTAAATATAATTTTTTATATTTTGGACTTATATCTAAATTTTATTACCATTTCTAAATTATTACTTTTGATTTATAAATATTTTTTTTTTCTAGATCATAATATTTGACATATAATTTTGTAAAAAGTTATTTCAAATATGAAAATATAACATTTGTGAAAAAAATTATAAACATTTAATGAATTAAAAAATTATTAATTAATATATGCTACATTTATTAATTAATTACTATAAATATACATTTTACAATTAATTATAAAAAATTTATAAATCATTAAAATTAGTTTTTATGTTAAATTTTATTTTATAGTTATTATGATTAGCATTACATATAATCCCTATTCTTGATAGGGGAAACATTCTACTACCATTAGATAGATATTCTATGTAATTGTTAACAGGATTGACCCTTATGATGCACATACTGCCTAAAGTAACTTATTTCTTACCTTTACATTGACTCCTTCGTATAAATGTAAGCCTTGTGTTACATTTACATAGCTTGAAAGAACCTCCAAAATGTTTTTATAGCATCCCACATAATGTTAAGTTTCCATTTCCATTTTCATAACCATTTTCACAATTTCATAACAATTATTCAAAAACCATTTAAATTTACATATTATTTTAAAACCTTACACTACCTATAAGCATAAGGTTAATAAATATCACACCGTTAAGAAAATAATTTAAATATATGGTATAATATATGATAACATTAAATAAACCCTTAACGGAAAGGTAATCCATGAGTATCAATATTTTCATAAGGGTAATTCCTTGGTTACACTTGTGCATCTTAGTTTCATATGTGTATGACCTTATTTACTTTTACATATCCCAACTACATAATGGTAATCCCTTTTCTATATTTTCAACAAACCTCAAATGTGAGGATATATTTTCGGTTTTATTCTTCATTTCAACATGATATTTCATAAATCATAACCATAAACTTATTTAATACAACTAATAGGTTTCAAAAGAATCTAGTAACACTTATTAGAGACAAATGAAGGAATTAGACACCAAAATCAGAGGATCTACATGGAATACATATGCAAACATTGATGACTAGTGGAAATAATGAAAATTATTAATGATTAAATTATATTGAATTTCATGTACATCATCTTAAAAAAACATCACATTTGGTTTATAATTATCTACAAGGGTAGAAGAAATATATTCATTCTTTGTTGTCTATCGAAGGGCAATTTTACATCATCCAATATTCAGATGGGATTATTTTTCCAATCAAAGCAGTCTGGAATCTCATATGAAAATATAGAAGAAAAATAAATATATTGGGCATATGTAGTTTTTTTATAATAACTAGATTAACCAAACACCATCCTTCACATAGCAGTTCCATTATATGTCCCTTAAGGGTACTCTTCAACAGTTAAATAAATTAATCGGGAATTTAAGATACTATATAATTGTTGACTCATTTATTCATGTCTTGAAACAAATGAATAAATACCATAGAAGGTGTCTAAATTCATGAAAAATTCATATAGATTATGTCCCTATCATTATATCTCATATTATGCATGAAAATGATAACATATGTGGAAGACCAATTGTATATAGGTTTCACAGATAAAATATTATTTCATACAAGATATACATATAAAAGAATAATTATGAAAAAATTTATTCAGTGATATTATCAAAATGTAAAAAACCAATATAGAATATTTTTTCATATAAATATATATTAATGTAATAAAAGTTACTTCACTAACCAAATTTTTCATTTATTCAACTTAATACTATTTATATTTTATAGTTCTTCAACTATATAACTCAATCAATCAAAAAAATGATGCATTCAGTCTTCACTAAGTTCAAATTTTAAAATAAATTATGTTATTTACAATCAAGATTTATTTACAAATTATTAAGCTACATAAAAATAATTCTTTCATTGTAATTTTCCTTAATCCTCTATATTTTGTAAATATACTACCTAAGAGTCAAGAAAAATGTAATATCTATTGTGAAAATAAATAATGTACTAAAATAGAACACCGACACTATTTCAATCCTTAGATATGCTTATCCTACAAAAATTATTATATTAAAAATAAATAATTAGTCAATTGTCATTATAAATAGAAACATACAATAGGAAGAACAGATGGTGAATATTCTCTATTAATGTTATCCACTCCAATCACATGCAACTGCAATATGTTTCTATTATATCTTACTCAATTCAAGTAGTTGATTTCCAAGTTCAACTTGATCCATCCTTTTCAAAAGTCCAGTATAATCCCCCAATCATGCATAATTACCCCAAAAAATTAAAATATTTTACACTAAATATTAATTCACACTAAAACTCCTCACCTTGATATCATAGTCAATTTTTATGGACTCATGTCCTCCGAAATCCTCTTGGAGGACCTGTCACCATTCATTATCACCTTTACATGTGTTAAGAAAATCAAATTTGATGATGTCCGAACCCCCTAGGCTATCTGTTACCACCTTACGTACTCCATACCTGGACATAAATAGCGCTTATTCATCCTTTAACTTATGTTGAAAATATCTAGATGATTTCATGAATCTTTATTTTCAACTCATATTTTTATTATATTTTCAATATACTAATTTTGGGATCCATAAATAATATTACAAAAACAATAATTTAAAATTTAATTAAACAAATTCCAGAAATATATTTTTAAAATAAAAGTTGATATTATTTGAAAAGTAATAAATTCAAAATCAATACGAACATAAAAATGTCATTTCAATTATAGTACCCCCAATTGGGAAGATAATATTCACATGGAGTATAAGTATATTAATTCCTATACAATTTATCAATTGATTCCCCCAAAAAACAATTTTCATTATTCTATTAAATGAATAATAATTATAGCACTAATAACCATTAATTATAGAAACTCCAAATATGGAACATTTTTCTTTGAAATTTCAATTTAATACCTTGTTTAGATATGTTAAATGAATTCAACTAAGAAAAATCATTCCCCTATTTTTAATTTTCTTAATGTTCTCAATGGTTATGAATTTGACTCCACATTTACTGGAATGTGCTAGAATATGACTAAACCAATGTTTTTCTAATATGGGATAGATGATTGCAAAATCGAAAATGATGATAAAAATACAATTATTGAATTCTTTATATTGGGTTTAGTTATTATTAAACTATTTAAACCATCCAAATGAGCATCAAAAATCTAAAAGGGGTGAAATAAAAAAGTATGGGTATAATTTTCTTGAAAATGGAAATTTAGGGGTTGTTCTTAGAACACACAGATCATATAATCTTCAAAAGAACTCATTATTTCATGACCTTCATACGGTCATGTAAATGGGTCATGTGCAATGAAAGATCTTATAGTGAACATCTGGATCATCTTTTATAACCCTATGTGTTCTTGGGATTGTGTCAAAGACATTCAAGGTTCATACAGAGGATCCTATATGAGTTTCTCTATTCCATGAGACTTATAAGACTGGTGGATGCTAGATAATCATTCAAATCCCATGAAATATATTGGGGAAAAATATTCAGAAATTGGAGGCCTTATATGGTCATTTATATTCATGTGACACACCTAGGTAGTTCTTAAGACACCACTGTATCCCTAACAACATGTCCAACTTATCACAGAAGAGCCTACCAGAATGTTACCCCTATCCGGTGAAGGGTCTCAGACATGTCTATTTGACTTTTTTGTTACCCCATTGTCTCCAAATAAAAGTATAGGGGTTAACTCAAATCTCCACATGACCCATTATTTTTCAGGCAACACACCACGAAAGAGGACATATATTTTCATTTACATTAATCGTACAAATTTTTGAGATCTCCAAACTTTATAAAATAATTAATGAAATAAAATGGGGAAATCCATAAACTTTTTATAGTGTGGTGATATGTTGATCATTTCATAAAAGGGGGTTTTCAAACTAGATGTTCACTATTGATCCTACAAAGTCTCCTTTGACATGTCAGCACAATCCCACAGAATCTCTCTTGACAATCTGAATTGGCCTCTTTAATGACACTAGACAAGAAGACATTGTCTCACAGAGAACCCTAGATGAGTAATATTTACTAACATGAAATCCATACCATGTGAAACTTGATATGAAAAATATTATAATACATGTATGTTTGACCTTGTAAAATCACATTGACATAAACAAATGTTTAAGAAAAATACCTTCGATCAAGAGAAGACCATAAATGGGGTTCATATAGGACATTATTTTAGTCACTGAAATCACGTGACACCCCTAATAAGTTCATTGGTTGGATCTTGCAAAGCGTGTAACCCCCAAACCCTCCACCAACTCCAGCTCAAATTTGTAAGATACACAATCTTCAAGGAATAATTTAATCGAGATACCATGGCCTATAATTCCCTCAACTCAACACAAAGGGAGAGATTTCTTCATCAATAATTGACCACACAATGGATAATGAGAGAGGACATCTTTAAGTTAATAGTAACAAAATGAAAATGGTCTTATGCATGGTAAAACAAGAGGAATGACCTAAGGGATCACACTGCATGCTTATTCACATCACATGATCACTTATAGATCACACAATGAACATATGGAATGTTAGAAAGAATATATAATGTAGTAAAAACATGTCATATGGGTCACAAGAAACATAAAATAAGATATCATTGGAGAACATTAAGTCATTTATGAAGTAATGGATAGAATGAAAGACTATAACATGATGAGAGACTATTGAAAATAAACATTCACATATCCTCACCTACTACCCCTGACCAACCTAGAATCATTCTATATCACCAGGAAATATCTCCCAAATAATGTGACACACACTCGAAATTCATCATGGATAATGTGATTTCCCTTGGACATATCATGCAATTCACACAATTGCCTCCGAGAATTACATCCAATTATCTTGAAGTCCAAACATATTTCTAGACAAACCATACAATGAACTCAAGAAATGTCATCCCATATCAAGAAAAAACATCAGGACATGTTGAAATGGTCTTTTGATGGAACATAGACATGTCACATGACACTCACGAGGACACTCGGACAAGTCATCATTGATCTTGTATTGCCCTCTAGACATGTTGTTTATGATCTTGTGATGTCCTCCAAATATGTCATCCAGATCATGTGACACCCTCTAGATATTTTTTCCTTGATCCTATGATTCCCTACAAAAATTTCATTCATGTTATGTGATTTAATCTGAACAAATAATCTCTATAATGAGATTTTCTTCAAGCATGTCTTCTATAAAATCTAGAAATTTCCAAACATCCTCAAACATGTGCAGAAATCCCCAAAAATGCCAGTCAAACAATCAAATTGTTCCACGAAGATAGCCCAGGACATGATAAACATATCTAGTGGACATATTAGGGAAATATCAGTGTGTTAGTCTTGGTAATATGTATGATATGACTACACCCATATTAGGTAAACCACATCATGTAAGACATGATAAACACTTAACATAGGAATGATATGAAAACCCCCATTTTAGTGACAGCCCAGCCTATAAGTTGCCATCAGTGGCACGATATGACTACCCCCATATAACAAAAGCCTCAGTGTGTAATCCCTAATCAGTCCAAACTTGGAGAACTATTATTTCTATTATAACTAGGATGTGTTTGATATGATCCTACGACATCAGATAAAATGGGATGCCACTATAGTGTATGTCCATTCATGTCTACAAAATTACAACCATCAGATCACAATCACTCCTAGGGGATGATTATTCCATCTCATCCCCCAGTGGATTGAAAATGAATTTGAACTATGAGAACACTGATTCCAACTATTAACATGATATGTAGCATTCATTCCTAAGGCTCAAGCACGATATTAAAAATTAAAAGGTAACTCCTAACACATATGTTCTACATCACTTTTTATAGAGATAGATTTCACTACATACCTTATTTATCACATGATTCAAGGCCTAAATGGGTTTAGGGAGTTTCAATGATCAAAACATTCAAATCAGGAATCTCAATCAGGTAGGGAAACCATAGTGTGTTTTCTGTGACCCGTGCCTTAATATGACTGCCCCCATATACAGGAATCCATGTTATGGGTAGTCCCAAGGGGATGATCAATCTATGATGGCTCTAATTCCTTCCATAAATAGTATATATAGGATTCCTTCGTAAGTCTTGAGAACAATACTCTATGCCTCAGTTCCCCAAAATATTTCATTTCTATGTGACATTAAACTACATGATTTTAACAATCTACTTGGGTTTTGATTCATATTATAAATATGATACGTAAGATTCCTTATAATGGCACAATACCTTCATTACACTATTAATCACATCATTGGATGAAAGAACATTTCAATGTACCTTTTTATATTGATTGAATATATATGTAGCTACCCATAAAGTTGATATGGATGAAGAAACTAGAATACATATATATGGATTCATTAAATGGACTCCCTTTTCATATGGGGGGATTAAAAACATGATCATATTATTGGGTAACCAATATTTTATCTGAATGGGATGATATTATTGAATATATCATAAATCTATAAGATATCCATTGGGTAGGAAAAAATTCCAACAATAACATTTGTGATGAGTTGTCCACTCATCCTCACAACCAAAGTTATTTCCTATGTGTCATTAGGTCTGAAACCCTAATTAATCATCCTCATTTGGAATTTTGACATATACTATGTTATTGATGTTGGAACTATTGGGTGTTTGAATAATTTTTTTAAACATGATGTGATTGTTTTATAGGAGTATTTAACCCCACTAAGAACCATGAATTTATATAATGACCATTCTATATTTTCTAGGAACTATAAATTGTAAACCAAACCTGAAATAATTTAACTATGTCATCTCCTTCACCATTAAAAAATTAATAGTCTAACCAATTATTGTCATAGCATTTCATTCCTGCCATATGGTTGGTCCTATGTATCTCTTCTTGATGAAATAAAAATGGGGAGCCCCATGTGAAATCATATAAATAGGACATCAACTACAAAAGATTAAAAAAATTTACCTGCCAGGTCACCATGTGCCAAGAGATTTTGTTCACATAACCTATACAAAAACAAAAGGGGAACCTAACATTAATCGTTCAAATGACAAAAATATTTTAATGAAACTCTGTAATTGGTGATCTCTTAAAATAATTACATCATTATTGTGATAATTCCACGTAAAAAAATAATTGTCAGTCCTAGATTAAGAAAGAACAATTAGGTTACCCAGGCATACCTGATTGACAACATATCATACCTAGGATGATTCACTGATCATTTACCGTAATACATGTTGTCTTTATGAATTTAGATATCGATATCGATAACCACACCCAAAAATGAGATAATTCCTTGATCCAACAACCATTTGGGAAAATTATCTAGGGTTACAATCAGTATGGGACTCAGAATGACCTCTCTCAATCAACATTGATAGTGTCATGTGGGGAATGAAATGGTCAACCAATACCATAAACATTATACCATATTGATCCATGATGATTATTATGAGGGTATACAAATGCTAAATCTAACAAATCCTCATATTACAATGTACATTGTAGTAAATCAAATGGAACTTGTTGCAACCACCAAATTCTATGGAAGCTTATCATAGACCATGGATATCACTACCATCAGTATGTGGTGATGGTGGATCAAGGAGTCATCTAATTCTACCCTTAGATTCCAGATCCTCCGTGGAGGGATCCTCCTAACCACCATCACCAGAACCATCCCACTGATATCTTACAATAACCTGATGTGGGTACCACCCAACACATTTCCACCAATAACACCTAAGAATGGGAAAAAAGATGAAACAATGGGCACAAAGATCTCTAGATAATCGAACGTGGGATCAAATCCATGATCCCACCAATAAATCCTTATGATATATTCTTGCAGTAAATAATGAGAAGGCCCATATCCCTACTAACTCTAAAGATGTATGTGGTCATATTCCTACTTATTTTGTGGGGGATACACATATCCCAACCCCCATTAATAATGCCAATCAACATATTACGATGGAACAAGGACGCCAAAAGTGGACTCATATCCCTGCTTCATAGAACGATTTCTTTTTATATATATAAGAGAAAAAATGTGTAGGGTTAAATTCATATGAAAAGTTTTATAAAGTTTCAATATATATTAAAAATAGATAAACAACCCCACTGACTTATTGATTCATTAGTACATATACTGGGAGAGGTGTATATTTCTATCCCTACAGCATGGGCATCACAACACTATGATTAGTATGAGCAACTGATATCTCCAGAGTATGTACAAATTTTTGATCTCATACAAGAGGATTATTGTAATATTCTAGAGAAGGATCAGACCCCAAACCGAAGTCATATTCCCATTCTAATTGGGCTGACTAAGTGAGAGTGGAACATTCCTCAAGATAGGATAACATTACTATCATAAAATACCATCAACAAACTAAAAAGGATCAATATCAGTCTCACGTCTTCATTCTAACCAGTCCCCACCAAGTGAGAGTGGAACATGCCACATGTTAGGCTCATATTCCTATCAAAAAGACTGTAAGCATATCCAATGGCTCGGGATCATTCTCATATCCCCATTCTAACTGAGTCCCACACTGTGAGAGAAGAACATGACTTTGGGAAGTCTCATATTCATACTTGTGAATCTAAGAATATATAATTATTTCTGTCGATGAATGAATTCATCAGCATCCTTTAGAGGATATATAGGTTGATGCTCATATCCCTCTCACATTCTGGAGGATCAGTGGAATATTGCTTTATAGAATTCATATTCATACTAGGATCATATTCCTATTGAAACTGGGGCTCACCAAGTGAGAGAATGACATTCATCAGGACATTCTCATATTCCACTCTTAAAATACCAATGCCATACCCAAAGGCTCATGATTAATATTACATCTCCATTCTAACTGAATCTCACCATGTTTGAGTCGTACATGCCTTGGTATTGGCTAATATTATTTATTAGAGAAGTTGATTAGAAAATTATAGTAGATTCTCAGTAGTAGTTACATACTACCACAACAACATATGGTTATCCATTTAGTCAAATAGTTTTTATATAACATTTAACACCATAAAATTCAAAAGTAAAAATTTTCATTTGATATCGTGCATGACACACATCACCATGTACATAAGGGAATATAGTATCTTGAGAATTAAAAATATATTTACAATTTTAAATTGAATAGATATATAATATATATAATAATCCATATAATACTGAGTGGGGATATGTTACATTCAAGATCATCTTTCTTGGATATCTTTCATTACACAAATGACTTACTTTTACTGAATAATAATATTTAGTTAAATTATTATTTTATATAAAAATATATAATATACCTATCAATTAAATTAATAGTTATGAATATTATTACCAAAAAAATATATTGTTTTAAAAAATATAAATTAATTCATTGGTGGAATATTAATTAGAAATTAATAATGGAACCAGTTAACTATAAAGGGAATGATTTTATAAAAAACTATTTTTATGCTCACAAAGATGTTTCCTCCTAAAAAATTGAAATAATTACATTTATTCTATGGTATTAATGTGATAAATACATTATAAATTCATTGAAACATTTTTTATATTCATAAAATATATATTATATGTTTAAGATAAGAAAAGACTTAATATTATACACAGAATACAATATTTTTTGAAAGGTAGTATTGTCTTCTTTCCCTGGAGAACCAATTTTAAATAATTTTTTTAACATTTTCTAAATTTAATATTTAAATATAAACATAATCACTAAAATTTATACATTAAAATTTGTTTAGGGTATATTTTTTGTATTTTTCTAGGAAGTATAAAATTTTAATGAATATGAAAAATACTCAAATCAAGTTCAAAATTGATTTTCCATATAAATTATTTATAAGGATTAATAATATATTAAATTTGTTTTAATGATTAACTAGAAGATATTTTTATAAATTAATCCAATTTAGGTCATTTAAATCAATATTAATTTGAACTTGACTTTAGAAACATTTTAATCTTTTTGATGTGTTTACCTTAAAACCACATATTATCGTCCCGTCTAGGAGAATGTATTTTAATTAATTTCATCCAATTCTGTAATTAGAAATTATAAATATAGATTCCATATTTGTAATCACTATAATTTAAAATTTCTAATAAGGTAAAAAATTGTAATAAAATATCACTGCGATTAATTAAAATTAATTACAACAATTAAGGTAAAAGTAATCATAATAAGGGACTAAAACATACTCTTAAGGGCCAAAATTACATTGAAAACATTTCCAAGAATACATTTCTTTCTATATTTAGACACTATACCCATATTTATTTAAATTGGACCATTATGGGAGCCACAATCTTGGTGAAATAATTTTATGGAATTCGATTGTCAAAATATTACGAGAGCACCACTCCTCCTCCAATAAAATGGTATCCTCTCCTCACACATAATAAAACAACTAAATTTAATTTTGATAGACAAATAACTTCAAAAAATAGCTCCTATAAATTCCTCCCATAATCCCAGAATCCTCCATTTTGGATTATATCTATCCAAAGAAGCCTCTTGGTACAAACTAAAATAATTAACCCGATTAAGAGTTAACATTTTTCCTCAAGATTTTTAGTTTCATTTCCATTATCCACCCCCAAAAATACACTTATTATATTCCTATATAAATTTTTTTATCCTAAATATATAAATATTTATTATGATAATATTTAGATATACACTTATGCACACTTCAATCAAATGTGTAATGAATATATACGGTTTACATGTACAACAAACTACCGCCTCACAAAAGGATGATTGTTAATTTTTATGTTACCACATATAATCATGGGAATTATTATGTAAATGATGTTTATATATGAAATATATTATATATCAACTATTAAATAATTATATTATAACACATACCTCTTTACATTCGATTTTTTGTAAGTATGATAACGTGGTTTGTCGAATTGTCGACGACTACCTCCACAATGTGATGTAATTCATTTTTGATATACATGGAGTGTAGTAAAGATAAATTTAATAAAAAAATATAAAAAATATAAAATATTTATGATACTGAAATTATAATATACATATATATCATTTAATTCTCATCATTATAATATGAAATGTAATTTAATTAGTGTTCATGCATACGCATGACCAACCATCTCCAGGAACGATGCATTTCATTTCATATCCCAAAAAAATATTATTCTAAATACATATGTACTAAATATATATTATAGTTAAATCATGTTTTAAAAATTGGGTATGACAGAACCATGATATAATTAATAACAACAACAAATAACAAGTCAAATAATTCTTGAGAAAACATGGAAATTGGCACATGAAATAGTGAAAATAATAAAATATTTTTAATTAACATGTAATAAGATATTATATAATGACGATATATGATGTAATAAAAATGATTATGGTTTTCAAATAAGTTACAAAACATATTTCAAACAACTATAAAGGAGGTAAAATACCACAAAAAGGAAGGACATGTTATGGAATTATTGTCTTACTTTTCCTTATGTGTGGAATATTCCATTAAATCCACTTAATTATTTTGTGTGGTGTACCTACTGCCACTTTTCATAAATTATATCACTGATTATTTTAACTCAAAGGTATTTAAATGTTTCATTATATGAAAAATTATTTTTCCTCTTCCAATTCATATGTTACCATTGTGGGAAGGCAATTTTGTCTCAATTTACATCCCATTAGGAATCATTTGTTATTATTCACCGATATAAATTTATTTAGTGTAAATACTCTCTTTTGAAATGTAATATCTAAAATTTTTCATTTAATATTATTCCTTCAAGGGTATTATGATTTAAATTCTTTAATATGATGTGGGAGACAATGGAATGTTTAAATATCATGTCCCTCAAAAAAGGTTTTAATGGTCTTTCAATGGGGTTTCCATTCGTTAACATCAAAAAACGCTGTTCTTACTTATCCTCCTATGAGGTACTATTGATAAATCTGTATTATTTATTCAATAAGTTTTTTTTATAAGGTAGATTATTTATTATATATATTAGGAATTCTTTGGACATGTAATATACAAGTTTGGGACCATTTAAAGAAATCCCTATGAGTTGGTGATCGATTAATGTAACCCCCTCGAAGCATCAGTAGTCTCATAATACGAATTAGCTGGCCAAATAATTTTTTTTAAATTATATCGTGATAGTAATGTATCATATCCTTGGGAAACATGGTGTCTGATAATTAAGAATTTCCATTATTGATAATTCATTTATTATTAATTAGCCATGTTATTTGAAGTCGACATATCTATAGATGAGTTTTATTTTCATTTCATTGAATAAATGGCACATGCTATCAGTTATTTACATTTCCAATTTGATATTTCCTTATCTAGTTTTTTTAAATGGAATCTGCTATCATTTATTTACCTTTCCATGTTGATTTATACTCATTGATTCAGTATTTCACCTTCTTTAATTTCCCTTATTGATAATTTAATCTCAGGATATGTATTGAAGAATGTCCCAAAATTTTTGTAAGATAGAAATTATGTTGTCACTCATAGAAATAAATCACTCAATGGATAATAAAAGTGGACATTGTTCTATAACATACGTACCAAGGAGTAATAACTCTAAAAAGTTGTGTCGATCCTAACTCAGTGTGTCCTGATACACAACAACAGACCTTACATAACTCCTAGTGTGAGACCACCATGGTAGACACCTCAGAAAATTAACATTTTCATTGAAAACCACTATAAAGGATTCGAATGTAAAATTTCCCCATTGTAACCAATTATTTTTATTCTAGGATTCATGATGCATAAATTTATGTTATGTTTCATAACATATTTGGAATTATACTTTAGGATATTATTTAATCAAAAATATTTAAATATTTATAAATGGTTCATACTACAAGGAATGAGAACTCCCTCAATGATTGTGATCTTAAGAGTAAGATGGATCATATATTTGGAAACGTTTACCATTTATGATGTATCTCGTGCTTATAGATGAAGTAAAAATATTTCAATGAATAATCAAAGGATTAAATTGTGTTTATAGAAATTATATTTACTTATATTCTAAGAGAGTTAAATAATTCATAAAAATTGTTTTCAAAAATCATTCTTTCTAATACATTATAATTTATTGAACATATGGTCTTCTAAAATGTCAAAAAATTATGTATTTGTGGCCCTTATGTTTCCATCTATCATTCAAATGTTTTTTATTGATGAACTCAATCACTCCTTATAAATATTTATTCTTTTACCCTAGGTACTTGTCTCTACATTCCGGTAATGTTATCCTACGTAGATAAACAATTATATGTTATTCAATGTGAACATTTCATTTTCCATTCGATCTTTTATAGAAAACATTTCATGAATCCTTCTGACATTGTCAGATTTAAACATAGTAAATATATAAAAAATTAATAAAAATATCTTGTATAAATTTATAGTAATCAATTTAATTATTGAGGGTAGAATGTAACACCATGAAATTATAAAGTAAAACGTTTCAATTGATGGTGTGCATGACACGCATAACCATGCGCAGATGGAATTTTAATATCCTCATAATTCAAAATATATTTAATATATTAAACATTTTTGACATATTCTATATATATAAATGCATGAAACCCTGAGTTAGCTTTCATTACATGAAAAAGTTCCTTTCTCCTATAGCTTGCAATACACGCAAGGTCCAGTTTTACCAAATAACGATATATTATAAAAATATTATTTAATATAATAAGATATAATAGACCTAGATTCTAAATTAATAGTTATGAATAGTATTAACTAAATTATGAAAATATATGGTTTACACAAATATAAATTATATAATTGGTTATCAATTAATTACAAATTAAAACAAGACCAATTCAATGTAAGGGGATTTTTCATATAAAAAATCTATTTTTATGGTTACAAAGTTGTTTTATCTTAACAAATAAAATTAATTAAATTTTTTGATTGGTATTATAGTGATATATATTATATATTTAATAAAATATTTTTCATATTTCTCCAATATATTTGATATACATTAGATCAGAACAAACCCAATATTATAAATAAAATAATATATTTTAAAAAAGTAGTTTGGTAGCCTTTTTATGGTGATCCAAATTTAAATGCATTTTTTACCATTTAATAAATTATATATGTCAGAATAAATTTCAAATTTGAAATAGAAATAGAAAAAATAGTATATGGTATGTTTTGGGAAATTTTTTATGAAGTTTCTATGTTAATGAATAGTGAAAAATAATGAATTCGTGTTCAAAACTGCTTTTTCATATAATGTATTTATAATGATAAATATTATCTTAATATGGTTTTAATGTTTAATTGAAAAATATTTTTAACAATTAATACAATTTAGTTAATTGGAATCAATTTCACAATGAAATTGTCTATGAAAACCTAGCAAGCTTTTAGAAATTTTAACCATAAAACCTTGCATTGTCGTGTAGTCTATGAGATTAAATTTAAATTAATTTATACCAATTTTTTGATAAGAATTTGGAAAATTTATTCAAAACATGGAATTAGAATAATTTATTATTTCTAAAATTGTTTACTTAGTTTTTGACCAGAAATATTTGGGAAAGTAATTTTAATTAATTATATTGATTAACGTAAAATTAAGCATAATAAGGACTAAGACATAATCTTAAGGGCCCAAATGACCTAGAAACTTTTCGAAGAACCATTGGTTGTCAACATTTCGACCCTATACAAACTTTTATTGAAATTGGACAATTTTGGGGGCCATATTCAATGTGAAAAATGTGTATGGAATTCTTTTGAAAAAATATTTCTAGAGGGTCACCCCTCCACTTTAAAAAGAAATTATCTCATCACAATTCCTCAATCCTCTCAATAAAAATAAGATCAAACAGGATATTAAAATATAGATCCTAAAAATCCATCCCATAATCCTAGATGACTTCCCTTATGAATAAATCCTTCAAAGGAATCCTTTTGGCACACACGATATGAAGTCCCCAAATAAGAGGTAACATCATTCCTCAAGATGTTTAAACTGATTTCCATTATCAACAAATTAAAATATCCTTATTGTATGATTATATAAAACAATACTATCCTCAAAGTAAAATTAATTTTTTTTATAGGGTTTTCATCTATAGTTACAGACACTTCTATATGATATGTGTTGAACATACTATTTACGTGTATGGTGATCTACCACCTAATGAAAAGACGATTTTCTGTTTTTCTTTTACCACCTCTCATGGTGGGAATAATGATGGAAAATATGTTTATATATGTTATATAGGATATAAATTATGTCTATATTATTCTATAATACCGTTATAACACATACCTATATACTTTCTATTTTTTGGTAAATATGATAACATTGTTTGTGGATGTGTGGACTACCGCCTTCTTAAAGAGATGTGATTCATTCATGCTGTACATGGAATGTATTAAGTATAAATTTAATGATAATATTTAACAGATATGACATTTATATGATAATATAATTATAATATACATATTTATCATTTAATTTTTGTTATATTAATATAATAATGAAATGAATGTAGCGTTCATGGATATGTATGAACCACCATCTCCATGAACGGTGTATTTAATTTCATATCTGAAAACAACATAGATGATTCTAAATACATATGTAATGAGTATATAATATAATTATATCATGTTTTAAAATCCAAATATGATTATACAATGATTTAGTTAATAATAAAATCTCATAACAAGTCAAAACATACTTGATTATACATGGAAATTAAAACCTAAAAAAGGTAAAATTATGAAATACTGTTAAAAAATCGGTAACATAATATTATATGAAGATGATATATAATTTAATAATCACGAGTATGTTTCTGGTAGAAGTTATTGAAATATTTTAAAATAGTACACTAGAGGGTAAATTCCACAAAAAAAATTAAGGTCAAGGCAAGGGTTTCTTGTCTCACGTTTGATTTTGTGAGGCATATGCCATTTAAAACACTTACATATTTTTTTGGTGCACCTACTATCTATTTTGATATAATATATCACAAATGATTTAATATTCATGGTATTTAAAATTTTCATATTATGATAATTACTTTTGGGTCTTCCAATTAATATGTTACCACACTAGTAATGGAATTTCATCTCAATTTACATTCCATTGAGGCTTATTTGATATTATGAACCGATTCACATTTATTTGGTGTATATAGTTCCTTCTGAAACATAATATCCATAATTTCCTTACTTTAATGATATTATATGATTAATTTAATTTTATTCGCTTCTAGATAATTATGATTTAAAAGCTTCAAGGTGGTATGGGACACTATGGAATGTTCAAATTCCACTTCCCCCAAGAATGATTTAATGTTATTTCAATAGGTTTTATATTTACTACACAAAAACCTCTCGTAGTTACTTATCCTCGTCAGAGTTATTATTGATATATTCATATTATTTATTTAATATGTATATTTGATAAGGAACATTATTTATTTTGTATATGATGAATTATTTGTACATTCAATACTTGGGTTCGGGACCGTTTAAAACTAGCCCTACAGCTGTGGATTGATTAACAAAAGCCATAGGTAGCATCAGTAGTCTCATGAGACCAATTAGTTGGACAAATTAAAACAGGATTAACTGACCCTTGATGGTAAAGGTATCATGTTCATTGAAATAATGAATTTGGATAATTAAGAATTTCCTTTATTAAGATTTCATTTAATATTATTTATCAATTTGATTTTCTGTCAAAAAATCCATGTATGGATATCATTTTTAGTTCATTGATAAATTGTCATATTTTAACGTTTATTTACCATTCCATGTTGACATTTCATTATCATGTTATTTGAATGACATGTGTTATAATGTTTTTACCATTCCATGATGATTAATACCCATTGATTAGTTATTTATTACACATTACATGTCCTTAATAAGAATTTGATCTCACCAATATTATGTTCCTTTCTAAATGTTATGAAGAGAAATCCTTTGGGTGCGATTCATGGATGATGTTTATTTATTTTATTTATGTATCATATTTGAATTTTATATTTCCTAACATATTAAGGGTATCATGTATGTAATATGGCATTCCAAGACAACTAATGTGATATGTCATTTTGGAGTTGATTCCACGTAATCATGCCAATTTTGTAAAATAATAAACACGATCTCTGCTTTTGGGGTTGGGGTGTTACACATTTAGCTAATATCCCTACACAATTCTAAATGTTCTGTCATCATATTATAGCCAAAATTCATAATGACTTTTATATTCCTAATCATCATAATTTTAATGTCCTAGAAAATTCCTTTTGAAATATTTTATACTCCCCTAGGGTCCACCAACTCTTCAACTGAACAAGAAGGATATCATTACCGTGATTTTACTCATCATGGTATTGTAGAGATGGAATGTGGGGAATATATTCCTGAAATCCAACATGGTAAACCTCCCCTCAATTATATATCCCTTGGAAAAGGAAATCATCACCTATCCAAGACACCTCGATATAGAGAGGTTATTAAAACTTATATGTAATTGCATGGAGTGGTTCTCAAAACATCAGGTTGAAACATATATAGTTCCCCATCAAATTCTTGTCGCACCCCACTTGTTATGTAGGAAATCCTAAGAAGTAACTGCTATAGTATGACAAGATGGATGTATGTTTGACGAGGAAGAATTTTACATCAACATATGAGGAGATTAATCCAGAAATAACCACCGAACCATGTTCTATCACCTTCCCACATATGATTGTTATATCCCAAATGAGATAGAGAAGGATTGAATGAACTATCTATGCCAAAATATATGGGATAATAATTTGATATTAAGGAATAAACATATCCATTTTCTTGTATATGTGTATCACATTTAGATCATCATTAGAATCCATTTTTATCTAGATATGGTCGCATTTCATGTAGCACTGAACCTAGTAATATAGGAGAACGTCAAAATCCTATAAAGTATTTCTCTCTATATCTTAAAAAATTTGTATAGACATATTACCATAGAATAATCAAATGTAAATATTCCAAGATGGGTGAAATATGCAACACTGAACATCAATACATCCCCAAAATAAAAAAAATCCCTAGACACAGATTCGTATAACATCATTTCCTTCAAAAAATTGTGGTCAAGTAAGGCGTGAGACATTTTTCCACATCAATGGAATTCCCATTCTTCAACAGTGCCATGAAATCATGGAAAATAGGAGGTGACAACCAAAATTTCATTGAATGGCCCCCCTCGAAACTACGAGTATGCATTCCAAACACTAAATTTCAAGTTTTGATCATCCCAAAAAAATATACCATAGAAATTAAATCATGTCATGTGCTGCCATTCCACCTTGATCATACATGAGAATTGTTGTACCATATCAAAAAATTCTCAACACCAGCTGTTATATTATCCCTAAATGATAAAAACGAGTCCCCCAAGATGGGGGAATATCTACCACAATCTCCACCCCTCATGTCATCAGTCCCTGAGGGAATTCATGACATATAAGTGATAGTTTCATGTAAATCCCATCCAATTGATATGGGGGGATTTGTTTCTAAATAATCACCACCTGGTTAATATTTCCCCTAGGAGGTCGTGAGGAAATCAGTGCATGTTCCAGATCACCCCCATCCTACTAGGCCGGGGGAATTTATACCTCACTGTCTGAGATATGGATCAACAAAACCTTGATTGGAATCATTTATTTCTCATGAAAAGGGTCAATCGATTCCAACTGTGACCCTGGATAATCCCCATCCTACATGGTTTGGGGAATTTTCATCTTCATCACTGTAGGTACAATTACTATTCTCTCATTTGGGGTGTAAATATTTATGGTTGGAATTCTATCCATTCTATTGATGGTAATATGAACGAAAGATATTCATGGAAAATTCCGTAATCATTACTCGAGACTCCCTCATGGTCACTACTCACAGTCAAAGGCTGGATAATCATAAGATATAGCAATCTAAATCTACCGGGGTATTATGAAAAAATGTTCCATTATGGACAGGGGTTTGTGGAATGACCATGATGAATGAAGTGTAGAATAATCCTATTGAGTAGACTGTAATGGGACAGATACCATTGCTTGATAAATATTTTTAAAAGTCATCACCATAATCACAATAGATAATGTGGGTCAAAATGTTGATATAAAGGGACATAATATTGAGAATATATTCAAAGTGGAGGATCTTGATAAACCAAAAAAGGCTATACGTAACCAAAACTAGAGAATAATCCAAAAAATGAACCTTCTAATATAGAATTTCCATCTATATGTGAGAGAAATTCCAAGGATAATGTGAAACAAGACTATATATCACACTCACCACCCAAACGAGCCGAAATTCAGTCCATGGGGGAATACTTGGAACAACATGGTAATGAGATAAAAAATCTCAGACAACTCCATGAGGAGCTACAAAGGAGAAACATGCTCATTGGGAATTGTGTTCAGGGAGAGATGAATATCACTCATCCCAAACATCAACAAAGATACCATCTTCCTGAAATAGAAGCATCTAAGCATCAAACATACTTCAAATCCATGTATATAGACAACTTAAATGTGGAGCTCAAAAATGATCATGACTTACATCCATTATGGTGAATGCCTCCCCCTTTCTAGGGATATCATTCACCTTATCCCGAATTGAAAATCAATGAGAAATGAAAATGGGGCCACCTCATAAATAAATTCCCTCTCCCTGTATACATGTGGGGGAAGAAATTGAGATACCTCCATAACATCTCAATTCCCTCACGTTAATGGATACTTGAATGGAAGTCATGGAAGGGAGATGGAAACCTATGAAGAATATGAGAAATCCATATCCAGAATGGGTGGATGAAACATTTTTCCCATCCAATTTCTGAAATCATATATTCCCCACATTTGATGTTATATGTAAACCAGAACATCATATCATGCACTTTCTGACCAAATGTGGTCAGATGATTGGCCCTCAAGATATGTTGGAGGTGACTAGAATGCGGTGTTTTGTATATAATCTGACATGGACATCATTTTTTTGTACTAAATTTATCTAGACGGATCAATGACAATATTAAATGACCTTAATCATCAATAACTTTAGCAGTTTATATCCACTGTGGGGAAAATGAGAATTACCAAGCTGAAGAATTTCTAGAAATTTGAAAATGAGAGGGTTTCTGAATTTATCGATAGATTCAATTGATTAACCTATACACTCAAGAACCCTCTCTTGTAGGAGAATTAACTGATGCTCTATGGTAATAATCACTTTGATTATTTTCTGACACCTCTAATCCTAATGTAATATATAGGTGGATTTCATGATTTTGAAGAAATGGTAAAATGTTTAAAATAATCCATTCAGCAAACCTAAACTATATCTTGACTCATGCCCTCATCATAGGGTAAAAGAGAGGAAATTCTGTAATGTTCAATGTTATCCTAAAAATATTATAAAAACCCTATCAGTAACCTAGGAATGTCCTAAAATTCCTAGTGCCTCCTTTAGAGTGGTTGAAACAAAAACATTCCCCTCAACCAAGATATAATATAGATTTGGGACACCCATGATTTAGATAATGGATGAATAAAAAATACACCTTCTGAAACATGAATTTATAATCATATTTCCTTATATCCATTGAAAATAACATCCTCAAGTTTCTATATCCTAGGAATCCCACTGAGGTCATCCTCATCGATTATACCAAGTACTTCCCTATCCATAGATTTATGGGACAAAAAATAAATCATTGACTCATCTTAATAGAAAAAATCTAAAGTATGGTTGATTCAATACATGTGATGTTAGATAACTACCCAGAGTAGTTGTCCTACAGAACTATTTCCTAGTCAGAAGAAGTAGGTGATTAGAAAAAATTTCCACCCAATCATGCAATGATGTTTAAAAATAGGTTGAGTCAAAAGACAGTTGACTGAGCTCATTCCACACTGAGAGAACAACTTCACAGACCAATAGAAGTTCCATAATATAGGTAGGGGACATCGAATACACCTCCTAGAGATGGAAATGACCATCAGACACATGAATGTTAATAAGAGGGAGAATCATATTCAGCTCCGACATAGGCTTTTACTCTTGCAGGTTTCTTTAATGTAACATTCAAATCACATGAACTACACCACAAGGTGGAGAAATCATGATATTAAAATATAATTTTTAGTTATATTAATGTTATAAACATGGTATACCCATTCTACGATGATAAATATTCCTATGAGTACGAGTTCTCCTTACATGATCGGGGTGCCAGAGGTGACTGGAGATAGAGCAGAGGGTACAGAGGATAGTGTGATCCTGGTCAGACCCTATATTTATGTACAATCTTTCTAGAGGTCATATATGTTTATGTGACCCATGGGAAAGGATTCCATGATGAAAAATAGAGACATGGAGGTATCCCATATTCTCCCATGGTCATCCACTCCCAGTCTTCATACATGGTCACCTAGTGGGGGTGTGATTATCTGGTTTACCCAGACAATAGGGATGGATAACACAACATATGCCACTAGAAGTACATAATACCTTGACCACTTCACATGCACATGGATCATCTCCCTCATTTTACATTGCCCATTCACAACATAATAATTACCGAAACCACTTTGGGAAGAACTGACCATTTTCACAAATGTAAGACATTCTAAAATAGTTGGTTGTTGTCTCAATCAATTTATCAATCCTAGATGCACTCCATAATTTAATGTAACTCCGGTAGGAACTCTTTGAAGACCTATAGAGCCCATAGGATTTTGAGATACAATTAACTATAGTAAGGTTTTATCAAGTCAAGAGAATTTCCTCAGAATACCATGTTGGCATGTCGTTTGCCAAACAGAATCACGAAGGTGTCATCCAGGGACTAATAATACCACAATATGTTTGAAATTAAATCTATAATGTTGAAATCCAAATAGGTCTTATTGAAAATGTTAAGGAGATCAATCTCATCTCAATTCAGATATATTGATGTATGGTACATAGAAAAGGTGTTCTATCCCAAAAAAAATATAACCATTCAAGGGTATAATAAGTGTGAAAAAATACCTATCGGGAAGATCAAGCTCAGATAAAAATTTTGGGATCTCACATCTAATGATGTGTTCATGGTTATCTATAATGGAACTTCATACAATGTCATCCTCGAAAGTCTCATGCTACACATCCCAATTTTGGTTCCGTCAACATTTCATTAGTGCTCTAAATACCCCATGGATGAAAAATCATAAATACTAAACTGAGATAGTACCCACTTCTATGATTTTCAAGCCAAATAAGATTAGGCGGGTTTCTCTTGATGTGAATGAAAATCAACAATAGATGATCATAAAATAGAGGTTGTTTCCCTCAATGGATTGGGGACCAGCCTTGAAAATCATTGAAGTATGCATCACAATGATTATGTAGTACCCAAAAATCGGATTGAGGTAATAAACCCGATCTCAAATGTCCAAGCCCCATCCATCCCCAGTGACAAAATAAAATAAAATTATATTTGGAATATATGTACAATGAATCTACATATAGGGGAAAGTTTTCATTTATCATGGACTCTCTCACCCGAAAATCTATATATATTTCCACCCATTTCCTACTTCATCTGAAAATGCATCCATAAACTCATAGGGAGAAGTAAATGATGAAATCAAGAATGCCCCTCCCACATTTGAAGAAGGTTTCTCCACCACTATTGATGATCTAATGTAGGTAAATATGGAAAAACAATAATAACCACAACTAATACTAATTAGTACCATCTTCCCTCTTGATGAGAATGATATGTATATTTCATTTCTAAAGAAATATATATAAATTTTTCTCTTGGAACAATACAAAAAATGACAAGACTAAATCCAGATGTTGATACGCCACATTCCATCATTCCTAATGACCATTGATGTTTCGAGAAGGTATCCAAGTAGATTCACCCGTCTCATGCTACTATTATAGAGGTAGATTTTGAAAAATTGATTGAATCCATGATTGACCATGAATTGAAACACACTAGATGTCTCACCTATATCATACCTTTCAAAAAAAAGAATGAGTTGATTAGAGACTGCATAGATTTTAGATACCTTAATGGTCACTTCCCAGAGGAATACATCCTATTTACTATCATTGAACTTTAGATCAATGAAACTGATGGATTTTACAAC
The DNA here is from genome assembly GCA_963277665.1 of Viscum album. Taxonomy (NCBI): domain Eukaryota; kingdom Viridiplantae; phylum Streptophyta; class Magnoliopsida; order Santalales; family Viscaceae; genus Viscum; species Viscum album. The sequence continues at coordinate 1,596,135,681 of OY728120.1, forward strand.
CTCTCTATTATGGATGGGTACTCAAGGAATAATCAAATAAAGATGGCCCTTAAAGACGAGGAAGCCACTTCCTTCATAGAACCCCATGGTATCATTTTCTATCAGGTATTTCACTTTTGGATAAATAATATTGGAACTACTCATCAATGTTCCTTTTATAATATCTTGAAATCATTATTAGGATGTATAATTGGATGTTATGTGGCAGACATGGTGTTAAAAGTTTGATAACGATGACATTACTTCATGGATATTCATAAAGTCTTCATCATATTGTGGTAGCACAATATAATGATGAAGCCACTGAAAACACATTTTTGGGTATCATAATGTAAGTTCCTTTGATTATTGGTATTCCACCATGGGTTAATGTCAACCCAAAAAATACTAGTGCAATCATAGAAATTCAAAACCATGGAATGTCAAATAACTAGGGATTCTCTTAGGGTTTCATGCCAACATTCAGTGTTTCTTAGCCAAATGGTTCGGAAAATCACTCCCTTCACCATTTTAATGTGGAATGTAATCTCTTTTCAAAGGGATGTGGACTACCAAGAAACCATAAAGAGTCTCATATAGTATTTTCTACACACTCAGATCCCGATTCTATCGATGGATGGAAATCATCTCGTATTATACATGGCCGCCATTGAATGATCATTCGGTGCTATCCTCACTTAGAAAAAATTATGGGAGGAATACAAACAGTCTATAAAACGTCATCCATATGATTCTAGTAACAAATACAAAATACTACAAGGTCAAAAGTTCTTCCTTTCATGCATCAGTATACTGAAAAAGATGAGGAATTACTTATAGAAATTGAAAGTCCACCCATTCTCTCATGTTGATCCTCTCAAGTACATCCATGTACGTCCCATTCAAAATGGAAATTTAGCCTAATGGGTGCTCATTATGTAATAATACAAAATTTATTTCCTGTAAAACATGTTACAGAAAGGGATCCCTGGGATTATTTCCTCACATCACATCCATCCCCTAAAAGTGAACTAGAACATAACATGATTCTAGATGAATAAATTATCTATGCCAATAAAACTCCATAGAAATAGGAGATTAATTTTTATAGGTCCTCTTAGTGCCCTGTCGGTAGGAGGATAGAAAAATTGAAACACAATTTTGTTGAGTTAGGGATTTTATATTTTTCTTCATGCAATGTAAATTTTCCCTACTCTTTCTCACTACCTAAAGGATTCATGAAAATTGAGGCTGAATACCAAGCCATCATCAATATCATGAAACAAGAACTATATATAAAAATATCCTACCTAAATATAAATGGGTTTGCAATGGTAGTTATAATGAAAATAAATGGTTAATATGACATCCAAAAGGAATAATTGTACCCTTCCACTAGCTACATCAGGGGACTAATGGAAGTGTTCCATCTTCAACCCATGTTGCATCATGGCCATCAATCATAGAATGTTTTTTCAATGCACTGGATAATGCATACATATTATTTTCCCAAAATAATTTGTAAGAAGTGATCTTCAATATCATAAACCAAACAATGGTCTCATCAATAATTAACTACGACATATACTAAATCAATCAGATCAATACCTCCCTAGATTGCGATAAGCATACATCCACATCTTGTTGGATGGAGACAATAATTGATTATATTAAAAATGGAATGATCCCAATATACTGGGAGGTAAGGCAACAGATTTTACACCGAATAATGACCATTACCTTGTAAAATGGTTCAAATGAGTTGAAAGCCCTCAACATGTGAGGCTTCAATAAAATCCTCCATAGATGCATAACATAAATATAGATTCCAACCATAATGGATGAATTCTATGTAGGATCCTATGAAGCTCATCAGTTTGGTACATGGATCTACAAAAAATTAGGTGGTTGGGTTATTACTATAAAACAATGGAATATGACAATGTGCAATTTACAAGGAAATTTCTTGCATTCGAGATTCCTGATAACATCATCGATTATCCTCTTTAATTACTAAACATAGCTAAATTTTCATGGACATTTTCCTTATAGGGGATGGAAGTTGTGTAGCCATATCCCCTTTCCATGGATAAGTTTTTTAAGAACATTAGTACCTCTACAGACTTCTTTTCCAAATATACTGAGCTAATACCACACAATGAAATTGGAATGTTGAACATCATCAGCTTCATGAAATCCCATATCATCACATGGTTAAGATTCCCTCACATGATAATGATAGACAATTGAGACTACTTTTGTTCTATATAGTTAATGAAATTATACCAGGAGTAAAAAATCATGTCCAGTCCCTCATCCCACTATCATAAATCATGAAATTTATAAATAGAGGCCTTCAGTAAGACTATGTAATATATACACCATTTGCTGCTGAATAAAGTGAAGAATTTCTAGTCATACAAGATCCTCCATGATCTATGTTCCTACCATAAAAACACACATACTACTATAAAAGAAACACTATATTATTAGTTTATGGAACCAAGGTGGTGTTTCATAAGGAAGTCATGTTGCACATACATCGAATATAAATTTATAGGAATCTCTATGATGATGAGAAACATAAAAATTTGGTAGATGATTTGTATTGGATTTATGAGAACTGGTTGCATACATCAAGAAACCTTGAATTCCATCATAATGAGATTACTCACCCTATAAATAAAAAGGTTCACCTCTGTTCTATCATTCATGAAGAGTTGTTATTAAATCTCCTAATCCCAGTAATACTAGTAGAGAAACCATAGATGTTGGAACGCAAAAGAGAAGGTACTTGTGTGATTAATATGGTCAATCACAATGGAACTTATTCAATAGCCACAATGGATAAGGGAATGAGTCATTCCCCCAACCAATGAAATATTTCTCAAGAAATACATTTCATATAGGCCTTCAATATTTATCTATGTCCTTACCACATGGCATTAAACTATACAAAATTTATCCTTGTCACATTATGTTAACTCCATAAATACATCTGAACCCTATGATGTTAAATTGTATGAATCTCATCCTCACCACATAAAGTTAAACACAATAGAAGATGTCAATACAATAAGACATTAAAGTACAAACCATATCATTCTTATAACATAAGTTTTTAATCTATAATGAAAATGTACAGAACACATGTCGTTAAAATATATTAATGGAATCCTCAACACATAACATTAAGCTACATGGGATGAATTTTATCCCCAATTAATCATCATGTATGATCTAGATCTATGAAAAATAGAAAAAAAGTTTCCCATATTTGATTGATAATCAAATATACATAGAGATAATTCACATTCTAGAACTATTTGTGGCCTTATTGATTTCATCATATGATATATAATGACCACATGATCACCAAAACTAGGACTAGATATGACAATAAACCGAAACAATAACCCCCTCCACATATGGGGTAGACCTGTTTATATTATTTCCCTTTAAAGAACTATATGTGGATCGATTTATTTATGAATTGGATACATAGTGACAACAAGATATCCATTCCTATCTCTAGCTAAAACCTTAAATAAGAACCCCCTCTATTAATGGGTAATACCTACATAAATAATTTCCCAATCAAGAACTACTTGTGGCTAGATTCATATCATTACATGTTATATAGTGATTCCATGACCTTAATTTTTGGAACTACTCATAATATTCCACATTCATTTTATGGAGCCTATGTCCTTATCACAAGATGATAAAAATTATGAATTCTTAAGAACTATGTTTGTATTGATTCCAATCATCACAATATATGTAGTGATGTCTTGGATCACTATTTCTTAGGACGAGTCACGACAAAAAAATATACATCATCTGTATACATGAGTCAGAACTATAAAGGGAAAGTTTATTTATGAACCACATGTGGATTGATTCCTGACATCATATGTTACATACTAATAACCAAATCTCCATAATGGGTTCATCCAAAACTTATCAATGATAAATATATACCCCCAACTATATATGGGATGACGTATGTAGCAGAAATCCTCACTGAATTAAGTTAAACTATATGGAAAATGTCTTAGTCGCATGACATTAAAACTAAATAACAAAAACATCCTCACTATAGGATGTTAAAATGTGAAGAGAATCCTTTATTATCATTCTTTATTAAATGAACACAATATCCCGACCCTGGTAAACTTTAGTTCAGGGTTTTACTTCCATAATTTATGCCCCTCATCCCATAAATCATATTTTATGATTCTCTTCCTCGTGTTTCCATAAACCATTCCTAGCCATTTGTGAAGTTCATCCAAATTAAGGAGACCCTTTTTTGACTATGCTTTTATACATATAGCTCTTTCATACATCCATATTTTCATCAAATAAATGTTTCATATATTTCAAAAAGAGAATTTTGATCCTTCTAGTACCTGACGTCACTATGGAAGAACGTATCACCCTAGAGTGTTTTGGGCCATCCCCATCATGATCACCTTGTATCATTACATATGACCAAATAATATGAATGAATAATGTTTTATCCTTTATCTAAGAAGGATTTTGAAGTACTCATGACCCTGGGTATCTTAATTGGAATATTGTTTATCATTCCCCTCATATTAGGCCCATGAGTTGTATGAACTTAAACATCCAACATATTTGTAAAATTTATACGAACTAAAACATAAGCCATTGATGGTCCAAATCAGAAGACTATAACATTCTAGAAAAATAGACACAATACTTTTCATGTTGAAAACCCTCAACGGGTGGGCTGAGTATGATTCAAGTCTTTGGTTAGTAAAATCATCATTTCTATAGATTATGAAAAATCAATATTGAAAATAAATGAGTAATAAAGATCATAGGGTCTACTTTGAATCCCTATTAAAAGTGAATACATGTTTTCAAGACTCTATATATAATCAGAATTCTAGAGTAAATGTTTTTATTCTCTTCCCTATAAAAAATCTTTCACTAGGTAGTGACAATCAATTTTGGGTACTGAAACCATAATTGAATATTAAATTTTATAAAAATAAAGCCTCATTATTTGAGTGCCTCAGGTCACCACAAATATTACTTGGACCTTGGTAAAGATACCTATGTTCTAGGGACCCATTGTTTTACTATGACTGTATACCTATAGATTTTTCATATGTGCCTATAGTGGTCAACCAAATTCATTATCACATTAACAAATTTATTTCCAATCATTTTGATCCCAAACATCACTTTTTGAGTGCTTAGAACCTTAGAGTTTTATATTACATTCTAGGAATTATTGTTCTATACCATCCTCATGGATAAAGAAATATAAATTAAAACACCCAAAATTCTAAATTAAGACCCTTATATTTAATAGCATGTATGACACACGACACCAAGAGCATAAGGTAATATAATATCCTGATACATTATAATATATTTACTATTTAAAATATATTATATATATTTAAATGCAAGAAACACTGAGATAGAATGTGTTAAAAACAAGAGAGACCTACTTCAATGGATTTCATTACATGGAAGACGAGGTTTTACCGAAACAAAATATAATAATATAATAATAATATTTAGTATATTAAGATATAAACATGCATTTATGAATAGTATTAACTAACATATGAAATATTATGGTTTATATAAATAGAAAATAAATTCCTAGGTTACTAATTAATACAAAATTAAAATAAGAAACAATTGTATATAAAAAGAAATATTTTTATTTGTATGCATCCAATGGTATTTTATCTTAATAAACATATATAATTAAAATTAATGAATTCTTTTAATGAAATATATATGTTATATATTCAATGAAATTTTTTTAATATAAAAAATTTGGTTTGATAGTCATAAGATAAGAACAAACCAAATTTCTAACAAAAAACTATATTTTTATAAAGGCAATGTTCCCACCTTTTAGTTGAGAAACCAGATTAAATAAATATTTTAACACTTTTAGTTTTCCAATATTTATAATTAAACTTCATATTTTTAATAGAAACATAAATATTGGATTAGGGTGATTTTCTTATATTTTTATGACACATTTTATTTTTTCTTGAATAGTTAAAAATACAGAATTTTAATTAAAAACTTATTTTTATTATAATTTATTTAGAAGGATAAATTAAACATTAAATTTATTTTAAAGATTAAATAGATCATTTTTTATCATTTAGTAAAATTTTGTTCCTGTAATAAATTTCACTTTGAAATTGATGGTATAAACATAGAAATCTTTTGGATGTTTTACTTTAAAAACCTGCATCGTTGTCCCAAATATAGGATTAAAATTAAATGAAAATTTGAGAATTATCTAATTAAAATTTGGAAAAATGGATCCCATATATAGAATAAAAATAATTTGTTTTGTATAATTATGATGTACAATATTTTTTAAAAAAAATATCATTGAATGTAATTTAAATTAATTACAATTTTTATGGAAATAATATGCTGACCAAAGGACTAAACCTTTAACTGATCATCCCAAATGAAAAATCCAATTTTGAAACACCTATTTTATGAAACTAATTCTCCAATTAAGCTTCCATTATTGATACTGGTTTTATTTCATTGAATTTGTATAGTTAAAAACGTGGGTAGTCCTAGGTTCTTTTCCAAAATACCATTTGAGCCATTTCCCACCCTTATAAAAGGTCACTACCTCTCCCCCATATTCACACCACTCAAGAAACATAGATTTGGAAAATATCGATCAAAATAATTACTCAACACCCCTCCCCTAATCCTATAAACGTCCCATTTTCCATGAATCATTCCATGGAATCACTTTGGTTCAAACCAAAAGGATTTACTCGAATTTTATGGTAACAGATCTGAACGATATCTTTCCTTTCATTAAATCATCCGTCCATCAATTATATTTAATAATTAATTATATAAAGACACTATTATTATAAATATATTATTATTTTGTTTCATTAAGGGTTATAACTATAATTAAACACACATCCATGTAATGGTTGATGACCATACTGTTTATGTGAACGGAAAAATACCACCACACAAAATGATGATTATTTGTTCTTTCTTTACCCCCTCTCTAGATGGTCATTATGATGGAAAATATGTTTATATAAGTTTTATATTATATATAAAATTTCTTTATATGTATTTATTTATTTTATAACATATAACCTTATGCACTACATTTTGTGAGAATATGCTAACATCGTTTGTGGAAGTGTGGATTTCGACCCATTAAAATATATCGGATTCAATCCCACAATAAATGTAATATATATTGGATCGATTTAACAAAACAGATGTTAAAAAAACATCTAAATTATAGTCATTAAATATTTCCCTTTTTTGAAATATAATATATGTCATTTTCTATATTACCCTTCCACATACTTAAAAAGTGAAGATGTCATTCATAGACATGAGGACTACCACCTCCTGAACTTGATAAGATTATTTTTTCATTAAAATAATTATATATATAAATAGATTTCATTAAATAACAACTAATTTAAGATATAATTATAATTTTAGAAATATATGGCATTAATTACCTTTTTTCCACAACTATCATTGAAAAATGAGAATGTTACGTACGTACGACCTACAATCTCCATGATTGTATCATTGATTCATTTTTTATAACCATATCTAATGATTGATTTTAAAAGTATAATTAAGGTAAAAAATGATAATTGTGTCATTATTATTATTCTAGAGATGTTATATAATGAAACCCTTTTACCATTGTAGAACTACCAATGTTGTTTTTACAGATATATTGAATTTGGTCAAAACACTCAATGTAAGCACAATTTTTAAAAGTAATTGTATACAAAATTATATTAAGTAAATTAAATTTAAATGAAAAACCTGAATAATGATTTTAATAATGTATAAAATTTACATAATTTTATAATATATGATTTTAATGGATGTTCACCTGAACGGAAACGCAAGGCAAGGGATTCCCAAATCACTTATTACATCAATGAGATAAATTTCATGTTCACAATTTGTGTATTTTTTAGGGTGTATCTAATGCCATTTTTTTTATTTTTTTATCATTAATATATTAATTTTAATTATATTTTCAAATTTAATTTAATGTTATTAATTTATGATTGTTTTTATTTAATAGGTTTCAAAGTGGTATGGGAATCATTAGAATGTTTAAAGAATATTTTCCACAAAATTTTTTTTAATGATCATTCAATATTACTTCCATTAGAGGAAATCATATGAACACTGTTCAACAAAACATTCAATTATCTATCCCTTAGTTATTTATGACCATTTTCTAGTATTACTACCATTTTAACACTCTTTCATACTCAAAATGATTTAGAGAATTTTCTTCATAAAACACCACTTTGTTTCTCTCTATATTTAGAGAAACTATTTTCTTCTAAAAAACATTTTTTATTAATATGTTTTCAAAAGTGGTTTTTAAAGTGATCTGGTAATGAAAATTTTACAATTTTTTTCATTTAATTTTTTTTCAATGCAATATTTTTTTTTCATTCCAAACATGTCATTTTTATAACATTTATCCATGAAAAAACAATGTTCATTTTACCTCATAAGACTTGTATGAATTTACATGAAATAATTTCTTTAAAGATTAATTTGAATTTTTAAAAGGTTAATTTATAAACAAAATATTTCTATAATATATTTTCATAGAATTAGGTTTCAAAAGGGATTTAATAATGAAAGGACATTTTCCTCATGAATGATTTTAAAAGATCATTATATAGTGTTTCTATTCATTAATGACAACAACCCTTTATTTTACTCCACCTAGGGTATGTTTTATTTATTACATCCAAAATCATCCATTGGATAGTTTATGATTGATTTGGACAAGGATTGTATTGACATTCAATTATATGAATCATATCAGTCCCCTTGAAATATTAACATATATATTATCATTGATCATTAAATTTCCAAAAATTATCCATAAAATTTTTCATGGATATGTTTTTTTCCAACACTATATACAAAATTTCTTATGATGTTCACTATGAAACTTATATGATTATTCTGAGAAATAATGAATGATCTATATTCTATATTCAATATGAATATTTTGTAAGAAATATTATTTATTCGATATGGGGAACTCATTGCATAGGTAAGACACAGGTTGGGGACCATTTAAGGTAATCCATTAGGGTTAGGTTAGGTAGTGGTTTATGAAAGTCCCTCAATGCATCAGTAGTCTAATGGGTTGAAATAGTTGGTTATCTTCCTTATATGGGTGTTTACCCAATATTCTAAATCATCTTATGAGATTTCATGATGGTACTTCTTCCATGTTAGTGGGACACATCATGTACAGTAATTTAGTGTTTCCTTCATTTAGTTTTAGCAATTATTCATACATGATATTCTTGATCGATATATCTATGGATACATTTCATTTTGAGTTATTTGATTAAATTTAATGTGTTTTTTATTCCTACCATTCCATATTGATATTTTATTATCTATTTATTTTAATGGAATTTGTTTCCATTAATTAACTTTCTATATTATATATTCACTTACCTCTCAGTTTATTTTTTATATGGAATGTGAGTTCAGATATTTAATAAGTCATAATTAATATTATCATTGATTCATTATTTCATACAGAATATTTTTCCCTTACCGAGAATTTTATCTAATGCTTATTATGTTTCCCTCGGGAATCCAATAAGTTTACTATGAAATATAGGAATGTATTTATGAAATGGAATAAATTTATCCTCAATTTTATTTTTTATAAAGAATAAAAAATACATTGTAATTAGTGTATTCATTTTTAATACAAGACTAATTTATATCTCTGGTTTCTAATAATACTAAACTCATTAGTCTTTTGGTATTTGATTTATTGTAATCATGTGAATGAAGTTAGAATAAAACAATGACTATGGGATTATGGGGTTGGGTCTCCACAGTTTGTATCAAAGGATGTTTTTTAGAAACCATGGGAACTATATTTAGGAAAACATAGATAATATAACATAGCCCTAGGTTAAATTTGAAGATAATTTTAAAATAATAATATAAAATTTTGGAAAAGTGGATATTATGTGGTAATTCCAAGACACGCATCCCTATATAGATACTAAAATTGGAATTGGTTCTAGAAAAGATATCGATTTCAGTTATAACTCCGACAAGGTGTTCTTAACATGACTTGAGGTAACCTGGTATACGAAAACGATCCTTACTGTACTCCTATTTTGAAACTCCTAGGGGATATGCATTGGATAATCCTTGTATTATTTACAAGCCACTATGAAGGATATTGAAAATGAGTAACTTAGGTTAAAAATAAGGTGTCTTAGATTGAAGATATGTTTTCATGGTTTAAAAATCCTATAAATGATATTATCGGTAAACCCTAGACCATGCAAGGACCTATGTGGAGAAAAATTAAAGAAGTATTTATGTATTATAGTTGTATTAAAACCCATTTTTAAAACATTACTTAGTGATTAAAAATATTTCAATGATTTAAATCATAATTATTTAAGAAATTATATTAATTTTTTTATAAATGGACCACCAGTAAGCTGGGTGACAACCAATAAAATCTGATAAGGATGCATGTCTTGAATACATGACCGATGGATTATAAGGGTTTCACACAAACCACTAACCTACTTAATGTCTACGTTGATTTTTCATTATTTTCAGTCAATAAATTTGAATAAAAATGTAAATGATAAACTAGTACTATCACTTTTGTGGATTAGAGATTAATATATTAACCATATTGGTTTTGGAAGATACAGTCTGACTTTCCACTTTTGTATGGTCCTTATGATCTTTTTGAAATGTAGTTTAGTGCTTCATGCATCAATAATAATTTTTGAATGAATTGGAAAATAGATCATAGAAAATCAAAATGCTGAAATTCAATTAATGAGAATATACCAAGTAAGTATATGTTAATAGTAAAATAATTCCTCAACATTAGGAAAATTATCTTCAATAAAAAATATTGTCTTAATAAGAAACTTTTTGTTGAATTAATGACCTTAAAAATCATCAATGATTTATGGAATTGAGGTAGTCAAACTATCAACTGATCATTCATATTTTTTTATTAATGAAGTCATTCACTCCCTATATGTATTTATTATTTTCATCCATATATGTATTTTCACATTCCACTAATGTTTTCTTACATAGAGACCTAGTTATATGTTCTTCCATGTGACCATTTTAATTCCCATTTTATCTTTTGTAGGGAATGATTTATGGAAAAATCTCGTGATGTGGGATTTGGATGTACGAAATATCAAAAAATTTATTTCCATTGTCTAGTTTAAATTTTTAGGGCACAATTTAATTAATTTAGGGAGAATGTAACACCAGAAATTTCTAAATTAAGATCCTTTTATTCGTTAATGTGTATGAATGGTAACACCAATAACGTAAAGGAATACAATAATCCTATAATTTATAATATATTTACTTTTTAAAATATATTTTAAATATTTATATTCTTGAGACATTAAGTTATCATGTGTTACATGAAAGAGATACCTTCTTCAGTGGCCTGCATGACTCGTTAGACAAAGACTTTCCGAACAATAATATATTGTTAAAATACTATTATTTTATCTAATAAGATATAAACATTTAGATATGACTATTGTTAACTACCATATAAATATTTAAGGTTTATATAAATTTCAAATGAATTCATGGGTTACCAATATATGAGAAAAAAGTGAGAACCGATTGAATATAAAAAAATATTATTATTTTTATGGATCAAAATGATTTTTATAATAACAAAAATAATTAAATACAAATTGTGAAATATTTTAATAAAATATATATGTTATAAATTCATTAAAATATTTCTTATATTAATCCATTAGAATTGATAGTAATAATATAATAACAAACCCAATTTCAAACATAAAAACCTATATTTTTATTCTTTAAATTTTTCCTCTATCCAATGGTGTACCCATTTTAAATATAAATTATCACAGTTTTATTAATTTAACATTTATAAATAAACTTTATCATTTAATGTGAACAATAAAATTTTGTTAGGGTGATTTTTTGATATTTTCTGAGCGATTTATTTTACTGAATAGTTAAAACTACTATATTTAAATTCAAAACATATTTTTATTATAATATATTTATAAATATAAATTATTAATTTTACTATATTTAAATTTTAAATAGATCATATTTTTATCAATTATATAAATTTAGGTAATTATAATCAATTGCATTTTGAAATTTACTATAAAATTAACAATCGTTTGAATATTTTTGAATTAAAAATATTCATTGTCGTCCCATCTATTAGATAAAATTTAAATAATTTTTAGGAAACATCTTTGATTACAACTTTGGATAATGGATCACATATTTGGAATCAGAATAATTTATAATTTATTATAATGTAATCATAGTTTTTCAGAAAACAATTAGGGAATGTAATTAAATTTAATTACAATTATTAAGGAAAAATTAAGTTTAATAAAGGGAAAAACCTATAACCAAAGGTCCCAAATGGACAATACACTGGTAAAAAATCCATTGTATGGACATAATTCAGACATGAACCATTCATTATTAATATAGGAAGTTTTTTAAGAAATTTCATTGTTAAAATCTTTGGTACACATAACTTATTTTCAAAAATACCATGTGAGTCATTTTCCTCTCTTATAGAAGGCCACCATCTCTCCCCATTATTCACACCTCTAAATCCACATAATTTCGGGCATGATCCTCTAAATAGTTCGTAAACACCCCTAATGTAATTATAATATCCTATCCTTGGTCATAAATCAATTAAATTAATCACATTGGTTCAAACCAAAGGGAGTAACCTGATTTTAAGGTAACACTTCCAAACGATCTATTTTATTTCATTTACTCCTCCACCCCTTAAATTTCATTTAAATCATGAATATATAATGAATAAGGAATTAAAACTATAATATAATTATTTTTATTAATTCTCATATCTACACTTACACATTCCACAATATAATGGGTGATGAACATACTGTTTATGTGAACGACAAACTACACCCTCATGACATGTTGATTGTTTATTCTTCCCATACCTTCTCTCATGGTTTTCATTGTGATGGAAGATATATTTATATATGTTATATATGATATTGATAATGTATTGGTACTTTTTTAATTCATTAATAACCAATACCCTTATACATTTCATTTTCTGGGAATGGGATAACATCATTTGAGGAAGTGTGGGATACCTCCCCAAAAAGTGATGTGATTGATTCACACTATACATTGAATGTATAGAGAAAATATTTAACTAAAAATATGTTAAATTAAATATCTCTAAATTATATCCAATACATATTTAACATTCTAAAACTATAATATATATAATTTCCCTTATTACCCTTTCACAGACTTAAAAATTGTTGACGTCATTCGTGGATGTGTGGACTACCGTCTCCAAGACATGATATTATTAATCTTTATTCAATATAATTATATATATAAGTATATATGATTAAATAAACTTTCATTTATTATATAATGAATGTTATGTAATTATATTGTGTTACTTACCTTCATTTCATTAATATCATTGAGATGTGAGAGCGTTACTCATGAGTACGTACAACCATCAGTCTCTATGATTGTAACGTTGATACATTTTTCAAAACCATATTTGATGATTTATTTTAAATGTATAATAAATTTATAAAAATGATAATTATTTCTGGATTATTATTCTTTAGATGTTATACAATTATACCTTGGGCTATAGTTAACATACTAATGTGGTTTTGAATCATAAATCATATTTGGCCGAAACACCTGATGTAAATATAGTTGTTTTAGTAGTTGTATGAAACATAGTATTATGTTGAATAACATTAAATGATAAAAATGAATAGGGTATATAATAAGTATAAAATTAACATAATTTTATTATATAGGAATTAAAATTATGTTTTCCCAAAAAGAAAATCAAGGTGAGGTATTATCATCTCACTTTTTACATCGGTGAGATAAATGTCATGTCCACCCATTAAATCATTTGTGTGGTGTATCTTATACCCTTTTTGTTGTATTATATCATTATTAAATAAATATTAATGTCATTTTAAACATTAATTTAATGATATTACTTCATGTTGATTATGATTAAAATGTTTTATAGTTGTACAGGACACATTGGAATGCTTAAAGATTATTTTCCACAATAAAAACATTAATGATATTTCAGTGGTATTTCCATTCAAGGAAATTATTAGAAAATTTTTCCATAAAAATTTTCATTTTATATCCTGTAGTTATTAATGACCATTTTTAATTATTTCTACCATTTTCGACTACATTATTGTAAAAATATTTTAGAAAATGTTTTTTGAAAACCCACGTCGTTTCAGAATTTAGTTAGAGAACCTCTTTTGTTAAAAAACAATGTATTTTTAAATTATTTACAATTTTTTAAAAAAGGAATTGGTTTTAATGAAAAATTTTCCCTTCTTTCTTTTTCCAAATTTTTAAAGGATTATTCTTATCTCTTTCCATAAAAATAATTTTTCTATCCATTAACTATGAAAAATAATATTCTTCTTAACTCGTACTTCTTTTATAGAATTAACCACCATCATTTCATTTAAGAATAATTTTATTGTTTAAAAGGTTTTATATGGAAACTATTTTCAATTTTTTTCAATGAAATTGGATTTTATAATAAAACAATATTTTCCAAAATAATGTTTCTAAAAGACTGCTTTATAGTACATATATTCATCAATGACAATGACCATTTATTTTACTCCACTTATGGACTATTATATTGATACCATCCTTAAATATCCTCTATATGGTTTATAATTGATTTGGACAAGGATAGTATTGAAATTAAAATACATGATTCTTTTTAGTGACATTGAAATATTAAATTTCCTATTATCAATGAACATTAAATTTTCCCAAATTATCCCTATATTTTATCATTGATATGTTCACTCCCTATACTGTATACCATATTTAATATAGTTTTTAACATGTATGATATTTTATTATTTGGGGAAATATTGATAGACCTTTATTCATTATTTAATATGTTTTTATATGGTGTTTTATTTATTTGATATGAGGCATGCATTGGACATGAAAGGCATGTGTTTGGGAGAATTTATGGTAAGCCCTACAGGTTGGGGACTGTTTAATGAAATCCATGAATGAATCAATTATATCATTGGACAAAATAGTTGGATAGATCCCTTAGATCTGTTTTACCAAATATGATGAACTACCTTTTTAAAGGTCTTGATGGTATTGGTTTTATTTACCTATGAGACCTGGCATCTATTAATTAAGCATTTCCCTCATATAGTTTTATCTATTATCCATCCATGATATTTTTCTTCGACATATATGTTAATACATTTTCTTTTTTGTTCATTTATCAAATGTAATTTCATTTATCATATATAGTTATTTTAATTTCATTTGTTTAAATTAATTACGTGGCCATATTGTTTATGAAAATCATTCTCAATTTACTGTTAATATGGATTTTGAGTTTAGTTAATTACAAATTTATAATTATTATTATAATTGATTCATTATTTCTTCACCAATATTTTATCCTTATTGAACATATGTGGCCACCCTTATTATGTTTCTTACCCCAGGAATCCAATAAGTGTTATTTGAATTATATGTATGAATTTACTAGATGGAATAAAGATATCCTTGAAATTATTTATTTAGAATGAATAAAATAATATATTTTAATTAGTGTAATTATTTTCAATACAAGGATAATTTATGTATTTGGTTGACCAAGATGGATAAAATCCTCATTTCTTCAGTATTTTATTCCTTGTAATCAGGTAATTTAATTCATAGAAGACACCAACACCATGCTCCTGAGGTAGGGTTACTATATTTGGTATTAAAATAAGTTCATTAGAAACCTTAGGAACTAGATTTTGGAAAGCATACATATGAGAACACATCCCTTAAGTAAATTTTTTATATAATTATAAAATAAAAACATTGAATAATGGAAAGGTGGATATTATGTGGTCTTTCTGAGAAATACATCCCCGTATGGAAACTACAAGTGGAAGTGTTAGTGTTACAAATGTCTCTAGGAGTAACCACTCTAACAAGGTGTTCTAAGCCTAGATCAGGGTAACCTGGTACCCGAAAAGAATCCTTGTTTCACACCACTTTTGACACTTATGTGGGATATTCATAGAATAATACACCTTTTCTTTACGAACCAATATGAATGATCTTTAAAAGGAATAATCTAGGTTAATCCAAAGGTGTTTTATATTTAAGATAAGGTGTCACAGTTTAGAAATCCAATATATGTTATTATTAATAAACCCTAAACAATATATGGACCTATATTTAAATAAATGGATGAAGTATTTTTATATTACTGTTGTATTGAATACCTTTTTCAAAAGTATATTTAGTGATTAACTTGATTTCAATTATTTCTATCAAATTTATTTTTTAATTTTTATTAATTCGTTTTTATAAAAGGGAAACTTACAAGTTGGATGAAAACTAATCCTATTTGATAAGGTCACAGGTCGTGAACCTATGACTGAAGGATGATAAGGGTTATACACCAACCACTCTCCTTTGAAATGTCATAGGAAAATTTTCTTTGATTTTAGTTAAAAAATTTGACAAAAAATTTATTTGATGAACCAATAGTATCACTTTTGAGGATTATTGATTAATCTATTAATCATATTGAATTAGTAAGAGAGTTAAAGATAAATATTAAGACTTTTAAATCTTGTATAGGCTATAAGATCCATTAGAAATGTATTTTTCATCATGAATAAATATTATTTTTTGAATGAAATGAAATATAGATCAAAGAACAATTTTATTAAATTATATTTATAGATATATATCTTGTACATATACTTAGGATGTAATGAAATTCCTCAACATTAGGAAAAGTATCTTTAAAAAAAATGTTTCTAGAATACATTAATTTTTGTTGAACCAATTGTCAGCTGAATAATAAATGATTTATGGAATTAAGTAACTCATCTCTACAAAGATTATTCACTTGTTTTTTATTTATTACTTCGATTAGTTCATATGAATATTTATTTTTTTCCTCCATGAATTTATTTTTACATGCCTTTAATGTTATCGTATTTAGAGACCTAGTTATATGTTATTTGATGTGACCTTTGTACATACTATTCTCTATTTTTTAGGGGATGATTTATGAACCCTTCTCACGATGTGATATTTCAATGTAGGAAATATAAAACAAAATATAAATCTGATCAAGTTTACATTTATAGTATGAAATTAAATATATAGGGGAGAATGTAACATCCTGAAATTCAAAAGAAAGAGAATTATACTCGATAGGGTTCATGACATGTTACAGTAAGATAATAAGGGAATATAAAATATATATAATTTATAATATATTTACTACTGAGAACATATTCTATATATTTCAATGAACTCAACATCTTGTATTCATGTGTTACATGAAAGAGAAGCCTTCTTTGATGGCTTGCATTACACAGAAGACCGAGTTTTACAAGATAAAAATTTATTATTAAAATATAATTATTTAATACTATAAGATATTAACTATGCATATTAAATATTATTCTATAACATATCAAAATTTATTGTTTATATATATATATATAATTAATTCATGTGTTACCAATTAATGAGAAATGAAAATAATAAACAATTGTATATAAAAATAAATAGTATTATATTTTTACTTCTAAAGATGTTTTATATTAATAAAAAATATTAATTGCAATTATTAATTGATTATATTGAAATATATATTTTATATATTCAATTAATTATTTTTTATATTCATACCTTAGGTTTGATAGGTTTAAGATATGAACCAAACCAATTCCACACATAAAACCATAAATTTTTTTAAAGGCAATTTCAACACCTTTTAATCGAGTGCCCATTTTAATTAAAAAATTTCACAATTTTATTGATTTGATATATCAAAATATACATTACATTTTAAATCTAAAAATAAAAATTATTTTAGGGTGAATTTGTGATATTTGTCTGAGACAATAAATTTTCTATTGAATAGTTAAAAATACTGAATTTTAATTCAAAACTTATTTTTATTATAATTTATTTATATGGTTAAATTATATTTATAATTGGTTTTAAACGTTAACAAGATCGTATTTTATCAATGAAAACAATTTAGGATATTTTAATAAATTTTACATTGAAATTCACTATAAAAACAATGAAATCTTTTGGACATTTTTACTTTAAAACCCTACATTATTGTGTTGTCTATGGTATTCGATTTAAATTAGTATTCCACTTATATGATTATAATTTGAAAAAATGGTTACAATATTTGATATCTGAATTAATTATAATGTCTAATAAGGTAAAAATTGTTTTTAAACAAAATTATTATTGAAATTATTTCAAATTATTTACAATTATTAAGAAAATATTATTCTTTGTGAACGACTATACATTTATCTTAATGGCCTAAATGACCTATAAACTTGTAAAAAACAAATTTTATGGAAATATTTTGTCCATGAACTTTATATTAATTCCATTGGTTGGTTTTTGAATAATGATTTAGGTACAATCATGGTTACACCAAAATTATTTTAAAAATACCATGTGACTCATTTTCCTCCTTAATAAAAGACCACCACCTCTCCCCATTATTGATACCTTTGAAGAAACGTAATTTATCCAAATATCTACCCAAATAGTTCCTCAACACCACTAAACTCATCCTATATGACTCCAATTTTTATTTAATCAATACGAGAAATCCCTTTGATTTAAACCAAAATGAGTTACCCGATTTTTATGGTAGTTCATTCAAATGATCTCTTTTTTTTATTTACCCATTGACCACATAAATTATCCATAAATCATGATTATATAATGATAAACATATTATCACTATAATTTTATGTTTTTTGTGGTTAAATATATACTTACACATTCATCCATCTAATGGGTGTCAAACGTTTTATTTATGTGAATGGCGAACTACATCCTCTGGAAACAATGATTGTGTGTTCTTCCATTATTGTCCCTCTTGGTGGTCATTATGATGGAAAATATATTTATATATGTTATATATTATATTTTTAGTTGAATTATACCTAATTAATTATTTTATAAGACATACCCAGAGTCAATCCATTTTTTGGCAATACAATGTCATTATTTGAGGAAGTGTGGACTACTACCCCTAAAAGAGAAGTAATTCATTCACACTATACATTGAAAATATAAAGGACTATTTTAAATAAAAACATGTCAGATAAATAACCTATATATTTTATTGATGACATATTTTCCTTTTTTGAAACATAATATATGTAATTTTATTTTTTACCATTTCAGTCATGTAAAAGGTGATGACTTCATTTGTGGATAGGTGGACAACCACCTCTATGAAATGATTTGATTCCTTCATCATCATAATAATTAAATATGTAAGTATATATAATTAAATAATTTTTTATATATGATATAATAATCATTCTGGAATTATATGGTGTTAATTACCTACATTCCATAAATATAGATGAATAACTAGAATGTTACTCATGTGTATGTACAGCCAACCATATCAATGATTCTAACATTGATTCATTTTTCATAACCATATTTAATTGTTTATTTTAAATTTATAATTAATGTTTAAAAATTATTTTTATCTCATGATTTTTATTCTTTAGTTGTTATATAGAGACACCCTTTGACTAAAGTTGACCAACTAATGTTTTTTTGACATATAAATCGAATTTGGAAAAACCACCTAATGTAAAATTAGTTGTTTAAGTAGTTAAATACAACATAGTATTATGTGAAATATAATTATATGATAAAAATAAAAATATTAATAATCATGTATAAAATTAACATAAGTGTTTTACAAATGAATTTAAAGGACGTTCATCTAAATGAAAACTCAAGGTAAGGGATTCTCATCTCACATTTTATATCTGTGAGATAAATTTAATGTTCACCACATACATTATTTTTTGGGTGTAAATACCTCCCATTTTGTTATATTATATCATTAATCCTTTTATCATCATGTAAATTTTAACATTCATTTAATGTTATTCCTTTTTGAGGATTATTATTTAAAATATTTCAATATTGTATGGGACATTTTGTAATGTTTGAAGATTATTTTCCTCAACTATCAATTTAATGATCTCTCAATGTTATTTCCATTTGAAGAAATAATATGAAAAATATTCAATAAAACCATTAATTTTATATCTTCTCCTTAGTCATGATGATTTTCAAGTATTATTAAAAATTGAACACTCTTTGTTACTCAAAATTATTTATAAATTTTTTTTGAAAATCCAAATTTGTTTCTCTCTGTAGAAGAAAACCTCTTTTATTATTCTAAAATAAATGTTTTATTTAAATGATTTCAATAATTGTTTATAAAATTATAGGGTAAATACATTTTTATCTTTTTTTATTTTACTTGTGTTTTGAATGGAATATTCTAGTCACCTTCCAAACAAGGAATTTTTCTAACCATTAATCATGTAAAAGGAATATTATTTTTACCTCATATGGCTTGTATGGATTTACCCCCTTCATTTCATTAATGAATCATTTTCATGTTTAAAAGGTTCATTTTTAAAGAAAATATTTTCTAATGTGATCTTAAATGAAAATTGGTTTTAAAATTTTTTTTCATAATAAAAGGATATTTTACTCAAGAATGTTTAAAAAAAATCATTTTATATTATTTATATAATTCCTTGAAAATAACCATTTATTTTACTTTACATGGGGTATGTCGTATTGATACCATCAATTTTATTTCTCTAGATGTTTTATGATTTAATGGGCCAAGGGTAGTATTCACATTCACTTCATTTATTCCTTTTAGTCCCCTTGAAATATTCAATTTCCCTATTATAATTCAAATGGATTTTTCCCTAATTATCCAAGTCATTTTTCATGGATATTTTCATTTCCTAAATAGTATAACATTTTTCAACATTATTTACATTGAGTATTTATTCATTATTTGGGTAAATATTGATAGTTCTTTATTCTTTATTTAATATAGATATTTGATAAGGAATATTAATTATTCGATATGAGGAATTATTTGGATTTTTAGGACACCAGTTGGTGACTATTTATGGTAATCCCTATGGGTTGGGGACCAGTTAATGAAATACCCTTGATGAATCGGCACTATCATGGGATGAAATAGTTTTCTAGCAGCCTTAGATTGGTTATTAAATATAATGATAAACCATCCTATACAATTCCTTGATATTAATGTTTCCATGTACCTAGGAAACATGGAATCCAATAATTAAACACATCCCTCAATACATTTCATTTAATATTCATCCATGAGATTTTGTATCGACATATTTAGGGATACATTTCATTTTCAGTTCATTTGTTAAATAGAATGTTTTTAAGTTTTATACCATGCTATATTGACATTTCCTTATATAGTTATTTGAAAGGAATGTGTTTCCATATATTACATTTTTATATTATTATGCACTTCCTTATCAGTTTATTGTTTATATGGAATATTAGATTGGTTTTTCGCAATTTCATAATTATTAATCTCATTGATTTGTTATTTATTCATCTATATTTTTCCCTCACTATATTTATGAGCTCATCCTTATTATGTTTGATTCCCAAGGAATCCAAGAAGAGTACTATGAATAATATGTATGGACATAAATGATAGAATAAATTTCTCCTTGGATGTATTTATTGGGATGGAATAAAATAAATGATGTAATTTGTGTAATCATTTGTAATAAAAGACTCATTTATATACCTGTTTTATCAAGACTCCTAAAATAATCATTCAATAAGTATTTGATTACTTGTAATCATGCCAATTTAATTCATTTTATAAATCAGCTCCGGGCTTCTAGGGTCGGGTCGCTACATAGACCATGGTTAAAAATCCTTTTAACAAGACTATTCATATAGATCTAACATGATATCCATTTTATCAGCATTATTTGTATCCATTAACAAGGAAGGCTTGAGAAACACCTTTCATTAAACTTTTCAAGTCCCACACATCATGGCTTGAAACTATAGGTTATAGTTCCCAAGAAATTATATCTAAGATCTTAACTGCCCTAGGGGCTTGAACCCTTCCTCGAAATCATTTCCAATATTCCCAACATCATCATTGAGATGCTCATGTCTTTATAAATAATTCATTGGAGTTATAATAGAGTGGGGATAACCCTATTTGACCATTCTATAAATGCATAAGGGCTTAGACCCTCCCACCAGAGGCATCCCCTCATTATATGAAATGAACTCTGATCCTTTTGAGCCCATGTAAAATCACAAAAGTACACAAAACCTGAAGGAGTTATGGTTAATCCCTGACATGTCTACCCCATTCCATATTCCATGAATACAACATCTAGTTTATGACAGACTCATATCATTCTCCAATTATCTAGGTGGACTTGGCTTCTTGAGTATTTCATACTCAACCAATATTACTACAATAAATCATCCATGGAAATTGAAATAGACTGGATACCCCTCTGTTTGAAAATGTTACTGGTTCATAAGGTCATTAACTAACCAAATAGAGGTATTCCCTCCATATATGAATGGAAATCCACCCCTTGTGAGCCTTGATAACACCATGGTGGATCTTTTCACCACATAGTGTTTTGTTGATCCCTAGTATATCATCCCCATATTCCATATTCACCAATTATTTCATGGGATAAAGGAATTAAACATTAAAACACATGGTTTCCAAGAAGTAATACATTATACTAAACACCATATCTATGTCATTATCGCAAGACATTAAACTGAATTAAAAATGTCTTTACCACATGACATTAACCTACATGTAGGGCAATACATCATTAATAGTATATTACAAGAGATAGAAGGTATGAACTAAAAGACCCTAAACTAATAGAAATATATGGTCAAAGATAAATGCCCAAAAAATATAGTAAAATAATGCATGTTCTCAAAGATCCTAAACTATTATAATATATGGTACAAGATAGAAGACCCTAAACTAAAATAAAACAATGATTTTGTAGACAATAATGGAGAATTCATTAAAATAGGGTGAAAATGATTTATCAGTTGAAGAATGAATAATATTATATCATATGGTAACCAAAATATTTAACCAATGATAGAAACTTATCATTCTCAGTTCTATTACTGGATGAATTTGTTTCTCTCACCACATCCTCTACTGAGGAGGCAATACCCTCTTGTGAAGAGCAGCTCTATGTAACCTTCAGTTATTTCTTTGATGTCTTTATTTTCTCAACACCATTGAGGGATACAAGAGAAAAATATCTGTGAGGAAAAAAAACAAAAAGAGTACCATGTGTACAATATCTGAATAAGTATTTACCTTCCTTGAAACAATCATCCAGAAAGGCTAACTCACTAGCATAATATTTTCTTATATCGGTCTCTTCCAAAAAAAATTCACCTATGTCAGATCAAAATGTATGACCTTTAGAACATCTACAGTAGGCGTCTGTCAAAAATGGGTAAACATGTAATATTTATCTGCTTTATAACCATATTTTTCTGATAGATATGGTTCTTATAAATAAAGTAAATGCCCACCCTCATCCTCATGGGAAGACACATAATCCTTCAAGTGGGATCAAAAGGGACTATAATGTTTTTGGAAACCTAGGGCGTGTTACTTGAAAATTTTAGAATGACGAAAGGGTGAAATATCACACTTTCTTGATGATTGATGGGGATAGTATTCTAAATATTTAGTATGATTCCCTTTTCCATATCCTTATCAGGAAGAATCTATAGATGGTATAGATGCCAAGGGAAACACCAAACCCCACCTAAAAGATGCTAGGGCTAAAGAAGTTTCTCCATGAGTGGGAATCACTATCCCCATTGGGGTTATTTTCCCCAAGGATCATTCACCATTAGTCCCCTAGTCAATACTTCACTAATCTCTGAAATCCATAATCCAATGAGAATACACGGGGTATGGTAGGATTTTACAATCATATGTGGTTTCTAATTGTAAAATAAAATAAAAAAGGAAGTCATCGCAGTTGTAATAATTCCATGTACCTCTGAACATGATAATAAAATTAACATTACTACTACCTCAATAATTGGATGGCCATGTACCTCCATTGGAACATCTGGCATGCCTCTGACCACCATATTTTGATCCAAATGGACATAAAGACCCAAACATTGGTGCTTTCCGAAATTACATCAATGTATCAGAGGAATGGATTTATATCTAGAGGTTGATCTTTGAAATTAATTCCCAGGGGTGCTGTGAAGTGATCGAAAACATCCAAAGGCAATTCTTCCTCACATAGTACTCCTCTATTCTCAACCTCTATATTCAGCATTACAGAAGTAAACCTTGTATGAAATATTATAGGTAATTATAACACTTGCATGACTTCGCTCACTAGAACCACACCAACTATTGTTATGCTATTTGGAACTTATATTGGAAACAATATTAATATTAAATGCATCACTTCCTTAAAAGGTGTTTATAGGGATGTTGGACCACTCTTTACCAATTATTTTCAATGAATCAGATAGGTTTCAATAGTTGGTAGAAATTGGGTAGCCTCAAACACTAATGTGGATAATTGACCATTTGTTTATGAGAAAACCCTAATATGAGTATAATTTTTGGATAAACCAATATTTGAGTCATGGGGAGGGAGAATAATCTTGTCCCAGGTTTCCTCTTAGTAATAATCAACCAAAACAAGGGATCCACTATTGGATAATTCTCAAATGAAATATAAATAAAGGATTACATATTGACCAAACACATAGTAATTGACAACTAAACTGGCATGGTGCATACCGATCACAGAGGAGACTCTCATAAATGTAAGAAGAAAGGAAATCCGCATGATGTGACATCATATAATTATAGGCCTCATGGGTAGTCCCACCATTATTAAGCATATGACCAGTGGGAATTCTCCCATAGGGTTTGATTGAAAATTGGTTATAACATACCATGAAGGATTTGACTACACAATTCATTAGTGTAACTTTCCTTACCCAACTTGTTCACTTTAAAATGAATTGAAATGAACATTGGGGATGTTCTAGATGCTTAGGTACTCATAACCTCTAATATGATCTCTTGTCCATCCCTATAATACCAAAAGTGTCTGAATATTCTATTTGGAAATTTTCAACAACATATATGGTGCATGATGTGCTAATGTTTTTAGAAAACAGGGTTGGAAAACCTACTTTTTTTACTTATTCAAAACTAGTCGGCATCATGAATGTGGAGACCCTAACTCCAACATTTTCCAATATTGGTAGTATGTTCCCTCTTAGGTACATATCATGGAAACCATCCAACTAAATAGTTTGGTCAACACTAGAGATAACCTCCCACCACCAGTTTTTATATTTCCCTTTCTAAAATGTGGTCTAATATTCACCATCCACACACTAGGAGTCCTTCATAGGGAAGGATTATTGTTTCATGTATTGTAGATTAAAACTATCTTTCATGATCAATTATCTTACCCATTTCAAGAATGGGATATATACTCTGAGTTGTGGATCCTTCAAAAGGGCCTTTTAATCTATCTTGATCAAATCTCAGGTAAGCTGAGAAGTCCTATACATGTTATCCCACATAGATCATGGGGTAAAACTCATTATACATACCTCCCAGTATGGGTCCACCACAAATCCACTAAATATCCGATAGGATAATACCCACTTAAATAGGAATTAGGTTGATTGTGTTTATGTCGGGACTCAATAGACAGAATATGTCCAACTTCAGGCCCTTGGTAGAATAGGAAAAGGAGTTAGTGATCTAGTGAACCTCATACATACAGATCTTATTAATCACTTTGGAAAACTAAGAAGCAATATATTAAAGCCAAATGAGCCAGCCCCAATCCATTATGAAATTGTACCATCATTGATGGTCCTAATTGGAGAACTGCCCAAACCTCAAGATGGTGGTAGATATCCATTATATTTAATGTTATATATGGACATCTGAATTACTATTGAAATGGTTCATGTTAATGTATATGGGAATAAGCATTTGTATCTTATTTCCTTTGAATTACTCATCAATAATGAAATGACATATCTGGAGGATACTCCCCCATCCATTATTAAGGATTTTTATAATTCAAGAAGGGGGGGTATGATATATTACTTTAGATATGGAATAGAGGATTAATTGGTATGACTGAACACATGGACATGCACGATGTATGAAATGGGGTATTCCTTATGTCTCACCACATTAGGTTAACTACACTTATCTATGATGAATCTACAATGTAGTGCATTTAGTGTCCACACTTGTTATGATAGCATCCCAGTCTTCTGTCTCAACTTTTGGAAAATTTATTTAATTTTTTTGGGATGATTCATTAAATATGGAAGTAATATAATCAAAAGTTTGTGGCATAAGTTAGACAAAAAAATATCATCAAATGAGATTCAAGATAAAAATAGAATCATGTAAATTGCATGACTTGTAAGAGGATTCATGATTGTGTATCCTAATACACATCTTGAGAACTATATAACTCCAGAAGATCTCATGGAACCCCCAGGAAATTTCAAATCTGCATAACCCTTCTTGAGATTCCTGATCACGTGACCCTGAAATGGTCACACAAACATCATAATAGTCAAGTTTTCATATAACTAAACTATAAAATCATCTTAATCCTACATGAAGACAATGAAACTATGGAAAAATTCCGAGGATAATGAAATTACTAAATAAAGATTCATGACTAATACAAGATAAGTGATAAGAAATTAGGAATTGTGAAATTCATCACACAAAACTATACTTAAAAAGAATCCTTGTGAAACAGATCTTACAATTAGTCTTACAGATAGGTATCTTGGTATGTTCATGAAGAAGTTATTACAAAGGGTATACATTATGGGATATGATAAAATGAGATATGGAGAGTTAGAGTAGCGGGTGAGGGATCCTACATCCATTCCACTATTTATAGGCCACTCTCTAAATTACCAATGTTGGCCAGGAAGACCAAATATCAACCCAGAAACTGATTGGAAGTAGCTTTAGTTACACCAGTAGGCTTTGTTTTCATGATAACCAAGCTCGTGTCCCCATAAAAAACATTCCTTAGGGGAATGATTTGGATTCCATCAAAATGAGAATCATCAAATCTAAATGGGGATAATAAACTGAGGTAAGGTCTTATTTTATCCATAAAAAAAGAAGGTTATGGTTTCCAAAATACATGTATTGTGAATCCATCTATAGTAAATGTGGTCTCATGACCTTTGAATGTTCATGATTAGTGGACATCAATAGCGTATAATCTTTTATATTTCACCCCGACCCCTTTATATGAACCACTTTTCCACGTGTAGTTGTCCAAGACATTCATTGACCATGATGAGGCTACCAGTAAAGTTCCACCACGACATGAATTATTTCAAAATGGAGGACTCAAGACAATCATTCAAAATCATTTATAAATAAAGGGTAAAATATTGAAATGGTGGGGCATTATGTGGTCATTTTTATTCATGTGATGCACCCATGTGGTTCGCAAGACACCATAGAATTCACGGTTATTTATCCACCTTGTTTTGAAAGATCCCACTAAAATTTCACCTTCATCATGCAATGGGTTTCAGACATGTCTATTCGACTCATTGATTACCCTTTGGCTCCAAGGACAAGAAAAAGGGGTTTCCATGACAATGATCTTGTATCACCTAAATTCCCTTTATTGGTTGTGTTATGTATCTCTGACTGGGCGAGTTATTTTCATCGACAACTATTTTACAAATTTTCATGTTCCCAAACTATTGTAAAATAAAGTGTGAAATAAAAGTGGGAAATAAGGAAGCTTCTTGAGGAGTGAGGATATTAATATAATCACCTGAAATGAGGTTTTCACCTTTGATTATCACCATTAATCCTATATAGGTACCCTCAATATGTGATCACAATCCCATGGAATCCCTCTTGACAAGATTAATTAATCTCGCAGATGACTCCTAGTATGTTTACATTCACTCACAAAGAACCCTTGATGATTCATCATCGATCCCATGAAATCCATTCCAAAGGAATCCTGATCATATGAAAATTATTATTCTTTTTCTCCAACCTTTTAAAATCTCCCTGACATGTTTACATGGTTTGGTAATATACCTTCGATTGTCAATGTGGTGTTAAATGTAAATTTTTTATCCTTGAAAACCACAAGACACCCCCTGGAAGTCCATTGGTATGATATAATGAATCATTTGACAAAAAAACCCAATCCCATATATACCTCAAATCTAAGACATACATTCCATTCAAGGTGGTGTATAACTGGGGTGGTGTGGCCTATAAATCACTCCCCCTCGGAACAATGTGAGATAATGGTGCATCGATGATTGATCACACATGGGAGCACATGAGTGGACTTCTTGGAGTGACAATTAATGAGATAATAGTGTGATTCTAATAGGTAAAAATGTGGGAATGACCTGAGGGATAACATGACACGCATATGTACTTCCTGTGACACTTATGGATCAAGTTATGTAAGTATGGTGTGTCAGCTAGATTATATGGAGGTGGCTTTATAAGTCGGTCGGGTCATGTGAAATCTAAAATTATTTTAAATATGAAAAACCTGATCCACATATAAATAAAGGTTGTAATGAATGTCTATAAAATATCAAAGACTTGAGAAAAGGCATAATTTATGATCATTATGAACTCTACATAGCCAACCCCGATTCATGCCACACCACATGGAAATGTTTCCTAAATCATAAGATGTTCCCTTGTCAGGAAACATGGATCATGATGTGTATCTTGTTATTTTCATGTTAGTCATGTGAGGCTTCTCAGGAAATCCACCCAAATCTCATGAAGTCCTCCAGTCTTGCTAGCCAATCCATGTGATCTCCCCTAGTAATTTTCCCCAAAATCAAGTGGTGAAATAGAAAAATGGTAGTTAGGTATAAAAATGGCTCCATGACATGTCTAGTGGCTCTCTAAATGATAGCATGAAAAGTCATCCTTGAACATGATGTTCCCTCTGGACATGTTTGCCTCAATCTTGCAATGACAACCAGACATGTCATCTAGAACACAGGACAACATTCGAACATGTTATCCTTGATCACATTAGTCCCTCAAAAAATTCCATTCAGGTTATGAGACATCCTCTAGGCAAGTCAACTAAAAAATGTGATATTCTTCATCCATGTATTCTATGTAATAAGGACATGTCCAAACATCCTTAGACTTGTCAGATATCATTAGATGCATTATGAAGACTATCAGATCATTTCATGATGAAGTCCCAGGATGTGTTAATTTTTTATAGCGGACATATTTGGCAAAACATAATATGTAAGACCCAATTAGCCACATGCTATGATTTTTTCCAAATTAGGAAAACCTCAACATTTAAGCCCTTACTAGATCCATGATATGACATCACCCATATCAAGGGAATCATAGATTATAAGACCAGATTATTGACTTGATAGGATTTCACCCTTACAATTGTATCCTTAGTGTGTGATCCATTATCAAATTGAACTATGAAAACTATGATTCTTACCATAGCCAAGATGAATTGGATCCCTCTCTAAGGCCCGGGAAAAAGATATTATACACGTCATATTAAGTACCATCATGACGCTAAAATTCCAAACATTGGGAGTCAATCACCCCCGTGGGATTATTATTCTGTCTCATCTGCCAGGGGATAAAAAAATGAACTCTAAGAACTCTGATTATTACTAAAATTAGGATATGTAGGATACCTTCTTAAGTTCATATCTCTATATTAAAAAAGAAAAGGGTTCTACAAAAACATAATTACCACATCCATATGTAGTGAGACTTATTACTTTTCTCCCTTTTTTATCCTGCTGAGATTGGTTCACATGGGATTAGGGGGATTAAATGATCACATTGTTCGCATTATGAATATCCAATAGTGAGGAATACCACATCGTGAAATACTTTATCAGTTTCTTGTTATGAATAACCCCATATATGGGTATCCACCTCAAGTCCAGACCTAGGGGAATGATTAAACTATGAAGACTATGATTCCTTCGATAACTATGATACATTGTATGTGTCCCAAAGGCTTGATCTCAATACCTAGTCCCCAATTTCCTCGACATATTTTCTTTTCTTTAATATGGTAACCTATATGAGTTTAATGAAAAATGTGTTTTTTGATTTCTATTGTAAACATGATTTGTAGAATACCTCATAAAAACTCATTTTCATACTTATAATATTAATAAAATCCTTGTATGAAAGTATATTATGATGTTCCCTATCATATGGATTAAAGAAAGCACCTACCCATAACATATAAATATTCTAATCTCCTCATATATATACAGATGGATTCCATAATATACATCCTATTACACATGTATGGATTCAAAATGTGATCGTTTTTATCATAAATGGTCCCATACATTGATTAAGAATAGATTATATAACATACCATTAATCAATAAGAGAGTTCTATAGTAGGAAACAATTCCCCCCAAAAGTGTGTGATGAGCCCTGCCTCTTGTCCTCTCGACCAATGTGAGTTCTGAAGTGCCATTGGATCGAAAACCCCAACTGACTGAATACTTTGGTAATGAATTTCTATACTTATTTAAAGATAAGGGAACCATATAGAGTTCATATTATAGGAAAAAAATAATAAATACAACATAATGGATTGTACAACACATGCAACCCGCCTCACATCCAAGAATTGGGAAAATGGTCTTTTCAGATTTTTTTAGAGACAAAAATGTTAAACCAAAGATAAATTCAATTATCAATGCAATCTCCTTCCCCTAATTAAATAGGATATACTTTCTATTTCCTGACATACCCTTTCATTCCTCTCAAATGGGTGGTCACATTTATTTCATCTCAAAGAAACAAAAATTGTAAACCTATTGTGAAATCATTAGACTATTGTATCTCCTTCACAAGATTAATGGGATAGACGGCGTAATTCTCATTTAACCATTTCATTCCTATCATGTGGGGGTCCCATATTTCTCTTCTTGATGAATAATCATGCCTCAAATATCATCTATAGATCCTTAAACATAGGGATCTTATTCATAAAAAATTATTGATCTATCACATTAATATCACTAATGAGATATCCAATATCAGTTAAATAATTTCAATAATATAAAAATTTATCCTCTTATGTTTCCAATAGTACATATGATATTTTAATTGGAAGGGTTGAATTCACACCTAAATATGTATATTTCAAGGGATATGGATAGTTTTTATGTTATATTTTTGGATCTTGATAACTAGATAGAAGAATCATGGGACTAATATATCTAAGTACATCAATATGACTCTTAATTAAAGGGTGAAATATAAATAAAACCTCTTCCTAATCACTAATTTCCTTGACAAATAGCTCATCACAAAACGAATCCAAAATTAGGTTTAGAATTTTTCATAATCAAACTCATTCAAATATACATAGAACTATACCTAAAATTAACTAAGTTACCATCCTAATTTCAAGAATAGATTCCAAAACATGTTTATTATGTGATTGGATTACAATTTATCTCTTCTATATTTCTAAAAAAATAATCCTCCCCTTCATCATGAAGTTCCTAAAATTCAAAAAATTATTCTTTTGAGAGTTATTTTCATATAAATTTTATTTATACATTTCAAAAACATCAAATCTCTAATTGCTTTCCAAAAACCGAATATCATTTTACCCTAAGATGCATCTATAATCGCTCCACTGGTGGCTATGAAGGGTCTACCAGGAATGATATGAACATCCCTATCAGATTCCTTATATAGGAATTAAAAATCTACTTGTAAAACAAATTTATTATCACCAAAACAAATATATACAATCTCCCTATAGTGTGAGTAATAAAGTGGTAATCCAACTATAGTACAACCACGATGGGTTTAAAGTATCTTAATCTCTTACTTTTAAACAATGGTAAATGGATAATACATATTCTCATAAAAAGGATATAAGTTTATCTCAACTAATAACTATTTAAAAGTGTGTAAGATATGAAACAACGACATGGATACTTGTAATTAATTGGTATTATATTGTTTATAATTAAAGTGTACCCATTAGTGGGGTTTCATGTAGAAAAAAATACTAATGTTTTCATGTTTAAAAAAATTATATTCAACAAATTAAAGTATGATAAAAATTAAATTATATCATGTATGAATGAGATCTTAAATTATTCCTTGTTGAAGGGACCACATAACATGATAAATTCTAGTTCGTAATTTTTTTGGTTCTGTGATGGAAAGGGATGGGTGGGGTAAAATACCTCAAAATAGTGGGTTTTTTTATCATTTTATTATTCAAAAAAATTTTCTTCCCATTTTACTTCTTAATATTCTGGAATTTTTCTTCATATTTTCCATGAGGAATAATGTGTTTTGTTTTATTTTCAACCTCACTATTCACAATTCTTGATTTTGTATTTTACAAATTTTGAATTTTTTATTCTTCCAAAATTTCATTATATTTTTCCGTAGGGATATTTATAACATTGTTTGTAGTTTTAAAACCACTCCCAATCAAAAATAACCATGAAATTTACCATATGATTCATCTAATTTGTACTTTTCAGCATTCCTTTCTCCCTCAAATAGAGTTCTCTATCGATTTGGATCATTTGGGATTACATGTCGCTCATTTTAAACTCAATGGTAGACCTTTATGACACCATATAATATTTAATTATAACATATTAAGAATCATTTAAACTTGTAATTTTATGCACATTCCAATTTATATTCCAATAGAAAATAGTATTTTTATCCATATTGTGATTTTGAAATTCTTGACTCAGTTGTTTTTTGAATGGAGGGGTAGAATCTAGTCAAAATATACAATAATTTTTCAAATAAGTGTTTGGTTTATCACAATAACATTGATTATAATTGTTTGAGATGGTATCACCACTATATTTTACCATAGATCCATAACAAACAATTTTTTAAATTTTTAGGTGGTTGGGTGGATTACTATTATCAATATAATAATAACTACAGTTCTAATATGTTCGACAGTTGGGGAATTAATCTGTAATTGATTAATTGTTATAAATTATAGCATCCCAAGTATTTTTTTCAAGAATATAATTTTTATCTTTTTTATTAATGGTTATTCATCTTGGAAATTTGTATTTGATGTTTTGGGAAATATTATTGAAAAAATGTTGTCACTCTCCTACATTGTTTTCTAGGAAATACCCTCTAATATATTTTTCTACTGTATTTTTCCTAAATTGTGTATCACCATTTTATAAGTTCTCTATTGGAAAATTAGTAAAAAAATAGTGGTTAGTAAATTTTCAGTGATCGCATTTAATTCTATCTTATGTATCATAAAGATTTTATCCCTTATCCTAGATGAATTTAGGGATCAGATTACTTAATTATAGATTGTTTCTCAAGGTGTAAAACATCATAACAAAAAATATTTTAGGCCTTTTCCCATCTGTAAAAAACATCCCCTTCTAGTATTTGTAACTAACTCCTTGCATTACCCATTAATTAGAATGGAAATATTTAATGATTCAGTTCATCCATAGTCATCCCATCCAGTGGAAGTATCTGTAGAACATTATAAAATTCCACAATTAAATCAAGAGATTATTTATTAGGTAACCCATTATATGGTTGAAAAGTAGACCTATAAGTATACTTCATTTAATAGTTTCGAGACTGTTGAGTTTTCATAATTAAGGATGGGTTTTTGGATAAAATATGTATTTGTAACTCATAAATTCTAGGTATTTATTCAACATGATTTATTGATTGAGGGGGAATTAATTCATTGTCATTAATTTCAACATAATTAAAAATGTTATTGATGTTTTAATTTTTCTTATTCTTAAGATCACACATGTGTGTTTCAATCTTAGGTTTTCATGGCTCTAACTATTCAATGTTTTATCTAGAACACAAACATTAGATAGTTGTATATTTTTCCTGATTTGTAACACAAATTGATATATTTGTTGAGTAAATTTTTTCATAGTCACATGGTGAATTTCATGGAAATGATACTGAATTTTGAACCATTCATTATATGATTCTAGATATTTATTTATTTTACTACTAACATAATCTAAAGTATTGTAGTTTCAAACCCACAATGAAGGACTGAATGAGAAATCAATAGAAGATAAATTAAATATTCAAATAAAACAACAAAAAAACAATAGGTGATCAATTATGAATGATAGATTGATGTTAAACTGAGAATTAATCATTGAAAAAATGTGAAATAGGGGAGGAAAGGGAATTAATGATGGTTCACATTAAAATATGTATAATAAAGGGAATAATATAATTTTTATTCTTTTAGATTATAAAAATATATATTCATATGATCTTGAAAAAGAATAATTGGTCCATATTAGTACCACAAAGTATTTTCGATGTCTTTTTATTAGTTTACCACACCATTGTCTCAATTCGATTTTTTTAATTCTAGAACTGATTAACCAAATGAAATTTTTTTAATCTATTAGATTATCAGGTTTCCATTTGATCTTGGATATTTCATTTATATATATATATATATATATATTTTATAAGGTGGATATTATTAAAAGTGATTAATGAAATATATTTAAAATGGGGGTAGAAAAAATAATTTCCATACTTGTTTAATAAAACATTGTTTTGTGAAATAAATAGTTGAATGGAAATTGTGATCTATTCATATAAATGTAAAATATATTGTAGTGAAGATAAAAACACACAATCAATCATATTAACATATAGAAGGTTAGCACAAAATATATTTCAATTCAATTTTTTACAAAAAATTAATTATAGTGTAGTGTAAATTTAAGAAAAAACAAGGAAGAGACAAATAATATTATATATTGTGGATGCTCCTATATTGATGTTCCATACTCCTTTGTATCCTGATAATTGCCTTCACAATGATTCCATGTTGATATCCCTGAAATTATTGAACAATTTTACCCCAAATATCTTGGTGATTCCATTTTTAAAATAACATATTCAACCAACTCTTCTAAATTAACTAATTTAATTTTTATTACATGTTACGAGGAATATTTTAATGTTATACATGATAACATTGACTATTATTATTAAATAATTACTATTCTAGACATCTATAAGACACATGTTAATTTTCATTATTCAAATCCTTCAATATAATTCTGGGCTTCTATCAACACTGCTTTTGTGGTGCTCATATTATTATTCAAATTCACAAGAACAAATGTCGTTAAAAGGTATGACTTAAATTTTTTCGGTCTAGGATTCCACCACTATTAAAATGTAGTTTACCCTTGGCTCAAGATTATCCTCTTTATATTTAAAACTAGTATTTGTGACATAAACTAATATTTCTTTATTTATGATAATCAAAAACACCTTCACACAATTTCATCAGTCTTGGTTCAGATGTTCTATGGAATCATTCATAATCACTAACTCAACTCTTCCTCAAATATTCAGTGTTGATTTTTTTAGCCATGCTGTATGATTGATTTAATTCATCTATTTATTTCATAAATATCCTTAGACACCAATTAGATGGAAATTCATTATTGATGGAATCTCCTAAATCATTAGGTTTTTACAAGCTATTGGTCTTGTAATTTCCCGACTCACCTAACCATTAAACCGGTAGCCGGACCGGTCACCACATGACCTCAAGAGTGCCTCCCCATATGTTAGAGGTAACCTAATAGTAGTGAGGGTGTAATGATAGTCATTAGAGAGACTATACCCTCATATAATATTTTTTATAGCAGTATAATAATATATAAATAAATGATAACAACAGTTGCATATATAAATCACCAATCAATATAGGAAAAGGCAATTGCAATATCAACTGAATAATGGAAACATCCATTTCCTTTTTATACATTTCATGCATGTTATGGTGATATATATATAAAATAAATAAACAATG
Source organism: Viscum album (assembly GCA_963277665.1). Classification (NCBI taxonomy): domain Eukaryota; kingdom Viridiplantae; phylum Streptophyta; class Magnoliopsida; order Santalales; family Viscaceae; genus Viscum; species Viscum album. The sequence goes on from OY728120.1 coordinate 1,596,171,713, forward strand.
AATCATGTTTGACATCTCTTAATAGAAATAAAAAAATAATCAAATCCCCATGGGAGAACTCCTTAAGCTTCCTGAACTTATGCTCAACCCTTTGCTTCTAACTACTGGGTACAAAAAATTGTAACAAAAAAATACAAGTTCATGAGAACAACAAATTCTAATTGGGTACCCCAGAATAATAGAGTCCCAAATATGGTGTGATATATAAATCTATGTAGGAAGGAATTCCATTCTCTAGATCAATATAGACAATTCGATATAATTAAATAATGTCCAGGAGTATCAGAGAAATAAAAAAATTAAATAAATATTGAATATCCCATACATGTTCCAAAGGGAAAGCTGACTATGATACCTACATCAGATTGTAGCCAGAATAATATTATTAACAAGTAATATATATATATATAATTTATAATTCCATTTTTATCAAATTATTTAATATTATTTATTTAATCATTTATTAACTCCATGATTCTTATGGATACTCGTACCTCAACACTAACTTCTTCTGATACTGGAGCCTGAAGCATTACATAGGTAATGTGGAATCATAATTCCTACTTAGGATCCTCATATAGTCATAAATATTATGGATATATCATATCTTAATACCTTCTTTGTCCCATGCCTAAGTACAATGTATGTAAAGATGATATTATATCTTAATTTGTTCATTAGATCATGCCGGAGTCTGAAGTATTCAAAGGTGATATCATATCTCAATACCTATTTCGAATCATACTAGAGAGAACAATATTCAAAAGAGATGTCATATATTGGAGTACCATTATTTTGATTATCTAAATTCACACATTAAATCCAATATTACCATTATCAGAAACTTAAGAATTATTACCATGTTATCATGGATACTAATCAACAGAATGGCCATGTTCCCATTATCATTACTCATAAGTATAATAACCATGTTTCCATTTATACATCTCAATTTAGAATTACCATGTTCCCATTACATTTTTTCATAACTATGATGACTGTGATACAATTTGTACTTTTGAATTTAGAATGACAATTTTCTTAATATCATTACTCATAAGTATGATGACCATGTCACTATTTGTACTTCACAATTCAAAATGACCGTGTTCCAATACATTATCACTAAATTAATTTAGCTACAAATTATCCACCCCAATCCCATTAATAATTCAAAAATTAGTTAAACACACCTTTCCCATTAGTTAACTTAACAATTAATCATGTGATTTAAACCATTAATTATTTCATCAATTAATTAATCAATATCACAATTCATGTTACATAATTAATAATCCAAAATTAATTATCTCATTCTAATCTCAACATTCCCCAATTAATCCCCCAGTTAATATTCTAGACCATTTTATCAAAGGAACATAATTAATTCATAAATAATTATCACAACCTATCCAATTCAATATCTTATAATTAATCTCTCCATTAATTATCGATATTACAATATCAAATAACATAATTAATTCACAATTAATTATCTCAATTTATCCCACACAATGACTCATAATTAATCCCTTGATTAATTATCCCAATTTCTTATTTGCGATCTCAAAATACTAACCCTCAGCCTCATAATAAATCTACCCATTCACAACCCATGAAACCAATAAGTATACCCACTCATTATTTCATTTCACAACAATCCCTATCACATGTCCTACACTTACATTTAATACCGTTCACATTATTTCATTTCACATGGGTCTACCCACCCATTTAAACCCACTACAATTCACTAGAACCAATTAACATAATTAAATCACCATGTAAAGGAGGGAATACATCTCCTATCTATGAAAAAAATATTACTATAATTTAAACAGGTTCATATAACTAGGAAATCATAGGAAAACACATATCAGAAAGCTAAGCAAGTATGTTATTCTAATCACTATGTTTTTAGATTTAAGGTAGTGCACCTCCAATGGAGGGTTTTTATTTTAAAAACATGATTTTTTAATATACACAATAATTTAACAGCAATAAATAATTCAAACCAACATTTTAGTGAAATATATCAAAAGTAATAAATCTAGAAAAACTACATTTTTTCAATTATTGAACGGTTTCAGACCCTACCTCAAAGAATTGGCCAACCCAATGATTTTTAACTATAACAAAAATCTTCTCACATACACTCACTTCAATAATATGTTCACACAAACTTTTAATTTAATGAAACACAATATAACAACATCTAGCACCCAAAATTAGAGCGGGAAGGACTGGCACACAACAAATTAATTACCCGGAACTCATACAAACCGCAAACACCATATTTAAATTGTAAAAAAACAATTAAATGGAACATAAACATACCCAAATTTTATGTCATGATCTAAGTCAACCCAAACTACTTCACCATTAGCGGCAGTCATTGTAACATGGGACAATGGATCCTAAGACATTACATTCATACCCTATTGATGGAATAAAATATGAAATTAGATTAGCCCTTTACGTATGGTATTGGAAGAATTCAAACTGGGTACCAAAAGAGAATAAAACTTACAAAGTGATGATGGAGAATGGATCTGAGGAGGATACCTCGAAGAATTGATGAAGAAACTTGGAGAAATCCAAAGAAAACTCGAAGGATAAGGGAGATTTGGAGAAGGGGTAATGCACCACCCAGTGGTGAACACTTGCTGTAAAATGACACCAGGAAGGAGTCATAGACGAGAGGAGGTCCGACCATGGGAAGGGATAATTCCCTCTCTAGAATTCTAGGGAGATGGACTCACAAATGATTTATGGGGGACCTGAGGGGGTCACACTTCTCACCCAGTAGGGAGGGCTGTCGCACCTCATGAAAGAGAAGATCCTCCATGGGTTTTCTATAAACCTAAAATATATCTAATAATAGTATAAAATTAATATAATAATAATTATAATGGAAATTACATTTTTGATATTAAAATTAAATAAAAAGATTATTTGGTAAACCCTAAACTCCCAATTTAATAATAATTTAATTAAATTATTTTCAACTTAATTTAAATAAATAATTTCTCCATTCCATCCATAATTAATTAAATTCCTTTTAAACCTTAATTTAATTTAAAAAAACCCCAATTTTCATACTGGGTAATACAAACAGTTTTACTCACATGGACTGACAGATTGTACACATCCCATGCATCCGCAAATAGATCCCTGGGGTATCTCGCATTGCCAACCCACATTATATAACTATCAATGTGCAGCCCTTGCGAATGCCTCTACCTTGCCCTAATAGTGATACATGGTTTGAAAAACATGGTTTGAATAACCATGCGCAGCCCATATGAATGCCACTACCTTTCTAGTATTAAGCCACATGGTCACTTCTATGGGCCATTCAACATTCAAGAAAACCATGATCGCTTTGAACCCCATTAAAAACTAAGATTCCAGGTCTGGTGCTCCCAAAATCCCTCGAGCCACCTGAAAAACTCTTTGATCCTTTATGTAAGACTGACATCAACACTTTAAATGGTCCCAACTCATGGAACATAATCCTCATGCTTGGTTTTTAATATGACACATCTAGTAAATGAAAAAGTTCAAAATCACATGACTCTACAATCTACCCATCTTAAAATTTTTCATCCCCAAGATGCAATCAGGAACTACAATAACACCACCCAATAAACCACAGTCATGATGTTTCATTTTAATGATCAAATTGTATTTCCAAATTCCAAATACACCCTTAACCATTTCACAACCCAATTAATTATGTCTTTAAAACCTGATACAAGGCTCAAAATCCAAGCCAAACTTCAAACTGGAATTTAAGGAAGCCCCTGAAACTAGAGACATGAACCCATAATCATCTCCTCAAACACCTGTTCACCAGTGGTTTCAAAAAATGGTCAAATCATTTAACGTCAAATTCTCAAACCATGGATATGTTCTAGGAAGACATCTCCAACCCATAAACCGACAATTACCCTCAACCCGATGATGTACCTTTAAAAAATTCCCTCACCAACCAAATATACATTGATGTCCTCACTTGACCTCAGACGACATTACAGAGTGAATCCATCGATATGCTATTTTAAAACTATCATGCCCCAACACGAATAAATTTCTTACCAAAAGAACCGTAGATCAAGTGTATAACTCAATTAAAATCTACATATAAAAGAAAAAGAATTTGTAAATTTCGCAAGGCATAAGACCAATGGTATATTATGGTTTCTAGGAAAAGGCTGAGATATGGGAAATGATCGCCACATAAGGAAGAGAAAAATGTGAGTAAAACCATGCCAAAAAATTTATTTTTCAAACTAATACTAGTTGAATCTTTTCTAACCGATTTAATTCACTATCTGATGCACCATCAACAAAACCATGATCCTATATCACCCAAGGAATCCATGTTATTTGAAATATTACCACTAAAAGTTTACCAAAAAATATTTGAGTTTCCAAAAGGTTTCACATACCACCTGCCTTATCAATGTAATGATATTAAGAAAGCACCGACACACATATGAGTACCGATGTGACACTACAAAAATTAAGAGTTTCCATATTGTGAAAATAAAAGACTAGTTCCCCACATTCACAGTAGTTCCGAATCTCCTTAAATGAATGTGTGATATTCCATGAACCATGATCACCACGTCAACACATCTGGGATGAAAATGAAAATATAAACTAACCATCAGGTCAAAACACCCAAGTCCCAAAAATTCCTCTCGGGTAGTGGGTATAGCCTACCCCAATTCCCCAGTTACTCAACTCCAATGATAACTAGATGTCATCCATAAATTCAAAAGACTCCATAATCACAATGAACTCAATAAGTTTGTTACATCACTAGACACTCAAAGGTACCACCTATGTCAACAAATACTACCCTGAGTTCAAAAAAACCAGCAACACATCATGTCGAACAACCATCACTAATAGGAAGACATACCATGTCATATTACCTGCCGAACCAAGCATTCCATAATTCTTATTCACATGATAAGGGCCAAATTAAAATTACCACCCATCCGAAGAATGTTGTATTTTAAAACCCAAAATTCCAAATAGATACAACCACTGAAATTTCAATGTCTCATAGTGAAAACAATAAATATTAAGCTCAAAGGGTTCTAATTACCACATGCTAGTCCCTTCTGAAGAATACGTGTCGAACTTATCTATTGGTCACTCAAAACAGAAATCCACTAGGCTCAAGAGCCCCTTTTCATTTTAATCATTTCTAATACAAAACAACCTACGAATAATCACTCACATCTCTATTCCATGGAATATCATAGAATAAAAAACCAAAACTGCCCTTACATAATGGTTTAAACATTGGACACCACTTCAGGTTCCAATTTTAATCCATTTCATTAATCTATTTCATCCTTTAAACATTTGAAGGTATTTCAGAAAACCCATGTACCATTTCACAAACAAGGCACTTTAATTTAAATAACTCCCCACATAAAAATAAAAATGCTATAACAAACATCCTCTTTGACATTTAACATTATTATTCATTTCATTGTAAAAATGAAATATAGCATCTAAATTTCTTTTAACCAGAAAGTGACCTCTAAGGGTCCCATTTATTCAAATGCAGGTTCTTAAAAAACAGACCCACAAGTGATATGAGAGGCCATTTTCCAACCCATAAAGATCACATACAAATTATAGGTGGAAGTTTCATCCCATTTAAACAAATATATTCATTTTTATCATTTTAACTTTAGAAAACACTTTTTCAGTGGTTCAAATAACTAGGTACCCTTTTTCATAGTTATAAGCCACCCATACACCTTATAACTGAAACTAGCAACTGTTGTAAATGAAATCAATAATTTTCCACCAATGTAGTTATTTAAACTACAAAATAACTCTATAATTTTGTCATTATAAGTAACACAAAAACATGTTAGAATAGAAATCACATTATAACAAAAAAAACATGCTAAAAGAATCGGAATCATAAACTACATTCATCTAATCATGTCATACAACCAGTCGTGCAGAAAAAGTTCAAAACATGACATTCCACCTATGGCACACAATAAAAATTAGTAGGAATCCTACTAATGAAACTACATGGTATGTATCATGCATGTCATGTTAATTCAATGTTCTTATATGATGCATGTAATGAAACATAAATGCCATATCAGGCCATAGAAAATTTACAAAATTCAAAAATCAATACGTAGTAGAAAATACACTAGTCACCCAAGGTGAAATCACATCAACTGTAATAAACATAAAAATAAAAATAAATTACCAACATTGTCCATTGGGTCATTTCCTGTACCTGTGATATGTCCCATGAATGACTTTTAACCGAGTATAGAAACAATTATAGTCTCATATATACTATCTCAAAAGAGAATGTCAATGAAAAAAAGAAAAAAAATCTATGATACCACTTTGTGACATCTTGAACAATCTTACCATCGAACCGGTAGTTGGACCCATCACCACATGACCTCCTGGGTGCCTCCCCATACAACAAAGGCTAATAACTAGTAGCGAGGGTGTATGGATAGTTAGTGGGGAGAATATATGCTCATATTTGTGTTTTCACAATAATATATCAATATATAAATTGATGACAACAATAGAAGAAGATGTAGATAAATAATCCAAATAGTGGAAGATAATTTCAATACCAACTGATTAAAGGAAATAGACATTTCTAGTTAATAAAATGCATGCATGTTCGGGTGATAATAATCTAAAAGTAGTATAAAATAGCATGTTTTAAATTTCAGCATAGAAATAATGAAATGACTAAAATCCCAAAAGGCGATCTCCATGAGAATCCTGAACTTCTCATCAGTCCTTTGCTACTAACTATTAGGTACAGGAAACAACCATTGAAAAGTAAATGGTCCACATAACAAGAATGTATTATCGAGTACCATAGTGAAATGGTGGCCTATGTAGGGTGTGGGATATAAATCTCAGTAGGATCGGACTACCTGTGTTTAGCTCAATCTAGATAATGAAATATAATCAAATATTGTGTTAGTATTTTGAAGCAATAATAGAATTGAATAAATAGCCAAAACCCGTCTAGGTTGGAAAGGGAAACCTGATGGCGATAGCTATTTAAGATTTTAGCCAGAATGACAGTCTAAATATAGACTATATATATAAATAATTTGTAATTAACATTTTATCACATTATTTAATATTCATTATTTAATCATTTCTTAACTCCAGGGTTCCCGTGCATACCAGTACCTCAATACTAACTTCTTCTTGTATTAGAGCCTAATGTGTTCCCTGGGTAATATGATATCTTAATACCTGCTTCAGATCCCTCTAGAGTATATAATATTGAAGTTGATATCATATAGCAATACTTTCTTTATCTCATGCATGTGTCTGAAGTATGTAAATATAGTATTATATCTTAATTTTTTATTTGACTCATGCTAGAGTCTGAACAATTCAAAGAAGATACCATATCTCAATACCTATTTTGAATCATAATAGAGATTGAAATATTCTCATGTGAGTCCATATCTATGAGTAACTTTATTATTATTATTTATATTGACACATTAAATCCAAGGTTAGAATTATCAAAAACATAAGTAGGATGAAAATGTTACCATGGTTTCTCCTTAATAGAATAACCATGTTCCTTTTTTATTTAATAATAAGTATAATAACCATGTTACTATATATACATCTCAATTTATAATTACCATACGCACATTCTCTATAATCATAATTATGATGAAAGTGTTACCATTTATACTTATCAATTTAGAATGACCATGTTCCCATTCTCTTTACTCATAAGTATGATGACCATGTAACCATTATTACTTCTCAATTTAGAATGATTGTGTTCCCATTCATTATCACATAATTAATTTACCAATTAATTATCAACCCCAATCACATTACTAATTCATGAAATAGTTAAACACATCAATTCCACTAGTTAACTCAATAATTAACTACGTTATTTAAATAATTAATTAATTCATCATTTAATTAATTAATATAAAAATTCCTATTCTATAATTAATTTTCCAGAATTAATTATCTCATTCAAATATCTGCATTCCATATTTAATCCCACCATTAACTATCTTGATCATATTATCAAAGGCGCATAATTAATTCAAAAATAATTATCTCAAAATAGGTTATTAAATATATCATAATTAATCCCCTGGTTAGTTTTCTATCTTACTCTATAAAATCAAATAATTAATGAACTATTAATTATCTCAAAATTTCCCACTCAATGACTCATAATTAATTCGCTGATTAATTTTCCCAATTTCTCATTCAAGGTATCAAAATAAAAAACCTTGGGCCCATTTGAAATCTCCCAATTCACAATTCATGCTGCCGATAAGTATAATCACTCACTGTTGCAGTCATAATCTATTCATATCACATGTAATACCCTCCAATTTTATACCATTCACAGTATATTATTTCAAATGGTTTTACCGATCCATTTTATCACACTCTAATTCATAAGAACCAATTAACCAAAATGTGTCCACATATAAAGGCGGTAATACATTTACTAGCTATTAAAAACATATTAATGTATTTTAAATAGCTCCCTCTAACTCATAAAGCATAGGAAAACACATATTAGCAATCTAAGAAAAAATACTAATCTAATCAGAATGTTTTTATTGATAATGTAGCACACCAATGTTGGAGGGGTATTATTATGAAAGAGTGATTTCATAATCAAAAAAATCATTTAACACCATTAAACAATTTGTTCCAACATTACTGTCAAATATATCAAAATTAGTATGTTTAAAAAAACTGCATTTTTCCAATTAATGAAAGGATCGAGACCCTACCTTAGAGAAATGGCCTAGATAATTATTTGTAAATAAAACAAAAATATTCTCACATAAATTCAATTCATCAAAAATGTGTGTGTGCACTTGTAATTGATCGAAATAACCTATAAAAATACCCAGTACAAACAATTAGTGCTATAAGGACCAACAAGAATCTAATTAATTACCCAAAACTCATATTAAACATAAGAACCAAATTTCAAAGGTGTGAAACCAATTAAACGACGTATAAGACTAACTGAATTTGACACCAGTGAACTGAGTCAGGCCAAACAGCTTCACCTTCTTTAGCAGTCTTCAGATCATGGACCAATGGGCCCCAACAAATCATTCACATACCATATCGAAGGAAGAACATCAAAAATCTGATTACCCCTTTACATAATGTTTTAGATGAATTAAAATAGGGTGATAAAAAAGAATAAAATCATGAAAGTGATGAAGGAGAAGGGGTCTAAGGGCCATACCTTGAATAATCATTGGAGAAACATGAAGAAATCATAAGAAAACTCAAAGGATGATAGAGATCCAAAGAAGGGGTCACACACCATCGGGTGGTGCATGCCTGCTTAAAAATGTGGCTAGGAAGGATTCACAATTAAGAGGAGGATCAACCATTGGAATAGATCTCGGTACATCTTGGGTTCCAGGGAGAGGGTATCATGAACACTATTGGGAGGACCCAAGGTGGTCACATGTCTCACCCAATACGGAGGGGTGTCATTCCTCATGTTAGGAAAAATCCAACATATGATTTATTTATACCTAAATTAAGTCTAATAATAGTATAAAATAATAATAATAATGAAAATAATGGAAATCATATTATAAATATTATCATTTAATAAATCACTTTCATGATAAACCACTAACTCCCCATTTAACTATCATTGAATTAAATTATTTTTAGAAGAATTTAGTAAATAATTTCTTTATTCTATTTCTATTTAATTAAATTCCTTTTAACCTCAATTTAATTAAATGAAAGGCCAAATTTTCAAACTAGGTAAATCGAATTGTCTGACAGACTATGCACATCCTGTCTGTTTGATACCAGACTCCGGGGTTATCCTGCATGGCTAACCCGCACAGTTTTAACTGACCATTCACAGCCCATGTGAACACCTCTTCCACGACATTAGCAAGACACACAGTTTAACCCACATGTTTTTAATAACCATTCTCAGCACGTGCAATCTCTACACCTTCTCTAGTAGCAAGCCGCACAGTCACTACTATGGGCCTCCTGATTTTCAGCCAAACTATACGCCCTCTACTACCCCGTTCAAAACTGAGTTTTTTGGATCGGTGCTCCCAAAACCACTCAAGAAAACTGGGAAACTCCACAATCCTTTATCCAAGCCTGAAGTTAACACATTAAATGGTTCCAGCTTATAGAACTCAATTATGATCCTTTTTTTTCAATCCAACCCATCCAGTAAACAAATTTTTTTAAAAACATTCATATTTTATCCTCGATTTAAAACATGAGACTATATATGTTGCGATGTTTTTGTGCACCGATGTCAAAACTCTCAACCACATTTATTATAATAAATGAGGCAAAAAATCATATACATAGTTATGAAAAATCGAAAAATATCAAAATTTTGTTATCTGCGACACGATCATAAGAATTATTTGATATCTTCATAACCATCATAGGAAACTCATAATATATTATTCAGTGATGGTGTCCATGAAATAATCATCCAAATATGAATATGTGGAAATATCAGGTTCACATAATCTAAGATCAATGTCTCAATCATCTTACTTTGTGTCATAACTTCCATGTTCTATCAATTTTTGTAATTCATCACTTTGAACACCCATTTCTAATCATATTTCTAAATTTTATTCATGTTCATTCATAGTACCACTCTTTTTTGTATGTGGAATTTTATTTGATATAGATTCAACCTTCATCAAAGTGATTGGTGAACCTTCATTTCCATGTTTGTTGGGTGATCTAAACTTGCACAAATTTTCAGCATCATGCAACACTGTTTTTCTTAACCTTTAATTTTGAAATACTAGCTAAAACTCAACCTATGTTTAATTTTTAATTTATATCTACATGTATGAAAAAAATATTAAAACATGTGATATTTATAATTTAGTCATACATAAGTTTGTGGGATGACTCAAACATTGTTAAAATTTACTATAACATATCTTCATTTTCATATGTTTCTAAAGGATTTGATGACTGTTATATGGTTTTAAATAACTAAAATATCGAATATATCATTAATAATATGAATTTTAATCTTAATAATATAATGAGACTCATAATGACTCTTAAATTATTATTATTTTCACTAATACATTTAAAAAATTTGATTGTTATGCTTATAATGTTTACTAGTAATGAAACATGTTCATAGCTAAGAAATGGCTCATAGACTCCTACTAAATCATTTGACACATATACAACACCACTTCACTCATATTCTACCTCTCAAAAAAAGAAGAAATTTTAAAATTATCAAACGAAGATGAAATATTATGATTCCAACATATTTGAACAACAAAAATAATTATTCATAAAGAAAAATTGAAAATTTATTCCAATGGTAGATTTTAAAAATAAATTGCAAATGGAAATATTAATTAAAAATCCAAAAACATCTTATAACAACCTATAATGTGTTATTCAAGGAAGGTAACACCCTAAATAAAATAATTTTTTCTTCTTAAAATATATAAAAATAAATTCTAGTCCATTTGAGCTATTTACGATAAAAATCATTTTTAATGTGAAAATTCATATATTAATATTTTTAATACATAATTATCTGAATTAATTTATTTATCAATTAAATAACATTATCAACACTAATTAATTATAATTTAATTAAAATTATTAAGAAAACATGTAATGGGAAAAAGCAACACCATAAACCCGCTATAATGATCGCCTACTTTTTTATGGACCACTAGGGAAAAATATTACATGTTGTCTTCATTATCGATAACATGCCTCTGATTATCTAGGGGACAAACTATGATGACATTAAATGTTCTATTGGTTGGTGATAAAGAATCAATTACTTTGTTAGGGGGGATATATTTTCCTTCATGTTGTTAGAATCAATCTTGACTAAATTCTAGGTTGGCATTGAAACTCTATCACCTAAGAAACATGTGGGGAGCTTTATATTCAGTGAACATAGATGTTACTTTGAGTCATTCAATACATAATTTCTGAAATTTATAACAACAAACTCCATAGTTAGGGTGCTGATCCAAAAAAATTATTGTGGTCTTCCCATTTTAGAAATACTATCAAAGGGATTAATGGTTTATTGAGCCTAAGGTATAAATAACTATATTATTTTAAGGAATTTGTACATCACCCATAGTTTATCCCATAGGTATAAAACATTTTTCAGAAAACAGATCCATGATTTTGAATTTCAGGGCTTCCCAAGGTCAAAACATGACCAAAATATAGTTTTTATTCAGATCATCTCACATGATATTTTCATCCTCATCCTTCTTTTTCTATTGTTAATTTTACTCTTAGATTATGTAGTATAATTTATGAGTGTGTTTAGATGAAAAATTATTTAGTGATTAAAATATCATTGGTTGTAAATATCCATATGAGTGTGCCATCATCTAGGACAACTAACCGAGGGATAATTAGTATTACTACTAAGATATATCCAATTTCATTAGAATTTCTTATAGTATATAGACCATAAATACTCATATATAGGGAAGACACAAGGTTACATTGGATCTATTATATGTCTCTCCTCATTTAAAAAATACTAGCATTGATCTTGATGTCTCCACTATATCTAGTTTTGAGATAGTGGGTAATGATACTGATAGTTCTTGGGAATATTTCATGGATAATATCTTGAAATAATAAAACCCATCATCCATATAAAGGTGTATGTAGATGATCATTATATTAATACACACATATATCTCTAGAATTGAAATACATAGACATCTAGTGGTCAACACTCGGGGCTATTGTGGTTGATCTATGAACATATTCAATAAATTATTTTTAATTTTAGATTCTTAATTATTAGAGGTGTTTTTAAATTTATGATCATTTTTCTGCCTCTATGAAAAATACTAATGTTCCCTAAGGGTGATATTCTCTATTTCATGTAGTGCTATTCCATGGGCTTGGTTGATGATGTCATGGGGAGGAACCATATGATAATATATTGTTTCATTACTATCTTGAGGATATTCTAGGATATGCACATTTTCAATATGTGGAAGTCCACCATGATAGTATTGGTGGAATTAGTGGCAAGGATGGTCAACATGATATGACTTGTTGAAAGTGGGGGATCTTGATCTTAATCTAATAGAACATTTTCCCTAAATGATAGAAAGGATTATGAAGAATAGGGTGACTATTATAGTATTTTCATATCATATAGTATATATAGTGGACTACCCTTTCTTGGGATCCATAAATATAGAGTTTTCAGATCCCAAATAGGAGAAAACTAAACCTATCTATCCATCGAGTGGGTGGTATTGCATTGATGGCTATTTCTATTAGAGAGATCACTCATTTCCACCTCTTATCTCCCATATGGGGATGGAAACCTATTACATCACAATAATACTTAGAATTATGGAATAAAAACACCATATTTCACCATTTAAAGGCTCCTAATGATGTCGAATGTGGTTATATGAGGTAATTTCCCCCCTAAGAGATCTATGATTCAAGGGTAAATGATGTAGAATAATGGCCATAAGCTCCTAAAAATCCATAATTTTATCATCTGTGGTATATTATTGTTAATACAAATATAATATAGATTTGATGAACTTATTATATACATACACCATTGGGGAATGGGAGATAGTGTGTCCAAGAGCTGTGGGAGATGCAGCAGTAACAACCATGGGATGAGGGTCCCTATAAGTTAGTGAAGATGAAACGATCTCAAATTTTTTGTATGTATAATTAATCTATATATATATAGTAAAAAGTGGTTCAAACATCATTATGATATCCCTTTTTATTCCCAAGGTTTTTAATAGTTGTAATAGTTTGTATCCTAACATGTCTAATGGTTGGAATTCAACCATAGTTGATACGCAAATTGAGTAGATGATTAATGATGGTGATAAAAAATGATAATCATAGTCTCACTGTTGAGGGAGAAGGGATTCCAATCTGTTTCCCCACTCATATTTTATTTGAATTCTGATAGGATTGTTTATAGATGTTTCAAACGATTGAGATCTAGGCCAATGAATCACCATTATTAAAGGTAGGAGACCTATCACAACCAAGGTAATGATGACGAAACATTTTATCTGAACATGATAGGATGTTAGATGATCTCAATGATGTGATATTTTACTAGTTTTAGAGACCCTTATGTATTTAATACATTCTTTGGAAACTATACCTAATTTCATAGTTTTAGAAACCAGTTAATTAAACAAATTTTGTGTTTAACTGAGGGACAACCTTCAAATAATATTGGATAAGCATGTTTGGAATCTAGGTATTTTTAAGATGCTTTATCATTCCTATTATAGGATATGTGGTAATTATAGGGGTTTCACATAAGGAATAATAACATATAATAATTACATAATAATGGATGATATTATGTCTTCCTCATGTCCGACCATTAGGTAGTCATATGATCATCACATAAGGAATGATATATTTCTCTCATTACATATGAAATGGATTTTCTATAGCATCCTTATGTCTGTAAATGAGTGCATTTTTTTCTCATCACATAGTGGATGATTGTTCATCCTATAAATTTCACATATGAGACGTTATGATCACCTCATAAGGAATAATGGGTTAACCAATACTCATCTCGAATGATATATTATTCTCATAACATAAGGAACTATTGTTCATTATATTCTCATCATGTAGGGATACATATGATCATAAAATACTGAATATTTTTCTAATCACATACGAATGGATGTGTATCTAATTCTTGTCACAATTATGGTCAGTTTCATATGTCTTTTGGATAAAATTTTTGAAATGTAACCTAAAATACTGAGAGGAAGGTGCTCATTGATTAAATTCCAATAGGGATATTATAGTTTAGAGTCTAATGGAGGTGCTCTAGGAGATTTGGTAATATTCGGATTGGTGGTTTGGTTTGGGATATACCAACCCTTTAATGGGATACTAGGTAGTATTGGTGATGATATTGATCAACAGGGAGTAATGTTATCTATACTACTACAAATGAAATTAAAACCCATAAAGTTCAAGTGGAACAACTGAAGGTCATGTGGATGGACCCATCCATGTGTTTTTCATCATGTGTAAATGATTCTTATTTCATAAAAATGGGGAAAAATAGGATTAAGTGGGAATTATGAATTGGTATTCTAAAATCATACTTGGATGTAACAAAGATACATGTAGGGATTATGTATAATCTTCCAAGACCTGGTATAATTTAATGTGATCAAAGGTGCAAGTCATGATTCTGGTTGTGTATATGTAGTTTTCATGAGTGAATACATATAGGGATTATTTAGATTGTGTGTTCCATGAACTATTGAGGTTTTTTCAGTCATTCGAGGAGTTATCAAATGGTTTAGTTTTATAAAGGTCTATTTAAGATATATTTTAGGTTAAACCATAGATTATGAAGGACTCGAAGCACTTATGATAAGTATATTCTTCATTGAATTAATTTTACGAGTCATTATAAAGAATTTAGTAATACATTTAATATATTACATGATGAAATTCACGTAAAATTTCTCACATATAGGAGTTCATAGAGATACCTTCATCTGAACTTGCATGAGGCGCAAAAAATTACATTATGAGAGCTAAAGAGGATTGACATAATCAAAAAATTGAAAATCCATAATTTTGGTGAGATGAGGGTATTTAAATGCCTTTGGATCATGTTCATGAGCTTCTCATGGGATTGTTGAGTGGTTTTTAAGTCAAAAACTCATACAACTATGGTTGCCCAAAAATAAGCAAATTTCATTCATTTTATTATTTTCTCCATTCATCTTTGTTGACCCATATATTCTTATATGATCTACAATATGATGAGGAATATCATGTATTATATCTTCTATATAAAGAAATATTTCCATTATCAAAGAGATAAATAATCCTACAGGCTACCTAAATGCTAAACAACTCCCAATTATTAGGTTATAATAATAATGTTGAATGGTTGGGAAAATATATCTAGGAAAAAAGGGATTAATGAGTATGGAGTGTCTACTTGGATGAAATAAAATTGATTCACCTAGTTAAGGTAACTAGGGGAAGGATGGACCATTGTTCATACAAGAGGTCTAACTAATAAAACCATAGATTGGAGGGGTAATTCCATCAATGATGTTTACACTTGGTACATTGTAATATCTACGGAAGGGTATCATTTACCATGATCATTTTTTATTACCTAGTAAAAGAATCACTTTATCAATGATCTATGTTTGGATCCAAGACTAACTTAAAATAATTACATTTCATTCTCACCCCACATTTTTGGGATTTAAAAAATACTTATTTTCTTTTAAGAAGAATATAACCATTTTCTTATAGTTTTTATTTCTCATGTTCCCTATATTGGTCCTATATATCTCGCGTACATTATATATATTTTTAAGAGTCTATTTATATGAAAATGAGTCTATATAACCTATAATTTATCAAGTTATGTACTTAGTCTAGCCTTGGAAACAATCTCAACTATGAGTTAAGAGCACCCTCAAACTCCACTAGGTCTTGCACTAAACATTGAGTCAAAAAAATCTCTTTTTATATAAATTCTAAAAACATCCCTTCTGACTTTCATCTATTTCTATTGAATATTTCCTAATCACCAATAATTAGGTTTCGATTGGGAAACATATATTGTTCCCATTTTAAAACCCCTTGGAAATATCATTATTATTTTACTTGACCATCAAATATATACAATGTGTATCATATAATATATTATATACATAAAATATAATCAATATATTACTTCTCATATATGATTGTTAAAAAAAATAATTTCAATATTTAATATTTGGTTTAAGAAAATAAACGACAACTCATTTTATAGTCTTCATATAAAGTGGACAATCTGTGATGATTCAAAACTATCATATTTATAGTTTTTATATATAGTTTCAGTATATATCATTCCAAATGATCTACATATATTTTAAAAAATAACATAGAATATTAAATATATTTTACTAATTTTTTTTGATATATCCCTTTTTTATACATATTTACTAGTATATAAAATATTTTTTTTAATTTTGATATTGAAACACTAATAAATAAGATAAAAATAATTTTATATTAAAATTCACATTAAAATAATTTAGTGAAAACATTAAATTTACCTCACTATAGTTGGGAATTATAATGAAAATTTAATTTAAATCCATTTTAAAATCATACAATTTATTTTAAAAATGATAAATAAAATTTATTCATTTGATTGAAGCTAATTAATTTTTGATTATGTAATTTATAGAAAATTAAACTTCTCATAATATATTAATATATTAGTGTTTAATATATTTTAGCGGCACACGATAATTTTGTATGAAATATAATGTTGTGCCTAAATTTCAATGGAATTGATAGTTGAATTACATTTTGAAATTATTTTTTGGAATAATATATTTTTGTTATGTTGTATTTTTTATTAATATATGTATATAAATTTCCTAATATGCTTGTCCTTGTTTTGGGGAATATTTTAGATATGGATGAATAAATAATATTTTATAGTTTGGTGTAATTTGATGACATAAATATATGTCATGAAGACAAAGATAATGATCATGTGATGTGGCTAAAATGATTTTTGTTGAAGATTATTCAAATTTATTGTGATAT
This sequence comes from Viscum album, assembly GCA_963277665.1. Taxonomy (NCBI): domain Eukaryota; kingdom Viridiplantae; phylum Streptophyta; class Magnoliopsida; order Santalales; family Viscaceae; genus Viscum; species Viscum album. The sequence continues at coordinate 1,596,189,410 of OY728120.1, forward strand.
GTGTTTAAATATATTTTAATATAAATAATAATAATATTATGTTGATTGTATTAATTTTGGAAGAACTTATTTTATTGGAGAAAACTTTTCACGAAAAATATTTTGTAAAGGAATAGATGTGTGATATAGGTTATTATTTTCTACTCTATATATGTTGTCTCATAAGATATATAATTACCTAATACTCAGACTATATAGTACTATGAAAATTATTCTTCAGATAAACAATGTTTCATGACATATATCACGTGGATTAATATAGTATCAAACCAAAAAATGTGATTTTTATCCTCTTAGCTTGTTTATGGCATTGAAACAGGTTTTTTCAATTAAAAATTATTCAATAATACAGAATAAATATTATTATATATAATAGTATAGTTTGTGAGATAAAATAGAATCTTAATTAGGAAAAGTGGGATATATTTAATGTGGGAAAAAATGTTTTTCATCACAAAATATTTTGAAAGGATTTAATTTCTAGAGATATTATAAAATTTCAAACTTAGAACCATTCATTTTAATGATTATTTTAAAAAATAAAAATAAAAATAAATATTTTTTACTATTGACACCAATTCCCAATGAATATTTTATGATACATTTTATATAAAATATTGAGAAAAAATAAAATAAAATATTTTAATTAATTTATTTCCATAGTTTAGATCAATGTATTATGTTTTATTAATAATTTTTCTTATTTCACATAGATGTAGTGGTTGTGGAATGTATAAGAAAGATACATGACTAATTAAATATATTTAATCATAAAAACATATCTCTCAAACTTAGAATTAATAATATTTCAAGAAGAATATATGTGATTGGAATAATGAAAAAAATAAAAAGTGGAATCTTATATAAAAATTATAGAGAATGAAGAATGAGAAATAAATAAATAAATAGAGAGTGATTGTTGACACTCCTTTACATAACAGAGTCCAACAAATGGAAAAGGGGAATACATTAAGCACAAAGAGTGTCACCCTTTGATGAAACAACAAATAATTGATGAAGGCATGGATCGGGAGCCCATTTGGAGTAAGGCGCGCATGTGACGTGCATGCCACCCAAGTCACTTGCGCGACAACTATGGGTCGTGAAGCTCTCTTGCACACCCCATTTGATTTTTCACCCAAGGTACAAGGTGGCCTATAAATAGCCCCTGTGGGCCCCCATTTCGGGGACAGATTTTCCAAAAGTAAAATTCAAGCTATGGTCGCCCAAGTCTTCAACTCAACTCCTTCTAAAGATTCTATGGTAACTTTTTACCTGGAATGGAAGACTTGAAGGAGTAGGATAAGACCTAAGTGTTTATAATTCATCAACACTTTCACGCCTAAGTATCAAGACTTCCTTAAATGTGGAAACAGATGCGCACTGCCCTACCCTTTCGATGAAACTTACACGCTTCCCTTTTGGAAACATCTTTGGATAATACTAAAGGCATGAGTTAAGTCTCTCCCAAGTATTACCATACATATTCTTCATCATCCAGGTTATCCCATGTCGTGCAAGTACACTTGCGTGGCCAAGACTTTCATACCAACTTCATTTGTGTGCCTCTGTACTGTTCACCTCTCCTATTCAAGATATTAGCCCTCGAATACCTTTTCAAAGCCATTTATGGCATGGTTCCTTTGCTGGATTCCTTATCTGAAAGTAATTCTATGAGAACCCCTCCCAAAACCGCGTGAATTACAAGTTTTATGTCACAATGGTTAGAGGTTTTCCTCTATATAACCTCATCTTTTAGGATGAGGAGATCTTTTTACATGGGCCTCCTTCTCAGGAATAAGCCCCAATTATAAATTTCCCTTGGTTCGGGCATCCTCCATAGGAGTAATCCCCAAGTCCCTTTAACCTAGGCCTCCTTCATAGGAAGAAGCCCTAATCATAGTTTCCTTTAACATTGGGAATCCTCCTCAGGAGTAATCCCTAAACATAATTTCTTTTGATTTGGGCCTCCTTCTCAGGAATAAGCCCCAGTCATAAGTCTGTTTTAATTTGGGACTTCTTCTCAAGGGTAATCCCCAGGCTAGAACTCCAAATATCTATAAATTACAAATAACTTTATGGACCCTACTCCTAGGATTCATTCCTGATGTATGTCCTAGTCTTCATCTCTCTTTGGGCAGTCATACATACAAAAGCCCCACATCATTTCTTATGACTGCATCATTCGTGGAACAATCATCAGGTTTACTGATACCTCTTGTTTCTCACACCAAGGATGACTCTCCAGATATTAGAGTGTTAAAGTAATCACGACATCTCTCTTTTGGCCGTTAACCATGCATAAGCCTCATATTTCTTCACCTGAACTATGTGGACATTGAACTATGCCTTAAAAGTAGTGTACATAGGAATCCTTTCTATGGATCAAGACCATCATTCATTAATTATTTTATGTACCATATGAAGTCAAAATATATAATTTTTATCAAACTACATGGGTTCTGATTCATTTTTAACGAGGATACATAGGTATCCCATCTGAGGGTATGGTCCCAACTCTAAAATAATCCCTATCTTTCTGAATGATAAAAAACTTCATGTGCCCCTATGAGTGGATTTAAAACTACTATGATCATTATAATGACCAAGATATTTTTATATAATGTATTTAAGGATACCATTGACTAAGAATCTCCAATATATATGGTTTATTTTCCATCGATGAATAACCTAAACTACATGTAATAGATTCTATAAATCCCACACATATCAATCATCGATTTACAAATATAAAGGAAAACTCATTTTCATGCTTGGTGATATAATAAGAATTCATGAATATAACATTAATCTATAAGAGAGTCCCGAAGTAGGCAATAATTCTCCCCAAAAAGGTGTGAAGATCCTGACCTTCCATCCTCTGGACCAATGAAAATTCTTAAGCCTCATCTGTCCCCAACTAATGAGCACCTACCTTTAGAAAGTAGGTAAAAATGGATATAAAATCATTGGGTTTTTCCAGTTCTACAAATAAACCCATTAGAAACTAATTGAAAAGTTTGGACCTTAAAAAAAAATGTCATCCCCTATTCCAGACGAAACAAAAATGGTGAACCCGGCGTGAATCCTTAACAAATTTATATGAAGTTTTACTTATTTTTTAGGCCCCTATTGAACTCAATATGAGGTCCAACAAACAATCATTAACATATGTGCTTATCCAAAAGATATAATGTGGTCAAAATTATCTTGATTATGTCGGCTATTTCAAACAGGCACACTTTTGCAAGATCTCTCTGAAACACAAAATGGATTCTTTATGGTTAAATCCTATGAATGCCTCGCCCGCTACTCCTACTGGATCCTCGTCCGCTCTAAGGACGACATCACCAACTCAGCGTCTCAATACTGGGTCTCAAATGCATTGGTGAGGGAATATCATTAACACAGTACCATACTAACTCTGGGGGCTGCTCGACAAGCCCTCCAAGTCAACAACTCACCCTGGTGGTCTAGATAGCGATGACCAGTGGTCAAGAAGAATGTGGTTCCAACCACCATCTCCCATCGTTTTGGGTCTTTATCCAAGGAATGCAATAACTAGTCCCTACCATATTACAACGAGTTGAATGAAGATGTCACTCAAGTCCTATGTTCAAGAAGACAGGAGTCCTTCCTGAGGACTCCCACCAACAATCACCGCCAGACTCGTGTGGTAGTGCACCTTCAACATGATGTGGGTATCCCCTCTAGGTGTTTGGCTCAGGTTCCTTAGATCCGAGCATGCAAGACAAACCGTCAGAGGTGTAATTCGGCCAACAGGGAGCTGGTTCTTACCTCTGCCCCCTCCAGAAAAGTCCATCAACCTATCATGATGGAAAACAATGTGCGGGCATATACAACCATCTGTCCTAATTTCAGTACACAACAGACTCATCTGGAAATAACACATCAATACCACCAGGCAATTCCATTGGAGTACTATAAGTAGGCACATACACTTGTTGATAAATCATCTACCACTCAGCAAGCCCGTCTGACTACATCCAAATAATCCCACCAACCAAATGTGATGACCACCTGTAAAGAGCCAAATACACCTTCTTACACTCATCAATTCTTCCAGCAGTGTCGTCTGCTAATATTGAAGGATGTTCATCAACCATATTCAGTGGGGAAAAATCAGCTGCACATACACCTGCAATTTAGCAAGCTAACCAAAATTCTCATTTTTTAGTGCCCAGAGATTTCAATTGGAAAGCTGCAATGAAAAATAGGAGGCAGACACAACTTTTTCCCCACCCTTGAGTACTATCAGAATTCACTGATAGGAAAAAGAGGATGGGAGCTGGAACACACACCTACTCCAAACACGGAATGTACATATATTCCCATTCTGGCAGCTGAAGTCACCAAGGAAATTCTAACAATGGTGAAAGAGAAGTATCAAATCACTACCCATAATATGGATCCCTGTGAGAATATCATATGCAGAATCAAGTTAGGAACATACTCCCGATTTAAATGAAGATAGTCTACCTAACCTGACCATTTCTCTTGAGCAGGCACATACTCCTGTCCATAATAACCACTTTTTTCAAAAAGTGGTTTAAAAAGTGAGTTAGAAGGCGTCCAAGAGAAAAGACCCATCAAGCATAGTTAAAAAATCAATATCCGTTCTTCAATAAGGCCTTTCTCAATGCTAGAGTTCATAAATCCCTTAGACAATTATCTGTTGCAAATCAAGATTCTACTCTCTCATTTCCAAATTCTGGAAATAACAATAATAATTTTGAATTTCTTCATCAGAAACATCCTCATCATGTCTTACATCCTGAAAATTTGGTCAATCTCAAAGCAACATCTTCAGATGAGATCCAAGATAACCCTCTATGTGGCCAGAATACCAAGGAGAAAAAGGTTTCATCTTTTTCTATAACCCACCATGGTGTTCCTTGCCAAGATGATGAATTTTTCTGTGAAATTCCTCTCCACATTAGTAATTCGCATTTCCTTGAAAATTATTCAATTTACAATGCAGTAATGAGAAAGACCTCTTATCTTGAGGCACATTCAAATGCGAAGCCAGTCATGTCCAATTACTTACCGCTAGCAGGTGAAATACTTTCTCAATCAGAAGATAGCTCGGGGTGTAGGTCATTCTCTAAACCACCCTTGGTCCATTCGTCTTCTAATTTGATAAATGAATTCCTTACCAATATTTTTGAATCTGATGAGGCAAGAAAGAAGCACTAGATTTCATCCAATTAGGTAGAATAATCATTATGAAATGGCAAAGTGGAAGTGCTAAATATGAGAAAAAAATGGTTAAAGGTGAATTACAAGTCATGTTTTGGCCTTTGACTGACTCTCAGTTTGATATTCCAGAAATGATGACAGAAGATTTTATTCATGATATTCGTCTCAACATTTGAAAAAATCATTGTCACTTAAAAAAAGAATATATTACCTTATGATGAATATCAAAATCATTTTAAGTTAATAGAAGGGTTTCCAAGTCAAATTGACTTGGCATCTCTCTCAGTTTCCCGACATCCAAAGGTTGAAAAGAAGCAGAGAGCTCTTCAACATTCATTCCTTGGCACATTAAAAATGTTTTTCCAGGTAATTAACAATGCCCCATCTTGTATTCATATCCTGGGATGGGGTTTTCATGGAGCATTGCATTTCCCTATGCACCCCAGTCAACAAAGCCCACCAAAAGTGGTCTCATGCAATGTTATTTCCCATGTTCGGCCACAACTAACTTGGTGTGTGTGTAATCGAAGGCGTGCTCAAGAACATGCCTCAACTAGTTCTTCCCAAAGTCAGGCATGTAATGAACAAGTTTTTGAATTACTCTTGAATCATGAAAATGCGAATATCGAACATGCTTCTCATTTAGAGCATGCACATCATTAGGTGACAGAGGTATTAGAAATAATCCAACGGTCCTCTGAGCTAGGTAATTTGAGTGGATGTAGGATGATGCATCTACCCAATTTCTAAACTAAAATCCACAAAATCAGGTAATCTTTTATGAAAGTGTTAGATGTAGTAGCTCAAGAGCCACCTCAGCTTTCAAGGATGGATACACTTTTAATCCAACCCTCAGGATCAACATACAGGATTCTAGGAGTTGAGCAAGAAACACAGGAACAGCCCCAGTCCACCAGACTGGGGACGTTTTCAAATTCTCAATCTCTTCCTCAGTGAAAGTCAGTCTTTTCTCGATTAGAGAAGAAGTCAAAAGAGGAATGCAGAACCGAATTATCAGGAAATTCCCTCCAAATTATGGCTCATCAAGAAGTTCCTGAGGGATCAACCAAACAAAAGAAAATGTCTCATAATGTACACGGAAGAAGAAAGTATCACAGAAACACTAACATAAGGACGACAATACGTTATGCATTGATAAATGTCATCAATGCCATTGTCACTGATCCCCCATAACATGACGTTCACTCAGAGGAATAAGATGAAGAATTTCCTGTTCAAGAGGATATACACCTAGAAAAAAATGAAGGTGGTGTGTGTACCAGAGGCCATCGTTTTTCCTAGAGGAAAGGCATTCCTTTTGGTAATTCCCTTCCATAATCCAAAAAGAAAAATTCCAAGGAAATAGTTAAAAGTCATGTTCAATCCCACCCTACCTCTAGAGAATTCCAATCACTCTCATTAGAGGAAAGGTTCGCATAGCAAGAAGAAGAAATGAAGGAGTTCTTGATGTTAAATGCAGAACTACATCAAGGTAGTCTTGCTCCTAAGAATGCTAGAGTTAATCAGTCAAGGGAATTTCTTGCAGCTACTGGGATGGATAACGAATACCCCCCTTTACAAGTATACCATCACAGGTCCAATCCTATGGGTAATACACAACAGCAGCCAACAATAGTACCATTGTTGGCTGTACCAGACACCAAAACCACCCAAACTCCATTTATTGCGCCTGCTCATGTCCAAGCTTAACCCGATGTTTCCCAAATATTAATAAATACCATTGAGTCATTAACATCTAAGTAGGAATGTATGGAATGATGATGTGCACAAGTTCAAATGAAAAAGAGATCTTACCCTGGATGGGTGGATGCAATTCCTCCCCCATCAAATTTTGTGAATACCACATTCCCAATTTTTAATGGTTCGGGAGATCCAGAACAACACTTAACACATTTTTTTCTCATTGTGATCCTATGATGGGAACTCATCAAAAACAAGAAGCAGTTAATATCAGGAGTTCTGTGCAGTCATTACAAGGTCCTTATTTTGTTTGGTACAAAATTTTGCAATCTCGGTCAATTACTGGGTGGGAAGATCTCCATCAACGAATCCTTATTCAATGTAGATCATTATTACCAAATGTGACAGTTTTTGATCTTACAAATTGTAATAAAAGGGAAAATTAAAGAGTTTCGGATTTCATTACTTGCTAGAAGGGATTAACATATTATTTAAGCTTAGCACTCCCTACAAAAGAGTTGTTTCCAATTTGTTTGGAAAATCTGCGTGATGAATTATCGACATCATTGATCCATGTGAAATACACAGGAGGGTTTTGAGACCTTAGTTCAATCACTCAGCAGATAGAAGACTATCTTATATAGACTAGGGCTAAAAATCATGTAATTCCATCAGCTCTCGGAAGGAGAATAAGGAATGCAGAGACTACTACAGTTACACTTAATCAAGCACTTGTACATACTTCCACTTCAAAACCTTCATTATATCGAAGGGATCCACCTCTTGAGCATCAACAAAAATTACCGCCTCATCAAGATGATCAATGAGATAAAAGGTTGAAATATTTTGAGCATTAAAATAAAAAATGTTATTCGTTCCGGAATGAACAAGTTCTTGGTTACTTCATCTTAGCTCTGGAAAACAATGTGGTTCAGTTTCCAGAGCCCAAAAAGGTCGAACAAGGATGAAGATAATGAACTCCCCAACTATTTTCCATTTCATGAGATGTTTGGGAATCCCATTCAGGATTGTATTATCTTCAAAGACCTCCTACCAAACATGGTGGAATCTGGACAAGTAAAAATGAATGGTTCTTTAGCCCATGTAGCATGTGTTACTACTAATGATCCAAAGTAAGAAGACGAGTGGCATGAAGTCAAAAGTAAAAATGCGCACAAATATGATGAATAGATGGTGAGGAAAATAATCCATTGAACTCATGCCATTTTATGAACACAATTGAATCAACCAATTGTGTATTATACTATTTCTTCCACAATAAAACCCCTTTTATAAGAAGGAAAATCCTTGAAGATGTGGCATAATTTTATGAAAGAAGACCAGTTAGAAGAAGAGAAGATCGTGTCGAAGCTTATAATGTCATTGACTATGGATGATTTTATGCCATATACTTCAAAAGAACGGGAACTGCACCAACAAATGGAAAAGACTGAACTGGTTCATCCGGAAGAATCTTTATCAGATGAAGAATTGATCTTTGGTTCTGTTAACATGATTCATTTAACAGATCACTATGCCAATAAGAGTTGCGATCATAATGAGCATAAGTTCCTTGTATCGGACACATGAATTAGAGGAAGAAACAGAGTTATAGGATATAGGGGAAGAAATGGATATTCTAGAAGCCACTATTTTAATCCTACCCCTCCTTGAACTGTATGTGAAGCAGAAACTCAGGGAAAAGCCCTTCAGTGGGCTCAACAGGAAGAAGACTGTTCTTCCACGCATGGCAGATTCGGTCCTGAAACAGTTATTTTGGATGACTGGTTAGAGGTTACACCTTCTTCCTCTTAGTAAATTGATTGACCTATACGGTGTAATCTACCAAATACAGATGTTTTTCCAATTCATGCCCCAATACGAGATGCATCTACTGCCAAAGCATCCACTTCCAAGCCACTTGAAAGACCACATTTTCATGATGGGAAACATTGACCTTTAGACCAAAAGTATTATGTCTTGAATCATTTGGCCCAATTAACGGCCAAGTTATCAATTCTGGATGCCTTGAATCTATCAAAAGATATTCAGGAGGTGTTTATTGAGGCTTTGTCTAGTCCTCAAGAATTCTAAACTAAAATTGCAGCGGCTGAGTTCTACCATATAGAGAATGGTCCTGAAAAATTCCATACAGTGTTATCTTGTAAAGATAAAGATCAAGATGATGTTTTACATGGACAGATCATACCATTGTATGTATCTGGAAATGTCAATGACATAGACATCTGATGAGATTTCATTGATAATGGATTAGGAGTCAACATCATTCTATTTGTACACTTCGTCGATTGGGCCTCACCAAATCATATTTACCTCCTTATAATTTGTTGTTTCAAGGATATGATAAAAATGAAAAAGATTCACTAGGTGATATTACACTCAAAATTGAGTTTGGAGACCTTGTATTTAATTCAGATTTCATGGTTGTTAGTTAGGACACAACCTTCAACATTTTTCTTAGAAGACCTTGGCTAAATCAACCTGTGGTCGTACCTTAGTCATACCATCAATGTCTCAAATATTATTTCAATGGTCAAATTGGGACATTGTATGGTAACAAGGCCCCATTAAAAACATGATAATCTCAATAAATTGAAGCATAATTTCATCACACGGAGGGAAAGGAAAAATCCACGATAAAGAAAGTCACCAACATTAATGCTACAAATGGTTTGGAAATGATTCCACTAAACCAATTTGTATATGTGGGTATAGATTATGTGTTACCAATCAGTCATATTGATTGGATAGACCTAAATCGAAAAACTATTATGGAATCTTCCATAATTTAAATTATGACAATCAAGCTAGATAGCCTGAGAGAAATTGTTGATTCACTAAGCAATGATGAATGATTAAATGGATATGTATTCATTTCATCCGCTGAAACCCAACAATTCTATACTTCATAAACCAGGCCAGAAGAGGTTATAACAATACCAAAGGAATACAATGATGTCGATTCGCAATCCATCATCTCCTCTCTATCACCCTAGGAAGACCCATCATCATCAATAGGGTCAGAAATGGCAGCCTCTTCTTCATGATGTCCAAATTATACCTTCTCCCCCGACCATGGAAATTCTGCTTCTTCATCTAGTATGCAAGTGTAAACATAATTAGTAACACATATTGATGAAGAAGAGGAAGATCTTAGGGATGATCCTCCATCATTTGAAGAGGGTATCTCTACCACTATTGATGAACTCAGAGAAATATATCTTTGTACAAATGATGATCCATGACGCACTTTAATTTGTGCTGTCGTGACACTTGAAGAGAACGAAATGTACACTTCATTTCTAAAGAAAAATTGAGATGTATTTTTGTGGAATTATATGGAAATGCCTTTTCTGGATCCCAATGTTTCCAGTCATCATTTGGGTTTTCCAGAAGAACATCGAGGATTCAAGCAAGCAGAAAGAAAGAACACACCCAACTTATGCCTTTAAAATTGAATCTGAAGTTGATATGCTTATCAATGAAAACATCATCAGAGAAGTTCATTATCCCAAATGGATGGATAATATTGTCCCTTTGAAAAATAATAATGGAAAAATTAGAGTTTGCATTGACTTCAGAGATCTTAATTGGCATTGTTTCAATGATGATATTCCAGTTCCGATCACAGAACTCTTAATTGATACAACAGCTAGCTATGAAGCTCTTTCCTTCATGGATGGTTACTCTGGGTACAATCAAATACGAATGGCCCCAGGATATTAGGATTCTACAACCTTCATAGATCCTCAAGGTGTGTTTTGCTATCGGGTAATTCCCTTTATCTTGAAGAATGAAGGTGAAACATATCAACATGCCATGCACCATATCTTCAAACTCTTTTTATAGAAATATGTTGAATTTTATGTGGATGATTTGGTGATTAAATCTAGAAAATGTTCTGATATCTTGGCTGATTGGGAAGTCATATTAAACAAACCTCGACAACACAATTTGAATGTTAACCCCATGATGTGTGATTTTTGGGTAACCTGAGGAAGAATTATCAGAATTTTTGTACGCCATTATGGTATCGAATATGATATAGAGATGAAAAATCAATCATTAACATATCAACTCCTAGAAATTTGAATGAATTAAGAGGACTTCATGGACACATGGCCTATATTCTGCGTTTCATTTCCAATTTGGTAGGCAAGTGTTTAGCCTTCACCAGAATAATGAAGAAGGGAGTCACCTACCAGTGGACTGAATAATGTGAAGTAGCAATCGATATTATGCAGAAATATCTCTGGAGTCCACTAGTATTAATGACACATTTTGAACGAAGACCACTTATTATCTATGTGATAGCTTTAGAGGGATCATTGGGTTCCTTCCTTTCCCTAAAGAATGATGTTGGGAATGAAAACAACCTTTACTATCTTAGTCAGACTATTCATGAGGTAGAAACCCGAAATTCAAGTATTGAAAAATGCTACCTTGAATTAATCATTGAAGTTCAGAAATTGAGACACTACCAGCAACATCATGAGGTCCAATTGGAATCTCACAATAACCCTCTAAAATGTATCCTTAGTCATCCAATGCTTATAGGACATCCGACATGGTGGGCAGTTATTTTGCGGCAGTTTGATATCCAGTATGTGTCTCAAAAGGCATTAAAGGGCCAAACTCTGGCTGATTTCCTTACTAAACACCCATATGTAGAAGATACATATTTAAATATTGAACATCCTGATGAATAAGTCTTCTCTATTCAAGATAATCCTCAAACACGGGAAATGTACTTTGATGTTGCATCCATAAGTCCAACATGGAAGAAAATGGAAGGTCCTAAATTCAACCAAGTTGGGTTAGGAATCGTGCTTATTTCCCTAGAAAAGGAAGTGCTACCATATTACTTCTTATTGTTGGATTGAAGAACAATCAATGAATCAGAATATCATGCTCTCATCGCCGGCATGGAATTGGAATTTTAGGAACTCATGAATCACTTGAATGTAAAAGGAGATTCAGATTTGGTAATAAAACAAATCTATGAGGATTATACTATTAGAAAGGAAGAGTTAATCCCTTTGTGTGATTACATCAGATAGTTAATGGTGGAACCTCCCTCAGAAATGACATTTTCTTATGTCCCACGATCACAAAATGTACAAGTTTATGCACTCAATAATGTAGCCACAACCCTGGGAGATCCAAATCGGGACAAAACAATCATCAGTATTGCCCACCGTTGTATAGTGTCACCTTATGTTCAAATCAAAACAAAGGAAATCAATGAAAATTTTCCCATTTCTAAACCATATGGTCATACTATAAGATAGATGACACATATCATGGAATACCTTCAAAATGGAACACTCACACCTGATAGAGAAGGGAAAGAACAAGTCTGGTGACATGTGGTCAATTTTACTCTTTATAATATCCCAGATCACCAAAAAATTCTATACAAGCAAGGTTTTCATGGAATTCTCTTCAGATTTATTGATGGTGAAGAGAAAATGGTGGTCATGAATGAATTACATGCAGGAGTTTGTGGTGCCCACCAGTATGGACATTTATTTTCTTGTCCAATTTGAAGGCTTCGATACTTCTAGCCTTCAATGATGCAATATTGTGTTGATTTTACTAATAAGTGTCATTCTTGCCAAGTATGTTCCAATTTCATTCATCAACCCCCAGAGTTGCATCATATGGCTAAATACTCATGGCCATTTTCTATATGGGGAATGGATGTAGTAGGAACTTTTCCTCTGGCTATAGCTATGCAGTTTAAGTATATTCGTACTGCTACTGACTTCGTTTCCAAATGGTCATAGGAAATAACTCTCAAAGAAGTCTGTGCTAAAAGCATTGTTAGCTTTGTCATGTGAAACATCGTTAATAGATTTGGTGTTCCTCGTACCATATTGACTGATAATGGAACAAAATTTTGTTCATCCGAGGTAAGAAAATTTAATCAAGAATACAATATCAGATCTAACCATTCATCTCGGTATCATGCAGTGGCCAATGGTCATGTAGAGTGTTTCAATAAGACTATTTCAAACATTATTCAATAGATGGTTGATAAAAATAATAAGATATGTCCTGATAAAATTTTTCATGCTGTATGGGATTATCGGCCTACCACCCTCACTACTACACGATCAACTCCATATTCATTGTTTTATGGAATAGATGGAATATTCCATATTGAAGTCCAATTACCTTCACTTAGTGTCACCATTTGTGATCAGTAATATATAGATTAACAATATAAAAAGAAATTGTAAGAATTGGAATGGCATGATGAAAAAATATTGTTCACACTGAACCATTTAGAAGTCTATCAGAATCGAATAGCACGAGCTTTCAAAAAAAATGTTCATCTTTGTTCATTAAATCAATGATAATTGGTATTGGTCCTTAGAACCCCAGTGATTTCAGGAAGGAATCCTCCAACTCTTGAGCAAAAGTGGGAAGGACCTTACTAAATACACATGGTCTACTGCAATGGAGCATATTCATTAATCTCAAAGGACGGAGAAGTCAATACGACTTCAACCAATGCACGATTCTTGAAGAAGTATTTTGTGTAACCCAAATACACCCATTGTCCATATTATATAAATTAAACTATATAGCCCCTCTATCATCCAAAATGAAATTAAAATGTGTCCCCTTTGTCGTCCAACATGATGTTAAACTATGCATCGTCCGAGCTGCAGGACGTTAAACTGGCAAGCACCCCATGTTTGTGACACATGATATTAAACAATGATTTCCTCATTCACAATTATCTTTTAATCTTTGTTTCCATGAATTCCCTGGGCTTCTAACCACAATTAAGCCCCAACGTCATCTTCGGGTCATTTTACTCAAGTACACCCAATCACTGAATCCCTCTCAATTGAAATAGAGTGACTTTGATCCTTGCCTCCTAGGCCGGGTACATAGGCAAACTCTTGAGGTTCAATCCTGAAACCAATTTCTTCACATCGATTCACCTCCATCCCAGACGATGTTGATCCGTGATGCCACCATCAACCATAGTATTCATATCGGTTCACTTTCTTCCTAGATGATGTTAAACTGTGCACGTCCCATCATCCTAGCTATATGAAATTAAACTATAATGTCCCCGATTGTCCTTGCTGCAATAACTTAAACTCCATAGCACTGGTCCATGCATAAGACCTTAATCTATTTTCACTTTCATCCTATATGACAATAATCCATGACAATCCTAGATACCCTCACTCAAGAGGAATCATCATCAACATGGTATCCAACCATATCATATTTCAAGAACTATATATGTCTTGATTTTCATCATTATGAGATACGTAGTGACACCCAAGTCTTTAATCTTGGGTCCAACCATAATTTCAATAAATTCATCTTTACCAATCATATGTACGAACCGAACCTATACAAATGGTATTTCAAGAACTATGCATAGCTTGATTCCCATCTTTATGGGATACGTAGGAATGCTCAAGCATTCATCGAGTTCAGCCCTGAGCCTTTGGGCCTAACCCCAAACTCCACTTTCGGTCCCATTGCTGAAAAGTCTCCCTGGGAGCACATGGTGTGATATGGAACACCCTGGTCTTTATTCACATCAGGTATATAACAAATGCACGATGTGTCTCCCTAACTATGGTTCAAGCTCTATGACCCTAAACTAAGATCTTCCATGCTCTCATACAGCATGACATTAAACTGTATTTCAAGAACTACGTGTGGCTTGATTCTCATCCTAATGAGAAACATAGTGACATCCAGAATCTCAATTCAGGAACTAGCCACAACATTATACAAATAATAATCATGATCTCCATAATCCATTTCTTGACTTCAGGTCACAAAATGTATGATACATGAGAGTTATTATGCCTGACTATGAAGCCTTTTCCCTTAGGTGTCGTTGCATATGTTGTCTAAATAATGGACCTATAAGCCCAAAAGATGCTACTATTTGACTATGCTGCTTATGCCCCAGTTTTCAATGCATAATTCAACATCCATACCGGGTTTTTCAAGTAGTGTTAACCTCATTCATTAGAGAATCTTCTTTTGTCCATGTTCTTCTTAAGGGAGAAATGTAGGGATCTGCAAAAAAACTACCATCCTTAACAAATTTGTTCCACACTTTTCTTCATGATCTAAAAGTATTATGCTTTATAATGTTTCTATCTCTAGTTTTAGTCATATTATTTAAAACCACAGATACGTTTTCCTACGTGTGGGTTATAACTTTGTAGAAGTCACATTCCTCCAATTCATTGACAATTTTCATTGGAAATATCCTCTGCATATTCATCTACTTTTCTCCATAAAGTAGATTCTATGCTTTGGATGATTTGAATACCCATTAAAAATTCTTCAGATTTTAGCAATAGAAATTCAAATTTCTGAGATTTATTTTTCCCAACTATAAAGCATGTTCCCTTACGTGTCCTTGCATAAGTTGTCTACATAACGGACCTGTCAGCCAAAAGATGCCACTATTTGACTATGCAGCTTATTCCCTTATTGTAACTATATAATTCAGCCCCCATAACAGGTTTGTCAAGTAGTGGTAACTTCATTCTTGGAAAATACTTCCTCTAATGCCTTTTATCATTTTTCCAATGCCAATACTAAAATTAAAAATTTCTCAAGTAACAATCTACAATTTTCCCCCTTCGTACATGAATATGGTATTATGTTTCCAAAAAAATTATCAAGAATTGAGTCAATATCGTCCATTAGTTCAAAGACATTAAACCTTAAATATTAGCCTTTTTATAGTCCATCATGCATGAATTTAATCTTCCAATAAACTGCCCGCCATACTTGCGCGCCCCAGCAACTGCGCACTGAACTTGTGTGCCACAGACCCTTGATTCATCCAGCCTTACCTTAGAGTCGAAACCTCTTTTTTTTTTCGGATCCAACTCTAGGGGGACTTTTGTTGATGCTCTTTTCTGTCACAGAGTCCAATGAATGGAAAAGGGGAATAACTTGTGCAAAAATAGGGTCACCCATTAAAGAAACATCAAAAAATTGACGAAGGCATTGACCAGGAGCCCATTTTGAGTAAAGCACGCATGTTTCTTACACGCCGCACAAGTCACTTGCGCGCCACCTATGGGTCACGCAACTCACAAGTGCGCCCATTTGATTTTTCACCCAAGGTTCAAGGTGGCCTATAAATAGCCCATGTGGGCCCCATATTTCAGGGATGGATTTTCCAAAAGTCAAATTCAAGCTCTGGTCGCCACGTCTTCAACTCAACTCTTCCGAAAGCTTCTAAGGTATCTTTTTACATAAAATGGACGACTTAAAGGAGTAGGATAAGGATGAAGTGTTTAAAATTCATCAAAACTTGTGCCAAAGTATCCATACCTCATTAAAAGTAGAAACACTTACATGCCGCCCTACCCTTTTGATGAAACTTGTGTGCCGCCCTTTTGGAAGCATAATAGGATAATACTAAAGGCTTAAGTTACGTCTCTCCCAAGTATTACCCTATAGATTCTTCATTTCCTAGGTGAACCCATGGCATGAAAGTACACTTGCGTGGCCAGGACATGTGTGCCAACTTCATTTGTGTTCCTCTCTCCCGTTCACCTCTCCATTTCATGATATTAGCCATCAAACACCTTTTCAAAGCAACTTATGACTTGGTTCCTTTGTTGGATTCCTTATCTTAAATGAATTCTGTGAGAAAACCTCCCAAAACCATGTGACTTACAAGCCTTATGTCACTACGGTTAGAGGTTTTCCTCGATATAACCTCATCTTTTAGGATGATAAAATCTTTTAACATGGGCCTCCTTCTTAGGAATCATCCCCAATTATAAAGTTACCTTGGTTTGGGCATCCTCCTCAGGAGTAAGACACATGTACCTTTAACCTGGTCCTCCTTCTTTTGATTAAGCCCCAGATATAGTTTCCTTTAACATTGGGCATCCTCCTCAAGAGTAATCCCCAAAGATAATTTTTTTTATTTGGGCCTCCTTCACAGGAATAAGACCCAATCATATGTCCCTTTTAATTTGGGCCTCCTTCTCAGGAGTAAGCCCCGGTTTAAAACTCCAAATCTCTGTAAAGTATAAATACATTTATGGACCCTACTCCTGGGCTTCGTTCTTGAAGTATTTCCTGGTCTTCACCTATCTTTGGGAAGTCATACATACGTAATCCCTATATCATTTATTGTGACTGCATCTTTCATGGAACAATGTTCAGGTTTACTGATACCTCTTGTTTCTCACACTGAGCATGACTCACGTGGGCTTAAAGTGTAAAAGTAATCACGACATATCTCTTTGTTCCATAAACCATGCATAAGCCTCACATTTCTTAACCCGAACTACATGGACTTTTATCTATGACTTAAAAGTAGAGTACTTAGGAAGCCTTTCTATGGTTCAAGCCCATCATCCACTAATTATTTTATGTCCCATATGACGTTAAACTATATCATTTTTATCAAAATACGTGGGTATTGATTATCTTTTAACGAGGATACGTAGGTAGCCCATCTTAGGGTACGATCCCAACTCTAAAATAATGCATGTCTTTCTAAATGACAATACACTTTATGTGCCCCGATGAGTGGATTTAAAACCAGAATGGTTATCATAATGACCAAGAGATTTGTATATAATGTATTGTAGGATACCATTGAATAATAATCCATAATACATACAGATGATTCTCCATCAATGAAGAACCTATAATTCATATAAAAGATTCTCTAAATCCCACACATATCAATCATATATTTCAAAATATAAAGGAAAATCATTTTCAATCTTGGTGAATTAATAAGGATTCATGAAAATAACCTAAATACATAAGAGAGTCCCAAAGTAGGCAAAAATCCCCCCCAAAAATGTGTGATGAGACTAACCTCCCATCCTTTAGACCAATGGAAGTTATTAAGCCTCATCTATCTACAACTAATGTGAACCCAACTTTGGATAGTAGGTCCAAATGGATATAGAATCATTGGGTGTTCCCGGTTCTACGAATAAACCCATTAGAAACCGATTGTAATTTTTGAACCTTAAAACAGTCACTCATATATACTCTGAATTGAATATCCAACAACTTCAGAAGAGGAAGTAATTAGAAATTATGATGGCGAGTTTATACCACATACATTTTTTTGGAAATTATCATAAAATTTTATTATAATTGTCTTGATATTGATCCAATTTTAAAATTATTATATTACTTATTCAATGGTCATAAAATAAGGAACATAATTTTTCCTTTTCTATTAGTAGTGAACTGAACCAAAGAAACGTAATAATGACCATATTGTTAGTGATCTCGTAAACTCATACGATACCATGTGTATTCTACTTATACTATCCCATCTATATTAGAGGAGAAACAAAGCCTATGTTCATGAACATTATTTTTCATTATATGGTCAGTATGCATGATTTGTTTCCACGGAACTTTTTAATTACTAATAACATTAGAATAATATTTACAATAGGTTCTCAATTTAAAATAATACAGACAAAATATTCAACCCAGTCAAACACTATTTTAGACCTATTTTGAATCATGTTTTATGAAATAATAATGTATAAATCTTGGTAAAATTTTAACATAATGATATTTGTATTTAAAAATTTCCGTAAATTATGAATGATATGAATAGGAATAATGTAACCATATTTTTTGTTATTAATTATAATGTATATAGTAATTTAATTATATCACATATACGATCTCTTGTTGTGGCTAATTAAATTGAAAAAAATGAAAGTTGTTGATGTATGTTAGCCAACAAATATCTATTTATAAATGGACATAATTTTTTTTGATAATGATTTTAAGACTCAAGTTGACTTATTAAAATATTTCGATAACTTGATATCCCTAATTTTGTTTGGTGTACTAAATCTTGTTTTGTTGGAAAACTCCTCTTAAGTTATGATGATTATATCCTGATTTGAGACTCTAATATATTTTTTTAATAATGTAAATGATTCCTAGTAGATATACCAAAATTAATGTATTGTTTACTTGACCTAGATCTCCCAAACAACTCTCGATCCTAATACCCACGTTCCTCTGGAATGACTCCACATCTAAAAGAGGTTATTTTTTCTTTATCCTTAGTACAATTCATATGATCCATGTTGGGGATACCAAAATGTTGTATAAGAGTAGGTTTTGATGAAATGATATGAAGTGAGTTTTGGTATTATTTTGGATTTGGTATATGGTGGATAAGAGTGTGTCAGGACTTTGTATAGGGGTTATTCTATGTGCATTTAAAAAACATGTGTTTGATAAAATATGTTTTTCCATGGGAATCATGACTTTTGTTTTGTTTTATGGTTTCGTTAAATTGTTTTATGTATATAAAAATAAACTTTGATGTTATTTATTTATTGTATGACTCTGGTCCATGAGAGATGATAGGAGGTAATCATGTAACATTATAGGCACATAATGATCACATAGTATTCCCTAACTCCATTAACCGAGATTTTAAAGTTATATTATTAAATTGGTGTTAGATAAAAGTAATCACATAATGAAAGACTAAATAGTTAGTAGTCAATGGGGAGTTGAAAAATAAATTATATACATATTATATTTGAACATCAAAATACAATATAAAATCATTTAGAAACATTATTATTCAATTTATTTTACACCTGAATTTATTCATACTTCATTTCCTGGTAACTAGTTGAAATGAAAACATAATAATGGTGAGATAAAATGACGAGTAAGGGTACATGTAAAATGGCAGCTTCCATAATAATAAAATAATTTATGATAAATTGAATAGTCAATAGACATGTCATATAATCAGTACCCTGATAATGAAAAAAATATCCATAGATAGATTAGAAAGGAAACCAGTCACATGAATAACAATTACTGTATTCATGATGATCAAATGAATAATGCTAGATTTCATGATCTTTATCATCATGGACTTGGAGAAGAAATTATTCATTTCATAATGGATGAAAGCAACACTAAATTATAGATATCATGGATCTAACCAAGACATCATTATTTCATTAGGAATGAATAAACCATAGACCCAAACGTTTTTTTATCATGAAACCAACTAATGATTCAAGAGGATATATAATCATAGGCTATAAAAATAATTTATTTAAGTATAATTACATCACCATATTAATGATACGAATTGAAATACCTTTCATAATCATCATTACCTCAAAAAAATACGATTTGTAATAATAAAATATTAAATTTCCATACATTTCCATGTGTTAATAAAATGGATAACATCATCATAACCCCTCTAGAGATATAAGGTGGATGGTTACACAGTACATTTATTTATTTCAGCTATGTAATCAAGTAAATACCCATGGATGAGTAATAAAGAGTTTTCTATATAGATGTATTAGATATAGGGATTATGAAAATGTCACCTTTCCTTGGAATAATGTGGCTCACTATGTGAATATCAAAACCATTATAATATTCACAATGTAATGGGAAGTACTATTATAAAATAAAAAAGAAACTTAGTAGTGAAGGGAACATTCATGGTGTTGGGTTATCAATTGAAGAGATTAATTGGTTTCAGAAATTTTCAATGGTATTAGAACATAATAATTGTAAGAAAATCATTCTCTATAGTTTATAATAGAATACATATTATCTGAAACATATCCCATAGTATTGTTTTTTAAATTGTGCATTCATTGTACCATTAATTGTGCACTATGTGAAGATTTAGATAACACAAAACCATTTATTTTTCAATGTGATTATCCATAGGTGCCTCAATTCCATATTAATTAAAACATTATATTATCTATATAGGGTTGTACTAACTTGGATTCTCTAAATACTTTTACATAAACAAAACATTAGGATGCTACTCTAGAAATGTTTGAGTTTTATAATGGTTATATGGATCTTTATTCAAAATAACATGAGGGAGGATAGTTACATGGACACTTATATACCTTTATATTAATGAGGACTATAATTAATTGATATCAATACCAATTTATGGACTATACAAAGGAAGAAAGTGGGGAATATAAATCTTATCTCAATGAACCAAAATTGAGATGGAAAAATCATTATATATTTTCTGACTTTCGTGAATTTTCTTTAATATCCTATATACTAAAAATAACTATCCTAAACACTTAATCTAGATCCTTATTCATATATATATATATATCCTTTTACATAGCTCTTTTATGACCAACTATTACAATTATGTTACATACAGCTTATTTCTATCATTGTGTCATAAAAAATTAAATTATTTTTTTCATACAACTATTGTGGTAATGGGGTTTATTATTATATATTGGTTCGTATTTTTTTATTTCCATATACTGAAATATACTGTAATAATTTAATTTTAGTGAATCATTATTTCTTAATTTCATTTTATGAATGAATATGGTTTTATTTTATGAAATGAAAATTTTTAAGAAATATATTTTGTGTGTTTAATGATCAGAAGGTGATATATTAATAAAAATATTTAATATTCATTATAAATTTAAAAAATAACTAAATAATATAAAATAAATTATTGTTACATGTTGTGGTAAATATATAATATTACCTACCAATTAAGGAAAAAATTATTATAACATTATCCTCATTTGTTGTAAAATAGACCAAATCAAGAGTGTGATAAAATGAATTAATGACTGAGGATATGTTTTTAGATAATGTAAAAATATTTTTAATATAAAATTAAAAAAACAATTACTATAATTTAACTTCATTAAACTCATTTTTATAACGATATATTAATGATGGGGAGGATATTTAAATTTATCTTTCATGGATACGGATGTCCAGATGTTCAAATGGTTACCATTTATAAATATTAATAAATGGAATGGAGGGTTTGTATATGATAAATTATAATTTTATAAAATTAAGTTATACATTGGAAACATAGTAATTAATTAAATTTACCCTTCATATCATCCTTTAGACCTAGATATTAAAAAACATATAGCTTCATGTTGGTGGTCATCCGCATGAATCCACAATCTATGTCGTTTTGTTTTTATTAATCGATAGAAAGGATTGAATAATGATTTATAAACAAATTTGATAAAAATAATGTATATTAATAATAATTATTTCATTATAATATCTTTGATATAATTTTTTGTGAAATTAATGATTAAGAAAAAAATTTATGGAGTAAGAAATACTCACACCGAGAACATAAAATCTCCATTGAATGTATCCTTGTAAATGGTGGGCCTTAGTATATCTAATGGTGACCACATGATTAAGAAATTGATATATGATTCTAGGAGGATAAAATTAGAATATATTCAAGATGAAATATTATGGGATATGTGTATCATGTTGTGGTGGATGTGATACCCGTTTGTACATGAAGAAATTCTTTTCCTATAAATATCCATTAAATTTTCAATGGTGGTATGTATCTATTCAAGGATAAATGGAATAAAAATTAGTAAAAAAATAATTTATGCGTGAGACAGTTCAATAGATATTTTGAAATAATTTTTTATTCATTTTTTAAATAGGTCTCAATAGATTAACTCATAAATTTTACATTTTCCCCTGTTTTCAACATGATAAATAATTGTTAGATAATTTTTTTACATTTAATGAAAATAACATTAAATAGGCCTTATTATATAATTTATATATTCTAATTATATATATGAAATTCATTTTATTTTATATGGTTTATATGTGTAATAAAAAATAATTTTAGCATTAACGCATGGAATGTATTAAAAAAGGTTTTAAAAAAGATTATTTTTTTGAATATTAATTACGAATAAGATATAATTATTATTCTCTTTGATGGTAATAATATAAATTGTATTATTATTAATGTTATGTGGCATTAATATCAAGACAATAATTGAATTTTACAAAAATAATATTTGATCAATAATTAGGAAAAATTACTTATGTTTATATAAATGTAAAACAATGGTTTTATAAATTCATAATAGTATCTTGAACATATAATATTTAACTCCATAAATACATATTTGATGAGGGAAAATTATTTATAATAATTTATGCTATACTTCATGGTATATTCAAGAAAACTATGGTTTTATTAACAAAATTAGTATATTTCACTATTGACCTAAAAAACATTTATTTCATAAAAATCTTAAAATTTCACCATAAGATACTTTTTACATGGTGAAGTAAAATAGAACCATGTTATTGAAAAATATTAATTCTACTATTTTGATACTTATATTATAAACTAGTGGATCATTAGAGACTATGAAGGTAACAAGAGGGGGGATAATTACATTTTCAAAAATTAAACTAAAAAAAATACAATACCTCTTTAGTTATAAAATATTAGACTCCAAGATCATTTGATGATCAGAGTGTAAAAAAACCTGTAACTATCTGATTATATCAGATTTGTTTGTCCATATTAAAATTAACCCCATAAGAACAATTTTAGAAAGTTTAATTGAAATGTATATTCAATGGTATATTCGCACCAGAATGTAAAACATGTATAAACAAGAAATATGTAAGATTATAATGGTAAGAATTTCATACATTCATTAATAAATGAATTTACACATTAAATGTAAGTGTTAGGGAAGTTATAATCCCCAACATAGGTTTCCAATATTTTATACCTAATATAAGGTATGTCTTTCTATTATAGGAAATATCTATATGTGATGATTCATATTTCTCAATATTCTTATCCCTATAATACCTCAATATGATGATTATTGTCTGCCATCCTAACTATGGAATCAATCACTATGATGGAATCAAATGACAATATTCTTCCCCCCGAAGGCCCCAGATAAGTACCATGATCATAAAACAAATAAAATATTAAATTATTCTATGTAATATACAATCCTTATAAAGATTCATTATAACATAAACTCTATAATGAATTAACAAGACTCAGAATGATATCTTAATGTAGAGAACGATTCAGAATATTCTACTTGAGAAATTCTCCACTCCCATATATTCACATGACATCATATTTATAGGAAAAGCTCTAATAGTAATATTTCATAGTTGGTTTCGATGGCCTCAGACTACTAGTACATTTACAACTCATAATTATCTGGATCATCAAATTGTTATCTAATCATTTCATTGTTCAATGTAAATGTTTTATCACCATTACAAAGATATTCTATATAATGTACAATAAAGAAAATATATACACACAAATTATAACTTTTTAATGTCCAATGGAATATATTATTATTCTTCAATCCAGTTAACTGATCAAAGTTCAATCTGATTTATTAGTGATTATTTATCATTGACTATTATGAATTTTTTGGTCTGATAGAAAAGACATATGTCTAACAACTGGTTAAAAGAAAATTGGGCTAGTTGTATAGAACAGACCATCAGTCTGATGGATTAGAGTGAATAATAAATGTTTATATTAATATTATTGTATTATTTCTATGTTCAGTATAATAGAATCTTTTTTCAAAGACATAAAAAACTATATTGATATATAATGTTCATAAACAGTTGTTCTAATATAGTGTTTGTTATTTTCGGAAGTAATTAATGAAAAAGTAGAAAATAAACTTCAAATCAAATATTCTCCCTCTCTTTGGAATGAAATAAATGGAGCAATTAAAATTGGAAAACTAATTACTATAAAAAACAAATCTACCTTAGTTCATTTAATAATGTCAAAGATATATATTATTTATTGACTTCAAAAAATTTTATAAGTCCTTTATTACCTGAGGGAATATATTGAAACATAAGATTTCCCCTTTATGAAAATAGTCTACACTTTTACATCATCTCACCAAAAGACTCTTAAATACTTCTCATAATTTTATAACTACACCCCTTAATAATAGAATTCAACTTAAACAATTATTTATAAATAATTTCACCATTGTGATTTTCAAAAGGATATGGAATGTGTTCAGTTCCTAGAAAATTTATAACTATAATAACATATGAGTTGTTTCTGATGTGAAATGACTATTTATCCTTGTTATATGAGTAAAAACATACATCCAAACAAATTTGAATTACATCTAGTCATATGAATTTAGAAAATAATATCATTTAACTTCCATATCTATTAAAAATATTTCCAAAATTTATCATCAAGAGTTAATGTGAAATTATTCATTCATTCATTAACAAACTTTTCACTATCGCATTAATCCATTTACCATATTTGGGTCCATTTTAAGATTTTAGGGTAGATGCTTCAAGATTTATGATCATGTTTTCATTTACTACCTTCTTTCAATCTCCTAACTTTGGGATTTCAACCTCATCACATTTCTTCTTGTTCTCTTCCTCCATAAGAAACATTTCATCTTGGTAACAGTGAAAGATATTGTAATCTATTTTAATATTTCATTATTTTCCTCTCAAAAAATTCATATTTTCATTATGATCATTATCCATGGGTATAAAATGTTCTACAAACACGGACCTATCTGAGACCACAATTGTTAAATTTTAAAAGAATTCATCCATTTCAAGAGAAATTTTCTTCACTTCTGTGCATTAATCTTCATGGACAGTAAGATCACTATCTATATGGTTTGAAAAAATAACTATATGATTTTATGATAACTTTTGTATCTTAGTCTATTTTTTGAACTATATCAAGCATTTCTCAATGTGAAAAATTGATTCTATAAAAATAATCAATTATTCCAATTCTAAATGAGTTTACATATTCAATATAAGTTGGGAAGATAGGGTATTGAATCACTCCACCATTCTAATATTTGGAAGATATAATCGAAGCCTTTATAAGTTATTATTACCTCTGAATTTGATGAACATGATATTTCCCACGGAGAATTTGGATGACTGGGTCTTATATCAAACATCATTATTTCCTTAGGTTTCTCTTTCTCCAAAACATTTATTGTAAATAAATCTTTATTAGATTCAACCATTACATAATCTTGTTTTTGATATTTTGAATCTCGTTTCACTACTTTGATGTTTATTTTTCTTCTTCTTTATTTGATGATTTTTCTTCCATGGGATTTTATAATCCTGGTTCCATATCAGAATTGATATTGATGATGACTCTGGTGTACCATTCATTTCCTTTGTGTCTTCGTCTGTTTATATTTCTTATTCATCAACATATTATTATTCTTACTCATATTATTCATTACCTTATTCAACATATTTATATACATTTTATTCTTCATTTTCTCTGAGTTATTTATCTAAAAACCTCACAGTTATGAGAACACCATTTCCATAATTTTTTTGAAAATGATTGCTTTTTCCTAAAAAATATTCAGAAGATTTTATGGATATAAAACTGTGACATCTTATGCGTCCTATTTACCGTTAACCTTATCAAAATCTTATGGAATTATTTCTGGAATATATAAGGTTACGAAAAACTAAAGACTGATATCTATAATGATCAGATTGGTTTGAGGTAATTTATTTTAAAAAAACATGGTCATGCCACATATAGAGAAGATAAATATTTAATTGGATTTAGTGATTCAATTTCTACACTCTTCATTAAACATTAAAAAAATTTAGATTTTGATAACTTCTTTTTCTGTTTCTTTCTATTTAAAAATTATTCTAATTTTATGTTGTCTAAATCTTCATGGTTATTACCTCATTTTTATTAATTCCATATTCTAAATCCCCATGTTTTTAGAGTCTTACAAGACATGAATTTCCTGAATTCTTTATCTATTATTTACATTTCATTCATTTGGTTTTTCATGGGGGATTATTCTACATTAATTTTTACCTTCTCAACATATTTTTCATAGTGAGTTTCATTATCTTTTGTAATACCTTTATGCGACATAGTCCTTTCCGTTGTATCAATGGAAATCATCAACTTGTTATTAATTAATAATTTTATTCTTTTATTGTTTCTTTACTAATATGGGAAATCTTTTCCATGATGGTATTATTCTGATTTTTTATTAGAGAAACATTCATCCAATTTACTAACATGTTTTTAAATGATGAAAACATAAAAATATTTTACATCATCAAACCATTCATAATTGATTCCACCACAACGAAAAAAATATTATAAGTTTATCTTCCTAAAATTAATCAAATAATCCAATCAAAGATATTAGGAACTCTTAGGGTATCTCTATCACCCTCTCATGGTATTTGAAATCATGGCATCCATACTGAAGAAACTACTACATATTTAGATAGATGAAAAACAATTTTGACATTATCGAATGAAGGGAAGAAGGGTTCCTCAGCCTTTTACCTAATAAATATTCCCAGATTCTTTGGTAACTGATGATAAGGAAGATATTATTCACCTTAATATGGTACTTCACATGATCTTCTACTTGTTGATAACAAAAATTGTTATTTTCAAATTATACAGTAAAATACACATATTCGTTATTTTCATTCGATAGAAACTCAACCAAATCGTATAATTATCATACAGTTTTCTCGTAATGTTAGTCAAAATACTTAAATATTTTTTAATTCAAAAGTTATCACATCCTTGAAAACTAATAATATTTTTAATAAATGATTAACAATCTTCCTAGAAAGATCAATAAAATAGTCTTTCACTAAAAAATTATATCTTCCCAAATATATTATGTTATGAGAATATTACAAGGACATGTTTTGGATAATGACATAAATACCAACACATTGGAGTGTGCACATAAATGTGTAGTGAGAGGGAGTTTAAAAATCCTTTTACTTTGATGTGGGATATGCGGTGACCAACCATTATATTCACATGAGAAGTGGAATATCATATTCCAAAAACTATGAATGACTCAAATGGAAATTATATTTAATATGATGATGATGATTAAATGAATGAATGTTTTTTAATAAATTCTGAACTATTAAGGGTTTTTTAAGAAAAAAATTCGGTGTGAGATTCATTTCAATTGAAAAACTTTTTTATTTAAAACATAATTTTGTAAAACTAAAAGAGCATATTAAAATAAAATTTTTAATCTAAAGAAATGGATAATAAAAAAAAATTAGATAATATAGATGAGTACCATTCATATTGAAAATTTTCATCATTATGAGTATCATGTTCTTATTTGTTTCTTAAATGAGTCCAATTATGATAATGTATATAACAAATATATTGTGTCAAAAAAATTAACAATTTTTTAATGTGAATTTTTTTAATAAATGTTAAAACAAAACTATTTAAAAGAAATCATCTAAAAATATTTATAATGACATTTTATTGTTATAAATGTATTATGATTTCATTTTTTTAATGATTAATAATATTAGAAATAAATAGTCAATAATAAAACATAAATGTTTTGAAAAATAAATTTGTTTTTAATCCATTGTTTTTAGAAACAAAATAAAATATTCCCCCCACTTGATAAAGAGTTCATTAATGTATGGAGATTGGTAAATAAGATGTATATATTAATAATAATGTGAAATTTATTATTCCTATATACTATTTAATGAGTTAAAATATATCGGAAATGAAAATTTTATTAAAAATATCATAAAGGTGTTCTTGAGTTCTAATTAACTATTATTTTATATCTTATTTTACTGTGTGACATAAATGGAAGTGTTGTATTATTTTTATGGAATTATAATATGAGTGATATTATGGGTTTTTAATTAGGTCAATGTCCCATGTTTTATCACACAAAATTTGAGTTTTAGTATGACTCATTCCATAGTCAGTGTGTGTGTCGTATCCACAACACTTGATCAAAAAAACATTCACCTGCCTTATATTCTAATTTGGATGGGGAAAGTTCCATTGTGTGTTGTTTCATAAAATACCAAGAAACTACATATTATACTAATAAATTAAATGTTATTTCTATACATCTTTTTATCTATTCTACATCCACAAAAGTCAGCATCTGAAAAAAATCAATAAAAAATTTCCATGAGAATCGTATAATCCCAAATCTGTAGTTCCCTTAAGAAACCAAAAATGTTTAAAATATTTCATATTATAATATTTTATATTGTCTTGATATCTACAACATAACAATACTAAAAAATTAATTTTTTTAAAATAGTTTTTAAATAATATAAAATTCCAATGATTACTCTAAAAGTATTTTGATCAACTAGTTTCCTAGTTTCATCAAGATCTAAAGAATATTAGATTATGATAGGAGTACTAAAAAATTGTTACTGCCACATACAAATTTCTTATGTAAATATATTAAATTTTTATTTTTAGATATGAATGTTCCTTCTAGTATTTTTAATATTTGAAAACCTAGAAAGAATGTAAACACATCCATCAGACCCATTTCAAACTCAAATTTCATATGTTCAACAATGGAATTTGTTAAAATATTTTGAGTTGAACCAAATATGTATTCATAAATATAGATTTGTACTATAATAAAATATTTATTAAATTATTTTATTAAATGTGTTGGATCCACATATCATTAAACACATTTTTTTCAACAAATATCCATTTAACATATCACACCAAGATATAGGGGTTTGTTTATGTCCATAAAGTTACTCGGTAGATTTATGAAAACGTTTCGTATGTGTTAATATTTTCATATGTTGGTAATGTTTCTATATAAACATCCTCCTAAACATATCCATTATGGTATGCACACTTTACATCCATTTGAAACAGTTTGAAATTTCTGAATGTTGTATAATCATTAAGTATACAAAAAGTCTCAAGTCATGACACTGGAGCATAAGTTTTTTAAAGTCTATTACCTCTTGAAGATAATAATATTTATGAATAATTATATCGTTGTTTCTAACTATTATACCATTATAATGAAATTTATTAATAAATAATCATTTTTCTCTTATTGTTGAGTTTCTTTTAGGATGTTCAACAAAATTACAGACTTTGTACCTTTCAATCTCATTGAGTTCATCATACACTATTTTTATCCAATACTCATAACAGAAATACACATTAGGATTCATAGGATTGAATTGAAGTAAAAATACTTTATGTTATATTTCATTTATTAGAGAACTTCTTTCCATAACTAGTTGATCTACATCAATAATTATATTATTACATGGATGATTCCTATGAAAAATATATATTTATAGAATTTTAAAAATATGTTCGTAAATAATAATTTGAAAATATTCATGAGGAATAAATTTGTAAGGATACTCTTGGGTAAGTTTCTCATTAAAAGAACATACAACTATCAGTTGAAATTCAGTTTTTGAAATAACATCTGAAGATGCAGGATGAGGTTGTTCAATAAAATTTTTTTTTTGTTAAATCAAACGTAAAAATTAATTTTTCCTTATTAGTACATGGATTTTAAATAAAAAAATATAAAATCCTTACTAGTTTTGTAATGATATAAAATTATACCTCATCAGTGATTGGAGAAAATTTATGTAATTTATCAATAATATTCAAGATGATTACATTTCATCTAAATTATTTGAAGAAATATTTTTTTTCATCATTCCCACAAATCATAATTTTTTTTATTAATAAAAGGTCTAATTAAAACTCAAATTTTTTTATAACATTTAGTAGAAATGGATTTATCATTGAAATTTTTATCAACTGTGTATTCACTTAGCATCGTTCTAGTAATATCCTAAATAACTCTATTTCTTCGTTCAACTACACAATTTTTTGTGTAGTTCTAGGTACTGAAACGTTATTTACAAAACCATTCATAGAAAAAAATACTTCTAAATAATAATTGTCAAATTCAACACCATTATAATGATGAATAGTTATGATGGAGGCAATTTTCACACCCTTAACTATGGAATCAAATGTTTTAAAATAGCTAATGACTATAATTTTGTAGTAGAAGATAGATCCAGTCATCTACAAAAAAATATAGAATGAATATTCTCCCAATACTTATTGTTTTTACAAGAATCATTATTTTCATGTTCACTAACATTATTGTATCATAAGATGAATAAAAAATATTTTCTTTTCACCATGAGTTATGTTTTATAATATATTGAAAACTATCATAATATTCTGAATAATCAAACCAATGTTCTATTTGATCCTTAACAAGTCCTTTATTAGACATTGTACCTAATTTTATATCGTTATTATTTGATAAATATTTATTCGATAATCCATATTGGTGTTCAATTTCACTAAGACAAGGTAATTATTGGCTCATATGGTCTTTAATGCTTAAAGTGTACAACTTCTGATGTCGATTTATTATAATAATAAACTCAGTTCCTAAACAATTAACAATAAATTTTTCATTATTGAGGTTAATAATATAATCCTCATCAAATAATATTAATATGATTATATAGTTTTCCTTATGTACTACCTCATATATTACATTTGAAATAAGAGCTTTTCCAACAAACACAATGTTACCTATACTAATTACTTTTCCTTTAGCATTATCCATGAAAGCTTATTTTCCACCATTCAACGTTATAATCTATTTAAAGAGATATTTTAGTGTTTTCATATGTATAGATAAACCAATATCCTTTTTCAAAAATTTCTTCCTGTTGGTATACTTTTTATTTTCCTAAAAACAAAATAATAATGTTTTGTAAAACAATCCTTCCCAGGTTAACTATTCTAAAAAAATAAAAATTTATCGTAAAATTTTTTTCCATCATTACTACATTTATTTTTCATATAGAATAATATTATTTATGAAAACCTAAAACAATATTGCAAAAATAACTCCCAATCTTCCAATTTCTACCACATTAGCATTTTTTGAAACAAATTAAGAACAATTTTCAAAAAAATATTTATTTATAAAAACAAGTTTTTTGTTAATAAAACCCATTTTGGAAATATTAGAATGAGGTATTATTTTTTATAAATATTATCAATGGTGTCCTTCTCAAAAATAAAATGAGGTAAATGATTCTTCAAATGATATATTTTTGACTTTATTTCAACAACTAAAATTTTCTCCTCTGTATTAATAGTATTAGAACTATATTTTTCCAAATCAGATTATAAATTTTTTTTCTCAAAAAACGTTTTCACAAGATGTTTTTGAAAAGTACCTCTTTTAAAATTATATTTTTCATGATCATTATAAGGATATGATATTTTATTAGATTAAATAATTATCCTTCAATATTTCATTTCAAATACTTCTTTGGAATTATCATATTTTTTATAAATTATACAATATTCATTTTCCTGATGTTTGGTAAACATATTTACTTCTTCAAAATGGGTTAGGGTATATTAATCATAATCTAAAAACATTATTTATTAGAAATATAGAATTTTTCTCATAATTACAATCAGGATTGTTTTCCATTAAATATTTTTTTATGAGGGATTAAAAT
Source organism: Viscum album (assembly GCA_963277665.1). Classification (NCBI taxonomy): domain Eukaryota; kingdom Viridiplantae; phylum Streptophyta; class Magnoliopsida; order Santalales; family Viscaceae; genus Viscum; species Viscum album. Next base: position 1,596,221,597 of record OY728120.1, read on the forward strand.
TTTATTACATTACCCAAAAGGCATTTTTAACCAACAGTATTTTGTAAAATGAAACAATGTTCCTATTTCTAGAATATTAATTATTATAAGAATTATCTGATGATCTATCTCCACCAATTTCACATCATGTTTCTAGATCATTCTATATTTTCTTGATTTTATACTTGAAATATTTATTCTCATTCTTATCCGTAATAATCTCTTTATTTTCCATCCATTTCAACCTAGGGAACTCTAGTTTAATTTCTCATGTATTAATACATTCATAATATATAATATTAGAAGATGCATTATTTTCCTTCAAATCCTTATGAATTTTCTTATACCTAATTTGAAATTCTTTATTTCCCATAATTTTTTTCATTCTCCTTTCAATACATTATAACACATTATTTGAAGTGTTTGAAGAACTATAATTATATTTCAGAATCACATTTCTCTTCATTTAATATCTCATAACCTGTTCATAAGATTGAGCTTTAGTTGGAACATTATATGTGGTTGCAATAGAATATCCCCCGTTATTATTTTTTAAATTTTTTAAAATATCTTTTCCAGCAATATTCATATATCATGAGTGTACCAATTTGATCACCAAGAGTTAGATTTTTAATCATCCTTATAGAATTTAAGTATTTTCTTTTGGATTCCCTTTTTTAGACCAATGATAAATAATCATATCATCTACTGTTACATATATGAGAACGTTATTTCCATTTTAATGTAATATATTAAAATTTTTCATAAATATAAGATTAAATTTTTAATGATTCTCTATTAATTAAATCCATGGAATAATAGTTTACCCTCATTATTTTTTTTCTATGGTTATCTACTCCATATGTTCATTAGTGATTATCTTCTATTTTTTCACAAAATTATATGAGAAGATCCACATGAATATATTTTGATATATATAATCATAGTAATGAAAAAATGTAGTGGGTTCATCACTCAATAATAGAGTTTATATTTTTTTTATGATGATTAATAGTAATATACTCCTTCTAAAAAATATTATAATATCCAGTAATAATAAAAAATATATTCAACACCTGAATTGATAATGACAAGTTACATTCTGTATCACTATTATTAATAATCATTACAATCAACGATTTATGGTCAACTAGGGTTTATATTTTCAATAGTTCAAAAATTAAGACATTCCATAATAATGATAATTGAAACTATGTAATAAAAAACATTACTGTAATCAATTTTTAAATAAGTTCTTTATAACAAAACATAATAAACTTGTGGTTTATAAGGAATTTAAAAATAATTTGTATATAAAATATGAGAACATTATCAGATTATATTTTTGGATTGTAATATTTTATGATGGCTATAAGTTTGGGTTAATTGTATTTTAAAATTTTAAAATGAAAATAAAATATAATACTTATTTATTTATAAAAGACCAGACTAGAATATATTCTAAGTATTAGAATGTAAAAATAAGAAACAATAATTGTATAATTATATTTGAATTAATTATTTATATCAAAATGTGTCTGATAAAAAATATTAAAAAGATAAGTAGAAATATACTTCTAAAATTATATGCATATAGGAATGTAAAACATATATAAACAAGAAATAAAGAATCATATAATAGTAATAATGAAGTATACAAATAAATTGAATAATTTACGCATCAACCATAAGAGTTAATGAAGTGAAAACCATTAGCATAGGTATCTACAATTTTATACCTGGTGAATGTTATGTCTATCATTAACAGAAAAACCACTCAATATGATGATTAGTATTTCAATATCTTCTTTCCCTGGAATCCTTCAATGTGAGGTTCATTATATACATTCAAAGACCGAGAATCCCTCGATCAAATGGATCGTATTCACCCTATTTTTTCCCAAAAATCCTTCGATCAATACCCTGATAATTCAATTAAAATGAAACAATATTTTTAAATGAATACAAACTACTTACAGGGATTCCATAGAACATCAACTCTATATAGAATTATAAAGACTAGTAAAGAGATGTTCAAACAAATAAATCTTTAAACAGTTTGAGTTTCGAATGAATATACATATAATTATTCAAATGACCTCCTATTTATAAGAAATTCTACAATCATCATATTTTATAGTTAGTTCCAATTTCCTCAGAAAGATTTCATTTTGAAAACTTATAATTAATTGGATCATGAAATTGATATCAATGTATTTTATTATCTGACAACATTTGTTTGTAGCGTTACAGTCCTACTCTATGTTTAGTGTAATAGAAACAAATATATATACAAAAAATATAGGCATTGAATAGATCAATGTACTACCTTACTATTTGTCAATAAGATAACTTGACAAAAAAATAATATTACATATTGTTACCATTTTCTGTCCGATGGTTTTGAATTTTTTCGGCCTGATAGATAATAAACAACTCTATAACCCATTAAAAACAAAAGATGGAATGATATAATGGACCCACCATCAGTCTAATCGATCCAAGTGAATAATAAATTTTTATTTTTCTCTTATATTATAACTTTTCCATGTTTTCTAAAAAATTCTGTTTTCTAAAAAAGATGCTAAAATAGTTTGGAAAATTAAATTCTGTGAAATTGTTTTTTATGAAATTGTTTGTGATTTCAAAAAATATGGAAAGGAAAAGTAGAATGTAAATTTAAACTTAACATAAATTTGAATACAATATCTGTGTGTTATTAGTGTGTAAATTATGAGATAATTTTTAGGGTAAAATGTTTACATTCTCTTATTGAGTCTCATTTATTACACCCCCGTTACATAATTTAATCATTGAAATTTCATATATATTATATAATAACCAAATTTGAGAAATTATTCATCATCTCTACATTTGGTACCGACATTTCTTCCTATATCATTTTATTTCTCAATATATATTTCACTATTTTAGTAATGTGATTATGAAACACGAGACCTCTAGAATCAATATATTTGAAATACATTTCATTATAATACATGTGTGTTAAAAATTATATTCTCTTAGTGATGATTACATTTATCAGGACTAAAATATACTTCATGAATAATAAAACATAGAAAATTTCATGCAATTTAGATATTTTTGGTGGCATAGTGCGATTTTATTCCACACTTGAATTCATCCCTGAAATTCAAAAGTTTCGGTATACTAGGGATATATGTTCCCTATCTTGTTAAACAATATACCTCCCTTCTATTGAGATAAAATTAGGAACATATGATCCCATATTAAAATTATTGACTATTTCATTTATTATATTAATAACACTTCTATCTACTTAGATCCATCATAATGTGATTTTGAATAGTTCTCACATTCAATGTTTTGTCATGAACGTGTTATTATCCCACTAGCTTCGTCCCTCTGAAATTATCAAAATATGTTGGAGTATGACATATCTTCCTATAGAATGATTCAAATAGTGCCATCTTGATACTTGAATAGAAAAAATTGTTTTATAAAAATTCTACCAATGGTATATATTGATACCACACACCAAGAAAGTCAATAGATCACTAGCTTAGCATGAATTCCATTTTCTAAATAGTCCTTCAAGATTTCATATCTTTTTGAGGGTGACAGTCAGTTTTAAAATGTATCTTAGTGTTGAGAGTCTCATGATGGATTATCTAAAATTTTGATGTGAATGGAGGTTTACAATCAAATACTATTTATAAAGGTGCTCCATACAGTATCACAAAATTATTGATATAGATTAATCCAATAAATTCAAGGTGTAAATCCTCCCTTACGATTCAGAAATTTGTAGAAGCAGTAATACAATCAACAATGACCCATACAAAATTACTCCTCTTAGGCGCATACAAATGTACAATGAAATATTCCATTATAATATTTCCCCACTTCAATTTTGGAATAAGTAGACGATGAATGAATCCTTCATGAGGTTATATATCAACATTTAACTAATGTAATACCAATAATATAGGCATATATTCAACAATTTAATACATTATACCATCCCATGTCAAACTTTTCTGTTAAATCTATATTCATCCTTATTATATCTATGTATATAGAGAACTGTGAGAAATGTGTTTCACTTATTTATTCCCATTTTAGCTCCGGTATATATAGAACACTTTTTATCATTCAAAACATTAATGTGCTACTATCATGCACAAAATATTTTAATCACCACTCATTCATGGTATTGATTGTTTTTTAGAAAATATTATCTTCAAGATAGATTTTATTTATGGTCTATAATTAATATGGTGTCAAAATCCCATATAAAATGAATGGTGTTTCCCATATCATGATTATTCTCAAATAAAACATTTCTAACTCCCTGAGTATAACAATATTTCCTTTCATCATTATAGATATAACTGCATGATCATTCCTACATAAGGAATCATCCATCGTGTATTATTTCAGTGTTCAATAGTGTAGTAATAAATCATTTTCTTTGAGAAGTTATATCTTTATAATTTTTATCATATTGACAACCTTTTGTGAGAAAATGTATTTCAAACTCTTTCAATTTGTATATATTTTTAATATTTCACTATAGAGATAGTTTCTCAATTAATTGAAGGAAAATATTATATCTACCAATTAAATATCATGTGGTGAAAAATTATTTTCATGGATTTATAGTTTCTATAATTTATAAGAAACAGATCTAACATTTTTCATAGGGATATATCCTAGTCATTGAATCAATGAACCACTATCTGTTAAAAATGTTACCCTTACCAATGGTATTTTCAATATTATGGAATTGACCAATCTCATTTTTCACTCCTCAAACAATTCAACACATTCAATTTACCTTGTCAATAATATTCATTTTCATCTTTAGTTGAAAATATAGTTTGTTAAATGAGTAAATTTTTGGAACAAATAAACAACAATAACCTATTAAGGCAAGGATGTTATATATATATCTGTTATATTCTATTGTGTGTTTAATTACATGACTGCCTTTTATATTTGAATGATCATCATTGATTCAATCCTAAGAGATAATGTGGTAATGAAAATAAAATCAATAGTTCCAAAATCCATAGTTACTAAATTTCCCATAAAATTCATTTTCTATGATAGTCTCAAGAATTATTTTTGAATTTTTCTCATCCTTCCTATAGATTTTAGAGTATATCATTTTATCATTAGAGAATACTAGTATATAATCCTAAAGATAGTCAATGTACTCTATTTATCATATCCATAAACACAAAGTGTATATTATCCATTCCCAATGGAATCATTTTAAACTCATAATCTACATAACTCATAAAAAATGTTATATTTGATATATTATCCTTATATAATATTAATTGGTGTTAACCAGAGGAAAGATCTATTAATGAAAAATATTTATCTCCATGATGTTGATCAAATATTTTATCAATTCGTAGGAGTGAAAACATATTCATTAATGTAACGAAATTTATCTCCATATAGTAAATGATTAAACTCGTAGACCCACCGTTGTTCTAAAAAATTGGGGTTCTCCATGGTGAAACACAATGGTGTAGGAATCCCTCATCACAAAACACTTATAATTGTTTCTTTATCACCACAAATTGAACTTGGAATATTCTGTAGGGAGTATTAGATATATACTTTTCCACTTAGATGCGTTCAATAGAAAACTATACTTCACATTCTGGTGGATCTCTAGGTAAATATTAATGAATTAAATTAACGTGTTCATGTATAATAATTTAATCCTCCCTTCTTAAATATTTCCTTTCTAACAATAGGTGTTAATATATTTTGTTCTCTAAATATATCATTATCGTGGCCTACTATAGGCGGATCTAGGTAGGACACAAATAATTGAGCCTCACCTATAAATAAAAACAACTTGACTCCCCCATTAAGAATCATAATCACTTTTTCATGGAAATAATTTTATTATTATACAATTAATGATAATCCATACACATTAATATTTCAATGTAAACTACAGGTATGATAAAAAAGTTTCCAGGTACTGTATATCTTTAATTCATATTGGTAATTGAATAGAATGCTAATTTTGGAATAATATTATTATTGGGTGTCTTCATTAGTTACTAAATTATTTCATAGGGTACTAGATGACGGTTTAATATTCTTCGTAAATAACAATGATATAAAAGAGTGTGAATATTCAATATCCGATAATTCATTGGATATCATTGTGTTTACAATCAATGGTCGTAATATTAAATCATTATGAACATTGAATTTATATCTATTATTTGGATTAACATAGCCTTTCCCCTAATAACCATATGATTTGGATTCCATTGATGCCCGGAGAATTGGTTTCAGAAATTACCCATACACTTATAGTTGATGACGTGGATATTAAAGACTTCTTTTTCCCCTTTCAATCCTGACATTCATGACCGTTCTCTCCCAAGTTATAACTAATTCATTTTCCATTTAATAATGTACATGGATTTATCATTCTAAAATTATCACATAAATAATATACAATGTTTCCCTTACTATTAGTTTATATATTTAATTTTACATGGTTCCTATCCAACCTACTATTTTCTTCACATAATTTTACAACATAAGAAATAAAAAATTTATTATCATCCTTGAATTAAAATTACTCAATATTAAATTTTGAAGAAAATGTTAGAGAGACAAATACCGTTTGGAGACTAGACAAATGACCATGAAAGAAATAATCGATCCAACATTTTGTTTTTTATATATATTCAACACCATTTTTAGAAAATATTGTAAATTTTTCTTCATACTCATAAGCACTCTCCTATTCCTTTTGTTTGAAATTAAGTAATTTACCATCCATTTCACCTAATTTCTCTCAATGGAATTATTTAGAAATAAAATTACGTTGAATGCATTCTATAAAGATGTTTTATTTCTCATGTCCCTACAATGTATGTTTTATTAATGAACACCATTTATCAAAATATACCATATGATTAAACAAATTCATGACAACTATCTCACTTCCATTACATCGTAAGAAGTGAAATATATTCTCTATGAACATGATCCATCGTACTGAAACAAAATAGTCATTGGTCTCAGTGAATGAATGATGTTTATTTCACATAAATGAATCCATCATTATTGAAACATGTTTTGGAATATTTGGATTCTCTATATAATACTGGTTATTATTCGTAAACATAGTTACCCTCCCTAATATACTAATAATGTCCTCATTTCCCAAACCAACCAATTTTTATTCCTCTGAAAGGAAATACCAACAATGATTTTGGGTGATGATATGATTTCCCTTCCCCCTGTTATGAGTTGTCTTAATAAAATATATATACATTACTATCTAATTAAATTATGTATATATTTAAGAAAAATCCTTATGCAAGATTAAGTTAATGGGGATACTAAGTGTTTATAATAATTCTTGTAATGGTTGGGTTATTTTAAACTCTAGTTCCAATGGTTCCTACAAAAAATCCTTTTATATAAACTGTACTTCCCTAGATCCAATAACCCAAATTTAATGGCAATATTATTTCATAGGTATATTATATATTGAATTTCATCACAAATAACTAAATAGATAAGCTATCTTATGATACTGAATACATACTTGATTTCAAAAATATATTGGAGCCCCAAAATATAGGAAAAAGAAATTCTTGAAACATTATTTTTACTTTTAGTGCAACCTTGAATTTATTTATTAATCACTTCATGAATCAATAAAAAAATTGGAACATATGAATTTTGAACTCTAATATTCAGTAAGGGTACAAGTACAGTTGAATCAATCTTAATAAGCATAAACATTCTGTATAGTCAATATACAGATCATTAAAATTATATCCATAGATAATAAAACAATGAAAATAACCACATGGACAAAAATAATTCAATCCATTATGATGGAATGCGTAATGTTGGACATCATGATCTTTACCATCAAGGCCTCAGCCAAGAAATTATTCCTGTCATCAAAGTCACAATAATGAAATTATTATTTTCATCAAGGACTCAATGATGACTATAATCTTACTATACCAATTTTTTATATTTTATTCTTGTTTCTGTTTCATTATTTATTTTTAAAAAATATTATTTTTTAGTTTTGTTTTGGATTTTTTAGTTTCAAATTTTTTAATTTTTTGTTATTTTAAATTTTTTTAATTTCTATATTTTTATATTTCTTATTGAACTTATATACTTATTTTTTATTATTTATTCTCAAATATTTAATATATAATACTTAATATTTATTATTTTATTAATACTACATATATACTCTTTATTTAAATAATATGTAATAAAAAAATGTATAATATATAATAAATTATAATTTATAAATGACAAGTAGTAAATAATAAATTATTGATAATTAATTGTAAAAAAACAATTATAAATTATTTCATAATAAATAAAAAATTAAAACTATTAAATTATCAAATTTTCAATAATAAATTCAAATTTATAATTTATTATATATAAATAAGTAATAAATCTAAAATGATAAAAAAATTAATAAATAAATAACAAAAAAATTTAAAATCTAATCAACTAATTTACAAATAATAAGAAAAAATGTAAATATTAATTAAATAAATGATATATTGATACTAGATAACTAGAAAATAAAAATATTAAATATAGAATAATTTAAAAAATTAAATAAATATTTTATAAATTAAAAATTAAGAAATGATAATATAAATAGAATATAAATAATAAATAATTAATAAAATCAACTACATAAATAAAAAATAAATAATAAACAAATAATAACTAAATAACATCAAGAAATTATATATATATATATACTTTTTAATATTTATAGATATTCCAAAATATATACAAATTTTCCTAAATATCTATTAATATAAAATTATATATATAAATATAAACATAAATATTGATAAATATATATATTATAAATAAATAAACTGAAATACATATATTTATAATAAATAATAAATAATTAGTCACCAAAAAGCACAATACCACTATCCTTACAACATATAATATTATAATGAATGAAAATTCATTGAATAATACCTAAATCCTCCCAATAAGAATAAAATAATCTTCTTAAAGAATATGAAATATCATTAAACGTTCCAAATTTAGGGTATCCAAACTAAAACCCTGATTTTTTTGGCCTTCCTAGCCTTTTCTAATGAGAAAAGCTAGTAACTTGGTCACCCACATTGATCAAGAAAATGTAGAACTCATTGTACGCTTTGATTTTATAGGGAATATTTAAAGACCCGTATTTTTCCATGTAATTTTTCTTAATTATATTGAAATATTATAAGTCCAAAAAAATTAACCGCATGTGATTTTGAGGCTCGGTGTTATTGGAATAATTTTCTGATTTTTTTTATGTACGTTCATTAAATGCATGAGAGGCATTTTTTAACTTTAGAACCGGTGCTCAGAATTGAAATATGAGGATGCCGTTGAAGTCACAGTGCTGATATTCTCATAAAGAGACATTCACCTCGACCATAGTAGGTCGAGGGTGGAAGTTAGTTTTTTTGGATTTTTGTGGGAGCATTAAATGAAAAATAATAAAATAAAACAATAAGTTTTATTTTATTTATTTGAAACCTCTCATTTGAATTTGGTGGTGGGGACCACCCGACATTGAAACTTCCTTTATTAATGTGAGGTAACTCTTGGAATTCCCCCAATTAATGAGCCATCATTAAACTTAATTATGTGGTCCCCTCACCTATTGTGGTGGAGGAATCATTGTCAAAGGAGAGAACGTGGGTGAACCTTAGGGGAAACATCCACCAACGAAGAACAAACCTTAGATGTGGACGACTCTTGAGCTTGGATTGGGAGAGTGTTGTGGGAGCGACCAACGTCGACATATTCGTCTTCTTCCCCACACCATCTCTATGGAATGGATGAGGTAGGGTTTGTTTATGATTGTTCTTCATTAATTTATGTTGTATCATTCTTCTCAAGCTACATGCTATCGGTCTAATCCAAAGGGTGTGGGCTAAACAAACAGGGATTGATCCCTCCACAAAATCTTCATTTGATGTGTTCTTCACTGGCGATCACTAGGATGAGCGGAAGACCGCTGACACGACGACACCAGTGACCGGTGCCGACAGGGTGCAAGGCAGCATCTAGCACATCGGCTGGCCATGATAGTTGTGGTGGTGGAACTGCGCCGCTAGAGGAGGCCGCGTCCTTCTGACCGCGGTAGTGGAGGATGATGGCAGGCGCACAAACTGGCCTTATAGAGGTTGGGCGGTGCGCCTCTTCCCTGCCAGTAGAGTAGGAGGGCGTGACAATCAAGCTGCGGCAGTGCACCAGGGTGGTCAGCAACAAGCTAGACGTCAAAGGACAGCCACACCATCGCGCTGCATGAAAGGGAGCTAGCTGGGATTCCGGCCGGCCGCGTCACGCTGATCGGGACCACTCTGACGGGTCCCATGTTCAAGTAGGTGGTGCCATGTTGTGCTACCGGGTTATCCAAAGTCTAAAGTTCCATTGGACCATTCGGAAACCTGGGGGTGCCTCCCCCCAGGTAGAGTCTAGAATGGGCCCTGCAACGACGGACCGCACCCAGCCGAGTGACCAGAGCCGAGTGGGTTGCACCCTGCACGGATTGGGCCGCCCGCTGTGTGTGCTGGACCGGTCCATGACATAGAAGGCCGGGCCTACCATGGCCTAGACCATCTTGGCCGAACCCAGAACGGGTCGGGTAGACCCAAACCAGGTCAGGTTTCCCATGCCAGGTTGGGCCGGGTCGGTCCGACCGGTTCGGAATTAACCCGGGCCAATCGGGACATAGATATGGATTTAAATCCATATCTTGAGAACCACGGGTCCGTTTGACTAACCATCTATAGCACCAGAATCCATGGATCGAGATAGTCCTTTTGGTATACTCCACTTGATATTTGGAAAAAGTTGGAGTACGTCCGGGTAGGATCGAACCTGAATCCGACTGTGCCCTCGGAATGAAAACACTAATAACTAACAGGCTGGGAGTCTGATTGACATGACGTCTGTCACATTGGTTTCATTATGACGTGAAAAACCATTAGGATTCTTTTTCGTGGGACTTCAGGGTAGTTGAAGTATCATCCTATTTATTAAGGAGCGAATCCTCCCAAAATCAGGCGTGCTAAGTGCAGGAACTCTATGGCTGGATGTACATGATGAATCTCCAGATCCCGTGTTAGCCATCATTGGATCCTATGTGGGTCACCATATACCGATCTTGTGTGGGTCTTCTACGTATCCTGTGTGGGTCATCTTCAGATCCTGGGTGGGTCATCTTCAGATCCTATGTGGGTTGTCTTCGATCCTGTATTGGTCAACGACAGAGCATCTCGACGAAGTAAGATAATCTAGAAATACAGGTAATCATCTATACATCCATATTTATGTTAAACCTAGTGTGATCTATGTCTTTACCTTTGTGGTACTTACCTTCATGGTATTCTACTTTGTGGAGTTACCTCTGTGGTACTTACCTTCGTGGTATTCTACAGTGTGGTGTTACCTTTGTGGTACTTTCCTTCGTGGTATTCTTCTATGTGGCATTACCTTTGTGGTACATACATTTTCGTACATGGAATAATTGTTCTTTTGGCTAGATTGATGAGCCATGTGTTTCCTCATAAACGTGATGGGTATATTTGATAAAATAGGTATATGTATGGGCATATAACTATGTAGGGTTGATTGTTTCTTCGTGATTTTTAATTGTGGTTTATCCCTTGTGGATTCTGAGAGACCTTCGGGGGTCTCGGGACCCCTACTAAGTATCATTATACTCAGCCCTGTGTGGGCTATGCCTGCACCGTGAGGTTTCATGTACAGACGATGAACAACGCGGATCGACAATGAGGGTACCAGGACGGGAGGCTGCTCGGTGGTGGACATTAGGCGAGACGATCCACAGAGATGACCATTCGAGGGTTGTACAAACCCTTTAGGTAGGATCCTTGGAATGTGTTCACAAGAGATGTTTTCTGTTTTACATGTACTTTACAATTGGGCATGTATACTGGCCCTTTTATTTATATTACCCACCCTATTTACTATATAGTTTACTTTGTGCTTTTAACTTACTGTGTGCTTGGCTTGAATATGTTTATAGGTTTAAAGGTAATGTATTCCCTTTTTTGGATATGCCTTTCCAGTGCCAGTTTCCAGCCCCCTTCTTATGGAAGTTGGGCTTGGGGCATCATGAGACGGGCCCTAGGGGACGGGTCATATCAAATTGGTAATAGAGGATTTGATTCTAATAGAGAACTTGGACTCTAATATTTTTAATCGGCAATAGTGTTAACTGTTATGAGTGTGGTTATCAGTTTGTGGAATAAATTGTTGGTGTAGTGGCAGACGTATCCATACCCCATGACCCTATCATCTGAATTTTGAATCAGGGCACGATATAACTGATTTCATGTGTGTTTTTGAAATTTTTTCATTGCAGTCTCTTTGAGCAAGCTCTCCAAGTATAACTTATTGTCCGTGGAACACCTGTTTCTTTCAGTATGCCTCCACATAGATAGCTAGCTTGGGTTCCAAGTAGAGTACGCAATGACAGCCCACCGAGTGACAAGGCTTTAGGGTAGGTCCGCATTTTGGTAGTTGAACCATCATGTGGTACCAGTAGCACCACTACCCATTTGGAAGCCAATTCCACCTGCTCTAGTATCAATGGGTTCAAGATGCTTGAGTGTGTTGCTCGGGTTCTAGTGCTAGAGGCCGCTGAGGTTCCTGGGAAAGACAGATCCACATGCAACAGAGAACAAGATGGTGGCCATGGATAGAGTTTTTCGACTTGTAGGGACACCATTTTATTTCATACTGATCCTTGTCGCCAGTCTTTATCAGGCAACAACATGCAGATGGGGGAGCTTGATGCTCTAGGTTCATGACGATGTGACTCTCCTCTGGGCGGACTTTGAGAGAATTTTCAGGGAAGAGTTCGACTCAAAAACCCTATGCTCAGTGTGTATACAGGATCTTCTACACTTGCAACAGGGCAGTGTGACTATGGATCAATATTCAAAGAGGTTCACTGACCTCTATCTCTACTCCACTAACATGGTGCAAGACCCTTTCTTCAGGGAAAGGACCTTTGATCAGGGTCACAAATGGGAGAATAGAACTTTAATGATTTATCTCAGCATCTTGACACATGATGGGGTGTTAGAGTGAGCATTATGGATGGATAGAATCCTTGCTGAGTAGTCACTGAAAGTGAGACCCACCACCGGACGTCACATAGTAGAGTCATCTCCAGATGGCATCAGCAAGATGACGCAGAGGTCTAAGAGGGCCATAAAAAATAGTGGACGACTACAGGATACATGGTCATTTGTGCGGGGCTCTCGAGATACAGCAGGACATGCATGGAGCAAGAAATGTTACTCGTACGGTGGGCAGGGTCACAGGGCTCGCGACTTCCCAACCCGTTGTATGGACGACCAGCATATGGTCAAAGGACCTCTTAGGCAGAGGCGATGATTCAATAGAGGAGGTCTGTAGGCAGTTGGATTATGTGGCAGAGGATCCAGCCGTGCAACAGGCAGTGGGTGGTGATTCCAGTTTCTATTGCCACCACCACCAGGAAGTCCACCCCGACCATAGGGAGCATGTGTACATCGACGAGCTCTGCTCTAGGTAGCTGAGACCTATGACCACGACACTCTAGGGATGATAAAAGGAATGATCTCTCTCTACTCAACCTTAACTAAAATAATTATAGACATATGTTCGGGTCACTCTTTTACTTCCATAACCCTCATTCAGATATTGAGGATTCTAGTGGAGCCATTGGATCGTTCCTTAAGGCTAGAGACTCCTATGGGAGAGGATTCGACGATTAAACACTAGTTTTGGTAGCGTGAGATTACTCTAGGAGGTGAGAGCTTCGACTGAGATATTTTATTATTGGCACCTAGGCCTTACGATTTCATATTGGGTATGGATTGGTTATCTATAGTCTATACTCATATTGATCATATTAGAAGCAATGTGCATTATGTACGGGAGGATGGGAACAGATTTTCCTTCACCGGCGTGAAGAGAACCTTTGCAGCATGGGATGGACTTACCTGGAGGAGGGTGAAGCCGATCACACATCAGTTGGATATCCTCACCCTCGGAGTAGTTTATTTTGAGATTCTGAGCTATCCTATAGTTGTGGACCAATATGATGATGTTTTCACTGATGACATTTCAGGTCTACCTCCTCACAGAGCGATGGACCTTTATATCGACTCGCATCCTGGGATGGCACCGATTTCTACACCAGAATATTGGATGGCTCCTACCATGCTTCGAGAGATGTGAATACAGCTTGAGGACTTGCAGATCATGGGGTTCATTAGGACTAATGTTACTCCTTTGGAAGCACTGATTTTGTTTTCCTAGAAGGCGGATGGTAGTTTGAGGCTATGTGTGGAATATAGGCACCTGAATTAGGTGACCGTGAAAAAGAAGTACCCACTATTGAGGATTGACGATCTTTCTTATTAGCTGAAGGGATCACTGTGATTTTCGAACATATACCTTAGATCAAGCTATCACCAGCTCAAGGTTCAAGACAAGGATGTGCAGAAGACGTCCTTCAGATGTCAGTATAGAAATTATGAGTTTTTTGTTATGCCATTTGGTGTGACCAACTCCCGACAGTGTTCATGGGAATCATGAAGCAAATATTCCAGCCATACCTCAATTGCTTTTTGGTAGTCTTCATCGACGACATCTTGATATACTCAACTGAAGAGGAAGATCATGCCTATCATCTATATATAGTTCTAGACACACTCTTAGAGAACAAGATTTATTGTAATATCTTAAAGTTCCAGTTTTGGATCCGATAGGTTCACTTCCTAGGACACGTCATCTTAGAGGCTGGAGTTTCAGTGGATCCACTAAAGAGTGAGGTTTTGCAAGCATGGGAGCCACCTAAGAGTGTAAGAATGTGTGGAGTTTCCTAGGTTTGGCCAATTACTACCAGAGGTTTGTGCCTCACTTTTGCAGAGTTTTGACACCCTTATTAGCATTGAAAAATAAGGGGAAACCCATTGTGTGTTTGGAGAGATTCCTACATTGTTTCCAGAAGATGAGGAAGAGACTAACGAGTACCCCCCATCCTGGGGCAACTAATGGAAGGCGTTGGGTACGTAGTCTACTATGATGCATTAGGGATGGGGCATGGAGGTTTCCTAATACAGGAGAGAGTAGTGATCATGTATGGTTCCCTACCTCTGAGACATAATGAGAAAAACTACACAATCCATGACCTAGAGTTAGCATCAGTGGTCTTCTCTTTGAAGATGTGGCAAAATTACTTTATGGGCGAATGTTTTACAATCTACTCTAATCACACGAGTCTCAGGTATATATTCTCTCAGAGGGACCGGAACCCGAGACATCTACAGTGGCTTGAGTTCCTCCATGACGATGAATTTTAGATAGTCTATACTCCTAGGAAGAGGAACGTAGTAGCAGATGCCCTCATCCATAGATCTTGTATACTGTTGCTGAGTCACAAAAATTAGTAGCTAGCCGCATTGAGGATATCCTACATGGATTGAGATGGGAAAGATTATATTCAGTCTCTGACACTCCCTACCACACTTCTTCAGTGAGTCAGGGAGGTGCATCTTGGGGACACTGACTGTGAAGCTCGAAATCCTAAAATATCCACAGGACAACCACCCGAAGGATTTTCTGAAGGTGGGGAGCACATCATCCTCTTCAAAGGACTACTATCATATCGATGGAGCTACATGAGGAAGTGTTGAGGGAGTTCTATATGTCCCCTATAGCAGTACATCTAGGAGTGACTAAGATGTTCCAAGACCTTCAGTTTCAGCACTGGTGGTAGTGAACGAAGAATTAAGTGGAAGATACGTACATGATCCTTCCCACGTCATTGACTGGGGAGAGCTGTACATTGATGATGGGGTGACCTTTTCAGAGATTCAAGTGGAGATTGATGATTGATAGGATCCGGTCCATTGTGGGCAGTCGATACCTCTGGTGTGCGTTTTTTGGAAGCACGGTAACCTCAAGGAGAGCATATGGGAGTGGGAGGATCTGATTCGTGAAAAGTACCTTCACTTGTTTCCTAAGATTTTGTTGTGGTTTTCGGGAAACCAAAGCCCTGATGTGGGGAGAATCTAAAGAACCAGAATGTTCCACGTAATTTTATTAATTTTATGGAAATATTATGATTTTGTGAAAATTGACAGAGCATGATTATGAGGTTCGGTGTGCCTGGAATAAATTTATGAACTTTTTTAGGTACGTTCAGTAAAAGCGCAAGAAAAATTTTGTAACATTTGAAATGGTGCTCAGAATTGAAATCTGGGGACAATATTGAACTCACAGTGCCTGTATTCTCTTATGGATACATTCAACTCGACTGTAGTAGGTCGAGGGTGGAAGTTAGATTTTCGGCTTTTCATGGGAGAGTTAAAAGAAAAGTAATAAAATAAAACAATAAATTTTATTTTAATTATTTGAAATCTATCATTTGAATTTGGTGTTGGGGACCACCCGACCATGAACCCTATTTTTTTAATGTGAGGTAACTCTTGGAATTTCCTGAATTAATGAGACAACGTTAAACATAATTATGTTGGGTCCTCACCTATTGTATAGAAGGAATCATTGGAAAAGGAGAGAACTTGGGAGAGACTTTGGAGAAACATCCTCAAACAAAGAAACTCCTCCAATGAAGAATGAACCTCTGATGAGGAGGATGCTCAAGAAAAGATCGAGAGTGTGTTGAGGAAGAAATGAAAATCGACATCTTCATCTTCTCCCCCATGCCATCTCCAAAGAGCGAAAGTGGAAGGGTTTTTTATGATTGTTCTTCATTAATTTTTGTTGAATAATTCTTTTAGAGTTGTATGCTATTGGTCTAACGTGGAGGGTGCAGCCAAACAGACAAGACTCGATCCCAACACAACATCATCATTTGATGTGTTCTTCGTGGGAGAACTCTAGGTTGGGCGGAAGCCCGCCGGTGCGACGAAACTGGCGAATTGCGACAAAGGCGTGCAAGGCGGTGGCTGGAACACCAGCCAACCATGATGGTGGGTGTGGCGCAACTGCACTACCGAAGGAGGTCATGGCCCATCAGCCGTGGCAGAGGATGAGGGTGGCCGACAAGCCAGTCGGCTGCCTGGAGGCAGGGCGGCGCACGTCTGCGCTGCCTGTAGAGAAGTAGGTTGTGACTATCGAGCTGCGAAGGAGCACTAGGGTGGCCGAAAACTGGCCATCCGCAGAATGAAAGTGGCGCCATCGTGCAGCTAGAAGGTGAGCCGGCAGGGACTCTGGCCGGCAGCATCACGCCAAGCGGGACCGCTTCGGCACGTCCCACGCACCAGGTGGCAGCCCCACGTGGTGCTTCCGGGTTTTCCGAAGCCGAACGGTCTAGTGGACCGTTCAGAATATAGTGGGGCGCCTCCCCCTGGGTAGCCGCTATGGCGGGCCCCAAAATGGCCGACTCCACCATGCAGAGCGGGTCACACCCAGCAGGGTGGGCTGCCCCCTTTGTGGGCCAGAACAGACCGCGACCCAGTGGGCCTGGCCTGCTACGACCAGCCCATCTCATCCGGACCCAGAACCGGATGGGTCGACCCGAACCGGGTCGGGTCAAGCCAGGCTGGGTCAGACCAGACCCGAGCCCATCTCGACCAAGATATGCCTTTATAGACATATCTTGACAACCGGGCGTCTGTTTCACTAACTGTCTATGGAACTGTATTCCTTGTATCAAGGCGGTCTATTTGGTATACTCCACTTGAGTTTTGGATAATGTTGGTGTGCGTCCAAGTTCGATCGAACTCAAATCCAATTGGACCCTCAAAACAGAAACACTAATAACTTACAGGCATTGCGTCAGATTGATGCACCTTTTGTAATGTTGGGTCCTTTATGACATGAAATACATTTGCGATAATTCTTCATGGGACTTTGTGTCAGTTGATGTATCAACCTATGGCTTGAGGGGCAGATCCTCCAGGAATCAAGCATGCTTAGTGCAGGAACCCTGTGGCTGGCTATACATGATTAATCTCTAGATCCTGTGTGGGTAATCTTCGGATCCTGTGTTGGTCAGCTTCTACCGATCCTATGTGGGTTTTCTATAGATCATGTGTGGGTCATCTTCAGATCCTATGTGGGTCATATTCTGATCAAGTTTGGGTTATCTTCAATCATGTGTGGGTCAACAGTATAGCTTCTCGATGAAGAAATATGATGCAGCAATATAGCTAATCATCTATACTTAGATACATATGTTATGTCTGGTGTGATTTGAGTCTTTAACATTGCATAACTTACCTTCGTGGTATTCAACTGTGTGGAGTAACCTTTTTGGTACTTACCTTCGTGGTATTCTATGTGGTTTTATCATTGTGGTACTTACCTTCGTGGTATTCTTCTGTGTGGTGTACCTCTGTGGTACTTACCCTCATGGTGTTATCCTTGTGGTATTCTTCATATCATGGAATAGTTGTGCTTTTGGTTAGAGATTTGGGACTTGTGTTTTCTCATGAATGTGATGGGAATATTTGAAAACTCATGTATATGTATGGGAATATTCCTAAGTAGGGTTGATTGTTTCTTTGTGATTTATAATTGTTGTCCTGCATTATGGTTTATTTTTTATGGTTTTTGAGAGACCATTGGGGGGGTCTTGGGGCCCCTTCTGAGTATTGTTATACTCACCCCTACTCGGGATATGCCTGCAGTTTTCTGTGGCTTCTGCAGACGACAGGCAGAGCTGATCGTGGTCAAGTGTACCAAGACTGGAGGCTGCTCGGAGGTGGACATTAGATGAGACTATCAATTAAGACAATCGTTTGAGAGTTATATCTACCCTTCACCTAGGATCCTTGGCATGTGCTCACATGAGCCTTTTCATTTTTACTTGTACTTTCCAATTGGGATTGTATATTGCCCCATTACTTACTGTTTACACCCTGTTTAATATATAGTTTACCTTGTGCTTCTATGTTGTTGTGGGATTTGTTTGAGTGAGTTTAAAAATTTAAAGGAAATTCATTCCTGGTTTTAGGGATATGCCTTTCCGATGCTAGACACCAGCCCCAGGCCAATAGAAGGCGGGCTTGGGGTAGTCATGGCACGGGCCCCAAGGGATGGGTCGTGATAGTATGGAACCCAAATAGACACCCCATTCAAAAATTGTGGTTTTTGATGTTGATGTTCGATTTTAAACATAACATTAAAAAATAATAAATTTATTATAATCAATTATATCCATTTTATTATATAATTTAACAGTATTTATTTTCCTAATATTTGATTTTCTAGGTCATGGAATATAAACGGACACCCAGATCAACAGTTATGGTCATTTTATTGTGAAGTATGGTATTTAATTTCTCTTAGAATTTAATTAATTTAGCTATGGTTTATCAAAATACCAACTCTAAAATTAACATATGTGAAAAAATTATAAAAAAATAACTAAAATATTAAGAAATTAATATTTGGAATTAGTTTTGAAAACCACTCCCAAATTATAGTTTTTTTGTATTGTTTGTCTCAAATGATTAAATGTTGAATCGGGGGGATATATTATCCTGGGTAACACCACCACTTATTTTACTCCAATGAACAAACTATATGAATGAAATCAATAAATATACTATTCAAAATAATCATTACATCATAAACACCAATATTTGAAAAACAACAAACATAAAGGCAATAATTTCCCCCATGCCAATGGAAGGTATAATACGATCATAACCTATATGGAGAAAGATGGTCGATAATTAAAAAATTCAAATCTTGATGATACCTTTGTATCCATTTATATAATCCATGATGTGTAATAAATAGTTATTTGTTTTTAAATAGTATATATATATATTTTATCAACATTTCAATGAATGATGGAAGAATGTGGCGCCCTAGGTGAATATTCAAACCATAGAAAATTTAAAATACCACTGAAAAGAAATAAATATATGGAAGTGGAGATGGATATTTTTAATGTGATTGGTTATCAATAGAATAATTTAATCGAGTTAAAAGATTTTCAATGATAATATACCATAAAATTGTATGTAATGTAATTTTTATGGTTTGTAAGAGCATGTGAATTATCATAAGAATATCCCCTAGGAGTGTCCAACAAGATTTGTATTCTCAAGCCCACTCATCATATATAATGTGAATATTGAGTTCAAAATTAAAAAAAATCCTTTTATGGTGATTACCCATTTAATTATATGTTCCATAACAAAATCCACTTTCTAGTGTCCATACATAGATGTAAAATCTGGGAAACTAAAAACACCTTAATTTAGAAAAACATTAAGATTCCACTATGGAAAAGTTTGTGCTTTAAAATAGTTTTAATAACTCTTCATTCGGAAGAATATTATGTTTAGGTAATTATATGGACTCATATATCTCTTGAAATTTATATACATTATGATAAAATTATATCAACAAAAATTTATACACCACACATATGAAAAAAGTGGTGAATAGAAATCATATCTCTATGAATACAAATTGAGATGAATAAACCCTTACCTTATTTCATAACATTGATAAAAGTGAATGAATTTTGATAGATTCATGATAAGTATCATAATATTTTAACCCATATCAATATTCACGTTTATAATTTTTTATACACTTTGTTTATAACTGTATGTTAATAATATATTACAATGTTATAGTCTATTTCCATTATTGGGTGATAGGAAATTTTTATTTCTTATTTCATATAATAACCATTATTATATGTTAAATCATTACTAATAATTTCAAATATAATAATTAAAATTTAATAAATTATTCATTAGTATTATCCTTTCCATGATTCACCAAATCCCGTATTAATTTTATCAATGATAAATGAATGTTTTAAGAAAAATGAATGTTTTGTGAACTAGTTTTTGCATGTTTAAAAAATGGATAGATATATATTAATAAATGAATAAAAAATTTATAAAAAATATATAATAATTAAAACATATTAAATAAATTATTATTACAAGATATTATCAACATAGAATTTTCCTTTATCATTCCGAAAATAAATTTTAAAACATTACTCTCAATTGGTTGTAAAAAAGACCCAATCAAGAGATTGTTATAATTATTTAATGAGAAAGGAAATTATATTATATAATGTTAATATAAGATTTATATGCAAAAAATATCATTTAACATCACTAAATTCTATTTTATACCCATCCATAATGGTTGGTGATGATAAATAAAATTCATCTTCGAAGGACAAGATATTCTGCATATTCTCATGATTATTGTTTGAATTTCCCAATAATTGGTATGGAATGGAGGTAAATGATAATTTATAATTTCATAATTATTATTTTATATATTAAACATATCCATTCATAAAATCCATACTGTATACTAACCCTATGATGTGGCGATGAAGAGCGAACTTCATATCTTCCTAGTGGCGGTAGTCTGCATGTATGAACAACAAATATTATTTTGTTTTCATTATATGATGGAAGTTATATAATATTGGTTTCTACATAGATATAATAAAATTAAAATTTACTAATAATATGTTTTTTATTATATTTTCTTTTATAAATATAATTTGATGAGGAAGATAGAGAAGAAAATTTCCATGGAGTAAGAAATACTGATGTTGGAAGCATAAGACTTATCTTTGAAATATCATTTGAAATAAAGGAGTTATTCTATGTAATAGTGACCATAATTGTAAAAAATTGATATAAGAATCTATTTGGATAAAAATTGAATATTTTTAAAAAGTAATTAGAAGGGATATCTTTAGTAATATGTATTACAAGATATCCCTTTTATATGTGAGTAATATTGAATGTTATTAAATACCCATTATATTTTCAATTATGGAATTACACTATTCCTGGGGTAATTGGTATATAGTGTAATATAATTAATTTTTGGGTGATATAAGGTATATAGTGACTCTTAAATTAATTTAAAATAATGGTTTAATAATTTTACTCCTTGATTATTCACTTTTACAATGGTTGTCTTTTATACTGATAATTATATTTTACCTAAGTAGTTTATTTTGATTGATAAAAATAATGTATACATTATTAAATAATTTTGACCTGATAATTTTAAATATGATAATAATTTTATCAAATAATATTTATATTCATATGAAAATTTTGTTTTAACATTAGCTCTTATAATGTGTAAAAATCATTTTTTGAAAAATTATATTTTTGAGCATTAAATTTATGTTTTACAAAAAACTATAAATGTTTTTTATTTTTATAATATAAATTGAAATATTTTAAAACCTATATTTATTTTTTTAAAATATAAACCATAAATAATCCAAATTAAAAATAAAAAACAAATACTAAAAAATTTCATTTAATTGAGAATATTACTTATGTTTATAAAATGTTATTCATAGGTTTTATAATATTTTAATAGTATTTTAAAATTTATTTGTTTTTAGCTTATGTGAATATTTGATACTGGAATAAGTTTTATATTTATTTATGTTATCATTACTTCTTTGAATATTTATAAGCGCTATGGTTTTTGGAAGAAACTATAATTTTCACCATTCACCTATATATAAATTATTAGAGAAAAATTTCCAAAATTTACCATAAGATAAATTTGACATGATAGATTCAAAAATAATTTTATTTTATAAAAAAAATTAGCTTTTATAACAGTATCTTATAAAAAGTCCTTTTTAATTTTGAAAATGTGTACATTCTGCGATAACCGTCATGATATAATGTTTTTTACTAATGTTGGGTCTCAAGTATTACAAAAATGACATGCCTGTTATAGATTTTGGATTCTATTTTGGTTATAACTTTGGAATGGGAAGGGGTTTTCCTCTTTATTGTGTAATCAATAACGTATATTTTTGTTTCCTTTATATCTTTTTTGAATAATTTTACTTATCGGTATTCGGTATATCATTCCCAGTTTTATATAGTATCTGTTACCTAAATGTGTGTGGGGTGAGTGGTACCTAACCCAGGTAAGGGTACGTTAGATTGTTTGGGTGGAGGATAAGGGATGTTGGTGTGATTAGAGATTTTTATGGGTTATTTGGTTTCACTACATTGTATAGAATTTATTTTTTTAAAATTTGGACTATTATATCAATATTTTACTTTGAATATGGCACATAATGAGAATCCACCATGATACCCACATTTAGAGTGTCAAAAGGGTGTATACATGGTTCTACTAAGGTTTGTACTAGGTGGTTCCTTCTCCAAATATAATTTTTTTATTGAGCCACATTAAGGGAAAGTGGGAAACCATTGTTTTCAAAAAAAGGCCACTACGTGCTGAAAGAACTCGCTAATTTATTAAACTGGAGACTATGATTATTTAATACCGGCACTCTATATTATTCCATGTGCAAAGTACTAACCTGAGTGTTTGGATCCCCCTAATATGTTCTTCGATGTGAGAAATAATTCTGTCCACCGTCTGAATGAATTACTCCAAGGTGATTTTCCTTGGTTGAATCCATGGGAGATGATTCAGTATTTCTTATTTATCCACACATCATGATCCTCTATGGCTTGAACCTACAACCCCCTATCATAAATTATTAAAATCTCTCCATTTCAGGCATTTTAATAATGGAATTTTTCAATCATCTATTCTTCGTAGTGGAATATGAGCCTCAGAAACCCCTATATCTTCTCCCATCACTATTGGTTCTCTGTTTTGATCCCCACTTTCTCCATCTTAAAGGAATTTTCTTTTCTTACTTCTTCATTTCCTAGATTTTCGGGTTTCCATCGGTTTCAAAAAGTGAGAATAGTCATCGCATCACTTGGGTTTTTCCATCAAGGGAGGATATTACCATGATATATAAGTATAAGTGTTGATGAATGAAGGTCTACCAGATTGGGAAGAAGTGCTGGGATAGTGGTTTTATGATGAGGTATAGGTGTATTTATTGTTGGATATACATACCATCAATTCACGAGCATCATGAACTATGAAATCCCGGTCATACCTGAAATAGGAGTCCAAGTCAAAAAATCATCCCATGTTCTAGTTATAGGGGGATAATAGGAAGTTTAGTTTTTTGAATGAGTTAGTTTAGATGATTTTAATTAGATTATGATGGCATTGGGATATTATTTGACGCTGGTTATAAATATGTTATAGTTAGTGACCTGGAAAAAACATCTTTTTTACTTTTCGATTACATGTATTTTTATTTTATAATATTAATAATCTACATAATACATCATGATTGTTATTATGCATGAAATTTTATGTCATTATGTCCTAAGAATAATTGTCTCACTAAAATGTCACAATAGTTCCATTTTATGATGACATCCCAGAAGTGACATAAAAAAATTATTAAATATATGTTATATATCTACATGAAATCATAATATAGCTTTAATTTATAATGGCTATCATGGTTAGAGACTCATAGGACATTAAAGCATAATCACAAGATGAATACACCTAATAAAATTGAGTGTTAGAGAATATGATAATGAGACTAAAAAGTAGGGTGTCCACATTTATATGTGTTATTAGATGTTCCTATCTGAATTTGTGTGTATTTATAATATGTCTTCATGAATATTATTAATTTACATTATGATTAAAAAACTATAATATATTTATAAAAATTGAGATGAGAAATTTTTGGAGAAAATTATGATACGGTGGGTGTGTCCTTACTAATAATTCATTAATGAATAATACAAGAAATGATTTCCCCATTTTTTCTATAACAGAAGATGATATTACATTCTCATTGATAGATAAGATAAAAGATAAATAAATCAGTATCCATTTTTTTCTATAGTCAAGTTCAATTATTATAAATTCAATGAAGGAGACATCATCATCATAGGTTGTTGACACAAACATAGAACTTGTATAATTTGAGATGTCAAGAGAAATGGATTTTATTACAGAGTAAGAATAAGAATGAGGTTTTTTATTATAAAACCATTAACTTATTTGTCTATGGTTTCCTTATTTTGGTTTTAGATGGTAATAGTGGACTTTTGGATTCTTTTCCTCTTACTACTGGGAAATAGGACTACACATTCACAAAATAAGTTTATCCAGAGCAAAAATCAAACAATAATATTATTTATTAATTAACTAGTTGAAAATATATTATTCCCATACATGGGATAATAATTATTGTAGTTTTATTGAAATCATTTATTCTGTCACAAGTTATTCAAAAAAATAGTTTATTATATACATATGTAATAAATATTTATTTTCAATTTATTGTATATAATATTTACATATTTTTTGGTGAATAACACATTGATATTTATTTATTACATGAAAATTCAGTATTCATTTTCTGAAAATTTTTTTGGAGGAAATATTTACGGAGTTTAATGGTCTGGGGAGAAATAATATATTTTGAATATTATTATTATAAATAATAATTATTTCATGAGTTTAGAACATGTCATGAAATAATAAAATTAATATTATCACACACATGTAGTTCTATAAATAATAAGGAAACAATAACAGCACATATACAATTATTATTTTCTAACCCTTGAAATAGATAATCCCGATTAAATTATTTCATAAGGGGATGCCAAATATTTTTTTACTACACAACAAAATACAGAGTGAATCCTATCAAATACCTAGGGGTATCACCCTCCAAAAAATCTCTCATGAATTGAGAATAATCATCCTCCACCACCACTCTAAATTCTAGAGATATTGAAAAGATCCATTACATAAAAGGAATTTTGAGAAATTAAAAAAGAATGATGTTGGAGTTAGGAACTACCACGCTAGAACCTAGAGATTCCAACAACGAATTTCAGAGGTATTGGGACTACATCTGGATCACCACTAATGGGAATCTTCACATTATTCGAAAAGTGAAACTATGATATTATATAGAGACATTTTCAAATAGTTCACTTAAAAATAATTCATTGTAATGCAGTTCATTAATGTTTTAAATTAACAATAAATAATATGTGATTATCATGCACTTTAGTAATGATTTTCACTCATTAATTAAAAATTGATTCATTTATATTGGTAACTTTGATTATCATTGATATAAATCATTTAATAATAATCAATTATGATAAAATCTAAGTTAGGAAAGATCAATTATGCACTTTGTTTGTGCCTAGAACCTTAAAATGGTCTAATATCTATCATATTTGTTTTTATAATTACATGAACATCACTAATTAATTAAAAAAATTATAATTAGTTTTAAACACTAGTTTGGGCATTATGTGACCAGAATAATGAGATATAATATTATTAAACTTTTCACTCCAAAATATATTTATAATTGATTAATTTTATGAGTAAAAACATTTCAAAGAACTCATCTAGAGGTACTGATGATTCAGGGTGGATAACACAAGAGTAAACATTGTGTTTCAGGTTGGTACACACCATGTACCTATGTTTAATTATCCATGAAATAATTCATATTTTATTTTGTTCTAGTAGATTTATTACATGAATTTTTTATTTAAATATATCACATGTTGACAGGGAAATAATAGTTCATGGCCAGCTAAACTACTTGGTGTATACCATTCAGAAAAAACATGGTGTCCTTTAGTGAAATATCGGTCCTGCATTTTCTGACAAGACAACATGACTGGTGACTATATAAGACATAGACAACTTGTCATCTAGCCCTTTACACATCATTTACTCTATTATTTTCAATGAATGGATACACAGAAATTCCCAATGTGTGCCACATGGATACATGTTGATAAATATACAACCTTTTCACTAGATTTTACACAATGGGTATATTATAGAATTATATATAATTGATAATTAATATATTATAATTCTGAACATTATCAACATGTGTTACATGATTCAATTATTTAACTATTTACACATCAAGTGATGGGTTACATATTTAAATATATATATTTGTATAATTTTATAATAATGTTTGGAATTTTCATATCATGTATAATTCATAATACTGTCATTATTCTATATGCATTGAGAGATAACGTGTTATGTAATTAACATGGATTTAGTGTGAAAATATGTTATTATGTTCTCATAAAGAAAATACATGATATGTTTTGTATGTCATATGTTGTATGAGTATGTGGTATAATAAAAAAATAAATGTTGGGTACTTCATGAAGGTACTCAGCTCATTTCCACCATGGTAACTATTTTATAAAATGTTAATTTATAAAAAATTTATTTAATTTTTGTATAACTATGATGGACGAGAATCTAAAAAAATTTTATATTAAAATTAAGATAAAATAATATTCTAATTAACGATGATAATTTATTGATTCATGCGTGATTTATCTAAAATATAATGATTATAGTTGAATTTGATTTTTATTAAACGAGAAATTAATTTCATGTATGTGGATGATCATGATAATATAGATGGCGTTTGTATGTGATTGGTTAATTTTGATTTATTTTTAAATTAAATTAATGTAATGTGTGTAATCCCTCCTCTCAATATGCAACTTCATGAATCCCAAAGGGTTTTTTATGTAACCCCTTTGACAAATAATTTGTTTCACAATACTTGTGTGTGAGTAACCGATTTTGTAATGGATTCCACTCCCATGGTAGTGGAGGTGGTTCATTTCTAGAGTTCAGATAAAATAATCCAAGAGATATACATAGGTGGACTTTTTAGTAGATGCAATATAAAACAAAAAATTGTTCAAGGTGTTTTCCCCACGGGTTATTTAATTTTAACATCCACTAGATAAAGTAAGAATTTGAAAAATTGCATGATCATGTCACATTATTGTTATTATTATAATTTCATGTTTCATTGTAATTTTTATCGATGTTTTATCGTGATCACCTGAATTATTTAATTAACAATCATGAAGTTATAATTAAAATAAATTTTATTATACAGAAATGTTATATAAAACCTTATTATTTAGGTACATAAATACACTAAATATTAAAAACCATTAAATACATTTAAAATGGGAAAGATACCCATAACATTAAAATATTGTCAGTTATATATATTAATTAATTTTATAATTACACTACTTTTGTTAAAATTTATACATATTTCAAAGTCCTTGATTGGCCAATGTCGAGTGCTTTAAATTATTAAGAGATTCAAACATGTTTTTTTTTTGTTTTCAGTTAAAATAGTTTACATCAAGGGTTGACAAGAAAAGAATGAAATGGTTTAAGGAAGATGAAAGGATGGGGAAATATAATATATGGATCTTAGGATTGAGATTTCACTCAAAAGATCAAAGAACTATGATTTAAAGTAGTTTGAATATTGATGCCTACTAAGAACACTTCAAAAAACATCTCAGGCCAATGTCTAGGCTATGAAAATGGGAATATGGGTCCTTACCACTAGAATGAACAAGAATTCATATATTCTGAACCCAGTGGTGAGGATATAGTGTTTTGATGAAACATTTTGAGATTAATAAATATAATATAATATTAAATATCTACATTTATTAGATAATGTACTATAATTATTCTATTCTAATATTTGGAAATTATAATAAATATTGATTAAAAAATCACTATGCTCCAAACATGTGAAGGAAACCTTCTCATAGGAACCATTTTTAAAGAATTCATGTGGTTCATAACTGTTATCATATTCTATGAAAAAAATTATATGTGTTATAAAACACTATTCCAAAGCAATATGGACTATTCAATAGATAAGAATTGTTTTATCTCTATGACAAGAATTTGAATTTTGATATTTATATTCAATATATCATGATATCATCAATGGACAATGAGATTTTAATTTAAAATGATGATATATAAGTGTATAAATTTATATCGGACCTTTAGTATCTCAACCACGAAAGGGTGAGGCAAGGGAGATATGAGATCTACAATTCTCTATTTATAACCATGTTTGGAGAGTTAGTTATAGTTAGGCCCCATGTAGTCATTCTTCTTGGAAATATGTAATGAAATGAGATATTGGGGATTATATCCAGCATAGTTTACAAATATTTATCATTCATTCCTCAATACCCAATTCCTTCTCAATTTTTATTGTTAATTATAACATTTGAAATAATAAAAATAGTATTTCATTAATTCATAATCTTATACTCTTTGTGGAGAATGAAATGTTGAAAAAAAGTACGTGGTAATTATGGAGAATAAAAAAATGTAGAATAAAGAAAATGGGTCCAAAACTCATAATAAGTCTAATGATCTTGAGCATTATCATTTTATGAAAATTATGATCCAAGGGTAGGGAAAAAGTGTTGATTGTTTTTCATGTGGCACGAATGGACACTATAAGAGGAACTGCACTGATATTGGATGGGAAACTAAAGGTTAGCCCATTATTTATTGCAATAATTCAACAAAAAAACATTTTGTATTATATATTTTTTGTGGTTATCAAATATGTATCCAAGTGTAGGATCAATTTATATTTCAAATGATTGCATGAGGATATGTGGATTTATTCGATTCTGATATTATGAGGCTATATGCATTAGCCAATGGAAACTACCACCTTTCATTTCCAATATAAATTATTTTTGTTTTAATAGATTTTTATTAAGTACCATCTATTACCAAAAGCCTTTTTTTTAATCATACCTACATATATTTATTTTCTTCTATGTTTTGAAGTAAAAGATGTTTCTTTTACTAATACATCATGTTTTATGGAATGGAACATTTAAATAAAGATCAATATGTATTATACTATCAAAACAAATCATTTGAAATTGATAAATAATCATGCTGTCATAATTCATATAACTATAAGATGAGGATTCACCATTATAGTTATGTCCTCATGAATTATTTGAGAAATTTCTATCAAAATTTATATTTATAATTTTTTAATCTAATACCACTTGAAATATTTCATTCATGTTTACATAGAAATATCGACAAACCACCATTCAGTGGGAGGGTGAATGAGCCATATAGATTCTATTATAATTAAAAACAAATGTTCTTGTATAATTTCATGTATAAGATAGATGTAGGTATTCATACATCATAAATTTTACTAATGAGCTGAGTAGACATGGTGGTATCTACATGAAGAGGTCTATGTCTGTTTCCTTTGAGAACTTCAAAATATTCATGATTTATGTAGCGAATAAATATAGAAAAAAGATGAATAATATTTTATTGTATCCAGGTTTGGAACATAGTAAACAATATATTATTGAATTTTTATAGGATTTTGGAATTCTTTATCAACTAAATACAATGTATAGAAAATAGTGAACTGGTGTTTGTGAAAGGATGAATTATAACATTCTATATATGGTGAGGTTGGTGGTGAGTCATGAAGATATTATATTTTCATTTTGGGGTAATGGACTAAAAATATAGCATAATTACAAAACCAATTGACTATTAATACTTAAAAAAAAATTTCATGCTATAGAGAAGAAATATGCAATATTTGTTGCATAAATTTGTATGGGGTTGTGAGGAATTTTTAGGTACTTTTCAAGAAACATACTATCACTATGGGGAAAAAAGTGAATCCTTGTATGGAATCCAATGAAAATGAATTTATACTACCTATACAACCCCTTGCAAAAAAAAATTGACCATATCCCAAAAATATGTATTTCTTGATATAGAGATAATTATCAAGACGGAGAGTGGATGAAAATTGACATAATTGATGTTTTTGACCAAGATTCACAAGCATTATTACAAGAATAGATTCCATAATACCCCATTGAAGATGTTGTTCCTAGAACCCATGTAATATATTGTAGAACAATAGATATAAGAGAATGATAGTGATATGGATTTTTAGTCTCCAAAGATGGAGACTTATTAGGGGTTGATAAAAATTGACATTTATCCTACTAATATGTAGTATAGTACTAAGAGGATTCAAGATTGAATGGTGAAATTAATTTTAAAATGGAATCCATATATCAGAAACAATTTTGTGATCTGATAAATCCACCAGTTGATGTAAATATTGTAGCTTTAAAATGGATATTCATTGGGAAACTAGACATATATGGAAAATTAATTACCTATAATGAATGGATAGTGCCTAATTGTTTTAATTAGTTCTATTGAATTAACTCCTATGAACCATTTTCATAAGTTTTTTAGTTTAAATACATCATAATTCTACTTGTTTTAGATATATACAAGGACTATGTAATTTTATATGTGGATTTTAAAATGGGTTTCCTTTATGGGAACCCTCAGAATGATGTCTATATGAAACCGTTAGAATGATTTGTGATTCCAAGTGATGGAAAAAATATATACAAATTCCAAAGATCAATTTTTGGATAAAAGAAACATAATTTTCAAGTAAAATCCAGATTGATGAAGCTAAAATGAAATTTGGTTTCATTAAGAAGGAGTTTGGGACATTTGTTTATAATAAATTTAGTGGGTATGAATAAAGTAGTATATATTAATTTCATATTCGTTATATGAAATAAAATACCATTTTTATAGTTTGTCAGGGTTTGGTTTAAAATATGTTTCTCCATGAAGGACTTACGTGATGTAGCCCACATTCTAGGGATTAATAGCAATCGTGATTGATCTAAGAGGGTTATTTGGCTAGGTTATAGTACTTAAATTTAAAATATAATAAATATATTTATTATGCAAAAATACAGGAGTATACTGTTTCCAGTTTAATATGGTATTCATCTATCAAATAAAATATTTCATAAGACACCACAGGATAAGTAGAGAATGAGTAAGATCTCATAAACAGTGGTGACATGATAAATCATGAAATCCATGTTATATAATAATCATTATGTCACTTCCAGATTTATAATGTTAGGGATATACCAATCTGTTCTAGGTGAACATTATAGAAATTATATTAAGGATATCCTTAAATATATGATAATAAGTATCGATATGTTCATAGAGTACTGAGGAGATAATGATGTATTAATCAGGTGATATAATGATTCTTTTTTTAATCTAATTATGATTATATAAAGTCACATTCCAGATATTTTTTCTATCTCAATGGTGGTGTGTGAGCTAGAAGTATTCAATGTAGCCAATTGTCAAAAATAATACAACATAGTACATGTATATAGTGGATTTTTATGAAGGAAATGTATGATGTTGGATACAAAACACTGTCTTGGATAATGACATGGAACCTATCAGAAGAGTAACTAACACATTATATTACGATAGTACTACAAGTGTGGATTTTCTAAAATATTCAAGGCCACACCAATAGAAATAGAACATAATAATAAAGTCTCACTTATGGATGGATTTTTCATAGATGAATAAAGTTTCAGTAATATTAATTTACAGAATATAAAATTTGGAAGAAAAATTGAAAATAGAATTATCTATGAAAAATATTGAGTATCATGTGAGAGATAGCATACAGAATGTTGTTAAAAGATGGATCTAGTTCAAGTTATATTTGGTTGGAGTTGGTTCCCATGAACCGAATTATTTTTACATTATTATGACTTGATTTAACAGTTTTTAATATTAATAAACAAGTTATCAAAACAGGATTGATCATATGCATGATATTGTTTGTGATAATTTTCAAAAAATAGTTTTCTCACTAAAAGGTTATAAATATTCTCCACTATGATGAGAACCTATTAGTTCTACGGAAATATTCTCAAATATATGTTTTATACATGGATATATTCATTTTATGAAAAAAAAACTGATATAGTAAATCATAGTTGGAGACTAGTAGGACAATGAAGAACTTTCTCATGGTGTAATTTCTTTATAATTTCTAGTATGGGAGATTTTGAGAATTAGACCCACAATTTGGAAATTAACATTTATATGGGCCATTATAAGTTCCTATAGGAGGAAATTTATATTTAACATTAGTCATATTTTTTTTATTAATGGATACTATGATCCACTTTTATTATTGTATTGATGATTACCATGACTACGTCTGTTCCCAATGAAGTGGGATATGATGGGTGTGTCACCATTAGTATTTTCTAATATTTAATGGGGAAATGGATTTTACACATATATTCAGTAGTATATGTTGATATCTCCTACCCTTTGATGGAAAGATATAGCCTGAATAATTCCATGTCCATACTGTTTTGTATCTCTGTTCAATTTTATGAATTTTAAAGAAAGGGAAATCAAAAACATATGTTAATGACATCTGAATGAAAGATGATTTATTAGAGACATAATGATAAATATATTATATTACAAATTATGGATTTTATGATGTTTTATGTCATTGTACCATTAACTTCCTTCTCTATGGCAGTTATGACATGTTTCTAGATGTTATCCTTATAATTTGGACTTCTTCACCTAATTCAAATGAGAGAGGGGACTAGACGGTCACAATCTAATTATAACCAGAGCCTTAGTTAATTAATAATATTATCAATTATTATACAAGTTTAATAAATATTACTCCCATTTGTGGTTTAATAATTATCCATGTTTTCTTGATGTCATGTATGTCATCACTATTTATTTGATATAATATTTTGGGAGAAGAATATTTGAAAAATATTTATTTTATATTTAGTGAATAAAATATTTGTGTTTTTATTTATTAATAACGAATTATATATATATTTTTTATTAAAAATCCATTATTCATTATTAGATAAATATTTTGGAAGAATGGAAGACTATGTTTATTGATCCAATGAGAGATAATATATATTCAATATTATCTGAATAAATAATATTTATTTAATTCATAATTTTAGAGCATTTCATGTAATACTAATTGTAACATCCCAAGTAAATGAACAATAAGACATATTTCATATTTATTAATATTTGTGAATTAATTATTAAATTTACTTTAAAGGGGTTGCTATGTTCGATAGCGTACCCGGTACGCAACAACAGGTTTCTTTGGAATCTTACGATGCACACTAATAATATAATATTATTATTTTAAATGGTAGTTAACTCCTAGCAGTTGTATTGGTGGTAATTAAAAAAAACTAACTAAAATATGATTATACATTATTTTTAAATGTATTTACATCATCAAATAAAAAGTTAATGGCTTAAAATGTGAATGAATCTAATTTTAAGCATAATTTATATGAAAAGGCTGTTTTACCACCTTTTATTGACGAACACTCTTTAAATCAAGTTTCTATTAATTTAATACATTATATATGACCAAATAAAATCTTTCTTTAGAATTAAGAGATCAAAATTTACTTTTTGTAAATTTTTGGAGTTTGTTCGATAAAGTTTATTTTTTAATGAATAGTGAAAATATTGTATTTTAATTCAACACTATGTTTTAATCTTCTTTATATATATAATTAGATATTATTTTTAATTGTTTTTAAAGTGTAATTAAAATATCTTTTTACCATTTAATCCAATGTTTGTCATTGGAATTAATTTCACTTTGAAATTGGACATAAACAAGTGTTAATCTTTTGATAGTTATTGTTCATTAAAACATGCTATTTGTTTTAACAACGAGAATTAATTTTAAAATTAATTAATGACACTTTTATGTTTTGAATTTGGAAAAATAAACATCAATTTTGTATTTGGATTATCAAATATATCTTAGGCTGAATTTTTGATATTTTTCTTAAAAACTTCAGTTTTTGATGAATAGTGAAACCACTTAGTGGTAGTTAAAAAAATACATTTTTCATTTAAATGAAATTTTACCACATCTGTGAATTGAATTTCAAAAATCCGACATACATGGTTTTTATCAATAAGTAAATTTTTTTTCAATAATATGAAAATAATTTTTGGTGAATAGTAACTTTTGACTTTTATTTACCTCAGTTAAAGGTAAATAGGGTAATTCAAGGTTAAATGATTATTATAATAAATATAAATTACCTAGAAACTTGTTCTAGCCTTATTAGATTAGTAGTGGCCGATCATGATCATCCATGGGTATATTTTGGGACACCATGGAGCCACTTATGAATGATAATGACACTTTATATTAATTAATTTTATATAAAGAAAAAATTGACATAAACACAAATATTTTAGTATTAAATTTTTATATGGTGTTTTATAAGTCATATTTTCAACTATAAGTATTAATTGGAAATAGAAAATGATTTCCTACATGATAGTATTTCTTTTATAATTTTTATACATCGAATAAATTAAATTATTCAGGACACAATAATGATGCTGTATTTACCTCATTAATAAATGATTTAAATAAATAGGATTATAATGATTATAATGTTATCCTAACACTATACAATTCCTATTGGATGATTTTATTTTGGCCATGACTCATCTTATCTTAGACTATAATGATTTTTGGACCATTAGAAACCAAATATCATTATATAATAAAATAATATTTTCACACTTTCCTAAAGAGCCCCTACTCTCCCTTATAAAAGGAGACCATTTCTATCCAATTCATCACTCCTCTAAAGCCATTTGACACATCCAAACTCTACCTAATTAAGCTTCCTACATCCCTATCCTCATTATAGAAGCCTTAAATTAGGAAGAAGGCACTTCAAGAAGTCCTTTGGTTCAAACCAAAAGGAGTTACCCAAATTAATGGCAACTGTTTCTCTAAAATTGTTTTCATTTATTTTATTTATCCAACCCCTAAACTATTTTTATTACTTTTTTTTGTAACAAAACCAGTATCCTCAATATACTATGATGTTTTTATGAGATTTATTAGAACTACACAAACACCCACCTCCATCTAATGGATGAGGAACAAAATGTTTCTATTGATGGAAAACTAACACCTCACGAAATGATGATTGATCAATTAAGTCGTACCTCCTCTCATGGTGGCCATTATGATGGAACTGTATTTATATATGATATATATTATGTTTATTATTTCCTTAAACTTCTATACATTCCAATTATATCACGCCTTTTTGGTTTCCATAGTGGGTTAATACGATAATCTCATATGAGGAAGTGCAGACTACCACCCCTCAATGTGATGTGACTCATTAATGCATTATGTGGGATGTATAAAGGATAGAGTTATTGATATTATATAAGATATTATACTTTAATTAAAATATACCTATGTATTATTATGTTTTATTTCCATTAAAATAATAAATAGAAATGAAAGTATCGTTCATGCGTGTGTACGTCATACTGTCTCCATGAACGGTGCATTTCATTTCTTACCTCTAAATGTTATGTACTATTATAAAAACACATATATGATAGATATATATGATATATATGATATCCAAATCAGGAATATCATTCTGGATATAATGAACCTTTGACCACATGGAAAACATGTAATTATAAGAAGTCCATTTTTGACTCAAGTACCAAATATCAACAAAATGAACGTTATTAACATAAGTGATTTCATAATGTTTATAACAAGGTAAAAGTGATATAAAAGGAATATTAAACTTGAAAAAGGTTCTTAATCAAGTATAAATTAACTTTTGTTTATTATTCAGGAGATTAAAGAATGATCGAGTGAAGTCAGACATGAGGTAAGGGACTTCATCTCAATCTCCTTTCATTTAGGCATATTTTGTTTTAATTCATGATTTCTTTTTATATGATGTATAAAAACATTTGGAATTTAATTTCATTAAAAGGGAATCTTTATATACAAAGTGTTCTACTAAACAACAAATAAGAATTTTTTTTACGTAAGTGGTGACAATGACATTTCCGCCACTTCGAGTATTATTTGATCTTTGGATTCCCTAACAAGCCAGAATGATTTTAAAAGGAAAAAATATATACCATATACACTTTTTACATATTTAGGTATTGAAAATGATTTTGATAATGGATTTATTATTTCAATAACTTGAAATGATATTTTTCTATTGCAATGTGTAAATGTTGTCTTTCATTTATGCTAATGTTATGTGTTATGATCATGTTATGGTTCTTGGGCATTATTTACGTATATGGGTGGTTCTGTGATAAACCTAGGGAGGTTGAGCCCAAGATAGCTCTCCAATGCATTGGGTAATGCGATAGATGTAAACATGAATGTTTCCCCTAAGATATTTAAGTAATATGTTGTTATGGTTATTCCAAAGTAACTCCCTATGTAGCGGTCATAACTACAATGTACGTATGATATGGATTCCACAAGTTACTATCATGATTTATTAATTATATGTGTCTTTAATAAATATTATTATTTCACAAGGTAAGTAAAAGATTTTAGGTTTTGTGTGTATTTATGAACTAATGTTTTTATTATTTGTTTTATAACCATTTCATAGATTTTTATTCTCATCCCATGTTTTGAAATTTTTTCACAGGACATAAAGATGAATAGGGTCAAGGATGGGATCAAGGAAAAGTATTTCTATCTAAAACTTGGAACTAGACATGAAATTTTTTTAAGAGTTTTTATTTTTTAAAAAAATGGAAATTGTGTAAAAGTGTCGAATTTGTAATCTGTTGATATGTAATAGTTATTTCCTAATTCTCTAAAACTCTAATCCTGAAAAGATCCTCAATGTGAATTATTCATTTAATTCAATATTATGTAATGTTTAAGGCCAGGTTCTTATAGTTGGTATCCGAGATCGGTTTAGATAACGTTAGGTGTTAGGGTATTGTTAAATTAATATCCATAAAGTAATTTGTGTTAATATTGATATTATATAGCATTTACAGATTACGAGGTAGCTTTCCCTTAGATATTTTTGTGTTAAGAATGGTTTTCGTAGAGGAAACAATGTAGCTTTTCAGGGAAGTCATATAGATAGAAATGAACCTTCAAATCAGTATCCTGAGATGGTCAGAATCAGAATTGAATAGTTTAATATAGTGATGGATAAGGTGACTTAGGTGATAAATGGTGGTTGGGTTCATTGATGATATTTTGGTTTATTCTAAAATTAAATAGGACCATTAATGTCATTTAAGGTTCATCTTACAAACCTTAAAAGAAAATAATCTTTATGGAAAATTCAGTAAGTGTGAGTTTTTTTTATAGAAAATTTTATTCCTTGATCACATTGTTTTAATAAATCGTATAACTATTGACCATGCTAAAACAAAAGTTGTTGAAGAGTGGCCAAGACCCAAAAATATAATCGAGATCCATTGTTTTCTTGGTTTGGTAGGTAATTACCAGAGGTTTATGAAAATTTAGCACGGTTATCTTGTCCAATGACTAAGTTAACTTGAAAAGGTGTTAAGTTCATTTAGAAAAAATCGTGTGATGATTGTATTCAGGAATTGAAAAGAATATTGGTGAATGCTCTAGTTTTGGCACTAGCTTCTAGAAATGGTGAGTTTGTTATTTACATTGATGCTTCGTTGAAAGGACATTGATGTTTCCTTATGCATAATGATTAAGTAATTGTTTATGCTTCATGTCAATTGAACCCTCATGAGTTAATTTACCATACACATGATTTGGAATTAGCTGCTGTTGTTTTTTCTTTAAAAATTTCGAGGCATCATTTGTATAGAGTGAAGTGTGAAATAAATAATAATGATAGAAGTTTGAAGTATATATTCACTAAGAAAGAATTGAACATGAGATAGAGTAGATGGTTGGAATTAAGCATGTATTATGATTTCAAGATCCTTTATCATCTGGGAAAAGCAAATAAAGTGGCTGATGCTTTGAGTCGAAAATGTAATACTTCATAAAACTTGTTACAATTGGAATGAGATCATTTGGTTTTTGATTTGATGAACTTTGGAATAGAAGTGGTTGTTGCTGGAAATTCTCTTATTTTGTTTCTGGTGTTAGTGAAATCATCTCTATCAGACGGAATTAAGCAAACGCAGAAGGAAGATAGTGTGTTGCAGAAAAAGGTTAGGTTGGTTCAGAAGGGTAGGTTTCCTAATTTTAACGTTGATAATGATTGTGTTTTGATATTTGGAAAGAGATTATGTGTGGCATGTGTTTCAGAGTTGAAGAATGAGTTGTTATTCAAAGATCATAGTTCTCCGTTTCCAGTTCATCCTCGATGTACTAAAATGTATAGAGATCCTCGGGAGTATTATAGGTGGGAAGGAATGAAAAGAGATATTTCTGATTTTATTGTGAAGTGTTTTACTTGTCAACAGTTTAAAGTAGAGGGACAGTTACCGAAAGGAATGCTTCAGCCTTTATCCGTGCTAGAGTGGAAATGGGAAAATATATCCATTTACTTTTTTGTGGGATTACCATATACATCTCGATGTAATAATGCAATATGGGTTATAGTTGACTGACTGACTAAATTTGCTCATTTCCTTCCTATTAGAGATACATTGTCTCTAGATCAATGTTCTTAGTTGTATGTTAAAGAGATAATCAGGTTTCATGGAGTTCCCTTGTCTATTGTATCTGATCGTGATCCCATGTTCACTTCTAACTTTTGGAAAGGACTTCAGAAGTCATTGGGTACTGAATTAAATTTTAGTACAACTTTTCATCCGCAATCAGATGGGAAGTCAGAACAAACAATTCAGACCTTGGAGGATATGTTATGTGCTTGTTCACTGGATTACCATGGAATTTGAGACCAACATCATTATTTGGTAGAATTTTCATATAATAATAGTTTTCATTCCAGTATACAGATGGTCCATTTGAGGCATTATATGGAAAGCGTTGTCGAACTCCAGAATTTTGGGATGAAGTAGGTGAAAGGAAGATAATGGGACCAGAATTGGTAGAAGAGATGGCATATAATTTTCAGTTGATTCATAAGAACATGAGAATAGCTTAGAGAAAACAGAAAAGTTATAAAGATAACCGAAGGAATGATATTTCCTTTGAGGTAGGTGATCATGTCTTTCTCAAATTTTCTCAATAGAAAATTGTGATGTGTTTCGGTAAGAAAGAAAATTTGAGTCTGAGGTTCATTGGACCTTATGAGATTCTAGAGAAAGTTGGATCAGTTGCGTACATAGTGTCTTTACCTCCAGTATTATCCCAGGTACACAATGTTTTTCATGTATCGATGTTGAGAAAGTATATGACAGATCCTTCTCATGTTTTGAGCCTAGAGGTAGTTCATTTGGAAGAGAATATCTCTTATAAAGAACAACCTGTTCAGATTCTTGACAGTAGACAACAAGTGTTGCGGAATAGGGTAATTCACCAGGAAATTGTTTCATGAAAAAACCATATAGTTTAATAGGAAACATGGGAATCTAAAAATACTATGAGGGATAAATACCCCCATTTATTTGATAAGTGAAGAAAATTACAAGGATGAAATTTCCAAAAGGGGGGAAGGATGTAAAATCCCATGTAAATGATGAATAAGGCATATTTAATATTTATTAATATTTTTGAATTAAAATTAATTTTTCTTTAAATGGGTTTCTATGTTCGATAGCATTTCTGATACGCAGCAATGGGTTTCTTTGGAATCATACGTTGCACACTAATAATATAATATTATTATTTTAAATGGTAGTTAACTCTTAGTTGTTTTATTGGTGGGAATGAAAAAAACTAACTACAATATGATTATACATTATTGTTAAATGTATTTACATTATTTAATAAAAATTTATAGGCTTAAAATGTGATTGAATGTAATTTTAAATATAATTTACATTAAAAGGACGATTTACCGCCTTTTATTGGAGAACCCTCATTAAATATAGTTTTTTTACTTTAATAAATTCTATATGACCAAATAAATCACTTCTTTAGAATGGTGACATCAAAATTTACTTTGTGTAAATTTTTGGATGTTTTCCGATAAAGTTCATTTTTTAATGAATAGTGAAAATATTGTATGTTAATTCAAAACTATGTTTAATATAATTTATTTATATGGATTTATTATCTTTTTAATTTGTTTATGGTCTAATAAGAATATATTTTTACCATTTAATCCAATTTTGGTCATTGTAATTAATTTCCCTATGAAATTGGACATAAACAAGTGTCAATCTTTTGATAGTTATTGTTTATTAAAACACGCTATTTGTTTTAACAACGGGAAATAACATTAAATTTAATTAATGAAACTTTTAGGTTTTTAATTTTGAAAAATAAAAGTCATTTTTGAATTTGGAACAACAAATATATCTTAGGCTGAATTTTTGGTATTTTTCTGCAAAACATCAGTTTTTGATTATTAGTGAAACCACATAGAGGTAGTTAAAAAAATGACTTTTTCATTTAAATGAATTTTTTCCACTTCTGTGATTTTAATTTTGAAAATATGAAATACATGGTTGTTATGAAGAATTAAAATTAGGTTCAATTAGATGAAAATAATTTTTGGTGAATAGTAACTTTTGACTTTTATTTACCGCAGCTAAAGGTAAATAGGGTAATTTAGGGTTAAAATAATATTATAATAAATCAAAATTACCTTAACACTTGTCCTAACCTTATTGGATGAGTAGTGACCGACCATGATCATCCGTGGGTCGATTTTGGGACCCCATGGAGCCACTTATGAAAGATAATGACAGTTTAGATTAATTAATTTAATGTAAAGAAAAAATTGAGATTAACAAAAATATTTTATTAATTAATTATTATATGGTGTTATATATGTCATATTTTATACTATAAATATTCATTGGAAAGATAAAAAATATTTTCTACATTATAGTAATTTTTTTATAATTTTTAGACATCGAATAAATTAAATTATTTCAAACCCAATAATGATTTAATATTTACCTCATTAATAAATGATTTAAATAAATAATATTATAATGAGTAAAATATTATCCAAAACCTATTAAATTCCTATTTGATGATTTTATTTCGACCATGAGTCATCTTATCTTCGACTATATAGATTTTTGGACCATTAGAAACTGAATATCATTATATAATAAAATAATATTTTCACACATTCCTAAAGAGCCCCTCCTCTCCCTTATAAAAGGAGACCATTTCTATCCAATTAATGACACCTCTCAAGACATTTTTATCATCCAAACACTTCCAAATTAATCCCCCTACATTCCTATCCTCCTCTTAGATGCCTTACCATAAGCATAAGACATTTCAAGAAGTCCTTTGGTTCAAACCAAATGGAGTTACCCAAATTAAAGGTAACAGTTTCTCTTAAATTGTTTTCTTTTATTTTACTTCTCCCACCCATAAAATTTTTATTCCTTTTTTTTGTAACAACACCAGTATCCTCAATATACTCGGATGTTTTTATGATAAGGATTCGAGAAAAACATACACACACCTCCATCTAATGGATGCAGAACATAATGTTTCTGTGGCTGGCAAACTAACGCCTCACGAAATGATGATTGTTCAATTACATCTTACCGCCTCTCACAGTGGCCATTATGATGTAACTATATTTATATATGATATATACATTATTTTTATGATTTATCTATGGTTTTTACTTCAAAATTATATCAAGCCTTTATGGTTTCCATAGTGGGTGAATACGATAATCTTATTAGAGGAAGTACGGACTACCGCCCCCTCAAAGTGATGTGACTCGTTAATGCCTTTTGTGGGATGTATAAAGGACAGAGTTAATGATATTATAATGGAATTATAATATAACTATGTATCATTATGTTTTATTTTCATTAAAATATGAAAGATAAAATAAAGTAGTGTCCATGTGTACATACAGCTTACTGTCTCCATGAACGGTGCATTTCATTTCATACCTCTAAATGTTATGTACTATTATAAAAACATGTATATTATGGTTATATATGATATATATGATATCCAAATCATGAATATAATTCTGGATATAATTAACTTTTGACCACATGAACAACATGTAATTATAAGAAGCCCATTTTTTATTGAAGTACCAAATATCGACAAAATGAATGTTATTAACTAAAATGATTGAATAATGTTTATAACATGGTAATAAGTGATATAAAAGGAATAATAAACTTGAAAAAGGTTCTTATGCATGTAGAAATTAACTTTATTTTTTTATTGAGGATATTAAAGAATGATCGAGTCAAGTCAGACACGAGGTAATGGACTTCGTCTCAATCTCCTTTCATTGAGGCATATTTTGTTTTAATAAGCGATTTCTTTTTATACGCGGTATAAAAACCATTGAATTTTCATTTCTTTCCAAGGGAATATTTTTATACGAATCATTTTTCTAAACTAAAAAAGAATGTTTTATTTTACATATTCATTGAGAACGACCTTTCCACCGCCACGAGTATTATTTGATCTTTGGCTTCCTTAACAAGCCGGAATGTTTTTAAATGGAATAATAAATACCATATACACTTTTTACATACTTTGGTATTGAAAATTATTTTGATAAGGGATTTATTATTTCAATATCTTGAAATTATATTTTTCAAATGAAATGTGGAAATGTTATCTTTCCTTTATGATCATGTTATGTGTTATGATCATGTTATGTTTCTTGGGAATTATTTACGTATACAGGTGGTTTCGTGATAAACCTTGGGTGGGTGAGCCCAAGATAGCTCCCCAATTCATTGGGTAACATGACAGAGGTAAATGTGAATGTTTCTCCTAAGATATTTAGGGAATATACTATGATGGGTATGCCAATGTAACTCCCTATGTAGCTGTGATAAATACAATGTAAGTATGATATGGATGCCACAAGTTACCTTTATGATTTAGGATTTCTATGTGTCTTTCATAAATCTTCTGATTTCACGAGGTAATTAAAAGATTTCATGTTTTGTATATATTTATGAAAAAATGTTTTGAATCTTTGTTTTATAACCCTTACTGATCTTTTTATGCTTATCCCAAGTTTTGAAATTTTTTCACAGGACATAAAGATGAATAGGGTCAAGGATGAGATCAAGGAAAATTCATGAAGTCTAAAACATGGAACTAGACATGACAATTTTTTTCAAGAGTTGTTATTTTATGAAAAAAATGGAAATTGTGTAAATGTTTCTACATTGTAATTTTTTGAGATGTAATATTTTTGTCTTAATTATCTAAAACTCTAAACCTGAAAAAATCCTCAATGTGAATTATTCATTTAATTCAATATTATGTAATGATTAAGGTCAGGTCCTTATAACAATAGTAATATTATTATAATTAAAAATGTGTTATGTAGGGATTCAATCAATAATAAGGGTTTATGTGAAATTTTTATTTTCTATCCAATGTTGTATGAAAACCCAATTATATTTTATCTTAAGTGGTTATAGATTTAGTTTTTTGTTCAAAATGACATCTAGAGTTCATTCTATAGAATCCCTATACATGTCCCTATCTAATAATACTCGAAATAATCGGAGGATATATACTCCTTCACCACAACACCAATTCCAATATATATTGAAGAGAATCATCCAATTAAGTTATTCTTAGGGGGATCAATGAAGAATGACATTAGAATTAACATATACCACACTACAACCCAATGATTCCTTCAGTGATGTTTAGAGGTTTTTGAAGCATGTGTGGATCATTGTTGGTGTTAATATACTCTTAAATACTACAACACAATGATAGTACAATATAGAGTCATTTTTAGATTCTCCAACTAGGAAATAATTCATCATAATGAAATTCATAATTTTTGAAATTAATTATTAATAATATGGGATGATCATGTGATTTTGTTCTTATGTTCACTAATAAAATTATATTGGATTTACATATATTGGTCACAATGTTTCTCATTTATTAATGTAACATATTAATAATCTATTATGAAAAAAAATTTATTTTAGAAAGCTCCATCT
Organism: Viscum album; assembly: GCA_963277665.1. Lineage (NCBI taxonomy): Eukaryota > Viridiplantae > Streptophyta > Magnoliopsida > Santalales > Viscaceae > Viscum > Viscum album. Next base: position 1,596,266,183 of record OY728120.1, read on the forward strand.
CGTGTTCTAATATTATAATAACCATTATTCAATGACCAGGATACCATTAAAATGTCAGTGGGAAGTATTAGTATGGGGTGGTAGATATGAGTGGATAACCATGATGGATTTTGAGGTTCAGCACATTGATCATTTTATTTCAAATTAACATAGGCTTAAATGAGCCAATGAGTTCATTCATGAGGAACCTTGAGAGGTACTGAGTAGGGAAAAAATGTTGAGGTTCATCGACTTAATAAAATTTGGACTAAAACTAAGGAGAGAATGGATTACAAACCTAAAATTTTTCATGAGTGGTATATGATATACATTTTGGGTATAGGTGAATATCTTCTGGTTGGAATTAATTTTTTATGTGGTGATATAGGTTCTGATAGAAAAGAAATTTATTTCTCATGCATGTTTATCAAGCGGAATGGTACTGCCAGGTGAGATAGGTAGCAGAGTTATGGGTAGTCGAGAACATTAGTTGGACAAGGATCAATGTGACCGTCATAGATTGGGAATGATATTTCCACTATAATGTGGGTCATTTGAAATGTTTTTTTTGGTTTAGCAATTCATATTATTTTAACTAGTAGTATAATAACTACTACTGATGTTTTAATCATATACCTAGAAGGGGAATTTTCTATGGTTGTTTGAATGACCTTGCACTCGGTTTGGTGACTGAGATCGACTTCATACTGATGCAACTCATGTTGGACCAAGAGTAATTTTGGGAGGTCTTAGTCATGATTCATCAATGTTCAGGGGTCATGGAAGGTGTTAAGATACCCAACCATTAGGGCAGTGTCTGACACTGATTGTGACTTTATTGAGATGACAATAATTAGGGAGTCATGATTATTGTAAACTATAAATGATAAACCTATCATATTTTTACTTGTTTGGGGAGTCATTGATAGTCATATGTATTCCAATGAATTGTTTTTTGATTTTTTTGTGGATATGGGTGCATGCAGACAATTTGTGCATAATGGAATGACCAAGTGATTGTTGAGGTATGGGAATTTGGTTTGATATGAGGTAATTGTGTTGTGTTTTGGAATCTTGTACAATGTGGGGTATTGGAATGATGATGGTTGTGTGTTAAAAGTTGGTTCATGTGAATATAAATTGATGGATTATAATGGTACCATTGAGGTGTTGGTTTTTAATGGTGTGGTGAGTTAGGGTAGTTGATTCCCATGGATTGGAGTAGAAAAAAATGATATTGGTCTATCTGATTTTTTAGTCATGTTAATCGATAAGGGAAATATGTTTTTGAAATACTATCATGGTTTTAGGGGTGTTACTATTGGAATTATAGATTTATTTTTTGGTTTGGTTAGTTTCTTGTCTTGAGAAGCTCATAGATGATATATTTTATGATGGGAATGTTGTAATGGACAATATTCTCATGTGAGGTAATTTTATCCTTCACGTGGTCTGATCATGTCTATTTTTGTGTGTTTAAAGGTTTTTATGATTATCATTGGTTTTTTTGGGAATGTGTTATAGGTTTCCGGATCTATCATGTAATTAAATAGGGAACTAGGAAACCAATGGACTCATACTAGTACTCGATAATAGTGGCTAGGGAGCGGGTGGCCCTGATGTCCACCAACCTCCCAGTTTACTAAAGGAGGGTTCAAGGTGGCTAGTTTTTACCAATCTATTTTATAGTAATTTTGTTAATTTTCATTATGTTAATAAGAAAATAAATTTATCTTAATTAATAGGTGAGTCCTCATTTTCTGGATCATTCAGAATGGGGATTGACCCAAACTCCATCCACCTCATTTTCTTCTCCCTTTTCAAAGATTCAACCATCAGTTCTAGTTCTATATGTTGTTGGATGCAAGAATTCACTTTGGTAATGTATTTGAATACCTTAGTAATTATTCAGGATTTTATTACTAATTCAATGATTTTTATCTATTATTTATTTTTTTGTGATTTCTTTTAGGGTTTTCAATTTATTCATCCTCATACAATGTAAGAATGTGGGATCAGATATTTAGAGCACATCTAGTACTAGTTAGGTGGTTCCTAGCTATTTCTTATTCCATATGTGAGTGTATTCATCATGTGATGAATTTTAATGTGTAGAGAAATGTATATTAAAATAACTATAACCATTATTGGGCAACATGGTATCTTTAGTGTAACACCCCGACCCAGGTTACCCAGATCTGATGAATTATTTTAAGACATTGGAATGACTATAAGGAATGAAGTCCTGATGGAATGATCAGTTTAGAAATATTGGAAAATATATTACATACAAGAAAGTCACATTACATTTCCTAACTTAAAACATGGCATAAATAATACTTTGATAAAACCATTATTTTATTAGCTTAAGACTACATATGAATCATTTTATACTTCTTGTCATCCTTGGAAGATAAAACATAAGAAAGGGGGTGATCTGATCCTCAGTAAGGTTAACCAATGTAGAGGAAGCTATCATAAATAATCATAAACTTTTATGGAAAGGAATAAAATTGAAACACATGCCCTTTAAACATAAACTTCAGCATAATATGGAAAAGATAAATAATATAATTCCATTTAATTATTCACATGGATATTTTAAAAGTCTAATAATCACATGTAATAACATATTCCATAACGAGGAAATGTATAATGTCGGACATAAAAACTATATAGTCAAGGCCTCGTTCTAAGACTACAAATAATAATTTTTTGAAGTCCTTGTTCCAAGAAACTAATTTGAATCAAGAGACCAACCGTTGCATCGAGGGGTTATAGCAGGCCCCGCCTGTCACTTACGAAGTCCAATGCATTCCTCATATGAAAATGTTAAAACATAACATAAAAATTCGTATTGAAAAAATCATACGAAATGTCAATACATAAACCATAAAACATGAATGTCATAAAAATAAAATATCCACAGTAATGAATATCATAACTCATTAAATACAATATGGAGGACTATATTATAATAAATAAACATCAATCGAGAATAATCACTAGTAAAGTATATTGACATAGTTGAAAGTGATCAGTAAAACTCTTTGAGAGAAATAAAACTTTTTGTGAAATCATTTAAAAGTTAAGAAATTTATAAAGGAATTCATTTAAAATATATTTTTTGATATAGTTGTCCCGTATAGCTTTCAAAATTTTGAATGGAGTTAACATTTTAAAACATTTGTGTCTATATAAAGCATTAAAACCAGTTTAAAAACATGGATGATTAATGAGAAATATTTAGAAGAAAAAATATTTAAAACATTTAAAATGATTTTTTAGTTAAATAGTCCCTTAAAAAAGAATCCATCTGAAAAATATTTTATAAAACATGGACATGTATAATAAATATTTCCCAATAAAAACATACACATAAACAATCTTAGATAATAATGATATTGAGGAATGAACCCTTACCTTGTACTTTTCATTGGTTGAGGGTACGTTAAACCTCTTGTATAATGAACATAATGTTATTAAATTTTACCAAAAAATTATTCATATTTATTATATCATAATTCATTAATTTATGATATTATAATACATTAATAATAATAATTTCCATGATAAAATAACATTTCTTGTAATATTATCTTTTATTATCATACATGTTTTACCTTGTTATTAATGATTATTTCAATTTTATCATGATTTATGTGAATCCAGAATATAAAACATGAATTATATATCATATATATTTAGGATATAAAAATGTATGATAGACAGATATATGAAATTGAGAACACCGCTTATTGAGATGGTAGACCATACCTACGCATAAACACTGTTTCCATTTTCATATCGTATAGAATAGAAGTAAGTGAATGAGATATATGTATATATGTATATATATATATATATATATATTTCTAGCCAGATTATAATGTCATATATTTCATACTTATTAATAATATATATTTTTATAATCATCATTTAATGGTGAACGTGGAAAAGAATCTCATCGCGTTGTGGTGACTGTAAGCCATACGTACGCACGAGCGACAATATCATTCTATTGATGGTGAAATTATATATAATTGGATGGAATATTATATATACAGGATCATTATCATGTTATATTTTTTATATACATAAATTATAGTCATTATTATACCAATCCAAATAATGAAGTACTGAATAACAAACTACACCACGATGTGAAGACGGTAAGCCCTACGTACTCATGTATGGTGACATTGTCATTTATAGGATGGATATAAAAAAGGAATATGGTTTTACCCAATTTATAATAACATCTCATTATGTATATGGGATATGAGTTATTATTTTTGTAAGGAAACAACAAAAAATTAAGAAGTGGAAGAAGAAAAGAACATTGAAAGAGGTGATGAAATAATTATCTCTTATACAGGTTCTTCTTTTTGATCCGATCAAAAGGGCTCCATTGGTTGGATTTATGATCAATTTAAGAACCCTAGGATGAATTGAGGGTATTATGTAGGATATTTGAGCATTTTTTGGGAGATCTAAATGTATTTTGAGGTCATAATTTAAGAGGAGAGGAAGTACCCTTTTATAAGAGAGGCAAGTGGGACTTTAAGAAATGCTTGAAATATTAATTTATTATAAAATCATTTTCTGTTTATAATAGATAAAAGTGGATTTTTTTTTGATCCCAATGTTTTAATGGGTCTACATTCTTTCAAAAAATATCTTTTAGACAAGTTTAAGTCAACATATTACCCTTATCTTTTAAATTTAGCTCTTTGTTAAATAGTTTAACATTTACCGTATCTTCATGTATTTTAATATTAAATGTTTAATAAAATTTATATAAAATGCGTAGAGAACCTCATGTGGTTAATTAATTACATATATAACCTTATCTATGTACATTGGGAGAATATAAGATTTTTAGGAATATTATATCATTTAATAATATAGTGTATGTTTTAGAAATATATTATTTCAATTTTGACACTATATTTTAATTTAATTTTGTTAATGTTATAACAAATTTATTATTAAAAAAAAATACATTTAATATACCCTAAATTCTCATACTATCCTAAAAAATCTTTTATTTCATCAAAACATAAGAATTATATTTATTTTATTATTTATAATATTATTTATTTGATTATTTCATTAATAAGGTAATTACTAAATCATCTTTGGGTCAAAAATAAATTTTAGTATTTAATGAATAAAAATTATAAATGAAATACCATGATGTACGAAATCTTTTTATAATTCTATTTAGTACATATGGTAGAATTTATCTTATGTATAACCCAATATTACAAATGGTTTTTTATTAAACTGTTATTTTAACACTTTTAAATATTATTGAAATAAAATATAATAAATATCTTAATCTAAACCATGTGAATAAAAAAGGAACATTTTTTTACTAAGGATGATTTATGTCTAAAACCATTATCCAATATAATTAAGACATGTGTGGGGGTAATTTTAAAATTTTATAATATTATTTTTACATCTAGTTATACTATTCACTTTTAACCGTGGTAAATAAAATTCCAATGTTATTATTCACCAACAATTACATTCATCCCATTGAGCTAAGTATTACATACTGATTTCAACCTTGTATCTTGGATTTTTGAAATTCAATTCACAAATGTGGTAAAATTATGTTTTATGCAAATCTTCAAATATGCCTAGAAGGTGGGAAAAAGACATTAAAATGTTCAATAAAATTTTATAGATCTAATATTATTATAAAATGACTCAAATGAATTATAGTATAATAATATAAATATTATGTATCTATTTTTACATTACAATTAACGAAAACAAAAATATTAATTATTTTAAATAATACGTCAGTTTTAAACAATAACTCAGTGTTTTTCAGTATTCATTAATAATTAAAATTTTTCAAAAAAATAAATAAATTTTACTTTAAGATAATTTTTACATTAAAATTTCAAAAAAGAAGTCTATTTTACCAAATTTTAAACATATTAGTTTCATTAATAAATTTAAAATCAATTTCCTTTCTCTAATCTAGAAAACAGGGATTTGAGAAGTAAATACTATCAAATGATTGAAATGCGTTTATATCCTATTTAAATGTAAATTTACTTCCAAAGACCAACATTGGATTAAATGATAAAAATATAATATAATTATACTTCAAAACCATTCAAATTTATTATTCATCCCTATAAATTATTTTGATTAAAAAAAAATTTTTCAAATGAAATTTAGTATTTGTGCTATTCATCATAATAAGAAAGTTATCAGAAAAAACAAAAAAATTATCCAAATTAATTTTTTTCCTGATTCTAAATAAGATGTTTTTTGTCAGATTGAATATATAAAAGTGTCATATATTGAATTTAATAATTCTTGTCCATTAAAAGGTGGTAAAATTTCATTTTTTGTAAAATACTTCTTTTGTTTGAAAATTTGAATATGTTCTTATATTATGCCTATGAAACACATAATAATAAGGTAAAAATTATATTGTACATATATAATTCAAAATATGGTTAATAATATTTATAAGGAATTTTTAAACAGCCAGTTTGATAGGTCATGATGTGCTTGAACTTGGTGTTCCGTGTAGCGCACCAAATTGAATTACTTCAAAGAGATAATGTACTATGAAATATTGGGGTGTTACATTCTCCCCTCATTCAATAAATATCATCCTCACAATTTAATTTTTTTTTCAAAAATAATAGGATGAAAATAGAATATACCATTGTCGAAAATACACATAAAAAATAGGGTTAATAAAATTTAGTCTTAATAAAATTGAAAGGGAAAAGGAAACATTTACCCCCAAATAATGATCTAGAATAAGAGAAAATTTGTGGAAATTAGAGACACATACTTGGAGAAAAAATGTAAATATTTATTGGGAGTGATTGAGGCCATCAATCATAAACAAGTGAACAATAAATGGAATATTGAGGGCCTTAATGCCCTAAAACTATGATTATTTAAAATATCATCAGTTCAAAAAAACATAATGTATTAGGATAACTCAATTATGGTTTTATGTCACTCTCCTTAAAGTTTAATAATTAAAATATTCATATAATAATAGGAAATAAAGAATAATTTACAAGTTGATTTCCAACCTTCAACTAATTTCAATCACAAACTCATATTTCACTCCAAAAGATAATAGAACAAAGAATTATTTTATTTATCCTAATTATATAGGGTTCCAAAAAATAAATTTATAATTAATATCTCAGACCATTTAAAAAACTACATGATAGAAACTATGAAATAATGTAGGCTAGTGGGAGGGGATTCACCCTTATCTCCCTTCGGTTGACAGTACAAGTCTCACGGCCTTTCCGGATGCAACGGGTTATCACTTGTCCTCCGAGTTTTCCTTTTTATAACAATCCAAAAATAATCATAAGAAATATTTTAAACTTAAATAATTGTATCCAATGTCCAACTTAATTCATTCCAACCTTTAGACTTAGCCAAAATACTTCTCTCCAAATTCATAGTCCAAAATTTATAAGGAAGGTAAAAATAATGAAGATCCCTTTCGCCACATAATAACATGTGAATACCTTCATCATGTATTATATTAAAACATGTTACCAACCTAAATTATCATTTAACATTATTGATTACATTCATGCTTCAATATTCCTTATAGAATACTGTATATACTCCTTATTTCAAAAAATATTTTAAACACAAAAAATGGTTGAATTAACAAACAATTAATTAGTTTCAATTTAGTGAATAAAATATAATATAATTTATCCAAATCAATAATATCATATTTCTAAATTGTTATCTCAGTATTAGAATCATATTAATGGTTATATTTCCCCCAACCATATAATTTTCAAAAAATTTAACTTGAAATTGTGTCACCTTACTTAGTACCATACAATCTAAAATCCTTAATGAAATAGTATTGCAGTACAATACTTATATACTATATAATTATTACAATCTGAACATCCTTAATACAATATAAAAATGTCTCAATTATTTAATAACAATATAAAAAACCCTTATTATTCATATTCATTTGTGGTAGTATGATAACTTGATTATTATCCAATAGCATCATTTGGGGTATAATATCATTATTGGTACATTGATTCAAGTAGTGACCCAAAACCATGCATATGAAGCATTGTAGATTTGAAACCATTTTATTACCCTTTAAATCACAAACATGGTTTCCTTTTTCTCCACAGTTATAACAAACTCTCATTCCTGTTAATTATTTACCAAGGTGTTTCTTTCCACATTTCTAACATATAGGAAATCTTTCTTTCCATTATTCCATTTATCGATATTTCCCTATATGATCCTATTCTTCTATGACTTCACTTAAAATATATATGACTCAGAGAATTCTTTACTTATCTTATTAACACATGATACTATTTATTCATATTATGATAATATGTGGGAGACTATTTCACTTCAAAATTTTGGCTTATGACCATAAAAGATATTATCCTTTTTACTCTTTGGATTATATGTATTGCTAGATTTCTCATTCTATATACTGGACACCATTTCTAAATGACAAAATACACTTTGTTAGATCATATCATAATGCATAATTAAAAAGATAGAAACATTATCATCATTAATTGAATATTTTCACACATGTATTCTCATTATCAAAAAAATGGTTTCCTTGCTGACATATTTACTCATAAAGAATTCATAATAATTTCTAAATAAAATGTTAATTGTCCTAAGCATATCCCCTGGGAGTGTTATAACCAAGAGTGCATCAAGCCTCGTTGTCCTACAGTAGTTCTCGTTCAAGTCTAGTTCAAAGCGGTTTTTTGGTATTCCCCTAAATACATCTCTTCCAAAGCTGCCTCTTCCAGCTCGTATCCAGACATGGATGTATTGCACAAAAAATTCACAAAATCCCTATATTACCAAAATTATGTATTATTCTGCTTTAATAATCCTCATGGTTATCTTAGGGTAATGTGTTTTAATCAAATTTGTTCTAAATCTATTTCCAAGGTTGTTGTTGACTTCCTCTGATACCAACTGTGACACCCCGACCCCAGTTACTCAGAGCTGGTGCATTATTTTAATACTTTTGCACGATTACAATGAATCAAGTCCTGATGGACTGATCAATTTAGTAGCATTGGAATATATATTACATACATAAATGTTACATTACACATTATAACATAAAAAACAACATAAATAATCCTCTTATAATGAAATTTTTTCATTATATTAAACCCGAATATTAATCATAATATACTTCTTGGAATCAAGGGAAAATAAGACATAATAAAGGGGATAACTCAGATGATCTGTAAGGATAACAAATATAGCAGAAGCTATCAGATATAACAAAAAAAATTTGACAAGGTATAAAATTGAAACACAATCCCTTTAAACACAAACATCATCAAAATATGGAAAGGATAAATAATATAATTCCATTTAATTATTTACATGTATATTCTACTAGTCAAATAATCACATGTAATAACTAATTTCATAACAAGCAAATGTATAATGTCGTACATAATTACCACAAAGTCAAGGCCTCATTCCTAGAATAAAAATAATAATTTTTCCAAGGCCTTGTTCTAAGACACTAATTTGTCTCATGATCCCTACTGATGCATCGAGGGGCTATATGGGTCCCCTCCCTTCACTTACTAAGTCCAATTAATTCCACATATGAAAATGTTGAAATATAAAAACAGATTCGTATTACAACATTCATACAAAATGTCAACACATTATCCATAAACAATGAATGGGATAAAAATAGTACATCTAGAGTAAACCACATCATAACTCATTCAAAACAATATGGATGATTGTATTGTAATAAATCAACCTCAATCAATAATTACATCTAGTAATTTTTGTTGACATAGTTTAAAATGATCAGTAAAATAGTTTGAGAGAAATAGACCATTTTTGTTAAATCATTAAAAAGTCACATAATTTATCAAGTATGTCATTTAAAAGATATTTTTGAATCAAATTTTTCCATTCCACTTTGATACTTTTGAATGGAGTTAAAATTTTAAAACATTAATGTTCATATAAATCCTTAAATCCATTTTGAAAACATGGAAATTAATGATAATGATATAGAATAAATATTTAAAACGTTTAAAATTATGTTTTAGTTACAGAGTCCCTTAAAGAATAATTTTTTTATTACTCTTTTATGAAACATGGATATGCATATTAATATGACCCTCTAAAAACTTACTCATAACCAATCTTGAAAAATAATGATATTGAAGAATTAACCCTTACCTTGTAGTTTTCTTTAGTTTATGGTATGTTTAACCTCATTTATAATGACCGTATTATTTTATTAAATATTACCAAAACCATATTAATATTTCTGATATCATACATGATTCATTTATGACTTTATACAACCCGTTTAATGATAATTTCCATGTAAATTAACATTTTGGTAATAATCGATTTCTTTATTGTACATGTTTTATGTTGTTATTCTTGATCATATCACTTATATAATGATTTAATTTCATAGAAAATAGAAAAAATTATATATATATATATATATAATATTTATAATATAAATATGTATAATAGATAGATATATGGATTGCAAAACACCATTTATAGAGACAGTAGGCCGCACAAACCCATAAATGTTGTTTCCATTTTCATATCTTTTTGAACGGATGTAAGTAAATGAGAAATATGTATATATATATATATATCTAGTAGAATTATTATTTCATATATTATATACTTATCAATAATACATATTCTCAAAGAAGATGGGTCCTTTTTTACTGATATTGATGTTGTTGGTGGTATGGCCGAAGATCTGTTTAAATCTCTCATGGTAGGTCCTAACCCTTTTATACAGGATGGGTACCCCAGTGGGCAATCCCCTATGATTGATAACATTCCTAGAGTGGTGAAAGAGGCCAATAATCATTTCCTTATTGCTATTCTTGAGGAGAAATAAATAAAAGAGGTTGTTGCAGGCCTCAATCCTGAGAGTTCTCCTGGTCCAGATGGCTTTCCCGGATCCTTCTATGCAGCTTGTTGTAGTATTGTGATAGAAGATGTTATAGAGGCAGTGCGGGACTAATTTCGTGGGAGAATTCTTCCTCGGGTGGCAAGTACAAATACTTTAGTTCACATTCCGAAAGTCAAAGATCCTTCTTCTCTCAAGAAATACATGCCCATCAGTATGTGAAAATTTTCTTATAAAATCCTTGTAGGAGTGCTCAATAGGCGTATTGGCTTCCATCTATCATCCTGGATTTCAGAGGAACAACACGAGTTTGTGAGAGGTAGGACTACAGAAGGTGCTATTGGGCTTGCTCAGGAGATAGTGGAGAATATTAATAAGAAATCTCAAGGTTCAAATATGGATATTAAGCTGGATATGGAAAAAGCATATGACAAACTTTAGTGGGCCTTTATTATCAAAATTCTTAGAATCAAGGGCATTTCTTCATGGGCTATTGACCTATTATTTAGATGACGGAGTTTTTCGTGGCTCTCTGTTTGCTTTATGGGAAGGATGAAAGTCTTCTTTAAATCAGTCTATGGTCTTAGACAAGGGGATCCATTATCACCCAGTTTGTTCATTCTGGCCCAGGATGCTTTAAGCATATACATCAAAGCCACTATGCAAGAGGGTAACATTCAGCGTTTTCGCTACCGGTTTCGTTTACATAATTTGTCTCACCTTATGTTTGCAGATGATACAGTCCTATTCATTAATGGGAGATCCAGTTCTATCAGGGGTATCAATACCATTCTTTAAGAGTACTGCAAATGGAGTGGGCAACAAATTAATAGAGATAAAAGTAGTATCTACATCTCTAGGATTTGTCCGGAAAGATGTTGTCGAGGCATTGAATCCATCCTGGGCATCATCATTAGGAGTATTCCTATGGATTACCTTGGTGCCCCAATTACATCAGGGAGGCTCTGTATCAAACACCTGGATAAATTGATGGGGAAAATCTCATCTTGCATCAACAATTGGAAAAATCGGTTCCTTTCCATTGGGGGGAGGATTACACTAGTTAATAGCGTGGTCACATCGATCCCCATGAACGTCCTCTCAGTTCTCAAGGTTCCCAATGCTGTTTTTATGAATATTGAGTGGATTATGACATCCTTCATTTGGGATTCCCATTCGGAGGGGCACTGTCATTGGGCATCCTATTCTAAAATGGCCCTTCCCATGGATGAAGGTGGGATAGGTCTGAGAAGTTTCTCTGAAATGATGCATTCCCTGCATGTGAGGCTGGAATGGGAGGTAGTTATTGGGAGTAGCCTATGGGCTTGTGTTATTAAGGAAAAGTATGGGAACAACCTGGAACAAAATAGAAACTCCTCCTACTTTTGGATCACTATTCAGGGGCATATACCTCGCCTTCTTAGCCAATCTAGTTGGATCATCGGCCGCGACGACATCAGGTTTTGGCATGATAACTGGTCAGGGGATATTATCGGCTTTCCTGGCTGCCCGGTCACTGACATCACCTTATAGAAAGAAAGTGATCATCCTGCCTTCATCCAAGTGGTCCTGAATAAACAAAAGTTAAGATTATTCAATCTCATCGAACTCTCAGACGACCCAGATAGGTGCATTTTCAAGGCTACCTCTTCAAGTTCGTTCTCTCTTAAACCCTACAGGTCGATACATCAGGATGCCCAAGCTCTAGATCCATGGGGCCAACTCCTCTGGTGAAAAAGTGTTCCTACAAAATATAATTTCCTCACTTGGAGGCTTCATCACCACGCTATCTCTATAGATGAGAAGATCCGGCGGGGAGGGGTCTCAATTGTTTCCAAATGTTCTTACTGTCGATCCCCCTGTGTCGAGACCACGTCTCATTTATTCATTGAAATCGAATGTTCCAGAGTTGTCTGAGAAGTAGTCGGGGAGTTCTCCTGCATGTCTTCTCCAATCAGTTCGGGAGATTCCTTCTTGCAACTATGGTTCCAAGGAGCTGGCACTAATACCTCATAGAAGCAGGCGAGGGAACTCCTTCGTTCAGCTGGCTGTTGGTGCATCTGGGAGGCAACAGACAAATCACATTTTGAAGGCATTGAGTACTCGAAGGTGGGCTTTACCACTAGATCTAAATGGATGATTGTCGACATGGGGTTCCTCTTGAAAAAATGGGAGGAAGCTCCTTTAATGAGGAATTTTCTTCGGTACAAGGTGAAGGCTACCCACTACAGGATCTCGGTGGGTCGATGGATATGCTGGAGACCACCATCCAATGGGTTGAAGCTGAATATTGATGGGTCCTGTGCATTGGGAATTATGAGGGGGTGGTGGAGTGATCCACAACTCAAGGGGTAGTGTGGTAGTAGTGTACACAGCCTGCTTCGGTAGTGGAGACTCCCTTCAGGCCGAGGCTTGGTTTATTATTAAAGGGATTCAGTTTAGTTTGTCTAATCATCTGATTCTATCAGAGATCGAAACTGACTCCAAAATCCTCTCTGACACGCTGATGGACCACAACTCCACACTTTGGAGAATTTTATACCATATCTGACACTGCAAGATTCGAATTGATAACAGTGTCAGGTTATTTCATAGTTGGTGCGAGGGCAACAAAGTGGCAGATTTTCTTGCTTCCTGTTTTCCTCATGATGATGACCTTGTCTCTTTCTCCAGCCTTGGATCCTTGCCCCCATAGTGTGCCAGTCTTATTTAAGGTGATTCCCTAGGACTTCATTATTTTCTCCCCCCTATGTCAGGACCCACTATGCCTTTTTGTTTTTATTTATTTAATAAAATTTCTTGATGGATTGGATTGGTGTTAATATGGTTTTTGAATGGTGAACGTGGAAATAAATCTCATCACATCGTGAAGGATGTAAGCCACACGCACGCATGAGCAACGATATCATTATATTGATGGTGAGGTCGTACGTAATTTGATGGTATATTACATATAAATAATCATTGACATGTTATAATAATTATTTATATCAATTATACTCATTATTATACCTTTCCTAATAATTACGTGCTGAATAACATACCACATCACGACGTAGAGAAGATAAGCTGTACATATGCATGTATGGTGACTTTTTCATTCATAGGATGGATAGAATAATTAATATGTTTGTACCATATTTATAATAACATCTCAGTTTGTATAATGTAATAGAGTAATTGCATCTTCTTTGGGTTCTTCCTTTTGATTTGATCAAAAGGGATATATAGGATGGATTTATGATAAAATTAAGGCCCCTAGGTAGAATTGAGGGTATATTATAGGAGATTTGAGCAGTGGTTGGAAAGCCAAATGGCTTTGGAGGTGTGAATTTAAGAGAATGGGAAATACCCTTTTATATGAGTAGTGATGGGCACTTTATGAAAATCATGAAATATTAATTTATTGTAAAATAATTTTTGGTTTATAATATCTCAAAGTGGATTTATTTCGAGCCTGATTTGGGTATTGGTTGATATAAATTCAATTAATAGGTTTTATACAAGTTTAAGTCACTATATTATCCTTATCTTTTAGATTTAACTCTTAGTTAATAGTTTAACATTTACCACATCTCCATATATTTTTGTATTAAATGGTTAATAAACATAAAATAAAATTCCAAGAGAACCCCCAGTGGTTAATTAATGACATATATAACCTTATCTATGTTCTTTGACCAAATCATATATTTTTATAAATATTATATCATTTAATAAAATAGTATTTGTTTTTAAAACATGTTTATTTCAATTTTTTACACTATTTAGTAATTGATTTTTTCTAAAGTTATAAAAACTTTATTACATAGACAAAAATACTTTTAATTTACATCGAAAATTCTTGGATGGCATCAAAACATTCAAATTTAATTTATTTTATTATTTATAATACAATTTATTTGATTCTTTCATGAATAATGTAATTACTGCATCGTCATTGTGTCAAAAATAAATTTAATTATTTAATGTCTAAATATTATAAATAAACTACCATGATTTAGTACATATATTTAACTATATAATTAATAATTATTGTTTATTTATCATATGTATAACCCTATATTTAAAATGGTTTAGTTTTAAAAATATGAATTTATCACTTTTAACTCCTCTTTAAATCAAATATAATAAAGGCCCTAATCTATCCCAAGTGAATAAAAAAGGATAATATTTTTTCCTAACATTGATTTAGGTCAAAAAACATTTACCAAATATAATTAAGGTGTTTTTTGGGTTAATATATTAATATTGTAATATTATTTTTACATTTAATTACACTATTTACTTGTAACCGTGGTAAATAAAAATAAAATGTTACTATCCACCAAAAATTATTTTATTCCTATTGAAACAAATTTTATATAATGATGTCAACCGTGTCTCTCAGATTTTTGAAATTCAATTCACATAAGCGGTAAAATTATGTTTTATGAAAATTTTCAAATGTGCCTAGAAGGTGGGTAAAAGTTGTCAAAAAGTTCAATTAAATTTTACACACATAATCTTGTTATAAAATGACTTCAAATAATTAAATTGGAATAATATAGGTATTATGTATCTATTTTTACATTAAAATAAATTAAGAAAAATTATTAATTATTTAAATAAAATGTTGGTTTTGAACAATAACGTATTGTTTTTCACTATTCATCAAAATTTGAATGTTTTTAGAAAAATTCAAAAAATTAACCTTGAGATAATTTTGATATTCTAAATTAAAAAAATGTATATTTTCCAAATTTAAACATATATGTTACATTAATTAATTTAAAATTATTTCCTATTGTCAAAACCAGAAAGAGAGGTTTTGAGAAGTAAAAACTATCAAAAGATTTATATGTGTTTTTGTCCAATTTAAATGTAAAATTACATACAATGACCAAAATTGGAATAAATATAATAATTTAATCTAATTATACTTCAAAAACCATAAAATTTATAATTTTACAGTATATATTATTTTGATTAAAAAAGTTTTTTTCATTAAAAATTTTATATTTTTCACAATTCATCAAAATATGAATGTTATCATAAACACTCCAAAAATTTAACCAAACTAAATTTTTATGTCCGGATTCTAAAGAATAATTATAATTTGTCATATTAAATATATAAAAGTCTCAAATATTGGATTTAATAAGGGTTATCCATTAAAAGGCGGTGAACATTCATTTTTAGAAAAATTCCTCATTTATCTGAAAAAATGAATCAGTTCATATATTATTTCTATGAAAAACATAAAATGAATGTTAAAATTATATAGGATATATATAATTTAAAAATTGGTTAATAATATTTATAACCTATTTTTAAAGGGCTAGTTTGATAGGATGTGATGCGCTTGAACTCGATGTTGTGTGTAACAACAAGTTATTGAAGTACTTTAAAGACATAACATACTATGAAATATTGGGGTGTTACATTGGGGTATCCTATGGTGTTCTAGGAATTTAGCACATGTATTAGGTTAATGTATGATGATAATCTATTAGGATTGGTTTTTGAAAATAATTATTAATTGGTTGTCATTTTATTGGACATGGGATCATTTTATCATGGATCACATGGCTTCAATATTTTTTTACCAGATCAATGTGTTATAATGTGATGGTGATTAGGTTGTTTTTTTAGTTCATAGTAAATTAGTCGTACATGAACCATGGGTAAATTGGGAAATATAAAATCATTGTAATGATACTAATGTTATAAGTACCTATTAAAAAAACAACATGATATTTAGGTTCAATAAAGAACCTATATTGATTGTGATAATCTATTTATTTTTAGTGTTTTAGAGATTTTGTTTATAACTCATAAGAATGAATTTTTTTTAAAAAAAAATTAACTTCTGAATAGTTTCTATTTTTTCCATAGAATAATAATTTTAAAAACATGTTTTATTTTTTAAAAATATATTCATTACTTTGAACATGAAGTTTATTTGTTCTCACCCATCCTTAAAATCGTTGATTTTTGTTAAAGATGGTTTGAAAATAAGAATCTCTTAAATGGACATAAATAGAAGAAATAAATAAACCTATTATTCTGAAAAAACATTTAAAAATGTACCTTTGAAAATTACTTTAGGCCCAAAATGAACATTATAATAAAAAAACCACATCCTCTTCCTAAAAAAACATTTCATAAGATATCATTAATGATATCTGTCTTTTCTCAAAAAAACCACCTCCTC
Source organism: Viscum album (assembly GCA_963277665.1). Lineage (NCBI taxonomy): Eukaryota > Viridiplantae > Streptophyta > Magnoliopsida > Santalales > Viscaceae > Viscum > Viscum album. Next base: position 1,596,283,318 of record OY728120.1, read on the forward strand.
TTCCTAATTATTTTCATAAATCATTTCATATGAAATATAAAATAAAAATGTAAATCCAATAAATATATATTTTCAATCCAAAATCCTTATAATTTTTTCACAAGGTTATAATTTTCACCCTTAAAAGTCTCATTTTCAAACTTTTAAAAATAGGATCATTATTTTACCTTAATATATCATAATATATTCATAAAATACCATATAAATAATATAAAAAACATCCAGGTAACATTTTTCATAATTTACACATAAATATTATAATAACTCTTACAAATTTAATAACGATATGTCCAACTTACATACCCAATTCATTTGACAATTATCATGGAACCACCTGTCCTTGGATTATAATGGAACTACCCATCATTTTTTTATAACGTATCTACCCATCCTTGGTAAATAGAAAAACCAACCACACATATTTTATAAACTAACCACCAATAATAAATACAAATTCCCATAAAACATAAAAAAAATCATAAAACATAAAATGTTTCATTAGAAAAAAAATCATATCCACTATAAACATAATTTAAGATATTGATATATCCCATTTCATTAAATCCTTTTTTTCCAAAAAAGTATAACAATGGGAAATCGAGTTTTTATTTGATGAAAACATGGAAGCCTATGACTGAATCAAAAAATCAAAAAAATTCTATGATGGTAGGAAAATTCATTATTGTCATATTGGTTAAAATTGAACCCGCCTTTTGTCTTTTTGAAAAACAAATTCAAACACTGCATTAAAAAATTCCTATTTAAAAAATATCCAATTCAAAGGAGGTATAATATATATTTTTATAATTATTTTATTTCCATATTAAAACATCTATAAAATAATATTGAAAAATATGTAAATGGAATAAAAATATTTAAAAAATAAACATTAAAGGATGATTTTTAAAAGAAAGACCCTTAATTTTTTCCTGATTTGACATGTTTCATCCTTTTCATCAGGAATAATAAATATTTTTTAACTATTTTTTTCAGGAGGATATTCTCAGGGGTATTATTCTATATGTCTCACTCATCTCCATGTAACATATAATTTCATAATCATTTAAAATCATTTTGGGTATTTCAACAGTATTTAGACCACATGACCCTAATGACATCAGTGGGTAACTATGGTCAATGATGTAAATATTACATCATATAAAAATAATATTTTTGAAATAATAATAATTTTTATAAATAAATAAATCTTTTAAATCCTATCATGACATATGGTTATGAAAAATGAACTATGTAACAATCATAGAGACAGTTAGTTTGTCGTTCGAATGAGTAACAATTTAATTTTTAAACGATCATCAGGGAAAGAAGATATGTATTATTATATCATTAAATAATGATCATAATATAATATATATAATTTAATTTATATAAATATTCTTATATTTATCATCCATTTCATGTAGTGATTAAAAATGACCCACATCACTGCATGGAGGCGATAGTCCACACGTACACACGAAGGATTTTATTATTTTTCAAAGAGTGAAAAGGAATAGAATTAAATAATATATTATATTATAATAATGATTAATATGAAATAAATATCATACTTATATACATTATATACATCATTATGACCAGAAATAAGGGAATATAAGATAAAATTAACTACTATGGTTCGAGAGGAGGTAGTTAGGAAATTCTAATGAATGATAGTTTTATTTACAGTTTGATCAAAGAGGAGATGTATATATATTATTCGGTCAAAATAATGACATATAAGTACGACATGAACTAGTATTAAACATTAATTTTTTAGTTAATATAATAATGAATTCACATTCTAGAATTCAAGAAGATATATTAGATTAAGAGTTTTAGAGATTTAGATCATAACTCTTACATAAATATATAGTATATTAAAATGTGGACAATTCTTATTTGTATCAATTTTTCACCAATAAAAACCTCCATAAATAAATATGTTTATTCGTGAAGTTTATTTACAAAATTTATTTTGACCACATCCTTGTCCCTAATAATCCTTAAATCCAATTGAAAAACTTTTTAATATGTGGGATGAGAAGAGGAAGCTCAGTAAGGGAGATAAATAAATTTTTTAGTATATTTAATAACATGGAAACCCATATAAAATAATTTCATAAAAACATATCTATATATAAAAAATTGGAAACATTTTTCTTTTGAATGTGACATTTTCTTAACTTATGAAATGAAATGATTTCCATTAAAACTCATATTCAAATATATAAAATCATGTAGGTACATTGGCATGTCATCATCATAGAACCCCCATAGAACCCTTATAATTGGAATATCCAAACAGATGAGGTCCAACATAATTATGCATAAAAATAATCATTACCTAATGAATTGGATCACTATCATGGGGGACCCATTTTATAAGATGTATCAGTATCACTTGTGATAAATAATGGGGTAAACCATTCATAAACAATGTATAAGGTCCATATCATTTCTCAAACCCTTAAAAAACTCATTCAAACCAATGTGAAAAACAATTTTCAATATCAAATTACCATTCTCTCTTAAAATCCAATTTACAATACCAAAATACCCAGTAAAATTTATAGGTTTGTTCATTGAATAAATAATTTATTATTTTAATGTAATCCAAAAATAAAATTACACATATAGTGGTCAAAAAAGTCTTTGATTCCACATCCAACAAAATAGAACATTCTATTCTTCCTTTAAAATATAATTCATAAATTTTGTGAGAAGATTCGTATTTTGAAAACCATTATTATAACTGAGAAAAAAATTCCATTATGGTTCTTTTATATAAATATCAATAAATTCAAAATTTATTTTTTAAAAAAGTAACATGAATGATAAGTATTTTTAAAATTAAATATTAAAAATTTTAAAACAAGGTTTTATGTTACAATGTCCCATAACACGTCTCCATCTCATCAAATTTTTTATTTATCATCTTGAATAAAAAAATTATGTTGTTTTATTTAATTAATTAAAAACCATTTTCATGTTCATTAATATTTTTGTTTTATTTAATGAAATTTTATATAAAATTACTTAATCAATTTAGTTTATGTGTGAGGTTTATTATGATATTCAATTCTTAATGGAAAAGTTACATTGATAGGTTGAAAATGGTGAAGCAATTCATTATTTCATATTATATAGAATTATTATCTTGACATATTCATTGTTTTTATAGGTTAATTATACTTTTTATAACAATATTAAATTTTTTTTTGAAAAATGGACTATGTTACAATCATAGAGACGGCGGGTTGTTTGTACAAATGATTAATGATTCCATTTTTAAAAGGTCATTATGGAAAAAGGGAAATATTATTTATTTTTAAAAAATGATTATTATACCCCAAATAAAATATTAATTCTTCATACCTACTTATATACATCATCCATTTTATGTGGTGATGAAAAATGAATCAAGTCAATTCATAGAGGAGGTAGTCCACCCATACACATGAACAATGTTATCACTTTTCAGTTAATGAAATGTTGAGAAATTAAATGAAATATAATCCTTTTAGAATGATAAATATTTTATTAATGTCTTATATAAACATTATTTCCATCATTATAACTCTGATTGAGAGATAGAGATGGAAAAAAAATTACATTGAATCCCAATATGGTCATCTAATATATACAAGAATGATTATTTTTTCTCATTTGATAGAAGAGGAGATGGATATTCAATATTATATTTACATTAAAAAAGAACATTATTTGTAATATATTTATATTGTTTTTTCATAATGGTTAGCTAATATTTGAAGGAGGTGGTAGAAGAAAAAATAAATAAAAATGTTTGTCAAGAATGATACATCTTATTTGGACTATATCTATATAATTACGTAATAAGAATTGATAAATTGGTTTTATGATAAAATACTATAATATTTAATAAGGTATAAGAGGAAGGGTTTTTTTATTTCACAGATGATGAATTTTTTTTATCTTTGATTAAATTTAAATAAGAGGATACCTTTTTTAAGATAGGGGAGGGGAACTTTAGGAATTTCATAAAATATTAATTTTATGTAATATATTTTGATGTCAAAAGGATAAAATTTATTAATATGAGAACCTCAGATGATGATGATTCTATATAATATAATATAATAGAATTAAGAGAATTTTAGATCACATATTTACCACTATATTTTTTCACCACCATTAACACTATTCATATTTATCATGATAATAATTTTTTTAGTCCATCTAGTTCAAGACATTTTCCATAAATGGAAAAAATTCCCATAAGAGAACTATTTCTAATATATTAATTCATATCATAATCAATTGGCCAAATATTGGTTTTCTTGTAATTTTTTAGAATTTAATAAAATATTATTTCCTAAATATCTAAAATTTAAATGTTTGAAATATTGATTTACATAGATTATTAAAAAATTAAGAAAAAAAATTACATTCAAATAAAAACATTCAATGAATAACTAAAATTTTATAATATCAAAAAAAATTCATGTGTGAAATTAATTATTACAAATTATTTATCATTTAGTTTTTTTAATTTCAATTACTTTATTTTTCTAAAAATTAAACAACAAATATTATGGCATAGTAATAGCGTTTAAGGAAAATAATTATTCTCTAACGAATAAAAATGAATTACCATGGGGAAGATAAATCATTCATATTTAGGAATAATTTTTTACTAAAAATATAATATAGTTATCGCATATTTTAATTTTATTTTAAAAAACAAGAGTATGACATTGTTTACTTTTCATAACATAAAATTTTATAGTAGTCACAACGAAATCCAAATTTAATAAAATTAAAAATGTTTGAACGATATATTATTATTAACATTATGTAACTATATAATAAAATTAATCTAAATGTTAAACCATTTTATCAAAATGTGTGATTAGTAGTTAATATGAATTTTTTTTATTCTTTAATTACCTAGTTTATTATAACATTCCCCAAATTTGGAAAATTTTAAATGTCAATTATAATCATTAATCAAACAAGTGGGTAAACCATTCCCTCATAGATTTTAGACATTCTAATGTTACTTCTTCAACTATATAATTTTTCCACAAAACCTTATATTGGTGGATAAACATATTCCATAACTATTTATATCTACATTTAAGAATCTGTATGGGTTTTTCCTAACATCAAAAGTCTTCTTATAAAAAATTACATATGAGATCAAAACATGATAAGAGTATGTGACATATGATCTTAACATTTAATCATGAAGAACATTGTGTACCTGTGATAAACATGGATGAAAATCCAATAGATAGACAACTGATTCAACATTATAAACAATTTCTTATAGTCTAATGATTCATGAACATAACATCCACATTTAACTAAAATCCATCCGTATTTTCCATATAAATACCACAAAAGAACGTGATAACCTACATCAAAAGAATAATATTATGGTTTTTTATACCTTTTCTACCTAGATTAGGAAGTCCCCAAAAACGTCGGAATCATCATGATCTTCTCAATCCTTTCGTTAACAAACTCTATACACATACAATTATGGTCTCTAATTTCATCCAAAAAATAATTAGTTTGACTCTACTTTTTTCCAAGAGCCTAAAAATCTCACATCTGTATGATGGAATGAAAATTATTTTTATAAGAAAATGTAACCAAAGGAAAACATTGATCCGAAATTCCTTGGTAATCCATTGAAAAATCACAAACCATGTAATACACATTCTAAATATTATCCACCAAATTATCCACCATATTGATTATAAAAGGAATTAATGAAATTTAATTCAGTACAAAATTACATTTGAAGTCTATTCTAAAAAACATAAGTGAATCTAAAACCATGATTAGATACATTAGAGTATAGAACTCCAGGTTACCTGACAATCTCATTGAGATAAAATCAAGAGAGAAAATCAAAACATATATAATCTCTAGAGGGATTTAAATTAAAAAAATTACTTAATCGATGAACAATAACCAAAAAATCATTATTTCCTTGATATGTCTCTGGATATCCATTTAAGAAATCCATTGATACATTTACCCATTATAACTCTAGAACTGGAAATTACTGAAGAATCCCCTTCAAAAATTTCCATTATTTTTTAACAAACCCAGAAATTAAACATTTCATGGTAAAGTAAAAAATATGTACATCCATTTCATCCCACTAATGGAACTCATAAATGACTCTATATATCATAGTGAAGTGACGTTTAATAGAAAATGAGAAACTACAAGATTCACTCAATAATTATCCTTTCAACTAGGAAATAGAAGGCATACACAATCTCTTTCAAAATATAATATAAACATATTTTTCAATATTAAGTCCATGAAACTAATGCCTCTTAACAAATTATACATTTTTCTGTAAATAATTGTCTTCAATCAAAACATCCTTAATACTTTCTGAGAGAGATGATTAAAATAACAACAGAAACAAAATAAAGGAGGTCTCTATATCCACACCATATAGAAAAAAATTAATAAAATCACCGACTGATGGGTCATGTATAAAATGTAACATAGATAATATGACACTAGTTTTCGAACTCAAAGCATCAAATACTATATATTCTTTTCCATGATGATAAAGAATCATGTAGTTAAAATCCTTAATTATTTACAAAATAGATTCTCACTCTCTCATGTTCAACTCATTCATGGTGAATATATAATTCACTGTTTTATGACCAATATATATTTCACAAGTTGTTCTATAAAAATGAGACCTGTAATTTTTTTAAAATAAAACATGATAAAATTCAGATCATGTTTTTGATAATTTAACTACAGAGTTTTTAGTTGACATGAATAATAAGAAATTTCATGATCAATTTTCATCATGACACAACTACGACTCTTTAATGAATCATAACTATAGATGAAAAATAATCAAATTATAAATGGTTAGACCAAAACTGGAACATTCACTAATATTATTTATAGTTTCTAAAAACAATCATCAATCCTTTTTAATGAATTTATATCCCTATTGATATAAAATAGTTTATATCCTTGAAAACTGAGTTTTTTTAAAAACAGCAATAGTAAACCACTAAAATAAGAAACTTTAAAATCCCTATAAATTTTCTTAGTCCTGACCACACAAAAACAACTTTTTTTAGTATGGTCAATTGTTATTCTATATTTAGAATCAATTTGGTCAAGGGAAAATAATTATGTGGCCAAAAGTCACACTTACTAAATGGTCCATATAGTTTTTGTTTTAGGGTTTTTAAAACAATTATAATGTGTCATTAATGATCCTCATGGATGTTTGAATATACTGATATATCATTAATAAAAATAACCAGAAAAATATCCAAATACTCTTGAAATACTCTATTCATAATATAAATAAATAATTCTTCTATACTAGAAAACCCAAATGTCAAAATTAAAAAACCTATAATGGCCATTAATAATCCAAAACATTGTCCTCATGGGTATATTCTTCCTTTGACCTTAACCAAAGGAATCTTGACCAGATATCAATGTTTAAAAATTACGACTCTCCCTATAGATAATGAAATAAATCATCAATATAATGAGAATTATAGTTTATCTTAATAGGGATGTTATTCAAATATAAATTGTAAATAAAATTCCTAATGTAACCATATTTATTTTCAATAGACAACATTGGTTCACCTGATCGCATTGTCGAGCACATCAAATTAGATGTTTATTTTTTTCTTGAATTTCTAGGTCGTCTCACGATAGAACCTTAGATCATTAATTTAAAAATAGAGGTTTGATTATGAAAGTATATGTTGAATGAGGTTTTGTAAAACTTGTGGGTTTTATGATTGAAGATGAAAATTGAAAAGTTAAGCAACAAAACAAAATAGAAATTAAAAGAATTAATTAAGTGTGATCAACCTGGTGTACTCTCATTATGATCATCCTTCACTGCTTCATGATATAGGGTTATTATATTTTAATCCCTGGTTTGTAACAACTATATCCATAATTTAAGTGAGTTTATACAAGGATAACTCCTAGGTTTGAGTTGAAAACACACAATGATTCACCGAACACTGCCGATGATTGTGTGATTTGTGTTCGACTTCACAATAAAAATTCACCAAGGAAACACACAAAGAACTTGATGTGCTATCTTGGTTTGTATGTTATTTAATTTTCATACAATTAATGAAATGTACATTGCCTTTACTCTTTATATATGAATTCAATTGACCAATATAAACCACACAAACACCAAAATTGAATAAGGGAAGAAAAAGGGATGAATGGTGTGTGAAACATCACATGAAAGGGTACCCCCAAACATTATCATTTGAGTTTGAGTATAAAATACCAGTATATAGCTCAATTAAATTAAAAAATAGGATGAATAAAAAAAATATACAACATGAAATTAGAAATATCATTCAAAATAATACAAACATGAAGATAAGGATTACATCACATTCCACCTTGGGTTATCACAAGGGGTTTAGAAACCCATGGGAGAGGAGGAATATAAATCTGTTGATTTATAACATCCCAAAGCCTCATGAAATTAAAATATTGGTTGGAGGACTCCTTTGGGACTCCAAAATGGCAAAAACATTCCTCTAGTTCGAACTCACAAAAGGTTAATCCAAGGTACCATTTTATAGGAAAATTGGAAGGTCGTTTTGGGAACATAGATTTTTTCAATCCACATTAACCAAGAGTTTCAGAAATTAGAAATTTGAATCTACCTTTGGAAAAAAACTAGAAATATGTAGCCCCAATTCCAAAATATCTCCACCAAATGGTTGGCATCAATTGGACCAGTGGATCGGAAGATATGGATAGATTACAGAACACCACTTTTGTTTTCACACATATTCGGTGTTCTGGATAGATCTGGTCGGTTGGGCCTCTTTATGGTAGAATGGGGCTTGGGTTCCTTCATAAGGTTTTTATACCATTACATGTTGGACCACAACACAGAATATCATCCCATTTGGATGCAAAAATGTTTCTAAATAGTCAAAATAGGGGATAGGTCTTCATGGATCCATGAAATTTTGGACCATTTTTCTTTCACTTCATCATTGGCCCTCCAAATCACCTCCACCTACAATATAATTATCCAATAAAGTAATATATACCTTTCTAACAATGTTAATCACAAAAGAATTGAATAAAAAATATAGAGAATTTTATTATTATATTTTGAATATTCATTACATAACTACTTTAAAAAAGCGGTGTAAGGGTCGATTTGAATAGTGAATCGCTATGCGATCACACCCCCACACCTTAACATTTTCACTCCTCCGAGATGTCACATATCCCAAACAATTGATGCACATATATTCCCATCATCATGATGTTTTAAAATTTTAGGAAATATGAATTCATTAATGTAATGTTAACAATGCACAAACCACACCCAGGAGTTCTTCCTAGTGAAAATGGAAAAAGAATGTAATAAATCATATCACAATGAAATTAAAAGAGATTCATGATACAAAATTGAGAAAGGAATTCAAAATCCAACAATTCCACTAACTCTCCATGTGGGTGTGTGAAAACCATTCCATGCTATTCTTTACAGTTTTTATCAAATAAATATAGATTATTTTAGCATTACTCAGTTTAAAAGATTTTGTCCACTGAAACTGCCCTACATCCCTTGCAATCATATTTCAAGACACACTCACATAAGCATTCAAAGAAGTCAAACCAAATGTTCCCGACCTTCATATCCCCATATGTTACACAATCCATCACTCCCCTAATTGTTTTCTCTGAATTTTCATTTGGAACAAATCTCACACTCATCTCTCAACACTTTTTTTGATCTCCTCACGACACTAATTGTAATAGTTATAACAAGATAAAAGGATGAGGAAGATTTGTTTTTGGGATTCCCAAGACACTACCCAATTTTTTGGAGGGCGTATAGTAGTCGAATAATAGGTACGCATGCATAGGTCAATCTAGTACAGTAATAAAACAAATCAGATAAGGAATGAATGTATGGAAATATCAATTTATGATGAAAAATATTACCCTAACAAATATTTACCTTCTATTATGTATGAAATATTCATAGATTATGGTTTGGTGAAAAACATTGTGGATATATCAGTGACACAATTTTCCCAAAATCTACTCACACAAGGGGCATCAATCATTGCAATGTTTTCACAGAGATATAACCATTTATATCATTGATAGAAAACCAATTCACTAGAAATAACTCCCTGATGTTAAATTCATAAAAATATTCATTCCATAACATAGACATGTTTTCATAAAATGTTAAATCAAAATGGAATCAAAAATTTATACATGCATTTTTAGTATGTTCCATGATTTCGGTGACCATAAGGGGGAAAGTAAAAAATACCATAAATTAGGCGAAAAAGAGAAGAAGGAATAAAGATAATGAAAATACTAATGAAACCAGAAATATGGGGAAAAGATAAAATACCATAATGAAGGAAAAAAATAGATGAATGATGAAAGACGACGAAAATACTAATGAACTGAGGAATGAATCCACCCCCACAAACCTAGAATGTGCAGTGTCCTCACTATAAGTATTGAGAATGTGAGAAGGAAGGATAAAACATGGTTAGTTTTTTTAGTATGATACTCCAAGTATGTGAATTTCATCCACTAGATTCTTTGTAATATAATCATATAAGTGTTTATGTCTCTTCTCATTGAAGTCAAGACTTCGTCCACACTGCTCATGCAAAATCTATATTGCACCAAAAGGGTAAACATTAGTAACTATATAAGGACCAAGCCACCGAGAACAAATATTAACTCGGTGGAGGTTTATCCTATAATTGTACATCAGGACATTATCACCAATATGGATCTTTAACTGATGAATCATGATATCAGTTATAGCCTTTTTTTCCCTTTATAGTTTCAGGAGTTCTCATATGCCTCACGTCGAATTTCTTCCAACTCTTGAATTTGCATCTTCCTATTCTCACCTGCACTTAAAGATTCATATTACATTGTTTAACAACTGAATATGCACATGTTTCTACCTCCACTATGAGGTAAAAAGCTTTTCCAAACACAATTATGTATGGATAAATTCTGATTGGGGTATTAAAAGTTGTATGGTATCGCCAATGTGCATCATCTCAGCAGAAACAAAAATCTTTCCTATTGGGTTGTACTGTTTTTCCAATATTCTCCAAACGTCCTGATTTGATATTTATACTTATCTGTTAGTTTGAGGGTGATATGCAATGAAGAATTTATGATCAACCCCATACTAATGAAGAAATGCTTTCTCGTTGTAATTGAAAAAATGAAACACTGATCCCGAATGATGAATCTCTGCAAACCGAACCGACTAAAAATTTGGGACCACACAAAATCAACAACAACTCGAGAGTAATCAGTCCAAGTATCCTTTGCTTCCACCAATTTAGAAATGTATTCCACAGGTAATAAGATGCACATGAATGAAATGGAAATTGGAAAAGGCCCCATGAAGTCAATTCCCCATGCATAAAAAATTTCATAGAATAACATGGGATGTTGGGGAATTTCATTCCTCATGGAGATATTCACTGTGAATTGACAATGAATACATGACTTGAAATATCTATGGGAATCCCTATACAATGTTGTCCAAAAATGTCAAGAGTCAAGGACCTTTAGAGCAAATCGTTGAGAGCCAATGTGGCCCCCACAAGCCAAAATTTTGTAAAAGTTTAAAATAGAGGTGAACTCATGGTTAGAGTCACACTAACAAACCACATGGTCAAATTCTTTTTTACAAAAGTATGTTTCATACGAAATGTACCATCAAAAATCATGTTCAAGTCTCTGGGATTGCGATGTTCTGAAATCAGTGGGGACCCCATATGATGCTAGAAAATTCACAATGTCTGCATACCATGGGGTAAGGTCCACAATATCACAAAGGTTCTCATGGGGAAAAAATTCTCCAATGGGGAGGGATGAGTTAGCGTGGTGGCCTAATGGTGTAGGAATCCTACTAATGTGGTCTACTACAACATATTCCACTGCCCACTTATCTCAAATCTCAAGGTGAATCATATGGAGGAGGAGCATCCACCATATGAGGCAAGGCTTACCTTATGGTTCCATTTAGAGGAATTGAAGGGAATCACTATCAGAAAAAACAATCACTTTAGACCCAAGAAGATATGAAAGAAATTTTTCTAAGGAAAAAAATAGAAAATAGTTATTTTTCAGGGTTTGTGTAGTTTAACATGGTAGGGTCAAGGGTACGTGAGGCATATGCAATGACATGAGAAGCCTATTGAACCATTTATGATAAAACTGACCCAAATGCAATGTTAGTGTCATCACACATAAACTTGAATGGGAGATCGCACATAGGATATTGGATAATAATAGTTGATGTGAGACACCATTATAGTTAATTGAAATCATACTCACAGTTTTTATTAAATAAAAAATCATAATCCTTTGGAAATAATTGGGACAATATAAGTGGAATCTTAAGTCTTTAATGAATCTCTATTAAAAACCATAATTTCCAAAGAATGATCACACCTCAAAAACACATTTTGGATATGGAAGGGATGATATTAATTAAATTTCATATTTAACAACATGAATTCCTTTATATGAAAATTCATTCCCAATAATACTGCCATGCGCAACCATAAAATGGAATTTTTCATAATTTAAATCAAGATCTTTTCCAATGCAGTGACAGAGGATTGAACCTAGAGGTTCTAAAAAATCATCAAAAGAAGAACCATATACTATGGAATCATTCATAAATTCTTCCATACAACTCTCAAGGTACTTAGATAAAATACTCCACATACATTGTTGTAAAGTACTAGGAGCATTACATAAATTGAATGGAAGCTTTTTTTTATGAAAATGTGTCGAATGTACAAGTAAACGTTGAATTATCTTGATCCTCATAGGCTATAAGGATTTGGAAAGATCCCAAATAGCCATCAAGGAGACAATAATAAGAGTTACCGACCAAACATTCTAACATTTGGTCAATGATAGTTAGAGGAATGTTGTCCTTCTAGGTGTTTTGATTCAGTTGACGATAGTCAATACAAACCCACAAACTATTTTTCACACGTGTTGGAACCAATTCATTCCTTTCATTTGAGACAACTATTATTCCTATTTTTTAGCCACAATTTTCACTAGGCTAACTTATTTTCTATCAGATATAGGATAAATGATCCCCACAACATTTAATTTACTAACATCCAATTTTACCACTTTATGGAGAGTGGTATTCAACCAGCATTGAGATTGTCTTATGGGATTAGCCTCATCATTCAAAAGTATATGGTTCATATAAATAAATTGGCTAATCCCAGGAATATCAGCCAATGTCCGTCCTATTGCATTTTTACAATCACTCTAAAGGATGACCAAATTCGATTCTTGTTGTGGGGAGAGGTTACTATAAATAATGATGGGAAATTGGTTAATATCCTCAAGATATTTATATTTTAAATTAGAAGGAAATTGGTTAAGTTTTAACACCGGTGGTATCTGGATTGAGGGAGGGGACTTAGGGGGAGTGAGGTCCATGAAACTTTCTATCAGCTCATGTTTATTCTCTATTGATATAGAATCTATTGAAACGTGATTTGTAGAATCATTGAAGGTCATTGGCATCTCAAAATGATCACATTCATCAATTAAAGCATAACATTTACACTTTTTAGAACCCACACAACACTCAAAACATGAATCAAAACACAAATCATCCAAGGGTGAATAAATGGAAAATGAATTAGATTTGATGAGAGAATATTGTGTGTGCATCATTTGAGAGCACTTCCATCGAATAGATAGGAATGGTGGAGTGATCTTAAACATAGTGTTTCATAACCTCATTGATGTTAAAACTTACATTTTATCCACCAAACTCCATGGACAATAAAACATTGGGATCATTGAATATAATCCTTTCTGTTTTGAAGAATATACACCCATGTATGAAAGGGTCTTTTTCTTGGGTTCAGGTATCTTTAATCTCATAAATGTAGAAATAATCATGGCATATGTGATTCTTCCCCTGTACAAGGAAAACCTCAATCACTCCAGTTGGATGCGTAGTACTTCGGTTGGAAACATGTAAAAAATGGTCGTTGGTTGAAGCTCTCCCACCTAGAGAAACATATACACAGAGTGAGGAATAACATTAATGGAGGAAAATAAATCTAGAATATCATCAGAATAGATGGTCTCCCCTATTGAATACGGTATCGGGAATGTGCCTGGATCCTTGCCTTTGGTTGGCATTTCTGGTTGAATAAAGGATGAGAAATTTCTTTCCAAGTTGACTCAATCATACCCCTTTAGCCTATTTATATTGGTGAAAATATCTTTAAGAATTTTGGAATATCATGGAATTTGATTGACTGGATCCAGCAATGGAATATTAACATGAACATTTTTAAATGCTTCCATTATTTATGTATCAATATCATTATAATAATTTTTTTTAGATTTTATGAGTATTTGGGGAAAAGCTAGAGGAATTAATTGTTCATTTGAATCATCAATAAAAATTGGATTACTCGTTTTATTTTTTTTTCTTCATTGGAATATTTTATTGGTGGAGAAAGTGTGATTTGCAGAGGGGGACATACCTATTACATAGAATCAGTATAAGGAGAATCTTCTTTACCACTACAAAGTGTAACTACACATAAATTACCTTTTCTCCTTCATATTGGAAATGGGATGAGATGGTAGTTGTCTAGAACCATGAATCTTAATCTCACCTATGGTGTTTTCCAATTGTCCCACTTGATTTCATAGGACTTGAATTGCTAATTGTGTGGTCTGTTGAAATTGTACGTTCTGGGTTTCCATTTGTTTCACCATATCCTTGAGACCTAGTTCAGATTTGGGAGGAGGATGATTATTGTTTTTAGAATTTGAAGGATAAGAAGGATTCATACCTTGGCCTTGTTGATACCTATTCTGCTTGGGGTACCTTGAGTTTCCTCCTTATCGGTACTGGGGTTATTCTTGCTACCCTAGGATTGGATTTGCATGAATGTTTCTTTCTTGATGAGAGTACTGTGTTGGTATGGACTCCCTGAGATCAAAGATACACAAGTATCTGGGGAATATTAATGTTGTGGGCACTGGTCAAAAGATGAGTATTTTCAGAACAAATAACACAATGTAATGGAACTAGGGGAGATTGTGAGTTACATTGTGCTTGATCTAATTGCCTTAGAAGGGTATTCATCTCATCGATATTGTTATATAACTTTTGTTCTAGAGATGAATGACATACCTCATTAACTCCTCAGGTTGGTGCAATCACTCAAGTACCAAATTATTGTGCATTTTATGCCATGTTGGTTATTAAGTCACGAACAGCGGGACGAGTTTTATAAACTAGGTCATCACCAACTAGAGAATCAATCACTCCACAATACATGGGGGTAAGTCCCTCATATATGTATTGGATTAATATTTTTTCACTAATCTAGTGGTGAGAACATTTTTAGAAATTCCTTTTTGAATCTCTCCCAGTATTCATGACATGTCTCTCCTTGTGACTGCCTAAATCCACATATTTCTTTCGTAATTGCAGCAGTTTGGGAGGTAGGGATGAAAATTTATAAAAATAGTCTTTTAGGGTAAATAAAACACCCAATATTATTAGGAAAACATTATATCCAATCTTTGTCTACATGATCAATGGTGAAAGGGAATGCCCTAAACATAATTAATTCCTTAGAGACATTTTGGGGATTCATTGTGGAGCACACTATATAAAATTCCTTAGGGTGTTTATGAAGGTCCTCACTAGGAAGACCATTGAATTTAGGTAGAAGGTGGATGATTCCTACTCTCAAATCAATTTTGGATTCTTTCCTAGGATATTTGATGTACGCAGGTTGGTACTCCACATTCGGGGTGGTCTGTTCTTTTATAGTTAGATTATTTGAAGCCATGTTTTCTTGGGATTGATTGGGTTAAATTTTTGATTGGTTAATGACTACTTAAGGATAAAAAATGGGTTCCTTAGTGTTACTTGACTGACCTACTCTATATGCCTTTATTTTTGTGTGATGTTTCTATTCATTTTCAGGGTCAAATTCAATCAGTTTTTATTTTTCTGATCGGGAGATGCAAATAAGTTGTGAAGGTTGTTTTTTTAATGATGGAATATGGATAAAATGAATTAATGAGGATGGAAGGTTAATAAATTATTATAATAAGGAATTATAGATTTGGATGAAGAAGAATAATAGAGATAGAGAGAACGAGAGAAAAGAAGAACACACAAAACAACCAAAAATAGAAATAGAAAAATACAATAAAATGGGGGTGGTGAATTTAACGAAGTACTAATTAAGAATTAAAATTAATAAATAAAAGTAAATAAAGAAAAATAATGATCTTGTATACCAGGAAACGACGTAAAAATATTATCGTTTTGTTTTGCGCATCAAATTAGATGTTTATTTTTAACTAGAATATATGCAGTATAGCAGCAACCCTAGGTCTTCTCTCGAAGGATCCTTAGATCATTAATTTAAAAATAGGGGTTTTATTATTAAATTAGAATGGTAAGTAGGTTTAGTAAATCTGGGGGGATTGATTATTGAGTATAGAAATTGAAAATGAAAGAAATAAAACAAAATAGAAACTAACAGAATTAATTAAGCGTCATCAAGCTGGGGTACTCTCAGGATGTTCATCCTTCATCGCTTCATGGTATAGATTTATGATAATTTAATACCTAGTTTTTAAAACTGAGAACGAGAATATAACTGAGTTTATACTAGTATACCTCCTAGGGTTCAGTCAAAAACACACAATGATTCACCAGAAACTACCAATGATTGGGTGATTTGTGTTCGACTTCATAACCAAAACACACCATGGCAACACACGAAAAACTTGATATGATGTCATGGTTTTTATGCTCTTTATTTTTGATACCATGAAATAAATTTTCATGGCCTTGATAGTTCTTATTTGTGTTTAATATTCCAATATTAACCACACAAAAAACACAATTGACTGAGGGAAGAAAAAGGGATGAATGGTGTGTGAAACATCACATGAAAGGGTACCCCAAAATACAATAATTTGAGATTGAGTATAACATGACAATATATAACTCAATTAAATTAAAATATAGGATGAATAAAAACAATAAAAAACCTGGAATTAAAACAAAAATTCAATATAATACAAACATGATGCTCGAGATTACATCACGTTCCACCCAAGATGATCACAAGGGGTTTAGAAACCCATGGAAGAGGAGGAAGAGAAAGATGTTGAGGTAGAACTTACAATATCCTCAAGAACATATAATATTAGTGGTAGGACTCATTTTATACTCCACAATGGTAGAAAATTTCCTCTAGTTATATCTCTCATATGAGGAGCACAATGTACCATTTTATAGGATAATTGGAAGGTGGTTTTGGGAAAACAGATTTCTTCAATCCACTTGTACCACACATTTTAGCTATTAGACAACTCAAACTCCATTTTGAAAAAACTGGAATGTTGTATACCCACTTCCTGAATATATCCACATAAATTTTGGCCTAAATTTTAGATTTGGATCTGGTGATATGGATAGAATACAAAATGCCACTTTTGACTTCGCACATATTCGGTGTTCTGGAGAGATTAGGGTGGTTGGGCCTCTTTATGTAGAAAGGGACTTGGGTTCCTTCATAAGAGGTGTAACCAATTAAAAATTGGACAGTCAAACATAATATGAGGCCATTTGGATACCCTGAATTTTCTAAATAGGAAAAATAATGGACTATCCTTCATGGATCAATGAAATTTTGGCCCATTTTTCTTCCACTTCATCATGGGCCCTCCAAATATCTTCCACCTATGATATAATTATAAAATAAAGTAACATTTTCCATTTAAAAAGTGTTAAACACAAAATAATTGAATCAAACATGGAGTGGAATTTATTATTATATTTTGAATATTCATTACAAAACTAGTTTAAAACATCAGTGTAATGGTGGATTTTAATAGTGAATCCCTATGCGATCATCGCCCCAAGGTGAAGAACAAGGATAAATTGGTCCTTTATGTAGAAAATCCTATAATTTAATTTTCAAAAAAAAATTCCACATGATATATTCGATATGGTTTTGCTGAAATAGTCTTAGAATCAGTAACTAAATAAACATTAAACTCAATCTCCTCATAAGGAATAAAAAATCATACAAAAATAGGGAAAACATACATATATTCATGTAATATTTTGATGTCAATAATTTAATAGTTTATTTGTTTTCAAAATGATGTTCTATGTAACATTCAAATCCATCTCAAATCAATTACAATTCTTCATTATTGGTTATCATGGTTACGAAATCATTATCTATAACATTATTTGATCTAAAAAATATCATTGCATGAAAGAGTTATGATCCAATCCATAGAAAAAATAATATGGAACTCCATCATGGGTAGTTTATAGGTATTGTTGAAAATACTATCCTACTAATAAAAAAATTAATATTCCTCTAAATATTGGTTTCTTTAATAATTACTGTTATAGTTTTAACAAAATGTTTTATATTAATTTCTTGTGGTGATATTAAAACTTATATGAATATTTCTCATAAATTAATGAATGTGAAGATCCATGTTCAAATAGGGTATTGGAATATTTGGAATAAAAAATTAACATAATAGTTAAAACATAAATAGATATCCCAATATCAAAAATAGTAATAAAAAAGTGCTTTTCCACACCTTTCTATTTTTGGTATTGATGATTTCCTTCCTATATAACTAAAATAAGATACATAATATTATAATGACCCAAATAATTACAACTAAATCATATCAATAATGGAAGTCAATCGGTTACCCCATTCTTTTATTTTTTAGGACACTTTACGTTATAGTCATGAGCTCTATGATCAATCATACCACACCATAACCATTTTTCCAGAATTTGTTTTACATTACCTATGATTCTTATTACCACCCTAATAATAAGATGTTAACATGTTTTTCATACCTACAAATTTCAATGATGTTTCCTTCCACATTTCCATCCATCTGATGAATTTTTCATTAATTTTTGTCATGGAATAAAAGATAATTAGAAAACACAATTTATACCTTCTCTTCACAAAAAATGAGATTCCTAAAAATTCTAAACTCCTTGTATGATAATTCCTATTTATATCATGGTTTAAACAATGATTAAAACTAATTTACATTATTATAATGATCATGGATGTTAAATGGAAAAAAACAAGAGAATATTATAAAATGTTCTTCGAATATAGCTATATAATCTTTATAATTTTCCTCAATTCCGAGAATTTTGTCTCCATCATGAGTAAAAAACCATAGGGAAATATTTCTCATCGAATTGATATAAAAATGTGTCCCATTCCATAGAATCATGTTCACATCTCTCTCTCTCTATTTGATATAATTAACCATAAACCCCCACAGATCAAATTTAAAATCCAAATGATAAATTTAATGGGTAACATTGTGATGTCTTGAACAAACCATGAATTTAAATATCTTCTATAGGGAATTGATCATTCCTTCATCTAAAACTTTCTATGATTAACTATTGAATTCTAGAGGATTTTACCTTTTAAAATACTCTAATATTGTTATATTCCTGTATAGTAGATCTGGATTCTGTTTATCAAGGATTCCATCATCATTTATATCTTGTGTCAACTAATCCATCAAACAAAAAAATGCTCATTTTTAATTGTGACAAATATGGGATGCTAATATAGAAGGATATCATCCACTTGGTTCCTTAATACCATAGTCTCCTTATTTACTATATGTAAAACCATTCTGAACAAACATAGTTTAGATGTAGACACAAGGTAATCTTCAAATTATATATAATTTCAGCATCAGCATTTTGTAAAATATTTTAATGATATTATTTTATCAATATCATAACCCTTAATTTTATCTAAATCATTCCATGATACAGACTATAAAGACCCAAACTTGAACATTACATATTCTAGTGTCTTTAAACTAAATTTAACATTATTGAATTCCAAATTATATTTTATGTTTAAATGTTTTGAGAGTTAGGTCATGAATCTTACATAAAAATTAAATATATTTAAAAGAAAGATTTTTTACTGAGTATCCGTTTTTTCCATTTAAGAAATACATTAAAAAAGAGAAATATTGTATTTTAATTACATATATTCACAAATTTGAATCTTTTACCATGGTTAACCCTTCCCAAACATGAATCCATGTAAAAAAACGTTTTAAAATAGGGATAATAATAATAAGCTTGATATGGTATTTAAAAAAGAAGAACTTCTTTAGTTTATTGAAAAATATGAAAACCCATGATAATAAATGTCTTAAAAATTTATTTTTATCAAAAAATATCAATAGTTTTCAATTAAAAATACTAACATATAAGCTTTTAAAACTAAATTATCTCCATGAAATCTTCTTAGCTTGTATAGAAAATCCATGTAGGTTCCTTTGGAAATTATCATCCTAGAACCCATGCAATTTGAATAACCATATGAATAAATTGTAATATAATTATCTATATAATATAATCATTACATAATTAATTGTATTCAAATTGAGTAACATCATTTTAGAAAGCTATATCAGGCTCACATAGGAGTTATCATATGGATATACCCTTTTTATAAGATATATTGGGCTAACATGTGTAAAATTATGGTTCTTAACCCTTTGTAACAATTTCAAACGACTATATCACTAGTTAAACTATTGAAAATATCAATTAAACTTTTGTTCAAAAACGCTATCAGATATCAAAATAAAAGTTTATCTAAAAACCCAATTTTTAATAATAAAATACCCAGAAAAATAGGTATTTTCATCGAATAAAACATGACATTTTTTAATGGAATCCAATCATAAAATAAGGGTTATTTGGGTGGAAAACGTTTTTCAATGTATATGTTAAAATATAAATGTCATGTAGTGTTTTGTAATGAAACATAGACATCCCATAAAAATATTTTTTTTACCATTTAAAAAAGTTTCATAAAATTACCTTCATAGATAATTTGTGTCTATAGAGATATATTCATAAAATATTTTTAAATTCATGGAAGTGGAGTAGAATGACTTTGAATATCAATCATTATAAAATTTAACATGTGGTTTTCTGTTAAAGTTCCCCTTATATTAAATTTGAATAGTCACAATTGTTATTTTTATTCCTGAATAAAATACTGATGTTATTTTATTTACATGATTAATAATATTTTCTTTTTAATTAGTTATTTAATTTCACATAGAACCATTATTTATATAATTACTTAATAACTTATTCATATGTGAGACATTTTGTTAATATTGGGTTCATAAGTCGAAAATAACATCAATATGATGAAAATGGCCGGAGTGGTCATTATAATATAATATATAGAAACATTTTCATGATATAATTTTCAATTTTATACATTAATTATAATTTTAAATCTAATCAAGAAACACTATTATTAAAAATGACAGTTATTGCAATAATGGAGATGGGGGTTCGTATATACACTTGAGTAACATTTACCAAATTCAATGCTAATTATTTATAGAAAGTAATTATTCTTTTATGTTTCCATAATTTTAATTATATTATAAATACCATTTTATTTCATTAAACATATTTATATATATCATCAATGTTATGTGGATATGTAAAATAAATCACATCACTACCTGGGGGTTGTAGCCCACCCATACACATGAATGACATTATCATTTTTTAGTGAATTGAAACATAAAAAACTAAATTATATATAATATTTTTAGAATGATAATTATTTTATTATTATGCTATATAAAAATTAATTAAATCATTATTATCTATCATGAAAGATGGTAATGGAAAACAAATTACATTGATTTATGAGGTGGTATTCCCTCATACACATGAACAACAGTATAGTTTTCCATTTGATGGATACGGAAGAGGATATGGTCCCTGTAATTTATAAAAAACCATATTATAGGGAATTTATTGGTGTAATAATTTCATAATGATTAATTAATTTATGAATTAGCTGGATGAATATATAAATAAAAAACACTATGTTAAGAATGATACCTCATCTTCAGACCAACTCTTAAGGTTTACATGAAAATATTTTATAGGTCAGTATTATGATAAAACAAAAGCCTATAACATTAAAGGATATATATAAAGAAGTGATTGGGTTATTATTTTTTGATCAATTTTTTTAATGTGTTTTGAAAAGAGAAGAATATTTCCATTTTTGTAAAAGTGGAAAGTTGTACTCATGGTATTTCAAAGAGTATTCATTTAATATAAATTATTTTTAACTAGAAAATAACTCAAAATTTATAATATTCAAATTTTTTATTTTTATTATTATAAATATATGCATCAACTATAGTTTGAGAAATTTTGGATCACATATTTACCCTTATCATTTTAATTTGACCCTCATCCCCGCATAACATGTTTTATACATGTATTGATAAGATGGTTTTTTTATCATTGAGGGTCATGATAATCACCATATATGTAGAAAAATCCCGTAAATGGACAATTATTGAAATTAAACATGATATCCTATTATATTTTCAGAATATATATTTTTATTAATTTAATATCATTTATTAATGTATAATTTTTAAAAAATATCAACAATCCAAATTTTATATCTATTCAATTACATGGAATTTTATAACATCAATGAAATATATTAAATTAGAAAAAAATACTTTAATACAAAATTTTTTATCTATAAAATTAATGGGTCACATTAATTGTGTAAAATTATAATAAAATGGTTTTTTTTAATATAATTAATTTATTTTTCCATTAATTGAATCATTATTGTATTAGAGTTGTGTAATAATTTAAGGAAACAATGTTTTCACCAAAAATAAATAATAAATTACAATAATGAAGATTAACATATTATGATTCAAATTAATATTTTCAATCAAACAAATCACTAGGTTATCCCAATGATTGAAATATTATATTCATTCAAAATAATAGTGTTACATTTTTTTAGTTTCCTTTAATAAAATATTATAAATGTAATAATCACATCCAAATAGAATCAAAATTCAATATATTAATCATATGGATGATTGTGTAAATTATATAAACATATAAGAATTTTAATTTATGATTTAAAGGAATCCATTAATCCATATCATTTAATTGTAATCTTTAATTACATGGTTTAACCTTCTCCATGGTGAAACAAAACTAGGGTTACTATCCATATTGATGAAACATAGAAGGGTACTATTTGCCAAATTTTGACCAATAGATCAAAACTGTAAAATCCATTAATTATTATTCGATTCAACAATGTTGGATAATTTTATTTAAAATTAAATATGAAAAATTCAATGAAGAAATAGTTTTTCATAAAAATAATCTTTTAATGTTATAATGTTATTATATTGTATTCTTGTAAATATTTCTTTAAAATAATGGATTATTGCATCTCAACTTGAAATATGTAAATTTTAATACCAATAAAAAATATAATTTTTCCTTGTAAATACTTGAAGGGAAATATAAATTTCAATAAGAAATAATATATTTCACTATTCAGGGAAAATCATTTTTTTATGAAAATTAATGAAAATTAATTTTATGATAACCGTGACATGATAAATTCTGTAATTATATTAATTTTGTAAAATTATAATTATATATTTAAATTTAAACATTAAAATAATCCCTTCTATGATTTTTAAAAAATTCTATTTCCTTATTAATTTTAATAATATATTAATATATTTATAATGGATATAATTATCTAATTTAATAAACTAATAAATTTTATAATGACCTATTACATCATTAAAAAAATCGTTATGATATATATGGCAGATACTAGTGTTATTATTTCTTTATTGTTGAATTTTATTTGATGGGGTTCAAAAATGAAATATAATGAAAATGCTTGGATAATAACATTACATATTCTCTAGACAAACTCTAATTGTATACACCTGAAGATTTACTGGGTTTTTTATTATCAAACCAAGGCTAATAAGATATGGGTATGGAATAGTGGATGTTATATGGGTAGGTATTGGGAAAGATGGAAGTATTCAGATGTGTGAAGTGGAGATGAGAGGGGTCTCCATTTATAAGCGGGGACGCATGAAATTTTTTTAAATACTCAAAACTTCCCAGTAATGGCGAGTCACTATAGAACCATGAATCTATAAAATGGAACAAATAGTGAAAGGGAATATTATGTGGAGCCAATCCACTCCCACAAAAAATGTTTTTATACTTTTCATTATTTAACCATTAAGGTTACACACTTTTTGTATTCATGTTTTCTCTAGTTGTAACAAGTTATTTTTACCCTATATATGTCTTGAATGTAACAATAATAGGAAAATTGGAAACAAATGTGACCATGGGTGATATTTTAAACCATATACTATTTACATGGTTGAAGATAATATTTTTATAAAATTCTAAATCATCTAATAAAATATAATTTAATATAAAATATCATTAAAGTCAGTTTTTCACTATTCAATTAATAAAAAATTGAAAGCAACAAGAAAAATAAGGATTGAAAATATATTATGTTCACACTATTATAACATGTTATTATTATCTAAAAATTCATGTAACATAATAATTCATTCAATTTATATTATAATTAATATTTTTAAAATCATTTATTTTATTTTTCAATTTTATATAATTATTGTTTCATCAATACATAATCTCTTAAGGTAATTTTTTCTTCATTTAATGTAAGAAATAAATTAACTTGATAAAATAAACATTTTTTAAAAAATGAAAATATAGAGTTAAACACAGATTGTTTTTAACGCTACAAAAAATACTTATATATCTTAAAATCAAGGAAGGTTACTTATTGTCATTTTCTTTACATAACATATTATACAGGGAATAATCAAGTAATTCCGTTTAAAAATTGGACTGTTCTATGAACTAGAAGATATAGTGTTGAAATACGACTATATAATTGAAATTTGAACATTTCTAAGTCGTTATAACTCTAATATCTTTAGTTTAACCCCCAATAATCTTATTGAACCCATAATGATGGTAGAAAATTTTTACCACTTTTACTATTAATTAATTAAAACAATTATATTAACCTTATTAAATATATTAATTCATATTATTTTAAAATTTTAATAGATTTTATAATATTAAATTCTCAAAAGGGGAAAATTTTAATTTAAAATCAAACCCAAAAAATAATGAAAATGCAGTTCTTCATGAAATTTATTTTTCAAGCATAAGATGAATTTAAATTTAATCAACGACTAGTACTCATCATTATATGAATTGAAATTTATATTTATGGATATATAATCTATAATTTTCATTAAAATCAATATTTATTTAATTTTTTTTAAATAATTAAAATGATTGAATACTATAAAAATTAGAATTGTTTTCAGAGTAACGTGTTTTTATGCATACAGATAAACTCAGTCAAAAAAGAAGGTGATTTTTTTCCAAAAAAATCTAATATAATTATTTTAAAACAAATGGTTCAAAATCGTCTTTTTGGAATCATTAAAAATTTTAATGGGATTTTAAATTTTTGATTTAATTTAATTAACTTTCTATATTTGAAAAATTAAACATTTCAGTTGCCACAAAAAATATATCATTTTAAGAAAATCCCAGATATTCAATAGAGGGAAATTTTAACATGATGAATTAATAAAATAAAATTTCTTTTATTGAATTCAAATTATATTATTATAAATTTGTAGTTTTGAAGAAAAAAATATATGAAAATAAATTAATAAAAAAAATCATTCTTGTTTATGAAAAATTGCATTATATTTTAATAATATAACTATCAAATTCATCTATAATATTAAATATTAAAATTGATTTATCTTATCATCACTAAAATTGGTTTGGTTATGGAGATTTTACTGATTTTTTTATCCATAGATTGTTTTTGAATTGTTCTCACCATCGTGATCAGGCTATTGGGGTCATGTTAACTTAGATGAGAGACTATGTGGCAGTTTAGACCATTGGTTTGTTGTTTTATCATTCATAAGTTTATAATTTCATGTCTGATGGTGTGAATGATCATTTTGGGGGTGAAAAAAATCATATATAGCATTGGGATCTTTGGGGGATTGAGATAACATGTCGGGATTAGGATGGTCACTCTATTTGAGAGATATTTTGTGGATGACGTGTTATACTTGGTCAAAGATGCATGTTTACTATGCCCATGGTTTTGTTGGTATGTTGATCTGATGATTGAAAAAATTAGTGGAATAGTACAGAACATTTAATAAGTTACCATGGAATTCCTTACGGTATTATTAATGGTTCATGATGGTTTTTAGGTTTTAGTTCGAGTGTAAATCCATGTGATATGAAAAGTGTAGGATAAGGGATTTTCTAGTATGATTAACTATAGGTATCTCATCCATTTATGACACTAGTCGGTGCAGGTAAAGGATCACTAATGGTTAGTAGATCATTGGTGGATCATGTTGTAATTTATAATTCTAATTCCATACTTGTTAATTTTATATAATTATATTTTAATGGATGTTATATGGGGTCAATATTTTAGGAGGCATACTATGTTCATACTCAACCCATGTTTGAATCCTCTGGGATGCATTTAAGATTTTATTGAGGTAATGGAATGTGCCCAATGTCTACTGTATTGTTTTAGACCAGGATGTGTACATAAGGGCTGGTGTCAATGGTTGGAGCTAGACTGGGTAGATCCATGGTGTCAATTTGGGGGTTTCATTTTATTTATTTTGGACATACATACATTTGATCAGCATATATGTGATCAACTTTTATATTGTGTGATTGACATGTATTTTTACATGAACTATTTTTTGATATGGGGTTTTATGGATTAAATTATGGTTTTATATCACCTTTAATGTTATTTATTTTCTTTCTATTATTGTGTGTTATTAATTAGCATAAATATTATAGTCTCTAAAATATCACATTTTAGAACCTCTTCATTAGTTAGTATCTTCTATTATGTGGGGATGTTTGAATGAGTTGAATGGGTCATCCTTATCATATTCCATTCTTGTGATCCTAGTGT
Organism: Viscum album; assembly: GCA_963277665.1. Classification (NCBI taxonomy): domain Eukaryota; kingdom Viridiplantae; phylum Streptophyta; class Magnoliopsida; order Santalales; family Viscaceae; genus Viscum; species Viscum album. The sequence continues at coordinate 1,596,310,392 of OY728120.1, forward strand.
GGGATTCTAGAAAGAGAAATAAATAATTATTTAATAAAATTAATTAATTTTTTTCCTTTAATGTATGTAACTGGGGAGGTGATCAAGGTTGTATAAAATGAAAACAAAAATCATGACCATCTATATGTATTTTTCATTTTAGTAGTTTAATTAATTACTGAACATGATCTATGTAAATTAATTATTGATTACTTGTACTATATTTTTATATTTTATAAAAATAGAGACAATATTGAAGGGTTCCCTTGCTACACATATAATGAGAATTACTTCAATGAAACGGATACAAAATTATTAAAAAATAGAGAACATAGTAATGATGAAATGAGTGAGATACTATACCAACAAAAATTTAAATAATGGAAAAGATATGATTCAAAATAATATACTATAATAATATTTCATATATATTATATTCATTTATATTTTTTCACGGTTTGTAAGAGAAACATTAATGGATGATTTAGGGGTGGAATTCATTATGATAATATAAAAATTTTACATTTAAGAATATCAAGAAAAGTGAAATGATAAGAAATTATGTGGAAGAAAATTTGGGAGGAGAATCTCTGTGATTAATGATGATAGTGATAATGAATCATCTTATTATGGAGAAGAAATTAATTCAACAATAATTCAGCAGAAAAAATCATTTTTATATAAGATAGATAAATAACTATAATTTATGATTAATATTAAAGGATAGTTTTATTGAACTAAATATTGATCTTGAATGTTCTAAAGAGGACCTGAAAACAATGTTAAAGAAGAGACATCCATCAGGTGCTATGATAAATAGTTTAAATGGAAGCATTGTAAGTGAAAATATTAAGAATGAAATAAATGATTTAGAAAAATTTAGAAATATAATAACACTTTAATGAATTGATTTAATGCATGTACAAAATATTATAAAAATTTATATTAATTATTGATATCAAGAATGGTATCGAATAAAGATATCTTTTATGGTATCGAATAATGATACCCAAATATTGAATCACATGAAGAATTAGTGATCAAAATTAAGATAAAAATAGATATATATATAAAAACGATAAATATATAAAATAAAATAAAATATAGAAAATTAAATGGTGACATGTTGAGTAAAAAATAAGAATAATAATCAAAATAAATTTAAAATCATTTGAGTTTGAAAAGATACTTTTATGTATGAAAACATTTACCTGGGTATGAAGTTATGTTATACAATATTAGTATTATGAAAATTATTAAAGAATATCAATAGATAAAGGGATGTAATATTGAATGAAACTCTTAATTATAATCATTTAGAGTATTAATAACATATGAACTATATATATATTGAAGAGATTAAAATTTAGAAGGTTTTATAATTTATAAAATATTTATTTTATTTCTAAATGATTAAAATTTTCAAATACTAAATAAGTTATCTAAGAGGTGAAATTACTAGAAGTAAATAGTAATTGATAATATCATATACTGTAAGATGAAGGAATGTAACATTTAATGGATATTTCAGTGTTTGTTCAAAGTTTTGACAAAACAAACATATGATTAGAATTGTTATGTTAGGAACCAAATTTCATAATTCTCAAAGAAAATCGAATGATGACCGATGGATTCAATTTCCATGATGTTTAAATTTTTTATACTCACAGAAGAAGAAGATGACACTTTTTATACATGCTATAAACCTAGAAGTGAGATTAAACATTGTATAAAATCACCAAATATATCTGATTGTAGAAAAGGGGAAAATAAGTTTGGGAATAATTGGTTTATGTCCCATTCAAGGAAAAAATAATTATTTTTCCAAGATCAATGACATGAAAGCTTCCTCTCATATGACCAAAAAAATGTATTTTTTTATAAACACATGAATAAATATATGGTTATTATGAATTATTTTATGTATATTAAATATTTAGAGAGCAATGTTAGTGTTATAAAAAATATATTCCATGAATATTTAAAGAAAAAAATATCCATATGGAATGGATTCATTAAATTTAATTTACTACGTGTCAACTATGTAACATTGTATGTGTAAGAAAATTCATGAAGAAATGGTGTATTATTAGAATAAATGATGAAGGTCCTTTGATTCAAGGAAGTATTGACAATTAAAATCTATATTATGTAAAAATGATGTAAAATTCTAATTTCCTTGTTCTTGAAGAATATTAAAACAAGTGGAATCTTTTAATTCACTGTATTCATTGAAAAATAAAAAAATATATTTAATATTATGGGAAAAAAAGATATATCTAATTTTAATAGGTAGTGAAAAATACATATTATTCATTAACAAAAGAAAATTATCTTCATAACTATTATAAAAAAATTAATGATAGCTATATAATGTTATTTAAATTTATTTATTCTAATATTTTTTGTATGTTATCATCAAAATGTATAACTTGTGAAATTTTGTACAGTTAGTTTATTTTTGGTTACATATCATTAGAATAAACTAGGTTTATTAGATTATAGAATTTATGGTCCAATATTTTCTCAGTTATGTCCCTATTTATATGTTTTTTGATCCTTATAAATTATATCAACATTTCGTTTTTCTTATTAGACTAAATTATTGTAGTTATTTAAAGGGAAAAAGGGAAGGGTGAAGGGAATTTGTATATAAGAACTAATTTCAAATTTGATTGACTATTCCTTGAATAACATGTTTTGGGAACAAGCCATAATATTTATTCATGTAGTGATAGGGTTTTCAATATAAAATCACCCCACGATGTGAGTTATTAATAATGACATGAAAAAGATCTCTTTATTTTTTGATGAGAGAATTTTATTTAGCATATATGGAAACTCGAATATTAATGATGCAAAACCTTGATTATCTTACTCTATGAATTTGTTTCCAGAAGTTTTATTAACTCCCATTCCTTAATTTTCACCTAATCCTCATCCCCCATGCTATCACATTCTATCCCCTCTTTGGTGATAGAAAGATTTCTCTCCAATAAAATGATAGGTTCTTTTGGATCACAGTAATCCAAACATTAAGATGGAAGGTAAGACTCTTATTTATTCATATCCTTATTATTTCAGTATTTTTCCATTGTGGTGGGACATAGTTTGTGAGATCCAATCATAGATCTGGTATTTTTTATTGTTCATTCATTCTTTCATAGCCTTTATATACTATTAGTAAGGATGAATACATTACTACATTGTGCATTGAGTAATTCTTTCAACTTCCCTACTTTGGATATGGGTGGTCAATAATAACTCTCTAAAGATATATTTAGATTCCTTTAGAATGTGAAATATTTATAATCATGTTAGTATTCCACGCATTTAACATAACCCAACTATAATCCCACCTTTTTTAGGAATCCATATACATAGACCACCCTTGGACCTTGTTGGGTTCGTTTTAATTCATACCTCGACATGATTACTCCTTAGGGGTGTACTAACCGTGAATCTATATAATAACGCATACATTAAATGAATTTTTATTACTTCATAATTTAATCATAATTATTATATCATATAACAAAACCATGATAGGACCGTATAGGTATAGTGTCTTTAGAAACTGGGAAACATAAACAACTGGTTCATAAAGAATCTACATTGTCTCCCATTTATTTCATCATATATTGATTTCCTTTTGGCATATCCTACACAATACCCTTCTTCCTGACCTGGGGAAAATAAAACATACAAAATGGTGAGCTCAAATTCTATATAAGGGTAAACTAAAGAAATATCAATCATATCATATTCATAAGAACATTACATTTTGAAAATCAAAACAGGAAAAAGAGATCATAATATCATAACATGGGATAAATCATATTAGGTAAATGTAATCCCAATAATTATAACATAAAACATGAAACATTGTGGAATAAACACATAAGCGTAGAAAATCATTTCTTGTTAGTCAAGACTCATTTCCAAGACTATCACAGCGGAAAATGTCTCTTTCTGAACCAAGTTCAATCCTCGTTCTAGTCATGTATCACTGAACCGGCTTAACTTTGCATTCCAGCCATGTATATATCATGAGATATAAATCTTCACCCAATTAATTGGAGAGATATATAGGTCCCACACATCTCATAATGAAACCATTCTTATGTGTGACACAAAATCATAAATCACACATCATAGCATAACCCATGTAATAAAAACAGTATTCTAAAACATAATGACATCATATATAAGATAAAGAACATCATAAAAGTAATCCCATAATAACATAATCAAATCAATGTAATAATAGGGATAGAAACATAAGCCTATATTATCTTATATATTAAATTATTTTGATAAAACACTTGAACTCCATTCTTGAGGAAAATATCCTTTCAACATCAAAAAAATTCCTTTCATAACATGTCATAAAATTTTAAACTAAAAGAAGTTAATTAAAAATGAAAATCAATACTTGTAAGTGAATATTCTTGGAAGTAATGTTCTATGGACTCATAAAAATCCATTCATGCCGTATAAGTTAAAAAAAATTCTTCTAGTACTTTGGTGGGAAAATTCAAAAAGTATCTTCTACTGAAAACGAAAAAATATTCCTTTCATATCATTTAATAATATTAACAAATAGTTAAAATTGGATTTAAAAAAGTGTAGGAGGATAGAAATAATGTTATATATTGAGGAAACTTGTATGTGGATGATAAATATTCCCCAGTAAAATCTGACGTATAAACAATCTCGGATAAAAAAAATGAGATTGTGATATTTTCCCTTACCTTTGGTCTTATATGCTTCGTAAGTATCCAAAACTTCTGTATAATGATTTAAATAATTTCATTGACTTATTACATAATCATATTCATTGTTATGATATCATATATGGTAATATTCTTATCTTCTTATTATTAATATTTCATTGCTACTTGGTATTTAGGTGTTCATTACTTAATGTTCTTATGAATGTTTTGTCGAATAAAATCTTATTCCGCTATTTAGGTGATAAATACCCCATATAAATAATGGTATTTCTGTAATATATATCATATTTATTCATTAAATTCATTTATAAAATCGTGGTTTAATGAAGATCATGTAGAACGAGTCACATGACATCGTGGAGACGGTAGGCTGTACGTACGCACGTGTGATGATACCGTTCCCATAATTATTGAATGGTATTGGAGTGGGTGATGGAATGTATCATAATTAGTATCATGTTATGATAATCATATATAGTTATATTTTACACCATTATACCCATCCATGAATGGTGGTGTTGGAAAACAGATTACACCACGGCGTGGAGACTGTATTATGTACGTACGCACGCGTGGTGATTTCAATTTCCATAGGATGGATAGAAGGTGAAATAGGGTAGTTTAAAATTTATAATAACATATGAGTATATGAGTGATGCTGATGTTATTAATTTATGGTGAAACAAATAAAGAAGAAGATCTAGTAGATGAAATAAATTGGAAAGAATCGGTAAAGGATATTAACTCTTCTTTGAAGCACCTCTTCTTAACCTCCTATTAGGGTACTAATGTTTGTCTTTTAAGAATACCAAGACCACTATAATATTACTAGGTAAGTTTATAAGAGTAATGGGCAGGAGTTGGAAGATCATGAAGGCTCAAGGTTGTGTAAAAAGGAGACGGAGTAGGTTCCATTTTATAATGGACGAGAGGGGCACCAATGGAATCTTCAAAAATATTAATTTATAATAAATTCAAACCTGACATACAAATTTCCAAAATGACTCAAATTGGAAGCTTAGATGTGTTAGGGTTGTGATATCATCAACCAATAAAATTTAGACATGTTTGGAGTTTATTTTAAACATTATAATCTTCATTTATCCTTATATATTCTATTTAATTTTATTTGTGGTAATAAGATTCTAAATTTTAAATTGTTATAAATAATTACTTATGTGTTATTAATTTTCCATAATTTTATAATTTATGACATTTTTGACCATATAAATTTTAATTTATAATTTTTTAAAATTTTTGTGATTTTGTTTAAAAAATTATAATTTGTTATTTTTATAAAATAACAATAGTGTCAATTATGACACTATTCATTTATTTGGATTTAAATAAAATATAAAAAGGGGTTATATTCGAACAAAAATATTTAATATATTCCTAAAATGTCATAGTAATCTATAAAATTCGTGGATCACATTAAATAGTTCATATATTATTTATTTTAATATTTCTAATCCCATTTATTTGATATTTCAATCAATAAAATAATTTCAACATCACTATTGTGTCACCATTAATGATAATTATTTAATCCCTAAAAATTCTATATAAACACCCACGATGTAGATAAATTTATTAGCTTTATGGAGACTATTAATGTTCGAAGATTCATGAAGTTTATCACTAAAATAAAATTATTATTCTTATAATATTTAAGAGAGTGACATGTTGTCACTTTCTTTTGTTTTAATAATAATTAAATTATTTTCATTGTCAAAAGTCCATACGATTAATCCATTCCGACCCTCATGTGATATGGTCGACTTTTAGTCATCCAAGATAATTTTTACAGGTGTTAGGGTAATTTTATAATCTTATTTTTACCCTTAATTACCCAATTTACCTTTAACTGTAGTAAATAAAAATTACCATAGTTATTATTCATAATATCAAAACAAAGTACCCTATTAACATAATTTATACCCACTAAATCCAAATATGGAATCAATTTCTCAAAGTTCGAAACACAGAAGTTGCATTAATTAATTTAAAATTAATCCCATTGTTAAGAAAAATGGGCTTTAAAAGTTAAAATAGCGTCAATGATTGAAATGTTTTTACCTATAAAATCAATGTAAAATTAATGGTAATGACATAAATTATATTAAATGGTAAAAATATATTATATTTATAATTTAAAACCATTCAATATTATAATTTAACCTTAAAAATTATTTTGATGAAAAAGTAGTTTTTAATTAAAATATAGCGTGTTTTTATTATTTAAAATATGAAAGTTATCAGAATAATATGAAAAATTTATCCAATGTAAGTTTATATATCCTGATTCCAAATAAGAATTTTTTTTGTCAAATTGATCTTATAAACCAGTCAAAACTAGATTTAAAGTGGGTGCGCCATCAAAGTGCGGCAAAACTGCAATTTTTGAAAAATAATAATTTTACCCAAAAAAATTATTTTGTTCACTAACCATGTTTTAGAAAATGTGAATAATTAATAATAATGATATAAAATTCAATATTTAGTTAATACTATTCATAACAGCTAGTCCATAATAATATTATAACAATATATTATTGTTTAGTGAAACCCGGTATTGCGTACAACACACGCTATCGAGGAAGGTCGCGATTGCGTGTAACGCAAGCCAAGACAGTGTTGTGTGTAGTGAGAGATTCATTTTGCGTTGCGTATAACATATGACATAAAAATATATTTCTCATAAAATATCAGTGTGTTACATTATACCCCCCTTAAAAAATATTCTCGCTCGAAATTCGTCAGTTCGTAAAAAACAGATGAGGATACCTCTCACTCATCATATCCTCAAGTTCCCATGTAGCTTATTCTAATTGGCAGTTCCTCCGTAAAAAATTAACCAATTGAGTGGTCTTGTTTCATTGATGTTTTTCACTACGATCCTGAATCTCTCTCAGTTGTTCTTCATAAGAAGTATCTTCCCCTAGTGGTACAACATCTGAGCTTAGTACATGTGAAGTATCAGGTATGTACTTTCCCTAGAGAGATACAGGGAATACACCGTAAACTTGAGAGGGATTCGGTGGAAGCGCCAATCCGTATGCTACCTTCCCAACATGATCCAGTATCTCAAAAGGACCAATATACCAAGGTCTAAGCTTTACCTTATTTCCAAATCTCATTACTCTCTTCCAAGGAGATATTCGTAAGAATACTATATCACCCACTTCAAACTCTAAATCTTTTCTTTGGTTATCGGCCTAACTTTTTTGTCGACTTTGAGCAGCTCTTATGTGTTGTTGAATAGATCAGACCTTTTCTGCTATATCATTAACAAGATTAGGTCCTAATAGCTTTCTTTCCCCAACTTCATCCCAGCAAGTTGGAGTTCTGCATTTCATTCCATAGAGAGCCTCATAAGGAGCCATTTGAATACGGAAGTGAAATCTATTATTATAATAAAATTCCACTAAAAGTTGGTGTTGATCCCAACCACCTTTAAAATCCTTAGATCAAGCTCTCAAAAATGTCTCATAGAGTTTGAATTGTCCTCTCAGACTGACCGTCTGTCTGAGGATGATAAGTAGTGCAGAAACTCAACTCTGTATCTAAAATCATTGAAGTGTGCCCACTTCGTAAGACGATAAACTATTACCCAGATAGCGTTATTTCCTTTGTATGTTTTAGGAAGTCCAGTGAAAAAGTCCATAGTGATGTTTTCCCATTACCATTCTGGTATAGGTAAGGGTTGTAAAATCCCCTTAGACTTATGTCTCTCAGCTTTAACTTGCTAACAAACCAAGAATCGAGAGACATATTCAGCAACATCTCTTTTCATGCCATCCCACCAGAAGTACTCCTTCAGGTCCTTAAACATCTCCGTGCTTACAGGGTGAATAGATAATGAAGAACAATGAGCATAATCCAATATTTCCTTCTTTAATTATGTGATGGGAGGAACACAAACCCAATTCCTGATCCTTATTATTTAATCACAATCAATGTTAAAATAAAGAACATTTCTCACCTTCTTTTGTAACTCTACATCTTCTTTCTGTGCCACTTTAATCTTCACATGTATAGATGGTTGAAAATTCATTTGAGAAAGATGATATTTTCCCATTCCATTATAATTCCAAGATCCATCCTTTGTAAATCCATAAATATTGGATTTTTTGAGATCCTCATCATGGATAAGATATCATGGTCTTGTTGACTTAATGAATCTCCCACCTTATTTGCTTTCCCAGGGTGGTAATGAATTGAGCTGTCGTAATCCTTAATCAGCTCAAACCATCTTCTTTGGCGCATACACAGCTCATTTTCTGTGAAAATATACATTTAAATTTTATGATCAATATAAAAATCACACATGTCACCATATAGATAATGCCTCCAAATCTTTAATGCAATGATTACCGCAGTTAATTCCAAATCATGAGTTGGGTAATTTTGATCATGGATTTTCAACTTTTGTGAGGAATAAGTTATCACCATATCATTTTTCATGAGATCACACCCCAATCCCTTCTTGGATGCATCTCTATAGATCAAAAAACTTTCTCCACTACAAGGAAGTGTGAGCACAGGTGCATTGGATAACCTTCTTTTTAACTCCTTGAAATTCTCTTCACATTCCTCCATCCAAATGAACTTAACTCCTTTTCGAGTCATCCTGTTGATTGGATTAGATAATCATGAAAAATCATTCACAAAACATCTATAATATCCAGCCAAACCATGAAAACTTCGGATCTCAGTTACTGTTGTTGGTCTTGAAAATATTATTATAACCTTTATTTTTGCTGGATCCATAGATATCCCCTCTTTTGAGATTATGTGACCCAAAAATGAAACTTTTTGAAGCCAAAATTCACACTTGGTAAATTTGGAATAAAGCTTCTCCTTTCTAAGGGTCTTTAATACAATTCTCAAGTGATATTCATGTTATTATTTTCTCTTTGAATAAACAAGAATATCGTCTAAAAAGACTTCCACAAACTGATCAAGATAGTCTTTAAAGACTCTCTCCATTAGATCCATGAAGATAACATGGGAATTAGTAAGACCAAATGGCATCACTATAAATTATTAGTGTCCATACCATGTACGGAAAGTCGTCTTTGGTATACCCTCCCTTTTGACCCTCAATTGATGATAACCTAAAAGAAGATCAATCATAGAAACGCATTGAGCTCCACTTAGTTGGTCAAATAAGTCATCAATGTGTGGGAGAGTAAATTTGTTCTTCAAAGTGATATTGTTAAGTCCTCGATAATCAATGTAGAGTCTCATTGATCCATCTTTCTTATTAACCAATAGAACAGGTGATCCCTAAGGTGATATACTAGGGTTTATGAATCCCTTATCAAGATTCTCTTGGAGTGGATTCTTCAATTCCTGAAACTCAATTGGGACCACCCTATATGGTGTCATTGAAATGGGTATAGCACCCGGTACGAGTACTATTGAACCCTCAACATCACAATCTGGTGAAAGACCTGGTAATTCCTGTGGAAAGACATCATCAAACTCCCATACAATGGGAATATTCTTAATCGGGAGTTTCTCTCCTACCATTTGAGATAAAAAACCTTCATTTATTTGAATCAAGACCCTTAAGATGGATGAAATTTCCACTGGAAGGTTATATTCATCCTTGCATCGACAGATGATCATAGATTGATCAGGAATATGAAATGTGACTTCCCTTATTTGGCATTCGATATGATCTCCATATATGGAAAGGTAATCCATACCAAGAATCACATCAAATTCTCTTGTAGGAAGGATCACAAGATTTGCAGGATGCACTTTCCCAAAAACGTCAATTCAAGAAGAATTATAATCTTTTGATGCAATCGTTGTTCCATTAGGAGTTGTCACAGCTAACTCAACATCTAATTGTTGAGGTAGTATAAATATAACCTTAGGAAATTCTTCAAAAATAAAAGAGTTTGTGGATCCAGAATCAAATAAAACATTTGCTACATTAGAGTGGATGGTAAGTGTACCTTTCACCACTTCGTTATCATACTCCACATCGCCAATAGAATTTGCATGTGACTTTCCTTTGTCTTTGTTCTTAAGAGTTTTTTGACGTCGTCCATCATCAACAACCCTTATATTAGGGCATTGATTAGCATAATGCCCCATTTCCTTGCACTGGTAACATTGAAGTGTAGTAGGTGCATTCTGTGTATCCTTTTCATTGCCCGCATCACTAGACATCATTTTCACATCATTGCGGCATTCAAATTCCCGATTACCATCTTTTCCACAGTTGAATATTTTACTTGTCCCATTAATACAATTCCCTCCATGTTTCTTTCCACACGTTGAGCATAAGAGAAAATTCATCTTCTTTTCAGTGTGGTCTTTAGATTTCCCTTTGAATTACATTTTCCTATTCTTATCAAACCCATATGACTGATGGCTTACTCCAATCTATATCTCAACCTTGAGAGCACATCGAACAATTTCTTCGTAGCTATTGAATTCCCTTAGGGATAATACCCTTCGAAGACTTGGTTTTAAGCCACTAAAGAATCGATCGATCATAATCTCAGGTTGGATAATAATTCTAGAAGCATACCTTACAAGTCTTGTTAAATTTTCTTTTTAGGTAAAGACCATTTCATCAGCCTTTTTCTTTAGTTCAAGAAACTCCTTCTCCATCTTTTTTCGAAGAATAAGAGGGAAGTACTTATTGAAAAATAAGTTCATGAACTTATCCCATTCCATGGAATCAATTTCATCTCTTTGCCTCATATTCTTGATAAGATTCCACCATTGACCGGCTTCACCTTCCAAGTAATATAATACTTAGATGAATTTATCATGTTCAGAACATTGAATGACTGAAAATATCTTTTTAGTGGTACTAATCCATTGTTCAGCCACTAATGGATCAGAAGACCCGATAAATGATGGTGGACGCTGCCTCATGAAGGATTCAGTAGAATGTTGCTCTTTCCTTTTCTCGTTTGAAATTCCTACATGATTCATTTCCTGTGAAAGTATTGTGAGCATGTATACAAGATTTTGCATTCCAGCTCCCATAATGTTTGTTTTCTCATGGGGACAATCATTGCATTACACGTCACATTCATCATTAACACAGTTCCTTCGGGTTCTATCCATTTACTAAATCCAATATGCATTGTGTGAGAAACACTAATCATAATAGGAAAACCACATAATCAATAATAAAAATTCCCACTTAAGGTCTTATCATAGGTTATTCATGGAAAATTCTAAAACACTAATATTGTGTTATATGCTTAGACATATCCTTAGGGTTCTTACTAAGGATTTCATATCCTAGTTTCCAATTGTTGACTATACCCTTCCTCGAATACCAACTATAACGACCCATAAATTACATAAATTATTATTACATCATAATTGAAGAATACTTTTTACAACATATAACAAAACCATGATAGAACATTATAGGTATAATGTCTTTAGAAATTGTAAACATAAACAACTGGTTCATAAAGTATCTACATTGTCTCCCATTTATTTCATCATATCTAGATTCCCTTTTGGCATATCTTACTTAATACCCTTCTTCCTGACCTGGGGAAAATAAAAAATACAAAAGGGTGAGCTCTAATGCTCAGTAAGGGTAAAAAAAAATTTCAATCATATTATATTCATAAGATCATAACTTTTTGAAAATATTAACCTGCAAAAGAGATCCTAATATCTTAACATGGGATAAATCATAGCAGTGAAATGTAATCCCAATAATCATAACATAAAACATGAAACATTATTTCATGCACCCATAATCATAGAAAATCATTTCTTATTATTCAAGACTCATTTCCAAGACTATCATAGGGGACAAAGTCCCTTTCTGAACCGAGTTCGCTCCTCGTTCTAGTCCTATATCTCTAAACTGGTTTAACATGTCGTTTCAGCATAAAAAATTCATTGGAGTTAGATATAGGTCCCATGCATCTCATAATGAAACCATTATTATGTGTGCAACAAAATCATAAATCATACATCATAGTATAACCCATGTAATAAAAATTATATTATTAAACATCATGACATCATATATAAGATAAAGGAATTCATAAAAATAATTAAATCATAAAATAAAAAAATCAATGTAATAATTGGGATAGAAAAAGAACCCTATATTATCTTATATGGAAAATTATTTTGTTAAAACAGTTGAACTCCATTCTTGATGAAAATATCCTTTCTACATCAAAAACATTTTTCCTTTAATAAAATGTCATAAAATTTTAAACTAAAAGAAGTTAATTATAATTATACTTCAAAAAATGTAAATGAAGCTTCATGGAAATGATGTTCTATGGACTCATGAAAATCCATTCAGGCCATATAAGATAAAAAACATTCTTCTCGTACTTCGACTGGAAGAGTAAAAATGTATCTCGTACTGAAAACGACAAAAGATTCTTTTCATATCTTTTACTAAAAATTTACTAATATTTAAAATTGTAACAAAACAATTTTAGGAGGATAAAAATAATGTTACATATTGAGTAAAAGTGGATGTGGATGATAAATATTCCCCAGTAAAATCTGAAGTATAAACAATCTCGGATAAAAGAATGAGATTGTGAGATATTCCCTTACCTTAGGTCCGATATGATTCGTATGTATCTGAAACTCCTGTATAATGATTTAAATATTGTCATTGAATTATTACATAATCATATTCATTGTTATGATATCATATATATATTCATATTCTTATCTTCTTATTAGTAATGCTTCATTGCTACTTGTTATTCGGGTGTTCATTGGTTTATGTTCTTATGTATGTTTTGTCGAATAAATTCTTATTCCTATTTTTATGTGATAGGTACCTCATTTATAAAATGTTATTTTTGTAATAAATATCATATTTATTAATTCAATTCATTTATATAATCTTTTTTTAATGATGATCATGTAGAACAAGTCGCATCACATCGTGGAGACGGTAGGTCATACATATGCACGAGCGATGATATCGATCTCATAATTATTGAATGGTATTGGAGTGGATGATGGAATGTCTCAAAATTAGTATCATTTTATGATAATAATATATAGTTATTCTTACACCATTATAACCATCCAAGAAAGGTGGTGGTGGAAAACAGATTCCACCACGGTGTGGAGACGGTATTCTGTACGTACGCACGCGCAGTGATTTCATTTTCCATAGGATGGATAGAAGGTGAAATAGGGGTTTTTAATATTTATAATAAAAAATCAGTATATGAGTTATACTTATGTTATTAATTTATTATGAAAAAAATAAGTAAGAATAAGTAGAAGAAGAAATAAATTGGAAATAATCGTTAAGGGATGTTATCTCTTCTTTGATGCGCCTCTTCTTAACCTCCTATTAGGGCACTAATTTTTCTCTTTGAAGAAGACCAGGACCGCAATAATATTAATAGCGATGTTTATAAGAGTAATGGTTAGGGTTTGTCCAAGATTTAAGGCTCAATGTTCTGTATAGTGTAGAGGGAGGAGGTTCTCTTTTATAAGGGAGGAGAGGGGAACCTTTGGAAACCTGGAAAATATTAATTTATAATAAATTGAAACCCCACATAAAATTTTCTAAAATGACTGAAATTTGAATATTAGATGATATAGGGTTTTAATATCACAAACTAATAAATCTAGACATGCTGGGAATTTATTTTAAACATTATCAACCTAATTTATCCTTATAAAATCTCTTTAATTTTATTTGATGTAATAAGAATCTAAATTTTATATTGTTATAAATAATTACTTATTTGTGGTTAATTGTAAAAAATTGGATAAATTATGACATTTTAGACCTTATAAATTTTAATTAATAATTTTTTTATATTTTTGTGATTTTTAAACAGTTTAATAATATGTTATTTTTATAAAATAGAAATATTGTCAGTTTTTACACTATTGATTTATTTGAATTTAAATAAAATCTACACAGAGGATATATTTTAATTTTTTTTAATAGATTCCTAACATGTCATAGTCGTCTAAAAAAATCGAGGATCACATTAAATAGTTAATATAATATTTATTTTAATATTTTTAATTCCATTTAATTGATATTTCAATCAATAAAATAATTTAAACATCACTATTGTGTCACCTTTAATGATAATTATTTAATCCCTAAAAATTCTAAATAAATTCAAATGATGTAGATAATTTTATTATATTTCTGGATACTATTAATGTTTATAGTTAAATGAAGTTTATCACTATATTAGAATTACTATACATATAAGATTTAAGAGTGTGAAATGTTGTCACTTTCTTTGGTTTTAATAATAATTAAATTTTTTTCAGGGTCCAAAGTCCATAAAATTAAACTATTCTGACCCTAAGGTGATATGGGTCGACTTTTAGTCATCCAATAGAATTTTGGAAGGTGTTAGGGTTATTTTATAATCTTATTTTTACCCATAATTACCCGATTTACCTTTAACTGCAATAAATAAAAATTACCGTAGATAATATTCATAACATGAAAACAAAAATAAAAGCAACATATTAACATAATTTTGACCCCCTTAATACAAATATGGAATACAATTTTCAAAATTGAAAAAATAGAATTTGTATTAATTAATTTAAAAATAATCCCTTTATTACGAAAAACGGGTTTTAAAAGTTAAAACATTGTCAATGATTGAATTGTTATTACCTATGATCTCAATGTAAAATTAAAGTTAATGACATATATAATATTAAATGGTAAAAATATATTCTTTTTATACTTTAAAATCATTAAAAATTATAATTTAACCATATAAATTATTGCGATGAAAAAAATTGTTTTTAATTAAAATATAGCGTGTTTTTACTATTTAAAATATAAAAGTTATCAGAATAATATGAAAAATTCATCTAAAGAAAATTTTTATATCCTGATTCCAAAGAAGAATTTTATTTTTTCAAATTGAACTTATTAACCTGTCAAAAACTAGATTTAAAGTGGTTGTGCCATTAAAAGGCTGCAAAACTGCATTTTTGTAAAAATAATTATTTTACCCGAAAGATTTATTTTGATCACATACCATGTTTTAGAAAATGTGTAAGATGAATAATAATTTTATAAAATTCAATATGTAGTCAATAATATTACTAATTTCTAGTCCATAATAATATTATAACAATATATACTTGTTTAGTGAAACCCGGTATTACATACAACACACGCTATCGAGGAAGGTCGCGATTGCCTGTAACATAAGACAAGCCAGTGTTTTGTGTAGTGAAATATTCATTTGGTTTTATGTATAACATAATACATAAAAATATATATTTCTCATAAAATCTCAGGGTGTTTTAATCTATGTTGTATATTGGTTAAAATTATCCTAGAGACACATGATTAAATTGAATGTTTGTGATTTTTTTGCTTAAAATGTGAATTGGATTGGAATTTGGATTGAGAACACGGCTTGTCATGTAAATGGACGAACATGGAAAATATGGTATTGGTTTTAAACAAAATTACAATGATTAAAAGATATAATTTGAGTGGATATTGTATTTCTATAATCTAAAGATGATATATGAATATGAATATATTTTAAATTTTATTTATGGGTAAATGATAAATTTAATGGGTATAGTTTCAATTATTACAATAATTGGTATCTTGGTTTAAATTGATTGTTTTCTAATATTTGTTTGTTAGAATGATTTTTCTAAATGATTTAAATGACCTGATATCAATTTATTTTATTAATTGACTGATTAGTCTTGCGTGAATATGTTTTTAATATTAGTGTTCGCTTGTTATAAATGTGTTACATGGAATATTTATTTGTTTTGACACTTTGGATACATAATTAATATGAATGAGATAATTGGTTGGATAGGTAAATAAATACCAGATGAGATTATTGGTTTGGAATGGTTTTTCTTCCATGATGAAATTATTTTATGGTCATATAGTTCCATCCTAGAAGAAATTATATTTTATGCCTTACATTCATTCCAAAAAGAAATTATAGGGTGAAAATGGTGTTCATTCTTGGATGAAACTGCAGATTGGACGATCAAATTCCATACTGGATTAAATTATGGGCTGGACATGGTGTTCGATCCTAGATGATATTATTTGTTGGGCTTGTAATTATTTCATAGATGAAATTATAGGTTGGTCATGGAATTTCTTCCTTGAAGAAATTATATATTGGAGATGGTGTTCCTTCATAGATGAGATTATAGGTTGGACAGGGAATTTCTTATGGATGAAATTATGGATTAGACATGTCATTCATTAACATTTGAGGAAATGAGTTGGACATGTTATTAATTTTAGTTATTTCACTATGATTCATGGATTGATCTATATGGCATCGTTTCAATGTAGGTTTGGCTAACCCTAAGTGTCAACCCAGTGTTCAAGGGTCCTATGGTATTTTTTATGTTTTTATTAATTTATGAATTACTACCTATTTTTATCACACTATTTCATGATCTATATATTCATAATGGATTTTTTAGACACCATGATTTTAATCCTATTGGTTTTTAATCACATCATATTAGTGAACAATTAGGTACACTGATAGATTTCACTAATGCGGGTATATACAAGGGTAAGGGTCCAAACATTGGAATGTGTACATTTAATGATGGAATAGAAATTTGGATACGAGACTACACCAGGGGTTTAAGAAGATGGTTTTTGGAGTCTTTATTACAGTATATTTTTAGTTTAATTTTCAATATTTTAGAACATCATTTAGTTCAACTTATATTATGTTCGGATAGGATTTATTAATATTATTTGAATTTTTTGTTATTTATAGAGATATGTTTTGATTTATTTTTTCCTAGATGTATAATTGAATGATATTATTATTATTTTTCATATTACCAACGATATTTAAACTCATTTCTAGAGGGTATAGTCTCCACACAATATTCCTTACTCCCTCATGACTACTCACCATCCTCGGGCATAAAGTATTGTGTTCTTGAGGACTAGTAGTGGCATGACTCAGTCATGAGTGGGATTATTGGGATAAGGAAATTAAAATTTGGCATAAAAGTTTGGTATTTTTTAATTCATTAATATTTGGTAAAGGTAAATAGGAGACTATGATGTGTTGGGAATTGGTAATGATCTCATGAATGGAAGTAGTTAACCCATGTTCATGGGGATACCTGATTTCCCACAGATGATATTATTGTTCTTGTTGTGCGGTTGATACACTTTTGATGATATCTAACGATATGAGATTCACATTTTGTGTAATGTTAGTGTTATTTTGGATTTTATACATGGGACGGTGCAACATGAGATAATAATGACTGCACTATGAAAATCATGTTGGTTTATTTTATGACATTCATTGTTCATTCTTTGGAAAAAATTATTGTGTGATAAAAATATGCATATATAATTTGTTAAAATTGATCAGTTTTATAATATGAAAAAAAGGAACTAATGGAATAGTTATAACATTCCAATATAGTTGTTTATCCATGTATAAATGAACCTTGACCCTTTGGTTCTCTATTTTTTATCACCTTTTATGGTTTACCATGTTGTGTTTCATGTGATATAAGTAGTGTGTTGAACCATTTTATAGAAAATACCACCAATCAATATTAAATTTATGTTTCAGGAGAGTGTAAATTTGAACAATCCTAATTCAGTTGAGTGAGAATTTATTTAATATCTGGGGGACATAATGAATGATCATCGTAATAAAAAATTCATATTGGTCATGTTATCCATTGTAAGGGATAGTACTTGAAATGTTACATTGATGTATGAGATAAGTTGATAGTTTTTCCTACATCACCCACCTAGGTTCAATAGGAAGGTAGACCCATGGAAATATTTATTTGGATCATGTATATCCAAATTATCGTTAGGAACCTCATGGAACCCACATATATGAGTGTGATGCTTCTTTTTATATGTTTTGAGGACTATCCATGTACTGGTGGGAAACCATTGTGAAAGATATCTAGAAATAATACCTAAACTGGAACAACATTGAAGAGATGTTATTATGACACCTCAATCCTAATACAATGAGGTATTAGATGGATCGATATTTAATCAACTAGATATAATGAATCACCTCATTATTGGATATATTGGATGCTTCGCTAACCTATAATTTTTTCTTCCTTAATTGGAATTTGATCTTACCTTCAAGATGATGCATTATCCATATGGGATTTTATAAAATATAAAGTCATAGGTGAAATTATTTTACCATTAAAACCTTGTATACATGATGAATGAAACTATCATCATGGAAGGTAACCTGCATGAGGCCTCAAGTGGTATACATGTAGTCTTATTTTGGTGATAAAAGTGATCTTCTTCAGGAATTAATAAATTTCTCTCTGATAGATGCAATAATGGAAGTGAAAGATAAAGAATCAAAGGGAGTGGGGATCCATCTCTAGACCATGGTGAGGTGTAGTGATATTATTGTGGCAAGTATAACTCTAAGAGCCCTCCATTTTCTCAGCCTACAATAATGAATCATATATTTTGTAAGGTGGGATATTGATAGAGGCCTTGCATGATCCCACAATAGTAGATTAGTGGAAGTGGATTAGAACATGATCCATAGTTTGGGAGAGGGTTAACTAATCCTTTTAAGGTTTGTTTATGGAGTTTCACTTGACACTAAGGCTGAGGTATGTGAGGTGGTACCCTGACATAGGAATGGTAGTTTCAGTTGGATGGATCAGGATATGTATTTCATTCTGATGTTCGGGGTAGAGGGGCAAGTGAGAAACAAGCTACATAATCTACTCTGACCATTAAAGATGTATTAACGTCTGCTGTCATATGTTCTATTATTTTATCATCTCCCAATCCTCACATTTATATTGATATAGGAGACTTAAATTATGTTTTATCTACACAATTTACAAATGTTTTGGTTTGGTATGTGGAGTATTTTTATGGGGTTATGAATATTGAAACACTGATATTGG
Source organism: Viscum album (assembly GCA_963277665.1). NCBI lineage: Eukaryota > Viridiplantae > Streptophyta > Magnoliopsida > Santalales > Viscaceae > Viscum > Viscum album. The sequence goes on from OY728120.1 coordinate 1,596,330,038, forward strand.
TTCAATTAGAGGTTATCATTCAGAGGAAGGAGTTTCCTCTAGAGTTTTAAAGATTCCATTTAATTTATATTATTTTTAGGCTGTAAATTGAATGATTAGATTTGATTAGAGATATGAAATTACCAATTCTATATTGGGATCATATATACAGTTATCATAAGAGAGTTTATTTATAACTATAAATAGGGGTAATTTTATCCATTAAGGAGAATGTGATCTTCAGGATGGTCTTGTAAGACCAATTCAATGTAGCCTGGGATTCCCATGAATCAGATAGAAAAAATTGTTATGGTCGATAGTGGGATTTAGTAGGGGTCTTTTTCTCATGTATTGTATTATTTTCATGAAGTATTTCTTTAGGACTACTTCTTCATAGAACCTTAGTGAGAGATGGAGTTTTGTATCATGTTGGTGTTGAGAATCGATCTAGTTTCTATATATCCATAAATATTTTCACAAGTGGAGCATCATGAGTTTAAATTATAGTCGAAATATTTTAAATTTTATGGGTTTCAAATGTAGTAATACATAACCATGTGGTTGTCGATTGATCTTATTCAAAAATTAATGAGGAATTGTAATGATTATTGGATTATTGAATATGGATCTAATTGATTTTTATGATCCCATGTCACCTTTATTACATCTAAAAGCTCTCTGATCTATGTAGAGTTGCCATATTTTCACCAAGATCAACATGAGTTTGGGATATGATCTTTTGAGGGTGAAAATGTTAGATATACCCTAAAAAACTTTTAGAAATATATATTGGACTTATAATTTCTTGGTAATTTCAATTGGTCTGAAGAATACACCCTTGATATTTGTGGACTTGATGAAAAATATATATCCATTAATAGATTTCATTTTTTGTGATTTTTTCGATTACATATTGGTGTGCTCCCACTCTCCAAAAGGTTAGGCACAATATTAGGACATCATCCGGAGTAAACTGAGAGTGAAAAATATTTTTCCATGTTATATAAATGTGGTTTCCTAAATGAAAAATTGAACTTCTTTGATCACATTATCTCACAGCGTAGAGTGAAAGAAGAACTAGAGAAGGTTTCATCCATTGTATATTGGGTGTGGTCTGATAATGTATTTAATTATTATAGAATTTTAGGTCTTTTAGGTGATTATTGATGTTTCACTTAGGTCTTCTCAAGCCTTTAATAATATATGTTATACATGAACAATAAAGGGGTGATGTTTATTTGGTTATATTCTTATGAGAGGGATTTCCATGAGCTGAAGATGAGGTTAAACTCAAAATGTATCCTCACCGTACCTGAGATAGTTATGTAATACAAAATGTATTGTGATTCATCATTATTCAGACATAGAGAAATTATGATGCAATAAGATCAAATAGCTTCAGACGCCTCCAATATGTCAAGGATCATGAAAGGAATTATCTTATACATGATCTGGAGTTGGGTATGGTTATACACACCCACCTATGTGTGATGAATTATCTCCTTGGTGAGTGATTTTTGGTGTACAAAGAACAAAAACTGAAAACCCTATATTTTTCTAGCGGGACCTAAAGAATTAGTAAAGGTGGTTGGTTGAGTATCTATAGTATTTCGACATTGAGTGGTCCTATATTCCATTCATGGAAAACGTCATTGTCGATTCATTTTTCCAAAAGGTAAATCAACAGGATGTGAGGGTGTCATGTGATGAATGGAGATTTATGAAACACATTGAAAACATGTTTCTCGATGTTATGGATTCCTAGTGATGATCATCTATATATTAGACATCTATATTATACCATATCAAGAAAATGATTTTATCTAATCCTGAGGGATTAGCTATGAAGGAAAAATTTTATGATGTGGATCTGGCATAAAAGTAGACTCTTCAATGAATTGATGTTTTTATTATACATTGTTATGTATAGGTTCCTCCAGGATTTAATGGTGAGATGATGAGGGAGTATCATGAATCTAAATGGGTAGAACATCCTAGTGTGAGTAGGAATTGACATGATATCAAAAGGTAGTACTAGTATTTAGGGGTGAATATGGAGGTAGCAGTATTGGTGGCCATATGATTCCCATATCAGTAGGTGAATGTTGAGCAATATAGGCCTATTTTATTTTTATATCCTTTTTTTCCATTCCTTAATCGAATTGGGACAATTTCACCATAGGATTTATTATAGGATTACCGAGGACTCCTAAAAAATGATGTGGTTTTCAAGATCATGGATTGAATAATGAAGGTATACCACTTTTTTCCTATCATGCATACCATCATAATCAACGATTTAGGTATTCAATATGTTTTAAATATATTTTAATTTATTTTATTTTATGAATATTATCATTTCTGATGAAGATCAATATTTCACAACTTGATTTGAGATGTTCCTTTTTAAGGATTTTGGATCATTTGGTCTTCTTGGTATGACCTACCATCCTCCTACTGATGACCAATCTGAGTGAAAATATAAGATTCTTGAGGATATTTTAAGATACAATGTTTTTTAATATAGTGGTTTTTTGACAAAAATCATGAACATATATAGTATTCATGTAAAAAATATTCTCGGAATAAATCCATGTTGATCAATTCTAGACCATGAATGGATGTTCATACCAATCATGTATATGTTTCTTATTTTTAGGTGAGAAAAATACTGTTATACATAGTTTAATCAATGAGATGTATAAGAGGGTTAAATTGATGAGAGAGTGTTCAGTGACCCCAAACAGTAAGGAAAATCATATGATGAATTTTAGAGATGAGCTATGGAGTTTAGGTTAAATATTCAGGTTCTTCTTTGGGTGTTTCCTTGGCTATGGAAAGACCATATCTGGAAAGAATGGGAAGCTATTGTCTTTAATTTTCATCAATTTTATATGGTGGAGAGTTTTTTTCAAGTGGTATTATTTTTTATCAATTCCAAAATTCTATAGTATCATTCAAAATTTGTTTCACCTGACACAACTTTAGAGATATAACCATGATCCATCTTGTGTGATAGATGTTTCTGATGTTGTGATGGACGTAATGGTGACCTTTGAGAAAAATGTGATATGTATCATAGAATTTAGTGATAATAATTACAAAGTCATGATTTCTCATATATTTTACAGTGCAGGGGAAGCATGGGTCTGTGGAAGAGGAAAAATGAAATAGGGAGTCTAATAATCATGCATAGTGGTCCGAGTTGGTCGGAGATACCGTAGAGAAATTATAGGGAGAATAGGTTGTGGACGACCAATTTTGTGGTTGGGAGGATGAATGATTTCTTTTTTTTGAGATACATTCTCCATTATGATTTTTTGTCCATTTAAATTCTATCAACAACTATTACTACTATAATTGTTTAAATTAGTATTGGTATTTTACGGGAAATTATAAAATAGAATTGAATCAGGATATAAGAACAAATTCATGTCATGAATGGGTATTCACGACATTAAATGTTCTAGGCTCATGATATGATATTATTTGAGGGTATGTATGTTTTTTTGGGAAGAATTAGTTTTCAATGTGGGATATATTTCATGAAATGAACTAGTTATTGAGATTTTTATTTTAGAAAACATGTATCTTAGTATATATGAAATCAGGAATAATCATGATATGAAACCTAGATTCGTGACATGAATGAGTTTGTATCCAAAAATTATTATAACTCTTATTCTCTATGATTCTCTTAATCTTAATCTTTGTTGTATATGCATCCATACAACACATAGGAAATTTCAGGAGTTTTATTTGATGAATATATAGACTCTATTTGATCATTATCTTCTAGACTGAGAGATTGAAATTAATCATCTATGATCTTATTCTCATTATTGTTTTGTTATTCTTTCAATGGGGGGGAACCCCAATTCATGAATTCCGATAAAAGATCTAGGATAATAATTATTTTGTAGATTTTATATTAATTAACTAGAGGGAAGGAAGAATTAAAACAATTCAACCTTAGTCATTATTAAATTTCATTATCTTACCTACAGTTGAATTTGGTGTTCCATAACAACTCCACAAAATCTGTTTTTAAATCCTCTAATATGTTCAATAATGGATATCAAAACATTATGTTATAAACCAAAACCACACCCAATTTATAACCAATTTTTTTATGAATCTATATGTGTAGACATTCCTCAGACCCCACAGGGTCTATTCTCATTGATATCAGGTCTTTTGGTCACTTGAGTGGTGTGGAAACCCTTAACTATTGGTTAGAAGTAAAATTGAATGAACCTAGACAACTATAATTCAACTAGAAATTGGTTTTATATTTTATAGTAAATATCAATTAGTTTGGAAAGTGAATTTAGAACTTAGATCAACATGTAAATGTCATAACATGATTATCATGGTGATATATATGGGAATAAATTACATATCATAAAAGATGTAAGGTTTAATGTTACTATTATTGTAATAATCGTATGAGGAAATATGTATATTATGAATTTTAAAATTTTTTTTATTATAAAATGATATGTTCAATGTGTATAGTTATAATTAATTTAATAATTGGTAATATGATTTAAAATGATAATTACATTTTCATTGGTTATTAGCATGAATTTGGTAAATACTGTATATGGAATGATATTTGGATAATTGATGAATTAACCAATATTTCTTATAAGAACATGTATATAGTGATTCTATATGGGTGTTATAATTGTATTTATTGGCCTTTTTTATTTGTTATAAATGTAGGGTTACATAATGATAGTGTATGAGATGTTACGCTTGACATTGTATTCCTTAACATATGTAAATGTGCTGATAGATATGAAATTAATTCATAGATGTAATTATTGTGTGAAAATATCCTTATTTCTAGGATAACATTATTGGTTGAAAACAATGTTCATTCATGGATGAAATTAATGGATTGACATAGAATTCCTTCCTGGATAAAATTATTCATCAGGTATGGAGTTCCTTTCAAGAAGAAATTATGGGTATGAAATGGAATTCATTCTAGTATGGGAATATTGTTGGGACATGGAATTACTTCATAAGATAAATTATTATTTTTTCATAGTTTTACATCATATTTGAAATTATGGTTTTGTTGTGGTGTTCCTTTTTGGTGGAAATTTTATTATCGACATGGTATTCCTTCTTAATGGAAATAATGGTATGAACATGGAATTCCTTCTTAGATGATGAAATGGGTTAGACATCGTGTTCCTTCATGAATGAGATTATGAGTATGACCTAGAATCCCTTCCATTTAATACAATATGTTTTATAAGCACATGAATCCAATATTGTACTAAAGATTACTTGGATATCCATTAGTGAAAACTTGGAGCGTTAGGATAACCATTTTTCATTGATTTCCTACATTAATTTAAAAATCAATTCCCATTTTTATAATATTTTTTAATATACTATATATTTAAACTAATTTGTTTTGAAAATTTGGGCAACGACCTTCTGAGTTTTACTCACACCCTATTAGGGAATTTTTTGGTAACTGAGAAGAGTTCATGGATGTTGGTATTGATGTTGGAATGGGTCTTTATGCATGATTGTGTGATTTAATTGAATTGATTGAATATTTGAGACTTGAATGGATGTGGGGTTTGAGAATGGGGTTTTTAGAGTCATTGTAGGAGTCTATTTTTTGTTTACTTGTGTGAATTTCCACAAATAATTTTTTTTGGAATACATTATAGAAATACCTGATTTATTATTATTATTATATGGATCTTTGGTAATTTATATATTTCAGGTTCGAGTTGGTTCTTTCTGGTTGTTTGCTGGATTGACTGTAGTATTTTTCTATATGATGTATTATAATATTGAATATATTTTTTGATGGTTATAGTCTTTAAAATATATTTCATATATCTTTACTACACTTTGGAAACCTATTTTTATGTATATGCAAGTTATATGTCTAATAGTGACCAGAAATGGTCACATGAGGGAATACCAGGATTTGGATGTTACATATAAATAGTGGACAAATAAAATCAACTAGTATGAAAAACAAGTAAAAAAAATGTAATGGATGAATGATCAAGATTATTTAATCAAATATTATCATATTTTACACTTTTATTAAGTATAGAAATAATTTGAAAAAATATATCATAAAAATAATTCTTTATAAGTTAGAACTCTACAAAATAGATGATTTAATGAAAAGATAAGCGGAATTGTGAATAGTATAGAAAAAAATATCTTAGCGAAATCAATAATTTGTGAAACTATTGTATGAATGAAGATAATTCATTGGTATATATTCAAAAATAAGATTTAAATAATCTATAGGTAAGGTTAAATCTTATGATATGCTGCTTTATTGGAAGACACCTCAATATTTTTGATTATTATGTTGTAGGGGTTCTATAAGGAACGATGAAGGAACTATGGGTATGTATGATGATGCAATCAATCATTGTATATAACTTGGTAATTATACGAAGAAAATATATTATAAATGTTTCAAAACAATGACAAAAAAATTATCAAGATAACTAGTGTAATAATAATTGAAGAACAATATGTAAATATCTCATGTGGAACAAAATTGGAAGAAACATCCGAACAAAGATATTATCCAGAATAATATATAAATTATCCACCTTAAATTACTCATGAGGATGATTATAATGTACAATATATGTATCATTAAGGAGTGTAAAATCTATTTAATTGATGGATAAAATTTGTCAAATCAAAACCAAAATAAGAGAGCTGAAATAGTTGAATAAAACATATTTTTTAAAAAACATAAAAAACCCCAATAACGATGATTATTAAGAGAATAAAATTACAATATCATGTAGAGTTGATATCATTTGATGATTTAATAAGATATAAATCAGAGGTCAAGTTAATGACTTCTTAACTTGGTAAAAATGAGAAGAATGATTCATGTGTTCTTTTAAAGAGACAAAAAGAACATAATTGAATTTGAAAAAAATTTAATGTTCTAAAATGAATATTTATAAAATATAATAGTGGTACGATTAAATTATATAATTATATATTAATTATATATACATAGGATGATGGTATTAGTATGGAATAAATATTTCCAATTTTTCAAAAACATGTTTCAATTTGAGTATTATTTTTAGTGGTAATACAAAGGATATTAGAAATATATCAAAGGTTTGTGAATACAATATTATTTAATCGATTATTCAAGGATGATGAAGACATTTGAAAACTATATTTATTTCATATTTATGAAACAAATAGGGTATGTTCACTAAATAAATAATTATATGGATTGAAGAATGATTCATGTAAATGATATCGAAGGACGAATTCATACATGAAAAAGATGAAATTCAAGAGAAGTGGTTTAAAAAAAACTTATAAAGGGTGGAATTAAATATAATTTCATTAAACTAATTTGTGTTTCTAATTAATAATTTATTGAATTGAGAGATGGTTATGTTATTTATTTTCAAACATAATGTTAACAAAATTCAATAAATAAATTATTTAAGAACATAAATATTTTCATTGGATCAAATTTAATTACTAATGTATCAACACATTATTCGAAATAAGAAATAAAATAATGAATTATTATTTTAGTTTTTAATTAAATATAACATATCAAAATTGAAAAAAATCAATTTTTGAAGAAAAAATGAAAAAATGAAAATAGAATGTTAGTGGATATAACACATTATTGATGAATGATTGGAACAACTCATCAATTGAAGATAACATTACTAGATATAATATGGTAAAAAACATTATAGACAAAATTTTAGAGTAATCTAGATGAAAAAATACTTAGGAATATAATGTCATTAATGAGGTATATATGATCATCTATAACGAGTTTTTTTTTCTATAGGGGTATGAAAATTTAATAATTAATAGAACTCAAATAGTGAATAACATTAATTAAAATCTATTTATATTTTAGTCCTAGAAGAACCCTCACACAAGTGAAATTATTAATTTTAATATTTAAAATGGCATATTTGAATTGATTTTAAGTGTGAGATAAAGACAATGTAGATTGTGTTTTGGAAACAATTTTGGAAAATAATGATGATGAAATAGATTTCAGTTTCACAAATCAATTGAGAAAGGAATGTTGATGTTTAGAATACATTTGGTTCAGGTGATGTTTCATTTATAAATTAAATATACAAATTCATTATTCATGTCATATTTCATAAAAGAGATATCCAATGGTAACGGTATCACCTCCTTGATGTGGTAATCCCTCTTTTACCATGTTGAGTTATAGTAGGGAAATATTGAATAAAGTTTTTCTCAATACCATTTTAACCCTAATTACACAATATTAATCAATTTTCATGGGATATTCTGTGGAATTTATTTATTAATTTTTATTGTCTCTGTCTATTTCATTCCTCAACGACCATGAGATATTAAAATGAATGTGATTGGAATTTGTAATTAGAAATTGTGGAACGACAAAATACATGAATAAAATAATCACAATAAAATAGATGAACATGTTAAACGTGTTTCCACGTCACCATAGAACAAGGAGGATGTTACTCCTCATTCTAGTAATGGTTGTCACACCACGTGTTTCTAATAGGGAAAATTATGTCTGAAATCATACGTGATACACAACACCGAACTCAATTAAAACATCATTATTTAAATTTGACTTTCATAATCATGACATTAAATATTATGGTATTGATAGGATTAACTAATTTATGAAATTAATATATATATATATATATTTATATATATATAGATATATATATTTATCAGTAAATTTTTGTTAAATAATCACTAAAATTTTTATTATTTCTTTTTGATCTTGAAAATATGTTTTCTTCAAAAATGATTTTTATTTATGTTTCTAAGAAAAAATAATAATTCATCAAAGGAAAAATTATTAATCATATTATATAAATTGAAATTCTTTTTTTTATATAATCATATCAAAACAAACTTAGGGTGAACATTGTGGGATATTTTTAGAAAATATTAATTTTTATTGTATATTGAAAATTATCTTTTTAAAATAAACTGTCATTTATTTTAAAAAAATAAGTAATTTAGATATCCCTATATTATTATAATTTTATTTGAAAAAATCTTAAATATTCTTTAGTTACTTTTGATTAAATTAATTAAAATTGTGATATCATCATACAGGATTTTATTATACTTATATTTTTATGCTTGAAAACACATTTTTTTAAACTGTTTTAAAATGAATAATGATTCTCTATTTAAATAAATTAAAATTACCCCAGATAGGGAATTATTTAAATTGAATTTAGATAATATATATCAATCATTAGGAATTTAAATTCATATATTGAATATGAATAGTTAAATATTTGTTGTAAAATAATCTTTTCATTAAAAAATGCTTTTATCAAAAAACAGTTTTCCATAAAGCATACTGGTATTGTTCTATATTATATTATTACACCTATAGGAATTTATTTTCATAAAATTTATCACATATTTTGAATATTAATAACTGATATTTTGAAATAAGTTCATATTAATTTTTGTACAATATAAACAGAAATAATAATAAATATTTATCATATTGATAAAAGGAAACTAGGTTAATTAAGGGTAAAAATAATTTCGAAAGGACTACAATAAATTTGACTATAATAGTACGAATGTTTATATTTTCATTTCAATAAAACAATCAATATATTGTTTTTGTACATTATAAATTTTGAAATAATTATTTTGATAAAATTAAATTTCATGATACGTTAAAACATAAATTATACATCGGGAAATATATGGTTTTCATTAAGACACTTTTTTTGAATAATTCAATAATTATTTTCAAATAAATTATATTTTTATGAAATATCATTATTAAATAATATATAATAAATATAAATTGTAATATAATTTTTATGAAGTCTAATTTCATTGTTATAAGGGTTCAAAAAACTGTTATTGTAAATAAAACTTGCATTTTTCAATAAATGTGGATTCTTTTTTTGAAAGTGAAAATTCATATATGTAGGGAATTATTTTGATAAAATAAATATCATTTAAATAATAAACATTTAGAAATTCATTCTAGGTGTACTTTTCATAAATTTATAAGCGTGATAAATTTTCTGGTATAAATTAAATATGGTATAAATATACTGTGTGAATTATGACATCATAATGACACAAATATGACATAATAAATAATATAAATAGTTAGGATGAAAATATATTATTATACTTTAAAATGATTTATTTTTAGGTTATTTTATTAAATTTATAAAGCCTTTATGAATCCTCCATAACTTTTATTATATTTTTTGGTTTTAAAATCAATTCTTTATGAACATGACTCACATCTACATTACCAATGAAAATATTTTACTAATTTCTGACCATGTGTATATAAAAAAATTATAAAATCCTAATTTTTAGAAATCTTGGTATACTTGATGGTATTTTTTTTTGATTACTTTAGTATATAGTGACCAAAACCTAGTTTTGGAATATAATATAGAACTCCCCTTTCATTTACTATATAAACCCACCTGAGATCCCATTACTATTCACATAATAACCTTTGATCATGATCATCTTATTCTCTAACCTCTCTACTATTCTTCCAAGGTATGAATATCTCTCAATAAGTTCCTTTAATTATTCTAGAATTAGCCTCCCATATTATGGGACCCTTTCCTTCTACACTATGTTATATAATCTTCATCATTTTAGGACATCAATTTCAAATTATTATATTCGGTTTTGGTTTCACACATCCCTATTATTTTCCATTTCATTTGAAAATTTTGAGATAACAGTTTATCACTATTTAAACCATTTTATGAATCATTAATTATATTGTTTTTATGTTGTCAAAAAATTTCTATGATTTTTCCATGACAAAGTTTTGTATTATGACTACCATAACCATTTCCACTAAAACGTATTAACCTATAAATAAATATACATCATTTATTTGGTAATTAAATTTTTTTATTCTACACTCCATGACTGTGGAGTTAAATATGAAGAAATAATATAAACTTATCAATGTTATATGTGGAATAGTTATGTGTATACATGATATGAAAGTGACAAGTGCTTCTATAATTATATAGTACTAGAATGGATTTTGTAATATTTTAGTCTTGTGAGGGATCAGGTATTGGATTAGGGAGTGAACATAATCAACTATGGGACGTCCTCAACCATTCGATGATGTCTTTTTTTCTATCTTTGACCAATTATTATTTTTTCAGTTCCAAATTTGATACTACATTCACAGGAAGCCTCTATGTTATCATAATATATCATGCCACATTTTCGATGTTTATTATTTGATATCCTTTAATTTCCCATTGATATTCCTATATTCTAGCATGTAATAATTTCTTCAAGTTATGATATTTATTCACTTATTGGGATTTATTACTAACCCCATTCTAATGTATTTTATAGGGTTATATCTTGCAATTTTATGAATGAAAGAATATTTTGAGCATGTTATTGAAGTTTGTAATAATTTCGATGTTCCCCATTGTTTCATGTTGTGATGTTATGTACATAATTCCCAAATACAATGGGATTATCATTATTATATGTTACTATGTGTATTAATATGTTATTAATTAGGAATTAATTTCTAATAAAGATGTTATTCGTCATACATGGTGTTAGTGGAATGAAAATTATGTTTTTGTATTAGGATTTGAAAACACTTTTAAAATAAAAATGGGCAATAATATGTTTAGGAAAAAATCATAATGTTTTGTATGAGTATATATTTAATTGTTTCAAATAAAATAGATCATTTTCCAGATAACACAAGTGGTTGTGGCTCTAATATAGATGTACCTAGGGGTAACAATCTAGAAGACACTCTATGGATCTTGGCTCAATCGGGAGATGGTTTAGGAAAATAATCCATGCTGCATGCCTAGTTTAACACTCATAGGGGATATGCATAGATAAATTAGGAAGCTCGTTAAAACCCATTATTAATGTAAAATCCCATAAATTTATATGTTAGGAAATAGATCATGGATAACATAGATTGAATTCTATAAATTCATAAGATGTGGAATATAAATCATTTGTTAATTATACCACTAATGTTAAAGTCCCCCTTTTATGTTTTTAGTAGTATAAAAAAACTAATCCATAAAATTATATTTATTCAACTTAATGGTTTCTATTATGATACACTAATTCATAAACAAATGAGATGGGAATTGTGATGACTGCCCAAATGATATGGCTCACATGATGAGATCTTAAGTAAGACATCTTTGCATTATGCTAAACTACATACAAAAAATAAACATTAACAACTGGCACATACTTGAATTTCCAACGAAATCAAATAAGAGGACATCAACACCTCTAGAATTTTTCATCTGATAAAACTGAAAAAGGAAATAAGATTCAATTTCATACACATACAAAATGTAGAAATGAGAACCAAGGTACATTCCAGAGAGGAACTCGATGCCATATTATGTGTGCGATAATATGGAATAATATATCTAGTTTCCATAAGAAATGAATACTATGATGGAATGTAAAATATTCCATCATATGTAACACTTTGTTTTTTAATGTTTTATGTGTGGAGAATGTGGGAATTATATAAGTCAATTACCTAATTAAATGGTTCAATCCTAGACCAATGAAAGACCTGTTCAATGTATATCTTTGATGTTTGAGGATTAAACTGTTTGTGAATTGGTATTTGAGAATTATATTATAGATAAATTATATCAATGTAATTATGGTTATAAGAATCATGAAACTACTAAGTATTATTCCACATTATACTTTCTTTTATGGATTGAAAGAATATGTTGAATAGTATTGATAACCATTTAAAGTGATTAACGATGTGGTGATATTTTGGAAAACACATTATTGAGGGATTGATACACTTTAATATGTTTTTGATGTTTGAATAAACCAAAAGATTATTGGGATTACATGTCTAAAAATAATCTTATGAATAAAATAATTGATAAATTTTTTTAATATTATGTGATATATTTCTAACTAGATTAATGATATTTCTAGAAGCCTATCTCATGGTCAATTTTATTAAACATATAAATTTGATTTTTGGGAAATATTTTATTGGTTGGTGGTATATGAACCCATTAGGTTTAGTATATAGGATAATTTGAGAAGAATTATATTATGAATATGGAGGTGAATGTTGAAGGTTAGGATACAACATTTGATGTTAAAATATTCTTTAATGTTGATTTTATTGATGTTATTTTGGATATATGGTTTTTTATTTAAGGAATTCTCTATTTAAAACCATTGGTATTTTTGTTTACCATTATTGATTTTTTTGATTAATATATTATGGTTTATTCATTTTCATTATTATCTTTAATTGTGATATCCATTTTGGATTTATTAAAGGCGTGAGTAATATAGTGTTATTATTTTGGTAGATTATGTGATCTATTATAATCTTTTTCAAGTTCTTCAAGCATAGAAAAAAATAACACGAGTATTCCTCATTTTGAAAAATAGTGATATTATAGTATAAATTTCATAAAGGATGAAATTAAACATGTCCTGAAAGTATATTTTTTATATCCCAAGTCTAGATGGAAAGGTAATTACTTAATAAATTCAAAATGGTAATGAATTTTTTTTCCATATTATGCTAATTTCTAATGAATTGATGGTCTTTTCATAAATTATATATTTATAGTTTTATGGTCATTTACTATCTCCCTAACATGCTCCCTATCACTCTAAATTTATTCATAGTTGTTAGTTTTTTTTCATTTCTTCCTTGTCTATATTTACAATTCTCACTAATGTTCTCCTTCTTGGAATCCCAATTATGACTATCATACTTCCTTTCTCTCTTTTCTATTGGATGTTTTATTAGTTATTTTTATGATATGGGTTTTCAATAAAGGTATTTTCAAATTTAAAAACATTTATTACCAAGATAAATTTAAAATTTTAAGTACACCATTTTTATTGTGGTATTAATATAACTCCATGAGTTCTTAAACTATAATATTGTGTTCGATAGACTATGAAATACTCAGCACCAATTTCAAACAAAGAATTATTATTCAAATAGGAAACATACAAACTAGATGTTAAATTTGATTCCATGAATTATAATAACTACATCTTGAAATATAAATAGATATATATTTCATTCTCAACAAAAATTTAATGAATTTTTTTTAATAAATAATCAATGAATTTTTGGTGGTGTATTTTTGTTCTTCAAAATACATTTTCATCAATAAGGATTTTTATTATCTTTTAAAAGAAAATATGATAGTTATTTTCTATATCATTTTGAAAATGTATTGGATAAAATGAACATAATTCATTATATCATCATATAAAAAATTTCTTAGCGTGAAATTTTGATATTTTTTAGAAAATATAGATTTTTATGTGAATACTATAAAATACATTTTTTATAAAATTGCATGTTCTTTAAAAAAATTATGAATTTTAAAAATCCCATTATTATGATAACTTAATTTAAAAATATAAAAAGTAAAATTTAGTTATAATTAATCCAATTAATTATATTTAAATCTTCATTATACATGATTTTAGAATAAGTTCAATTTTTGGTTTGAAAACACATTTTCTAGAAAATGTTAAAAAATGGATAACATTTCTCAATTTTAGTTAATTAAAATATCATCTAATAATGGAATTAATGGATTGAAATTTTTATATTATATCAATACTTATATACTAAAAATGATAAATTTAAGATAACTAGATATATAGTTAACTGTAAAATCGTCTTTTCTTTGAAAAATTCATTTTCATAAAATTGATTTCAACCGTTCTTGTAGGATTAATAAAAAATTAAATTACTTCACCTATGTGAATTGATTTTTATATAATGTATACCATATTTGGTATCATCATAATTTATGTTTTTTGATATGGTCATTTATATTACAATATTAATAGTGACCAATTAAAAAATATATTACCACAATAAAAGGAAAATATGATAATTAAGGGTAAAAATAATTTATCAAAGGCTATAAAAAAAGAAACCCTAATAGTATGAATATTTATATTTCATTTCAATTTATAAATGAATATATTTTCTTATGATTATTAATGATTAAATAATGATTTTGATAAAAATGGATTTTTGATATGTTAAAACCTAAATTTTGTAGGGTGAAATATATGGCATTAAAAATGAAAATATTTTTTATTACATAAATAATAATTTATAAACTAAATACTTTTTAATTATGTATTTTATTAAATATTTTATATTAAATATAGATGCTTATATAATTCTTATGAAGTCAAATTTATTTGATACAACAGTCCAAAAACTGTTATTGTCAAAAAAACCATAATTTCACAATAAATGTTGATACTTATTTAGAAAGTGAAAATGAACATATTTGGGGACTTATTTGGTTAAAATAGTTATTATTTCTGGAATCATCATGTAGAAATAATGTAATGATATGTTTTTCAAAATTTTCTGAGGTAGCCATATTTTTGGGTTAAAATTAAATATGGTATAAATATAATATCTGTATTATGGGGTCATAATGACCCAAAAGTGTTCTCATAAATTATATAATGAATATCAATTTACAAATATATTTTATCACTTTTGAATATTTTGTTTTTATGTTATTTTATTAATTTTATAATTCCGTTATGGAACATCCATAACATTTATTATATTTTATGGTTTTCAAATCAATTCATTATGAACATAAATCAATTCCACATCACCTATGATAATATTTTATTGGGTTAGGATTATGTAATTATAAAAAAAACTAAATACACCCCACTTTGGAAGAAAAAATGAAAAAACATAGGGGTTTTTTTGTGATTCTAATTACCTTATTATATAGATTCTGAAACATAAGATTGGGAGATAATAAAAGAATCCAATCATTTTTTATATAAACCCACCCAAACTACCTATTATATTCTCTAAAATCCCTAATTCACACCCTTACTTTTCCATACCCTCTTTATAGTCCTCCCAATATTCCTCAAGAAGCTCCTCCCAAGCTTTTGAAATCACCCTCTCAATGTAAGGGATCATTTCCTTATCCTCTTTATTCTAGCATATTTTTCATTTTATGACAATTATTTAAAATCCCTAATGTTTGGATACGTTTCTACTAATAATTATTACTCTGCATTTTATTTCCTAACTATAATTGAGAATGTTATTTCATAATAAATCATTTTAGGAATATTTAATTATTATCGTTATACTGACAAAATTTCACTACGAGATTTCCATGAAAAACCATTGTATTGTAAATACAATCAACAGTTCTGCTCAATGGTATTAACCTAGACATAACTATACATATTTTACATTATAATTCCATTTATTTATTCCACACACTTTGATCATGGAATAAAATGTGATGAAATGTGATACTATGTTGAATGTTCTGTGTGGCAAACTTATGATTGTACATGGCATGAAAGAGATGGGTTCCCCCATGAATATATAGTGCTATAATGCATTAGATAATGTCTTATTCTCATGATAAATATTGTATTGTAATATGGAGTGAAACTAATCCATTACGGGAAATTTTCAACCATGTTATGAAATTTTGGTTGTCAGACATAACTTATGTTTATGAAGACATATTTGAAGTTGTTTCCATATTACCATATAAACATTATTTTTTCATAATATATCATGCCCCATTTTTCATATTTACTATTGAATCTCTATTAATTCCCCATTAAAGTACCTATTTTATATCATGTAATACAGTATTTTTGACATGAATCGTTTATTCCTTTAATGGGGTTTATAGCTCGCCCAATTCTTATGTTTGTTCCCTGATTATCCCATGTATTTTAAGGAATGATATAATTTTCTGAACATGTCAAAGATGTTTTAAATAATGATTATATGTCCCATGTTTCTTGTGTTGATTTTATGTACCTATTTCCAAATTTCATAGGGATTAGCAACCTTCTAGATTGTATTAATTCTATACTTATTCAATAAATATTTATTTAATGTGTAATAAAGACATGAATATTCAAAATGGGGTGAAGGGGAGGAGACAATATAATGAAAACATAAATAAAGGTAGAGATAAATACTTGTGGAGGAATGTTCTATTTCTAATCAACTCTCCCAAGTCATTTGTATCCTAATCAATCATGGTAATCAGTATCATGGTCTTCTATTTATAATGAAATCATGATTCTTGAGTTGTTATTAATTCTCCCATAAATTCATATAAATTAAACCATAGGTACTTATTAGTGGTCCCAGGTTATTTTGCATCACATTTGAGGAGTCTAGTTGAAATCATCATAAAAAACGTTGAATGTGGGACTGTCCAACATAAGTCAAGGGTGACTTTTGGGCCAAGCAAAGAATGTATCAAGATGCTCCCTGAATTTCATATCTCCTCATTCCCTATATTCAGGAATTGTTTACCAATATTTTGAGATCATGAAAATTATATTCATGATGTGAATTTACTTATTATAGCATCCTGGAACCTAGTTTTCCATGTATGATTAGTTTCAGGCCTTGGAAATGTACCATAAGCATCAAAAATTTGGTGAATCCTTCTTTAACTGGAAATCTAAATCCATTTTTTTCCTTTTTCTCATTTCTATAGAAATTTTAATCCTACAATAAATGAAGAAATAAATTATATGTATGAGAATTAATTAATCATTTCTTTACCAAAAGTAATTAATTTTATATATAGATGATATTCATTAATTATCAGTATCAAATCCCCCCACACATGAATTATCGTTTTCCCTCACATATTCAACCTTAATATACAACGATGGATGTTCAAATTACTATTATTAAAAATAATTGTTAATATAAAAAAATTAATAAATGAGAAATTAAATGTTTGAGCATCACACTAGAAAATTCATGAAAGCCTCACGTTCTAATGAAATGGATCAACCATTTACATTAATTTTGTTCATTTAAATATCATAGCCATGACATTATTCCATTTTATTAAAAGTATTTATTACTATGGATTCCATTTTTAATTTACATCAGTTTAATTTTTTATACTCATTATCAATATAAAATATTTATGTGAAATTAATCACATAAAACAAAAAGATATAACATTTCATTGGCTTTGATGGCATCCAAAATATCTACTATATAAAATCAAAAATTTATAAAATAATGGTCGATTCAACATTTTATAATAGTTGACTCTGAGAATTAGAAAAAGTATGTAAATGATGTAAAACAATTAAAGCTTATGAAGGATGATTGTATCCAAGTTATTTATCTTTATAATCAAAATTATATTAATGAAATATCTCTCCCTTCATAAAAGTGATTTAGAAACAACAAAAAAATATCAATGATTACTTATGGAATAATGATGTACAATAACTGAATCGCCATTTGAACTTTTTTATTTCTAATTTTTATTTTTTTAAAATTTTCTCTCTAAAAATATCTCACATCCACCACCCAACCACAATTTATATCATCATGATAATATAGGTTATTGTTATCACAAGATCGATGGTAAAAAATTATTGAATTTTTATTTTCCCAAGAAACAATTTTTTTAATTTTATTCCTCTAATGTAGGCATGGAAGTACCCCGAGTTTCAGGCCCCCTCACACACCCATTTATCCTGAGCTCTTTCCCTGGTGATAGTTTCCAGCTTCAGAAGGAAATCTACTAGTTTATCGTTTTTTATCCTCAGATCAAAAAACCGATTGCCATCCCAACCCTGTTCCAGGAAACCCTTTAGAAGATCCACCTCCATAATTACTTCAGACACCTCCTGATCGCGAGTAGGAATCGTCTTCCTCCAGTTCTGACGATGAGTCTTGAGCCTCCTCAACGTTCTGTGTAGAAAACCTCATGAGTTCCCCTGGAGATGCAGGACCCAAACCTCCCTAACCACCTCATGGAAGCTAGGTCCCTCAACCCAATATTTTTAAAACTGGGCATGATCCCCACTCAACATCCCTGCACCAAGAAGAATTCGAATTGGAGAGTGATCAGACAACCCCCTAGTCAGATGATAGACCGTGGTGTCCAGAAACATAGAAATTTTAGCAATATTCATCAAGCAACGATCAAGACGAGGGTATGAGCATCTCCCCTTGCATTGATTATAACAAGAGGTAAAGATACTTCCCTCAAACTTAGCATCCATAAGATCATTCCTTTCCATGAATTAGAAAAAGGCATGGATGACATTCCTGGGAAGGTCCCCACCTCCTTTCTTCTCTTCTAGACTCACAATGATGTTGAAATCACCACCAACGATCCAAGGGGTACTTCTAAGATTAAAATCCCTTAAAAAACTCCATAAGGCCTCCTTGCCATGTGATGTACGCTTCACATAGATGAAGGAGAAAAGGAACACAAGAATCCACACCATGATCCTAGTATCTGGAGCTTGATCCGACGAACTCATAAGATCAAAATTAATATGATCCTTCCAAAAGATCTAGATATGAGAATTGGTAGGGTCCCATGCATGAAACCCCACATTCTAAGGTGAAAATCATACTCCTGAAACTTGCTAGAGGACTGTTTTGGCTCTAGAATAGACACCAAAGAAACATGAATGATACTCATCTCAGTAATGATAAAACTTGTCTTGAATGGAAATGATTTTAATGAATTATAATATAATTATTTTAAATAAAAATATCTAATTTAAAATAATTTTCATAAATTTGAATGGTTGAGAGGAAGGTACCTCAGAAAATTTTGGCATGGTAATGAGTGTACATAAAGGTTCACAAGAGAGATAACTATTAATTAATGGAGTTATCATCATTTATAAATTAAATGGAATGTAAGGGGGTATGTATGAAAATATAACAACATATAAAAATGTAAATTAATACACATAACATAAAAGGAGTGCTAGATAAAAGAGGATATTGGAAGATGAGGTTCCCTTACTTGAGTGTGTGGCACCAAATGATTGGTAGGGACATCATTAGTTATTAGGGGATCCTTTTGAGGACAATAGGGAGTGGATTGAAGAGTTCTTATGTGCTCTAATTTTTTTAGTAAAGTGAAATGGTATCATTTTTGGGTTTATATAGGAATGGTGGGAGATTTCTTTATTATTTAGGTTTTGATCACTACATAATAAAAAATCCAAAACAAAAAACCATCACTTTGTTTCCGCCCATGGATTCATCCAAATTGTAGTGTTTTATATAATTTTTCATGTCTAGTGTCTCAAAATATTATTATATTACCATTAGTGATGTGGAGGTGAGCCGCACTATTAATGAAATTATTTTAAAATCTGAAAATATATTATAAATCATGGAGGATTCATAATGACTTTACCAAGTAAATAAAATAATCATAAAATCAAAATATTTTAATGGGATAAATTATATACAGTATTTAATAACACATATATTACTTATTAAATCAATATTTTGGTAATTGTGATGTCATAAAACACAAAGTATATTAATATGGTATTTAAATCTTAATCAAAAAAATTTCAGTCTCAGAAATTTATAAAAAATTCACCATTGTATAATTTAAACTACTTGATTCAAAAAATAATTTCCATTTAATCTAAATAATTTTATAGAAATGTGAATTTTTAAACCTAAAATTAATCCAAGTTTTATTTAAAATGATGACTTTGTGACAATAATTATTTCTGAACCATCATAAAAATTAAATTTTAATTCAAAAAAATATTATGATATTTTATCATAGATAAAAATTATTTAATAAATTATTTTATTAAAATATTATTTATTTGTGAAATTTCATATATTTATTAAAATATAATCCTTAATTGAATTTGAATATTAACACTAAATTAAATTTGTGATTTAACGAGTCACAATAAAAATCATTTATAATGTAATAGTAATAATATTAAAATATATTTATTATTCTATAATAAATATTATAAAAATAATATTTCTAACACATTTTTACATATTCCTTTATTACACTAGTAAACTTTTTATGTGTAAGGTGTGTAATTGTGGTACTTTATTTGGGTGGATTGGAGATCATAGTTTGCACCGTTATCTCGAAGTGCATGAACTTCTCCCAAAAATGGTTGTTTTAATTCTATTGTTGTTGGATATCATCATGGGCTTGGTCTAGGGAAAAGACTATAAATTCAACCTCCATCAGAAGCTCTGATAAATGGGTATCATAGTGTATGATCCTACTAGATGAGGGAGTCGCATTCATTATCTATGTCAATTGGATATGTTAAAACCCTACATTCATAAAAATCACGTGAACAATTTTAAAAAAGATATATTACCAATTTTAAATATACATAATGGTCATTAAAATCCAATTTCATATATGAAATCAAAATATTTTCTTATTTTTTATATAATAATATTATATAATAATACATGTAATTGAATGAGAAGTGAAATATTATTTATAATATATTGGGTCATTACAACTTACCCCTTTAAATATTTAACCCTAAAAATTTAATTTTCCAATAATAAAACTATTGAGGGTAACACATCTTCTTCACTTTATCTAGTTCCCTCATCACTTCTTAAAACATTTGGTTTCTCCACAATAAATTGATGATGGGGATTATCTTATTTTATATAACCCTTTATCTACGATCTATGAACATCATCGGCTGCTCCTTTTAGGAAAGTTGATTATCCAACAGTACCACCTCTAGATTTAGTAAATTTCATGGGTATTTGTTGAACTTTATCTAGAGGGATATATGGTATACATCATGTACTTTAGATTGTTTTGGTGGGAGTGTGAGTCCATAGGCCACTGATCAGATACCATCAAGGATCCCAATAGGGTCGATGTACCTTGGTCTAGGATTTCCCTTCTTACTAAATATCATCAATTTCCTCCAACAAGATATGTAGATGAATATAATGTCTCCAACATCAAACACATGGTCTCTTCAATTATTGATAGCATGGAACTATTGTTGACTCTGAGCATCCAAGATGTTCTATAAATGGTCTTTTCTTCTCTACCATTTCATCAATAGTTTAAAGATATATATTTCTTTGATGGAAGAATGCATCCCATAATGATAATTTTCTACACCATTTCCCCTAAAGGGGTTTATATAGTGTATTTGGATGCTCAAGTGGGAACATTTTTGTCAAATAAATTGACCAGTGGAAAAAATTTGTCACGTACTCATATAAATATCCTAGAACATTCATGCAACTTGTCTCCCAATGTCTGAATAGTCCACTCATATTAGACATTAGTTTGAGTATGATAGGTTGTATTGAAGTTAAGATCAATGTGTAGATCAATATAGAGACAATTTAAGAACTTGGATGTGTATTATGGATATTGATCAGACACAATCGGTAGTTCTAATCCATACAACATTACCAAATATATAATGTATATTCGTGCAAGTTAATCCAGTGATAAATCACATCATATCAAAATTATGTTTTTAGACTTCATCAGACGGTCCACAACTACCCATGGATCATTGTTTCCTTTGGATTTCATTAGATTTATTGTGATAAATTCTATAGTGACATGTTCCCATTTCCATATTTTTATGGGAAATGGTTGTATGATCTAATTAGACATCTTTTGTTCTACCTACACTTATTAGAATTCCATGCACTTTGATGTATATTAAATGATATCCTTCTTCATGTTGTCCCACTAATAGTGATCCCATAGATCTCAGTACGTCAATATGTTTCCAAGGATACTAGAGAAATTAGAACTATGTGTATCATATATTAGATTATTCATTAACTTAGAATATTTTGGGACATGTAGTCTTGACCCAAATCTCACAATTCCTTCTTCATTAACATTGAACTCTGAGGATCTCCCTTTTATTATTGTTTTCACATTTTTCTAAATTAAAACATCTTCTTTTTTATTATCCTTTATCCCTTCCAATATAGGTGGTTGAGAAATAAAATTTTCAAGGATTTATTATGTTCATTTCTTTATGATTATCAAGTCACACCTCTTTAAAACCATTAAGATCGTATCCTTCTAAATTCTAATCATTGTTATAATTTAAGGGTCCTTTTTACTATGTTCATCATCCACCATATTTAACATCGCTGGATGGTAGTGTATTGGGTAGTCGTAATATGTGATGTGCTTTAACCATCTTAACTGGCACATGTTAAAGTCTTTATAGGTGAATATATATTTTGGTAAATTCTGATAAGTACAAGTCTCTCACCTCCCCACATTTAGATACTGATGAAATATTTTAAATGAAAATCTATATCTTGATCATGCTTGGGATTGTTTTTTACATGAATTTTAAAATTTCCTGATGTATAAGCTATGCCTTGGTCATTTCTCATTGACACACATTTTAATCCCTTCTTAGAGGAATCACTGATTATTATGAAAGGTTCTCCACGTGTGGGTAGTGTGAGAACCGTAGCAGTGATAGGCCTCCTTTTCAAATCCATGATTCTTTCTTCACATTCATAATTCCATGAAAACATGACTCACTAACAAGTTATCTTATTAAGAGAGTCTGAGAATCATGAGAAATTTCACCCAATTGGTGATAATATCTAGCTATCCCAAGGAAACTATGGATAACATTCATGGATGATGGAATATCTCATCCTTAAATATCTTTTTTTCATTGATGGATTCATAGATATACCATGACATGTGATGTTATTTCCCAAAAATGAGACTTCCATCATCTAGAACTCACATTTTTTGTACATTTCAAAATCACTAGCATTTTTCATGGTCATTTGCACTGTGCATAGATGATCCCCATGCTCCTCCTTGGTTTTGGTGTATTTTTTAACATAATCTATATAGACTAAAAAACATTATTAAGGTAATCTATAAAGATTATATTCATCATGTACATGAATATTTTTGAAGCATTAGTGAGTCCTAATGGAATTTATATGAACTAGTACTTCCCCTACCCTATACAATAAGATGTTTTGGGGATATCCTCCATCTTCACCCTAATATTGTAATCTCATGACCACATATCAACCTTGGAGAGGTATTATTCTCCACATATCTAATAAAACAATCCATCTATCCATGTTAATTGATATCTTTTATTATCGTGATATGGTTGAGAGCACGATAATCAATGCAAAGGTAAATTGATTTGTCCATATTCTTGATGAAGAGGACTATTTCAACCTATGGTGAATCACATGTGTGTATAAACCCTTTATCTAGAATCTATAATAATTTTTCATTATCTCATAATGTTCTAAAATATCTATCCTATAAAAATTCATGGATATTTGAAATTCCTCAGGTATAATACTGATTGAAAAATAGACATCTTAGCTAGGAGGAAAACCTCTAAATTCCTCCGGGAAATCATCAACAAATTAACTCACAATATGTATGTCTTATATGATTATCCATTACATATAAAAAATAATTTAGGCTAGACATTATTTCTCTTATATAAATGATTTACATTTTTGATGATGTTGTGAATGAAGATTCATCCTCCACCTTTCACTTGAACATAATTTGTGGTCGATTCAAATTTCAAAGAGTGATTGCCATCTCATGGAATTTTATGTTGGATTTGTATTGGGAAAGAAAATATGTGCCCATAATTGTATCAAAATAAAAAAAAAGGCTATGACAGGGTTCTCTAAGAATTTAAGCCAAAAAATGTTAAAAGAAGAGGAGTTATATACTTGGGATGAAATAATTATCCATTTTTTAATTTCATGGATATATATATTTCAATGATTTTTAGTGGTGTTTTAATAGTTATAATAAATCTTTGTTATATGAACGAATGCATTGAAGAAGAATAATAAATTATGTTCACTATTTTTGAATGAATAACTATCATACATATTATTACATCATTTTCAGGATTCGCTTCAGTAGTTTTAATTGTAAAATATCTCTATTGATTCCTTAGAGGTTTTTGGTTTCCTCAAAAAACCCTTAGCATAGGGAATTGGTTTCCAAAGTGATCATGTTCCTTATAAGTTTTGGAGTAAAAAATACACGGAGGGTTGAATGGATCCTTCCTTTACTCTAGAAAATTATTTAGTTTCTCTTGTATGAAATTAATTTGTAGGTTTCCTTTATTCCTGCACGATGATCATTTTTTTTCCAATTAAGAAATTTCTAGGGTTTTTCGTACCACTCCTTCGAAAAGTTAGATGCTACAATTTCATGGTACAATTAGATATATCTATACTATCACAAAATTTATACTCCACATTATACTCCATATCCTCATAACACCCTTGAGATACACTAATCTCCATTTCAACATTGAGAGAACATATCATAATTCTCTCATAGCTATCAAAGTCATGGATCACTAAGGATTTTTTGTTGACTAGGTTTTAGCCCACTAAATAAGAAATTAACCATTCATGCGATAGAAATGACAAAATCAGAGGTGTATCATTGTATATTTTTTGATGGTTTCCTCAAACACCCAAATATATTTTCCATATTTTTCCTTGAGGGTATTTAAATCCATTTACATTTTAGGATATACTATTCGAGGAAAATATATATCGATTTTTTTTCTGAAATTCCATCCAATCCATCATTTTGAACCCCTCCTTAGGATTCATATTTATGATCAATGTCCCCCAATAATTAGATATTCCACCTATATGACAAACAGCTAGTAGAACCATCTCTTTTTTGGAACATTGAACGATGGATAAGAGCATACTAATGGAGTTGATCTATCCTTCCATGTTGAAGAGGTAAGATGATCCCTTAGAAGTAGGAGGTCCTTGTCAAATGAAGCCCTCAATCACATATTGTTCTCTATTAGAGAGTTTTATCACTCCTCTTATTCTAGGTTTCTATTTATCATTTTATTTTGATGAGAGAGTATCATGAAATTGTATTCAAATCCTTCTACCATCAGATTTGTCATCTCATTTCCGAATTCATCACATTGGACTTCGTATCGGTTGTTAACATGAATCCTTCTATTTTAGTATATTCAATATAATAAATGGAATATTAGTGATGAGTATATCATACTGTTAACACATAAAGGGAATTTCAAAGACAATGAAGTGATAACATATAAATTACATTTATTTCCATAACCTACGAATTCCTACATTTCAATCTTTGTAATCCATGATATATTACCTAAAATACATCTGTATAAGTTTTTGTATTTCATTAATAATGGTTCTTAATGATATTATGATATTTTCAAAGAATATCCCGCAAGACTATCAAACCAGGTGTGCAGTAAGGCCCGTTTTTTGGTACGAGGTTACCCCAGGTCTCGCCCGAAACAACTTGCCAGAGTTGTTAATCCTATGTAGATCCATGCCAAAACCACATCCGCATTAAATATCTATAAATGGGCTATAATTTCTTGATAAACACCATAATATTTACTAAAAAAATTTGGAATGTTTTACTATATTTATTCTTATATCAAAAACATTTAATTGTGTTTTCTAATCCAAATCCAAAAAAAATTAAAAAAATTCTCTGATACCAACTTTAACAACAATTCCCTTTATTACACATTAATTTATTATTTATTACATAAAATGACACTTAATACAATGTAAAACACCTATTAGTCTTGTTTCATTAGGAATAAGTTTCAAAAAATAACATCTTGAACAACGGATAAAACATCATTATTAAAAATTTGTTAACACACTTTATTTAAAAATTCACTAACATGCTCAAGATACTCCATCGATTAAAAAAATGAATGGGATAACCTGGGGACACACATAATATGGGGTGTTATATAAATCCCAATAAGGGAATTAAAATGGAATAAATGATACACGTTAGTCAATAGGCATGTCAATGATAGATAAATGTAAATTGAATAATAAGTCACGATATAGCATGATAATCATAACACATGAAATGTGGAAACAACTTACAACACTGAATCATAAACAAAGGTAAAGGATAAACTATTGAGACATAATGGTGGAGTAGGTCCAATGGAGGAACAAAGTACACCATTATTCCAATATGACGTATCATGAAGATAATCATTACCCAATCCATTGTTGTTCTGTCTATGTGTATTTATCATATTAATTTTATTCTCTTTCTTAAGTGTGCCATATAGATCATACAAAATGTATTAATTCATCATTATATATCATTAAATGCTAAATTTGTGTGGATTATTTACATGTGGTTCCCATGTAAAATATTTATAAGTGTATTAAGGTGGACACCCTTGATAGTAAATGTGTATGGTATCTCCTAAATTATTGTTTTGGCATGGAAATTCTGGTTAAATTTGAGTAGTATAATAACATCACTTAAAATTTCATAAAATGGGTTTATGAGAGAGAAATGGGTAAATAACCAATTTAAATAATTTAGATTTTATTGTGTATATGTAATGAAATATCCCATTATTAGGTACTGTGAATAGATGGTACATGATAATAAAGAAAAATGATTAAATAAGAGAAGGTGATGATTCGTTACATAATTTCAGCATTGTAACGTCTTAGGTAAGGGTGAAAATGAGGGAGGATAAATGTCCCTGAACTAAAATATCATAAAATGGAAATAAATTAGATTATTATAAATTAATGAAAATATAACCATTTGAAATTACATTATCTAATTTCAGAGATGTTTCTTGAATTTGAAAGCAGGAGATGAAAGTCCCTTAAAACATTTCTTCATGGTAACAAGTGTACATAAAGGTTCATTGGAGTGAAAAATGAGAGTGAAAGGGGATATCATAATTTATAAATAAAATTTAATGTAAAGGCATCATATAAGATCATATACCATCATATTTAATGTAAATTAATAGACCAAACATGAATGGAGTGCTTGGTATAAGAGAAAAGTAGAAGATGAGGATCCCTTACTTCAGTGTGTCACTCCAAAGGCTTGGGAGGGGATTATTAAATGCTTGGGGGAACCTTTGGAGGGAATTTTGGAGTTTAAATCAATGTTTAGGCTTGATCCAAAGATTTATTTATCCATAGAAATTGAAGAATGGGT
Organism: Viscum album; assembly: GCA_963277665.1. NCBI lineage: Eukaryota > Viridiplantae > Streptophyta > Magnoliopsida > Santalales > Viscaceae > Viscum > Viscum album. The sequence goes on from OY728120.1 coordinate 1,596,357,967, forward strand.
GGATTTATATTATAAATGATGGAGATTTCATTATCATTTCTGTTTTGGACTCTACATTATAAAATATCCAATACAAAAACCATAACATAGTTTTTACAATGGTTTCTTCCCAAATGGATTGTTTTACATCATTTTATAATTAAAAGGGAAAACAGTATTAAAATATTACTGTTGGTGATGTGGAGGAAAATCACACTCTTAAAGAAATGATTTTAAAATCATAAAATATATTATATGTCTTAGAGGATTCATAATGGAATGGAAAAATAAATCAAATAAACCTAAAATCACATTATTTTAATATGGAAACTTATATTTGATCTTGGATCCATTTTATATTTAATATTTCATCAGTTTTCGATCATCGTGATGTCATGAAACATAAGGTATATTTATACATTATTCAATTTTTATTCAAAAATTAAACTGTCTCTGAAAATTATGAAAAACCCTCCATTGTTTATCATCCTAGTTACAAAAATAATATTAATTTTATATATATAATTTTTTAAATATATGAATTTTCAAATTTAAAATAAAAACCTATATTTATTGATTATAACTTGTTTTTGACAATAACATTTTTTGAACACTTATGAAAATTACACTTACTTCATAAAAATTATATGAAAATTTATATATTTGATTAAAATTATTTAATGACACTATGTCATTAAAATGTAATTTTAATTAAAAAATTCACTAATTAATCAAAATATATTCCATAATAGAATTAGAATATTAACAAAAAATTTAATTTCTATTTTATTGATTCAAAATAATATATATATATATATATAAGGTAACAATAATAAAATGATAATATATTAATTATTCTATGGAAAATATTTTTCATCCTTATATTGATACGTCCTAATTATATATCCCTTTAATACACTAGAAAATTCCCTATGGGTAAGGTGCACAATGATTGGACTTTAATGAGGAATTTCAACAAACATGGTTTGGGTTGTGATACCGTTGTCCATGAACTTCCCCCATAAATGGTTTCATTCATCCTTAATTTGTTGGATCTAATAATGGGATTGGTCTATGTTATAGCCCAGAAATATTATCTCCCTTGGATGCTCTGAAAAATGGGCTTCATAGGGTAAAATACTACTAGTTGAGGGCATCATAACTTTTTCATTTTTTCTATTAGATATGTTAAAACCCTATATTTATTCTAATCATGTGATCAAAGTTTAACAGATATATTATTAATGATATAGATATTTAATAGTCAATAAAATCCAATTGGGTATTATAATTATAAATAAGTGAATGTGAATTCAATAACAATATTATATTATAATACATTTATTGAATCTTATGGGTAATTTTATTTATAATAGTTTGGATAATTTTAGATCAGTTCTATTATATTGTTTTCCTACATACTCCAGTAATGGTAATTATATCCCCCATAGTTCAGTACTACTTTACAGGACATGTCATTCCTTCTAAGGTTGTGTGACATGGACCAAAACATAATGTTTAACATCATTTTCTATGGATGACATGGTTGAAGGTGCATAATAGTAATTATTTTGGAACATATTCTAGATAGTACATGGTTTCCCTAATGGGTTTCATGGCCCAATATTTTTTGCTGGGAACTGTTTAATGGGATATGGGATTCAAAATTAAATATAGTGATTCATGGAGAGGATATTGTTCTATAAGAGAAGGTAAAAATATATCAGGGATATTACATAAAAAAATTATCATGATGGGGTTATATACCAGTGGGGGAACTTTTGATATGATGGATATTTGAGTTTTTTTGGTTTAAAACGTGAAAATTTATTCTATATATCATGTAACATCAAGAATTATATACCATATAGTTCATGTGACATATTTTAGTTTTATATAAAAGGAACATATCCGGATTTTTTATTTAATGTGTTATGGATAACTCCATTTTGTTTTACATCACATTGATGGGATATTCTCTATGCAATTTGTTGTCATCTTCCAATGATGTCTATTTCATGAATGGTGAAAAAAAAATAGATTTTTGCGGTGTTTACCCATAAAAGGCTATCATAGAAAATATATTTTGTGATTATAATTTTTATATGGAGCATTATGAGAAATTCTTGGTTATTAATGTCATATAATTGTCACTAATCTCTAATCCCACATGAGTCATAATTAATTTGATAAACAATAGGAAATAAAATATCAATAATGTAACATATTTTCTTATGTATGGGAGTTACTCTTGAACTATAATCTCATGAATAAATTTATATCCTAAAAAATTAATGTAAATGGTAGTGAATATGGGTTGAAGGAGGGATATTTCACCTATAAAAAAAGTACATGGGATTAGTCCATGAGGGATTTACCATAGAATGTACTCCCCATATTTTAATAGATGAGGGTCAGGTTATGGCAAGGTTTCCATCAAGTAGAAAATGGGGAATAATGCATGGTGGCTTCCATTTCATATATTTCTAACTATTTGGGAATCCCAGATTAGGGATTACACATCCAATAAATTGACAAAAGAATAGATCATGCACTACATGCTTCAAATTTTAGGAAGAAGACAAGAAGTAACAACCACTACCTAGAAATAGAGTATTCTAATCATTACCTCCCAAAATTTAGTCCTCATTACCAAATGAATTAATTATTAGATACACCATGAGGATTCATTCTATTATTGAGGATACCGTAGGTATAATATTTACCAAGGGAATGCATGATTGAAAGGGGAAATGCTAATGTGACCAATACTTTTATCATACAGATCTAGAAACCATGGGTGAGTCCATGATTTTCCATTTTGGTCCGCACCCGAAGATACTAAATGGATGTTTTTTTTTAATTAAACCCCTCAATTGGGATAATGTTCCATATTAATGGATTTACTCACAAAATGGTTCCCACTAAAGAGGGACTACTAATGGGTTAACTGGAGAATGAAGTATGATCACATGATCACATGTTACATCCATGTGTCATATGTGGACTAAAAATGGATTATAGAGGACATATCATGTGGACGAGATATCATGGTATATATCTATATGGATAGATCATGTGGTCTAGGTGATTTTGGAATTTATCAGGAAAATATTTCCCAAGGGATTATTATTTTATGACACTATGTGATTATTTTTACCTACAAAGTAATCCTCTTTAATAAGATAGTTGCTAACAATTTCTACTGATTTCATCATCTAATTAATTTTTCATAAGTTGGTATTGATCAAATAACATAAAAGATATTGAATTTTGGATTGATGGTTATTTACAATATGATTATATGGTTGATAAGATCGATCGACAGTGGAGGAGAATCATCCTTGAGCTACAAAAAGAGTGAAATATTATTCTACCACATGACTTTATTACCACTAGGACATAAATATTGTTTGGGTAACATGGTATATGTTTCCCATGGTCTAGTATTTACCTCGAAATACATATATCAAAGGTAACATTCTCGATTTTTGTTATTTAAACATCACATACATTCTATTTAACATTTCACATAATAATCATGTGGCATGAAAAATAACACACAGTGATCAAAACTGTTAAATTTTATGTATTTGAATAATTATTTACCCATATATGTAGAATGGATTCAAACATGTCGACCCATACCAACACAGCCAGTTGAAGCTCCATCATTGCTAGGAATCACGACATTGATCCCCAGTATCATATTTCATCTGTAAATTAAATCCTCAATGGTATTATTTTTTTGATATTTAGTAGTATAATATATCATATAGGTTTCCTCAATACTTATTTGTTCTTTTTTATGATTTTATCATTCATTCTCTATAGTATAATATTCAATAATCCTAGTTTTTTTTCACAAATCAATGTAAAGAAGTGGGTATCAATGAGAGAGGAATATTTTTCCTAGAATCATCCTAGGGGTTATTACAAACACGAAACAACACTCCCTGGTCTTATATGGCTATTAAATCACTCACAGAACCTTTTCCTAGTGATACTCAACCACATTATCTTCCTCATTGAAACACTTGATGGGCTGGTAGAGTTTGAAGTGTGACCTATACTCTGACAATAATTTTTCATATTAATGTGTGTAGACATTCTAGGACAACCAATGTGATTAAAAAACTTCTAACCATATCAATTACATCACCCATTATAAGGCATTGTGGACCAAATAGTTCATCATGTTCCAATCATAGGATCTCCTTCATAGAGTGGGCATCCAATGTTGTCCCAATAAGAACTTATAATAACAAAAATATTAACAATATAATTTTTCCCTTACTATAATTATGTAATATAGTATATATAAATAAAATCACACAGATAAAATAATACGAACATTATGAATGAATACTTATGTAATATGAGGCATTTCTTGATGTTAAAGAACCTATACCCATGGAATAATAACATGAAATTTAGAATCGTAATATGACCATTATGAATAGTAAATCAACCAATTGAATAGTACCCTCACTAGTGAAAGTATAAACAAATTATAGGTATATTATCAACTAAAATATAATATATTTATTTCATTTTATAATTATATAAATGTTTTCGAAATGAAAGATTATGTATTGATATTTTTATTAGTCATAATAATTAAAAAAAATTATAATTTATATAATGATTTAAAATAAAATTTATTTTCATAAAATGTATTCATAAAGAAGTATTTTATTTTCATATAATTAGAAGATATTTTTATTAGACCTTATGTAATTTTTCAATGTTTCGTAAAATAAGTTATGATTTTAAAATAAGTATTTTTCAAATAAATGATTCATTTAATTAAAACAATATCACATATATAGAAAAATATTTTCATAAAATGGATTTCATTATCTAATTATAAACTACAAAAAATGGTTAGGGTAAATTTTATGGGATATTTATAAAATAGTTAATTTTTTTGAATAGTGAAATTTTCTAATTTATTGTATATTACATTAGAATTTTAGATTCACTATTTCATAAGAAACAACTTCTGTAAGGGCCATAATATCCAAATATACATCATTATTTTAATATATTTAGTTATAAGATTAAAAATATTCCTATTATATAGAAAAAATAGGAAATAAAAAAAAACAAAAAAAAACACATCTCTCTTCCACTATAAATACCACTCCTCGCTACCCCTTCTCCTCACTCCTCCAACATCGTTATGACATTCCACATTCTGCCTAATAACATTATTATTCTTATCCCTAATAAAAAATATCCTTTATAATAAACAATATACCCAAGAAAATTTTCTTATGGAGGTTCTCAAGGAGGATAACTGAAGAGGTAAACCATTGTTTAATTTTGAATTTAATTTAATTTCAATTTTTTCATGTCTTATTATATCTTCACATCCCCTTATCCAAGTGAAATGATAAATCTAGTATCATATATAAAGTGTAATTTTATTATGTTAATTGAATCATCCATCATCAATAATATTCTCCTCTCTCTTCTATTATAAAAATGAAAACATCGTCAATTGGGTTTTAATTAATCACCTTCGATGACGAAAAAATTTCATTATCACTTACCACCATCATGGATGGACATAAAACCATTATAAATGGACTAAACAGATTTTAAAATGTATGTTATAAACCTTTTATGTTATTTAAGAAACATATATACTAATATTAAATAATAATAAAAACATGTTCGTGAAGAACGAAAAATAGCCAAATTAATATAAATGATTATCATTAACAATTTCTCTAATGAATTATCATAATATTAGTTAAAAATGATATACAAGTCTAGATAAACTAATTTAATATTATTAATAACATTTAATATCAATTATGGATAATTATCCTCATTTTACATGATCTACCATACATGTATACAAGTGAACTGATCATGAAAACTAGGAAAAGAGTACTCTTAGAATTATATAATTGAACTTTTCAACTCATTTTAAGGGACATAAACAAACATAATAATATAACAACGAAAAATTTAAATGTATTATAGGTTTTTTATTTATTAATTAATGAATCTAATTTTATTACCAAGGATATTTAATTTAATGAAACGTTATTATATATGGTAAGGGGATCCTTACTCCCAATTTCCTTTCATTCGGTTATTACTCTTTCATGCCAAATTCCAGTATGTTTGTTATATTAATATTCCAAAAATATAATTTCATTTTAAAAATATATTCATTTCTATGATATAAATTCTTCGAATATGATTTTATGATAAATGAAAATATTTTTCCAAAATAACTCTTCATTCTTTAAAAAAATGTTTTACTTCACTTGAGATTGTGTATCCTTCACTCAAGATTGATGATTCTTATACCAATTATATTATTCCATTCTATTTTTTGGATCCACAATGATTATTCAGGGCTGTATTATTTATGAAATTCTCATGAATGAAATTTCCTTTCTAGGGTTATTTTATGTTTATGATAGAAATACATTCTATCTGGAATGTATTATTATGTAAACCTAATGGTGTAATAGGTTCACCTATAATATTATAGTGATCAAATACCTATTTTATTGTGATGTATCTCCAAATATAAGGTGAAATATACTTAAACATGAATCTATATCTTTTCACAATTATGATCCTATTATTAGGTACATATGTTATTTGGGAACATGATTCTATATTTTATCACAATTATGTGTGGTATTTGACAACCAAGACACGATGTTTCATTTTTATGCATTCCAAATTCCCTGCCTTTATCAAATTATTCCTTTGATTATTATAATTATTATACCATAATTATGTTATGATGAATATGATTATTCTCACTAATGTTATATTTATTCATGTTATTATCTATTCTAATACGGGGATTTTAGCTCATCCCTTCCTTTGATGTATATCCTTAGGTGAATGCATACAATTATGAGAACATGTGAACCACTAAGAATTTACTGAAGAAGGAAAAAATAGTTTTAATGTTTAATTATGTAAATGTTTTATATTTTTCTAATTTTCCTAAGACACTAAACCTTTTGGTCCTAGTTTTGTAACACTATAATATTATTTACTTCTAAAATTATGTAATAGTAATTTATGAAAAAGATGTATCTCTATAGTTTTTATCAGAGAATGGTTTTGTAAATTTTTGAATTAGGATTAGATAACATTAGTGAAAACACATAGGATAAATAAATGTATTTGAAATCAGCCAATAATATTTCTTTTAGAAAAAAGATAATCATAGAGATACCACAAGATATTCCATTAAAGTTAATTGTATACAACAATTATTTATGTATACAAGAAATGTAAACTTATAATTTGTTTAAAAATTTTCTATTTTAGAAAATGGTGGGAATGTAGAGAAATTATTACAAAAATCATTTTAAGGAACATAGTAGTTATTACTCAAATTACATCCCCAATTCCATTGAATGTAGAGTTCCAAATTTCATGGTGATTCTTACAAAACTTTCTCCAGAAATCAACAAAAACATGAATGATGTGGAACATTCTTTTTCACCTAAAAGGAATCAACTAGATATAGAGTCTTTTATATAAAAATGACCACTAAAATTTAGTGTATCTTATGATCCAATAGTTTCGAAATAGTATGTCAACTCAATGGAGAAAAAACATTTTTGTGCTTCAATGATCTCAAATGGGGATGGTGACTCTAGAAATTTATCATTTAATTGGAGAGGGTGATCAAAATTGGGTGTTGATTAAAACAAACAAGCTAAAGGATTAAATTGAAGAGATGCGGTGGGATGTTTGTAAGAAAATATTTATTAATATGTATTTCCCTCAAAACATGATTAAAATGTGGAGAATGAATTTAATGAGCTTAATAAAAATAATGGTGAATCTCTCATGGAATATAAAGAAAAAATCACAAGGATTTCAAGGTATGCCTCAGAATTTTTACCAATAATAACCACAAAATAGATAGATTTCATAGTGTTTTAAAACCACACGGTTAAATGGATCTAAATATCCAAGATGGGGAGAGTTATGAATTACTTTTGATGTGATCCCATTATGGAAATTGAGTTTGGGGAAAGGTCAGTTGGAAATATTGATATGAAATTAAATATGGAGGATTAATATGGAGGATCTAATGAAAAATAAGGAAATAAATCTCAACCACTCACTTGTACACAATGTAGGAAGAATAATCCTAGGAATTTCTTCAAAGGGAAGGGGAAATTCATTATGTGTGGGGGATGTGGCCAAAAATCTTTGGAATATCTAAGATACATGAGGAAGAAAGAAAATGTGGTTGATCAAAGGAAAAACTTACTATGGAAAAATGCTTCAACAGTTGGGATCAAGGGAATTATGAATTCTAGAGCACCAGACCACTAATCCAAAAGTGTAATTAGAGCCAGTATCTACTAAAACCAAAGGAGTAAGGGAATGATTATTCCATCACTAATTCTGAGTTGGAGCCTAAAAATTATTTGGTGATAATTTCAATAGTCATCCATTCAATAATATCAAATGGACTGTTTGATTCTATTACAATGAATTCTTTTATATCTTCAAAGTTTAGTAGAATTATTCCAACATCACCTCACAATATTGAAGTTGAGTAATCTATGCGAATATAAAATGGGGAGAGTATTGAAACTACTGTATATAAAAGCACCCTAATTAATGTATGTGGTCTAAACATCCCAAAAAATTTTATCTTACTTATTTTAGAGGAGTTTTAGGATATATTCGGCATGGATTGTCTATCTGTATTGATATAAAAAATCATCTATTAAAAAAAGATAGCAGTCTCTACGTTCTGAGGAATCCTCCAATTATGTATAACTGTAAGGATGGGGATGAATCTCCTTTTGAATCATCATATAAATTGTGGATTTTATTTTCATATTAGATATCATATCTACCTCAATTGATTGAATCAAAGGAAAGAATCATGATCGAATTCATTACCATTGTGAGTGACTACACTAATGTGTTCCCTAAAGAATTTTGTGATCTTCCACCAATCAAAGAGATTGATCTCTCAATTGAATGTATTTTTGGATCTATTCCTATATCAAATACACCTTATAAAATGTCCCCCATTGAATTGGAGGAACTAATGAAGTAATTATAATAGAATCTATTAAATGATTTTATACCCCTGAGTACCTCACCATGGGGTGAACCCATCCCATTTGTCAAGAAGATGTATTTATCAGAACACAAGTACATTTATTATTGTGATCACAAAAAATATTGATAAAGAACAATTTTCCCCTTCCATGGATAGAAAAGTTGATTTAAAAACTATGTGGGGGAAATTGTATCTCTAAGGTGGAACTTTTGCCAGGTTATCACCAAATAATTGGAAGGAAGGAATATATTATCAAGAATATCAATTGAACGACACATGGAAACTATAAGTTTGTAATTATTTCTTTAAAATTCACAAATGCTCCCAAAATATTCATTGAATTAATTAATTGAGTCTTTTTAGATTTCCTTAAATAATTTGTGATAATCTTTATTGATGATATTATTATATACTATAATATAATGTTGGAATATGAGGTTTATTTTAATACTATTCTAAAGACTTTTAGTTGGAGAAATATTATGAAACGTATAGTAAATGTGAGTTCTAGAATCTAAAATTATCATTCCTGGGGAACGTTATCACCAAAAAAGAAATATATGTAGACCCTTCTAAGACATTGGAAATCAAAGTAAGGCATAGGGAAACATCAATAATGGAGATCTGTTGGTTCATATTCTAGATGGGTATTATCATATATTTTATTTACAAAAAATCATGATTATCAATACCAATAACCAAGCTAACTCAGATGGGAGAAATAATTTTCTATACTAGTCAATGATAATATTGCTTTAGGAAGTTAAAAAAGATGATTATCACCATGCTAGTACTCACACATCCATCAAGTGGGGAACAATTTGTGGTATAAAATAATTATTTAAAGATGAAATTAGGATTTTTTTACTAATGAGGATAGATAAAGTGATTTAGTACAGTTTAAGGATGTTGAACATTCTTGAGAAAAACAATCCTATTCATGATCTGGAGATGGCAGCTGTGATATACATGTTGAAAATCTGGCGGCATTATCTCTATAGGGAAAAAGGAGAGATATATACTGATAATAAGATCCTCAAATATATAATCACATATAATGTGCTTTATATGTTTCAACAAAGATGGTTAGAGCTCATCAAGGATTATAGCCTATCAATCCACTACCATCCTGGAAAAGTGAATAAAGTGGAAGATTCTCTATGTATAAAGGAACCCGAAACAATAACAATGATGATAATTGAGGAGGATATAATATTATTGGATTTATAAATCATGGAAATGGGAATAACTATGTAAAGAACCTCATTAATACTTTCTCAAATGATTGATCAATAGTCCATAATGGTGAAAATAAAGAAAGCTCATAGAAATGATGTTGAAATTCCAAAGAATGTAGAAGATATGAGAAAGGGTAGATTGTCTGAGTTCAAAACAGATGAGGAAGGAGATTTATAATTTGGGTCATGAGTATATGTACCATAAAATCCATATATAAATAATGTACTTTCAAGTTAAGAATGTAGTTATCACATATCTATTCACCAAGGGAGCACAAAGATATATTGATATCTCCAATAGAACCATTGGTGAGACAATATGAATATATATATCACTGAATATAAATCATAGTGCATAATATGTTATCAAGTGAAGGATGAAAGTAAAATGTGTAATTGGATAATGAAACTATTACCCATACAAACATGGAAATGATAAAACTTCACTATGGATGTTTTCACTGAACAAATGATGAAATCCTGTAGAAATAATGCTATATGGGTTGTTGTGGATCATCTTATAAAGACAAATCACGTTATCCCAAATCAACAGGACTTATCACTAGATTAAAATTAATGGATATACATCAAATAATTGGTATGGATTCGCAAAGTACCACTATTTATTTATTATAATCGATATCTGAGATTCACCACCATGTTCTGGAAAAGTATCCAACATGCCCTCAACACTATGCTAATATTCATCATGACCTATCCTTGTCAAACTGATGGCTAATATGAATTTAATATTCATACATTATAAGTATTTTTGAGATAATTTTCTTTGGACATAAAAGGATGATGGGACCAACAACTTCCTCTCAATGAGTTCTCATAGAACAACAATTTCTACTCGAGCATCCAAATGGATCCATGTGAAGTCATTTATGGGAAAATATGATGAAAACTGGCATTCTAGGATGAGGTTGATGTATATAATATTATATCACAAAAAATGATCAATGAAATGGTAGAAAATGTGAAAACCATTCATCATCACATCAAAGTTTCCCAAGGACGATAGAAGTGCTATGGAGACAATCATATATAGGACCTAGATTTCATGGTTTGAGACATGGTATTCCCCCACATATCTTCCTGGAATAGGATTATGAAATTTTATGTTAAAATAAACATGTTTCCCAAGTACATTGGCCCCATCAATGTTTATGTTCATGTTAATGTTTTGGCCTGTTGACTAGAACTTTCAACATCCATGTATCAAGTACACGATGCATTCCATGTATACGTATTGAGGAGGAATATATTATATCCCTTAAATATAGTAAATCTAGAGGTGGTACAGTTGGAATGTGATCACTCTTATGAAGATTAGTTGGTGATGATCTAGGATCATTTAATAATGTTCTATGCAAAAAAATTACTCACCTGGTCACGGTACTATGGTGGAACCATAAATACAAATAGGAAACATGGGAACTGGATGATCCAATGAAGGAGAAATACCCCCAACTCTTCTTATTTGAGTTTGTAAAATGAAATCTCAATCGAGAAATTTTAGAAGGGGGAATGAATGTAATATCCCAAATTTTTTTAAATAAAATCTTTACACCTTTATAATTTTTTATAGTATAAATCACATAAAATACACATAGAGGACATAATATAATCATTATAAATGAATAATTAATGGGATAAGAGGTATATCTAGATGTTGAGAAGCCTATACCAATGGAATAGTAACTTGACCTTTGGAATTGTAATGCTTCACTTATGAATACTAGACTGGAAAATTGAATAGTAACTTCACCCATGAGTGTATAAATAAAATTTATTTATCTTATTAATGATAATTAAATATATTTATTTAATTATATTAGTAAATAATATTTTATAAATGAGAAATTAAGTGTTGGTTTTATTATGTTATAAATATTAAATTAACAATTTATAATCTATAAAATTATTTAAAAAAGAATTATTTTTCATAAAATGTATTCATAAATTATTATTCTATTTAATTATGATTATAACAAAATTGTATGATACATTATGTAATTTTTCAACGTGTCATAAAATCAGTTATAATTTTAAAATAAGTATTTCCAGAATAAATGATGATTTTATTTAAAAAAATGAACTTCTCTTATTGTTAAAATTATATTCAAAAATGGAGTTCATTTATGAATTCTACAAGTCAAAGCTATTAGGGTGATTCTTTTGGGATTCATCTAAAATATAAGAATTTTTGATGAATTGTTAAATATTGTCATTTGCAGTACATAACATTTAAATTTTAAATTAACTATTAATTGAGTCATGGATGACGTAGCAACCATAATATGGACATATCCTTCGTTATTTTAATAAATTTATTTATAATATTAAAATAGTCCATATCCTAGTACGAAAATAACAATCTAATGAATAAAATACTCAAAAAACACCCCTCTCTAACCATATAAATACAACCCCTCATCACCCTTTCTCGTCACAACTTCTATATCCATGACACATATCAAATATCTTCCTAATCGATTTGTCAGTCTTGTATCCAAATTCTAGGATACTTTTGTCTCAAAATATTAAAAAATTAAAAACCAATTTCCCAAAGGATGTTCTCAAGGATGAGAATTCCCGAGGTAAAACCCTACTTCATTTTTCTTTTATATCTATTCAATTTGTTTTCTTTTTTATTATATCATAAAATAACCATATACCAGTCGAATAATAACTCCATTATCTTATTTACCCAAGAATTTTATTATGTTAATGGAATAATCAATCATCAATCCTCTTCTTCACTCACTTTTATTCTAAAATTGAAATTTTCATCTATGATGTGTTAATTTATCACATTTTAGGATGACAAGATTTCATTTTATATTAACACATTAAAGGTTGGTATTAGAACCATTATAATGTTTAAATAATATTTTAATATTTACGTTCCAAAACTTTTTTTGTTCTCGAAATAAAATATATAAATAATATTAAATAATAAAACAATACTAGTTCATTATGATAGAAAAACTTCCAAATTAATCCAAATGATTAACATTAACGTTTTATCTAAGGAAACATCCTCATATTTTGAAAAACAATTATCCATTTAGAATTTTTTAATTTCAATAAAAATATATAATATCAATTTTGGATGATTATTCCCATTTTACATGATCTTCCATTCAAGTATACAAGAGAACTGATCATGAAAACCAAGAAACAATCACTCTCACAACAAAGGAATTGAACTCTATAACACATAATAATGGCCATAAACAACAATAATAACATTATATTGAATAAAATAAATATATAAGTGGTTTTTTATTAATTAATTAGTGTAATTTATGATATAGTTTATTAATTTTAATGAAACATTATTATATATAGTAAGGGGATCCTAAAACCCAATTTACATTCTTTGAGTTATTACTCATTCATGCTAAATTTTTGTATGTATGTTCTTTTAATATTCCTCAAGAAAAATATAATTTTCTTTACCTTTTTATTTCATTAATATACATTTTTCCAGTCTATTTTTATGAGAAATAAAATTATTTACCAAAATAACTGTTGTTTCTTAAAAACATGATTTATTTCTCCTGAGATTGTTTCTACTTCACTCCAGATCGATGATTCATAAAAAAACTATGTTATTCCAATATTATTTTGGGATCTAAATGGTTTATTGTCTAATTTATTCATTATTATATTCTAATGTAACCCATTTCCTTTCCATGTGTTATTTTATGTATAATGTTGATATTTGTTATTTATGGAAATCATGACTATCTAAATGTTCTGATATGACAGGTTCATGTGGAATTTTACAACACTCCAATTCATTAGGTAATGCGATTTATCTCATGATGTAAGGTGAAAAATGCATAAAAATTATGCTATATTTGATCCAAATTATGGTTTTATTATTATTCACATATATTATGCGTGAACTTGATTAATGCTTTTTTCACAACTATGTGTGGTATTTTACTACTAAGACATGATGTTTCATTTTTAGGCACTGCCACATTCCATGATTTTAGTTAATTATAACTTTTATGATTATGATGTTTATACCATGCTTATGTTAGGATGATTATTATTATTCTCACCCATGTTATATTGACTCATGTTCTTATCTATCCTTTTACTGATATTTTATCTCACCCCTTTATTTGATGTATATCTTTTGGTGATTATTTATACTATGAGGTACTAGTGATCCAAAAACAATTTATATAATATGCAATTAAATAATTTATATATATATTTTTGTAAATGTTATGCATGGTCCTCATTTTCCAAATAAATTTGCACTTTGGATCTTGGTTTTCCAACAATATTTTTTTTGTTCATATTTAAAATGATTTAATAGTGATGTTTGAAAAAGTATTATTTATGGATAACTACTTCATATTATCCCACAGTGTCATAGGTATTACCCTATATGAAATTTTATAAAATGAGGCATACCTATTCTTGGAGAAATTTATGATTAATTCCATCCTACAAAAAACATATGGTAGGATCCCGAATAAACTATCGCCTTATCTTGGGATATGATTGTTATCATATGAGATAAGATAAAGAAGAAGTTTATATTATGTTTTATTATTTACATAGAGGATTGGAAAATCATTTTCCTTGACTAGAATAAATCACATTTAAATACAGTCTTACTTATTATTTATCATTATCTAAAGTCCATGGATATATATTCCACTTATTACACCATTTTAGAGGTATAAGATCACACCTCATGTGGATAAAAGATAAATCGAGGTGTTTCTTCAAGTCATTATGAAGTCTTAATTATAGAAATATTTATAATTTGATGGATCTTTCAATCCCATGCAAGATGTTATGGTGTCTGTATTGGAACAATAATGATAACGGACAAAATAGAATAATTATGTCCTCTTGATATAGTCATACAACCCATATCCCAAATTTTTGAATTCTTTTGGAACATTCAATAGGGTTACATAGCCATCTAGATTAGTGTTCTCCACCAATTTTCATTTGGTTGGGTAGGTGATAAATTTCTGTGTTGTTTGTACTAGAGTCGAATTAAAAAATTTTATTCATCATTTTACTCTATATTAATTTATATATTATGGGTTTAAATTATTTCACTAAACACCAATTTGGATATTGATATAATATATATGAAAAACAATTTCAATTTTTATCCATACTTTTATCCTTTTGGGTTGATTTCCAATGCTCATAGGGGCCCCCAATGTATTTCATACAAAATTTCATTTTTGATGGTATGCTGTTAGATCTCTAGGACGAATTAGTTATTTGTGAGCCATATTATCAACATAGTTCCTCTCTCCATTTTCATTGTTTCATGAGAGTTTGCTCCATACCAATTGCATAAATGTAGGGTGAAAGACAGTATATTCTGATTTTTTTTATAAATGATGTTGATTTGTAAGGATACTAATACATTAATCATCCTAGAACCTATTGATGAACTTATTTCCCTATACCAGGCTTATTCTGATTCATGAAGAGAATTCTACCCCATTGGTCTATTGGTCAGACTAGTTCAGTTTGTACAAAATCGTCGTGCTTCTTTGAACCCATTTCCCATTTAGATAATAGTACTAGTTCATGACAGATGAAGCCCTTCCTAAAAGTGCACCTATCATGAAAAAGAACCATTTGACAATGAAGTGACGTTTTTTGGGAAACTAGAACACATAGACTAACCCATTAAACTTCTATCACAACCTCATTGTATATAAAACATCATTCCCTAATATGATTAATACATTAATATATCTCGGCCATCTCTCCCCTTGGACTTACAACCACTGAAATGACAGCTATGACTGGGGTTACCTATAGACAATCATAGAACCATGTTTGTTTTTCGATTGTTAAGAATACATTATAAAAAAATTAATCCAAGGGGAATTTATCCACAATATATTTCATGATTTTGATACTAGTATTTTAGATTATCATCTATTATATGAAATGATACAAATGTTCCTCCAAACATGAAAACAACAATCTAGTCATGTTGTAAAAATCCGTGGATTTGATTAGAGAACCATTCTACTTTAATTAATGGGGGATGCATAAAAGGTGTTGAATCTTAAAAAAATACTAATATTTTCAGGATTATTTGATCCACTCATCTACACAAATAGAGGAACATGATTCATATATAGCTCGCATGAATACTGACATTTTAAAGATTATGATTTTAAAAGAGGTCTCTCAAAAAGATGTCTAGGACTGTTCATCATCGATTATGGATCTTCACACATTGGAATGTGCGGTGAAAATAATTTTTGAATAACATCATAATTCAATTGACACCTCCCAATGGTCTAGTTGACATTCTATTACATTACACCCATAAAAATAAAAAAATGGATAAGGGTAAATTCCTAAAAAAGAGGATAAAATACATGAAGAAAATCAACATTTGAAAAGGCATGAAACATTGATTTCCACAGTGAAACTGAGTCTCTGTCGGTGCACATGGTTTGTGAATGAAACATTTTTTGAACAAAAGACACTTGCACATTGGATCACTATTTTTCCCAGGGTCACTTATTTTTCTAGAAATAGACCCTTACAGCCTTCATTTTTATAGAAGAATTTCCCGGAAGCCTAACTGCTACTAGGGTCACCCTATATCTTTGTTTAACTATTTTGAAACCATCTAGGTAGTTCATTAACACCTATAGTGGAGGAATTGAAGGGGGGTCATAGGACATAAGTCCCTTTAGTGCTTTAAATCCCTAACACATGCATGTATAAAGTGACCAACCTCCCTAAATCAGAAACACTTGTGTGCCACCCATTCCTATCAAATTATCTTGATCACCACACTTCTAGGAATACATTAGAATACTCTTGAATGATCGATTCAAGTCTCAACCATGTACAAAAAACCTAGGTTGTTCATCAGTTAAGTCGACACCAGTTCAACCAATCCTACTTCTGTTCCCATACCTACACGTTGGTTACTTACTTGGGATCCCTTATTTAATTCACTAAATCCCCTCATTCTAGAAAATCCTTTCCTCAAGAATGTTCAAATCCATTCATGAAAATGATTATTCTTCATTGGATCCCTTATCTGAAACGGGTTATGTTGAAATATCCTCCAAATTCAAAAGACTTATCTACCCTTTGGGAAAGGCACAACATTGTGTCTCTTATTTGTTTTAGTATATATGCAGTTAGAGGCTTCCCACATTTTGTTTGAAATGAATTTAGGATTCATGGAGTGTCTTGGTGTTTTTATATCCGCAGTCAGATAGACCTTTCTCCTATGAACAATGTTGTGAAGTTGTCGATTTGGAGTATTAGGGTTTGGGCCATGACATACCATTCTCATCTCTAAAACATGGAACCTCAGGTCTCTGGTAGGGAAGGTACGGTTCGCACCAACTTTTCCTGTTGAACAAATGAGAAGTCTCCATCACCTACCAAGACCAATTTTAGGGCGACAATCTTAGTGTAATCCCATATCCATTCATGTTGGTGGTTGCATTCTCTCTCTTCTCTACATCTGTCACCTTCTCTCCATCCTTACATTAGACCCTTGTCTAATGAAAAGTGAAGAGAGATAAGGTTTTTCACCTTGGCCTCGTCATCCCTCGTTGTCATAGGCCAACCATATTCTACTAGAGGAGAAAGAATAGTGTATGTGATCCTTTTTTTAATCTTTTAAATCCTCTTATTTCTCACACCGAGCTTGACTCACATGGGCTTATATATTTTTCATGATCAATTTTTTTTTAAAAACTGCTCACCACAATGAACATTGAGAAGTCTGATTCCAAACAGAATTGGGATACATATGAAGCCTTCCTAAGCCCGAGCTCCATCGCATTTCACCCATAAATGGGAATCCTCTATAGGAGTAATACCCAAATTAATCCCCAAAATCACCACGAAATCCATTTCAAGAAATAATCCAAAAATAATTTCTATCAAATGACTACACTCTCTGATGAGACTCACTGTACTACGTGGGATTTGATTCCCATCCAAATGGGATATGTAGAAATCCTCTCTGAGGTTCAAAACCAACAATTCAAATCCACCATGTTCTTCCAGGGACATATTCCAAATAGGGTATAATCCAAGTTTGAATTTAATATCTTTTCTAGGTTCTTTGTGCTTCTTAGGCATATGTCCTACACCAAACATTGAATAAAAATAATTTTCTTAGATGTACCTACCACAAGCCATTAAGTTGTACGATTAGTTCCTTATCACATGAGGTTAAAAGGTAAGATGTGTCCCATTAAGAGGCAATGAACTACGTGGGTTATGATTCCATTCACAAGGATATGTTGGTAGCTTATTTATGGGTATGATCCTGACATAAAAACAAACCTTCACCCCCCTAGATTATAATAAATCCCAGAGTTCCCACTTAGTATCATAAAAACCAATATTATCATAATGATGGTTAAAAGAATCTATAAAGTGTAAATGAGAGGATACCATTTATGGAGAACCTCGAATACATATGGAATTCTCCATTAATGAAGAACCTCAAAAACATAAAGATGATTCCAAAATTCACACAAGCTAAAAATTGATTTCAAATTCCAAGGGAAACCTACGTTATACTTGGTGAATTAATAAGTATTCAGGAAAATATCTCAAATATATTAGAGAGTCCCAGAGTATGAAATAATTCCCCACAAAAGGGTGTGATGAATCTGACCTCACATCCCTTCTACCAAATCATGTTCTTAAGTATCGTACGTTCAAGCCTAACAGACACCTTCATTTGGAATGAAGGTCCCTTTTGATAAAGAATCATTGGATGTTTCTAGTTCCTTAAATAAATCCTATTGAAACCACCTTGAAGTAGTGATTCATAAAAAACACCAGTACCATGGGACATCAATACAAAAATGGTGGCAAAGAAAAATGGGAAAATAAGAGTTTGCATTGATTTTAGATTTATCAATAGACATTGTCATAATGATGACTTTCCAGTTCCGATCAATGATCATTTGATTGATGAAATAGCCATTTGTGAATCTCCCTCCTTCATTGATGGTAACTCTAGGTATAATAAAATCTGAATGGCTCCCAAGGATGTGGAGTTTATAGCCTTAAAATCCCCTCAAGGTGTGATTTTTTATCAAGTAATTCCCATTTTCTTAAAGAATGTTGGTGCAATGTATCAGCATTCCATGCACAATATCTTTAAACCCTTACTTGAAAATATATTGAATGTTGTGTGGATGGTCTAGAGGTTTAATATAGACAAATGTTTAATAATTCGACTGATTTGGAGAACATATTCATTGAACATTGACAACATAATTTGAAGATGAATCCCACGAAATGTGCTTTTGGGGCAACCTCAAGAAAATTCCTCATCTTAATTATATTCAATCATGGCATTGAAGTTTATCCAAAGAAGAAAAATTAAATCTCTATCATATAAAATTCTCAAAATTTGAATGAATTACGGGGACTTCGAGGACACTTGGAATATATTTGGAGATTTATTGCCAATTTGGAAGGCTTTTTTTCACCCATCACCAGATTAATGAATAACGAAATCACATATAAGTGGAATAAAGACTCCCAGGAGGCATTTGATAACCTCATGAAATATCTCTTGATTCCACTGGTATTAATTCCACCTATTTAAGGAAAGCCACTTATTATCTATGTGACAGCTTTAGAGAAATCCTTGGGTGCCTTCATTATCACAATTAATGATTATGGGAATGAAAGTAACCTTTTTTATCATAGTATAACTATTCTTGACATAGCTAATAGATATTCTAGTATTGAGTAGTAATGCCTAAAATTAATCATTTCCATTTAGATGTTGAGGAACTACCTTCAAAATCATGAGGTGCACTTGGTATCTCATAATGACCTGCTGAAATTTATCATTAGTCATCCTATGAATATAGTATGTTTGGAATGGTAGGATGTTATTTTGAAAATGTTTGATATCCAATTTTTTCTTCAGAATGCAATAAAAGGCCAAGACTAGTCCGACTTCCTTAATGAACATCCATCTACAGTAGATAAATCATTGAATATTAAACATCCAGATGTAGAAATCTTCCCAATTCATGATTATCCTCCTACAAGGGAGAATTAATTTGATGGTTTTTCTAGAAATCTATTGGAAAAGTGAATGGAAATACCTAAAATCATGAAATTTGGGTTAGGAATTGTATTTATTACACAAAAAATGTAGTATTTCCATATTCCATTCTGTTATTATAAGGAAATTCCAAAAATGATGTAGAATATCACACTCTCATTGAAGGCCTCGAAATGGCACTCCAGGTACAAGTGAACCACCTGGAAGTGAACGGTGATTCAGATATGGTAATCAAATAGATAAATGGTGTTTATGTTATTCAAAAAGAAGAGTTAATCCATTTGTGTGATTATGTTATAGGTTTAATGGCTAAATTCCCCTTAGATACAACACTGTCGTATGTCCCTCGTTCACAAAATTCCCAAGTAGATGCATTGGATAAAGTATCCATATCCCTGGTAGATCCAAATTAGGATGAGATAATCATCCATATTTCCCTTAATCATGTTGTTTCAGTTTTTTTCCTACTAGAATGGATTATATGAATGAAATCATACCTATTTCCTAGCCTTTGGGTTATACTATGGTATTGATGACACCTATTATGGAATACCTTCAAATGAATTACATCCAAAAGTCAGATATGGAAAATAGAATATCCAATGATTAGTGGAAAATTGCACTCTTTATGACAGCCCAGATCACCAGAAGATACTCTAAAACAAGGCTTCGATGGATTCCTCTTCATATGCATTGATGGAGAAGAAACTGTTGTTATCATGAAATAAGTACCTGCATGATCTTTTGCTGCTCACAGTCTGGCTTTCTGATCAAATCTGAATCCTTTTATTCTTTTGGCCTTAAATGATGTAGGATTACACAGATTTCACTAGAAATGTCATCCCTGCCAAGTGCATTCCTACTTCATTCATCAAACCCTAAAGTTTGTACATACATCTAAATACTCATGGCCATTTTCCACATGGGGAATTGAAGCAGTAGGACTTTATCCTCCAGTTATGGAAATATATATTTGTATATTCTTACTACTAATGATTTCTCCTTCAGATGGAATGAGGAAATACTTATCAAATAAGTTAGAGCTGAAAGCATTGTACACTTTTTCAAATCTATAATCATAACCATATTTGGTGTCCCTCATACTATATTGACAGAAAATGGAACCAATTTATGTTCTTTTGATGTAATGAATTTATATCAGGGTCTGAATATCAAATCCAAACATCCATCTCGTTATAATCCATCAACCAATTGAATGATATATGCTTTCAAAAAAATTATCTAATATAATCCATAAGATGGTGGATAAAGATAAGAAATTGTGTCTTTATTAGGTTTTTCATTCTTTATGGGCTTATTAAACTACTACTTGTACTTTCACATTGGAAACTCCATATTCATTGGTGTATGGAAAAGAAATAGTTTTTCAATTGAAATTCAATTGCCTTTACTCCAAGTTGTAATATGGGATCATTCATCTTTGAATGAATAGTCTCAGAAGCGATTTGATGAGATATAATGATTAGAAGAAAAGAAATTTCCTACTTTGCAACATTTGGAAGTCTATCAGAATAGAATAATAAAATCTTATAACAATAAATTCTACCTATTATCATTTCTTCAAGAAGAATTTATATTATTTCTTAGGACTCCAATGATACTAGGAAAGAATCCTCCAAAACATGAGCCAAAGTTGGAAGGAACTTACCCTATACATAAGGTCCACTATAATAGAGATTATTCCCTAATATCAATGGATGTTGATCTTTTTAAAACTCCAACCAATGTAATATTCTCGAAGAAGTACTATGTGTAATTTCACATCACATCATGTCCCCACTTCTTGAATCTAAACAACACAACCTAATGTCCTCACTACATGACTCTCAACTAAACTACATAATGTCCTAGTTGAAATACATTAAACTACATAACAACCATATGCATCCATGATGCATGACATTAAAATGCATAGTATATTTTTCCTTATTTCTTGACATTATACAACACAACATCATTGGGCCTCACTATATGATATTAAACTGTATGGTTAACACCATCTTTATTTCACATTAGGAAATCTCATAAGATACCATAAATTGGTATTCATTGGGATTCTCTAAAAAATTAGTATCTTCTAGGGGAAAGCATCACATACATCATTGATACTCCTTCGTGTAAAATGAGTTCCAAGTTTCCCTATGTTCGAATCAGATCTACATAGGGACCTCATATCAAGAACTAAATTTTTCTTGAGTCACATTTCAATGATATACGTTGAGACACCTAGATGACTAATATTGGTCTAAGCTGCAATAACATCGATATTTATTTCCAGTTTCTCCTCTTGTATATGAACTAGATCAATACAGAGTACCCTATTAGGATACACGGATTTATCATCAAATCATTTTTGTGTATTATGTCGAACCATTCTTTCGAAATGTGTTAAAATACCATGTATCTCACATCAAGCTCAATTCATGAGGGAAATTATTATTTCTGGAACTACATTTTTTCATGATTCCCATTTTAAATGGGATACATAGAGATGATAAGATCTCCAATCCTAGGTCCAACCACCACCACAAAAACCGTTTTTATACCATATTTTTGAATCAACCCTGCAAAGGAAATGATGAAAGAACTATGTGTGTCTTGATTCCCATCAACCAGATATACATAGTTAATCCTGAGATTAATTCCTGGTCCAGCTGCAACATTCGTTTTTCACATCATAATCACATCTTGTCCTCAATGCATTAATCAGAATTGCATAACATAATGTCCTTAATGCATGACATTAAAATGAAATGCACCCAAAGAACTACGTATGGAAGTATTCTCATCCCATTATGATCTTTAGGAAAAAATGTACATAGATCTTACTCCTAGAAATGGGACAAATTTATTTATCTATATTCCAAAAATAATTAACATTCTATGTGTGATTATTCATTTTGGTTCCTCTCCTTAGAGGGCCCACCAAGGAAACAAGATTTGTCCCCATTTTTACATATGTGTCAGATCTATTCAGGGGACTCCAAATGCATAGCTGATATTGGTTCAAATATTTCTCCTATGCATTGAGAATTAACCGCTTTGGTATTTCCCACTCTTAAACTTTAATATTTTATGATCTCTATAGTATTTATTAATGTTTTGGTGGAAAAGGTTATGATATTCTGGAACTATTTTTCTTCAAAATGCAATATGTGCCCTTAGGTGGCCTTGAATAAAATGTTCCTTCATAAGGTGACTATCAATCAAAAGATGCCACAATTTTTCCATAAAGAATATTCCAGAGAATACCCTACATAATAGAACCCCCATAACAGGTTTTTCAAATAATGGTAACTTCGTTATGGGTTAATGTGTATTTTGTCCCCTTCAAACATTGATGGCAATATAATATAATCTGTATCTTAAAGCAGGAATGCATGTATATTTGTCCTATTAACATTATCTTGATCTGAATGTCATCAAGACCATGGTTTACACATTTACCTCTCCATGTGTACAAAGTAGTATGAAATAACATTGTATCATTTGACCACATATCATCTACCGTATCCATTTTTTTTCAAATTGTGTGACCTAAAAGTACAAACACCATACCTCTTGTGTTTGAGTCAAACCTTTCTAGAAATCATATTCCTCTGATTCTTATGAAATCAGGATACGAAATACAGTTTTCGTATTTAGTTACCTTTTTCTATAATCCATACTCTGTGCTATGGAAAATATGAATCTCAATAAAATTTCATCTGATTTTTTCAATGGAATGTCAAATTTTTTAGATCTCTTTTTTACTTGACAATGCAGTACATGCCCCCCATTGGCCATGTATAAAATTTTCCTAGTTAACATGATTATTAGTAAAAATATGCCACTATTTGGATATATAGTGTATTCCTTAGTAGGTCATACATAATACAACCCCCAAAATAGGGTTGTCAGATAATGGTACATAGTTATTAGAAAATACTTCCTCTAATTCATTTATTCCTTTTCCCATATCATTATTCGGATCAAGAAATTCCCAAATAACAGTTTACAATTATTATTTTCCATATATGAACATGGAATTATGTTTCCAAACAAATTATTATGAAATTGAAGTGTCTTAGTTCTTTTCTCAAAGCCAAATACCATAAATTAATTCCACCCAATATCTATACTGCATGAGTTAAAACAGCACATTATAATGTCCTCACTACATGACATAAAACTATATAGTATAATTTCCTTAGTGCATGACATACAACTACACAGTATAATGTTCTCACTACATGACTTTAAAACTGCATTGCATGATATCAAAAATACCCTTTCTGAAAAATATTTACCATTCCTCACTCACTAAATTTTTTTAAAAGTGTTTTTCCCATTCATTACATATGTCGGCAGAGATAATCCATTATTCTTAAAATCCCTTTCCTTGAGAAAACCACCAGTTTCGGTCTTCATTCACCCAAATATTATTTTACCAATTCTATCAATAATAAAATGTTAAATTCTCGAGATCTCTTTTTCTTGACTATGTAGTACATTCCCCAAGTCGACATGCATTAAAATATTATACATTACATGAATTTCAAGCAATACATATCAATTTTTGGCTATGAAAAATATTCCCTAGTCAACACTATATAATACAGCCCCCTTAAAGGGTTTTTAAAATAACGGTAACCTCATTTTTGGAAAATACCAACTTTATGTTTATATATGTTTTATATTCTGTGACCACAAAAAAAAATCATGATTAAATATTCCCCTTGGATGTATTTAATGAACATTAGAGAAATTCCTCACCATTGATAATTTTTTGGTATCTAATTGAAAAATTTATGGTCAAATCTATTCAACCATAAACACTAACCTTATTATTCTGACATGCATGATTCTAAACAGCAAAATAACAAGAGACATGGTACTCACCAGATTGAATACTGGAAAAGGGATCTCTAAAAAAAGTCAATGTCTCAGCTTGCTAGATTGACATTTTGTGGGTTTTAGGAAATATTGAGCAATAAAAATCCAAAAGATACCTAGTTAGTGGTGTTTTCTATATATCCCTAGTAAAAAATATAATTTCACTTACTATGACCATATCTTATGTAAAAATAGAGCAAGGAAGAAGAAACATATGATTAAAGACAAAATTTTATTTATTTATGGATATAATAATCCACATAGGAGAATCCAAAAACTGGAGTCTCTCTATTATAAATCCCAAGAGGTTTTCTATATAACTTCTCATTTGATAAATGGCCTCTTTAGCCACATCATCTCCTTGTTGATGTTCATTTAGCCGTGAAGTATCATTCTCTTCAACATGATAAAGTTCTTCATTAGCATCTGCAATGGATTATTCACTACCCTTCTGGATATCTCCCATTGAAACATCAAGTTGATCAAGATCCCCAATAACAATATCTTACTCTTTTGGAATACGAATCCAATGAAGTGTATTTTATTTAATTTTATTATTTAGTTATTTTAACTTTGAAATAATATTTTCCTAGGATTGGAAAAATTAAGCATGGAATTCATTAGTGTTGGTAAACAGTCTAGTATTTATCAGATATTGCTAAAGTTTATTCTCTTGCTCAAAATTTTGGACAATCTCTTTCACTACAGTATGAATTTCATGGTATTCAAAACAAAAAAACCATGCATAATGAACATAGATGAATATTGTGCAACTCACTGCGTCTGTTAATCAAGGGTAAATTCATATATTATATTCCATATGTGCACCCATGCCTTACGATTTGTAATAATAAATCCATTTTCAGTTCCACGTTTTATTCTGATTCACTGTATTAAAGAGGAACATATTTCGAGATTAATCTACTTAAAGAGTGCTCCATCCTTGATAGTTGTTACTTCACTTCCTAATACAATTTGAGCAGATGTAGAAGCTTCACCTCTAGACCAACCCATTTAAGATTATAATCCTATATGTTGAATTAAAAATTATGGTTATTCTTAGTTTGAAATGGATAAAATTAGTGAAAACAATGACACTAATGGTAACCCATGCCCAACAATAGGTTGGAAGCTTGATAAGACTCCTCCCCAATATTCTAAAAATCAAAAGTTTTAGTGGATGTCTCTTAGTGGGGAATTATTTCTTTAACCTACTAAGGATCCTTTACATGAATATCAGGAAGATATTATATCACAATATTTACCTGATCCAACATCTCCCAAATGTTGTTATTGATAGTGATGTCCACGCTTCCTTTAGGAAACATCATTACAATAGTTTATTTAGATGAAAAAACATATTTAAATCAATCATTGCTATAAAAGTAATCCTATGAAGATTTATATGAAGGAAAATAAAAACTCACATCCATTTGGTTCTTTACAAGGAACATTAAAATCTTCTAATGTATATTTCATATTGAAGTTCTCTAATACTTCTTCAAAATACATGCCACGATTCAACATAGAATCCAAGGATATTCCAAATCAAATGTTAGTCCCACCTATGGGAGCAATTAGAGTGGTTTTTTTCGATCCTCCACTGATAAATTTTGACCCCAAAAATCTTCCTCAGTAATAGCTATGTGGTAAACATATTTTGTCACATGTTTTTTGGTTCATGAGATGAACGAAAAGTATCATGGAGTGAATGTCATTTGTTTTGACACTAAGTTTCTCATTAAGACCATATAATTTACCATAAGTCTCCTCTCTCCAGATTTTATGAATTTGAGAAAATATGGGAACATATGTTGGCTCCTTTGGACTAAATTCTTCTTCTATCAATGGAATCATCGGATTGGCACGACTTTGTGCTCATTCAGATGCGCCCTCCATGGTTCCATGAAAAAAATTAGTGATTTATTATCGTGTAGAAATGGAAGAATCACCAGCCGTTCCAATATTTCTAAAAACTTTATATTAATAATGTTACATTCATGTTGTTAGGAAATGATAACACTAGTGAAAAAATATTTAACCACATTTCTCTTTCTTGGATAATTCTGTTTCTTCACCTTCTTGGGAGGACTTCCATCATCATCTTAAAAAACATGTGTTGGAGACTGCAAGCCCCTTTATATCTCATCCTCCATGGCATGTTGTCCTAGAGATATCTCTCCCAATACATGGGGTGATCCAATAGATCCATGTGCAGTACCACAAGGGGTATATTGTTGTGATTGAACATCATCAGATTTTTCATTATCCTACTACATGTCAAAATTATATTTTCCCTGAGTAACAGGGCATTGACTAAATTCAATTTTCAAAGTTGAAAATAATGTGAGAAAAAGAAAACATACATCTTCTAGAGAAACAAAATAACATCATTATTCATATAATGAAAGGTAAATCTTTTCAGTGGCACCATGATCTATCATTTATTTCAGTCATTTTTAGTGGTAATAGATTGATCAGTTGTATATATGAGCATCTCCAGTTCTTGGATATAAGATCTGACTTCATCAGTGTTATTCCTAAAATGAATATCATAAGAGGCTCATAGATCCCCTATCCCCAGAATACACTAAGCTTCACATAATTCTATCCATGTGGTTTCAGAATCAAAATTCAGGCCTTCCAGTGTTTTAATCACCTATGTTCATACATATTAATTGTACATTCCAAAGGGTTGTGAAGAGGATCTGGTAGGTTTAGATTCGGGTTTCTTCCTAGTTCCTACTGTCAAATATGGTTGATGAGAAAATTGGACCCCCTTATCTTCTGAACTATGGAAACTAGACCACCTATTTACAACTTTAGTTGAGGTTGATGGTGTGGCTCTCTTGACTCTAATAGTTGGATTATATCTTGCCTGAGGTCACATTAGTGAGCTCAGATCCTCATTACCTCCACCCATTGACTCCAATGAATCATAATCTAATGAGGATGAATTGCTTTCAAAATGATAGGGTTCCTTCCTTCTACTTCTCTTTATCCCTAATCGAGGGAAAACATGGGTTTTCACCCTTTCAGGGTATGATGCATCCCAGTTACCAGTATACCAGATAGTCAACTTTCCTGTCGTATCAGTTCTAGGTAAGTTAAATATTTCCCTAGTTTTCTCTAGAGTCATCAGAAACTATTGTTGTCAGGATACCATCAAATATTTCACTAATATGACATGCAATTAACGATATATTGTAATTTTTTGCAGACATTTGAATTGATGTGTGAATCTGTAAGGAGCATATGCCTCACATATGACATCCTCGTCAATCCTGGTGGACAATAAAGCATCCCTAAAAGCTAAAACTTATCCCCTTACCAATAATATGGTCGTCCCATTATCAACACACTGCCCCATAGGCATATTTCCATATGGGAAAAGATAAAATTCCTTATACATACATAACCTAGACTTATTATCAAAAGAATTCAATGATAGAGGTGAAATACCACAGAAATATTGACCAAATAGTTGGAACGAACTTCCAAAGACTTGTACCCCACTTTACACACAATTAGTTCTAAAATTAGTAGTGGTACACCCCCATAACAACATGAATGTTCCCACTATTCTAAAATCAGACTTCCTTATGTAGATATCCAATATGGTACTATGAATATTTTCCAAAATAGGGGTATCCAATACTAACATCCACTTCCTGTACATCATGGCCATGATAATAAATGATCATGACCATATACTTCTCATGGAATCTCGAACATGTAATAGATACACACTGAGCCGCATGGCTATGAAACCTGCATGACATGTCTTTGCAATAATTTTGGAATTAACTTCAAACCCCCAAAATTCAAACACTACATTCTCTAATGTTATCCAGAATGTGTCGGGTGTACCTCTCATTTATTCTATTGGACATCTTGTTAGACAAGTGCAAGTGGGACTCTTCTACTTCTTCTTCTACATGAATATTTCCATCCACTCCATTAGGTGAATATCCCTTCTATTGTGGGACTTTTTTGTGTTCATATTATTGATTGTATAAAATATCTTCATTAACTCACGAACCAAGGCTAGTGAATTTTCTGATTCATTCCATGACACCTTTGGAGGAATAAACTCATCATGCATATCTCCAAGTATTGGAGATACAGATATCTTGATGATATCCTACAAACAGATTCTTACTTTATCATTAGTCAAATGGAAGGAATTGGTGTGTGGAATCCATCATCATAGAAACTACGAGACCAATCATAAATCCTATAATCATAGTTTCTCCCGAACCATATATCCTCATAATTCCAAACACCTTTTAATTCATCCATAAACATCGTACATTCATTTTGAACCTAATACGACCACATCAATGTGGGTTTAACACCACCTCTTGGGAGTAAATGCCAGCTTTTCATCCATCCCTTTGATTGACATATCTGATAATCTAAAAAAATGGATGAATAACAAGTTGGATTTGGATCAGGTGTATGTTCATTAAATTCTGTAGAACACGGGATGTGATGCATGAAATGTTCCTTATCACCTTTCCCATATCTGATATATGTTCCCAAAATAGAAATATTATTAGACGAGTAATTGTTATGGTCTTGAAACCAAGAATGTGGGAAATAATTCATTGGGTCCAGTATGTTGACAACCAGTTGATTGAATCAACAATAAAAGGAAAATAAATACACCTTGGAAAATTGAAGTGATATTTCCTCATATTCGTTTCCATGTTTGGGATAGTAGTTTCATAGATGTCAAAGTAATCATTACAAAAAATCTTCATCATGTCATTAATTCTCTTACTGTCCAATTCCTCAGTAGTTCTGATTCTCTAGGGAGCCATCGAACCTACAAAAAAGATCAATATTAATCATTAAAGTAAGATAATTTTTGATGTTTTTGAAAAATTAATTAGGAATATTTGAAAAGTCATTATGGTGTGCAAGTATAAATCTGGCACGTATGAATGGCACCCTAGTTTTGGAACACAAATAAAAACATATAGAAGAAGAACAGTTGACAGAAATGTCAGAGTGAAAACACATTCATTATAAGTGCTATATTTCATGAGTTCATTGAATTTTTCACTAATGTGAGGCCACAATAAATAAGCACTTAAGATAACCTTGTGAATTATCACCTTGTTTGTATATTACCTTAAGCGCTATATATTGCATGCCACATCAACATCTTTTTTCCCTTTTCATAAATTTACATCAGTACAGGATACTCTATCCATTTTTATGCAATTTTGAGGGGGTGGGGGCGTTTGTTGAAACTTTGTTCCATTACACCCATAAATTGAAACAAAAATGGACAGTGGTAAATGCATTTTAAAAAAAAGGAGAAAATACATGATGAAAATCACGATTTGAAAAGGTTTGAGACATGGAACACACCAGTCAAACTGAGGCTCCATCGGTGTGCATGGTACTCTCTCACCACATTTTGGGTACACAATACACTTGTGCACCCAACCATTACTTTGCATAGGGTCACTTATTGGCTTATAAATATACCATTGGGGTCGTCATTTGTATAAGGGATTTTCCTTGAAGCCCAATTGCTTCTCAAGATTCCCTACTACATCCCCTTAGTGTTATGAAACTATGAAAGAAGTTCATTTACACCTAGTGAAGAGGATTAGAAGGAGGTTCATAGGACTTAATTCCCCTTATTGTTTGAAATGCATAAAACTTGTGCGCCTAAAGCAGTCCTCCTCCCTAAATTTGAAACACTGGCGCACCAACCATTCCATTAAAAGGAACTTGAGCACCCCATTTCTGGGAATACCTGTTACTACTCTTGAAGGATTGATCCATGTCTCGCAGAAGTATTAAACATATAGGTTGATCATCACTTAAGTCAACTTCAGCTCACTAAAGCCTATTTGTGTGCCCATACATGCATGCCAGATACTTACTTGGGCATCCTTATTTGACTCACCTTATCCATTTAGTCTATAAAATCCTTTCACCAATACTTCTTCAAAGCCATTCATGGAAAGGATTCCTCTTTATTATCTCCATTATCTAAAAGGGATTATGTATAAACCTCTGTCGAAACATTCTATCTAATAAAACAATTGGGAAAAGGCACATTATCATGAATCCTATTTGGGTTTGTATATATTTAGTCAGAGGTTTCTCACATTTGTTTTAATATGGTGTTTGGATTTACGGAGTGTCTATTGGTTTTTATATCCATAATCACATGGACTTTTCTCCATGGAATAATTTTGGGAAGTTTGTCGGTTTGGAGGATTAGGGTTTTGGCCATGACTTCCCCTTCACATGTATAAAACCTAAAACCTTGGGTCTTTGGTATAGAAGATTTTATTTACACCTACATTTCCTTTTGAAAAAATGAGAAGTATCCCTCCCCAACTAGGAACAATATTAGGGACACCATCCTGGTGTAATCCCCAATCCTTCCATGTAGGATGTTTCCATCTCGCTCCTCTCTATATCCTTCTCCTTCTATCATTCCTTATATTAGACCCATGCTAATGTAATGTGAATAGAGGGACGGTTCTTCTCCCCATCCTCATCCACCCATGTCGCTATAGGCCCACCCTCTTCCATCGTTAGAGGAGGAAAAGTGTGACTATTCCATTGTTGATTCATTGACTTCTATTGTTTCTCACACCGAGCATGGCTCACATGAGATTATAGATTTGGCATGATTTGAACATTTTCACAAATAGCTTGACACAATGAACAATGATAACTCTGATTCCAACAATAATTGGTATTTGTAGGAAGCCTTCATTAGGCATGAGCTCCATCTCATTTCATCCATAAATGGTCATCCTCCATAGGAGTAAGCCTCAAATTAAACCCCCAAATCACCAAGGCATCCTTTTTAGGAAATAAACACAATCTCATATTTCTCAAAGGACAACACTTTGCTCTAAGACTCACCGAAATACATGGGATTTGATTTCAATCCAAATGGGATACATACGAATATTCGATGAGGTTAAATCCTAACACTTAAAATCATCCATGTTCTTCCTGGTCCATATTCTAAATAGGTTATAATCCAATATGAAAAAATGTATCAATTTCATGTTCTATAGGTTTATTAGGCAAAAGTACCACACAAAAATTTGGATAAGAACATTTCGTAGAGATGTCCCTATAACATGACATAAAACTGCATGGCTATGTCCATATCATATTTACTTAAATGGTATGATGTGTCTCCTTAAGTGGCACCAAAATATGAGGGTTCTAATTCCATTCACCAGGATATGTAGGTAACCAATTTATGGGTGTGATCCCAACATCCAAACAATCTTTTGTCTCCCTAGAAGACCATAAATCCCAGAGTTCCCCACTAAGTAGATTAAAAACCAATATTATCATAATTATGGTTATGTGAATGTCAAAATAGAATTTGAGAGGGTACCATTGATGGGGAACCTCGAATACATATAGATTTCTCCATTAATGAAGAACCTCTAATACATACTTATGATTCTAAGTTTCAGAAGTACTAATAATTGATTGAAAATTACATGGGAAACCAACATTATACTTGGTGAATTAAGAAAGATTCATGAAATTATCTCAACTATACAAGAGAGTCTCGGAGTAGGAAATAATTTCCATCAAATGGTTGTGATGAATCCAACCACCAATCCTCTAAGAAAATACATATTCTTACGTATCATATGATCAAACATAACAAATACAAGCTTTTCAAAAGAATGACCCCTTGGATAAAGAACTGTTGCATCTTTCTGATTCCATAAATAAATCCAATGGAAACCACCAAGATGTATTATTTCCTAACATGAACACACAAACTAAGGTATGTTTAAACAGGGATCTAACAAATCTGGAGGACAAAACAGAAAAAAAATTCTATTATTTTTTTTCTTTTTAGTTTGATTCCTATCCTACAATGATAATTTATTTTTTGTTTGATTCCTATCATTTATATTTTATTATAACCCATGTATCCATAATTGATGTAGTGGTCTTATAATACAATAGTCATTTCTATCAATAGTTATATGATCAAGAGTGGGAAATAATATTTAGGTTATTACTAGATAGGATCTCTTAAATCATTTTAGTCCTAGATTTTCATATTCTTTTTCGTGAGTGGAAAAATATTAACCTGGAATATTTTGTATTGGAATTACAAGATGTTTTTATCCATCATTATCTTAAGAACATTATCCTTGATCATGTTATCCAGGGTTATATCCATTCACTTTTCAACCTACTTCTATTCGGAGTGATAATCTAGAAATTGAAACAACTAAATATTTTGTGGTATGTATTTTTTTAAAAATTAACTTATTCAATATCTTACGTAACATAGAATGCTGATCTTAAAAATGATTAAATATTAATATTTCGACCTAGATATTGGATCAGTGGGAATAAAAGGTAATAAGTAAATTAGTAAAATATAGTCACACTTGTTTATAAGATTATTTTTCTTGTTATAAATTATTTAAAAATTAAAAAAAAAGAATTGATCATAAATAATTTTTTTATAAAAAATTATATTTATGACCATAATGAAATTTTATTATAAATAAATCACTATTATTTAATGATCTCAAATAATGTTAAATATTACATATTCAATAAAATATTTTTTAAATTTAATTATTAGGTTTGATATGTTTAATATATGACTAAATCAAATTTAAAAATAAGAATTATAATTTCTAAAAGGATATTTTAAAGCCTTCTAATAGAAATGAATTTAAAATAATTAATTTATTCACTTTTATAAAATCTATGGAACGAAATGAGAAAAAAAATTAATTCATATTGTCAAAATTATATTAGGATATATTTTTGTTCATTTATCTGAAAATATTTATTTTCTAGTTAATAGTGAAAAAAATAGATTTTTATAAAACTATCATTTTCTTTATATTGATAGTATATTTGTGATTTAAATTGTAACCAAATATATTAAATATTAAATAAATATTTTGGATTCTTATAAATTAAAATATCTTATATTTATATCATGGAATAAATAAGGAAATATTTTAAAAATTATAACTTAAGTATTGATAGATTTGTTAAACATAAATTTTAATTTACAATTTTATAACTAAAATAATTATTTAATATAATATAAACATTCATAATATGTATTCTTAAATTAATATTTCATTATGTTTTTATTATAATATAATTTTATGAGGCCTTAATAAATTTTGAAAAGTTTTACGAAATCAGTTGTAATTTTAAAATCAATATTTTTCGAATAAATGAATTTTTTAATTAAAAAATAATTTTATCTTATTTAGAAAATTATTTTCAAAAAATTCAGTCCATTTTTTAAATTTATGCATCTAAAAATTGGATGCTTAATTTTAGAGATTATTATGAAATAGTTCAATTCGTGGTCCATAGTGAAATACATTAATTTTTAGTATTTATCATTTTAGCCAAATACCTGTATTATTGAGTCATGGATTAGGTAAAGATATGGTAATAATGAATTTTATTGAACTGGAAAGAATTAGTCACTGTATTCATTCACAATAATAATCACTATTCATAGTCTTAAGTCAAAATATGAAACAAATGAATTAAGTAATCAAAAACACCCCTATATTCCACTATAAATACTACCCCTTGTCATCACACATCCAGAGCCTTTATGTTTTCTTATATTATTCCAATTTCCTCTCTCAAACCCCTCATCCACATTATGTTCTTTTTAGTCTCACCAAAATTTCATTTCCAAGCCCCTTATGGAGGGTCACAAGGAGGCAACACTCATGAGTAAAAATATTCTCTCTCTCTATCTCTTTCAATTTCATTGATTTTCATATCCTTCCAAAACCCACCATGTCAAAATTAACATGATAACACTAATATATATTATATTACATATTTTAATTATGTTAATTGTATATCACTCGTCATTTACGTTCTCTACACCTTTTTATTCTAAAAATGAAAATCTCATTTGTGAGGTGTCGATTTACCACCTTCATGGATGAAAAGTTATTTTTTTCCAATTCAAGATTCTTATATTATAATAAAAACCTTTTTATAGATGAATAATAAATTAATATAATTAATTAAACTTATTTAATTTTTTTGTACACTAAAAACACTGAATGTTAATTCATGAGATAAAACTAGTTCATGATGATCAAAAAACCTACAAAATAAAATAAATGGTTATCATTTATGATTTATTATAATGGCCTAGGGTTTTGGGGTCTATTACATGGTCAAAATATGATTTTTGGGGGTGTTATGGGTGTTCTGGAAAGCCATCCCAGCTCCTCGGTGGAGCTTAAGAACCCTACTGATAGCCTAGGCCTTCCGGTAGCCTATGCCTACCCGTAGCCTTGGCCTACCGGTAACCTATTCCAACTGGTAGCCTTGGACTACCGGTAGCCTATGCCTACCGGTAGCCTAGGCCTACCGGTAGCCTAGGCCTAACGGTAGCGTCTGCCTACCTCTAGCCTTGGCCTACCGGTAGCCTCAACCTACATGTAGCCTTGGCCTACCAGTAGCCTCGGCCTATCGGTAGCCTCGTCCAACTGGTATCTTGGTCTACAGGTAGTCCTAGCCTACTGGTGACCTTTGGGTGCCAGTAGCTCTCTCCAACTGGTGTCCTAGCCTACCAGTGACCTTGGGGTACTCGTAGCTCCACGGGTTTTCTAGTAGCGCCTCCTTTTTGCATGAATTGGGTTTTAAACCATGTTTTGACCCCCTTTAAGCATGTTTTAAAGCCCATTAATGGATATTAATTAAATTATTGGTTTGGTACCCTCCTTAAATGAAAAACCATGTGTTTTGGTCATGCCTTTAGCCTCGTTTTCAGAAACACATGTAGTGCTGTGAGGAGTCCTTCCTTGGTTAAGTAGGTGTGCATCGGTTTTAACCACCCCAAAGGATGGGGACCTTTTTGGTTGGACATGTGGGGTGGCCTAGCCACATGGTAAACCCACTATCCCTCTTCTTCTGTGGTTTTGAGTTTTTCTCTCTATATTTTAACCATCCAGGGAATGTTGTATCTCATTACTTGTAACCTAAAGGCTCCTCTTCTCCCTGGGTTTCTTTTTTTTTCTATCACCCTGCGCTAGGAGTACCCTTCCTCCCGAAAATTTGTACCCCTGTTGTGAAGTTATCCTTAATCGCGTTCCATGGAGCTCCTATTGCTCCTAATTTCCAGCTTCCACATGAGGACATAACACCAATCCTTGATCAATCAAGTAGGGATCTTACCATTGTCTCGCCTCTTTGTGTATCATGCGGGGCGGGTGTTCTATGGTTCCCACGAGGCAGTTAATAAATTCTTTAATGAAGATAAATACCTGTTAATGAATGGGGACAAGGATGTTTGTTAATGTTGTTACATGTTTTTATCTATGCTTCCCCTATTATGTTGTTATGAAATTAATGGTCTTAGGCCTACTGAAAATCACTGTCATTGGAGGTATTTGTTTTCACACCTATGCTATGCTCTGTTTTATGATGTTTCTGGTGAATGGGAATCATGTATGAATTAGTTATACACTCAAACTAAGCTATTGAATATGAAATCCTGTACTCTTGTGTGATCACCCCAACTAAACTAAAAATATAAAATAATGAATTATGAACGTTGGGATTGTTCATATATGGATGTGTGAACATTGGTGATGTGAATGGTGTGGTTGGAATGGCATGATTTCTTGCGTGGTTGTGGTGGTGTTTGGCAGCAGGGTTGCAGGTTGGGTTGTGAACCTGAATAAATGTGGGAATTTAACAATTAACTGGGATGAATGGTAATGAATTAATGTGGGATAACCAACAGTTTTTTGGGGTTTTCTTTGGTTCCAGTACTTTGAGGGATCTCACATATCCCTTTGTTGATGTGACTTCACCAGAGAACCGGGTGTGAATGCTTAAATTACTTGATGGTTTTCAATTCATTCTTATTGTGGATTCATTTGTGATTTTTCTTGTAAGTAGACCATAAGTTATGGTATTAACTCATACTCAACTATTATGAATGATAACTTGAACAGGGAAACTGGGAACTGTTTGTTTTGTGCCTATTTTTAGAGGCAGCAGTGCTTGTGCACCTGCTTGTATCTGTTTGAGGAGCCATAGTTTGGGCTATGTGTTAGTATATATATTTGTAACTGTATGTTTTGGTTTTATTCGTACACCTCCCATGTTGGGAACTTAGTGTAAGATACACAATTTCATGGGGAAGGGTGTTTTCCCCTAGTTACCCTCCTTCCTACACCCTCTTCCCTCGGCTGTGATGGCTGGAGGCAACCTTACACCCAAGATTCTTCGGGAAGGTTTTGATAGGTGTGTTGCTAGCCCAGGGTTCTTCGGGCATGTTTTTTTCTCAAGAATATTTGGGATGAGGCCCAGGTGTTTTTGGGTACGGGTTCTGGTTATGTTTTGTTTACCCACGTGTCTTCAGGATGAGGCCCAGGTGTGTGCGGGAAGGGATGGATGGTTGTGAGGCCCAGGTGTGTGCAGGAAGGGATGTGTGGTTGTGAGGCCTAGGTGTGTGAATGCAGGGATATGGATGGTGGTGAGGACTAGGTGTGTGCGGGAAGGAAGAGCGTGGTAGTGTCAGGATGTTTTCCGTTAGGGATGAGCAGCTAGATAGTGGGGGAAATGGTGGTTCGGGGTACCCAAATGTTTTCTTCTTACTATTACCTTAGTGCTTGTGTTATTTGGTGAGCATGGATGGTGAGGTGGGATGGATAGATTCCTTAATAGATGTTGGATCTTCTACTTCTCATGGGACATTAGGACATCTCCCCCCTTGTTCATGAGAATTATAGGTTTTCCTACTGAGTATTCTTTGTATGCTCACCCTACGTGTAGTTTTAGTTTTCCAGGAGGACTTCGGAGGCTGTGCAGGACCTTACTAGTCTAGACGTTGAAGTTTCTGTTGGTTGATGTTGTTTTCTGCTTAGGCTTTTCATTTCCTCTTGGTTTTGTACTTTGGAGTTCTTGTACTTTGTTCAGTTTTATTATTAAAACTTGCATGTAGTTTGGTTTTCTTTGGAGTTTTCTATACATGGTGGTGTTTGGTGTTGACCCATTCTTTCTCCCAATCCTGGTTAACTAAAAAGGCTAATGCCTCCCATATTGTGAAAATGTTACACCCTAGGTTCTAGTCGCCATTCCGTGGCCTTCTGGAGGCCGGACTCGAGTGTCATTATCTCGTCTTCGACTTGAGGAAGGAAGGGTGAGGACCTTTGTCACCCCTTCCATCATCTTGTCGAAGGCGGGTCACGAGAGAATGGTATCTGAGGCAGAAGATGAAGGATAGGATGGAGT
Organism: Viscum album; assembly: GCA_963277665.1. Taxonomy (NCBI): domain Eukaryota; kingdom Viridiplantae; phylum Streptophyta; class Magnoliopsida; order Santalales; family Viscaceae; genus Viscum; species Viscum album. The sequence goes on from OY728120.1 coordinate 1,596,396,548, forward strand.
CTAGAGTTAGACATAGTGAGGATTGCATGGGATGGTAGGGAAACAATGTTAGGTGATCTTGGTTCGTGAAATAGACCAAGGAGGACCGGTTAGGACATGAGATTTTAGGGGGCCCATGATCTGATGCAAGGACTCTGGACCTACCGAACGACCGGGTGAGGATACACTGTTTTCCGGGTAGAGACCCTAGGAAAGGTACATGCATCATAATGACTTGTGGTCCTGTGTTTCATGGGTGTGTTGGGGATATAAAATGAATAAGATGTCTAAGTAAATTTAACAGAAATATTCTACACTACTCGGGCTTAGGCATTCCTTGTTTACCATGCAGCTATGGAACCCATACGTTATCTGCCAGCAACTCGGGCAGTTGAGGCCTAGCGGACCGAGGTAGTTGACCAGTAGAGGTTTGACAGAGATGAGGAGGATGAATTGTGGCAGAGGACATTACGCTCCTTCCAGTGACAAACCCTCGAGAAGTACTAGGGCATCGTTTCTGACTCAGGGATGGAGGGATGGCTCTGGGAGATAGCCATCACCTTATCTTTGACTCGTGCTCCGAGGGAGTGCTAGGTTCCATTGGCTGTCAGCCAGCTGAGAGGAGCAGTGCGTCAGTGGTGGATTCTTTTCATGGGAGAGAAGACAGAGGCTGAGGTTTCATGGATCGGTTTCGAGAAGGAATTTCATGAGGAGTTCCTCTCCTCTATGGTGAAGGCTGAGAAGAGTTATGAGTTGCTCTCCATTTAGCAGGAAAGCATGTTAGTGTGGGAGGTGAGGATCATGTTCAATGATCTCTTGCGCTTTGCCATGGATCTCATTCCGGATGAGGAGTCTCAGGAAAGACGGTTAGAGGAGGCACTCCATCCCTCTCTTCAGTACGTTGTCACTCCCTTCACCATTCCGACGTACCTAGAAGTACAAAATAAGGGTGAGATATTTGAGAGGATGCACTCGAAGGTAGGCACACCACAAGAGGGAAACCAGCTGGGTTCGTCAAAGGGGAGGGTGGTCAGCGGTATGTCTCTAGCGACAGGGCCTTCCAGGTTTCGACAAGAAGGGAGTAGGCCTCATTAATTCTAGTTCTGATCTTCTGGCCCTCCCCCATTTTTATAGCACCAGGACTGAAGTGTTTCTCTTGAGGAGTTTTCAGGGACATCCAGAGCAGGTGTCCGACTCGAGCTCCACATGGTGGAGGTGGGCAGTTTCAGCGCCCACCTCAATAGCATCTGTTGCCGGTGAGGCCTTTCTAGCAGTAGTAGCAGGCCCCTGACCCTCTGAAGGACGATCTTGTGGGAGTAGATAGACACCAGGGTTCTCCTCAGGGACCTCAACTAGGGAGTGGTCGGGGAGGTGGTCAAAAATAGTGAGGAAGAGGAGCCAGGCATGGACAGTTGCATGCCGCAGAGTTTGTAGCCCCGGCAGGACCAGAGGTCGTTCGAGGTATGGTCAGATTTTTCTGCACTCTGGTTTCTTCCTTATTTGATTCGGGAGCTTCTCGCTATTTTTTAATGCCCGAATTATCCCATGCTCTGGGTCTGGATGACGAGAGACTTTTTGTGCCCCTAGTTTTGAGAACACCAGTTGAGGGTCAGACCAACATATCTTACTTTTTCCGGGGATGTAGGCTAATTTTGGGACCGTATCAGTCCAATGTAGACTTTCTATCATTTCAGATGCAACAATATGATGTCATTATAGGCATCGATTGGTTATTCTTCGTGCATGCCATCATCAACTGCTATCAGAGAAGGATTGAATTATCCAATGAGGATGGACAGCGTGTGGCTTTTGTTGGGGAGCAGAGTTATCCGGTGGGGAGTCGACATGTGGAGACACTCCTTTCTTTGTTGGACGGGGTATCAGTGGAGTCGGCGGACGCATGAATTATGGATGTCCAAGAGGTCTTAAGATAATTCCCTGATGTCATTCCCGATGAGGTTGTGACTCTACCCCCTTGATGTGACGTTGAGTTTGTGATAAACATTCAACCAAGTTCCCACCCGATCTCGATAGCTCATTATCGGATGGCACCTTATGAGTTGTGAAAGTTGCGGATTTAGATTGATGATCTGATGGAGAAGGGCTTTGTTCGACCAAGCGTGTTGTCGTGGGGTGATCCAGTTTTGTTCGTAAAGAAAGAAGATGGTAGTATACGGCTGTCCATAGTCTACCGAAGGTTGAACCAGGTGACGGTCAAGAATAATTACCCCCTCCCGAGGATAGAAGATCTATTCAAACATCTGAGGGTAGCAGGTGGGTTATTTATGATTGATCTATGGTTTGGATACCACTAGATGACAGTGAAGAAAGGCGATATCTTGGAGATGACATTCAGGTGTAGATATTGAAACTTTGAGTTCGTGGTCATGTCGTTTGGCGTTACGAACACACCAACTATGATCATGAACCTCATGAACTCTATCTTCCGAGAGTTTCTGGACCAGTTCGTTGTGGTGTTCATCAACGACATCCTTATCTACTCAAGATTAGAAGAAGAGCATGTTTAGCATCTTAGGGAAGTTTTGGGAGTCCTTCGACACCACCATCTTTATGGGAAACTATCTAAGGGAATGTTTTTGATGCAAGAAATACATTTACATGTACACGCAGTGTCTAAGAAGGGAATTTCAGTAGACCCATCGAAGGTCGAGGCATTAATTTCTTGGGAAGCACAAAATAATGTTGCAGAAGTTCGTAGTTTCCTTGGTCTGGCAGGCTATTACCAGAGGTTTGAGCCCGAATTATCTCGAGTTGCAGCTCTGTTGACAGCTTTGATTAGGAAGGGCCAGGCCTTCGTGTGGAGTGACCAGTGCCAGGTAGCTTTTTGCTACCTAAGGGAGAATCTGGTTAGTGCTCCTATACTCAGATTACCAGAGGAATGGGTTTTGTTTGAAGTGTTTTGTGATGCTACGGGCCTTGGGTTTGGATGTGTGCTGATGCAGCAGCGAGGAGTGATCTCTTATGGGTCTATTCAGTTACATCCTCATGAACGTAACTATGCCACCCATGATCTGGAGATTGCAGCCGTAGTGTTCTCATTGAAGTTGTGGCAACATTATCTCATCGGAGAGCGCTTTGTGGTCTTCGCAGATCACAAGAGCTGGCATTATGTCTTTTCCCAACAGGATCTGAACTTGCGGCAGCAGAGATGGGTTGAGTTCCTCCAAGACTATGACTTCGAGATCTCATATACTAAGGGTAATGATAATGTTGTGGATGAAGCCCTGAGCATGAAATCGAAGAAGGAAGTAGATTGAGAATCTGCACATGCTTAGATAGTGATGGAAGAGTTAGAGGCATTGCATTTTGATGCAAGGGTGGAAGGTGGAAGATGCTGTCTATTTCAGATGATTGTAGTTTCATCTTTAGTGGTGCATGTGGAAGAGTATCAATGGGGGGACTCGGAGGTATAAGTGATGTGAGATCGTGTTTATCAGGGAAATGCTCTTGAGGGATGGTCAGCGTCAGATGTTTTTCAATGGGAGGATGTTTGTTCCGGAGATGATGCATACTGGATTTCTCCGTGATTTCCATGGATCAGCTTTAGCAGTACATCCTAGGGTCTCAATGATGTACCTAGGCTAGAGGGGATAGTTTTGGTGGCCGGGGGTAAAGCGGGCGGTGGCAGAGTTTGTGGCTAAGTGCCTAGGGTGTCACCATGTGAAGGCTGAACACCGTTTTCCTGGATCGTTGTTACAACCTTTAGTTGTTCCTGAGTGGAAGTGGGATGACATATCGATGGACTTTGTCACATGACTACCCATGTATAAGGGAGTCTATGATGCCATCTAGGTAGTGGTGGATCAGTTGAGAAAATCGGCTCACTTCTTGGCGATTAAGGAATCGAGCCTGGTGAGTACGTTGGTCGAGAGGTACGCCGATGAGGTGGTGCAGTTGCATGGGATTCTGAGATATATTAACTCCGATCGAGACATGTGGTTTACCTTAAAAGTCTGGAGATGATTATAGCATTCCATTGGCACCCAGTTATGCCTTAACACTGCTTTCCACCCTCAGATAGATGGGCAGACACAATGGGTGATCCAGACGTTAGAAGAAATGTTGTGGGAAAGTGTTCTAGATTTTGGGGGATCATGGGTATGGCACTTGCCTCTGGTGGAGATTTCTTATAACAATATCATCCACTCCACTATTGGCATGAAACCATTTTACGCCTTGTATGGAAGGTCGTACCATTCACTAATTTGCTGGACAATGATTGGGGAAGCATCTGTTCTTCGGCCCGAAGTGGTGCAGGGAACCACTAAGAAGGTTCAGCTCGTGCGTGAGAGGATGAAGGAAGCCCTGGACCGGTAGAAGTCCTATTCCGATCGTAGGAGGAGGCCCTTGGAGTTTGAGGTTGGGAATCATGTGTTCTTGAAGGTTTCCCCTCGACGTAGGCAGTGAAGGTTTGGGAAGGGAGTAAGCTCTACCCTAGGTTCATCGGATCTTTCGAGGTGCTGGGATGAGTTGCTGAGGTGGCGTATCAGCTGGCGTTTCCACCTCAGTTGGAGAAGGTTCACAACATCTTTCACGTCTCCCAACTTCATCGATATCTACATGAAGACTCCCATGTCATTGATTGGGGAGGGTTAGATGTCGAAATCGATGTGACCTTTGTAGAATGGCCGATCTAGATCGAGGATCGTAAAGTGAAAGTTCTTCCTGGACGAACCATCCCCTAGTTTCATGTATTGTGGAAGCATGGTGGCCTCGGGGAGAGAACATGGGAGCGGGAGGCCCCACTTACGCGTTCAGTACCCAGAGCTATATTGACTTCCTTGTTTTTCTTTGTTTTGAGCTTTGTTGAGATGTTTTACCTTGGACTTTAATATATCAAATGCTTGTTTTTCTTATCTTTGAGATGATCTATTTCATTTTATCTCTATTTGTGTGTGTGTGTACGAATGCGTGATGATGGAAAAACCTGACTGCTAATCAGGATGCATTAATGTGGATTTAATTAAACCCGTGCGGGTGAGTCAGTGCCACCCAATGTGGATAATATCCTGAAATGTAGGAGGGGATTCCCTAACTCATGTGTTGGATAGTGTGATCCTTGTGCTTGTTGTGGATGTTTTTTGTTGATAACTCTTGGGGGAGTATTCTTGGATGTAGGGGGGGTATGTTCCAGCTTTCAAACAACTCAGGGGGCTTCCCCTGAGAAGTATCTTTAGAGGGTGGTTGTTTAGACCCTCTTTTCCCCCTTTCTGGATTGTTATTATATTCTCGGGGATGAGAATAGTTTGAGAAGTATCTGATGTAATGGCCTGGGTTTTTGGGGTCTATTACGTGGTGAAAATATGATGTTTAGGTGTGATCTGGGTGGTCTGGAAGGCCATCCCAGCTCCTCGGTGGAGCTTATGACCCCAACCGGTAGCCTGGCCTACCGTTGGCCTCAACCTACTCGGGGCCTCGGCCTACCGGTGGCCTCGACCTACCATTCGCCTCAGCCTAACGGTAGCCTCGGGCAACCGGTACCCTCAGACTTCTGGTAGCCTCGACCAACCCGTTGCCTCGGCCTACCTGTAGCTTGTTCTACCAGTAGACCTAGCCTCCCAGTGACCTTGGGGTACTGGTAGCTCCACAGGTTTTCTAGTAGCGCCTCATTTTTTGAGAAAATTGGGTTTTAAACCGTGTTTTTACCCCCCCCCTTAAGCCTATTTTAATGGCCATTAATGGTGTTTAATTAAATTATTGGTGAGGTACCCTCCTTAAAAGAAAAACCATACGTTTTGGTCATTCCGTTAACCACATTTTCATAAATTCATGTAGCGCTGTGAGGAGTCCTTCCTTGGTTAAGGAGGTGTGCATCGGTTTTAACCGCCCTGAAGGGCGGGGACCTTTTTGGTTAGACGTGTGGGGTAGCCCAGCCACATGGTCATCCCTCGATCTCTCTTTTTCCGTAGTTTTGAGTTTTTCTCTCCGTATTTTAACCTTACCTGGAAAGCTGTATCTCAGTCCTTATAACCTAAAGTCTCCTCTTATCCCTGATTTTCTTGTTTGCAATCACCCTGCACTTGGTATACCCTTCCTCCAGATGAGTCTGACCCCTATTACGAAGTTTTCCTTGATCTCTTTCCGTGGAGCTCCTACTACTCATGATTTCCAGTTTCCATTCGAGGACATAACTTCGACCCTTGATCAATCAAGTAGGGATCTTACCTATGTCTCTCCTCCTTGTGTATTATGTGGGGCGAGTGTTCTATGGTTCCCACAAGGCAGTTAATCAATTATGTAATGAAGATAATAATCGGTTAAAGAACAGGGAGGAGGAAGTTGTTAATGTTGTTACATATTTTTACCCATGATTTCCCTATGTTATTGTTATGAATCGAATGGTCTTAGGTCTACTGAAAATCACAGCGGTTGGGGGTCTTTGTTTGTGCACCTATTCTATGCTCTATTTCATGCTTTATTTGGTGAATGGGAATCATGTATGAATCGTTTAAACACTAAAACTAGGATGTTGAATATGTAAGCCCGTAATCTTGTGTGATCACCCTAGTTGAACTAAATAATATTAAAGAATGAATTATAAACATTGGGATGGTTCAGTTATGGATGGGTGAATAGCGGTGCTGTGAATGGTGTGGTTGGAATGGCATGAGTTGTTGTGTATCTGGGGTGGTGTTTGGCAGCAGGGTTGTAGGTTGGGTTGTGAACATGAATAAAAGTGGGAAGTTAATAATGAATTGGGTGGAATGGTAATGAATTAATGTGGTATAACCAACAGTTTGTTGGTTTTTTCTTTGGTTCCAGTACTTTGAGGGATCTCACAGATCCTTTTGTTGATGTGACTTCACAAGATAACCAGGTGTGAATGCTTAAATTACCCGATGGTTTCCCATTCCTACTTATTATTGTTTCATCTGTGATTGTGCATGTTAGTTGCCCAGTTGTGAAGGAATTAACTCATACTGCACTGTTATTAATGATAACTTGAATAGGGAAATAGGGAACTGTTTGTTGTGTGCCTGTTTTCTAAGGCAGTAGTGCTTGTGCACCTACTTGTATCTATTTATGAGCCATAGGTTGGGCTTTGTGTTGGTATATATATGTGTAATTGTATGTTTTGTGTTCAGTCGCACCCCATCCGTGTTGGGAAATTAGTGTCGGACACCCCATTTCATGGGGAAGGGTGTTTCCCCCTAGTTACCCTCCTTCATACTCCCTCTTCCCTCAGCTGTGATGGCTGGAGGCGACCTTACACCCAATATTCATCGGGTAGGTTTCGATTGGTGTGTTGTTAGACCAGGACTCTTCGGGATGGTTTTTTTCCCAAGAATCTTCAGGATGAGGCCCAGGTATTTTCGGGTAGGGGATCAGGTTATGGTTTGTTTTCCCAGGTGTCTTCGGGATGAGGCCCAGGTGTATGTGGACAGAGATGGATGGTTGTGAGGCATAGGTGTGTGTGGGCAGGGATGTGTAGTTGTGGGTCCCAGGTGTGTGTGGGCAGGTATATGGATGGTTGTGAGGCCTGCTGTGTGCGGGCTGGGAGAGCGTGGTAGGGCCAGGACGTTTATCATTAGGGCTGAGCAGCTAGCTAGTGGGGTAAATGGTTGTGTGGGGTACCCAAATGTTTTGTTCTTACTATTACCTTACAACTTGTGTTATTTGGTGAGTGTGGACGGTGGGGTGGGATGGATAGATTCCGTAATAGATGTTGGTTCTTCTACTTCTCACAGGACTGTAGGATGTCTCCCCACTTGTGCATGAGAGTTAATGGTTTTCCTACTAAGTATTATTTGTATGCCCACCCTACGTGTACTTTCAGGTTTTCATGAGGACTTCGGAGGCCGTGCGGGATCTTACTAGTCCAGACGTTGGATTTGTTGTTGTTTGCTGTTGTTTTCTACTTAGACTTCTATTTTCCTATTGGTTTTGTACATTGGAGTTCTTGTACTTTGTTCAGTTTTATTATTAAAACATGCATATAGTTTGGTTATCTTTTGAGTTTTCATTACATGGTGGTGTTTGGTGTTGACTCATTCTTTCTCCCAATCCCAGTTAACTAAAAAAGGTTAATGCCTCCCATATTGTAAAAAAGTTACACCCTTGGTTATATTCGCCACTCCGGGGACTACTGGAGGTTGGACTTGGGGGTCATTATCTCGTCTTCGACTTGAGGAAGGAAGGGCAGGGACCTTTGTCTCCCCTTCCATCGTCTTTTCAAAGGCGGGTCGTGACATATATATAATTAATAATCCACATATATGGAATAAAATTATACAGAATACTATTAAATATAATTTCTTTTTATTAGTATAATAAAATTTATATTATTTGTAACAAATTTTTTAAGGGTCTTTCATACATGTATGTGTATTAACCAATCTTGAAAACCAATGAATGGAACACTCCCGAACAAATAATTTCAATCATAAAATACTTCATGATGTCCAAAAAGTGACCTAATATTATTTTAATAAATAAAATTAATGTTTAATATTTTAATAATTAAATTAATAATTATTATAATTTCATTATTTAGGACATGAAGTGAAAGTGCCTAACACATTCACATATGATTAAGTGGTATTCTCATCACTCTTTTTATTATGAAAGATATTACTTATACACCAATAATTCAATTTGTGTGGTGTAGTTATACTGAAAATTGATATATCATATTATGATACTATTTTTATTCATGTAATTACATGTTCCATTTGATGATCATTAATTTTATGGGGGTATGGTTCGACAGTTTTCATAGTGGTAAGGGATTCACCTGGAACATCCATTTTTAATTCGAGTTAGGATTTCTCTCTCTTTAACTGAATGAAATTATTCTTTAATTTTATATAAATCATCTCATTTCTATTTTTTTTGTTCATAAATAATATATCTAGATCATTTCATACTTTTATTTTGAGAAATATATGATTTTATAATGTTTGCTTCTCAATTTTTACTAATAATCAATCCTAATTTAAGAGAACATACCAATTTCCTACCCATTTTCATCTACACTCTAATATCTATTTTCTGAAAAAAATATATATATAAAATAAGTATTTTTATCATGAAATAATATACTAGTTCATTTCTGGTTTTATGTAAACAATTAATCCATTATCCACACTGAAGACTCTTATATTTTCTCTTATACCGTACTAAAGTTGCCCATTTTTAAAGTATCCTAATCTCTATTTTGCTGGAGTTCACTTCAATTGGGCATAATTTATGCCAAAAAAAAAATTTCGTTGTCCATACCATTTATATTGTTGAATATAGTTGTTTATAATCCTATTTTAAGACAAATACAAATAAATTTTCAAAAGAAAAATTATTTACAAAGTAAAAAATGGGTATTTCACACAAGAATTACATGATGGATTTATTAAAATATATTAATCTATTTAATAAACCTATTATGAAACATAGTATTAATTTTTATTGTCCTTTTATGATATCAGCTACCTTATTTTATTAAACATTTTATCATTAGTTTGATTATAGATATGATATCTGGATATCATTCACCATATTACTCCAAATGGCTAGTGATTATATTTACTAATTGGGGAATGTTGTCTACATTTAATTTTTCTATGTTACGTATGTTTCACCCAATTTATATGATTAATTTATTGAACTTAGTAACTAATTGTTGTGGCCCCCTATATCGTCTCAATTAATTAGTATGTCCAATGAGAGAAAACATAAATGGACTAGGCCAAGGCCTTAACCCCTTATTTTTAGATATAGATTAGGGTGAGGCCTTAACCATTTATTTTTAGATGTCTTTGTCGAGGCCTTGATAGTGTGTTTCAAATGTATAGAATTATGAATTTCTTCCTTATGATTTTTGTATTTGATAATACATGTGATAATTTGACTAGAAGAATAACCATGGTTAAGAATCATTATCATGTGATTATTTATAGGGAATTATTTATTCATCATTTATACCTTCTATAATATTCTAAAGGTTATGTTTTAAAGTCATGTTATGTTTGTTATTACAGTTACCATATTTTTTATGATTATATTAGATTCCTCTATGTTACTTACTGTTACTAAGCATCTAACTTCACCCCATTCTTATGTTTTATTTGATTCCATGTTTGTAAATATGTATATTATGAATGACTAAATGGGATAATATATATGATTATGAGTGTTTCCAATGGAGTTAATTTAACTTTTTCATTCAATTTTTTAATGTAACAAATATTTTTATATCTTATTTTCCAAATATACAAAATTTTTAATTACATTGGTAATTGAATGAATGTTCTTTCATCGAATGTAATTATGTATTTAACTAACATATGGATACTAGGGTTGGGGTCCATACTATTTTCATTAGAGAAGTTTAGTAGAAACATTGGAATATATATTTAGAAAACATAGATTTTGGGAAATGAACCTATGATATAATTGGGTCTTAACATATAAGAAAATAATAGAGTTTTGTAATGGTATAGATTATGTGGCTATTCCAAGAAATACATCCATTCTTGGGTACTACAAGTGGATACAATTTTGTAACAGATGTACTTAGTCTTAACAAATCTGACATGATGTGACAGTCTAGACTATTTGTAACCTGGTACTGGACAATGGGCCTTACTACACACATGTATTGATACTTCAATGGGAAATTATTAGCATAATTCATATTTTCATTACAGACCATTAGAAATTACTTAAAATAAAATATATCCCTAAAGACACCATATTTTTTATTATGATATTAGTTATTCATACATTTTCATTTAATGTTGTCACAACCCATACCCCAAGGCCCGTGTCGTAAATACCCCAATCCGACCTTCCATAGGCCAGGGGATGGCGACTAGCAGCTAATGTGTATTCACTAAAATTGGGAAGGCATTTCCTTTTTTACCTGTAAACTCACGCAACCAAGCACACGAAAAGATACCAACATGAGTAAACTGAATACTAAAAAGGAGTGTGTACAGTAAATAAAAGGGGCCCGAATACAAGCCCAACTAGAGAGTACACGAAAATTGGAAAGTACAAGTAAGTTGAATAGCTCCAATGAACACTCACCAAGGATCCAACCTGAAGGGTATGCATAGATCTCGAATGGTCTTCTTTGTACTACGCCTCGTCTAAGGTCCATCTCCGAGCTACGTCTAGTTCGGGTACCCTCCTCCTCAGTCAGCATTGTTCGTTGTCTGCACCAAACACAAAAAGGTGTGAGTGTAGCCCATGCAGTGGTGAGTATAACGATACTCAATAGGGAACCCAAGACCCTCAAGGTCTCACCAAATACACAAATCATGAAAACACCTGAATACCTTACTAAGGTATATGCCCATACATATACCTAAGTTATCATGTATACTCATCTCATTAATGGAGAAACTCAAGGCCCAAATCCTTAGACAAAGTTCAATTGTTCCACAGTGGAATGGATACCATGAAGGTAACACCAAAAAGGTAAGTACCACAAAGGTAACATCACATAGAAAAATACCACAAAGGTATCGCCATGAAGGTAAGTACGAAAAAAGTGTGCCACACAGCAGATTACCACAAAGGTAAAGACTCGGCTCACACAAGGTATATCTATGGTACAGTAGTAGAGATGATTAGATGTAACTAAGGAATCATCTTACACTGTTAAGAGGTAGCCCACGAAAGATCCTAAATCAGAGACCCACACAGGATCCTAGTACATCATCAGACCCACACAGGATCCTAGAACATCATCAGACCCACACATGATCCTAGCATATCATCAGACCCACACATTATCCTAGTACAAAATCAGACCCACATATGATCCATTAGTATTATCACATGAATTACTAGAGAAAATCCATTTGGGACCCTCAAACACTGACCCACTAAGGATCCCATTCTCATGTTACAACTAGCTACTGGTTATCTTCACTAAGCATGCTCTTCTCCGAGAAAGTCTGCTCCTCACGCCAGAGGTCATTCCTCCAACAGTTGAGAAGTCCCAAAAATATTTATCCCAAATGAATTACATGTAATAGGGGTCTCAACAAAGTTGATGGTGTGTCAATCGGATGCCCGGTCTGTATGTTACTGGAATTTTAGTTCACAGGGCCAGGTTGGATTCATGCTCAATCCAACCCGACCATAACCCAACATTATCCAAATCTAAAGTGGGGTATACCAAAAGGACTATCTCGCTCCATGATTTCTGGTGACATAGACGGTTTTTAAAATGAATGATTGTAGCTCATGTAATGGTTTAAAATGTGGAATGGGTAGAAAATGGTCCGGGTCCGGTCCGACTCGGTCAGACCAACCAAGCATGGGCCGACCTAACCCAGTCTGGGTAGACCCGACCTGGCCCGCCGGGTCCGGTCACTAGGTTCAGCCCGCATAGTGCAGTCGGGCTAGGCTACCTGCGGTAGGGAGTGATGCGCCCCCTCCCTAAATCAGCGAACAATCAAAGTCGTTCGGTCGCAAGGCATCTCACAGGACCCGCCGCGGGTCCCAATCGATACTCCTCATCCGACCGAAATGGTCATCCCCCTTTTCCTCCTAGCAGAGCATCACATGACACCCCTCCGTGGTTGGATGAATGTCGGCCTCTTTCCTCCCTCTATCGCTGCCAGGCGGGCCATGACCATTTTCTTCGACGGAGGTGCGTGGTCGCTCCGCCCGTGTTTTTGTGTCCAGCCAAAGTATCGGCTGCCCTCTGTCCTCTGCCACGGCTGGAAATAGTCGACCCCACCCAGGCCTTCATGTATTCTCTTCCTCTACCAGCGGTGCGGAAGGGCGCCACCCCGGTTCCTTGTGGCTATCCCGAGAGGCACCCACGACTTTTCTTTACTGCAAAGAACACACCAATGATGAAGAATGGTGGGGGAATAGGGCCATGTTCGTTTATCCTGCACTCTCATCATTAGATTGGTAGAACGCAGATCTAGAGGATTAATTCAACGCAAACCACAAAGAAAAACAAAACACCTACCTCGATGTTTTGTTGACATCAGTGAGGAGGGAAGGACAAACAACGTTTTTTCATCGTTGATGATGTCCCACATTGAAGTATGTCACGAGGACGAAGTCTAAGTCATTGGATATCGTCGATGTTCTTTTCCTCTACAATGTGCTTCTGATCTGGGCTCGGGGTCGGTTCCTCAATCTTCTTTGGAGAAGCATTTTTCAGAGGAGAAGCATTCTTCATTGGAGAATAATAGTTCCTCCAATGTTCTTCCCCAAATTCCCCTTTTCCAACACTTCCTGAAATCCCCCAACAAAAGCAATAACAAACCAAACAAAATATTTTTATCTATTTTATTTGTTGGCACAGAAAACTTTGGCTTAACTAATTAATGAAAGGTGGCATGATTAATGTAGAGGATGTTCAAGAGACATACCCACATTAAAGAGGGAGTCTAACATGGTCATGTGGTCCACACCATTAAATTTAAATTGGGGGTTTCCTTCATTGGGTGGTACCCACCTCCATAACTCAAAATGTGGGGGCTCCGAAAAAAAATGTTAAACTATTTAATTTTTTTTCTTCCTCCACAAAAAGTGAAAAACTATCTTTTACACTAGACCTACTACGGTCATGGTAAAGATCTCCTTAAGCGAATACTGGCACTACGAGTTCAACGATGTCCTCAGATTTCAATTCCGAGAACTATTTCAAAAGTTATAAAAACTCACTCTCACGTTTACTGAACATACATAAAAAAGTTCAGAAATTCATTCCAGGAACCCCGGGCATCAGAATCACGCACCGTCAATTTTCGTGGACTCTTAAAATTCCCTTATAATTTAAAAAACATTGCATGGAATTTCAGGGTCATTACAATCTCCCCAACTTAGGTTTTGCGTCCCTGAAATCCACATCATGAAAACGTGGAAAACAAGTGGGGGTACTGAGGGTGTATTTGTGCCTCCCACTCCCATGTACTCTCCTCGAGGTTCTCGTGCTTCCAGAGAACCCCCACTAGAGGTATCGACCACCAACGAAGGACCCGCTCCTCTCAATCCGCAATCTCTACTAGAACCTCCTTAAACGTCGCCCAGTCGTCGATTTCCAGCTCGTCGTGATCGATGACATGGGAAGGGGCAAGCATGTATCCCCTCAGTAGGGATACGTGGAAGACGTCAAGAACCTGGTGCGACTGAGAGTGAAGTGCTAGGTGATAAGCTACCTCATCAACTCTGCTGAGGACCTCGAAGGGTCTAATGATCCTCGGAGATAACTTTCCACCCCAGCCAAATCTCCACAAACCTCATCAAGGTGAGACCCATAGAAATACCTGGTCTCCATCCTCGAACTCTAGAGGTCTCCATCTATATTCAACATAAGACTTATTCCTACTCTATGCAGTCTTCATCTGCTCCTATTTGATCTGCAATTTCTCTGTTGTATCCCATACCATCTCTGGTCCCATGAGTGCTGACTCCCCTGTGTCAGTACAATATAATGGTGATCTGCATGGTCGCCCGTACAACGCCTCCAAAGGTACCATCATAATGTTGGAGTGATAGATGTTGGTGTATGAAAACTCCAACAAAGGCATGTGATCCTCCTCGTTGTGACCGAATTCAAGGACGCAATCACATAACATGTCCTCGAGGGTCTGAACAGTCCACTCAGTCCGGCCATCCGTCAGAGGAAGGAAGGAGGTGCTCAAACAATTCTATGTCCTGAAAGCCCTCAATGACCCCTTCCATAGCAAGGAAGTGAAACCTGTATCATGATCAGAGAAAATCATCGAGGGTACTCCATGTATCTTCACAATCTTCTACACATAACGGCATCTCAAGATCTATACTGAACACTACTCATTGATGGATATGATGTGGGACGACATTGAGAGTTATCCAATGATCACCCAGATAGAATCATGACCTTTGGATGTACGTGGAAGTCCCATAATAAATTTCATGGATATAACCTCACACTTCCACTCTGGGACCTCTAATGGCTGAACAATGAATGATGGTACCTAATGCTCTGCCTTCACTAACTGAAAAGTGAGGCACCAAGAGACAAGATCTACTATTGCTTTCTACATTCTTAGACACGAGTTCTATCTTTGGAGAATCTGGTACATCTTCGCCACTCATGGATTTACCACTATAGGGGATGTGTGGAACTCACTCAACCCATCCTCCTGAAGCGACATTGGTACCATGGTACATCCTCTAAAAAGGGTGACGTGCTCCCCACCTTCAGAAAATCCATCAGGTTCCTGTCCTATGAATATCTGAGCACGTTGAGACTCACAGTTAGTGTCCCCGAGCTACACCTCCCTAACTCAGGGAAGGAGTGGGGGAGTTACTATAAGAGAGTGAAGAAAATATTCTCTATCTCGATCGAAAATGGATATCTGCAAAGTGGCAAGATTCTCTGTCGCCTCACCCAACAGCTATATTGTAGATCTCTTACTCAGTGCATCTGCTACAACATTCCCCTTACAAGGAGTATAGACTATCTCAAAGTCATAGTCCTAATGAAACTCAATCCAAATCCATTGTCTTAGTTTCAGGTCCTTCTGAGAGATGATATAACTAAGACTCTTGTGATCAGAGTAGACTGTTAAACATTCACCCATCAAGTAATGTCACCAGATCTTTAAGGAGAATACCACTACTACTAACTCTAGATCAAGGGTAGCATTTTTCTACTCAAGATGTCTCAGCTATCGGGAACCATAAGCGATAACCACTTTCTTTTGCATCAGGAAATATACGAGCCAATTCCCTGATGCATCACAGTATACTACGAACCCTACACCCTCCTCCGTTATCCACAAGATGGGGGAACTAGTCAGCCTCTGCCTGAGCTCCAGAAAACTTCGTTGACATCTCTCTGACCACATGAAGTGTTTCCCCTTCTTCATCAATGCTGTTAAAGAGGCTGCAACTCTGTAGAAACCAGGAACAAATCATTGGTAGTATCCGTCCAAACCTAAGAAACTCTGTGCATACATCACATTATTGGGTGGCTCCCAAGCAAGTACCACCTCAATATTCGCTGGATCCACCACAACTCGAGCCTCTGAGATTATGTGTCCTAGAATGCGAACCTCTCAGATCTAGAACTAGCACTTCGAGAGCTTACCATCAAGCAGGTGTTCTCGACGTGTGTCCATTACTACTAGTAAATGATAGGAATGATCCTCCTCGATACCCGTGTAGAACAAAATGTCATCAATGAATACCACCCCAAAGCGATCAAGGTATGGCTGAAATATCCTGTTCACGAGTCCCATGAACACTGTTGGGGCATTGGTCATGCCGAATGAAAAATCCATGAACTCATAGTGGCTATATCGACATCAGAAAGATGTCTTCTGCACATCCTCATCTTGTACTCTAAGCTGGTGATAGACTAATCTGAGGCCTATCTTCGAGAATCACAATGCTCTCTTCAGCTGATCAAATCCCTCATCAATCCTCAGAAGTTGGTACTTGTTCTTCACGGTCACCTGGTTCCGGCTCTGATTGTCGACACAGAGTCTCAAGATCCCATCCGCATTCTTGGAAAACAAAATAGGGGCTTCCCAAGGAGAAACACTGGGCCGAATGAACCCCTTTCCTGGTATGTCTACCAGCTATACCCACATCTCATGAAGCTCTACCGGAGCCATACAATACACCGGTGAAGATATCAGTGTTGTTTTGGGGTACAATTCAATGTAAAAGTACACCTCTCTATGAGGAGTTAGAGCTGAAACATCATCAGTGAAAACATCCGCGGAATGTTCCACCACAACAGGATTGCTCGTACTCTCCACATCAACTAATCCGAGGGTAAGGCTATCCAACTGAAGTGTGATCGGCAGCACTCTCCTTCGAGTAAGTCCATCTTGTGATACAAAGGATTTCTTCTCTCCGGTGAAGGTAAACCTCATCCCATCCATGCAGACACTTTGCATATTGAGCCTAATATAGTCAATCTGAGCTTGGACTCTATATAACTAGTCTGTACCCAAGCTGACATTGTAAGGACTCGACACTGCTACTAGGATATCCCATTCGAATCTTTCACCTCCTAGAGTAAGCTCACATTGCTGGAACGAGTGTGTAATCATCGAAGTTGCTCCCGTTGGAGTCTCTAGTCGTATGGATCAAGCCAACGACTCTGTCGAAATCTTCGAGCTCCGAACGTGGGCAGTGGAAATAAAAGAATGATTGGAACCTATGTCTATATGTACTGTATCAAAGAGGGAGTAGACACAGATCATACCTCATATAATATCCATAGCACCATGGTCGTAGGGCTAAGATTCCTAGAGCTGAGCTCATCCCTATCCACCTGCTCCCTATAGTCAGGGTGGACCACCTAGTGGTGGTGGCGGTAACACCTCGAATCATCACCAACCGCCAGTTTCATGGCCAACTCCTCTGCCACCTATGCCTGCTCCCTGTGGACCTCCTCAGTCGAAACACTATCTCTACCTGGGCAGTCCCTCGACTATCAGCTGATCATCCATACGGAGGGTCAGACAGTCATGAGCCACGTGACCTTGCCAGCCGCATGTGTAACACATCCAGTTCCTCGATTGACTGGCCTTATCTCCAAGGCCCCACACAACTGAACCTAAATCCTACGGTCATCCACCAGTAGGTCTGGTCCTCTTGGTCCTATGTGACATCTGTCTACTGCCGGCTACAGAAGACTCCTCTTTGTGACGTCTAATGATGGATCTCGGTGCTAGTGACTGCTTAGAAAGAAAAATCTCCACTAAGAGGGCCATCTCAAACACCCCTTCCCGCGTCGAGATGTTGAAAGAAATAATTGAATCCCTAATCTCCTACCTATGACCCTAGACGAAGGTCTGGGCCCAGAAGAATGGGTCCCGCATCATATCAGTAGAGTAGTGTGAGAGGTCGTTTAACCTTGGTAAGTACTGAGCCATAGTCATACAACCCTACTATCGATGAAGAAGCTCATGTATGTTCACTGCCTGAAGAGTCGCTGGAAAAAACTCTACCTGAAACATGCTCACGAAGTCTGCTCAGAGAAGCGTCACCTCATCGTGAACCTGGAGCATCAAGCTCCACCATCTGCCTGCTACTTCCTGTAGAAGATTGGAAGTAAGGATCATCCTGATATTAGCTGGTGTCCCTAACAGTCAGAAGACTCTCACCATGGCCTCCGGCCAATCCTCAGCCAACACTGGGTTCGTCTCTCCCCAGATCCATGGTGGACTACAGCGCTGGAAGTTGTGGAACACACTCAAGAAGCGTTCACCCTCTGCTTCTAGGCATGGTTATGACAACCCAACTTTTTATTACAACATAAACATGATTTATTACATAAAACTTCACTTGATACAACAAAGAAGATCGAGACGTTTAGTGTATTTGGGGCTTAGGATCATTACATAAAAACTTAAAACATGAAATACAATCTTTATTGAAAACATACTTTACCTGACCTCTACATTCCCTTGTACTTAACATTTCATGGGATAACCTGAGGACATGCATAAGAAAAGGGTGAGATATAACGCCCAGTAAGGAAGTACACATGGAATAACATGAGGATTATAATACATGTTAGACAATAGGCATATCAATAGATCATAATAAAAACATGAAAATAAAGGCATGATAAATCATGATAATCAGAAAATGGAAATGTGGCAACAACACTTAACATGGAAATAGCATGAGCCAAGGCTCATTGCACATAGAGCATGAGTAAATCCTCATTGAACATAAAGCACGAGTAAACCCTCGTTGCACTTGAATTAGCATTAGTCAACACTCATTTCACATGATGTATCATGATAATATACTTTACCTAATGCATTGGAGCGCTATAAGAGAGCACCCTTCTTAAACATTTCATTTCATGCATAAGTGTGCCACATGGATATTAAAACATGGATTCATAAAACATAATCATTTATTCCACGATAAAGGAATGTGGAATTCATACATCAAACTTTAAAATCAGTAATTAAATGTGCATAAAGGTGAATACCCTTGATGGAGAAATTGGCATGGTATTCACTACACAATGACATTGGCTTAGAAAATCGGTGCAATTTCGGCAGCGTAATGACGTGACATAAGAATTCATAAAAATGGTTGATTAGAGAGAAAGGGGTTACTCATAATATTTAAATGTAATGGAAATTATGGATGTCATATAGATACATGTCCCAACAATTGTAATGGAATTTATATTCATGATACAAATGTATTGCTTGAATGTAAAATAGGAGAGAGAAGTTCCTTTCGGAATTTCGGCATAGTAACATGTGTACATGGGAGGCATTTAATGAGAGAAAAAGGGTATCCCATAATTAAAACATAAATAGGGAAGTATGAGGGAGGTGAGAAACCATACCCCAACATTTATAATTGAAATTAAAAGGTCAAAACAACTAAATGAAAATTGGACAAAAATGAGAAAGGAAGAAAAAACCCTTACTTGGAAGTGTGCTTCCAAAGGCTAGAGAGAGGCTTGTGAGAGGCTTCTTGGGAGATTGGGGAACCATGGGAGGAATCTAGAGAGAGTAGGGCAGAGGTTGGAAGATCTCCAAAGGTTTTTAGTGAGGAGGAAGTGGGAGCTTGGGTGGGTTTATATAGGAAAGGTGTGGTAATTCATTATTATTTAGGTTTGGGTCCCCTTACATTAAATTATTCCAAAAAACAAACCATCCCATGGTTTTTGCCCATGGGTTTTCGGAAAGAGAAAAGTAAAACAATATTTTATAATGCCAAAGTCCGAAATTCTTAATATATTATGGTTGCTTATGTGGAGGTGAGTCACACTCCCATGGAAATTAATTTAAAAATGCAAAGTGTTGATTATGTCTTGAGGGGTCCATTAATGCTTTGAAAAGTAAGTCAAACAAACCCAAAATAACATTATATTAATGGTAAAACATATATTGGCAGAAACATAAAGATCATAATATTTTATTACATCACTATTGGGTCATTATGATGTCATAAAACACATTATATATTTAAATGGTATTTAATTTTTACCCAAAAATTTGTATTTCTCAGAAAATTATGAAAAATTCACCATTGTATAATTTCGACATCCTGATTCTAGAAATGACATTTATTTTATCTAAATTTTTTTATAAATATGTGAATTTTCACTTTTAAAATAAAAACAATCATTTATCAAAAATTCACGGGTTTTGACAGAAGTGGCTTTCAAAGTGTTAATATAAAATTTTAATTGCATTCATAAAATTATAAGATCATTTATATTTAATAAAAATTAATTTAATAATAATATTATTATTTTATTAAAATATTTTTAATTTAAAAATCCCTTATATTAATAAAATCGATTTCTTAATTAAATAATAACTAAAAAACCATTTGTACTTTACAAACTATTTAGAATGTATAAAAAATTACTAGAAATTATATTCATTATTATATACAAAAATAATGTACATGAACATAGTAAAACTTATTTGTTACATAACCCCTTAAAACAGCCGCATAAGACCTAAGGGTAAGGTGTGCGATGGTGACAGAATCTTGGGGTGGCTCGGATAACATCGCTCGAGTGGAAATTTCAATCAACACCAACTTTTCCCGTAGACGGTCACGTTTGAGGATGACATGATGATGCTCAGCTTGGGCTTGGTCAAGGGAGAAGCCCAAAGACGCCACCTCTTTTACGAGCTCCGACAAATGGGATTTTTGTGGGTCCATTCTACTGGATGAGGCCATCGCTTCATTTGTCTGAGTAAAATGGATTTGTTAAAGTCCTATATTTATACTAATCTTGTGATCACTGTTTAATGGCTACATTAGAAACGGTCAAAATTCTTAACATAAAACCAACGAAGTTGACATCTTATAAAAATATTTTTCAGAAAGGGACATTTAACTGGATCAAGAGGTATTTTCCATTAATTAATCATTGTGTAGTTAAAATATTCCCCCCTAAAGAAATTTCTCCCTCAAAATTTTCCTTTTCCCACACTAAAACAGATGTGGGTAACTCAGCTTCATCTTTTCCTCCGATTCCCAAGTCACTTCTTCAAACTTGT
The DNA here is from genome assembly GCA_963277665.1 of Viscum album. Lineage (NCBI taxonomy): Eukaryota > Viridiplantae > Streptophyta > Magnoliopsida > Santalales > Viscaceae > Viscum > Viscum album. Next base: position 1,596,417,517 of record OY728120.1, read on the forward strand.
GGTTTCTCCACAACACCTTGATGAGGGGAATTGTTTTATTTCATAGAACTTTTTAGCTACTATCTATGATCTTCACTGGTTTCTCCTCGTAAGAAAGATCATCTTCTAATTGTACCACCTCAGAAGAGAGTACAAGTGAAGGGTCTGGTATGTACTTTATTAAGAGGGATACATGAAAGACATCTTGTACTTTGGCCATGGCAGGTGGAAGTGCGAGTCGATAGGCCACATCCCAGATAGGATCAAGAATCTCGAAGGGGCCGATGTACATTGGACTTAACTTCCCTTTCCTTCCAAACCTCATGACCTTCTTCCACGGAGATATGCGTAGAAACACCATATCTCCAACATTAATCTCAAGGTCTCTTCGACAATTATCTGCATAACTCTTCTATCGACTCTGGGCTGCCTTGATATGCTGCTGAATGGTTTTCACCTTCTCCACCATTTCTTCGACCATTTCTAGTACAAGCATCTTCCATTCACCGACCACATCCCAACATGCCGGTGTTCTGCACCTTTCCCCATACAGGGCTTCATTTGGTGCCATTTGGATGCTCATGTGGAAACTGTTATTATAAGAGAACTCAACCAGAAGAAGATGTTGATCCCATCCTCCATTAATGTCCATTGAGAACTCTCTCAACATATCCTCAAGTGTTTGGATAGTCTGCTCGGATTGGCCATCAGTTTGAGGATGATAGGCCATACTAAAGTTCAGTTCAATATTCAGAGCATGTTGAAGACTCTTCCAAAACATAGCGGTGAATCTTGGATCTCGGTCAGACACAATATATAGTGGTAGTCCATGAAACCTTACCACTTCCCTGATATATATCTGTGCCAGTTGATCCAAAGAGAAATCCTCTCGAATAGCAATGAAGTGTGCAGCCTTTGTAAGACGATCCACAACAACCCAGATTTCATTGTTGCATTGGGATGTCCTTGGATGTCCGGTGACAAAGTCCATGGTGATGTTCTCCCATTTCCATTCTGGTATGGGAAATGGTTGCATCATCTCCTTAGACTTCTTCCCCTCTACCTTCACTTGCTGACACACTAGGCACTTTGATGTATATTCAGCGATCTCCTTTTTCATATTATCCCACCAATAGTTTTCTCGGAGATCTCAATACATCTTTGTGCTCCCTGGGTGAATAGAGAAATTTTAACTATGTGCATCATCCAAAAGTTCCTTATTCATCTCTAGACTTGATGAAACTCATATTTTTTCCCAAAACGCACACTTCCTTCTTCATTAACATTAAACTCCGAGGGTTTCCCCTTTTTATAGCTTCCACTTTTTCTTGACTTCCCACATCATCCTTTTGAGCATCCTTTAACCTTTCCAAAAGAGATGGTTGAGCAATAATTTGTGAATGGATTTATGATGTTCCCTTCTTTATGATTCACATGTCCAACTTCATCAAGTCTAAGAAGATTGGATCCTTCTCAATTCTCATCATTGATAGAATCGCTGGAACCTTTCTACTTAGGGCATCTACCACCTTGTTCGCTTTCCCAGGGTGGTAATGTATTGAACAGTCATAATCCTTGATGAGCTCTATCCATATTCTCTGGTGCATATTAAGCTCTTTCTATGTGAATATATATTTAATACTCTTGTGGTCAGTATATATCTCACATTTCTCTCCATAGAGATAATGCCTCCAGATTTTCAAGGAAAAGATCACAGCCACTAACTACTGATCATGCGTTGGATAGTTTCACTCATGGATTTTCAACTTCCTTGAGGCATAGGATATCACATTATCATTCTGCATCAGCACACATCCTAAGCCTTTCTTTGATGAATCACTGAATACCAGAAAAGTTCCCCACTTGTGGGTAATGTGAGCACGGGCGTAGTGATAAGCCTCCTTTTCAACTCCTTGAAGGTTTTTTCGCGTTCATCACTCCAAGAAAACATTACTCCCTTTCGATTTATCTTGGTAAGAGGGTTGGAAAATCGTGATAAATTCCTCACAAATCGTCGATAATATCTAGCTAACCCCAAGAAGCTACGGATATCTGTTACCGATGTTGGCCTCGTCCATCCCTCAATTGCATCTGTTTTGGAGGGGTCCATAGATATCCCATTGCTTGTGATGATATGGCCCAAGAATGAGACATCCTTCAACCAAAACTCACACTTTCTGTACTTTTCATAGAGCTTCTCCTTGCGCAATGTCTCTAGTACAGTTCTTAAATGTTCCTCAGGATCCACCTTGGTTTTGGAGTATATTAGAATATCATCTATAAAGACTAACAAAAATTTGTCAGGGTAATCTCTAAAGACTCTATTAAACATGTCCATGAATATTGCTGGAGCATTATTGAGTTCGAAAGGCATTACTATAAATTCATAGTGCCCATACCTTGTACAAAAAGCAGTCTTGGAGACATCTTCCTTCTTCACCCTTACTTGATAATATCCCGACCGCAAATCCACATTGGAGAAGTATTGTGATCCATGCAGCTGATCAAAAATTTCATCGATTCTTGGGAGTGGATCATTGTTCTTTATCGTGATTTTTTTAAGTTCACGATAATCGATGCAAATCTGCATTGACCCATCCTTCTTCTTGACGAAGAAGACTGGTGCACCCTATGGTGAAGCACTTGGGCGTATAAACCCTTTATCCAGATTCTCTTGTAGTTGTTTCTTCAGCTCTTCATGCTCTAAAAAAGCCATTCTATATGGAGTCTTGGATATTGGTAGCGCCCCCGGTATAAGTTCAATTGAGAACTGAACATCTCTTCTTGGAGGAATACCAGGCAGTTCCTCGGGAAACACTTCAGCGAATTCCGTCACAATAGGCATTTTTTCAAGGATTGTTTATTCCTTGGACTCAATCATCAGAGCTAGATATGCATGCTCATAAGGCAGTAATATCCATGCCTGAGATGATGGAGCTAAAGGATATTCGTCTTCCTCCTGACACTTGTAAAGAATCGGGGGTCGATTCTCCATATGGAGTGTGATTTCCCTCTCCCGACAAATTATGTTGGCTCTACATAAAGAAATCCAATCCATGCCAAGAATTGCATCAAATTCCACCAGAGGGAGTATGAAGAGGTTCCCCGGGAAATTAAATCCTCAGACTATAACAGGGGAGGACTTATATTCATGGGATGCAATGATTTCCCCATTTTCCGTACTCACCGAGATCTTTACTTCCATGATTTTTGGTGGTGCTGGGATTGTTCTACTAAACTTTCGAGATATAAAAGAATGCGTAGAACCTGAATAAAAAAGTACGTTCACTGTTCTGGAATGAATAATTGGCATACCTGTCACCACTCCGTTGTTAGGGTTCACTTCGGCAGAAGTGATGGAAAAATATCTTCCTTACTGCCTTGGAGGTTGTTGGTTGTCTCCAAAAACCCATTGGATTAGGGAACTAATTTGAAAAATGACCCGGTTCTTTGAATTTGTAGCATTGAACAATGCATTGACGTTCAAACGGAGCGTTCCTCTCCTCTGTGATAGTCATGGGTCTTTCTTGCCGACAGTTAACAGCTAGGTGCCATTCTCTTCCACACCCGAAGCATTTTCTCGTCCCTTTATGGAAATTTCCAGGGGGCTTCTTTCCGCACTTCTGTCAAGTGAGGTACTAGATCTTCTTAGCACCGTTGGATTTATCCATTGGACCACCAGAATTGAAGTCCACCATATGCTTCTTGTCCCCATGATACCCATGAGATTCCCCGATCTCTATTCCGACCTTGAGGGCACGTCAGACAATTTCCTCATAGTTGTCGAAGTCATGGATCGCTATTGCTTTTTGCAATCTAGGCTTCATCCCACCAAAGAAGCAGTCAACCTTGCATTCGGGGGTAACGAAAAAGCCGGAAGCGTACCGTGCAAGCCTTGTGAAGTTTTCCTCGTACACTCCAACAGATTCTTCTTCTTTTTTATTGAGGGAAAGGAAGTCCCTTTCCATCTTAATCCGGAGGGTGCGCAGAAAATATTTATCGAAAAACATCTTCCGGAAATCCTTCCATTCCAAATCCTCGATCTCCTCTTCAGGCTTTGTATTTTTCATCAACATCCACAATTGATCAGCTTCACCCTCCATACAATAAGCATCCATTATAACCTTCTCTTGTTCATAACATTTGAATATGGAGAAGATCTTTTCAATGGAGTTGATCCATTACTCAGCGATCGTGGGATCGAATGATCCACTAAATGTAGGAGGCCTTTGTCTCATTAAGCTCTCGATAGTGACTTGTAATTTCTTGGGGGGGGGGGGGGTTGAACGTTCCTCTTGACCCATGTTTCTATTCAAAACTTGAGTTATCTGAGAGAGAAGGGTGACAAAGATCACGATTCCCGCTCTAATTGGATTTGGCATCTCATTAGTACAGTCATCACAATGATCTTCACAACGGTTGTTAGCCCGAGTCCTCCTATTACCGGCCATTGTCTGGAATAAAAGGAAAGTTATGGGTAACCCATAAAGGGTAATCCAATGACGAAAGTTGATGACTTATAAATAATCTTTTATTCCCTTAACTCATGAGCCTTTAGGCTTCAATATTGGATTTTCATGATCTACTTTCTAACATATATTCTTAGGGGAATTTTTTTTAACTCCCTTAATAAGGGTTCATACTAAGCTTCTGAATTTATCAAAACATATCCCCTAGGAGTGTCATAACCAAGAGTGCAGCAAAGACCGTTGTCATGCACTAGTTCCCGTTCGAGTCTAGCTCAAAGCGGTGTTTTCGGGTTTTACCCCTAGGATACATCTGTGCCGGATCCACCTCAACCTGCTCATATCCAGACAGGGATGTATTTGTTTGATAAACCACTTACTCAGTACTTACCGAAACTTAGGGATGTTTTTATTATACTTAGTCTTGTATCTACGTCTTTAATAGGGTTTCCTAATCCCAAAAATAACTAAACCTATCCTGTGATACCAACTATGACAACCCTGCTTTTTTATTTCAACTTAAACATGATTTATTAAATAAAAATTCACTTGATACAACAAAGAAGATCGATAGGTTTAGTGTATTTGGGGATTAGGATCATTACATAAAAACATAAAACATGAAATACAATCTTTATTGAAAACCATCTTTACATGACCACTACATTCTCTCGTACTTAGCATTGCATGGGATAACCTGAGGACATGCATAAGAAAAGGGTGAGCTATAAAGCCCAAGAAGGGAGTATACACAGAATAACATGAGGAGTAAAATAAATGTTAGACAATAGGAATATCAATAGAGAATAAAAAACATGAACATAAAGGCATGATAAATCATGATAATCATAACATGGAAAAGTGGCAACAACACTTAACATGGAAATAGCATGAGCCAAGCCTCATTGCACATGGTGCATGAGTAAATACACATTGCACATAAAGCACGAGTAAACCCTAGTTTAACATTAATTATCAAGAGTCAACAATCATTGCACATGACATATCATGATACTATACATTACCCAATGCATTGGAGCGCTATAAGGGGGCACCCTACTTAAACATTTCATTTCTTGTATAAGTGTGCCACATGGATCATAAAACATGTACTCATAAAACATAATCATTTATTCCATTATAAAAGAATGTGGAATTCATACATGAATCGTTACAATCAATAATTAAATGTTCATAAAATTGAATACCATTGATGTAGAAATGGGCATGGTATTCACAACACAATGACATTGGCTTAGAAAATCGGTGCGATTTCGGCAGCGTAACGGCGTGACATAAAAATTCATAAAAATGGTTGATGAGAGAGAAAGGGGTTCCTCATCATATTTAAATGTAATTGACATTAATAATTTCATATAGATTCATGTCACAAAAATTTTAATGGAATTTAGATTCATGATACAATAGTATTTCTTGAATGTAAAAGAGGAGAGAGAAGATCCTTTCGGAATTTCGGCATAGTAACGGGTGTACATAGGAGGAATTTAATGAGAGAGAAAGGGTTTATCATTATTAAAACATAAAGAGGTTAGTATGAGGGAGGTGTGAAACCATACCCCAACATTTATAATTGAAATTAATTGGGAAAAACAACTTAAAGAAAATTGGACAAAAATGAGAAAGGATGAAAAAACCCTTACTTGGAAGTGTGCTTCCAATGGCTAGAGAGTGGCTTGTGAGAGGCTTATTGGGAGCTTGGGGAACCTTGGGAGGATTATAGAGAGAGTAGGGAAAAGGTTGGACGAACTCCAAAGGTCTTCAGTGAGGAGGAAGTGGGAGCTTGGGTGGGTTTATATTGGAAAGGCGAGGGAATTCTTTATTATTTAGGTTTGGGTCCCCTTACATTAAATTAATCCAAACCACAAACCATCCCATGGTTTTTGCCCATGTTTTTTGGAAAAGAGAAGAGGAAAAAAATATTTTATAAGGCCAAAGTCAGAAATTCTTAAAATATTATGGTTCCTTATGTGGAGGTGAGTCACAATCCCATGAAAATTAATTTAAAAAGGAAAAGTGTTGAATATGTCTTGAGGGGTCCATTAATGCTTTGAAAAGTAAGTCAAAAAACCCAAAATCACATTATTTTAATGGTAAAACATATATTGGCCGAAAATATGAATCATAGTATTTTATTACATCACTATTGGGTCATTATTATGTCATAAAACACATTATATATTTAAACGGTATTTAATTTTTACCAAAAAATTTGATTGTCTCAGAAAATTATGAAAAATTCACCATTGGATAATTTCAACGTCCTGATTCCAGAAATGGAATTTATTTTATCTATTTTTTTCTAAATATGTTAATTTTTACTTTTAAAATAAAAACCAATATTTATCGAAATTTCACGGGTTTTGACAGAATTGGCTTTCAAACCATAATATAAAATTTTAATTGCATTCATAAAATTATAAGATCATTTATATTTAATAAAAATTAATTTAATAATAATATTATTATTTTATTAAATTATTATTTCATTCAAAAATCCCTTAATTTAATAAAATATATTTCTTAACTAAATAATAACTAAAAACACCATTAGTACTTTAAAAACTATTTAAAATATATCAAAAATGACTAGAAGTTATATTCATTATTATATACAAAAATAATTTACATGAAGATAGTACTACTTATTTGTTACATAACCCCATAAAACAGCCGCATAAGACCTATGGGTAAGGTGTGCGATGGTGAAAGACTCTTGGGTGGCTCAGATAACATCGCACGCGTGGTAATTTCAATCAACATCCACTTATCCCATAGGTGGTCACGTTCGAGCTTGACATGATGAAGCTCATCTTGGGCTTGGTCAAGGGAAAATCCCAAAGACGCCACCTCTTTTCCGAGCTCCGAAAAATGGGCTTCGTATGGGGCAATTCTACTAGATGAGGCCATCACTTCCTTTGTCTGGGTAAAATGGATTTGTTAAAGTCCTATATTTATACTAATCATGTGATCACTGTTCAACAACTATATTAGCAACGGTAAAAATTCATAACAAAAATCGAAAGAAGTTGACATCTTATAAAAATATTTTTCATAAAGAGACATTTAACTGGATCAAGAGGGATTTTCCATTAATGAAACTTTGGGTCATCACAATGGTGGCATCGGTGGCCCAACAGGTAATGATATCACTGGTGCCTCTACAGTAAGAGGGCAATGCATCGAGGCCTCGTCGCTCGGTGGGCCATCATCACGTAATATACCTAGAACCCTAGCTGGCTACCTCTGTAGAGGAATCTAGAAAAGAAAAAGGGGCACCACAGTCAATAATTTATACCTGGTGAGCTGACTCAAGAGATCACAAAGAAAAATCTCGAAAACACACGCGCAATCAGTGTTTCTGTGCACTGATTCAGAAATCAGAAGTCAGGCTCCTGGAGTATGGATACATCAGCCGCTGCACCAATACTGGATTCTCTAAACTGATAACCACTCTCATAAAAAATAACACTATTGCCGTCAAAAAGATCAGAGTACAATTTTCTACGGAATAACCGATGATTCTGATACCAATTTGTCACGACCCATCTCTTGGGGCCTATGCCGTGACTAAAACAAGACCGTCTTCCATAGCCTAGGGGCTAGAAACTAGCACCTATGGCATATTCCCTCAAACTCGGAAGGCATTGCCTTTGTAACCTGTAAACTCATGCAACCAAGCACACAAAATGATACCAACATGTGTAAACTTAATAGTATAAAGAGTGTGTATAGTAAGTAAAAGGGGCCAGAATACATGCCCAACTGGAAAGTATAGAAAACTGGAAAGTACAAGTAAGCTGAACCACTCCAGTGAACACCCGTCAAGGATCCAACCTGAAGGGTAGGTACATCTCTCGAACGGTCGTCTCTGTAGTATGCATCGTCTAAGGCCCACCTCTAAGCTACCTCCAGTCCGGGGACCCTCATCCTCAGTCAGTGTTGTCTGTCGTCTCCACCAAACACAACAAGGTGTGGGCATAGCTCGTGCAGCAGTGAGTATAAAAATACTCAGTAGGGACCCCAAGACATTCATGGTCTCACAAAATCGACAATGCATGAAAACAACTGAAAACCTTACTTAGTTATATGACCATAAATATAACTAAGTTATCAAGTATACCCATATCATTCATGAGGAAACTCAAGTCCCAAATCCATAGAAAAAGTACAACTCTTACATGAAGAAAAAAATAGCACGAAGGTAACACCACAAAGGCAAGTACCTCAATGGCAATGCCACACAGAATAATACCACAAATGTATCACCACGAAGGTAAGTACCATAAAGGTATGCCACATAGAATATTTACACAAAGGTAAAGTCTCAGCTCACACCAGGTATTTCTTAGGTTCCTTAGTAAATATGATTAGATGTAACTATTTAATCATCTTACTCTGTTAAGAGGTATACCCACAGAGGATCTTAAATCATAGACACACACAGGATCCTAGTACATCATCAAACCCACATAGGATCCTAGTAAATCCTCAGAACCACACCGGATCTTAGTACTTATTTCGACCCACACAGGATCCTAGTACAACATCAGACTCACACATGATCCAAGAGTAGTCCCACATGGATTCCTAGAGGGGATCCATGTGGGACCCTCAATCATAGAACCATGAAGGACTACTTTCTCGTGTCCCAGCCAGCTAAATGGTATCCACACTAGGCTTTCCCATCTCTGGGAGGGTCTACTACTCAAGCCACAGGTCATCACTCCAACTTCCACGAAGTCCCACGAAGATGTATCCCAATGCACCAATTTGTAATAGGGGTATCAACGTAATAGACAGTGCATCAATCGGATGCCCGTTTTGTATGTTAATGGCATTTTAGTCACGAGGGCCTGGTTGGATTTGTGCTCTATCCAACTCAATGGTAGCACAACATTATCCAAATCTCAAGTGGGGTATACCAAAAGGACCATCTCTCTCCATGGGTTCTGGCGTCGTAGATGGTTTGTCAAATTAACGCTCATAGCTCATGTTATGTCCAAAGGTGTGGTATGGGTCAAAAATGGTCCGGGTCTGGTCCGGCCCGGACCACTGGGTCCGGACCGGCTCGCGTCTGCAGGGCCAGCCTGACCGCATGCATGGGGAATCGCATGGCCCACGCCCTCAATCACTAAACGGCCAAAGCTATTAGGTAACCAGGAAGAACTCGGGACCCTCCGTAGGTCCCACTAGGTACACCTCAGCCGGTCAAAATGGCCGGCCCCATTATCCTCCAAGTTGTGCGCCGTGAACTACCCCATTCTCCTCACGGCGGAGCGTCATGCACCGCCCTTCCGTGGCCAGCTGAACGACGACCACCTTCCTCCATCTGCCACTGCCAGGCAGGCCGCAACCACTTGCTCTGACGGTAGAATGAGGTCGCGCTGTGCGTGTTTCTACAACCGACCAATGAACAGGCTGCCTCCGGCCTCCGCACATTTTCTTCCTATGCCGACGGCGTGGACGCGCATTGACCCGGTTCCATGTGGATAGACGGAGAGGCAGCCGCCAAATTTATCCACCGTGAAGAACACAACAATCATGAAGAATAGTGGATGAATAAGGCTGTGTTCATTTGGCTAGCACTCTCCGCATTAGATTATTAACAGGAAGATCAATAGGATTAATTCAACGCAAGACATGAGAACAACAAAACCCCTACCTCGATGTTTTATTGACGTCATGGAGGAGGGATGTATGGATGTCGGTTTCTATACGTTTAAGATTTCCCACATTGGAGGATGTCATGAGGAAGAATTTGATGTCATTGGAGATCGTCAGCATTCGTTGCCTCCGCAAGGTGCTTCCAATCTGGTCACAAGTTGGGTTCCCCGTACTTCATTGGAGAAGAGTTCTTCATTGGAGAAGCATTCTACGTTGGACAAGAAGAGTTCCCCCAGTGTTCTTCCCCTAATTCCCCATTTTCCGACACTTCCCAAAATCCCCCAACAAAAATAATAGCCAACAAAATAAAATATGGTTATCTATTTAATTTGTTGGCACAATTAAATTTGGCTTAATTAATTAATGGACGGTGGAACAATTAATGTGGAGGAAGTTTAAGAGACTTCCCCACATTAAAGGTGGTGTTTAAGGGGGTCGGGTGGTCCCCACCATTAGATTCAAATTTTTTGTTGCCTTCTTCTGGTGGTCCCCACCTCCATAACTCAAAAGGATGGGGTTTCATGAAAAAAAAATATGTTAAACTATTTTCTGTTCTCCCTCCATGAAAAAGTGAAAATCTGTCTTTCAGCATCAACCTTCTACGGTCGAGGTAAAAGTCTCCTTAAGCGAATACAGGCACTGCGAGTTCTACGGTGTTATCCGAATTCAATTCCTAGCTCTGGTTCAAAAGTTACAAAAACCCACATGCATGTTTATTGAACGTACCTAAAAAAGTTTATAAATTCATTCAGGGAACACTAGGCCTCAAAATCATGTGCCGTCAATTTTCACAGACTCGTAAAATTTTCATTTAATATAAAAACAATTACATGGAATTTCTGGGTATTTTTATATGGTATGTTTTTTCTTGTTACAAATTATGAATTATGGTTCATAACGTTATTTTTTGTATGCCACTATTTATAAATGGAACCTCTCTAACGGAATGGGAACCTCACCCACGTACATGATCTAATGTATAATAATGATCATATCATTTATGGGGTTATGTCAATATTTTGTAGGTAACAAGTCTCCATAACATTTTCATCATATGAGGATACTGTATCCTCTACTAACAAGAAATATTATTAATTCTCCATGTTTTATGCCTTCAAAAGGAAGAAAGAGAGAATGAGTAAGATAGTGGAAATTATGTATAAAGAAAATAACAGAAAGAAATATTTTCCAAAATATTATAATTTTGGAAGGAAACACCCTAGTAATTTCTTAAAGGTAAAAGAAGTTTTTAATATGTTTGGAGATGAAGGAGATGATGATAGCAATTAAAATGGAATAAATGAATCCTTCCAATGCGTCAACTATAAGTATATGGTGAACATAGAAAATCAATGTCTCATGTAACAAAAAATTTACCCCAAGAGGGGATAATAGATCATGGTCCGTGTTATGATACTACCTAAAATGAAGTAGAAGGATTATTAAGATTGTGTTATGATTTATGAATTATGATATTTTCATGTTTTTTGAATAATGAAAAATTTTTAATATTCAAGAGATATATAATGATTTTACAATAGTAGTTATTCTTTTTGGAATTGGAAGTATGTAATGACTAGAACTAGTAATAAATGGAGTTATTATATTGTAATTTGTACTTCATGAAAACTCATGAACTGGGAATGAAAACATAAAATATTTTCATGACAATGGGATGATAAAAAATATATGTTTATGGGATATTATTGTTGACTATGATAGTGCTTAGTGATTTGTTAGTTTATGTTAAGCTATAATCATTAGATATTTGGATTTAATAACATTGTTCAACAACCTGAGATTATATTGATGGTAGAATGTCTATTTTATAAATGATTACAAGAGATTAAGGTATTAATATATTTCTTATGTTACAAAAATAGATTCATTATTTGGGGAATCATATGTTAGGTTTATTTTAGAAATTTAATGACCTTCCTTATAGATTTTTTGTCTTTGAATTTTCACCAACATATATTTGATGATTATTAACATTCACAACTTTTGGAATGGATTATGTTTATTTTTAATAATGATTAACGTATGTTTTATCATTCTAGACATCCTATTCTAACAACCATTGATTCATTAAACATTTAACAGCTAAATAAGTGACTTTTGAATCTTATGAATCATAATAGTGCCTCATACATTAAAATTTTTCTTGAATATCCGTCTCCAAATTTAAGAAATTAAGTGGAGATGGATAAAAGGAAAACCAATGTATGATGTTATGATATTTAAATAAATCAATTAATTTTATTGTCTCAAGTTTTCTTCTACAGATGAATAACCCCTCAAATCTTGGAAAATTATTTCAGAACAAAAAAAATCATTATTTTACTTTCATTCTTTGAAATTGATGGAATTTTAACTAATACGAAATTGAGTATTTTTTGATGATATTCATTCAAAAATACATTTTTCAATCACTCTACAACAGAACATGATAGAATTTTTTTATCCATGTCCATATTTTCCTGAATGTTCTTCTATTTTGGAATCATTGTTTTGTGGTGACCATGACATTTCTCTTTACCACTTTTAAGTGTACGATTTTAAAATAATTCTTAAAATTTCAGATGTCCAAAAAAATTCAACTATCAACCATTTATTTTTTATGTTAAATTTAAAATGTCCGGACATAGTTAGTTTAAGGAAGGGAAAATATAACATCTCTAGTTTTTATGGTATATCTCTATTTAAAATATAACTTGTATGATAGTTTATGTTACATATGACACCAAAATTAAATAATTGATTAAATATTGTTATTTTGACATAGAAATTGTACTAGAGGGAATAAAAATCATTAATTAAATAATTAAAATAAATATTACACATGTTTATAATGTGAATTCATTGGTTACCAATTGATTTGAAATGAAAATAAAATCTAATTGAACATAATGAATTTGTTTTTATAAAAAATATATTTCGGACCACCCTGGAGTTTTAACTCAAATTAATCACTATTATTGAATTATATTAAAGAAATTTATATATTAGATACTCAATAAAATATTTTTTAATTCAATCAACGATTTTTATCAACTTATGATAATAATAAATAATTATTTGAGCCTAAAATTTTATATTTTCTAAAAGGAAATTTTACAATCTTTTAAAAAAACCCATTTTAAAATATAAATTTCGAATCTTTTATAAATTTTGTTGATCTAAATAAATGTCATTTCAAAAATCAGAATGTCTGAATTATCTTTGGATGAATTTTTGGAATTTTTCTAAAAATATTTATTTTCCTGTGAGGATTGAAAAATCGTTATTTTTATAAATCATCCATTTTAATTCTATTTATTTCCAACTTGTGATTAGAATTGAAACATCACCTATTAAATTGTAAATAATTTTTTTTGTATCTTATAAATTAAGATATGGAATATCTATTTCATATAATAAGTAAATAAATGTTATAAATAGGATAAACTAAGTATTGATATTGTTGTGAAATATTAATTTTTATTTTAGATATTATAATTAATATAATAATATAAAATATAGTTATTTTCAAAAAATAGATTCATAAATTAATGTTTTGATTTCTTTTTTTTGGGACACAATAATTTATTTTTTGACATCACGTAATATTTGTTGTAATTTTAAAATAAGAATTTTTTTGAATAAATAATGATTTTAATTAAAAGATAAATTTATCATATATAAAAAATTAATTTCAAAAAATCCATTTGAATTTTTATTTCTAAACATTGAAATTTTTTTATGGTTAATTTAATGATTTTTTAGTGAATTTTCTTATACTGTAATTTTTAGTTTTTAGAATTTTCACCAATTAAATGTATTGTTGAGTAAAGGATGACGTATGGATGAGGGTAGAAGTCATTTTATAGGACACAAATTAATAAAATTTTGTATTTAGTCATGATAATCATCACTATTCATAGTATTGAGCCAAAAAATTTGAACAACTGAATTAAATAATCGAAAAACACCCCACTCCAACACTATAAATACCAACCGTCAATACCCCTTCTCCTCACTCCTCCAAAGCCATTAATCAGGCTTATATTCTTCCATTTCCTCTACTAGACCTTGCACATAGAACTTTTTCATTCCAGTGTCACCAAAATAGATTTCCATGTCCTTGAAGGCGGTTCCCAAAGAGGGGTCACTATAGAGGTACAACCATCTCTCTATCTTCATATCCCTCTTATTATATTTCATTATTCTCTTATTCTACAATCAAATACCCTATACATTGTGATATGACAAATAAAATATCTTTTTTATAATGGAATTTTATTTTGTTAATGGAATATCAACAATAAATTCTCTTCTCTTCCCAATTTTTTTTCTAAAACTGAAAACATCATCCTTGTGGTGCTGATTTACCTCTTTCGTGGAGGATGAATTTTTGTTTTCCAATTACACCTTCTTGACTGTTAATAATACCATTTTTATGGATAAAAAATATATTAATATATTTAACATAAACTATTTATTATTTTTACTAGTATATATACAAAATATTGATTCCTAAGAGAAAACTTGTTTGTGATGATTAACAAAAATACCAAAATAATCTATATTATTCTCATTAACAAATTGTATGATGAATCATCAACATATCTAGAAACAATTGATATATAAGACCATTAAATATATATTATATTCATTGAGAGCATATAATTACAATATTTTAAAACTATTTCCATTTAGATGGTCTTTCATTAATTTATACAAGTGAGCTACTCATGAAAACAAAGGAAAAGAACACACTTGAATGGGGAAATTGAATATTATAACTCATAAAAATGGATATTAGTTAACATAATAAAATTAATATAAATAAAATAAATTTCTAATAAGTTATTAAATAAATTATTAATGGCTCTAATTTCAGTATCCAGGTCATTAAGTGAAAGTGTAGAACACTTTCAGGCATAATTAAGGGTTTTTCTCATAAAACAATAATTTTAGGGAGATATTCATTATGCACCACTTACTCCTAATGTGTGGTGTATTTAAACATAAAGTTAATATATTATATCATGAATCTATTAATATCCTGGGTATTAAATGTTACATTTGGTGATCATTAATTTTATGGGGCATATGGTTCTACTGTTTTCTTATTGGAAATGGATCTTCCCGGACATCCAATTTTTCATTCGGCTTACGCTTTCTCAATCATTATAGAAATTTAATTCATCTATATTTTTATATAATTATTATAATTAATATTTATATGTTCCAAATTATGTGTCCACATAATTTCATCCTTCATTTATTGTAAATAAATTATTTTTTATGGTTCGCTTCAATATTATTCTTGATAAGAATGCCCGATTTATGAAAACATCCCAAATTCATAACAATTTTCAAGTATTCTCCCTGATACTTTTAAAGCCAAAAATATTTTAATAAAATAATTATATTCATGATGAAAAAATATATTATTTAAAGTCTAGTTTTATGTAATCAATTACTCCTTTTTCGACAATAAACACTCTTATATTTTATCTTAAACCGCACTAAAGTGTCCAATTTCATAAGTATCCTAAAAAATATTTTTACATGGTTCAACTTCATTTGGGAATAATTTATTTCTCAGAAGTTATTTTATTTTTAATACTAGTTATTTTATGCGATATACATGTTTATTGTCATATTTAATGACAAATACAAATGATTTTCCAAAGAACTCTTCCTTCTGAAGTAAAAAAATTAGAATTTCTTAGAATAATTACTCGATGGTTTTATTAAAATGACTTTATATATATCAACACACTATATTTAATCTTTTGATTAATTCAGATTTATATTTAATGATATCATATATCATAGTTTATTAAACGGTTTTTGATCATTCTAAATGTGGATGTGTTATCTTCATACAGTCACAATATTACTCAGAATGGTTTGTGATTGTGCTTACTAATTGGGGAAAGATATTTAAATTTCTTATGTATATGTTTTTGATGTTTCATCCCATTCATATTAAGAATGAATTGGAACTAGAAACTGATGGGTGGGTCCCACTGTATCCCCTCAAAGCATTAGTAGGACCCATTAGAAAAATCATATATAGACTTGACCAAGTCCTAGAACATTAATTTTCATATATGGATTTGGAAAAGGACTTAAGCATTTATATTCATATGTCTTAGATGAGGACTTGATTGTACATTTCAGATATACCGGATTTTGAATACCATTATTATGATGTTATTTATTGATAATCCATGTTATTTTTCAACTTGTACAGTAACAATAGTTATGTTTCATTCTAATGTGAATATTTATAGGTATTTATTTATTCAGATTTTATTCCTTATATAATATTGAAAAGATTATGTTTTAATGGGATGTGATTTTTTTAATCCACCATGACTTGTTTTTTATCTTTATATTAGATTACTCTCTCTTAATTACATTTAATGATCATCTAATCTCACCCATTTAATTTTTTTTGTTCCTACCCTTGATGCGAATATGTATATTAAAAATGACTTTTTTTGGATAATCTGTGATGTTATGAGTGCTTACAATGGAGTTTCATTGATGTTATTTATTTCAATTATGTCATGTATCAATTATATTTGTATATGGTTTTCTAAATATACTAAAATATTCAATACTTGGGGATTGGAATTATTGTTCTTTGTAATAATGTATTTATGTATGGAACATACCCCAGACTAATTGAGTTGAAATATTTACTGAAACCCTGAATTATGTGTAGAATCCTTAGGATCCAACATTGTAATATTTGTATAATTACATGTTAAGACATCCAAATGCTACTTTTAAATGTAGATATATAACTCTTATGCATTACTGGTCATGTATGTACTAATCAATTTATGTGATGTGTCATTTTTGGTATTCCAATCTACTTTTTTAATTTCTTCTACAGTAGTTGACACACCATTCAAAAATTATATAGGGGAATCATCAAGATACTCTTCTTCATATCCTTATACTTCATTTTTAAATCTGGTATAGGAAGAGGATAGATTTATATTTTTGACATTTTCATCACATGAGGTGGAGGGTGATACAACCACATGAGATTCAATACACAACATGAGGGTATTACTGTTGGAACATCTGTCACATGTGGGGAAGAATGATATCATACTAACCAAAGCATTTGTACCACAGCCATATGATGTTTCACTAGATTTATATGTTTCTTGTCTCATACATAGTCCCCAATTTAGTTTATGGGAGTTACATAAATATCTCTAAGAACACTCATTAGATTGCGAGGAGTAGCCTTCCAACCATTTGGGGTCATGACATGGTTATCATCTCCTTTATCAATATCTTGTCCCTTCCTTTTATAAAAGGATTCGTCCATATACTATACCTCACATGTATAGAATGGAGAATAATCTCAATATTACACAACATTGTTTTCATTAACTACATATTATAAAAATCAATGATACAATAAGGGAACTACAGTTGAGGTGTGAATCAACGGTTTCCTATAGAGTACATTAAAAACTGATTCTTTTCAAATGACCAAGAATTCAACAATAGATACATTATTCCAATATTGGGACTTCATCTCGATATTTTCAAGGGGATTTTTTTAATCATCCTAGATGATGAAAAATCATTCCCACCAATACCCAAATATTGATTTATTGTGAGAAAACTATGTTAAATTGTATTGATATATTCAATCAGTGCTCAGTGAAAACCACCATCATTGATCTAGAAATCTATTTAAGGGTTTTTATGTGTCCATATAACACATTCTGTTATTCTAATTTCATTAATGAGATGGTTTTTTGACATTCGATCCTATTATTCGTGGTTTGATACACCACTTCTATGGAATATTCAACATTAAGTTCCCAAAGACTGTAGTGGGCCTTGACCCTTGAATGTTCATAGTCCTTTGGGACATGAATGGTACCTATAGTTGAGTGTATGGAAATTAATTAAAAAATAATTAACTAGAATTTAATATATTTGAGACATTGTTATCCATTTCATAGTAGGGATATGTTCTTTAAAATTAGTCCAATAGTATGGTGGATTTTATTCTAAGAAATCATAAACAAGATATTAAGATGCCTCGAAAAATAGGATAGAATTTGATAAATAATTTTTATTTTGATTATGTTTAGTTGAAATAGTTAAAGTTTCCATTTATTAGTCAAATATGATAAAAAATTATTAGTATCAAGATGAATTATGGGATGATTCATTCTCATTTTTAGCTCACTAGAGTGTCATTCGATGTGTCTCATATTTATATATTTATTCCATGGAAACTCTGATTGCATGATTTTTCCATCCATTATTTCTTCCCCCATCAATCCATTAGTATTTTTAACTTTTTATCATTTTACATCCAAATTATTCATAATAAATTGAGATTAATATTCATATTTGGATTCTCCATCAGAGAAAGGTTCAGTAAAATAAAATAAAGTGATTGAACAATAGGGTTATTCTTTATCAAAGTAGTTTTATATTTATCATTTTGGTCCCCATTAAAGAATTTTACGGGTGTTTCCCATTGGTTCATTATTATAGTGGTGCTCATTTTCTCAATGTTGAGGTCTATAAAATTTGTATTGATTGTTCCATCATAGGGATTAGTACAGGTATTACTTTCTATTGTTCTATGAATTATCCATATTTTATTGTTAAAATTTTCTCATAACTAATTGGTGCATCAAATTAGGTTATTTAGTTTTCAATTAGCGAATGTGGGTCTAAATTTTCTGATTCAATTACGCCCTGGGTATATCCTGATCCCGATAAATTGTTTTCTACACCTTCTAAAAATAGAACTTTTATGATCCTTTTTTCTAGTAATTTATCCCATGCCCATCCTCTAACATAAAATTGGAAATACAATCAACATACTCTAATAGAATTACCAATACTACATTTCTAGAATCAATAATCATCTAATGTTTTTTGTGATGAAATAATAGTATTTAATATTATTTCCCATTATCTGATGATTGGAGAAATAATCAGTGTGGTAATTAAGATTAATCTCCTTCTATATCTTAGTATGTGGTATATTGATAAAATTATTTTTCATGGTTTTAATAAAATATTATAGTACATTATATTTTCTAAATAAAAAATTGTTCACCTCTATATCTTCATAAATTAGATCACCGTTATCACTCTTATCCCTTTATAGAGTATTTTTTTCTTATTTTGGTAGCTGAAGAACATGAAATATGTAATATTTGGAGGTATTGGTGTTATGGTTAGCATCAAACAAGGATTAAGTGTTAAAATATATGTCTACACCAAAACCACTCTTATTTCTTATATATGTGGAAAATTTTTATGTCAGAATTACTATGATTAATACCATATTCCAACTGTTGATCTAGTGATGCTAATTGTCCAGGACCTCTAGGAAATTTCAATAGGATGATGGATGTTTGAAAATCATCGTGAATATTTTTTACAAATAGAACTACTAGAATGTCTCATGGAAGCTATATATCTAGGGAATATATAATCACCTTCTCATTTCAATAAAACATTACAAACATTCATTATGATATCATTTTAAATTTTAATGGTCAGCAATTATTTTTATCATCACTAAGGAGCTAAACTAAAATATAAATCGGTGACGTTGAACCTCACAATTATAAATTAATATGTATAAATACACTGACATTTTATAAATAAATATTGCATTATAATAGATAAATATTCCTTACATTAAATAATGATTAATTCCAGAATCATATATGTTTAGTTCCATTAGAAACATAAATACCTTAGAAACTAATTCATATGTGAAATATATCATATCCTATAAATTTCATTATATTTATCACCCATTTTAGAAATATTGGGCATATCATTATAACCAGGGAAAATAATTTATAAGAATATGTGAGAAATGACTCTTAGGAAGGGTGAATAAGGGATATATTAACATTACACATGAATAAGTGTATTAGAATGTGATAATTAAATTTTAAAACATTACCATATATACCATAGATCACAAACATGACACATAAAATAAATCATGGAATTTTATAAGACATGAATCGTAATGGAATCAAAATAAAATTATCCATTTGAACATAACATTAGAATATGAGATGGATTTTTTGCATCAACATAATCATACGAAGTCATTTCATTACTGGTCAAGGATCATTTTCAAGTATATCAGAATGGAATGGATTCAATCCCAAACCCATTATAGGAGTTAATACCCTCCCCTAATAATATTGTAGGTGACAATGTACCTTACTAAACAGGGTTCACTCCCCATTCAAATATTATTTATATCATTATATTATCATTATCAAATGTATTTGAGGGAGATATAGGTCACACCCTTCACAGACCAAAAGTTAAAAAAATCTACAATATAATAACATAAAACATTTATAATATATGATCACATTAAAATAAATGGTTTTCATAATATTTTCATCTTTCAATCCCCATTTGAATATAAATTGGTCTCAAAAAAATTATGTCACTTAACCATAGAAAAATCCATAGGAAATAAATTGAATTCACAATATTTTTGTCATCTCATCAAAAATAATCAGAGAAAAGGGAATGGGTTTCATAAACATAAATCATCCATAGAATAAATATTTAAGGTATCACTGGATAATTTACCTAGTACTTATTTTTTAGAATTATAGGATGTCACATTATATGGTAACTGATTTTTAATGATCACTAGGAGCACCTCTTGAGGAAGATATCTTTCGTACTTTGATATAACATGGTTAAAATTAAAAAATGACAAAAATACTAATGTAAACATTTTTCTAAAAATATACTCAGAAACTATTGATGTATGATTTAAATAAATTAGTGTTCAATGTGGTAGTAAAAACCATTCATGTCATACTTATTAAAATAATTATTCGTTTCACAATATGGTAAAAGCTAAAAATATGCCTCATATGGGAAATGACCAGAAGATTCAATTTAACTTTTTTTTTAAAAACTCAATCACACGTAAAAATAAAATTAATCAAACATTGTATAATATTATGAAAATTTATTCAAACTATTTTAGAAATCATTGACATGGAAGTAAAATCATTTTGATCGATGAGAGAAATAATGTCAGTTTTCCTTAAATTTTTTTTGAAATACTATGTACATAAAGATAGAAAATTTAAATGAAAAATTATCTCCATCACAAAACCATAAAGTAATAAATTTCCAGGGTTTCATGATTTATATTTCATAATATTTAATTTTCATAAACATAATCATAAACAATCCTGATTGTAATATAATACTTTTACCACTTTGGAATCAGTTGAATCCTAAGACACATGATTGAAAGAGAATTATTTGGATATGTATAACAAATAATTCCTTTATATTAATCATAAAATACATTTAGGTTATGTTTTAAACCATATGAAAGAAACAATTTTTGAATATGGAATATGTCTCCCAGAAATGTAAGAGTTAATAGCAATCTATTACCTCATGTATCCACATTTTTCATATATGTTCCAACCTCCTGTATAATTAATATTTGTTTAACATAAAAAATATTTCTATGCCATAATCATATATATATATATATAATGATTTAGTTATGAACTATTATTACTCATTCATTATGAAATATTTATTAAAATCAATGTTTATAGTTTTAAATTCTTTGTTTTCCATGAATGTTGTGGTATGGTATCTTCTATATTTCTAAATTTATCATTCTTAAATAATATACATAAAATTAATAATGATATAAATATAATATATATATATATATATATATATATTTATTATATATTTATTTTTATTAATACATTAATTTTGGAGGTAGAAAATGAATTTTACCATTTAAGGAAATGGTAGGGCGTACTTCTACATGAACACTATTTCCATCTAATTCTATAAATAGAATAAAATAAACGAAAATAATAGGTCACATTTAATTAATAATTAATATTTATTATATATTAAATATATTTATTAAATTTATTATTATAACCATCCATGTAAAAACATAATTAGAAACATATCACATCACTTTGTGGACCTGGTATTCGAGACATACGCCTGAGGGATGTTATAACTTACCAAATATATAGAATCGTAAAAAGGTATATGTTATATTAAATATGAAAAGTATTACTATATCATAAATAAAATTGATATAAGTTAAATACATCCCTATATGAAGAATTGATATGTAAATATGGAAAATGAATTATATCGATTCATGAGGCAGTTATCCGTCGTAAACAAGATAAATGGTTTAATTTCCCATTTGATGGAGGGGGATATGTATATAGGTTAATACATTAACATAATAACATATCCATATATGTGATATAATAATATCATTATACCATCATATTGGGATTGGATTTTAAGGAGGTGGAATAAGAAATGAAATAATGATCTGTTAAGATTAAACCTCTTCTTTAGACATCATCCTTCAATTTGCAACAGAAGCCTTCATAGGATGAGTTCCTTTCAAAAAAAAATTCCTAGAATACATGGTTAGAGAAATAATTAAGTTATTTTTATGTATTTATTAATCAAATTAATATTTATGTGTTTTGTGGAGAGAAGATGGGGTGACCTTTTATATGTGGGGAGATGACAGACTTGATTTTTTTAAAGAGAAAATGGTTTTCCCACATTTTAATCCAAAAAACTGATCATCAATAGATCATTATTGAACATTGTATGATATATGGTCAAATAGTGTCTGTAAAATATTATTTGGACAAGTGTTTCAGTAATTTATTCAATATCATTCAGGTTTAACCCCTGGTAAACCTGTTTTAACCATAACCGTAGTAAAATATTTTTATTATTTTTTCTATTCATAGTGAACAAAAATTTCATTGAAATTATTATATTATATTAATTATTCATATTAAAAGTACTAAATACCTTTTTAAAAATTAAATTCACATAATAATTACAATTTAATTTATATTAAACCGATAGAGGCGATTAAAAAACTATTTTCCAAAGAAAAAGTTTTCATAAATATATAGATGTTAAATATATAAATTCACAACGAAATAGATAAAAATTACATAATTTGTATTGATTATGATATAATTGATCTAATTTCTCTCTTAAAATATATATTATAACAAAATGAAACTTGTAAATTATTTAAATGAAAAGCTAGTTTTTAATAAAAGTCACCATTTTCAATATTCATTAAAAAAATAAACCTTTCAAAAAAATCCAAAAAATAAAAAAAAAGATAATTTTGAATTTCTAATTAAAAAATTAACTTTTTTTTTTAAAATAAATTTTCAAAAAATCTGAAAAAAAAAATATTTTTCACAAAAAAATATAAAATTAGTATTCAGAGATATAAGTATTATTGAAGAATATAAAGACATCATTGAAAATTATGAACTAATTAATAAATATATTTTATTTATATAAAATATATATATGTAGTATCAAAATGGTCTTCATTCCTATTAATACAACCAAACATTAATTTCTAGGTTATATTGTTCCTATTTAAAAAATAATATTAATGACATATTTTTGTTTCTAAAAACTCGGTGTTTCCTATAATGAAAGCTATCGATGAAATTAAATTTATTTGAAAAATATATATTTCATAAAATCATGGGGAGTTAAATTATAATCCCCCAAATTATTTTCACCTTTGAAATTCCATTAATATTATTTAAAAAAAGGATACCCTACCACATCCTATACTTATGTTCCCAGGTAGCTTACTCATGTTCAGGGTTTCACCATAAAAACATAACCATGTGAATGGTCTTGTTTCATATTATTTCTCTCTATGACCCATAATATCAATAGGTTATTCTTCCTAGGAAATATCTTGATCAAGTGGTACAACAATGGAGTTATATCAATGTGAATTATTATGTATAATCATTCTTAGGAGTGACACATGCAACACATTGTTGACATGAGAGAGGTTTAGTGGAACCGCCATGAAATAAGAAAATGTCCCTACGTGATCAAGATTCTCAAAAAGTAAAATACACTAAGGTATTATCATTCCATTAAAACCAAATCATATAACCTTATTCAATTGATAAATTCATAAGAAAACTATCTCAATATCTTCAAACACTAAATCATAAAATTGATTCTTAGCATAACATTTTGGTCGACTATAATCTGTCTTGATGTGTTGTTGAATTGTTCAAACATTCTTGGACATTTCATTAACTATATGTGGACCCAATAGCTTTATTTATCAAACATAATCCTATAATTCTATAATTATACCTTCTTTCGATATATTTATTCATAAAGAAATACTATTTTAAGAATCCAATAATTAATTATACAAATCAAGTATAGATAAAACACATACATGGTTTATAAATAATATTTTTGATCTCTATAAAACCTTATAAATCATGGATGAATTGAGAATGATGAAATTTATGTATCCTGTAACAACTAATAAAAATATGTAATAGATGAAACACATACATGGTTTATAAACCGAATCATTTCATCATAATCAAGGTTAAAATAGAGCATATTTCTGACCCTCTTCATTAGCTCGATATCTTCATTCTTCACCTCCATATTCTTCACATAGATATATAGTTAAACCCTTATTTTTGAAAGATAATATTTTTCAACATACATAAATATTCAAAAATCCAACCATTGAAAATCCAAAAATATTGGGTCTTGTGTGACCCTCAACATGGAAAAAATAGCATGATCATTTCAACCTAAACTACTAGATACCATGTTCACCATCATATGGTGTTAATGCATTGAGCGTCATAATATTTAATCAGCTCCAACCATCTTCAATGATGCATGTTCAATTAATTATATGTGAATATATACTTTCTAATCATATGATTAATATATATATCAAAACCTTCTCCAAAAATAAATTTCCACCATATCATTAATGAAAGAATTGGAACAAATAACTCCAAATCATGTGATGAGTAATTTTTTCATGAACCATAAATTTCAATGATTCATAACCTACAATCATGAAATTAAGTATAATAATTCAACATAGTCTTGTATAAGATTTAATTTTATAGACTATAAACCCTTATCCACAATAGGTTAATGTAAGAACATATGAAATGAAAAATACTCTCTTACGTTCCTTGAAATTTCCTTCATGTACATTCATTTAGAAGAAAATAGGTCCCTTCGATGTTAACATGGGGAGTGTATTTGATAATCAAGATAAATTCTCAAAAAATCATCAATATTAACAAACCACACCATGGTAATTTCAGATCTTAGTCATATTGTTCGGTCTAAGCCAATTTTAAATAGACATCATCATTGATGGATCCACTGATACACCATATCTTATTATTATATTATCCAAAAATGAATTATTTTATAGATGAAATTGAAAAATATTTAATTTTTCATACTCTTAACCATTACCAAAGGACTTCGGTACAATACTCATGTTCTCTTCAAGATCTTTCTTTCTCTTTTAATAGATATGAATATAATCAATAATGAATAACAAAAAAAGATCAAGGAAATCTCTAAAGACTCTATTCATTTCATCCATGAATATATGGGATCATTTGTAAGACCAAATTTCATCACAATATATTCATTGTGTTTATATATCATATAGAATTACATCTTGTGTATATCTAGATACTTAACCCTTAATTTATGATACCCAAAATGAAGGTAAATCATGGAATAGAATTGAGCTTTATTAAATTGTTCGAATAAGTCGTCAATATAGGGTAGACAGTACCTATTATTTATTGTGATCTTGTTCAGTTCATGGTAATAAAATTAATAGTAACATCAATCCATGTTTCATATTAATAAAAAAAACCAGTGGACCCCATTGAGATACAGTTGGTTGAATGAATCTATCATCAAAATTATCCTATTGTGTATTCTTCAATTAGTTCAACTCAATTAAAACCATTCAACCTGGAGTACTTAAATAGGTGTACCCCCTAGTATTATTTCAATTGGAAAATCAACGGAACAATTCAAAGGAATACAATGATAAAAAATAATAAATACATCAATAAATTCTATAAAAATTGGTACATCATTGATGTTGTGTTTCTACGTAAACATCTATGATAAAATCTTCTTTTGAATATGAATCAAAAACCATACAATGGGTTTATTTTATATCAAATTGTTCAATATATTAATAGTATTATAGATGATAATATATTATATTTTAATATACAATAAGACTTCAATTACATAGAATAATATTATGGATTTAGTAAACATATCAAATACCTGAAAAAGATTGTATCAAATTTAACCAAATGGTTAATAATGATATTTTCAGGAAGTACCTACCCACAAACATAAACCAGAGAAGAATCATGGTTTTGTGATAAGATAAACATTCCATTAGTGTTTTTCACTACTATATATACTTCTAATCATTTGGGTAAAATTTTGATACCCTTATAAAATAATTAACATATAAAAGAGTGGGATGATCCAAAATAAAATAGGCCATTTGTAACTATAGAGTGGATGGTAAGTGTTCCTTTCACCCCATTGTTATAATAGTCCTAAACAGAAATCATTATCGAAGGATATTTCTCATATTCTCTTGGATTAAGATGTTAGTGATGATAATCATCAACATTAACCACTGGATTTGAGAACTGGATCGCATAATTCCCATACTCCTTTAATTTGAATCACCGAAGTGTTTATGGTTCATCTTATGGTTATTTCTCTATATCCACATCATTATCTAGATTCTTACCATCACATCAAAATTCATCATCTCAAATACCTTCCTTTCTGAATATAAAACATTTACCAATACACTTAATGTATTTCCTCCATATTTTCTTCTAGAAATTGATTATTAAGGATATATCATCTTCTTCTATCCTTGGTTTATAGTGATTACTTCAAATTAAAAAGGGTTTTCTTATCAAAACCATGATATTTATTGGTAAATCACAATTATATGACATAATCTGATTTCTTCACAGCTTATAAAGTCCCATATGGTAATCAACTTTTAAGGACATAGTTTTAAGCATCTAAATAATACTGAAAACATACATTTGGGTTAAATGAAAATGATTTATGTGTACCATAGAATACATGTAAAATTAAATCATATGTACCAACAGATTCATTATCATTCAACACTAACTCATGGATATAATTCACTATTTCCAACTAAATAATTTGAGGAATGTATATATTGAAAATGAGTTTTTAACTCATATATTTACATGTAGTCAATTTCATCTTGTTGACTCCTATATATAACAAGAGTTCATCATTGATCCACATCACCTTCCAAATGGTAGAGAACAAAAATATATTTTTCTTGTTATGAATACTGGAGAATGAAAAATAAAATTTTCCTAACATTGATTGATTTAATAGAAACATATGGATTAGAATACCCATAGATGTAGGGTGGATGTTTTCACCTGAAAGATTCAATGTTAGGTTAGTCCCTAGGTAAATTTGTAACTTCAACATGACCCATGTAACCACTTACATAACGAGAGAGGTTAGACAAAAATTTAAGGAAATATTTAATTTTATCTTCTAATATATTTTGTTTCTCACGAGGATGATTGTTTCATTTTCCATATCATTCATTTCCATAAGATTGCTTTAGGTTTTTTTCCTCAACTAAAACCAAAAAACATAGTGTGAGAAATGATATTCCTATTGCGTAACAACATAATTACAAAAACATGATTTATAGGATGTTGATTTCATTACACGTTATTTCCAGTTTATGAAACCTTAGGTCTTACATAATACATTCATGGTCAAAATCAATTCAAATCCATCATGATGGATTATGAAGAGTATATGAATTTCCAAATCATTCTCCCCTAAGATTTTAAAACCATTTGTGCATCAAGGATCATTTCCATGCACTACGTGATGATCGATTCAAATCATATTGTTCCCTTTTTAGAGTTATTACCCCGAGTCACAACAATAAAATAGCCACACCCAATTGTATTATCCATAATGGTATGTATTTTATTGGAAACCACTCACTCTATCATTATCCAAACATCCAGTATATTTTCTTATTCTTAAACATATCCATATAGTTCTCAATGATGTTCTCTCATCATCATTTCCAGTGGTTAACTAAAACATACAATGATACTTTCTATAATGACCGACACTTTTCAAACATATATATCACATCATAAATACTGAATATTCATTACATAACATAACAATCAATACCAGATTCATATAGGTCTACTTACCTTCGATACATGATTACATAAAAATAGGGTTTATCAGTGAACTATATCATCTCTCACTATGTTCTTCTTAACTACCACGATTTTGAGACATATCATATATAATATCTTTCTTCATAACATAAGGATATGAAATGTATGAAAGGGTGATTCTAGATTCTCAGTGTTCATAAACAATGGAGATATCAATATAACATGAGGATAAGTATATTAGAATAGGTGAATAATATTTTTAAATCATACCATGAATATCATTGATCATAAACATGAGTCAAGTAATAAATATTGATAGATCATATGAATTTTAACATTTTGGGATCAAACAACATGATCCATGTGATCATAAAATTAGAATAATATATATATTTTTTGAATAATCATAAACACAAAAAATCATTTCCTTGGGTGTGAAGGTTCATTTCCAAGGATTCCATAGTGCAATGGATCACTCTTTAAACCATCAGTATAGTCATAGTTGAATCCTCACAATGTCATAGTAAATAATTTCCCTTACGAAACTGGATTCACTCCCCATTCCAATCCTATTTACCACATTATATATCATTGAGTACCCAATGTATTTTGTTGGGAATTTAGGTTCCACCTGTCAGATAATGAAAATAAAACATATATGTTCCATAAGATCAGAAAACATTCACCATATACGAACCCATAAAAATAAATGGGTTTCATAAACAATTCATCAAAGCATAAACCATGGAAATGAATTGTTTTCATAAAAATTAAATCATTTCATCATAGTATAACCCATGGAAAATAAAGGGTTTTCATAGACATTTCATCATTTCATCAAAGAATAACCTATAAAAAGGAAGTAGATTTCATAAACTTATTATGTTCTAAATAATAAAACAACTATAGAAATTTGGAGGATGGTATAATTTGTTCATATCACAAGTAAATATTATATATGATAAAATAATTTTATCTTAAATGGAAATTAATTTTTATAGGTCACATGAAACATTTCATTTTGAAAATATCACCCCAAAATTAAAATCACATATTTTAAATCTAAAACAATTCCCCAAAAAATAATTATTTTTTTAAATAACATTATATACATGTAATATAATATTTAAATAATTTATTGTCCATAATTGTGGTAAATACCATTCATTTCATACATGTTAAAATTAATATTTCATTTACATTTTCAATAGAGAGTAAAACAATCCATGTATAGAATATATAAAGAGATTTCTTTTAAACTATTTTTTAGTAATAAAAACATTAGTAAAAATGGTTTTAAAAAATAATAGTAAAATATTTCGAAAACCTTATTTAAAAATTTGATGACATCATGGACATCTTAGATAAATGATTTTTCACAGAATAGATAAAAAATGTCGACATTCATTAAAAAGAGTCTTTTGACGTCTTGAGTACGTAAAGGAAGAAAAGTGAAAGTAACATATATATTTCCATTATATGACTATAATATAATGAAATTAATGAATTTATTAACATATCTATCATTATATTTACTCATTATAAACCTAATCATAAACAATCTTGATAAAACATTTTATTTTAACACATAACATTTACCACTTCATAATCTCTTAAATTGAAAGTAATATGAATAAGGAAAATTAAGTATATATTTAGATAAAATAATTCAAAGATAAAAATAATAAAATGAATTCATGTTTAATCTATTAACCACACAAAGGAAACAAGTGGTGAGTATGACATATGTCTCCATGAATAAAAAGAGTGACAAGAGATCCATGGCCTAACATCATAGTTTTATTCATTCACATTTGATCCTACAATATAATAAATATAGTTTTGTTATAAATATATTAAATAACTATAATAATATATTTCATACATTATATATTATCATTATGATCATTTAATACCTGTTCATTAATAACTCATCGATAAAATATCTGTTTCGGGTAATAACCGCTTGGTTTTTCATGTGTGTTCCAATTTGGAATCAATCGTCCTTATACATTGAAAACATCATATATATTAATTATATATTTATTTATATAAATCCATAAAATTTAGGGATAGAAAAATAATTACACCTTTTTTAGAGATGGTGGGTCATATGTACGCAGGAATGTTGTTTCCATTTTCGTTGATGAAAGGAATGAAAGAATGGTAAATTATATAAAACCCTTAAAATCATTTATATTTCATAAATAAAATATATATTAATTTATTATAATATTATTTCCTTCAATGTAATAATATAATGAAAAACATATCATATCTCTTCATTGAGGTGGTAATCCACATGTGCGCACGAGTGGTGTTATCATTTTCCAAAGGATTGGACGGTAAGATGGTATGTGTGATATTATAATTACATAAGAATAATTATTTAATAAATATCATTTACATATGTTTAATCAATAATTTTATCATTTCATGACATGTGATGATAGAGAAAAAATTAAATCAGTTCGTGAGGCGATTGTTGGTCATACACAAGTTTAACGGGTTTGCACCCAATTTTATGGGGGGAGGAGACATATATTGGTTACGAAATTAACATAATAATATCGAATTATATTCCAAACACTTAATTTACTATATAATAATAATTTGATATGATTTCTAGGAGGTGAAATAAAAAATAAATTAATGCTTGGTTATCAATTATAAGTCCTCTTCAAACTATCTCCTTAGGATTCAACCAAAATAATTTGTAGGATTGATTTATAATCAAAAAATGGTATCTCGGATAAGGGAAAACAATTAGTAAATATATTTGATTATTTATTTAATGAATAAAAATTATATTAATGGGTGAAGAGGATAGGTGAGCGGATACCCTTTTCTAAGTGGGGGAGAAGACACAACCATAATTTTTGAAAAGAAAAATGTGTAACCTCATATTAAACTAGTCAAAATACTGAAGAATGACCAATTATAATAAATTAAATGATATAAGATATTCCCATAAAATTTTCTTTGGAAACTTTTTTAGGCTATTTGAACCATTTTGTTTTTTTAACCTCTGGTAAACCCGTTTTAACATCAACATTGGTAATTAATTTTAATTGTTTTTACTATTCATTATGAAAAAAGTAAGATGAAATTTTTATAAAATATTAATTTTTATTATATTAAATATGGAATAAATTATTATAAATTTAGTTAAAATAAGTGGTAGAATGTCATATAATATTAAACCGATGTAGAAAAAAAATTCTTGAGATAATGTTTTCCTATGTTCGAATGATTTAAATTCAAAACTGAATATAAAATTGATTGAAATGAACTCATTTTGCTCAATTAAGAGATAATTTTATAGATTTTAATTTTAAAACAACCAGAAATCAAAATTGTAATTCTAAAGTAATTAAACAAAAACGTATCGTTTACAAAAATAAGAATTTTTTAATATTCATCAAAAAATTAAACACTTCATAAAAATTTGAAAAATTAAAATTAACATCATTTTGATCATTTTATTTCTAAAATTAAATTAATTTCTTAAAATAATCAGTATAAATTGTGAAAAATTACTTTTTAATCAAAAATATATAAAAAAAAATTTGTTACAAAAAAAAATTTCATAGAATATAAAGCCTTTACTAAAAAGTATGTACTTTTTTATAAATATATTTCACTTTTATAAATCCTTTGTAGATAAGTTTCAAAATATGTTTATTATTATTCACACTCTGAAATTTAATATCTCATTTATAAGGATCATGTTTAAATAATAATATTAATAGTATATCCTTGTTTTTAAAAACATGATGTTTCTTTCGATGCAAGATATCAAAGGAAGATAATTTTTTTTAAAAAAAATATTTCAGTAAATATCAATATTTTAAAACTAGGATATTAGGATACTGAAAAACAAATATTCCAAAAAATATTTTTAGGAAACACCTAAGCTTTGATGCTTCCTAAAGCTCGAGTGGTCCCATATGGGGGCCACAATGGGACACAAAATGAATCAAATATTGTTTCAGATGATAAGAGAAATTAATTTTCATGAATGTGTGATTCCCAAGGATGGGAAGATGAAGGGTCCCATATAATTTTTTTTGGGATTTCCCATTGGTGGTACTCATTCACACAACCATTTTATGGCCTCCATCCGAGTGACGAGGTCCTGGATGGAGTCAAATAAATTCATTGGTATCACAGATTATTGATTATGGGATGTAAGTGACATGTGTTATGAATTCATTACTAGTGTATATTTTTGAATGCAAATATTTTTGGGTTTATAATCATTAATTAATGGGTATTGAGGGTTGAAAAGGTTAAAATACAAAAGATCCATGACTACATGATCCAATTAGAATAGTAGTTTGAGTGTAAGATTGGGAAGGGGTGTGAATACCACTCTAATGATTAGGATGTCAATTTTATTATTTAAAGATCCAATGTAAACAGATACATTGGTACCCACCATAAGATTGTATTCCATGGAAATATTTAACCAGAATAGTTCAATATTGATCCATTTCAATTCATCTATCTCAACTTAATATCAGGCCAATCTCTCCATAATGGGAGGTACATTATCTCCCTCAAGTGGTTCTTGGGGTGATGCAACCCAAATTCATTACCCATTTTTATTCATAATTTGGGGGTTTCAATATTTTTTTTATCGAAGTTATACATTTTCCAATGGCATCAAGTATATACACCCTCTAAATCCTATAACTCAGGGTGACTTCCATGCTAGACTTGCTTCAAGAAATTTAACTCCTATGGATTGAAATTTTCATCATTAATATTGGAATTGGAAAAATTAACTAAGGAATACCCTATTTTAATAATCATATTGAAATCTTTATAATTATTATATATGGTTATACATCCCACCCGATCATTCATCCCGAAAGAGTGTGAATTTAGTTTTGATCATCTCTTCCATGGAAGGTCATTTGGGCTTATGACCCTTATGGGGATTAATGCTTCCCCTAACCTACCCTCTAGGTAGTTTCATATATAAATTATCCTCTCAGTAGCTTATTATTTCTGTTTTCATGTGTTCCCCATATAGTTAGAATATGTCACACGTTGTTAAAAACAAAAAAAAAATACACTTTGTGTGTGATTTATCTTATCCTAGAGAAAACTAAAATTCTTGATGGGGAAGTGATAATGTATTAAATTCCCATATCCCTATGGAATGGGGTTTATTTTCCCATGATTACATAACATCACATATTTAATAGGGCATTGATGATCCCATGGATAGAGTAAGAGTTAAATAAGTTAAAAATTCTGCCAACCCTATAGTTTGGGATTGTTCCTTTATAACAACCATTACCATTATTACACATTAATACTTTCATTATTATATAAGATTAAACATAATAAAACCTGGATGATCTATAAGTATAGTTAATTTTTTAAGATTTATCATTATGTAACAACTTATAGAATAAAATATGTCATCTTTATTGGAACCTTCCCTAACATTCTCATTCTTAAAATTACATGGGATAACCTGGGGAAAAAATTTAATAAATGAGTGAGCTATAAATCCCAATAAGGAAATAAAAAATGAATGAAATTATTGAATTAAAACATGTTATGAAATATGCATAATTTAGTTGGAATAATAAATGTGAACAATGAGACATGATATAGAATGAAAATCATAAAGGCGTCATGGGAAATGGGGCAAGAATATAAAACAATGCATCATAAACATGGGCCAAGTATAACATCCAAGATATAAATGTTGAATAATTATCATAAATGAATCATGTTATATCACAATCCCTAAATTAAATTTCATGGGAATAAACAATAGCCAATTCATTGGAGGGCTATATAATTTCAAGCACAACTGTCACTTGGGTTTCATTCAGATGCTTAATTGTTAATCCAAGATCACAAAACATGGATTCATTCATCAAAATATTTTATTCCATGTAACAGGAGTATGGAATAGATACAAATATTTCCCATTTAAAATATTTATATCTCTATAAAGGTGAACACCCTAGAGAGGAAATGAGTATGGTGTTCACTATACAATTCTTTTGGCATGAAAAATCATGGTGAAATATTGGAAGCATTACAAAATGACATAAAAATTACCAAAATGGGTTTATGATAGTGAAAGGGGTATCTCATAAATATTAAATAAAATGGGAAGTAGTGGGGACAAGTAATTAAATATTCCAATATTATGAATTATGAATTTAGGTAATATGATAATAATGGAACTTTAAAAATGTGCAGAATAAGAGGATCCCATACTTGAGTGAGTGACCCAAACTTCATGGGAGGAGATTCTCGAGAGCTTGGGGGATCCTTCGGAGGACTCTAGAGAGTTGAGGGTAGATAAAGGACATGATCCTATAATTTTTAGTGTACAAAAAATTGGATATTTTTTGGGGTTATAAAAAATATGACTGGGGTTTTCTTTGATATCTCTCAATCATTGATTTTGAACTCCATAAAAAAATAACCAAAAACAAAAATCATCCCATGATTTTTTCCCATGGTCTCTCCCACATGGAAGTTGTTTTAATTATTTTATGATTTAAGGGCCAATAATAATAATAAATACTCTTTCTTTTGTGGAGGTGAGTCAAAATCTTAAATAAATGTTTTTAAAACAAATAATATATATATATATATATTAATGTTTTTATACAATGAATAATTGATTCACAAAATTAATCAACTAAAATTAAAATGTTTTTATTTTAAAGATAAATAATATATTTTTTCATGGATACCATATATAGTATTTAATACATCACTTTTGGGTCATTATGATGTCGTAATACACAATGTTAATTTATATGGTATTTAATTTTTTACCTGAACACTCAACTATCATATAAAATTATGAAAATATCACCAGTGGATACTTTCATCATTTTTATTTCAAAAATAATGTTTTTTATCAAAATAATTTTCTAAATATGTGAATTTTCACTTAAAAAATAAATTACACAATTATTATGAATTGGTGGGTTTTTTGATGGTATGATTTTTCGAACCCTTATAAAACTACATTTGACATCATAAATATTTTATGATCAATTATATTTAATAAATATAATTTAATAATATTATTTATTTAAAATATTACATTTTTAAAATACATTTGTTCTTTAAAATAATTTCATTTATTGAATTTCAATATTACCCAAAATTACCCTTCCTCTTTTGTTGAATCAAAATTACAATCATTTATAAATTAAGAATAATTAGAAGTAAATATATGACATGTTATTTTTAAATTTATTTACATACTCATATTTCTAGGTTCTTTATACATATCCCTTCAATACACAAAAAAACCCTAATAGTAAGGTTCATGATGGTGAAATAATCAAGGGGTGGTTTAAGGAATAAAGATTGGGTTGTGATATCTATATGCATAATATTCTCCCATAATTAGTTTCAATAATACATTAGTTTGTGGATATGATATGTGTATTGGTAAATGGAAAATCTATGTGATGTTATCTCCCTCGTATGTTCTGATAAATAGAAATTATAGAGTATGATCCTACTAGTTTTTTTCCACTACATCCTTTGTTTCTATCAATTGGATTTTTTAGAAGCCTATATTTTTTCAAATCATGTGATCACTATTTAAAAGCTATATTATCAACGGTAAGGATTCATAACAATATTTTAAATTCAATATAATATATTAAAACGAAAAAATTGAATGTGTTCTTTATAACCATATTACATATTAATAGGTTTAATTTAATAAAATGGAGAATTTTATTTATAACAGTTCAGGTCATTACAATATTCCCCCCTTAAGAAATTTATCCAATGAAATTATCTGTTCCAAAATTAACCCAAATAAGGGTAAATAGGTTTTTTCACCTCCTCTGGTTCCCAAATTTCTAATTCAATTTTTTTTCACCACAACACTTCAAACATGTGCATTATCTTATTCGAAAGATCATTGTTTCTGTGATCTAGTATCAAAATCGGTTATTCCTCAAGGGAATGTTAATTCTCCAATGGTACTACCATCATATAGAGTACATGGGGTGGGGTTGGTATATTCTCTATCAAGAGGGATACATGGAATGCACATTTTACGTGAGGTAGGTGTAAAAACCACATAATTTAGAGAATAATTCTTTTTTATTTTTATTAATACTTATGAATAAGATATTAATTTTATGTTAAATGGAATTATTTTTCTGATATCGTACTCTAAACACTAAAACATTTTTTCGGAAATCTTACATTGCACACAACATTGATTTGTACTGAAAAGTAACACAATAATTTTTTTATTATTTTAAATAGTAGTCAATTACTATCCATTTAAATAGAGGGAACGAAGAGTATCAATTCAATTTTGAAATATGGTTTACACATGTTTAAATGAATAATCATTGATTAAATAATTTATTTTAAATGGAAATAAAAACCAATTGAATATAATGGATGTGTTTTTATGAAAACATATTTAAAAGAGAATAATTGTGTTTTCATATTTCACATTATGGATTTTAATTTAATGAAAAACATATTCTATATATTCAATGTAATTTTTGAAATTAATATTATATGTTTTATTGATATGATAACAATAAATTCATGTTTTTAAGATAAAAGAAGTAATTTTTTTAAAAAATGCCTTTTTACCACATTTTGATGGCACGCCCTTTTCAAATATTGTTTTTGACAGTTTTATATGTTTTATTCGACAAAATAATCATATTATTTTGGAATGGGAACATATAAATTTACATTGGTTAAAATTTTGTTATTTTTCTGCTGAAGGTCATTTTTTAATGAATAGTTTAAAATACTTCATTTTAATTCCAAACATAATTTAATCAAATTTATTTATATAGTTGGATTATTAGCTTAATTAGTTTTAAATTTTATTTGGATTATGTTTTTATCATTTAATCAAATTATGGTCATTGGAAGAAATTTCACTTTTAAATTGAACATAGACACGTGTCACTCTTTTGATAGTTTTTAATTATTTAAAATATATGTTTGGTTTTTATAACTGCTATTAATATTAAATTAATATTTTTAACTTCTGCATTTGGAATTTGTAAAAATGGATTCCAATTTGGAATTAGGAGGTCCAAATTGTGAAAATATGTCTCTTTTAATTTTAGACATTATGAATAGTAATATCACTATATTTTTTATTCACAATGGTTAAAAGGTAAATCCGGTGAATAAGGGTAGAAATAAATATTATAATAGTATATAATTACCCTATCAAATATCCTAACACTATTTGATTATATATGTCTGCCCTTTGGTATCCATGGGTAGATTTTAGGACCCAATGGAGCCACTTGTGTGTGATAATGAAATTTAATTACATTAAATTTAATGTTAAGGAAAATATACTCTAAACATGTATGTTTTATTAAAAATATTATATGGGGTTATATAAGTTACATTTTCCACTATAAATAGTCATTTGAAATATAAAATGATTTCCTAAAAAATTATTTATTATTTATAATTTGTAGACACTAAATAAATAAATTTATTTATGAAACAATGATGATGTAGTGATTATCATATTAATAAATGTTTTATATAAATGAGATTATAAAAATTAAAATAGATTTATTTTTAAACTATTTATTCCATTGATGAATTTTAAGGATTATTATGAGTTTTTATTGTTGAATTAATTATGTTTGTTCTATATAATATAATTGTTATGTATTTTTTTTAAAATCATGATATGATTAGTAAATAAATTGACAAAAATGAGTTTCTAAATCAATTACTTTTTATTTAATGATTTAATAGTACTAAAAATATAATATTCACCCAAATGATTTATATATGGCTTTAAATGTCATTAATTAACCATATGAGGTTATATTGGCCTTATATAAAACTATATCAACAAAATTGTGAGAATATACAAGAAGACATGGTAAGAGTCAAATAAATTAACTAAGTGTTAAATCAAAATGATAAAGTTAAATTGGAAACCAAAACTTGTCTGAAACTGATTGGTTGAGAGGATTTATAAAAATAATCAAATTATAATATAATTAAATTAGTTTTGGGGATTTTGAAATCAAAAATAATTTTATGATAAAATAATATTTCAAAGCCTTCTAAAAGTACCCCTCCTCCTCAAAAAAGGGCATCACCTCTAACCCTTTCTCACACCTCTCATGCCCCATTGTCTCGTCCAAAATCTGACCGAATAGGCTCCCAACATCCATATATTTCTCCTTGAATATTTACTAAGGGAATAAGTCAATTTAATAAGTCCTTTTAGCTTAAATCAAATGGAGTTACCCGATTTAAGGTAATGTCTCCTCTCAAACATCTTCCATTTATTTTGCTTCTCCAACCCACTAAACTTTCTTCATTACATTATTTAATAACAGAAAAGTATATAAAATTTACTAAAATGTTTTTATGGGAATTATTATTAGTAAAATTTCACAAACCTCAATCTAATTGATATTGACATATTGTTTCTGTGTACGACGAACTACTGCCTCACGAAACAATTATTGTTCAATTTTTCCCTACCATGTCTCATGGTGGCCATTTTGATGGAACTTTATTTATATGTGATATATATTATTTTTATATTCTCTTTATTATTCTGTATTTTTCATTTATTGAATACCTATATGGTATTAAGAATTGGTAAATACGATAATTTCCTTTTAGGATGTGCAGACTATTGCCCCCTCAAAGTGGTATGACTCGTTAGTTACATATATTGAACTTATAAATGATGTTGTTAATGGAAATATTTATCATATATAAAATATGATATTATAATGGAATTATAATATACCTATGTTCATTGATTTTTCATTCTATTAAATATTAAAAAGAAATGACATTAGCATTCATGGGTACGTATGGCTTACCGTCTCCTTGAATGGAACATTTCATTTCATATTTCAAAATATTATTGACTATTATAAATAAAAATATACTACATATATATGATATTTAAATCATTAATAAAATTATTTATATGATAGAATTTGGACCACAAGGACAATTTGTAATTATAACAAGTTTTTTTTTACTCAAGTACCAAATATCGGTAAAATGGCCGATATTAAAATAAATAATTTTTTAATGTTAATAAAGTTGTAATAAGTGATATAAAAGGAATAATAAACTTGAAATAGTTTTTTAATCAAGTAGAAATTAATTTATTTTTATTATTCAGAACGAACAAGGAACAAACATGGCATGTCAGACTCGAGGTATGGGAACTTCTAAACCCAATTTCCATTCTTTGGGTTAAACTTCTACGTATTGATTATGTCCTGCTATGATTATTTGAGAAATAAATTTTTATATCCTATATTGTATTTATACTGGTTTTATGTGTATTTATATTTAACACACACAGTTCATATTTTTTAATAAAAAAATGATATTTGTAAGGGAACTTTTCACCCTCGTCTTTTAGTCAAAGACATATTTTATGATATGTATTTTAATTTACATTTTCATATGTTATAATATGTTAATATATATCCTTAAAACTATAAATTTTATGTCCATGTAATGAGAAATAGTTTTATCATGAATCTACTCATTTTGTTAATTTTTAAGGGACGTCGTTAGGCTGCCGAATTTTCGTAAGAGAATTTCTAAACTTAATTTCCACTCTTTGGGTTTTACACATACATCGTTGATTATATTCCACCAAGATTATGTGTGGAATCACCGTTTCTTTATTTATGTTGTAATTTATAATTTCTTTTGTTCAAATATACTGTTTCTACACATAATAACACCATTGAAAAATTCTTATGTCATTTATAAGATCTTAGTATGGGATTTCGTCTCTTTAAATTCCATTGAGAGTTATTTCTTGTTAAGAACCAATTCACTTTTATATTTCGTATACACTACCCTTTTATATATGATATCATGAATCTCCTTATTCTGGTGATATTATATGTTTTGTTTAATGTTATTAATTAATTATTTCTATTCATGTATTTTATGAAGTCATAAAGTACTCTTTAACTAAGGCATCATTTTAAATGTTTTAATGATTTATATTTCTCATTAATGATCATGTTTTCAAATTGTTTTAAGGATTTAATTATATGGAAAATTATGTTTAAAAATGGTAATTTATTTTAAATGTTTTAAATTTTTATGGGACACATATATTCAAAATTCTCATTATTAAATGTTTTAAATGATTTTTGAAATGGATTGAGTATTTATATATCTAGAATTGATTTTGTTTTATGAGTGAAATATTGATAAAATAAATATTTTATGTCTTATGATTATGTAATGGTTATTGGACATTTTATGGGTGTTTATATGATAAACCAAATACATTTGGTTACATGATAAACCTAGGGTGGGTGAGCCCGTGATAGATCCATAATGAATTGGGTAATGTGGAAGAGGTAAAAGTTAATGTTTCTGCTAATAGATTTCGGGAATATATTTTATTGGTATTCTAAATTTAAATCAAAATGGAATTGTGAATGATAAATTGTAAGAATATTATGGATTTAATATGATAACTTTATGGTTTTTTATTTCATTGTGTTATTCATAAATATTATGATTTCACGAGGTATGAAAAAGATCATTTGTTTTATGATTGAAAATTATGATTTTATTTATTTCTATGAATTGATGGACTAATGGTTTATTTACTTATTATATAACCCTTACTGAGGTTTTTATGGGACATCCCCTAATTTTGAAATCATTTTCAAAGGAATTAAATATGAATAATGTCAAAGATAGGATCATGGAAAAGTCGTAACATCTAAAACATGAAACTAGACATGTTTCTTTTTTTACATGTTTTGATTTAAGAAAAATATTGATAGTGAGTAGAAGTTTTTACATGTAGTATAGATGTTGTAATTTATAATTTACGACGTAATTATCTAAATCTCTAAACCTGAAAATATCATCATTGTGAATTTTTAAATTTATTCAATATTTTGTAATGTTTAAGGGTGGGTCCTTAAAGTTGGTATTAATTGTCGGTTTAGATAACATTAGAGGTTAGGGTTTTATTTAAGCATAAGTGACATAACTATAATGGTTAGCATATAGAATGAGATGTAGTTATTGTGGATATATTGAATGAGTTTAAGATAACATGAATATGTATATTTTAGTGTTTACCCTCCTCAAAGGATATTATATGATGATTTTTATGATATACTCACACTGACTTTTTGGTTTTAGTAAATGGATAGATCTAGCAGGCACCAAAATAACAATGAATGTGAAGGAAACTATGTTGGTTTTTTGAATGTGAAACTGAATGAACTGAGAGCTTCAATGAGAACTCTTTTGTTTATTCCAATCCAAATATCTGGAGGTGTGATTGACCACTTGAAACATGGTGATTTTTCTAAGGCATCACATATGAAAGAAATTATTCCCAATGAAATCTAAGGTAATAATCATAATGATAAGTGTATTAAAAAACCTAGGTGTCATTGATGTGGAAATACACAACTAGAAAAATTCTTCAAAGGGACTGGAATATGTTGTAGATGTGGTAATGAAGGTTATAAAGTAGGAACCTACCATGGAAAAAGGAATCATCCAGTTGAATACAGTAAATGGAAGGAAGTTCTTTTTTAGGGACAAATTTAATGTTTTAAATGAGGACTGCATGGACATTATAAAAATAGATGTCCTACGCTGAATGTTCCAGAATGGGATCTATAGGAAGATACAAATATATGTTTACCAATATGTAATATCATTCCAATTGAGGATGAGGAAACTGAAAATGAGCAACGAAAGGTATGGATTATTTCATAGCTGATGTTTTGACATTATTGAGTAACAGGATATGATTTATTATTTATTTTATAGGAATTATGTATCAAGGAATAATTTTTAAAAGAATGGTTAACAGATCATGAAGAACGTTGAATGAGTAAGAAGACTAAATATAACTGATTGAAGAGTTATGAAAGATTTTAAGATGATGAAAGGAATAAAATTATTGAGTGTCTTTTGATTATGGGATTACATTTGAAGAATTTTTCTAGTATGTCTAACCTTGAAGTTTAACATATAAAAATGTCATTCAATAAAGAATAATATTTTCATGTCTTCTCATAGTGGATAACCATAGGGGTTCATATGATATTTTTTTGAGGTGATAAATGGTTACTAAATTTTGGGATGAAACATTATAGGTATTAGATAACCATTGAGGATAATATATGTTATGGTTATTTTTTTTGAAGAAATTATAATATTTTTGAGAATTTTATATGAATGGTATGGTTTTAGAAAAATGAAAACCCATAGGATCGGTGACAATACTTTGCTTCCGGAAAATCCATGGGAATCAAACCCACAACCAATGGGCGACAAGGGTGAATTTCCCACCACTGGCCTACGTGAAGTCCTAGGTTAGTATGACTTATTATTTTTAGTTAAATGATTTTATTGATCACGAATAAGTTGATTTTGGATCTAACGTTTTATCAATTATATATCCTTAGAATAGGAAATTGATTTAGTGATCAACTTATAAAGGTTATTTTGAAGATGTTTTCTCTTTTGGGAACATTTTATTCTTACATAAAATAAAATACATTGCGATTTCAATTTAGGACTAATGGTGGAATTTTATTTTTGAATACTAAAGTTTTTTTTATGGAAGTATAGAAATTTGAGTTATTTATGGAAATTAATAACCTATCTTAGAGAATTTGTGATTAAGTTAATTACTTTTCAGTATGCTACTTTAAGAGTAGCTGATGTCATTTAGAGATAAGTGTTATGATTTTTGTAGAAGACTATATGATCAATTATTTCTGAATTCTGCGTTTCCAAATTAGTTTGGATTATTTTGAATAATTTTAAGGACAATTGTGTATTGAATGGTCTTTATTGATCTTTGGGTTTTCTTTGTTCAATTTTGGATAATAAGAGTTTTATTTCTTTTTTATAAAATATTTTACTTATTGGGGATCATCTGATATTGTTCTAACCATTTTGGTTTTGGTTAATGTCTAAAGATAGTGTAAATATATGGTTTATCTTTTGTGGATCATTTTATTATATAGGGGATGATTCTAGTTCTTCTAGTGTGACTAAGTCACCTTGAATACTCTTCGTTTATATAAAATATTAGTTCTTGGTAAAAACTTATTAAAGGACCATACTCTACTTGAAAAGTAAGTATATTTCTAAAAAATTCTTAGCCAATATCAGAAATAAATTCTAAACGTTTATGAAAGGGATCTTAAAAAAACATTGTCCGATTACTTTTCCTACTGGGGAATCATGGAAAATTTAACCTAGCACAAGTTTTTGGTTTTCTGGGGGTTATCACTCTCTTGATCATGTTTTCTATCAGTCTCCGTAAGAACATGATTGTTACATTTATCTTAAATATCTATGTTTCCATTGAATCCTAGTATATGTTATTTTGGGTGACCTTTATAATTCCATTTATTTATTTTAAAGTGATTGTATTATTGGCTCTTTTTCCAATGTGGGACTGTAAATGTTGTTTCTATGCCCAAGTTTAAAATTGTGAGGACACAATTTCCAAAAGGGGGGAAGGATGTAACGTCCCGGGTATTTATAAAATAATAACTTTTTATTTTAATTAATACATATGAATAATATATTAATTTTACGTCAACAGGGATGATTTTTCGGATAGCATACTCGACACGCAACAATGGGCTTCTCTGAAATCTTGGATTTCACACAACATTGAGTTATATTGAAAAATAATAAAAAAAATGATGATTATTTTAAACGGTAGTTAACGAATTTTTGTTGGAATGAAGGGATTGAATAGTATCAAATGAATTCTTAAATATGGTTTACACATGTTTAAATTATGATTTATTGATTAAAAGTTTTATTTGAAATGGAAATAAAAACAAATTGAATATAAGGGATGTGTTTTTATGAAAACATATTGAAACCAAAATAATTATTTTTTTCATATCACTCATTATAGATTTTTATTTAATGAAAAATTTGTGATATATATTTATTTTTATGTTTTAAATTCATGTTTTATGTTTTCTAGATATTATATAAAAATAAATTCATTTTTCGGATAAAAAAAGTATTTTCCAAAAATTGATGTTTTATCTCCTTTTGATGGAAACCACTTTTTAAATATACTATTAACAATATTGTTTGTTCTATTTCACTAAATAAACTAATTGTTTTGAATAGGTACATAAAAATTTACTATAGATGAAGTTTTGGTGTTTTTCTGCGAATGTTCAATTTTTTAATGAATAGTGAAAAATGAAACAT
Organism: Viscum album; assembly: GCA_963277665.1. Taxonomy (NCBI): domain Eukaryota; kingdom Viridiplantae; phylum Streptophyta; class Magnoliopsida; order Santalales; family Viscaceae; genus Viscum; species Viscum album. Next base: position 1,596,462,086 of record OY728120.1, read on the forward strand.
TTTAATTCAAAACTGCCTTTTATATAAATTTTTTATATAGGTAGATTATTATTTTTAATTGAGATTATAAATTAATTGGATTATTTTTTTCATTTAATCCAATTATATACATTGTAAATAATTTAACTTTTAAATTGGACATAAACACATGTCAATCTTTTGATAGTTTTTACTTTTAAAAACACACTTTTTGGTTTTGACAATGGGAATTAATTTTAAATTAATTTCAACAAATTTTGGGTTTTGAATTTGGAAAAATTGATTCTATATTTTGAATTTAGAGGTCATAATTGTGCAAATATTTACCTATTATTTTTAGATATTACGAATAGTAACTTCAGAAAATATTTTATTTACCTTGGTTAAAGGGTACACCCGGTAAAGATGGGTAAAAAATAATATTTTAATAATATTAAATTACACAAACACATGTCTTAACCATTTTTGATGAGATATTTATGAAAATGGGCATCCTTGTGTCAATTTTATGACCACATGGTGCCACTTATGTGTGAAAATGATATTTAATTACATTAAATTTATTGTTAAGGAAAACATAACCTAAACATGTATCTGTTAGTAAAAGAATTTTTATATAGGGTTATATATGTTATCATTTCGACAATAAATATTAATTATAAATATATAAAGATTTATTACATCATTTTATTTTATTTATAATGTTTATATATCAAATAGATAAATTTTTTATGACCCAATGATTTTGTAGTGATTACCTTATTAATGATTGTTTTATATAAATGATATTATAATAATTAAAATAATTTTTTATTAATTTTTTTAACGTTCACAAATTTTAGGGATTTTTATGGATGTTTATCTTTGAATTGATTATTTTTTTTCAAATAATAATGTTTTTATGGATTTCTTAAAAAGTCATGGTATGAAAATTATATAAATTGACATAAATGAGTTTTTAAAAAAATTAATTTTTATTTAATGATTTAACAGTCCTAAAAATATATTATTTCTCCACATGACTTAGATAGGGTGGAAAATGTCATTAATGAACCATTCCATGATATTCCAACTCAAATAATAGCCCACAAACGTGTTACATAATACCCTTTTCATATCCAAAATCCATTTTTCACATCACACTTACCCAAAACATCCCAAATCACTTTCACATCTCTTACACACATTAGTAAATTCTTTAAAAATCATTATAAATAATTTCTAAGATGGAACATATCACAACACAACCCCTTTAACATTTAAAATGAACTATTGCAAAATATACACACTCTAATATAGTTTTTCAATATGGTTTCACCTCTTACATAAATCATTAAATAATTCAAATATTTTATAAAACAATTCTAAAAAGTATACCCAATATTTTCCCATAAAACCCATTAAAAACCATATTTCAAGGACAAAACCGCACCAAAACACTAAAAAATTAGAATTGGAGTCCCTAGAGACATTTATAAAACCACATTCATGTGTTATAAAATCACCTTGAACAATTACACGAATGATACAAATGAAAACACCCATTTTCATAAAAATCTCTCAAGAAGAATAAAAATGTTTTACACACCAATCCTATTCTAAAAACCCCCATAAAAGGACCACATGACACTAAGGAATTAACAAAACAGAATTTTCAGCCTCTTTTATCAACTTATAAATCAATTTCATATTTTATAAAACTAGCACAAAATATACTACATGTGTTACATTTGAAAAATTCACAACATCAACAAAAATGAAATCATAAAATTTAATGCTTAACCAAATCCCTCAAAAATGGTTTTCTCACCACAGACAACTATAGGGAACATGAAAAACAAGTTGAAATTTCAATCTAACTTGGCACATAATGTTTGACCATGGAATCACATACCTTTTGAGTCAAAACCCTCAAATCATGGTGCAAAACATCAAGCGCACCACCGCCACACCACAAGGAAGTGAATTGAAACCAAAAATCTCAATATTACACCAAAAATACACCATGTAAAACCATAGGTTCTAACCCTAACTTTACGACACATTTTAACATCATGAAATGGGGATGAAACCCTAATGAAATGGACGAAATGGAAGGGAGGAACACTTACTTGGTGGAATCGTGGAAAATTACACTAAATCTACCAGTATATGAATTTTAAAATAGCCAAACATTTAAGGGAGGTTAGAACATAGATTATGAGAACATATAGGAACTGGAATGGGAGAAATAGTGACAAATGAAGGAGTTATGAAGGATTCATTAACCTCTTCAAATCTAGGAGATTTGAGAAATCCAGTGATGTTATGGGTAAATTTATGATTGAAACTATCTCCAAAGGGAGGTACGAGAGCCTGGGAGTGCGCCCTGGGTTAATGGGCTCGGGTGAGAGTTAGAATCACCAAAAAAACATTATATTTAATGATATATTAACTAATTAAAATATATTTTTAATGTAGGAAATTGGCTATCTGGCTGGCCCAACACCTTAATAAAATACCTAAATCCATCATTATTGTGGATTTATATGGATTCCAAATTAACATGGTTACTTTAATATACCAGGTGATGCCATTTGGTAATTGGAATTTGTGTTAAATATTGAAAAAAATAAGGAGTTATAAAATAAACAAAAAATTATATTTAAATTTTGAAATGGGCTTTCGGTTTGGGCCACAATTTTAAAACCCACCATTTTCACCAATGTTCATGGTAAATCGCTAAAACAAATCAAGAATGTAAATTAAATGAAAAATTACTTTAAAATAAGTCAAGGATGTGACATTTTATATGATCAAGATAGGAATTTCCAAATTCTGGTTGAGGAAGTAACATATTGGGCCAGGTTCATCAGGATGGTAGTAACTTAATTAGTCCTTGGTTAGGGTAGTCGAGGGTAAATCCATCTAGTTGGGTGATAATATAATAAAGCAAAATGTATAATGACACTATAATATTGGATCACACACAATATCATATTCAATAATCATCACTATTTTGTTGAATTGGTATATTGGATAGGGTGGATCGCTTGACCAAGGTAAGGGTTTTTTCAAGGATATCCGATCACCAAAGAAATAAATAAATTCATATTATTCATTTAGAGAATTTTTGGAATTGAATTTATTGATTAAATTTATTCACATGTTTTCAATTAAATTCATGGAAAATATAAGTCTAATGAATATTATTTTAAAGTATTCATGGTTTATAAAATATTTTACTAAACTACGAGTCCTGTTAATGGACCATGTATTGTCATGTAATATATTTATTATTTTTTAGGATGCTTATAATAATATAAATGATATTTTGGACTAACCATTTTATTCATAAAATCTTTTTTATAATGTGTAAATTATTCGAGGGAAGGGGATGAAATTCTGGGTAATTGCATAACAAACTATAAATAGAGGAGAATAGGTTCTAAGTAAAGGACTATTCTTAGAGAGATCATGGTATATTCTCTATCATGTCCCACTTTATAGTGAGATATTTTTTAGATCCATGAGAACATATTGAGTTATCCCTTATGCATCACAAAAATGGTGATGTGGTGACCATCAAAGCATTGAAGGCATCTTCGGATCTCAGTACTTGCACCATGAATTTGAAGATTGGTGATCTTATAGATTTTCGAAGCATGTTTGGAAAATATAGAGGAATTATTCATTGGATTATTCATTCCCAGATCACTAGATATAAGAAGATTCAATTTCATTTTCATATGAAACTAGGTATTTATTTTATTATTTTGTGCTCAAAATTCATCATGTGAGATCCTCATGAGGTAATTAGGAAACATTTCACTAATGACGTTGATGTCATGTGGATTATCGGTATAAAAATTTTAAATTCACATTTTTTATATTTTTATATATGTACCTTACTATAAATAGTTATTAGAGGGATTTGTGATGATTTTGATCCAAAACTATTAAATTTTCCTTAATTTTGGAATGCAATTAGTGTGTAAATATTACATTGGATGGCCATGTTACAGCCATTTAATGTTTTAATGCGGATTGATTTTTTTGGTATTAATTTTCAAGAACATATATAAATTTATATGTTATTATTATACCCAAAAATATTTGGAAAAATGACTTCATTTGAACACAGTTTTTCTGTGAAATTCCCCTGAGACGGAATAGTGTTTTCCGGCCAGATAAGAATTTTACAAATATGTTGAAATTATTTTATAACATATTAATTTAATTTATAAAAAAAATTAATTATATAATCATTTAATGTGATTTGGTTTTTTATTATTTTTAAAAATAGACAAAAAAGGTGGTTGACTTCAATTTTTATGCTATTCTGTTTTGGAGGTCAAAAAAGTTTAATAAATAAGGATTAAGGGTTGCCCCTCCCAACTCTAGTTGCATGGATCCTCCCCTCATTGTGGGATCATTTCCCCACCAATTACTTTCCTAGAATCCATGATCCTCACAAATCCTCCCTCACCTTTCCATTGATCTTCTTTAAGAAAAACTGGAAAACCACTTGCATGCCATCCCCCTCCCATCTGGTGACTCTATCATGGTGTTGGTCCTCCTACTGTCAAGAGGTACCATGACTTCCCATTCCACCATGTTTTCATCACCTAGATCACGAAGACCTGCCAAATATGACCTCCCTTCATATCATGTATCCCTATAGAGCTTCATTGGTCAGCCTCCCTCTACGGCTCTGCTCAACGAGATACTCCATGCACCCGATGCAAGACCAACTCCTCAACAAAATTCATGGATAATGTTGTTGCAGACCGTCGCCTAGATCCTAATACGATGAACATCGGCTGCCCATGCCTCCTAATCCTCTATCTTCATCATGTTTACTCACCTCTACATTCTTCCATCTAATGTCACCAACCTCGGTATCTCCCACTTCTATATCTGGGCCGATTGAAAATCAAGTACAAGCTGTGTATTAATGATTAAATGTCATGTAGTTTTATGAAAAACAAATACATGCCATGTATTAATTATTAAACACCATGTAGTTTTTCTAGTCAGGATTTTAAGGAAATAATATTATTTTATTAAATGATATTTATTATAAACTATGTCAGTGAATGTCATGTAATTAATGATTCGACATGGGGGTTTTCAATTAGAGTTAATGAAAAACATACAATGTGTAACGCGTTTATCTATTGTCATAATTCTATAACCTCAAAACCGATTATTAAAATCCTCACAACCCCAACACGTTTCCTTAATCTTTGTGAACAACAATTTTGTGTCATTCTTTCAAGGCTGAAAGAAATCCTTCCTCCATGAACGCTCTCAAGACCAAGAGAGATCCTCCTCCACCATATCAAGACGATCTAAGGTGGACAATGCAAGAAAAGGCATCTCCACGCTAGCACATAGAGATTCCATTGGCGACGTCCAGTGATACGTGGTGCACATGTGGATCACCGCTAAAAGAAGTCTACACGTGGCTTTTGCGACACAATGACGAGTCATGCGGAACGTGATCAGAAATATCAACGAAGAAAGAATGCCAAAAATGTACTTCATTTCATTTAATTAAATTAATTATAATAAACCTGTGAAGATACTCATTTGTTGTTCTAGGATTATTTTTCTTATTTTTCTATTTTTGTGATTCAATCTATGGAGTTTAGCATTTATCGTCATATTGATCCCAGATTGATCATTGCTTATGACAAATATCCAAGTGGGAACATCCACCCACGAGCTTTCGCAGTGCCCGGAACCTTCAAATGGTATCATATCGAGGTTAAAATGTTTATTATTGTTATTTTATTTTCATTGATAATTTAAACGTTGATATTTGATTCAATTCAAAATAAATCGTTCTATAAATCTGAATGAACAAGATCTGTTCATCCTCCTGCGTTTCATGGTTCACATCACAAAAACAACCTTATTATTTTAATTTTTATTAAACTAAAAATGAGTAACTCATCCAGAGGACCCACTCTTTCTGTTTTTAGAACACAAGAATTCAAGACGTGTAGTAAAAAAAACATGTTGTGTACTTAGGTTCAACAAACCTGTACTGGTCCGCCAAACCATGCCGTGTGAATTGAGTATACATAAGTATTTATTACATCGTGTTGACCAGAAATAAACGGCACCTAGAGACTGAAATACACGTCGTGTATGTTTAATCAACATGTTTTATAGTCTGATCGGGCCCAGGTGAAACCGTGTACAAGGAGAAGTCGTGTACCGCGTACATGGGATTGCCAGGCCGGTAACTATGTAACAAAGAAGTGCATGCCTTGTTATATTAATCTACATGCCATGTACTCCAAAATATCCATAGTATAAAAAACACGACAAATCCCCCAGCATGTACTTTTGATTAAGGGTGAAAAAATACATGTCTTGTAATATAGCCTACATGTCGTGTACTTTCCAGAAATGGAATTTCACTAGGTTTCCTCCAAAAGTACAAAGACACTGTACAAGGAAGATGGATAAGAAGAATCTCAAGAAAATTTAGAAAGGAATTTAAGATAAAGAATTGAATAATTATAAGACCATAATTAATTGAATTCAAGAATGACTTATCTTTAATAATAGGAAAATTAAAAGAATTTGAATTATAAATATTCTTAAATATCGTTACATTCTTTGGATGATCATGAGCATGGACAATGACCCTTTTTGTGTGCAAGGTTTCATTTAAATTTATTTAAATTCATTAGCCTGTGAGGATTCTTCTAATAAAATGTTGGGCCGACATGCCCATGATATCTTTAATGTAAACCCCATGTAATGGAGGATCATCCAAGTCAGAGTAGAAGGGTCAAAACCTGAAGGTGAGGCAAAACAAACCCAAGAAGATAAAATTGTTGACAGCTGGGAGATTTAAAACATGAACCATCAGTTCAATGTGTTTTTCCCTAGGTCAGGGTTACCTTATCAAAACCGCTAGATAAGGTAACCAATATAATCTCATCAACATGCCATATTATTTTATTTTTGTTTCATTGAATGGTTTATTTGTTATATCTGTGTTCTCCTAATCACATTATTAATGAAATAAAAAAGCATGCAATGATGGAATAAAATTAAAACCAGACTATGCATAATCATTATCAGAACATGGTTAATAACTTTTGTTAGAATCACATAATATTAACAAGCAAGTGATATCTCAAAAATATGCGTAAAGAATAAAATCCCTCAAATACCATATTATGTCAGACCAAGCCTTCTGTTACATGATTATGCGAAAGACTCAATAAAACAACGTGTTTGACCAACCACTATTGGGACACATACTTTTATAAAGGAAGGTCTTATGAATGTTTTGGGTTTTCTTAAACATTTTACATTAATAGGTATAGCCATTGAAAGACTTCTTATTAAATAGAGGCAAGTTTTGAGGAAATACAAGTCAAGATTTCAGGATTGGGGTTTCCACTCAATAGATCAAGGAACTGTAAGCTCATAGTTGGAATAGACCTGCCTACCTAAATAATTTCTAATAGATTGACCAACCCTTGTGGGGGTTATGTGAAGGGGAACATGGATCCTTGCTTCTATAATGTCATAGCAACTGGACATTTCGAGTTCAATTGTAAGGGCCATTGAGAATAGATAAGATAGTGGTATAATTAATAAAATTTATTATTTCACAGAAAATGTAGTCAAGAAACAACTGATAAATATTCCATTTTAATTTGTAGATTCAATATGAAAAACTTATAGACCATATTTTCATTGTGATCAATTCTGGATAAAGACAATATCCTCACAGGTAGAAACTTTTAGGAATGCTTTAGGCACATTCGGGTTATCCTATACCTTGAACCAAAGTTTTTCGTGCTGGAGTCCTCACTTCCTGATCTGCCTTCCCAAGGGGTCAGTTGTCACACCCCAACCTTGAATGCATTTTTTTTGGTTTTTTTCTATCCTTTTTGTGGTGTTGGACCATTTAAGATGAGTTCGGGTGGAGACCCGGGTAAAATTTTTCGAATTTAAAGAGTTTTGGGTGAGTTTTTGGCCTGTGCACGGTTGGCGGATGACCCGGAAGACCGTGCGGCCAAACTGTGTGGCTTGCGCTGTGTTTGAAATAATAAAATTAAATGAGAAAAAAAATGGTAATAAAATTAAAAGGATTTTTAATATTAAATTATGATGATAATATTATTATTATTAGGATTATTATCATAAATGTCATTATTATTAAAGAAATTATTATTGTTATTATCATTATTATTATAGTAGTAGTATTATTATTATTATTATTAGTATTGTTATTTCTTTTTCCTTTTATTGTTTTTATTTTTTTATCTAACCCTAATCTACCCCAGCTTCCCCCTGTGCTGTGCGAACCAGATCCCCAGTGGCTCTCTGTGCGCGCGCAAGCCACCCCCTCCCCCCGTAAGGCCTCGTCGCCCCGTCCGGCCCCATCACTCAATCCGGCCCCGCTGCCTCGCCATCCGGGCTCCTCCCCCGTCCGTCTGCATCTACCCCTAGCCACTCTAGCCTCCTCTCGCTCCGACCACGATGCTCTGGCCCTATCACCTCGCCACACCGACCTCCTCCCGCTCCGTCCGTCTCCGTTCTCTCCCCCTCCTCTTCGGCCAGTGCCAAACCCCACAGCAATGCACAACTCGGCAGACCCCCCCTGTTTCAGCGGCTCGAACCCCCCCCCCCTCTTCCTTGCGCAGTGCTCCACCAGCCCCATCACCCTACTTCATTTTCACAACTAGCCTTGGTTCCATGCCTCTCTCGCAAAACTAGCCCTCGGTAAGCCCCTTCCACAATCTAAGGTTTTGTCTCTTTTTTTTGAGTTTTGTGTTTTCAGCCAGTAGGATGTTGAATCAAGGGTTGATGAGTGGTTTAGCTTCTTAGAGTGTTATTGTTTGTGCATCATTTGTGGGGTGTTTTTCAAGATTCCGCTAAAGCAGTGTCATTTTCACGCTTGATTTGTGGTAGGTAATTCCACGGTTTTCCTTTCCACGGTCAAATTGGTACTTGGGTGTTTCATTAATTTTAATTCATATGATTCTCACATTATAAATATATACCATTAACTGATTATGGTGTTTTTTTATTGAATTTTCTGAAAAATATGCTTGGAGTAACTCTTTGTTTATACTTGTACGTTTTCACGACAAATTGACACCTGCGTTTTTTCATTTAATTTTTTATCTTGTTTCACAGATTTTTTATACCATTAATTTTCTCTCTATAGAATTTTTTAAATTTTAGAATTAGTTAAAAACATGTTTTGAGTCAATTCCTGGTTTGAGTCTGCAGGTGCTTGATAATGTGCCCAATTTTTTTTGATAATTTTAAAAATATACCTCGCACCATTATTTCAAGATCAGTTAGCTCATTGTTATGTTTTTACTTACATTGGTAGAATTGTAAAAATATTGAGTCTTTGGTATGCTCTTCTATTATGTTTATGCGTTTACGCACTTGGGATACTGCACTTATCTTTGTTTTGATAAAATGTGGCTGGTTTACTTGATGGAATTCAAAAAATTCATTAAAATGAAATCTCAATGGGTATGCCCATTTTTCTCTTGGTGTGCGTTTTGGTCTGGGTTTGGCTTAAGGGGCCATTTGACACGTTTTGCATGTTTCATGTTTTCCCTAAAATGTGAATCGACTCGTATGATATGTTTTTGGAAAACAGGCATTCCAAGTGGTTTTAGAGGTGACTTGGAAATGATTTTGTAATTGTATTTGGGGTGTGTAAATGATTTTGGAAATTATTTTAGTAAGGCATGTTTGGCTTAAATCTCAGTTTACATTGTGAATTTAAAAGAGAAGTTTTGTGTTGAAGGTTGTTGGGAATGTGATTTGTAAAATATGTGTTTCCGGATGACAACATGAGGTGTTTTAAGAAATGGTTTGAATACATATGTGATGTGATGGCCCGATTGGAAATTTATTTAATTTGAAATGACTGAATGTGTTTTTGGGGGCACTCTTGTCTTGGGTAACTCTTTATGGGTGAACGCATAGGATGCATCTGTGTTTGGGGTAGTCAAGTGTGGTGAGATGAGTCATGCATGCGAGGGCCCTCCTACTTACACAATATTCTTATAACTACCATGGGTTATTGGGACTCTTTTAGACGATAAAGTGACGGTTGCTGACCAACCCTAATTAGACGGGTTGGTACCCCCGGGATTTGTTGTTTGGATAGGCGGGCTTTCCCACTAGATTGGTCAGTTTTGGGCGGCCAATTGGTTATAGACTTAGGAGCTTCACCAAACGCCGGAAGGTGGTAACAAAACTAAGTACATCCAGGGGTTGTCTAGGGATGTTCAGGATCACCCATGGTTTTATCTTGTATTGCTCGTTTATTTGTTTATTTATTTTCAGCAACACTGGTTTATTACTGTCTTGCACTGTTTACCTGCTTTACTCTAGATCACATTTTTTATCATTTATTTTGGGTTTTTTTATGACATGGAAAATGGTTTTGGAGAGGTATTTGGCATGCGTTGGGTTTTCAAATGGATAAATGATGTTGTTTTATTTAAATGAAAAAAACCTACTTTTATAATCGTATTTCAAACTGGCATTGATTGATTGTTTTGGAAAAGCAAATACCTGGAATCATTTGTTCAATTTTGGCATCCCTACTGAGCAATTAAATTCTCACACCTATTTTATAATTTCAGTTGCAGGTTTACTTTGCTCTATTTTTCTTGGCAGTGTTTCTTATTATTGGAGCAAGGTCGGCCTTTGGTCGAGATGTGACCTGAAAGGTCATGTGGAGGTATGTTAAGTTCATATGTTCATTTCTTTTCCGTTTCTAGAGTTATTTTTTTTATTGTTATGCAATTCATGTTTATTTATTCATCTTTATGGGATAATGCATTCCCAACGATTAAATTTTGATGCCCGACACTGGTTTCCAGTCCGTGGGGATCGGGAACGCCCCTCGAGACTTGCCGCGGACCGGCTCGGGTGATGGGTTCCGGGTTGACCCGGGCTGGTTCAGGAAAAAATGGTATCAGAGGAGGCCCTTGTTATTTGGGGTGTCTGGTAGATGGAGATTAGGACTTTCAGGACTCGGGAGGTAGGTACGAGAAGGACTTCATGAGCCCTCGCCCGTTCCACACCTCGAGTCACCAGGGATAGTCCAGGAATTGAGCTCATGTCTCGTTCTGATTTGTTTTGAATTGAGGGATGACAACAGAGGCAAACTGATGTTACATCGTGATTTCACATGGTGTAGTGACCCATGTGGAGTCTGAGAACATGGTTTATGTTCCTCCTAGTTGTTGACACATACTTGGGGAATCACCCACTACCATGTCGTCAGGTTAAGCATGACTACTAGTCCATCACTCTGGTATTTTGATGCAAGTTATGTGTCGTCTTGATTCTGGTTGGTGTAAGTGCGCTTTTAAAATGAATTTTTTTTTTGAAATGAAAATGATTTCTTTTCAATGGATTTAAATTCATGAAATGGGTTCTAAAATAGAATTCTCTTGGTATAAAAATCTTGTGTTTGTTTGGAATTGGTAGATGAGTGGTTTGGGTGTAACCTCAGGTACTCTTTATGAACATTTGCACAAGTGAGGGATACATTAAATGTGTGTGTTGGTGAGTGTGGATGGAAGGGGATGAAGACATGTACAATAGTTCATGGGATCATTGAGGTGTCCACTTGGAATTAAAGGCTTGACCTTGTTTTTATAATGTTATTTTAAAAAGGAAAAAATGATTTTTGGAAATTGAATTTGGGATGAAAAACGGACTTAGTATTTGGAACGTGACATCAAAAGAAGGTCGGTTTCAAATCTATAATGAAAAAGAGATTTTTGAGTGGTGTTTGTATTTTCTTGTTTCTTTTGAGCTGGTTGTTTTTGGATAATGGCACTTTCATTGATGTTTCTTCGACTTGACTTTGGTTTTGGCTCTATGTTTTATATGCAGTTTAGAAAATACTGCATAGAAGGATCCCCAAGGTTTCCGATAAGTCATTCCCCGCATTTGGTCCTTCTCGGATGTTTCCTGACCTTCATGGTGATCGATGCCCATTAGTGGCAACATATTGGCTTGAAGAGGTCGAGTGTGTCTTTATGGTATTGGGAACTCCCAAAGCTTTCAGAGTGTGTGCTGTATTGGTTCTATTCGAAGGTCCATACCAGGATGAATATGAGTTGTTCACCCTATCATCAATGCAAGTAGGGATGACCCGGGATGTCTTTAAGACCATCTTTGTCCGATGGTTTATACCTGCAGAGGTTAAGACGATGAAACAAGAAGAACATATGCGTATTGAACAAGGCCAACAGACGGTGAAGACATATGTTGACCATTTCAAGGAACTTGTGTCTTTTTCTCTGGAGGTAGCATCGCAGGATTTGATGAAGACTTCTCTCTTCATCGGGGGTCTTCTCCCAGAAATCATGGAGCTGGTACTCCCTTCCATGGACCGTCATTTCGATAAGCAGGTGGATGAGGCGTTCTTAGCTGAATTGGTGTCCGGAGCAGTGACGGTTGGCAATCCAGCATATCTAGTTTCTTGTGAAGGATCCTCGTCTGGTGAGTAGGGTGTGCCAGAGGGACCAGTTATTATAGAGTCCCCTGCAGTGGTTCTGGGTTCCAATCCATCAGACCGTTCAGTGGTGTTCCACCAGTCTGGCCGGTTCAGAAATGTGAAGCCATCATGTCACACCCCTCCGATGACATGTCATCATTGCAGCTGTCTAGGTCATCTAGAGAATTCATGCAGAAATCGTCTCCTGAAGAAGATGATATGATTAGAGAAACTTCAGTGCCTTAATGTGACGTAGGAGATGCTTCAACCATCAGGGCCCTAGCCACACGTCTTAGGGTGAAGCTCGAGCGTAGTCAGGAGTTGCCGAGGGTGTGAATCTTTGGTCTGATTTTTGTGTTCCATGTTGGGAATTGAACATTTAATGACTTATCAATCTTTTTTTCTACTATTGAATTTTTTTCCACCATTTTAATTCCAACGTTTCCTTTAGAGATTGTGATGAACATGTTCTTTTGTAATCCAAGTAGTTTTGTCTGTTGATTGTATCTTTTTGAATCATTCATTCTTCTTTGAGTGTGATTAAACCTTATGTGGATTGGTTTTGGGATGGGAGTTCCCAAATTGAACACCCTCCCTGGGGCGGTGTATTTGTGTTCTAAAGTCTCCGTGTTAGTCGAGCTCTTGTAGTGGGGAGAACCCTCTCGTGTTCTCCCCTCGTTTTATGTCGTGGTTACTTCATGATCGTTCTGTTGTGACCTGTGGCGTAGAAGTTTATTTCTAATTTCTTAGCTTCTCGGTTTTGGAACGGGAATGGACTCAAGTTTTGGATATCATTGGGCTTGGTGACTTTCTGGGGGCAGAAAGTTTCTTTGGTGGGGAGAATTGTCACACCCCGACCTTGGATGCATTTTTTGTTTTGTTCTATCCTTTTCTTGGTCTTGGACCTTTCGAGTTGAGTTCGGGTGGAGACCTAGGTAAAATAATTCGAATTTTATGACTTTTGGGTGAGTTTTCTACCTGCGCACGGTTGGCGCACGACCCGGTAGACTGTGCGGCCAAACCGTGTGGCTTGCGCTACATTTGAAATAATAAAATTAAATGATAAATAAAATAAAATGATAATAAAATTAAAAGGTTGTTTAATAATAATGATATTATTATTATTATTATTATTATTATTATTATCAAAATTTTCATTATTATTAAAGATATTATTATTGTTATTATTATTATTATGTTTGTTATTAGAATTACTATTATCATGTTTGTTATTCTTGTTATTATTATTATAGTATTATTATTATTATTATTATTATTATTATTATTATTATTTCTATTTCTTTTTATTGTTTTCTTTTTTTTCTTTAACACTAATCTACTCCCCCTTCCCCATGTGTTGCACGAACAAGACCGCCCTGGCTCTCTACACGTGTGCCGGCGACCCACCTCCCCCCGTCCGGCCTCATCGCCCCGCCCGGCCTCGTCACCAAGTCCGACCTCGTCGCTCTGTCTAGCCCCGCCGCCTCACCGTCTGGCCACCTACCCCATCCGGCCTCCTCTTCCCCTCCCTTCTCTGGCATCCTCCCGCTCCGGCCATGCTGCTGCAGCCCTATCGCCCTGCCACACCGACCTCCTCCCACTCCAGCCATCTCCGGCCTCTCCCCTTCTCTCCAGCCAGCACCAAACCCCCCAGTGACGCACAACCTAGTTGACCCCCCCTGTTTCAGCATCTCGAACCCCCCCCCCCCGCTTCCATTCACGGTGTGCGACCATCCCCGTTACCCTACTTCATTCACTTGACTAGCCTCAGTGCACCGCCTCTCTCACGTGACCAGCCCTCGGTAAGCCCTTTTCTAATCTAGGGTTTTGTCTCTTTATTTGGGGTTTTACATTTTCAGTCGGTTGGATGTTGAATCTAGGGTATATGAGTGGTTTAAATTCTTGGAGTGTTATGGTTTGTGGATCATTTGTGGTGTGTTGTTCAAGCTTCCGCTGAACCGATATCGTTTCCGTACTTGAATTGAGGTATGTAATTCCATGGTTTTCCTTTCTGCAGTCAAATTGATTCTTGGGTGTTTCAATAATTTTAATTCATGTGATTTTCACTTTATAAATATATACCATTAGTTGATTATGGTGTTTTTACGTTGAATTTTCTGAAAAATATGCTTGGAGAAACTTTTTGTTTATACTTGTATGATTGCATGCCATATTGACACCTACGTTTTTCCATTTAATTTTTTTACCTTTTTTTGCTGCTTGGTATACCATAATTTTTCCTTCTGTATCATTTTTAAAATTTTAGAATTAGTTAAAAACATTTTTTGAGTCAATTCCTGGTTTGATTCTCCAGTTTCTTGATAATGTTCCCAATTTTGTTTAATAATTTTAAAAATATAACTCTCACCATTATTTAATGCTCAGTTAGCTCGTTGTGATGTTTTTCCATACATTGGTAGAATTGATAAAAAACGAATCTTTGGTATTCTCTTCAAATATGTTTATGTGTTTACGCACTTGGGGTACTACCCTTAGCTTTGTTTTGTTAAAATGGTGTTGGTTTACTCGTTGGACTTCTACAAAAAGGGTTAAAATGAAATCATAAAGGGTATGCCCGTTTGGCTCTTGGTGTGCATTTTGGTGTGGGTTTGTCATAAGGGGTCATGAGACACATTTTGCAAGTTTCATGTTTTTTCCTAAAATGTGAAAAGACTTGTTTGATAAGTTTTCTGAAAATGGGTGTTCCATGTAGTTTTAGAGGTGACATGGAAATGACATGGTAAATGTATTTGGGGTGTGTAAATGATTTTGGAAATGATTTTGGTAAGGCGTGTATGGCTTAAAGCCCAGTTGACATTGTGAATTTAAAAGAGATGTTTTGTGTTGAAGGTAGTCGATAATGTGATTTGGAAAATGTGCATGTCCGGATGACAACTTGAGGTGTTTTACGAAATGGATTGAATACTTATGTGATGTGATGGCCCGGTTGGCACATTATTTAATATGAAATGAATGAATGTGTATTTGGGGGCGCTCCTGTCTAGGGTAACCCTCTATGGGTGAACTCGTAGGAAGCGTCAGTGTTTGGAGTAGGAAAGTGCGGTGAGATGAGTCACGCGTGGGAGGGCCATCCTACTTACACAGTATTCTTATAACCACCATGGGTTCCTAGGAGTCTTTTAGATGATCGAGTGACTATTGCTTGCCATCCCTAATTAGACAGGTTGGTACCCCCTGGATTTGTTTTTAGGACAGGCGTGCTTTGCCACTGGATTGGTCAGTTTAGGGTGTCCAGTTTGTTATAGATTTTGGAGCTTCACCATACACCGGTAGGTGGTTCCGAAACTGAGTATGTTCAGGGGTTTTCTAGTGATTCTCAGGATCGCCCATGGTTACATCTTGTATTGCTTGTTTATTTTCTTTTTTATTTTCTGCTACACTGGTTTATTTCTGTCTTGTTATGTTTACCTGCTTTACTCTAGCTTAGCTTTTGTATCATTTATTTTTGGTTTTTTTATTAAATAAAAAATGGTTTTGGAACAGTATTTGGCATGCATTGGGTTTTGAAATGGATAAATGATGTTGTTTTATTAAAAATAGAAAAAACTGCTTTTATAATCGTATTTCAAACTGGCGTTGATTGATTGTTTTGGAAAAGGAAATACCTGGAATCTGTTGTTCACTATTGGCATCCCTACTGAGAAATTAAATGTTCATGCCTATTTTATCATTTCAGTTGTAGGTTTCCTTTTCTAATGTTATTTTGGCTATGTTGCTCATTATTAGATCAAGGTCGGCCATTGGTTAGGAGGTGACCTGAAAGGTCATGTGGAGGTATGTTAAGTTCTTATGTTCATATAGTTACCGCTGCTACAGTTCTTTTTTTATTGTTCCATTATTATTGTTTATTTATTCATCATTATGGGCCAAATCATTCCCAATTAATAAATTTTGATGCACGACACTGGTTGTAAGCCCATGGGGATCGGGAATGCCCATCGGGACTTGTTGCGGACCGGCTCGGGTGACCGGTTCAGAGTTGACCCGGGCTGGATCGTGACACGAGTGAGGAAGATTTCATGGTCTATGATCAACATTTGAGCGATGTACTCGATGTTCAATTATTGATGTTGTCATCAATCTCTAGTGAGATCATGAAGTCTCATGAAGAGATGGATTCCTATAGCATGCTCGAGCACCTCGTTAGTCTATACCAGGAGAGAGAGAATGACAGAAAAGGTTTGAGATCTCTAAGACTCTATTTCAGAGAAATCATGGAGATGCTTCCCCATCTTGGCCTCATGTTGTCAAGATGATTTGCTGCATTGTGTTCCTAGAGGTTCTAGAGTTTAAACATCACAAAAAATAGGGTACTGATCTCATTCTTGCATCACTCCCCTAGAGAATCTCTTTCTTTGTTGTAAATTTCATCTTGAACAACATTGAGAAGTCTCTATTAGTTCTTATTATTCTCATTCGCCAGGTGGACAATGATATGAAGCGTGAAAAAATATCTGTCCTTATGGTGAATAAAAGGAAAGGGAAGGTGAAGGTCTTTATTCCCAAAGCTTCTTCATGGCCATCCATGAAAAGGAAGATCAATGGGGATGCAAGGGAACGAGAGGTTGTTTTTTCACATGTGGCATGAACGGCCCCTTGATGAAAAAATTCACCCATCCAAGGAAGCAAGGGGAAGCTTTAGGTGTGTTTTTTACCGATTGAAGTCTATCTATTTCTACTAATTGGGTATTAGATACTACTTGTGGTACTCACATCTATAACCAAATATAGGAACCTGGTAGATTCATAACGATTGACCTAGGTAATGGGGATCTATGAGCAGCCAATGGAGCGAGACTCGCTAATGTAGTTGTCGGAGACTACCACCTCACATTTCCTACTAGGATGATATTGGTATTGAAATAATGTTATTATGTACCCTCTATAACAAAAAAACATTATTTCATTATCTAGGATAGATACTAAATGATTCATCTTCATGTTTGGAAATGAATATTGCTGCTTATATAAAGATAGAATTTCTATTGGTAGGGAACATTTATATAACGAACATTATGTGTGACTACCACTACGGGAAAAATGACCTATACCCACAGTTCAAAACCGTGGGTATAAGCTATACCCACGGTTTTGGGAACCGTGGGCTGGAACGTCGTACGGATAAGGGTCTTTACCTATACCCACGGTTTGGTGGATATAGGTGTGTCACACACCAACCCGTTGTTTTACAGCGTGGAAGGAACTTTTCCCATGGTTTTAAAACCGTGGGAAATTTAATTTTAAAAAATAATAGGCAGAGGGCTTTGAACCCGCGCCACACATAAGGCACACTCAGCGCCGAAACCAACTAAGATGAGTTTTCTTTCTATGACATATACATCTATCTGCGTATATATATTAATATTACGTATTTAAATCTGGAAAAAGGACCCGCCCGGATTCGAACACATGACCCACCCCAAGCACCACTACTGCGCAACCAACCGAGCTGCGTTATTATTTTTCATATATTCATCTATCTGCATATTTATATTAAAATTGTGTTTTAAATTCAAAAAAAGCACCCACGGGTTTTCGATCCCAGGTCTCGCGCAAAACTTGCAACCGCGCTACCAACCAAACTGCAAATTTTATCTGTTATGTACTTATATATCTGCATATATATATATTCATATGGAATATTTAAATTAAGAAAAATCACCCACACGGTTTCGAACACATGACTTCCGCTGAAATTTGCGGAGATACCACCAACCAACCAACCAACCATGAATCTTTATCTCTTATAAGTACATATATCTACATATATATATATATTAATATGTTAAAAAATGTCTACCCGCCAAATTTTACCGTGTCCCGCCTAATTTTTTCCCCCGCTATAACACGGGAAATCTATACCCATGGTTCTGGAGAATTGTGGGTATAGGTCTTCAAAAAAACCGCAATACCTACGGTTTTCAATAACCTTCGGTATAGGTCTTCAAAAAAATACCCTATACCCACGGTTTTCTCTAAAACCATGAGTATAGGTCTTAAAAGAAAACTATACCCACAGTTTTTGGCACAACCGTGGGTATAGGTGTCCTATACCCACGGTTTTACAAAACCATGGGTATAGGTTCACCTACTATCCCTATACCCACGGTTTTGGAAAACCATGGGTATAGACCTATTTTCCAGTAGTGTAGACAATCCAAGTAATGGAAATCGATGACAAAGTTAATTCACATGACTCATACCACACCCAAATTTGGAGTCATTGTATATGTCATTTCAATGAGAAATGTTTGAAAAAATTACATCAACATGGTTATTTAGATTCTTTCAAACTAAAACCACTTGGTGTATATCATGCGTGTATACATAGAAAAATTACCAAAGCCCCATTTAGTGGGAAAAGTGAAAGGGATAAAGAGCTTCTAAATTAGTTCACAAAAATGTGCGTGGGAAATTTCTAGTTGATGCATGGGGTAGGTTCTTATACCTCATAACATTTACTATTGATTTTAGTAGATATGGATATATTTACTTAATGAGGTATAAGTCATATTATTTTGATCAGTTCAAATAATACAAGAATGAAGTTGAGAACTAGCTGGGTAAGAAGATTAAGATACACCCCACAGACAGAGGAGGAAAATATATTAATCAGAACTACATTGATTTCTTATGGGAGTTTGAGATTCTATCTCAAATCTCTCCTCCTTACACGCCTCAGTGGAATGGTGTAAGAGAAAGGAGGAACCGCACCCTGTTGGCCATGGTGAGATCAATGATGGGTCATTCGAGTGTTCCATTATCCTTTTGGGGGTATGCAGTATAAATAACATAACACATACTAAACCAAGTACCAACTAAATCGATAAATGGTATTCCATATGAATTATGGAGTGGATGGAAATCCATGTCATCCAATTTACATGTCTAGGGTAGCGAAGCCTTTGTTAAGGCCTCTTCATGTAACATGCTTTCACCCCGAGGCACAAAGTGTACCTTTATTGGATATCCCATTGAAAGAAGGGGATATTACCTATACAACCCCTCAGATAAAAAGGGTAATGTGGAAAGACATGCCATATTATTTAAGAGAGAGCACATGTCCAAAAGAGATAGTGGGAGTGAGATAGACTTTGATGAAGTTGAGGCTCAAGATACACTGGACTTGGTATAAGAACAGATTCTACAAAGCCTCGTGGAAGAACAATCTATTCCAGAGACACAAGAACTGTGTAGGAGTTTGAGAGAGGTGAGAGAACTAGAAAGATATGGTTTTCTTGTCACTAAGGATGGTGACTCATTATTGGTTGACAATGATGATCCACTTACCTATAAGGAAGTTGTTGAAGGAAAAGATGTTTCCCAGTGGCAAGGATCCATGAATTCTGAAATGTATTCCATTTACCAAAACCAAGTCTAGATTTTGGAAGATCCTCCAGTTGATGTAAATCCTATTGGCAATAAATGGGTATTCAAGAAGAAACTAGACATTGAGGGACAAGTTAGCACCTATAAGGAATGACTGGTTGCAAAAGGATTTAGACAACATCAAGGAATTGACTATGATGAAACCTTTTAACTGGTTGCAATGATGAAATCCTTCTGAATCCTATTGTCCATTACTGCTTACCATGACTATGATATTTGGAAAATGGATGTGAAAACAATATTTCTTAATGGGAACCACCAGGAAGATTTCTACATGACACAACCTGAAGGGTTTGTGACACCAAAGGATGCTAAAAAAGTATGCAAGTTGAAAAAACCCCATTATGGAATAAATTTAGCATCAAGGTCATGGAACATTCGTTTTTGATGAAGCTGTAATGGTATATGGCTCTATTAAGAATGAATGTGAGCCTTGTGTATATAATAGGTTTAATGGAAGTGTAGTCATTTTTATTAATAGTATATGTTGTTGACATATTACTAATTAGAAACAAAGTAACTGTCTTACAGTTAGTTAAGGCGTGGTTAGATAAATGTTTCTCTATGAAAGACTTGGGTGAGGCAGCAAATATTCATGGGATCGAGATCCATCATGATAGATCTAAGAGAATGCTGGGTCAGAGTCAGAGTACATACATTGACAAGTTATTGAAGAGATTTAGTATGGAATAATCAAAGATGGGATTTTTTCCAGTGTCACATGGAATTCATCTTTCCCAAAAAATATGTCCTCAAACCCATGAGGAATGAAAGAAAATGATAGGTATACCTTACGCATCTGTGATTGGATCAGTCGTGTATGCTATGATATGTACAAGGACAGATGTTGCATATGCATTAAGTATGGTTGGAAGATATCAAGATGATCCAGGATACTGCCATTGGATGGAAGTCAAGTCTATCATAAGTATCTGAGGCTTACTAAGGATATGATCTTGGTTTATAGAGGAGATGTGGAACTAGCCATCAGAGGACATGAAGATGGTAGTTTCTATGCTGAACAAGATGAAATGAATTCACAGACTGGATATATCTTCAGTTTGAATGGAGGTGCAGTGAGCTGGAGGAGTTCAAAGCAAGGTGTGGTCGCAGATTGTTTAGTAGAGTCCGAGTATATCGCAGATTCTAAGGCAGCTAAAGAAGCAGTATGGATGTGAAGCCTCATCCAAGAGTTGGATGTAGTACCTGGCAGTAAAGATCTTATCGCATTCTGTTGTGATAATACTATAGCAGTGGCAGATGTGAAAGATCTAAGGTCACATCAGCGGACAAATCACATACATTGGAAGTATAATATCTTGATAGTTTTTCTCAATGAGGTGAAGTTACAGTGATCAGTATTTCCATAGAAGAAAACGTGGCATACTCATTGACTAAATCCTTGACTCTGTAGAAACATGATCATCATGTGAGGTCTAGTGGACTAAATGTTATAGGCAGTTCGCTCTAGTCCAAGTGGGAGTTTTTTAGATTTGGTGTCCTGAGAACCAACTCTTTGTACTTTGATTATGTGAATATACACTTATTATATATTTTTCATTGTTATGCATGACTATAATATAATAATGTCTTCAATTATTTGTTTCATTAATAAGTTCATCAAAAATCCCCGCGATGATGAGAACCTTAAAATTCCATAACAATATTTTAAAATAAATTTCTATTGTTAGATGAAATACTATGATATGACACATAGTATACAGATTGTCATGTGAGAGTACTCATAAGAAGACTAGAATCTCTCTCATGGATTTCGCACTTGGTAATCTCCACGATGGGAGATTATGAGAACAGACCTACTAGTATTTATTCTGCATGTCTAGGTGTCATCGGACCATTCTATCTACGACAGTGTGTAATAGTCCTTAGACTAGAAGATTATCATTAACTCATGTCATCACTTGTGCACTTAGATTTACTGACGAAAAACGTCATGAAGACAGTTGGAAGGAAGTAGGGTACGTTTGGTGCGTCACAAATAACATGTTGTTAATGGATAAGTCGAGGAAGGATTTTTCCCTTCCATATTTGTGGAAATAGATATCTCAGGCCCTTTGATTGAAATCGAACCATCGCCCAAATTCCATGGCCATGTTGTAATGAAGATTTTATTTATAGAAGTCAATGAATGACAGAACATGCATATAGGATTATGGCACTACCATGAAACCATCTTGTAGAGATATTGAGACAAAGGGACTAAATTACATGGTAAGTGTTCGTATGAGATGATTGTTCAATGCGACATCCACTTATTTCTCTTGGGTTTCTTGACCCATTTCTAGACAGCAATATTGGACTTTAGGCAAGCCTACCTAATGCCAATGAGAAACAGTCCTAGAGGGTCACACACTAAGTTTATTCATGAATCCCAAGAAGAATAAAGATTATTCTCATGCGTGGTTTAATAATTATTCAAGGAAGCCTAAATCGTTTTAATATTGGAGGAATAATATAATTAAAACAAGATATACACTCTGTGTATTAATGATTACACGTCGTGTAGTTTTCATTTTGGAATGGAAATTAAAAACAATTACACGTCGTGTATTAATGATTACATGTTGTGTTGTTTTATAAAAGAAAGTACACGCCTTTTATTAATGATTAAACACCGTGTAGTTTTTTCAGTCATGATTTTGAGGAAAAAATATCGTTTTATTAAATGATATTTATTATAATCAGCGTGGGAACATGTTAAGGAATTAATGATTCGACATGGGTGGTTTTCAATAATAGTTAATGAAATAAATAAAATTCATAACACATTTATTTATTGTCATAACTCTATAACCACAAACCCTATTATAAATATCCTCACAACCCCAACACTTTTCCTTAATCATTGTGCATAACAATAATGGAGAATTCATTCAAGGATGAAAGAACACCTTCCTCCAACAACGCTCTCCCGACTAAGAGAGATCCTCCTCCATTGGATTGAGACGATCTAAGGCGGACAACACAAGTAAAATCTTCTGCACGCTAGCACTTGGTTATTCCGTTGGAATCGTCCAGAGATACATGTTGCACGTTTAGATCACCACTAGAGAAAGTCTACACTTGGATTCTACAATGCAATGAAGAGTCACACGGAACGTGATCATAAATATCAATGAAGAAAGAATGACATAAAAGGTTGTTCTTGTCAATTAATTAAATTAATTATAATCAACCTGTGATAATCCTCATTTGTGGTTCTAGGACTATTCTTTTTATTTGTCTGTTTCTATTAATCAATCCATGGAGTCTGGAATTTATCATCGTATTGTTCCTAGACTGATCATTGCTAATGAAAAAAGAAAAGTAGGCACATCCACCAACAAGCTTCCACTGTGCCCTGAACCTTCAGGCGGGATGTTACATATTTTGTCTTATTATTATGATATGATTGATATCACCTTTTCAACCCTTACTGACCATATAACCTGACCTTTTTTTATGTTTATTTTCTCAGGACATGATGAAGGATATTTAGGATGATTTTTTAGAAGGGGTTCTTGTTTTGATGGAATATATGGGGAAAATGTAGATGTTTTATATACTAGTTTTTTGTAAATTTCCCATTTTCCAAATACTCAAATACTATACAGTTATAGATTGGTTTTTTATGTTATATAAATGAATATTTTTCAATTTAGATGTTTTATTTACGTATGGAAATTATAGGACATTTAATAATATACGTCCAATAATGATAAAATATTGATAAAATAGGGGATATTTTCGGATCATGTCTATAAAATGCGTGTTCAAAATGTTTCTTGTTCATTTATCCACATATGATTAATGTTTAACCACTTTGTGAACTCATTTTTTTCATAATAGATATAATTATTTATAACTAAATTCACTAATATTTTTGGTAAAAAATTAATTCAACAATATTAGAAATTAGAAATTATTATTATTAAAAATAGAAAATCCATTTTTTCATATTCCAATCACATAAGTGGATGAAATCAATTTAAAATTAATCCCATCGACAGCATGAAAAAGACAATTTTTAAAGAGAAAAGTTTAAAAAAATTGAAATGTTTTTTATCCAATTTCAGTTGGAAATTGATTCCAATTACCTAAACTGGATTAACAAGTATAAAATGGTTCTAATAATACTATAAAATATATAAAAAATAAAATTTAACAAAATAATTTATTTTGAAAAATAATGAAATGTTCTATTAAAATTCTATGTCATTCATTATTCATCAAACTATGATTATTCTCAAAAAAATTTAAAAAATACGCAAAAAGAAAATTTTGAAATAATTATTTAAAAAATATATTTATTTTTTCAACTAAAATGTATAAAAATTTCAAAATTTATCTTTAATAGAAGACTTCCTTTAAGCGGTGGAAAAACTACCCGTTAAAAAAATACACTATTTTAATACTTAATCTTGTATTTTATCTTACTTTAAGAAAACAAAATATCAGATGAATTTAAAAAAACTATTAAATAAATTACATTTAGATTTATTTAATATAATTATCTATGATTTATTGGATTAATTTATAATCAAAAAACACCATTGTGGGAATAAAAATAGTTTTCATAAAAACACATCCTTTATATTCAATTACTTTTAATCTTCATTTATAATTAATTTTTTATCATAGGATTATTTATATAAACATTTTCAAACCACATTTTTATTATATAGTTAATAATATACATTAATTCCATTCCAATGTCTATGTGATAATAATTATGTAAAATAAATAATATTAGTACTATATAGTTTCCTTGTAAGACTCAACCTTTCGTGTAACACAAGTTATCAAATAAAATAAATGTTAAGTGATATGCAAGATAAAATTGGTTTGGTGTAAAACTCAATATAAACTATTCAATTTATCTGACAAAAGTTATAAATTAAATTAAATTAATTAGAGAGAAGATATTTCCTAAAATCACTAGATATTACAAAAACAGTAATTAAACCCAAAAGATGACAAGGGTGAATGTTCATGATTTTTGAGCCATGATGACTAATTTTGAGGCTCCAAATTATGTATGGAAATGTAAACTATTCATAAATTCAAATATGTTATGTATGTAGTTTGATTCTCATTCTACTCAATCTATTATTTTTTTCATACTTGTAAGGAAGCATTAATAAAATCTTGAACTTCTAATGGAAGAGTTATTTGCTAAAACTCATGTAGGGAATATTTAAGCATCAAGTATATATTGGGATTCCCCAAAAAGTTTTTTTGATTAAAATATCACAAAAAACTTATTGTTAATTCTAATGGTGTAATTTTACATAATAATTAGGATGAATTATTTTTCAATGTATAATACCAATATCAACTATAAAATTAAGGAACATTCAGATGAATTGAATGAGAAACCTATTATTATCATTAAATAAAAAATATCCTAGAATATATCTTATGATGATACACATCTAGTTTCTTTATTTACGGAGGATTATTAGTGAATAAGGGGAAGAATGTTAAATAATAAATATAGGATATGTACCCTTTGTTTAGGAATTCATTTATGTATTTTAGTAATATTTACCAACACCTCCCCCAGAAAAAGAGGTATGTTTATCAATTCAAACCATACCTAGAATCAAGAAAATATGAAATACCAATTTTAAAATATAATATGTGGTGTTATAATAATTAAATAGGCAACATAAATATATTTTATAGATTTTTTTCCTTATGAGTGTATCTCCTTGGGGATCACCAATTCTCGTTGTAAAAAATTAAGATGTATTAATGTGACTATGAAATGATTATATATATATATCATAATGTGATCATAGTGAATAAAAAAATACCCACTCCCATTTATTGGTGTTTTGTTTGAGAAAAATTTTGTGTTTCAATTATTCTCTATTATTGACCTCAGATTGGGGTATCATCGGTTGAGGGTTAATAATGAAGCTATATTGATGACTTCCTTGTGAACAGAATATAGACACAATGATTTTTTATTCCAATTTTCTGAACTATTTATCATAAAATATTTATGTATTTGATGAATAGAGCCTTTAGGGATATCCTTCATAAATTATTTGTTTCCTTTAGTTATAATATTTTGATATATTCCAAAATTCATGGGGACTGGGAGTACCATCTAATGGTCATATTAAAAAACTGTGGAAAGAAAAACTCCTTTATAAATATAATAAATGTGTGTTCTAGTTATAAAATGAAATATTATATGGACATATTTTTACATGTGAAGGAGTCGTAGTGGACCTAGTAAACAAAATGGTCATAAAGATGGGGAAACATCAAATAATAATAATAGAGATTCATAATGTCCTCGGTCATGTATAATTCTATAAAATGATTGTGACAAAAAATATCAGATTTTTTTTTCAATTAACTATTTTAACTTGAAAAAAACTTAATTTTATCTAGTAAAAAGAGTATGAAGAAATATTCTATGAATTAAATAAGATGATTTTTTATGAACTTTTTTTTAATATACCATCTAATGATTATGTTTTTATCTTTTATTGGGATCAATCCAGAAAAGGACATGGTTGAATACTCAAGAATTTTGAAAACATGATCACATATTAATCATGGTATCTAATTCCCAAAGAATAAAATTATCCAACCCATGATTTGGATTTAGTTTTTTAATCATTACATTGAATATATAGTGAAATTATAATTATCCGGAGAAATATGATATATACACAGACAAAAAATGTATAAATTATATATTCATATAAAAGGAACTCAAAATGAGGTAAAGTATATGGTTGGATATTTTAAGTAAAATGAATATTTTATTCATTATAACCCTGTAATAAAAAAATTCACTGTTTGTTGTGTAGGAATGATTCATGAGTTCTCGAAATGGGGATGATTGAATGGGATCAATTAATAAAGTGCCTTGTAAAAATGGACATGCAAATCATAAGATATAGAACATCATCAATCCTATCACAAATTATTTCCTAATAATAATTGAAGGATAATATAAAGAAATAAAATCATATTGATCTTGTGTTACCAAATAAGATAGAGGGTATAAAATATGGGAAGTTTCATGAGTTTAATATTGATGAAAAGGGAGTACTTGTGTTTGGTACAAGAGTATGTATCATATCTATTGTGGATTTTGGTAAGGATATGATGGATTAATATGATATCCCTCTCATCAAAATTAATCCAAGAACCACCAAAATGAATAGAGATATATGATATCATTATTGGTGGAACAACATAAAAGGGGGATTTCTAATTATATTGGTATATGACATTTTATATTAGAAAGTGACGTAAGAGGGAAAACTACTCAATGGAGTGTTGTGACCACTTCCTTGACCCTTATGGAAGTTCGAAAACATCACTATGCATTTTATTATCGGTTGTCCTAATACATCAATAAGAAACAACTACTTATGGGTAATCATTGTTAGATTAACTAACTCTTACCATTTATTCAATATACGAGAGTATTTCTTACATCAGAGACTTACAATCCATGTATTTGAGAAATGGGGAGATTTTATGGGGAAACACTATCAATTATTATAGATCATATTATTTAATTTACATATATGCTCTATAGGTTCCATGAAGATTTTATGAATACAAATTTAAACCATAGAACAACCCATCATCCAAAAATTAAGGGGATGTATAAGAGGAATATTAAAAAATGAATGAAATGTTACAGGATAATGCAAATAAATGAGATGGTATTTTGAATAAACATTATAAAATGGGTTAATTGTCCAATAAAAATAGTATTCTCATGAGTATATAAATGGATACTTACAATGAACTCTGTATGATGAGTTTTATAACTGCAACATGCTTGGATGATGTTATATAATGAAAATTACATGGAAAAGAAAATCAGGTATACACTATGGAGAAAATAGTTGTGATCCAGAAACATATCAAAGTTACTCAGAGTCTAAAAAAGTCAGGATGATAATCAAATGATGCACTAATATTTTCATGTATAGGATCATGTATTCCTCATGATTTAATAATATAAAGTAGTCATGGGATATGGAAAAAATTGGAAACTAAAACCAAATAATTTAAATTTCCATTACATCATACAAATTTCACAATTAAGAATATATATGTTAGAATCAACACATATAATAGAAAAAATTGGTATTTACATGGAACCTGGCATATCATATGATAAAGAACTGATCCATATTTTTGATGAGAGGGATCATGCGTTGAGAAAGAAAACAAGTTGAGCTTTGGAATTGAAATGGAGAAATCACATGTTCAATGAAGCATTATAGTATCCCATATATATGGTGATGTATAAATACCACCATTTATCTTGAGGTAGTAAACAATTTTAAGGTATTATATTACTTACTGGGGATGAATGTAATGGAAAAAATATTATATTATGTTATTAAAATAGGAACTCGTATTTTACAATTATTGTTTTGTTATGATCACATAGAAGGACTATTATATTTTATATGAACATTGAATGTCCAAAAATAATATTTACTACAACATCTAAAAGTATTATAAGGTGATGAATAAAAAATAAAAATAAACATGCTAAGGTAAACTCCATATGTCTAAATTCTCCGAAGATGAACATATATTCCATAACGGATATAAATAGAAATATAATAATTAAAAATATTATAAACATTATCAAGGGAAGTGTGGAAAAATCTTAAGTGAATTATTGAATATTTATTTTTAAGAATTTTTCAGTACAAATAGGTTATAATTGGAAATGTTACCATTATGAATTGATTGTTACTTGACCATTGCCTAACCATTATAATGTACCTATTAGTTGATCATGGGATTCATAATGATATCTGATAGAATAGTAAAATTTCATTTTAAATATAAATTCAAATATGTTGTAATTAAATAGAAAATATGTTATTAAATGTCAATATAGTCATTAGAAACCAATATTCATGATATTATAAAATTCAGAAACAATTAAATTGAATAAATAATGCGGTTTCATTCAAAAAAAATATTTTATAAAAAATATTTAATCAATATATTAAAAATATTAATTATTGTATAAAGGAATTTATTATCATAAAATTATAATTATATATGAAATCCTCAAATCAAATTTATGAATGGGTGAAATTAGGAGAATTTTCAAAAAAATATTATTTTTCCTGAATTGTAAAGAAATAAAATTTATTTTGACATATTTTATGGATTCATAAATATTTAATAGTGATATTATAGTTAATAGAACTAAATCTTAATATAAACAATTTGTTTCATTATTAATATAATGAAATTTAATTAATTCAAATTAATTCCAGAACCTACAAATAAATTTATAATACCAAAAAATGGAATCAATGGTTCAAAAAAATTGAAAAATTATTTTCCCATTAAAAAAGTAAAATTAAATAATTAAGTTAGATTATGAAACTGAAATATATATAAAAAAACAATCATAATTTCATAAACCATTAAGCAACACAATGGGTAAGCCAATTTTTTGGTATTTTCCTCAACCTAGGTTTACATGACCAATATTTCGAAATTAATAATCAATCCTCCAACATTTTCTCTACATACCCCTAGGAGCAGCACTAGTGTCTATTAATCCTTATAGTATAAAATCAATAGAGTTTATGGGGCTCAATAAATAGTTATAATACCACCCCCATTTTCCCATTATAACCCACTAAAAAATCACTAATTTACCCTAATATTACCTCTCTATGACTACTTTGATGTGTTTATAAGGGTATATGGAACTCGGCTCAATCATTAATAATCTATCTCATAAGGTAATGAATTATCTTCCACTAGTTTTTTATCCAAGTTATTCTATTGTGGTCAGTCTTATAATTTCAATGTTATTAATTCCTCATACATTTATGATCATTACATCACAATAAATATGTAGTCAAATCAATGAGATACATTTATTCTCTCTCATCTAGCATATTCTGTAAACCACATTGAACACTTGTTAGGTTACTAAAATAATAATTTGATTTTTCATGCCTTTATTTTTTATTGTGAATACACAAACTCATTTTTTTTAATAAATATGTAATTATAATTATGTAATTAGTGTTACCATGTATAAAACCCACATTTCATTATCCTGGGTTAAAAGCCATGAATTTTTTATGTCTTTAAAATGTTTTATGCTCAATGGTTTTATATGAAACAAATTATTTATTCTCCATGGGATATTGATGGAATGATTTTTATGACATATGATATATATGACACAGATTAATGAAGACATATAAAAGGTGAACCCTTATATCACTTCAATTCATTGGGTAAATAATTATTCTCCTGAGATAACATGATTCACGAAACCTTAGTGAGAAAACATGGTGATATGATTTATGACACCTTGGTAATTAACCTTAGTGATATGCTAATGAATGTGGAATTTTAATTTTACCCTATATTTATAAGTCTTTTAACAAATACTTATGATTATACTCTCATGTTATGCCTCATGTATTTTTGTTGATGATCCCTCATATTCTATTTCCATTGTTTGTTCCTTAATGGGATTTATGATCTATATTTTAATTGATGTATATCACCAGTAAATCAGTTGTAGATATTTGTTCTTGGAAGAATAATATAGATTTATTCCATGAGGACTAAATGATGTTTATGTTTTCCTTACATACATTGAATATTATTTACCTAGCGTCAGGGACTCGAAAGCACAAAATTTCCTTTGATGTTTTTAATATAATATTTTTTGAATGAGTTATATTAAAAATAATTTATTTAAAATGAGGTTCCCCATAATTGTTATCTCATCAACCGGTGGTATTGGGAACTTAAATATGATACACACACCCCTAGTATATGAAAGACATCAGTATGATACTCCATGTGGTATGCATAGTGGGTTATCTAGTAAACCCAAAGAATATGTTTAATACATATATGCCTTAGGAACATATTTTGTATCTCTATACAAGATTTATATTCATCTTATCCTTATGTTTTCTTCATGTCCAATAATATTATTTGAAGAATTTCAGTTATAGACAACTGAACCTCATACTTTGAGAGATTAATTATCATTTGACTTCATGAAATGTATATCTATATATGAATTTTATGTAGACAACATGAAGTAAAGATAAAGTGGATATTTCCTATAATATATTAGGATAAATTTACTATTTGTTAATCTTGTTTATTAATATTCTTTCAAAAAAATAAGATCATAACTATCATATCATATTTGATAAACTCAAAGAGTATCATTATGCATGTTTAGTTTTCTATGGTTTTTCTAACTCAATACATCATATGTAATTAATTTTACTTCTCCATTTGACCATTATATAAAACCCTCCCTCGGATTTTTTTTGACAAACATATATGAAGTAATAAATATTCAATAATTGCAAGATTTATGAAAAATATTCATTGTAGTTCAGCTCTATTGAATATATTCAAACATAACATCATGAAATAAAATGATTCACTATAAAAAAAATTCCCTCCTTATAAGTCTTTGTAGTTGCATCATAAACAACCTTTCTACCAAATTCGATAAAAAATATATTTAAATGATATAATGAGATAAATTATTATTTACGGGTAAATCATTAATTACTATAAGATAAAAATAAATTAAATTTATTATGGAAAATTAGGCAACCATTTACATTTCCCTTTAATTCTACATCATATTCACTATAAGGATATCATGAATAAATCAATATGTAAAATTAAAATAAAATTCAATTTTGATATCAACTTATTCATGAAAAATCAATGTTACTATTTAAATTTTATCAAAAATCTCATGACCAAGACACTTTAGTATATTATGAGAATTACACATTAACCATATACATGTATAATACATTAAGATATATTGATATTCACTTTATTTGTGGAAACTGTTTATAAAACATTAAATTTTTAATTACCATTACATAGCATAAATATCTATTAGGATATTACCTGAAAAAATAAATTATTCATTGACTATGATAATCCTTTATTTGTTAATATTGATGTTCTAAATGTCTAACCATAATCCTACTAAACAATTAGTTCGTGTATTATTTTTCTGAATAACAAAAAACTTATATGTAAGGAGATGATATTTATTTCCACTATGTATAAATATTAAAAAAATAATCTATTATTTTATTATATTTTCGTAGAATATTTTTCATTTTAAGACAATACCCTATAAAATATACTACTAATGGGTGAAGGGAACAACTTCAATATTATTTTAAGAAACATCAGAAAAAACATAATCCTATTTGAAATAATTTTAATCATATATTATTCTCAAAATATATTACCATATCAAATTAATAATAAACCGTGTGTATTCAATTAATCTAATAAATTTATTCATAATAACTCCAAATTAGCTAACAAAATCTCTTATTGTATATGATAAAGGATGAAGATACACATTATTTACAAACATTCATATGATATTTTCAATATTCAATACATTAAAATTATTTATATAAATTATTTTGGTTCATCACTTGAATGAAAAATAACTAAATAATGAATTGTTATTTTAATTTTTAACCCCCAAAACCTTGTAAAATATACATTAGGTATCACATACTAATCATAACATAAGATTTAATTTATATAACCCTTACACATTACATGGAAGTACTGTTTAGTTTCATGAACATCTCTTGGTATTCATAATTATAAATAGTATGAAATTATTAGTCAATCTCCATGAAAACACTAGGTTTCAATGAGCATGACATTATTATTAAATAAAAATTACTGAAATTTCAAAAACAAATTATTCAACCAGTTCTAACGCTTACCACATATCACTGAACATACAACACCTATATCATTGTCCTCATATGTCCAATATATATATTTTCATATTTCATTGAATATCAGATAAACATTTATTGATTTCTTTCATATTTTTATAAAATTTCTATAAATGATGATTTGATGAATTATTTTACTAGGATATTCCATTATTTTTCTCCATTAAAAAAATTTATATAATTGAATAAATCAACAACTTTTTGTATTAAAAATTCTTTCATCTCATTTAGTTAAATAAAAAATTTCATATTCTATTATAACAAGCTAGAAGATAAAAAAATACACATCCTAAGTGAAGTCCCCTTAATATTGGAGCATCCATGTTATCAATTCAAAGACTCCACTTGTCCATTACTTCAGACTCTAATCATTAATTATCTTCTATTGTTGACCATCTTAATATTTACGACATTTGTAAAACATATTGTTAATATCGTATCTCTATAATAATGATAGAACTGAATTATATAATAAATTAATATTTACAGAATCCTTTATCTTCATTGGGTCCTTAAAATATTTACTAATATTGAATATCATTTGGTATAACCTCTCATATTGATTATATGAGACTAAAATTAATGACATTATTGAAATTCAAATAATATTGAGTAAATGTGTGAATAATAATATTAATTTGTTCATTTTTCAACAAACAGACAAAATATTTCATCTACATAATTTTGTTGATTAATTTATTAATATAAGGTGTTTCCTATATCGGGACATTACTTCTACGGATTGGCATCAGTTTCATAGTTGATTATGATGATGAATCAATTCACGTATAAAAAAATTTTATCAAATGAGAATAATATTTTATAAACCATTAATATGGACTTTTATTAAATGTAATCCCACTAAAATGATGGCCCCTATTAAATCCAATATATTCATTTCTTGTCAAAGATCCATTTTTTCACTAAGAAATTTAGTCTTCTAGGGAATTCATCTCACCAATAGTTTCTTAGGTATGGGAACATCCTTGTCATATCATATATGAATATTTGATAGTTGGGATGAAAACTATTTTTCTAATCAATCATATGGATCAACTTAACTCTATTCATCTGGTATCCCATCCTTTAGGGTTTCACATCAAATGTAACCCAAATAAAAAGAAAAAAATATGTTAACACTGGATAATCTAGGGGAACCCAAACATGGAATGAATCTTTGTATCAGGATACCCCTGATAACTTATTACTTCCTTTCCCTACATAAGATAATCAAGGGGGGCCAAAATAATGAGACAAACTAGATGATTGGTTGATCAAGGTCTTTATAAGTTCAAATTTTGAATTAAGCACAAAATTAATATTTCAAGGGAATTTAGTATAACCATATTATCTAAATTCATTCCCATTATGTATTTAATCTTATAGTTATTTTGTTTTGGTTCATATTCCCTCCATCAAACTAATATTTTTAAACTATAATTATGTGTATCTAATTACCCAACCAACATTTTTTTGTTAATCACTCAAAAATACAAGTCAAGTATATTCATACATATCTGAATTCTTTATATTCACAAATTCAATGAACTATTGATGTAATGTAATTGAGTTATATTATATTGAGAGTATCTACATGATCAAGGCTAGAGATATAGATAGCCAACCCCATTCCCCTTTATGGAAAATTCATTATACTTTAGTATGGTTGGTAGTTTTATTTCAAGTCCCTTAACTTGAGGATTAATTACTCCAAAGAAATATAATTTCCTCATAACCCTAAAAACAGATATGTTTAAACTATATTCAAATACTAAAATCTAGTTCGTAAAAACTAGTACAAATTTTTTTCATGTTAAATGAAAAACTAAATTACGTTTCATACCTAGCATATAATTCAATGATTTATGTCCTAGAATAAGTTTTACATATAAAATATAACTAACATGAATCAAAATATTAAAATTTTATATTATGAATAAAATATGAAACAATCATTTTAATAATTTAAGAATTAAAATATTTATATGTATTAAATTCATTCATATACAATTAATAAAAAAATTATTATAAACCCTTTTATAAATTACCTAATATACTGACTCGGATGAATCACCAGGGAGTTCGAAGTGCCACAATTCCTCATGCATGTCTCTTCATATGAAATTTTCTACAAACTAGTAGTGTGGAACTATATGGTTTGTAGTTTATACATTACCCATGAAATCATTATCAATGAAATAGTATCAAAAAAGTAATAATAGACAACACACAACAATAGTGTGGTATTCATCATGATATGGAAAAATAGAATTCATGTCCTACAATATAATGAAAATGATTCCCAATGTGAAAACTCAACCAAATTATTTTATACAAGAAAACTAAACTAAATAACCATATCAATTATCTATACTCTATTCCCGCACTAAATCTTTCATCCAATAACCAACA
Source organism: Viscum album (assembly GCA_963277665.1). Classification (NCBI taxonomy): domain Eukaryota; kingdom Viridiplantae; phylum Streptophyta; class Magnoliopsida; order Santalales; family Viscaceae; genus Viscum; species Viscum album. The sequence continues at coordinate 1,596,497,204 of OY728120.1, forward strand.
ATTGTTCTCCCCAATGTGGTTCCTTTTCCATTAGCTATATCCTCGATGGTGAAATCTACACACGCACTGATATCATCATGATAGGTATGTTTATAAAAAAATAAGGATTCCAAAAATACATAATTAACATATCTCCATAGTATATATATGCATTTTCTATCCCAATAATATAATAGAATAATTAAATAGTCAGGTGTTGAGTAATTTTGTGCTAATGTCTCTTTCATGAAACATGACTCTACATATTTGTTCACCATACCGAAAGGAAGTTGGAAAGTGATATTTTAAAGTAATAAATCATGAAAATTTAACCACACATTGGTTTTATATGTTCAAAAAACTATATTATATCCATGTTCCACAATAAGGAATAATTTCACACCCATAATTAGTGGGAATTCTGGGTGTTCGTGTGTTGTCCCAATTCATGGCTCTAGGAAAATCCACATCCACAGATGGAGACACAATATCCATATTTTGGGAAAGCCACATTGCACATGTCATCTCTAATGGTAAATTCATAACCTTCCCACCACATTGAATTCTCTCCCCCTATAATGGGAAAACAAGTCATGTTAGAAAATCCATAAACCTTAAATCCAATCATGGAGAAACCGTAAAATAATACCTATGAAATCCATAATATATTAAGTAATAAGCACATCAATGTAATAATAATAAAGGTTTCATAGGATACACCCACACGAACATGGATATCATAATATGTATGACTCCCTTGAAAACACAAAACCATATGATACTCATATCAAACAAAGGACTTTAGAATAAACAATCATGCAAAAGAATATTATAGAAATCAATTAACAAATAAATTACAAAAAATGATAAGGAATTCATAAATTATATATATTAATTCCCAAATTCAACAATCACTACACAAATTAATCCCACATCTGGAATTATAGATGACCAATCACAATTTATCTAACAAGGGGCTCTAATATCATTTTTCAAGAATAATAATGTGATAAGGGATTAAATTCAATTACTATTACCAAATAACATCCAACATAAAATGTAGATCTAGACAATTTCAAGGAATTTATAGAAATTTTTATATATGAAAATTATATGTAAATAATCCTTTAATTCCAATTAGACCACAATAGTATAAATATATAGAGAAATTTTTTTATAGATTTTTTATTCTACTCAATTGAATGAGAGGATTAGGGATAGAATGTATGAAACTTCTTTTTTCGAGTAAATATATTTATCTATGTTTGAATCACTAAAGATATGGTGAAGGATGTGGAAATTACAAATAAATAAATCTATTATTGAAATTATGGTCTATTGTGGATTGACATTAGGAAGGAGAATATCAAACAGGAATGTTAGGGGATGTTTATTGGAATTCCATTAAGGACAGGGCTATCTGGGGGCCACTGTCTTACTCGGGGGTTCCAACTGATGGGATGATAAATTTATGGATATTCTTGGTTTAATACATTATCCACAGTCTAGTTGGAGGATTTTTACCATCTATCAAGATGAATAAAGTTACTTCATAGGATACTTTAACCTCCATCGGCTAGTTGGTCCCTCTATATGGGCTAGGTGGTGGCACACCAATAGATCCATGAAACTGGTTGGTTCCTCTGGTTCTATCACATCTTATTCAGGTCTTCTAAACACATCTTTCATGACTCAAAATCATATCCAAGATATACCAAAACATAAATTAACATACCATGAAGTTTTTTGTATTTAAACGATCTAACCCTCTAATGAATTCTTTATCCCGAGAAATGTTTAATTTGATATAGCTAGAACATGTTGGGTCATTTCCCATGAACTTATGTATCCTTATCCTATGTCTCCTCTATGATTCATCTTTGATATCCCTAAATTTAATCATATGGTACCATAATCCCCCCTAATAATTTCTCAATAATTTCTATAACTCATATTTTTCATTCCACAAATTATGTATCTAGTTCTAAATCAACATCCTAAATATCGATCTCATACATATGATTTGAATCATACCTATAAATATAAGTCACATTGAACATGTTATGAATACAATGATACCGTATATGGAATTACAATTAGAAGGTCACTATTATAATAGTCTCAACAATCACAAATTGTCTGACAAACTAGGTCACCAACTTCCATTATTTATGAAAATTTTGTATCCTTAATAGAGGTGACACTAATAAAGAGTCCTAATCACCCTTAGAGAACACCAAAACCCATCATCACCAGTTTGAATACAATTTATTCCTATTATGAGTGATCATAAAAAAAATTATTCAACTAAGCTTGATCAGAGGTCTCTTCAAAAATACTCTGTTTAATAATGGATGTTTCACCTACCTCATGTCAATCATGTGGGGAATGATATGGCCATCCATAAAGATCATAGAAAAATAATATATATATCTATGAAAACTAAATTTTATTTTGAAAAAAAACTACCATTGACAGATGATCCTCCTGTGATATGTCAATATCCATGATGAATTTCTGAAGCATATCCATTAAAATATGGATCGTCCTATCGAACTATCCATTAGCCTATGGGTGATACAATATATTCATATTCAACAAAATCTAAAACGTAGTATGAATGATTTACCAAAACCATGATGAAAAATTCACATCTATTTCCAATAAATGATAAAATTTCCTATATGAAAGTAAAAAACTTATCAAATATAATGATTTGTTAACTCATCAACAAAATGATACTCTGATGTTGGTGAAATAATTGCAACCTTTGTCTGCTGATCAACCACAACACAAACGTTATCTCATCATCTCATTTTACAAAAAACCACATATCAATGTCTATCATCAATTAATATCTCTTCTACATGTGAATAAGAATATTTTTTAAGCATAACAGCTGGAAGATAATGCTTTTACATAACCCTCTGAATGATAAAGAAATAAGAGAACAACCCAATAATCTCCCACTTCATACAAGTCAACTAAAACCACCATCTAGAATCACAATACATATTCAACTATATTAGGGGAATAAACCAGTTTGTTGAATTAGAGTCCATCTTCATCTCCTACCTAATAGAATTATGAAGCAAAACACATCCATGAACATAGTTCATGACATCTACAACAAAAGACCATCCTAAAACTAGGGCCATCCCCTCATAATGTTTCCAATTTCATTAAGCAATGGGAATATATCTATTGGGTGGATTCAACAAACTCACCAAGGTATATTTGGAATTTATGGGAGAAAATTTCCTTAATCCTTAATCTATATATTCACCCATAATCCACTCATCAGACAAGCTCATTAGACTCCATCCCACCTCTCAATGACTCTCTTCATCCTATAGTATCTATAAAGTAAAATATTATGAAAAAATACTAGTCATTGTTGTAGATAAATACATGTCAATTTCATTGGTTGGTAGATAATCAATCCAATGAGCCTATAAAATATTTACTTCTCAGTATTGAATATTTACTCCTAGATTTTATTTTCCTATATAGAAAAAAAATCTCTTAGTAATAATATATTTTTACCAATATAAAAATACGTGGACTAATGATACCTAATATATATCAATTATAGTTTTGTTCATCCTATCAAGTAATAGATAATGAGAACAATCATCAACAACCTTATCTCTCTACATAAAAATATCACCCAAAACATCACATATGGAATTACATTAAACCACATATCCAATCCTGGTCTTAGGTAGTGTCAAAATCAGATATGATGTCAATATTTTCTCCAAATTTTGGAAGGCCTCTTCACTTAGTTCCATACACATGAAATTAAATCCCTTCTTGTTAGGCCCATACATAGGTATTACCGAAGGGTAGATGTCCTGAATGAACTATCTCAGTACCTTACTAATCATTGGAATAGTTTTATCTCAAACACATTTTATGGATTTCATAGCAGAACAATGATACAACCTTATGTAAATCAATTGATATTAATTATTGAAAAAACAATTTAACAAGGAATATCACCTATTGGATCAAAAATATATACATTAAAATATTTTAATAATGATGACTCAGAATAAGTATACTAAATAATATTTTGTGGGTTCTAGATTGCATCTTTGTGGTCCTTGAGTATACGATAATAACATTATTGATAATAGTAACAAGAGAGTCATGATATGGATAGGAGATACCATTTATGGTACCCATTAATAATTATGGAGAATTAAATGATATGAAAGTCATGAAAAAATACTAATAATGTTCATAACTACTCTTAACAACTATCTTTGGTATATCCACTTTTCTAATTGAATTCTATTTGTAGCCTAATGACAAGTCATTCATGGAGAACCACAAGCCTCCCCTCAGAGTGTCCCAAAAAATCATCTATCCTAGGAAAAGGTACATATTCATCATTTTTGCGGGATTCAAAATACTATTTTCCTTCAACAGATGAAGTATCCCATCTGTGTTCTTAGTTAACAAAATTCAAGCACCTGATGTAGAATTCCTTGTCTAGATTAAAACCGTGGCCTCTAGATCCTCAAACTAAAACTTGAGTAGCATTATGTCATAGAATTCCATATTATATAAAGGTATTTATTTGTGATTCACTCTAAGAATGTATGGTTCTCAAAATAAATTCATCTATTAGGTGGAATTCGTGAAAAAACAACTAGAATGCATATATATAATGGTGCACCATTATAGTAAAAGAGGATGAAGATCATGTACAACCTTTCATAAGAATAATGTCTACATATTACATTTTAATAAAGTAAAAATGAATCAGTTATAAACCTATTTTTTACCCATCAGAAATCTCATTCACCACCCAGATGTAGTAAAGGATGCTCTTCCCTTATGGAAGATGATGTACAACTTATAGCTTGTTAACTAGTCCATGATAAATATAACATTGAATATAGTGGTCTTTGAGAATTTTAAATAAATTAAAATCCAATATCCAGTTACTAATAAAGGACACAATATAAATATCTCATTATGTAGTACCTTATTTTCCAAGGTTGTATCATGGGAACTAAATTTAGAATATAGATTTGCTCAAAAGTCTAAACACACATTGAATGAAGAAAATATATAATAATTAGAAGATAATATATAAAAAATAAGTTTAGAGAATTAAGGTAATCAGAATGATAAATATAATTATTTGAGGACCCTACCTTCCACCATTTGAAACCTATTCCACAATATAAATTTTATCTATACTTGAACCATTGTGACTCTCTTATGTTCGATGAAACACCTGGGCCACAGAATCATGCAATGTAGGGATCCACCACTATTGTCGTATGACCGCACCATGGAATAATCCCTATCAACCCAGCAATGATTTCTTCACAAAAAAAGATATGTGAGGATACATATTACTATATCAATGAAAATATTTTAGATAATTAGGATATCTCATGAGACAATTAAAGTTTTGTAGATAATTTTTACACATGGATGTAAATCCTTCTATCAAAAGAGATGAAGATACCATACTTTACCATAATCACCACACACTATCCATGTGAATGTCTTCTATTATATAATTCCATCCAAAATAAAATAATCCTATAACACTATTATGGATTTTACTCACTGGTCCATTGAGTATAGGAAGAATACCCACTATTCAATCCTCCTCCAATAACTTATCATTTGTAAGAGACTTTTGTGGAACCTATGTATATGTAACCATATTCAAATTCATGACCAAGTGCCTTAGATTTGGTTAGAGGAAAATCTAAAACTATTGGTCATTATATGATTCATTCTGATGAAAGATATGGGAAAATAAAATCAACTCAATGAAACAATATAAATAAAAAAATACTGGCATCATCCTCTACTAAAGATCCATAAACTATTGATCTCAATCTAGTTTCAATGTATTCCAGAAAAAAAAAGTAAACAATATATTCATGTTGTTATCCTAAGATATACTCTCACATATCCTCCCTTGGCCCATAAATCCCTACCATCTCTCCATGGATCCTTGAAGAATTATTGTAACTAAATTAACCCACTCATCTATTTAAATATCCACTAGATCAATGATTACCTTGAGGATGTTATTACAATATTCAATACCTAGGGGTCCTATATTACCATATACGTATAGGGAATATTGGATCTATAATTCCAAAGAATAATCAGCGATCGTCTTGTGGTATCTTCATCCATCAATAGGTAGAATCCCGAAGACTCCAAGATGATGTGGCTCCATTGACTGAACCATTGGATCATCTATTAGAACACTCTCAACTTCACCCTCCTACATATCTGGAGTCACTGACAGAGAAACCACCAATGATTGAACTTCCAGAACCACTTTTCTAGGCATCATGAAATGATGAAAACGATGAAAATATGGAATTATTATTTGAAATGTCAAATAAATGAATAGATGTTACTACAACCGCCTAATGGTCTAAACCAATCAATTATTCATATTCATAAAAAAATATCACTATATGAAAAATCATCATAAGTTGATTCCCATTTGTATAAGGTAAAACCACAATTGTACTGCTGAATGTCTAATAAAATCTATATTACGTGTACATTATTCATATTCATATACATATTACAGAATATAGATTACGCAGATCAAATATTTAAAAATCACGGAAAAATATATCATAGAATTATAGACTAATAAAATTTAATTAGATCAATTACTATCTATGAAATTGAATAATATGAATGATATGTGAACCTATGTGTTCACCAATGATGCATGAATGCACCCAAATAAAAAAATCATTACTCTAAAGTAATGTGTATTGCCTCCTGTGAAATAGATCTACTAGAAAAGATCATCTGACAATAGATTCTGATACCCTTGTAACTCATAGGACTATTACCCATGAGCTATCTATGAAAATTGAGTGACTCCCATACATGAATTCCAAAAAATATATCTGAAGTGTACCATGACCCAAACATATTCATCAATAAAATGAACAAATGAAAACTTCCTTTGATACCACTCTGTATTTCCCCGACCGAATCACTAGGTGAAATAATTATATCACATGAACATATATACATATCTTTAATAAAATAGGGTAACATATAATGGAATGGTTTTGAATTGTTCTGTTTGGGTACTATACCCACGGAAACATTAAAAATGCACCTATATCATAATAAGTATTAACAAACATCCTAGAACAACAATGATGTAATCAACCTGTAATAGTATGTTGGAATACATGTAATATAACCTAAACCAAAATAATTAAACCATTTTAATAAAACAAATTTATAATATGTAATGCCTTAGTATTTTAAAATTTAAATTTATGTTTGATTGTGTATGTGATATGTTACACCCAACCCAATCAAATAATGAATATTTAAATATGACTGTTTATCCTAAGCCATACAATTGATAATATGAATAGGAATAATTACAATATTAAAAAATTTATATATGTATATCAAAAAAAACATAAATATATTTATACATTGTTACTAAATAATAACTTGATTTTTAGTTACGCAATTTTATTCTTCAAAAATACATTTTCATCAAAACAGGATTTTTATTTAATATTGTGAAAAATATTATAAATAATTTCTTGAAAATTTATGTAACATCTCATGAAAATAAAGAATATGAAATTTTCTTATTTATTAATATTTGTGAATAAAATGGTAATATTACTTTAAAGGTAATGCTATGTTCGATGGCATACCCAATACATAACAATGAGTTTCTTTGAAATCTTACGTTGCTCACTAATAATACAATAATATTATTTTAAATGGTAGTTAATGCCTAGGCGGTGTAATGGTGGTAATGAATAGAACTAACTAAAAAATGATTTGATATGTTTATCAAATAGTTTCACATTTATCTAATAAATGTTAGAGGCTTAAGATGTGAATTAATCAAATTTTAAGCATAAATAATCTAATATTCTTTAAAAGGTCGATTTACTCTCTTTTGATGGAGAACACATTTTTAATGTACTTTTTTTCAATTTTTTATTTTATATTTGACAAAATAAAATCCTTATTTAGAATAGGTAAATAAAAATTTACTTTTTGTAAATTGTTTTAATTTTTCCGATAAAGTTCATTTTTTAATGAATAGTGAAAAATGTTGTATTTTAATTAATAAAATCATTTTAATGTTATATATTCATATGGTAAGATTAATTTTAAATTGGGTTTAATGTGTAATTAAAATATATTTTAACCATTTAATCCAATGTTGTTCATTGGAATTAATTTCACTTTGAAATTGGACGTTAACAATTGTCAATCTTTTGATAGATATTGTTTCATAAAATCATGTTATTTGTTTTGACAGCTGGAATTAATTATAAAATTAATTAATGCAACTTATGTGTTTTTAATTTCATAAAATGGACATCTTTTTTGAATTTTTAATATCAAACAGATCTTAGGGTGATTTTTTTCCTGAAAAACATCAATTGTTTTGATGAATAGTGAAACCACTAAGTAGTTGTCAAAAACTGAATTTTACGTTTAAATGAAATTTTACCGCTTTTGTTAATTTAATTTCAAAAATCCTACATAAATGGTTGTCATTAGTAAGTAAAATGTGGTTCAATGGGATGGAAATAATTTTTGGTGAATAGTAACTTTTGAGTTTTATTAACCGTGATTAAAGGTAATTAGGGTAATTTAACGTAAAAATAATATTATAAAAACATAAAATTACCTTGACACATGTCCTAACCTTATTGGATGAGTAATGGTAGACCAAGATAATCCAAGTGTCATTTTGGGGGCCCCATGGAGCCACCTGGGTATGTTAATGTCATTAATAACTTTTTATATAAAGTAAAAATAAAAATGTCACAAACAGGTATTGTTTTACTAAAAAAACATTACATGGGTTTATATAAGTTATATTTTTGACTAAAAATATTCATTAAAAATCTAAAAATATTTCGTACATCATGGTAATTTTTTTATAATTTTTAGACATTAAATAAATAAAATTATTTATGACACAATGATGATGCAATGTTTACATCATTAGTGAATGATTTAAATAAATATGAAGACAATGTTTAAAAAATTATCCAAAACTTTTCCAATTATTATTGGATTATTTTATTTTGATAATGGGACACCTTATCATTGACTTTAATGAATTTTGGACCTTTAGAAAACGAATAAAATTATATAATTAACTAATATTTTCATGCTTTCCAAAAGAGCCCCTCCTCTCCCATATAAAAATACCCACCTTCCTACAGATTTCTGACACTTCTCAAGCCCTTTGGCTCGTCCAAAATCTACAAAAATATGCTCCCAAGATCCCTATCTTTATCCTAGAATCATTACCATAGGATGAAAGAATTTCAATAAACCCTTTTGGTTCAAACAAATAGGTCTTACCCGATTCAAAGGTAATGTCTTCTCTTATGTTCTTTTGATATATTTTTCTTCTCCAACCCCTTAAACTCTTTTTATTACATTATTTTGTAACAAAACAAGTATATTAAATATATTAGGATATTGATATGATATGTATTTTAACTACACATACACACACCTCCATCTAATGGGTGAAGAACATACTGTTTCTGTGGACGACAAACTACTGCCTCACGAAATGATGATTGTTCAATTATCTCCTATGCCTCTCATGGTGGCCATTAAGATGTCACTATATTTATATATGATATATATTATGTTTATGTTTTCATTATGATTATTTATTTTTCATTTATTCCATACCTTTATGGTTTCCATAATGGGTAAACGCGATAATTTCATTTTACGAAGTGCGGACTACCGCCCCCTCAATGTGATTTGAATCGTTGATGCCATATGTGGGATGTATAAAGGATTTAGATAATGATATTATATATGATATTATACTGTTATTATAATATCCCATTATATCATTGTTTTTTCATTCCATTAAATGTGAAATCGAAATGAAAGTAGAGTTCATGCGTACGTATGACTTACCATCTCCATGAATGGTGCATTTCTTTTCTTACCTTCAAATGCTATGTACTGGTATAAATACATGTATATACTAGATATATATGATATATATGATATATATATCATGAATATATTTATGGAGATAATGGATATTTTATTACATGAACAACTTGTAAATATAAAAAGTTCACTTTTGACTCAAGTACAAAATATTGAAAAAATGACCGTTATTAACATAAATGATTACATAATGTTTTTAACATGGTAATAAGTGATGTAAAAGAAATTATAAACCCTAAAAAGGATCTTAATCATGTATAAATTAACTTATGTTTATCATTCATGATGAACAAGTAAGATACAAGTGATTAAAGTCGGACACGTGGTGTATTGTGTACTTCCATTTCATATATATTATCATTATTCAATTTATACTTGGGGTATTATGTGATTCATTTGTTGTTTATTATCTTTTGGTCATACAACTCGATTGATTACAATGAGGTAAGGGGTTTTTATCTCACATTTTATTCCCATGAGATTCATGCTATATTTTCCACTATCGCCTTTGAGTGTTGTATGTACTGCACATGATTGTATTATTTGTGTAATATAATTTAATTTATGGGTATTTACATCTTCATTGTTTCATCCTTCTTTCATGGGGTGTAGGTTTCGAAAGTTACCCAAATCTGTAAGGGAACCTTTCACCCTCCTCTTTATAAAAGACTTCTTTTTGTTATGTATTTTAATTTACATCATATTATGATGGGACATGTTCTTCTATATCATTATTTATGTAAATTTTATGTCCAAGTTATGGGATACCATTATATCTCTCATCAAAACTTTTTCTAAAATTTGATGTGATGCCGTTAGGCTATCGAATTTTTGTAAGGGAACTTCCTAACCCAATTTCAATTCATTGGGTTAAACTTATACTTCTTGATTATGTAATACTATGAATGTGTTTGAATGACCTATTATTGTTTTACACTTAATATCCACTTATATAGGGTGTATTTATACTTTTCACGCATAATTATGCCACCGATTTCTCCTTAATCTAAGGATACCGTCTTCGAATGGAACTTCATCTCAATCTCCTTTTATTGAGGCATATTTTGCTTTATACACAACTTACTTTTATATGGTGTATAATACCCTTTTACTTTTACTTTTATTCAAAAAGAATATTTTCTCTATGAAGCGTTTTACCAAAGGACAAAAAGTATGTTTCTTTTTAACATACGCGGTGACAATGGCTTTTGCGCTACAGTGAGTATTATTTGATCTTTGGCTTCCTTAACAAGCCGTAATGTTTTTAAAATAAAAATAAATACCATATAATCTTTTATGTATTTTGTTATCGAAAATGGGTTTGATAATGGATTTTTATGTCAATATATTGTTATTGAAATGTGGAAATGTTTTCTTTCCTTTATATTTTTTGTATGTTTTATGATAATATAATGGTACTTGGGCATTTTATGGGGGTTTACGTGATAAACCAAATGATGGGTGGTGCCCTGATAAACCAGGATGGGTGGTTACGTTATAAAATCCAATGCATTGGCTATGGAAGTCGGTCGTATGGCTATTCCATTTTCTGACATGTGTGGATGTCGATCGTATGTTTATTCCATTTAAGTATGTTTATGTCCCAAGTTACCTTTATATATTATGTGTTCTTTATATGGGTTTTATGTTGATATTTTTTTTACAAAAGGGTAAGCAATGATCTTTTATTCGGTGAATAGTATTTTCTAATTCATAAATGTGAAAAGTATTACCTATGATTAAGTATTAATGATTTAGTTATTGTTTTGAGAAACTAATAGATTTCCTTCTTTGTATATCCCTTACTGAGCTTTTTATTCTCATCCAATGTTTTTGAAATTTTTTCCATTGGACATAAAGATGAATAGGGTCAAGGATGAGATCAAGGAAATACATGCTATCTAAAACATGGAACAATACATGTTTCGATTAAGAGTTTTTATTTTATGAAACAATTTGGAAACTGAGTTGAATTTAGTACTTTGTAATCTTTAGAGATGTAATAGTTATGTCCTAATTCTCTAAAACACTAAACCTGAAAAGTTCCTCAATGTGAATTATTCATTTAATTCCTTATTTTTTAATGTTTTACGGTCGGGTCATTATAGTTGGTAACAATGGTCGGTTTAGATAACTGTAGAGGTTAGTGTATTCTTTAAGTTTAAGTGAAATTACCATAATTGTAACGCCCCGACCCTAGTTACCCAGAGTCGATGCATTATTTTAATACATTGGCATGATCACAAGGGATCAAGTCCCGATGGACTGGTCAGTTTAGTAGTCTTGGAAACACTATATATATTCATAAGTCTTACATTACATCATAAAGTAAAAAAACTACAACAACATCTTGTCTTCATATCCCCTCATACTATCCCTAGAGGTCATTCATAAATAACTTCTTCGTATCCTGGGAAAAATAAAATATTGAAGGGGGTGAGCTCAGAAGCTCAGTAAGGATAACTATATAGCGGAAACATTCATAAATAAACACAAACATTTAAGGCAATGTATAACTAAAACAAAAGCCTTTTAAACATGAACTTTAGCATAATATGGAGAAGATAAAATGAAATAATTGTATTTATTTATTCAAATGGATATTCTAATAGTCGAATAACCACATGAAATATCGAAAACCACTTTCATAATAATGGAATTCATAATTCTATACTATCATAACCCCATAGTCAAAGCCTTGTGCCAAGACTGCAAATAAGATTTTGTCAAGGCCTTATTCCAAGACACTAGTTTGTCTAATGAGGCCTACCGATGCATCGAGGAGATATAGAGGGCTCCACCCATAACATACTAAGTCCAATGCATTCCTCTTATGAAAAGTTTGAAGCATAACATAAACATTCGTATTAAAACTAGCATACGGAAAGTCAATAATTTATCCACAAACCATGAATGGTATAAAAATAGCACATCCACAGTCCAACATAACTCATTCGATACAATATATAAGATTGTATTGTATCAGATTAACCTCAATTGAGAATAATGAAGGATATTTACATAGATGGAAATAATCATCAAATATATTAGAGTGAAATATCCCCCTTTTTCTTGAAATCTTATAAAATTCACACTATTTTTCAAGAAGCCATTTAAAAAGAGATTTTTTGAATCAAAGTGTCACATAACACTTTGAATCGCTTAAAATTAATATTAATTTTAAAACTTTAATTTCCATACAAATAAATCCTTAAAACCATTTTTAAAACATGAACATTAATGAGAACGGTTTTGAAGAATAAATCATTAAAACATTTTCAAATGATATTTTAGTTAGTGTTCCTAACCAAAAGAGAGAAACTTGAATACAAATAATTGAGGAAATAAAAACGTTGTAATATAATGAGAATAAAGGGATTCATGATATACTATGTCAAAGTACATTATATACACCATATAAAAGTGATTTGGTTTATTACAACAATGGAGTCTCAATGGAATGTAAATTGAGATGAAATCTCTCATAAAGGCCGTATCCTTAGGTTGTGGATAAATAAACGACATAATTATGTGTGAAAATATAAATAGACTCAATATGATTAGATATTCAGTGTGAAACAATCAAAGGAAATTCACCCATATTCTTGTGAAAACAACACCAATGAATTGGATGTTTAACTCAACAAATGGAGATTGAGTAAAAAATACTATTATCAAGTTCATACTGGTGACTTGAGAATTTATAAATGGGGTGACTATTTGTATAAAATTTATATCCACATAAAAGGAAGTGGAAATTATGACATAAGCAAATGAATAGTGATTCCACACATAATCTTGGAGTAAAATAATCAATGAAGTATGGGTAAAGCCGAATGAGTGGAAATTGAAATTTCAAAAAATCCCTAATTGATTTGGTAACATACGAAACATAAACCCATTAAAGAAAGATAATACAAAAATGATATAAATATTGATGAATTAAATTATATTACACAATTAATACAAACATGGTCAGTACACACACCACATGCAATAAATAATTGGTGAACAATGGAAATCTCATGGAATTAAAAGTGAAATAAGAAACCCCTTACTTTGTACTTTTTCATTGGTAGAGGGTAGGTAATAATCCTGTATAATGGAGAAATAGTTGTTATTTAATTATAAAATAATCATATACATTAATATGATATCGTATATGATCTTTTAACATTGCTTTGTTAATAATATCTTAGTATTATCGTCGTTTCGGGAGTTAACTTACTAAATTTCTTTTATATGTTTTACTACAGAATTCATGTTTGTTATGGTTAGGTTCTATCTTATTCATATAAATAATGAGATAATGTCGTTAAAAAATATTTTTAATCATCAAATGATAATTATACTTGAATGGATACGATGGGGAATGAATCTCATCACATTCGTGAAGATGGTAGTCGGTACGTACGCATGAGTGACAATATCATTCTTTTGATATTAAAATAATTTATAATTGGATATTATATATTATATACATAATCATTATCATGTTATATTTATTATTTACATGAATTAAACATCATTATTTTACCCATCCAAATAATAATGTGTTGAATAACAATTTCACCACGACGTGGAGACGGTACACCGTACGTACGCACGTATGTTGACATGTCGTTCAAAGATGGATATAATAATGAATATGGATGTACCATATTTATAATAACATCAAATTATATAGAAGATACTTGAGTTAATATTTTATAATGGAAACAACAACGAAAGAAGAAGTTGAAGAAGAAAGGAACATGAAAAAGGGTGGTGAAAACATTTCCTCTTATTCGTGTTCTTCCTTTTGATTTGATAAAGGGATCCTTAGGTTGGATTTATGACTAAAGTAAGGCCTATATTATTAAGGGAGTATAGTTGATAGGGTATTTAGGCAGAGTTGGGCCTATCCAAGATGCTTTGAAGGTATGAAGAATTGGTTATATGTGGTGTCCTTTTATAAGGGGGAGGAGGGGCTCTTTAGGAAAAACATAATGTATTAATTTATAATAAATTCATATTCGGTTTCTAATGGCTTAAAAGTGGATTATTCAAAGTCTAAGGTGGTTATGGGTCGAAATAAATTCATAAAATAGATTTTAGACAGGTTTTTGTCACTATATTAACCTTATCATTTATAATTAACTCTTAGTTATATAGTTTGAAATTTACCATGTCACTTTGTATTTTTATATTATATGGTTAATAAACATACTATAAAATTCTAAGAGATCCCCAAGTCGTAAATTAATAATACAACTATCATTATATAAATCCTCTTCTTGAACCATATATTTTAAGAATAGAAAATCAATTAATAATATAATATCTGTTTTAAAAACTCATTTATGTCAATTTTGACAATATTTAATAATTGATTTTTTTAAAGTCCTAAAAACTTTATTAATTACAAACAAATAATATAAGAAATACTAACATGTAGTATTAACTAATAAAATTAGTTAATGGAATCGAGACTTTAAATTATATTTATTTTAACATTTACAATACTAATTATTTGATTATTTCATTAATGAAGAAAATAATTCATCATTATTGTGTCATAAATAAATTTAATTATTCAATGTCTAAAAATTATAAATAAAATTCCATTATGTAGGAAATATTTTTATATTTATAATGAATATTTATAGTCTAATATATAACACATATAACTCTATGTAAAAATTGTTTTTCTAAAGGATATATGCTTATGTCATTTTTGTATTTACATTAACTTAATTAATATAAAGTGTCATTATCAATTACAAGTGGATCCATGGGGTCCCAAAATCGACCCAAAGATTCCCATGGTCAGACATGTATCAACCAATAGGGTTAGGACACATTTTAGGGTAATTTATTATTATTATAATATTATTTTTTCCCTTATTTACCGGATTTACCATTTAACCATGGTAAATAAAATATTTACCGAAGTAATTATTCAAAAATTCTAAAAATAAAAGTTAACTATTTACACAATTTGGACCTCTTAATTATAAATATGGTATCCATTTTTATAAATTCAAAACACATAAGTGGCTGATATTAATTTAAAATTAATTCCCACTGTCAAAACAAATAATGTGTTTTTAATAAATAATAACTATCAAAATATTGACACTTGTTTATGTACGGTTTAAATGTGAAATTACGTCCAATGACCAATATTGTATTAAATGGTAAAAATATATTCTAAATATACTTTAAAACCAATCAAATTCATAATTCATCACTCTTAATTATTTCGATTTAAAAAGTTTATTTTAATTAAAATTTAGTGTTTTTCGTTATTCATCAAAAATTGAATGTTTTCAGAAAAATACCAAAAGTTCACCCTATGCTAATTTTGATATTCATAATCCAAAAATGAAATCTGTTTTTAAAGATAAAATGTATACAATTTCAAAAAGTGGGTATTACTATTCATGACGGCTAGTTTCATTCGTTGTGGTGTGTGTTAGAACTCGAAGTTGCGTATAACACACGCTACTGCATTATTCAAATAGAAGCGTACCATGGATGCTTGGGGTGTTACAATAATGGTTATTATTTCAGAAAGAGTCATAGTTTTTTTATAAAGTGATTGAGTTTAAAATAACATGAAAAATTATATCTTAGTATTATATAATGATTTTACTGATATACTCACACAAGACTTTTTGGTTTTAGTAAATGGTTGGTTCTAGCAGGCATGAATATAATAGTGGATGTGAAGAAAACTATGATGATTTTTTGAATGGGAAACTGAATGATATGGGAGCTACAATTAGAACTCTTGTGTTTATTCTCAACAAACTATCTGGAGTCATGATTGACCACCCGAACCTTAGTGATTTTTATAAGGAATCATATATGTGAGAAACAAATCCCTACGAATGTTCAGGTAATGAACATAAAGGTAAGTATGTTCAATAACCTATGTGTCAATGATGAGGAAATAAACCCATAGGAAAATTTTTCAAAGGGACATAAAGATTCTATAGATGTGTAAATGATGGTCATAAAGCAAGAACTTACCATGGAAAACAGAAGCATCAAGTTGACTCTAGGAAAGGGAAAGAAGTTATTTCTGAATGATCAATTGATTGTTTTAAATGTGGTGTGCATGGTCATTATGAAAATACATGTCCTATAAAGAAGATTCGGGAATGGGATCACCATGACCGTACAAATATTGTTTTACCAATACCTAATGCCATTCCGATTGAGGATGAAGAAATTGACAATGACCAGTGAAAGGTATGGATTATTTCTTAACATATGTTTTCCTATTATTGAAATCATAGGGTATGATTCATGATTTGGTTTGTAGGAAAGAGGTATTTCAGGATAAGTTGGAACGGAATGGTTAATGTATCATGAAGAAGGATGAATGAGTAATAAGTCAACATATAAGGGATTCAACAGTTGTGGTAGAATTTAGGATGGTGAAATTCTTATAAGTATTAAGGCTCTTTTTATGATAGGATTACCTAAGAATACTTTTTATACTTTGTTTAACCATGATGTTTGATATATGAAAATTTTATTCAAGAAATAATTATCTTTTCTTTTGTCAATATAGTTATAAAGAACCATTTCGGTTTATATGACCCTTGAATTTTTGGCAATTACTGGTTAATACATTTTGGGATGCAAAATGAAAGTTATTAGATAACTGTTGTGGTTAAAATATGTTATGTTTATTTGTGATAAATTTATCTCTCTTTGGGGAATGTTATAAAATTATATAGTTTTTTAAAAGGAAAAACACACAGACCGTGTGACAACCTGTCACATCTGACAAAGCTGCAGGAATCAAATCCACAACCAATGTGCGACATGTATTTATCACCCACCACTGGGCTATGTGAAGTCACTGGTTAGTATGACTTAGCGTTTTTTAGATGATTTTATGAATCAAGATTAAGTTAATTTTGGGTAATCTATAGGAATGATTAACCTATCAAGGAGGATATGTGATTAGGTTAATTACTTTTCAATATGTGACATTAAGAGTAACTTGTGTTATTTGGAAATAAATCTTAGGATTTATCTTGGAAGACTATGTGATTAAATCCGTAGGATATTTGGGTTTAAATATTAGTTTGTATTACTTTGAATAATTTTATGGATATCTGTTTATTGAATGGTCATTGATGTACATTGGGTTTTGATTGGCATATTTTGGAGATTAAGAGTAGTTTTTCTTTTTGTGAATAATTATCATTTTGGGGATTATCTAATCTGGTACTAACCATTTTGGTTTTGGTTAAGGTCTAAAAGACATGGTAAATATATAGTTCATCTTTTATAGTTTATGTGATTCTCTCTATGTTGATTTTATCTCTCTTAATGAGAACAAGTCATCTTGAATACTCATTGTTTGGAGAAAATATCAGTTTGTGTTAGAAATCTAATTAAAGATGAAAGTCTACATGACAAGTGAGTGTGTTTCCTTTTGTTTTATTTACACTCATAAATAAATTCCTCAATGAAAAGTAACCTAAATAAGAAATGTTTTCTATTATCTTTTCCTACTTGGGAATCAAATACAGTTTAACCCATAAAAAATTTGTGATTTTCTAGTGGTTAACTATCTCCTAAACATGTTTTCAATCACTCTCCATCAGAACATGGCGGTTTGTTCTCTCCACCATATCCATGTTTTCATGGAATCCTAGTATCAGTTGTCTCGGTTTTCCTTGGTACTTTCTTTCTATCTTTTAAAGTGATAGATTAATTTACTCCTTTTCCGATGTGGAGCTTTCAATAATGTTTCTGAGCACAATTTTAAAATTACGAGGATGTAATTCCCAAAAGGGGGAAGGATGTAACATCCAAGGTAAATAAAGAATATGAAATTTTAATATTTATTATTATTTTTGAATAAAATGTTAATAATACTTTAAAGGGAATGCTATGTTAGATGGCGTACCCAATATGCAACAATTAGTTTCTTTGAAATCATATGTTGCACACTAATAATATAATTTTTTTAATGATAGTTAATGCCTAGGAGTTGTAATGGAGGGAATGAACATAAATAACTACAAAATTATTACACATGATTATCAAATATTTTTACATTTAACCAATAAATGACAGTGTCTAAAAATGCGAATTAATCCAATTTTAAGCATAAATATTCTAATATTCTTTAAAAGGTTGATTAAGAGCCTTTTGAAGGAGAAAACTTTTTAAATATTCTTTTTTTAAATTTTATATGTTATATTTGGAAAAACAAAATCCTTCTTTAGAATCGGGACTTCAAAATTTATTTTTTGATAATTTTTGTTATTTTTCTGATAAAGTTCATTTTTAATGAATAGTGAAAAATATTGTATTTTAATTCAAAACCTCCTTTTAATCTAATTTATTTATACATTTTTACTGTCTTTTTAATTTGTTTTAAAGTGTAATTAAAATATATTTTTTCCATTTAATCCAATGGTGGTCATTGGAATTAATTTCACTTTGAAATTGGAAATAAACAAGTGTCAATATTTTGAAAGGTATTGTTTATTAAAAACATGTTATTTGTTTTGACAACGTGATTTAATTATAAAATTAATTAATGAAACTTATATGTCATGAATATGGTAAAATGGGAATTATTTTTGAATTTGGAATACCAAATATAGCATAGGGTGAATGTTTCATATTTTTCTGAAAAACATCAATATTTGATGAATTGTGATACCACAAATTAGTTGTCAAAAACTAAAATTTTACTTCTAAATGAAATTTTACCGCTTATGTGAATTGAATTTCAAAATTATGACATACATGGTTGTAATTAGTAAGTAAAAATTGGTTCAATGGGATGAAAATAATTTTTTGTGAATAGTAAATTTTGAGTTTTATTTACCGCGATTAATGGTAATTAGGGTAATTTAAGGTAAAAATAATATTATAAAAATTTAAAAATACATTAAAACATGTCCTAACCTTATTTTATGAGTCTTGGATGACCAATAGAATCCATGGGTCAATTTGAGGGCCCCAGGGAGCCACTTGGGTATGATAATGACATTAATAACTTTTTATTTAAAGTAAAAATAAAAAACTGACAATCATGTATTGTTTTACTAACATATTTTTTACATGGGGTTTTATAGTTATATTTTTGACTAAAATATTCATTAGAAATATAAAAACATTTCCTACATCATGGTAATTTTTTTATAATCTTTAGACATTAAATAAATAAAATTATTTATGACATAATGATGATGTAGTGATTAAGTCATTAATGAATTATTTAAATAAATATGAAGATAAAGTTTAAAATAATATCCTACACTTGTCCAATTCTTATTGAATGATTTTATTTCGAAAATGGGACCACATATCTTGGACTTTAATGATTTTTGGACCATTAGAATACGAAAAAAATTATATAATAAAATAATATTTTCAAGCATTCCAAAAGAGCCCCTCCCCTCCCTTATAAAAAGACCCCACTTCCATCCCATTTCTCACACTTCTGAAGCCATTTGGCTCGTCCAACCTCTAGTCAAATAAGCTCCAATGATCCCTCTTTTCATCCTAGAAGCCTTAACAGAGGCAGAAATCACTTCAAAATACCTTTTTGTTCAAACCAAAGAAAATTACCCGATTTAAAGGCAATGCCTTCTCATATGTTTTTTTGTTTTATTTTGATTATCCCACCCATTAAAATCATTTTATTCATTTCATTTTAAAAAAAAATTGTATATTCAATATACTAGTATTTTGTTATAATAATTATTCTAGATAAACATACACAAACCTCTATCAATTGGGTGATGAACATACTGTTTCTGTGGACGAAGAACTACTGCCTCACAAAACGATGATGGTTCAATTATATCCTACCACCTCTCATGGTGGCCATAAAGATGTCACTATATTTATATATGATATATAATATGTTTATTTTTTCCTTATGATTCTGTAATTTCCATTTTTTCCGTACCTTTATGGTTTCCATAATGGGTAAATGCGATAATTTCATTTTAGGAATTGTGGACTACCGCCCCCTCAAAGTGATTTGAATCGTTAATGCCATATGTGGGATGTAAAAAGGATGTAGTTAATGATATTATATATGATATTATACATGAATTATAATATTCCTTTATATCATAATGTTTTCATTCCATCAAATTCCAAATAGAAATGAAAGTAGCGTTCATGCGTACGTACGGCTTACCTTCTCCATTAACGGTGCATTTCATTTCTTAACTTTGAATGCTATATAATGGTATAAATACATATATATATATATATATACTGTATATATATATGATATATATGATATCCAAATCATGAATATCATTCTGGAGATAATGGATATTTTACTACATGAACAACTTGTAAATATAAGATGTTCACATTTGACTCAAGTACCAAATATTTACAAAATGATTGTTTTTAACTTAAATGATTACATAATGTTTATAAAATGGAAATATGTGATATAAAAACAATAATAAACATGAAAAAGGTTATTAAGAATGTATAAATTAACTTTATATTATCATTCCGGATGAACTAGAACATATGAGCGAGCCAAGTCAGACATGTGGTAAGGGGATTTATTATCTCGCTTTAAATTCTGTGATATTTCCATTGTTCGCCACTTATTTGTTTCATGTGGTGTATTGTGTAATTCCATTTCATATATATTATCATGAATCTATTTAAATTATTGGTATTATGTTATTCATTTTATGTTTATTATATTTTGGTCATACAACTCGATTGATTACAACAAGGTAAGGAGTTTTTATCTTTCTTTTTATTCCCATGAGATTCATGCTATATTTTCCACTATTGCCTTTGAATGGTGTATTTATTTCACATGATTGTATTCCTTGTATAATTTAATTTAATTTATGGGTATTTACATCTTCATTTTATGATCCGTCTTTCATGGGTTGTACGTTTCGAAAGTTACCCAAATCTGTTTGAGAACCTTTCACCCTCCTCTTTTAAAAAGAAATATTTATGTTATATATTTTAATATACATCTTATGAGGTTTGGATATGTTCTTCTATATCCCTATTGATGTAAATTTTATCTCCAAGTAATAAGATACCATTATATCTCTCATAAAATCATTTTTCTAATATTTTATGTAACGCCGCTAGGCTATCAAAATTTTGAAAGGAATCTTCTTAACCCAATTTCAATTCTTTGGGTTAAACCTATACTTCTTGATTATGTCATTATATTAATGTGTGTGAATGACCTATGATTGTTTTATACTTAATATCCACTTGTATTGGGTGTATTTATATTTTTCGCACATAATTATGCCATTGATTTATCCCTATTCTAAGGATATCGTCTTTGTATGGGACTTCGTCTCAATCTCCTGTCATTGAGGAATTATTTGTTTTATTAACAAGTTTATTTTATATAGTTTATACACCCCATTGAATTATAATTTTATTAAAAAGGAATCCTTTCTCTACGAAGCGTTTTACTAAACGACAAAAAGTATGTTTCTTTATAACGTACGCGGTGACAACGAATTTTCCACCGCTGCGAGTATTATTTGATCTTTGTCTTCCTTAACTAGTCATAATGTTTTTAAAAGTTAAATAAATACCATATACTCTTTTATGTATTTTAGTATTGAAAATGGTTCTGATGATGGATTTTTTATGTCAATATATTGTGATTGAAATGTGGAAATGTTTTCTTTCCTTTATATTATTTTTATGTGTTATGATGTTATAATGGTACTTGGACATTTGACAGGTGGTTACGTGATAAAACAAATGACGGGTAGTGTCGTGATAAACCCAGAGGGGTGGTCACATTATAACCTCCAATGCATTGGGTATGGAAGTAGGTTTTATAGCTATTCCATTTAGTGAAATGTATGGATGTCGACCGTATGGTTATTCTATTTAAGTATGTTTATGTCCCAAGTTACCTTTATATAATATGGGTTATTTATATGGGGTTTATGGTGATATTTTGGTTACAAAAGGGTAAGCAGTGATCTTTTATTAAGTGAGGAGTATTTACTACTTCATAAAGGTAAAAAGTATTACTTATGATGAAGTATTCATGACTTAATTTTTGTTTTGAGAAACTTATAGTTTTCATTATTTTTGTATCCCTTACCGAGTTTTTTATGCCCATCCCTTGTTTTTGAAATGTTTTCCACATGACTTAATGATGAATAGGGTCAAGGATGGGATTAAGGAAAGACATGCTATAAAAAACATGGAACGAGACATGTTTCTTTTAAGAGTTATTATTTTATGAAAAAAATCGAAACTAAGTAGAAGTGTCTACTTTGTAATATTTTTAGATGTAATAGTTATGTCCTGATTCTCTAAAACTCTAAAACTAAAAGGATCCTCAATGTGAATTGTTTATTTAATCCAAGATTATGTAATGTTTTAAGGCCAGGTCCTAATAGTTTGTAAATTTTCATTGATTAAATTTATTTCAGCATTTAAGTAATCATATAAAAATTATTTTAGGGTTAAATTTTTTGAGTATTGAAAAAATGTAATTTTCAATGAATAATGAAAATATAGGGTTTTTTTTAAAACTCCCTTTATTTTGATAAATTATTATTGAAAAAAATTCAAATTATTATTATTATTTTATTTTAATGTAAAATAATAATTATTTATTTATATATAATATATATCATTAAATTTAAATCATCTTTGTACAATATTTTTGTATATATCTTTTAGGCGTGGATCCATAATTTTTTGAAAACTATATAAAAAAGCATAACGTTTATCCTTTTTATTTAACTAAAAATAAATATATTATTTGAATTATTTAAATAAAATTTATTAATAATATAGCTGTAATTATTAAATAAAACTCATATAGTGAATATTTCTTAATATATTATTAATGTGAAATCATCAGTTCCATGAAAAATTTATTTTTCTGGAAAAAAAATTTCCCTTCACTCTTGGTGGTCTAATATTAGATTAAATTCAACAAAAAATTTTAGTTTAATTTGATAAAAAAATTACATATATGTATCAATAATCATTACTATTAGATAATAAGTTCAACAAAATTTTGAGATAATATGAATAAAAATTCCAAAAAATATTAATTACCACAGTAAAAGGAAAATAATTTAAATAGGGGTAAAAATAATTTATCTAAGAATATAAAAAATCAAAAAATAATATTATAAATTTGTATATTTTATATTAAATATAACTATAATTACATTTTTTATGAATTAAAAATAAATTATTTTCGATAATAATAAAATTTTGATATGATAAAATAAAAATTGTATTATCATGTAACAAGAAATTTAAAATATGACTTCCCTTTTTGAACATTTCAAAAATACAAAAAATAAATAATATTTTAATAAAATGATACTATTAAACAATTTTTATTAATTTTAAATAACAATTCAATTTTTATGAAGTCAAATATACTTGTTATGAGGGATCAAAATATTTTTTCAATAAAAAAATTTATTTTCTAAAAAAATTATTCATTCTTCTTTTAAAAGAGACAAAAAATACTTAGAAAAATATTTTGGTAAAAAAATTAATTTTTGAATGAAAAGGACTGAATTATCCAAAAGAGAATTTTTCATAATCTTATGTGACAGTCTAAAATTTTTAAAAATATTAAATACGATTTAAATTTACTCTGTGTATTATGACAACATAATGACCTAAAAATATTGTAATAAATAATTAAAAGGGCATCCAAAAGCAAATATATTTTTTTCCATTTAAAATAAAATATTTTTTAGTTTAATATATTATTTTTATAAATCCATTATGGTTCTTCCAAAATATATATTATATTTTATGTTTTTGAAATCAATTATTTATAGAAATGACTCACTTCTATATCACCAAGGGTAATATTTTTAGGATTTTATCACAATTCCTTATAAAATAATGAAAATCAATCCTCTTTTGTAGAAACCATGGGAAATAACCACTATATGTTTTGTGCTTTACACTATTTTATTATATAGAGTCTAAAACCTATATTTGGGAAATAATAAATATCTCTCCTCTCTTTTCCAATATAAACCCACCCATTCTCCCATTCCACATCACTCAGAACTCTTTAATAACATCCATACTCTTGCCTCCCCACTCTATATTCCTCCAAATTTTCCTCCAATATCTCAAAAAGATTTTTCATTTTTATATACTGTTCTTAATTACCCAAAGCCATTATGCTTCTCGATTTTTTGGGTTTTTTAATGTGTATTAATATGTAATAAATTATAAATTCATGTGTAATAAAGACACGAGTTTTCATATAATAACTAAATACATTAAAATCAAGAACTACAAAAATAATCCTAATTGTGTAATATAATTCCCCCCTTCCACTAATATTCACCCACTCAACTCCCTAACATTGGAATTTTTCACATATCTAGATCTCGAAAAATAAAATTTACACACACAATAAGATGGCGATATCAGGTGGGATTATAAACCTAGTAGGATTCCAACAATGAATCATTAAAATAACATCACAATATATATAAATTATTATTCCCTAAAAAGAAGTAGTAAGAGTAAAAAAACAATCAAGTGTTGAGTTATTATGTTGTAATCAAGATTCCATGAACCCTGAATCAACTTGCTTGGGCACCAAACTGGAAGAATATTCAAAAGTAACTATTTTATTAATAAGTTCATTATAAGTGATTCTTAATTCAAAACACTTGCTCATCTATGTTTTCAATATTCAGATTCAAAATTTATGGAATAATTTCATTCCCACCTTTAAAGGAAAGTCAATGTTTCGGCATGTCGACCCAATTCACGTCTCTAGGGAAAGGTTACTTCTCAAATGTCAACCCAATATCATGATCTAGGGAAATCCACATACAAACCTGTAGAAAAAATAAGTTATTCTAGGTAAAACCATATTCCTCATGGCATCCATGAAGGTTAATTCATAACCTTCCATCCCCAATAGTGGTACTCACCCTCTAAGTGGTCTCCTAGTCCTGTTAGACCAACTAGGAACATTCAAACCAATCATGGAGAAAACATACATGAATCCATATGATTGAAAAAAATAGAAAAAAATAATTTTAGTTTAATAAGAATAATTATTTCATAGGCCATGGAAACACACACACAAATACATATCACAATAAACAATAGTCTCATGACCACACACACAACCACAAGAAAGTCATATTAGAAAATGGTATCATTATTACACACATACATGTATAGACATTTAATAACATATATTTAAAATATAAAAACAATAAAAATACTAATGACTTCCACCCTCGGGATTATCAATTCCAAAAGACATAATTTTCCGTTCAGATCAAGCCCACATAGGGAATTACCTATAACAAGTCCCAATTCATCTCAATATGGAATCTATAATTAAGGTTCTAGAAGAAGAACATTAAACGTGATTGAATTTGATTAGGCATACCCAATCATAACTACCATCAATGTTAAATATATATCCATTCAACAAAAGGATGGATATTCTTTATATTTTGGGTCTATCCATCAATCAACCACTCAAAAAAAGAGTAGATTAGAAGCGGGTTTTTAGAGGGGGTTATGCACAACCCCAATTAATTTTATTTAAGAGGGGGCTCTTCCCAACCCCTTTTAATCATCATATTTAGAGGGGTTTCAAAACCCCCTCTAAATTTTTAAGGATTTCATTTTTAATACATTATTTGAATTTAGAGTAAGATATGTCAAAACCACCGCTAATTTAATAAATTGTGGTTCTATATATTCTATTTGATTTTGGGGGAGCTATATATATATATAATTAAATGCATATATAGAATTGATTTTTATAAAACTAAATAAATGGGGATGACACCCCCTCTAATTTATGATATTATTTGGGGTTCAGTAACCACCACTAATCTATTAGATTTGAGGGGGTTTTGAACACCTTCAAACTTAATAAATTAGAGGGGGTATTGAACCCATTCCATTTAAAACAAGAGGGGGTTTAAACGCCCTATAATTTTGGAAATTAGAGGGGGTTTTAACCAAATCTAATTTATGACCTTAGAGGGGGTATTGAAACCACAAAAATGCATGAAATTTGATGGGGATCAGGAACCACCACTAATCCCTCAAATTATAGGGGGTTTAAAAGGACCTCTAAATTTTTATTTTTATTTTAAAATATAGCTCATAAAAATTCAAATTTAATAATCTATAAGTGTGTGTGCACATGTATATATATAAATATATATTAAATAGACACATTATAAAAATGTATTTCAATACATTATAAAAACACACACACACACACACACATATATATAAGGTCATTATGTAAATACATTAAATAAGTACTTATACATATAAAAATTTTATACACATATAATTATCAGTACAGATAATATAAACGTAATTATAAATATATTTATTAAAATTTATAAAATTTACATATGGTTTTATAAATACAATAAATTTATATTATAATTTTATAATACATATATTATATTAAATATATTTTATTATATATTTTTGTATAAATATATTTACATTGTATTATGTATAAAAATATATATAATATAGACCAATTTAAATATAAATATACATATATATTTTATATAATTATATTATATAAATAATATTATATATATTTAGTTATATTTAAATTTTTATATATTATATAGTTATTTTATATATTTTGTATAATTTCATATAAATTATAAATTAATTTAATATATTTATCATTGAATTATATTATATATTTCCAATTATATGAAAGTATTTATTTTTCTGAGTATATTTATGACATAATATAAATGTTTATAGTCCCACACATAAATATATAATATAATTGTATTTCATATAATATATGTATAATATAAATCATAAAATCCATAAATTTATATTATTTCTAAAACTATTATATATTTTTTATTGTTTATAAAAAGGTTGTAATAATAATAATTAATAATATTATTATTGAACACACACATACATATACACAAATATATAAAATTTACTATATAAATATATATATTAAAATTATATCATATTTATAAATATCATATAATTACACAAACATGCACACACATACAAAATGTAATGTATTTACAAATATATGAATAAATATATATATTTATGTCTTAATATAAATATTTATACATATATATAATATACACAAATATATTATATATTATCTCATATTTATTTACAAAATATATATACATACATATTATAGATAAATATATATGTCATATATTATACACAAATACATTATATATATATATATATATGTTACACAATATTTATATTATATAATAAACACTATATTAACAAAATATTATATTATTTATATTTCCATACCAATATATTTATATATATTAATTTATATATATATATATATTATCAAATATTTCATTATGTAAATAAGTTCAAAGAATGGTATATAATATATATATAATTCACTACAGCCTGTTGGTAATTGTGGTGCAGGGATTCTCGGCCAGTGGAGAGTTCGACTCCCCACAGCCGAATTTATACCGCCCAAAAGACATGTAAGCTATCCACCTCCATTTCTGGGCCCACACAGATGAACTTGGGCCTTAGGCGTGCTGGGTAGGGTGTGTCTTATAGGGTGCATAGGTGTCAGGGGTGTGTCCTTTGTTGTATCGGGTATTGTTATGGGTGTTGGGGAGGGTGTTAGGGGGGTTCTCTATCTCGGGTGCCAGAGGGTGCGAGTGGGGTGTCGTGCGTGGGATGTCGAGGGTGGGATGAGGGTGGTGTGTCTAGTGTGTTAGGGGGTGCGGGGGGGGGGGGGGTCGTCTATGGGGTGTCTGGGGGTGTCTGGGGTGTTAGGGTGGTGCGGGTGGTGTGTCTGCGGTGTTAGTGGGGTGCACGGGGTGTCATGTGTGGGGTGTCAGTGGGGTGTGTGGGGTGTCAATCATGGGGTGTCAGTGGGGTGTGTGGGGTGTCAGGAGGTGCGGAGGGTCTTTCTGGGCTGTAAATGGGTGCATGTGGGTGTGCGGGTGGTGTCAGTGGTGTGTTAGTGGGTGCAGGGGTGGGACTTAGTAGGTGTTAGGGGGGTGTTCCTGGGTGGTGTCTATGGTGGGCGAGGGTCAAATAATATAAAAAAAGTGGCGGTTTTGGGGAGGTTTAAGTAGAACCATCCCTAAAAATAGTTCCCATAGAGTCAAATAGGGGTGTTTCGTACCACCCCTAATTTGTTGTTTGAATTAGAGGTCGTTAAAACCGCCTCTGATCAGTCAGTTTTTCTAAGTTTCGGTCGAAATTATAGAGGGTTAAAACCCCTTCAAATCTAACCTCCACCAATCATAGGTATTGTATACTAGTTATTACCCATAATCACCTCTAACAAGATTTGGTGGACACATTTTTAGTGGTTTAGGGTAACCACAAATAAAGTATTTAGAAGTGGTTAAAACCCATTCTAAATGAAAAAACCCATTCTAATCAGGCTATTTTTTTTGTGGTGAACCAGGTATTTACTTTAGACCACACAAAAGTCCATAGATATAGAAATGATTTCATAGAACCGCAATTCATTTCAATATAAGACATGATTTGGGATAGAATGGATGAACTTAGTCTTTTAGAATTTAATGTATTGATCCATGCTTGGTGTTTAGAAGAGAGGGGAATGAGAAAAACAATTCCATCAAAAAGAGAGATCATAGGTCATTATTATTGAGCATGGGTTGAACCTTAGGTGTTTAATTTCATTGAATACTATAAGTATAAAATAAATTAGTTACCCTAATTATTATTCCATATAAAATCCACCACTGACCAGATGGACCTCATTGGCTGGTCAGTGGCACAAACATATAGCTGGTGGCTACCTATCAGTTTGTGGGTAGTTCCGAGAAGAACCCTAGGCCACTACCGTAGCCACCAATTGTGTAATTAATTTATACTAGAGTTATAGTGGAATTGAGGTCCATACTATGCTACATACACATCTGATGACTTTTTAACATCCTAAGCTTCCATGGTACATTTCCCTTTGAATAATGAAATAGCTTGTGTTGTACGCAACATCGTGAATTAACACACCACGTCCAATCAAACTAGACATTATGAATAGTAATAACCACTTCATAAAATTATATAAATTTTATTTTTCAATATGGACTTCATTTTTGAATTCAGAATATCGATATTATCTTAGGGTGAGTTTTTTGATTTTTTTTCTAAAAACATTCAATTATTGATTAATAGTGGAAAACACTGCGTTATTGATTACAACTGAATTTTTATTTAAATAATTATTTATTTTATTTAAATTTATTTTAGGGAAAAATAGATACATAATATCTATATGTGTTCAACATAATTCATTGGATTCATTTTATAATAAGTTTAGATATATATAACTTTATCGATCTTTTTTAAATAAAAATATTTACTCTTGAAGGTCAAAGTCCTAGGAGCATTTCCAAATTTGAATAAAACATAATTCTACCACTTCTGTGAGATTAATTTCAAAAATCTGAGATACACGATTAATAGCAATAACCAAAATGTGGTTCAATAAGATGAAAATATTTTTTTTGTGAATAGTAACTTTTGACTTTTATTTACCACGGATAATTGTAAATAGGGTAATAAACGGTAAAAACGACATCATAATTACCCTAACACATGTACTCATTCTATTGGATAAGTATAATTAGACCAAAAATAACCTTAGGAATAAAATAAGATCTTCATTGGTCCAAATTTATTAGATTAGGACATTAAATATTATTTTATTTAAAGAAGAGTTAAAAGAGATAAAATCAAAGATTAATAACTAAACTAATTTTAATATAGGGTTGTATAGAAGATAAAATTGACTATAAATATTCATTAAAAAGATAAAATGACTTCCTACATAATTTTATTTTATTTATGATTTTTATACATTAAATAATTAATTTTTTTTATGACACAATGATGAGGCAGTAATTACCTTATTAATGAATGATTAAAATAATTGATATTATAAATATCCAAATAAATATAATTTCAGACTTTTAATGAATTAAACTAATTTTATAGGTTAATATGACATGTTAGGGTTGATTAAGTGTATTTTATTCGAGGTAATAATGCTGTTATGAATTTATAAAAAGCAAAATACCAATTAGTGTCCAAATTGACATAAAAGAGTTTTTAAAATAGATATTATATTATTAATTAATATTATATTCCTAAAAAATCTACGGTTTGGCCGAAAGGATTTAATAATGTTAAATATGTCATTAATTAACCACTTTAGGTTCTCTTGGATTTTTATTGAAAGTTAATTAACCATATAAAATAAAAATACAAAGAGACACGTTAGATGTTAAACTATTTAACTAAGTGTTAAATATAGAAGAGAAGGTTAATATTGTAACCCAAACATAAATAAAACCTATTTTGAGGGTTTGAATACCCATCCCCACAATATCCTTGAAATAAATCATTTTGGGTCCATTAGAAACCGAAAATTATTTTATTATAAAATAATATTTCAATCTTTTCCTAAGTTACCACTCACCCCTCTTATAAAAGGGAACTTCCCCTTCTCTAAAATTCACACCTACAAAGCCTTTTGGATCGGCCAACCCCTGACCAAATATCCTCTCAACTATCCTACCTTCATCCTAAAAGAATTACATTAGTCAAAAATCCTTTCTATGGAGTCCTTTTGATCAAATTAAAAGGAAGAACCTGAAGAAGAGATAAATATTTCATCACCACTTTCAAGTTCTTTTCTTCTTCGACTTCTTCTATCCTTGTTGTTTCCATTATAAAATAATAAATAAAGTATCTTCTATATAATATTTATTTTATTATAAATATGTTACAACCATATTCATTATTTTATCCATCCTATGAAGGATATGTCACCATACGTGCGTACGTACGACTTACCGTCTCCACGTCGTGGTGTAGTTGTTATTCAATACATTATTATTTGGATGGATATAATAATGAGTATAAATGATGTAAATAATAAATATAACATGATAATTATTATGTATATATTATATAACAACAAATTATATACTATTTTAATATCAAATGAATGGTATTATCACTCGTTCATACGTATGGATTACCGTCTCCACGAATGCGATGAAGGTCATTTCCACGTTCACCATTCAACGATGATTATAAAAAATATATAATTAATAATTATGTAATATATGGCATAATAATTCTACTGGAAATATATATATATATACACTCACATATATCTTATTCACTTAGTTCCGTTCAATACAATATGGAAACAGAAACAACGTTTATGCGTATGTACGACCTAAGGTCTCCATAAATGTTATTTTCCATTTCATATATCTATCTATTATAATGATTTATATTCTAAATATATTTATATATAAATCATGTGTTATATTCTGGATTTATGTAAATAATGACCTAAAGGATACGATAAAAAATAACAAGATAAAACACGTAAGATAAAGAAAGCTATTATTACCTGAAATATTAATTTAACATGGAAATCATTATAAAATCGGTAGTACAAAGTAATAAATGAATCATGTATGATATAATGAATATGAATATGGTTTTGGAATAATTTAATAACATACTATGGTCATTATAAAGAGGTTAAACATACCCTAAACCAAAGGAAAGTGCATGGTATTGGTTAATTCTACAATCTGATTATTATCTGAGGTTATTTTTACATAAGTATCTTCTGGGACCTCTTTATCAACCACATTTGTGTTTTCATAAAACATTTTTTCCAAAAATTATTTTTATATTTACTATACTAAGGGTTAATTTCATTTATACCATTTTTTTACTTTTTATAAATTTTTTAAAAGGAATCTTTCCGTCGTTTTCCAAACAAGGTATTATATGACCTTTTCAACAAATTATGGTAATAATGTTTTTAACTCATACGGTTGGTGCAGTTATTCATTGAAATTATAACACCTTTGAAGATTCCCTTAAAATATTTAAATAAAATTTTCAAAATAAATGTTTTCGTTATTATTATGTGACTCCTAAATTATTTCTAAATAGAAAGGGATATTTTACTCAAATGGTTTTGATTTCATATTTTTCAACATCCACTGATAAATTTTACACTTGTTTGTAGTTGATTTATTATGATTCAAATATTCCATATTTTTTTTAAGTTTTTGTTATATTTATGACTATGGATGGGTTATATTTATCCCATTCATGGTTTATTATTAAAGTGTTGACATTTCATATGCTAGTTTTAATACGAATGTTTGTGTTATATTTAAATCTTTTTATATGATCAATGTATTGGACTTCTATGTTCTAGGTTAGAGACTGGTAAAATTAATCCCTCCAGGTTGTGGTCCGGTTACAACAGACCCTCTGAGTTGATGTCCAGTTACAGAGGCTCTCTGTGTTGGATTTCAGTTACAGAGGCTCTCTGCGATGGAATCTGGTTAGAGAGGCTCTCTGGGTTGGGGTCCGGTTATAGTTACCCCTAGGTCCTGGCATGAGGCCTTGATAGAGAAATTAAAATCTCTGATTATGAATTCCCTCATTACGCAAACAATATTGATGGTTCATGTGCTCATTCGACTAGTATAATACCCATGATTATGTTTTATTGTGGAACTATTTACTCAGCTTATATTACTGACATAAATTATTCATGTTTATCAATTGTAAAGTCATGTGTTTTCAATTATTCACCATGCCAAATGTTTATGTTATCTTCCGCTATATTTCTTACCCTTACTGAGCAATTGAGCTCACCCCTTTATATGTTTTATTTTTCCCATGATGCGAAAATTATTTTATGGATGACATGTAGGGATAGTCTAAGGGATATGAATTTGTTCGAAAGGGGAAATATTTTTCGTTGTTAGTCATTTTAAAATGTAATTTAACATTCATATATGTAATCTATTTTCCATGATTGCTAAATAGATCAGTCTTTCAGACATGATACCTTGTAATCATTCCAATGTTTTAAAATAATGCACTGACTCTTGGTAACTGGGGTTGGGGCGTTACAGTTGGTATTAGAGGAAGTTTAGAAACAACCTTGGAAATATATTTAGATAAACCCTGATTAGAGAAAATTACACTAAGATAGACTTTGAGAATTAGTATAATATAATTACCTATATTTTTGGTTCAGTCAAGAATTTGTGATTTTTCTAAGTAGTACATCCCTATATGGATACAAGAAGGTAGAGGAAGCTCTGGAACATATGTACCTAGGGGGAAAACCTGAAAACACCGCTTTGAACTGGACTCTAATATGAACTGGTGCAAGACAATGAGCCTTGCTGCACTCTTGGTCTTGACACTCCCAGGGGATATGCTTAGGATAATTTACATTTTCCTTACAATCCATTATAAAGGATTTAGGAGTAAATACTTCCTCAGAGAAAACATTTTTATGATTATGGATTATATCCATAAATTGTTGTATTCACGTTAGGTATTTTACAAGTTTGGAATTACGAATTGTGATTCATAAACTGGCCTATTGTATTATATTGTTTATAAATGGTGCACAGTAGAAGGAATGAGAACTCCATAAATATGTATGATCCAAAAATTCAGAAGGATAATATCTTTTATGGTATTAATACAACATTTATAAGGGAAATAGTCCTCCATGAATTCTCAACATATGAATAATTAGTATCATGTGTTAATAATATAAGTAAGGAATTCTCTGAGTCCTATTTCTTTAAAGGGAAGAAAGAGAAGAAAATGATGGTAGAGGGAAAGATGTATAAAGGGAAGAGGGGAAATAAGGATTTTCCCATATGTGATAACTGTGGAAAAAGTCTCCATGGTAAATTCTTGAAGGGAATAGGAGTTTGTTATATGTGTGGAGAAAAAGGACACCAATTACGTGATTTCAAGGGTATGAAAATGGTTTCAAACGTACAATATTTCATCTACAAGGAGTTGGGAAACTATGTGAAACAATGTCCCAGTCATCAGAGTATACCCCAAATGATGTTATTGAATAGTAATCATGGTATGATACTACTGTAAATATAGCTTAATGATTAGTGTTCTTATGTTGTTATTAATGAATTATGTCATTTGATTAAAAGTTATAAGAATTATAAAGTATATAATGAGTTTACTACTGTACAATTTCATTAAGGATTTTATACTATACCATGTAAAGTGAAATAGTTTGAGGTAATTGTTTTTTGGAAATTTCATGGTTGAAAGAAAGGTAAACCTTAATATAGTCCTGATTCCGAGGTAGTAATTTTGGAATTAGAGATGGTTGATTTTGATTAATCGTATTGGATATTACTGACTACCTTGGAACTGATTAATGGTTAGTGTATTTCATAATTGTTCGAGTATTCAAAACATTAGAACATAAGGAATATATCTATTATTATATAAGGAATAAGGTAGAATGAATGTAATAAATATGGTTTTATGGTAATTTATAGTGTTACATTGTTTTAAAATAAAACATGATGAATATATTCACATTTTATTATGTGGAAGAAAAACTATCTTCACTATATTTACCTTCTTTATAAATTTTGGACTGTGAGTTTGGATAGAAGTATTTTCTATAATTCTAAATGTTTTAATCGATTAATCTTGACATTGGATTATATTATTAAGGTTAAATCATTTCATGAGATTTTTTTTTGGATTGTCATAAAAAGGAAAACATGGTGGTCGAGTGAAAACCAGTCGCGTCGGGTAAGGTCGTGAGACTTGGACCCGCAACAGAAGAGTGACTTGGGTGCATCACCAAACACTAGCCTACGTGATGTCTTGCATTGTATAATGTAGTTTTTTAATAGTCTGATAGGTGAATTATAAATTCATTATTTTTTGAACCCAATATTATTAGGATAAATAGAATATTTTTGAAATCTTTATTGGTGAAAGACGAGTTTGTGGTAGGAATTTGTTGAAGGATGAAACTATAATTGTCATGTATATATATATATTTCTTATTTTATGGTTACATTATTTCTTAAACATTATATAATTTATCTTAATAAAATATGTTATCCTAATACCTTATGTTTTGTTGATCCGATGGTATTTTAAATTATCATAGATTGATGGCTTTGAGGCCCTCAATATTACACTTGATGACCTCAATCACTCCTTATAAATATTTACGTTTTTTCCTCGGATTATGTATCTCTAATTTCTACTAATGTTATCCTAATAGAGATCATAATTTGGTGGGGACCCCTTCATTTCCCTTTCCCTCTTATTAACACTATATTTTATTAACACCATTTCTGATGTTGGTTTTCTACAAAGGTATTTTCTATTTTTAACCTTTTAATTTCAAATAAAATTTTAAAATTGAGATTACACAATTTTATTTAAGGATGAGAGAATGTAACACCCAAGAATCCACGGTACGTTTCCCATTTAATAATTAAATAGCATGCATTGTATGCAACGTCGAGATTCTAACACACTACTACAAATCAAACTAGCCGCTATGAATAGTAATACCCACTTTTCGAAATTTTATTAATTTTAGTTTTCAAAATGGACTTCAATTTTGAATTCGGATTATCGAAATTATCTTAGGGTGAATTTTTGGTATTTTTTTGAAAACATTCCATTTTTGATGAACAGTGAAAAACATTGCGTTATTGGTTAAAACCGACTATTTATTTAAATAACTATTTATATTAGTTAAATTTATTTAAGGTAAAAATATATACAAAATACCTATATATGTTAAACATAATTTATTGGAGTCATCTTATAATAAGTTTAGATATATTAAATTTTATCGTACTTTTTACCATCTTTTAAGCACCTCCTAGGAGCATTTCCAAATATGAATAAAAGATAATTTTACCGCTTCTGTAAGTTGAATTTCAAAAATCTGAGAGACATGGTTATTATCAGGATGTAAATTGGGGTTCAATAAGATGAAAATAATTTTTTCGAATAGTAATTTTTTACTTTAGTTTACCACGATTAAAAGTAAATAGGGTAATTAAGAGTAAAAATGATATCATAATTACCCTAACATATGTCTTAATTCTATTGGATAGGTATAATTCGACCAAAAACAACCTTATGAATGAAATATGATCCTCATTGGTCCACTTTGATTAGATTAGGACATTTTATATTATTTAATTTAAAGAAGAGTAAAAAGAGTTAAAATCAAAGTTTAATATCTAAAACAATATTTATATAGGGTTATACATAAGATAAATTTGACTATAAACATTAATTAGAAATATAAAACGATTTCCTAAATAATGGTATTTTATTTATATTTTTTAGACATTAAATAATTAAATTTATGTATGACTCAATGATGATGTAGTAATTACCTTATTTATGAATAGTTAAAATAATTTATATTATACATATCCAAATAAATATAATTTGAGACTTTTAATGAATTAAACTAATATTATAGGTTAATATGACATGTTAGGGTTGATTAAATGATTTTTTTTCGAATTAATAATGTTTTTAGGAATTAAAAAACAAAATACCAAATAGTGTAAAAATTGACATAAAAGTGTTTTTGAAATAAATATTATATTATTAATTAATATTCTATTACAAAAAATCTATGGATCAGAAAAAGGGATTAAATTATATTATATATGTCATTAATGAACCACATTAGGTTCTCCTGGAATTTTATTGTGTGTTTATTTACCATATAATATTTAAATACAAATAGACATGGTAAATGTCAAACCATTTAATTAAGAGTTAAATCTAAAGGATAAGGTTAATAGTGTTACCCAAACAAGTCTAAAATGTATTGGTTGAGTGTTTTTCGACCCATCATCACCTTATCAATGAAAAAAATCATTTTGGATCCATTAAAAACTTACGATTATTTTATTATAAAATTATATTGCTATATTTTCCTAAGGCGCCCCCACCCCTCTTATAAAAGGGCACTTCCCCTTCTCTCAAATTCACACCTCCAAATATTTTTTGCTTGGCCATCCCTAGCCCAAATATACTCTCAACTATCCTACCTTGATCATGGTGGCCTTCCTTTAGTCATAAATCCATCTTACGTAGTGCTTTTAATCAAATCAAAAGAAATAACCCAAAGAAGAGGTAAATATTTAATCACCTCTTTCAAGTTCTTTTCCTCTTCCACTTCTTCTTTCCTTGTTGTTTCCATTCTAAAATAATAAATCCTGTGTCTTCTATATACTGTGATGTTGTTATAAATATGGTACAACCATATTCATTATTTTATCCATCCAATGAATGACATGTCACCATACATGTGTACGTAAGGCTTACCACCTCCACGTCGTGGTGTAGTTGTTATTCAATACAATATTATTTGGATGGGTTTAATAATGAGTATAAATGATGTAAATAATAAATATAGCATTATAATAATTCTTTATGTATGATATACCATGCAATTATAAATGATTTTAATATCAAAATATTGATACTATCGCCCATGCGTACGTACAGATTACCATCTCCACGAACGAGATGAGATTCATTTCCACATTCACCATTGAATGATGATTATAAAAGTATATATTATTAAGAGGTATTTAATATATGAAATAACAATTCTATTGGAATTATATATATATATATGTATTTATATACCCACATACATCTTATTCACTTGGTTTCTCTCAATACGATGAAGAAACGAAAACAGCGTTTATGCGTTCGTAAGGCCTAGCATCTCCATAAATGGTGTTTTCCATTTCATATATCTAACTATTATAAATTTTTATACACTAAATATATATGATATATAAATCATGTGTTATATTCAAGAAGTATTTAAATAATGATCTAAATGATAAGATCACGAATAAGAAGATAAAACATGTACGATAAAGAAAGCAATTATTACCCGAAATGTTAATTTAACATGGAAATCATTATAAAATGGGTAGAATAATGTAATTAATGAATCATGTATGATATAATAAATACGAATATTGTTCTATAATAACATAATAACATACTGTGGTCATTATAAAGGAGGTTAAATGTACCCTTTACCAAAGGAAAGTGCATGGTAATGGTTAATTCTACAATCTCTTTATTATCAGAGATTGTTTTTATGTAATTATCTTCTGAGACATATTTATCAACCACATCCCTGTTTTCTTAAAAATTTATTTCAATTTTGTTTTATATTTTTCATACTATGTGATAATTTCATTTATAACCTTGTTTCACTTTTTATAAAATGGGTTGAAAGGAATCTTTCCATCATTTTCCAATCATGGTACTTTATGAACTTTTCAACAAATTAAGGTAAGAATGTTTTTTAACGTATTTGGTGGGTGTGGTTATTCTCTCCCATTATAACACATTTTATTCTTCCCTTACATGATTATTTGAATAATTTCAAAATAAATTTTTTCTTTATAATTATGTGACTCTTAAATGATCTCAAAATTGAATGGGACGTTTCCCTCAAATGGTTTTGATTTCATCTATGTCAATATCCTTTGATAAATTTTACACTTATTAGAAGATGATTTATTAGGATAAAAATTGTCCATATTTTTTTATGGTTTTATGTTATGTATAACTGTGGATGAGTTATTTTTAATCCATTCATGGTTTATGGTTAAAGTATTGGCATTTTGTATGCTAGTTTTAATATGAATGTTTATGTTATTTTCCAACCATTTCTTATGATGAATGTATTAGACTAGTATGTTCTGGGACATAAACCGGTAAAATTAATCCCTCCAGGTTGGGGTTCGGTTACATCAGTCTCTTCGGGTTGGAGTCCAGTTACAATGGCTCTCTGGGTTGGAGTCTAGTTACAGAGCCTCTCTAGGATTGAGTCCGGTTATAGAGGTTCTCTAGGTTGGGTTCTGGTTACAGTTAGACCATAGGTCCTGGCACGAGGCCTTGAAATAGAAATTAAAGTCTTCTATAATGAATTCCCTCATTAGGAAAATTATATTGACGGTTCATGTGGTTATTCGACTAGTAGAATACCCATGATTATGTTTAATTATGGAATTATTTACTCACCTCGTATTACTTCGATAATGATTTCATGTTTATCATTTGTAAAGGCATTTGTTTTCAATTATTCACCATGCCAAATGTTTATGTTTTCTTCCACTTTATTTAATAACCTTATTGAGCATTTGAGCTCACCCATTTCATTTTTTATTTTTCCCAGTATTCGAAGAAGTATTTTATAGTTGACATGCATGGATAGGCTAAGGGATATGAATTTGTTCAATAGGGGACAAAGTTTTTTTGTTGTTAGACATTTTATAATGTAATGTAATGTTCACATTTGAAATACATTTTCCAAGACTTATAAACCGATCAGTCTTTCAGATGTAATTCCTTATAATCATGCAAATGTATTAAAATAATTCTCCGACTCTGGGTAACTAGGGTCGGGGTGTTACATACTTTCTATTGGATCACCAGAAAATCTAAAAGGTTAGTCGATGCCACATGTTCCTTCACTTAAAATTCTTAACCCCCACACACCTCCATCAAGGCTATTAAACAAAACCAATTCATACTAAAACTTGAATTAATGTACCTTAAAATTTCATGGATGTTACAACTTCCATTATTAATGTTCCATTAGATTGAATTAAAAATATTTTATTCACATTAAAATGAACTTATTAATATTCTTTAATATATATAATTTTGTTTAAATCTATAATATTTTATGAATTATAAAAACGTTATTTCATAATTTGTATTATGTAAAATTTATACATAATATAAAAATAAAATAATACTAAGTAATTAAACCATAATTAAATCAACCATCAAACCCTGTTTTTTGTCTTAAATAATATTCCAAATAATTCACTTTAATTTGAAAAATAATAATTAGTTAATTGTGAAAAAAAATTATAAATTAAATATAAAAAATTAAAAAAATTTATCATTATTTATGTAATATATAAATGATTTATAAATTACTCTAACAATTCATAAGTTAAAAATATTACTTATAGATCACGAAACATTCCATATAATTTGTTAACATTTATTCTAAATATTAACATTTAATATTTAAGGAATAAATAAATGTATCTCAAAAAAATTATTAACTACTTATAAAGACTTTATAAATATTAATTGATAAACCCATAATTAATTAATAAAATAATTTTCCATTTATTTACAATACAAATAAATATAACAACTTATAACAAATTTTATATGAAATTTACAAATAATAAAAAAATAAAACAAAATATACATTTTTGAATATTTTTGTTTAGTTATACATTATAGGGTTGAACTACGTAGAGGTAAACACATTAACCTTTACAAAGGCATCCGGTTTAAAGTTTTATTACTACTTACCACTATATATCCCACATACATAAAGGTAAAAAATTTCATACATTTACAGATCTCAAATTAGTAAAGGTAACATGTCACATATCTTTACATAGCCTGGCTACATAATGGAAAACACGTTAGTTACATTTATGTAACCCTGCTATATAATGGTAAATCACTAGTTACATTTACATTGGAAAAATAGATATAGGTTATCCCATATATATTCATTATGTATCCCCACTCCATAAACATAAAACCTCTTATACCTTTACTCGGATAAAATACTTAGTGGTATCACGTCAATTATCTTTAGGTAGATTATCTTTTTAAAGGTAATATAATTTTAACAGAAACAAAATTTTGATGCTCTATTCTCCCTTAAGTTAATTATTTCATGTTTTATTTCATAAAAATAAAACATGGGATGCTCTAATACCATATTTAGGATGTAAAGAGGTCTAATAATAATTTTTACAATGTATAGAAAATTACAAAATCCCTTATTCAGGATCACACATGAAATGAATATGAAGTGTCTGTATAATGTGAATTGAAGAATATATTGTAAACATGTGTATTATAAATTATTTTTGTTACTAAAACATCCTTAAAAAACCTTTGAGTGAGATAATTACTTTACTTTGTGTTGAAGATTATGTCACTAGTGAAAAAACAAATTTTAACGTCGAGTTTTATTACATCTGTTTAACCGACGTCTATAAAGGTGACATACAAAATAGTATTTTCGATATCTATTTTCTAATAAATGACGCATAAAATCTTTTTCATTGATGGGTCAGCATCGGTTAATTAAATAAACCTACACTAATAACCGATATTTGGTGTAGTTTTAGGTAAAACCGATGCAGAAAATTAAATAGGCTCAGCTTTATAGTCTCAGTTTTGGATAAAACCGATGCCGTAAACCAGTTTTTATTGTCGGTTTAATCGAAAAACGATGAGATATTTTTTTAAAATCAGCATTGGTTATTAAAATAACCAACACCTCATGTTATGTTTATTATAAAAATCCAAAAAACAACATTTCCAATTAAATCGAATCCCCTGTAAAAAACAATATATATATAATAATCAAACAGTATTTATAATACAATAAAAATATATAACATACATACTTTTATCTAGTTAATCAAAAAATTATTTAATCATTTTTATTATAAAGTAGAATTAAAATACACATACCTGCAATCAATGACTTATTTCAAAAAGTGTGTGACCTTTGCAAGTCCCACGACTCTGACATTTCCAGTTCTCACACCACCAAAACATTCTTTGATATCTATGACAATGCATTTGAGTCACTAAAAAATTTACATGGATTCCAATTAATGATCAATGCACTAATAAATCATATAAAAAATTAGGAAATGACATTTAGAAGGCACTTGAGAGAACTCAATGAATTCTAGTGTCGAATGTTGGAATAATATTCTGCTATAGGCAATAAGGCATTTGCGGTTAAGGATGAATCTGATGGTTTTATGGAAAACTATACTACAATGGCTGATCAGATAAATTAGGGTTAGAATGGAATGGATAATGATTATACTCGGTGGGAGAAAATAATTTCTCATTTCAAATTAGTGATTTTTTCCTTTTATGTGTGTGTTGATATCCCATGATGGCTTAGTGTATGTACATTTCTTATAATAAATTTATACTAGGATGTATGTTTAGGGGTTTTTTGATTTAATACCCAAATTACCATGTTTCCAATTTCATTGAAATATGGGATATATTAAAAATAATCATTTAATAAGTAGATAAATATCAAATATTTCATTTTTATTTGAGTGACAAGATGAAAAACTAGGTGAATAGGATACATCATTAATTCGTCACCAGTAGGGGTGATCATATACATTATAGGGAATGAAATTAATTATATGCTTGTTATTTTATTTGTGACCTCTAGTGGACTTGGAATATATCAAAATATTTTTTTTCCAATGTGTCCATGATTTTTATGTTATTCACAGTGGTGTGTGTGTGTGTGTGTTTCCTTGAGAGACATTTTCTGATATGGTAACTAATGTGAATGTGTATCCCATGAGAACATATTTATTGTTTTATTCCCTAAAAATTATTATGTA
Organism: Viscum album; assembly: GCA_963277665.1. NCBI lineage: Eukaryota > Viridiplantae > Streptophyta > Magnoliopsida > Santalales > Viscaceae > Viscum > Viscum album. Next base: position 1,596,540,553 of record OY728120.1, read on the forward strand.
AAGTGTTAACTTGTTACATAATTATCACAGGTTTATGTATGTTTCTACAGATATCTCATGATTAGAAGTATTATGCTTCCTTTTATGATATTTCTTGTTAAATGGTTTACCATTACTAGAGAATCATTATTTGGTAGTTGGACCAAGTGGACCATCTTAATATGATTATACAACGGTGGTTGACCTGACATGAGATAATGAATATGATGTACCAACGATTTTCCTATGGCTAGACCTAAAATACAATTCAATATGGATACCAAGTACCATGCAATAAATTTATGTCATGTAGATATCATGTACATGTTCACACATCAACATCGTGGCATGACTCAATACTCAATGCCTTGAAGATACCATAAATATGTTTAATGCTCTTTTGGATTGTTTTTTTGTCTATTCTAATGACTTTTCTTATACTTTTGGAATGGATTTGTAGCAGGTACGACATGGGTTCATGTTAGCATGGATAGTACATAGCCACTTATGACAAGCTTGATTGATTATTTATTCTTTTATATACTAAGAATAGACAAAAAAACCTTGGCAGAATGTTACAATATTTTTTTGAAAATTCAGAGTATTACACATTCAAAATATAACAGAATAAAAATACACGTACCTAAAATTTTCAACATGCTCATTGTTGGTTACTCATGAAGAATTAATTTGTTTACTAGTAGGTTCAAACACATAACATATCAATAGAGTTTGTTTTTTGAACCCATATGTAATATTATTTATAAATATAAGAATATACATACCACAAATACTAATTATACACACAAAATAGTTCCCTAATGTAGATTGAATATGGGTCATATCAGATTGGGAAAATGATTTTGAATCATTGAATGCCTAAAAAAAATTTAATGACATGAGATAAAAAAATCAAATAATATGGATGAAAATATAAAAAATAATAATACAACCAACCTTATCAAAGTCAGTATTTTTCCCAGTTGTGATTATCTCGTACATGAATCGTAGAATATAATAAGCACATTCCATATTTTCTAACTGTCGATGAAACTATAGTTATAAATCATTAAATTGTTAATAAAAAATATTATATAACAAAAATATGGAATAAATTATAATATAAAAACAAATTACCTGTACTTCCACATATTTGATTTCATTTGGTGTGTTTATCGACTTTTATTCCTTATTAAATTTTTTCCATGAACTGCATTTTCATATATTTGAAATAATAATACATTTCTAAATAGTTTGGATTACTCATAATGAGCTTATAAAAAATTTAAAAAAACTTAACTTTCTAATAAGGTGGAAAATATTTTACAAAAATTAACTAATAAAGAGAAAAACCAATATATAGTTCATTCACATGGGCACAATATGCCTAACATTCAATGCCCACTACAATACAAAACGTTCAAAATTAATGATATTATAAGGATAATTAGTTCTTTATTATGATTCTGTTCTTACTTTTCATAATATGGTAGAAACCAACACTGATACTTCGTATGTGATAATCTATCACACATATATACAACTCTATCAGGATTATTCACAAATTTCACATAAATGGAATTGAATTATTGATCTATGAAACAGTAAATATATTTACTTTCATTTTGTAAAATATGTGTTTTAGATACCGAATTGAAAAATAAAATATTGTTGGTCAATTTAAAACCATCTTTTATTAATGAAATAAAAATTCAGATGTCAATTTATATACATGGTAAACAACTGCACCACATTCAATCTATGCTCTTCAAAATTTACTAGATGCATGATATCTTCATTAAGCAATCTATATGGATATTCTCTTCTTCATATATCGGTCTTTATCCAAAACTTATAGATAAAATTCAATGAAGAAGATGCCTCAGATAATCTTTGTATCCCATGAGAAATATATGATGTATATATAGTCGATTTTTGCATAACATTTCGTTTCATTTGTGAATCTTCTATTTCTTTCATATAATCCTGTATATGTTAAATGTCAGAAAAATATTATAATTCATTTTGAATCATTTTTAATTAATATTTAAAAAAATACATACCTCATATGAAATATAATGATGAAAACCAGTTGGCCAATGTAAAAAATGAACAACATAATCCCCAACTCTGGTGATCTCCAAAGTAGGAAATGGTAGTAGAACATTAGGATATATAATATCGAGTACTGATACTCTAACCGAACCAATCTGCATATGCTGGTGGTGTACTGAATCCCTAAAAAATGAAAGAGTCTGGATGAAACAATATGTATGTGAGGATATCCATCAAACAATTCACAATAAAATTTTTGGTATGAGTGAGGTGGTGGAGAATCAAAGAAAGCAGATTGGGAAGTCTAGTTCGGGTGAGCAAGCTGGGAAGTCTGAAAAATGAACAAGTTATATTATTGTTTATAATTTATAAAATAGAAATATTGATAAAAAATATATAATATACCAGGGAAGTATTCTCATATGGGGCAGGGTAGGAAAATGGGGTAGGGAAGTCTGTGTGAACAGGATGGGAGGGCATAGAAGGGAAAAAATTATATTACTATTTATAATTAATAAAATTGAAAAATTGATGACAAATAAATAATATACATGGGTATGCTGCTCAAACAGGGTATGATAGTTAGAATGGGCATGGTATTCCGGGTGGGCAGGCTGTGAAGGAAGAAAAAAAAATTATATTAGTGTTCATAATTTATAAAATTAAAAAATTGATAAAAATAAATAAATAATATACCTGGGGAGGCTACTCACACGAGGTGGGGTTGGAATATAGGGAAAGGTAGTTCTGGAGAGTAGCCTGAGAAGTCTGAAAAATGAAAAGGTTATATTAGTGTTTATTATTTATAAAATAAAAAAATTGATGACAAATAAATAATATACCTGGGAAGGTTGTGTAGATTGTGGCTTTCTTTCTATGTGTTCTATCAAATCATTCAGCAGTTCTTCTTGAATTTGATCAGCCACAGACTGTTTCATAACATTCGGCTTTGCTTTTAAGGATTCTATTTCCCGGTCACTTGATTCCTTACCCTTAAAAAAAATCTTCCTAATACTAACACCCTCCCAATATCCTCTAACACGGTTGGGGTGTTCTACCTTTCCCAAATATGTGGCTAGTATGACCATCCTACCCTTGGGGATAAAACAACCATGTGTATCCTACTCCTGAAGTTCATCCTGAAAAAAAAAATTATATTATTGTTTTTAATTTATAAAATAAGAAAATTGATAACAAATAAAAAAATATTTACTTACAATTTTATTAGCTACTTTCTTAGCTTACTCTATAAGATACTATTAATTTTTGCTTTTTCTTTCTCGTTTCCATTTTTAGGGTGAGATGGAGGAGATGGAGGACCAAACATGACCTATTCGAAACCACTACTTGATCGAGCCCTTAATGCATCAAATTTTTCATCAATCGTTTTCTACTCCAAAAACTAGTTCCCTGCACGAGATAAAGTATGAAGGTATACAATTGAAAAATAGATCTCCTAGAGGCATTTTATATAAAAATATACTACTCATTAATAAGAAAAATATATAATAAATTTTATAACATAATATAATTATCATACCTAAAATTTTTCTTCATTAGGAATGTCAAAAAATCACTTCTATGTATATTCATCCATAAAAGGATACATGAGGCATAGGTTTTCAAACCTTCTCTTTCCAAAATTATAATTTTTTGTGTGTTTTGTTTAAAAATTTCTCAATCGAACCACCGCTAATGAGAGACGTCTTTTCATAATTTCTTTGGTTCCCTTAAAATTGAATGTCATATGTAAATGAATAAATTAAATGTCATTTAAATAATTAATATTCAAAAATGAGATAAAATAAATCAATTAAAAAATATTACCATCACGGCCTCCCAAAGTTGTCGTTCTTCCATGTTTTCCACTGACGTTCTATCAGGATATACAATACTAATCATGCAACGACTCTGTATCCCTGAATAAATAAAAAATTTAACAACATTTGGGCTAATTGCATTATCATCATCATTAAAGAATATGTGTACACTATCATCATCACAAGAAAGTGCGTGCTTTGGTAAACGTGTAATACCACGTTTACTAACTTGAGAACATGATTTTTTAGTAGTAACAAGAGAATTATCCTCTATCGAGGACACATCAGTAGTCCTGAAATTTTTTTTTGTAAATTAATAGTTTTATTTCATTAAATAAGTCTATTTCTAAATATTTTATAATATGTAAAAAAGGATATACCTTGTTATATACTCCTCTCTATCTATATGAGACATTTCTACTGTAATGAGTAAGGAAATTTTGTGAACCAGCGTATCATTAGAAAATTAAATATTTAGAAACAAGGAAAACAAAATATAAGTAAGTAAAAAATGAGTCATGATTTTATGTTTCAAAAAAAATATCACAATATAAATATTTACCTGAATAAATAGGATAATAATTTTGTGTCTTCCCAAATTCCTTCATGATGATCATAACATATTTAATGCACTTTTTATGTCCTATACTAATTGTAATCATATGAAAATTGTGTAATAGATGAATAAGTATTATGTAATTCACTAAAATCATCATCATCATCCTTGTCACCAAAATGGTATATTTTTCATAGAAAAACAACTAACCACTGTTCATTTGATGGAACAATGACGTAACATACATGATATATAGATGTCACCATGATAAATGGTTCCTAATTGCTATTAAAACTTTTTAAATCAACCAGTTTAAACTTGTATTCATCATGTTTCTCACCACTGTTACTATCATCCCGATTTAACATAAAAATGGTGACTCGAAATTTAATATAATCAATTTCACATAAATCTTATTGAACTCCAAAATATGGCGTTGATGTAGAAATTGGGTTTTTATCTTTGGAACATCAAAAATGCATCGCTTTAGCAAAACCCATCACACCACAATTCTGAACGGTACTATTTTCATCCAAGTTTTTTGTGTAAAATATGTATCTGTTGATATCAAACCAAGACCATGTGATCACATTATGATATGGTCCCTCTGATAACCACATAAATGTTTCTGATATAGATATATATGAGGGGAAATTCTCTTTAAACCGTGAAACAAATGTCTTTTTATGCTCAATCATTAACCACTTTTCATTTATTTTCTGATATCTTAACATTAATTAAGCAATATTTTAGGATATATATGATTGAACCTCTTCTATGTTGTTCAAAATGTATAAATTTTCATTCATCTCTACATCAAGTTGAATGAATTTTACCATTATGCCTCGAACCCCTCTACCTTTACTATCAACTATCATATGTCAAGATACTGGGAGACAAATATGCTCCACCACATACAAATAATTAGTACAAAACTCAATAACCTCTTCTGCTAAATATTTTTGATCAATAAACGCCTCTGGTCAATAAGTATTTTTAACATATCCCTTCATGATTTTCATATATCATTCAAAATGATACATCTATATTAAATAAATAAGCCCATATATACTTATCTCACCGACATAATGAATCATCAGATGAACCATTATATCAAAAAACGTGGGGGGATATATTTCTAGTTGATAGGGAATAAGAGTTCCTTAATTCTCTAACTCATCTAACAAATTTGGATCAATGAGTTTGGTATACATGTATTTGAAAAAATTACATTATGTGATGATAATCTTTTTGATAGCGATCGGTAATATACCACACACTGCTACTAGTAGAATTTGTTGCATCAAAACATGAAAATCATGAGATTTCACACCTATTATTATACAAGAATTCAATTGCACCAAATTATTTACATTAAAAGAAAAACCACTGGGTACTTCAATACCATGATGACAATGACAGAAATTTATATTTTCAATCTTTCTTAATGTGTGACAAGATGAAGGTAAATATGATCTGTTTCCTTTCACAGTGGGATCTAACTCCAAAAATATTCTCATTAATATCAAGTCCAATCTAGAGTACATTCCATATTTCATCATTCCTTTTATTTCTAACAATTTTCCAATCAAACATTCAAATATGTTTTTCTAAACATGCATAACTCTGATGTTATGTTTTATCTTTAAAAATTTATTATAAGGTAGTTCGAAAAAATAGAACACTTCTTAGAAATATTTCATTGAATACCAGAACTTATTTTCTTTCCAAATTTCGAATCAATATCTTTCATCATGTAATAGTATTCTTCAGTTGACAATGGTCGAGGGGGAAGGTTGTTTTCATGTAATCCGTTAAATTCTTTTTTTAAATATGTGATAAGGATGATCAATTTTCCAAAATCTTCAATGTCCCATGTACACCATCATTCCTCAATTATGAAAATGATAATATGATGTTTTTTATTCAAAAATTGGACATGTTTTATGTCCCGTAACACTATATCCAGATATGTTTCCATATTCAGGAATGTTTTTATACTGAACATTATTATACCATATAAAATAAAAAACCCTTTCTTGTATGCATAAAAATTTTTAACAACTGCCTCCCATATTAATTTCAAATAATCAATCAATGGTGAAAGATACACACCAATAACATTTTCCAGTTGTTTTGGTCTATAAATCATCAAGCTCATCATAACATATTTTTTCTTCAAACATAGATGTTGGGACTAGTTGTAATCTACCATAAAAATGGTCCATAAACTATGTTGGCTACTGGGGATCTGATGTGGATTCATTCCATCAGTACAAAATATCATTTTGATGGTTCTATCTTCCCTTCCAAAATCATGGGAATTTTTATCAAAAATCATCCACTCTGGTGAATCGGAAGGGATCCATATATTACCATCATAGATTTTCTAATCGTAATTATATTTTAAACAGTTTGGGTCAATTGAAATTTAAAATTATCTCTTCAAACAAGGAATTATTGGAAGGTACAAAATTTTTTTAGCAGAAGTTTTGATTCTAGTACCTAAAAATGAATCACAATTGAAATATCAAAATTATTTGCAAAAAATATTGGATGATTTCATAAGAAAGTTCAAAATTTATTTTTCATGATGTTAGATGACATCACATTAGAATGAATCTGATTTTATTTTCCCATATATCTTATAGTGTGATGTCCCACATTTAGGAAACCATGATAAATATTCATTTTCTTTCGCATAGTGTACAAAATCATTGTGAAAGCATGTATATATTTATACCCCAGTCCCATTGGGCATAATATTTTCTTCACACAAAAATTGGAATCTGGAAGCCAGTTGCCTTTTGGAAGTAGCACTTTTAAATGCTCAAGTGTGCTGGATAAAAATTTATCACTCCACCCATTTTTTTTCATTATGTTAACTAATCTAAAAACTGCTGAAAACATTGTATATTTACATCAATCATGGAATAATGGTTTCTCAGAATCTTCATAAAATCGTTTAATAGTTTCTATTTTTTCGATGGTTTCAACACCTAAATCATGTATTAATTATTCAATATTATCCTCTGACTCATTGTGAATATTTTCATCAAAATTGGATGTTGAATTTTTAGTTCTTTCACCATGCTAGATCCAACGTGTAAAATTATGGCTAGAACCATTATAAATGAGATGGTCAACGATTTCTATGGAGTTTAACATTCTCATATTTAAACACTTCACACATGGACAGAAAATAAAATCAATGTTTTGAAGATTTCGTTTAGAAAATTCCAAGAATTTATCAACTGCTTTTTGATAATCACTACTATTTCATAGTAAATGTATCAAATTACTGTCCATTAAATATCTGATATCACAAAATGGTTATTATTTAAAAATGTAATCAATTAAATATATATATACATATATATATGTAAAAATAAATTATAATCAAAAAATAATTTAATAAAAACTGATGACAATTAGATATAAAACATAAAATATGAAAAAATTTTACAAAGAATAGCCGTTTTATTTTCATATTATACACATGCCTTATTTTTATATTATAATTAAATTTTAATATCAAACTTTTAAAAAATTTCAGTTCATTATACATAGTTGTTGCATTATTTCGATGTTTCATGTATCAAAAGTATTGAAAATTGAATTACACTGAAGGGTGAAAAATTAGTTAGTTTTACTAATATGAAATAATAATTAGAGTGAATGTACATATTATAAGTAAAATCAATCATAATACTCTATAAATTATGACAAATTACATTTAATACATAAATAAATTGATATATCTTAAAACACATTTGGGTGAGAGAAAAATATAATCATTTGTGGAATAATAAGTTGATTTGGATCCATTGAATGTTCTAATGAGTATATACATATATTATTTGGTTTTACGTATAATTTAGGTAGACCTGATTCAATCCCCCCAACCCCCACCCCTGCCAGGTGTATTTTCTCAATCATATGAGAACTAATATGGCAGATTAAAATAATTTCATAGAATTATTTATTAAATTGTTCAAGATAAAAATAATTTCATATATAACAAATTCCACACATTGACTAACACAATCGGTCAAGAACATTGATCCATGAATTTATAAATAATGTCAAATAAAAATAACATCAGATAAAAAAAATTCAATCAGTTTTTTGTATAATTTATTCAAGAACATTGAATAATACATTTGTACATTTTGTCAGATGTAAATTCATAACATAAAATCATACAACACCAATCCATATCACGATCATTGACTAATCACTCTTAGGGATGACAATTAACTATGTTCTAGAACATTTTAAATAAAAAATAAACTAATATTTGAAGAAAATAAAATTTAATATTAAACGATCAATAATTTATCTACTAAATTTAAAAAAACATACAAAATTCATTATTCAACTCAAAAAAGATCTCCAATCCGAACATTGATCTGTATAAAACATTGGAAAACTAAGCACTACAAGATCTAGAACAAAAGTGATTATAACAACAAAAAACAAAGATAAATAATAAACGAAAATCAAACCACAGTTGAAATTCACTTAAAATAGCATTAAAGAGAACAAATACTAAATATAAAATCAACAAAGACCATATAATGAAGATCATAGACCACATATCGTAAAAATTGATGAAAATTATTAACAATGGCGGTTGGAAATCACAAAAAAGGCTTCAAAGTCATCGCGGGTCGAGTGGAGCCACCATGGGTTTTGATTTTGAAGAAAAATGAAGATGAGGGTTTCCTGATCCCAACAATTTTTAAATGAATTTAGGTGTAGGTTTTTAAAAAAATGAATGAAGAAATTTAAAAAAACATTTTCAGCGTCGGTTATAGAAAAAAACATATGCGAAAAAAATATTTTTTTACTTTGGGCATTGTTTTTGGTAAAAGACAACGCCGAATGACTTTGGGGTGTTATTATCGACATCAGATTTAAGGAAAAAGGATGTTGAAAAACTTTTTTTAGGCTTCAATTCATGTTAAAAATGATGCCAAAAATCAGCGGATTATGGGTTTTTTGGTCGGTTTTTAGAAAAATCGACGTAATAAATTTCTTGCACACATTATCAGTGTCGGTTTATAAAAAATTGACATTAATAATTTGATGATAAATAATTTATTTCTACTAGTCACTTATCCCACATATGCAGGTATCTATAGTTTGATCTGAATCTATTATCATATGTGACAAATAAAACTTCAACGACAATGTGCTAGCACGTCTTTGGGAAAAGGGTAATAAAGAAGAGAGATATAGTTTTTAGAGAAGTTTCAATGAGAAAAAATAAAATCATATACATACTTCTATCTCAGGGTATTATTATAAGGTCTGATGACCATACTCTTCTATCACTTCAGTATTAACACGTGTGTTATAGTACATGAGTTAATGTCTCGACCCACTCATAGATCACATGCATAATAGCATCTACCCTAAAATGTTTCAACTCATTAATGGGTCTAATAAGTTATATATTATGTGAAAATGGATTGAGTGACTAGGATTTATTAATTATTATACCATATTCATTCATGCAATTAATTTTTTTTAAACAACTATGAATTAAACAAAATTATTTATAATATATTTATATATAAGGATTTAGGACATATATCCAATTGGTTCCAAGAAAAATAATGTTAAACAACTATAAAGAGGCATTAGGGACCCTTAGAATATGAAATGGAATCATTGTGAAACAATACCCCAAACTAAAATCATTATGAGCTAAACCCTGGGTCATTCGACGACTTTCTAGTTATAAATATAGACAAACAATGAATACAAAAGGGATATTAATGATGGAAATTTATTTTAACTTGATGGATCAGCCAAAAACCATGAATAAATAAATGTATACATCCCATGTAAGATATAAATCAATATTGATGAGGTGTGTGGGCCATGGTAGTTAAATTGAAGAGAAGAGAGAAACCTAGGTGTCAAATTTGAAAAAGGGATAAAATGAGTTTTAAAAATTTTCAATGGTCTAGGACTATCCTTGGTTTGGTCACACATTCTAGGAAGCCATGAACAACCCAATAAATCACCTTTTTAATGTACTATAGGTCTCCATCAAGGTTTACCCTAACCATGACCAAGCAACACACTCATACAACTCTCACAAAATGTTCAACCAAAGGCTTTACACTAAGGCCAAATGTTTCTCTCCCGAACCACGTGTTACCAATTCACATTATCCTTGACTTTTAGAAAAACGAAAAACACTTATATATAAGGATACCTCATTTTTTTTACTAAAATATTTTTAATAAATATTAAACCAAGTTGAACTAATATAATGGCCACCTATATATTCTCTACATGGTTAGTAATATCCATTTTCCCTTACATAAATCTAATAAATTTAAAATTTTCAAGGAAAATAGGTCTAAAACTAAAGGAAGAGATCATCGTTTATTAAATAAAAAAACAATTGGGAAAATATTGGTTTTGTGAGATAATGATAGAGTGGTTATACTATTATAGAGTCAAAGGTAATATTTTTAATGATTTTAAATATTGATTTGATTTTATAAAATCAAGAGATATTTTCATAACTCCCATGTTAGTATGGAATATTTGATATCTGATTTTATTGAGACATTATTTATTTGTGATGGGAATGTAACATGGAATGATATTTTACAAAATTAATTCCAAAGGATCATAAATATTACAGGATGATATTACTAATAAGGGATGTCATGCCTATATGGATAAAAATTATTTCATTATACATTTATTTATGGAATTGAATGAAATCATAAGAGGTTGGAAAATTAGTTTATACAATGAACCAATGTTATCCATCTTATATCAATTTTCATTAAAAGAGAGGGAAAAATATTGAGGAAGAAGAAATCATCCATTGATGTCTAAAAGGATGATAGATATATGGAAAATAATGACTACATAAAAAAGAAAATAATTATTGATTAAATGGATTATAAATATGATAATCATGAAGTATATATAAGTATATTTTTAAATCCCTTGATAGGTAAAAAGAGTAAAATTGGAATATTGATACTCTATTATAGGATGATTCATTAATTAGTTGGATAATTCTCAAATTATATTTTAATACCGATCCTTATAAGATGTGGGAAAAAATTCAATATTTTTACAGAGTACAATATAAGTGGTATCAATAAAAAGATGACTATAAGGATGTATTAGATGAATGTTATAAGAATTGGGTTCGTTCAATAAGTCATTCCACATTCAAATACTTCAGGAAGACTTGGTTTTACCCCCCCTCCCTGTCATATTTATTTTCAATAACTATTATTGATTTTATATCAATTTAATTTGGATATATGATATATTTTGTTAATAAATTTCATATAACATATATAATTGAACAGTTATGTAATTTTTTGATCTGTTAGTATTAATAAAAATTTGTAAAATAATCTAGGGAAATAGTTCCTTATGGAAATAGTTTAATATTCTGTTTCTTATGAATCTTTTTTAAAGGAGATAGCATATTGAGAAACATACCAATTTTTAAAATAACTAATGTAATTTTTTAGTAAAACACAATCGTTAATGATAAGAGAAAATAAAAATGTATAATTCATAAACTATTTAATCAAGAGATAATATGTTCTATCATATAATTTTTTTTAAACTTCTGATTTCTAAGTAGAAGAAACTCCCATTGTAACACCCCAGGTAAATAAAGAAAATGAAATTTTCATATTTATCCATATTTGTGAATAAAATATTAATATTACTTTAAAGGGGACTCTATGCTCAATGGAATACCCAACACTCAACAACGAGTTTCTTGGGAATCTTACGTTGCACTCCAATAATAAAATAATATTATTTTAAATGGTAGTTAACATGTAGCCTTTTTATTGGCAGGAATGGATATAAATAACTAAAATATTATTATATATGTTTTTAAATGTTTTTACATTTATCCAATAAAATATAAAGGCTTCAAATACGGAAAGAATTCAATTTTAGGCGTATATGCCCTAGTTTTCACTAAAGGTTCACTTATCGACTTTTGATGGTGAACCGTCATTATATATAGTTTTTTTCACACTTATATATCCTTTTGGACCAAATAAAACTCTTCTTAGGAATTGGGAAATCAAAATTTACTTTGTGTAAATTTTTGGTATCTTTCTGATAAAGTTCATTTTTTAATGAATAGTGTGAAATGTTGTATTTTAATTCAAAACCTATTTTTAATCTAATTTATTTATATGATTAGATTATCTTTTGAATTTGTTCTAAAGTGAAATTAGAATATATTTTTACCATTAAATCCAATAGTGGTCGTTGGAATTAATTTCACTTTGAAAACAGATTTAAACTAGTGTCGATCTTTTGATACTTATTGTTTCATAAAAACACGTTATTTGCTCTGACAGTGGGAATTAATTATTAAATTAATTAATGTGACTTATATGTTTTTAATTTTTTAAAATATACATCATTTTTGAATTCGGAATATCAAATATAGCTTAGGGTGAATTTTTGGGATTTTTCTGAAAAACATCAATTTTTGATGAATAGTGAGACCACTAAGTGGTACTTATAAAAGCAGATTTTTCCGTTTAAATGAAATTTTGCCATCTTTGTGTTTTGAATTTCAAAAATCCTACATACATTGTTGTCATTAAGAAGTAAAATTTGGTTCAACGGGATAAAAATAATTTTTGTTGAATTGTAACTTATTTTGTTTTTAATCACGATTAGAGGTAATTAGTGTAGTTTAAGGTAAAAATAATATTTTAATAATATGAAATGAACATGAAACATGTCCTAACCTCATTTGATGTGTCATGGACGACCAAGAAAACCCATGGGTCAAATTGGGGACCCCATGAATCCACTTTGGTTGGAAAATTACATTAATATCTTTTTATTTAAAGTTGAAGTAAAAATGAGACAAACATGAAATGTTTTACTAAAACAATTTTTACTTGGGGTTATTCAAATCCGATTTTTGACTATAAATATTCATTGGAAGGATAAAACGATTTCCTATATCATAGTATTTTTGTTATAATTTTTAGACATTAAATAAATTAAATTATTTATGACATCATGATGATGCAGTGATGACCTCATTATTTAACGATTTAAATAAAATGGAAAGATAATGTAATATATAAGACCTACACATGTCCAAAACCTATTGGATTAGTGGATTTCGGACCCTTATCACCTTATCCTCGAAACACATCAATGTGGGACTTCTTAAATACGAATACCATTTTAAAATAAAGTGACTTTTCTTTACCTTCCAAGAGTGCCCCTCCTCTCCTCTTATAAGAGGCCCCACCCTCTACCTCCTTACACACACTCCCAAAGCCTTTGGCTCGACCAAACCCTGACCATTTTCTCTCCCCACATCCCTCTATTACTCCTTAAAGCCTCAAGTAGGTCATAAGGCTTCCCAAGGAAGCCTTTGAGCTCAAACCAAAGGGAGTTACCCGAATTTAAGGTAATGTCTTCACTTGAGTCCTTTTGTTTTATTTTGCTTCTCCAACCCCCTAAACTCTTTTTCTTCATTTATTTTGTAACAAATACAGTATCATCAATATACTAGGATGTTTTTATAAGAAGTATTCGAGCTACACTTTCACACTCCTACATCTAATGGTTAAAGAACATAATGTTTCCGTGGATGGCGAATTTCAGCCTCCCGAAACGATGATTGTTCAACATTATTTTAACACCTTCAAAGGTGTCCATTAAGATGACACTATATTTATATATGATATATAATATGTTTATTATTCCCTTAAGCTTCTGTATTTTTCATTTTGGGCATACCTTTATGGTTTCCATTATGGGTAAACGCGATATCTTTATTTAAGGAAGTGCGGACTACTGCCCCCTCAAAGTGATTTGATTCGTTAATACCATATGTGGTACGTATAAAGGATATATTTAATGATATTATATATGATAACATACTGGAATTAAAATACTATTATGTATCATTATGTTTTAATTCCATTAAATATGAAATAGAAATGGAAGTAGCGTTCATGCGTACGTACGGCTTACCGTCTCCATGAACGGTACATTTCATTTCTTATCTCAAAATGTTATGTAATACTATAAGTACATATATATAATTGATATATATGTAATATATTACATCAAAATTATGGATATAATTCTCGAATTATAACATATATATATCTCTCATTTTGTTTTAATTCCATTAATATGACAAAAAAATGAAAACAGCGTTAATGCGTACGTACGGCCTACCGTCTCCATGAACGGTGCTTTTAATTTATCTCAAAATGCTATGGAATGGTATAAAATGAAAATATATTTTATATATATGTTATTTAAAACATCAATACTATTCTTTTATATTATGTACCTATAACTACATGGAAAATTAGTTTCCAAAAAGTTCAATTTTTTACTCATGTACCAAACATCGACAAAAACGTATGATATGAACTAATATTATTAATAAATTATTATAACATTAAAATATGTGATATGAACTGAATAATAATATTTATAGGAGGTAATTAGGCAATTAATAATTGCCCAAAGTTTATTATTCATGAATATAAAGAAACGAACAAGACAAGTTGGACTTGAGGAAGGGATTCTACTCCTCTCTTTCTTTTTAAGTACACTCTTTTATGTCATTCCTTCTAAGCTCATATTTCTTGTGATTGGGATGTTATTTTATATTACACTTACTTTAATTTTTATGTTCATATGATGAGAGACCCTATTCTCTCTCATCAATCCATTTTGGATGTTTTGAGTGGCGCCGTTAAGCTGCCGAATTTTCGTAAGAGATCTAACCTCTCTCTTTCTCTTTAAGTACTCTCCTTTATGTCACTTCTTTTAAGCTACTATTATTATTATGGTGGTGTTCATTTATATTCCCCTTTATTTACATTTTATTTTAATGTGATGAGATACCCTATTTGTTCTCATCAATCCATTTTTTGATGTTTTAAGTGGCACCGTTAGGCTACCGAATTTTCGTAAGGGATTTTTCATCTCACTTTTATTCCTGTGAGATTTATGCTACATTTTCCACAATTTCCTTTGAATGGTGTATTTACTGACCATTATTTTACTCATTGAGTAATATTATTTCATTTATGAGTATTTACATTAATTTTGTATTGTCCTTCATTTACGGGGCATATGTTTCGAAAGATACCCATGTCGGTAAGGGAACCTTTCACCCTCCTCTGTTTAAGAGACTTCTTTTGTTGGGTCTTTTAATTTACATATTGTTATGTTGGGATATGTTATCATATATCCTTATTTATGTAAATTTTATGTCCAAGTGATGAGATTCCTTTTTTTTGATGTGACGTTGTTAGGCTGTCAAGGGAACTTCTTACCCCAATTTCTATTTCTTTGGGTTCAACATGTAGTTATTGAATATGTCATCCTTTGAATATGTGTGAATGTCCTTTGATTATTTTATACTTAATATCCACTTATATTTTGTGTATTCGTTTGTCACACATAATTATGTAATTGATTTATCCTTAAACCAAGGATACCGTCATTGTATGGGACTTCGTCTCAATCTCCTTTCATTGAGGCATATTTTGTTTTATACACAACCTTATTTTATATGGTGTATAAACCCCTTTGACTTTTATGTTTATTCAAAAGGAATATTTTTTATACGAAGCATTTACTAATTGACAAAAGGGAATGTTTTTGTCGTACGTATGCGGCGACAACGACTTCTCCACCGTCGTGACCATTATTTGAGTTTAGGCTTCCTCTACAAGTCATACCTTCTTTTTAAAAGAAAAATAAATACCATGTTTTACGTTTCTTTTATTTTGGTATTGAAAATGGTTTTCAGAATGTTTTTATATCAATTTGTTGTATTGATATCTTGTGATTGAAAGGTGGAAATATTATGTTTCCTTTATGCATGTTTTATGTGATACGATTATGTTGAGGTTGTTGGGCATTATTATAAAGACAGGTGGTTCCATGATAAACTAAGGGCGGGTGAGCCCGATATAGCTCTCCAATGCATTGGGTAACGCGAAGGAGTGAAAATTTAAGGTTTCTCCGAAGCGATTTAGGGAATATACTTTGATGGGTATTCCAAACGTAACCAAGAGGGTTACTCCCTACGTAAGGAAGTTATGAATGCCTCAAGTTACCTTTATTTCTTATGATTTCTATGATTTATTCATGGTTTGATGAGTTATGATAAAGTGCCTATGTTTTATGGGTAAAGTATGATTTCATTATTATGTATATATCAACTCATGTTTCCTTTCCATATTTTTATAACCCTTACTGAGCTTTTTATGCTCATCCCAAGTTTTTGAAATGTTTTTCACAGGTCAAGGGAAAGGTACATGATGTGATGATAGTGTCAAGGATGTGTCATGAAAGAATCCATGTTTTATTTTAAATATGTTTCTATTGATGGGAAGAATGAATACTATCTTTTATGTAACCACTTTGTTTAAATGTGGAATGTAATGCAAGTTTCATTATCTAATTCTCTAAAACTCTAAACCTGAAAAGATCCTCAATGTGTAATCTTGTAATAACTCAAGATTAAGTAATGTTTAAGGCTGGGGCCTTATAGTTGGTATTAGAGGTCGGTTTAGATAACTTTAGAGGTTAGGGTATTCTTTAAGCATAAGTGACATTACCATAATGGTTTGGATTTTAGAAAGAGTCCTAGTTTTAGATAAAGTGAATGAGTAAGTGTATCTTAGTGTTTACCTTCCTCATTAGTACATGATGGTTTTGTTGATATACTCACACTGACATTTCAGTTTTTAGTGAATGGATGGATCTAGCATGCACCAAAGAGACAACAGGTTTGAAGGAAACTGTGGTGGTTCTATGATTAAGATACTAGATAAAATGGGGGATTCAATGAGGAAACTCGTGGTTGTTCTAAACCAACTATCAAGGATTCATGATCAACCAATTGAACCTTGGTATGATCTTTAATGCATCATGTACGAGATGACTAATCCATGTGGAAGTTCAGGTAATAATTATAAAGGTAACCATTAGAGTTTATATGATCCTTACTTTTTAGGTAATTATGGGTTACTCAATGATATGATGGAAAATGAAAGGCATGAGATAAAATTGAGGTTAAAATATGTTATGATCATTTTTGATGATTTTATCTCTTTTTGGGGAATGATTTAAGAATTATATAGTTTTGGAAAAAGGACACCACACAGACCGTGTGACAACCCGTCGCGTCGGACAAAGCTGCGGGAATCGAACCCACAACCAAAGTGCGACTGTTATTTATCGCCTACCACTGGACTACGTGAATTCCCTGGTTAGTTTGACTGATTGTTTTTAGTTAGATGATTTTAGAAATCAAGAGTAAGTTTATTTTGGGTTATCTATGAAAATGATTAACCTATCATGGAGGATATGTGATTAGGTTAACTACTTTTCAATACGAGACTTTAGGAGCAACTGATATTGTTTGGAGATAAATGTTACGATATAACTTGGAAGACTATGTGACTAAATCCTTCAAATATTTGGGTTTCAATATTATATTGGTTTACTTTGAAGAATTTTATAGACAAATTTTTTATCTGATGGTCCTCGTTGAACTTTGGGTTTTGTTGGACAAATTTTGAGATTAAGAATAGATTTTCTTTTTATAAAGGGTTATCTTTTTTTGGATTATCAGACCTTGTACTAACCATTATAGTTTTGGTTTTGGTTAAATCCTAAAGACATGGGATGTATATAGTTATCCTTTGTGGATTAGGCGATTCTCTAGAAGTTTATTAAAGTACTCTTAATGCGAACAAGTCTTCCTAAATACTCGTCTTTTGGAAGAAATATGAGATTGATTAAGGAATCTAGTAAAATTTGAAAGTCAATATGATAAGTGATTATGTTTCCTTATGAATAAATTTCTCAATAAAAAGTAACTTAAAACAAAAATGTTGTCTATTAACTTTTCCTACTGGGGAATCAAATACCGTTTAACCCATCAGATGTTTGTGATTTTCTTGTGGTTAACTTTCTCATAAACATGTTTTCTATCACTCTCCATCAAATACCGACTCTTGTTCTGATGTGGGACTTTCAAGGATGTTTCCAAGCTCAATTTTAAAAATTGCGAGGATGCAATTCCCAAAAGGGGGGAAGGATGTACCACCCCAGGTAAATAAAGAATATGACATTTTCATATTTATCCATATTTGTGAATAAAATATTAATATGACTTTAAAGGAGATTCTATGCTCAATGGAGTACCCAACACTCAACAATGAGTTTCTTGGGAATCTTACGTTGCACTCTAATAAAAAAATAATATTATTTTAAACGGTAGTTAACATGTAGCCGTTGTATTGGCGAGAATGGATATAAATAACTAAAATATTATTATATATGTTTTTATATGTTTTTATATTTATCCAATAAAATATAAAGGCTTCAAATACGGAAAGAATTCAATTTTAGGCGTATATGCCCTAGTTTTCACTAAAGGTTCACTTATCGCCTTTTGATGGAGAACCGTCATTAAATATAGTTTTTTTCACACTTATACATCCTTTTGGACCAAATAAAACTCTTCTTAATAATTGGGACATCAAAATTTACTTTGTGTAAATTTTTGGTATCTTTCTGATAAAGTTCATTTTTTAATGAATAGTGTAAAATGTTGTATTTTAATTCAAAACCTATTTTTAATCTAATTTATTTATATGATTAGATTATATTTTGAATTTGGTTAAAAGTGAAATTAGAATATATTTTTAACATTAAATCCATTAGTGGTCGTTGGAATTAATTTCACTTTGAAAACAGATTTAAACTAGTGTCAATCTTTTGATACTTATTGTTTCATAAAAACACGTTATTTGCTCTGACAGCGGGAATTAATTATTAAACTAATTAATGTGACTTATATGTTTTGAATTTTGTAAAATATACTTCATTTTTGAATTCGGAATATCAAATATAGCTTAGGGTGAATTTTTGGGATTTTTCTGAAAAACTTCAATTTTTGATGAATAGAGAAACCACTAAGTGGTACTTATAAAAACTGATTTTTCCGTTTAAATGAAATTTTTCCATCTTTGTATTCTGAATTTCAAAAATCCTACATACATGGTTGTCATTAATAAGTAAAATTTGGTTCAATGGGATAAAAATAATTTTTTGGTGAATAGTAACTTATTAAGTTTTTAATCGCGATTAGAGGTAATTAGTGTAGTTTAAGGTAAAAATAATGTTTTAATAATATTAAATGAACATGACACATGTCCTAACCTCATTGGATGTGTCATCTCCGACCAATACAACCCATGGGTCAACTTGGGGACCCCATGAATCCCCTTTGGTTGGAAAATGACATTAATATCTTTTTATTTAAAGTTAAAGTAAAAAATGAGACAAACATGAAATGTTTTACTAAAACAATTTTTACATGGGGTTATACAAATCATATTTTTGACTATAATTATTCATTGGAAAGATAAAACTATTTCCTATATCATAGTAGTTTTGTTATAATTTTTAGACATTAAATAAATTAAATTATTTATGACATCATGATGATGCAGTGATGACCTCATTATTTAACGATTTAAATAAAATGGAAAGATAATGTAATATATAAGACCTAAACATGTCCAAAACCTATTGTATGAGTGTATTTAGAACCCTTATCACCTTATCCTTGAAACACATCATTGTGGGACCTCTTAAATCCGAATACCATTTTAAAATAAAGTGACTTTTCTTTACCTTCCAAGAGTGCCCCTCCTCTCTTCTTATAAAAGGCCCCCACCTCTACCTCCTTACACACACTCCCAAAGCCTTCGGCTAGGCCAACCCCTGCTCATTTTGTCTCTCCGCTTCCCTCTCTTACTCCTTGAAGCCTAACTTTGGTCAGAAAGCTTCCCAAGGAATCCTTTGATCTCAAACCAAAGGGAGTTACCCGATTTTAAGGTAATGTCTTCACTTGAGTCCTTTTGTTTTATTTTGCTTCTCCAACCCCCTAAACTCTTTTTATTCATTTCTTTTGTAACAAATCCAGTATTATAAATATACTAGTATGTTTTTATAAGAAGGATTCGAGCTACACATTCACACACCTACATCTAAGGGTTAAAGAACAAAATGTTTCCGTGGATGGGAATTTCGACCTCCCGAAACGATGATTGTTCAACATTCTTTTAACACCGTCAAAGGTGGCCATTAAGATGAAACTATAATTATATATGATATATAATATGTTTATGATTTCCTTAAGCTTCTGTATTTTTCATTTTGGGCATACCTTTATGGTTTCCATTATGGGTAAACGCGATATCTTCATTTAAGGAAGTGCGGACTACCACCCCCTCAAAGTGATTTGATTCGTTAATACCATATGTGGTACGTATAAAGGATATATTTAATGATATTATATATTATAACATACTGGAATTAAAATACTATTATTTATCATTATGTTTTAATTCCATTAAATATGAAATAGAAATGGAAGTAGCGTTCATGCGTATGTACGGCTTACCGTCTCCATGAACTGTACATTTCATTTCTTATCTCAAAATGTTATGTAATAATATAAGTACATATATATAATGGATATATATGTAATATATTACATCAAAATTATGGATATCATTCTGTAATTATAACATATATATATATATCTCCTTTTGTTTTAATTCCATTAATATGACAAAAAAATGAAAGTAGCGTTCATGCGTACGTACGGCATACCGTCTCCATGAACGGTGCTTTTAATTTATCTAAAAATGATATGTAATGGTATAAAATCAACATATAATGTATATATATAATATTTAAAACATCAATACTATTCTGGATATTGTGTACCTTTAACTACATGGAAAATTATTTTCCAAAAACTTCAATTTTTGACTCATGTACCAAACATCGACAAAAACGTCTCATATGAACTAATATTATTAACCAATTATTATAAAATTAAAATATGTGATATTAACTGAATAATAATCTTTATAGGAGGTACTTATTCAATTAATAATTGACCAAAGTTTATTATTAAGGAATATAAAGAAACGAACAAGACAAGTTGGACTTGAGGTAAGGGATTATACTCCTCTCTTTCTTTTTAAGTAAACTCTTTTATGTCATTCCTTATAAGCTCATATTTCTTGTGATTGGGATGTCCTTTTATATTACTTTTACTGTAATTTTTATGTTCATATGATGAGAGACCCTATTCTGTCTCATCAATCCATTTTGGATGTTTTGAGTGGCGCCGTTAAGCAACCGAATTTTCATAAGAGATATAACCTCTCTCTTTCTCTTTAAGTACTCTCCTTTATGTCACTTCTTTTAATCTCCTCTTTTTATGACAGGGGATTTTATTTTATATTCCTCTTTCTGTACATTTTATTGTAATGTGATGAGATACCCTATTTGTTCTCATCAATCCATTTTTGGAAGTTTTAAGTGGTGTCGTTAGGCTGCCGAGTTTTCGTAAGCGATTTTTCATCTCACTTTTATTCCTATGAGATTTATGCTACATTTGCCACAATTTCCTTTGAGTGGTGTATGTACTAACCATTATTTTACTCATTGTGTAATATTCTTTCATTTATGAGTATTTACATCAATGTTGTATTGTCCTTCATTTATGGGGCGTATGTTTCGAAAGATACCCATGTCGGTAAGGGAACCTTTCACCCTCCTCTGTTTAAAAGACTTCTTTTGTTGGGTATTTTATTTTACATATTGTTATGTTGGGATATGTTCTCATATATCCTTATTGATGTAAATTTTATGTCCAAGTGATGAGATACCTTTTTTTTGATGTGATGCTGTTAGGCTGTCAAGGGAACTTCTCAACCCAATTTCGATTTCATTGGGTTCAACATGTAGTTATTGAATATGTCATCCTTTGAATATGTGTGAATGTACATTGATTATTTTATACTTAATATCCACTTATATTTTTTGTATTAGTTTGTCACACATAATTATGTAATTGATTTATCCTTAAACCAAGGATACCGTCTTTGTATGGTACTTCGTCTCAATCTCCTTTCATTGAGGAATATTTTGTTTTATACACAAACTTCTTTTATATGGTGTATAAACCCTTTGAATTTTATGTTTATTCAAAAGTAATCTTTTTTATAAGAAGCGTTTACTAAATGACAAAAGGGAATGTTTTTGTCGTACGTATGCGGCGACAACGACTTCTCCACCGTTGTGACCATTATTTGAGTGCCGACTTCCTCTACAAGCCATATCTTCTTTTTAATAGAAAAATAAATACCATGTTTTACTTTTCTTTTATTTTGGTATTGAAAATGGTTTTCAGAATGTTTTTATATCAATGTGTTGTATTGATATCTTTTGATTGAAAGGTGGAAATATTATGTTTCCTTTATGCATGTTTTATGTGATACGATTATGTTGAGGTTCTTGGGCATTATTAGGAAGACGGGAGGTTCCTTGATAAACTAAGGGCGGGTGAGCCCGATATAGCTCTCCAATGCATTGGGTAATGCGAAGGAGTGAAACATTATGGTTTCTCCAAAGCGATTTAGGGAATATACTATGATAGGTATTACAAACGTAACCAAGAGGGTTACTCCCTACGTAAGAATGTTATGAATGCCTCAAGTTACCTTTATTTCTTATGATTTCTATGATTTATTCATGGTTTGATGAGGTATCTTAAAGTTCCTATGTTTTATTGGTAAAGTATGATTTCATTCTTCTGTATATATCAACTCATGTTTCCTTTCCATATTTTTATAACCCTTACTGAGCTTTTTATGCTCATCCCAAGTTTTTGAAATGTTTTTCATAGGTCAAGGGAAAGGTACATGATGTGATGATAGTGTCAAGGATGTGTCAAGAAAGAATCCATGTTTTATTTTAAATATGTTTCCGTTGATGGGAAGAATTAATAATTTATTTTATGTAACCACTTAGTTTAAATGTGGAATGTAATGCATGTTTCATGATCTAATTTTCTAAAACTCTAAACCTGAAAAGATCCTCAATGTGTAATCTTGTAATAACTCAAGATTAAGTAAGGTTTAAGGCTGGGGCCTTATACCTATGGTGAATTATCATAATTAATTTTTAATTATATTATAGAATTAAGGGGGATTATGGACCAAGTACTCCATTGATACTACCCTCTCTTGGATAATGAGAAATAACTTATGATGGGAGGAATTATTTCGAAAACTTATATGACTAATACACATTATGATTTTATATTTATTGTCTGTCATTATTGTTGATATATGATTATGATCACATGTAGATTCAAGAAGGTTGGTAATTTCCATGTTTTGTACTCATTAGTATGTATGAAATGTCAACAATGAACAATGATGTCAATTGGCATATTCTATTCTTTCTCACTATGTTCATTGACTCATTTATATTTTAAGGACTTGTTGTTAACTCTTTAAAAAGGATTATGTCCCATCTACAAAATTATCTTAGAAATTTTATCAATAGTAATTAAGATGATGATTTATATGAAAAAATAAGGAATTTTCTTAAATATTTTAGCATCCTTGAAAAAGCTAATCGTTTTCAAGAAGTTGTATTATTGATGTAATATGATGAAAAATATAGGAGTTTACAAGTAAATTATTATCATAAAAACATATTCACTAAATAAATTTTACAATACACTATTTGGTACCATATATGATGAAAAAGGATAAAAAATATTCCGTTTTTAGGATATATGTAGTGGATAAAATAGCTTTATAATGGATTATTTAGTAGGAATTACAGGAAAAATTATCCTTAATGGAGTTTATATTATAATTACTAGTAATTTTAACCACACAAATATCATTATATTATGTTTTATATAAAACATTATCTATTTCAATGTCAACATTAAATTCAAGTAGTTTATTATACCAAGAAATGTTTTTATGATTGTATTGAATCTTGTTTTTAGTGATGAATTCCATAAATTAATGGATATTTTGAAAATATCCACTAAATACTAATACAACCAAGGGGATTATTTATATCATATAATAAGTGATGTCTTTAACATATAATAGTTGTTAGAAAACCATTTCTAGTGAATTAATTATATATTTTAGTGGTGGAATAATTATCTTATTCAAAATAATGGCCATAGATTTTGGCATTATCATATATGGAGTTAGGTAAAAATCATCTCTTCAAATAGTTTTGGTTAAAAAATACATTAAATAATTTGTGATGGTTAGAACTACCGAGAATTATAATTCTATAGTTTCAAATTTGATAGTTATCACATTTATATACCATTACAGAGAGCAGAATAAGTAAGGTAAATCCATATATAATATATTCAACCAATTCAATACAATATGAGCTGATTTCAACCAACAACATAATATATACAAATATATATAATAATAATAAAATTTGATGCTACTATATGTAAATAGTTAACATTATCATTAAAAATATATGTCCTAAAATGTATACAAGAACAAGAGATTCTAAGATATTTTTTATCATCAGCTTCCTTCTTATAACCCATATCTAGTACTTTTGTTCTGAATAGTTAATTATGTATTAGTAATGAACATACTCAAAAAAAACACAATTAATTTATTTAACATATAGAAACACACCATGTTATAACTTATAAAAAAAACATATTAGTAATTAATGTGTCTAAGATTAACTATAAAACTATTAATGATTGTTTTGAAAACATTTATTCTAAATTGTATAAACCATTAAGTATTGAAAAATAATTCTTTTTGATAATCCATTCAAATAAATTATTATAAATTAATAAAAAAACCTTGTAAAATAATATTTTATCTCCTTTTTTTATTTTTTATTTATTGATATTGTTAATTTGTAAAAAAATATAAATATTTTAGTAATTAATGTTTTCACATTGATTTATATATCGATAATTGTAACACAAAAAAAAACCTCTCAATGGTAATTGAGTCACATTTTGAATTTTTGAGGTAGGTAACATAGATTACTCTCCAATGAATGTATGTTTATTGGAAAAAACATTGAATACTACTAAAGTAATTATTAAAGGTATGTTGTTTGGTGTATACTATGAAGTAGGGGTATAATGGATATCAAATACTATGAGGGAACTTTGTATGGAAAAATATAATTATTATCTAGTATTTTATGACCCCAACCCCCACTCAACTGGTTCTATTATTGGATTGGTAATGAATAGATGGAGTGAGCCAATAAGACCTCCAATAATAGGTCCTGGGTTAGCTTCTAGAATTAATGGTATACAATAAAACAAGGGATGCATTACCCTTAATAATATAATTTAATAAAAAGAGATAATTTAAAATCTCCTAATCAAAAACTTGTTTTTAATTATAAAATAACAATATTTCTAGAATGCATGTCAATTAATAAAATAAATATATCTAAAATATAATAGATACAAGTTTAAACATAAGGAAAAAAGTCTGTAGAAACACCAACATCCAAGAAAGAAAATGCATGTATTAGTCGCCAAAATCATCCTGGAAACCCTGAAAATAGTTTACATAGAAATATGGTGAGAATAACACGTATAATATATAGGATCATATCCAAGGTCACTCTTGAAAATGTGATAAGATATTGCTAATGCTCTGTTGAATAAACCATAGAACAAAAGAACACTGAAACTGGTCAACTATACACTCCCAGCCTCACAAAGGATCACTCACCATTTATTTCATCCACAGTAGAAAAATTATATTAGGAGAATATAAATAAGGCTCCCTAAATACTATTCCCCCTTTTTTATATATGTAACAATAACCTCATTATAATCCACAAATATTGTCTCCCAAGCAATAAGGTAATATGAATATAAATTTCATCAACATTATACCCTCCTCCAATAATATATGACCCCACACCATGAATCAAATTAATTACCATCACCAACCAAATCTCATAACCAGACAACATCACCACTCACTAATCCGTCATCATGAGGTATCACCCAAAACTACTCCACCATAAAAAAATAATCATCACAAGATAATTCGTCAACTATACACATTTCCACTAACTAGTACATTTTCATTATGAATCACCACTATCCAATCTATCATCATTAGGAATCCCCACCAATTGATCAATCATCACTACTACCAAAATGAGATCTGGGATAAAACCTAGATCCCAAAAAACATTTTGGGAATCAAAATGAAATCATCCATCCATGTGGAGTGTATATAAAAATCATATGAAAATATATTAATACTAGTCACAAACAAAAACTATCCTAAGGTTCTATATCAACAAGACCTGTATAGTTCAAAATACTACTATATCACCCCTTGAACTATTCCACCAGCAACTTTATGAACAAAATGTAACTTAGACCACAATATCAGCAACACAATGCCAAAAATACCCCCCTTTATTTATAGTTTTTTCAAAGAAATATATTTCTCAATTACTAACCATATTCAATTTTTATTCAATTTTATTACATATTTAATAATAAACTACTAAAACAATCTCCTAGGTTATTTCCATTAAATAAAATTTATTTCATAAATCAATTACCACATAATGAATCCCATCATCGACTTATTAAATTGCTCCACATATCATCATAACTTATTTTTAACTAGCCTCACATAATTTCAATCAGGATACATCACCATATCCCATGACATCAAAACCCATCTATCTCATAACTGCAATACCAAAAACAACTCTAAATTCATCACAACATCTAAAACACCACATATCAATAACCATCAAGGAACCACCACATCCCAAACCTCAATATGTCCCATACCAAAACAACCATAACCCCACTTCCATAAAGTATTGTATATCTATATGAGTCACCACCATCACCAAAAAAATACATGATATTCACACGAATATATAAATAACAGAAAACACATATTCACACATAGTAATAGATTTCATATAAAACATTCAGTACAAATTCAAATTTAAATAGGGATTGCATGACATTTTATCATCTATTGCATGGTTATATTCCTATAATTTCTATTTTTACTCAGAAATGTATATTCTATATATATATATATTTGTGTGTGTGTGTCTGTGTGTTTGTGTGTGTGTGTGTGTGTTGTTGTTTTGTGTGTGTGTGTGATATTAATCTTTTATGAACAGTGCGTTCAAATAATCAATCACTACAAGGTCCATAAGTCACAGTCGCCACAAATCACATATCCCAAAAATTATTAAAGATAAAGGAAATAAATAACATCGAAATTACATGAAATATGTAAACACATGTGAAATCACCCAATTATAGTTAATTTTAATTAAAATAGGATAAATATTCATTTCATGTTTATCATTACATCCAGCCATTGAGAAAAACATCATTGCAAATCTATATATGTAAAAGGATGAAGAGAAAATAATGATCTCGTGCCTTAATAAATGTAGTTCATAATTTTAATACAATAATGATAGAAGTGAAATTTTAAAACTATCAAAAACCATCCATGATACTCATTGATCTACTTATACCATAGCTAACCCCCTCCATCTCCCTCCAAATTTTTTTAAGACCAACCATCTCCAATAACTGAGATACCCCAGAATGAAAAATATAATGAAAGGAAGCTATTAAGTGAGGTATATCACCAGGAATTATTGAAATTATGTATATTATTTATATGGATTAGAGACATAATGAATTTAATATAATCCCTTCTAAAATATTTTTAAAGTCTCAAATGGTTAAATGATGCCAAAGGAATGATGGTTGAAATTAGAGTGTCCCCAAAATTTATTTTAATTCTATAAAACACACATTCATGTTGTGATAGAACCTACCACATTATGAATACATATGAAAACCACCAACTCCCTTGATGATAAGTGTATTCTATCTATGGATTCTTCATGTAAAATCACTTTTGAAATTCATATCACATGATCATATAAAGAAGGAACCTATTCACACTAGGAATAGATGGTGTCACATTTTGTATCTCATCTGAAATAAGTTCACAGAATTCTATCACACTAAGATTCATGCCATGAATCATGATTCATTCCCTAAACTTCACTTCATTAAATGAACCAAAATAACAATAAAATCAACTAGTTCTACCCACACACTTTAACACTACAACACATGTCCCACACAATGAATCGCTTCCCCGACTAAATTTCTAGCCACAAACCACTCATCCTCCCTCAATCTTCCTCCTAGAAACTCCATCACCGATACTACATAGAGTAACTATCTGACAAAATCTTTGTTTAAACATTAAATACATCTTAAATGATTCACATCCATCAGAATAAAAAAAGGATTATAAGGAGGAAGGGGAAATTCCTAATAAACATCATGAAATATACCTATCAAGAATCATATTATAGGTAAACAATGATCACCAATAAAAACGTCAATATGTAATAACTAGACTAAATAATCTATTTGTAAATAAAGAATTATATCATAAAAATAACAATTTAAAAACAACCCGTGGTATTAATTTTCTATCAATATCTTACACACCCAAGTACATTATTCAAATCATATATTCCACTATGTCACAAAGCAAGAAGATAACTCTCCCACAAAACGCCTTATCCTAATGATCCTAAGTCACAAGTGGCCATTCAATTAAGGTCAATTCGTTATTTATTTCTGGATTTCCTTATTAGGTCACACTACATTAATCATGAATATTTTAAAAAAATATGGGACATGAGTAAGTTATTTTGGATCCAATATAGCCATAGTGGATATGAAACTAGATGTTATGCCTCACCAACATGCTCCTCCCCTGCGAATGTCCCTAAAAAACTAGTGGATGGCTTACCCATCTAACCAAACCACTACTTATCCTAGTGTTGGAAAACCCTCACGAACACATTGTATCCAAATCCAATCTCTAACGGTCTCCTCCTGAGATCCGAATAATTATTCAATCAATCCATCACCACCTTTATTGTATTCCAACCATATGAGTGTTCTATTTTGTAAACTGAACAACATTTTAAAAAAATATTGTTGACTCAATAACACGTATCCAGCATATCATATATTGAAATTGGGTTTCATAAATTTACATAAAATGTATCCATGTTGTTGAATGAGTGATAACTATTATTTTTGGAGAATAATACAATGGTATGTTCTTCACTCACGATCCACCTATATCAAATACACAATACTACAACATATCCTCTAGCATCAATATGGTCTCCTTGGTCTTCCCATATTTATAGGGATGAAAAGTAGTATTATGGATTTATTGGGATCCAAAATAATATTCTAATAATCTCTTTAATCGCTTGGAGAATTTAGGGACTTGATTGTAGATGATGGAAACTATTACCCTAAAGAGACACAACACTTCATCCACGTACCACCTCACCTAATCATCCATGATACTTTATTCTGAAATTTCATAAAAATTTGTCTTCATTTTGATTCTATCCATAATTATGAAAACAACGTCATAGCCTCTATGGCCTTGGGATAACCTATTAATGAATCCCACCAATATTTCCTCCAACTTCCACTTGAGTTCAACCATGTTCTACATAAATCCTATAGAGACATGATGATCATATTTCAAATGATTTCATAAAAAACATCATCCAAAAAACTATGTCATTGACTGCATAATCCAAGGAAAAAAATATTTATGCTCATGGGATGATAAATATTGGATATACCTAGAATCACCTCCATGGGTGATCAATAAAACACAGGGGAACTACCTCATGCATAGAGAAAAAATTATAACACATTCTAAGAAAAAAAATCAGATGATTGAAATCCTCTAACCATCCCTCTTGAGAATTGACATGACCAACATGATCCCACATCACATCTACCACTAGGTCTCCCCATTGAGACTCTTTGAGATGATTCAACAAGGAAGATACTTCCATAATATGATATAATAATAATTTTCCATAAATCTATAATCTTCTAATATGTAAATCCTATACCTTTTCCATCACCCACCATATATCCGGAGACACGTGAATATTTTCTCCTCATGACTTACAATATATCATTCCAACTAAAAAATTTCTCTTTCCATGGGTGTCGAATTTATTATAATTATAGTCCTGTAGAAAATCCATCCACCACTTCTGATGTAGATTTATATCATAGGGATTGATTACATATGTCAAAATATTATGGGTTTTGAAGACCGCAAAGCACTCACCAATGAAGTAATGTTTCAAAAACATCAGAGAACCCACTAATATTTCTAACTCTAGGCCATGGGTGAAATGGTTACACTCATGACTATGTAAAATCCTATACCCATAAGTGATCATTAACCATTTATACACTAAGACAGATCCCTTTTATTGATATGAAGAATTAAAAAAACATATCGATCATTACCAATTACATAGACAGCTGAATTATTAGGGCACTAATCAACCCCTCTATTATGTATTAATGTGAATAATAATATTTAGGAGTCTATACAATGCCTTTTTCATTATTATTGATATCATGTGATTAGTTTTAAATAAAATATAATTCATATGAAAACCTACGGTAATTGTCCAAAAGACAAAGGATGTTGTGAATCTCCACCACATTCACAGATGGTTCCCATGAAACAACAACCTAAATATTTGATGAATCCACGACCTCACCCTTTCTATAAAAAACATGGAAAAGATTCTATACTATTTAATATAAAACCAAAAAATGGATGTCTTCCCCTAAATATGATGATAACAATGAATTTATAGGGAAGGAATAAGGTTCTTAACACACTCCTCCTATACAATTGTTTATATAAGTATGTAATCAAGGAAAAAAAATGTAAAAATGGTCTATGAACACATATAACCATGATTTTATATTTCCAATTAACAAAATAGGAACGTTCATGACACCACATACCATGACTACGAACTCAAAGTGTCCATATCTACACAGGAAGGTAGACTTGGGAATATTCTAATATTTTACACTAATATGGAGATATTTATACTAGAAATTTATCATTACATACAAATTGGATCACATTATCTTCTCAAATTAATCCTCTATCCTTGCACGAGTTTACAGTTCCTTGATATAACATAGTTCAAACATTAGTTTTCCTTACACAACATCATACCAATATCCAAATTTTTGCATAATAATTCTAGAGAAACCCATAGAGATACACTAATTTGGATGAATCGCCTATAATTTAAAACAAATAATTAGATTCTCAACTCTCACAAATCTATGAGAATCATAGGATATGAATCCATTAAATAATAGAGGAACTCGATTGTAATTATAATCAAATCTCACCATTTCACTAAGGTGGTACTATCACAACTAAAACATCGATGAATTATAGGAACTCCAAAATGGCATTAGGAATCTCTACTACTGATGATTTCGCCAATTACTATTACAACTAAGATAAAAGGTTCTGTTAATGGATGAAACACATCCAATAATTCCATCTTCCAATGAAACCCACTATAATAAACTCCAAACTAGAAATTCTGGCCCACGATTAAGAGCAATTTACAACTTCTTCCATAGAATATTGCCAATAAATTTCAAGTATGACATCATATGGAGATATTAATAACCACAAGAAAATAAATAACGACTATATTTTCCCTAACATTAGTCTAAACCACCATCGCACATCAAATAGTATATTCTAACCTCTAAAAATCATTAATAACACTAGGAGAATTGGATATACATCCACCTCCAGTCCTAATTCATGAACCTGTTTTGGTTAATCAAACGATTGAAAATCTCTGGAACCCAAAAGGTAAAAACATAGGTAGATGGTATGTTAATAATTCATGAAAAAATCAATATTCCATCTAGAAGTATTTTCTTCCATGGATGTATATGACTGAACATCTCATCTTCCTCATAACTAATAGCCTCTACAACCACAATATAATCTCGGAACCTTATAATGAGGAGAGCCTCTATGAACTACTCTACCACCTTCATCCCTCTTGGATGGGTATGATCTTTCTAACCCAATATGA
This sequence comes from Viscum album, assembly GCA_963277665.1. NCBI lineage: Eukaryota > Viridiplantae > Streptophyta > Magnoliopsida > Santalales > Viscaceae > Viscum > Viscum album. The sequence continues at coordinate 1,596,572,929 of OY728120.1, forward strand.
AAAAAATACATGAATCTCCTAATACAGATACGACCTTGGGGTACATTGCTGCTATTATGGCTAGATACAGTCATAACTACCCATACGATACTAACCTCTATAGTTGGATATGCACTAACACTGACAGTGACCATAACCCCTCATCGTTATAGAACATAAATAAAAATCCATCAATAGAAACTTTGGAACTTACAACCTGATAATATAATGAAATATTCTGATGATGATGGATCCTTTATTGTCAAAAACATTTACCTCCCTAACACACATGATACCGAATTTAAATTTCATCCCCTTAAGAAGCTCTGATATCCTTCTTCTTGAGATACCCATCGTTGATAATACATCCACATAATTTATACAAACTTCTTCAACACCTCTTATGACATAGGAATCATAATGGGAGATATTACATATTAGATTTCCAGATGAAGTTCCTCCTCAAGAATCCTTCCTTGACACTCATCAATAAATTATTTATTGGGGAAGTGAATATTGTTATTGAAATTGATCTGAATCTTCTGCACAGTTAGGTACCCTTGATAACAATATAAAATCCCCTGTCTATTCACTAAAATAATAATTGATGAAAAAAATTTCAAATAAAGATCCCTTTGTAAATAATATCCTTAAACATATACCGCTTTATTCAAATTTAGATATAGTTTCCACCACTGAAACTCCACCCATCACATATGAGTGATCACCAACAAAAACCAATACTCATGATTGTCTTGAATCAAACTGAAAGAAATATCAATATCCTCTATCTAGTGGACTAGTTCTAAATCATATATGATACACATATGGTTTACTATAACATGCTGCTGGAAAGTAATTTTTTTCAACCTTATAACCTCCTCCCTAATAAGGAAGACCCTATAAGGGTCGGTCGTTCTTTCCAATTGAAACATCCTTCCATGAATCACATGTGGATGATGACCATGATACATCTCTATAAACACAATATAATTCCTAATCCGGGTATCATGTAATTTATTATGATTCATTTATTGAGTTCATTTATATTTTATGACATCAACTCATTTAATCATTAAAGAAAAAAAATTATGCACATAACACTCTTATATCGCTTCCCCATAAGCAACATAAAATCATATAGTACACTTATTTAGATTAATATCCTTATATTAGAATATTGCGGGACCTAAAATTCTTTGTATTACCCAATCTCTCATAATTAAGTCATGAGTAATGCTCAGATGAAATTTTATCCCTATCAACCCAGGAATGTCACAGTAGTTCCTAACTCAAGGTTCAATTATGTCTCTCAATCAATTTCCTTAATATCCCACATTCATGACCCCCACTCCACCAGTTCCCATACTCATCCAATAATGAAGAGAAACAATGACCCCAAAATCTCACCTCCAATAGGACCCTAGTGGGAAACCAACATCAATGGTATAAAACAGACCACATAACGAATTACCCAAAAAAAATTATTTAGAAATAATAGATATGTTAAATGAAATTGATCATTACAATGTCAAAGCTATAAAATAGCCATCATCTCACAATACATGTCTTACAATATAAAAAAATTCTAAAATTAATGAGTACTAAGGGAAATTTTATTGATGATAAATTTCAATAGAACTAACCTCCTAGAATGAATTGTCCAACAAAATCTCTTAAACCCTACTGGGAACCTAAAAATAGTTTATATGGAAATTTTGTGAACATAATATGTATGTTTAGTAGGATTAAATCCATGGTCACTCATTAAAATTGAATGGGGTATGCTAATTCACTATTTATTATATGAATGAAAAAGGTGTCACCTAAATAAGTCAACTACTGAATCCCAGCCTCACTAAGGCTCCCTCATTTAAAATAAAATAATGGGAAGTAAAATAATATCATGAGAGTATAAATAATAAACCTTGTAATAACTTCCCCAGTGATTATATATATATATTACATCATAGATATCCATACATATCATCTACAAGGAAGATGTTTATCATGAAGATGAAGGACATAAACCTCATTCCCTCATGTTATGATGCATAACCCCCTCCATGAATCTATTTAATTACTGCTATCAACAAAAACCCTCCACCACTAGGAATTTCTACTAAGTATTCCATCACTATTTCTAATCACCATGAACAAGGACATTACCACTACAAAATTATACTAACTAATCCATTATCTGTAGGAATCACCACCAACTTAGATATTATTACTCGGAATCAATTTCAATAAATCTACCATCATTTAGAATCACCACAAATAGAACCATCATCACTGCATCCACAAAGGTTTTGGGGGAAAAATATTTTAATAAGAAAACCCTAATTCAACATTATTATAAAATGATATAATTGTGTGGGTGAGTATAAAAATTACAATAAAATTACTAAATAATTCTCACAAAAAGAACCCTGCCTAAGGGTCCAAACCAACCACACAAGTATAACCTTCAATACAACAACATCACCCCTGAACATCTACCATTACTGAATGAAACTCACAACACAAAATCATCTACACACAACCCATAATTCCATCATAATTCCATACTTTAACAGGTTTCAATATTGTTCTATTTCCAAACATGTTCTCCTACTATGATTTTTTTTTCGATATTTAATGGAAAAAACTCTTACCATTATGCCGATTAATCCCATTAATATAAATTCATTCCATAAGTCAATTAAAAAATATTTAATTCATACCCACACATATTCAATTCCAACCAATGTCATTACTATTTCAACATTACTAACCTCATAACATACCTACCAGGAAACTAAAACACATTCTATATCATAACATGACTTTTCCACAAAGATAATTACACATATCACTCTAAATTCATCATAGTAACTCAACCATCACATATTAACAACCATCTACCAACTACCAATAACCTACACATAATATATCCCATGAACATATATCCATAACCTATTTCATTAACATGTTCATTGTATGCACTAATCATAACCATAATTGTATATACAACATTTGATCTCTAAAAAATCAATTACAATAGAAGACACATTATCATAAATAACATTATATTTTATCACCTATATTCATCACAAATTAGACTTAATATATTGATTTTATAATATTGTATCATGTATTATATGGGTATATCACAAAAATAATAGATTAATACACAACTGATTCATATCAATATATATGTTCTTATACGTTAAATAATGGATAGTTTGAGGAATCCTCAAATTTTGGGTGTATATATCATAACAACCAGAACTCACACATCAAAAAATTTCATTATGTTGCAGTCAAAGAACAACATGGAAAAATCCTAAAATTGTTAATTACATAGGAATTCACCCTCTTCCTATTTAATATAATTACAAATGGTTCATTTATCTTATATATATTTCCTTACCATAAACCCAATAGGATGAAAATGCATGTTAGTTCCACAAATTCAAAAAATATCGTGAGAACTATGATCCTATAACTCAATTGGAAGAATTCTTAATTGCAACACTAGAATGATGTTAAATATGATAACTAAGAAAAAATAGTCAAGGAACAACCTGATAATCAAGAACCACAATAAACCCTATCGATATATCTCTGTAAGTATTCCTGTACCGACAATATCTCCAACCATTGCCTCCCCTAAAAGATGAATATGGAGAAAACCTGGATTTAAACGAAAGATAACTTATAGTGAATCTCTAGAATTAAACATCCCTAAAAAATATCAGATAAAAAATTATGGGGTTTAAAGGACTATTTAAATCATCTAGAATTCACCAATGAGTTGAGTGAAATATATGATGAATGATATAAATTAATGGGGCTAGAAAATTTATAAGAATGCTGTAAAAACCCATTCCATATTTTAAAATTTCCTTCCAATTAATAATGCTCAAGGAAACCACAAATTCAATGTATGAAAAATGTATTCACACCATAAAATCATTGATAAAAATCTCTGAAATTCATATCGCTAGATTCTATACAGGGGGAATTCATTCATGTCTTGAAAAGAGGGTATCGTGTTATGAATCACATTTGTGATATGCATAGAAATTTCAGCTCCATAAAATTCACACAATGAACAAAGGTATCATGTCATGAATCCTAATTCATACCTTAAACCTATCATCATAAGGGAAAACAAACTACTAGTTAAATTTAAAAAAACATCCTAGATACATTCATGCAATGATATAAGGTTCAATCCATAAATTACTTCTCCAACTAAACTTACATCTCCTAACCACCCATCCTTCCTCAACCCTCCTACAGGCATATCCATCAAACAAAATACTCAGAGTAATGGGTAGGTAAAATTTAGGCCTTCCAATAAACTATAGATCGTATAAATACTCTAAAATTCATTGAGATTGTATTCCTATATGAAATAATGAATAAAATAATTAATTTAATTAAATATTCATATCAAAATATTTAATTGTACTATTTGTTTTTATAAGATAATAATGATAAAATAGACCACACATTTGTTATATGAAAATCAACATGTAAATCGAATTCCATTTTAAAAAAATACATAAAATAATTACATGTAATTATATTTATATTTATGTAATTAATGCATAAAAATAAATTATATAGATTATAAATTTTATTGATTTTTTGAATGGTTGTCAACTACCATAATTAATATTTAATCTTCAAATTCATTATTGTCTCTCATAAGCCCAATGTTTTCAATATCATTAGAGAGAAACAATTTAATTAACTATTTTTTATAAAGTTCACTACCATAAAATTATCCACCTATGTCTACTATATTAAACATTTCCCTTCATATAATGTTAATGTTGACACTCCATTCATCCTTAAATACATTATTACCAAAAATAATAACTTTTTCTTAGATAACTAGAATATATTGATTGTATTATTCTTGGTTTGTAGTATCGATCAATTAATAGAATCTTACAGACGTAAATAGAATCAAATATTTCCTTACTCCCATTTTAATATTGAAAAAACTAAAATTGAATAACAGAATTTAAAATTTTATAAGAAAATTTAGCTTTATAATATCATCAAAAATTGAATAGAGTCCCAATTTTGTAACTATAAATAAACCAGTTTTTTTAGACCTCTTTAATGATTGACTTTATTAAATAAGAAATGACTAATATTGTACGAAATAATTGTCATATAATTATTAATTGGTCATGAAGATAAATACCTCAAATATTTTAATATTTATATTTTATTTTAATCATTTATTATATAAAAAACCATATATAAATATTATTACTTATAATAAATATTTTATAATATATTCAAAATATTTTTTAGAATAAAACATAACCAGTGTGAAAACCATTCAGTAATATATTTTTGACCACTTTTTATTATATAATGGTCATCTTAAGGTAACATTATATGGAATAATTTTATTTATGACCTTTTGTATTTGATATAAAGATCAATGATATCTGTATTGAGTAGCACATATCTACGCCTTTTTCTTAATAACAAATCTATCACAGTAAATGGGTAGATTTTTCTAGATTATTAATAAGAAGTTGGAATATTTGAAGATTCATTATTATCCAAAAAATACATTTAATATCATTAGTGGGTATCACTCAATTCAGTATTTTATCTATTAAATATAAATACCTTAAAAAAAAGTTCAATCACTCTTCAAGCCGATAACCTTCTCCAAATTAATCGAATTACAATGATTTTATTTACCTAATAATGCAAATGACCAAGGGACCAAAGGTAGTACAGTAAAAAAATAATTTATAATCCTAATAAGTATTAAAATATAAAATTATTATACATTGATAAAAAGTTATATTTTAAATTATTTACCTCTAAATTGGATGAATCAATTGATAATGTATAGTTCCTCCATTATTAGCCTCTTTGGATAAATGTGTAGTAAAATGAATTATCAAAGTGAAAATTGTTATGGGAAATATCATCTTGAAAGTCTAAATCATCCATAAATTTCTTTTCAGAAGTAATTATACTCCAATTTTCTTAAGTTGTTCTTTCAAATGTACCTAAAAAATTAGAAAAATTCTCTAATAATTTCATTTATTTTTTATATAAAAAATGAATGAGTAATATATGTGTCAGGAATTTTCAATAAATTTATTTTATAATGATTATGGTCAACACATATTAAAATGTTACATGAATATATCTCTTATATTTATGATTTTTTAATAATTAACCTAAAAAAACATATTTACTTTCTAGAGAGATAATTACAATTGGATACTTCTCATTATCATTTTAACATAGATCATTATTTATATCTAGGGATTCAATGTCCATATTATCATTTAGATGATATATTTATTTAATGGAAAAAAATAACATTGACAAAGACATTCTTCTCAATGTTCATAATATCATGATAATGAGTTAATAAATTAAAATAATAATATATATTAGTGTGAAAAATATTCTCTTCTTATTTTATTAGTGAGTTTTATCCCCATTTAATGTTTATTAAAAACTTTTAATATCTTTATTCAACATGAAATATTTTCCAAACACAACAATGATATTTTATAATTTTTTTAGGATTTGTGATAAAGAGAATAATTTTATTAGATGCCATAAATATTTTTCTCCATTACGTATTTGACATATTATTATGAAATAAATGAGTATTTTCAAGGAATATATGATCACAAAAAAAAATATTTCAACTATACAGTAGTCATTGAGGCTAAAAATTAAAATTATAAACATGAAATTAAAAACTAGTGTCTGTTCCATCCATCCATGATTACTAGTCCCAAAAAATCGCTAATGTTCCACATTAGGGATGAATTTATTTTAAAAAATTCAATTGATTTATTCAATGTTTCCAAACCAATATTATATAAAATATACAAATCAATTATGATATGATTTATGTAGGAGATAATGTCATTTATAAACATATTCCTTAAAAAAATCAAGCATTGACATGATAAAATATGTTTGATGATTTCACATCCAATGATTTAGATTATATGGGATCAAAATAACCGGACATATTCAATAACATCTAGTTAAAGTCAAAATTTGGTTGAATCCTTCTCCTTCCATTCGAAAACACATATTAATAATGTCAGAAGAGAAATTAGGATATAATGAAACTAAGGTTTTCAATGATTTTGAATCAAATTGATGTTATATGAACATATTATCATTATTTTATATATAATACAACAAAATATACTAGGAAATTTTAAATTACATAATGTGTTTTTGTAATCATGGATTCAAAGTAAATTATTGTAATACCATTATAAGATACAAATTTTTTCATATTATTCATTGAGGTTCATTGATTAAAACTGGAATCTATAATTGATTGACTTATATCTAGGATTAATATTGGTTTTTCACTAGCTTTTGTTAATATATTCTCCCTAATAAAGATTAAAATTGTTATAACCCTAATGTCTCACTGTATACTTATATCCATGATTGATAATAACTTACATCATCTCATAAAGTGATATAGGATTATTTGATTAAATAAATTAATTATGAAACAATTCCAATATAATGAAAATTAGTTTACTAAAAATTCCATTAAGACACATAATAGGGTACAACATCATTAGAAAATATAATTTTAATTATAGAGAACATTCATTATACGATTATTTATTTCCATGTTAGTCTAATTATGAAATTTTATTTCTTCAATATGATATGTTTTTCCCTATATAAGTTTCCATTACATAATTGTCTAATATGTTTTCAACATTACCATGTTATCCTCTATTTCATAAAAATAATTACTGAATAGAGAATTAAAAATTGGATAAATTGATTTTTTACTATATTGACTAAGTCAGACAATTATACAAAAAAATATTTATCAATCTTTTAATTTTATTATCCACAATTTATGAAATAACATGTTCATTCTGGTGGTATAAATTCCTACATGAACATTCAATAATGTGTGTTTATTCCTGAAAAATCCACTACACTTATTTAGAATAATATTATTTCAATATCCTATGATATAATATTTTTATTTCTCTTAAACCATCAATTAAATTAAATTTTAAGTTATGAAAAATTTATTATTCAACTCAAAAATAATTTTTTAATCTAAAAATCCAAAAACATATCTAAACTTATTGAAAATGGTGGTGTGTACCTAGGTAATATAATGTAATATTTATTCATAATTATTGATTTCTAACACATTAAAATAAGATATAAGGTTATATAAGTATGTAGGAATAATGTAATAAATTTTCTTTAATTCAGATATCATTAATTTTATATCATTATTGATATTTTGATTTCTAAAGCAAGCACAAATGGTGAAATCTTTAGAAAAATACCACATTTTAAATAACATTTATAATAAATGAAAAATACACTGTAAAAAGAGTAATAGTAATTCTCTATCAACAATTTTTTACCATAATTATAATAGTGTAAATAATATATAAAATTTTTCTACATGCTAATAAAAATCATGATAAAATCATATTGACAAAAACATTATGTTAAATTCTATCCAATCTAACCACCACACCATGAAAAGTGAGTTTTATTTTACATAATAATTATAAACATTTAATATTACACATGTTCATTATTTATTTTTTGTAAACGATATTTAATATGTAAAAGGTTTATCATTATACAAAAAAACCTCAGTTTCATGGTGAGATGAGAGGATTTCACAAAAACAATCATCTAGTTATTGACAATCTCAAATAGTCATCAAACATAGAACATTCTATTTCAAATAAATTTCATTTAATTCTGAATTTAAATCAGTATTGAATGTCTAATTCACATTATGTGTTGGATAAATATTTATTCAATCAATGAAATCAAAAAAAATTAAATTCTGGAATAAAATTTTCTATGTGAAATAACGAATAAACAAGGTGAAAATCAAGTAAACAATGAAAAAATCATTCTCATAACCATTTTTCAATGCCACAATCTCTATTTTTATTTTTATAAAATATTTTTATGTATTTATATGCACATTAGTTTAATATCATATAATAATTTTTTAAAATACCATTTTACAAATAAGATTTTGTGGTTTATCATTTAATTGAATCAATGTTACAAATAAAATTCATCAACATCTGATTCTACAAATATTATAGTCATGATTTTTATTATATAATATGGTCCATGATTATTTTTATTTCAACATTGGTATTGTATAATTTCAATTTTTAATATTTATATTGTAAAATACTTGTATCAATTAGTTTCTACTATAACATTATCTAGTAAAAAAGTATTGATATTAAAATATGAAATTCATACCTATTAAAATCCATAAATGATCCCCTTCATTAGTCAAATAAGTTTGATTATTATGATAAATAATTCTTTATTATATATATTATTTTATAAAAAATAATTATTTTAATGATACTCACTATTTCAATGATTTATTCTTTAAATGAATGATTCTTTTATCAGTTAAAATAAAAGATTTAACTGATATAGATAGAAAAGATATTGAGGATTTTGTTTATACAGATTTCCTAGGATTGTTTCAAATATATATATCCTTCTATGATTGATATTTTTATAGTAATGGTACGTAGGTAATTTATAATTTTTTAGAACAATTTAAATACCTTTAACAAAATGTATATACCTTTTACATGCATGGGAATGTAATATAATTTTTTATTAATCATAATGATGTGATACAAAACATGAAAATTTATTAAAAAATAAGGGATATTTCTCTAAATATTATTCACTAATTATTTGTTTTTTATTGATGTTATTGTAAGAAATTCAATGACATGATTCAATGAACAGACCTCATCATTATTGTGCACGTGAGATAAGTTATTTTGAAAAAATTTGTTTGAACTAACATATTAGGGACATTCTCTTCATAGAATGTGATTTATGATTACTATGGATCATCATATCAAATGATCTAGAATTTAATATTGACATATGGGACAAAATTAAAGATAAATAGATAAATAGTTATTGTATTATGAATTTAAGATGTCATAGACCATGGAAAAGAGTATTTTCTATTGTATTAATTGGAAAAAAATCATATGTGGAACATAATTATGAGGACTATGATTTTCAGAAGATGAAAAAAAGTCAATTATATTTGAAATAAACTCAACGTATATGTAATATTTCCATGAGATTGTATTATGATGATGTATTATTTCTATGTCTCCAATTATGGAACAAACTCATTATGTGTCATTAATGGGTGATCAAGAGGATATAGTGTGATAAGACCTCATCATTCATGATAGGTTATTTTTTTGTTAGGTTAATGATAATGATGAAAAACACTATTTCATGATCAGATATTAATTTCCCTATTCCAAGTAAATTATTATTCTATACATTCTCTAACAATATTATATTCTCAATTACATACCTTATACAAATAAGTTTATTGGAGACATATCATTCAAAACCTATATTTTTCACTTGAAAAAGTATATTAGGAATTAATTTTAAAAGATTTTTTTTGGAAAATGTGATGCAACTCCACCTGCTTATAATGTTTGGGAATCATAACATGCCATTTTTATTTTCAACCACATATTATAAGGATTATTATTTTTATTTATTATTCTTCAGGAATGATATATTCATCTAAATATAAATATTTTTTTCTAATTCATTTTAAAGATAATATTTTTTGAAATATAATTTTTTAATTCTCTATAAAAAATTAATATCATATAATTAAACATTTTATTTAATGGAATTATCCTATATAGTAATAATAATAAACTTAACGAGGAAAAATATGTATATGCCTATATGTAGTATGAAATGTATTCCATGTTGTTTTTCGAAAAATGTCCTCAAATGGGATCGAAAAGTTCACAACGCCCGAGTTAGGCCAAATCACCAGCAGCGTGTAAGCCTACTTGGGAACCACCCATCCGACATGCAACCACATGCACGACACAATGTTGTTGTGGAACCCACTTGTGAAACAAAACAACTTTTACCCAGGGTCACTTATTTTCCAATAAATAAACCCTTGGTGCCATTATTTGCATGTAAAAATTTCACTGAAGCATAATTGTTTCTCGGGTCTCCCTAGTTCTTCACCCAAGTCTTTGGAAACATTAAAGATAGTTATATAACACATAGAGTGGAGTATTTGAAGGAGTTTCAATGGACTGAAGTCAATTTAGTGTATGAAATCCATATCTTTTGCAAGCCTAAGGTACTCAACCTCCCTGATTCAAAAACACTTTCACACCACCTATTCCACTCACAGGAACACGAGCACCCCACTTCTCATAATAACTATTAATACTAATGAAGGCTTGTTTTAGGCCCCTACCATGTATTAAAATCCATTTTTTTATTCACTTAAGAGAACATTAGGTCTCCCATGCCTACTTGCACCCCCATACATGTGCACCAATATTTACATGGGATCCCCTCTTTGAGTAACCTACTATCTTCTGTCTATAAGCCATCATGCCTTCTTCAAATCCATTTATGGAAGGGATTCTTATTCATTTGACCACTTTCCTTAAAGGGATTATGACGGAAATTCCACCAATATATCACGACTTATCAAACCATTGTGAAGGGAACATAAGTGTGCCTCATATTTGGTTTTTTATATCTGTAGTCAGAGGTCTCCCTCAGTTGTTTCACAATTGGGTTAGGATTCATGGGGTTTCTATGGGTTTTTATATCCATAGTAACATGGATCATTCTCCAAGGAACAATGTTGGGAAGTTCTCGGTTTGTAGGACTAGGGATTGGGTTTTATCCTCCCTTTCCTCCCTAATACCTATAACCTCAGGTCTCTGGTATAGAATGTACAGTTCACACTTTATTTTCCACACAAGAAAATTAGAATTCTTCATCCCTTATTGAGAACCACTAGGGCAGCCATCTTGGTGAAAGCCCCTAGCATTTCAAGAAGGAGGTTGTTTTATTTCTTCTTTCTATGTCCTTCACCTTGACTCCTTCCATAAGTTGTACTAATTTCCAATGTAAAGTGAATAGTGGGATGTCTCGTCACCTCTCCCCCTTCTATAGTTTCCTCACCCTCATCCACCGTCATCGTCACATGTGCACCCTCTTCCACTAGGAGAGGAGGAAAAGTGTTGGTGTATTTTTTTAATCTTTCACTTCACCTTGTTTCTCACATTTATCATCACTATCGTGGGATTAGAGATCCATGATGATTACTACATTTTGATAAACACCCATGGTGAATGAACAATGAGAACTATAATTCAAACAATAATTGGGATACGTAGGAAGCCTTATTAGGGCCTGAGCACACTAGATATCCTCTTCAAGAATCCATCCTCAATTCCCTTAATATGGGTATCCTCCTTAGGAATAAGCCGAAAATTAAACAACCAAATCACCAAGGATCCTTTTTCCGAATTAATGACAAACACATTTCATTCAAAGTACTATAATCTCCTATGACACTTATTGAATTACGTGGGGTTTGATTCCCATCATCCTGTGATACGTAGGAAGACTCCTTGAGGTTCAAACCCAACACATCAAATCAACATTGTTATTCATTGACCATATTCCCAACAGGGTCAAATATTACATATAAATCTATATTCATTCTTTGTTCCTTGTGCTGCTTTTGCATAATCCCCTTACCAAACTTTGTCTAAGAACCTTTCAATTATATTTCCTTACCTCATGAAATTAAATAGTACAGCTAGGTCCTTATCACACTACATTAAAAGGTATGTTGTGTTTGATTAAGTGGCACTTAACTATGAGGATTCTTTTTCCTTTGACAAAGATACGTAGGTATCCCATTTTATGTGTAAGATCCTAATATCAAAACAAACCTTCGACTCCTTGGATGACAATAAATTCCAAAGTGCCCCAACAAGTGTATTAAAAATTATTATCATCGTAATGTTGTTTAAAAAGATATCTAAATATTATATGAGAGGATACCAGTGATGGAGAACCTTGAATACATACAGATATCATCAATTATGAAGAACCTCAAATACATATAGATGATTCTAAATTTAACACATGTTAATTAGTGATTGAAAATTACAAGGGATACCTACGTTATAATTGGTTAATTAATAAGGATTTACGAAAATATCATAAAAATTTATAATGTGAGACCTGAATTAGAAAATAATTCCACCCAAAAGGGTGTGATGAGTCTAAACTCCCATCATATCGACCAATCCATGTTCTTATGTATCGTAATGTTAAAATTTAATGAACACATGCCTTTGGAAAGAAGGTCCCATTTTGGATAAAGAACGGTTGGATGTTTCTGGTTCCATGAATAAATCCAATAGAAACTGCTGGAATGAAGTGATTCTAAAAATTGAACACACATTCCACAGATAAATGAAACGATGACTATATATAAATCCAATCAATATTGGAAATATTTCTAAATAAATCTTGCTTTATCAGGAATCCATGAGTTGATAAGTTTTTATTTGTTAAAAAAATATCAGGAATTATTTATTTATTTATATTATACTATGAAATTAATTTTCCATTCATATGAACATTGGTGAAATAATATTATAAATTTTAATCCTAAATTTCATATAATTTGGAGAGCATAAATCATTTCTTATTTGATTCTATCACTTCGTAAAAAAATATCACAAAATAGCTTCTTATTAGTCATTACATCAAGAATGTAATTTATTTAGTGGTTCGTGGAAAATAATGCCTTCAATGAAACATACCAGTTGGGAGGAGGTCATTTTTGGTGGGGAAGAGGTTATGGAAGATAATGGGTAGGGTTGACGATTGTATGAGAAAGTATTGTGAATATGGGAATGGAGTGTGATGATAAGAAGATACCATGTATATATTTGATGATGAGGGAGTGGTGATGGTGGTTGGTGAGGAAGCAGTGCTCGAGTAAGGTTATGTGGAGGGATGAGTGATGGAGAACTCTTCTAGGGCAATGGGCAACTGGAAGGCAGGGGGACAAGGGGTGGGTGTACGGTGAGGAAGCAATGCTCAAGTAAGGTTATGTGGAGGGATGGGTGATGGGGAAATTTTCTATGGAAATGGTCAATTGGAAGGCATGGGGGGCAAGGGGTGGTTTGGAATAAATTTATTAGGGTGGGATTTTTTTTATATTAACATTTTCTGGTGATCTTGTTACAATCCCATGCTAATTAAATAAATTTTCATTGGATTATTTGAAACCATAAATAAAATAAACATTCAATAATTTTTAGAAAACTACTAAAAATAGTGAAATGTTTTAGGTAAAAGAGTTACTACAAAAAAATTGGTATGGTGATAGATCAAACCACATTTACATTTTTCATGAATTTTAATATAAACAAAAATTAAAACATGAGTCCATAGATATTCCATGATTGTTTTTTGAAATTCATGGAGGTATTATTATAATTTCAAAAAAAAAGTTTAATGGTGGATATTTTATATCTTCTAGTTGATTAATTTAAAATTTTTTCATTCCATAATGGAATGGTTTAAACCACATCCATATAATGCCATTAAATTAATAAATGTTTAATGAATTTCAATATATTTTCACAATTTATTAGTTTCTTAAACATCAATAAGAAATTGTTGTGAAAATAAAATATATCAAATCTGGAACCATAATGAAAATCAAAAAGGGACAAATATGTTTTTAACATTATCAATTCATTACATTAAATAACATATTAATAATGTAATTCCATGGATATCTCACATTTTTATTTCATAAAGGATCACTTTTCATGGAAAAAATTATAAAACATTATTTTACATGATTATACTCAGTTATAAAACCATTTATGTTATATATGAAATCGTCTTTCACTCCCAACTAAATAATAATATCTCATGTGATAGGATATATTTACCATCCATGATTCAAGAACATTATTTTCAAAATTCTAATGAAAAAAAAATTATATCTATAATTTTTTAAAATAAATTTTTTTTTATAAAAACAAAAATGGAGTGAAATATAAATATTCAATATATTATATATAAAATAGATGAATAGAAATATCAATAACTATGATTGTTTGTTGAGTCATAACATTCCCTAATAAAGAATAATATATCAACAATTCTCCTTGGAAGCCTAAAACTCTTAAAAAATTAGTTTAATATCACTATATCTATGAATATATGCATGATATATTGATAATATAAAATTAATATATTCTAATGAATTGGATGATTGGATCCTAAATACTACCTGTAATCAAAAAAAATTCAATAAAATTGTAATATAATAAATAAAAATAAATGTTTATTAAAATTTAATAGATTAATTCAATGGAAATTAATGGCCATTGGGGTATATATAAAATTTAATCCCATAAAAATCCATATGAGGAACCTCAACAAATTATCAACCCTAAAGATAATAAATATAAATATAGATTAGGAAATTGATCAATCATATAAGACCACCACTCTTACGAACCTCTGTTAATTTACTATTGGCTTTATAATAAAATAACAAAACTAATTAGTCAACATCACAATACCATATCATAATATTATTTAATTTACAATCCTATCTCAAAAAATGAAAATTATTCCACTACTCTCAGGCTACCCAAAATCGGAATAGAAGTTTGATAATTCCCATACATATAGGATTACATATATTAAACATCCGATTAACAACACATATATGAGGATGATTGTAAATGTTTCAAGAAACTGTTTAACATTGTATAACATATCACATCACCCAAAGACCTAGAGGGTATGGTACACAAAAAAAAATATTTATAATATCATCGAAAAATATTTTGTATAGTCTGATATCCCATAATGAACACACTAAATTGACATTTAAGATAAATATAACAAAATACTATATCATTATCCTATAATTGAACAATTGAACCCACCATGTGTTATATTTTACCTTCCTAGTTATCACCACTATACTATTTCCCAATTCTTCCAAAGATAATGAATACACACAACAACACCTATAAAGTTCTGTATATAGTCAAAAACCAACAGTTCAATGATAATACTCTTATGGAATCTTTCACAGTTTAATTAATTCTACCCAATTTTTTTTTTTGAATTAATGCACACATGTTTATACATTATAATTATTGTGTAATAAATTTATTAATATAAAACCACTGACATGGTGTTCAAAACCAATCAGTAACATAACTACCCATGATGAGTGATGATAGAATCCATCTCCACTACCTGCATTTAGCATCTGCATTTATATTTATTAGAAAACTAAATAATAAATATATTTCATATAATCTCGTAATGTTAATAGAAAATAAATTCTTAATTTATTAATATTAATGAATTATATATTATATAATTATATTTTAATTAATTATTTAAAAATATTATAATATTCATTGTAAAAAATGAACATATATTTTTATATCATAAATTAAATTTTATCTTATATTTATTTTTTGATTTTATTTTGATTTTTTTATTTTTGCGTGAATAGGAAAAAATAACAATTTTTAAGAAAATAGACTTTTATTATAAAGTATATATGTAGTATTATTCTATATTATGAATGGTTTTAAAATTGTACTATTTTATTTTACCTAAAAATTAATCTAATAATTTCATTATAATCAAAATTATTCATGAATTCCTATTAAAAACAAGTTTATACTTAAAAAGTCATTTTTTTATAAAAATGATTTTTTTCACGTGTTGCTTACTTATTTTAAATTAAATATATTCCACTAATAGAAATTGAAGTAGATAAAATGGAATCAATATTTAAAATTATATTTTAAAATTTTAATAATGATTTAACTTTACATTTGGTCCATTATTAATAGTAATTTTATTAAGACAAATAGATTTCATGGTAAGAGTTAAAACGGGTTAAAATGGATAAAACAAATTGATAGGTGTTAAAATTACATAATACAATAATAAAACCTATTTATTGTAAATATATAAAACTTATATTATATAATATTTTTATATGAGTCATTTTCCATCCATTTTTATTTATTGATTAATTAATATATTTTAATCTTTTTAAAGAATCCATTCATGCCCTCTCCATCACTTATAAAATGGCAAGCCCTAACCACTTTTATCTAAAAAGAAATATCCCCATATATCAAACAATAATTACTAAAATAATTTAATAATATCACTCCAATGTCCTAGAGGTACTAGACTAATCATTATAACATCCTATCAAATATTTGGTTATAAACATAGTGAGGTTCTCCAAAAATAGGTATTGTTCTTAACCAATTGTCTTCTATTATAGTTCAATTTTTGCATCCTTAAAGACTTCCCTAACCACATTGGTATATAAAATAATTATATACCAAAGAATAAAATTTTATTATGTTTATTTTACATCCCTTTTCATCTAATTAACCAACTAATGATATATAAAAACATTACTTGTGTGTGTTCGTGAACAATAACCTCATGAGGCAATGAATTTCATTTTTGATCACCGCCTTACAAACCAATGTACTTCACATATCATCACCACTGCACAAGGATATTTTATATATTTGTATTTAATAAAAAAATATTAATTCATGATTTAACCCTTATTTTGGAACGACAAACTAATACATCCCTTCATTACCTAATGTTCATTGAAAAATCAAAATGTTACAAATGTGTATGTATAACGTATTGTCTTCATGATTGCAACGTAAAATAATTTTTCATAAAAAAATTATATTTTTTGGATAAAAATGTATAATTAATGTATAAAAATATTTATTATATCATGTTACATATTATGGAAATGAAATAACCATGTTCCATTTGACCAAAATTATTGAAATGAAATAATCATGATTCATTCTACATATGAATCACTAATCCTCAAAACATACGTTATAAATTTAATCAATTAAGTAATTATGTACAATATAAATATAATTGAAATAAAAAGACAAGTAAACATTAAAACAGTTATTAATCAAGTAAATAATTAACCTTAATGTATTATTCAGAAATATAACAAAGATGAGTGGCAATTAAAGCTCGAGATAAGAGGCACATTACCTTGAATCCATTTTTATAAAACAATTAATGATTTATTTTCTAAATATGATTCCTCCATTCCCATATTTTTAAAATTATTTTCTTGTCATATTTATATTTATGTAAATAAAATAACAATTAAATCTGTTGTATCCTTTTAATTTATTTTGAAGGGTTTCAAGAAGAATATTTTTATATATTATATCTGGAAATATTTGAAAAAAAATTCCAAAATAATATTCAATTTTAACATATATGATATTGGTAGAATTTATACATGAAAAAAACCCATTATTTGATTTTCCGATTGCATTAAAAGATTTCATTTTTATTTAATTTAAAACCCTCCTTACAATTGTTATAAGTATTTTAGATTTGAAATTTGGGTTATAAAGAAATGGGATTTATCAATATACAGAAATTATTTTATTATGGGATCAGAGGTATATTTTTATTAGTTTTGTAAAGGGAGTGAAATATTTTATGTGTATCTTGAATATTATAGTAATTAAATTTTTTTATTATTACAATTGATCTTGATCTATATCTCTAATTCCTTTGGAATTAAATATATTATCTAGATAATTATGTTCGAATCAACAAAGTAGGTTATTATATTTGGAATGGTTCTTCTACGAGTTATTGAAATGGTTTGGTAAAGTTAATTTCCCAATAACCCTAAATGAAAATTCTACACCTATAAATTAGTTTTAAATAAAATATTTTTGTTTCCAAAATTATGATAATTACTTTTTATCCAAAATAATTAGTATTCCTATTTTATGGAAAAATGTATGTTTTTATGAATTTTTTTCCATGAGTTTTCATGTTTTTATGAAATCCACAATAATATTAATTTTAATTTAGATTTTTTTGTTGTGTTTTTAGAAATTACAATAGAAGTGAAGCTAATTTCATTTTTAGAAAACATTTATTAGGTATTACTTTTTATTATGATATAGAAAAATTATCCTATATGATCTCATGCCTATTAAATGGAGTAAAATGATTATATATTAATTTTTATATGACCCTTACTATGTATTATGATCATACAACATTTCCAGTTACATTAGATGCCTTTAATGATTAGTGAGAACAATGGTGATGTAATTTTTAAAATACATGTATCCTTTAAAAGATGAATGTATGGTTGTTTCCCTTGATTTAGGAGAAATGATGCATGAGGCCTATAATAATTTTTTTTCATTACATGATTCTACATTAGGTTCATCATCTTGATTCCTTTTGAGAGATATGGTATTTTAATATTGATTTGGGAGGGTCAAATACAATTTCACATTTATTCACATAGATTTTTCCATTTTTATCTTTCATATAATCTCCTATTGGTTCAATATCTTTAACTAGGTATATACCTGCTTTCAAAAGTTGGTTGCCTATTGGGGATTTAGACCCAAAATAAAATAAGAAACTCACATTGATCGATATAATGGGATGTTAGGCTCATTGCACCCTTTTTGGGAATTTGTTTCCTGTTTTTGTACTCTCTTATATATATTTAAGATATGTTCATTACTCTTTATCAAATAATGATTTGGGATTGGTAACCCTAATAAAATTAATCAGGTGTTGAATCAATATATGTGTAAAGGGGTTCTATTGGTGATTCCATCATTATGTATCTAAGGATATTTTGTATATTTCCCATTATTTATAGGAAATCGGTAGCTGCTTATATATGGAAGCAATATAACCAATAACTCTGGAGTTTACTACTATATAAGGAGGTTATATGAGTTTTATCTATGGGATGGATTCTTAATGAGGTGTATGATTCTTTTTATGTAAAATAATAAAAAAACCCACATTGTTCACTCAATACATTAAATTTAACATCAAGTAGAAATCAAATTTAAGAGGGAACTAAAGAACCTTGTATGGAGATAGAGCCCTAGGAAGGTGTCTTACTTATCCTTCTTATAACATGAATTATATTCAACATAGTACTATCTTCCCTTATCCCACATATGGGTGGTGGAAGGAAATTATTTCATTTGAAGATTATTTCATTGAGTTCTACGGATAATGTAATTACTTCATGACATACATTGAGGTAGATTCCCAAGTATTCGGAAATAAAACAAGGCCATTGAATTGGGATTACGTACATAGGTTTCCTTGGTTAGGGGAAATTTATTGTGAGAGTTATACAATATTTTCATATCCCTAAGACCATGAGATTCATTCTCAGTCTGAGGTACATGTGACAGAAAGTTATCATTCACACTTCAAATAAATTTTGGACATCTGCACTGGGGGCACCAAATGGGGTATTTGATATTGAGCAGGGGAATTATGAAGGAATACAATGTATCATTCTTATAGAGTGAATCATAGTATTCATAGTTCAGTGGTATATGTACCAATTTGGTTTAATGAACAAGGTTATTATATCCTGAGTTCCTTATATGAAATGTGTGAGGATGTTTGGATATCTCATGTTCATGTCCCTGATATGTCTGAGGGTGTCCAAAAGACATGTATGAGAACTATTTTTTAATACAAATGACTCTTCTGGGAGACATAACATGATATTGATTAAATGTACAAGGTTCATTGCCTGATTGAAGTAGAAATGTTAAAGGGACGACACATGATCTAATAGACTTGACTGAAGGACTACCATGTGATCAATGTAGATAGGTCCAAGGGTTTCACATGATCAGGGTTTGACATATCATATGGATAACATGTGATCCATAAGACATTTTGGGGCACTATCGCATTTTATTTGAGGACATATCAATGGGTTTTTTTTTGATTAGTGTCAAAATGTTGGAGTGAAACCATGTGACTGGGATAGAATTTCCATAGGATCAATATAATCTGTCTAGAATTTCTAGAGTACATAGGGTAATCAAGCATTAATATTAGGGGGACATTACAAGATATTTTCATAATGTCATGAGGAAATAAATTTAATAGGATATTTAATGAAAAGGGAATTATTCCTTTATATGAAAACAAATTTATCAATATTTTTGCGAGGCCGCATTATTTTTCGTGCTTTACTAGATAAATTCCTTATTGTTTGCTGGGCATTGGTCTATTGAATCCTCACATGATTTTCCTGGTGCACTAGAATTACTTTTCATGATTTATGGGTGATTAAACTAATTGTACATTCAAGCCACATAATCCATTCAATTGTTCCTAGTTTTTTCATAGTGGAAGACCGTTATCATTTCTTGTCGTAGTACTTGGATAATTATTTTCTCATTTCTATGCAATCATGTGTGAGTTTTCTTTTGTGATTTATTCTACTGGGGGGGGGGGTTAAATTTCTAGGCATCTCTTCCCTAGTTCAATTCTTCCTTTCACGGTGAATGTATCCTAAATGTGATCTTGACTCATTGTAGCATCATGTGCTTCAAGTGAACCTGCCACGAGTCATCCATGTAATCATATTTCAATCATGTGATACATGTTGACCATGATATCCCTCATTCATTACCATTTTATTGGACTCCATCTTGTCCGAGGTCTTTTACATAATAATATTTACATGTCAAAAAACCTCTTTGATATCAATATTACATGTATGAGATTCCTCGTGATATCAAGACTCCTATGAAGATTAATTAGTGTGATCTATAAAGAATTTTCTATGATACATCGTGAGATTAGCTTTACTATTTAAGAGGCCTTTAGGTGATCAAGGAGGATATTCCAGGAGTCCCTCAAATGATTAGGTAACTTGTTGTAGGGGATTTATGAGCATTAAGGAGGAATTTCTTAGGGTCCACAAGATGAAACTAGCATGTTGAATTCCATTTATGAGATCAAATGAGCTGATCAGAAGAGGGATAAAACCCCTTCACATGGAAAATAGTGTACCTTTTCCTCAAATGAGACTTCCTCATTTTCAATTATTTAATATTTATTTTAAAATAATTTCTTCCTCTATCCATTGATTTTCCATAAGGTAATAACATGATAAATAATAAATCTCATGATTAAATGTGAGCATAATCATGGGTGGTTGCTATACATGTTTGTGGTGCATTGCATGATCAATGGTATATCTTGTGGTGTTGTCAATCCACTGTCAGGGATAGTCCCCACACATGTTTGTGTATCTATAGGGGCATCAGACAATTGATTGTACATGTAAAAGTTTATTTTAATAATGAAGGTATCATACATAATTGCATTATCATGGCGTGGATAACATGCTTCTTGGGATCATGTGTGATCATTAAACTGACCATGTGAGTGTTATAAGCACATTGCAAGAAAATCAGGGTAACATAAATCATATGAACCCTTTTTCTTTTTATAATTTTATTTTATAAGTGGATTTGGGTTATTTTTAGTAATATATCACATTATCTGTCACATTAGTAGTGGATCTCATCTGGAAGCCTTTGCATGATGATCTGTAGTTTCCTGGATGCCTTCACATGAAGTGGACAACCTGTCAGAGGATATTCGTGTGATGAAATGAGATATTAGATGGGTATTGGTATTATCAGAAGGTCTCACCTAGTGGGATTCATGTGAACATTATTATATCATACATATCATATTATCCATCCATGTGACATACTTATGGTTATCTAACTGTGTGTCCTCTTAAGGGTTATGCGATTATTGTGATCCTACCACTTGACCATCAGGTAGAAATACCGCTCCTTCATTATTTTTGAAGATAGGATAATAACTTTATATTTTTTATTTCATCAATATAAAATTTTTAAATACATATTTGTTGGTTTTCAACCCCACCCACCCCCCACAATGTGAGATCCGAAGGGATGACTTCTCCATTCTAAATAATATAAAAGCCTGATGAGCCCTTGGGATTTCTCTAATTGGTGCCCTGAGAAAATTTTGGTAATTTGGGTGACCTTTTCAATTCCACAATGATCCTTATAAATAATTTAACAATAGGTATTATCATTTCATTGGTGATTTAGATCTCCATAACTATTCCAACCTCCACTCCCTCATATGATTTCTTCACAATATGTCTTTGTAAGAAGACTTCACGAGATAGTTCTGCAAGACTTGATTGCATGATCATGAAGTGTGACATTACCATGTGAACAATTATCTTGAAAAATATTTCTAAATATCCAATAGTTATTTGTTATAACCATGAAATATTTATTGTCCATATGGTCTCTTTTCATTCTCTATGTGATCTCATGATTTTCACATGATTGAATGACCAATACACGAGCTGTGTGACCACCTCATGGTCACACGATCGTACGTATTTCAATAGTTCAAGAGATCAAAAGATTATTTGGGGCACTTTGACTTCACATGATCTATATCTGGTCATCCAATTTAGAATCTGTGTATGGTTCATGTGATTTTCATGATGATGTCCTAGTTATACACCTATTTTGGAAAGGTTCATCACCCCATATAACATATTATTATTAGTATAGGAAGATGGATTGAAGCATGTGAATTTATTCTAATGTTTCCATCTGTTGGGATATGATTTATATGAATTTCAATGTTAGGTCATGATAAATATTATTTTTGGGAAAGCATATTATGAAGGGTATTCTTTCGCTAGAATTTTAGAATACACTCTATCAAATAGGCTTACTTTATATAGATTTATCCATCTGAATGATATTTCATTCCTTCTCATGACTATAAACATCCATATCATTATTTATCATTTTATTCTCATTATATTAAATTAATTATTTCAAAATATATCTAATGGGTAGTGCCATGACACTAGAGTCTATTCTATATATTTGTTAACTCATACTAGGGTCTATATGGTCGCAATCCTGACCATTAGCAAATATCACAGAGCTACCCAAACATACAAGTCAAATATTTGAATAATATGAGGTGTGGATGAAGATCAAAATGGCCCTTTTAACCTAGAGGTATCAACCTTATTAAATGGGCATCGTCGTTCTTGGTCAGCAATATTTACTCAAAATTTTCTCATCATCTACAATTTATTCATATTTATGACGTGATATGTATTTCTTAGTTTATTATATACCCTCAATCGAAGAACCCAATAAAATGATTATCTACTAGTGCCCAGGTATTAACTCCTTTAACATATCCCATGATGAATTATGGATCATTCTTTGGGATATTTACCCACTGGAGGAATACCATCTATTGTGGAGATGTATGGTGGATTCCATCCCATTATGAATGTTTAGTATAACACCTAACAAACTCTAACATTGGAAAGGGACATGATCACCATATAGAAGTAGAATATAAACAAGGATATAAATATATTCTCACTTACTTCATTAAATGGTTCGGTAAACTTCATCATTTATTGTATCAGGACTCATCCAATGGTTATACACCCCCATTGGTGACCTTTATGGTATGTTCTCTATAGGGTAGGCTCTTGTTAGGCCATTCTAAAAGATGGGTAGTACACATCAATGGGCCACTAGGTAAGACCTAAGGTATCCCCTAGACCTATTTTGGTGAGGGTTTTATCCATATTTTTGAATTGATTTATTTTCTTGGTTGGGTATTCATGATTTGGCATTCCTGTAAGAACATTTTTTATGGAAGTTTGATTGGATGAAGGGTGGACTCTTAACCAATCTACCTCAACCATTTTCCATATTTATTAACTCCTTGGTAATATCCAGCCAGGAAGAACCCCCTACAATATCGGAGTCCCATTCCAATTCTTTTTTGATTATATAGTAGATCATTTTCCATGTTACAAGTACCAAAACACTAACGACATCCCTCATGCTTACTTTTTTTATTATAATGCAAGAAATTATCAATGTTTTATAAATTACATTAAACCCCAATGAGGTCCTTTATATTTTGAGGCAGCATGACTTTTCACCATCGTTCCCTATTTAGTATTGTATAGGCTAATTATTTTTATTGTTAGTGGATCCTTGGGAATGTAATCATATAAAATATCCCTCTAGGACAGGGTTCTTACATCCCATGTTGACATGATCATTATCTACAAGACATATACCTCCTACCTGTTTCCCTATTAGTTTGGTTGTATTTAATGGGGTTTTTTTATTACCTCAGTTGTTGTGCAAGGTGAGTGGCATCTGAGGCCTATTCTCCAATTTTCAATTCTTTTATCATGTGAGGATATGATTGATAATATCATTTTTCAACCTTCCAATGCACCGATTTTTCTATCATGGGACTCTGTCCAAGGGTTTATGTAATCATAACTGGGTGGTCTACTAAATAGATTGGTCTATCAGGTAGAAAAGCTTGATACCTCCCAGAGACCCATATTAGTGGTTGTTATGAAGTTTATTAATGAGTCATGTGAGTCCATAGTGAACCAAAATCAACATAGTGATGAGTTTCCCATTAGTAGGACAAACATTTAGTGGAGTTTGGTCCTTCGATACAAATGATAAATGATTCGCTAACTAGGAGAAGAGAACATGAGACTTATTCTATTTCATATAAATCATATTGACCAAGACTACATTAAATTTTATGCCAAAATAACCTCTATAAACCATTCATCCTTCAGACGTACTCCCCCAAAAGTGTTTAGAGGACCAATTATCCTTAATGTTGGTCTGGTAGAAAATCTAATCCTTGATCACTGAGAATCCCTTAGAGGGGCTTTTTACAAGATGAACACCTTTTATATATCATTAAAAAACATGGGGTAGGTGGATTTGGCTTTCAACCAATATATTATATCATATTGGAGATTGTCCAGACATGAAAATAATTTCCAAATATCAAGAACGTCCTTCCAAAAATTAATTTAAATAGTTATCTGGTTATGTCAGTATTGGAATCCTTGAAGATTCTGGATAAGGGACATAGAAATTCTCTCATCTATGTGCTCATAGTGATTTCTTGAGAATATAATTACCAGGATAAACAATGTAGATGATTATCTCAAGATCCCATATTTTCTTTAATCATTATCATTATTAGAAACTACTCATAAAGAAGATGAATAGATCTTTAATTTATCTGATACTCTTAAGCCTTAATAATAATTGTTAGTGATACTTCAGCACTGAATATATACCACTATCCAAACATTATCTTATTTGTAAAACATTGCTAACCTAACTATTTCTGATTCTGCTATGGATGTATATTATTTTTGTCTCCTTTTAAAAAAATTAAGAGAGACTTCAAGATTTGGACACTCTACCTTCTTTTATGCATTATAATGAAAAAACCCTTTTGAATATTACCCATAATTGTCTGGATTTTATTCATTCATGATGTGCATTAAATATTGTTGAATTGATATTGTATGGATCAATGCAGAAAGCCTTCATTTTTATAATACCAAGTAATGAAAAATGAATGGATTTGAATTCTTTAATAATAATAGATTTATCATGATAATTTATCATAAATTCCTTTAAACATGAGGTTCCTCATTTATGTATCTACTCTGGTTATCTTTGGATAAGTTGGTTTAAATAGATAAAGAAGATAAATACATCCCAAAGGGAATGTTCTATAATTTGTTTCTTATGATAGTGGACTCAAAGAGAATATATTTATTTTTATAGGGACAAATAATTATCCCTTGATGATTTTTATATTGTATTTATATTGATATATAATTTCCCTAAGATTTATATGGTGGATTCTTAGTGGAAATGGGCACATATTTTATTTAGGATACCCTTCTATGGGATTTCATTCTAATATGTTTTGTGCCTTTTTTTATATGTTCTCAATAATACCGAGACCACACAAAGTACATGTCTACAGATCAAAGCTATGGATTTTCCTAGAGTTATCTTTTATAATTTTCATCATAAATATAATTTTTTGTCTTTAAATATTTTTTAAATATAGAGACCCTACCTTTTCTTACATTACTTTTACATCTTCTGAAAGAAAAAAAAACATAATAGTATTACACATATAGGATCCAAAGCTTTAGTGTCTTGGGAAAACTATGACCGTACATTACAATTACAACATCAAGCATAAACATTTATTTAATTTCTTCTTCTCTAGATTCTTAATGGAACATGACCTCTCCTTACTACAAGTAGCCACCTAAGGATATACATCAAAATGGGTGAGATAAAATCCCAGTAAGAGGATATATAAGAACAATATATCATAGGGTGAGTATAATCATAACATGGGGAATGTATCATGAACATAGGAGGAGCATAAATAAAACACTTGAAATGTGTAAATGCATAAAAAATGAAACATCATGTCTTATCGGATAACAACCACATATACTTTTGATCCAATCTCGTATCTTGTTCACACATCATTTCAAATTTACTCCTGAGATTCATCACTTTAGCCAATGAATTGGAGCACTGTATAATTCCGAGTGCACACGTCACATCATAACATTTTCATTAGTATGCTGGCCACATGGAACATATCTCAAAAGTAAATATAAATAACCCATGGAATGAAATGGGTTACATCTCATAATAACACATTAATAAACTTTGGGTTCCCAAAAGAAAGAGGGAATAACATACATGTTACAAGAACTGTCCACTTTGAGTGAGAAGTAAAGGGTGTGTTCTTAGAAAAAGAATTCTTTGGAAAAAATTGTTTTTGACATAAATACCCAATAAAAACATGTATATCCCCAAAAATAAAATAAAATAATGACGAAATGATCTTTAAGGAGTAACCATATAAAAAATGGAGTGAAAGAGGGTGAACTCGAAGGATGAATGTTGTGTTTGAGAATTTCTCCTTACCTTGTATCTAAATTCTTCCTTCTCTATTATGTCTTGTATAATGAAATTAAATTCA
Source organism: Viscum album (assembly GCA_963277665.1). Taxonomy (NCBI): domain Eukaryota; kingdom Viridiplantae; phylum Streptophyta; class Magnoliopsida; order Santalales; family Viscaceae; genus Viscum; species Viscum album. The sequence goes on from OY728120.1 coordinate 1,596,600,646, forward strand.
GTAATTAGAAATACAGAAACTTTTTTACATTAATATGGTTCATTATGGTTTTATTAAGTTATTTTATGTGCCTTTGGATGAGTTATAGAGTTTAAATCATTATTCGGGAATGTTTGTTTTTATGGTTTTTTTGAGTGGTTCACTTGTATTCTTAAATTGATGTTCGAGTCGAACATGGTTAAACATCCAGAAATGATATCAAATGTTAATAATGATATTACAAGAGTTTTAATGATCTTATGATGAATCATATTAGATCCTTGTGGGTGAATCATTAGATAAGAATTAAATGATGATTGTTAGTGTTATTTTGAATGGTTTTTATATCATAATGAACTTGTTTTAGTTTATCACTAGTGATATGGTAATAAGTTAGTTCAAGAACATTAAATAGGGAATAATAAATATACCAAATTCTGTTTCAACCTTAAAAATGGATTCATGACCAGATCCGAAGGAAGAAATGGAAGATGAATACATCTTTTTATTGAGGGTGATAAATTAACACCTCACGAACAATGTTCTCATTAATAAAATAAAAGGAAGAGGGAAAAGGGGTTGGATGATATAATATCCCATTAGCATTATAAAATTATAGTACATGTAAAATACTTGATTTAATATTCCATTTGGATGAAGATATATGTGGAGAGTTCAAGAAATGAACTTGAACTTGAATGGAAAGTAAAGGAGAAGTGAGAGAGAAATTACCTCTTAAATCCTCCTTAAAGTTTCTAGGCTTGGTATTTTGATGAGACCTATAGCTCTTGATCGTGGGAGAGGGGCTAGGGAATATTTTTTGGCTGATTTTAGAGAAGGCATGGAGCTTGAGAGGTGTGAGGAAATGAGGGTGTGAATGGTGGTATTTATAGTGGAGGGGAGAGGGGTTTCCTTAATATAAAATTCATTAGTTTATTAATTTCACCTAATACAAAGAAATAGTTAGTCTTCAATGACCAAGAATAGTAATTTTATCTTGTCATCCCGAACCAAGTGAGCTTATATCAGCATAACATCACCCATGACTCTATAATTAGCTTATGTAGCTTATTTTGTAAATTTTGGCATTTCACTATTCAACAAAAAATCATGTATCTCAGAAAAATCAAAAAAATTTACCCCAACCATTTTTTGATGTGTAGAATCCAAAAATGAAGTCCATTATTCAAATATAATTTTATTAATGTAATTAAGTTAATATTTAATGGAACTCATAATTTACTTAAAAAACTATTTTTAAAAGTTAAAACTGATTTTATAGTGCTTTCAAAAATTACGTGGGATCTTATAAAATTATCTAAAAACTATAAGTCATTGATTAGATATATTGTGAACACATTTTAGGAAAGTAATTTTTTTTTAAATTAATTTATTACTTATAATTAATTATTTATGACTTACAAAATTCAAAAATGTTCACTAAGGTCAAATTTTCACTTTATAAGATGTCTATATTTTATTTAATTATTCATGGGTAAATTTTCTATTATATAGGATGATTTACTATTCATAAGTGTCATATTACTATTCATATGGGTATGTTACTATTCACCAGAAATAATATTTGTTTTTTTTAGTCCAAAAATCATCTTGAACACAATCGTGTATGTCAGATTTGTGAAATTCAAAACACAAAACTGAAAAACATATTTTTAAAGGTCACTTATCACTTTGTAGTTCATTATATTTTGTTTTCATGAGATTTTAAGGCATATTTATAAGAAATTAAATTCCATTGAATAACTTTGGGTCGTTACATTCTTCCCCCCTTATGAAATTTCACCCTCAAAATTTCATTTTACATAAACATTTTAGGGTACTTCTCCTTCATTGCCTCTTTGGGATCCCAACACTACTACAAATACGGGAATTAACAGCGCTAAAAATGGGCTTTAACAGTGCTAAAAAAGCACTGTAATGCTCGGCGCTGATAGAGGGTTACATTATCAGCGCTAAAAAAGCACTGATAAAACAACCCTTTATCAGAGCTAAACAAGCACTGATAAAGGTAGACATTATCAGCGCTCCATTAGCGCTGATAAACTTATCTTTTATCAGTGATTCTTTAGAACTTATAAAGGTGTAGTTTATCAGCGCTTTTTTAGCGCTGATAAAATCATGATTTATCAGTGCTAAAATAGCGCTGATAAATGCCCTCTCTGCTGCTCCGATAAATCTCCAGCAGCACACCCGAACACCTACAAAAAAACAGCATCTCAATAATCCAATTAAAGCAAGTATACCCATACAAAATTAACTCATAAATCATAAGCAAATTAGACCTAGTATACCCATACAAAAATTATACCCATACACCATTAACACATAATTTATAAGTTAATCAAGTACTTAATGAAATCAATTCAAAATTCAGGGGGTTTGGGGGTTGTTCAATGGTTTGCGGTGGCTATCCAAGGGGGGTAGGGGGTGTCCAGGGGGGTTTCCGGTTTATTCCTAAGGCTCCACATGGGTGTGTTTTATTAATACATAAATCATTGGACTTTTCTTTATCCACTATGCATCATGTTCTCAACCTCAAAGAAGTTATATGGTTTGTACACACACAGAGGTGCACATACTTGGGGAGGGATGAATCTCATTAATAAACCCCCAATATTAAACCTGCAATATCCTATTATAAGTGTATGATCAGGCAATATCAAAAACCTAGTTGAGAAAGAACTGGAATAAAACTAATAAAAAATCATCATTGACCCTCAAATCCATGACCATGATTAAACCCAAATTAATTTTCCAAGTGCTAAACTTTTACCATGCATTTTACAAGTATCGTGTCGACATTATAAAAATATAGTTTGACCAATTCCTACCCCATCTACATCAAGACACATAGATTCTCAAGTATTAATGCTTGATCAACCATACCTACTTCATCCAATGTTAGGGTTTCTCTGAGTACATCATAGGAACCACACAAAAAATATAATATACCATGGTTTCCCCACTATATACATAATTATCATTGAACTCCATTATGTGAGTTTTATTTATACTCCATCATGGAAATCCACTTATGGGAGTTTTCACATCCGGGGAATACCCTCAACAGTATCTCAGACCACCCATATGTGTTCTTCCAATTCCGAGGCATAAGACCTACAAGGATCCCATCCCTATACTATGGGAGTACCCTTATTTAGGTAATAATACTAAGAATCATATATTCTATACCATATGGGAGTATTATCATCCAAATAATAATCCCTTGAAGCATATCAACCCTCCAATATGGGTGTATTCTCATTTGAGGCATAATCTATATAATCATCTCAGCCCTCCCCTATGGGATTATTTTCATTTAGTGAATATTCCCAATAAGAATCTCATCCCACTCATATGGTTGTATTATAATTTGGGTAATAATACCTATATACATCTCATCCCTCCCCTATGAGAGTATTCTCATTTAAATAATAAGACCCCAAAGCATATCCACCCTCCCAAATGGGAGAATTTTCATCCAGATATAAGCCCATAAGTATCATAGACCAAAAAATATGATCACCCTAGTACACCAGGCCAACCATGACTTGATATATATGAGTCCCCTGATATATCACATTCCAAGACCCCCCCCCCCCCCCATTAAAATGATCAATGCAATCCGAATGTGTTTGGTCAGATTTCTATAGGTCAGTTGATGTTTTCAATTAAAATCGCGTCCATCGTAAAAAAAAATAGTGACCCTTTGAGTGATATCAGCCACACCGTGCCTTGAATTGAGGCAGGGTTGACTCTTATATGTCACCAAAGACCCTTGTATCGTTCTTATAAATGATCAATTCAATCCAAATGCGTTTGGTTGGATTTCCGTAGGTCCGTTGTTGTTTTCACTTAAAATCATGTCCATTTTAAACAAGAGAGACCCTTTGAGTTATAGTAGCCACACTGTGCCTCAGATTGAGGTGGGGTTGACTCGTAAACGTCAGCAAGGACCCATGGATTGTTCTTATTAATGATCAATGCAATCCGAATGCATTTGGTTGGATTTCAGTAGGTCAGTTGTTGTTTTCACTTAAAATCGTGTCCATTTTAAACAAAATAGAGACTCTTTGAAAGCTAGCGGCCACACCGTGCCTCGAATTGAGGCGGGGTTGCCTGTTACATGTCTCCAAGGACCCTTGGATCGTTCTAATAAATGATCAATGCAATCCAAATGTGTTTGGTAGGATTTCCGCTGGTCATTTGATGTTTTCAAATAAAATCGTGTCCATTTTAAACAAGAGAGACCCATTGAGTGCTAGCAGCCACACCGTGCCTCAAGTTGAGGTAGGGTTGACTCGTACACATCGCCAAGGACCCTTGGATCGTTCTTATAAATGATTAAGGAAATCCGAATGTGATTGGATATATTTCAGTAGGTCCATTGTTGTTTTCAATTAAAATCATGTCCATTTTAAACAAGTGATAGCCTCTGAGTGCTAGTAGCCACACCATCGCCCAGATTGAGGCGGGGTTGACTTGTAAACATCACCAAGGACCCTTGGATCATTATTATAAAAGATCAATTCAATCCGAATGTGTTTAGTCAGATTTCCGTAGGTCAGTTGTTGATTTCAGTTAAAATCCTGTCGATTTTAAACAAGAAAGACCCTTTGAGTGGTAGTGGCCACACCGTCCCTCAGATTGAGGTGGGGTTGACTCTTACACGTCACCAAGCACCCTTGGATCATTATTATAAAAGATCAATGCAATCTGAATGCTTTTGGTCGATTTTTGTAGGTCAGTTGTTGTTTTCACTTAAAATAATGTCCATTTTAAACCAAATAGGGACCCTTTGAGTGCTAATGGCCACACCATGCCTCGGATTGAGGATGGGTTTCCTTTTTCACATCACGAATGACCCTTAGATCGTTCTTAAAAATGATCAATGAAATATGAATGCATTTGGTCAGATTTCTGCAGGTCAATTGTAGTTTTCAATTAACATCGTGTCCATTTTAAACAAGAGAGACCTTTGAGTGCTAGCAGCTACGTCGTGCCTCGGATTGAGACGGGGTTGACTTATACACGTCGCCAAGGACCCTTGGATCTTTCTTATAATAGATCAAGGAAATCCAAATGTGTTTGGTCCGATTTCCATAGGTTAGTTGTTGTTTTCAATTAAAGTCGTGTCCATTTTAAACAAGAGAGACCCTTTGAGTGTTAGCGGCCACACCATGCCTCAGATTGAGGCGGGGTTGACCCATACAAGTCACCAAGGACCCTTGGATCGTTCTTATAAAATATCAATGAAATATGAATGCGTTTGGTCGGATTTCCATTGGTCAGTTGTTGTTTTCACTTAAAATCATGACCATTTTAAACAAGAGAGACCCTTTGAGTGCTAGCAGCCACACCATGCCTCAGAATGAGGCGGAGTTGATCATACACGTCACCAAGGATTCTTGGATCATTCTTGTAAAATATCAACACAATCCGAATGTGTTTGGTCAGATTTCCCTAGGTTGGTTGTTGTTTTCACTAAAAATTGGGTCCATTTTAAACAAAATAGAGACCCTTTGAGTGCTAGCGGCCACACTATGCCTCGGATTGAGGCGGTGTTCCATCAAACACATCACCAAGGACCCATGGATCGTTCTTATAAAAGATCAATGTAATCCGAATGCGTTTGGTCAGGTTTCCGCATGTCAGTTGTCGTTTTAAATTAAAATCATGTCCATTTTAAACAAGAGAGACCCTTTGAGTGCTAGCGGCCACCTCGTGCCTCTGTTTGAGGTGGGGTTGACTCGTACATGTCAGCAAGGACCCTTGGATCATTCTTATAAAATATCAAGGAAATCCGAATGCGTTTGCTCAGATTTCCGTAGGTCAGTTGTTGTTTTCAATTAAAATCATGTCCATTTAAATCAAGAGAGACCCATTGAGTACTAGCGGTCACACCATCCCTCGGATTGAGGCGGGGTAGACTCATACACATCATCAAGGACAGTTGGATTGTTCTTATAAAAGATCAATGCAATCCGAATGAGTTTGGTCAGATTTCCGTAGGTCATTTTTTGTTTTCACTTAAAATCATGTCCATTTTAAACAAAATAGAGACCCTTTGAGTACTAGCGGCCACACCGTGCCTCGAATTGAGGGGGGGGGGGTTGCCTCATACACGTCACCAAGGACTCTTGGATCGTTCTTGTAAAATATCAATGCAATCCGAATGCGTTTGGTCAAATTTCCGTAGGTCAGTTGTTGTTTTCAATTAAAATCATGTCCATTTTAAACAAGAGCAACCCTTAGAGTGCTAGAGGCCACACCATGCCTTGTATTGAGGTAGGGTGGACTTCCACACGTCACCAAGGACCCTTTTATTGTTCTTATAAAAGATCATGACAATCCAAATGTGTTTTGTTGGATTTCCGTAGGTCAGTTGTTGTTTTCAATAAAATCGTGTCCATTTTAAACAAGAGAGACCCTTTGAGTTCTAGAGGCCACACCGTCCCTCAGATTGAGCCGGGGTTGACTCGTAAACGTCACCAAGGAACCTTGGTTACTTCTTATAAAAGATCAATGCAATCCAAATTCGTTTGGATAGATTTCTGAAGGTCAGATGTTTTTTCACTTAAAATCATGTCCATTTTAAATAAGAAAGACCCTTTGAGTGGTAGAGGCCACACCATGCCTTGGATAGAGGCGCGGTTGACTCGTACACGTCACCAAGGATCCTTGGATTGTTATTATTAAAGATTAATGCAATCTGAATGTGTTTGGTCAGATTTCTGTAGGTCAGTTGTTGTTTTCACTTAAAATCATGTCCATTTTAAAAACGAGAGACCCTTTGAGTGTTAGAGGCCACACCATGCCTCGGATTGAGGAAGGGTTTACTCGTACATGTCTCTAAGGACCCCTGGATTGTTCTTATAAAATATAAATGCAATCTGAATGCGTTTTGTTGGATTTCCGTAGGTTAGTCGTTGTTTTCACTTAAAATCGTGTCCATTTTAAACAAAATAGAGACCCTTTGAGTGCTAGCGGCCACACCGTGCCTTAGATTGAGGCGGGGTTTCCTCGTACCTGTCACCAAGGACCCTTGGATCGTTCTTTAAAATTATCAATGTAATTCGAATGCGTTTGGTCAGATTTTCGCAGGTTAGTTTTTGTTTTCAATTAAAATCGTGTCCATTTTAAACTAGAGAGACCCATTGAGTGATAGTGGCCCCACCATTCCTCTAATTGAGGTGGCGTTGACTTGTACACGTCTCCAATGACCCTTGTATCGTTCTTATAAAATATCAAGGCAATCCGAATGTGTTTGGTTGGATTTCTGTAGGTCAGTAGTTGTTTTCAATTAAAATCGTGTCCATTTTAAACAATAGAGACCATTTGAGTGTTAGCGGCCGCACCGTGCCTCATAGTGAGGCGGGATTAACTCTCACATGTCACCAAGGACCCTTTTGTCATTCTTCTAAAATTTCAATGCAATCTGAATGCGTTTGGTTGGATTTTCATAGGTCAGTTGTTCTTTTCACTTAAAATCGTGTCCATTTTAAACCAGAGAGACCCTTTGAGTGCTAGCGGCCACACCGTGCCTCGTATTGAGATGAGGTTAACTCTTACATGTCACCAAGGACCCTTGGATCATTATTATAAAATATCAATTCAATCCTAATGTGTTTGGTCAGATTTCCGTAGGTCAGTTGTTGTTTTCACTTAAAATTGTGTCCATTTTAAACAAAATAGAGACACTTTGAGTGCTATCTGCCACACCGTGCCTCAGAGTGAGGCGGGGTTGCCTTGTACATGTCACCAAGGAACCATAGATATTTCTTATAAATTATCAATGCAATATGAATGCGTGTTATGGGATTTCCGCAGGTCATTTGTTGTTTTCAATTAAAATTATGTCCATTTTAAATAAAAGTGACCCTTTGAGTGCTAGCGGCCACACCATGCCTCAAATTTAGGCGGAGTTGAATCTTACACGTCACCAAGGACCATTGGATCGTTCTTATAAATGATCAAGGAAATCCAAATGCGTTTGGTTCGATTTCTGTAGGTCAGTTGTTGTTTTCAATTAAAATCGTGTCCATTTTAAACAAGACAGACCCTTTGAGTGCTAGAGGCCACACCGTCCCTCCGATTGAGGTGATTTTGAATCGTACACGTCACCAAGGACCCTTGGATTGTTCTTATAAAAGATCAATGCAATCCGAATGCGTTTGGTCGTATTTCTGTAGGTAAGTGGTTGTTTTCAATAAAAATCATGTCCATTTAAAACAAGAGAGACCCTTTGAGTGCTAGCGGCCACACCGTCACTCGGATTGAGGCGGGGTTGACTCGTACACGTCACCAAGGTCCCTTGGATCTTTCTTAAAAAATATCAATGCAATCCGAATGAATTTGGTCTGATTTCTATAGGTTAGTTGTTGTTTTCACTTAAAATCGTGTCCATTTTAAACAAAATAGAGACCCTTTTAGTAATAGAGGCCACAACGTGCCTCGAATTAAGACGGGGTTTCCTCGTACATGTCACTAAGGACCCTTGTATCGTTCTATTAAATGTTCAATGCAATATGAATGTGTTTGGTCGGATTTCCACAGCTCAGTTGTTGTTTTCAATTAAAATCGTGTCTATTTTAAACAAGAGAGACCCATTTAGTGATTGAGGCCACACCATGCCTCGGATTGATGTGTGGTTGACTCGTACATGTCACCAAGGACCCTTGGATCGTTCTTATAAAAGATCAAGGCAATCTGAATGCATTTGGTTGGATTTCCGTAGGTCAGTTTTTGTTTTCAATTAAAATCATGTCCATTTTAAACCAGAGAGACCCTTTGAGTGCTAGAATCCACACCGTCCCTCGTATTGAGGCGGGGATGACTCATACATGTCACCAAGGACCCTTGGGCTGTTATTATAAAATATCAATACAATCTGAATTCATTTGGTTGGAATTACGTAGGTCAGTTGTTGTTTTCACTTAAAATCATGTCCATTTTAAACAAGAGAGACCCTTTGAGTGCTAGAGGCCACACCGTGCCTCAGATTGAAACGAGGATGACTCGTACACGTCACCAAGGACCCTTGGATCATTCTTATTAATGATAAATGCAATCCAAATTCGTTTTTTCAGATTTTCATAGGTCGGTTGTTGTTTTCACTTAAAATCGTGTCCATTTTAAAAAAGAGAGACCCTTTGAGTGCTAGTGGCCACACCGTGCCTCAGATAGAGGATTTTTTGACTCATACACATCGCCAAGGAATCCTGGATCGTTTTTTAAATGATCAATGCAATCCTAATGCGTTTGGTCAGATTTCCGTAGGTCAGTTGTGGTTTTCACTTAAAATCATGTCCATTTTAAACAAAACAGAGACCCTTTGAGTACTAGCGGCCACACCTTGCCTCGGATTGAGGTGGGGTTTCCTATTACATGTCAACAAGGACCCTTGGATCGTTCTTATAAATGATCAATGCAATCCGAATGCATTTGGTTGGATTTCCGTAGGTCAGTTGTTGTTTTCAATTAAAATTGTGTCCATTTTAAACAAGAGAGACTCTTTGAGTGCTAGCGGCCACACTGTGCCTCGGATTGAGGTGGGGTTGACTTGTACACGTCACCAAGGTCCCTTGTATCGTTCTTATAAATGATCAAGGCAATCCGAATGCGTTTGGTCAGATTTCCGTAGGTCATTTGTTGTTTTCAATTAAAATCGTGTCCATTTTAAACAAGAGAGACCCTTTGAGTGAAAGCGGACACACCATCCCTCTGATTGAGGCGAGGATGACTCGTACATGTCACCAAGGACCCTGGGATCATTATTATAAAAGATCAAGGCAATTTGAATGTGTTTGGTCAGATTTCTGTAGGTCAGTTGTTGTTTTCAATTAAAATCGTGTCCATTTTAAACAAGAGAGACCCTTTTAGTGCTAGCGGCCACACCATCCCTCAGATTGAGGCCGGGTTGACTCATACATGTCACCAAGGACCCTTAGATCATTCTTATAATAGATAAATTCAATATTAATGTGTTTGGTTTGATTTCCGTAGGTTAGTTTTTGTTTTCACTTAAAATCATGTTCATTTTAAACAAAATAGAGACCCTTTGAGTGCTAGCGGCCACACCGTGCCTCGGATTTAGGCGGGATTGACTCGTACATGTCACCAAGAACCCTTTTATAATTCATATAAATGATTAATGCAATAAGAATGTGTTTGGTTGGATTTTCGTAGGTCAATTGTTGTTTTCACATAAAATCGTGTCCATTTTAAACAAAATAGAGACCCTTTGAGTGATAGTGGCCACACCGTCTCTCAGATTGAGGCGGGGTTGAATCGTACATGTCACCAAGGACCCTTGGATCATTCTGGTAAAATATCAAGGCAATCCGAATGTGTTTGGTCAGATTTCCATAGGTCAGTTGTTGTTTTCACTTAAAATCGTGTTCATTTTAAACAAAATAGAGACCCTTTGAGTGGTTCAGCATTCTTGCATGTTGCTGGTCCATATCATCGGTTAAAATGGGAAAATGACTCATTAGAGAAAGGTTGTTTTATTTAATAACAATTTAAATTTCTCTACGAACATTTACATACCATAATGTTTCATCTTTTGATCCCCTTAACCCCTCTCAAAAATGACCACAAATTGTACATGTCCCCAAGTCAGCTCTTCATTGTATTTGTGTACAATCTTCCACCAGGTATGTGACCCACTCATTTCTAAACACATAGATATCATCTTGTGAGTATGAGGTTTTTCGGAAGTCAGAGTACTACTGCAAAATAAAAAAATAAATAATTAACAAATAACTTAAATGAACTAGTAGTTTTTTTTAAAAATACCTCTTTAGGGATGCTAGTTTGCTGATGAAAAACGATCTCTTTGATAAATTTACAAACATAATAACCGCAATCATTATCATTTGTTTGTTTTGGACACATCATAAAAATTGATCATTAGGAGAATAAGTAACTTGTGTTGAGATGTGTTTGGATAGTGAAATTTTATTATATATACCCTGATATTTGTCTATATGTAGTACTTGCTTGCCTCCCTATGCTTAGCCCTCATCCTCATTCATTTTTTAGACGATAATGATACACCGCCCTATCATAACAGAATCCTCAGTAAAAGATAATATAAATTATATTACTTGATTTTTAGACATAAAACGTAATATGTAGTGTCTTACAGATTCACAAACTCCATCATGTGTGGTCGGTTTGATGGATATCATTGCTTTGAATCCAGAAAATAAATCTTCGGAGTATCCAATTTCACCGCAATTAGCAACCAAATTTTCCAAAAAACAAAAAAAAGAATAAGTAATAAAAGAATTGAAGATATAATTGATATGCTTTAATCATAGATTATTACCCCTACATGGTTGGAATTAGGAAAAGTCTGTCATCAGTAATCTTTCGTTCAATTGTTTTTAGCAAGCCGTTCACTATTGCATCCCTTTTTGATGGCTCTATTTTTGTTTGGTGTGTTGATGTGATATGAGGACTAACCAGTCCAAATCTTGGGTCATGGGAAGTTTCCTTCAATTTTTTTTCATAAATTCATCTGTCAACAATATAAAATGCATTTAGTCATAATTTTCACATTAGATCAGCTTTGTTAAAATCAATTCATGGAAACATACCTCGTATATACATTTATAACTATGATGCCTAGCCAACCGTTTTCAGGGATTTCATTTACATTTTCAACAGCAATGAAATCTTGAATTTCCTCTCCATATATATTCTCTTCAAAAACCACTATATGACTATTACCATCTTTTAGCTTCGTATCCACATGAGTCTCCAATGCTAGTAAATGTGGATAGAGAACATGTGGTGTTATTGTGATTTCAGATGCTCCTTGTGATTGGTTGGTCGATCCTTTAGATGGTTTTGAGTCGACGTTTGTCACCCCCTTCCCTTTCTCCATCTATACCAATAATCATTGGTTCAAACCCTTTTTTCATTAATTGTTAAGGGTTCAGCTTGAAAAGAAATGGAAATAAATTCCTCTTTGTCTACATGTACTCTTAAAAGTTTTGACGGCCATGCAATGAATGTCCCAATAGCCTTTTCGACTGTATGAATATCATCGTCATCAAGTGGAATAGGTTGCACTGCCTTTGGATCATGAGTTACAGTAATCGTGACTTTCAGATGATCTTTCAAAAGTGATCTATTATGCAGTGTGGAATCTGGGATATTGAACACTGTAGCCCTCGCTACAAGGTGATAGGTGGGTGATGACAGATATAAATCACAATCATTATCACCCTGTAGAAGATGAGTACATAAATATTATCAATGTATGTCTGATTCATATTTCATGGGAAAATTATTGTAATATTGATTACCATGGATAAGACAGTTCTTTGAGGAGAATGGCTCGCCTCAAAGCTGGTGGGGGGGTGGGGCGGGATGTTCCTGCGACGGTTGTTCTTGAGTTGTGGCTTCCCTTTGCTTCCCACCCATAAAATTTGCGAGCAACTCCACCTTCCATTGCAATTGTTCTTCAAGTTCTGCTATTTTTTCGCTCATTTGTTCCATTTTTCATCTGTATCATCCATTTTTATTCTTCTTCTCAAAATATACTCGGGGTGTCACCCCAAACCCTGCACCTCTGACACGACTGTATTTTTCTGGCTGCTTCAAAGCCGTCGATAATAGGTCTATATCAGCTACAGGAGTAGCTGATTCCTGTGACTGTCAGATATGGGAAAATAACTAATTATTATTATGTAATAGAAATTTTAAACAAATTTTATTATCGTCGTTTCATACATACACATATTTCCCACACATTCTATGTGTTCTCATCTACTAACTTCCCTTCTTTGTTCACACGTGCCTCCTTCCATAGCACATGACGTGGGATGGATGTGCATATGGTTTTAGACTCATCAATCTACATATAAACATAGAAAAATATTTATGATGTTGTTTATTGGCACCTAAAAATATTATTGTAAATTTAAAATTCATACAATTTTCTTTTCTAATGAAGCGTACCCCATTCTTGCTTTATGATAGGGGTATGTTGGTTTTGGAGCACGTTCCTTATTTTCAGTATAGAGAATCTGTTCCATAAATGAAATATTTACAATCAAAGTGATGAATACAGGTATCCTCAAACAACGTATTATCACTCACAATGTACCTGAAACTTCTCATCCCCACGATGGCCAATAAATGCATCTCATGCTTCTTGGGATATCTGGTGAGCATATACAATGGGTGGGTGTGGGTTTATTTTACCTTTAGAATCATTGAGGTGACATCTTGTTAAAATAGTGTGAAAACCTCTAGGAATCTTTCTTACAAGCCTTAGTACATAATACTTGTGTGAATCGTCTACTATAAATGTACTCTGCAAGAGATTGAGAAGAGTAAGACATTATTTCATTATTTAATTTGCTAGTAAATTAAAGAAATAAATTCATAATTTTACCGTAATTTATTCCCAGATCATATCCCTCAGCCCAGACACAACATGGTGCCATGAATCTATGATAATCAGCACACATTTCTGAGTGACAACTCCAATGTAGCTGCTAAACAAAGCCTTATTGGGATTCACATGTTGGCCCCGTTCATTCCATCCGACTTCAAATTTGATGCCTTTGCTTTTCGCCTTAAGAATATTGGCTAACACCATAAAACTACGACTCAACTGTGATTTATACGATGCCGGACCTTCGTTCCTGACCATTTCATCGATATCAACATCATCTATATGTTCATCTAGAATGGTATCAACGACATGTGTTGATGGTTGTTGGACCTCAACACTAAGAGCAGTAGGATCCACAACAGGAGGAGAAGCAGCAGTAAGTGCCGCTGTAGGAGGATCAACAGGAGCAACCAGAGCTGCAGAAGGAGCAATAGCAGCAGCAGCATGAGCTGGAGGAGCAGCAGGAGCAACAGCAGCAGCAGCATGAGCTGTAGTAGCAGCAGGAGCAGCAGCAGCCGCAACAGCAGCGGCTTGAGAGACTTGTTCAGCCTCAAGGTTAGGGGCATCAGAATGTGTAGAAGTCATTATTTGAAAAAGTGGTTGAAAAGTTAATTCAAATTACATAAATTCAATAATGTTAAGATAATAACTTGAGATAACAAGATCTATATTACAAACAAAATATAACCTATTTACTGAACTCTCATTCTTTTTTTTCAAATGTTGAAGGGATTTGACACCTCTATCGACTATCCAAATCCCTTCATTGTGGTCTCCTCTAACTTACAAAACATCATCTGCATTGGGACCGCTCTGAAATTATTGCGACGTACCACTAAAAGGATTGTCCTCAGATGAATTTTCATCGAAACCTTCAGTAGTTTTGGATGATAACAGAACAATCGACCACTTTCGGTTTGCGGGATCTGGAACATAAAAAACGTGTACCGCTTGTGATTCCATTATAAACTGTTCGTCTTTATACCCTTCATTACTAAAATAATCTTTCACAAATCCCCATTCATCTATTTTAACACCAATGTTGTTATCAATCCATTTTCATTGAGAAACTAGCTATTGGAATGTCATATAATACAACTCCCATATTAGTTTGATAATTCCAAAATATGACATATTTGCATAAATTGGATTTTTGTCCTTACTACCAGAAACATGAATCACTTCATCCCCTAGTGTAACTCCACAATTTTTCATGGTACTATCTTCATCATGTTCATCTGTATAGAATTTATTACCACTAATTACATAACCACTGTAAGATAATACATACACACTTGGTCCAGCGGCTAGCCATCAAAGACGTTCTGAAATTGAATTTGGATTTTCATCCAACTGCTTAAAAATATGGTCCTCAAAACATGCTATAAACTGGTGATTATGTGTATCTGATAACCATTTTTCGTCACTAAATGGATTCAACTGCCTAAGAATTCCATGGTGAGTTTCAATATATAGAGAAACCGCCTAACTATTATGCAAAACATAAAGATGATCCTTCTCCCAATCTGTAATACATATTTTCACAACTTCACTTCCAGTAATTGCCTCACCCTCAATGCGTCCAGTGTGACGTGATTTCAGGAGACCAATGCATTCCACATTAGATAGGTATTCAATACAAAATTCAATGGCTTCCTTAACAATATATCGCTCCACTATACAACCCTCTGGACGACTTCAATTTTGATATACCCTTTCAAAATCTTCATATACCGTTCAATAGGATACATCCATCTATAGTGCAGAGGACCACAAAGTTGAATCTCTCTCACCAAGTGAATCATCAAATGAACCATCATATCAATGACTCTTGGAGGGAAGAACATTTCTAATTCACATAATATGATGACAATTTATTTTTTCATAGCTGGCAATTTCCCAGGGTCAAAAACTTTGCTACATATAGTGTTGAAAAAGAAACAATGTTTGGTTAACATATGATGAACATTCTTGGGAAAAATTTAACATAAAGCTATAGGAATTAGATCTTGCATCAAAACATGGAAATAATGTGATTTAAAACCTTTTAACTTCAAATCATTCATTGAAACAATGTTCTTGATATTTGATGAGTACCCCTATGGAACCTTTACATCATTGAAGATGTTGCAAAACTGATATCTCTCTGCCCTAGAAAAAGTATAAGTAGCTGGAGGAAGTAACATTCGATTTTCACCCTTCATGGGAGCCAACTCTTCTAATATTCCAATGTCAACCATGTCCAACCTTTCCTTAATTCCATTTTTTTTTTCCCCGGGGCATTTAGAAACATTATGATAACACTGTCACATACATTTTTTTCCACATGCATCACATCAAGAAAATGTCTGACGTACAAACAATTCCAGTATGGTAATTCAAAAAAATGATCTCTTTTTCCAACCAATTTTCATAAGGTTTTTCAAAAATGGTTTTCCAAAAATAGTGTTCAGATATTTTACTTTCTCAAACAGCTGATCACCTTTTAGTGGAGATGGTGTTGCATGTTTTTCTGAACTTCCACTGAATGATGTCATCCAAGGTCGGTACTTATGCCGATGAGGTAGAAATCTATGACGTCCTGGTAACACAGATTTCGATGAATGATTCAACCTAATTGATTCTGTATCTTCGTCGCACATGGGACACCCTTGATTTCCTTTAATGCTATAGCCTGACAAATTTCCGAAAGCAGGGAAATAATTTATTGTCCCATACAACATCGCTCTCAACGTGAAGTATTCACTTTTATAAGCATCATACAACATTACACCTGAGTCCCACAATAACTTCAAATCCTCGATCAAAGGAGCCAGATAAACATCAATATCATTACCTGGTTGTTTTGGTCCTACTATAAGCATAGATAACATGATGAATTTCTACTTCATTCATAACCAGGGTGGCAAGTTATAATTTACCAACATAATAGGCCATGTACTATGAGTGCTGGTTTGAAAACCAAAAGGATTAACTCCATCTGTAGATAACGCAAGACGAAGGTTTCTCGCCTCTTTTCCAAATTCAGGATAATCATGATCAATTCTATTCTATTGAGGAGAGTCGGATGGATGACGCAATAACCCATCATTATTTCTTTTATCTGCATGCCACGACAATTGTCTTGCAGTTTCTTCACTTCCATATAGATGCCTAAACCCTGGAATGATTGGAATGTACCATACAACTTTCGTAGGATTGGATTTATCTTTCTTGTATCGATAATCACCACACTTTGGGAATTATTTAAGTTATTTATTCTATTTGAGAAACAATATACAGTCTTTTGGGCAGGCATGTATTCATTTAGAAATCATTCCCTTCGAGCATAGCATTCATCTAGCTTCATATGTCCGGCATGGGAGCTCATTATCTTCTGGGAGCATGTCATTCAAGAGAGAAAGTAGTTCTGTAAAACTGAAATCACTCCATTTGTTTCCTCCTTTCAATTTATACAACTTCAGTACAACTGATAATTTTGAATACTTAGTTCTAGCAGCATATAATGGCGTCTATGCACAACTCTTTAACTTCTCAAACAATTTTGGGCAATCACGGAGGTCATCTCAAATTGTATTTTTCATTTCCTCAATACGATAATCATCATCATTGACATCTATAATTACATCCTCCATAAGGTCTTCTTCATTATCCATATTTGTATTCATATCTGACGATCCATAAAATGCAGTTTTATTCTAGCCAGTAGCTACATTCGCTTTTTCTCCATGTTTATTCCAAAATTTATAACTCTGATATATTCCATGACATATCAAATGTTATTCCAACTCCTCTAGAGTAAGTAGTCTAGCATAACAACAAAGTAAACACGGAAAAATGATTTGAGAAGGATCCTTTGTGTGATCCTTTGCAAACATGGTGAACTCTTTCACTCCATTCTCGTACTCTATTGTTAAATGATTAACGTCCATCCAATATTTATTCATATCCTTCCTATTTGAATCTAAAATATTAGTATTTATGGTTCAAGTGCACAATACAAGAATTCCAAATACAGTAGAAGAGAACCACCTCCTTGTAAAAATGGAGATTAATAGAGCCCAACCATTAGAATTTATTCATATTCATTAAATATAATTTATTTAGATTCATTATTGTTTCCTGAAATCACCCCAGACCAAACACAAGAATAATAAAGAATGATAAATCTACCACTCCTAGGTCCCTACCCTACATTCAATATCATCAAGCCTAAATACTCACTGTTGGTGGAAGTTATACTGTTCCTGATGATCATGCCAAGAAGAAATGGAAACCAAAAGGGGGGTGAATCAAAATACCCCAAACAAGATGAAAAAACATGGTAATTGAGAATAGGTTAGTGGCATTCATATTGGCTACACACCTATCCAATAGACTCCACAAGCGGTGATGGCCCCTACAGTTGTTGCACCAAGTGAAATGTCACCTGAGATGCTGAGATCAATGAGGCCCTTCCCAGTGATGAACTGAACAAACTCCATGATAGACTTCCTATGGAATGGGATTCTACCTCTCCTTTCCTTTGGGTTGGAAATTCCATTAAAGTCACCCCCAACAAACAATGGATGGTGGTCGGGATCGAAGGTATTTTGTTCAAAATGATAATCAATACCTCTCAGTTTTTTAAAATACCAATAATATAAACCATTTAAAAAAAATACATCTTAATTTATTTTGGAAATCATTCCCAAAAAAATCAATAAACAAACACATGCCAAATCCTTTGGAATTTTATTTAAAGAATCAACATATCATTATTTTAAAACCATTATTTTCATTTATAATATCAAATCCACCAACGGTAGAAGGAAACCTAATTTATTTCAATGAAAAAGGTTAATTCACAACAAGATACCATCCATTCCATATATTATTTTCATTAATAGGGTTATTTTGTGATTCAAAATAATCAAAACATGTCTAAACAACTTCAAATGGATAAAATATGAATTAATGAAACACATGAATCCCAAAAAGAAGATATAGTATAGAAACAACCACTTGGAATCTGAATGAGTCTACTCAAATGAAGAACATCATACATCTCCAACTACATCGATGCGTTCTCATATACAATGACACCAGTAGCTAGATAATGTCCCTCTCCAAGAACATCATACATCTCCAAATAAGACACCACAACCACTAACCATGAATAACATCATAAGATGGAAATATAAAAATAACACATCCATTCACCCAAATAAGATACTAAAACCACTAACCATGAAGAACCACTACGAGCATAATTTGAAACCTAAGGAAAGGTACACCCAAAACATACCAATTAATTCAAATGGAATACTTTCTAAACCAAACCATTGAAATCCTCAAATGATCCTAACATCAAAATCCATCATATCTCCTAATAAAATTATTTGATAACACTATTTCATGGCCTATACCCATTTAGACCCCTCTATTGGTTAGTATAATATAGTGTAGTGACCCCCTAAAACCAACCTCCAACATGTCATGAATTAGTGAATGCACTGAGGGTATTTATCACAACCATGTACAATATACATCTAATAATAAATAATTGATATAGTTCAACATCAAGTTGTATAGATGATTTTTTGAATGATACCAAGGGAAATTTAGTATGGTAAATATGTGTGATAATACATTTTTGGTCTAAATAAAAGGTTATATAGCCTAATTAGTGTATTTTGGATTCACAAAAAATATGACTCTATGTGGTATAAGGGTTTTTTCAACTAGTAGGAGTATGGACCACTTAGTGAAGATGGTCCTCTCTATGTGGGAATGTTTTCATTTCGAGTATGGACTAATATGTATGGTTCCCATAGAATAAGGCCCATTTGAATTAGATATTTGGGCTCATGGGTAATTTTTTGATGCCTCTACTGGGGAAATCACTCAGGATTGAATCTGTTTCCTTGGGCAAGCCACAATCATCATAACCTACCTTACCTATTTCCAAAGGTGGAAAGAGTACACCTCCATGGTTGATAATATTTTCCCCTTGATTGTAATGGGAATATGGGATGTTAGATATTCCTTCTATAGATTCCTTCTTGGTGTATGATTCCAATTCTGGGTCTCTGTTCCAGATATATGACAAGTTTCTGAATCTAGTTTTTGTTTCTACTCTCTAGTGGACACATGTTAATTACAATTATTATTCTAGTTACAGGGAATATACTTTTAGTTGAATATAATAATGGCGATGAGTGTATTGATAAACTATAAAATTCATCTAAAATTCAGGTTATTAATTTTTCATTTTCTCTTAACATGAGGTGTATTATCTCTAATACATGATTCATAACATGATTGATAATTGGTAACTTATTCTTATTGAAGATGGAATTCAAGTCTTATAACCTCTATAATCTTATGCTCATTACACAAGGTGGATCACATTTTTCATGTGAGGAATCTACACCAATTTGGTTCATAAAATATATTCATAGCACATAAGTATTTTTATATTCATCAACTAATGAATCGTGTTCTTATCACACCAGTTAAGAACATAAGATCATCTACTAAGGGAAGTGTTTAGAGATCGTATGCTCATCAAATAGGGGATTATTTGGAACATCGCCTAAGGAATCTCATGCTCCTCATGTGAGGTATAATCCTAGGATCATTACCTAGGAGATTAATAAGAGATCTTATGATCATCACTTAGGGGATTCTTAGGCATATCCCCTAATGAATCTATTTATAATCTCATGAGGTATAATCAAGGGAACATTATTTGGGAGATAAAGAAGATCTCATATTCCCATAACATAGGGACTTCATATTCTCATCACATATTAAAACCTAGTATTATCACCTAGAGTTGGATGTTTCCTAAATTAATGGTGGTCATAGGTTTATATCTCAGTAAAGGAACTCACATTTTTGAATTTTAGAAGAGGGAACCACCCGATATACTCATCGTGAAGGGGGTGAGCATAGTTTTATAGCCAACATTTCATTTTTATCCATGAATTTATTCAATTCCCACCAAACCCTTTTCAATTTCATCATTAACAAATATATTCTATGTCACTGGGAAACTAAAAGGAAAACCCATATCAACTAACGATGTCATATCCAACAATAACCGACTCATTACATCTTTTTAACAATGGAAAGATTGATGCTTCCCCACTGCACGATTTACCACCTCAACCATCTCACATTTTCCCCCAATGGAATCTATCATAACCAAACTAACAAAAAACTTATCAAACAACCCCACCAAAAAACAATGATGATTTTCAACAATACAAGTAAACAAACACCATGTTCTTGAGAAATATAATGAAAATTAGTAAACACATGTGAATCATACCCTTTACATAATTTTCCATCAAGTATGGTTCATTTTCTTCAATCGGTCAATCCATAATACTCACCCATAGAATAAAAAAGCATGTTAAAAAAATGATATACAAATGGGGGAGGAGAACAATATTGAAAAAAGATTTGGAAAACATGCCTTAAAAGAGGTCCAGAAAACCGAAGCTTGAATGCGTTGCGAGCGGCAGAGGTATGGAAAACTGAAGCTCGAGGGCGGCGGAGGTCTGGAAATGCGATCTTAGTGGGCGACGGAGGTCCGACAATGAGAAACGAGGGCAGCATAGGTCCGACAAAATAATCTCAGTGGGCGGAAGAGGGGAGTCACAGGGTTCCAGTACCTTGAGAGCTTTAGGTCGTGATAAAACGAGGGCACTGTGTGATCGAATTTATAAAAAAATGCACTAAGGTTTTATCAGCCCTAATAAAGTGCTGATGAAGACTACCTTTAACAGCACTAACATTTTAGCATAGATAAAGGTGTCCTTTATCAGGTCTTTTTTAGCATTGATAATAGTACCATTTATCAGCGCTACAACAGCGCTGATAAATCCTCACTGTATCAGCGCTAAAATTTGAGCACTGATACTAGGAGTCTTTATCAGGGCTTTTCTAGTGCTCATAAAGGGTCCTTTTATCAGTGATATTTTAGCGTTGATAATGTTTACCTTGTATCAGTGCTAAAATTTTAGCGCTGATAAAGAGGCCCTATATCAGCGCTAGAAAAGCGATGATAAAGAACTCCTTTATCAGTGCTAAAATTTTAGCGCTGATACAGGGGAACCTTTATCAGCAGTTTTGCTTAGCGCTGATATAAGGGGGCGCTTCCCTTGCCCGATTTTGTAGTATTGTATGTTTCTTTATCAAACTTACTGTTCCTCCATAGCTCTTTGACAAGATCAGTTGTCTTGTTGCATAGAACCTTATCTCTCTGATCCAGATTCATTACTGGATGCTCCTCATAGGAGAGATCATCTTCTAGATTCACCACCTCTGAGTTTAGTACATGTGAGGGATTAGGTATGTACTTCCTTAGGAGTGATACATGAAAACAAATTGTGAAATCAAGCCATATTCGGTGGAAGTGAATGCTGATAGGCCAAAGCTCTTATGCATTCAAGGATCTCAAATGGGCCAATGTACCTTGGGTTTAGCTTCCCTTTCTTTCCAAACCACACAACTCTCTTCCAAGTTGATATTCTAAGTAAGACATTATCTCTAATGTCAAAATCTATGTTCCTTCGATGGTTTTCAGCGTATCGCTTTAGCCATATTTGTGTATCCTTGATGTGTTTCTAGATGACTTCAACATTCTCTGTCATCTCTTGCACAAGATCGGGTCCAAGTAGCTTTCTTTCTCCAACATCATCCCGACAGGTTGGAGTTCTACATCGCTCTCCATAAGGAGCTCATCTGGAACCATATGAATACTCAAGTGGAAACTATTGTTGTATGAGAACTCAAGTATTGGAAGATGCTGATCCCATCCACATTTAAATTCTAAGGAGCCGGCTCTTAGCATATGTTAAAGTTTATGAATAGTACTTTCAGATTGGCCATCATTTTGGGTGTGACAGGTCGTTCTGCAATTTAATTCAGTACTCAAATCATGTTGAAGGCTCCTCCAGAATTTAGATGTGAACCTTGGATCACGGTCGGAGACAATTGAGAGTGTAACACTATGCAGTCTCACCAATTCATTCACATATATCATTGAATTTTGTTCAAGCGATAGATCTTCCCAAATAAAGATAAACTCGGCAGTATTGGTGAGTCTGTCAACCACAACCCATATCACATTATTTCCCTTCGACGTCTTTGGGGAACCTGTGACAAAGCCTATAGTAACATTTTCCCATTTCCACATG
Organism: Viscum album; assembly: GCA_963277665.1. NCBI lineage: Eukaryota > Viridiplantae > Streptophyta > Magnoliopsida > Santalales > Viscaceae > Viscum > Viscum album. Next base: position 1,596,623,254 of record OY728120.1, read on the forward strand.
GGTATAGGAAATGGCTGCATCATACCATTGGACTTTTTTTGCTTAGCTTTAACTTGCTGACATACCAAGCATCATGATATATATTTTGTAATCTCCTTCTTCATGTTATCCCACCATATGTGTTCTTGGAGATCACGGTACATCATTATACTTCTAGGATGGATTGAGAAAGTTGAGCTATGTGCATTATCAAATAGCTCCTTCTTTATCCCGAGTGATGAAGGAACAAAAATCTATGTTCCAAACTGAATCACACCATCATCATCGATGTGTTACTCTTGAAACTTCCCTTCCATTACTGCATTTACCCTCTTTTGTAACTACACATCATCCCTTTGTGCTTCCTTAATATTCTCCAGGATGGATGGTTGCAAAATCATTTTAAAAAGGTAGGATGTATCCCCTTCCCTTATGATTTCCAAATCCATTCTTTGTATATCCAAGAATATGGGTTCTTTCTCGATCCATAACATGGATGGAGTAGCGGGATCTTTTCTTCTTAGAGCATCAGATACCTCGTTCGCCTTTCCAGGAAGGCAGTGAATAGAGAAATCATTATCCTTGATTAGTTCTAACCATCTCATTTGATGCATGTTGACCTCCTTTCATGGGAATATATACTTTAGGCTATTGTGGTCGGTGTATATGTCACACTTCTCACCAAAAAGGAAGTGCTGCCAGATTTTCAAGGAAAAAATCCTAGCTTCCAGCTCTAGATCATGTGTCAGGTAGTTCTGCTCAAGGATCATCAACTGTCGTGAGGCGTAGGCTGTCACATTATCATTTTGCATGAGTATTCAACCCAATACTTTCTTTAAATCATCACGGTATATCACAAAACATCCTCCACCTTATGGTAGTGTGAGTATTGGTGTAGTGATGATCCTTATCTTTAGCCCCTTGAAGCATCCATCACTTTCTTTGATCTAGTCGTATGTTACCCCTTTCCATGTTAACTTATATAGTGGGCTTGGAAATCGTGAGAAGTCTCTCACAAAACATTAGTAGTACCCAGCTAATCCAAGAAAACTACAGATTTCTATGAAACTCGAGGGCCTGGTCCATTCCTCAACCACCTTTTTCTTTGATTGATCCACATAAATTCCATCACTTGTGACCACATGTCCCATGAAAGTGATATGCTTCATACAAAACTCACACTTTCTGAACATGGCGTACAACTTATCCTTTCCTAATGTCGGCAACACAAGTCTTATATGTTTTTCATGTTCCTCATTTCACTTGGAGTAGATGATAATATCAACATGAAACACTACCACGAATTTTTCTAAGTAATGTATAAATACTTTATTCATCAAATCTATCTAGATTGTCGGGGAATTAGTAAGTCCAAATGGAGTCACCAAAAACACATAGTGCCCATAACTTATTCAGAAGGAAGTATTCTGAATATCTTCTTTATTCACCTTTACCTGAGGATATCCAGAATGAAGATCCACCTTTGAGAAGTATAGAGCCTCTCTTAACTGATTGACCAAGTCGTCAATCCATGGAAGAGGATACTTATTCCTTATGTTGATCTTGTTGAGTTCCCGATAATTGATACACAACCACATTGTTCCATCCTTCTTCTTCACAAAGCGAACTGGAGATCCCCAAGGTGAGGAAATTGGGTGTATAAACCCATTGTCCTGATGCTCTTGCAGCTGATTCATTAACTCCTCCAGTTATATAGGAGTTGTCCTATAGCGACACTTCGAGTTAGGAGTAGCTCCAGGTATGAGTTCAATTGAGAAATCCACCTCACGATTCGGGGGAATTCAGTGTAACTCATCGGGAAATATATCATCATATTCCCTCAAGATGGGAATTTCCTCTAGGTTGGCACTTTCCTTCTACATAACCATTTGGGTGATGTATGCTTCTTCATAGGGAATCAACACCCACACCATTGAAGGATTTTTCAAAGGAGATTCAGGATCTTCCTTGCAATTTTATAGGAGTGTGGGATGGTTCGGAATATGAAAAGAGATTTCCTTTTCTTGACAGTTTATGTGTTCTCTATATAACGAGAGCCAATCCATTCCCATTATAGTGTCAAATTCGACCAATGGAAGTATTACCAGATTTTCTGGATGAATCTTCCCACATACGCCAACAAGAGAAGAGTCAAACACTTTGGTTGAAATTATTTCACCACTTGGTGTTTTTATATATATCTCTAATTCATATTTTTGTGGATTTATTTCTATAGATCTAGAACACATACAATATATAAAGGAAAGCGTAGAACAAGAATCAAATAATACTTTTTCCATTCTGGAGTGAATAGGAAGTGCACCTTGTACGACTTCATTATCATGCTCCACCTCCGCAGTAGTGAGGGAATAATCCTTCCCTTTTTCTTTTAGCTTTGATGGTTGCTGACTTTGATTACCCTCAAGAACTCGAGGTTTTGTGCACTGAAATTCATAGTGCCCTAACTCCCTATTGTTGTAGAATTGGACCATGAGTGGTTCTCTCCTTTCTTCTGCCACATTCTCCGTCGTTTTCGTGTCTTTTCGACACTCTTGAGAATGGTTTCCTTCTTTCCCACACTTGAAGCACTTCCCTGCCCCTTTGAGGCAGTTCCCATGGTGAAACTTCACACATTTTTGGAATGTGGGTCATTGAGTTATCTTCACACCTTTGTCATTACATCCTCCATCTTGAAACTCCATCTTTTTTTTTTCTTATCCCCATATCCATGGGACCATTCTCCAAACTCCCTCTCCACATTGATAGCTCATCGTACAACTTCTTCATAACTTCCAAAGTCTCGAATTGCAAGACCCATTTGAAGGTGTGGTTTTAATCCACTAAAGACTCTATCAATTTTGCAATCATTGTTGATAAAAAAACCCTAAGGGTACCTTTCCAGCCTTGTGTAATTCACTCCATAGGTTGTGATAGAATCTCCATCTTTTTTCTTGAGCTCAATGAATTCTCTCTCCATCTTTGTGCAAAGAGTTCATGGGAAATACTTGTTAAGAAACATTATCTGAATGTCTTCCCATTCCATCTTTTCAATTTCCTCCCATGGTGTGTTGTTCTTAATCAATGACCACCATTGATAGGATTCTCCATCTAGACGATAAACGGATAGTGTCACCTTCTCCATCTCAAAATAGTGAATAACAGAAAAGATCATCTCCATGGAGTTGACCCACTGTTCCATAGCTAGTGGATCAGAAGATCCATTAAACGTCGGTGGTCATTACCGCATAAAACATTAGATAGCTAGGTGCTCCCTATTTGGTGAAGGAGGACTTTCCCAATTATTATGGTTATTGTTCATAACCAGAGATAATTGGGTAAGAATCTCCATGATGTTTTGAACTTCACCTCCCAAATCAATGGGGATGTCGTTCGGGCAATCTTTGCATTGGACCTCGCACGAGTTATTGGACAGATTTCTCATAGTTCCGAACATTTTATAAAATGGAAAAGGGATAGAACAAAACATAAGTAAACTATTCATGAATAACTTATTCATTTAAACAATTTATTCTAAAATCATAAAATATGAGATCCCTACGTAAAGATTATTGTGTGCCTATTTTTACTTAGTCTCATGATAGATGTTTTCTCTAGGGTTCACTAATCCTAATTCCCAAATTAAATAAACCATTCCTATAATATCAACTATAGAGACCCCAACATTTCTTAAATTACTATTACATCATCTTAAAGAAAAACAACATAATAATATTACACATAGAGGATCCAAAGGTTTAGTGTATTGGGAAAACTAGGACCGTAGATAACAATTAAAAACATCAAGCATAAAAATTTATTTAATTTCTTACTCTCTAGCTTCTTATTAGAACATGAACTCTCCTTAGTACATGTAGCCACATGAGGATACACATCTAAAGCTGTGAGCTAAAATCCAAGTATGAGAATAGATAAGAACAATATAGCATGGGGTGAGCATAATCATAACATGTGAAAAAGATCATGAAGATGAGAGGAGCATAAATAAAAGACTTAAAATGTGGAAATGCATAAAAATTGAAACATCATGTCATAGTGGTTAACTACCACACATACATGTGAACCAAGATGGAAACTTTTTCACACATCATTTCAAATTTACTCATGAGATTCATCACTTTACCCAAGTCATTGGAGCGCTGTATAAGTCTTAGCACACCCGTCACATCATAACATTATCAATATCATTCTTTCCAGAGGGAAAATATATCAAAAGTGAACATAACTAACCCATGTAATGGAATGGGTTACATCTCATAATAACACATTCATAAACATTGGGTTCCCAAAAGAATGAGGGAATAACATACATGTTACATGAACCGTCCACTTTGAGTTTGAAGTAAAGGGTGTGTTCTTAAAAGAAGAGTTCTTTTGGAAAACATTTTGTTTGACATAAATACCAGGTACAAATATGTATATCCCAAAAAAGGAAATAAAATGATGAATAAATTATCCTTAAGGAGTAACCATATCAAAAATGGAGTGAAAGAGGGAGAACCTGAAGGATGAAATTTGGGTTCGAGAATTTCCCCTTACCTTGTATCCAAATGGTTCCTTCTATTTAATTTCCAATATAATGACTATATATTCATTAATTAGTAATCTAGACCTATTTTACATTAATATGGTTCATTATGGTTTTATTAAGTAATTTTATTTTCCATTGGATGAGTTATAGAGTTTAAAAAACATTGTTCGGGAATGTTTGTTTTTACGGTTTTCTTGAGTGGTTCACTTGTATTCTTAAATTGAAGTTCAAGTAGAACATGGGTAAACATCCAGAACTAATATTACATGTTATTAATGATATTAAAGGAGTTTTAATTATATTATAATGAATCATATTAGATCCTTGTGGGTGAATCAATAGATTTGAATTAAATGATGATTGTTGGGGTTAATTAGAACGGTTTTTCGATCATAATGAACTTGATTAATTGTATCACTAGTAATATTGTCATAAGTTAGTTTCATAACATTAAATAAGGAATAATACATTGAAAAAATTCTATTTCACACATAAAAATGGTTTCACGACCAGATCTAAAGTTAGAAATGTAAGATGAAAACATGTGGTTCTTGAAGGTGATAAATTAACACCTCACGAACAACATTCTATTAAATAAAATAAAAGGAAGAGGGAAAATGGGTTGGATGATATAATAACACACTAGAATAATAAAATTACATTACATGCATAATAATGGTGTTACAATACCATTTGGATGAAAATTGGTTGGTAGATATCAAGAAATGAACTTGAACATGAAAGGAAATTAAAGGAGAAGATGGAGAGAAATTACCTCTTAAATCCTCCCCTTGAGATCCTCCTTAAAGAACCTAGGAATGGTCTTATTATGAGACCATCATCTCATAGACGTGGGAGAGGGGATAGGTATGGTGTTTGGGCAGATTTTAGAGAAGTCTTGGAACATGAGAGGTCTGAGGAAATGAGGGTGTAAAGGATGGTATTTATTTTGGAGGGGAGAGGGGTTTCCTTAATATAAAATTCATTATTTTATTAATTTCCCCTAAGACAAGGAATAGTGAGTCTTAAATGACCAATAATAGTAATTTTATCATGTGATCCCGAACCATGTGGTCTTACATCCGCATAACATCACCCATGACTGTATAATTAGCTTATTTAGCTTATTTTGAAAATTATGGTATTTCACTATTCCACAAAAATTTAAGTATCCCAGACAAACCACAAAAATTTACCCCAAGCATTTTTAGACGTGTATGATCCAAAAATGAAGTCCATTTTTCAAAAATAATTTTCTAAATAATATTAATTTAAAATTTAATTTAAATCATAATTTACATAAAAAAATTTTAAAAGTTAAATATGATTTTCTAGTTCTTTAAAAAAATATGTAGGGTCTTATAAAATTATATAAAAAAATAATACATTTATTTGATAATTTATGAACACATTTTAGGAAAATAAATTTTCTTTTAAATTAATTAATTATTTATAATTAATTATTTATGACTTACAAAATTCCAAAACGTTCACAACGGTTAAATTGTCACTTTCTATGATGTCTAAATTTTTATAATTGTTAATGGTTAAGGTTACTATTATTTTGGATGATTTAATATTAATAAGGGTCATATTAATATTCATAAATATATGTTACTAATCTCCGAAAAAAATTTGTTTCATTAGACTCCAAAAATAATGTTGAATACAACTGTGTACGTCGAATTTTTGAAATTCAAAACACAGAATTGAAAAACTTATGTTTAAAGGTCACATAGAACATAGTAGTTCATTATTTTTTGTTTTCATGTGATTTTATGGCATATTTATGAGAAGGTAAATTCTAGTGAAGAACTTTGGGTCGTTACATTTAAGGTCTTGAAAAATAGAACGTTTTTTGTCATAGTTTAGAGTCTTCTAACATGGACCATCTATCTCTTATAAAGTGAAACATTCATGATGTAGTATTATCTATTTTGTTTAATTTCTTGTTGTATGTATGTATTCCATGTAGTTTAATGTCATGTGGTAAGGTCATAATTCATTCAATTTTACATCATGTGGTAATAATGTCTTTTGTTAAATTTAATTTCCTATGGTATGGATGTATATCATATAGTTTAACATCATGAAGTAGAGATGAAATATATTCTAAATTTTAATGTATTTATACTAGGATTTTATAATCAATTTAGTTATAATTACTTCATCTAGGAATTGTGATACCATGTTGTTTAAATTCATACTTCATGGACTTGATATCATTAAAGGGTTGATGAGACAACATGGATATTTACAGTATTTTTTGGTTTCTTAATAAATTATTTTTATCCAATGAATGTGGAATGGGATGAAATACCATGGATGAACCAAAAAAACCTAATTTGATGGGTTCTCTAATGATGTTGTTGAGTCCCATGAGTGGAATAAGGAATACATAACGGGGATGAACCAAAATTGCGTAAGGTGGTGAGTTACACCACAGTTTCTCCATGGATCATGAGGATTTGAATTCCTTTAAGTAAGGAAGTAGATAACTCTAGTTTGTGTTACAGAGGCCTTTATTCATGAACCTATAGGGATTAAATTCATGATCAAATAGTGGATTCACCAATCTATTCAAAGCTCTATGTGAGATTTTTGAAGACTCAATCATCAAGGTGATGATGTTTTATGTTTTTATAATTCAATAAAAGTAGGTTTCTGGAACCATAGGGTAGTTTGGTATCTAATTGATAGGCCTGGTCCCTATTCCATGTGGTTTCAAGTAACACGGTTTGGTTCATCAAGAGGTTTGAGAATGGAATATTTCATTTATTCTATGGTAATTGGTATAATACATGATGATGTGACGTTGAGGATGTGGAATCATCTTAAATAGATTGGTTATAAGGATTGTAAATCATTTTATAAGAATACATGAGTAAACATGAGCAGAATCCAATGGGTAAAATTCAACAATTTGTTATAGATGAACCCTAACATCACCCGTTCGTGATAATTAGACATGTATTTAAGTGGGGGGTATTTTCTGGGACTAATACACTATGTTTTCTAGGGTTTCATTTATCTAATTAATAATAGTGTGGACCTTTTGGATTTATGAGTCCAAATTATCAATTTTTTAATGGGAAGAAAAAAATTTAGTGGAGCCCAATGTTCATGAGATTTTGGGAGATGTATAGAAACTCATGGAATATATTATTTCAACTTATACTTAAAATACATGAAGGTGTTTTATGTAAAAAATAATTATCATGAATGGTTCAGACACCCTAAATGTTGTGTTGCCTCTTATTAAACATGTCATCACTGGAAGGAGATGTTAAAAATCATTACTATAACATTTACCTAGACCATAGTGTCCAACAAGCATAGATAAGCATTTTATAAGGTCACAATGTTGATCCTATGAGATTTTTTACTTTTTTATTTATTTTTAATCATTTTCCCATTCCCTAGAAATGAATATTTATGCAAGTGGGGACATGAAAATTTCTCAGTACACCTTTTCTAACATTCCAAATTTAAAATTTTATATCTCTTTCTCTTCTATTTTAGGGGCAAAAAATTTAGATCGTATAATGTGAATGTTTAAGGTTTTATAACATTAAAGAGGGTTAATGAAATTTAAGGACATAATTTACATGTCTTGATATAAGGGGAGTGTTACAAATCAGCCTAACTAGGATACCAATAGTTAATATTTCTTCAACATCCACTTTAGTGGGATATGGGAGTGTCATAAGTCCAGAATAATGGTTCTCATGCTATGAGTATTAATATTTGAAAATCATGAGAAAATGATCATGAATCACTAAAAGAAAATGATATCCACTATGATGATGTAAAGGATCACAAAAATTAGAATTTCCTTACTACAAGGGAAATATACAACTAGATGGTGGGACTAAGGCTGTTAGATAGATTCACCTATAGAACGGTCAGTTAGAGAGAAATTTTAACCATTATAGGGGATGTGAAATATTTGAGGATGCCTGGGGTTTTTAAGAAATGATGTTTGATTTAGGAGATGAGGTGCTCAGAAAGATGATGGAAGAACCCAGTACTTTTGTTTACCAGAGTCATGTTAATGTGTCCTTTTAATGTGGAATTATAATGGGTGATGGTCTACAAATTATAACATCATGTAATTTTGATTTATTTTTCTTGTATTTTAATTTCATTTATAGAGGACGCCTTCCATGAATTTGAACATCATATTGTAAGAATTTGATGTCATGATGTTTAACTTAATGTAACTAGGATGTGATCATGTAGTTTAATGTCGTGTAATTAAGACATGATTCCATTCCCAAGTCACATTTCATTCACATCAGTCAGAGGGGGATCCATGTGTCCCTAACCATACATGATCCATGCTCTATGTGAGAATCAACGAATAACTGGGATGTTAATTAACCCTTTTAAGAGTTCTTCATGGATAAATCAATGCATATGTCTAACCCATTTATAGGGAGGGGTGTATTTTTATCATATTATAGGTTGTGGTTTGACCCATAATATGGGATCTAGCTGTCACTTTGTATCCTATGATTGAAGGAGTAAATCCATAATTATTTCTAGTATGAATGTCCCATGTGATGGTCTGATCCATATGAATGTGTGGATTTTTTTCTATTGATATTGCTATTGGAACCATGATTTGAGATTTTTTCACCACTATGTATCATGTGATTGTAGGAATCAAGACAGAAATTATTATTGAATGAAAAATTCTTAACACATGTCTTCCTCATTTGAATATGTGCTGTTGTTTTTGTTTATTTTAAGGCAACACCAATTATTTGAGATATGAGAATAACTATATATCCTATGATGAAATGAATCAATACATACATATCCCTTGAATGGAAAACTCTTTGCACAGGCCTGACTCATATATAGAGGGGGAATATTTTTCTATTTTTATTGTGACTAAATATAGGATTGGGTATATGGGTGTCACTATGTATCCTATAATGTCTAGAATGAAGCCACATGTTGTTCTTAAATGGAAAACACTCCACACTAGTCTGAACCACCAATGTGGGGGGATTTGTTCCATTTATATTATTACTAGATCCTTGATTTGAGACATGGGAATCATTGTGTATCATTTAACTGTCAAAACCAATACGTACATAGTTCTTGGACATGGTGTGTTGGGAGAATTTCATAGGAATTGTGTAAGCCTCTTGAGTGAGGATTGAATGAAAATAGAAGGGGGATTGGTTTTAGAAACCACATGGTGGAAACAAACTATGAAAATGAAGGTCCACTGGGGGCCAAATGGAATTATGGTCATAATTCTTTGATCGGAAAGAGATTAATTACTATGTGGATGTTCATTTGGTGTAAAAGTGGTAAATCCCAATGTGAAAAGGGATCTAAATTGTCCCTACACAACAAAAATAATCATATAATTTGTTTAATATAGTTTAAGGTGACGAGTCATGGACCATGGGAGGCCCATAAATAGATTTTTGATGAGACTATTCATGGGATTTTGCATATATTCATCACTACACATCCATTTAGGAATGTGAATTATGAACTTGAGATGGTGTGAGATTGAAATCAGTAGAGAGTTTCCTGCTCTGGTGAGGAAATTCAGTTATATCACATTTATCATATGAATAATCTAATATTTGTGACAAAGGGTATGTTGATTGTTAAACATCAGGTGTTAAGGACATCCTTCGTATAGTTTATCTTTATATGGTAATGTTGTGTTTCGTGAAGCTTAACATCATGTAGTAAGGAAGTCTTATCTACAAGTTAACATCATTCCATAAATACTCCTTTCATGTAGTTTAACATAATTTGGTTAGGATTGCTTCTATACTGTTTAAAATGATGTGGTGAGGATGCAAGATTTTGTGCAGTTTAAAGTCTTTCATCCCTGACTTGGGGTGCTGTGCAGTCTAGATTCATGATATCATAACTTGTTCCATGATGTTTAACATGATGATTTAAGGATAACACATTCCCCATCAATTGTTTCCAATGAGTTTACTCCATTGAAACAATCATTTTGTATAACGTGACGGCCATTCCAATTGGGTTCCAACATTTTTTGTTACTTTACCGGTATCATTGGGGATTAGAGATCCAATACTAATTATCCTCATATGAATGATTAGAGGTGATCAAGTTTATTAAAAGACCATGTGATCTGGTATTGATGAACTTCGAGGTCGTGTAGTGTGGGAAACCATTTCTCATCACGTTTTTATAACTCATCCAACCACTTGTTTTTGATTTCTCAACATCTAAGATCATTCGAAATATAGTTGTATGGTGAAAGGGAAAGTCGACATCAATAGGAAAAACTAGTTTGGTTCTTTACACCAACAAATATGGAGTCGATTATGTGGTGGTGGAAGTAGTCATATGGTATGACCATGAAGCATGATGGATCTTTTCTGGATGAGAAATATTATCCTTTCTCACCATTTCATAGAGTATGTTTTATATATTTGTATTGAATTACTCTACTTGTACATTTTCCACTAGAATATCGTAGGTTGAATGATTGTTTTTAATGTTATTCTCTTGGTATAATTTTTTTAAATTGCTATAACCAAAGATGGTGGTATTGTATGTCAATTTCATGTGAGGTACTCCAAATAAGGTTATGATATTATACTTCATTAATTTGAAGATATTCTTATTCTTGAATTCCTTTAGGGGTACTCCTCATCCAATTTGAAAAATAAGTTGATATTTGTAAGGATGTACTTACACTTCTTACTTTTGGTTTGAGGATATATCCCCATAATGTCTATCCAACATATGAAAAATGGATATGTATATTTAGTTATATACAGAAAATATAGGAGTTAATTGATGATTTTTCATGAATACGGAATTCATGTCTTTATTTGGTGAATTCTAGATAGTATTTCAAAATTGTTATCCATTAGATACTGAGACTCCTAATTTTATAGGAGAGTCTAGTCCTAGATTTATAATCATCATAGAATCCCACATGGACTACATCCATAAAGGGGGTGATTACTCATTCTACTCTCAGTCTTAGGATAATTCCATTAAGTCCCCTTTTATATAGGGTGTTATATTAATTTTATTCATCCCTAAGGGTATGATTCGCTACATGGTGTAGAGTGTGTTATATTTCAGCTCAATCTGACTGGAAGGACCCGTTTTAGAGCTAATAGTCATTGGGATATATCCATCCACAGTTGAATATCAGTTCATCACACAAAACATATGTTCTTCCCTATTTTATTTTCACCATGTATCAAATGTTGAATAATGATTGATACTTTGGTGTGTGACGTGGAAAATATCTATGTCTTGATCAGGGATAGACAAGGTTGTGGATGAATTAACTAGTGAATTGAAATGATCATTTTTCAATCAAGGGACATGGTGAAATATTGGTTCAAAATGGACCTTTTCATATATCCTATGATGTAACCAATGAGAGGGGCCAATTCTTCCTATTTGATGTCATACTTGTAATTCATTCGTTTGATCACTAGATCCAAAACCCATTTGATGTTTTTTTAGGATACCTGTAGCTATTGGGGTAGTCCTAGGATGATAATGTTGTCTTCATATTCAGGTATATTTTTAGTATAGACTTTAGATACTGATAAATACAAGGAAAATTTACATTTATTGGAGAAACAAATGTAATCCCTTGACTAATCAGGTTTATCATTGAGCCTCCCACTCCATTGGAAATCAGAATTCAAGAGGAACTTCAAAAATATATCTCCCATGTTTTGGGATGCCCTTGTTATTTAAAAGATTCTTCATTTCGATTTGAAATTTACACTACTGTTCTTTCCAATATGGGATGTTCCATAAGTAAATCATTCGGGTTCTTCCATTTCACTACATTTTTTGACCTGAACTGGATGACATGTTTCAATAGAATGATAGCCCATAGATCCAAATTCCCAGTCAACATCGGGTGGCTAGGGATATACATGAATAGGTCAACATAAAGGACCAAGTGTACATCGTGATTCTAAAAGTAAGGTCTCAACTTATTTAATTTAATGATGAATGTGATGTGGTTCATCACGATATTGTAATAATGGGTCTTAGTACATATAATCATTACGATAATGTAATAGACACTGTTTTCATCCCCGCATCATGTTTTCTATATAAGGATAGAACCGAGAGAATTTTTCAAGGTGACCACATATAAGATAAGAATCATTCCTTTTACCATCAGAATCATGTCTAGTGGGTTCACTAATTTCTACTATATATTCTCATAGGCTTCTTGGTTGTCCTCATCCCTTAAGTAAGTTACTCCCTTATTCATTAACTTGGTGAAAGGGAGGGAATTGGAACCTACATAGCTATTAAAGTCATAATAATGGAGAGTTTACCATGGATCCCTATCAGTTAATTATGATATTGAAGAGGTTAATGTTCTAGTATTGTATAGGTCTTTTGTAAAATGACCTTGATACCATAGTGGCTTTCCACAATGTGATGGAATTTCTAGGATGTTTCCCTAAAAGGGCACATCAGTGAATTTATCATCAAACTATGTTTCTGAAATGTGTAGAATATTGTTTGAATATCCCTAAGGTGATCACATCATTGTAGTTATTTAACCACCATGTCGATGAAATACCATTAATATATTCATCCCAATTTTGTCTTAAATATATCATTCATGAAACATTTTTAAATCCAAAGGAAATAAACTGATGGTGAAAGATCCTTTGAGGTTCTCTGAAATTTCTATCCTCCTAATCATTAGGGAACATCCTTTTCTAATTATACACTAAATATCCATCCATTATGGAAAGGTCTTGGATTCCAATAGTATTATTGGTAAAAAAAATTCTACTAACTGTAATGGGAAATAATCTATGCAGTAATGACTATTATGTTCTCTAAAATTGATCCATACCCTAATCATCCCATTATTTTTCTTGATGGGGAAGAAGTTTTTATGAAATTTTGGGTGTTGTACATCAAAAAAAAGATAAATATGAAAAACTTATCACACATTATTTCAATATTATTATCATGATAGGGGTGCATCCTTCTTGTTTCATTCGTGAAACCTCGATGTTCATCGACCAAGTCCATGTTGATTGTAGACACATCGGTGTTTATGCTGACCATTTATGTATAATTCCTAGAGGAAATATATTAAGGATGCTTTATATATTCAATGTACATCTACTTATCCTCGAGTGGCATGTAGAAACTAGTTAATATATGTTTCAGTTCTTCTATATTTATTAGATGCACCTGCATGATCTCATCGTTGGTGGTGGAGATGTGTTCCTAAAATGCCAGAGGGGAATTATTAGGCCAACATCTTCATTTTACCTATCTGAGTCAATTTAATCATATTTATACATTTTATGTAATTTCAAGGAATCTCTATAAATTTCATGGGAAGAGAGGCCCTGGGAAGTGACTATGTCACCTTAAATTTATAGAGTCTCCATAGAGAGATCCGAGAGATTCATGATTTCTTTTATGCTATCAGGGGTAGGAGGAGCATGGGAATATGGGATTAAGTATTCTATCACAATCAATTTTATGGGTATCACATAATCATTTTGAATATTTCTATAAGGACTCATTGGGGCGGCCCCACACTATTATGGTGTACATTTTACATATCATCATCCACCATTGGTTTTTTTCTTTCTTCTTGTAAAAACATGCCCCAAAATAAATGACCTCACAAGACTCAATGTGTGTGTTTTCGCAATGTAGTATTCTTACCCTACCCTCTATGGGGTATTTCAAGCATTGTTTAAAAGTTTTACATAGCACTGTAAGGATATAAATATATGGTCTTCCATGTAGGACATTATATACTGTCTTTCTAGGAAACCATGAACGCAATATTAAACTTGAGATCCCTAAAACGAGTCATGAGGTTGATCTTACTAAGAGGCCTTTGATCACCCATATCATACCATTTATGGGTTATATTTCTACAAGATATGTACCTGGGATATATACCAATATGTTAGACGGTGTGAAATGTTTGGAGGATGAACCTAGAACCATTTTCAAACAGATCCCCTAAAATATCATCATTTTCATGTGTACCCAAAACATACAAGATTCTGATATGTCTCTAGATAACCTATTCATAGTCCTATTATATAAATGAAATAGTGAGAATAGATTATTCTAAAATAGTCACCACTTGTTAAACCTAGGTTGTAGTGGTAACTTTCTCAAACTCATATGGGATCTAGAGGGCTTCTATTAGTTCCTCTCTCAGTTCTTTTGAATGGTAGAGTCTATCCAAGATTGAGAGTTTGGATGGAATAACAGTCAATAATTTTATAATGTCATACTATTGTTGCAGAGGACCATAATCCCCAATGTGGGGTTTCTTCTTCTTTGGCCGCTCAAGGGTTGATGTGATTGAGGTGGATGGGTCTACTTCTTGATTAGAGGTTGAAGTATTATCTACTGTTAGTATCATAGGTCGCACATGCCTTACCCTTTTTCTAGGAAGATCAGAAAATCACACCCCATCTAGTTTTTCATGTAAGATTATTCGTCATAAACAATTTTTGGAGTGTCCTAAGGCATCACGATGATTTTGATGGATTTCCCTCCATTAAGATTCAGCTGCATAGAAGGAATATACAAGAAAATAACTGAAATATTATGGTCAACCACACCCACATTCTACCCTATATCCTTAGATTCTACGCCATTGACAACCAGTTCCTTGTTACAGTATGGGGAGCACATACTCGAAGGCATATTCATCATAAAATACAGAATGAGGTATGTGATCTATGTTAATAAAAATTGAAATTTTCATATGATGAGTGTTCCATTTTGTGGGGTAGTTCTCACTCTATGTATATTTCATGAAATAATTCTACAATAGTCAGA
Organism: Viscum album; assembly: GCA_963277665.1. NCBI lineage: Eukaryota > Viridiplantae > Streptophyta > Magnoliopsida > Santalales > Viscaceae > Viscum > Viscum album. Next base: position 1,596,638,627 of record OY728120.1, read on the forward strand.
GCTTGTGTCAGAGCTAGATATGACTCTTTATCTTATGTGGTTTTAGGTGTCTGATGATTATATATTCCTCTAGGATGTGTTTTAAATGACATCAACCTAGATGATGGGATCAATATTAGTATACATATTAGTTAAATTAAGGATTAATGAGTTTAGAAATCCTTATTTTAGTCATATAGTTATCAAAATTATTTCCACACCTTTTCAGAACTTCTTTATGGTCCCTATATTCTTTTAGATGAGAGATGGATACACCAGAACAAAATTCTTGAGAATTCTTTAATTCCTGCTATATAGAATCATCTTGACTTTGGAGGAAATATTTGAATGAAAACAAATCTGTAATGGTGTAAAAAACCTCCAATGGATGAGGAAGTATTGAAGAAGATCAATGAGGTTGACCTCACTGGTTTTCTAGTGCTATGGTGGCTGGAGTTGGTTATTTTAAATGGATGGAATGAAATAATTTGGTACCTTATCATTTCAAAAGTAATATGGTTTATTCATCTGTTCCAGAAATTGTGGGTGACCCTGATCACATTTTTCTTCTATCCAAGGGTGATTTTGTTACTACTACCATTTGATAGGAGGCATCGAGTGATTTGGGTCTTGCATAAGTGATTGAATGGTAACTTCTACTAGTTTGAGGGTAACAATAGTAGTATCTACCTTACCAAGAAATTTTACCTGTGTTGATGGGATGTGCCGATATTTATCCTATGTTTGTTGAATGGATTCTTCTAGGTACTGTGAAATTTCATAAAAATCGCATAATTCACCTAGAGACTTCTTCAGGGTCAAATTTTTTTCAATATCATACTAAATATTTTTATCACAAAGGTATAAAAGTTTCTATTTCGAGAGAGGGATTTTTAGTGAATAGGTTAATCCTTTCTATCTAGTGATGAACTCAGAATCCCACTCGTTTTCACATTTTTCTATTTTTTCAAGGGTTATAATGTAATTTTCCAAAGCATATACCTGATTTCGTATAGAAATAGACCGTGGAGGAATTCCATTCTTGCAATGGACCCTTCTAGAATGATGTTATACCAATTTAAAGAAGGAATTTCTTGATTCATTATATAACATCTCAATTTTGTGACCTCTTACTAATATCAAGGGCCCATCATAAGACCACATCAGGACATGAAGTGCATGGGATACTAATATAGATCTCTTATGCCATCAAAATTTCAGAACATGGGATTACCAAACCTTGGTGGGGTAGAGTGTCATCCACCCATTTGGTGTATGGATTATTTTCAAGTTTAATGGGTGTGTGGTTCCTTTCTATGGAATCCATTTGACTAGCCATGGATTCAATGCCATTGATGATTTATGGAGGTACCAATTTCTGGACCACCTCTTGTCTACAGGTGTCATGTGTGTCATAATGATTTTTCTCTATTTTAGTATCCCAGTGGTTCACAATCCAAGCATGGACTGAATGATCCCACTTATGTAGGAGGGGTTGTCTCTATAATAGAGGAATTTTAAAATTTTCTCCAAGTTCCACACTAATAGAGACGATCTTCATATATCTTGAGTTATCCTTCAATAAAATGCTTCTCATGGACGAGGAGTTTATTTTTATTGATATATGGGTGGAGTGATATTTTTTTTCAAGATGATACCCAATGGGAATGTTTCACCTATTTATTTCCTCCTTGAGTTGTTTGGGATATTGTATCTCATAGTTATGTTGTGCCTGTAATTCCTCAGTGGAGGGGATTTTGGATCTTCTTGGTTGTGAGTGGGATGTATCCATAAAATTCCCTTTTTAATTTGAATAATTCTAATATAGATGTGGAAATTCATCATTTGGAGGTTCCAGATTCAGGATCCTTCTCTTGTCCTACAAACATGAACCCTTAGATGGCGCATCCAGATCACCTTCTTCTTAAGGTATTTTTTTGTGTACCTATTCATTTTCATCACATTATAAATCATATATTTTTCTTATAGTGATAACATTCATAGTATGGTATTTGGAAATGGTAGTTATCACATTACTCTCCATACAATAGAGTATTTCTTCACCACCTACTCCTCCATCAATTGTTGTTTTTGGGGCATATCTCTAACCACTATCCATATTGGTCCCCTTTGAATTATGAACCTTGTGGGTTTTGATTTCCTTCACCATCCATTCCACTTGTACAAATTTGTGGATGCTAAAATTAAGGTATTTTCATATTGTGCTTGTGTAATGGGAACCGAATAGAAAGGGTGTGTCTTGAGGTGGGAGGAGCAGATGTTAAGTTGGCCGTCAATATTTTTCTACCAACCTAGAAAAGACTCATTCAATTCATGGTGATGATAATGATAAAAATAAACACATCCTTCTGGGAAGGAATGGATTTGGGACTAATATTGACACCATTTTATCCTTTCATTGATGATTTGATAATTCCCATAGAGGATCTGATGTGTCCGAAGATGAAAATTTAGATATAAATTAACCAATCCCTATGAGATGGGTTTGTTATAGAACTACTTATAAATCATCCGAGTCCCTATTGGGGTGTGATGATACTAGCGGCGGTGATTGAGTTAAAAATACTCCCATCCCTATAGAATGTGGATGATTTGAAGCAACTGCCGATATTTCATGGATCTTGTTAGGGATTTTGACTTAAGGGGTGGAAGTGGTGGTAAAACACTCCCCGCCCCAATGGGAACTATTTTATCCTAGATGGATATTATGATATATTCTGTAGCGATATGTTTTACTTGGTTTAATTGTGAACATGTATGATTTGTGTATAATAGTTTCCTATGATGGGTGCAATTTTCTCTGTATAATTGTTATGTAGTCCGCAAATTGGGATTTAGTGTATGAAATGAGTTCCAATTTTTTGAGAGTCCCACCTTAAGAGTATGTTGGAGTACCAATCCCTTCATTTGTGAGATCATTTCAATTTAAAATGGAGGGAATTTTACTTTTTTGGCAAGCTGGCCTGTGAATTACATGATCTCTTGATTTATCATACGACTATGAAATTATTCAATTCGAAATATAAGGAGATTTTTAGATGGTACGGTGAAGTGAAATGTTCAATTATTTCCCCATCTACATATATGGATATTCTAAAAGGCCACAATGATTATTTTTAAGTGTTTTTGGGAAATGGAAGTAATCATGTGGTAGATTTTCACAACGATTTTTATGTTTTGGATCTTGGACTATAGAGATAAAAGCATTATCTATTTGAAAACTCAATATGTGTACAGTCTGAAGGTGAGTCTCATATCATAGATATGAGAGTTTTATATCCTTTAACTTATGATGATTCCCACACATGTTTTGGAATAGTTATAGCAGACACTACTTATCATGCTTATCTGGGATCACATAGATTGAAGTGGAGATGGTACAAAACATGGTTGGGTGGTTGTTTCCTACTAACACTCTCTATATATACATATGAGAATCTTCTTCATCATAATGATATTACTCCAACTAGTTTGAAAATAGTGGTTTCTTCTCCAGGCCGTCAACTGACCGCGGTGAAGTGGTGCAAATAGTTAATGGGGAAGTATATAAGATTAACCATGGTGTTTCGAGAACTGCTCTATAGAATAGTGTTTGAGTTTTGAGAAGCTATCTCTATAATGGTTTATAGAAATGGGGAATATATCTTTTCTAAGAGAGATATCATCAGTGGGAGTTTGACTAATGCATATGTCAAGAGAATAGTTCTTATGATCCATCTCCACATTATTGTGATGATGCCTATTGATGTAATGATAACCATTTTCTTCATTTGTAGAGTTTATGTGACATTGAGGTGTCACAGGTATGAGTTTATCATCCTCAATGACACTAGCATTGATCATATTAGGAATATGAGAAATATTATTCATTTTGGAGGAAATATTCTAACCTTCCATTGGGTTTTAGTAGGGATATGATCCTTCTACATAAATATTTTTAGAAAATATTGACATCCATATTGTGATACAGGGATATGAGACTACTTCAATGAAGCTTCTAGATTATTCTAGTAAGATTCTATATTATTGGATGGAATACATGCCGGCCTGCTATTTTTTGAAATATGCTGATCATCCATGGATGTAGAAGGGATATGAGAAAAGAAAAATATAAATTCCATATACAAATATGTCAAGGTTATCTGGATTTGAGGAAGTAATACGAGACTTCTCTTATATAGACATCGAAGGATGTTGGTGAATTCATTCAGAAACATAAGTAGGGATACGATCATGTTATCTTTCAAGTGCTGGAAGACGATATGTAGCATCACTGGTAGGGATATGAGCCTGCTCTGTGGTTATTTCCATATTATATTGAAATCAATCAATTGGACCGAGGATATTAGTAAGTACCTATTCCGTGGATGTATGAATCCATTATTTTGGACAATAATATTCAAATTCCCCAAGTAATGTTACAAACTAATTTCATGGGCCCCGATTAGAATTAGAATATGAGCCCAATCATGTTCCTTTTGAGTATGTTGTTCATATTTTATGATAGTAATGTGAACCTATCATGATGCTTGTAACAAAAACATTTGGTGAGACCTGGTTGGAAATGGAATGTGTGCCATGTCTGATGAATCTTCCTTTACTATAGTATACTGATAATCCTAATCAACAAAAGAAATAATGTGTTCTTACTCCAAAGTAATCATGTATTCATACATATCATGTTGATACACTACTCTGGCTTTGAGGAAAGGAATATTTTTTGTACATGTATTTTTACTAATGTTTTATTATGTTGTCGGTGCTCTTCTTCTATTTTGAGAATGTTGTAAAAATTAAGAATCTGTTTCTATGAATATATTACTAAACATTCTTAGCCTCTATGATATAATAGAATATTTCTTCATTTTAATTGTTAATACAATCCCACTTCTATCCTCCATTAACCACATGAATATTTTGATTTTCTTAATGCATGGGGGGGATTTTCCTTCTCCGTGCTTGCTTCCATAATATAAATGTAGTCTCCATTCAAGTGAGTGATCATATGGGCCTTCCCACTTGATACTACTAGATTATGACAATGGTTTTTATTAGTGGATGTAGGGATATGATCCCACATACACATACCCATATTTTTTGGATCCCAGTGAGTCAACCTTGGAACCTGTGTATGAGTGTCTTTTGAGGTAATGTGTAGAGTGGCTCCCTCAACGGAATACTTAGGGGTACTAGAAAGATGAATATGGTGATGGAGGTTTATAGGATCTCTCCTAGTATGCTTATGGGAAAGGATGGAGCTGTATTTGACTCCTTGATCCACCATCATATTGATTTCCACACACCGAGGATAACCATCCAAAAAGATTGGTTCTGGATATCAGTTCCACAAATATCATTGTGTCATTCCCAGATTGAGTCATAGATTTTGGATTTTTTATATAGATATCATTACATTAATTATAATGTATCGATATCATACCATGTAGGTGGTAATCTAGAACCATTATTCTTTCCACCTGAATCTGGAGTCATTGGGTGGGTGAGGTTGTTTTATATCCCATAGAGTTTAGTGTCTTAGATGTGGTTCAGAACATTTTCATGATAAAAACATGATATTTTTTCAAGGTGACATTGAGAGTGGTCTCTAGATTCAAAAATTCAATAAGGATCAAGTTCTCCAGTTAGTACATCATCACCATTATAAAACATGCTCAATTTTCTCTATAGTGGTAACACAATTGTCCTCTGTTTTTTCAGGTTCATCCATTTTTCTCATTTGATATTTTCACTATGAGAAAGGACTATTTCATGGGAACCTCCATTGTGTTTAATAATTGTATGATTTTATATTGGGTTTAAATTTTCCATCTTTGTTGTGTACAAAAATCAAAATTGATCAACACATTGTCAACCGATCATTTTTATTATTAGAGATATTCACATAGGTTTCACCTTTTTTTCAGTCAAAAAATGTTTGGTAAGAATGTTTATATATATTTAGCATATATGATTAGAGATTAATATAAGAATTAGTTATTCTATAATTACAATATTTTATGTTGGGTTTATCATTTTTGATTCTTTTAGATGGATATGGTATCTAGTGCTTAATTGTATGGTGTTAATATATTGTTGCATAATCATTCACATTGGGATGACAATTTTAGTATTTCATTAAAACTCCCAACGGTTCCCACATCCACAACAAGGTAAAATCCTTCTTTCTAAATATAGGTGTCCAATTATGGTTTAGAAAGAAATGGAACTTAGGAACGCACATTATATGATAGGATATGAGGTTAGGATCATCAGAACATTTTGGGAAGAATTATTCCTTATTTTGGGAGTATCTTATAAATTTAATATTTTTTTATGAATCTCTTCGAAATAAAAACGTTTGATTGGATACCCTAATAAAAATAATTGGTTTTTAATACTTATGAATTTAAATGGGGTTATATTGGTGATAACATCTGTATGTATCATAGTTTCATTTATCCATTTCCCTTTATTTCAGAACAAATCATAGCTGCTTATATATTGAAGCCATATAAATAGTCACTCTGGAGTTCTCTATCCTACGAAGAAGTGATTGGGTTATTAACGATGAGATTTAACCTTCATGAAGTTTCCTTCAAATAATGTGTATAAAATGAGTGAAAACCAATGAAGATTATTAAATCTGTTCAAGTTAATTTCATTTAGAAAGGATGTATATGAGTGTACTTAGGAACTGGGTATGGATCTCGATCCATATAATGGATTCATATGTAACATTCTTATAACAAGAATAATATTCATTATAGTTTGATTATATTGTAACCCACTCATGGGAGGTGGAAGGTAATATGTGACTGTGAGGGTTATTATCCTTCGTTTTACCAATATGGTAATGCATTTGGAATTAACATCGAGGTGGAATCCCTTGTATTTGGATATCATATCAGGCCACTAAATGGGGCTTATACACTATGGTTCCCTAGATTTGAAAAATTATGGTTTTAGTGATATAATCATTGAAAATACATAATACCACATGATTCATTCTTGGTGTGTGAAATAAGGGACAAAAAGTGATCATAAAAACATTATATTGTCCCGAAACATATACAATAGGGTGGACCTAATGGAGTATTTGAAATTATACTCGAAAAATAGGATGAAATATTATGTATAATGCATATATTAGCTATTAGAGACTTAATATTTCAGTTTTATATGTCCCAAGTGACTCTTTTGGTAGGGTTATCATATTTTGGGGTGTCGTCCTAACATATTTGAGGATGCCTATAAATGTCTTGATCACCCTCTTGATATGAATGCGGACTTCCAGCAGACTTGTCCAAGAAATGATGCATGATCCATCTAGCCCATATGGAGGTATCACATGAAAATTATTTAATTTCCATGTTTACTCGCATTCTTGAATCAAACATGTCCGAGGAATATACTATTATCCAATATACATGTTTGAAGGTCTTATGTGTGATCGACACAAACATATCTAAGCATGTCATGTGATTAGGGTTGACATGTGAGAGGGTTGTCATGTGATGTAGTGTACATGTATGGTGGAAAATATTGTGTTGACACATAAATGGAAAAGTTTCTTAAAAAATCAGGGTTGACATGTTAGAGGGTTGTTCGAAGGTTGGCCTATCATGTCTGGATGACTGCACGTAATCGGGCTAGAATGTTTGGTGGACTTCATGTAATCTTGAAGGGTTATATGGAGGGATTCATATAATTTGGAAGGCATTTATGGAGGACTTTGTATGGTCTAGATGGGTCATTCAATGTGTATGATTACATAACATTTAAATCAATGTATCTATCATCGCATGAATCATTTTCCTTTTTCACGCTTCATTGGATAAATGCCTTAATGTTTGTTACGTATTGGTAAGTTTAAGAATCATGTGATCTAGACAGCGTATTGAAATTCATTCTTGTTATCAAAGGGTGATCACATGATGTGTGTCAAAATCCCTGTTAATCCCCTAAATCACTCAAATGGTTTACATGGTAGAAGACCCTTGTGATTACAAGGGTTTTTACTCTGTGAATTCTTCTATCGTTCATGAACTCCCATGTGTGTGTCTCCATGTGTGTATGTTATTTGTATAGAGGGAGATGACATTAGTGGAATTTCCACCCTAGTTCTATCCCTCCACTCATGGGGCATATATTACAGATATGAGATTTAATCAATATAGAATAATTCAAATTTCATGAACCTATCGTGGGTCATCCATGGCATCTTCTTTGTGTCTCATGATAAAAATGACCACGAGATAACATTATCATTGCCATTTTATTAGACCTAATCTTGTCTAATGGTAATAAAATAACCATATTAACACATTAAATGACCATTTAAATATCATTAAAATTATCCTATGAGACTTTGTGAGATCCAAAGTCATATTGAGAGTCTTTCCCATTATCAAAGAATACTTTTCTGGAGTCCTTGATGAGATCAAGACACCAGTTGAAGAGGATTTTTCACAATGATGAAGGAATTTTCTAGGCTCCTTCACAAGATCAAGTAACCTTTAGAGGAGGATTTCCTATAATTAAAGAGGACTTTTCTAGTGTCCTTCAGGAGATCAAACTATAACAGTGAAGGGCCTTTGTGAGATCTAGTAAGCTGCTCACACAAGGACCATATCCCCTTTGTATAGAAGACAACATACCATTACCTCACATGAGAATTCCACCTTTTCTATCCATTATTATATATTATACAAGTATTTTTTAATTTTTCCAATGATTTATCATAATTTCATTAAATGTTCAATTATAGATATTTTGATGATGTGTGAGTATGATCATTGAAGATTCCTCCACTTGTTTGGGGTGCATCACATGGTCAATGGTGGATCTTGCGGTGTTCTTAAAGCACATTAATGAATATTCACCCCACTTTTATATGTATCTAGAAGGGATTCACATGATAGAATAGACTTTTCTGAGTTCCTTTTCATGATCAAGTCAACAAACCCAAAGACTTTCGTGAATCATGGCTGACATACTGGTAGAAATCCCTCATGATTTTTGAACTGATCATGTGAGACAAATGATCCCTTCGTATGAATATCATATTATATTTGATATAATGAAACCTCAAATTTTATATGGTTTTATTCGATATGGTTATTTTGTTAATTTTCCATAATTTTTTTCAAGATATGTTTCCTGATTGGTGGATCATACCTAGAATCCATCACATAATCATTCACAATTTTATGGATTCCTTTCCAATAAAAATATGGATTTTTTTAGGGGATTCACAAGATGAATTGTTATAGATAATTCAGATATATATTATTAGAAAGACTCACCAATGTTGATTTTAATGATCCTTTTCAGATCATAAGATTCACATGATTTGTTCGTGTGACATTCCTAAGGTCATGAGACTTTGTATAATCATGGGGTTATGCGATTCACATGATACAACCACTTGAAGTTCATGAATCCATGCTAATAAATCTTTCCTTATGTAAATAAGATAATAACTCTACTTCTGGAATTTTATTGATCCCAATTTTTTTTGAACATATTGAATGTATCCAAAAATAATGAATATTTTTTTGGAAAATAAAATGTCCTTATTTTTCAATGTTTGTTTTGTAGGAAAATGGATACAAAGGGGAATTTCCATATTTTTTATATATATGTTTGGTATTAAGGAGTTATCTATACATGAATGGGTCTTCATGTATTCATTAAAATGAATTCTTGTTTAAAAAAATTATTGGTTGAATAAGAGTCATGTCCTTATAATTATATTATAGAAGAGTTTAGATAATTTTTTAGGTTAGAATGATTTAAGTACCTTTAAGATATTATAATTTATGGATATCATGATATTGAATTTTAAGATTACCTGGTTTCATTATCAAAACTATGTAATTTCAGAATGATTTTCCACAGAGGAAGCATGTAAGCTATTGTATTAATGTATCAAGAAGAAAATATCACTCTTAATAAATATCCTATAATGAATAGTATTTTACCATATAGTTTCACTATAGTGTACCATGATTATCATACATGGATATTACATAATTTTAGATGAATATTCCGAACACTAAAAAACTACATTCCCAAAAAATATAATCATTTAGTGTCTCTAGACACATAGAAACATAAACATCTATCATTGTGGAAGATCATAAATTTCTCAGATAAAGATATTCTCCCGTAGTACTCTAACCTAAAACCATTCTTCATAACCTGTGGATAGGAAACATAATAAAGGGTGAGCATAGATGCTCATTAAGGGTAAATAAAGGATATATATAATCCTAACATGCGCATATGGGTATGAGAACATGTGGGTAACCATTGAAAATAAATCTTTATATATCAACGATCATAATCATGGTACACTGAATAAATAGTGGTATTTCCTTTGACTTTAATCATAAGGGAATCCAGGAACATGATCCATGAGAACATAAAATAGGAATAAGACATGAAATTATTTAACTCACATAAAAATAGAATATCATATGTCAATTCTACCTAAAAAGACCTTCATAACAAGTTAGTCATGAGAAAATCACCCATGTACCTCCTACGGGCTCGAGGTTTCTTTAAGTGTAGCCCCTTTTTTCGGGCGTCCGATTCCTTCCCATGTACACTCCTCTTGCAGGCTCGGTATTCCATCCCTTGTACCCTCTTGTTATAGGATTGGGATTTCATCCCGTGTACCCCGGTATTATTGTCATGGGATTCCCTCGCATGTAACCACTTGATACAGGCTTTTGATTCTCTTTCTTTTACCCTCTTGTTATAATAATGAGATTCCATCATGTGTACACACATGTTACAGGCATGGGATGCAAACTGTGTACCCTCTTGTTTTCCAGAATATACTAAAACCCATGTAACCTGTTGTTTTTGGTCTATGGATGAAACTATTGTACCCTATAAGATCATATAACAGTTATCATTACCTAATTCATTGGAGGTATACATAGTTTCCACCCATTATATAATTAAATCATACAATCATGAGCCACAGGATAATAAAACATTCATTATATCATGAACCAAACAATGAGATGGGTTTCAAAAGCATCATATCATAACCCATGAAGTGAAATAAGTGTCATTAACATTTCAAAATATCATAACCTATGGAAAATATATTTGTTTCATAATCTTTTCATCCAATAATAACCCATTAATGGAAGAGGGTTTCATCAGTATTTATCATGGAATAACCTGTGCATAAGAAACATGTTTCATAAACATAATTTCATTAAAATAAAAATCATTTAAGAAATAATATCATTGTTATCCTTGGATAATATTCCAAGTCAATCATTAACTATATCTAATTATTTTATCATATATGGAGAAGAATTTGGGAAAATCACTTGGAATAGTTCCTATGAAAAATAACAGTTATTTGAATATCACTGTTCTTATGGCATAAAACATTTTCAAACTCGTATTATTTTAAAACAGAATTAAAATTTAGTATTAAATCTCTAAAAAAAATTAATTTGTTTTGATAAAAATATAATTTCCACTTTGAAAATTCAATTTTAAAATTTTAAATCATTTTGAAAACGTTTTTCATTGAAAATAACTTCGAAAACTCATAGATTAGTCCATGAAAACCATTTTAATAAATTTTAAAACCTATAAAATTATTATTTTCCTTGAAAATATTCTTAAAGTATCATTTAGAAACATTTTTTGAAATGATTTTTTTAATCATGGTTTTTGAATAAAACTGAATTTCGACTAAAGAAAGAAATAATGACACATTTTCATGAAATCAATTTCATAATTATATTTACAAATAAATAGTGGTAAAAGGTACCATTACATTAAAATATCATGAATAATTATATGACAATATAACTCATAAGGTTTATTGATAAATGGATCATAATATTTCATTAATGGGGGCATAATCAGAAACAGTCCCGATAAATGATGAGATTGTAGAAATAAATAGTTACCACTTTGGTAACATTGAATCATAATATTAATTTAATAATAACACTAAATTAACCCTAAATATATAATTAAAAGAATAATATTCAACATATAACCTATCAAAAATAATTATATGCATATCCTAGATGAGTATTGGTGCATTACATGGCATGTGTCTCAATGAAGGAAAATGTAGACAAAATTACCTTTCTGATTTGGATAATTTTAAACCATAAAATATATAAAATAGAGTTTCTAATATTGATATTTAAATTAAAATAAATATATAAATAAATATAATATAATACTTTCATGCACAGTATTTACACCACACAAATTATACATGTGGTGAATATGGAATTAGTCTCGTAAAAATAAATGTGAGACTATAAATCCCCTTACTACTTGAGTAACTAATGAATTGTGAGATACATGTTTGAATAAAATCAATTGAAAAATTTAATATTATTAATGATATTAAATTCATAAGATATCATTTAATATGTCATTATATACACCGAATAATAATAATAAGTGTTCAATATAACATATATCTCCCAAAAATACAAGTGAGACGAGAAAACCCTTAATACATGAGTATCTTTTGATTCATAATACCTATTAAAGAATAAAATAAAATAAATATTATTATTTAATTAAATAAATTAAATAAATCTCTATAGGTTGGTATATACACAACACCAAATATGAGTGTGGTGAATATTGAATGTATCTCAGATATATAAAAAGTTCGATGCAATTCCCTTACTTTAATTCTTGACATTCTTCATACACAATCAATCATACTATATAATAAATATGTGATTAAAATACATATAACAAAATACCATTATCTTATATATAGTAAAAAATATTATTTTATTATGATATAATATTAAAAATTTATTAACAATTATATGATAAAGATACATTTCATGTAATAACTGCTTTGTATTATTTATATGTTTTGACTTATTATTCTTGATCCACATATATAGATAATTATTTAAATATTAAATGATGTTAAAAAAGGATTTAAATATAATATATATATAGAACATATTTATTAATAATAATCTATAAAATATAAAAATATAAAATTAAATATATAGCTCATAGAGATGGTAGGTCATTCGTAACCTGAACATTGTTTCAGTTTTTTTGTCAATTTGAAAGAAAGTATGTAAATTAAATATTTTTACATATGTATATTATAATTTCAATAGAATAATTATTTTATATATATCATATAAATTTACAGAACCCTACCTTGATACATTCCATGTAAATTGTGAATGAATCACATCACTTTGAGGAGGTAGTAGTCCACACGTCCGCAAACGATGTTTTCATATACCCACTGAAAGGCAAACATTAAGGTATTAATTATATAAAATTTAAATAATAATAATTAATTGTTAAATATAATATATGTCAAATAAATAGAGTATTTACATCAATATTGAAAATCATGAAAGGTGGTAATCGAGGAATGAACCACATCGGTTAGTGAGGTTATAGTTCGTCGTAAAAACGAATGATGATTGTACATCCCATTTGACAGATGTGTATGTGAGCTTAGGTCAAACCATTAAAAATAAAAATATCATTATATTCATATTAATAAGTATATTAAATAATAATGTAATAATAAAAATTTATGGGGTGTAGAATGAAATAAAACATAAGTTCTTTTTGAAGGATTTTACCTTTTATTTGGGTAATCCCTCTTATTTTTCAATAATGGACTAACATTGTCTGATTTATGCCAACAGTTTGGATTATAAGAATATATTTCGAGATTTGGTAGCTTATATGTTCTGTTTTGGGGTGAACCCTTGGCCTTTAGTGGTGTGAAAATGTTAGGTGGGTGAGTGGCCTTTTATAATGGAGGTGGAATGGCATTATGGTAAGTAAAAAAGGTAAACAATCTTGAGAGGTATCCGTACATAATTTTCCTCCAATTACCTTAGATTTAATATCCATAGAGGTATATGGTATATATATGGCCATAAAAATTTTTTACATGTTTTTAGGTAATTTAATGTCTTATGTTAAATTTTAACCGCAATGTAAAATTTTTTTTTACCTTAATCGCAATAATTAATTTATTTACTTTCATTAATATTTTTTTCAGAAAATATGTTGAGGTTAATAGAGAGCATAAATTATTAAAAATCCAAAAATGTAATATTTTTTTTCCAATTCCAATCACAAAATTTGAAGAAGATGATTTAAAAACAATCTCACAGATGTGATGGGAAAGCGGGTTTTTTAAGAGAAAATGTTTAAAGGAATAAAATACTTTTATATCCAATATCATTTTGAAATTATTTCCAATGAACTAAATTGGGATAAATTAAATACAATATTAATAAACATAATTCAAAACTAATATATAATATAAATTATTTATAAAAGTAAATTATATGAAAATGCATTTTTCAATTAAAATTAATTGTTTACATTATTCATCAAAAAAAGAAACTTCTCTTAAAAATATCAAAACATAACCAAATGAAAACGTGGAAATTATTATTTCTGTAACTATGTTCATTATTTCAAAAATAAATTATAAAAATTTAAAAATTTATATTTAAAATAGGTGCGCAATCAGAAGGTGGAAAAATTACATTTTAGAAATATACATCTTTTATTCATGAAAATGGATTTATTCTTATATTATACCAATGAATTTTACTATGTGTCAAGAAGAATTGATTGAATATATAATATATATAATTTTTATAGATAACATTCATTAAATTCATTTTATTTAATTTAATGAGATAAAATTGTGTTCGTACATAGAAAAATAGTTTTCTCAGAAAATGAATTTCATTATCTTCAAATAGTTCATTATGTAATTTATAACTAATTAATAACTGATGGATTAATTTTATATACATGTATAAATCGTATTTTCAATATTTTATTAAGATTTTTAAAAAATTCCATTCCCACATATAGGTGGTTACTATAATAATATTTTAATAATAATATTATTAATATAGTGTAGTTTGGTAAAATATGGTTAGGTATGTAACACAAACTATCAAAGGAGAGTGGAATTGTGTGTAACATAAATCAAAACTAGTATTTAACATACAAAAAAACTAATTGGTGTTTTCTATATTGTGTAATATTATCTTTTTGTTGTGTGAAATGCAAGCAATACATAGTTCTCTCCTATTACACAAGCTATATTCCATGTTCCATGAAATGAAAAATTGTAAAAATATTAAATTCATTTTTTAAAAAAAATTCTAAAATTGTCCGAGTGTTACATTATGCACCCCATAATTGTATTTTCCCCTCATAATTCATCTGGGTTTTCATATTATTAATTATTCATAGATTATTTCATAAAAAATGACATCATAAAAATGAATACTAAAACGTTCTTTAAAATGGGAAAGATGAAAACATAATGGTTACCATTAGTAAATCAAAACTTGGTTACAACATATGAGGCATGTAAAAACACAGACTTGAAAATGAACTCTTACAATGATGTTCTGATGGAGAGTGATATAGAACCAGGTTAGTAGAAATTTAATGATCAAATAGATTTTAAAAATGATGGAAGAGGTCTGGAACCTTTAGAGATGATCTAACACATCATATTTATAATTAATTTAATTAATTACATAAAGAAAATAATTCATGGATCTTTGGTATTTTCATTGAAGATGATGTTGACTATTTGGAATGACCCTTCTGGATTATCTCGTTGCACTTGGGAGTACACGAACTAGAATCCCTCTTGAAGTGATCCACACGTGCTCCGATGGCCTCCGATCGACACCACTCATTCTCCAAGTGCTAGCACGGTGAAGTGAGTGACTTTTTGTTGTTGTTCATGATCACTTATTATTCGGCCTTGATGAACGTCACTCATTCATGAGATGGGTGGGAAGAGGATTGAAGTGTGAAATTTTTTAGCATAACAATTCTCAATTCACCAAGCGTGTGGCGTGTTCTCTAAGGCACAATAGACATACTTGTCTATTTATATGAATGGAACATTGGTTACAATATTTAATTGCATAATGGGAATTAAATAAATTCATTAACTCAGATAAAACCAAGCCTCATAATCATAATATTGCATCATTATTTATGGTGTGCCAACAAGCAAAACAATATTATTAATAAATTTATATGTCACAAAATAATAGCAGCATCATTATTATTTTAACTTTTTACATCCAATATTTATTTAGGATCTTGAAAATAATTATTTTACTACCGGACCAGCCTCGGTCCACACGAACTCCACTTCCATTTATTGAACACCTAAATAAATAAATAAATAATTTATTCTGTTATATAAATATTTTATTTAAAACTAGTAAATAAATATTTAGTAAATGTTCATTAAAATAAATAAATATATTTTATTTAATTTATGTGCTCATCTTAACATGAATAAAATTATTCCACCGTCATGATAATAATATTTATTTCATTAATTAAATTCAAATAGATTTTAACTGAGACCACCAAAAACACATAGTGTGTGTCCCTTTAAGATTCTTTCTCGTTGCAATTAGACGTGATTGCCTGAATACCCAGAGTACAGTCTAAAAATGGGGAAATGCACCCAAGAGAAAGAACCTAACGTTAGAACAACAACATCCACATACGAACATTCAATGGGTATTATAATCCCTTTGTCTCAATATCTAATAAACAAGGTTTCATGATAGTGTAGTCAACCTTTATGCTTGATACATCATTCTTTGACTACCTGAAATAAACTCATCATTACACCATGGACATGGAATTTAACGCGATGGTTCTATTTCAATCAATGGTACGATATATCGAAATCCACTAATGGAAGGGAAAAATCCTTCCTCAACTTACACATTTATATAATGTCACTTGTGACTTAACCAACATACCCTAATTCCCACCAACAATCATCATGATGGTTTTCAACAATAAATCAAAGTGCACGAGTCGTGACATGTATTAATGATAATTTTAAAGTCTAAGGATCATTAAACATTCTTGCAGATAGAAATATCTGAAGACACCAAAACACATGGAATTCATATCGACGGGTCTTTTCTAATAATCTTCTATCTTGGATATTACCAAGTGAGAACATCATGATTTGTAGTCTCATATACTGACAAGTACTCTCACATGTTGGTAAACATGCTATGTGTCCCTTCATTGTATGTCATGCAACTGTAGAAATATTTTATAGAATATTGTTATATAATATCAAGGTTCTGATCAAAGAGGGGAACTTCCATGACCTTATCAATGTAAAAAATACTCTTGGACATTATTACATCATAGTCATGAAGAACAATGAAAAATATATTGTACGATTTTTAATATTTAAATACTTTATATATCCATTTAATCAAAGTGGACAAGTTTTTTCCAAAACTCCAACTCTTACAAACACCCACTTAGACTACAACCAACTAACTATGACTTTATGTCCTCTAGACCTCACATGGTGATCATGATTCTACTGAGTTAAGGATTTTTTCAAGGGTCCCACCATGTTGTCTTCCTTGGAAATACAGCTCACGGAAACTTCACCTCTCTGAGAAAAATACCTCAAGAGATGATATTTCTGAAATATATGCATCGTCTGCTGATGTGACATTGGATCTTTTAAGAGAGCCACTTCTGCAGTATAATCACAGTACAATGTGATGGGATCTTTACTGTTAGGTATCACATCCATCTATTTGATGAAGAATTGCATCCAAACTACTTCTTTAGTTGCCTTAGATGCTGCGATATACTCAGACTCTACTATAGAATATGCGACAACATTAATCTTTGAGCTCTTCCAACTCACTGCACCTCTATTAAATGTGAAGATATATCCCATTTTCAACATTAGGTCATCTTGATCAGTCTGGAAACTAGCATCTGCATATCACCCAATTACTTTTTTTTATCACCTTCATAAACTAGGAACATATCCTTAGTATGCCTCATATACTTTAGGATAGTCTTGACTGCAATCCAATGGCGGTCACCTGGGTCATCATGATATCTACCTACCGCACTTAATGTTTAGGCGATATCCATCTTAGTACCTGGGAAGGCATACATGACTGATCCAATCACAGATGCGTATGGTGTCCATTCCATTATCATTCATTCCTCATGTGTCTGAGGACACATTTTCGTGGAAATATGTATTCCATGTAACCCTAGAAAAAATCCCCTTTTGGATTGTTCCATACTAAATCTCTTTAGTATCTTATCAATGTATGTACTTCGACATAGGCCCAACAATCTCTTGAATCTGTCATGATGAATCTTGATCCCAAGAATACATGTTTCCTCTACCAAGTCCTTCATGAAAAAAAATTGATTCAACAATGCCTTAATAGACATAATGACTAGCATCTCACATCCAATAAGAAATATGTCATCAACATGTACTATTAGAAAAAAGACTGCACTCCCACAAAACATTTTGTAGGCAAAAGGATCATATTAATTCTTGATAAAACCATATTTTTTTATTGCTTCATCAAAATGGATGTACCATGAGCTGGGTTATTTCTTTAATCCATAAATAGATTTCTGAAACATTCATACTTATTTTCATCCTTTGGAGTCACAAACCCTTCATCATGTGTCAGGTGGACATATTCCTAAATATTCCTATTAAGGAATGCTGTTTGGACATCAATTTTCCGAATCTCAATGTCATGGTAATCCCCAATGGAAAGTACAATTCTGATGGATTTCTAAAATTCAACGGGTGGAAAGGTTTCATCATATTCAATTCCCTGGGTCTGTTTAAACCCTTTTGGATGAAGTCGTGCCTTATAGGTATTGAATTTCCTTCCATGTTTAGTTTCTTCTTCAATACCCATTTACAACCAACAGGCTTTACATCAACTGGAGGATCTACCAAAATCCAAACATGGTTTTCATATGAGGAATCCATTTCAGAAATCACGGTTTCTTGCCACATGGAAACATCTGTGCTAGTTACTAAATTATTATAGGTTAGATGATCATTATTATCAACTAATAATGAGTCTCTGTCCTAAGTAACTAGATAACCATACCATTTCAGTTCTCTAACCTCTCTTTTACTCCTACATAATACTTCTGTCTCGGGAATAGACTCTTTATCCATGGCGAATTATAGAATATGTTCATATACCAACTATTGTGTGCCTTGAGCCTCAAATTCATCTAAGTGTATCTCGCTCCCATGATCTCTTTTGGATATGTGCTCCCTCTAATGGAATATGGCATGTCTTGCCACTAGAAAATTTTTTTATGAGTGATTATATAGGTAATATCCCCTTGTTTCTTTGGGGTATTATATAATGGTATACTTTGTGCCTTGTGGTGTGAGTGTTTTTCCTTAAGAGGCCATAACAAATGCTTCTCTACCCAAAACCTGTAAATTCGATAACATGTATTTTCCTCCACTCCAGAACTCGTATGGAATACGATTTATCGTTTTAGTTGGTACATGGTTTAGTATGTGTTCCAGTGTTTGTAATGCAAATCCCAAAAAGGATATTGGAAGACTCACATGACTCATCATTGATCTCACCATGTCCAATAGGGTGAGGTTCCTCCTTTATCTGACACCATTCCACTGGGCCGTGTTAGGAGGATTGTGTTGGGACAGGATCCCAAACTCCCATAAGTGATCAATGAAGTCTTGATTAAGATATTCTCCACCTCAGTCTAAGTGGAGTTTCGTAATCTTCATACCAAACTGGTTCTCAACATCATTCATCTATTCATTGAAAATATCAAAAAATATCTGACTTATACCCTATTAACTGGATATATCCATATCTATTAAAATCATCAGTTAAAGTTATGAAGTATGAGTACCCTCCCCATTTTTCAACTGGAAATGGTCCACACACATCGATATGAACCAATTCATGAATATATTTATCCCTTTCACCATTCCCCAAAAAATGGGGCTTTGCTCATTTTTTCATGTAAACATGCCTGACATACACCAAGTGGTTTTTGTTCTTAAGAAACTAAATATCCATATTGATGTAACATTTTAAAGTGTTTATTTTTTATGTGACCTGGACAATGATTCCAATGATGGTTGTGGTATAATTCATGTTATGTATCTTTTTCATCGACTCCCATTACATGGTTTGTGTAATACAACATGCTTTGAACAATGTATAAATGTGCCCTACCAAAAAATGCTATCTTTTTAAAAGATGAAAAATTCATTTCCAAAAATGAAAACAAACCCATATGTATCTAATCAGGATACAGAAATAATGTTTTTTAGTAACGGAAGGAACATAAAAACAACCCTTTAACAACAAGATCATCCTAGTTGGCACTATGATGTGGTAGTCCTCGACAGCTACAACAACAAGTCCGGATCTGTTGTCTGCACGTAGATCTACCTCCCCTCGGACAATCATCCTAAATATACTTGTTTCCAGTAGTTAGATACATATATGAGAAACAAAAGCTAAAAATATAATGGTTACCCTATGTAACTCATTACGCGGTGAAGACTTAGGGGAACATAGTGGAAAGTGAAATCATGGACATGGAAATGATATCTAACTATCATGTTCTGATGGAGAGTGATATAGAATATGGTTAGAAGAAATTTAATGATCACAAATCCATAAAATAATAATGCCTAAAAAGGTAATTTATATCATTAAAAATGATTATATGAGACAACATTTTATTCAAGACCCTTATCCTAAAGTTGAATAATTTCATAAGTACATATACATACTTTATTTGAGCACATTCTCACCTTCTGTTTTGTCTGGATTAATTTATATGTTGTCTCTTATTCTATGAAATGACGTTGTATTATTCATTCCTGAGGCATTAGTACGTCATGAGATCCATAAATAGAAAAATACGTCCTTCTATCAGTCGTTAGTTGACATAAAAAAACGGTTCTAATAGGTTATCCAATATGATTAAATCCTCATATGGTGAGAAAATACGTAAATATATAAAACATCATCCTATATTATGTTTAATCCATTCAATAAATGGTTAGCCGTATAACACTTTAAAAATATGAAAATCCAAATAATTAGGAAGAGGCTCACTAAATTTTTCAAAATTAGTATAATGAGGATACCTCATATATCATAAATAATCTCATGGCTTTCATATTCCAAACTT
The DNA here is from genome assembly GCA_963277665.1 of Viscum album. Taxonomy (NCBI): domain Eukaryota; kingdom Viridiplantae; phylum Streptophyta; class Magnoliopsida; order Santalales; family Viscaceae; genus Viscum; species Viscum album. The sequence goes on from OY728120.1 coordinate 1,596,659,708, forward strand.
GTGAATACCTTCATCATTTTTTCTCATGAAACATGGTAATAAAACGATTTACAATAAAACTGTATCGAAAACAAGCATTATTTATTTATACGAATATTATTTAATATATCCATTAAATCCAGATATTCAACATAATCCTTTGTAGAATAAAACACTATTTCAAAAATTCCTTAATTATTTCATTGGTCCTTGATACATAACAATTTACATTTTCCAAGACAATAATCTCTTTATCCAAGTTAAACATAATTTTCTAAACATTAAAAATGCCTTAAGGGATACCTCCCCCAAAACTAAATATTTCCTTTCCATTAAATATATTTTCAATGTCATTACCACTGTTCATAATATCCTTTTAAATCATTAATGAAAAACATATAATTCATGATTCATGTTACATAATTTTTGAGTTCCAGGTCATATACACCTCAGTCCTCAAACATTATTCTTAAACCATTTCTTAGGCTTCATTATTATATTCCCCAATACCCCTTTCATAAATATGAAATATGAATAATGTCTTGAGGTTCCTTAAATTAATCTTAATCATGATTATAATTTTTAATAAAAACAATATGGTTAGATCATCCCATACCTTTCACATGTCATTCAAGATGTCATTATCTTCAGTAGCATAACCAATACTCATACCACAATCATGATTATCTTCATGAGATTTCAACTTAGGGCATCAATTTTCAAAATTCTGATAGTTTACACATCTGAATATTTCAATGTTAACCCAGTTCGTTCTTGTTCTTACAATTGACTAAGAACAAAATTCATAATGTGAGAAACACTTATCCGAACAGAAATCCATATAATCATGAAAATTACTTATAGGATGCCTAAATTAAGACACCTTATTTTACATATATTATACCTTTGGACAATCCTTAGAGATATCCCTAGACATATCATTATAATTATGCATAGGGGTATCACAAAAATTTTATCGTCCTAGGTACCAAAGGTTATCTAAACCTTTGCTTTGATACCAACTATAATGACCTTGACCTATCAAACATGGACATTACATCATTTTAGATTAATATTCCACACATTAAAAAAGTACATTCCTCATGACCATAGTAGTATAGTGTCTTAGGAAACATGGAAACATAATCCTCTAACATTGGGGAAGATCTTCAATATATCCCATGATGATATTACCCTTTTATACTCATAGATAGTAATTTTCTTCATAACTAAGGGAATGGAAGCATAATAAATTTTGAGCTAAGATTCTCATTGTGGTTAAATAATGAATATAAGTAATCATAACTTTGGCATAAGGGTATGGGAACATTAGGATAACATTTTTTATGTAATAAGCTACATATCAAAGATTATAATCATGAGTCATAGAATACATATTAGTATTTACTCAGAATTAAATTATAATGTAATCAAAGAACATGATCTGTGGGAGCATTACATAGGAATAAGACATGAAATTGTGGCATACATATGAACATAGAAAATCATATGTCTAGTCTACCAACAAAGACATTCATAGCATGTTTTGAACAGGATAATCACACATATATCTATTTATGGATTTGGGTATCCTCATGTGTTCCCAATTTTTTCCTTTGGATACACTCCCTTACCCTCTTATTGTAGGCTCAAGATTCCCACCCATGTACCCTCTTATTCTAGGATTTGGATGCCCTCCTGTAAACCCTCTTGTTATAGGTTTTGGATTCAATCTCATATAAACTATTATTACATGCTTCATATTACCTCTCATGTTCTCTCTTGTAATAGTAATTGGATTTCATCACATTTACCATCGATTTATGGTCTTAGGATAAAACATGTATACCCTCTTGTGGGACCATGTTGGTTGAATTTAGTTTATTGAAACAAAAAAAGTTTGTACTGAAATTGTTGACAATTTTTTGGTAAAGAGTAATAAATCACCTCACTTAGTAATAGTTAATCATCAGTATCACCATTATAATCAGAATATATGAAACAATATTTTTATTAAATTCCATCGTATTTTGAAGAAACTTTCTAGGGTAAATGTTTCATCTGATTCACTTAGGGTCTATAATGAATGTTTCTATCATAATGAGGAAGTGTATCAGAGTCAGAAAGGCTCCGATGGAAACCTGATGATGCATTTTTGATCTTGAAGTTCTCATAAATCATATGTTTTCTAAGAAACTTGTGATGCAAGCCATATTATGGAATGTGGGACAACAAGCGCTTCCAATTGGATGGAGGATTTATTGGAACAAAATAAAATGCTGGAAATATAGGAAGTTGTACCAATTTCCATTATAATTAAAATAATGATATGTCGATCCTAATTGATTTCAAAATAATGAGGATTTCATGATTATAAGATAATGTTGTTGAAAGGTAATGTTAAAGATTTCTATTATCTCTTCTTCAGTGTTAGATCACATGACATGGTATTGTTTGAAGGCTCAATGGTGTTTTTTTAAATCATAAGAAGATGAAGATGATGGATTTTAGTTAAGACAATAATCCCCAGTGATATAAATCATGGTATAAATATGTTATTGAATGTTGAAAGTTTTTCAATAACATAATCTAGAATGGAAATAATTCACTGTTGAGACAATTTAATCAGATGTGGTGTGAAACCAATCCATTATAGTAATCATGGCACTGATCCATCAGATGTAGTGATGGTTATAAAAGGGAATCATAGGAAGAAATGATGTTGGGACTTATATGATATAATATGTTTTTTGGGATTTATGAAAAATGTGATAAGGGAGTAATCAATATTTTAGTTAACCAATTTCATTAAGATGAATTGTTTCCTATCACGTGGTTCAATAGAGAAAGAATAATTGTTTTATATTTTAATCAAATGGGTAAAAATTCATCTAACAATATGTGGTAACTACTATTGGACTGGAGGTGACATCAATCCATTAGAGTGAAACAAATTATGATCCATTATATATGGTTTAAAACTAATAATTCATTGGACACAGTATCATCTTCCAGAGGATGTTTTTGTACAATTCATGAAAATATGTGATGATGTGAGGATTTTTAAAAAGTGTTGAAAAAGGGAGGCTCAAATTCTATTTGAAGATTCCTGCATATATGTTTCTAAACAGGATTTTGAAGCTATTTTTGTAGGTTTTTATGGAACATTAGGAATATTTAGATGTTGTGACTATGACTATTGTAGAATGATTTCATTATTTCATGTCCTTTATTTGGTAATGATAATTTTAATGAAAATTCATTTATTTATATATGATTATTTGTTATGTAGAAATGTAATGAAGAATTAATTGGCATATACATGTCTTCATTGTAATGAAAAAATTTGAATGAAAATCAGTAAGGGACTAATGAATAGTTTGAAAGTATGAAGAGAGATGAAGATGTTAGATGATTCAAGATGTTTTTAGAAGAATATATAATATTTTAGAAGAGATAAAAAAGTAAAATACGAATCCAAATTGATGTGTAATTTATGTTTTTAGAAATTTGGTTAAGCATGAAAACATTTATAATTTTGACCTAAACCATTTTTTGTGCACCTATAAAAGGAGGAGACTAAATTGAAAATTATAAAATATTTATAAACTGTTCACATGAAGATAAAGAGAGAGAATATTTGAAATTTTTGTTAGAATCTATTCCTAGATAATGAATCCCAAGGATGTTTTTTGACTTGAAGGAGAAGAAAGAATATCATATTCAGCAGGTTATCTGATCATAGTAGGCCATCAGACCTGTAAATCATATTGAGATTTCTAAACAGAGAAAAAAGTGGTTCTGAATTGTTTTAGTGGATTTATATACATGTAAATTTCCAGACTGAGTAATCGGAATGAGTAATCAGACTGGGATATCAGACTGAGTATCAATAAGATGTTTATATATGTCCTTAACTACTATTTTTTAAGAGTGAGAATTATTTTTTTAAAATTATATATTTGGATGTTGACAAGCCAACACAGTAACATGTTTTGATGAAATTGGTAAAGGTTTGTTAACATGTCCCACAAAAATGTGTTACATCATTTTTTTCTACTTTGAGCACATCCAATTTTGTTTTATCATTGTGATACACAAGTGTAAGGTTATATCCAACTTGTTTTCATCCACACAAACGGATTATTTTTTTAGTGGATTATGTGGTATCAGATTATTTATATACAATTACATGGACATTTCTACTCTTTTCTATTAGTGATCCTAATACATTCATGTTTTCTTATGGATGTGTGACTATTTTGTTTTCAAAAAAGTGAAAAATCATTAACATGAAATTTAGGCTATTTCAAATGAATGAAAATATAAAAGAATAAATGTATCAATGATTCACCACATCCACCTTTCAGTGAAATATTTATCATGGACGGTCAATATCAATAGGTATCAGGGTTAAGGTTCCCTTATTTTACTCTTTGATGAATATTTCTAATAGATGTTGTTGTAGATAATTTTAATCATGTTATTAGTAAGGGGATTCTGGTCTTCGATGATAAGAACAATCATATCTAGAATCATAGAATGTTGTATTATTATATTTATCATTGGTATGATATTCATGAAGCTACAACAGATGGATTTCATCCTATTAATGAAAAATTACCTATTACCTCTACAAACAAGAATAATGCTTAGAATGATGGTAGAGATATGAAATGTTTACTCTCATCACATTATGAAAGTGAGTTTCTATGAGGGAGGGTTGTTTCCACAACCAAGGGTATATTGGATAACTTGAATATCATTTTTTAAGTCAATAGAAAATTTATGAATGAAAAGTTAAATATCCTGATATTGAATTATTTAGATCACATGATGGGTGAGTATGAATAAGTTGGTGGATTCTTTTCAAGGTTGAATGACATTTTTATCACTATTATATGTTAGGGTGAAAAGATAGATGACTCTATTGTGGTTGAAAATATAATTCATCATTCTTCATGAAAATTTTGATTCTAAATATTATACATTAGATGATATAGATCTAGAATCATAATCTTTGGATTATTTTTTTTTGTACTCTAATTACACATGAAATGTGAAGGGGGAACATTGTGAAATGAAAAAACAATTGATATAAAAATATCATTCAAGGTTTCCAATAAATAAAATCCAAATAAGATTATTGAAGATAATGAAGTTGGAGATTCTGACACCTAAAATGAGTTATGAAAAAGTCATGATGAATTTTGATCCTTGTTATCTAAAAATGTGAAAATAGCTATAGGAAATTATATTGGGATACATCCCTTAAAATTCATTGAATGTGGAGTTATTGGGAACATGTATAATAATTTACCTTGACTCTAGAATGAATAAAAATGTGATGATTATTATTGATGGTATATAATATCATTGAATAAATAGGGTGATAGGGGTAATTCATATTCCCAATGAAAAGAAAAAAATTCTCTAAAACAGAAATGAGATCTATCTTATCTAAAGATGATGATAAATAAGATAGTGAAGATGATTTTGAAAAGTCTAAACAGAATGTGGGAGAGATTAATTTCATTTAAATAGTTAACAATTAAGTTAAAAGAATGATTTTTTAGGAATAAGAAGAAACTTGATAATAATTTCATCTAAAATTAGAATCTAAAGAATTTATGAGACTAATTAAGAGCCTTGATAATTAAATCAAGAAATTGAAAAAATAAGGTAACTCAAAAAACATTCATAAATTTTTTCCAGATGATAATGTGAAGCTGTTGGATGATATTAATGACATGAATAAATCTATTCATAAAGAAAATAACCACAATGAACAAAAAAGAAGTTATGATGTTAAAATGGATGAATAATTGGACCTATCCAACAAAAAATTTCTAAATCAGAGAAGTGGGATACATGTTTCCAAAATTATAGCTCTAAAATTGAAGATTTATATAGAAAGGGTGAAATTGAGAAGGGCCAAAAAATAGATACAATCAATGGTTTGAAATAATGTTTAAATTATTTTTGGGAAGAACAATTTTGTGGAACATGTCTATTTGGAAAAAATATTAATGTGGAGACATCAGAAGATTATAAAATTTATGATTCAAAAAAGGTTTCTACAAAATTTTGTTTTGATAAGTCTGAGAAGATATCTATGTTGAAAATGAAAAATATGGTTGAGAATAGAAAGGTTAGTGTTAAAAAAATTTATTCTGATAAGGAAAATAAAGTAGCTGAGAAACAAGCTCAAAAATATATATATTTTATGGAAGTTACAGTGGTAATTATTTTTTCCAGAGGTACTGTTGGAATTATCATGGAATTAACCATACAAAATATTTTTTTAGTTTTATCAAAACAATTAAAACTATAACAATAATTATATATGTAAAATATTGAATGGGATTCAATCCTCTAAATGGATGAATTCTAAGGAGGATTTCCTGTTGAAATCTTAGTCGGTTGTTGTAAAATTTGAAAATAGTTTCCAACCACTATAAACTACTTCTGAAATTTTTGAACAACATGGTCATCTTAAAAATGTATGTCTTGTTTTGTTAGTGGAATAATAAAATGTTTTTAACAATTCTCTTAAGTTTTATGTGATGAAATATAAAGCAAATGAAAAATATCTTGATATAGAAATAGCTCTCAATGCTACTAAATGAGAATGACCTTGGATTTTGTACTGTGGGATTTATTCTCATATGAAACGAGATATAAATTTTTTAAATAATGTGAATTAATTAATTTAAGGAATAGTGACATTAAGAAATGATTAATCCTTCATAATTAGATATTTTGGATAACAATTATTGACAAAGATAAGTTGAAGTCCAAAAAATGATCTGTCTCTTTGATATTCTGAAATGCAGCTTACATATTCTTCCACAAAATTTTTTTGAAGGGAAAAAAATTATTTTTCTAAGTTATGGGATTACTTTGAAAATATAGTAAGGAAGAAATATAGTTAATAGAGGAAAATTCAAAAATGGAAACATGTTCAATTTTAGCGAGTTTCACAATTTTTGTTACATAACCAAGAATAAAGAAAATAAATTGTGGCATAAAAGGTTGGGGAAAATGTTTCATAAAAACATGAGTATGTATTCTAAGAGAGTCATTTTATATATAATTCATGATATTTCATGATGGAGAGATTGTTTTTTCTTAATTTTTTAGAAAGGAATGATTACAAACTCTATTCATTATCATGTAGATATTTTTTTAAAATAATATTTGAACTTATTAATTCTAATATATATTGGATAATGAGAATAAAATTAACTCATGGAGATAAGTAATTAATTAAATTCATTTATTACTTTATTTTAATTACCATTGTTATTTATATGAAACATAATTCGGATGCTCTAAAAATGTTTAAAAGTTTCAGGAGGAAATAATAGAAGGAATGTGTGTATTCAGTGAAGAAGATGAAAATAGATAATGGTGGTAAATAAAAAAATAAATAGTTTGACATTTATATTGAGATGTATGGTATTCGGCATGAGTTCAGTACATCATACAATCCTAAAAATATGATTTTTTTAAAATGAAAAATAGATGTTTGGTTGAAATGGGGAGAACTATGTTAAAAGAACGTGGTATTTCCCATTAGTTTTAGACACAAGCCATGAGCCCTGATATTTATAATCAAAATCAATGATTCTAAATACCTGGTTCAGATATGAATCCATATGAACTATTTTATGAAAAAAACTCCATTTTTAAAACACATAATATTTTTTGGGAGTTCAGGCATTGTAATGAAGAAAGGTGGTAACCTTGTAATATTTGGGAAGATATGTGAAGATGTAATTTTTCTTTTATAGGATTTTGGAAATAAGAGGATATAGATGTTTCATAAAAGATATAGGAAGATTAGTTTACTCTATTTATGTGAATTTTATTGACAACAGTGAGGAATATTCTAATGGAAAATATTTAGATATGGATGATGAACTCGGTGAATTTTTTTTGTTAAAAATTGTAACGAGGAATTATTCAATTATAATCATATTCAATAAGAAGAATCAAAGTAATATGTTTCTATTTCTGAAATAGTAACATATAAAATCTCATCTTAGGTGGAGGAAGCAAGTGGATTCTCAAAACATAATTGTTGATCAACATCAAATAGTTCAATCAAGAAGATTATTAAAATATATACTCATACATACTTGTATTCAAAAGTTAAACCAAAATATTTTAATGATGATTTTTATCATCTAGAATGGGTTTATTCTATGGATATTTTGTCATATTATATTGAGAAGAACAATACTTGGGAACTCATAACAAATCCAATTAAAAAATAATATTTGTTAAAATTGGTTGTTTTAGAATAATTAATTTCAATATGGTGAAATGATATGAAAATTAATAATGATTAGTTTGAAATTTTTTCTCACATATTGAAGGACTAATTTTGATGAGACCTTTTTTACTAGTGTTAATGGTATAAACAATTATAATACTTATTTCTATTGCTACAAAATAAAATTAAAAAAAATTAAAATGGATGTGAAGTCATTATTTTTGATTGGTGAGCTTGATGATAAGTTTATATTGAACAACCATACATAATTATTCAGTATGTATGAAAGTTATGTGTGTAAATTGAAGAAATCCTTTAATGTGCTAATACAATTTTTAGATCATTGGATTCCAAATTGGATACATTCTATATAAATTTGACTTTTAATAAAGGATTTCTCATAACATATACCTAAATTAATGTTAGTAATTTTCCATCAAAATAATATATTATTTTGATAAAATTATCTATTTCATGAATGGTGAAGTAAATTGTGAAAGATTTGATAAAAAATAAAAGGTAGTTTAAAGTGCCCAGGCTGTGTAAAATAAAACACGTTCTTGGGATAAAAATTTATAAAAAGAAAAACACATGTTTTATCCTCAAGAAATGCTTTTTATGGAAATTCATAAGATGTATGGAATGGAAAATTAAAAGGATTGTTTCCACACCAATTTCAGTGGGAACCATGTTAAATAAAGATGGAAAAGCTAAGGATGTTGACTCTAAAGTGTTTTGGGATCTTATTGTATGTTTGTTATATTTAACATCCTCAAGACTGAACATTGTTTATATTGTTACCTTATGTGAAATATTTATGATTAATCTCAAATAATAACATGTATTTTTTTGGAAAAAGGACTCTCAGTTATATCAAAGTCATAGAAAATTTCAGAATCACGCATGGAATCCCTAAAAGTATTGATTTGATTGGGTATTTAGATATTTATTTAATTGGAAATTGTGATTATATATGATCCTCATCGGGTGCAGTTTTCCGTCTGAGGAATTCTTTTTAGGTTATCATACTAAGAAATTAAATTTATTAACTCCTATACTTGAAAAATCTAAGTATATTTGATCCACTCAAGTAGCTACACAAATTTTGTGGATGAAGACACAGTATAAAAACATAATTGTTGATGTAAAATTACCCTTGATCATGGGGTGTGATAATCAGTGTTCCATAAACCCAATATGAATTTGGTAAAAAAAATTAATTCAAAACATATTGACTTAAAATACCACTTCATCAATGATATTGGGGGGAATAATTAATTAATTTCATAGTATGTTCCTATATTAGAATTGGTTGTTGAACTATTTTAAAAACCATTACCAAAGGAAGAATTTTTTAAATTGTGGTTGAACATGGATGTCCATCCTCGTTCTCATTAAGGTTGTGGTATGTGATTTTTCCCATATCCCATCTAATAATTGGATATTTTTTTCAAGTGGATAATTTTTTATAAATATATCCATTTATATACACTAAAAATATAAGGAAGAATATATGTAGGGGTTTGTTGTAAGATGTGAACTCAACATGTATGTGTGTGAATTATTATTTTTCAGTTTTTTTGGAGTGCTTGTAGGAAAACATTACTATAATGTGGATGAAGAAAATAATTAAGTGAATAACTATATCATGAAAATTTGAAACAAAATCATGAGTCACTAATTTTTTATATAATTGTTTCACTAACAATGATTTTTTTATACACTCACTTTTGTTGAATGTAACATCCTGGTTCCTGGTGCCAACCAAAGTTGCCTCGTAACCGGTTGGTCAAATGGTCTCAATAGCATTTCTCCTAATGCTATAGGCTTCCAACTAATAGCTAGGGATTATGTGTGATAGCGGGGAAACTATTCCCTCATTGGCATAGTGAAGTAGTGGAAATAAACATATAACAATAGCGAAAGAAGTAATAATACAACAAAAGGTAAATAGTGGAATACTAAAAGTGATAATCAACTAGTAACATTTATAAATAATTCATGACACATATGTCAATGAAAGCTTCCAAACAAGTCACAATGCTGAAATACAATACAAAAATAAAGTACAATGAAAAAAAATAAACTCCTGCAGCTTCGCAAGACTCATCTTGGTCCCATGCTCTCCAGCTCCATACCAATCAAGTAACTGAATTAGAAGGAAGCATTCCCTTATCTATACTAGTAGAAATATAATCTTTTTGGGCCCAAAATCACTACATAAATAGGGTGTGAGACAAACCCTAGTAGGCAAAAACCCAAAGATCTGTTCTTAACCGTCAATGAATATATATGGCAGGCAATATAGAAAAGATGTAATAAAAAAGGAAGTGAACAAATGTATATAGTCTTATAGTTTCAATTACAATAATTTACATTTAAAAATTTAACCAACCAATTACAAATACAAGAAGGCCTCTGGTAATGTTCTCATAGCCTATCCCCTTTATTTCAGCCAGAAATCTCATGTAACCCTCTAGGTATTTCTCACAGCCTAAACCCTATGGTTAAAATAATAATAAGAATATAGATAAGACTTTATGAGGAAGAACTATCCTACAATTCCCCATGTTGTCCCATGTAAAAAACACTCTATGAGTAAGAACTCAATATAAATTACCTGTATAGCCATTAATGTTAAACTACAGACACTCTGAGGAAGCACTCAATGTCAATTCCTTATGTGGTCACGTAACGTATCTATAGACACTCTGAGGGAGCACTCAACAAAAATCCCCCCTATGGTCTCACAACAAGATAATTATAATATACACTCTGGGAAAGCCCTCAACATCAATTTCCCCTATGGTCTCACTACACTAGGTTCCCAAAGCCCCATGTATGGAAATCGTACACAAATTATAATCAGCAGACAACGTAATCCTCAATGTACTACATGGCTAATTAGATACACGTCATGTAACAACATATCAGATAAATAATCACTCCAACCTAATAAAACTAGGAATGGAAAACAAATAGCATAACGTGAAAGGCTAGACTAAATGGTAAAAATAAAAAATCATTGGAAAACACATCTATAGAAAGGAAATAATCCCTATTCCCAATCAAACAACCTCTATTAAATCATACAATGCAAAGAAGGCCTTAATAAGGTCGAAATCCCTAAATATGAAATACCTTGAACGAGGGTATTGGGGAGGTTTTCACATATTATTCAAAGACTAACTATGAGAAGCCACAAAACACCGACCTCAGAATTTTATAGACGATGTACGTGAACCACAGGCCTTGAATCACCCAAGAATGTCGTAGATCTAAAAAAAGCTTAAAACATTCAACTGAGGATATCTCATCAAATAGGATAAATCAAGAAACAAGGCTCATGAAGAAGAAAGAGATTATTGTGGGGGATATTTATGAAATTAACAGTGGTCAAATCAGAGAACATATGGCGAGTCAGGGGCTCAGAGAAGATTCGCATCATAGGATCACTCCTGGATGAGACGGATATAGAATAATGTTGTTCTGTTGATTAGACGTGACCCTGGCCCGTTTTATAAAAAATAGTACAATAAATATTCTTTAAAAGTACACTGTGTGTACTTTCCATTACAAGGACCCACTTTAGGAATCCTCCATGTCACCCCACACGGTCTGGTACTTGGCCATTAAATAGCCAGTACATGGTCACCCGCAGCAACCAGGTAAATGGTGTGTACTTATTGGCACCCAGCGTGTACTCATTAAATTTCCAGAAGCTCATCATTTTCTCCAATTACTCCAGAAAAGAAAGCCCATTCTGTAAAAAAAGATCTTAGTTCTTACAAACTCCTCCACATAAATAATTGTGTCCCCAAATTTTAGCAACAATAAGACGTAGAATATGAAACCTCAAACAACTCCATCCACTGTGATCATAAATCATCATCCCTCTCCCGGGTATTGTTTTGTACAATCCCATGCTACCATAACACTCATACTTGAGGAACATTTTGGCCACTGAGAACCTTCACACTGCCATCAATAATCTGAATAGGATGCTCCTTGAATGATGCATCCACCTCCAACTCAACCTCCTCTGGTTGAAAGACATGAGACGGGTCTGAGAAGTTACATCGTAGCGGAGAAATATGGAAGATGTTGTGAATATTCTGGTACCTCTGAGGTAATTGCAACCAATAGGAAACTGGACTGACCCTTTCCAAAAAGCCCAACATCCCGACGTATCTTGGAGAAAGCTTCCCCTATCTCCTAATCCTCTTATGTCACGACCTTGGTGTGACACGTATAAAAACCATATCTCTAGCCTCAAACTCTAGAGGTCGTATCTGTTGATCAACATAAGACTTATGTCTTGACAGTGTAGTATCCATCCTCTTCCGAATCAACTCTATCTACTCAATGGTCTCCAGGAAAAGATGAGGTCCTAGCATGGAAGCCTCTCTAGTTTCCAACCCACATATGGGTGATCACCATGGCCTACGATACAAAGACGCATAAGGTTCCATATGAATAGATTGTTGAAAACTATTATTGTGGAAAACTCCACAAGAGGTATGTAATTCTCCCTAGAACCTCCAAAATCCCGGATACTTTCTTGACGCATGTCCTCAAGAACCTGAATTGTATGCTTGGACTGGCCATCAGTATGGGGATGGAAGGAAGTACTCAGAAGTACCTATGTACCCAACACCCTATGTAGTCCCTTCCAGACCCAAGAAGTTAAATGTGCATTCTAGTCTAAACAATGGAGTGTAGAACCCCATGTAGATGTATAATATCTTGGATGTATATCCTCCATAGTTAATCCACACTAAATGACTCCCTGATTGACAGGAAGTGAAAAAATTTCGTTAGTAGTTCAATGACAACCCATACAAAATCATTCCCTCAAGGGAACCTCATAAAATCTGTAATGAAATCCATTATGACATCATTCCACTTCCCCTCATCAATGGGTAATTGCTGCAAAAGACATACTGGTCGCTGAGGTTGCACCTTTACCTATTGACAGGTGTAACAACTCTTGAAAAAACCCGCAAAATCTCTATTCATACCTAGCCACCAATACATATGGTGTAGATCACGCTACAACTTTGAGACACCAGTTTGAACTGCACAAACTGAGAAATGAAAATACCGCAACAGCTCCTCATGTATGTCTGATGACACCCACATGTGCCCATGAAAACGTAAGATCTCATCCTCTCATATGGTCCATCCAAGTATAGGGTCCTCTCCTAACACACTATCCTGTAGGAATAGGCCTACAGAATCTGATAAATTCCCAATTCTCACTCGATCAAGTACAGTAGAGGTGACATCCACGGATGAAAAAAAAATCTTCCCCTGCTTATCGAGAACCTCTAAATGAATCTTACAGAACAGATTTATAAGCTTCCACTCACTACTTTCCTCCTGAATAGACTGTATTTGAGTCCTCCTGTTCAACGCATAAGCCACTACATTGCCTTTTCCTAGTGTATAGGAAATATCAAAGTCAAAATACTGAAGGTACTCAACCCACCTTTGCTATCTAAAATTCCTATCGTGCTGCATAAAAATATACCTAATACTCTTGTGGTTTGTGAAACCCAAAAAATTCTCTCCCAACAGATAATGTCTCCAATATCATTGAGTATGAACAACTACAACCAACTAGATATCATGTGTCGTGTAATTCCTCTCATATGGCCTCAACTACTGAGTCTTGTATGCAATGACTCCTTCTCCCTTCATAAGTACTGCTCCCACCCTGATACCTGATGCATCAAATAAATTGTATAGCTCTTTCCTTGATCTAGAAATACTAGTATCAGTGCTGATGTAAACCTCCCTTTCTACTCCAGAATGGTTGACTTACAAGAATATTCCCACATGTAATTCGCGACCATTTAGTGTGCCCTGTGACTGGTGCTGCTAAGCATGAAAATTCCATTCTGAAATGATTTTAGTATCCATCCAGCCCTATAAAAAATGCCCATCAATGAATTTATTTGGTTATTCCCACGATTCTACTACTCTCACTTTCTCTGAGTCTACTAATACTCCAAACTATGATATAACATGACCCAAGAAGTGAATATGGCTCATCCAAAAGTTGAATTTTGTGAGCTTAGAATATAAAAGATTCTTTTACAGTTTAATAAAAATTATCTAAAGATGTTTGGCATAGTTGTGTCGAGTGTGTGAGTAAACCACGATATTATCCACGAAGACTACCGTGATAGAATCCATGTATATATGAATCAATTGGTTTGCCAGTTCCATGAAGATTATAGGTACGTTCATGTGGCTGATCGACATAACAACATACTCATATAGACCATACCTGATCCAAGAAGCTGTAAGAGGTATATGAGATGGTTTGATGCGGAACTAATGGTAACCTGATCTCATGTCAATATTAGAGAAATCCAATGCTCCTCAAAGCTGATAAAATAATTCTTCAATAATCTGCAAGGGATATCATTTCTTGTATTTCAAATGGTTCAACATCTAATAATCCACATAAATTTTGAGGGTACCATCTTCCTTATTCACAAACAGGACTACCAAACCCCAAGAAGTAGTACTAGGTCAGATGAAACCCTTATTCTGTAACCCCTCCAACTACCTCTTGAGCACCTGTAACTCTAGTGTAGACATTGTATAAGGAGGAATGGAAACGGATGCCTCTCCTAGAACGAGACCAATAGAAAATTATAATCACACTATGGAGGAAATTTGGAAAAGTCCTCTGGACGGACATCTTTGAAATGATCCACCACTGGAGGATATTCCGTCTGTGATATTCCCTGGTCATTCAAATATAGACTACAAATCTGGCCTATAACTACTCCCAAACCATGATTCACTGGTCCCTCTCTTCTCGCCTAGACATCCCACTCACCCATATGCAGAAATATACCACCCTCTGGTGATGTAAAACTCACCCTACATCGATAGAAATCGACAACAACCTAGTGGGGAACTAACCAGCCCATTCCAAAGATGAAATCATATACTGTCATCTCTAAGACATAGAGGTCCCAAAAGAAGTGACACCCACCAACCTCAAGAGGTAACTCCTTGCACTAACGTACTCTAGTAATTATCTTCCCCAACAGAGTGTCTGTCAAGATATCTGTAGAAAAAAGATACAAATTTTAAGGATCTCCACAAAAACAATAGATATAAAGCTATGGGAAGACCCCATATCGAAAAGAGTAGATGATAAAATGGAGGCAACCCGAATAGTACCTCTAACTGTAGAGGGCCGAGGATCCGGCTCCTACTGGGTCTACTTCACTACAAATGTCGGTCTTGTACCACATCCATGTGACCCTTGTTGAACACCTTGAGTTGATCCACCCTGTTGTCACTGTATGACTAGTGACTTGTTACCACATCCACAACATCCAACTCAGCATGAATGGCCAGAAGAACTCTAGTTCCCAGATTAGTGAGAAACTGGTGTTGTTGCTCCTTGATGAGGAGTCATAGAGGAACCCTTATCACTAGCTGCCAATGAGAAAAACTGATTGAACCACTAATGATGTCCCATATTTCCACAGGATCGGTACTCCAATGGGTCTCTCGGGAAATGTGGTCTCGTATGCCCGACCATACCACACTGTTATCATACACTTAGATACATGATGGTGTATCCCACCAACTCAGATCTCCATATTTAGACTCCTTGCG
Organism: Viscum album; assembly: GCA_963277665.1. Taxonomy (NCBI): domain Eukaryota; kingdom Viridiplantae; phylum Streptophyta; class Magnoliopsida; order Santalales; family Viscaceae; genus Viscum; species Viscum album. Next base: position 1,596,675,618 of record OY728120.1, read on the forward strand.
GTACATTCTACTATCATATGAAGAAGTATCAACTCTGGATGCTGAACCACCATGGCCCATAACTCCATCATCCTTCAGGTTGTGCTCCGTGATCAGCACTTGAATAATGATAGAAGATATAGATGTCAATATAAAGATTTTCACCTCAGTCCGAATGTCTTTCTTGATACCATCCTCAATCTTCCTCACTAGAAATAACTCATCTTCTCCTAGAAATGTTGTAAAGCGTTGCTGCTCTGTGAAGTGTCATGAATAATCCATGACATAATGATAACCCTACTCCATACTCATGAACTCTCAGGCCCGATTGTCCCTCAAGGTATCTGGGTAGTAGTAATCGTAGAAGATACGATGAAACTCATCCCAATCCAATCCCTACTAGAATCCCGCATATGAAATCACATCCCATCATATCTTGTTGGAATCCCAAAGAATATACGTAGTGAGATTCACCATCCTCTCCAGAGAAATTTCTAGATGGTTGAAGATAGATAACAGGGCTTCTAACCATGACTCTATAGCCTAAGGTCCTCCACCCCCTGTGAAGGTGGGAGGATACTACTGTTGGAAAACCCGTGTCAATTCTTCTATCTATGGGGATAGAGGCGATGCTCCCTGGATGTTATGTATCATCCTAAAAAATACCTCTTTGAATTGTGCAGTGGTACTTGTATCCAGTATAACAGCTGATAAAATATAGGGCATGAATGGGGGATCTAATTGTGGTCCCTCAGCCATGTCTGGTGTCTGATCACTACCCTATAACTGGCTGACAACCAAATGATGTCTTGGTGGCATGACTCTATAAGTTCAAACTCACACATTATATCTATATTATCATGGAATGAAACAGTGAATTGAAAAAAATTAACAGGAGAAGAAAAACATTCAAGTCATTCAAAACATGGATACGTGGTGTGAATGAATATTATGCGACGTGTTACATTAGGACTTCACATGGGCGTGTACTTCTGCTAAAACCAGTCATTGTTACTCCCCATACACACATCATGTTCTACCAAGACATGATATGTATAGGATTCATTTTCCCTACATGAGTTCCCTTGCACGGATAGGCCACATGGTTCTCCTAGAACATGAATACATGTATTTTTTTCAGACATAGTGTGTGCCACTTATTTTTCAACTACATGTGTCGTTAGTCACACGGGTCGACATACGACTGACTATACATGATGTGTTAATTCCAGACACACCGTGTACTATAAGGATTACACCACCCCGTGTTGTTCGTTACACGACCGGATACATGGGTTCCACTAAAAAGCATGTTCCATCATGACACGGTGGGTATAACCTATGATTTTATCCATCTGTGTCATTAGTCACACTGGTATATACATGGTCTATACAACATGGTGTACATCTGGTACACGACATGTCCCACCAAATATTTCCCAACCTTGGGTCTCTGCTCACATAGCCAATGACACGGTTAGATACTACACAGTGTGTGCATATAGAACACAGTGTGTACTTAAGAAAAACAGTTCATTCTCGAACATAAGGGAACATGGACTATATTTATCATTACACGCCATGTATTCTGGGGTTTTCAGGATAGTAAGCATCAAAAAATACTTCATAACCAAGAAAAACATAGAAACGAGCATTACTATGCCAAATTCTGATCAATGAGGTCCCATAATCCACATGAATCAAATATTGGAATCCAATACATGTCATATACAAGGAATATCAAGGAAACGATCCACCAAATTATGATCCATGAGGGTCTATAACACCTCAAGAACCAATGTTGGGAATTCATTCTAATGAAACCTTACTCAATTCAATACCATATCAAATAGCATGTATTATATTAAGGCATTAATCACAACATGAGTCATATTTTTCCCAACATCTATCAAAACAATTTGCAATTAGTAATGCACCGTAAATGGAATGACAAGAATGCATGACAAGAGATTTCTCGGATGTGCCTATATAATGCAGGAGATTTCTTACCATCATCTAATCGAGTTGAAACTAAAGTAGAACCTCAATATTAGCAATTATATCAACCCATAATAGGTGAATCACCCAACCATGAAATTGAATCAATTGTAAAAATTGCAAAACCTGAAAAATTGCAATAATGAGGTAAATTGGATATTCCTTGTACACGGGATAGATAATCCAAGTAAAAACTTATTACCAACTAACTATTCATTCCGATCCATGTATATAGGCTCAAAATACTAATTCAAGAAGATAAGAGTTCCTCTGATAACACTTTATAATGTCCATGTTCTGGGTGCTACCCAAATGTGCCCCGTACTCGGTTGGTCAAATGGCTTCAAGTGAATTTCCCCAAACGCCAGAGGCTTCTAACTAGCTGCAACGTCCTAGGGTGTGATAGTGGGGGAAACAATACCCTCATTGTAATAGTGATACCGTGTAAATATACAAATAAAAATAGTGGAATCGGTCATAATACCAAACAAATTAAACAGCGGAAGACTAAATGTAATAAACAACTGGGCACATATATATATATATGATGCATGATACATATGTATATGAATAAATCCAAACAAGTCAAAATTCTGCAATACAGTACAAAACCAATTTACATTGAAAACAAATAAAATCTTGCTACATTGCAAGCCTCAGCTTGGTCTCATGCTCCTCCAGCTCCACGAAAATCAAGCACCTGAAGTAGAAGGGCACTTGACCTTATCCTTACCTGCTGCAATATAATCTGTTTGGGTCCAAAAGAATTACCCAAATAGGGTGTGAGATGAATCCCAGTAGGAAACCACCAAAATATATGTGCCTAATAGTTAGTGAATATATATGGAAGGTAATATGAAAATGTAGTTGTAAACAAGTAAGTACTCAAAAGAAAATAGTCCTAGAGTTTAATTTACAATCATTTACATTTAACAATTTAACCAACCAATTAATAATACAAGAAACCCTCTCGGAAGTTTCTCATAGTCTATCCCCTCTAGTTCAGCCTAAAATATCATGTAACCCTTTATGTAGTTCTCATATCCTAACCCCTCTCATTCAAATTACAACAAGGATATAACGAAGTCTCTCTGAGAAATCACTCACCATCAATTCTCCTTGTGGTCTTGTGTGAACAAAGTCTCTCTGAGGAAGAACTCACATTCAATTCACCCAATAGTCATAAATGTTAAACTATAGATACATAGAGGAAGATGTAAACGTCAATTCTTCATATGGTCTCATAACATATCTGTTGACACTCTGAGGGAGCACTCAATATCAACCCCCCCCCCCCCATATTCTCGCAGCGTGATAATAATAACAGACACTCTGGGAAATCCCTCAATGTCAATTTCCCCTATGGTTTCACAACACCAGGTTCCTCCATCCCCATGATAAGATATCATACAAAAACGATAATTAGAAGCCAAAGTAAACCTCAACGTATAACTTGGATAATTAGCTAGAATTCATGGAACAATATATCGGATAAATAATTACTCCATCCTAACAATGCTAGGAATGGAAAGAAATAGTCTAAATGGTCAGGATAGACCAAACGGTAAAAATACAGAAGCATGGGAAAACACATCCATATTAATGAAATTAACCATATTCAAAATCAAACAACCTCTATTTAAACATACAAGGGAAAACATGCATAACAGGGTTTAAATCCCTAAACACACAACATCCCGAATGGGGGTATTGGGAAATTTTTCACATAAAACTCAATAACTAACTATGTAATGACACAAACCACCTACCTAGTCATTGTACAATAGATATATGTGAACCTCAATCCTTGAATTTCCCTAGAACACTGTAGATCTACAAAAATGCTAATAATGTTCACCTGAGGATATCTCATGAAATGGGTGAAATTAGGAAACAATGATCTATAAGAAGAATGAACTTACCATTGTGATTCTAGAGAAATAAATGTTGGTAGAATTAGATAACTAATGGAGAGTTTGGGGCTCGGAGAAGATTTGAATCGTATGGTTGGTCCTAGACGAGACAGATGGAGAAGAAGGATGTTCTGTTGATTTGACAAAACTAGGGTCCATTTAATTAAAAATAAAGTACATGGAATGGTCCATAAAAGTACATGGTGTGAACTTTCCATTACCAGACCCTACATTAGGTGGCCTCTAGGTCCCCCCACATGGCCAGTACATGGTCACCCATGACAACCGGGTACACGATGTGTACTTATATGTACACGGTGTGTACTCCTAAAATTTCAAGAAGCTCACCTATTTATCAAAGACACAAGAAAATAAAAACCATAACAGAAAATAAGATCCAGGTTCTTAAATAGAATAGGATTAGAATTCATTAATATGTGATCCATAACTTGTGGTTAAATGTTTCATTGATTTATGAACCTTGTTTGAGAACAAAATCAAAATGGTGTTATTGTAGGGACCAAGATTGCATGATGTTCTTATTTGAAGATGGAAGATGTTTACAATGAAGGTGTTATCTTATTTGACAACTAAAAAGAAATAAATACATATTTTAATAGTTTCTGATCGTATTCATCATCATAATAACAATACTAGATGAAAAATTATTATAAAAGTCCATCAGACATTGAGTAGGTTTTCTGGGAGAAAATGTTTCTTCATACTCACCTGGGGTCTGGAATGAATGTTTCTATGGAAATGAGAAATTGTTTTGGAGCCTAAATGTATCCAATGGAAACATTATGATTATTTACTAATCTATGAGTTTATATAAATCATATGTTATCTGAGAAACCTTTTATTTAATAGTTATCAAGGAAAGGGGAAATGGTGTTGCCTATCGGATTGAGTTTTGGTTAGAAGAAAATAATACACTATAAATATGTCATGTCATATTACATTCCATATTAATATGATGTTGTTATGTTTATAATATTTTTAAAAGCAATTATAATGAATTCATGGTTATAAGGATCTATTGAAATAATAAGGTCAAATATTTCCAATCTTAGTTCATATGGGATAGATCATCAAACGGATAATTTTTTAAAGGCTTTGATGTTTTTTGTGAATCATCAGAAGAAGAAGAAGCTAGTTTCTAGTGATTCCAAAAAGGCACAATATAGAAATCATTATAGAAATTATAGTTTTAATGAATTTTTTTTCAATGGTATAATCAGGAAATAAACTATTTCTCTTCTAACACCCATCCATCATACTTTGTGATGGATGAAAATGAGAATAAAAGGTAGAAAATATTTCTACACTAATCTGAATGTAGGGTTTTATGGGATCTATAAAATGGGAGATAAGATTTTATTCAATAATTTAGTCAATCGTTATCATTAGTAATAATTGGTTTTTATAAATTGGGTAAAGGGGAAAATACGAGTTGTTTTTTATTTTTATAAAATGGGTCAAGAGTCATAAAAAAATATGTGGTACTGACTATTATAGTGTAAGTGATGCTGATCAATTTGTGTGATATATAGATATATCCATCAGATGAAGTCTGACTCTAATACATCATCAGACACATGATCATTGGTTTGAGAATTTTGGTTAATAATTTCTGAAACTATGAGATTTTATGAAGCCATTTAAAATTTTTTAATAAAGGGATGAGTGAAATTTGTTCGATGTGTTTTGTGGACATCATTCTAAAATGGTGTTTGAATCTACTGATGAAGTGATTCTGAGTAAGTGTAGGATTATTTAGAAGTTGTGACTATGTTTATGATATAATGATTTCAATGTTTCATGGCCTTCAGTTTGTACTAAGAAATGTAAATGAGAAGTCATATATTTTCCATATGATAAGTTGGTAGAGAGTAATGGAATGAATAAGATTATGTCATACATATCCCTTTTTTGTAATTAATAAATTATACATCCTATCAAAATTAGAGTGAATAATAGTGAGATGTTTTTGAAGTCAGCTGAATATTTGAGAAGATTAGAGATTTTTTTAGATGAATCATGATGCGTTTAGATGCTTTAGATGTCAAATATGGAGCAGAAATGAAGGGGAAATTCATGTTTTATGAAATTTGGTAACATTTGAAAACATCTAAAAATATAAACTAATTTTTTTTGACAACTATAAAAGGATATGAGTACATTGTATTTTTTTATGGATTAGAAAAATGTCCTCATGTAGATAAAGAGTCAGAATCTATGATGTTTTAGTGAAAAGGGGTTTTTAAATAGCGAATTTGTGAGAATGTTTTCTATATATAATAAAAATTAGAATGATCATATTCATCGGGTTGGGAAATCATACTGGGTCATTGAACTGGGGAATCAAACAATGATTTTTGGTGTAAAGAAAAATTAGTTCATTATTGTTTCACAGTTATTCTGGACGACATATTTTTCTATACAAAACAGTAAGACAAATGAATTGAAATGGGACATGAGACTGAGTTTCATTAAAAAGTCCAGATAGGCTCTTACCTATTGCTTGGAAGGAAAGTGACGATTTTTTTTTCAAAATTTATATTTATTTAATTTATAAAAAGGTAGAGTAACTTGTTTTGAATTAATTGGTGAAATTTTCATAAATAGTTACACAAAAATGTATTACATCATTTCATGCTCCACGAAGCACATGTACTATAGTATTTTTCATAGTGGTACACATGAGTTAGGGTTTATTCTACTTGTTTTTATCCCCACAAAAGTATTTTTGTCAATTATATTGTGTCGTATTAGATTTTTTCCGTATGATATCATGGAAAAAAGATAAACTTTTGAGTAATGAGCCTTGGGAATTATTTTGTTCCTATGGACGTGTGACTATTTTTTAGTAAATTAATAAATATTTAGTAGGAGATGAACCTAGTCTTTAAATAACAGAAACATCAAAGAGAATGTATCACTGATTCTCCACCCCCCTCATAGTGATACATTGAACTTGGCTTTAATATATCACCTCTTGCCTTGGGGAATGGGATACAACCCATGTACTCTCCATTTTCATGCTTGGGATACAACCCGTATACCCTATGAGATCATATAACATTTACCATTAACCAATTAATTGGGGGGAGATATAGTTATTACCCATCACTTAATGAAATCATAGAATTATTTTCCACAAGATAATAAGACAATAATCATATTATTACTCATAAAAAGAGATGGGTTTCATAAACATAATATCAAAACCCATGAAATGAAATGGGTATCATAAAATTTTTATCATATTAAAACCTATGGTAATGAGATAGGTTTCATAATAATTTCATCGTAACAAAACCCATGAAAGGAAGTGTGTTTCATTAGAATTTATGATTGTACAACCTGTGGAAGTGAAATGTGATTCATAAATATGATATATAGAAATAAATAAATAACAGGGATAAATGACATGAATGATATCCTAGGATTATTTCCATACTAAATCAAAAAAAATATCAACGGAATTAATCGTATATGGAGAAGGATTTTAAATGATAACTTCGAATAGTTCTTATAGAAAATAACCTTTCATTGGAAATCACTATTTTTATGACATTGACTATTTTTAAAACACTATTATTTGAAAACAAAAATTAAAACATATGAAGTTTATATTAAAAATATTTAAAACCTTTCATGGGTAAAATATCATTTCTTCATTGAAAAAATTGATTCTATAAATAGAAAAACTTTTCAAAACCATTGTCTTTGAAATTTACATTAAAACATACAATTAAATCTTTGAAAAAAAATTATAAACTATTTAAAACATTAAATATTGTTTATAATACTTTTCATTACTTTTTTTAAAATATAATTTATTAACGAAAATTTAAAACATTTTTTAGAAAACACATTTTTTCAATAAAATAGATTTTCGACTGGAGAGGTTAATAAAGTCAATTTTTCTTATAAATGCTTTTTGAATTATGTAAAGTGTCAAAGTGTGAAAAAATAGCTCCATTACATAAAAATATCATTAATAAAATATGATAATATTTTTCATGAGATTTATTGAGATATAGATCATATGATTTCATCACTGGGAACATAATTATAATCAAACTCGACAAATGATGAGATTGTAGCCATAAACTATTAAGGCTTTGGTAACATTGAATCATAATAACCAATAAATGATAAAATTACATGAAGCTTAAAATATCTTTAATATAATAATATTAATAAATATAATAAGTAAAATGACAATATATATACATCGTCGGATAATATAAGTGCATAACATGGCATTTTTCAAAAAGAAGGTAAAATGAGAAAAAATTACGTTACTGATTTAGAAATTTTGGAATCCCATAACCCATGAAAGATATATCATAAATTGGATATATAAATTCCTATAAATTTTATGATTATAATAATATAATTCATTCTTGTGAAGTATATACACTACATAAAATAAATGAGTGATGAATGTGAAAGAAGTCTCATAGAAATATAATTGAGACTACAAATCCCCAGACTACTTGAGTAACATTTGAATCATGATATCCATGAAATAATTATATAAATTAAAACATTTAAAATAAGTATATAAATTATATTCAATATATAACATGTGCTTCATTATTATGCACACCACACAACATGAATACGTTGTGAATATGGCATATATCTCACATCAAGAAAAGTGTGACGAGAAAATTCTTACTATATCAGTATCATTTGAATCACGATCCCAATGAAAGGATAAAATAAATTAAACATTTTAAAATAATTAACTAAATTAAACTAATGATATAACATGTCATAGGTTTGTATATACACCACACAAGATATGCGAGTTTTGAATATGACATGGATCTCAAGTAAAAAAACTAAGATGAAATTCCATTACCTTACGTCTTGAATTTATTCGTACATGTTATAATCAAATTTATAATAAATATAATTTTATTAGAAATATAACTCAGATTAATATTCTTATATATCATACCTTATATTATTTTATTATGACTTTATATTACCTATTTAGTAACAGTTTCATGATACAATTCAGGAAATAACCACTTTGTTTGTTTGTATATGTTTTGAATTGATAGTTTTGGTCCTCTTACATAGAACATGATTTAATTGTTTGAGGCATGTATAATAGGATAATATTATTATATATATTTTTAATATAATGACTTATTATGATATATAATAGATATAAATATTAAATGGAAAACACCATTCACGGAGATAGTTTGTCATATGTATATAAGAACATTTTTTTGTTTTCTTTTCATACTGAAATAAGGTAAATGAAATATATTTATATGTGTGTATATATAAATAATCCCATTATAATTAGTTTTTCATACATATAATATACATTTATTAATCCCAACATTAATTCATTCAATGTAATGTGTTTACAAATCACAATTCTTTGAAGTGGCGCTAGTCCACACGTCAACAAATGATGTTATGTAATTCCCAAAAATTAGAAATCATGACAGTATAAATTTTATTTTAATTAAATAAGAATAAATAAATCATATATATAATTTATTTCATATGAATACATTATTTTAATCATTATTCCCTACCATGAAAGGGGAATGGTAGAAGGAATGACATATTTTCATTGGGTTGTAGTTCGTCGTACACATAAATAACAATAGTGTATCCTATATAACGGATGAGTGTGTGATTGTAGGTAGAACCCTTAACATAACATAACATAAAATATTTATAATATTTAGTTAATTATATAATAATTTAATTAAAATATTTTAGTGATTATAGACTTAAATTAAATAAATGTTCTTGTTAGAGGAGGTTACCTTTTCATTGGGTAAACCATTTCAGTTTGAAGCATAGAACTAACATTATTTGATTTTTAACAAAACTGAGGATTCTTGTATGAGACGAGGGAATTTGAGGTCATTTGATGGAAGGGTTTGGATGATACATTAGGATTCATAGTTGTGACAAAGTGAATAGTGTGAGTTCCCTTTTATTGTGAACAAGGAGTGACATTCTTGTTAATATAAAAAGTAAAAACTATTGAGAGGTATCACTTACATCATGTGCCACTAATAATTATCCATTATTTCATAAATGGAATTACTTTGTCTATATATGTCCATTTAATGAATTTTTACATGTTTATAGGTAATGTTTTCTCTTATGTTAATGTTTAAAAACTACGTTAACTGATTTTTACCATAATTGTTATAATTTATTTCAATTAATTTCAATAATATTTGTTTAAAGAAAAACAAGTTTACCATAATATACAATATAAATTATTATAATACCAAATATGGAATTAATTTTTCCAAATTACAACAAAATAATTGTTAGGAAATAATTTAAAATTAATCTGGCAGACGTGATGGGAAAACAGGTTCTTAAAGAGAAAATGTTTAAATGTTTGAAGATTTTTTATATTTAATTTCAATGTAATGTTTTCCCTATATACTAAGTTGAATTAATATATGTATATTTGATCTAAATATACATTAGAATATAATGAAATACAATTCCAATATATAAATAAATTAAACAAAAATTCATCTTTCAATTAAAATTCAGGGATATTCATCATTCAATAACAAATGAAACTTCTTAGAAAAATACCAAAATCACACCCTAAGAAAATTATTATATTCATATTTCAAATATTATTTTTTTAATTTTAATTAATAAATATTAAAATCTTATATTTAAAATAGGTTCACCATTAAAAAGTGATAAAATTTCATTTTTGAAAAATACATCTTTCTAATCAGAATTTTGGATGTATTCCAATATTATACATATAAAATATTTTTAGTGAAAAAACTGATAGAATATATATATATATATATTTTAATAAAATTCATAAAATATGATTTCTGAACTTGTTGAGGAAATATTTTGTTTGTACATAGAAAAAATGGTTTCATAGAAAAGTAACTTCATTATTTAAAAATAGTTCTTAATTTCATTTGTAACTAATTGATAACAAAAAGATTCATTTTATATACCTTTATAAATAATATTATAATATTTTAGTTTATATTATATTTATATTCCATTCCAATATCTAGTTGGTAACTATAATAATATTTTAATAATAGTATTAATCTTATATTGTAGTTTGGTAAAACTGAGCCTTGCATGTAATGAAAGATATCAAAGGAACTCAGAATTATGTGTATCAGAATCCTAACATGGTGTTTTATGTACCAAAATGTAATCTAAGTGTTTCAAGTAGTCAATTAATAACATGGTGTTGTGTGAAATGCAATCCAAACATAGTGATTTCATATAACCCAACCTATATTCAGTGTTTTGTGTCAAGAAAATTTTCGAAATGATAAAATTATTTTCAAAAAAATATTTCATAAAATCTAAGGGTGTAACACTTTTCATTTGAAGTGTCAGTTGATACATGATACAAATTTTGGTCATATCCACACAAGATAGAAACATTTGTCCATATTAAGGAATATTCCCATTGTAATGAATTTAATAAAACAACACCCTCTAAAAAATAGTGGATAATTTGTTGTTATGATACCTATTAGATGTGTTAAATCCTCATAAAGGAAATTTAATGTCATGTTTTGTTTAGAACATCCAAATAAAATTATTTCTACTTACCATATTTAAGGTTAAGTCGATAAATGGTGGTAAATTGTTAAAAATATCTGAGAATGAAATGTTATTGATTCCATGGAATGTTTTGAATTTAATAATATTTCTATTTATAAATAAAATACTAAGGATGTTTGAATTAGGATGAAAATGTAATTCATGGAATTGATTTAATTTGATGAATATTCAGTTGTTTCATATAATGGAAACATCACCAGATATTCAAGGTAGAAACCAAATCCTATTTGGGATATTGATTATAAAATTAATCAGTTTTATAATGGATTAAAGAAAATATATCCTAGGTAATTGGATTCTCAGAGATTAAAAATTTATGAAAAACTTTTTTTGTATAAAAAAGGTTAATTTTGAATTTATGGATGATAATGTAATCTATGATAATAATAATAAAAACTATGTTCTGGATGGATGAAAATGAAGAAACATCCACCAAATAAATATTCAAGGAAAAACGATGTTTATATATTTATATTAGTGTTGTAAAGAGAAACATCTTGAATATATTAATAAATATGTGAAGTTTCTCCCATTTGGTATGTTTAGAGATTTTTCTCATGACTACAATGAAAAAGATCATAGTAATGATCATTAAATTAGTGAAAGTCTTAGAGTAAGATGTTTTAATTGTAATAAAAATGGTGATTTTGTGAGTACTTATTTAACAACTGGAATGAAGGATAGAATAGGTCAATACCACAAAATTAATTATATATCCAAATCCTTTATGACTACTTCAACATTTTTTGGACTATCCAAAAGTGTGATGTTAGGTACAATAATTATTTATTAAAATTGTCCCATTGTATTATTTAATTTGAGGTCTATACATTATTTTCCTCTAATGATTTTTTTTGATAAATTAGAACCATATTATTAAGAACTGAATCCATAAGTTTTGGTAATTTATTTTTATTATTAAGGAAAAAATAATTTATAAGAATATTTCTGTTATTTCCATCTGAAAATATTTACCTGAAATCATTATTGTCTTGACCATTATATATTTTCATGTTATTCTAGGAATGAAATCTGTTTTTTTTAACATTATAAGATACATTGTAGAGTAAATATTTTTTTTTAATAATGAGTTTTATTTTCTATACATTAATGAATTCATAACATTCATAACATATCAATAAGATATAAAATGTTCAATGATAGAATGAGGAATTATCTTTAACGTAATGTTGAGTAGAAGATGACTTCTAAAATTTGTGATATTCTAATAGTAATTATAATTTCTAGATGTATTTTTTAATTAATTTCCTATCGTTGCACTAAACTGTGTGATTGAAATTAATATTCAATTAGTTCATGATGCAAATAAAATATGAAAACATCATTATATATTGTTCAAGTAGAGATTTTGAAATTAAAATGAATTAACAAGAGTATATTGATAAGGGAATCATTCATCCTAGAACATCACCATGGTATGATCCAATTTTTTTATTAAAAATAAATATGATTCCATGGGGTATTAAATTTATTATAGATAATTAAATAACATCACTATTACAAATAATTATTTTTTCCATATAAAAATGATGTATTTTATTAGCTCTAGAGAACTCATTACTTTCAAAAGGTTGATCTTAGGTCTATGAACAATCATCTGACGGTGAAGGAGGATGAAATTCTAATGAATAAAATTTTGAAAATGTTTTTTAATTTTGAGTTTCTAGCTATTCCCTTTGGGTTTACAAATGCTCTAGCTATATTGTTGGACTATGCAAACACATATTTCAATAAACCTTAATTCTATATTGATTATATTAAAGTATATATAATACAATCCAAAAATATCATGAATACTAGTTTCATTGTGAAATTAGGTACCTATAATAAAAATATAAAATAAGTATATAATGATATTTCTGAAATATTCCTCAATATTCTCCTAAAATTTCATGGTTCTTCTAGAATTACACAGGAGAATATAGGGACATATATAAGAAATGGGTGAGCTATAAATACCAGTAAGTGAATTAAAAAAGAATTGAATATTGTATATTAGTATATATGATCCAAAGGGAATATCATGGAAACATAATAGATATGATAATAATAATATTTAAAAATTATACATGATAGTACATGAGAATCTAAACTAAATACATAAATGAGGAAACAACATAAAACAAGACATAAAAATTAAAATTCAGGGATAACCACTAAGAAAACATAATAAAGTGTGTTTAATAAAACCTCCCATGAACCATAAATGGAATCAAAATAGAAACTATCATTACCAAATGCATTTTAGGGTTATAAAATTATTTCCCCACCCTCCTCTTTCATATCATGTACATGTATAACTGTGCGACATAGATCATTCAATATTAGGATGCCATTAATCACATTAAATTACATGAATATAGTGTGTGATATGAATGAAAGGAATTACCCAATTATTAAATAATAGTAACATCTATTTTAATACCCTTATGTGGAGATGGGGATAGGTTTTCACTGTATAATGTTTTTGAATGAAGAATCATATGGTGATTTCGGCAGCATAATAGAGTTTCATAAAGGTTTATTGAAGGTATTAATGGGATTAAAAGGGGTTTATATTCACTTGTATAAATTAGGAATAGTAATTTCTATATATGATAACATAACCCAACTTTAAAAATTTTAAAATAAATGCATAGTACAATGAAGGTTCTCAAATAAAGATTCGAATGGAAGGATCCCCTACATTGAGATGCCACTTCTAAAATATTTGTTGTAGCTTCATAAGGGAATGGGGCACCATATGATGTACATATAGAGGGATCAGAAAAGTAATTTCATGATCTAAGTGTTTTCCTTGAAGTGGAATGGCATGGTGTGGGTGTTTATAGATAAAAAGTGAGAATAATTCTTTATTAATTTATAAACATTGGTTTTGGACTATATATTATAAGGTAATCAACACCAAATATCATACCAAAGTTTTCCCATGATTTATTCCAAAGTAAATTCTTTTAATTATTTTTTATTCTTAACAATTGAGATTAGTCAAACAATAACCATGGAGATGCGGACGTGTTTTATATTTACAAAGAATGGATTTTAAAAACATAAACTATTATATTGTTTTGGGGGGATAAATTAATGGTTTATAAAATTAATAAAATGATTTAGAAAACAATTTATTTTAAATGAGATATATCTATATAGTGATGAATTCATTTTTAGTATATATTTCATCACTTTTGGGTCGTTATAATGACATAATGCATACCATATATTTATATTGTTTTTAATTTTTACATGAAAAAACCGATTGTCTCATATATTTAAGAAAATATAACCAGTTGATAATTTCAAAGAATTGATTTAAAAAAGAATATTTATTTTATTGGAATAATTATTAAAATATTATAATTTAAACATCTAAAACAAAATTATGTTTTCTTTAATAATATTGGTTTTTGACAATAAAAGTTTTATAACCCTTATAAAAACTATGTTTTCTTTCATAAAATTATATTATTTTTTATATTTAATAAAAATTATTTAATAATCATATTTTATTAAAATATAACTTATTTAAAAAATTAAAAAAATCATCAAATATATTTACATGACTGAAATTGTTTACTTCTAACAAATATAATTTCTATTTCATCATATGAGATACTAATTTTATCGATCTCGTTATTTAATAATTTAAAAGATAATATTAAAATTGGGTGGATATAATATTTATTTATTAAAAACATATTAAAATTCACATTGTTATGTTCTAAATACTATTCCCTTTATTAAAATATTGAATACCCAATGGGTAAGGTGTTCTATGGTGATATTTTTATGGGGTGGTTTGAAGACCATGGATTCAGTTTTGATCTCGATGAGCTTGAAATTATACCATAAATGATTTCCTTTTAGCTACAACTATTGAATCTTGGATTGGGAGATCATTGGAAAATCCATTTGGTTATGTCTTCCTCTAATGTTTTGATAAATGGGCTCCATAGGGTACAATCCTCCAAGTTGATCCCACGACATCCTTTATCGTATGTAAAATAGACATTATCATATCCCTTAATATACTAATCATAACAGTCACTATACTAGAACTATATTATAAATGTTTTTTATTTTTAAAAATCTTTTAAATTTTACAAACCATATAATGGTCTCAAATAACCATATTAGTACATGTTTTTTTATAATATATTTATATGATGAGTTATTTTTTCACTAAAAAGATAAAATCATTTTTAAAAGTTCAGGTCATTACATTATCCCCCTAATAAAAAATTTTACCCTCAAAATATTCATTTTAAAACCTAAATATAAAACTAGTGTTGTTGTTTAATCAACTCATCAGGTTCTCATGTAACTTCCTCAAACATGTAGGTGGGTCACAACACTTTATCCAGGTCAGTAGTCTTCTTTTGTAGAACTTTTTCTCTATGATCTAATATTTCCACCATCTTCTCTGCATATGAAGTGTCATTACCAAATAGTATAACCTCTAGATTCCATATAGTTGAGGGTTTTGTTATGTACATACTCATGGGGGATACATGGAACACATAATATAGTTGATATGGGTTATGTTGGAGAGAAAGTATATAGGCCACAGATCCTATGATATCCAAGATCAAAAAGGGGTTGATTTATCTTGGGATAAGAATTCCATTATTCCCAAACATCATGACATTGTTCCATGGTAATCTAGGAGGGAAGCATTTTATCTCTAACCACATACACCAAGTCTCATCGACGATTTCCTATATAGCATTTCTGAACAATTTAGGAAATGATTATATGATTTTCAATGTTTTGATCCTCATGTATCACACATTTGATAATACCATTTCCCATAGTCTTCTACTGTCCTAATTGATCCTAACATTTTGAATTCTAATACCTATTCCCATACATATCCTTATAAGGTTCCATTTGAATGCTTTAATGGGAACTGTTGTTATATAAGAAATCCACAAGAGGAAAGTGTTGGGCCCAACATCCCTGGTAATCTATTGATCATGATCATAGTATATATTACATATTTTTAATGGTCCATTCAGATTGAAAAACCATTTGGGGATGATAGGTTGAGATGAATCATAGTTCTATATCTAATAATTATTGAACTCATCTACAAAACTTCATGGTAATCCTTAGATCTCAATAAGATACAATAGATGGTCGTACTCCCTGAATTCAAACCACTCCCCATATATATTTATTTATAAATATATATATTGGTGAGTAGGTCAAGAGGGAAATATTCATTATTTGTAATTAAATGTGAAAACATTTTAAGGTGACAACTACCAACCATATGGAATTTTTTACATTAGTTATTCTAGGTAGTCCTATGGTGATATGCAATTTTATTTTTTCCATTTCTATACTTTTATGGGAAATAGATACATCATAACCTTAGAATATTTTCGTTGTGACATGACTTGTTCCCATATTATACATCATTATACTAACTCCATAATCTCCCTCTTCATGTTATATCACCATTAGTTGTTTTTAAAATCACTATACATCATAGTGAACCAAAGAAGAATAGGGAAGGAAGAGATATGTTCATCATCCATTAGATCAATCTTTAATTATTGTATTGACATGACACATATCTGGGATCCAAACCATATATCTCCAACGTCAACAAGGTTGAACTCTATAGTATTTTCTACCTTCATCAATTGAAACTCATCATAATTTTGGGACACTGTGATCCTCTAAAAATTATTAGTTTGATAATTCATTTATGAAAGCTATAATGAAGATCCTTTTATTATTCCAGTTTCTATCCTTCGAATTTCCATGATGGATAGATCCCTTTCAATCATTATCATAGATAGATTTATCGGATAATTTCTAATCAGGGAATCTACAACATTTTTTTTCTTTAGATATAATTGGATTGAACAATCACAATCTATGTTCATATCTAACCACCTCAGTTTTCATATATTCAGATCCTTTTGTGTGAATATACACATGAGTTTTGATTGATCCGTTTATATGTCACACTTCTCCCCATAGAGATAAAATCATGAAATCTTCCATGTGAAGATCACTGTAGCCTATTGTAGATCATGCATTGGGTAGATATTCTAGTGGATATATAATTGGTGGGGTAATATGCACTAAAATATTCAGATTTCATGATTACACAACTCAAGATATTTTTGGATGCAACAATGTAGATAAAAAATCCTTCCCCCATCCTATGTAATGTGGGGATAGGTGTAGTGATTAACCACTTCTTCATCATTTTAAATCAACTTTTCATTAAATATTCTATATAAACAAGATTCCCTTCTGAGTAATCTTGGATATTGGGATTGAAAATCATGATAATTTTATATTAAATTGATGATATTCCTTAAAAAATCAATGGAAACTTTTTATTTCCATCACATATATTTGTCTTGGTCATATTTCACTTGCCACCACTTTTATGGATCTGTATATTTCTCTTATTGGTGATAACATACCCCAGGATATTTATTTCCTCTATCCAAAAATAAAAATTATGGTACATTTCATATAAAGTTCTCTTCCAAAACATATTCAATACAATATTTAAATCCTTCATATGATCCTCCATAAATCTTATTAAATGATAAATTTATATTTTTAAAAAATATATTTTATGGAAAAAGTGGGAAACCTCAAAATAATCAACCAATATCATAAGATATCACAGAATAGTTGTAAACAAGTTTAAGTCTATTTGAAACATTTTCACTATTTAATCACAATTAAAGAGTCTTGGACCTTATATCATGATCTTCCTTGATGATATCTTCAAACTGGTCATCCATCTTGTCCGAGGTCTAGTTATAGTCTTCCATGATAATATTCATTTCATTATTGCCTCGTGTCAAAATAATATGTTTCTTATTTATCCAAGCATATGGTTCCTTGTTAGTATCCACACAAATCATTCTCTCTCCCATCCTATTAACCTCCAATTACAAATATATGAAGAATTGATTACATGTAACTCCACTAGGATTTCATCATTATAGTGAATAATAAATTCCCATGGGGTTTCCCCCATCTCCATACCTTCTTCCATGGACATACTATTATCATACATAGTCCCTACCCTCTCATTAATGAGGGATTTCATACCCCCAACTAATCTTGTTTTGTGTCTTCTATATAATCCTCCATTTGGTTTCCACTCAGATTTTTTGAAATCAAATTACCATCATGTTCATGATCCATGGATTCTAACTCTATCACCTTATTCGTTTTAGTAAACCATGTTTCCATCATCATAGGTAATAATGAGTAATCGTTATGACCTTTATACTTATATACCATAAGTATAAAATATCTACCCAAGTCCCTTTTACCCTTCCACCCCTTTTTCCTCCTTGGTCTATAAATTCCTCTTCCATTCAATACATATACATATTCACTATGTAATTGACTATATATCTCATTTTCAGAAACAATATCAGGGAAAACATGACTGTTTGAGAAGTAATCCTCTAATGTTATTGTTTGAATTTTCATTATGACCCCTTTCCCAAAACTGAGCCTTCAATCTCCAGAGCATAAAATTATTTCCATTAATTAATATTAAAAAATGAGATTTTCAGGATAATATTTCTTGTTGCATTCACCCATCCCCCATTTATAACCAGAGAGCCCTATATTGAATTTCTATATGCTATGTACACTAATAAACATCCCTTACCTACCACTTGTAACACCTACTAATGTGATGATCCATCACCATTTTGAACTAACCCCTATTTGAGAGATCCATTGATACATTGGTTCTTGGTTCCAAAGGTCCCATTGTAAAAAACACCTCAAATTCCACTGACCCAAAAAGGTCATTCAAATCCAATTTGTGACCATAAAAATATCATCTCCATCTTCCATAGATATCCACTACATGAGGTTCATTATTTTATGAATGTACAAATATCTGGGTATTAAAACCATTTTGTGTTTTGTTCATACCCAACTAGTCTCCTACATTACTAGTGGACTATGTTTTCTCATTCTCCTCCCAATCCTCGTTGGATGCTAGGGTGGCCATCTACTTGATATGAAGACCTATAATACAAAATCAAAAAAAACTTCTTCTATTATTGATTCATTAGACCAATCCTACAAAAATCCAACGAGTGACCATTCCTCACAAATGATGAATTAAAACCATACCATGTTTTAAAAACATAATGTTATTTATAATAGATCTCTTCTCCAACCACAATTCAAATTTACAAGATTTGTGGTATATAAACATTAAATTGAACAAAAATTTGTGGGTAAAATTCATGGAAATATATTCTTTTTCTACTATCAGAACATAAATATCATCAAACTAAATTCCCTAACATTTGATTAATTAATGGATTATTAAAAGGAATATGTAGTTTGGTAAAATAGACCAACATCATCGTGATCATGGTGTCTAATTTCATGTGAAAATAATATGACCACCTGAATAAATTGAAACATGATCTATTATAAATGAAGGGGTCTCTAGACCAATCTTGGATAAAATAATTCTCTAATGATAAATGAATCAGAATGTGCATGTTTTCCTAGAGAACAACATTTCTTTATTCTATTAATCTCCAGGATCCAAAAGACATACCTTCTGAATTAGTCCACTATCATCCATCTTTGTTTAAATCATGCTACCAGTATCATGTTCAAAAGGGACAAGGCTTCTGAAAAGTCTTATGATGAGTGTGTGAGTCAAAAGAATACATCAAACATGTTTATAATTTTATAAAAAAGTTTAATATTGTGCTAGGAAGGAAGGATATCATGGTTAGTGAAGGGGGTGAGGTTATGATTCTGATCCCACTCAAAATTCGATGGGAGTACCTCCCCCTCAGGAGGGGGATATAATAGTGTGGAATCCATCACTTCCTAGTTCATTAAATAGGGATATCCCTCATCACACAATGAAACCACAATAATAAATGATGACCTCTTTCGTTTCATTTGTAGTTTATAAGAATATCTTCTATAAATACTAAAAAAATTTGTAATGGTAATCCATAATGACTATTCATTAATTCAATGATGATTTATAGAGAATTAATGAGTCAAAATGGAACCACTATGAAATTGTATTTCCAATAACATGTAGGAAAATTAGACTTGGTTATATCCTCCTTGTTCACATTTACTTAGTAATATCCCAATTCATAATACCACTTGGATAAGTAATGGGCTTCATGTATATAATAAAATGAGTCATAAATATGTGTAATATTCTCTTTTTTCCTTTATCAAAATCTATTTAGTCTCATGATAAATAATGTAGAGTTTCATTGACCCATTCTTATTCAGGATGAAGTGGATGGGTTAAACCCATGTTAATGTACCAAGGCATATAAACCCTTTATCCATATTGTCCTATAATTTTTTTTGTCATCTCCTCAAGTCAGAAAATGAAAATTATATATATAGACATGTATATTTTAAATTCTCTAGGTATGATCTCAATTAAGAAATCAATATCACGGCTAGGTGGAAGACAATTAAATACATTGGTAAAACAAATAACGAATTCCTATGTAATTAAATATTTTACGTAAATATAATTTATACTGAACCATTTAATAATTTTAAAACCCCTTATTATAAATGTGAAATATATTTCATAGCATAAAATTCATTTATGTTGAAAAAATTGTATTTTAATATATGTACACAAAATGAATCAAAAACATTTTCTAATAAATGTGCTTTTAAAGAATACACATGAAAATATAACAAAATAATATATAATTATAATTCATGTGTAATTAAATCTAAAACTTTTAATCTAATTTATATTAATTTAATTTAAATCTAAATCCAAAAAAAACCATTAAATTTTAAATTACTTAATTTGTATAAAATACATGTAACTGAAAAATGAATCTTTCCAAAATATTATAATAAATTCATCCTATGCTTATTTTTATATTAATATTTTAAAAAATATATCTACATTTTCAGATAAAATGTATAATATTTTCATAAATTATTTATAATATCAACATGAAAAATTCAATAATTCCATTTTTTGAATAAATTTTTTTTTGTAGAATAAAATTAAGTTATTATCAATATATACATTCATAATTAAATTAATATTAATTAAATAAATTGAAAATATAATCTAATAATTTTTATTATATTTTTTATCAATAGTACATAATTTAATCTATTATGGTCAATATACATTACACGCACAAAAATTGTTTTCTTAAAAATATATAAATTACCTTTAAATGATTTTAGCTAAATTTCTAAAAAATTAATAAGAAATGAGTGATTGATTTCAAATATTATTAAGGAAAAAGTATATACATATTTTTTATATTATGTTTTTTCCTACTCATACCCACAAAAAATGAGTTATTCATAATGGTTGTACTTAATTAATAGTATAGCAATGTTCGTTTAATTCGGGTGATGCATGTGGTGTATGTCAAAAAACATAATACTCTTTAAATAGAAAATATATACCAAAATATCATGAAATTACATACTCCCAACCTTATATAAATTACAAATTAAATTTTAATGGTTCTTTTCAGAATTGAATCTATCATAACATTGTAAAAAAGTTAGATATATATATATATATTTCATGAACATTCAATCCAGGGTTATTAATCGAAAACATATTATACAGTTACCTCTATAAGTCCTATAAATGAAAAATAATTATCTGAAAACATACATTTTAAATTGACTACAACATTTCATATATGTCGTGATAGATTTATCCTTAGTTTTCAAAATTTTTATAATTTTTTTAACGTTGGGAAACAAATATGATAAAATATACATAGCCAATTTATTCTAATTATAAATGGATTATTTTATCCATCAACATCAATCATCATGAATATGATGAATTTTCCAATACAAAAGCACTAAAAGAAACTTTTCATCAATTATAATATCCATAAAATGATGAAAACTTATTCCCCATATCTAAAACCATATTAGATAGAACAAGATAAAATAATGTAGAAAATTGGAAATTTGATTGAGCTAATTATTTCTTCATTTTTCATATGTATTTCAAATATTTAATACATTCCAATTTAATAATTTCAGTTTATTTTCATAATTTTGGAATTTTTTGTTTGTTATAGACTATAATATTAAAATTACATAATTCTATAATTTGAACATATTTTTATCAATTTTTTATTTCAAGAATTACTATTAAAATATTGATACAATTTTAATGAATATTTTTAGGATTCAATTATTTGAGGGCTTCAACTTATTATATTGGACTCATATCCAATTCGAACAATCAAATTCCATACGAAATCAATCATGTTAAAAAATCATTCTCGGAGAAAAAATGGATACCACCTCAATAAATGGGTAATAACTCATGTTAAACACCTTAAATTGAGGTGGTTACATCAAGATTTTAATGAGAACAAGATGGTCAATTTTAAATTTAATGGTCATGGGGATATTCCATCATTAATGTGTCCATTGGAAGCTTCCAATTGGAGAAATACTAAGGTAATACTTAGGCCGAAAAAGTACAACTCATTAATTATTTCATTTTCTCTTTTATACCATTATATGGACTTTTAGATTTTTTATGAATATAGAATATTAAATTTAGAGAATCTAATAAAAGGGGCACATTAAGATATTCAGCCATTTGGTTGGTTGAACAAAAGCTAAATTTTGGAGGACAGATTCTAGATTAGAATCTTCAACACTGATTTCTTTTTAATTTTTTATTTTCTATTAGTTAAATTTAGTTCAGTTTTATTTTAAAAGTATTTTTAATTTAGTTCATAATATAATAACACAGAAAATTTTCAATTGTGTTTTACTCCACCCCATTCTTCTCTATCTCCATCTTCTCATCATCGTCTTATTTTTATTTTAAAATTATTATTGTTATTTTATTTTCATTTCACCTAATTTATTTAATTCTTATTATTTATCTCTCTCTCTCTTATTGTTTTTTATTCTTTTCTTCTTCCGTTGCGTATACCTTTCCATAGTGACCTCTTACTCTAAAAAAATGTGGAGATAAACCAATGCATGGAAGGGGGGAGTTAACCTCTAATTCCATTCATTTGGTGATTAAATTATTATGTTTTATTATGTTTGTAATGTGATAATAAAAATTGACTGGGTGTGATAATCGTCCACATGACACTCATCTCGAACACATGTCTAATCGTCATTTAAATATCTTCATGTCCTTCTACTGGATACAATCTCTTCATTTGATGGAGTTGAGACATCTAGTAACTGAAATGACATATTATGGAGCGAGGTCCTGAAATATGTCGCACTCCTGATTGAGGTGTTTCATCGACCTTGATTATTGGAGGAGGTGGAATTGGTATTTTTGAAAGAATTTTATATTTTACACCACTAAAATAGAGAATTTAAAATTAATTCATGATTTCTATGAATTTAATTATCAAGCATAATCTAAACACCAATATGGAGAATGAAAGAACCTATAAATCGAACCAAAAAGGAAATTTTCATTCTTACTAATCTTATTTTTTCCTTTGATATATGTATAAGTTTGAAAATTTCATTTGACATTTAAATTTAATTTCATTCATAGAATAAATTAAAACATCAAAAATAACTATTTTTGTGAGATAGAACTTGTAAGTGAATAACTAAGAAAGATACTCATGTGCGATGACCCTAGTCAGCCTCTATGCTAAATTTGAAAAATAATTTTTTTCCACACCCTACGATAAGCTTGCATCAAACCTAGATCCATTTTCGGGGAGATAATATTTTATTTACTTATAAGTTTCTATTTTCACATTGTATATATTTATATTATTTTCATATATATTTTTTTAAAACATCATAAAAATTTTCTTTTTCCATGATATTTTCAAATAATTATTTCTTTAATTCATGGAACAATTACCCACAATTGAAGAACCAATTATTAGTTCACCCATGTCCACAAAGTATTTTTATTATTTTATATATTGATAGGTGAGGTTTTTCGGGAAATAAAATAAAGGGGAGCATGAATTAAATGAATTCATATATGGCTTGAGGGGGGGAATGAACAAACAAATTCTTTTTTGTGATGGCTTGGGAGATAACTACGATCTCCCATTACGTCCCATTATATTATCAGGGATCTGTGGCCTAGGAAGATTCTACATTATTCTTCCATGGTTTTTTTAAAGAGATATATGAAATTAAGGACCATGAATTCCGACCTCCATCTTCTACTAACCACCTAAAAGAGTTCCATTTTACTAAAAAAGTTATTCAAGACAAACCAACTCTATGTATTGAAACTTTTATGATCTCAAAAACAATAAATTTCATTCAAATCTAATTTAAAATTGAACCATGCTATTTAAATTTTTTATATACATCCTACTCAAAATTTTCCTTATATTATGATAATGAAATTAAAAATTCACCAATTGAATAAAACATAGATGTACTTACACATATTAAACATATATTATTGGAATCCCATGACGAGATACCAATGGATCTGCATGAAGAACATTATATTCACACTCCCAACATTAAAAGGGGATATTTTGAAGTTAATTAATCACATTTATGTTTTTATTCTCCCATAGATTATTCTTTTAACTCAGCACATCTAATGCAACCACTGGATTGGGATTAAGAATATACACAAGTTGAAATGAAGGAGGAGGGTGTTCCATCTTCATCCTACCCCCGATATGATATTTGCACCACATTGCGAAGTGGGAGGATCATATCTAATCTATATCTGTAATTATCCAAAACAGTAACAAAGAAGTGAAATCTTGGGAAATACCCATGTGGATATTGAATTCTAATAATATCCTACCACCATCATAGTATGGATAATTGAAGTTATTTTCTTCTAGATATAGTGAAAATATAGGTCCCACTAGGGGGATTATATCCGAACATATACTATATTTTCATTTTAGAAATTTACATTTCAATTTTAGTATTAGTAATTAGTCCATCATATAGACCACTCCCTATAATCCTTTTAAAATTAAATGACATGATCCTTTTCCATAATTTAGTAATTCTATTTTGATGGATCATGGTGGTAGAAGGAACCCCCAAAAAATGGAGGAAAACAAACTAATATTCATGGGAAAGGGGGTTTATTTTTTGTGTTTATTTTAAAATGTATCTACATTTTTTTACAAAACAAATTTTGATATTTAAACTGAATATATAATTCCAATGATTGAATTTATTCGTTAATTGAATTATCTAAGAGACATGAGTATCATAAGAATCCTATAATTACATGTTTTATATTTCAATGTAAATGAGATTGAATTTTTAAAATTTAGAATTGGAATGTTAATGTGAAGCATAAATAAAAAAACGAGGACTCGTGATTTTAGGAAATTAATTAATTTTTGTAAATGAAAGTTTGTAGTCATTTTTCATGCATTGAATTTCTAAACCTCATGAGAATTATTTTATTATTATTATTCATTTTTTGAGCCATTGTTTAAAATAATATGTTCCATTATTGAGAGTATTTATATATTATTTTCTTCATATTTATTTTTAATCATATTTATTTAGTGATCATGGGACATGTCACCAACCAACACATTCATTTGAACTTTTCAATGCTATGATTGTACAAAACAACAAATAAAATTATTCCCGAATATTTTTTAAAAGACTTAAAATAATTAAAATATCGCAATTACATCAATATAATTTTAGCCCATAAAAAAATTAAATACCATGTTAGGAATAATTCATGATTGTAGCCATTTGTTTTCCATTTTTACACTACTCTTATGTATTTGAATGATATTTTTAGGTTGAAGTGTGGAGGTGAAGGGAGACCCGGTGTAAGGGGTTATATACATTGTAAGGAATATTCTTTTGGGTGCTACATATAGGGATTTATAATGGTAAATATTCATTGTAATCTTTTTTTTCATCTATTTAAAAAACGAAAAATTGACAAAAAAATTTTAAAAATGAGAAAAAAATTTGTTGTGATTTGGGAATACCAAAAATCACCATTACTAAATATATGATTTTAATCATATGTGGGTTAATGGAAATTTTTAGGTTCATTGTACGTATAAAAAACTAAAAAGAAAAAATATATTATAAATTTTGAAAAAAATCAATAGGGTTCACCAATTAATAATAATGATTTATTTTATCATAACCGTAACAATTATCTTGGTGAAAGTTGTTTTTTTTAAAATTTAAAGGGGGTAATTTTATTGATATTTTACTTTTGATTTCATATATAACGATTTAATTGATAAACCACTTCGTTGAGCCTTAATTATTAAGACATAATTTTATATGAACCATAGGCCTTAGAGTCATTTGAAACATTAATGAAATACCCCATGATTTTATTTGTATTTTTATATTTACAAAGTGGAGAAAGTAGTACCTATATAATGCTATTGATAATGGTGATGTTCTTATGATATGTGAATAAATATAATTTATTTTTAACATTATTAATGAGATTAAAGATTAAAAAGAGAGTTAGATTGTGATTTTTCATGTTTAAAACTTGTGAATTGTAGAACATGAATAAATAAAATGATAAGATCTATCCCTTTTCAAAAGGTAAAATTCAAATGATTAATTTGATTGTGTTTTAAAAAATTGAGAAATTAAATTGAAGTTCTATGTTGATTTTTTATAATTTAATTTTACATTTAATTTTTTCAAAATTTTATTTCTTTGGAATTTTAATATTGCTAACATTGGTGACCTCTAAAATCCTTGTTAAGGATTTATTCATGGAGATTATCATTGATTATGTTTGGAGGAATTGTTAGATCTCATATTTACATCACTTTTCATATGAATTTCAATGATTTAATTCATTAAAATTTAACAAATAATGTTTATTTGGAATATTTTTTTATTTTCAGTGTGTTTTGGGTAAAAATATTAAAACTGATTAATTCTTCAATTTTAACAGATTTTAATCAATTTTTTCTTTAATGAATAACAATTATAATATTGATCTAATTAAAAATACTTTATTAGGATTCCATTATTTTTGGGAATCAAATTCTTCTTCTTAACCCATATCAAATCCGTTCATTTAATGGAAATAAATGTCAATCTATTTGGAAAATAATTTGGGATAACAGAATAGACCACACCTTAGTAAATGAGGAATTACTCAGGCTACACAGATTAAATTTTGGTGATTCCAACTAGATTTTAAAGATAACATGAAGGAGTATTTTTCCATTACAAAACATGGATATATTCCATCATTAATGTGTCCACTAGAAGCTCAAAATTGGATTATGATTTAGGTAATCCTATCCCAAAAAATGTGTGACTCATTAATTATGTCAAAAATTATTTAACACGTTTCCAAAAAAATTGTGTTTTTGCGGCATGATATAAATTTTGATTTTGAGAATTTTATAATGAGGACCATTGAAAGTATTCTTCTAGATGGTGGTTATAACATTAGACAAATTAACATAGTTTTTAATAAAATAAAACATGAATTTTTAAGTTATGTTTTCCTACACGCCCTAATTCTTATTCTCCAAATTCTCATTATCTTCTTATTTAAATTATAACATTCTTCAATTTATTTTATTTTATTTTATTATACTATTCATCCCTATATATTTTTTACTTTTTATTTTTATTCATTTTATATCATCTTCATTATTTCCTTCCACAATGACCTCCTACCCTAAAATATGAGGGGATAAATTGAGGTGTGTCTTGGGGGAGGTATGTTGAAATTCAATTTATTGTACCCTTTAATTCAAATGTTTTTGATGTTTTTGATAAGAAATAGTGAACTGTATGTGTTTGGTGATCACACACCATGACACCGATCTCAAACTGATTTCTATTCATTATTTAAATATTTTACCACATATATATTAGATGTAATCTCTTCATATGATGGAGTTGAGCCATCCAGTTGATAAAATTTCTTGTGATGGAATCAGGTCCAGATAGATTTCACTCTCTCAATTGAGGATTTCCATCTATGATTCGAACACGATGAGGGGAAATTGGGATTCTTAATCGAATTTGAGATTCCAAACCACTAAAATAAAACAATAATAATTATTTTATGATATCTCAAAATTGAATTGTCCAAGATAATCAAAACACCATCATGGAGAATGATGAAACCCATGAACAAAACCTCAAATGCCTAGTTCCTTGTTTACTACTCTCATTATTTAATTTCATGCCAGTATAAGTTTTATCATATCATTTTACCTCTAAATTTCATTTCATTCAATGAAAAAATTAGAATAAAATTAAAACTATTTTAGGATAGATTGAAAATTTAGTATAATAACTGAGAAACATCCTTAAGTGAGATGACCCTAGCCAACCTCATTATTGTATTAATAAAATCAATTTTCTTTCTCCACACCCTACAATAGGTGTCAGTCCAAACCAGAACTATTTTCAAGGAAATAATCAATTGTTTACTTATCATTTTCTAATTTGAAATTATAATTGTATTTTCTCTATTATTATTTTAAATGAAACCTTACAAAAATTGACATTTATTGATGTTTTCAAATGATTCATTCTTTAATTCATGGAAAAATTATGCATATCTGAAATAACAAATTATTAAATCTCACATTCCCTAAAAGGATAGTGTTTCTATTGTATTTTACCATGTGATGTTATTTAAGTGATCAAATAATAGTTTATGGGAATTTAAAAATTCAATGTTTTCTAGATGGAAGACACGAACAAAAAAATTTCTCAACCCTTTTTCGAGATATAACTGACTACCCTCATTAATTTATTTTTTTATAATGTGGAAAAGGTACATTAAGAGTCTCCTTAGTCTTCCATAACTATTCTAAGGATATTCAACAAATGGAGGATCCTAGATACCTGCCTTGATCTACTACTACTCAACTCCAAGAAGTGATTTCCACTAAATTAGAGATTCATGTAAAACCAACTTAGGGAGATAATACATTCTTGATCTCATGCTCAGTAAATTTCATTGAATCTAAATTCAATATCACCCCCTAGTATTATAATTTCTTATATTCATCCAGATAAAAAAATTGGAGACATATAATGAAATTGAAAATTAACTTTTTTTCAGAACCCATGTGGCTCCCAAAACAAATTTAACAACTAATAGAGTAAGCCTATGAGTAGATTTTAGTGGCTCTTCTGGAAGAAAATAAGATACAAATTTTTTTTATTAAAATTTATGTTTTTTACTTAATTATTCTAATTAAAATTTTGATTCTCCTTTTCTTATTCTTTAAATTCATCACATCTGAAAAAAACTACTATATAATAAACAAGATGTTTCACAAGTTGAAAAAATGGAGGAGGAGGTTCTATACATCGTCCTACCCCCACAATACAAGTTATACCTCATTATTAATGGGTTATATCTAGTTTTCTCAGTACATTTATGTCCCCAAAACAAGAATAAAGAATTTAATTCATGGAGAATACACAAGTGGTAGTTCAAGTAGATGAAGATCAATCCACCATCAGATTATGAATAACAACTTCTACTACCCTCTAGAGGATGAAAAAAATAGTTCCCACTTTGGGGATTATACAAAGGATAATCCCACTATTTTATTTCTAGTAATTTAGATTTCAATTTCAGTCTTAGAAATTATTATAGTATGAATAACACATTCTCTTATCTTCATCAACATAAAGGTCATGATCATTTTCCATAAATGAGTAGTTTTGTTTTATATATTCATGATGGTAGAATACACCTCTATATAGTGGAGGGAAACAGACTAAGATTCATAGGGAATGGAGTTAAATTTTCTGGTTTATCTGTCAATCTCTATAGTTTTTAGTCCAAAATATATTTTGATATTTAAAGTAGAGTTTTTTTCCCATTCTTGAATTTGATCAGTATGTGACTTGTAAAAAATGATAGTAATTCTATGTAATTATCTAATTCCATGTTTTAAATTTAAATTTTAATTAAAATTAATGATATAAATAGACAATTGGAAGTTTTATATGAATCATGGATATTTAAATGGGGACTAATGATTTTTAGAAATTAATAATTCTATAAAATGAATTTCACCAAATTTTTTTATTCATTGAATTTATGAAATACATGAGAATTGATTTATTATTATTAGTAATTCCCTGAGAGACTATACAAAATCATATTTTCTTTTTAATTGAAGATTTAAGGAACATGTAATTACTATTTAATCTTAAGAATTTTTATTGATGGATCTTGGGACATGTCACTAACCATAACTTTTATTCGAACTGGTCAAATCTATGACTGTACGAAAAAAAAATTAAAATGATTTAGTCATATTTTGAAAATGAAATTATCATTAAAAAGTCCAGCTCTACATAAATCCTTTTTATCCCATGAAAACCATTAATGTTCTTTTTAGGAGTGTTCCATGTTTCTAACCATTTTTTCCACATTCCTAACCTCAACTAATGTATTTTCTATATATTTTTAAGTTTATGTTTGTGGGTAAAGGGAGGAATGGTACAAGGGATGATATTAATATTAATTGAGTACTTTGGTGATTCTAAATATGATAATTTATATAGTTTTATACTAATTACACTCTTTGAATTTCCACTCTTGAAAATGAAAAATAAAAATAAAAAAAATTGACAAAAATGTTTCAGTATGGGAAAAACTCCATTACTAGGACAATGATTTTTTATCATATGTTGTTAGTTGTTTATGTGAGTTTTATACTATGTATAACGTATTATAAATAATAATTATTATAAAAATCATTAGAGTACACAAATAATTCATTATGCTTTATTTTATCATAAATGTTATTTTCTGTTGGGGGAAAGTGGGATTTGATGCAATGTAAAGGGGAAAGATCATTGATATTTTACTTTTTATGTCATTATTTATGCGTAAGAGATAAAACAACGTATAGAGTAAAAAAATTAAAGCACGAAATTTTACCAACATTATGATTCAGAGTCATTTGAATCATTAATTGATGCTCTCATCATTTTTATTCCTTTTTTGAATTTACATATTGTAAAACGTAGTTTCATTTCCAGTATACGCAAAAGGGTCATTTTATCATTATAAGAGCATAAAAATACTTAAATTATAACATGAGTGATCAAAAAAAATATTCAAAAGAGAGGTATATCCTGATTTGAAATTTTTAAAAATAATGAATTGAGAATCATATTTGAATAAAAGGGGAAGATCTACCATTTTTCAATGGAGATGATTAAAATGATATAATTCAATGTTTCTTAAAAAATTTAAATTAAATTTATATTTTATTTGGATTTATCATAACTTGATTCGACATTGAACTTTGTTTTATTTTATTTCTTTTGTATTTAAATATTTGTTATGTTGGTTCCCTATGAATTCCTTGATATGATTTTTTGCCAAAGGAATAGTATGATATAAGTGTGGGGGAATTGATAAATCTAATATTTCAATCATATTTCATATATATATATATATGATTTCAACCCATAAAATTTAACAATTTGAGTTTATTCGAATGATTTTATGATTTTTGTTGTGTTTCGGGCTAAAATAAAAAATTTTCTTAATTCTAGATTTTTAAAATATTTTTATTACTTTGGTATTGCAAGAATAAATTTCAAAATATTTACCCAATATTAATGATTATTTATTTGTATTAATTTATTTTTAGGCTTTATTGTTTCTTTCTCCACTCATATCCAATTCAAACATTCAAATTCCATAAAGAATAAATCAATTTAAAAATTCATTCTAGATGATAGAATTGAATACACCTCCGTAAATGAGGAATAACTAAGGATATGCCCCTTAAATTGAGGATATTGTGGTTTTATTTTATATATAATAATAATTAGAGTTTGAAAATTAATGGTTATGTATATATTCTATCATTAATGCATCCATTGGATTCTCTAAATTGGTGGATGATTTAAGTAATTATCATCCAAAAAAAGTCTGAATAATTAATTATGTAAATATATCTTTTATACATTTCAATAGAATTTGATATTTTTTGTAAATTGAGAAATTATATTAAGATAAGCATAAAATAATGACATTTTAGGAGATTTGGTCGTATGGTGGTCAGAACAGGAGCTATCTTATAGAAGAAAGATTTAGGATGAGAAGGGGCTACACCAATTTCATTTCATATTTTCTTTTTTTTTATTATTTTTTATTTTGTTTTATTTAAAATTTAGTTTTAATTTAGTTTTTAATAAAATAAAAAATAAAATTTTAAAATGTGTTTTCCTCCACACCAACTTATTTTTCTACTTATTCTAATCATCTTCTTCATTTTATTTTAACATTCATATTGTTATTTTATTTTATTTTACTCTTATTATATAATTCTTTTGTTATTTTAGTTTTTAATATTTTATTTTTCCCATCATTATTTATTTCCAAATTTATGTCTTACATTAAAAAATGAAGGGCTACCCCGAGGCTTGGCTTGGGGTGGTAAGTTTAAATTCCCTTCATTCAGTGCATGAATTCTTATGTTTTATTACATTTGTGGTCATCAATAATAATGTGCATGATTGTGGTGATCATCCACCAAAACACTGATATCAAACTAATTTCTATTATTTTCTTATATATTTTCCATCCGTTTAAATGGGTAAAATATCTTCATACAATGCAGTTGATCCATGGATTTGATGAAATCTAATATACTGGTGTTAGCTCATTAAATTTGTCACATGCAATTGCGGTGTGCCATCAACCTTGATTATAGGAGGAGGAATTGAGACTGTAAAAGGAATTTTATATTTAACACCAGTAAAATAAAATAATAGTAATTCATTCATGATATATCTAAATTGAATAGTAAATCATAATCTAAACAGTAATAAGAAGGATGACAGAACCCATGAACCAAACCACAAAGGACAAGTTCTTCCAATACTAATCTCATTATGTCATTTTAGGGTAGTATAAGTTTTAGAATTTATTTTTTCTTCTAATTTTAATTACATTCATAGAATAAATAAAAACAATAAAATGAATTCTATTAGGTGTTATAGAATTATTATGTGAACAACTGAGAATTCTCCTCAAGTG
This sequence comes from Viscum album, assembly GCA_963277665.1. Lineage (NCBI taxonomy): Eukaryota > Viridiplantae > Streptophyta > Magnoliopsida > Santalales > Viscaceae > Viscum > Viscum album. The sequence goes on from OY728120.1 coordinate 1,596,709,176, forward strand.
AGATGACCCCGGTAAGCCCCTATGATGAAATTGGAAAATAAATTTGTTTTCCCACACCCTACGATAGGCCTGAAACATAAAACATTGTTAAATATATTCAATAAAATATTAATAGTAACTAAATATAAATTTTAAACTACTCAAATAATATTGATTGAATAGGGACCCATAAAATTAATATGTTTAATCACTTATTATTCCAAAATCAACTCATTTTCCCCCAAACATAATCTATCACTTAAATATGTACATAACATCATTAAATATTTAAAATATAATTTTTCCAAGATAAACTAAAACAAAATAATGTAAAAATCTCCATATATCACCACATAGTATCCCAATACAACCTTAAAATAAATCTATATATTCTTTAATAAATAGTTCTAAAAATATCTCAGTGTCGTTAAAATTACATTTCAGTATGATTGATAGCATTCAATATATGTTTAAAAAATTTATATTTTTTAAATTTTCTATAAAATTATTTATTATTAGAACGTTAATTGGATGGTATATATTAATCCTCATACCAAACTACCAATAAAATATAACACAACATCATAATAATATATTCATTAATTTTCCCATTATTACCCTAAATTCAAATATTTTAATGCTTCATTCATAAATGAGGTATATTCATTTATTTGTTTTTTCATAGATTGATCAATAAATATTCCTTCCATGGATAAAATATTTAAAATAAAAGAAACTTGTTGAAATAAATATTCACACTTACTAATATTTTCATATAACTCTTTTTCCTATAAATTCTTCAAGAATGATTCTAAATTGATTTTAATGATCTTCATAACATATAGAGTATTAAAATATATCATTTATAAATTCAAAAATATATTTATTAATTAAATCCATGAATCTTAGGGAATTCATTTTAATAATTCCTCATTTCATTAAAATTAAATCATCGGACATAGGTAGATTGTTTATAAGGTTTGCAATTATGAGCCTGATATCCTTTTTCACCACATGTTTAACCAAATCTAGTTCACTTTGTGAATTTACCGATGCCTTCCAATATTCGTGAAATGTGTTATGTTGGAATGCTTCCCTTCATTGATATTTATAACTAGAAAATTCATGAAAATCAATTTTTTCTCCTCTTTTTATGAAATTTAGTTGTGTTTAGATTGTTTTATTATCTCATGATAACCAATTAGGTATAATTAAAATATCTTTCACCACAAAATCTCTCTAGTTTAGTTTCTCTATAAGAGTATTCATATTAACAAAAACCAAATATAGTTTCCTTAATATGTCCTCGATCATATCTGCTCCATCACCAACAATATTAGCATCATCAATGGGGTAATAACTACGTCGACCATGTGTTTGTATTCCCTTAATTCCTCTATGATCCATTTATAAATTGTTTCACACCATTAGTTTTCTAAAAAACATCATGAATATTGATCTATGGAATAAAAATACATATATATAAAAATGGTAAAAAAATTATGATGGATTATAATTATTATGTTACATATCATTTTCAAAAATAACGTACCTAAGGATTCTACTAATCATCCTTAGATACCAAATTTAGAATCCCAAACACAATTATGTCAATGTTGATGATTACTTTTTACATTGGTATAAGATATAAGCGATACTACCATATAATATTGATTTGTTTTGAAATATTTTAAATATATATATATATACATCCCATTCCAACGTGCCTATATAGGTGTGGTGGAGGATCTTTTTTTTTGAATCTAAGAGACCTTGAATCAAATCCAAGTGATTGTGAGTTTTCTGGTTACAGTTGCAGTATTGTAGTATGTATTGTAGCTGGTATTGTTCTATACTATAGAAGTAGATACTATTCATACGATTTGGGACTTCATTCCACTGTTTAGGACCTATGAGTCTCAGGGCCTTATGGATACCAAAGGCCATCAGGCTATAGGGCCATTGGGCATGACGCACCATCTGGCCACAAGGATTTTGGGCCATGTAAAAGACCAAGAAGCAAGGCAGAGCACACAAGTGAAAACCCAGATACTTATTCATAGCAAAATAGAAACCACAATAGTGATGCTAATTTTATTTAATGAATAAGAGGGTTTGGCAACTACAATAAAGACCAGGCATTGTACAGCTCTGCCTGGGGAAATGTTAGTCGATCACCCATACGAGGTGTGGAGCAAGGAACCTTAAATATGTAGATGTTTGGGACTGGCTATTTAATGTTTGTCAGGTCTTGGGCCTTTAAAGTCATGTATTAGGTCATGTATGGGCCTTGTTTCAAGGACATATATTTCATGTAATTGTTCCCCAATAAACCCTTAAAAGGGGTATTATCCAAAAAAAATATCAAATTAATTCCTTTGGGAAATTATAGTATATAAAAATAACTTCCATATTCCATTTAAAATTACAAACATTGTTCTAGAAACACTCATATATAAATGAAAATAATTCAAATATTTATTCATCATATACTATGCAAAAGAAAACAATGAAAGGGTGTGCAGAGATGCATAGTTAGGGTTGTGTATAAATATTTTTTTCAAAAGTAAATATGGAATAATTAATATAGTAGTTTGGATAATCAAAACACATTCCATTAAATAACAAACAAGAGTTCAATACACATCCATGACTAATATCAATATAGGAATTACATTGATAATTAAACTAAATTCTCAATAAAGTAAATGCATAAATCTAGACATTCATTACCATATAACTAAGGACATATAAAATATGTCATTTATATTATCATAATGGACTTAGAAAAGAAAATATTAAATTTTTTCAATGAATATCAACCATGATATTTTATAAACATATGTAATGAATACAATAAATACCCAACTATTATTACATGATGTTACAGCCTCGGCTTATACAACATTCTATCATTTTTTGTCTCATGAGACCCATCAATGAATCGAGTGGGAAATTTAATTTTCCATGCTCTATAACATTAGAATCATGTGATTTTTTCATATATAAAATGTTTGATACAATTCATTATCATAATTCCTTATAAATCAACATTTATCCATATCAAATCAAGAATACGAAATATTTCCCTTGTTATTGAAATAACATTGTTAATAAAAAATTCAATAGATACCACATGTAGAAATGGTATATAGTTATGAAAATATCAAAATGGTTGTAATTATTTCATAAGGATACATGAAATCAAAAATACTTACTTTTTGGTTAAAATAATTTCTAATTACATGATGGGGAGTGATAGTGAATATTTTCATGGGAAAGTTAATAACCAAATAACCCATAAATTATTAAATCATTAAAGAATACCTTCAATTTATCAATATTATATGGTTTTATATTAATAAAATAATTTTGGAAATATAAAATAAAATATAATCATAGTATTTATAACATAATCCTTGTAGAATTTTTGTAAGAACAATGTTATAAATCATATAAAATTCAAATCATTCTTTTAAAAAATAATTCATTGTTCATTTAATAAAAAGTTTAATATAAATTCATATAATTTTTTTAAAAATATATTATTTCACAATTAACATGGAAATATATAATTTGATATTAAATGAAAGAAATGGTCATGATAATCAGAAATGACCTTCATGTGAAATACATGAAAACTAAACATTTTTTTCACAATTTTGTTAATGTCACGAAAATGAAATGTTTAGATTTTTTTTAAAAGAGTAAATTAAATTAAATTTATGAAATAAATATTAATTAAAATGAAATATTAAAAAATTTAATTTATATTTAAAAACAATAATACAACAATTTTATGAACAATGATATGAAATACATAGATTTTTTACTAAAATATTTAAAAAAGACGGTATCACCTGCATGTGACTTTCTTATTGATTCATCATAAAATAATAAAATAAATGACATATAAATATATAAAAAACAAACATAACCAAGTAGAATAAAATATATGGGGTTTTAGGAATTATTATATTATATTTTTTTCAAATGAAATATAAACATAAATAATCTTTAACTAATAGAAGATTGTAACTGAAATCCTAAACATTATGTCCAAATTATTTTTTCAATCTTATACTCCTACAAAATTTTATTTATTTATTATTAAAAAATTATATAACCATATTAATACTTATCATAAAATATATTATTCACTTATATAATATAATCACAAATTAATTTCAATTCATTATTATAATTATCTTTCATGTCAAAATTAATCCCTTTTTAATAAATTTTTTCGTTGGATGATTTCGGTCCATAAAAAAGGTCATGGTTAAATTTTTATATAATATTATGAATTTCATAATTATAAATTTTTATCATTTTAAAAATTTTATTTCTAGCCTTATAAGGTATTTGTGAAAAGTGATAGCATAACTTCAGGGAGATGATAGTTTTCACATACACATGAATGATGTTTCCACTTTTTGATAGACAAAACAAATGAATGTTAAATATTAAGTCACCTTTATATAAACATTATTATATCATATATATATATATATATGATCTTTTTTTATTAAATTTATCCTTAATATTATCCATGTAACACATAAATGAAAAATTAATCAATCCCTTTGTGGAGGTTGTAGTCCACATGTAATCTTGAGAAACATTATAATTTTCCTACAGATAGAAGGGGGATATGGAATGTAATATCTCATATTTAAATCATCAAAATAATATAATAAATATCATATATATTCATTTTATTTATAATTATATACTTTTACAAGAGGAAATGATGGAAAATGAACGGCATCGCTGTGTGGAGACGATACTCTGTATATACACACTAACGACCTTTAATTTTCTCTTTGGTGAATATGAGATGAATTAAATTTATCCCATAAATATAATAATATTTATGTATATGAAAAATAAAAAATTTACTATACCAATATAGTTAGTATTTAATTTAATTACGTGTAAGAAGAAATAAACTCAGTGAACTCGGTTAACAGTTATAGCTCTTCTTTGGAATCATCAATTGGATAAAACCTTTAGCCTTCATATTAAGGCCTTAGTTAATGAAATGTTGTTTTTATATGTGGGGATAAAATCTTGGGAGGTATTGTTAATGGATTTTTTTAGATAATTGGAAGAAATTTTGTGTATAAGAGTGTATAGTAGGTTCTCATTTATATGTCAGGTTGGTGAAAAACATGTAAATACATGAAATATCTTATTAAAATATGTGTCTAACACATGAAAATTTTAATTAAGATTCCATATATTATTATTTAATAATTTTAAACTCTAGTAAAATTCTTTTTTTTTGTTCCACATTTGAAATTTTCTTTTCCTTTATATAGTCGTTCGTAAGTCGAGAAAAGGATTTTAGCTCAATGGTTATAGAAGGTGGTCACGAGCTAGTAGATGAAGGGAATTGGCTAGCCAATGTATTTTAGGAAAACATATGTAGGAATTATAGTCCCACTAGTTATCCTATAAAATTTATTAGAATTTTGGTGGAGACATGCAGGTACATTATCTTTTTATGTACCCACTAGCTAGCTGACTAGTCTTCACAAGCCAACTGATGGATGCCTAGTGGGTAACTGGTGATTCCAGTAGGTGTGGGGTTAAGTTGGTGATAAATTTAAATTTTCGCGCAAAATATTTATTTAACTCTACTAATCCAACCCTCTTGAACCTAATATTTATCTCTTTGAGTTATAGGTTCTTTGGTGGTTCTTTTATCTCTCTCCCTCTCCCCGTTTTTCGATCTTCATTCCTATTAAAATCATAGATCTTTATTGATTATAACCCAATTAGATCAATCCATTGTAATTTTCCTTTATTTTCCTCTATATATTTTTTATATCCTATGGGGAAATATTTTTAAATCTAGATTTTATATATTTAAATGATGTTTTCTCCATCAAATTTTTTCCTCTTGGATCCTTTTTCATCAACTCCCATCACTAGTCTTGATGGAATTGAGGTTTTATTTATGATTGATGTTAGGGTATCTATCATAAAGTACTTCACCTGGCATTCTTGTTTTTTTTTATTTCTCAACATCAGTTTTGATTTATGAAATTGAATACTTTACCTTTAGTGGAAATGGAATGTACATTCAGAATGGGTTTTCATTGAACAATTATATTATATGCACATGGTGTGTTTGATAAAATTCCTCAAATATGGATTTGAATAGGAAATGGGTTATGAAGAATAGAAGTACCATGTAATCACTAAATAATATATTTTATAAAATAAGGGATTGTTTTTCTCTAAATTTAAGGACGATATATAATATATTGGGATACCTTAGGGTACAGGGAGAAACTGAACATAGATTAATCTTATAGGAGTAATGTGTCACTAGCATATATTGTCATGATGATGATGTTTCTAGTGGGCAGCATTACCAAGAGATAGAGGTTTCTATACATTAGTATTCACTAATACTAGCTACTTTTTTTCATTATTTTTGTTATTTTTAAAAACACTTGTGTCACGTATTTCTCTTTCTTTCTTTTACGATACATTATATGAATGTTTTTTTGAAATTATTATTCTCCACCATAACAATGATATTGATTCTTGAAACCAATTTTCTTAATATTTTTGTGGCATATGGATAGATATTATGTCATCTTTATTTGTCTGTATGAATATGTAATGGTTTGGAAAATAAAACCAATGGATTATTTAGGATGGGAAAACCATTTTATTCTAAATTTTTTAAAAATAAATCATATATATTAACTAAAGGTTTCATGTCGATAGACATTGTACAAATTATTTGGTGCTATACTATTGTGATTTAGTGCTCAAACCCTATTTTTTTTGGTAATTTCTAATCATTGTTTTTTAGGATACAAGTAAATGGAAGAGTGTCATATATTGAGTTAACTCTCATAGTCCTTGTTTCTATCAAGTTGTTCAGGATGGTGGTTTCATTTGGTTAGTAAGAGGTTTTCCCATTGGATTCATTAGATTCCATGTTGATGATATATTAACTTTTCATCTAAGCCTTATTATTTTGTTCTTGGATGATACCATAATGATTTGGGTGTTTTAGCATATGTTGAATTTTTGGATATCTCCAATGACACTCTGATTGCTTATATATTATCATATGTATTTTAGAGGGTGAAATAAAACAAACATTTCTTTATGAAATAACCAGGTCCTTCTCTAAAAATCCTGGTGGTCGAGAATTCACCTTGGGCCCTATGGAAGGCCAAGATAGATGAAATTATGGGTTGAACCGGGTTGGTATATTAGTTTATCTAATGAAATAATCTTAGTTTTCACCCACATTTTGAGAACAAAATGGTACGACATGAACATTAAATTATGTCATTTTTAGTTTCATGAATTTAATTTCATAGTTAAATGATTTCATGTTCAGTTAAACAACTATTTATGACTAAATAATTATGGATTCCCTCTAATTATGATTTATTGAGTGGGATTTGAACATTTCATTGTCATTCATATACGGTTCACAATTCATATCTTGCATCCTCTTATGATAGTTCAATTTCCAATTCACATTTTTCATAGAACCAGAAGCACCCAATGGTTCTCATATCTATGATGACTCATGGATCGTATTTCCAACGACAGATGATCATTGGGTAAATTATCGAATGATACTTAAAACTCACATTGGTCGAGAGGGTGGGAATGTGGGATCATCACACCCTTTCGAGGAAAACTATTTCCTATTTTGAGACTCTATTACATATTTAATAGATGTTCGAGAATCCTTTTTTCATTCCCATGTATAACATCAATCACCTAGAATTAACGACCAATTATGAACATGCATGGGTTAGGAATAATCAATATCTATATTTGGTTTCACATTAATGGGGATATCTGTATGTATTTGAGGTTCTACAATGCTAACATTTTATGACCAGAATATAGTTTCTTTGTTTATTCCTTAGGAGGAAGATGATTTTTCACCACATAGTGAGGTGCTCTAGAGTTTACTATCATCCATGGAGATAGAAATGTTTTGATGTTGGGATTGGACCCATAAAATGGGATTGCTTCATATCCTTATGAAAGTTATCAGATCACACATTGTTTGGTGAAACCATACAGGAGAAATAACATTGTATAGTAATGTGATAAGGACCAAACCAAACAGCTTAACTCTATGTGTCCGGGACATCCAGGTGGTAGGTGTCTGGCCAAAGATGGTGTTGGACACACATTGGGGCGGTTTTAGGAACTCAAAATAAATGTGATCTACCATGTGGGGGAATAATATTACGAGAAATACATACCTATAAGGATAGAGATGAATTGTTCCCTAAATGAATATTTCCATTAAGGTTGGATATGACCATACTAGGGATGTATCTTGGAGAACATCAGGGTGAATTTTATTGTTGGTTTTGGACTTCGAGGATGATTTCTACGTATCCCTATTAGTTGGGAATCAAATCCCATGTAGTTTGGAAGGATGGATATTACACATATGAAGGAGGACCATTTTGTATGGTTGGGGATTATACCTAATTGGAGGGTCATTTTAGTTTAGTAGGTGCATGTATCGTCTAGGAGGCCCATTTGAGTATGGTTTTATCTTATACAAAATAGGAGACCCATTTGAGTATTCTTGGGTCTTATAACTGTCACAAACCGAATCTAGATGCCCTCAAAACAAAAACTAAACCCTGCCTATAAAATGGCCTTAATGGAATTCCCTATCCCCACAGGTTGGCACAAATTCGTCGGTATCATAGGTTTTGGTTTGGGAATGATTTACCTGAGTATGGATACATAAAACATAAAAAAACATTCAATAAACCAAATCTGAAATTTCATTCCAAAAAAGATTTAAACAAATTCCAAAATAGAATAAAAAGGATTAAACATAAAACAAGAGGTCTAAATACTCGTAAAAGAAGTAGAAAAATAGCACAAAGGACTCCAGATGATAAGGGGTAATCACCCACAAGCCGTCTCAACAACGCTACACCATGGAAGGGAACTAACAACCTAAACCTCCATAACCTAAGGCCATGTCATTACCTGTGTCAACCATGATCAATTCTACTTAAACATAAAGGTTTTAAGATGGTTGTGAGCATAATACCAATATGATAACACAAATATATTCAATATAGTAATTAATAAAATATATGAAACATGCTACTTTTGATAAGAAAAAAGTGGTTGAAATGATTTCTAAAGAATGAAATATTTAAATGTAAATAGTTTTCAATTTTAATTTTCCATGTGTGGGAACATTTAAATAAAATAGTTAAGATATTGTATTTTCTATCCAAAACCACCTTATTAAAACAATAAATTCAAAATTCTCAATGAGCACCAATCTCGGGAACACCCCTGGACACTAGTTAGTCTTGGGCCCCATGTACCTCGTACCACTGTTTAAAGTAACCGTAGAAAAATATACATTATATTGCATGATCCACTAGTAGGTAAAATACACATAAACTAGTTTTCCCCATCCATTATTAATATAGTTTTTTAGTCTTGTTGTTATCCATTTTGCTCAGTGAAACCGGGATAAAACTACTCCATACCACTAGCGTACTAGTACATATCCCCCTTCACAGGTACCTGAGTTTCACAATTGTGATCAAACCATTTACACATGTTACCAAATGTAATAATCACATATTCACATCAGTTATGTTAATAACCAACTTAAAATAGGAGATAAACATTCCTTACACAACTTACATCACTCAATAAAACCTTCATAATTTCAATGAAATAACATCACAAAATTTAACAATATTTTACACACAAAATCCATAAAAAACACCACTCTGAACAGTATGTGCATACAAATATTCAGTGAAATAGAGATTTTCAGCACCAAAACATTTCAATATATCCATTAAATGAGTTATAAAAAACCCCAATTGGTATAACATAGAATAGACTCTTAAAACAACAAATTAGAAACAAAATTTTGACCTAAAAATAATTTTCTATTCAAATGTCACCAAAACCGAATTTTTAACTAGTATAATGATGGAGAAGTGTCCTAATAAAATAAATTAATCCATGATAACACATATAGAATTTATTACACATGGAATCACCTACCACATGTTTCAAAACACTTGAATCACTGTGTGCAAGTTCAACCGCACCAAAGTTTCACCACAAGGGACATAGATCAAGTCTAAAACCAATGGAATGGACAACAAAACCTAATATCAAACACTAGGTTTGAATACCCACTTGATGGACATTAGGAACATGATGAATAAATGGAATAAACCCTATAAAAATGGATGAATTCCTATGAAAATGGGAGGAAGAAGGAAGGATACCCACTTACTTGATTGATATTGAAGAAATGTCCACAAATACACCAGCAGATGAGTTTCTAAATAGACAAAAATTAATGTGATGGTAGAATAAGGCTGACAAGGACATATTAGAACTAAAATGGGGGGAATAGAGTAAAAAATGAAGGAATTATGAAGGAAACTAGTAACCTCTAGAAATCTGAATGATTTGAGAAAGCCTAAGATGTTATTCTCTAATTCGAGATGCATATGAGCACCCAAGAGGGAAGAAAGTGAATGGAGGAATGACTACGTTCATTGGGCTTGGGTGAGAGTTATAATCACCAGAAAATCTTAAAAATGTAAAATATATTAAATAAACAATTTTTTTAAACTAGAAATGGGCTTCTAGATAGGCCCAATTCCTTAAGTAATAACTCATATCCACCATGATTATGGATTCCTAAAGGGTGTAAATTTATATTGTGGTGATAATAGGTCAGGGGGGTTATTTTTTAATTTTAATGGTTATATAATGTTGCAAAATTAATGAGTAATAATAGAAATAAAATTGGTTTTTAAATTTGGAAACATGCTCACGTTTTGTCCCAAATGATGAAAACTAACACTTTTCTCAAAAAATGAATGGGAAAACACCAAAATAACGAAATAATGGAAATTAAATGAGAATAACATTCCAAATGAGTTATGTATCTGACAATTCTCCCCACCATGAAATTTTTTTCACCACAGACAGCCAACATGATGCTTGATCAGAAAACATTAATGGGTACTCTTTCTCAACCCACAACTTCTGATCCCAAGAATCATGTGTATAATTCCTATGATGCCAATGATCCCTGACAAGTGGAATTGGATTTACCCAAAACGAATTTTCATATAAGTCCACTATTCCCACCGACTGCTCTGAAATAGATCAATCGGGCTCCATATCCAACTCCTCCCAATTCAATGCTTGATATTAATCTGGGTTGTATTTCTTCAATAGGGAGACATGGAAGAGGTCATGGATTTATGTCAATTGAGAAGTTATTTAAAACTTGTATGACACCTATCCAATATTCTCAGTGATCTCAAAAGGTCTGACATACCATTGTGTTAGCTTCCCTTTCATTCGGAATTTTCGGTGGCCCGGACAAGGGGCCTCTTTCAAAAAGACCCTGTCACCCACAGAAAAATCTTGGACTCGATGCCTCTAGAGAGAATATGATTTATTGAGACTCTGAGCTATCAATAAGAGATGCCTGGTCAACTTGACTTTATCAGATGTCTCATGCAATAGTCTTGGCCCCAGCAGTGAGGTCTCACCTACCATAGCCCAACAAAGGGGCACCAACAAGGCTGACCATAGAGACCCTCAAAATTATCCATTTTAATTGAGGATTGGTAACTATTATTATAAGAAAACTCATCAATACCAAATGGATATCTCATGAACCTACATTGTCCAGAACACATGCAATGGGATTTTCCTCCAAAATATGATTCATCCACTCTATCTGACCATCTGTTTGGGGATGGTATGACGTGGTCAAATTAATCTGTGATTCCAAGGCCTTCCCAAAACTGATAAGTGAAATGGGGGGTCTCTATCTAAGACAACTACTGAAGGAAGACCATGGATCCTTACCACCCCTTAAAGATACTAACGGCCCAACTCATCCACTTTAGCTGTATTTTTGATTGAAATTAAATGGGATGATTTGGTTACATGATCAATCACCACCCAAAATGAATTTATACTCTATGTTGTATGAGGTAATCCAACAATGATGTTTTTGGCACCCTTTTCCAACTTCCAGGTAGGAATGGGTAATGGCTATAGAAAACTAGAGGGACTTTGGTGCTCCGCTTTCACCTGATGACATATGTACCATCTTGGAACGAATTCAGTTATGTACCTTCTCATACATGGCTAAGAGAACATATTATGCACATCAAAATACATCCTTGTGGAACTCTGATGGAGAGCCCACTAAGACAGGTGGCTATCCTACACCACCACCTTCTAGAGAGATAACGACGCTACTGAATGGCCATGAAGAACAAGATGCCCTCAGGAGATGATAAACAATCATAATACATCTCCCCACTATGAAGAAACCGATTTGATAATTGATAAAGACCATCACTAGGTTGATCCCACTGAATCCACTCCACAAGAGAAGAAGTCAACTAAATCTTAAAAAACGCACCTCTACTATGCTCCTTCGTATTCGCATGCATCTGAGCAATCATCCCTATCAAAGTCCACTCATCATTGGACTTACTCTAGTCATGCACTGGTAATTTTATACTCAAATAATCTTCCACCACTTTACCATTTCCCAGGGTATTGATGATGTCAATATCAAACCCCCACAAGTACTCAATCAAATTGTGCTACCTCAGATTGAGGTCCTTCTTCGAGAAGCTACAGTCCTAGATTTTGTGATCAGAGTAGACCAAAAACTTCTCCCCAAAGAGGTAGTGATTCCATGATATGAAATCATGCCTCACACCTCCTCACCCCAAGTTGTGGGTCGGGTAATTCATTTAGTGATTTCAGAGTTGGCAGGAGACAGATGCCACGACATGATCATCCTACATAACCACACACCCAAGACCCATACCTAAATCATAACAATACACCATATACCCCTTTCCAACCACTGGAAAAATCATAACTAGGGTAGTAGTAAACCACCTCTATAGCTCCTCGAAGGATTCCTGACATTCTGGTTCCCATAAAAACATCATTCATTTTCAATTGAGTGTGTTCATAGGTGAAGCTAACCGAGAGAAATCCCAAACAAACTGCCCGTAATAACCAGCTAGTCCATGGAAAATTCTGACCTTGACCATGTTCATCAGCATATCCCATGAAATAACTACACTGAACTTCTTGGGGTCCCCTGAAAACCCCTAATCTGATATCACATCCCAAAAATTTTACCTCCTTGTTCTAAAAATATCTCTTGGACGACATTCCATAAAGGTGATGATCTCATAATGTGCCCAGAATCACCCACATATGATGCTCATGTTCCACCTCCGATCCCGAATAAACTAGGATTTTCTCCACAAATACCATGACAAATGAATAGAGATACTAATAGAAAAACCTATTCATGAGATCCATAATGACCTTAAGATCATTGGTCAATCAGAAGGGAAATACAATGTAATTGAAGTGGCCATACCTACTTCTGAAGGCTGTCTTTAGGATATCATCCTTTTTCACCCTGAGTTGATGACAGCCCAAACAAAAGTCTATTTTAGAAAACTATATTTCCACCATAACTAGATTGAAGAAGTCATCTATTCTGGGAAAATGATATTTGTTCTTGATGTTCCCTGAATTTAGATTTCGGAGGTCAATCCACAACTGGATTAATCTATCATCCTTTTTCATGAACAACGCATGAGTGGCCCAAGGAGAGATGCTCGAGTGAATTAATCCGTTGGATTCTATGTAATCCATTTGTATCTTTTATTCTGTTAACTTGGTGGGGGACATGCGGTATGATGGAAGAGATATCGAATGTGTTTCCAGTTCCAGATCAAACGAGAACTCCACATCCCTATACGAGGAGAAAACAGAAAAATCATCAGTAAATACCTCCAGAAACTCGTCAACTACATGTGGTAGTCCACCATCATAAGAATAAACATATTAATCTATCATTAGAGATGATAACTGAAAAACAACATCTCCTAACTATGGGAGTGGAGGGCCCACACGACTCACCTGAGGATCCCATTCGACACAAAAAACCCGACGACTCCCATATGGTGTCAGGAAACTGAACCACCGCCTATAGAAATCAATGTGTGCCTTGAACTAAACTATCTGATCAATTCCAAGTATTATTTCAAAAATATCCATATCTAAGACCAAGAGGTCCCACTCCTTCTCAACCCCTGACAAGGAAAGCACACACGATAGGCACTTGAGACCCTGCTCCATATTTCCAAGCGACATCACCTACTCCATCGCAAAGGAAAACCACTCAATTGGAATATAAAAAATGATCCCAAAATGGGAAGAATTTAATGAAACAAATTAACTGGTATAAAAAATGGAATCATCTATATAATATGAAATTAAAATGGTACCTCAAACTGTTGATAATCCTGCCTCTGTTCCTGGTGGTGCTTGATCCACTGCATGGAGATGTATGGCCTCTTCTTTGGGATGTCTTCATGTCTATGTAGGTGCCCTAAATTAGATTTATCTATAAGATGAACCAAAACTACAACCACGATGACCAAATTGAGATCCCAACATCCACGATGGATCTGACTTATCTAGAACTCATCTTCAATACATTGATCCCACCGCACACTAAATTGGACATTCCACCCCGCAAAATCACTGCAAGTGACCCATACCTCCACAATAATAACAGAAATTAATAGGAAATGTACATGATTGTCAGATGTGCCTTGTCCTCAAACACTGGTGGAGCATGACGAATTTTGCATCAGATGCCACAGATGAAAACAACCTAGATGAGGGGCCGAAATTACCACTTCCTTTCATCCCGTGCTCCTATTGATTCATTTTATTTTCTAAAGAGATGCCACATTACACTACTAATATTTTCCCATAGAAATAACCCCATCATTTTTGTTCGATCTCAAACATACACACCCAGTAAACCACCTCAGCATAGGGCCTCAACTTAAACCCGAAAAACTGGGAGTATATCTCTAGTCGTAAGACTTTATCAAAAGTATGGGAATTTTCTTTCTCATTAGAGATGATTTCAGGAGCATACCAAACCATCTCAGTGAAACAGTTGGCATACACAATCACAGAAAGATCCCCTTGATGAAGATCAATCAACTCTCAGGATCTTGCATATGCGATGACATTAGGGCAGTATTTTTCATTGAAGATAGCCACGAAATCACCCTATTGCATCTTCTCATTCTTCCCAATTTGAATTACTGATTCCCACCACCTACCAATTGGACACTCCAACAGAAAAGAGGCACACATCACCTTGAACTCCTAGGGTGTGTCTAGAAACTCGAACATACAATAGATCTTTTCGATACATTCCTTTGCTTCTTGGGGTTCTATAATACCTCAGAAAGTAGGAGTCTTGTTTTCCGGAAACTTCTAGGCCATCTCCTTCCTTTTACTAGTCTCATATTCCCTAACAGGAGCTATAATAGGATCCTTTCTATGACCTAGAGCATGGACATCCTAAACCATATCCTCTACTAGCCTTTGATCAAGAGGAGAGGGAGAAATCTCACCGGATTCTTCCTCTGGGTTCATGGGATCATTCTATGGAGGCATGTTTCAACAAAAGACACCACTCACAAGAACAAAATTCAGTACAAAAAATCTATAACATTCCCCAATTAAATAAAATATAAATAATCCAAAGACATTAAAATTATAAAAGAAACATCTACACCATCCCCCCAATGATGCCCATGTGTAGTCTAGAACCCACAAGTCTCACCTGGATATGCAGTAAAACAAAACATTCCAATAACCCATGGTGACTCAAGGTTTACTAAGAGAGGTGTCATCTAAGCACCCCACATTTGACCAAAAAACCATTTCATGGGAATCCTAGCTCCTCTTTAGCCCGACTCTTACCCAAATAATAATATAACCAAAAAACATTAACCTCCTTCTATACCATTTTGTCACGAACCAAATCTATTCTCCAAAAAAATAGGAACCAAACCCAACCCACTACAACGCCCTATGGGAGTTACCTATCCCCACAGGCTAGTACAAGTGCCCAGGTATCATAGATTTTGGTTTGTGAATGATTTACCCAATTATGGATACAAAAAACATAAAAACAATCGTTAAACCGAATCTGAAAATTCATGCCAAACAAGATTAGAAAAATCCAAAACTGGATACATAGGTTTAAACATAGAAAACCTTTTCCAAAAACACATATATGGAGATGGAAAATATCCCCAAGGACTCTAAATAACAAGGTGTCATCATCCACAATCCGTCTCCACAACACCGCACCATGGAATGGAACTAACAACTCAAACCGCCATCACCCAAGGTCTTGCCTTTACCTATTTCAAGCATGATCATGTCTGCCAACAACAAAGGGTAATAAGTAGGGTGTAATCCTACACCCAATAGGATACCAAAAATATATTCTACAGAGTTTTCAATATAAGATAAAAAGCATTCCATATTTGATAATCAAGAAGTTGTGGAAATAATTTATAAAGAATGATACATTTAACTGTAAACAGATTTCGAAGGGAATTTTCCAGGAGTGAGAAAATTTCAATATAAAATTTAAGATACTTTATTTTTCAACAAAAATCACCATATTACATATATAAATACAAATGATTCAATGAGAACCAATCTCGGGAACACCACAATGCACTAGTTAGTCTTGGGCCACGTGTAACTCGTACCTCGGTGTAATGTAACCATAGAAAAAATCCATTCTCATGCATGAGACACTAATAGAAAACATAAACATAACCAAGGGGTCCCCATCCATTATGAATATTGTTTTTTTAGTGTTGCTGCTATCCATTTTTCTCAGTGAAATAGGGATAAAATCACTCAGGATCACAAGTGTACTAGTACATATATGCCCTCCTAGGCAAATGAGTTTCCCCATTGTGCTCAAAACATATTCAAATGTTACCAAAATACCATAGCACATTAAAAATCTATTTTGGTCATAAAAAATTTAAAACAGTATCTACACATTCTTTACACCACTTACATCACTCAATAAAACATTTTGAATTTCAACAAAATAACTTCAAAAAATTTAACAATGTTTTGCACACAAAATCCTTTAAAAACCCCACATTGAACACTATGTGCATACCCATATTCACTAAATAATACATTTCAGAACTATAAAAATTTTATAAATCCATTACATGATTTATAAAACAACCCCATTTGGCATAACATGGAATAGACTTGTAAAACACCAAATTTGACATAGAATGGGAAACTAAAATTTCTTTTCCTAACAAATGTCACCAAAACAAAATTTCTCAGTAAGTATAATGAAGGATAATTGTGATAAAAATGAAAATTAAGATAATATAACTCATCTATAAATTCAAACTCATGGAATGACCTAAAAGAAGTGTCAAAACCCTTTGAATCATTGTGAAAATGTTCAACCACACCAAGGCCACACCACAAGCGACGTAGATCAATCCTAAAACCAAAATAATATACTAATAAAACCAATAGAAAACCCTAGGTTCTAATCACCACTTTCTAGAAATTAGCAACATCTATAAGAAATTGTAGAAACCCTAATAAAATGGATGCAATCCTAAGAAAAAAAGGGGGAAGATGGAAGGAGACCCACTTACTTGAGGGATCATGATGAAAATGCCACAAATACACCAGTATATGAACTTCCAAATAGCTAAAAATGAATATGAAGTTTGAATAAGGCTGATAAATTCATGTTAGAATTGAAAAAGTTGAAAAGAGTAAAAATTGAAGGAGTTTTGAAGGAAACAAGATACCTTTACAAATATGAATGATTTGAGAAAGCCTAATAATGTCTTCCTAATTCGAGATGCATGTGAGATAAAAAGAGGGGGGGAAATAGAATTGAGGCACATCTTGGGTCATTGGTCTGAGTTGAGAGTTGTAATCATTGAAATGTTATAAAAACAGTAGAAATTAATAAATAAACAATTTTTAAAAAACAAAAAACTAGAAATGAGATTCCATACTGGCCCAATTATTTATATAAAAACCCATATCCACAAAGATTATGGATTCCTAAATGTTAATAATGGATATTGTGGTGTTAATATGTTTGTGGAGGCCATTTTGGATGTTTAATGTGTGAAAAATATTGAAACATAATGAGTCATAAAAGAAAACAAAACTGGTTTTTAAATCTGGAAATGGGCTCAAAGTTTGGTCCAAATCCTGAAAACTCACCCTTTCCTCCAACAATTTATGGGAAACCCCCACAACAACAAAATAATGGAAATTAAATGAAATTTACCTATAAAAATATTAATTTATGTGACAATATTAAACTGGAGTCCCATTTTCCTATAACTATGATGAAAGTTTCAAGTTTGTTTATTTTAGAGGTTTTGATTGGGGAATACACATAGAAGGATTCCCCAAAGGTTTTTCATCAGGAGGATCAAATGATCACCAAAAAATTATAATACCTTGTGAGGTTTTCGCTGTGTTAGAAACAAGATGATGTAGTAGATCTAAAGATCACATAGTATAATTTTCCTTCAGTGGATTACTGTTGAAGCCTAAAGGGAGAGGGAAAGAAAGATCTCTTATAATAACCTCCTCTCATTATTTCATATCCATGTCCCAAAGGGAGATAAAGAGATAGATTTGAATGTGCCTTCCTCCCATATTTTTTATTGGAAACTAGGATTGTCACATATGATGACATATCTGGATATGTGTAGAGCTAGTGAAGAGGATCAAGAGTAATTCCACCCATAAGAAGGATTTGGGGATTAATCCCATATGGATGCACAATTAGTTCCATGTGAAGAAAATATGATAATCCCCCATATCTTCAGGGGAATGGAAAGTTTTATACCCACTTCCTCTTCCTAGAACAAGGATTTCTATGTGATAACCCCTATGTTCGAGACCATCGTTACCATTGGAATGTAGACATGAAGACATTATGTGGGTCTTCCATGTCATGGAGTTTACCAATATGATTTTTCTTACCATGGATATGTAGACTTGAGTGGAAACACTGATATGTCTGATGATCTAATCTTACATATCAATTGGTTTTAGAAGTGTCCTCATACAAATTCCATTATAATAATTTACAAAGGGGATGATGTGGGGCCTAATGGTATATTAGAGGGAAGTGGTGGTATTAGGAGAGAAAAACATCCAAGGATTCCCCATTCCATGTTTCATGTTCTCAAATAGGAAGGGGTTCCCTCCACATAGTATATTCTTATGTTATTAGGGTTCTATCTATGTGACATTGTCATATGTAGAGCTAGATTCCTCCAACATAGTGTCATGCTACATGGGTAAAGGTTCCACCATGATAGAATGTTTCTATGTGAGATGGATTTCATTCCATATAGTGTTTTTCTATGTTGGTAGGGATACCTTCATGTATCATTTTACTAATCTAGGAGATGGAACACAAAGGGGAAATCATCTTACACTTCCATAATGGTGTCTTCCAAGGTTTGTTGGGTTTTTTGATGGATTGATGGATTTATTTTCTTCCTTATTTTTATGTGGTGGGATTAACTTCAAGGAATTATTGCCTCTCCCCCAAATCACCTCTGAGTCTCAACTATTTCATCACTATTTCTTTGGGTCCACTCAGTATCTAATATAAAATAATGGATGAACCAAATACTAGAGAGGTTCGTCATCTTTTTTGGGGAATGTGGCTTTCTTTTGTGGGATCTCAAGAAGGATGTCCAAGACCACAAACAAGTTCATTCTTGTGGGACAGAAAACACCATCTCCACCTCCATAGGACTTATGATTTGTGAGGTATAGTCATTCATGGGTGCACAAAACCCTACCAATCCCCCTAAAGTGTTTTATTTTGTTTTTATGTTTTAGTTGTACCATCTCAAATTGTGTACAGTTTCATTAAAGGGATTCCTCATGTTGTGGTAGAATTATACAAAAAGCAGAGGTATGTATAGCATAATTTTCTTTGAGTCCCTATTATTTCCTTCATCACTTTACTTCCTTCACATTTTTTTGTAATTTTGTTCGGGTTTATTTGAAATATTACAAATTACATGAACCTATGTTTATCTTCCTTGATGATTTTGTAGGACCCATCATATTCCTGCATATGAATGGTCTTCGATTGCAATGAATATGAGGAAGTTCCAATGAAGGTTATTGTATGATTTTGTTTATGAAAAAAATATCATTTACACTCTAATTTTTTCCTAATCCAAGGGACTCACCGATCATAGTTTTGACTATTTCTAGGCATGTATGTTAGACCATTCAAATATTATATCTTTTCATCCACCACCATAATTGTTTTATAGGTCCACTATGGATCATGCTTAGAGGGTATAACATTACTTTTTCCTAGGCCACCCTTTGTGGGGTTCTAACCTAAAAATTTTTCTTCCCCTTTCTTTTTGAAATCATGATTTTTTCATTAACCATGAAAATCATTTTTTAGCAAGTTGATACATGACTTTAACCTTTGGTTCATTCTATAGGGTTTCAATCTAGAGAGTACCGTGTCTCTTTTTTTTATGTTTAAGTAATTACAATATTGTCTAATGAAACTTTTATTTTTTGTCAAACAATTTTGAAAATGAATTATGGGGTGATTAACCAAACATTGGTTACTGGATGAGAATGTATGAATATTTTTCATACATGAAGGGGGCATTTTTTAGACCCCGAATTTCTTGTTTCTGAATATGAAACATGATATGGGACTTGTACGTGATGAGTAACCATAAAAATAGTTTCCATCCTAATTATTTTGTGGAGTATGAAGATAGGATATGCCTCTCCTAATACATAATTAACCACTAATTGATAAGCATTTTATGTTAAAAATTTATGCAGATCCAATTGGGGAATATTACGTATAGTCAATGAAAATTCCATAGGAAACTGACCCTCTATTTCATATTTCAAAATAATTTGTGATTACACATATTTATCAAGATCATTATGGGTGTATTTTCTAGAGAATGTTGTATGGAAATAATGGGGGCATCTTTATTGGCACTGGCGATGAATGAGAAACCACTCCAATATGACATTGGATTGTATATCGAAGGATTAAAGCATAGAGAAATTTAATTTCAGGAGATAAGGACATGCACCATTAAATTTAACATATTATGAAAATGATGTTTGTGGGACAAATTTTACGGTCACTTATCTTTGACCGATAGACAATCGATTTTCCATTTTCATGGAAATCGATCCATGAATATTCCCTCATATTTTGGTATAAAGGAGAATGTTTTTAAGATATAATCTAGGGGTTTTATAATATGAGGAGTGATATGGAATGAATATTTCATCAGGTTTTATGTATTTATAATTGGTATCTCCAATGGTGAACTTTCTTTTGGTTGACCGGTCATTTTGGTGGGCATCTTATGAAGTGAAAATCGGTTCATATTGTGCATAGTAAAAAAAATGTTTCCTTATGACACCAACCCTCCATTTCTAATGTCTACGGATGGTTATAGAAATAAAAAATTCCATAGAAATCAATTTTGGTTTTGGAATGGAACATTACTGAATATGAAAAGATCATTGTATGTAAAAATTTACTAATAGTGCGTAGAAATATTTTCGTCACGATGGTCTAACCCATATGATAGGTCGATGAAAATTTTTTATGGACGAGACCAAGATATATGTTATTTGAATCAAAACATACCACTTTAAAATTGGTATCAATGCATACATATTTCTGGGAAGGATTCCATGTATGATGATTTAAATCTCAGGAGGATAACGGTTAATTTTTCTTGAATACAGACTCGAGATATGGGTAGGATGCATATTGGACCCTCCTATGTCAACATAGATTATTTATAGTATAGTGGGAAAAAATATGTACTGTATGGAATGGAATGTATGATCTAGGTGGATCTATGAATCCTATCAAAGAGAGAATCATTTCATACATGGATCTAGTGTGGATGATTCATGTATAGGTTAGGCCCATACAGAGGAAGATGGGAGACACTTTTTGTTGACATTGGAACCATAATTGGGGAATCAGATGTCACTACGTATTTTTTTAAAATAGGAAACAAGCTAGATATAGTTTTAAAAAAACATGCAGTTTAGTGTCATGTGAATAGGAAATCATCCATGCAGTTTGACTTCATGTGGTAAGGAAAACATGGTGTCCTTTTGTTTTATGTTATATGTTTTGGACTATATATCACAGAAATGATATGTAATAAAAGGATCATGAGTCAATGATGTTTTGTAATGCCTCAGATGTGAGGAGGAAGGATAACATAGACAATTATTATGGGGGTTATTGAACCAAGATAAATGATATGTGGAATGAATAAAATTGGGGATTATAGAGATAGAAAATAACTCTCTGATAGTACACTTTTCCATTGTTTGATAAGATTTCTGTGTGGGAGAAATATGCTGAGTCATCTGGGTAATATTGTGCATATTCAAATATATTTTTCCTTAGGAGTCTAACCCTCCATCCCTAATGACTAGAGAAAATTTTTGTAGATCCAAAATCACATGGGACACTGAGTATGATAAATAGAAGGAATGTGTCAGAGTGTGTAAGAAGAATTCATATCATTATTGGCTATAGTGTTTATAGTTAGATATAATGACATGACTCATATATAAGAGGGGAATTTTTAGTTTCATTAATGGATCCCTGAATAGGGAGCCCAGACTAATATATCATACATAGATAATTTTTTGAAAACAGGAGATGGGGACATATTTTCTCCTTACCCCATGTTTGGGACTTGGACATGTGGTCTACACATCACTATGTATGTCATCAAAATTAGAATCAATACCCATGTAGTTCGTGAAGAATCATGCTTTATAATTTCATTTGGAAAAGGCTTAAGGTGTCTTATTTATTCTTTTGTGACCCATACCATTTTCACCTTTATATGAATAGATACACTTTTTATGTAGGAAATCCCTTACTGAAACCACTAATACCATGTGAGATATTCCTAGTGTAAAAAATAAAAGGTGGAAAATATTTACTCCATCACAAATAGGTGAAAAAATTAAGGATATATGAATTTTTATTTTTGATATATTATTTGGGATGTAATATTTAGGTATTGCTACATATATCATTAAAGTGTGGGTCAAGCTGTATGTAGTTATATTACTTTCTCCCTATGTAGGTCTAACCCATACATTGGAATCTAGGCATTTTCCATGGTGATTATTGATAATTGTGGTAGGACATGGAATTGGTGATCAAGGTGTCACTACATTTCTTGTGTTTATAGGAATCAAGCCACATGTAGTTCTGAATGGGAACTCTCTAATCTGGTATGATCCACACGCTGAGGGGATAATTTTTCATGGTGAATATTGATTGTTGTGGGTGGGCCTGTGATTGGTGATTGGGGTGTCACTATGTATCAAATGTGGACATGAATCAATACACATGTAGTTCTATTCATGAACACTCTATGCATATCTGATTCCCATGTAGAGGTGTAATTAACAATTTGATTATCAATTTTTATAGCTGGACCTAGGATTGGATATCTGGGTTTCACTACATATCCTTTTTGGATAGGAATAAAGCCAGACATAATTATAAAAATTTCTCCCTGTACAGGTATGTCCAGTACACAGGGAGGGGGGATTTTCCTTAGTGATTATTGATTGTTTCCCCGATACCCAGGATTGGATATCTGGGAATCACAATGTGTCATATTTAGATATGAATCCATCTTCATAGAGTCCTTAATAGAAACTCTCTATGGAGCACTAATCAACATATAGAGGGGTGAATTTTTCTAGTGTATTGTGGACTGTTGTTGCTGGACCGGGGATTAGAGATCCTGAAATCACCACATATACTATGTCGACAGGAATCAAGCCACACATTGTTCTGACTGAGAAATATATATGATGGTTTGACACATATATGGGGGTAATTTTTCAACTGAATACTGATTGTTGTGGATGAAACTAGAATTGGATATCTGGGTTCCACTATGTATCATTCATTTAATGGAATCAATCCACATGTAGTTATGAATGGAAACTCTCAATGCACTTCTTCTTTACATGAATATGTGGGAATTTTCCCATTGATTATAATTTTTTCACTAGAGATTGGAGTTCTGTACATCACAAGATGTCTGGTAATTATAGGATTCACTCCATATGTAGCTTTGAAGATGATTATATGCATAGATATAAGACATGTACATAGATATGGGATTATACATGAAACATGCCTCTAAATGGAAGGTCCCACTTTGGTGACCTCTTTATTAATTTTGTTCGAATATAGGGGAGGCATAATTTCAAATATTTCATGGATGGGCCTAAGATATAGGGTTCAAGAAACACTATATATCCCATTAGAATGAGAATCAAGATACACATATTTCTTGAAGAATCATCCAGTTTAATTTTGTGTGACTATGACATTCATCCATGCAGTTTAATTCCATGTCGAAAGGACATGTGTGGATCGATGTGTAAGAAGTATCATTACAATTGGGGAAATGAGTATAGATCTGAGCATCACTACATATCCTATGTGGTTATGAATCAAGCCCCATGTTGTTCTAAATGGTAATTATCTATGATGTGCTGATCCATACGTAGAGGGGGGATTTTTGTCGTGGATTATCAAGGACGGACCAATGATTGATGATCATGGCATTGTTATGTATCCATCTAGGAAAGGAATCTTGAAACACATAGTATTGAATGATAACTCTCTATCTATGTCAGATATATATGTAGAGAGGGGATTTTTTCACATTGATTGTCATTACTAGGCTCGGGATTGAATATCCAGGCATCACTATGAGTCTTATGGGGGTATGATTCAAGAAACCTATAGTTCTTGGATGAAGATACTTCCATTGTTGATTGAAATCCAAAAGATAGATATGGAAATTTCATCTTTTTTCCACATTGATATAGCTCGTATCTGGTAAATCGTCTATGAGACGATGATTTTTTTTCATTTTAAGATCCATCGTTAAGGACACATTTTCATAGTTTAGCATCATATAGTCATCATGAAGATGCAATGTAGTTTATCATTTTGTAGTGGGGAAAATGGTGTTGTGTAGTTTATCATCATGATAAATAGAAATGTTTCACTCTTATTTATGTTCATGTGACAATGACCGGCCATGCTATTAATCATTTTGTAGTGGGGGGATTTACCTTGCAGTTTAATGTCATGTGATTCGGGAAAAAAGTCATGTCATTACACTTAATACTTATTCATGAACCTTGAATTGATGGGTTTTGTGCTAATCTTACCTTCCATTGAAATCAGAGAATAATTTCCATTAGAGTATACATCGTGTATGACATAAGGTCTATCCCATTTTTTCTCCATCTTTGGAGGCCTCTTTATGGGTATCTTCAGAGTCATGAGGACTAACGCCATCTCTACCTCAATGAAATAACACCGAATAAATTTTTATTCTAAAATGATCATGTGATCTAGTTTTGGTAGAATTAAATATGATTCATGGATTGAAGTCTCTTCTCAAATAGTGACTCCAATTCAACTTGCCATTTTTTTGGATTTCTCAAATGTGGATAACTGATCACGGATGGCGTTACGGGGAGACGAAAATTGTTCGTCGATGTGTAAGACCACTTCAATCCCACATACTAACGAGTACGAGGTCGCCTATATGGATGTTTATGGTTCTATAGTCCCAAAAAGTGTGAAAGAGCTTGTCTGACCTAGATTCATTATCTTTTTATACCATCTTCTAAATTATATTCAATATGGTCTTATTTGAGTCCTTTATCACTCCATTAGTTGTTGTATGGTAGCTGGATGAATTGATGGACTTAATGTAATAATCTGAATATTGATTCTCCAATTTAGAAAATTATAAATTATATCCATTGTGTTTCTATATTTTATGAGGCACACCAAATTTTGTAATAATTTTGTATTTCAGGATGTGGACAATTTTTTTTGCCCGATAGTCATTAAGGGGTATTGTCTCGGCCCACTTGGAGAATAATTATAATTCAGTAAGAATGTACTCTATTTTCTTGGATATAGTAAGGGTATATAGTCCCATGATGTTCATCCCATACATAGTGAAAGGGAAAGAGTATTTGGCTATGTATAGAAACTCTAGGGGTTTCTAAAAGATGTTGTCATGAACCAAGAAGGAGTGGATTTTCTTTGTAAATTTAGTGAAGCCTTATGTTATAGTGGGGAATTACTACCCAAGACTTTAGATTTTATGATAAGTTATACATCATAACCATTGTTCACCGTAGGCTCCAGTGTAACACCTCAATCTTCCACGGTATGCCTCTCTTTGAATAATACAATAGTGTGTGTTGTACGCAACTTCGAGTTCTAACACACCACAACCAATCAATCTAGCCGTTATGAATAGTAATACAAATTTTTTGAAATTTTATACATTTTATCATTCAAAATAGACTTCATTTTTTGATTCGGAATATAGAAATTAGCTTATAGTGAATTATTGGTGTTTTTTTTTTGAAAACATTAAATTTTGGATGAATAGTAAAAAACACAGAGTTATAGTTTAAACCTGAATTTTTATTTAAATAATTAATTAGTTTATTTAAATTTATTTTAGGACTAAATAGATATATAATAAATATAAATGTTCAATGTAATTCATTGGAGTCAGTTTATAATAATGTTAGATATATAAAGATTTTATTGAACTTTTCACCGTCTTTTACCCACCTCCTAGGAGAATTTGCAAATTCACATAAAAAATAATTTTAATTATTCTGTGAGTGGAATTTGAAAAATCTGAGATACATAGTTGATATCAATAAGAAAAATGTGGTTCAATAAGTTGAAAATATTTTTTGTTGAATAGATACTTTTTACTTTTATTAACATGGTTAAAAGTAAATAAGGTAATTAAGGGTAAAATGATATAATTATTACCCTAAAACATGTCCTATTTCTATTGGATAAGTATAATTCGACCAAAAAAACCTTAGGAATAAAATATCAACCTGTTTGGTCCACTTGGATTAGATTATGACATTTATTATTATTTAATTCAAAGAAGAGTTAAAAGGGTTAAATTCAATGTTTAATAACTAAAAGATTTTTAATATAGGGTTACAGTTAAGATAAATTCGACTATAAATATAAATTTGAAAGATAAATATATTTCCTACTAATGGTATTTTATTTATATTATTTAGTCAGTAAATAATTTATTTTATTTTTGACACAATGATGATGCGGTAATTACCTAATTAATGAAATATAAAAATAATTGATATTATAAATATCCAAATAAATGTAATTTTGATACTTTTTATGAATTACACTAATTTTAAAGGTTATTATTACATGTTAGGTCTGGTTAGATTAATTTTTTTAGAAGTATTAATGATGTTATGAATTTAGAAAAAACAAAATACCAAATAGTGTCAAAATTGACATAAAATATTTTTTAAATTAAATATTATATTATTAATTTATATTATATTCCTAAAAATACAAGGATCAGCCAATGGACTTGTATAACGATAGGTGTATCATTAATGTACCACTGGGGGTTCTCTTGAAATTATATTTTATGTTTATTAACCATATAATATAAAAATACAAAGAGGCATGGTAAATGTCAAACTATTTAACTAAGAGTTAAATCTAAAAGATAAAGATAATATATTTACCCAAACATGTCTAAAACATATTGGATGAGTTTATTTCAATCCATCCCCACCTTATAATTTAAATAATTCATTTTGGAGACTTTATAAACCGAAATGTATTTTATTATAAAATAATATTCCTAGCTTTTCCTATGGTGCCCCTCATCCCTCTTATAAAAGGGAACACCCCCTTCTCTCTAAGTAACACCTTCAAAACCATTTGTCTTGGACAACCCCTTCTAAATAACCTAGAAACTGTCAAAAATTCATCATAGATGCCCTATTTTTGTAATAAATCCATCCTATTGAGCCCTTTTGATCAAATCAAAATGAAGAACCCGAAGAAGAGGTAAATATTTCATCACAACTTTCATGTTCCTTTCTTCATCCACTTATGCATTATTTTTTGTTTCCATTTTAAAATTATAAATTCAGTATCTTATATCTACTTTGATGCTTTTACAAATATGGTACAACCATATTCGTTATTCTATCCATCCTTTGAATGAAATGTCACCAAACATGCATACGTTCGGATTACCTTCTCCATGTCATGGTGTAATTGTTATTCAATACATTATTATTATGATGGTTATCATAATGGAATATAATAGATATAAATAATAAATATAAAATGTTAATTATTCTTTATATATGATATACCGACCTATTATATATTATATTAAGAATGATATTGTCACTCGTGCGTACGTACGGATTACCGTCTCCACGAACATGATGATATTCATTCCCCCATCATATCCATTCAATACTACTTTTCAATTTATGATTAAAAATAATTTTTAAAGACTTGATATCATTCTGGATATTAATAAGATACATCCCATCCATAATAAATACGACTCATATAACAAAGAATATAAAGGAAAATGAATCGGTTAACACCTGAAATGATGATAATACTATGATATTATTAACAAAGCAATGTTAAATAATCATATATGACATCATATTAATGTATATGATTTTTGTATAATTTAATAACAATTATTTCACCATTATACAGGAGGTTAACCTACCCTCGACCAAGAAAATGTACAAGGTAAGGGTTAATTTCACAATCTCTGTGTTATCCGAGGTTTTTTATATGTAATTATCTACTGGGACCTCTTTATCATCAACATAAATGTTTCTTAAAAATGAATTTCAAAACATTATTACTATTATATAGAATATGGGTTAAATTCATTTATACCCTTGTTCGAATTTTATAAGATGTTTATAAAATAATCTTTCCATCTTTTTCAAAACAAGGTACTTTATGACCTTTTTGACAAAATTAAGGATAGAATGTTTTGTTAACTTATACAGTGGGTGCTGCTATTTTCCGCTGTTATAACAACATCGAAGCCTACCTTACAAGCTTATAAAAATATTTTCAAATATAAATGTTTTCTTTCATAATTACATGACTTTTAAATGATTTCCAAATAGAAAGAGATATTTCTCTAAATGGGTTTTGATTTCATCTATGTCATCATCTTTTGAGGGATTTTATGTTTGTTAGAAGTGGATTTATTATGATACAAAACATCCATATTTTACTAAACGATTTGTGATATGTTTGACTGTGGATGTGTTAATTCATGCCATTCATGGTATTAAGATAAAGTGTTGACATATTGTATGACAGTTTTAATACAAATTATTCTATTATTTTTAAACCTTTTCATATGAGTAATGCATTGGACTTAGTATGTGACGGATGGAGCCCGCTATAGCTCTTAGATGCATCAGTAGGTCTCATGAGACAAACTTGTGTCTTGACAGAAGGCCTTGACAAAATCTTATTTGTTGTCATAGCACAAGGCCTTGACTATGTGGTTATGAATGTCTAGAATTATGCATTCCATCATTATGAAAGTGGCTATTGATATTGAATGTGATTACTCAACTCGTAGAATATCCATGTGAGTAAGTAAATGGAATTATTTTGGTTTTATCTTTGCCATTTTTTGTTGAAGATTAAGTTTAAAAGGGTTTTGTTTTAGTCTTATACATTGACTTAAATGTTTATGCTTATTTATGAAGGTTTCTACGATATTGTTATCCTTACTGAGCATCTGAGCTCACCCCTTTCTATGTTTTATTTTTCCCAGGATGCGAAGAAATATATTATGACTGACATGTGGGGATAGTCTATGGGATTTCAGTGCTGTCTATGGAAACAATTTTGTTGTAGTTTTCCATTTTATGATCTAATGGAATCCTTATGAACGAATCTAGTACTTTCAAGGCTACTAAACTAATCAATATTTTGAGACTTGATTTTTTGTGATCATGCTAATGATACGTAATAATTTACCGACTCTATGGTAACTAGGTTTGAGGAGTTACAGTTGGTATCAGAGGAAGTTTTGTACAGACCTTGGAATTTAGATTTAGAAACACACTGATTAGTTAACATTACCCAAAGATAGACTTTGAGTATTAGTATAGATGAGCATCCATGAATTTTGGTATAGTAGAGATTTTGTGAGTTTTCCATGAAATACATACCTGTCAGGATACGAGAAGGTAGAGGCAGTTCTAGCATATATGTACCTAGTGATAATACCCGAATACACCGCTTTGAGCTAGACTCGAAAGAGATCTGGTGCATGACAACAGGCCTTGTTACACTCTTGGTTACGACAGTCCCGTGGGATATGCTTTGGATAATTCTAATTTTCTTTACAAACCATTATTAAGGGTTTATTAGTATATACTTCCTCAAAGAAAACATTTTTATGATTATGGATTATGTCCATAAACTGTTCAATTTATGTAAAGTGTTTTACATGTTTCAAATTATGTATTTTGATTCCTAATCTAATCAAGTATATTCAATTGTTTATAAATGAAGCCTAGTGGAAGGAATGTAAACCGTATCAATGCAGGCACTCCTTGTAGGGATTTCCCTCCTGCTCAAGATAATTATATTAGAGCTACTGATGTAACAGGTGTTGATCATCTAATCACCATACTCAAACAACTTACTCAGGTTATGAATAATAACCATACCTATATACACCACACTAATCCATAGTATGGAGGATAAATGTTATATTTCTTCATGAGAAACAAACACCACTATTCAATGGGGGTACAAATCCACTAGTATCCGAGCAATGGATAAATTCCTAAGAGAAAATATTCCACAACTTGGGGAGTAGGGAAAGGGAAAATGTTGTCATGGTAGTTTTCCGCCTCACTGGAGATGTTGATCAATGGTTGTAATTGATTTAAAACACAACGGAGGATGATGAAGTATCAAATATGGATATGAGGGTGTTTAAAAAAATTCTTACGAAAATACTTTCCTCATGACCATTGAGTGGATATGGAAAGACAATTCTTGAGTCTTAGGAAACAGGAGGATGAGAATGTCACAAATTATATATATAACTTTACAATGTTAGTGAGGCATGCTGCAGATTATATACGTAACCCAATAAGTAATATTGATCATTTCTTTGATGGGTTAAAACCATTTCTCCATCGAGCAGTAGTCTCACAATCCTTCCTCTCATATGAAGATATTATCCCATGTGCTATCAAGACAAAATTAGAATTCTCTTAAGTCTTATGACTTTAAATAAATACAAGAGATTAAGAGATCTATTGAAGGCACTACAAATAGAAATAAGGGGAAGAAGGGAAAAGTTGAACATCCATCCTATAGTAAATTTGGGAAGAAACACCCTGGTACATTCCTGAAGGGAATGAGAGTCCGTTTAAGTGTGGTGAAAAAGGCCACTAATCTCGTGATTACTAGGGGAAGAAAGAGGTTGTCGATGTTGAATGCAACAATTGTAGAGAAATGGGGAATTATGAGAATTACTGTCCAAAGCGTCAGGGGAACTGACCACAAAAAAGGCCAAAGGATCACGCCCAAGATTATGCTACCACTACTACTGTGGATAAAGCTGCAAAAGACGTGGTGGTAGGTAAATTAATGGTTTCCTCAAGTTTAGAAAATGCATTATTTGATTCTGGATCATCGCATTGTTTCATAGCTTCCCAGTTTGATATGAAAATTAAATATTTCCAATTAGATTTAACACTGGAGTTGTCAGTCAAAACTCCTATGTGAATTATCGTCACAATAATGTTTTGTGAATCAGATCCCATTAGAGAAAAAAATATTCATTATCTTCTGATCTCATCGTCATACACATTATTTAATTTGATATAATCCTCAGTATGTATTGGATTTCAGACCATGATGTGATGATTTATTCTAAGAAGAAGGAGGTGAAAATTTTTTATAATGGTGATAAAGAACACCTTATCATTAGAGAGGAAACATCACCACCTAATTATTTTCTAGATCCACCTCCAGTAGCTTAACTAAATTCAAATATTGGGGAGGAAGATAATGAAATAACTGTGGGTGAGAAAAATAATGATGAAATAGATAATGTACCTATTGTGAAAGAATATGTTGATGTGTCTCCAGAATATTTACCTGCACA
The DNA here is from genome assembly GCA_963277665.1 of Viscum album. Classification (NCBI taxonomy): domain Eukaryota; kingdom Viridiplantae; phylum Streptophyta; class Magnoliopsida; order Santalales; family Viscaceae; genus Viscum; species Viscum album. The sequence continues at coordinate 1,596,741,263 of OY728120.1, forward strand.
TCCTCCAGAATGAGAAATTGATATTTCTATTAACTTAATTTCTGGTTCATAGATCATATCGAAGGCCCCTTATAGAATGATCAATGTGGAATTAGTGGAACTAAACAAGAAACTAGAGGAATTGAGTAATAAGGGATTTTTTCGCCCTAGTGTTTATCCATGGGGAGCCCCTATCATTTTTGTTAGAAAGAAATATGGATCTATAACATTATGCATTGACTACAAGAAGATCAATAATATAACAATAAAGAAAAAGTATCCTCTACCTCGCATTGATGATTTATTTGACCAACTTCGTGGAGGTCAATACTTTTCAACGATTTACATTTGATCTAGATATCATCAGTTGTGTGTGATGAAGGAATACATTCTGAAAACAACATTTCAAACCAGGTACAGGAATTGCGAGTTTATAGTAATGCCTTTTGGATTGACTAATGCACCCTCTGTCTTCATGGATATAATGAATAGAGTTTTAAAAGAATATCTCGATGACTTTGTAGTGGTATTTATTTATGATATCTTGTTATACTGAAAAATCTATGAAGATCACGAAAATCAATTGTGCATTATCCTGAAGACTCTTAGAAGACATGAATAATATGGGAAATTTAGCTAGTGTGAATTCAAGATTATGGAGATTTATTTTCTCGGCCATATTGTCTCTAACGATGGAATCTCCATTGATCCTTCTAAGATCAAGGCAATCCAATAATGTCCAGCACCGCCAATTATAACCGAGGTACGCAGTTTTATTGGTTTAGCAGGTTATTATCAACGTTTCATCCAGAATTTTTCCCAATTCGATAACCCATTAACAAAGCCCGCACGAAAAGGGATTAAATTTTATTAGAAAAAATAGTGTGAAGAATGTTTTGAAGAACTGAAGGTAAGATTAGTCAATGATCCTATATTGACTCTACCATCGGGGAATTATGGGTTTTTTATTTATAGTGTTGCTTCCAAGAAAGGACTTGGTTGTGTCCTTCTACAGAATGATAGTGTTATTACCTATGCATCACGACAGCTAAAAATTCATGACAAAAACTATCATACTCATGATATTTAGTTTTTAGTTTTAATATTTTCATTGAAGATTTGGAGACACTACCAATATGGTGAAAAATGTGAGATATATACAAATCACAAGAGTTTGAAGTATATTTTATCACAAGAAGAACTCAACATGAGGAAAAGGCGATGGATTGAACTACTCAAGGATTATGATTGCATGATACACTACCACCCGAGGAAGGAAAATAAGGTTTCAAATTCTTTGAGTAGAAAGGATCATGGAGTTTTCAACAATAGGAGAGTAGAAAAGGATCCTATATGCATGGATCTAGTAAAGATGGATAAGGGAATCACCATGGAAGGGGGAACATCAATAATTTTTCAAATGGGTGCCAAAAAATCTATACTAGAAAGGGTCAATAGTTCTCACACTGATGATGAAGAGTTTCAAAAGAAGAATAAAGCTGTGAATTATGGGAGATAGAGTGACATTGTGTATGAAGATGGAATTTTGACATTTGGGATGTGACATTGTGTTCCCGATATACCTGATCTTAAAATGGAATTGTTGGATGATGTTCACAGTTCCAATTTCTCTATACACCCTAGAAGCACAAAAATGTATAGAGATTTTAAAGGACATTTTTGGGGGGATAATATGAAGAGGGAGATTCCTGATTTTGTGACGATATGTATGATTTGTCAACAAGTGAAAGTCGGAATTCAACATCCTGGAGAAGTCATGCAACCACTTCCCATACCTGCATGGAAATGGGATGACATCATGATGGACTTTGTCTTGGGACTAACAAAGACTCTTAGAAGGAAATATGAAATATTGGTCATTGTTGATTGTCTTACCACGTCAGCACATTTTCTTGCTATAAGAGAAGATTTATCACTTGAACGTCTAGCAAGACTATATATTAATGAATTTTTTAGACCTCATGGAGTACCCCTATCGATTTTTTCTGATCATGATCCACGTTTTACATCAAGATTCCAGAAAAGTATTCTAAAATCCCGGGATACTGAACTTTGTTTGAGCACTGACTACCACCCCCAAACTGATGGAAAATCAGAACAAACTATTGAAACCTTAGAAGTCATTTTGTGATCATGCTCACATGACTTTCAAGGTTTTTGGGATCAATATTTACCTTTGGTAGAATTTTCCTATAACAATATCTTCCACTCAAGTATTCATATGACACTATATGAAGTGTTATATGGAAAGATATGTCGCACACCCACAGGTTGGGATGATGTTGGTGAATGAAAACTTGTAGGCCCAGAACATGTAGAGGAAATGGTGGAAAAGGTGAAGGTAATCCAAAACCACATCAAAGCAGCTCAAAGTAGGTAGAATAGCTATACCAATAACCGAAGGAAGGATGTGGAATTTCAGGTAGGATATCATGTTTTCATGAAGGTATCTCCATGGAAGGGTGTTATACGCTTCAGTAAGAAGGGTTAATTGAGTCCTAGGTACATCAAACCTTTTAAAATTCTAGAACGAATTGGGGATGTAGCTTACCATTTGGCAATGCCTCCAAGTCTCTCCAAAGATCACGATGTGTTCCACGTATCACTATTGAGAAAATACATGCCTAACCCAACACATGTACTCAACTATGAGGAATTAGAACTGGAAATCGATCTGTCTTATTGTGAAGATCTTTTCACGGTTCTTGATACTAGAGAACAAGTGTTGAGAAACCGGACGACTTGTCTGGTAAAAGTTCTATAGAGAAACCATAAGATGGAAGAGGCAAAGTGGGAACTGAAGGAAATTATGATAAAGAACCACCCTGTCTTTTTATGTAGTAATATTCTAGAAATTTAGAGGATGAAATTATTTTAAGGAGGGGATAATGTAACACCCCAAACATCCACGGTACGGTTCTCTTTGAATAATACAATAGCGTGTGTTGTACGCAACTTCGAGTTCTAACACACCACAACCAATAAAACTAGCCTTTGTGAATAGTAATACCCACCTTTTGAAATCTTATAAATTTTATATTTCAAAATGTACTACATTTTTGGATTCAGAATATAGAAATTATCAAAGGGTGAATTTTTTGTATTTTTCTGAAAACTTTCCATTCTTGATGAATAGTGAAAAACACTGAGATATAGTTTAAAACTGACTTTTTATATAAATAATTATTTATTTTATTTAAAATTATTTTAGGTCAAAATAGATACATAATACCTATATATTTTCAATGATATTTATTGGAGTCAGTTTATAATAATTATATATATATATAATTTTTTTTGAACTTTTAACTATCTTTTACCCACCTCCTATGAGAATTTTCAAATTGACATAAAACATAATTTTACCACTTCTGTGAGTGGAATTTCAAAAATATGAGAGGAATGGTAGATATCAATAAGAAAAATGTTTTTCAGTAAGATGAAAATAATTTTCGGTGAATAGTAACTTTTTACTTTTATTTACCACGGTTAAAAAAATAGTGTAATTAAGGGTAAAAATGATATTATTATTACCCTAATACATGTCCTAATTCTATTGGATAAGTATAATTAGACCAAAATAAACCATAGGAATAAAATATGAACATATTTTGTCCTCTTGGATTAGATTAGGACATTTATTATTTTTTATTTCAATGAAGAGTTAAAAGTGTTAAATTCTATGTTAAATAACTAAAATCTTTTTTTATATAGGGTTACATATAAGATAAATTCGACTATAAATATTCATTAGAAAGATAAAAATAGTTCATACATAATACTTTTTTATTTAAATTTTTTAGACATGAAATAATTTATTTTATTTATGACAAAATGATGATGCAATAATTACCTAATTAATGAAATGTTAAAATAATTGATATTATAAATATATAAATAACTGTAATTTGAGACTTTATATAAATTCCACTAATTTTTATAGGTAAATATTACATGTTACGGTTGGTTAGAAGAATTTTTTTCTAAGTATTATTGATGTAATGAATTTAGCAAAAACGAAATACCAAATAGTGTCAAAATTGGCATAAAAGTGTTTTTAAAACAAATATTATATTATTAATTGATATTCTATTCCTAAAAATCTATGGTTCATCCAAAGGACTTATATAATGATTTGTGTGTCATTAATTAACCACTTGGGGTTCTCTTGAAATTATTTGGTATGTATATTAAGAATATAATATAAAAAGACAAAGAGACATGGTAAATGTCAAACTATTTAACTAAGAGATAAAACTAAAAGATAATGTTAATATAGTGACCCAAACCTATCTAAAACCTATAAGATGTGTGTTTTTTGACCCATACCCACCTTATAATTTAAATAATACATTTTTGAGGCATTAGAAACCGAAAATTATTTTATTATAAAATAATATTCCTAGCTTTTCTTAAGGTGCCCCTCACCCCTCTTATAAAAGGGAACTCCACCTTCTCTCTTATTCACACATTATAAGTCATTTGGATCGGCCAAACCCTGCCCAAATACCCTTTTAATTTTCCTTAATTCATCCTAGAGGCCCTCCTTTAGACATAAAGACATCCTATAGAGCCATTTTGATCAAATCAAAAGGCAGAATCTGATGAAGAGGTAAATATTCCATCCCCACTTCCAAGTTCATTTCATCTTCCACTTCCTCTTTCTTTGTTGTTTCCATTCTAAGATAATAAATCCAATATCTTTTATATAATGTGATTTTATTATGAATATGGTAAACCCAAATTCATTATTCTATCCAGCCTTTGAATGACATGTCACCAAACGTGTGTACGTACAGATTACCGTCTCCACGTCGGTGTGTAATTGTTATTCAATACATTATTGTTTGGATGGGTGTAATAATGATGAATAGTTGATTTAAATAATAAATATAACATTATAATGATTCTGTATATATGATATAAATACAACTATATATTATATTAAGAATGATATTGTCGCTCGTGTGTACGTACGGATTACCGTCTCCACGAACGCGATGAGATTCATTCCCCATCGTATCCATTCAAGAATAATTTTCATTTGATGATTACAAATAATGTTTATAGACTTGATATAATTATGGATATTAAAAAGATACATCCCATACATAACAAATATGACTCACATAACAAATAATATAAAGGAAAATGAATCTGTTAATACCGGAAATGACGATAATACTAAGATATTATTATCAATGCAATGTTAAAAGATCATATATGATATCATATTAATGTATATGATTCTTTTATAATTTAATAACAACTATTTCACCATTATACAGGAGGTTAAACTACCCTCTACCAAGTAAAATTACAAGGTAAGGTTTAATTTCACAATCACTTCATTATCTGAGGGTGTTTATATGTAATTATCTACTAGGACCTCTTTATTATCCACATCCATGTTTCTTAAAAACGCATTTCAAAACATTCTTACTATTTTCTAGACTACGGGTTAAAGTCATTTATAACCTTTTTTTTCATTTTATAATATTTTTATATCGTAATCATTCCGACGTTTTCCAAAAAAAAGGTACTTTATGACATTTTCTACATAATTAAGGTAAGAATGTTTTTTTAATTTAAACGGCGGGTGTGGCTATTTTCCACTATTATAACATCGCCTAAGCTTCCCTTACATGATTATTAAAATAATTTCAAATTTTAATGTTTTATTTTATAATTACATGAATTTTAAATGATTTCAAAATAGAAAGAGATATTTCTCTAAAAATGTATTGATTTAATCTATGTCAACATCCTCTGATGGATTTTATGATTGTTTAAAGTAGACTTATTATGATAAAAGACTTCTATATTTTTTTTGAAGGTTTGGTGAAATGTTTGAATGTGGAGGTGTTATTTCATACCATTCATGGTTTATGGATAAAGTATTGTCATTTCATATTCTAGTTTTAATATGAATGTTTACGTTATTTTTAAACCTTTTCTTATGAGGAATGGATTAGACTTAGTAAGTGACTTATAGATCCCACTGTAGCTTCTCGATGCATCGGTAGGTCTCAGGAGACAAACTAGTGTCTTGGCCCAATGCCTTGACAAAATCTTATTTGTCTCCATGGCACAAGGCCTTGGCTATGTGGTTATGAAATTTTTGAATTATGCATTCTACCATTATGAATGTGGCTATTGATATTGCTTGTGATTATTCGACTAGTAGGATATCCATGTGAGTAAGTAAATGTCATTATTTTGATTTTATTTTTTCATATTACGCTAAAGATCATGTTTAAACTGATTTTTTAGTCCTAATCATTGACATATATGATTAAATTATTTATGAAAGGTTCCGCTATATTGTTATCCTTACTGAGCATCTGAGCTCACCCATTTATATGTTTTATTTTTCCTAGGAGGCGAAATGTATATTATGACTAACCTATAGGGATATTCTATGGGATCTCAGTGTTGTCTGTGGAAACAATTTTTTTGTAGTTTTCCATTTTATGATGTAATATAAGCCTTATGAATGTATCTAGTACTTCCAAAGATACTAAACTAATCGATCTTTCGAGACTTGATCATTTGTGATCATGCCAATGATACATAATAATGTACCGACTCTGGGGTAACTAGGATCGGGGCATTACATCCACTGTGCACATCCTTCATGAAAATAGTAGTATATATTCTATAAATGAACATCAGAAGGACCACCTGAAGATCCAATAATATTGTACCTTTTCTATGATTTTTTCCCTAATGTAGAATATAATTAATTTCCCATTTTTAGATTTTCACAGTCCCATCCTTGTCCAATGGGATCTCTCAATTTCGAAGGTAGTCCATAATGGGTTTCATCCAGCTGTTGGTTAGACCGTAAGATTTGATGATGGGAACAACTTCATTGATCTCATCCATCTTAACTCGAATGTTAGGAGAGACAAACTGCTTGTTCACAATGAGGATGATTATCTCATCCCACTCATGATCACATATATCTATGATTTCATTTTCCAGTTCATCATCATGGGAATTTTTTGATTTTGGGATGTGATTAAATGTTTGTTCCAAATGGAATTATTCCATTATACCCTATTCATGGTTCAGTGGGGGGGACTAGCTCTTCATTTATTATAGCATAATCACCATTGATCTTATTGATTATTAATTCTGAATCACCATTTATGTTCAAGTGATTCACTTTTACCCGAAGTGTCATCATTATCCATGTAATGAGAGCATCATATTATATTTCATTTTCCATACACCCATCCAATAGTAGGAAGGATTATGGTAGGATTTCATTTACTGTATATTTGAGCACACCTCCCAACCACACATTGTAGAGCATTGAACATACATCATCTTCCATATCAGGAATCAGGATTAGATATCAAAATAAATCTATCATATCATTAGTACCTCTTTAATAAGGAAGAACTCTTCATACGGTAATTCAGTTTCTAATGATGTCATTTCTACTGAGGGGTGCTCTGTATTTAAATTTCATAATTCTTAGCCTTTAATCACATTCTCTGGAACCAATGGAATGTTAAAATGTTATAAGATAACCACCAACCTAGACAGATTTCCAGTCCACATCGTATTACTAAAAATATATTTCAGTGGTTTCCTACAGGATACCAGATAGACCTTGTGATCCCACAGATAGTTCCTCAGTTTTTGAATATCAAAGCATAGTTCCATGTATATCTTCTTTATATTTGAATAATTATTCTCAACATTTTTAATTAATTATTCTATGTTAATAAGCATTTTCTTCCCTAGAGATGTCATTATTTTTCATGAGGAAGGTACTGAGTTATCACTCTAAGGCTGTCATGTAAAAAAGAAGCATCCTTCATTTGTCCCTCATCATCAGCACTACTGGGATCACATTATATTTCATAAGACTATATAATGCTTCCAAAACATCATCAATCCATGATTATGAAACCCCCTTTTTCATTATTCCTGTTATGTTAAGGATCCTACCTAAAAGGTTTTCTTTAAAGAGCAAGATGTAGTCTATGTTTCTCTGAATTCCAATCAAATCATTATGTTTTTAGGGAGATAAAATGATAAATATGGAATTTTTATTCTAATTAAATTCTTTGATTCCATGATGGTATATGAAGATGTTGGGTAATTTCTATGAGGTAAAATAGAAATCTCATTTCATGGGGTTCATTTTTAGTTTATGGTGTCTCCATTTATTGATGGTTATTTTATGATCTGCCATGTTGTCAATGAAATATCGATAATTAACCACTAGGTCATCAATGTATCATTTTATGAACTTTACAAGGATGGGTTTGAAAATATGATGCATGGGATGTTAATATGTAGTTCCTACATTGTTCAACTAAAAGGGAATTACCTCATATAAAAATAATCCATGGGGGCTGAAGGTGGGGGCTTCATTATCTTCCCATGCCAATTATATTTGATTGAATCACAAATAGTATTCCATAAAGGAGAGGGTCTGATATCTAGCTTTAACATCAATCAATATCTATGTGATCAGGACTAGGAACTCATTCTTCATATAGTTCCGATTGAGATTTATGAAATAAATGAAGACATTGATTTGCCCGTTCTTATTCTTAATGGGGACTATATTAGCTCTCCATTTTGAATATTGGACCTCTCGATTTATTTTTTGTATGATTGTATTAACATGTTCATCTTCAATATTGGCAGAATCTGTCGAGTGCTTCCTTCTGGATTCTTACTTATATCCCATGTGGTCCTCTAGAAATCCTAGGTGGTCAGTGTCCACCTCGGGGTTGAATCCAGAAATTTCAATGTAGTTCCAAGTGAACACATCCTGGTGCCACTTTAGGTAGGAGGTATACACCACTTTTACTTCAGAATACATGGCCACACTTATCAAAATTGGTGATGGATATATTCTTTAATAAGATTTAATTCTATGATCTCATCAATGGTGGTAGAGATTCCCTCCTAAAATTCTCAAAGGCCATCCCTGAGGTCATACTCCTCCTCTTCTTCTTCCTCTTCATCTTACTCCCCTTGTTCCGTAGAAGGAATAAGTAGTGGGATAATCTACCCTAATCTAGTAGAGGAGTCTATATATTATCATCCAAAAATTATGTGGATTCCATTGAACATGATGACAGTTTATAATTTCATTGAAACTCTGGGGAGGATAGAGTGAGAGATGGGGAAGGAGTTTCTTCACCCCCTTTGAATGATGAGAAAATCACTACTTCCCTAGCTAGTGATGTAGGGATTTCATTGACCTGTTCGGGTGCAATGAATGTATTTTCATCCATGATTTCACCACTGTATGGGGATTCAACAATGTTTTCATCACGTTGGGACTCATTTTTCAAGACTGAAATCATGAAGACTGACGAATGTATATCTATATCTAGACTCATATAATCATCATGGTTGATGGGAAACATGTACTCTTTACATATCTATTTTTAGGTTTTTTCTGGGATCATTTCCAAACCATTTTGGCAGTGACCCAAGAAACACCAGCAACAAAGGGCTATTTCACTTCCCCTTGATAGAATCCCACATCGATATAATGTGAATCCTCAGATTCAAATAGGGACTTATTGATATTCGATGTCCCAATTTTTTCTTTAATGTATTAATTAATTCATTGATGGTATTTATAAAGGGATTTATACATGTTGATGTAATCAAGTACTTTCTAGAATGATATTTAATGTTTTATCCTACCATGTAGCTATATGTTATGAGTTAGTTATGAGGTCCCAAATTGATCATAGAGCTTTATTTGTCTTAAAAGATTTTTCCTTTTTGACATAGCCATGTGGTGTTAGAGGATGAAAATAGGTTATCATCATTGTATCTAAAACATTAAAGGATTTGGGTTGGAAGGATATTAACTCGAGTTTAATTTTCAATGAAATTTTTTAGACATCGACGCCATTTACCATGTCGGACATGTACAGGGGTGTGATGTGTTCCCATATAATGGTGTTCTAATATTTATCTGTGAGGTAGATAACCACATAACATTCTACAAGATAGGTTTCTATGTAATTGAATTTAGCAGTGAAAACAAGAATTAAAACTCATAGGGGATTAGAAAATCATCTACGGATGCTTCTTTGGGGTATTTTGATCTGATCAGGCAATCAAGGATTTATTACATTGCTGGTACCAAGGCTATCTATTTCACAATATCATACATACATTCTAAATGGATTTCACTTCCCATTTTTTGGATACCCTTTCAGATTCTCTTTAGGGGCTGGGGTGCACGATATAGATGGATAATCCATTTAAATTGGAGTTCAAGGTGCTCATATCCATGGTGGGTTAGGAAAAATTGGCCTGCGTTCATATTGTGGGTGAGCTGACACTTGTACCCCTTCTAATTTATATTCCATAGTGATGAGGTCATGGTGGTATTTATCATATGAAGGTGGGTTTTCCTTATCCTTTGGAACTCACATAAGGGATCTTTAGCATGTTTCAGCAACATTGAAAATATATGTAGGGATGAGACTAGTCATCTAGTTTCTACCACTACTTCACTTTCTCAGTGTCCTTGGATCTTGTGGCCTCTTCATATGGTTCCCAAATAAGGTGTGAGAACTCATATTTATATCCATACCCATTATTGGAGGAGGGATCCAATAAATTAATAAAAACAATGGAATCCATGATTAACTCCACGTATGATGATTACTCTGCTAGGATGATTTTTTGGGTGGTATCCTTTGAAGGAGTGGTTCCCATGGTTTCAAATTTAAATCCATAAAGTCTATGAGGGTCAGATCCAAAATTTACCTTGATGTATGTTCATCCTTCTGCATTTTTTCCCTTCCCTTCCAGCCATGACTTTTATTTAGAATGATGGAATTTTGAGGTTTTTGGTGACAATGGTATCAACTATTCATAGGGGGAGTAGATAGGTGGATAGTTGGTTGTTTAACTATATATAGAGAATACCTTGAATGTTTTTTATTTTCATTTGAGTCACCAAACCATCAAACCAATATGTTATTTGTCTAACAACTTCATTCCACTAACCTCTTTCCCCATGCGTAGTAGAAAAAACGTATTCTTCTCGTGTTACCATCATTCCAAACATTACTTTCCCAAAGTCCACTATATTTCCATGGTGTCATTAAAGTTGAATCATTCTGGAATAGTGTTCCAACACATCTTATGGAAGAGGTAATAATCTGTAAGTCATCAAGATCCACATGTTCAGGCCTCTTGGGATATGGAAGGCGGGGTAAATCATTCTCCACAGCAGCAATAAAACATTCATGGACTGGATCATCACTGAAAAAGTAAAAATTGTTCATTTTCTACTTGAATTGATTTTTCATGGGCCCCCACACTCATCCTAACTAGAATGAGTTTTTCATTCGAACCTATGGGTTCATCATAATATGGTTCTAGTTTTGGAGGTGGGGATGGTGCAGAAGCTAACTTACATGTGGCGGATTTTTCCTCTGACATTCATGTTCTTGTCCACTGGACAAGTGAAGTCATTCAGTACTTTATATTATCCCATTGTATGGAATATTCCATTCTTTGATAAATGGTAGATAAATTCAGAAACCAACCTATTTATTTCATAGGATTGAGTGGCGTTCATAGCACATCATAGAGGATATCTATGTCAATATAGAGAACATATTCATGGGGATGTTTTAGGTTCTAAGATTAGGTCAACCCTTTCCATTTAGAATTGAAAAATGAGACTCTCTCCTTCCCTTTTTGTATTAAATTTGAGAGGTTATGGTTTTTTTTCATTTTAAACATTGAGCTAAACAAAAAGTGGATCTTGTAAATAAAGTCTTCACATCCCATGATTCATCATGAAAGAAATCTGGTGGACCATACAATGGTTATCCCTTTTAGTGTTCTCACAAATCAACTATTTTCTACTACTTCTTGTTGCATGGGAGTTCCGATCATTGGATCACAATGAGATGAAAATCATGTATGATGTTTCTACAACTCTCTTGGGACATTGATTATCCGAAATATAGGTCTCTAAAAATTAGGCGGAGGTGGGGTATCACCCACCCATTCAGGGTTGGGTTTCTTTAATGGATGTACTAGTCCACATCATTCCTCAATAGCTACTAATAATGTTACAAATGACCTGATGGTGTCACTGATCCCTTGATGAATGTTTGGATAAACATGAATTTGACTGGTGTTGTATTAGGCAGGACATGACTTCCAGGTTCTGTCATTATTTATGGTTGATGTCATGTTAGGGATAGATTTTGTGGGATTTACTGAATTATTATTGGTTTTTTCCCTAATGTAATGAAATAATAATATATATCCATAATTTCAACTTGGAAATTTGATGGAATAGGAGCTGATTTGGGAAGATGTTCTAACCCTAATTTTTCTTGGGGATGAACCCTTGTTGTTGATTTATTCCTATTTTATGTGTACGTTAATTATCTTCCAATGGAATCATACTTGGTAGGAATGATACCCCAGAAAAATTCCTCATTTAGCCTCCTTACCTATTTCATTTCTTCCCATTCCGAGTCAATCAATTTTTGAGTGTGAGGAGACAAACCCCCTTGAGAGGAGGAGGTAAGATTTTATGTGGCCTTTACATTAACATTTTCTTTTGTAAATTTTTGTCAAAGATGTAGTAAGGGATTGGCTGAGGGAGCTCACAAATTCAAGGATATTCTCTGGTTTCTAGTATACACGCCCCCTTCATATTCCACAATGTGGACCACAGTCTATATGGAACCATCCTCTCCTCACTCCTCTGCATCAGCATCATTTTTCATGTCATCTTTATGAATGATTACCCTGACATTTACAATTTCATAATTCATTTCCAACATTATATTAGCTATCGAATGATAGGATGGTTGTATGTTCCCCTTTCTGGACCTCTCCCTTCCTTTCTGGGAACCACTTCATGCTTCTTGGAGAAGAGTGTCTTGGAGGTAACCTCAAAACAACCCAGTCAGGTGCTTCCCTTCTGTAGGAATTGGGTCCTGAAACTGGAAGAACTAGGAGACTTTAATTATTGTTTTTCTACCTAGGAAGTAAATTTCAATTTTCATTTAAGGGAAGTTTGATGAAAAAATTCTGTTGGACCATCAGGATGCGATTTATCGTAACTATTTTTTTGTTCGACATGATGATTTTTTCATCATGTGAGGGGAATTTTGTGGTAAAAATTCCACCATCCCAATGTGATTCGTATGATCTCGTTTTGTGGTGGATAATTCAATACTTCTACTCTCTTTATCTATCGTATCCTCCTTCGAGTGTCATCTGCATGAAATTCTAGGTCTATACACAATGTAATTGATTATGTGGACACTAGAAATGTCCGATGATTGGATTACGTTAAGGGAGAATTTGGATTAATGTTATTTTTCATTGTTTCAAGTTCTTTTTTTGGATTTCTTTTATAAGTATTGATTATTTTGAGACTTATTCACAAATAATTAATACTGGGCATTTCATCTTTCTTGATTTGAGGTCTCACTTAATAACCACCTTCGATTAATGTAATTTTAGGATGTTATTCCCAATGGATTCTACTAATAATTTCTTGTGGTGAAATGAAAATATACTTGTTCACCCCATCATGGTATATGAACATCATGTGTGGAATCAATAACAAAATGGTGTATATATTTCAATTAATTGATTCTTGTTGATTGAAGATCATTCATCTGCTTCATTAACCATTGTCTCCGTGTAGACAGAAGAGATTATTTACCAATTTGGTGATGAAACTCACTAAATATTTTAACATAGTTTGCAAACCCACTGTAATGAATGTACTTTTTTTCTTGTGGTGGAGAGTTTTCTTGATATTATGAAAGATTTTCTATATGAATAATTCTAAAATTTTATCAGGAATGTTAAACGGGAAGTGGTTGAGGAAAAAACATAATGTGTATATCATACTCAACCAATTTTCATCTCATGTGAAATATTTCATTTTATTATTATACTAGAGACTCTTCTACTTGATCCTCCCAACACAAGTTTTCATGACTAGTTTTTTTGCATTCATAGGGGATATTGGATGTCTCGTTAAAATTGAAATGGTCTGGAGGTGGTTCAATGGATGACAATTTCTATGGGTTGTTTACTTCATGAGAATGTTTGTTGCTTATTATTGATAGGTTATCTAGTATGACTGACCCCATCATTCCAAATACCTCAATATATAATGGATTTCACGTAATTCACCTGGGTAGGTGAGGAACATATTTTGAAAATGAAATTTAACATTAGGGATGACCATAATTGTGAATTACATCATTGGGAGGTATACCATCATAGCATGACATCATACTACAGGGTGGATTTCTATCGCATATACATTGGGGAATACCATTAGGGAAGAAAAAATCAATAGGGGTCTTTTTTGTTTTTTTATCATCTATCCATGAGGAGGTCTATTGTGATGCTTATCAAGAGATATTACCACATGATCGATTAGGTTGTTTCTATGAAGGAATCCTTGATTATAGATTCCCTTGGGAGGACCTATATTGTTGCTGGTAAAAATACTACATAGAGAACCTTTGCAAGTTATCATACTAGATTAGTAATTTAACAACCGATCAACATGATCTTGTACCACCATTAATATATGTTTTGATGGCCTTAATAACTCCATCCTCTATTAGAGAATGGAAATATGCTTGCTCTTAATTTTTGAGTCACCTTTTGTGTGATTTCTTTTTAATATCTCTCATGTGGGTGACTAAGGAAATTTTCAATAAGTGAATTCATTCATATATGGCTTCCTATTTACGTGGATCCCATTGTGGTTTTTGGATATGCTAGAAAGCCTATATAATTCTGGAAATGATGAATGTATGCCTTGGTGCAGCCACTAGAGTAGATCAGTATCCCCCAATTAGAAGGGGTATTTTTCCTGATCATATTATTTATTTATAATGGGATTTTTACAAAAAAATATCCATGTTAGAGTAGAAATGCATTTCAACTCCAACATGACTATCTCATTGTGTGGATGAGTCACCCCACTTGAGGAGGCATGTTCATGGGTCTGACACCAACCTTCCATTGATACAATCATGTCTTCATATGTTTATAGGAAGTGGTCTGTAATTGATTTCTATCCTTCCATCATTGAATGTATGTTATGAGAAAAAACCATGGAGGGAACAGGAGTATATTACAATTCAGATTTCAATTTAGTAATGTGAGTCTTCCATAGATTTTTATTTGAGATACGTCAACTACTTCCCCAAATTATAAAGATGTTTTAAAAGGGAGATTGTCCTACAAGAGAAGTTATTTTCATCTTCCTATTAATTTTCACCATATTTTACTCAAGGGATTGATATGAATCCGTATAAATATGAAAGACCCCAGGATCCCATGAGAGGGGACGGGTGAATCAGGGTGACAACTTTTTCTTTTAATGTGATGGATCATGTTCCCACGTTGGTAGGAGCTTGTTGAACCTGAATGATGAATATGATCAGAAAGCAAACATTCACATGCATAGAGAAGACACAACACTTTTTACTTGGTTCACCACTAAGGGTTACGCCCAATGAGCATACACCGACAAGTTTTCGGTCATACAAAATTCCACTAATCTTCACTAGTTGTGGCTTACAAAGGTTCTGGCACAATCACTATGTCCCAGGCTCACTGCTTTTACAAAGGTTCATGGATAGCTCGCTGCTTCCCTCGGGTCACTCCCGTTATCTCACCCTCGCTCACTGCCCTTGGTGAAGTCACACTCAGTTTATAGACGTGAAGGTCTCTTCATCATTGCAGATTAATGCATCCTCTGTTGTATGTAGATGCTCTGTTGAAGTCCAACTCTCACCTGAAGACGAATCTCACATTGCACTGAGGGTACCAGATGATCCTCCAGCTTTCGTGTAGCTTCAAAAGGATGGATGTACTTTAACAACCCTAGTGCGCTTCTCCAAGATTCGGCATGAATGTTTTCCGAATGGCGCGAAAGTCACTTGCGTGGTAAAAACTCGGCAAGAAGGTGACTCTAAACAACATGCGTGACTCATCACCTCTAAATCCCAAACCACTTTGGATGCGCAGCCAACAGCCAGCGCACAACCTCTACTTGCGCGACCCAACAACCACTTGCGCGACTCAACGACTTGCACGAAGAGATCTCGAAAAATATCTATGTCTTGAACTTCGTTACAAATGAGGAGGGGGTCCTCTCTTTATAGGAAAACTGGACCCCCTGGGCAGTGGTGCGCAAGTCATCCCTCAGTGCGCAGGTTCTGGCGCGCAGCTCATCCTCCCTAGCCTATGTCGCGCTACTCACTTGCGCGACCACACAAATACTTGCACGAAATTATTTCCTTTGCCATATTTTAAAGTTATAATCTTGAAAAACAATAGACGCACAAGTTTCCAATCCTCCTAGGCATCGGCGCGCAAGTCTCTTCACGGCGCGCAAGTCACTTGCGCGACTAGCCCAAAACTTGCGCGGCCCTTATCCCTTTGACAATTTCCCATGTTCTGATATTGAAAAACATATGGCACGCAAGTTACCTCTCCTTCAATTACACGGTGTTCAAGTCTCTTTTCCAAAAACACTTTTCTCCATTTTTCGATTTTCAGGCCCATAAATTTGGCAAACACTGGGAAATGGCGCCACCTTCAATATTGTTGTCTTCTTGAACTGTATGATCTCTTTGCTGGTACACATTCAGAAATTCCATTGAGGATTGACAAAAAACCCAAACCATACTCCAAATAATTCATAGAAGACCATGGTTCTAATAGAATATTCACATGTCTATTAATTTTCTCCATTTTTGACTGGTGGGCTTGATGTAAATCTATATCAATTTTCATTTGCCTTTTGTTTGTCCCCTATTTTGACAAATGGTCTTGATATGCATCCGTAGGAACCAGAAAACTCTTTTTGGTTGTAGTTTTATTTGACTTATGGTCTTGTTATGGGATAGTAGGTATTTCCATATTCTTTTATCTTACCACTTAATTTTACTGTTGATCTTCTTCAATGGGAAGAAGGATGATGGCATGTTTATAATTATTTGATCATTGCACTTTACAAGCCTCCATATGGACCCAACTCCACCTAACATTGAATGGGGACCATAGGGAGGTACTATATTCATGGGGAAGATTTTATGCCACTTGGATTTGATAGAGATACTTACTAGTGGGGGCCCATGGGTGGGACCCCTATTCCATAGGAATGAAATTTATATCCGAAAACTCATCAGCCTCCCTAAGGTAATTATGGTACTCGTTATCAAATTCTTGGGGTAGGCTCCCTAAAGTATTTGAGATGGCTATATGGTTCATCTTGTTCTGGATCACCAAACATCATTGATCGTATGAATAGTATAACTTCACTGACTAGAGGGCCTATAGAGCTTCCTCCAAGGTATTGAGAGTACCATTCTTGTTGTACTTCCAGAAACATGATTTTGAAACCTAGTTTTGAAAAATTTGGGTGGGAAATGGGGTCTTCTATTTGGTTGAGGACTCAACCAGTGTATTGGTTGTGGTATACATCTATGTGAACATGGGAGACACTAATGGATTTAAGAGAGTTTTGGTGAAAAATTCCAAAATTATATGGGACAAACACACACTAAAATACAATGATAATGTAGAATCTACTAAAATGAACACATGAATCTTTAATCTATTAGTTTTCCCTTATTTTATTTTGATATCAAAAGGGTCATGATGTGGGTTAAAATTAATATCTTTCTTAATGGTAAATGTGTGTTTCACAATTTTCTTTCTGATGAATGTATCATGGAGATCCACTATGTGTCAAGAAAAAAAAAGGTACGATGAGAACTAAGAAGTCTATAATTTTTGTATGAAAGAGATGTATTAGTTAAATGATTTCACATTGGGTTCAACATTTTCGTTCTGATTAAATTATAATGGTATCCCTATTGGTATGATATATTGTGGGAAGTTTCAATATTTCCCAATCAATCATATCTGGTTCACCATTATTATCTCACACTTCCTTGTAACAGGTTAGTTTCTAAGGGGGTATCTTCCTGGAATGGAAAACACATAATGGGTATTGTGTCTATGATTTCTCATGGCCCTACATAAAAATGTAATCCTCTAATTGGGTAACTTGAGGAATTATACATAAGAACTCACATTGGTCGAGTTGATGGAAATTTGGGTTCATCACACCCTTTGGGGGGGGGGGGGCTATTGCCTATTATGGTACACTTATATAGATTTAAAATTTGTTTAGAATCCATTATTCATTTCCATGGATGATGTTGATATCTCTAAATTAATGATGAATTATGAGAATTCATGGGTTTAATATCATCTTTATGTATAGGAGATTCATCATTGATGGTTAATTTTTTATGGATTCTGGGTTTTCCATCAATGGTACACTTTTTTGACTAGATTAGAGATTCTTTGGTCATTCTTTAGGATGATACTTACTGCAATACACATAGTGAGGTGTTCTGGAGTTTTTTGTCATCTTGGGAGTTGAATTTAATTTTGTTGTTGGGATAAAAAACATAAAATAATCATTCTATATATCATTAAAAAGGAATTAGAAACCAGGTAGTTTAGTAAAACATAATAGGACACATCATCTTTAAAGGTCATGTGATGAGGATCAACCCATTTAATTTATTGACATGCAGCAAGGATGTATATGGGAAAATTTCTTGGAAAAATATGGTGTGAGACATATGTTTTTGTGGATAGAGGGACTCAGAATCGATGTGACCTCCCATGTTTCGGGATTGATTTTATTGGGAATATGACCCAATAAATATTGTGAAGAAAGGATCCAAAAAAGAATATGCCCCTTCGTGGTGGATATGACACTAATGGGGATGTATATCTAAGAAAATTATTCTGAATTTGGGTTTTGGGTTTGAAACTTGAGGAGACCTCCTATGTATACCAATTAGATGGGAATAAAATCCCACGTAGTTTCGATTGTTGGGGATTACACATATAAAGGAGGATCATTTGTGTATGGTTGGGAATTATAGATAAATGGAGTCCCATTTGAGTATGGTTAGGCATTATACTGAATAGGAGGCCTCTTTTTTGGAAAAATGAGGAAATTATAGACTCATCATATTTTGGAGTCTTTTATTGGGGATTACACATATAAGGATTCCCAGACGTTTTGGGATTTTTCGGATTTCATGACCGCTGTTAACCTCTAAGCCCATGTGACCCTTGGTCAGTGGGATAAGAAAGATAAAGAAGTAGATATGAAGATGAAAATCACCAAATTTTACACTGGTGGATGGATGTTTAAAACCAAAGGAATGGGGGGAAGTTCTTTGATGCTAATATCCTCTCTTGCATTCATAGCCTATGATCAATGGGAGAGAGGGAGATATAGGGATTTGAAGTTTCCTACATCCCCTATTTTATTTAGGTAACTTGGATCGTCACATATGATGATCTATCAAGATAAGGAATAGGTAGGTGCATTTGAGGAAAAGTTCCACCACCCACAAGAATAACTAGGGGTTTACTCAATGATGGATCCCCTGCTAGTTTCTAGGGAATAAATGATGATAATCTACTATGCCTCAAATGGAAAAAAAATATTTATCCCCTAACTCCCCACCTAGAATGGGGAGGTCCACATGAGCACCCCAATTTTTAGACACAAGTTACCCTAGAAATTTATACTTGAAGATATTTCAAGGGTTCACCGTGTCATGGAGGATACCGGATGCTCTATACATACCACGTGAAAAAATACTCGAGAGGATACGCTAATGTGTCTGATGATATGATCATACATATCAGGTGTCTTTAAATGGGGCCTTGTCTTGATACCATTAAATTGATTTTTTAGGGGGCTAAAATGGTGCTTGATTATAAGATAGAGGGATTTTATGCAAGTTGGAGAGTACAACAACCTACGATGACCCATTCCGTGTAGCATGTTCTTATGTGGGGTGGGGATCCCTCCATGTAGAATATTTATTTTTAGTGAGGGTGTCATCCACATTGTTTTGTGCTATGTGGACCTAGGTTGTCTCTATTTATGGAAATTTTACATGGGTATTGCTTCTACCTATGTAGTGTGTTTCTATGTAGTCTTGATTTCCTCCCATGAAACACCTTCTTACATGGGGCAATCATCCCTATAGGATGCTTTTTATTATGTTGGGTGATGGACAACAAAGGGTCCACCTTTTTATTCTTCTTACAAAGGTGCCCAAAATTGGGCTTGGGGTTGAAGATAGAATGATGAATTTATTTTCTTCATCAATGTTATGTGGTGGGTTTTCTTGTGGGGAATTGATGTCTCCCTCCCAATTTTCCTCCATGTATCAGGATTGGTGTCTTTTTTTATTTAGTTCATATTGGTTATTTTATAGAGTAATGGAGGAAACATATACAAGGATGGTCAACTATACACGGTAGTCCAGGAGGCATTCATTTTCGGGATACCAAGAAGAACGCCCCGGCTCGCTATTGATTTCATTCATGGTTGATGGAAATCACAATCTATACCTATGAAGGACATATTATATGTCGGTTATTTTTCTTCACGGTGGTGTCAATCACTAACCTACCCCAAAAAAATATTTTATTTTGATTGTGGGTTCCATCAGTACAATCTCATCCCACAAAAGAAGTAATTATTTGGACACCTCATTGAGTGGTGGAATGCCACATAGAGAAACATTCCGTATAGCATAATTTTCTATGTGGAGAACATCTTTCCTTCTTAGCTCTGCCTCATTCGAAATTTTCTTGGACTCTAATTTGTATTTATTTTTACCTTTCCAAATCTCATGAAAGTATTTTTTTTCTTCAATGCAGAGTTTTCAGGACCCAACAGTTATAAATTTGTATCACAGTATCTAGTTTTTTTAAATGTATATGATAATGATTATGTATAAATCTCTAGTGTTGGAGGGTTTCTCATAGAATATTGGTAGTACCATAAGAAATTTATGGGTAGTGAGTGGATGTTCCTTGATAGATCCCTTTTTTGTTGAACATTTATTTATAATGGGAAGTCTGTAATTATGTGGAATCGATAATTATAATTTTATCATTTTTAGAATCAATTATATAAATTTATTATTTGATAAAGGAATAGTATTCTATTCTAAATGGTTTATTACTTATTTTTTATAAAATTTAGATCCTTCAAGAAGAACATAGCCAAACACTAGTGAGGAAGCTAAAATGGACCATGCATTAAATTTCACTAAGAAGAATCTCTCAATATGTCATGGTGTCGAGGGTCTATAAAAATCGGTTGAATGGATTAAGAGGATTCATGAAATTTTTAGCTTCATAAAAACATTTTAAGAAGCTGTGGTTTATTTTTCACCTTGTATTGAGGGACAGGGAAGGGTTGAGGTAATATATTTTGAAATACAATTCGCATGAAGATATCACATGGACTTCTTCCTAGAAGGCCTTATACGAATAGTTAGATCCTTAAATGTTGATAATGGTGATGAATTCAGAATTTTTATACTTGGGGAAAGGGGGTATTTAGATATGAAGTATGCTACTCATTTAGCCAAGTTAGTTCACTGGTCTCTGAATATTTTTTTTTCAATGAATACCTTAGGTAATGGAGTTTAGAGATGGGTTTGAGCTTAGATGTTAAGTCTATATTGATTATTATGTGCCTACCCACCTTCATGGAGGTTTTAGATAAGGAATCTATTAATGAGGTGGATATTTATGGGAAATAAATGACTCTTAAAATCCTTCATGACAGCATAAGGTAGCTATATTTTTTCATCTTTCAAGATGAGGATATATGGTGATTGAAGCCGAGTTGGATATAGGAGTGATCAATATATCTCTAGGTAGGGAAATGTGATATGTTAGTGTTTTGGGAGAAACAGAAGCCTCGAAAATAAATTTTAAGGAAGCACCTAAGGTTTTTCATGCATGTGGGTAATCTTGTAATATTCCATGTTTCTATGAGAGAGCATCACAGGGTAGTAACGATAGAAAAAATATCACCAATGGAAATTTTTTTATTAGATGTAGAAAAAAGGTGGGATCTCAACCGATTTCCATGGTTTATTCTCAAATTATGATAAAATGAAATAATTATGATGGATTTCTGTATGTGGCAGAGTGTGCACAAAAGGATTCAGAGGTCGGACTAGTTACTATGAGGTGTAAACTGATTTTTCATCTTCTATTGTTACGCCCTCATTTTTTATCGGTTCAAATCATTAAATTATTTCATCTATGATTATTAATGTGATGGGGTTGAATTATGATGTTAATATATTCATAAAGTATCTTTTCACACCTCTGGAAATGAATTTGGTGTAGGGTTTTAGATTCAATGAATTTCGTGTAACGATCATTGACCATAAAACTGTAAAGGAATTTCAAGAAATTAAACTCAAAATATTTGATCTTACCATTTGAATAGATTGGATGATTCTTTATATATAAAAAATAGGTTTTTATCCCCATTTAGTCAAGTTCCATTCTCTTGACGGAGTAACTCATATCATAATTGGTGATTGTGACCCTAGATTTTGGAGATATGGCACTATTTTACTAGGTGAGGAGATGATCCCCTGTCGGTTTCTAGAGTTGTTTCGTTTTTATTTTGATCCATGTCTTAGTGGAAGTCATCCTATTGGGCTGAGGGAGTATCATGATGTTTTTATATATATTTTTTCTAGGTTACAAACTTTTAGGGAACTATAGTTTAATATATAAATTATTCTATGGGTGAGGCCAATTTGATCACCTTTATAACATTTAACACAAGTCATGTTGAAATAATTAATGGTTTTTCTTAATGATCTTGAGGCTATGGGATTTATTCATCCTAGTGTCTCACATTTGGAAATAGGGGTACTCATTATAAGGATGGTTGAAATGAGTGTCAAAATTTATACTGATTACATGAAACTCAACCAGGTGAAAATTAAGAACAAATATCCCTTGAATAAAATTTATGTCCTTTTTATATCAATGGAAGAAAATGATTTTCAAATAATGATTTGATATTGATGACAAATCATTTGATGGTCTAAGATGAATATATTCCTAAAATTATTTTCATGAACATGCATTGGAATTTAGAGTAACTAGTCTTGTTATATGGCCTCAATAAATATCCTTATGTAATTATGGATTAGATGAATCAAATATTCCATTACTTCTAGAAATCATTCATGATGGTTTTTTTACAATACACAAATTTATTCCATGTCAGAATAGAATAATGTTGAGTGTTTTAATATCATCTGTGGGATATTTAATGTGAATCTGTTATACTGGAAGCTACCCCAATGTAGATTGTGGATAAATGAAGTGAAAATTTTAAGACATGTGATTTTTAATAAATGTATCTCAGTGGATCCTAAAAATATTATAGAGAAGTTTTCTTGGGAGAAACCAAAAAAATTGGTTGAGATCTCTAGTTTAATGGTTTTAGCTGGTTATTGAAGGTGATTTATTACTTAATTACCCATGAATGCATCCCCTATGATAAAGTTAACCTTTAGGTGCTTTAATTTCTTATATTGATCAATTATAAAAATATTTTTTGATGTCGACAGTGATATTGACATTACCTCCAGTTTTGATACTTCCTATACTGGCTCTGGGATTTGATATCATCTGTGATGAATCGTGTATGGATTTGGGTTGTATTCTGATTCCGAGGAGATAATGGATAACTGAAATCTCTAATAATTTATTTAATATTATGTATAACTATATATTTAATAATATTTAATTTTTGGCTGTGGCACATGATCATAAACATGATTTGACTACCTATTTAGGGAGAATTTTATAATGTATTCATACAATAATAGTCTAATGTATGTATTAATATATAGGGACATGATCATGATATAGAGTGGTGGAGTCAAGAACCTATCGACCTCCAATTTGGATATTTTATATACCCATAGAAAAGTAAATGATATCATATATTATTTGAGATTAAAATTACCTACTCAGGTAGTGATGGAATTTGGCATATGAGTGTTGTATAGTGGTCTTGTTTGCTGAAATGATCTTGGATGAACCAAGAGAATAATTATTGGTATTATTATCTTATTATTGGGATGGATAATATATGGGTGATAAAATTTGACTTGTACATGCTAATTATGTGAATTTTTAGTTCCTTATTAGGACTATTTGTGGTGGGGTTAACTTGTGTGACTAGTCTTGGTCTCCTAATGGGGTTTTACACTTCCTATATAGGATGGTTTTTCTAGTATACTTGATGTGGAAATAATATATATATATATATATATATATATAATACTGATAACTTTCATAAAGTTTAATTTCTTGATGATTAGGTTAGAGATATCAAAGATTAACTGTATATCATTTTTCTATCAGTGTCTTTGTCTGTTTCAATTTGTGGTAAGTGATCGGGTTTTCCTTGGAGTTTTAGTTTGGCTGGGAAATAGATGTATAGGGAGTTTGTGTATGTTATCACCTTATTATATAATCCCTTTATAGATTGTGAACTATCTAAGAATGGTTTATTGTAAATTATAATGAACTAATTGTTTTAATTTTATTTGTGATGTGTCCTATGTTTTCCAATTGATGATGTATCAACCAGATATATCCCACATGATTGAGTGGGAAGAAGATTAAATTGAAACCAACAACTTATTGATTTAAAGGAAAATTAAAATAGTTTAACAATATGATAAGTTTATGCATTGGAATTTTATCACATTGGTTTGAGTGATATTGTTGTGTGGTATGAAAAGCAATATGAAATCGAAGCATCAGGCCTTGATGCTGAAACAATAGCCTTGTATCTCTTTTTTTGTGAACTTAATAATTTAGGGGGAAAGAAATATTATTTTTTGGGGACAATTATCTCAACATAGTATATTAATTTTGGTATGTAATCTCTTAAAAAATTTATTTTAAATTTATTATTCATTAATAAGTCTGGAGAATGATTTGGGTACTCTAGTGGTATAAGGGGCCATCGATAAGATGATGAAGGGAACTGGGTAGCGTAAGTAGGTTATCAAAAGAACCTATATTTCATTAAGTTTACTAAAATTTTGGTGTAGAAATATTTGGTATACGATATCTTCTTGTACCCACTAGAATGTTTGGGGTCCATCAGTTGGCCAATAGGTGTCTGGCGGTTAGTCGGTGATGCCTCTTCGAAAGCGGTTGGGTAGGTCATAAAAAATAACTCTATACAAAATGTTTATTTCAATAATATAATGAAAAAACAATCTACCATAATTCAAAATTCCCTGATTATTTTCTAAACTATTATGATTTTATCTCTATCGTTTTTTTGGTGGATCCACATGCATATTGAAATATTGGATCTGAATTGATTTTTATATAGTGAGAGTTATAACTATTAGGATCTATTTTCTTATATTATTCTCTATGTTTTTGATTTATTATGAGGATATATCATATATTTAGTTTGAAAATATAGAATTCAAATTTTATACACTGGATCTAGGTTACCTAGGATCTGATCTCTTTCTCTCTCATCAACAGTCTTGAAGGAAATGAGCATTTCTTTGCCCTTATGGTTAGTTTATCTATCATATAGTCCTTCCCCTAGAATTATGGTCTTCTTATGACTCTCTACTTTTGTGTTGATTTAGGAACATTATTTCCTAGTATTTTGTGCTATTGGAATGTGTTTTCAAAAAGGGTTTTCTTGGAAAACAATATTTTATGCACATTATGTGTTTCATAAAATTTTTTAATGATGGATTTGAATTTGGAATGCATTTTTATTCATGTATTTAGTGTGTTAATTCTAATGGTAATGTTTTATAAAATGTGTTTATGGATTTATTAATATTTAACAATGATATATATAACATTGAGAGTCCTTGCGGTCTGAGGGAAAACTAAACATAGATTTAACAAGGAATAGTATGATATCCCAATGGTATATTCATGTGATGTTAATGTTTCCTATGGGTAGCCTTATTGAGGGGTTGAAGCTCTCAATAAGTAAGATACACTTATCGAATAATGTGTTTATTTATCTGTCTTGGTTATATTAATCCTTTTGCCTTGTATTTCATTTTTGTTCCTTAATGATACATTTCATACATTTTTATTGATACATGACGTCTATTTTATTAATCAGTCTATGCCTCATTGATATATATTCTAGCACATTTCCTTGATTATTTGAATATGGAATGTTTTTTAAAATAAAAATAAATAGTGATTTTATATGGGAATTTTTTTTTGAAAAGTATTTTTATAAAATAACAAAAGATGCATGTGAATAGAGATTTTATATATTCATTGCTGTTATATTACATTTAGTGATCAGACCCTACTTTTTCCATTGGGTGTTTATAGAATTGGGTTAATAAGATAATGGTAATGGGAAGAAATTAGTATAGAAGATATATCTCTTGGATTGTGTTGCCTTATAGTGTGTGGAGATGATACTGATATTTGGTCATGCTGAGTTGATCCCATTGGTTGATTCATGATTGAATTTTGTGGCCATTCAACATGGTCATCTAGACCCTTTCATTCTGTTGTAGGATGTTACATTTTTGGTTTTGTTGTTTTTACACATAATGTATTTTTGGATTTTTTTTATACTATTATTATTTATATCTTCACATAAGTCTCGTGTAGGGTGAAATACTTTCCACATTTCTTTGTATGATGCCTAGGTGCTTTTTTCTAGCATGTGGTGATTAGGAACATTCTTCGGGCCTTGTGTCAATCTAATTTGGTTGACATTATCTGATGACTGATATTTTTTTAGATATAAAGGAGGATATGGTTGATAAATAATCAACTGGATGATTTTGGAAATTTTTAGACGTCATTTTAATCCATTTCTTTTGTTTTTGTCCCCTCATCAGCCTTGTTTAGCCTTAACCTCTGAAAAAAATAACAAATCATTACTAAGAAATTTTTTTAGTGGAATATGAATGAACCATGAATGATTGACTCAACAATTTCCAATCCACTTGAGTCAATATAATATTTTTATTATATTTTAATTATTTGAAAAGAATTTCAAAACATTAAATATCATTTATGATCATTTTCATGACTATTTACATATCTTGACATTAAATGCATCAAAATAACAATGGAATATGAATATAAAATCATTGATAATAAAATATAAATTTCAAAATTACTAAACTTCATTGGTAACCATAATTCATCCAAAATATATTAATTTGAATATTTTTTAGATCATTTATTTGATTTTTCTACATCTTGCACAAGCATTGTCCCTGCATTGTGTAAGAATTCATGGATGTTATACTATCTCTCAAAATTAAAACAATTATAATAAAACCAATTTAGTAGAAATAAAAATATCTTTTAGAACCAATCATATATTATTTTCATCCCTATGAAATCTTTTTATAGATAATAAATGAATTATATTTATATTTAGTGATTTTTATAAACATTAAAAAAATATATGTCATAATCAAACAAAATTTGAACCAATATTACATATTTTCATAATTATTACCGTTATGGTATAATCAATCTATTCTAATGGAATAATGGAATATTTTGGGTTGATTTTGAGACTGTATCCTTCATTTTAAACCTTAATTAACATGTTTTACCCAATATCGTGGTCATAAACATTTATTTGGGTTACTATCAACTATGAAAAAAATGTAATTTAAATGTTTATAAAATTTGAATCTCATGGTTCTAAATTTTAAATAATTTTTTCTTGCTTAAATTCAAGGTATTGATGGAAATTTATTTGAATATATAAATGAAAAACAAATTGAATACACTGTATAAAAATGTGTTTTTATGTATAAAAAAGAAATTATTCGAAAATAAAATATAAATATGGATATGATGTAATTAATTGGACAAGATTTAATAAAATGTATATTATATTACTTTTAATCAAATTTCAAAACATCAGTGTAATTTTAATTTACATTATTTATTGGAAATAAACGACAAGTTTGAAAAAAGAACATTACTTTTCACTATTCACAAAAACCAACATTTCTAGAAAAATATAACCAAATCATCCTAAATTTATTATAAAATTATAATTTGAAAAATTATAAATATTTTTTGAAATAAATTTCATAAATTTCATATTAATAAGTAAAAATATATACACACAAATTTAATAAACCCCATTTTTGAGGGAAATGTAATTTTGAAGCATAAAATTACATTGTAATCATTACTCCCATAATAAATGTAATAAAATGGTGGTTTATTCATTAAATTTGATATATAAAATACTTAATTAATTTTTATTATTGATCAATACCTATTATTTTAATCGATTAAGGTAAACATATATTAGACACATAAAAAAGTTATATTAAAAATAACTTTATTACCTTCAAAATATATTATCTTCATTTCCAAAAAATAAAAAAACCAATGTATGATTGACTATTAATTGTAATATGGAATCATTTTCTACATATGTTTTATAATATAGTTATTCCAATTAACATCCACCAAACCAATGAGTATGTCATAATGGTCATATATTTATTATTACGACCTTATCCTTTTTAATATATAATTATTTGATTTTAAGCATAATTATCCATCCAATACAAACCAAGTATCATTAATTCAAGTGTATATGTATGATTATATAAATAATTAGATGGAATGAAACTAAAATAAAAACATCGTTTATTTAATCATCAAAAGGATATCTTATCATAAATTGATCTCTTATATCTTCACAGGATAACCTCAGGAATACATGAACATAGAGATGGGATAAAAATCCTAGCAATGGAATAAACATACCAATAAAGCATAGAACATGGGTTTCAATGAATAAAATGATGACATAAAAAATACATTGAACATGAATAAACATATGAAATTATAACATATAGAGCATGGGATCATTTAATCATGGAATCAAAATAATGTGGAAGCAGTATAAAAAATGACTTAAGCATTAGTCAAGGATTGTTACACAAGGAGGATCACAAGTCAAGGCTATCCACCAGGATTTTTTCACATAGATCATGAGTCAAGGATAACCACCAAGACTATTTCACATGACTTATAATTATACTAAACATTAGCCAATTCATTAGAGTTCTATCTAGTTGAACACCTAGTAACATGTTCATGCATATGTGTTACATGTGAATTATTATACATAAGTAATAAACAAAAGGGTTTCCCATATAATGATATCGGTATCATAATCATGAAATTAATAAAAATGAATGGGTGTATCATAAAAGTCCCCATGAAACAATGTATTCAAATTATACATGGAAATCATTAAGGTAAAGTAGTCATATATAATTTTATTTATGTCAAATTGATGTGAAAACTTGTAAAAATTATATATAAGAAACTTAAAAAAAACATTTTTTGTGGTTTAAAGAGAATATTAAAGAGAATTTAAATCAGAAAATGAACAATATTTTATATAATACATGAAATGAACCATGATTTTTTTCATGATAAAATGATTTATTGTATAAAAATAATGTTCATATAAATTATATTATGGTGTTCATTTTAACATGGGTATAAAATCAAGAAGTTCCATTTGCTCAGGAAAACTTATCAGGAATAATTGAGAATGGATGCTTTTTAAAACATGCATATCCCTAAAAGATGGATAAAATGATATAGATACATGATTTTGGAAAATATAAACATAATTTCGAATAATTATGTAAAAATTAATAGAATATAACTTAGGTTAAAGAGATAAAAATTGTAACCCAATGGAAAATGGAGGTTCTGAAGGAATCCCTTACCTTATGTCTGAAATGATAGTTCACATGAACTTAATATCCTGAATAATCCAATTAGATTATTTTTATTATTAATTAAATATCATATAATACATGTAATTTATTTATTTTAAATTTCATTATGTTTATTCATGGTCATTTTGATGAGTTGTAAGATAAAATTTCATCATTTGGGAGAGCATGTTTACATGTTTTTCTAGATCAATTTACATGTACACATGAATAGAAGATCATGTAAAATGAGAATTGTTTTAATAAATTGAAAATATTTGTTATTAATTAACATTCTGAATCTTTATAGGTTTTATAATTTATTCAGTAATTTATCATGAGGATGGGTCATTATATAATATGTTGGTTATAATTGTTTTGGATTATTTTGGTGGTTTTTTTCCATATTACAATTTTTTGTCATTTATTTTTTTTAAATATATTATTTATTGAAATTTAAAAGGAATATAACATATATTTTAAAATCTCACTCAACCATTATAAGGGTTTTATGAAAATCCTTGAAGGTGGTGAAGGAAAATCAAAACGTCCCATCCACAAAGGTGATAAATCAACACCTTATGGATAACATTTTTCATTTTTAGAATAAAGGTAAAGCATATCAGGTTTGATGACGGAGAATTCCAATATCATAAATAAAATACGGTGTATATAATTTAATTTTTTTATCATTCAACTAGAAATAAATTTGGTGAGGAGAGACAAATAAGAGAAAATAACATGAAAATAAAATGAAATAAAATAATGGTGATTTTACCTCTTGAATCCCTTTCCTTGAAAATCTACATAGATGGATTGGTTTTGGGAATTTTTATGACCAAAGACTCCTATAAATTTGGTAGAGACTTGGTAAGAGTATTGGAAGGAATTATGACAAGGCTAAAATATAGAAATGTGTGAGGGGAAGAGGCGTTGATCGGTGCTATTTATAGCGGAGGAGATAAGTGTTTTCTCATTATTTTATTCATTATTATATTAATTTTACTCAAAAATATGAATGGTTTTTGTGTTATCCCTAAATATATTAAAATAATTATGGATAGTTCGAGATTATGGGATTACATCCACAATACATCATCTATTACTCAGTAATTTATGTTTCCATTAAATAGAGTAAATTACCATATTTTAAAGTTCACAAAAAATTCAAATATTTTAGAAAAATCACAAAAAATCACAATAAATATTTTTTGACATTTATAATTTATAAGTGAAATAAATTTTATGAAAATAATTTTCTAAATATTAAAAATTTGTTACTTAATTAAAATCATTATGTAATAAAAAAATAGATTTTAATATTCTAACTCATTTCATAACACTTTGAAAAATTAATTAAGGTCTCCTAAAATTAATTTATAATAATAAGTAAAATAATAAAAATTTATGAATATATTTTTATGAAAATAAATAATCATACATTTTATTAAATTAAATATAAAATTTTAAATAAATTTTTATGAATTAAAAAACACCAATAGATAATTTATCATTTATAAAACATCTATTTACATAGTCCAAGATATATACGTATATATATATATATCTTATTTATATTTATAATATATATATTTTTTACTTATACATTCAATAATTAGCTTACTATACTATTTGTCAGTTTACTATTTGTTGGGCAAAAATCCCCCAAGGTAACATTGCAGTATTTTTGGGTTGATTGTGTTTGTTGACAAAAAGGTTTCCATGGAGAATTGTCGAGTTCCCGAGAAGTTGTTGAAATTCCATGTTGAAAAAGAACTATGAAAAAGGAAAGGACGATCTGCAGGCGGTACAAAAGAGCAGTATAAGGTGGCTCCGTTTCCCAGTGTTTGCCAAATTTTTGGGGTCCAGAATTTGGAGTTTGGTGAGAATCGGGAAAATTGGATTTCCATGAAGATCATAATTTAATATTGAAAAGGCATGAATTTCGCAAAGATAGGATTTATGGTTTGGAAATCGTGAAGACCATAAGAATGGAGGCGGTGAGTCTCCGCGATTACGTCAAGCTTCACGAACGGTAGAGGCTGAAGTGCATCGCGGCGGTGAAGGGCTTTGCGAGGGAGCTTCGCGGAGAAGGCGCGAAGGTATGTTGACGGTGATTCTTCGTGATTACGTCAAGCTCCGCGAATGGAAAATTGCTGTGGTGCTTCGTGATTTGGGCAGAATTCCAGCGGAAACTTTGGAGCTTCGCGATTTGAGATGATGTGGCGTTGACTTCGCGTGGAAGGGACAAGGGTCGGTGGAATCGCCTATAAATAGAGGCAGAACCCCTCGAGAGAAGAAGATAGATTTTTTAGAGAAGATCATTTTCTTTCGTTTTGCGAAGGTAGTTCACAGAGCCAGTGTGCTTCGCGAAAGAGGAGCTTCGCAGCGGCTATTGTAGCTCCGCGAAAGTTGTGTGCTCCGCGTTGGCTCAGTGAGCTTCGCGAGAGAAGTTGCTTTGCAACGAGTTGAGCTTCACGGGAGTTCTTCGTGAGAGAGCTTCGCGAGAGAGATTCACGAAAAGGGAGGAGCTTCGCGATGGATTGTTTGAGCTTCACGAAATTGGAATCCTTGCAAAGTAGGGTGCTTTGAAAATGTGTCTCCAAAGTGAATTGCCCAGTGGATCAGGGGTAAAGGTATATTCATCAGCGGATAAAAGTTAGACTTTAATAGAGCATCTATCTACAGTTAAGGATGCATTACTTCATGAAAATGAAGAGACCTATTGGTCTATAAACTGTGAGTGAATCTCTTCACAGAGCAGTGAGCTTAGGAAGAGGAAGAAGGTGATCCTCTCCACCGACAGTGAGCCAGAGAGAGAGAAACAGGGATTGACCCTTGGGAAAGCAGTGAGATGACCCTAAACATTGTAAGGGCAGTGAGCCTGGGCATAAAAGTGGTCTATCCCGGACCATTGTATCCAAAACTAGTGAAGTATACTGGAATTTGGTATGACTGGCAACTTGTCGGCGTATTCTCCTTGGACGTATCCCTTAGCGGTGAACCAAGTAAAATTGTTGTGTCCTATTCTTGCTTTACTTTCTGTTTATATTGTGCAACAGGAAAAGAGAGAAGAGTGTTTTGAATAACAGTGAAACATGATCATAACGGGCTTCAATTTTAAATTAGTCATACCCTGATTAACCCCCCCTCTCAGGGTATCCAGCCTTGTGGACCTAACACTATTCATATTGGTCAAATTATTATTTCAAAGGTCATGTTACTATTACATTGGTATATGTTCTTTAACTTATAGAAATACATCTTATTTCATTCATTTTTCATTTATAAATTTTCCGTGTGTTATATATGTTACATTATGGGATTTATTCTATATGACATAAGAATATAATTTCTATTGATAGAATTTGTTGTCATTATATTTTCCCCCATTATAAAATTATTCCATTGAAATATCATTTTAAAAACATTTGGGAAAATAGGTGAGGGTGTATCACCTTTATTGCCTCCTCTATTTTCTATGTTTTCTCTACATTCTTATTGTTTATCTATAGTACTTTGACCAGGTGAGTATTCTTGTTGAAATGAAAATTATCTCCAACATATGAGATCTTCATTGGATTCTCCTCATAAGATAGATCATTCTCCAACTGCCCACCTCTAAATTAGATAAATGTGAGGTATCTTGTATGTTCTTATTCAAAAGGTATATGTGGAATAAATCATGTTCTTGAGACATGTTTTGTTGAAGTTCTAATCAATTGGACACAACTCTAACACAATCAAGAATCTCGAAAAGGATGATTTACCAAGGAAGTAGCTTTCCATTATTCCCAAATCTCATGGATCCTCTTCCATAAAGATATGCAGAGGATTACAATGTCTCCGACATTAAACTTTAGGTCTCATCAAATATTTTTTTCATAACCCTTTTTTGACTTTGGGTTTCTTGGATATGCTATTGAATGATTTTAACCTTTTTTTACTATTTCTTCAACTATTTCAGTTCCAAAATGCTTATGTTAAATGAATTCATCCCATCATTTTTTGTTATGCACATTGTTTCTTAATGGGATTCATATTGAGTGATTTAGATGCTTCAGTGGAAACTATTTTTATAGGAGAAATCAACAAGAGGTAGATTTTGGTTCTATCCTACTATGAATTCCATAGAAAACACTCTCAACATTTCCTCTAGTTTTTGGATAGTCCACTCATATTGGCCCTCAATTGGAGTATGATAGGTCGTACTGAAGTTCATCTCTGTGTTCAGATCATATTTGAGACCTTTTTAGATCATGGAGGTGAATCTCCAATCTCAATAAGAGATAATAAACAGTGGAAATTCATGCATACCTACCACTTATCTGAGGTATACACATACCATTTGATCAAGTGATATGTCCTCTTGAATTGGGATAATGTGAGTTGTCTTTGTCAGAGGATCAAAATAATCTATATATCATTTTTTAAATGGATGAATTCTTAAGTCCAGTGAAAAAAGTCCCTTGTGATGTTTCCGAATTCCATGTTGTTATGGGTAATGGTTTTATTATCCTCTTAGATTTTTTCATTTTAGTATTCACTTGATGATATTCCTAGAACATTGAAGTATATTCATTGATATCCTACTTCATATTGTTCCACACATAGTTCTCTTGGAGATCTCAACACATCTTTGTGATCCCTTGGTTAATAAAGATGGTCAATTTATATAATACATTCATAATCTATTTCTTTATCCTTGGATTAGAAAGTACACATGGTCTTGTACCGAATCTCATGAATTCTTCGTCTTAAATTTTGTACTCTGAGGATTTCCAATTTCTGATAGGTTCCACCTTTTTCTAAATTTCCACATCATTTCATTTATAATCCTTTATTTTCTCTATAACATATGGTTGAGAAATAATTTTATAAAGGATTGATGATGTTCCTACATTAATTATTCTCATGTCCATCCTTTTAAAGTCTACTAAGATTATATCCCTCAAAATTCTAATTATTGATAAATATTCTAGATCCATTGTACTTATAGCATCTTCCATCTTGTTTTATGTAACAATGTGGTAGTGGATTGAGTAGTCATAATTATTTATGATATAAAACCATATTCACTAGCGCATATTATACTCATTTTATGTGAATATATATTTGACTCTTGTGATTTGTATATATCTCACCCTTCTCCCAATATTGATAAATCCGCTAGATTTTCAACACAAAGATCATTGCTACCAACTCCAGATCATGTGTGGGATAGTTTTGTTCCAGAATTTTTAACTTCCTTGATGTGTAGAATATCATTTTATCATTTTTCATCATTACATAGCCATATACCTTTTTTAAATCATCATTTCACATCACAAGGAGTTCCCCACTTGTCAGAAGTGTTAGTATTGATGCATTGATAAGACTCTTTTTAATCTTGTTAAATCTTTCTTCGCGTTATTTCATCTAGATACACTATGTCTACATACTATTCAACTTTGTTAATTGGTTTGAAAATATTGAGATGTTCTACAAAAATCATCATTAGTTTTGAGCTATACTTTGGAAACTACAGATCTATATTACAGATGTTTTCATTGGCTAGTGT
Organism: Viscum album; assembly: GCA_963277665.1. Lineage (NCBI taxonomy): Eukaryota > Viridiplantae > Streptophyta > Magnoliopsida > Santalales > Viscaceae > Viscum > Viscum album. The sequence goes on from OY728120.1 coordinate 1,596,776,537, forward strand.
TCAATTTCTTTTGTTTGGGAAGGGTCAATGGATATCCCTTTTCTTGTGATTACATTCCCCATGAATGATAATTCATCCATACAAATATAACATTTACTATAATTTTTATATAGTTTTTTCCATCAAAAAGTTTTTATAAATGTATTCAAATGATCTTCATGTTCCTCATTTCTCTTGGAGTATTTCAAAATATCATCAATAAAGGAAACAGAAAATGTTTTGAGGTAATATATAATTATTCTACTCAATAAATACATTCAAATTCTTGGATAATTAGTGTATCTAGATGGAATAACTATAAAAACATAGTTTCCTTACCTTATTCTAAATGAAATCATGTGAATATCTTCCATCCCCACATTTAATTGGTGATATCCAAACTGAATGTCCATATTATTGAAATACATGACCCCATTTAGTTGTTTGAATATGTCATCTATCCATATCAAGGGATAATTTCTTTATTATGATTTTATAGAGATCACAATAGTCAATGCAGAGGTGCATATATCTATTCCACTTCTGGATGAAGTGGACAGGTGCATCCCATAGTAAAGAACTCTGTTATGTAAAACACTTCTCCATGTTCTCCTATAACTGCTTAATCAGTAATTATAGCTCAATGGTTTCTATTATGTAAGGCTTCTTTGATATAGTTAAAAATCTAGGAATAAGTAAAATTGAGAACTAAAAATATTGATCATGATAATGATCAAGAAACACTTTGGGGAAGAAATACTTATAGTCCCTCATTATGGGCATGTCGTTGAGCTTGATTTTCTACTTTTTATCTCGAATCTGATCTATATATATTTGAGCATAAGGAAAAAATATCCAAAAATGAGATGATGATTCCAAAGGAGATTTATTTTTCTCCTTACACATAAATAGAATTATAGGATTCTTTGAAATGTGAAGAGTGGTCTCCCTTTCCTGATAGATCATGTTGTCTTTGTATAGAGATAGACAATCTATGAACAATATATAATCAAACACCCCCAAAGGAAGTAAGATATGATTTTATGGGAGTCACAATCGACATTAATTAAAGGGGTGGATTTATAATCATTTTATTCAATAATTTTTTCATTTATTATTCTCATAGATAAATCAGAATCCATATTTTGATTTGGTATTTCAATAGTTTTACTAAACATTCATGATATGAAACAATGCGTAGAACTAGAATCAAATAGTAAATTCTCTATTATTTAATGAATAACCAGTATACATATCCCCACATAATTTGTGGCTTCAACCTCATCATTAGTGATATCATATTCCCTTCCTTGCAACCATGGAGGTTTTTTTTTCTTGGTTACCTAAAAGAACTATTGGATTATGGAAATGTATTTCATAATTCCCATGTTTCTTATAGTTTCAAGACTACACTATAGGATGAGTATTGATCTAAAACTTCTCTGGTTCTTCGAAATTTGTGTTATTCTTCATATCCCATCGGTCATTATTATCTAAATTCCACATTCATCCACATTTGAAGAATTTCATAGTTCACTTTTGATAGTTCCCTGGATGTTTCTTGCAACAATTTGGGCACATGGGATATTGGATTTTCTTTACATCATGTGGTTTGTTTATTTACTCTCCCATATGGAACTGAATTATACGATTTTTATCTTTGGTCCCATGAGACCTATGATATTCTTCAATCTCCATTTCGATATTTAGGGCACAAAAGGAAATCTCTTCATGACAATTGATGTCCCGAATAACCAATTATTTGCATATACTAGGATTTAGTATACTAAAGAAGTGGCCCACCATGATGTCAATATTCATGAAAAATCCATAGGCATAAAAGGAAAGCCTTGGAATGTTTTCCCTGTACACTCCAATAGACTCATAATCCATTCACATAAATCTATGGAACTCCCTTTCAATCTATTGACAAAGTGTTTAGGGAAACTATTTATTGAAAAAATATATTCTCTAAATCTTCCTATTCTATGGAATCTATTTCTTACATGCACTTCATGTTCCATGTGAGTGTCTAACACTAATTAGCTTCCCCATAAAAATGATAGACCACTGGAACACCTTTCTCTTCTTTTGATCACTGACGGAATGAGAATATCTTCTCAAGGGAATTAATCAATTACTATATGATGAGGAGATCTAGATATCCACTAAAGATATGAGGACATTGAACCATAAAGGACTAGACTAAAAATTTATATCTGTTTGGAGAAAGTGGGTTTTCCACATGATTCATGTTATTATTCAAAACTTGAGCTACTTGAGAAAGTATTATCAGGATGTTTTGAGCACACGTTCCAATCATATTTGGAATATCATTTGGAAAATCATCACATTTCATAAAACATTTATTGTTGTCATGGGTTCTCTTATTTCCATCCATTAACTATGAAAAATAATATAAAATTGGATAGGATTGAATACTAATATAAAATGAATATTTGAAGGAAACATTGAACATAAAAGGATAAACATGTTAATGAAAATTATATTATAACTTCTTATTCCCATCATTTAAATATTGGTTATCCATGATCATAGAACTATCTCAGGTGTTCTTACTGAGGTAATCTAGTCATAATATTCAAAATTAACTAGATTGTTCCCCTAATACCAAATACAATAACCCTATTGTTTTTCACATATTATTACATGATTTTATGAATAGTTATCCTTCCAATATAAACCATGGATCAGAAATTATAGTTCCTCTGTAAGATTTGATAAATAATTAGAAATTATTTAACATAAATAAACAAATATTCGTTTATCTAATCTTTATTATAATCTCCCATATTCCATTTAGTTCTTATATATACATTTGATAACCTAGGGAATACTTGAAAATGGGATGAGATAAAAATCCTAGTAAGTGAATACTTATATGAATAAATCATAACACATGGGTAAGAAGGGATGACATGATGGCATAAAAAAGGCATGGGACATGAAAAAATACATGGATGTATGTCATATAGAACATGGTATCATTTAATCATAGAATCATAGTTATGTGTGAGAAAAAATCATGACATAAGAATGAGTCAAGGCTCATTTAATATTGATGGTAAGGATTCAAGACTAACCACCATGACTGTTGCACATGGAGTACGAGTCAAGCCTAACCACCAAGATCATTTCACCTGACATCTCACGAGACTAAAATTTTCCCAAGGAATTCAATCCCTATCCATATTCACCCATTTCATCATGTTCATTCATATGTTTTCCGTATGAAGAATCATACATAAGAAATAAACCTAAGGGTCACCCACGGAGAGAAATGGGTATCATAATCATGTCTAAGTTATAAAAATCGATGTATAAAAAATGTGTCCACGAAAGAATGTATTTAAATCATACAGGGAAATTCATAAGTTAAAATAGGCATATATCATGATACTTTATGTGAAAGTGAAGTGAAAATATGTAAAAGGATTATATAAGAGACTTTAGAAATAAAACATTTTATTGTGTTTTATGGAAAATAATAAATATCATTTTAATCATAAAAGGAAAAAACATTTATTGAATACAATAAATGAACCAAGATAGTTTTTAATTATAAAATTATCATTATGATAAAAATTATTGTGTCTTAATTTTTTTTAAGTATTTCACCTGAAAATGGGTAAGAAATTGAATTGTTCTCTTTAATTGGTTCCTCATATCAGAAAAAATTGATAAGGGAGCCTTTTTAAAACATGTATATCCTATAAAGAAAGATGAAATTATATAGATAAATTAATTTACACTATAAAAAATGATTTTAGAAGAATTATATGATAATAAATGAGAGTTAAATTAGGGTAAATAGAGGGAAATACAACCTGAAGGAAAAAATGGTGGTTCGTAAAGAATCATATACCTTATGTGTGAAACAATTCTACACATATACATAATGTATTGAATAATAAATATAAATTCATTAATTAATAATTACATCACCTATTATACATTTTATTTCATTATTTTAATTTTGTTATTTCCATTCATGGCTGTTTTGATGATTTATAAGATTCAATTTCATTATTCTAGGGTGCTCGTTTACTTGGTTTTTTGATTGGTTTATAGGTGTATGTGTATGGAAGATCCTGTAAAATGAAAAAAGATTTAAAACATTGAAATCATGTGTTATAAATGAAATTATAGAATATGAAATGGTTTTATAATAAATTATTTTATTTGGGGTAAGTATGAATACCAAGATAAGATGATAATGATAATTGTGGGGATTATTTTGGGGGTTTTTTATCATCACAGCGAACTCATTTTGTTTTACCATTTTTTATTAGATATATATGTTAGTTATTGAAAATATAAGATGTTATAAAATAAATATTAAAATATTTTATAACCATTATAATGGTTTTTGGTCCATCCTTGGATGCACTGAAGGATAATGAAAACTCTACTTCCTTAAATGCGATAAATGAACACCTCACTGATGACATTTTTTCATTCTTTGGATAAAGATAGAGGATATGAGGTTTGGTGATGGATTACTATATTAGAATAATAAAATTAAATTATATATAATGTAATTTAATTGTCATACCACATTTATGAAGGGATGTGAGGAGAGAATAAGAAAGCAAATGAATATGAAATGAAATTAAAAGAATAGAAATATGATTTCACCTCTTGAATCATTATCCTTGAGAACCTACATAGTGATTTTAGTTTCGGTATTTTTTTGAGAAAAAAACAGTAAATAATTTGGAGAGAGTATTGGGATGTGTATTGGGTAGAATTTGGACAATTATCAAATCTTGATATGTGTGACTATAAGAGGTGGTGAGAGGTGGTATTTAGAGGGGATGAGGTGGGTGTTTTATTATTATTGTATTAATATGTTTATTATTATGACTCAATATTATAAATTTTTTGATAATTATAACTACATACAAAGAAATAATTATCATTATTTCCATATTATGGTCTTACATCATCCATACGTCATTTATGACTCAATAATTATTGTTTCTGTTAAATGTCATAAATTATTGTGTTTCACAATTTAGTAATAAATAAACTATTTTAGAAAAATCCCCAAAATTCACCCTATATATTTTTATACATGTAGAATTCCATAATGGTTTACATTTTAAGAAAATAATTTTCTAAATATAATAAATTTAGTTTTTAATTAAAATAATCATTTACACAAAAAAAATATATATTTTAAATTATAACTAATTTAATAACACGTTGAAAAATTAATTAATGCTTGAAAAAATTAATTTATATTCATAAGTAATCAAAATATTAATTGATGAATATATTTTAAGAAAAATATATTTTCATTTAAATTATTTAACTAATTATAAAATTATAATTATATTTTTATCAATTAAAAAAATTCCGAAACATAATTTATCATTTCTATTGCATCTATTTACTTATTCCCAGTTATAGATATATCATATTTTAATTGTAAAATTTCAAAATTTTATATAAAAATTCCTAGGAGAGGTGACTATTTTAGTGTCCAATTTACTATACAGAAGGGTCAAATTATAATTCCAAATTTCAAGTATTATTCAATTAGTATATGATCCTTAACTTCTAAAAATACATCTTATTTATTTCATTCTTCATTCATAATGTTTTTTTATTATTTATGTAAATTTATGTGATTTATACTATATTACATAAGAAGGGATTTCCATTGATAGAATTCAAGGATGTTACGTAGAAAATAGTATGTCAAGGCTCATTTAATCACTATTTTTTGTTTGGTGTATTCTTTCAATGATCATGTTCATTCAAAAGAAAATATTGACTAAAATATAATTTTATTGTAAAAAATTGTAGAATTTATTTTTAATAAATGTATTTTTTTAAACCAAATGGTCATGTTGGTTGTTTATAAAATATATAGAGAGGATGTGAACATGGATTCACTACAGGAAAAATTCCCAGAGATGCCATGATATCTATATAAATTTCATTGTCATAGTCTTATAAATTATGTAGTAATATTTGGAAGTAATTATTTCTAAAGGATCATATGGCATCGTAGTAAAGGCATGTTTATTTTACAGATCTCATCGGAAGAAACCATGATGCAAGCTTACTGACTATGTCATGGTTATAAATGATGTTCAAAAAATTAGTCCCACCCCCTAAATTTCACCATTGTAACATAAAGACAAATTAATGAAGCTATTGAATAACATGGGCACCTACATGAAACACTATAGACATGAACGGATGTAAATCAAGTGTAGGTCATAAAATATCCAGACCATTTCATTTAGGAATTTTATTTCCATCATTTATATTTATTTTTGATTTGAATGTTTGGGATTTGATTTTCAACATTCCAAATTTTTAAATGTTCTTAGTAACCCACATTTGGTTCTAATTTATATGTCCTTTAAGAGGAAATTAAATATTTCTCAGTTATACTTTTACCCTATTGAAATTCATGGGGTCTATGTAAGGGTAAACGTCTTCTACTTATATGTATGATGATTTTTATGTTTTTTGTCAAGGTATCAATGAATTTATAAGGGTTATGTAATTTTAAAATTGTCACTACACTAGAAACATTAAAAAAAATTAAAATTAAATACTATGTTCGATAGAGTACAAGATACGTAACACCAATCTTAAAGGAATAACTATATATTTTTATTATGTGACTGTAATAACCTATCAATTAAATGTGTTAGAATGAATATTATTAATGTAATTATGAAATGAAAAATCATCTTATTCATAAATAAATTTCTTGATTAATGCTTAAAATTTAGTGCACTTAATTTTTTTAAAGGCACATTGTTCTTCAAATATTCTTTCTTCAATTATGAATTTTATTAATTTTGATAAAGAAAAATATAATTAATTAATTAAAATATTAGAAATTTTATTTAATGATCGCAAAATATTTTTTAAAATCATAGAACAAAAATTATCTTATGGTGAAATTTTTTTAATTTTATAAAAAATATATATATTTTAAACGAATAGTGAGAAATTATGATTTTTATTGAAAATTGTATTTGTTTCAAGTCATTACAAATTAAAATTAAAATTTAGAATGGTTTTAAATATTATTTTTCTCTTTTTTAGTTAAAATAATCCTATATTTCCATTTTATATTTATTTTATAAATGAATTTAGTATAAAATAAATTTTGGTTTAAAAAGTTTATTTTTTTGAAAAAATGTTTTCCATTGCGTTTTTCGATTTAGTTTAAAATTAAACACTAAAACATCGATGAATTTAATTTTTAAAAATGGACTTCATATTTATTTCAGTATTCCTAAAATTTTTAGACATTTCCCTTTTGTTTTTGGACAATATGAATAGTAACCTTAGTAATTTTTGTTTCCATGAAAAAACCTAAATCTGATAATTATTGGATAAAAAATTATAAGGACTACAAAATGACCATAAAACATTCCAAAATATTATTATATTATTAATATTTATAAATAATAATTAATGGTTCAAATATATGTCACGTGTTTTCCATTTTTATTTGATTATGACATTTATTATATGTTATTTAAAGAAAGTAAAAGATATCACACTAATATTTTTAATAACAATAAATTTTTAATATTATGTTATCTATATGATATATTGGCATATAAATATTAATTTTAAATATAAAAGATTAATCTTTATCATGATTGATTTTATTATTTTTTATTGAATTAGTAATTACCTTAAATGCATGTACACCACTGATGCAGTAATTATATAATTAATCGAAAATTCAAATAAATGATATAAAAAATAATAAAACAAATATAATATGAGATATATGATATAATCCAAGAATTTTAAATAATAATTTTACATCATAGGGATGATGTAAAATATTTTATTTTAATATATCTAGTTGTATTGATATTTTTAATTATCAATGAAATAAATAGTATCAAAATTGACATTAATGATATTTTATAATAAATACTATTTTATTAAAAGATATAAAATTCATATAAAAACATTCCTCCAAATTATTTGGATAGAGATTAATATATCAACCATGATTTAATTATGGTTATTTTTTAAATTTATATTAACCATATTGACCCACAAAGAGTAAAAATTAATTTTGTCAAGCTAATAGTTATGGGAATTAAATAAGGGCTAAAACTAAATGATAAGGGTACAAATGTCATCTAATCTTGTCTATAAATTATTTAATGATATTAGTTAGAATATTTATTATTTTATATTTCAAATAACTATCTTTTAATCCATTTTATTCAAAATTAATGTAAAATTATTTAATAATTTGAGAAATTTCAGTGTTACCCCTCCCCTCTCCTATAAAAGGACACATCTTAATCTAATATCATCACACTTAATAAGTGATTATATATATATATATATATCCAAATATATTAATATAATCCCTAAACTCATTATATAATCCTTTTAGGCATAACAACATCCTTTGTGGTCTAAAGGTGTTAAGAAAAGGAGGTTGTTCAAAGGAGATGTATCATTTTAAACCGATTGTTCCTTTATTAATTATTCTTCCACTTTCAAAAAATCTTATTAAACCAGGAAAAATAATATCTAGATTATAATAAATATACTAATTTGTTATTATGTTAGTTTAATGGCCCATATTTATCTCCTCTTCTATAAAATTGAAAATAATTCATCATTTGCGTATACGGCGGACTGCCACCTCCTAAACCGATATAATCCATTTTCCAACACCATCATTCAAGATTGGGTATAATGATGGAATTAAAGTTTATTTATTATATTAATGAATTTTTTATAATTATTTAAATATAATATATCAATTAAATTATTATAATTACACGAATATAAAAATGAAACCATCTTTCGTGCGTATGTGTGTACTTCCTCCTCCACAAAGCGATGTGATTCATTTTCTGTCTCCATATCACATGACTGATATGTATTATTTTATTTAATGAATTGATATAAAATAAATGACATTATTATAATTATATAAATATAAAATAATATATTCTTTCATTCCATAATGATCGTTGAAAAATGGAAATGTTACTTATGCGAACGTATGGCCTACCATCATCATGATTGTAACAAAGTTCATTTTTTATAACTATATTTTTTTGTTGGATTTAAATGTATAATAAATTAATGAAATTGATAATTATTTCATGAATATTATTCTGGAAATGATATAACACTGATCTATTTAACAATAATTAACCTACCAAATTCATTCTAGGCTTATAAACAGAGTCTCATCAAAACATCTCAGGTGAAAAGAAGTAATTATGTAATTGTTATAACATGGTAATAAGAGAAATAAAAAGAATAATACACATGAAAATCATTATAAATAAATTAATAATTAATATATGTGTTTTATTTTAGAATATAAAGAATTTATTTGATGACTCAAACCAAATGTAGGGGACTCTAACATAAAAAGAATCATTTTACATGTTTTAAAGATATATTATCTTAATAATTATCTATCGTGTAAATGCTTTTTAATATTATTTTTATGAATTTATTTATATGGAAATTTGTTTTTTCAAAAAGATAATTTTATATTTTCAATTATGTTTTTTCAAAAATGAATCTTCTTATGGTTTAATATAATGGACATTCTTTTAAAACCCAACGTTTGAAGTTCCTCTTTAATTTTCTTTAATAGAAAAAAAGTAATGTTTTTAAAATGTACAGAGTGATATAATTTTCCATATTTCATGTAGCATTAATAATTTTACATTTTCTTTAAAATGAAACATGTTTATTTTCAAATAATTTTTTTTTCATTATTTGTTTTATGTTTTTCAAAAATATGGGACTTAAAAATGAAATAGTTATTTTCATTAAGAATATTATTATGATGTAAGAATTATTGTTTTATGATTATTATATGGTTATCGGGAATTTTTATGATGATGGGTGGTTCCATTATAAATGATTAGTGGTGATTATATGATAACCCAAATATGTGTGGTTACAGTATTAAGAAATTTTGGGTTATTCCAGGATGAACTAAGGATGGGTGGTTATGTTTTAACCACCAATGAATTTGGTACTCTAGATTTGGATGTCACCCATATTGGATACTCTATTTTAATGATTGAAATGTAATTTGATGTCCCAGGATACCTACATAACATTTTTATGTGGGTTAATTAGTTTTCATGGAATTTTTTAAATTTTCAAATGGTTTGATAATGACCTTTTTAAAAATATGATTATATTTTGTTGGTAAAATAATTTTTTTTAAGAAAACTATTATATGTGTTTTAACTGGAGTAATATTTTTTCTTTATTTATGTCCCTCGTTGATATTTTCATGCTCATCCCATGTTATATAATTGTTTTTCATTAGATTTTAAGGAATATTTGGGACATGGATGAGTTGAAGATACAATTTTTGAAGAAATGTCCTAAAATTAAATCATGTTTTTATTAGAAAGTGTTTCCTTTGGGGGAAAATGGATACTGAGTATGAGTTTACAATTATATTGTATGTGTTTAGTATGTTAGAGATTTTCCTAATACATTAAAACTAAAAACCTAAATGTTTTTTTTGAAAAAGAACATGATATCAACTATTATTATAAATATAATATGTATTGTTTAAGGTCATGTCATTAAAAAAAATATCATAGTAAATTTTAGATAACATTGGAGATTGGGATGTTGTTAGATGAGCTTATATTAATAGTTTTTATACATTTTTTAGTGAGACATTAAGAGTCATTGATATTATTTGGACATAAATATTACATTTTCACATAGATGATTATGTAATGAAATCCTTAGAGTTTTTGGGTCTTAATATTAGTCTAGAATATTTTTAGGTAATTTTTGTGTAGTTATTTATTGAATGATCTATGTTGAACATTGCATATCACTATCGAATTTTTTATATTAATATAGTTTTTCATCAAATAATTTTTTATTATTTATGGATAATTATATAATCTTATTCAATCCATATTGTGTTTTTCAATTACTAAATACATGATGAATAGATTGGCATCCTTTTATTGATTTAGAAGATGTGGATTCTAGTGGTTCGGGAAAAATTAATTCTTCTCAAATACTCATCATTTGGAGAAAAGGATGTGATTGTTTTGGAAAATTATTAATGGATAAAATTATACAACACATGTACGTATATTTATAGTTGTACTCATATATAAAAGTCAATTAATTCATCAATTATATGAAATGATTCTTTGAATAGAAACATTATTAGTTTACTTTTCTAAGCACAAAATCAATGAAATTTTAATTTATCAATTATTAATGGTTTTGTGATTGTTCACTTTATCAGGAAGAGGTCATCTATACCTCTCAATAAGTAATTTTGTTTTTTTATTCATCAACTTTCATTTCTCCCTCTATGGAAACCTATTTTTGTGTTATCACGGATGAATTTCTTACACCCTCCCTTTCTTTTAATGTCAACATTTTATTAATCCATTTTCCAATTTGGGATTTCAAAAAAGGTATATTGAAAAGTAAAAAACAGTGTTACTGATCCCAAAATTTAAAATAAGAATTTTGAAATTTCCAAAATGGATGGATATTGTAACATCTTTAGTTTTTAAAATTAATTACTATGTTCTACAGTATATAAGATATGCAACACCACGATCAGATGGGCAACAAAACATTATTATTATGTTACCGTTATGAACTAGTTGTTATGTTGGTGGGAATGAATATTATAATCTACATTATAAAAAATATAATTTTCCTAATAATTCATGTTCTAGTAATTAATTATCATAATATTAAGCATATATTTTTAGTAAATTCCTTTTATTCTTGAAATACACTTTTTCATTAATGATTTTCATTGCTTTTATGAGATAAAAATATAGATTATTTCTATAAAATTTTGAAATTTTATTTCAAGAAATAAATAAAATATTTTATGTGATATTATAAAAATTATCTTCTGCTAAAATAAATAAATATTCAGAAATTTTTAATTTTTCAATGAGTTCTGGAAAATACTGATTTTTATTTAAAATCATATTTTCTATTAATGATTTTAAAAATTCGTATATAATTTAAAATTTAATTTAAAATTAAATTCATTAATATTTAATTATAATAATAAAATTATGGTTTTTCAAATGTATCCCATACTTGAATTTTGTATAAAAACATATAATGTCTAAAAATGCATTTTTTTCGAGAGAAAAAAAACGTTTTTCGTTTCATTTTACCAATTTAATTTTAAATTAATTACTATGAATTTTTTTATATATATTTATAATTATATTCCATATTTGGAGTCATGATGAACAAACTTATTAAATAATTCACTTTTATTTTTAGGAAATATTATTATCAACCATAGTAATTTTTGTAATCACGGTAAATGGTAAATCGGGGAATTAAGTGTAAAAAAGATAAAGAATAGAATATGACTGTAAAAATTACCCAAATATTATTATATTATTAATAATAATCCATAATAATTCATGATTATAAATCATTGTCTATGTTTCCATTTTTTATTATGACATTTATAATATGTTTTTTAAATAAAACTCAATGATGTCACACTCATATTTTTAATAACTATAATACATTTAATATGGAGTTATTATGAGGATATATTTGACTATAAAGATTAATTTTAAATATAAAATTTCTATCTTCATAATTTTAATTTATTTTTTATTTTTAGTGAATAATATTTACCTTAAATACTTTCACAACATCGATGGAGTAATTATTTTATTAATGGATAAATCAAAAAAATTATATTAAAAATAATAAAATAAATATAATATAATATATATAATTTAATCTAAGAATGCTATGGATTTCTAGAAATTATATCTATGTATTAAAATATTTGGTTCAAATTTACCTTGTTTATATATATTTTTAAAAGTCAAAGAAATGTATAGTTTCAAATTTAACAATAATGATATTCTAAAACAAATAATATTTTTTTTAATTATACATAAATAATAAAAATATTAAATGGGGAATACTTATTATGATAAGGTATAAATATAGAAAATTATCTAATTAGGGGTATTTTTTAATTCTATTGTAATAATATTAACCCTCAAAGAGTAAAAATCATTGTTGTCACGGTAAGATTTTTGGTGGTAAAATATTGGAATAAACTAACTAATAAGGGTTATAATGTGACATAAACATGGAAAAAATTATTTAATGAGATTATTAAGACCCATATTCATCTTATATTTAAGATAACTCACGTTATAGTCTATATGGAATGAAAAAATAATTTATATTAAATTAATATTTTGTGAAATTACATGATTGCTCCTCTATTATCCTATAAAAGGACAACTCTTATTCTCAATTCTTCTCACATAAAAACACATTATTTCAGAAAAAGTTTCCCCAAATACCTCCCATGAATCACTTAACTGATTACATAGTCCTTCTTTTATGCATTAAACCAAAATTTAGTTGTCCTATATTGTTTTGAAAAAAGGATTCCTGAAAAGGAGGAATAATTTTTAATCAAGTGTTTCTGTTTTATTTTTTCTTCCACCACATAAAAATATTCTTAATCCTAGATAAAATAGTAATTAATGTATTCTTAATATACTTAGATGTTATTATGTTATTATAATTATCCATATCCATCTCTTTCTTCACCAAATTTGAAAATAATTTATCATTCATGGGTACGACACACTCCGGCCTCACAATCAGATGTAATTCATTTCCCATCACCATCTCTCATGATTGTTTTTAATTATAGATTTAATGTTTAAATATGATATTCTTTAAATATATATAATTATTTTTGGAGAATATATCACTTAAATTATTACAATTCCATTCACATAAAAATGATAACATCGTTTGGGTGTAAATTTGGACAACCACCTCCACAAAGCGATGTGGTTTTTTGCATCACCATATACCATAAATAATATATATAAATATATTTATATAATAAATATAAAATTTCTGATGTTATTATCATGATGGAAACATAAAATAATACTGACCTTATTTCCATAATGATCGTTGGAAAATGGAAACTTTTCTCATGCCTACAAATGGCATATTAACTCAATGATTGTTACGTAGTTCATTTTTGGTAAAATTATTTCAGGGAATGATTAAAAAGTATCATTAATGTAAAAAAGAAAATTATTTAATTAATATTTTTCTAACTGGGACATAATACTGATCACTTTGACCATAATCGATCTGGAAAAGTCGTTCGAGACATATGAATCAAATATCATTAAAACATATGATATGAATTTAAATAAATAAGTAAATATTGTAACATGGCAATAAGTGAAATAAAAGGGATAAAAAATTTTAAAAAATTTATCAATAATGTAAATAATTAATCTAATTTTATTATTCATGATGATAAAGAAATTATGTGACATGTCTAGCCCAAGGTAAGAGACTCTTTAACTAAATAACCTTGTTATAAATATTTAAATTTTTTATTTTGAAAATCCTTCACTTTCACGACCATGATTTTTTAAAATATTTTAATTAATGTATTTTTATTTAAATTAAATTCTTAAAAAGGGAATTTTATAATTTTTCTCAATTTTTTTCAAAAAACATATTTTATAGTTTTATATAAGGTACTTCTTTTTAAACCCCTATTTTAATAATCCTCTTTAATTTTTTAGAAACGTATAAATGGAATGAATTTAAAATATATGGAATGGGTGTATTTTCCCCCTTTCATGATTCCTCCATACATTGATGTTTTATTTACAAGTATATATGGTAATTTTAAATGAAAATGTCAACTATTTTATGTGATAAGTTTATCAATGTGATTTGAAAATTAAAAGTTTATTTTCCTTAAAAATGGAGTTATGATGCCATCATTTATGTTCTATGATTATGAAATGGTTCTTGAGAATTGTTTTGGATGAAAATATGTCTCACTTATAAACCAATGACATGTGGATATATAATACAATAATTATGGGTGGTTACATTACTAACCAATGATGGGTGGTTCAATGATAAACCAAGGATATGTGGTTTTGTTATAACCTTCAATGCATTGGGTTCTCGGGAGTTGTAGGTCAACCATATTGGTAATTCCATTATTAATAATGATATAGAATGTTATGTCCCAAGTTACGTATATAAATTTTATATTCATGACAATAATATTTCATGGTTTTTTTTTTGTTTTTCACAATCCAATATAATAACCATTTTGAAAAGATAATTCCCTTTTTGGAAAAAACAGTGTGTTTGTATGAAAATAGTTTTATGGTATTTCAATAAACAGCCATGTTTTTTTCATTATATCCCTTACAAATAATTATATACTCATTATAAATATTAAAATTATTTTTCACAAGATTTTAAGGAATAATTTGGACAAGGATTAGTATAAGATAAAATTTGTTAAGATATGTCATAAAATAATTTATTTTAAAAGATTTTCATTTTGTGTAAAAAATGGATACTCAGTATAAGTTTACATATATATTGTATGGTTTTTATGTGTAATTCTTTATCCTAATTCCCTAAAACTAAAAATCTAAAATTTATTTTGGGAATGAAAGTGATTTATTATTTTAAAATAATTATAATATGTATTGTATAAGGCTGAGTCATTATAGTGTTTGGGTGTGATTAAAGTTCAGCTACTGCTTAATGGTTATCCTAAAAACCTTCTACTCACATAAAGGTATCTAGGTGTTTCTATTCATTGTGTGAGTGTAATCCATTTTTTTCGAAGGATGTTTACGGGTAAACCTATAACATTTTCATGGAAACTACTTATTTCAAGAAGTTACGAAGGGTAACATAATGCCCTTAGGATACATCTATGATTTACAAAATAGAAATAACAAGTTATCCTTATGCAACACCCTTTTTGGGGAAAAAATGTTTTCAAACCCTTATATTCATTTCTCCTTCATTAATTCATTTTCGTAGCAATTTTTGATGATTTTTATAGCCTAAAATAATGATAATTTATTTTTTATGATTTGTTAATAGTTAGAACATTAATTTTTAAATATTTTAAATGTTCCTCATTCAAAATTTTAATATTAATTCAACTCAATGGAGATTAAAATACGAGGTTTTTAAGGTAGTGAACAAAAAATATCTCTATATTTTTAAAATTACCCAAATCATTAATAACATATAATTTTATTTCCCATTGAGTGGATTTCTAGAATACCATATACTACGAATGGAGATCTGGTTCACTTATCAGGATTCTTATTCTTCCTTTTTTAAAAACCTATAGACTATGATGTCAATAGACATATGATTTATTGTTACTCGAATCTATCTATAATTTACTCATAATCACATGATCAATATATATTATATAATCCCACTTGATATTTTAGAGTTTTGGGGGATGTCGGTTTTCTAATAGACATATGTGATAATTTTACGTCAATCCATGATGCATTCTTCATTTCAAAAATGAATAATTGTCAACAGGATATCTCCCACACTATCAGGTGATACGATGATTAAATATAACTTAAATACTTATTCATTGAAAATTATGTTCAAATAGTGTTCTGATTGGGTAAGGTGATTAATGGAAATATAGTCTCGTATGTTTAAGTGAGATAGAATTGTGGATGGAAAAACAACAAGAAATAAGATATTGGGTCCTTGATAATGAAAAACAATTATTATATCCTTTCCAATTTGTGAACATAAGCCTTTATATGGATATAAATCTTATATGGTGGGGATAAATATTTCACCATGTACATGGATTTAGATATGAATCATTTTTCAATTTTCGCATTCATTTTCTAGGTCATTTGTATATTGGGAGAAGGAATTTGGAATATTGGTGGAAGAAAGTGGCCACATGATAGCTGGTGAAGGGTGTTGGAAAGCTAGTTTTGGTTAGAAGGACCCCAAATGGTCAATAGGATCCAAAATCCTACCATTAGATACCAACACCCTTCAATCATTGAAGCATTATATTATTTACAAAGAAATTTATTTATAAAATATGGGAATTATTTTCAAAGAACATAATGATGATAAATAGAACATTTAGAGACATTGGGATATGAGATAAAACTAAACATATGTGTGCCTTAATAGAGTAATCTATTAATATGGTAGGTTCCCATGAATCCAAGGTTTTCAGTGGGTATCTTTTCTAGGGGACCAAAGTACATATACATTAGGATTCATTAATTATGGTTAGTGTATCTGTATGTTAATTAGTTGTATACACCCCTGTTTCATGGATTTCCAATTAGTTTTTTGGGGACACATTAATTTTACAACTTGATATAGATATTGACGCCTAAACCCTATTATATTCATCTAATTATGACTCACAGATATATTTTATTTCATTTTATTGATTATTTGAAAATAATTTCTTTTAAAAGGATTCCGAAAAGATGATTTTATATGGGGAAATAATTTATTTATAAATTATTTATAACATGTTTATATATGAACTAATATATGCATTTTGATTGAAATTTTATAGTTTTTCCAGTGGTTTCTAGCAGTTCATTAGTTCTCACACCCCACATTATCCATTGGGCATCTATAAAATTGGTATTGGAGGATAAAGTTGAAGATAAGAGCTTCATATAAGGGATGGATCTATTGGAACATGTTCTATTCTAGTGTGTTGTAATAATGGTGACATTATTCCTGATTAGATGGACTCGTGGGTTGATTTGGGTTCCATGTTCATTGTCTTTAAACATGATTATCTAGATCATGTGATCGTGTTATTAGATGTTACATTCATTGTTTGTTTGTTTTTCCATATGATGTATTTTTTTATATTTTTTATTATACAGTTTTTTTTATCTATCATAAATATATCTTCTGGAAGGTGATATAATTCCACATTTGTTTTTATGATACCAGGGTAATTGTTGCATTCTTTTGGAAATCGAGAACATGCTTTATGTAAGGACCCGGCCTTAAACATTACTTATTATTGAATTAAATGAATAATTCACATTAAGGATCTTTTCAGGTTTAGATGTTTAGAGAATTATGACATAACTATTACATTTCAACGATTACAAAGTAGAAACATCTACTCAGCTTCCATTTTTTCACAAAACTAAAAACTCTTTAACAAAAGAGTCATGTCTAGTTCCTTGTTTTAGACAGCCTGACATTTCCTTGATCCCATCCTTGACGCTATTCAACTTTATGTCTTGTGAAAACATTTCAAAAAACTAGGGATGAGAATAAAAATCTCAGTAAGGGTTATAACACTACGGAAAGAAAACTTCTATCCTTGTATAGATAAGAATCAATGAAATCATACTTTACTCATAAACAATAAGCAATTTAACATACCTCATGAAATCATAAGAATTGTGCATAACTCAATAGAAATTATAATGCATAAAGGTAACTTTAGGCATTCATAACATTCTTACGTAGGGAGTAACCCTCATGGTTACTTTTGGAATACCCATCACAGTATATTCCCTAAATCTCTTCAGAGAAACCTTAGCGTTTAACCCCTTCGTGTTACCCAGTGCATTGGAGAGCTATATCGGGCTCACCCGCCCTTAATTTATCACAGAACCACCCGTCTTCATAAACAATGCCCAAAAACCATAACATAATCATAGCACATAACTTAAGCATAAAGGAAAGATAACATTCCCACATTACAATAACAATATAACATTTTAAGATATTGAAATAATGAATCCACTCTAAAAACCATTTTCAAAACCATTTAAAACATTTAATAAATAGATTTTTGAATCAAAGTGTCCCATACCACTTTGAAGATTTTAACATTTTAAACCATTAATATCCATATAAATAAATACATAAAACCATTTTGAAAAGATGGATATTAATGATAAATATTTATAATAAAAAACCAGTAAACCATTAAATAATATTTTAGTTAAAGGGTTTTTAACAAAATGAGAGAAACTGGAATACAATAATTGAGGAATAACATTTAATGAGAACTTTATAATATCCTGAGGAAAATGGATTCATGATATAATATTACAAAGGACAGTATATACGCCATATAAGAGTGAATTGGTGCATAAAAACAATGAAGTCTCAATAGAAATGTAAAATGAAATGAAATCCCTTATAAAGAAGGTATCCTTAAATTAAGGATAAATAAATCTCATAATTATGTGTGAGAAATATAAATACACCCAATATAAGTGGATATGAAGTTTAAATCAATCAAAGATCATTCACACATATTCAAAATATGACATATTCAGTAACTACATTTTGAACCCAAAGAAATCGAAATTGGGTTCAGAAGTTCCCTTCGTAAAATTTGACAGCCTAACAGCGTCAACTTAAAATTAATAAAATTATTTGATGAGAGAGAAAATGGTATCTCATCACCTGGACACAAAATTTACATCAATAAGGATATATAAAAACATATCCCAACATAAAAATATGTAAATTAAAAGACATAAAAAAATTATTCTTTTAAAAAGTGGAGTGTGAAAGGTTCCCTTACCGATTTGGGTAACTTTCGAAACGTACACCCCATGAAAGAAGAACTATACAGCATTGATGTAAATACCCATAAATGAAATTATATTACACAAAGAGTAGAATAATGGGCAGTACATACACCACTCAATGTAAATGGTAGAAAATGTATTATAAATCTCACGGGAATAAAAGTGAGATGAACAACACCTTACGAAAACTTGGCAGCCTAACGACGCCACTTAAAACATCCAAAAATGGATTTATGAGATCAAATAGGGTCACTCATAATATGAACATAAAAATTATAGTATTATGAATAAAAAATAACATGTCCAAACATAAGAAACATGATATTAAAATAAATGACATAAAAGAGAGTACTTAAAAAGAATGAGAGAGGTCAGATCCCTTACCTGAAGTCCAACTTGTCTTGTTCGTATCATTATATTTATGAATAATAAACTTTGATCAATTTATAATTGATTAAGGTCCTACTTTGAAGATTATTATTCAGTTCATATCACATATTATAATGTTATAATAATTGGTTAATAATGTGAGTTCATATCAGAAGTTTTTGTCAATGTTTGGTACATGAGTCAAAAATGAAATTGTTTGAAAATGATTGTCCAGGTAGTTATATTTATATCATCTCCAGAATAGTATTAATGATTTAAATATCATATGTATACAGTAAATATTCATTTTATACTATTCCATAACATTTTGAGATAAAAATAAATGAAATGCACCGTTCATGGAGATGGTAGGCCGTACGTACGCATGAACGCTACTTTCATTTGTTTAACATATTAATGGAATTAAAAATAATTGAGAGATAAATATATTATAATTCCAGTATAATATATATGTTATATTTGTCACATATGTTCATTAATTTCATTCTTTATACATTCCATGTATTTCATTAATGAGTCACATCACTTGAGGGGGCGGCAGTCCACACTTCCTCGTATGAAATTATAGCATTTTCACAACATGAAAAGCATAATGGAATGTTTTAAATATAAAACACAGAAGCATATGGAAAACATAAATACCATATATATCATATATAAAATACAGTGACATCATAAGGTCCACCATGAAAGGTGTTAAGAGAATATTGAACAATCATCGTTTCGTGAGGCTGTAATTCGCCATCCACAGAAACAGTATGTTCTTTAACCATTAGACAAAGGTGTGTGTAAGTGTAGCTATAATCCTTCACATAAAAACATCCTAGTATATTTCATATACTGGTTTTGTTGCAAAAGAAAGTAATAAAAAGAGTTTATGGGTTTGAGGAAGCAAAATAAAACAAAACAACACAAGTGAAGACATTACCTTTAAATCGGGTAACTCCTCTTGGTTTTAACCAAAAGGGTTTCTTGAAGAGAATTATGCCAAATGTGAGGCTTAAATGATGAATATAGAGATGTGGAGAGATGAAATGGGAAGGGGATGGCCGAGCCAAAGTCTTTAGAGGTGTTGGTAAGGTGGTAGAGTTGGGGTCTTTTATAAGAGAAGGGGAGGGGCACTCTTGGAAAGTTATAAAATATTACTTTATTATAAAATGATTTTCGGATTTTAAATGTCCCAAAAAGAAATATTTCAAGGATAAGGTGATAAGGTTTCTAAATCCACCCATCAAATAGGTTTTTTACAAGTTTAGGACTTAGATTTCACCCTATTATCTCATTTTATTTAAATCGTTCATTTATGAGGTAAACACTGCATCATGACGGTGTCATAAATAAAATAATTTATTTAATGTATAAAAATTATTAAAAAAATTTCATGATGTAGGAATTTTTTTTTCATTACAATGACTATTTATATTATAAGATATCGTTTATGTAGACAAAATTAATATTATTTTACTTAGGTGTTACATACATTGGTTACATTTTCCTTTCTTTAAAAAAATGATAAAAGGTCACTATCACACTAAAGTGATTCCATGGGGTCCCAAGGTTGGCACAAGGCATCCCATGGTCGTCCATGACACCACAAATAGCATTAGTACACCTTTTGGGGTAATTTTATATTTTTATGATATTATTTTCTTACCCTTAATTACCCGATTACAAATTAAACAACATAATTAAAGATAATTATCGTCGTTACTATTCATAATGTCCAACAAAAGATTCTTAATTACATAATTTGGACCATCTGATTACAAATATGGAATAAATTTCATCATATTCAAAAAACATAACTTTTAGTAATAAATTTAAAAGTAAATCACGTTGTCAAAACAAAAGACGGGTTTTTAAGAAGTAAAATTTATCAAAAGATTGACTTGTTTTTACATCCAATTGAAAAGTGAAATTACTTCCAATGAACAAAATTGTATTAAGTGATAAAAACATAATTAAATTATACTTTAAAAACAATTAAAATGACAATCTAAATATATAAATAAATTGGATGAAAAGGCTGTTTTGAATTAAAAACTGTATTTTTCACTATTCATTAAAAAAAGAATTATCCGAAAAATTAAAAAAAACAACCCTAAGATATATTTGACATTTCAAATTCAGATATGATTTCCATTTTACCAAAGTAAAAAAATATAAGTTTCATCAACAAACCATATAGTTATTTCCCACTGTCAAAAAAATAGCGGGTTTTTGGAAGCAATATCTATGAAATGTTTGGCACTTGTTTATGTCCATTTTCAAAGTGAAATTAATTATAATGACCACCATTGAATTAAATAGTAAAAATATATTCTAATTAAACTTTAAAACCAATTAAAAAGATAATCTATCCATAAATTTAAATTAGATGAAAAAGCATTTTTGATGTAAAATGCAATATTATTCACTATTCATTAAAAAGAATGAACATTGTCAGAAACATACCAAATATTTAACCAAATTAAATTTCAAAATCCCAATCATAAAGAATAGTTTTATTTTGACAAATAGATCTTATAAAATTTTCAAAAGATAGATTTAAAAAAGTTCTCCATCAAAAAGCGGTAAAACAATCTTTTAAAAATATTAGAGTATTTATTCTTAAAATTGGATTCATTTGGATTTTAAGCCTCTAACAATTATTGGATAAATGTAAAAATATTTGACAAACGTATGTAATATTTTTTAGTTATTTCTGTTTATTCCCTCTATTAAAACGGCTATGTGATAACTATTATAATATTTTTATATTATTAGTGTGCAACATAAGATTTCAAAGAAACTCGTTGTTGCGTATTGGGTACGCCATCGAGAATCAAATTCCCTATAAATTAGTCTTAACATTTTATTCACAAATATTGATAAAAATTAGAATGTAATATTATTTATTTTCCTGGGATGTTACATCCTTCCCCTGTTTTGGGAATTGTGTCCTCACAATTTCAAAATTGGGCTTGGAAACTTCATTAAAGTCCCACATCGGAATAAGAGTCAGTAAAACTATCACTTTAAAATAATGGGAGAGAAGTACAAAGGTCACCCCAGTTAACTTATTCTAGGATTCCAAGTATAAAAATATGTATAGGGAGGAAAAAACAATGAGTCATCTTCTGATGGAGAGTGATAGTAAACATGTCTAGGAGAAAGTTAACCACAAGAAAATCACAAACTTGTGATGGGTTAAATGGTATTCAATTTCCCAGTAGGAAAAGTTAACATACAACATTTTTGTTTTATGTTACTCTTAATTGAGGAATTTATTTTTGAGCTTAACTAGATCATAATGAAACATACTTACTTGTCACGTAGACTTTCAACTTTTACAAGATTCCTTAATCAAACTCATATTTTATCCAAAAGACAAGTATTTTGGAAGACTTGTTCACATTAAAAGTACTATAATAAACTTCTTGAGAATCACCTAATCCACAAAGGAGAACTATATATTTCCCTTTTCTTTAGATATCAACCAAAACCAAACCAAAAAGTTTAGTACGAGATCAGATAATACCCAAAAAGGATATTTTTTTATAAAATGAAAAACTTCTCCTAGTCTCCAAAATTTGTCAAACAGAACCCAAAGTTCAACAAATACCATTCAATAAACATCTATCCATAAAATTATTTAAAGTAAACCCATCAAATATTGAAACCCAAATATGTGGAGGATTTAATCACATAGTCTCCCAAGGTACAAATTAACATTTATCTCCAAATAACATAATTTACTCTTAAAGTCTCATACTGAAAAGTAATTAACGTAATCACATATCCTCCATGATCGGTTAATAATTTTCAAAGATATCCCAAAATCAACATACTCTTGAATCATAAAATCCACTAACTAAAAAAAAATTGTCAAACTAACCAAGGGCTTCACGTAGTCCAGTGGTAGGAAATAAATACCAGTCGCACTTTGGTTGTGGGTTCGATTCCCGTACCATGTCCGACGCGACGTGTTGTCACACGTTCTGCGTGTTGTCCATTTTCCAAAAAAAAATATAATTCTTAAAACATTCCGCAAAACGAGATAAAATCTTCAAAAATAACCATATCATAATTTAACCTCAACTTTATCTCATGTTGTTCATATTCCATCATAAAGTATAGTAACCCATAATTACCTCAAATGTAAGGATCATATAAACCCTAATGGTTACCTTTATAATTATTAACTGAACTTCCCTGTCGAGTTGGTTTTCTCGTACATGATTCATTAGAGAACTCACCAAGGTTCAAGTGGTTGATCATGACTCCTAATAGTTGGTTTAGAATAACCACGTGATTTCTCATTGATTGCCCCATTTCATCAAGTCTCTTAATCAGAGAACCACCACAGTTTCCTTCAAAACCTTTGTCACTTTAGTGACTGCTAGATCCATCCATTAACTAAAACCAGAGATGTCAGTGTTAGTATATCAACAAAATCATTATGTACTAAAGAAGAAGATAAACAGTAATATACACTTATCCATGTTATCTCAAACTCATTCCAAACATCAAAAATAACAATTACTCTATCTAATATAATAACCATTATGGTTATACACAACTTGTCACCTAACACTCTATCCTCTAAAGTTATCTAAACCATTCTCTGATACCAATTATAAGGACCCGGCCTTAAACATTACTTATTATTGAATTAAATGAATAATTCACATTGAGGATCTTTTCAGGTTTAGAGTTTTATAGAATTAGGACATAACTATTAAATCTCAATGATTACAAAGTAGACACATCTACTAACCTTCCATTTTTTCACAAAAAATAAAAACTCTTGAACAAAAGAGTCGTGTCTAGTTCCTTGTTTTAGACAGCCTGGCATTTCCTTGATCCTATCCTTGACCATATTCAACTTTATATCCTGTGAAAACATTTCAACCAACATCGGAAGAGCATAAAAAGACCCATAAGTGTTATAATAGTACGGAAAGAAAACATCAGTCCATGTATACATAAGAATCAATGAAATCATACTTTACTCATAAAACACAAGCAATTTGTCATACCTCATGAATTCATAATATTTATGCATAACTCAATAGAAATCATAAGGCATAAAGGTAACTTGAGGCATTCATAACATTCTTACATAGGGAGTAACCCTCATGGTTACATTTGGAATACCCATCACTGTATATTCCCTAAATCTCTTCAGAGAAACCTTAGTGTTTTACT
Source organism: Viscum album (assembly GCA_963277665.1). Lineage (NCBI taxonomy): Eukaryota > Viridiplantae > Streptophyta > Magnoliopsida > Santalales > Viscaceae > Viscum > Viscum album. Next base: position 1,596,801,559 of record OY728120.1, read on the forward strand.
CCTTCGCATTACCCAATGCATTGGATAGCTATATTGGGCTCACCTGCCCTTAGTTTATCACGGAACCACCCATCTTCATAAACAATGCCCAAGAACCATAACATAATCATAGCAAATAAATTAAGCATAAAGGAAATATAACTTTCCAATATTTCAAAAACAATATAACATTTTAAGATATTGAAATAATGAATCCATTCTAAAATCCATTTTCAAAATCATTTAAAAATATAATAAAGAGATTTTTGAATCAAAGTGTCCCATACCACTTTGAAGCTTTTAACATTTTAAACCATTAATATCCATATAAATAAGTCCTTAAAACCATTTTGAAAACATGGATATTAATGAGAAATATTTATAAGAATAAATCATTAAAATATTTTAAATGACATTTTAGTTAAAGGGTATTTAATAAAATGAAAGACACTTGAATACAATAATTGTGGAATAAAATATAATCACATCTTTATAATATCATGAGAATAAAGGGATTCATGATATAATATTCCAAATGATAGTATATACACCATATAAGAGTGAATTGGTGCATAACAACAATGAAGTCTCAATAGAAATGTAAAATGAGATGAAATCCGTTACAAAGAATGTATCCTTAAATTAAGGATAAATCAATCTCATAATTATGTGTAAAAATAAAAATAAACCCAATATAAGTGGATATTAAGTGTAAATCATTCAAAGGTCATTCACACATATTCAAAAGATGACATATTCAGTAACTACATGTTGAACCCAAAGAAATCGAAATTGGGTTCAGAAGTTCCCTTGGTAAAATTTGACAGCCTAACAACGTCACCCTAAAATTAATAAAATTACTTGATGAGAGAGGAAGTGTTATATCATCACTTGGACATAAAATTTACATCAATAAGGATTTATAAGTTCATATCCCAACATAAAAAGATGTAAATTAAAAGACATAACAAAATAAGTCTTTTATAAAGTGGAGTGTGAAAGGTCCCCTTACCGATTTGGGTATCTTTCGAAACGTACACCCCATGAAAGATGTACTATAAAAAATTGATGTAAATACCCATAAACAAAATTATATTACACAAAGAGTAGAATAATGGTCAGTACATACAACACTCAATGTAAATGGTGGACAACGTAATATAAATATAACGGGAATAAAAGTGAGATGAACAACACCTTACGAAAACTCGGCTGCCTAACGACGCCACTTAAAACTTCGAAAAATGGATTTATGAGATCAAATAGGGTCACTAATAATATGAAAATTTAAAATACAGTTTGAGGAATATAAAATAACATCCCCAAACATAAGAAACTTGAGCTTAAAAGAAATGACATAAGAGAGAGTACTTAAATAGAAAGAGAGAGGTCAGATCCCTTACCTCAAGTCCGACTTGTCTTGTTCGTATCGTTATATTCCTGAATAATAAACTTTGGTCAATTTATAAATGATTAAGGTCATACTTTGAATACTATTTTTCTGTTCATATCACATATTATAATGTTATAATAATTGGTCAATAATGTGAGTTCATATCAGACGTTTTTGTCGATGTTTGGTACATGAGTCAAAAATGAACTTGTTTGAAAATGATTGTCCATGTAGTTATAAGTAAATCATCTCCAGAATAGTATTAATGATTTAAATTTCATATATATCCAGTAAATATTCAATTTATACTAATCCATAACATTTGGAGATAAAAGGAAATGAAATGCACCGTTCATGGAGACGGTAGGCCGTACGTACGCATGAATGCTACTTTCATTTCTTTGACATATTAATGGAATTAAAAATAATTGAGAGATATATATATTATAATTCCAGTATAATATATATGTTATATAGGTCACATATTTCCATTAATTTTATTCTTTATACATTCCATGTATTTCACGAATGAGTCACATCACTTGAGGGGACGGTAGTCCACACATCCTCATATTAAATTATCGCATTTGAACAACATGAAAAGCATAAAGTTATGTTTTAAATATAAAATACAGAAGCATATGGAAAACATAAATAAAATATATATCATATATAAAAAATAGTGACATCATAAGGTCCACCGTGAATGGTTTTATGAAAAGTTTGAACAATCATCGTTTCGTGAGGCAGTAATTCACCATCCACAGAAATAGTATGTTATTTAACCATTAGACGGAGGTGTGTGTAAGTGTAACTTGAATACTTCACATAAAACATCCTAGTATATTGAAGATACTGGTTTTTTACCTAAGAAAGTAATAAAAATAGTTTACGGGTTTGGAGAAGCAAAATAAAAGAATAGAACACAAGTGAAGACATTACCTTTAAATCGGGTAACTCCTCTTGGTTTGTACCAAAAGTGTTTCTTGAAGAGAATTCTGCGAAAGGTGAGGCTTCAATGATGAAGAGAGAGATGTGGAGAGATGAAATTGTCAGGTGTTGGCTGAGACAAAGGCTTGAGAGGTGTGGGAAATGTGGTAGAGGTGGGGGCCTTTTATAAGAGAAGAGGATGGGCACTCTTGGAAAGTTATAAAATATTGCTTTATTATAAAATTATTTCCAGGTTTTAAAGTTCCAAAAAGGATATATTTAGAGGATAAGGTGATAAGGTTTATAAATCCACCAATACAATAGGTTTGTGACAAGTTTAAGATTTCTATTTCACTATATCGTTTCATTTTATTTAAATCGTTCATTTATGAGGTAAACACTGCATCATGACGGTGTCATAAATAAAATAATTTATTTAATGTCTAAAAAGTATTTAAAAAATAACATTATTTAGGAATTTTTTTTCTTTCCAGTGACAATTTATAGTCTAAGATATCGTTTATGTAGACAAAATTTAAATTATTTTACTTAGGTGTTACATACTTTGGTTACATTTTCCTTTCTTTAAAAAAATATGATAAAAGGTCACTATCACACTAAAGTGATTCCATGGTGTCCCAAGGTTGGCACACGACATCCCATGGTTGGCCATGACACCACCAATAGAATTAGTACATATTTTGGGGTCATTTTATATTTTTATGATATTATCTTCTTACCCTTAATTACCCGATTACTAATTAAACACGATAATTAAAGATAATTACCGTCGTTACTATTCATATTGTCCAAAAACAAAAGAGTCTTATTTACATAATTTGGACCTTTTAACTCCATATATGGAATAAATTTCATCAAATTCAAAAAAACATTAATTTTAGTAATTAATTTAAAAGTAAATCCCTTTGTCAAAACAAAAGACGGGTTTTTAAGAAGTAAAATTTATCAAAAGATTCACTTGTTTCTACATCCAATTGAAAAGTAAAATTACATCCAAAGAACAACATTGTATTAAGTGATAAAAAAAATAAATCAATTATACTTTAAAAAAATTAAAATGAAAATCTAAATATATAAATAAATTGGATGAAAAGGCAGTTTTGAATTGAAAACTGTATTTTTCACTATTCATTAAAAAAAGCATTATCAGAAAAAAACCAAATATTAACCCTAAGATATATTTTATATTTAAAATTCAGAATTTATTTCCATTTTACCAAATTAAAAAAATATAAGTTTCATTAATAAATCATATTGTTAATTCCTACTGTTAAAACAAATAGCGGGTTTTTTGGAAGCAATATCTATGAAATGTTTGGCACATGTTTATGTCCATTTTCAATGTGAAAATAATTATAATGACCACCATTGAGTTAACTTGTAAAAATATATTCTAATTAAACTTTTAAATCAATTAAGAAGATAATCTATACATATATTTAAATTAGATGAAAACGCAGTTTTGATGTAAAATGCAATATTTTTCACTATTCATTAAAAAGAATGAACGTTGTCAGAATCATACAAAAAATTTAACCAAAGTAATTTTCAATTTCCCAATCATAAAGAATAAGTTTATTTTTACAAATAGAGCTTATAAAATTTTCAAATGTTAGATTTATAAAAGTTTCTCCATTAAATGGCGGTAAAACAATCTTTTAAAAATATTAGAGTATTTATTCTTAAAATTGGATTCATTTGGATTTTAAGCCTCTAACTTTTATTTGATAAATGTAAAAATGTTTGACAAACATATTTAATAATTTTTTAGTTATTTCTATCCATTCCCTCCATTACAACGGCTAGGTGTTAACAATTATAATATTATTATATTATTATTGTGCAACGTAAGATTTCAAAGAAACTCGTTGTTGCGTATTGGGTACACCATCGAGCATAACATTCCCTTTAAATTAGTATTCACATTTTATTCACAAATATTGATAAACATTAGAATGTAATATTATTTATTTACCTAGGATTTACATCCATCCCCCCTTTTGGGAATTGCGTCCTCGCAATTTCAAAATTCGGCTTGGAAACTTCATTGAAAGTCCCACATCGGAACAAGAGTCAGTAAAACTATCACATTAAAAGAATGTGAGAGAAGTACAAAAGTCACCCGAGTTAACCTATATGAGGATTCCAAGTATGAAAATATGGATACAGAGGAAAAACAATGGGTCATGTTCTGATGGAGAGTGATAGTAAACATGTCTAGGAGAAAGTTAACCACAAGAAAATCACAAACTTGTGATGGGTTAAACGGTATTCGATTCCCCGGTAGGGAAAGTTAAGAGACAACATTTTTGTTTTAAGTTAATCTTAATTGAGAAATTTATTTTTGAGCTTAACTAAATCATAATGAAACATACTTACTTGTCATGTAGTCTTTCAACTTTTACTAGAATCCTTAATAAAACTCATATTTTCTCCAATAGATGAGTATTTAGGAAGACTTGTTCGCATTAAGAGTACTATAATCAACTTATTGAGAATCACCTAATCCAAAAAAGAGAACTATATATTTCCCATGTCTTTAGATATCAACCAAAACCAAACCAAAAATTTTAGTATGAGATTAGATAATACCAAAAAAGGATATTTTTTTTACAAAAAGAAAAACTACTCCTAATCTCCAAAATTTGTCAAACAATACCCCAAGTTCAACAAAGACCATTCAATAAACATCTATCCATAAAATTCTTCAAAGTAAACCCAACTATGATTGAAACCCGTATATTTGAATGATTTAATCACATAGTCTCCCAAGGTACAAATTAACATTTATCTCTAAATAACATAAGTTTCTCTTAAAGTCTCATACTGAAAAGTAATTAACCTAATCACATATCCTCCATGATAGGTTAATAATTTCCAAATATAACCCAAAATCAAAATACTCTTGAATCATAAAATCATCTAACTAAAAAAATAATTTATCAAACAAACCTGGGACTTCACGTAGTTCAGTGGTAGACGATAAATACCCGTCGCACTTTGGTTTTGGGTTCGATTCTCGCAGGTTTGTCCGACGCGATGGGTTGTCACACGGTCTATGTGTTGTCCTTTTTTCAAAACAATATAATTATTAAAACATTACCCAAAATGAGATAAAATCTTCAAAAATAAGCATAACATAATTTAACCTCAAGTTTATCTCATGTCGTTCATATTCCATCATAACATATAGTAACCCATAATTAGCTCAAAAGTAATGATCATATAAACCCTAATGGTTACCTTTATAATTATTACCTGAACTTCCATGTCGAGTTGGTTATCTCGTACATGATTCATTAGAGATATCACCAAGGAACAAGTGGTTGATCATGACTCCTGATAGTTGGTTTATAATAACCACAAGATTTATCATTTAATGCCCCATTTCATCCAGTCTCTTAATCAGAGAACCACCACAGTTTCCTTCAAACACCTTTTCACTTTAGTGCCTGCTAGATCCAAACCAGAAATGTCAGTGTTAGTATATCAACAAAATCATTATGTACAAAAGAGGAAGATAAACACTAAGACATACTTATCCAAGTTATCTCAAACTCATTCCAAACTTCAAACATAACAATGACTCTATCTAACATAATAACCATTGTGGTTATACACAACTTGTCACTTAACACTCTAACCTCTAAAGTTATCAAAACGATCTTCTGATACCAACTATAAGGAATCGGCCTTAAACAATACTTATTATTGAATTAAATAAATAATTCACATTGAGGATCTTTTCAGGTTTATAGTTTTAGAAAATTAGGGCATAACTATTACATCTCAATGATTACAAAGTAGACACATCTACTCAGCTTCCATCTTTTCACAAAAATAAAAACTCTTGAACAAAAGAGTCATTTCTAGTTCCTTGTTTTAGAAAGCCTGGCATTTCCTTGATCCCATCCTTGACCCTATTCAACTTTATGTTCTGTGAAAACATTTCAAAAAACTTGGGATGAGCATAAAAAACTCAGTAAGGTTTATAAAAGTACAGAATGAAAACATCAGTCCATGTATACATATGAATCAATGAAATCATACATTACTCATAAAACATAAGCAATTTAACATACCTCATGAAATCATAAGATTAATGCATAACTCAATAGAAATAATAAGGCATAAAGTTAAATTGAGACATTCATAACATTCTTACGTAGGGAGTAACCCTCCTAGTTACATTTGGAATACCCATCATATTATATTCCCTAAATCTCTTCGGAGAAACCTCAGCATTTAACTCCTTCGCATTACCCAGTGCAATGGAGGGATATATCGGGCTCACCCACCCTTAGTTTATCACGGAACCACCCGTCTTTATAAACAATTCCCAAGAACCATAACATAATCATAGCACATAACATAAGAATAAAGGAAAGATAACATTCCTAAATTGCAATAACAATATACCATTTTATGATATTGAAATAATGAATCCATTCTAAAAACCATTTTCAAAACCATTTAAAATATTTAATAAATATATTTTTGAATCAAAGAGTCCCATGCCACTTTGAGGATTTTATCATTTTAAACCATTAATATCCATATAAATAAATAGTTAAAACCATTTTGAAAACATAGATATTAATGAGAAATATTTATAAGAAAATCATTAAAACATTTTAATTGATATTTTAGTTAAAGGGTTTTTAACAAAATGAGAGACACTTCAATACAATAATTGAGGAATAACATTTAATTAGAACTTTATAATATCATGATAATAAAGGGATTCATGATATAATATTCCAAAGGACAGTATATACAACATATAAGAGTGAATTGGTGCATAACAACAATGATGTCTCAATAGAAATGTAAAATTAGATGAAATCCCTTGTAAAGAAGGTATCCATAAATTAAGGATATATCAATCTCAAAATTATGTGTGACAAATATAAATACACCCAATATAAGTGGATATTAAGTGTAAATAAATCAAAGGTCATTCAAACATATTCAAAAGATTACATATTTTGTAACTACATGTTGAACCCAAAGAATTCAAAATTGGGTTCATAAGTACCCTTGGTAAAATTCGACAGCCTAACAGCGTCACCTTAAAATTAATGAAATTTGTTGATGAGAGAGAAAATGGTATCTTGTAACGCCCCGACCCCGGTTACCTAGAGTCGGTGCATTATTACACAACATTGGAATGATCACAAGAAAGATCAAATCTCGAAAGACCAATTGGTTTAGTATCCTTGGAAACACTAGATATATTCATAATGTTTCTCAATACATCATAAAGTGAAAAACTACTACAACAACATATTGTCTCCATAGTCCACACTATTATCCTCTTATAATATCCCTGCAGGTCATTCATAATTTACATCTTCACATCCTGGGAAATATAAAACATAGAAAAGGGGTGAGATCAAATGCCCAGTAAGGATAACAATATAGCGGAAAATTTCTTAAATAAGAGTAACATTTAAGGAAGTGTATAACTAAAAAAGCCTTTTAAACTTGAACTTCAACATAGAATCACAAAAATAAAATGAAATAATTCCATTTACTTATTCACATGGATATTCTACTAATCGAATAATCACATTCAATATCAATATCACTTTCAGAATGATGGAATGCATAATTTCATAATATCATAACCACATAGCCAAGGCCTCGTGCCAAGACTACAAATAATATTTTTCCAAGGCCTTGTGCCAGGACACTAGTTTGTATCATGAGACCTACCGATGCATCGAGGAGCTATAGCGGGCTCCACCCGTCACATATTAATTCCAATGCATTCCCATATGAAAATGTTTAAACATAACATACACATTCGTATTAAAACTAGCATAAAAAATGTCAATACTTTCATCATAAACCATGAATGGTATAAAAATAGAACATCCATAGTCTAACATATCACAAAACTTTCAATACAATATAGACGTTTTGTATCATTATAAATCAACTTCAAATTAGCGTAAAATCCATCAAAGGATGTTGACATAGATGAAATCAAAACAATTTATAGAGAAATAACTCTTTCTATTTTGAAATAATTTAAGAGCCATATATTTATATAATAAAACATTTGCTTTGAAAATATTCATATAAGCTTGTAAGGGAAGCTTTGACGATTTTATAACGGCGGAAAATAACCGCACCTGCCGTATAAGTTAAAAAACATTCTTACCTTAATTCTGTCGAAAAGGTTAAAAAGCACCTTGTTTGGAAAATGACGGAAATATTCCTTTATAAAACTCTTATAAAAAGTCAAACAAGGGTATTAATGACTTTAAACCATATTATTTTAAATAGTAGAAATGTTTTGAAATACATTTTTAAAAACATGGATGTGGATGATAAAGAGATCCCAGTAGATTATTATGTATAAACAACCTCGGATAATGAAGAGATTGTTAAATAACCCTTACCTTGTACTTTTCCTTGGTTGGGGTAGGATAACATCCTTTATAATGGTGAAATAATTTTTATTAAATTATACAAGAATCATATACATTAATATGATATCATATATGATCTTTTAACATTGATTTGCTAATAATATCTTAGTATTATCGTTGTTCTGGGTGTTAACTTACTAGTTTTCTTTTACATTTTTTGTTACGTAAGACATGTTTATAATGGATAGGTTATATCTTAATCATATCAAGAGTTATATCAAGTCATTAGATACTTTTATTAATCAAAAAATGGGAATTATACTTGAATGGATATGATGGAGAATGAATCTCATCGCGTTCATGGAGACGGTAGTCCATACGTACACACGAGCGACAATATCATTCTTTTGATATTAAAATAATATATAATTGGATGTTATATCATATATACAGAATCATTATCATGTTACATTTATTATTTACATGAATTACACATCATTATTATACCCATACAAATAATAATTTATTGAATGACAATTACACCACGACGTGGAGACGGTAAGCCGTACGTACGCACGTATGGTGACATGTTATTCAAAGGATGGATAGAATATTGAATATGGTTGTACCATATTTATAATAACATAACATTATATATATGATACTGGAGTTATTATTTTATAATGCTAACAACAAAGTAAGAGGAAGTGGAAGAAGAAATGAACTTGAAAAAGGGTGGTGAAATCATTACCTCTTCTTTGGGTTCTTCCTTTTGATTTGATCAAAAGGGCTGCTTAAGATGTCTTTATGACTAAATTAAGGACTCTAGGATGAAGTTAGGGATGTTGAGAGAGTATTTGGGCAGAGTTTGGCCGAACCAAAAGGCTTTGAAGGTGTGAGGTAATGAGAAGGGGGAGTTCCCTTTTATAAGAGGGGTGAGGGGCACCTTTGGAAAAGCTAGAAATATTAATTTATAATAAATTCATATTCGGTTTCTAATGCCTTAAATGTTTATTATTTAAAGGTTAAGGTGGGTATGGGTCTAAAAAACACAACCAACATAATTTAGACAGGTTTGGGTCATTATATTGACCTTATCTTTAAGTATTAACTCTTAGTTAATTAGTTTCACTTTTACAATGTCTCTTTGTATTTTTATATTATATGATTAATAACCTTACCATATACATCCAATAAAACCCCAAGTAGACCATTAATGATACACCTATCATTATATAAGTCTCTTGGCCGAACCATAGATTTTTAGGAATTTAATATCAATTAATAATATAATATTTGTTTTAAAAACTCTTTTTTGTAAATTTTGAAACTATTCAATAGTTGATTTTTGTGAAACTCATAACAGAATGATTACATCGAAAAATGTCAATTAAAAAAATACTAAAATGTAATATTATCCTTGAAAATTAGTTTAATTAATATAAAGTAAGAAATTATATTTATTTGGGTATTTATAATATCAATTATTTTAATTTTTCACTATTATGGTAATTACTTCATCATCATTGTGTCATAAATAAATTTCATTATTTAAGGTCTAAAAATTATAAATAAAATATCATTATGTAGTAAATCGTTTTAGATTTCTAATGAATATTTATTGTCTAAAATACAACATATATAACCCTATGTAAAAATTGGTTTTCTAAAAGATATATGCTTGTGTCATTTTTGTATTCATTTTTAACTTAATTAAAATGAAGTGTCCCTATCACTCACAAGTGGCACCATGGGGTCCCAAAATCGACCCAAAGATGCCTATGGTAGAAATTGTATCATCCAATAAGGTTAGGACACGTTTTAGGGTAATTTTTATTATTATAATATTATTTTTTTAACCCTTATTTACCGGATTTACCCTTTAACCATGGTAAATAAAATATTTACCGAAATAATTATTCAAAATGTCTAAAAATAAAAGTTACCTATTTACACAATTTGAACATCCTGATTCCAAAAATTGAATCCATTTTTCCAAATTCAAAACACAAAACTGTCAGAAATTAATTTAAAATTAATTCCCACTGTAAAAACAAAAAGCGTGTTTTAAGATATAATAACTATCAAAAGATTGATACTTGTTTATGTTCGGTTTAATTGTGAAATTATGTCAAATGACCAACATTGTATTAAATGGTAAAAATATATTCTAAATATACTTTAAACCCACTCAAATTCATAATTTATCAATAAAATTTATTTCGATTAAAGAAGTGGTTTTTAATTAAAATTTAGTAATTTTCACTATTCATCAAAATATTAAAGTTATCCGAAAAGTACCAAAATTTCACCTTAGGCTAAATTCGATATTTCGAATCCAAAAATGAAGTCCATTTTGAAATATAAAATATATATAATTTCAAAAAGTATGTATTACTATTCATAACGGCTAGTTTGATTGGTTATGGTGTGTTAGAACTCGGTGTTGTGTACAACACACGCTATCACATTATTCAAAGAGAAGCATACCGTAGAAGCTTGGGATGTTACATTCTCCCCTCCTTCAAAAAATTTCATCCTCGAAATTTCGAGAATATTATCACATGAAAAGACTCGGGTGGTTCTTCATCATAAGTTCCTCGGGTTCCCACGTTGCCTCTTCCATGTTATGGTTTCTCCACAAAACTTTTACCAGACGCGTCGTCCGGTTTCTCAGTACTTGTTCTCTCGTATCAAAAATCCTGACGGGCTCTTCGCAATAAGACAGATCGGGTTCCAGTTCTAATTCCTCATAGGTGAGTACATGCGTTGGGTTAGGCATGTATTTCCTCAATAGAGATACGTGGAACACATCGTGAACTTTGGAGAGACTTGGCGGCATTGCCAATAGGTAAGCTACAGCCCCAATTCGTTCTAGAATTTTGAAAGGTCCAACGTAACTAGGACTCAATTTACCTTTCATACCAAAATGTATGACTCCCTCCATGGAGATACCTTTAGGAAAACATGATCACCGACTTGAAATTCCAAATCCTTCCTTCTATTATCGGCATAGCTCTTCTGCCTACTTTGAGCTTCTTTGATGTGATTTTGGATTACCTTCACATTTTCCATCGTTTCCTCCACCAGTTCTGGACCTACAAGTTTTCTTTCACCAATTTCATCCCAACAGGTTAGTGTATGAAATCTCTTTCCGTATAACGCTTCATATGGTGCCACCTGAATACTCGAATGGAAGCTATTGTTATAGAAAAATTCAACCAGAGGTAAATATTGATCCCACATACCCTGAAATTCAAGTGAGAAAGATCTCAACATTTCTTCTAAGGTTTGAATAGTCCGTTCGGATTGTTCGTCTGTCTGAGGGTGGTAGGAAGTGCTCAAATAAAGTTCAGTATCCAGAGATTTCTGAAGACTTTTCTAGAATCTTGATGTCAAACAGTGATCACGATCAGAAACAATCAATAGGGGTACTCCATGAAGTCTCACAACATCATTAATATATAGTATTTCTAGACATTCCAGTGGTAGATCTTCTCTAATATCAAGAAAATGTGCTGACTTGGTAAGACGATCAACAATAACCCATATTGCATTGTTCCTTCTAGGAGTCCTTGGTAGCCCCATGACAATGTCCATCGTAATATTATCCCATTTCCACTCCGGTATGGGAGGAGGTTGCATGACTCCTCCAGGGTGTTTCCTTCTAGCTTTCACTTGTTGGCGAACCATACATCTTGACACAAAATCAACAATCTCCCTCTTCATATTGTCCCACCAAAAATGTTCCTTCAAATCTCTATACATTTTGGTTCTCCCATGGTGTATAGAGAAATTGGAACTATGAGCATCATCCAGCAATTCCCTTTTTAGATCAGGTAAATCGGGAACACAAAGTCTCTTCCCGAATTTCAAAATTTCATCTTCATACACAAAGTCTCTCAATCTCCCATCATTCGCAGCTTTAATCTTCTTTTGAAATTCATCATCATCGGTCTGAAAACTCTTAATCCTTTCTAGTAAAGATGGTTTGGAAACCATTTGAACAAGCACTGATGTTTCACCTTCCCTAGTTATTCCTATGTCCGTATTTACTAGATCCATCAAAATTGGATCCCTTTCAATTCTCATCACGTTCAAAACTCCATGGTCTTTTCTGCTCAAAACATCTGCCACCTTGTTTGCTTTCCCTGGGTGGTAGTGTATCGTATAATCATAATCCTTGAGTAATTCAAGCCCTCTCCTTTGCCTCATGTTGAGTTCTTTTTGTGAGAAAATATACTTCAAACTCTTATAATCAGTATAAATCTCACATTTTTCACCATAGAGGTAGTGCCTCCATATCTTCAAAGCAAAGATCACAGCTACTAACTCAAGATCATGAGTAGGATAGTTTTTCTCATGAATTTTCAACTATCGTGATGCATAGGCAATAACTCTATCATTCTGCATAAGGACACAACAAAATCCTTTTTTCGATGCATCACTATGAATAATGAACCCATCATTCCCCGATGGTAGAGTCAATATAGGATCATTGACTAATCTTCTCTTCAGTTCTTCGAAACATTCTTCACACTCTTTTGTCCAAACAAATTTAACCCATTTACGTGTGAGCTTCGTTAATGGGTTGGCCAATCGGGCATAATTCTGGAAGAAACTTCGATAATAACCTTCTAAACCAATAAAACTAAGTACCTCAGTTATACTCATCGGTGCTGGCCATTCTTGGATTTCCTTGGTCATAGAAGGATCAACAGAGATTCCATATTTAGAGACAATATGGCCAAGAAAAGAAATCTCCTGAAGCCAGAATTCACACTTGCTAAACATCCAATATAAATCATGTCTTCTCAGAGTCTTCAGGATAATACGCAAGTGGATTTCATGATCTTCGTAGCTTTTAGAGTATACCAAGATATCATCAATAAATACCACAACAAATTCATCGAGATACTCCTTGAAAACACTATTCATCAGATCCAGGAATACAGAGGGAGAATTAGTCAATCCAAAAGGCATTAATGTAAACTCATAATGCCCGTATCTGGTTCAAAATGCTGTCTTCGGAATGTCTTCCTTCTTCACATACAACTGATGGTATCCAGATCGAAGGTCAATCATTGAAGAGTATTGAGCTCCATGCAGTTGGTCAAATAAATCATCAATACGAGGTAGGGGATACTTTTCTTTATTGTTATAGCATTGATCTCCCTGTAGTCGATACATAACCTCATAGATCCATATTTCTTTTTAACAAAAAGAACAGGGGCGCCCCATGGAGAAACACTAGGGTGAATAAATCCCTTATTACTCAATTCCTCTAGTTGTTTCTTTAGTTCAACTAATTCTACAGTGGCCATTCTATAAGGGGTCTTCAATATAGGCCTTGATCCAGGAATTAAATCAATGAAAAACTCAACTTCTCGTTCTGGAGGATGTCCAGGTAAATCGTCCGGAAACACATCTACATGTTCTTTAACAACAGGTACATCTTCTATTTGATCATTCCTTTCCTCACCCACTGTAATTTCATCCTCTTACTCCCCAATAATTGAATTTAGTTGACCTACTAGGGGTGGATCTAGATAATAATTAGGTGGTGATGATTCTGCTCTAGAGATAAGGTGTTCCTTATCATCATCATCAAGAATCGTAACCTCTTTATTCTTACAATAAATCTTCACATCATAGTCCAAAATCCAGTCCATACCGAGGATTATATCAAACTCAATCATAGGTATGACGATGAGATCAGCAGATAAGGAACATTTATGTGCTCTAATGGGGACTGATTCACAAAACATTATTGCAATGATACTTCCCTTAGTAATTTTAACTGAAAACTCCCTTGTTAAATCAAATTGGAAATATCTAATTTTCTTAGCAAACTGGGAAGATATGAAACAATGCGATGATCCAGAATCAAATAATGCATTTTATAAACTTGAGGAAACCATTAAATTACCTACCACCATGTATTTCGAAGCTTCTATCTCAACAGCAGTGATAGCATAATCTTGGACTTGATCCCATGGCCTTTTCTGAGGTAAGTTCTTTTGACGATTAGGACATTCATTTGCATAATGACCCATCTCCCTGCAATTATAGCACTGAACATTGGTAGCTTCCTTCTTCCCCTTGCAATCATGAGCTTGGTGGCCTTTTTCACCACACTTGTAATAGACTCATGTTCCCTTCAAGAAAGTACGGAGGTTTTTCTTACCACATTTACCACAGGATTGATATTAAACCTTTCCCTTCTTCCCCTTATTTCCATTCCCAGATTGATTAGCAGATCTCTTCTTCTCTTGATTTACTCTAAAGTCATAAGACTTAGAGAATTCCTTTTCAGTCTTGATATCACATGAGACAATGTCTTCGTATGATGAGAAGGATTGTGAGACTAATGCTCGACGGTGAAATGGTTTTAACCCATCAAAGAAACGATCAATATTACTTCTTGGGTTACGTATATAATCTCCAGCATACCTTGCTAGCCTTGTAAATTTATCCTCATACATTATGACATTATCATCCTCCTTTTGTCTCAGACTCATAAATTTCCTTTCCATATCTTCTCGAGGGTCACGGGGAAAGTATTTTTCTCAAAACAGATCTTTGAACTCCCCCCATTCCATATTTGATACTTCATCATCTTCCTTCATGTTTTGAATCAATGACCACCATTGATCATCATCTCCAGTGAGGTGGTAAACTGCCATGATAACGTTTTCCCGTTCACTACTCCCCAAAGCATGAAATATTTTCTCTAGGGAATTTATCCATTGATCAGCTACTAAGGTATTTCTACTCCCATTGAACGTTAGTTGTTGTTTCCTCATGAATTGATCTAACATTGACCCTCCACGCTGCGGATCTGGGTGCTCTATACGGGTAAGGTTATTATTCATAACTTGAGTGAGTTGTCCCAGTACGGTGATTAGCTGATCGGCACAAGTTGAATCACCAGCTCCACTATAATTATCGTGAGCAGGATGGAAATCCCTACATGGAGTGCGTGCATTGATACGGTTTCCATTTCATCCACTAGGTTCCATTTCTAAACAATGGCATAAACTAGAGCAGTTTATGAATCAAAATACATAATCCTATACTTATGAAACACTTAACATAAATTGAACTATTTATGGATATAATCAATAATCATAAAAAAATTTCTTTGAGGAAATATATATTCATAAACCCTTTATAATGATTTGTAATTAAAATGAGAGTTATCCTAAGCATATCCCCCGGGAGTGTCGTAACCAAGAGTGCAGCAAGACTCATTGTCGTGCACCAGTTCTCGTTCGAGTCTAACTCAAAGCGGTGTTTTCAGGTTTTACCCCTAGGTACATCTGTGCCAGAGCCTCCTCTACCTGCTCGTATCCAGACATGGATGTATTGCTCGGAAAACTCACAAAATCTCTACAATACCAAAATTCTAGGAAGTTTTTCTATACTAATCCTCAATGTTCATCTTAGGTCTACGTGCTCTAATTAGAGTTTATCTAAATCTAGTTTCCATGGTTTGTACTAAACTTCCTCTGATACTAACTGTAACGCCCCGACCCCAGTTACGTAGAGTCAGTGCATTATTACATAACATTGGCATGATCACAAGAAAGATCAAATCTCGAAAGACCAATTGGTTTAGTAGCCTTGGAAACACTAGATATATTCATAAAGTTTTTCATTACAACATAAAGTGAAAAACTACTACAACAACATATTGTCTCCATAGTCCACACTATTATCCTCTTATAATATCCCTGCAGGTCATTCATAATTTACTTCTTCACATCCTGGGAAAAATAAAACATAGAAAATGGGTGAGCTCAAATGCCCAGTTAGGATAACAATATAGCGGAAACTTTCTTAAATAATAATAACATTTAAGGCAGTGTATAACTAAAACAAAAGCCTTTTAAACATGAACTTAAACATAGTATGGAAAAAATAAAATGAAATAATGCCATTTACTTATTCACATGTATATTCTACTAATCGAATAATCACATGAAATATCAATAACCACTTTCATAATGATGGAATGCATAATTCCAGACTATCATAACCACATAGCCAAGGCCTCGTGCCAAGACTACAAAAAAGATTTTGCCAAGGCCTTGTGCCAAGACACTAGTTTGTCTCATGAGACCTACTGATGCATCGAGGAGCTATAGTGGGCTCCACCCGTCACATATTAAGCCCAATGCATTCCCATATGAAAAGGTTTAAACATAACATACACATTCGTATTAAAAATAGCATACGAAATGTCAATACTTTCACCATAAACCATGAATGGTATACAAATAGCACATCCACAGTCAAAAATATCACAAAACCTTCAATACAATATAGAAGTTTTGTATCATAATAAATCAACTTCAAATAAGCGTAAAATCCATCAAATGATGTTGACATAGATGAAATCAAAACATTTTTTAGAGAAATACCTCTTTCTATTTTGAAATCATTTAATATTAATATATTTATAAAATAAAACATTTTATTTGAAAATATTATTATATTCTTGTAAGGGAATCTTTGATGATTTTATATCGGCAGAAAATAACCTCACCCGCCATATAAGTTAAAAAAACATTCTTACCTTAATTCTGTCGAAAAGGTTAAAAAGCACCTTGTTTGGAAAACGACGGAACAATTCCTTTATAAAACTCTTATAAAAAGTCGAAAAAGGGTATAAATGACTTTAACCCATATTCTTTTAAATAGTAGAAATGTTTTGAAATACATTTTTAAAAACATGGATGTGGATGATAAAGAGATCCCAGTAGATTATTACGTATAAACAACCTCGGATAATGAAGAGATTCTGAAATAACCCTTACCTTGTACTTTTCCTTGGTTGGGGTAGGTTAACCTCTTGTATAATGGTGAAATAATTGTTATTAAATTATTCAAGAATCATATAAATTAATATGATATCATATATGATCTTTTAACATTGATTTGTTAATAATATCTTAGTATTATCGTTGTTTCAGGTGTTAACTTACTCGTTTTCTTTTATATGTTTTGATACGTAAGACATGTTTGTAATTGATTGGTTGGATCTTAATCATATCCATAATGATATCAAGTCCTTAGATACAATTATTAACCATCAAATGAGAATTATACTTGAATGGATATGATGGAGAATGACTCTCATCGCGTTCGTGGAGACGGTAGTCCGTACGTATGTACGAGCGACAATGTCATTCTTTTGATATTAAAATAATATATAATTGGATGGTATATCATATATACAGAATCATTATCATGTTAAATTTATTATTTACATGAATTACACATCATTATTATACCCATCCAAATAATAATTTATTGAATAACAATTACATCACGACGTGGAGACGGTAAGCCGTACGTACGCACGTATGGTGACATGTTATTCAAAGGATGGATATAATACTGAATATGGTTGTACAATATTTATAATAACATCACAATATATATATGATGATAGAGTTATTATTTTAGAATGGTAACAACAAAGGAAGAGGAAGTGGAAGAAGAAAGGAACTTTAAAAAGGGTGGTGAAATCTTTACCTCTTCTTTGGGTTCATCCTTTTGATTTGATCAAAAGGGATCCTTAAGTTGGCTTTATGACTAAAAGAAGGCCTCTAGGATGAATTGATGGAAGTTGAGAGAGTATTTGGTCAGAGGTTTCCCGAACCAAAAGGCTTTTAAGGTGCGAAGTAATGAGAAGGGGGAGTGCCCTTTTATAAGAGGGGTGAGGGGAACCTTTGGAAAAGCTAGAAATATTAATTTATAATAAATTCATATTCGGTTTGTAATGGCTCCAAAGTTGATTATTTAAATTTTAGGTTGGGGATGGTTCTAAAAACACTCAACCAATAGATTTTTGACAGGTTTGGGTTATTATATTAACATTATCCTTAAGTATTAACTCTTAGTTAATTAGTTTCACTTTTACAATGTCTTTTTGTATTTTTATATTATATGGTTAATAAACATACCATATACATCCAAGAGACCCCCAAGTGGTCCATTATTGATACACCTATCATGATATAAGTCTCTTGGACAAACTTTAGATTTTTAGGAATTTAATATCAATTAATAATATAATATTTGTTTTAAAAACTCCTTTATGTCAATTTTGACACTATTCAATAGTTGATTTTTGTGAAACTCATAACAGAATGATTACTTCGAAAAAAGTCACTTAAATCAATACTAATATGTAATATTATCCTATAAATTAGTTTAATTCATAAAAAGTCTGAAAATATATTTATTTGGGTATTTATAATATCAATTATTTTAATTTTTCACTATTATGGTAATTACTGCATCATCATTGTGTCATAAATAAATTAAATTATTTAATTTCTAAAAATTATAAATAAAATATCTTTATGTAGGAAATCGTTTTATATTTATAATGAATATTTATAGTCTAAAATCCAACATATATAACCCTATGTAAAAATTGTTTTTCTAAAAGATATAAGCTTGTGTCATTTTTGTATTCATTTTAACTTAATTAAAATAAAGTGTCCCTATCACTTACAAGTGGCACCATGGGGTCCCAAAATAGACCCAAATATGCCTATGGTCGAACATGTATCATCCAATAAGGTTAGGACACGTTTTAGGGTAATTTTTGTTTTATTATAATATTATTTGTTTAATCCTTATTTACCAGATTTACCCTTTAACCATAGTAAATAAAATATTTACCGAAGTAATTATTCAAAATTTCCAAATATAAAAGTTACCTATTTACACAATTTGAACATCCTGATTCCAAATATGGAATCAATTTTTCCAAATTCAAAACACAGAAGTGGCAGAAATTAATTTAAAATTAATTCCCGCTGTCAAAACAAAAAGGGTGTTTTTAAGATATAATAACTATCAAAAGATTGATACTTGTTTATGTTCGGTTTAATTTTGAAATTATGTCCAATGACCAAAATTGTATTAAATGGTAAAAATATATTATAAATATACTTTAAAACCACTAAAATTCATAATTTATCAATATAAATTATTTTGATTAAAAAAGTTGTTTTTAATTAAAATTTAGTAATTTTCCCTATTCATCAAAATATTAAAGTTATCCGAAAAGTACCAAAATTTCACCTTAGGATAAATTCGATATTCCGAATCCAAAAAAGGAAGTCCATTTTTAAATATAAAATATATATAATTCCAAAAAGTAGGTATTACTATTCATAACGGCTAGTTTGATTGGTTATGGTGTGTTAGAACTCGGTGTTGCGTACAACACACGCTATCACATTATTCAAAGAGAAGCGTACCGTAGAAGATTGGGGTGTCACATATCTCATCACTTGGACATAAAATTTACATCAATAATGATATAGAAGAACATATCTCAATATAAAAAGATGTAAATTAAAAGACATAACAAAATAAGTCTTTTAAAAAGTGGAGTGTGAAAGGTTCCCTTACCGATTTAGGTAAATTTTGAAACGTACACCCCATGAAAGAAGGAATATAAAACATTGATGTAAATACCCAAAAACGAAATTATATTACAAAAAGAGTATAATAATGGGAAGTACATACACCACTCAAAGTAAATGGTGGAAAATGTAGTATAAATCTCACGGGAATAAAAGTGAGATGAACAACACCTTATGAAAACTCGACAGCCTAACGGCGCCACTTAAAAAATCCAAAAATGGATTTATGAAATCAAATAGGGTCACTCAAAATATGAACATAAAAATTACAGTATTCATAATTTAAAATAACATCCCCAAACATAAGAAACGTGAGCTTCAAAGAAATGACATAAAAGAGAGTACTAAAAAAGAAAGAGAGAGGTTGGATCCCTTACCTCAAATCCGGCTTGTCATGTTCGTATCTTTATATTCCTGAATAATAAACATTGGTAAATTTATAATTTCGTAAGTTCCTACTATGAAGATTATTTTTCAGTTCATATCACATATTATAATGTTATATTAATTGGTTAATAATTTGAGTTCATATCAGACGTTTTTGTCGATGTTTGATACATGAGTCAAAAATGAACTTGTTTGAAAATGATTGTCCATGTGGTTATAAGTAAATCACCTCCAGAATAGTATTAATGATTTAAATATAAAATATATCCAGTAGATATTCATTTGAAACAATTCCATAACATTTGGAGATAGAAATAAATGAAATGCACCATTCATGGAGACGGTAGGCCGTACGTATGCATGAACGCTACTTTCATTTCTTTGACATATTAATGGAATTAAAAATAATTGATAGATATATATATTATAATTACAGTATAATATTTATGTTATATAGGTCACTTATGTTCATTAATTTCATTCTTTATACATTCCATGTGTTGAATTAATGAGTCACATCACTTGAGGGGGCGGTAGTCCACACTTCCTCGTATGAAATTATCGCATTTGCACAACAAGAAAACCATAAAGGTATGTTTTAAATATAAAATACAGAAGAATATGGAAAAAATAAATACCATAAATATCATATATAAAATATAGTTACATCATAAGTTCCACCATGAAATGTGTTAAGAGAAGATTGAACAATCGTCGTTTCGTGAGGTAGTAATTCGCCATCCACAGAAACAGTATGTTCTTTAACCATTAGACGGATGTCTGTGTAAGTGTAGCTCGAATAATTCACATAAAAACATCCTAGTATATTGAAGATATTGTTGTTGTTAAAAAAATAAAGGAATAAAAAGATTTTATGGGTTTGGAGAAGCAAAATAAAACAAAATAACACAAGTGAAGACATTACCTATAAATCGGGTAACTCCTATTGTTTGAATCAAAAGGGTTTCTTGAAGAGGATTCTGCCAAAGGTGAGGCTTCAATGATGAAGAGAGGGATGTGGATAGATGAAATGGGCAGGGTTTGGCCGAGCCAAAGTCTTTAGAGGTGTGGTTAAGGTGGTAGTGGTTGTGGCCTTTTATAAGAGAAGAGGAGGGGCACTCTTGGAATGTTATAAAATATTACTTTATTATAAAATGATTTTCGGATTTTAAAGGTCCTAAAAGGATATATTTAAGGGATAAGGTGATAAGGTTTAGAAATCCACCCATACAATATGTTTGTGAAAAGTGTAAGACTTATATTTCACCCTATCTTCTCATTTTATTTAAATCATTTATTTATGAGGTAAACACTGCATCATGACGGTGTCATAAATAAAATAATTTATTTAATGTCTAAAAATTATAAAAAAATGACCATGATGTAGGAAATTTGTTTTTCTTTCCAATTACTATTTATAGTCTAATAGATCGTTTATTTAAACAAAATTAAAATTATTTTACTTATGTGTTACATACTTTGGTTACATTTTCCTTTCTTTAAAAAAATATGATAAAAGGTCACTATCACACTAAAGTGATTCCATGGTGTCCCAAGGTTAGCACAAAAAATCCCATGGTCGTCCATGACACCAAAAATAAAATTATTACACATGTTGCGGTAATTTTATATTTTTATGATATTATTTTCTTACCCTTAATTACCCGATTAGTAATTAAACACGATAATTAAAAATAATTATCGTCATTACTATTCATAATGTCCAAAAAAGCGTCTTAATTACATAATTTGGACCTTCATATTCCAAATATTGAATCCATTTAATCAAATTCAAAAAAACAAAAATTTTAGTAATTAATTTAAATGTAAATACCGTTGTCAAAACAAAAGATGGGTTTTTAAGATGTAAAATTTATCAAAATATTGACTTGTTTATACATCCAATTGAAAAGTGAAATTACATCCAATGAACAACATTGCATTAAGTTATAAAAAAATAATTCAATTATACTATAAAGAAATTAAAATGACACTCTAAATATATAAATAAATTTGATGAAAAGGCAGTTTTGAATTAAAAACTGTATTTTTTACTATTCATTAAAAAAAAGCATTATCAGAAAAATACCAAAAATTAACCCTATGATATATTTGATATTTCAAATTCAGAAATTATTATCATTTTACCAAATTAAAAAAATATAAGTTTCATTAATAAATCATATAGTAATTTCCCGCTGTCAAAAAAATAGCGGGGTTTTTGGAAGCAATATCTATGAAATGTTTGGCACCTGTTTATGTCCATTTTCAAAGTGAAATTAATTATAGTGACCACCATTGAATTTAATTGTAAAAATATATTCTAATTAAAATTTAAAACCAATTAAAAAGATAATTTATCCATATATTTAAATTAGATGAAAAAGCAGTTTTGATGTAAAATGCAATATTTTTCACTATTCATTAAAAAGAATGATCATTTTTAGAAACATACCAAAAATTTAACCAAAATAAATTTCAATATCCCAATCATAAAGAATAAGTTTATTTTGACAAATAGAGCTTATAAAATTGTCAAAATTTAGATTTAAAAAAGGTTCTGCATCAAAAGGCTGTAAAACAATCTTTTAAAAATATTACAGTATTTATTCTTAAAATTGGATTCATTTGGATTTTAATCCTCTAAAATTTATTGGATAAATGTAAAAATACTTGAAAAACATATGTAATCATTTTATAGTTATTTCTGTTCATTCCCTCCATTACAATGGATAGGTGTTAACTGTTATAATATTATTATATTATTAGTGTGCAACGTAAGATTTCAAAGCAACTCCTTGTTGCGTATTGGGTACGCCATTGAGCATAACATTCCCTTTATCGTAGTATTAAAATTTTATTCACAAATATTGATAAACATTAGAATGTAATATTATTTATTTACCTGGGATGTTACACTTTAGGCCTATAGTGGGTTGAGTTTGGTGAAATTATAGTTTAACATAGGTTTTTCAATTATAAAAAAGGAATATTTCATTATATAAGCAACCAATAAATTTTATACATTTTTATCATTCATTTTAAATCTAATATTTTGGTTCATCCCCCTTGTTATCCATGTTTATCATTTACCTTTGTAAAAAAATCGCTATTTAAATGTTATGATTGAAATTTTAAAAATTAAGGTGAAACATAAATGAACCATGAATGATTTAATCAACAATTTATAATATACTTGAATTAATACAGTTTTTTTCAAACATTATAATGATTTGAAAATAATTTTTAAACATTAAATCATAGTTAAGTTCATTTTCCAGTCTATTTATATATCATGAAATTGTATGAATCAAAAGAACATTAGAATTAGAATATAAACTCTTTCACTATCACTTATAAATTATAATTATCTAGTAAATTCATGTGTAACCATTATTCATCGAAAATATATTATTATTATAATTTTTAAAATTGTTTGTCTAATTTTTCTATGGCTTCCACAAGCATTGCATCAGTTTTTCATTTGCGTTCAAGGAAAATATACTGTATCTAATGATTATGAATAAATTAATATCATAAAAACAATTTTTTCATATTCTGAATAACTATTTTGTACTTTTCTTATCTTCTTTTTATCATTGTGATAAAATTTTAGATATATTAAATGAAAGTGTATTAAACATTTTAATTTTTCTTATCATATAATAATATAAATGTCATATCCAGTGGAATTGTGGCACAAACATTCCTTATTTTTGAACTTATGGTTTTCATGGTCAAATTAATATCATCCAATAAAATAATTTCAACTTTTGGGTTTATTTTGAGACATTATCTAATAGTTTTTACCTTAATTAACATGATTTACCCATTTTCATGGTAATAATATTTTACCATTGTTAAAATTAATTATGATTAAAAATGAAACTGAGAATTTAAAGAAATTTAAATCTAATGAATCTAAATATATAATTAATTTTTCAAAATTTAATTCCCGATTTTGTACAAAATTATTTAAATATAAGTATGAAAATCACATATAAAACATTTTCTAAAAAATGTGTTTTTATGTATTGATATGAACTTATACCAAAATTAAACCAAATGACAATTTCAATGTAATTAATTAGGTTATGTTTAATAAAATGGATTGTATGTTACTTTAAAATTAAATCCAAAATATTATTGGAATTTTATATTTTATACTTTAAATAATAGAAATGGTACTTTTGAAAAAAAATGGTATTTTTCACTATTCACTCAAAAAACGTATTCTATAAAAATATAAGGAAATAATACTAATAATATTATGACATTATAATTTCAAAAATGATATCCATTTCATCAAATAAAATTATCAAAATTGGCGGAAATTAAGTATAATACCTACATAAAAAATCAATAAAAACAACTTTAATGAAAATTTTAATGAAAATTTTAATTTAAAGTATAAAATGACATTTTTATCATTAATCTCCAACACACCATAATTAAATGAATGTTAAATCATTCCATTCGACATATAAACTACGTATCTAATTTTTTTTTCAGTACTAATTATTTTAATATATAAAGATCCAAATACATTCCACACATAAAAATAGTTTTAAAAATATATATCTTTTGCCTTCAAAATATATTATCTATATTTAAAACATATTAACAACCTATGTATGATTGATTATTAATTTTAATATGTTAAAAAAATTAATGTATTTTACAATATGGTTATTCTTATTCATACCTTACAAACTAATAATTATATCATAACTTTCATATTTAAATAGTAGTATATCACGATCCATTTAATCATAGTTTTGTGTGTGGTGTATGCTATCAAAAATTATGTTCTTTAAAATTAATATATTAATAATAATATAATTGTATAATAAAAAAATGGTGTAGGTTTTTATTCAATAAATGGATTCTTTATATGGACCAATCAATTATGTTGGATGTGTTTAAAAGATTTAGAGAGTTGGTGCACATGGAATTACAAGGATGCAATAGAGGAGAAATGGTAGGAGACAAATTGATATCTTTATATATCAAAGTCATGGCCATGGATGTTATGTAGTTTATATGAGTTGGACTTGGTTACAAGAGGACCTAAAGGGAAGATTTTGTCTGCCTATTTGTATGCTAGTTTATGAGTATTCTATAAAGGTAACCATAAATTTATGAGGGTTAATTAAGTGTAAAATATCACTTTTAATGGTATAATGAAATTTTATCCACTACATAAGGGTCATCTAGGGATACTTCTAGTCTCATAAAGGAAATTTAGAGTTTCGATACACTATATTAGTGTAATACCATATTTTCAAAGGATGTATAAGGGTATTGATTGTTCAGTTTAAAAGTAACTAAATTCCAATGGTTATGTAAGTGTAACCCAGTACCGTCATGTGTCAAATATTTTCTATGTAAGGGTAAAATCAAGTCACCCTTATGAAATTCCATATTGGGGGAAACTTTGTTTTTTTGTTTCTTCTTCCCCCACAAGAGCTGTAACTCTTTTTAATAATTTTAAAATCCTAAAATCATTGGAATTTAATTATTATTATCTGTGAAATCTTGTAACTCTTATTTTAATATATTTTAAACATATTTATTTTAATATTCAATTAAAATGTAAAATCAAATGGTTATTTTAATTTTGTATTGTTATTATGACAAACTTAAATGACACTGGTATTTTTAAAAGTTCCCAAATCCTTACATTATGGATTTTTTTTAAAACATATTGAGTAGAGTTATCTGTGTCCATATACTATAGAAGGTGATTTGGTATCATTTGAATGATTCATATTATTCCTTACTACAAAACCAATGGAAGGGTGTTAGAGTATGGTTTTGAGGTTCATTGTGTGTGGAACATATGTTGATACACTGGGTTTCTCTTCAATATTACTTCTTGGAACCCTTTTGGGTGTTGTTGATCTTGACTTCTGGGCAGGTTACCCAATCAAATCCTCATAGAATTGAATGTATAATTCATTGGAATTTCATCTCTATTTTTCAGTCTATTTATTGTTTATTTATTATCTAGTATCTATATAATTGAATGATGATTATTTTAGCTTTTGATAAAAGTTGAAAAAGGGGATTTTTTTTATAAATTAATGTTAAATTAATTTTAATGTAATATAATCATGTTTTTGGGGATTTATATTCTTGTCTGGATTTGGATAAATTCCGTGAGTTGTTTATGATGATGATTACAAATATATAGAGATAATTGTTCTTTTTTAATATGTGGGTTCTTTTAACATTTTTCAAATAATGCTTTTACGGATAGTATATATTAATGTGATAAGATTTATAAATAGTTTTATAAATGGAATTGAAATTATTTGAACGTCTCAGTATTCCTAGTGCATAGAAATGGTCATTTTTTCAAAATAAATTTTATATAAAATTTTAAAAAACCAATAATACATTCCCCTTTATATATAATAGAATTGATAGATGCTTGATTTATTGAATTATAATGTCCCTATTAATGGTGATGAATTGAATTGAAATTGAATTTAATTGATATTAATGATAAAGGGGAATTTTCTTATGTTTTGTTCAGATGTGTGATAATGATTTATTATTCAATTTAAAAATTTGATGATATAATTTAATTTATGTTATTATATTACATTTGAAATGATCCCCTCCATTTGAATGTCGTGATATGACCTGGGTTTCATGGTGGGACATCATGGTACACATTTTCATTAGTTTAGTATCAAGACCTATATAGTGGTATTAGGTGGTACATATATCAATATAATGGATTTACCCTCATTTATTCAATTATGGGGTAAGGCATGGTGTTTGGATGTGGTCAATTAATGTGTTGGATAATTTCTAGTGCGTGTACTTATTTCATCGATGGAAATTTTCACTCTATTCTAGATTTTTTCCCTTAAACACATTTTCATTCCATGATTAAATTTTATAAATACTTTATAGGATATTATTCTTTAAAAAATTATGACATAACACCTTTTTCTATACAATCTAACTTTCAAACAATTTTTAAACTGTAATTTATTGTAGATTTGATATGAGAAAATATGTTGTGTTTTCATTTGGAAAATTATTGATTCTATGGAAATGGGTGATTTTAAAAAAAAAATTGGTACTTTTATTATTAAAAAAACATGGAAACAGATTTTAAATCACTATTTTCCAACCATAATTATATACATTCTCTTTAAATGTGTTATTTTACGGCTAGTGGGTGGCAACCTACTGGGAATTTAACACACTTATATATATTATGGGTTTAATATATTTCTCAATGCATATGATATTAAAACATATTTGTGTTAAAAATTAATGGAGGGGAATGAGGCATTGAATCAACTATACACATAGAAGTTTATGGTGTGATATATTTTCCTTTATTATCGATTGTATCATCCATTGGAATTATTATCCAAATCATTGTATCTTCTAATTTTAGATATCTCATTTTTTCCTATTCATTGTATTTTTTATTTGTTTACGTTTGTGCTTTTTTGGATAAATCTTCCCTATCAAGTTTTTTTCAAATTCTAGGGTGCTTTTTTATGGCTAGTGGGGATTGAGATTTCCCTTCAGGAAAGTTGGAGATTCATTCAGGTATTGGTAAAGACATTATATCATGTCAGTTTGTTAGAAATGGTGTTATATGATTTTTTCCCTTTTTTATGGATATCTGATAGTTTGAATGTTGGACTATCAAACATCAGGTATTCATTCATTGGAGGTTACATGATTCAAACCCATGTAGGATTATTCATGGTTTACCAGAGATGTTCAGAATGATTATATCACTACTTTGATCTTGGTCCTTGAATATTTTTTAGTTCATAATAATTTTTCAGTACTTATTATTGAATTTTTTCATTTATATGTTTTGAGAATCTAAGGATTTAGAGGGAAATTCAATTGGATATATTTTATTATGAACAATTTTTAATACCATACATATATCATGAAACTAGATCTAGATCATTCCCAATGGTGTTCTCATGATTTTCACATGGTGGACCAAATGTGGGTCCCATCCATTCATAATAGATATTTCATGAATTTTTTATGTTTTATAGTTTTGAGTGCTGGAATTACTTTCCCATCAATTTTATTTTCTTATGATTTTTCTTGAAAAATTAGTCGTGGATAATTGATTTCTTTTGGGTTTTTTAAGATATATTTCAAACTAAAAACCATAATATGATTGGAAAATATTTGGTAACTTTTATGACTTTTAAAAATGTTTTAAATTCAATTTTTTGTTTGGATTTAGGTGTTTCTAAAATATTTGTAATTTAAAATGTTGAAATATTTTTAGAAATTTTTGATCATGGTTTTGGGAAAGGAATAGTGTTATATCTATTTTTAATGGTTTAATATGGTGTTGAAAATGTTAAATTTAACACTTTTAAACAATTAGGTGTGAAATGTATTAATTAATAATTTATAAAATATTTCAATGATAATACAATTTATTCTTTAATTGTTTTTAGTGTTGTGAATATTTTGCTTCAAATAATGATGATTTGGCTTATAATGGATTGGGGTAAAACGGACTTGTGTTAAAGAGGTGAACATTTTACTATTGAATTTAAGACTTTGGTTAATTAGTTTGGATTTTCTTTACTATTGGATTATAATTTTTATAGTGCTGTGTATTAAGGTAATTTTCGGTTTTGTGTTCTATCTTATGATGCTTGACTTATGATGTTTATTTTGATAGAGTTATTCTTCCTATTTTTATAATATCCCCCCTCCCCTACTTAGATTTAATAGACATTTTGGATTATTATAATTATATTGGAATATATGTTCCATCAACATAAAACCATGGACCATATTCCCTTCCTTTCAGACCCTATCATGAAGATTACATTAATGTGTTTCTATGATTGAATCCACCTCATATATATAGATAAGAGGATTCTCAGTAAGAATTGATGCAGCTGGAGAGGATTGAGGAGTTCATCACCCAGCTTAATCGTCTATAATCTTTCAAGGTTATGTTAGTGACCTTCTTATTACAGATTCTAGATTTGATGTGGCCGAATTATGTTACATATTATAATCCCCAAAATGATCATTATTGTGTATATTTCAAGGAAAAAATAATTTATGAATTAGTTACCATTTCAGTGAATGTACCAAAGGCTATAGAGTGTCTACCTCTCCGATAAATAGATGAAATGGTGTTTGGATATGCCTTCAATTATACCTTGTTGGCATCATATATTTTATATCGGGCTAGGGATGATTCAATAATGGAATGGTGTTTTTGAGACGTTCGTGAATGGATGTGTCACAAAGTAATGTTTCCTCTCAAGATCAACTCTTATGGTTTAGTATTTATATATTCTTTAATGATTAAAGAAGAATTGACAAGATCACTAGAGGAATTAGTTATGTATCTTATTATTGGGTGTGATTGGGGGATCCCCAACCAAGGAAAAAGGTTATAATACATGTAAAACCCCTTTATTAGTGGTAGGAAAATTGAATTTTATTTCTTCAATCTATATTCATTGGAATGAAGCACATTTTTTCTACGAATGTGGAATGATGGGTTAAATAATTTATATTTATTCGATGTAACATAAACGCTGCTATGATTGTCACTATTTGGGTTATCATTAGATTTTTTTCCAGTGTTTTAATAAATCTTGACATGTTCACGAATAATTAGATACTAAGATCACTATGAATGGAAAAACCTTCACGATAATAAGGATCAAACCATCATACTCAGAGTGAATACTTTTATGTTGAAGTTGAGCTGCCAATGGATGTTAATGCTATTAAAAAATATTGATCTTGATGTTAGATTAAAGATCATTTATGATTCCTTAAATGTTCTGATTTTACTCTTATGAACACTTTTTCATCAAGAGTTCTCCATAATGTTTCCCTTATTTCTCAATGGTGATTTTTTGCATTTTCTTGTTCTATTGTTGGATTATAGGTCAGTGGTGCAAGAATCTAGTTTTATTGTAACACCCGAGAATTTTATGAGAAATATTTTATTTTTATTTTATATAAATAAACAAAGGAATCTTTCAATACACACAACTCTAGCTCGGCTTGCTTTACACGCTATTTCGGCCTTCCTTGATAGCTTGCATTGTACGCAATATCGAGTTTCACTAAACAACGATATCCTATTAAAATATTATTAAAACTGGCCATTATGAATAGTAAAACCAATGTTTTGGAATTTTGTAAATTTCATATTTAAAAATGGACTTCATTTTTGGATTCAGAATATCGAAATTATCCTAGGGTGAAATTTTGGTATTTTTCTAAAAACATTCAATTTTTGATGAATAGTGAAAACACTGGGTTACTATTTAAAAACTGAATTTTTATTTAAATAATTATTTATTTTATTTAAAGTTATGTTAGGTCAAAATTTATATATAATACCTATATAATATCAATGTAATTCATTGGATTAATTTTATAATAATTTTAGATATATAAAAATTTTATTGAACTTTTCACCGTCTTTTACCCACCTCCTAGGAGAGTTTGAAAATTTATATAAAACATAATTTTACAGCTTCTGTGAGTGGAATTTCAAAAATACGAGAGACACGGTTAATATCAAGGACTAAAATGTTGTTCAATAAGATGAAAATAATTTCTGGTGAATAGTAACTTTTTACTTTTTTTACCACGGTTAAAAGTAAATAGGGTAATTAAGGGTAAAAATGATATTATTATTACCCTAAAACATGTCCTAATTATATTGGATAAGTTTAATTCGACCAAAAACAACCTTATCTATAAAATATGACCATTCAGTCCCACTTGGATTAGATTAAGACATTTATTATTAATTTATTTTTAGAAGGGTTAAAATAGATAAAATCAATGTTTAATAACTAAATAATTTTTAATATAGAGTTATACATAAGATAAATTCAACTATAAATATTCATTAGATAACTAAAAAGATTTCCTACATAATTATATTTTATTTGTAATTTTTAGACATTAAATAATTTAATTTATTTATGAAACAATGTTGATACATTAATTATCTTATTAATGAAATATTAACATAATTGATGTTATAAATACCCAAATAATTGTAATTTGAGACTTCTTATGAATTAAAATAATTTTCTAGGTTAATATGACAAGTTAGTATTGATTTAATTAACATATTTCGAACTAATCATTCTGTTATGAGTTTCACAAAAATCAATTACTCAATAGTGTCAAAATTGACATAAAATAGTTTTTAAAACAAATATAATATTATTAATTGTTATTTTATTCCTAAAAATATAAGGATCGGCCACATGACTTATATAAGGTTATATATATTAATAATAAACAACTTGGGGTTCATTTGGCTTGTTATAGTAAGTTTATTTACCTTAAAGTGTAATAAAACAAGAAGACACAGTAAAAGTTAAATTGTCTAACTTAAACTTAAATATAAATGATAAGGTTAAAATAGAAACCTAAACTTGTATAAATTATATTGGATGAGATTATTTCGACCCATCCCCACCTTAGATTCTTAATAAATCAATTTGGAGCTATTAAAAACAGAATATGACTTTATAATAAAATAATATTTTTAGTTTTTCTTAAGGTTCCCCTCTCCTCCCTTATAAAAGGGCACCTCCTCCCACTCTTCCTCACACCATGTTGAGCCTTCAAGCTTGGCCAAACCCTACCAAATTTTCTTCTCCACTTCCCTAGAAACATCCTAGAGGTCCTGGTCTTCTTCAAAGACCATATTTAGTGCCCTAAGAGGAGGTTAAGAAGAGGCGCCTCAGAGAAGAGGTAATGTTCGTTAACGATTCATTCAACTTTATTTATTCTTCTACTTCTTCTTCTTCAGTCATTTCATTATGAAGTAATTACATAAGTATCACTCATATACTGATATGTTTTTATAAGTATGAAACAATGCTATTTCACCACCTATCCATCCTACGGAAAATGAAATCACCGCGCGTGCGTACGTACGGAATATCGTCTCCACGCCGTGGTGTAATCTATTTTCCACCACCACCTTACTTGGATGGGTATAAAGGTGTAAATAATAACTATATATGATTATTGTAAAGTTTTTATTGATTCTGAAATATTATACATACACTCCAATAAAATTCCACGATCATGCGAATGATATCATCGCTCGTGCGTACGTACGGAATACCGTCTCCACGATATGATGCGACTCGTTCTACATGATCTTCATTGCATAATGATTATATAAATGAATTGAATGAATGAATATGACATATATTACACTAATACCATTATGAAAATTAGATATCTATAACCTAAAAAGAAGAATATGAATTTATTCGACAAAACACGCAGAAGAACAAAAAGTAATAAACACCCAAATAACTAGTAGCAATGAAATATTACTAATAAGAACCTAATAATATAACCATATATGATAACATTAAAATATGAATTATTCTGGAATAAGTCAATAACATTTTTTAAATCTTTATACAGGAGGTTCGGACACTTGCGAAGCAAATCGGACCTAAGGTAAGGGAAAATATCCCAATCTCATTTTTATCCGACATTGTTTATACTTTGGTATTTACAGGGGTATATTTATCATCCAAATCCATGTTTCCAAAAAATTTAATAATATTTCCATCCCCCTAAAATTTTTTAAATCCAATTTTACCCTTCGGTGAGTTTTTAGTTAAAGATATGAAAGGAATCTTTTGTCATTTTTCGTACGAGGTACTTTTTGGCTTTTCCGGCCAAAGTACGAGAAGAATGTTTTTTTAACTTATACAACATGAATGAATTTTTATGATTTTAGAGAACATTATTTCAATGATGCTTCATTTACAAGTTATCACGTTTATTTTTAATCAAATTCTTTTAATTTAATATTATATGACATTTTAAGAAAGGAAAAATGTATTTTTTGAAGTAGAAAGGATATTTTCCTCCCGAATGAAGATCAAGTGTTTTATCAAAATTATTTTCCATCTAAGATAATATAGGGTTCTGTTTCTATCCCTAATTTTAAATTTATTTGATTATTTTATTATGGAATTAAATTTATGATGTCCTTTTATCTTATATGGATTATGTTATGATGGCATGATGTTTAATAATCCCATTTTTATTACATGGGTTATCTTATGATTTATGATTTTTTGGCACACATAAGAATGGTATCATTATGAGATGGGTGGGACATATATCTCCCTCCAATGCATTGGGTAAATATTTATATCTCATGAGATAGACATGGTTGGAAGAGAATGTTAATCCGGTTCAGTAAAACAGGACTGAAACGAGGAGTGAACTCGGTTCAGAAATGGACTTTGTCTGCTAAGATAGTATTGGCAATGAGTCTTGACTGCTATGAAATGATTCTCTATGATTATGTGTGTATGACACAAAGTTTCATGTGTTATGTTATGATTATTGGGATTACATTTCACTACTATGATTTATCCCATGTTATGAAATTATAATCTCTTTTGCAGGTTAAGATTTCCAAAATGGTATGTTCTTATGAATATAATGTGATTGATATTTATTTTTTTTCACTTACTGAGCATTTGAGCTCGCCCTTTTGTATGATTTATTTCCCTAGGTCAGGAAGAAGGTTATTAAGTAAGATATTCCAAAAGGGACTCTAGATATGATGAAATAAATCGGAGGCAATGTATATGCTTTATGAACCAGTTGTTTATGTTTCCCAGTTCCTAAAGACAGTATACCAATACGGTCCTTTCCTGGTTTTGTTATATGTTGTAATAAGTGTGCTTCAATTTTGAATTATTATCAATGTATGTAAAGTATGGGACGTTATAATTGGTATCAGAGGAATGGTGTAGTCAACATTTGGAAACTAGGATGTGAAAGCCTTTGTAAGAACCCTAAAGATATGTCTAAACATAGAACACAATCTTAGTGTTTTAGAAATGGCCATGAACAACCTATGATAAGACCTTATGTGTGAAATTTTATTCTTGATTATGTGGTTTTCCAATTATAATTAGGGTTGCTCACTCTATTCTTCTTGGTTTTAGTCAATAGCTGGAACCCGAAGGAACCGTGTTAATGTGGAATGCAACGGGAAATGCAATGATTGCCCCCCTGAGAAACCAAACGTTATGGGAGCTGGAATGAAAAATCTTGTAGCCATGGTCACACAACATTCACAAGCTATGAATCATGTAGGACTTCCAAACGAGAAAAGTAAGGAGAAACATTCTGTTGAATCCTTAATGAGGTAGCATCCACCTTCATTCAGCGGGTCTACTGATCCATTAGTTGCTGAACAATGGATCAGTACTACTGAAAATATATTTTAAGTTCGTCAATGTTCTGAACATGATAAAGTCATCTTAGCAGTTTATTGCTTGGAAGGTGAAGCTGATCAATGGTGGAATCTTATCAAAAATACGAGGCAAAGGGATGAAATTGAATCCATGTAATGGGACGAGTTCAAGAACGTATTTTTCAATAAGTACTACCCTCATATTCTTCGAACAAAGGTGGATAAGGAGTTTCTTGAACTAAAGCAAAAGGATGATGAATCTGTTGGTAGCTACGAAGCAAATTTTACAAGACTTTCAATGTACGCTTCTGGTATTATTATCTAGCCTGAGAGTAAGCTTGATCTATTATTTAGTGGCTTAAAACCGCTTCTTCGAAGGGCGTTAGCCATAAGGGACTTCAATTTCTACGAGGAAATCATTCGATGCGATCCCAAATTTGAGATGGAGATTGGAGTACCCATCAGTCATATGGGTTTGATAAGAAGAGGAAAATGGAATTTAAAGGAAAATCTAATGACCACGCTGAAAAGAAGATGATTTTCCATTATGATCAATGTGTGGAAAGAAACATCGAGGGAGTTGTCTTAAAGGGAAAATTAAATGTTTCAAATGTGGAAAGGAATGTCATCGGTCATTTGAATGCCGCAATGATGGGAAGAAGATGTGTAGTGATGCGGAAAAAGAAAAGGCTACACAGAGTGCACCTCCTACACTTCAATGTTACAAGTGCAAGGAAATGGGTCATTATGCCAATCAATTCCCTAATCCAAGGGTTGTTGATGATGATCGACGTTACAAAACTCTTAAGGATAAAGAAAAAGGAAAGTCACATGCAATTTCTATCAGCGATGTGGAGTATGATAACGAAGTGGTGAAAGGTACACTTACCACCCACTCTAGAGTAGAAAATGTTTTATTTGATTCTGGATCCACCCACTCTATTATTTCTGAAGAATTTTCTATGGTTATCGCCGTATTACCTCAACAATTAGATGTTGAGTTAGCCGTGACAACCCCTAATGGCACAACAGTTGCATCAAAATTTTATAATTCTTCTCCGATTGATGTTTGTGGGAAAGTGCTTCCTTCAAATCTTGTGATCCTTCCTATACTGGAATTTGATGTGATTCTTGGAATGAATTATCTTTCTTTATATGGAGCTCATATCAATTGCCAATCAAGGGAAGTCACATTTCATATTCAAGATCAATCTATGAACGTCTATCGATGCAAGTACGAACATAACCTTCCAGTGGAAATTTCTTCCATCTTATGGGTCTTAATTCAACTAAATGAATGTTATTTATCTCAAATGGTTGGTGAGAAACTCACCATAAAGAATATGCTGATTGTATGGGGGTTTGACGATATCTTTCCAGAGGAACTGCCTGGTCTTCCACCAATTCGTGAAGTTGAGTTTCCAATAGAACTCGTACCAGGTTCTTTGACTATTTCAAAGACACCTTATAGAATGTCCCCAATTGAGTTGCAGGAATCGAAGAAGAAACTCCATGAGAATCTTGATAAGGGATTCATACGCCCTAGTGTGTCACCTTGGGGACCACTGGTTCTATTTGTTAAGAATAATGATGGATCAATGAGACTCTGCATTGATTATCGAGAACATAAAAAGATCACGATCAAGAAAAAATATCATCTCCCGTGCATTGATGACTTATTTGACCAACTACGCGGAGCTCAATACTTTTCCAAGATTGATCTTCATTCAGGGTATCAACAATTAAGGGTCAAATGGGAGGATATACCCAACACGGCTTTCCGTACAAGGTATGGACACTATGAATTTATAGTGATTCCATTTGGTCTTACTAATGCCCCTTCTATCTTCATGGATCTGATGAATATAGTCTTTAGAGACTATCTTGATCAGTTTGTTGTAGTCTTTATAGATGATATTCTTGTCTATTCAAAGAGCAAGGAAGAACATGATGATCAATTGAGAATTGCATTGAAGACCCTGAGAAAGGAAAAGCTTTATGCCAAATTTACCAAGTTTGAATTTTGGATTCAAAAAGTTGCATTTTTGGGTCACATAATCTCAAAAGAGGGGATATCTGTGGATCCATCAAAAACAGCGGTTATCGAATGATGGTTGAGACCAACAACAGTAACCGAGATCCGAAGTATTCATGGTTTGGCTGGATATTATCGACGTTTTGTGAAATATTTTTCATGATTATCTAATCCACTCACTAGGTTGACTCGAAAAGGAGTTAAGTTTGTGTGGAAGAAGGAATGTGATGTGAATTTCAAAGAGTGGAAAAGAAGGTTTTCCAGTGCACCTATGCTAACACTTCCTTGTAGTGGAGAAAGGTTCGTGATCTACAGTGATGTATCCAAGAAGGGATTGGGGTGTGTTCTGATGCAAAATGATGTGGTGATAGCTTATGCCTCATGACAACTGAAAATCCATGAGCAAAATTACCCAACTCATGATTTGGGGTTACCTGCGGTAATCTTTGCATTAAAGATTTTGAGGCATTATCTTTATGGTGAAAGGTGTGATATTTATACTGATCATAAAAGTTTAACGTATATTTTCAAACAAAAGGAGATGAATATGAACCAAAGAAAATGGTTACAGATGATTAAGGATTACGATGGCTCAATTCATTACCACCCAGGGAAAGAAAAAAAGGTGGAAGACGCATTAAGTTGAAAAGACCATGCTAGCTTATCTATAATGAGGATCACAAAATATCCAATATTTATGGATTTAGAAAGGATGGATCTTGGAATTATAATGGAAGGGGAAAAATCGCATCTTTCTCAAATGAATGTTCAACCATCTATACATGAGAATATTAAAGAGGCACAGAAAGAGGATTTAGAGTTAAAAAATAAGGTGAGAAATGTTCCTGAATTCATCCTTGATTGTGATGGGACAATAAAGTTCAGGAATCAGGTTTGTGTTCCTCCCATCCCAGAATTAAAGGAGCTACTGGATGAGGCTCATAGTTCTTCATTCTCTATTCATCCTAGAAGAACGACGATGTATAGGGACCTGAAAGAGTACTTCTGGTGGGATGTCATGAAAGGAGATGTTGCTGAATATGTCTCTTGATTCTTGGTTTGTTAGCAAGTTAAAGCTGAGAGACAAAATTCTAAGGGAATGTTACAACTATTACCCATACCATAATGGAAATGGGAAAACATCACTATGTACATCATCACCAGACTTCCTAAAACATCTAAAGACAATAATGTTATAGGGTTATAGTTGATCGTCTTACGAAGTCGGCACACTTCATTGATATTAGAGAATATTTTTCTCTTGATCAGCTTGCCATGATATATGTAAAGGAAGTGGTAAGATTTTATGGAGTACCACCTTCCATTATATCTGATCGGGATCCGAGGTTTGCCTCGAAATTTTGGATAAGTCTTCAGCATGCTCTAGATACAAAGTTGAGTTTCAGCACTTCTTACCATCCCCAGACAGATGGTCAGTCTGAGAGGACAATTCAAACTCTAGAAGAAATGTTGAGAGCTTGCTCTATGGATTTTAAAGGTGGTTGGGATCAACACCTATATTTGGTGCAATTTTCATACAATAATATATTTCACTCCAGTTTTCAGATGGCTCCTTATGAAGTCCTCTATGTAAAAAAATGCAGAACTCTAACTTTCTAGGATGAAGTTGGGGAAAGAAAGCTATTAGGACCTGATCTTGTTGATGAGATGGCAGAAAAGGTCCGATCTATTCAACAACACATAAGAGAAGCTCAAAGTTGACAAAAAATAAATGCTGATAACCGAAGAAAAGACATAGAGTATGAAGTGGGTGATAAAGTGTTCTTATGAATATCTCCCTGGAAGAGGGTAATGAGATTTGGAAAGAAGGGAAAGTTGAGCCCTAGATATATCGATCCTTTCGAAATACTGGATCGTGTTGGGAAGGTAGCTTTCCGATTAGCGCTTCCACCGAATCTCTCTCAAGTTCATGATGTGTTCCATGTATATCTCCTGAGAAAGTACATACCTGATCCATCACATGTACTCATCTCAGAAGTTGTACCGCTGGAGCAAGATCTTTCTTATGAAGAACAACCGATAGAGATTCTCGATAGTAGCGAATAAGTCCTACGGAACAAGACCACTCGCTTGGTGAAGGTTTTATAGAGGAACCACCAATTATAAGAAGCTACATGGGAGCTTAAGGATATTATGAGGGATAGGTATCCTCATATGTTTGTTACAAAGTGATGAATTTCTAGGGCGAAATTCATTTTAAGGGGGGTAGAATGTAACACCAGATACTTTTATGAGAAATATTTTGTTTTTATATTATATTAATCATCAAATGAATCTTTCAATACACACAACGCTGGCTTGTCTTTCTTTACATGAAATCTCGGCCTTCCTTGATAGTTTGCGTTGTACGCAATATCGAGTTTCACTAAACAACGATATGCTATTAAAATATTATTAAAACTAGCTGTTATGAATAGTAAAACCCACTTTTCAGATTTTTTTAAAATTCATCATTCAAAATATACTTCTTTTTTGGATTTGGAATGTCGAAATTATCCAAGGGGGAAACTTTGGTATTTTTCTGAAAATATTCAATTTTTGATGAATAGTGAAAACACTAGGTTACTATTTAAAAACTGACTTTTTATTTAAATAATAATTTATTTTATTTAAATTTATTTTAGGTCAAAATTGATACATAATAACTATATAAGTTCAATGTAATTCATTGGAGTCATTTTATAATAATTTTAGATATATAAATATTTAATTGAACTTTTCACCGTCATTTACCCACCTCCAATGAGAGTTTGAAAATTTATATAAAACTTAATTTTACAGCTTCTGTGAGTGGAATTTTGAAAATCCTAGATACACGGTTAATATCAAGGACTAAAATTTTGTTCAACAACATGAAAATAATTTTTGGTTAATAGTAACTTTTTACTTTTTTTTACCACGGTTAAAACTAAATATGGTTATTAAGGGTAAAAATGATATTATTATTACCCTAAAACATGTCATAATTCTATTGGATAAGTTTAATTAGACCAAAAACAACATTAGGAATAAAATATGACCATTTATGCCCACATGGATTATATTAGGACATTTATTATTAATTTATTTAATGAAGGGTTAAAATAGTTAAAATCAAAGTTTAATAACTAAATAATTTTTAATATAGAGTTATACATAAGATAAATTCAACTATAAATATTCATTAGAAAGATAAAACGATTTCCTACATAATGATATTCTATTTTTAATTTTTATACCTTAAATAATTTAATTTATATATGACACAATGTTGATGCAGTAATTATCTTATTAATGAAATATTGGCATAATTGATGTTATAAATACCCCAATAAATCTAATTTGAGACTTTTTATGAACTACAATAATTTTCTAGGTTAATATGACATGTTAGTATTGATTTAATTAACCTTTTTAGAACTAATCAATCTGTTATTATTTTCACAAAAATCAATTACCAAATAGTGTCAAAATTGACATAAAATAGTTTTTAAAACAAATATAATATTATTAATTGTTAATTTATTAATAAAAATGTAAGGTTCGGACAAATGAGTTAGATAAGGTTATATATATTAATAATAAACAACTTGGGGTTCGTTTCTCTGGTTATAGTATGTTTATTAACCTTATAGTGTAAGAAAACAAGAAGACACGGTAAAAGTTAAATTATCTAACTTAAAGTTAAATCGGAATTATAAAGTTAAAATAGAAACCTAAACTTGTCTAAATTCTATTGGATGAGAGGATTTCGACCCATCCTCTCCTTATCTTCGAAATAAATCAATTTGGAGCTATTAAAAACCGAATATGACTTTATAATAAAATAATATTTTTAGTTTTTCCTAAGGTGCCCCTCTCCTCCCTTATAAAAGGGAACCTCATCCCTCTATTCCTCACACCACATTGAGCATTCATGCTCAGAAAACCCCTGCCACATTCTCTTATCCACTTCCCTAGAAACATCCTAGAGGTCCTGGTCTTCTTCCAAGACCATCTATAGTTCTCTAAGAGGAGGTTAAGAAGAGGCGCTTCAAAGAAGAGGTAATGTCTGTTACCGGTTCTTTCAACTTTATTTCTTCTTCTACTTATTTATATTTAGTTGTTTCATTATTAAGTAATAACATCAGTATCAATAATATACTGATATGTTATTATAATTGTAAAACAACCCTATTTCACCATCTATCCATCCTACAGAAAACGAAATCACCGCGCGTGCGTACGTACGGAATACCGTCTCCACGTCGTGGTGTAATCTAATTTGCACCACCAACTTACTTGGATGGGTATAATGGTGTAAATAATAACTATATATTATTATTGTAAAGTTTTATTGATTCTTAAATAGTATACATACACTCCAATACAATTCCACGATCATGGGAATGATATCATCGCTCGTGCGTACGTATGGAATATTGTCTCCACGATGTGATGTGACTCATTCTACATGATCTTCGTTGCATAATGATTATATAAATGAATTGAATGAATTAATATGATATATATTACACTAATACCATTCTGTAAATGAGGTATCTATAAACAAAAAATAATAATAATAATTTATTTGACAAAACACGCATTAGAACAAAAAGTAATAAACACCCAAATAACAAGTAGCAATGAAAAGTTACTAATAAAAAGCTAATAATATAAACATATATGATATCATAAAAATAATAATGATTATGGAATAAGTAAATAACATTATTTAAATCATTATACCGGTGGTTTAGACACTTATGAAGCAAATATGACCTACGGTAAGCGAAAATATCACAATCTCATTTTTATCCGAGATTGTTTATACTTTGATATTTAAAGGGGTATATTTATCATCCAAATCCATGTTTACTCAATATGTAATATTATTTCCATCTTACTACAATTTTTTAAATACAATTTAACCTTTTGGTGAGTTTTTAGTAAAAGATATGAATGGAATCTTTTGTCATTTTTCATAGGAGGTACTTTTTCACTTTTCCGGCCAATGTAAAAGAAGAATGTTTTTTTAACTTATACGGCATGAATGGATTTTTATGATTTCAGAGAACATTATTTCCATGATGCTTCCTTTACAAGTTTTCAAGTTTATTTTTAATCAAATTCTTTTAGTTTAAAATTATATGACATTTTAATAAAGGAAAAATGTTTTTTTTGAAGTAGAAAGGATATTTTCCTCCAGAATGAAGATCAGGTGTTTTATCAAAATTATTTTCCATCTAAGATAATATAGGGTTCTGTTTCTATTCGCATTTTTACATTGATTTGATTATGTCATGATGGAATTAATTTTATGATGTCCTTTTATCTTATATGGATTATGTTATGATGTCATGATGTTTAAGAATCCCATTTTTTTTACATGGGTTATACTATGATTTATGATTTTTTGGTACACATAAGAATGGTATCATTATGAGATTGGTGGGACCTATATCTCCCTCCAATGAATTGGGTAAATATTTATATCTCATGAGATAGACATGGCTATAATGGAAGGTTAATCCAGTTCAGTGAAACATGACTGAAACGAGGAGTGAACTCGGTTCAGAAATGGACATTGTCCGCTAAGATAGTCTTGGAAATGAATATTGACTACTAACAAATTATTCTATATGATTATGTGTTTATGCCACAAAGTTTCATGTTTTATGTTATGATTGTTGGGATTACATTTCACTACTATGATTTATCCCATGTTATGAAATTATGGCCTCTTTTGCAGGTTAAGATTTCCAAAATGTTATGTTCTTTTGAATATGATGTGATTGATATTTATTTTGTTTACCATTACAGAGTATTTGAGCTCACCCTTTTCTATGTATTCTTTCCCTAGGTCAGGAAGAAGGTTATTAAATAAGATATTCCAAAAGGGACTCTAGATA
Organism: Viscum album; assembly: GCA_963277665.1. NCBI lineage: Eukaryota > Viridiplantae > Streptophyta > Magnoliopsida > Santalales > Viscaceae > Viscum > Viscum album. The sequence goes on from OY728120.1 coordinate 1,596,844,294, forward strand.
TGATGAAATAAATGGGAGGCTATGTAGATGCTTGATGAACCAGTTGTTTATGTTTCCCAGTTTCTAAAGACACTATACCTATAAGGTCCATTCATGGTTTTGTTAAATGTTTTAATAAGTGTGATTCAATTTTGAAGTGTTAACAATGTATGTAAAGTATGGGCCGTTATAATTGGTATTAGAGAAATGTTATAGTCAACCATTGGAAACTAGGATGTGAAAGACTTAGTAAGAACCCTAAGGATATTCCTAAGCATAGAACACAATTTTAGTGTTTTAGAAATGGCCATGAACAACCTATGATAATACCTTAAGTGTGATATTTTATTCTAGATTATCTGGTTTTCCAAATATAATTAGTGTTTCTCACACTATTCTTCTTGGTTTTAGTCAATGGCAGGAACCCTAAGGAACCGTGTTAATGCGGAATGTGATGGGAAATGAAATGATTGTCCCCCGGAGCAACCAAACCTTATGGGAGCTAGAATGAAAAATCTTGTAGCCATGCTCTCACAACATTCTCAATCTATGAATCTTGCAGGACTTCCAAACGAGCAAAGGAAGGGGAAACATTCTGTTTAATCGTTCATGAGGCAGCGTCCACCTTCATTCAGAGGGTTTACTGATCCATTAGTTGTTGAACAATGGATCAATACTGCTGAAAAGATATTTTTAGTTCTTCAATGTTCTGAACATGATAAATTCGTCTTAGCATTTTATCGCTTGGAAGGTGAAGCTGATCAATGGTGGAATCTTATCAAAAATACGAGGCAAAGGGATGAAATTGAATCCATGGAATGGGATGAGTTCAAGAACTTATTTTTCAATAAGTAAATCCCATTTATTCTTCGAACAAAGATAGAGAAGGAGTTTCTTGATCTAAAGAAAAAGGATGATGAATCTGTTGGTTGCTACGAAGTAAAGTTTACATGACTTCCAAGGTACGCTTCTGGTATTATTATCCAACCTGATAGTAAGTTTGATCGATTCTTTAGTGGCGTAAACCAAGTCTTCAAAGTGAGTTATCCATAAGGGACTTCAATAGCTATGAGGAAATCATTCGATGTGTTCTCATAGTTGAGATGGAGATTGGAGTAACCCATCAGTCATATGGGTTTGATAAGAAGAGTAAAATGGAATTCAAAGGAAAATCTAAAGACCACGCTGAAAAGAAGATGAATTTTCCCTTATTCTCAAAGTGTGGAAAGAAACATGGAGGGAGTTGTCTTAAAGGGACAAGTAAATGTTTCATATGTGGAAAGGAAGGTCATCGGGCATTTGAATGCCTCAATGATGGGAAGAAGATGTCTAGTGATGTGAACAAAGAAAAGGCTACATAGGGTGAATGTCCTATAATTAAATGTTACAAGTGCAAGGAAATGGGGCATTATGCCAATCAATTCCCTAATACAATGGTTGTTGATGATGATCGATGTCAACAAACTCTTAAGGCTAAAGACAAAGGAAAGTCACATGCAATTTCAATCAGCGATGTGGAGTATGATAACAAAGTGGTGAAAGGTACACTTACCATCCACTCTAAAGTAGAAAATTCTTTATTTGATTTTGGATCCACCCACTCTATTATTTCTGAAGAATTTTCTAAGGGTATCTTCGTATTGCCTCAACAATTAAATGTTGAGTTAGCTGTGGCAACCCCTAATGGCACAACAGTCGCATAAAAATTTTATAATTCTTCTCCGATTGAAATTTGGGGGAAACTGATTCCTGCAAATCTTGTGATCCTTCCTATAGTGGAATTTGATGCGATTCTTGGCATGGATTGGATTTCTTTATATGGAGCTCATAAAAATTTCCAAACAAGGAGAGTCACATTTCATATTCTGGATCAATCTATGATCATCTATCGATGCAAGGATGAACATAACCTTCCAGTAAAAATTTCTTCCATCTTATGGGTCTGGATTCTACTAAATGGAGGTTATTTATCTCAAATGGTTGGTGAGAAAATCATGATTAAGAATATTCCCATTATACGGGAGTTTAACGATGTCTTCCCAGAGGAATTGCCTCGTCTTCAACCAAATCGTGAAGTTGATTTTTCAATAGAACTCGTACCGGGTGCTTTGCCTATTTCAAAGACACCTTATAGAATGGCCCCAATTGAGTTGCAGGAATTGAAGAAGAAACTCCCAGAGAATCTTTATAAGGGATCCAAATTCCCTAGTGCGTGACCTAGGGGAGCACTTGTTCTGTTTGTTAAAAAGAAATATGGATCAATGAGACTCGGAATTGATTATCGAGAACTTAACAAGATCACGATCAAGAACAAATATCCTCTCCCACACATTGAATACTTATTTTACCAACTACGCGGAGCTCAATAATTTTCCAATATTGATCTTCTTTCAGGGTATCATCAATTATGTGTCAAGAGGGAGGATATTCCAAAGACGGCTTTCCTTATAAGGTATGGACACTATGAATTTATAGTGATTCCATTTGGTCTTACTAATACCCCTTCTATCTTCACGGATATGATTAATAGAGTCTTTAGAGACTATCTTGATCAGTTTGTGGTAGTCTTTGTAGATGATATTCTTGTCTATTCAAAGAGGAAGTAAGAACATAAAGATCACTTGATAATTGTATTGAAGACCCGGAGAAATGATATGTTTATGAAAAATTTACCATGTGTGAATTTTGGCTTCAAAAAGTTGCATTTTTTGGTCACATAATCTCAAAAGAGGGGATATCTGTGGATCCAGCAAAAATAGAGGTTATCGAAAGATGGTTGAGACCAAAAACAGTAATCGAGATCCAAAGTTTTCTTGGTTTGGCTGGATATTATCAAAGTTTTGTGAAACGTTTTTCACGATTATCTAATCCACTCACCAGGTTGACTCAAAAAGGAGTTAAGTTCGTGTGGACAGAGGAATGTGAAGGGAATTTCAAGGAGTTGAAAAGAAGGTTGTAGAGACCTGAAGCTTGACATACATTTACATTACATTACACTTGCAGAACACTTAGTACATAACAAAAACACACACACAAGGATCGTAATAGTTTAGTGTCTTTGGAATCTCGGAATATAATCCTCTAATCCTAGTGAAAGATCTTCAACATCTCCCATAAAGATCTTCTTTTCTATTATACCTAAAACCTTTCTCTATATTTTTGGGAAAAGAAAACATAAAAGGGTGAGCTCAAATGATCAGTAAGGGTAAACAAAATAAATATCAATCACATCATATACATAAGCACAAAACATTTTGGAAATCTTATCCTGCAAAAGAGAGCATAATTTCATAACATGGGATAAATCATATTACTGAAATGAAATCCCAATAATCATAACATAAATCAGGACACATTGTGGCATACACATATAATCATAGAGAATAATTTCTTATTAGTCAAGACTCATTTCCAAGACTATCTTAGTGGACAAAGTCCCTTTCTGAACCAAGTCACCCTCGTTTCAGTCCTGTTTCACTGAACCGGTATAACCTACCATTCCAGCCATGTCTATCTAATGAGATATAAAATCTTTACCCAATGCATTGGATGGAGATATAGGTCCCACCCATCTTATAATGAATCCTTTCTTATGTGTGCCACATAATCATAAATCATACATCATCGCATAACACATGTAACAAAAATGGGATTCTTGAAACATCATGACATCATAAAACAAATCATATAAGGTAAATGACTTCATAAAAATAATTCCCTCAAAACATAATCAAATCATTTTAATAATAGGGATAAAAACATAACCCTATATTATCTTAGATGGAAAATAATTTTGATAAAACATTTGAACTCCATTCTTGAGGAAAATATCCTTTCTTCTTCAAAAACACTTTTCTTTTCTTAACATGTCATAAAATTATAAACTAAAAGAAGTTGATTAAAAATAAACTTGAAAACTTATAAAGGAAGATTCTTGGAAATAATTTTTTAAAAATCCATTCTTGCCGTATAAGTTAAAAAAAACATTCTTCATACTTTTGGCGGAAAATCAAAATGATCTTGTACGAAAAATGACAAAAGATTCCTTTCATATCTTTTACTATAAACTCACAAAAGGTTAAAAATGGATTTAAACAATTGTAGGTGGATTGAAAAAATATTACATATTGAGGAAACATGGATTTGGATGATAAAATACACCCCGGTAAATACCAAAGTACAAACAATCTCAGATAAAAATGAGATTGTGATATTTCCCTTACCTTACGTCCGATTTTCTTCGTAGGTGTCCGAACCTCGTGTATAATGATTTAAATAATGTTATTGACTTATTCCAGAATCATATTCATTGTTATGATATCATATATGGTTCACTTATGACTTTATATTACCCGTTCTTTTGTAATTTCCATGTTAAAGAGCGTTTTGGGTAAAATTGTTTCATTTGTCGTCCGTATTTTGACTTGTAATTATTCATATGATTACTTAGATCATGATTACTTAATTCAAGAATATAAAACATGATATATATATATATATATTCAGAATATACATATATATAATAAATCAGTAAATGGAAAGAAATACACCGTTCATGGAGACGGTAGGTCGTACGTACGCATGAACGCTGTTTTCGTTTCCTTATTGAGTTGAATGGAATTAAGTAGATTTCATACATATATATACACATAAATACAGTATCATTATTATGTCATATATTTCATTATTACTTATTATATATACCTTATAATCATTCATGAATGGTTAAAGTGGAGAATGAATCTCATCGCATCGTGGAGACGGTAGTCCGTACGTACGCACGAGCGATGATATCGTTCTCATGATCGTGGGACTGTATTGGAGTGTATGTATACTATTTCAGAATCAATATCACTTTAAAAAAATAATATATAGTCATTATTTACACCATTATACCAATCCAAGTAAGGTGGTGGTGGAAAATAGATTTCACCACGGCGTGGAGACAGAATTCCGTACGTACGCACGCGCGGTGATTTCATTTTCCGTAGGATGGATAGATGGTGAAATTGGATTGTTTCATACTTATAATAACATATCAGTATATGAGTGATAATTATGTTATTACTTCATAATGAAACAACCTAATAAGAAGAAGTGGAAGAAGAAATAAATGTGAAGGAATCGGTAAAGGAAATTACCTCTTCTTTGAAGCGCCTCTTTGAGACCTCCTCTTAGGGAACTAAAATTGGTCTTTGAGAAAGACCAGAACCTCTAGGTTGTTTCTAGTGAAGTGGAGAAGAGAATTTGGCAGTGGTTGTCCGAGCTTGAAAGCTCAATGTTGTGTGAGGAAGAGATGGAGGAGGTGCCCTTTTATAAGGGAGGAGAGGGGCACCTTTGGAATAACTAAAAATATTCTTTTATTATAAAGTCAAGTTCGGTGTTAAATAGCTCCAAATTGATTTATTTCGAGGATAAGGTGGGGATGGGTCGAAATCCTCTCATCCAATAGGATTTAGACAAGTTTATGTTATTATTTTAACCTTATCAATTAGATTTAACTCTAAGTTAAATAATTTAACTTTTACCGTGTCTTTTTGTTTTCTTGCACTATATGGTTAATAAACATACAATAAGAAGCCGAAAGAACCCCAATTTGTTTATTATTAATATATATAACCTTATCTAAGTCATTTGGAAGATCCTTAGATTTTTAGGAATAAAATAACAATTAATAATATAATATTTGTTTTAAAAACTATTTTATGTCAATTTTGAAACTATTTAGTAATTGATTTTTGTGAAAATCATAACAGAATGATAAGTCCGAAAAAAGTTAATTAAATAAATACTAACATGTAATATTAACCTAAAAAATTAGTGGAATTCCTAAAAAGGCTCAAATTATATTTATTTGGGCATTTATAACATCAATTATGTCAATATTTTATTAATAAGACAATTACTGCATCATCTTTGTGTCAAAATAAATGATACCTATTTAATCTCTAGAAATTATAAATAAATTCATATTATGTAGATAATTTTATTATATTTCTGGAGACTATTCATGTTCAATGTTTCATGAAGTTTTTCATTACATTAAAATTATTATACTTATAAGATTTAAGAAAGTGACATGTTGTCACATTCTTTGGTTTTAATAATAATTAAATTATTTTCAAGGAAAAAAGTCCATTAAATGAATCTAATCCGATACTTAGGTTATATGGGTATAATTTTAGCCATACAATAAGATTTTTCCAAGTTTTAGGGTAATTTTTAATCTTATATTTACCCTTAATTACCCGATTTACCTTTAACTATAGTAAATAAAATTTACCGTAGTTACTATTCACAATGCCCAAAAATAAAAAGTATCTTATTAACATAATTTGGACCCACTGATTCCAAATATGGAATCCATTTTTCAATATTCAATACACAAAATATGCAGAAATTAAATTAAAATTAATCCCGTTGTCGAACGAAAATGGGTTTTTCTTTAAAACATTGCAAAAGATTGAATTGATTTAACCTACGAATTCAAGGTAAAATCATTGCTAATGACATACATTATATTAAATGGTAAAAATATATTCTATTTATACTTTAAAACCATTCAATATTATAATTTAACCACATAATATATTATGATGAAAAAAGTTGTTTTTATTAAAATATAGCGTGTTTTTACTATTCATTAAAATATGAAAGTTATCGGAAAAATATCAAAAATTTATCTAATGTAAATTTTTATGTCCTGATTAAAAAGAAGAATTTTATTTTGTCAAATTGAACTTATAAACATGTCAAAAACTAGATTTATAGTGGGTGGCCATCAAAAGGCGGCAAAACTGCATTTTTTGAAAAATACTAATTTTACCCGAAAAATTTATTTTGTTCTTATACCATGTTCTGGAAAATGTGTAAGATGAATAATAATGTTATAAAATTAAAAATTTAGTTAATACTATTCATAAAGGCTAGTTCATGACAATATTTTAATAATATATCGTTGTTTATTAAAACCCAGTATTGTGTACAACACACGCTATCGAGGAAGGTCGCGATTGCAGGTAATGCAAGCCAAGTCAGGGTTGCGTGTTGTGAAAGAATCCTTCGTTGTTTCGTATAACATAATCCAACCATATTTCATTTATACATTGAATATATATATATATATACTCAACGTTGCGTAGAATAACTATTATCAAAATTGTGTGTAACATGATCCAAGAATAGTGTTGCTTATACTGCAAGCTAATACGGTGTTGCGTATAGCGCAAGGTAATCTTGGTGTAGAATACAACACAAGACATTAATGAAATTAAAATAATATTTTTCATAAAATCTCGGGGTGTTACATTCTACCCCCCTTAAAATGAATTTCGCCCTCGAAATTCGTCGGGGTTACAAATGGTTTACTATTTGAAAGTTTCTTTGATAGAAACCCACATCGTAAAAAGGAATACCAAAACTTATCTTTAAAAACTAAAGTATAAAACGTAACGGTTACCCAAATAAACTAATCACTGGGTTTCCACATAGGTTAAAATATGGATATGGAAGAGAAATCTAACCATCATGTTCTGATGGAGAGTGGTAGAGAACATGGCTATGGAAAAGCCAGCAATCACAAATCCATAAATTTGTGATGATCTAAGGGACCATCTCATTCATCAGATATAAGAGCATTATGACAACATTTTTGGTTTTCAAGATCATTTCCCTAAATTTGATGAAATTCGAATTAGAAGAAATACTTTCGTGATTTTGTTATAGTCTCACTATTTGTCGTTCTTTGGACTATTTACACTTCATCTCTTAAAGAAATGAAGTTGAATTTGTCATTCGTGATGTGTTAGAAGATCATGTGATTGAATAATGGGTTATTCCAACTATCTCAAACAAAAGGTTAGAAAAGTTATCAAAAAATACATAAGTCCATCTATAGTGAGATTCATCATATAGGGTTCCTAAAATGGACTTATACTTCATATATCATACTGCGTAATATAATAAAACTAGTTTCTACTAAATAGGGACTTCTTGTAGGTCAGTGGTAGGCGATAAAGGCCAGTCGCACTTCAGTTGTGGGTTCGATTCCCACAGCCTTGTCCGATGCGATGGGCTGTCGCCCGTCCTGCAGGTTGTCCATTTTCTAAAACTACATTACTATAACATCCCATCAATAATATCGAAAAACATTTTATCCTAACTTATGTCCAACATAATCCATTCTAATCTTTAGGCTTATCTAAAATACTTCGGTCCAAGCTCATAGTATAAAGAAAATGATTACTTGAAATGTCACAGAACAATCATGTGAATGCCATCATTTATCCCCCATATATCATAAGATATATCTTGTTGGTCAAATTACAAACATGTGAATACCTTAATCATGTATTCTCTTGAAAAATTAATACCCATTAAACCTTAGTGAAAACATGAATGCAGTTAAAAGTTAACACTTTCCACATACCAAAATCCTCAAAATTCTATATACTCAAACCATGATATCACTTAGTCCTTATATCAATCATGAGCTCATGAATACTATCAAACATATTAGATTCTCTTTATCCTTTCATTATGTGCATATCATCTGCTTTCCAAAAATATTTCAATCACTTTTCATGGTTATCGATGTCATATTCTTATAGAAAACCACAATGGACCAATACATAGATATTCCAATATACCTTAAAAGTACCTCAATAACATTATTCTTGAATACCAATATATAAACACTTTAAACCATCATCTGCAATGATTGTCCTGGAATAAGTCCTTCCTTAATTATAAGTAACTTTTTAGGTCAGGGCATTGAGTTGGGTAATGCCCATGTTCTCCACAAATAAGACATTGAACTCCATAACAGTCTGTCACTCTATGAATAAGGCCCCAGCCTTAAACCTTACTTAATCTAGAGTTATTACAAGATTACACATTGAGGATCTTTTCGGGTTTAGAGTTTTAGAGAATTAGATCATAAAACTTGCATTACATTCCACATATAAACAAAGTGGTTACATAAAGATAGTATTCTTCATTCCCATCAATGGAAACATATTTAAAATAAAACATGGATTATTTCTTGACACATCATTGACTCTATCATCTTATCATGTACCTTTCCCTTGACCTATGAAAACATTTCAAAAAAAACTTGGGATGAGCATAAAAAGCTCAGTATGGGTTATAAAAAATGGAAAGGAAACATGGGTATATATGTACATAAGGATGAGATCATACTTTACCCATAAAACATAAGCAATTTAACATACCTCATCAAATCATGAATAAATCATGGAAATCATAATACATAAAGGTAACTTGAGGCATTCATAACATTCTTACGTAGGGAGTAAACCTCTTGGTTACGTTTGGAATACCCATCACAGTATATTCCCTAAATCTCTTCGGAGAAACCTTAACGTTTCACTCCTTCGCATTACCCAATGCATTGAAGAGCTATATCGGGCTCACCCGCCCTTAGTTTATCACGGAACCACCCGTCTTCATAATAATGCCCAAGAACCATAACATAATCGTATCACATAAAACATGCATAAAGGAAACATACCATTTCCACATTTCAATCACAAGATATCAATACAACACAAAAACATTGTGAAAACCATTTTCAATACCAAAATAAAAGAAAAGTAAGACATGGTATTTATTTTTCTTTAAAAAAAAGGTATGGCTTGTAGAGGAAGCCGAAACTCAAATAACGGTCACGACGGCGGAGAAGTCGTTGTCACCGCATACGTACGACAAAAACATTCCCTTTTTCGTATAGTAAATGCTTCGTATAAATAAGATTCCTTTTGAATAAACGGAAAAGTCAAAGGGGTTTATACACCGTATAAAAGAAAGTTGTGTATAAAATAAAATATGCCTCAATGAAAGGAGATTGAGACGAAGTCCCATACCTCGTATCCGACTTGACCTGACTGTTCTTTAATCTCCTGAATAATAAACACGAGTTAATCTCTACATGCTTATGAATCTTTTTCAAGTTCATTATTCCTTTTATACCATGTTATGAACATCATGTAATCAGTTAAGTTAATAATGTTCATTTTGTCGGTATTTGGTTCTTAAGTCAAAAATAGACTTCTTATATATACATGTTGTTAATTTGGTCATAGGTTCGTTATATCCAGAATGATATTAATGATTTGGATAACATATATATCATATATATTCTTCATATACATGTATTTATAATATTACATCACATTTAGAGGTAAGAAATGAAATGCACCGTTCATGGAGACGGTAAGCCGTACGTACGCATGAACGCTACTTCCATTTCTATTTCATATTTTCTGGAATGGAATCATAATGATATAAGAGTATATTATAATTCCAGTATAATAACATATATAATATCATTATCTTTATCCTTTACACATCCCACATATGGTATTAACGAATCAAATCATTTTCAGGGGGGGTAGTCCGCACTTTCTAAAATGAAGATATCGTGTTTACCCATAATGGGAACCATAAAGGTATGACCAAAATGAAAAAAACAGAAGCTTAAGGAAAACATAAACATATTATATATCATATATAAAAATAGTGACATCATAATGGCCACCTTTTAAGGTGTTAAATGAGTATTGAACAATCATCGTTTCGGGAGGTAGAATTTCTCCATCCACGGACACTGTATGTTCTTTAACCATTTGATGTAGTTTTGTGAGAGTGTAGCTCAAATAAATCTTATAACAACATCAAAGTATATTGAATATACTGGTGTTGTTACAAAGTAAGTAAATAAAAAGAGTTTAGGGGGTTGGAGAAACAAAATAAAACAAATGAACATGAGAGAATGAATTACCTTTAAAAGTGTAACTCCTTATGATTTGAGCCTAAAGGCTTCCTTTGAAAGGATTATTCCCAAAGGGAATCCTCTAGGATGAGGAGAGGGATGTGGAGAGAGTAAATGGGCAGGGGTTGGCCGAGCCAAAGTCTTGAGGAGTGTGTGAAATGAGGTAGAGGTGGGGGCCTTTTATAAGAGGAGAGGAGGGGCACTTTTGGAAAGTAAGAAAATATTACTTTATTTGAAAATGTGTTTCGGTTTTAAAAGGTCCCACATTGATATAATTCGTGTATAAGGTGATAAGGGTTCGAAATCCACTCATCCAATTGGCTTTGGACATGTGTAGTTCCTAGATTTTACATTATCATTCCATTTTATTTAAATCGTCAAATAATGATGTCATCGCTGCATCATTATTATGTCATAAATAATTTAATTTATTTAAAGTCTAAAAATTATAAAAAAAATATAATGATGTAGGAAATCTTTTTGGCTTCCAATGAATATTTATAATCAAAAATATGACTTGTATAACCCCATTTAAAAATTGTTTTAGTAAAACATATCATGTTTGTGTCATTTTTACTTTTACATTAAATAAAAAGTTATTTATGTCATTTCCCAACCAAAGTGTCTCCATGGGGTCCCCAAGTTGACCCATGGCTTGTATTGGTCGGCCATGACACAACCAATGAGGGTAGGACATGTGTCAAGCTCATCTTATTTTATTAAAGCATTATTTTTACCTTAAACTACACTAATTACCACTTATCGCGATTAAGAACTTAATAAGTTACTATTCACCAAAAAATTATTATAATCTCATTGAACCACATTTTACTTCTTAATGACAACCATGTATGTCGGATTTTTGAAATTCAAAACACAATGATGGCAAAATTACATTTAAACGGAAAATCAGTCTTAAAATGTACCACTTAGTGGTTTCACTATTCATAAAAAATTGAAGTTTTTCAGAAAATTACCAAAAATTCACCCTAAGATATATTTGATATTCCGAATTCAAAAAATGAAGTCTATTTTACAAAATTAAATACATATAATTCATATTAATTATTTTTATAATTAATTCCCGCTGTCAGAGCAAATAGCGTGTGTCTATGAAACAATAAGTATCAAAAGATTGACACTAGTTTAAGTCCGATTTCAAAGTAAAATTAATTCCAACGACCACTATTGGATTTAATGGTAAAAATATTTTCTAATTTTACTTTAAAACCAATTCAAATGATAATCTAATAATATAAATAAATTAGATTAAAAAGAGGTTTTGAATTAAAATACAACATTTTACACTATTCATTAAAAAATGAACTTTATCAGAAAGGTACCAAAAATTTACACAAAGTAAATTTTGATGTCCCGATTCTAAAGAAGAGTTATATTTGGTCCAATAGAATTTATAAGATCGATCGAAACTATATTTAATGACGGTTCTCCGTCAAAAGGTGATAAGTGGACCTTTCGTGAAAATTAGGGTATAAATGCCTAAAATTGAACTCTTTCCGTATTTTAAGCCTTTATCTTTTATTGGATAAATGTAAAAACATTTAAAAACATATATAATCATATTTTAGTTATTTCTATCCATTCCCTCTAGTACAACGGCTACTCGTTAACTAACATTTAAAATAATATTATTTTATTACTTGTGTGCAACGTAAGTTTTCAAAAAAAACTCATCATTGCGTACCGAGTACGCTATAGAACGTAGAAACCCCGTTTAATTAAAATTAATATTTAATTCGTAAATATTAATAAATATGAAAATTCTTTATTCTTTATTTACCTGGGATGTTACATCCTTCCCCCCATTTGGGAATTGCATCCTCGCAATTTTATTCACTTATCAAAATAAGTGGGGGTATTTATCCCTCATAGCATTTTCAGATTCCCACGTTGCCTCTTCAATCACATGGGTTTTCCACAAAACCTTTACCTGATGAATCACCTTATTCCGTAACACCTGCTCCCTGTGGTCAAGAATCTGGACCGGTTGTTCCTCATAAGATAGGTTCTCTTCCAGCTGAACTACCTCTGGACTCAAAACATGAGATGGATCTCGCATATACTTTCTCCACATTGAAACATGAAAAACATTGTGTACCTGAGATAAACTCGGAGGTAAAGCCACCCGGTATGCAACTGATCCAACTCTCTCCAGAATTTCATATGGTCCAATAAACCTTGGACTCAGCTTTCCTTTCATACCAAATCTCATCACACTTTTCCAAGGAGAAACCTTGAGAAAAACATGATCACCTACCTCGAAAGATAGATCCTTCCTCCGGTTATCCGCATAACTCTTCTGCCTGCTCTGAGCTGTTCTCATGTGTTTCTGAATCAGCTGAACATTTTCTGCCATCTCTTCTACCAATTCTGGTCCCATCAACTTCCTTTCACCCACTTCATCCCAGAAAGATAGAGTTCGTCACCGCTTCCCATATAATGCCTGAAATGGTGCCATCTGTATACTGGAATGAAAACTGTTATTATAAGAAAACTCAACCAAAGAAAGATGTTGGTCCCAACTTCCCTGATAATCCATAGAACAAGCTCGTAGCATATCCTCCAATGTCTGAATTGTTCGTTCTGACTGCCCATCTGATTGAGGGTGAAAAGTTGTACTTATATTTAATTTAGTACCCAACGACTTCTGAAGGACTTTCCAAAAGTTAGATGTAAACCTGGGATCACGATCAGATACAATGGAGAGAGGAACTCCATGTAACCTGACTATCTCTTTAAGATACAAATGGGAAAGTTGATCTAGAGAGAAAGTATCTCGTATAGAAAGAAAATGAGCAGATTAGGTCAAGCGATCAACAATAACCCAGATTTCATTTTTACCTCGAGATGTCTTCGGTAATCCAACAACAAAGTCCATGGATATATTCTCCCATTTCCACTCTGGAACTCGTAAAGGCTGAGGCATCCCTTTCGGTAACTGCCGCTCTGCTTTAACCTGTTGACATGTCAAACACTTCACAGTAAAATCAGCAATATCTTTTTTCATTCCATCCCACCAGTAATACTCCCGCAGATCTCTGTACATCTTAGTACTGCCAGGATGAACTGAAAACGGGGAACTATGAGCCTCACAAAACAACTCATTCTTCAACTGTGAATCACAAGGCACACATAACCTCTTCCAAAACCTCAAAACACAAACACAAACTTATCCAAGAACTCATGGAAAATTTTATTCATAAGGTCTATGAATACAGAAGGTGCATTGGTTAACCCAAAAGGCATAACTACAAATTCATAATGGCCATATCTAGTACGGAACGCAGTATTTGGAACGTCTGCTTCTTTTACTTTCAACTGATGGTACCCCGACCTCAAGTCAATCTTCGAAAAATACTGAGCTCCCTGGAGCTGATACCACTTCATTCGATGGCCCAACATCTGCTGAAGTTGTTGCAAAGGATTTCACCACCCCTTTCTGCTTGTAGTCTGGCTTCATTCCCCCAGTTGAGTTCTTCGTTGGACACTCGTTTTCATAATGACCCATTTCATTACACTTAAAACATCTTACCGTTGGCTTTTCATTTCCTACTTGATCATCTTCCTTACAGTTACGAGCAATATCACCAGAATTACCACACCGAAAGCACTTACCAGACTTGGATAAACATTATCCAGGATGCATTTTACCACACTTCTCACAGGATGGATATTTGGTTTTCTTACCTCCTTGCTTCTTTGATGAATTCTTCCCCTTTTCCTACCAACTAGACCGCTTATTCTGTTGTTTGTCATAGAACACCTGATCATCGGAAAACTCCATTTACACCTTCTCCGCACATCGAACAAGTTTTTCATAACTTTTGAACTCACGAGAAGCTAAAGCCCTTCGATACTTTGGCTTTAACCCTGAGTAAAAACGGTTTATTTTACTATCAAGATCTCGTATGAAGTTTGGAGCATACCCTGCCAATCGAGTGAACTTTTCTTCATAAGCAGCCACTGAATCATCCTCCTGCCTCAATTCTAGGAACTGTTTTTCCATCCTAAGACAAACCACCTTAGGAAAATATTTCTCAAGAAACATACCTTTCAATTTGTCCCAGTGAAGATCCTAAATCTCATCACTATCCCTTATATTTTTCACCATCGACCACCACTGATCAGCTTCACCTTCAAAACGGTAAACAGCAAGACTAACCTTTTGATGTTCTAAACACCCCATGACATCAAAAATCTTCTCCAGTGCTTTAATCCACCCTTCACCTAGAACATGGTCAGATGATCCTCTGAATGATGGGGGATGTTTCCTCATGAAATGTTCCACCACTGACATGTTCCTCTATGGTTGATCTGGCTGATCTCGTGCATGGATACCACCACCATTTATAGCCTGAGTCAACTGTGCCATCACTACAACAAACTATTCAGTTCCGATTCCGACCATCTCAGGTTGCTGATTTGGAAGGTTATCTTCCCCCTGACGTCGTCCCAACATAGCTGCTTTGTTTCCTCTGCGGAAAACCATTCTGAACACAGAAATATCTTAGGCGAAGCAACATGGTAATCCGTAAATGCTATATCATTTCAATCATATTATAATTCAACACTTTTCTAACTCCTAAAGTTGTCTAAACCGACCTTTGATACCAACTATAAGGCCCCAGCCTTAAACCTTACTTAATCTAGAGTTATTACAAGATTACACATTGAGGATCTTTTCAGGTTTAGAGTTTTAGAGAATTAGATCATAAAACTTGCATTACATTACACATATAAACAAAGTGGTTACATAAAGATAGTATTCTTCATTCCCATCAATGGAATCACATTTCAAATAAAACATGGATTATTTCTTGACACATCCTTGACTCTATCATCTTATCATGTACCTTTCCCTTGACCTATGAAAACATTTCAAAAAAAACTTGGGATGAGCATAACAAGCTCAGTATGGGTTATAAAAATATGGAAAGGAAACATGGGTACATATGTACATAAGGATGAGATCATACTTTACCCATAAAACATAAGCACTTTAACATACCTCATCATATCTTGAATAAATCATAGAAATCATAAGACATAAAGGTAACTTGAGGCATTCATAACATTCTTACGTAGGGAGTAACCCTCTTGGTTACGTTTGGAATACCCATCACAGCATATTCCCTAAATCTCTTTGGATAAACCTTAACGTTTCACTCCTTCGCGTTACCCAATGCATTGGAGAGCTATATCGGGCTCACCCGCCCTTAGTTTATCACGGAATCACCCGTCTTCATAATAATTCCCAGGAACCATAACATAATCGTATCACATAAAACATGGATAAAGGAAACATAAAATTTCCACATTTCAATCACAAGATATCAATACAACACAAAAACATTGTGAAAACCATTTTCAATACCAAAATAAAAGAAAAGTAAAACATGGTATTTATTTTTTTTTTCAAAAAAATGTATGGCTTGTAGAGGAAGACGAAACTCAAATAACGGTCACGACGGCGGAGAAGTCGTTGTCGCCGCATACGTACGACAAAAACACTCCCTTTTGTCGTTTAGTAAACGCTTCATATAAAAAATATTCCTTTTGAATAAATGAAAAAGTCAAAGGGGTTTATACACCGTATAAAAGAAAGTTGTGTATAAAATAAAATATGCCTCAATGAAAGGAGATTGAGACGAAGTCCCATACCTCGTATCCGACTTGACCCGACCGTTCTTTAATCTCCTGAATAATAAACTTGAGTTAATATCTACTTGCTTATGAATCTTTTTCACATTCATTATTCCTTTTATACCATGTTATGAACATCATGTAATCAGTTAAGTTAATAATGTTCATTTTGTCGGTATTTGGTTCTTAAGTCAAAAATAGACTTCTTATACTTACATGTTGTTAATTTTGTCATAGGTTCGTTATATCCAGAATGATATTAATGATTTGGATAACATATATATCATATATATTCATCATATACATGTATTTATAATATTACATCACATTTAGAGGTAAGAAATGAAATGCACCGTTCATGGAGACGGTACGCCGTACGTACGCATGAACGCTACTTCCATTTCTATTTCATATTTTCTGGAATGGAATCATAATGATATAAGAGTATATTATAATTCCAGTATAATAACATATATAATATCATTAACTTTATCCTTTACACATCCCACATATGGTATTAACGAATCAAATCATTTTCAGGGGGCGGTAGTCTGCACATCCTAAAATGAAGATATCGTGTTTATCCATAATGGGAACCATAAAGGTATGCCCAAAATGAAAAAAACAGAAGCTTAAAGAAAACATAAACATATTATATATCATATATAAAAATAGTGACATCATAATGGCCACCTTTGAAGGTGTTAAATGAGTATTGAACAATCATCGTTTTGGGAGGCAGAATTTCGCCATCCACGGAAACCGTATGTTCTTTAACCATTTGATGTAGTTGTGTGAGAGTGTATCTCAAATAAATCTTATAACAACATCCTAGTATATTGAATATACTGGTGTTGTTATAAAGTAAGTAAATAAAAAGAGATTAGGGGGTTTGAGAAACAAAATAAAACAAATGAACATGAGAGAATGAATTACCTTTAAAAGTGTAACTCCTTATGATTTGAGCCTAAAGGCTTCCTTTGAAAGGATTATGCCCAAAGGGAATCCTCTAGGATGAGGAGAGGGATGTGGAGAGAGTAAATGGGCAGGTTTTGGCCGAGCCAAAGGCTTGAGGAGTGTGTGAAATGAGGTAGAGGTGGGGGCCTTTTATAAGAGGAGAGGAGGGGCACTTTTGGAAAGTAAGGAAATATTACTTAATTTGAAAATGTGTTTCGGTTTTAAAAGGTCCCACATTGATATAATTCGTGGATAAGGTGATAAGGGTTCTAAATCCACTCATCCAATTGGCTTTGGACATGTGTAGTTCATATATTTTACATTATCTTTCCATTTTATTTAAATCGTCAAATAATGATGTCATCGCTGCATCATTATTATGTCATAAATAATTTTATTTATTTAATGTCTAAAAATTATAAAAAAAATACTATGATGTAGGAAATCGTTTTGGATTCCGATGAATATTTATAATCAAAAATATTACTTGTATAACCCCATTTAAAAACTGTTTTAGTAAAACATATCATGTTTGTGTCATTTTTACTTTTACATTAAATAAAAAGTTATTTATGTCATTTCCCAACCAAAGTGTCTCCATGGGGTCCCCAAGTTGACCCATGGCTTGTCTTGGTCGGCCATGACACAACCAATGAGGGTTGGACATGTTTCAAGCTCATCTTATTTTATTAAAGCATTATTTTTACCATAAACTACACTAATTACCACTAATCGCGATTAAGAACTTAATAAGTTACTATTCACCAAAAAATTATTATAATCTCATTGAACCACATTTTACTTCTTAATGAAAACCATGTATGTCGTGTTTTTGAAATTCAAAACACAATGATGGCAAAATTTCATTTAAACAGAAAATCAGTCTTTATAAGTACCACTTAGTGGTTTCACTATTCCTCAAAAATTGAAGTTTTTTAGAAAATTACCAAAACTTCACCCTAAGATATATTTCATATTACGAATTCAAAAATGAAGTCTATTTTACAAAATTAAATAAATATAAGTCACATTAATTAATTTCATAATTAATTCCCGCTGTCAGAGCAAATAGCGTGTTTTTATGAAACAATAAGTATCAAAAGATTGACACTAGTTTAAGTCCGATTTCAAAGTGAAATTAATTCCAATGACCACTATTGGATTTAATGGTAAAAATATTTTCTAATTTCACTTTAAAACCAATTCAAAAGATAATCTAATCATATAAATAAATTATATTAAAAAGAGGTTTTGAATTAAAATACAACATTTTACACTATTCATTAAAAAAATGAACTTTATCAGAAAGGTACCAAAAATTTACACAAAGTAAATTTTGATGTCCCGATTCTAAAGAAGAGTTATATTTGGTCCAATAGAATTTATAAGATCGATCAATACTATATTTAATGACGGTTCTCCGTCAAAAGGTGATAAGTGGACCTTTCGTGAAAATTAGGGTATAAATGCCTAAAATATAACTCTTTCCGTATTTTAAGACCTTATCATTTATTGGATAAATGTAAAAACATTTAAAAACAAATATAATCATATTTTAGTTATTTCTATCCATTCCCGCCAGTACAACGGCTACTCGTTAACTAACATTTAAAATAATATTATTTTATTACTTGTGTGCAACGTAAGTTTTCAAAGAAACTCATCGTTGCGTACCGAGTACGCTATCGAACGTAGAAACCCCTTTTAATTAAAATTAATATTTAATTCATAAATATTAATAAATATGAAAATTCTTTATTCTTTATTTACCTGGGATGTTACACTATGACCCTTTTCTCCACACAGATAACATATGTCCCTCCATTTGAGGTATTCCTCAAGGTTCTTCTTCCCTTCTTTAGAAATCTCAATCTTTCTTTCCTTATGCTCCTCAACATGCGAACATTCATAAAAGTCTGTCTTCCTCTTATTTGATGAATTAGGCATACCCCTAAATTTCACCTTGTTAATCATATATCGCGATGACTGATTTGGCATAATCACAATATCTTTCTCTATAGGCATTACACAATTTTGTTGCTCATAGTCACCAATTTGTCCATTGGATTCAATGCCTACCGAATTCTTTCTGGTTCCCCCCATTGACTAAAACACAAAAAGAATTATTTGAGAGGCAACAATCATACAAGGAAAATAACATAATCAAGGGGGAGTATCCTCAATATCTAACATCTTAGGTTAAATTCTATGATCGTTATCGTAGTTCTAGGACTATATCCTATACGTATACTTATCCTTAGGGACATCCCTAGACATACCTTAGAAATATCTCTAGGGATCTCACTAACATTTTCGCATCCTAGTTTCCAAAGGTTGACTAAACCTTTCCTCTGATACCAACTGTAGAGACCCGAAGCTTGAAGTACATTGAAATTACATTACATTTTCGGAATACTTAGTACATAACAAAAACACACACACAAGGACCGTAATAGTTTAGTGTCTTTGGAAACTCGGAATATAATCCTCTAATCCTGGTGAAAGATCTTCAACATCTCCCATACAGATGTTCCTTCTTATTATACCTAAAACCTTTCTTTATATCCTGGGGAAAAGAAAACATAAAAGGGTGAGCTCAAATGCTCAGTAAGGGTAAACAAAAGAAATATCAACGACATCATATACATAAGCACAAAACATTTTGGAAATCTTATCCTGCAAAAGAGAGCATAATTTCATAACATGGGATAAATCATAGTAGTGAAATGAAATCTCAATAATCATAACATAAATCATGAAACATTGTGTAATACACACATAATCATAGAGAATCATTTCTTATTAGTCAAGACTCATTTCCAAGACTATCTTAGTGGACAGAGTCCCTTTCTGAACCGAGTCACCCTCGTTTCAGTCCTGTTTCACTGAACCGGTATAACCTACCATTCCAGCGATGTCTATCTCATGAGATATAAAATCTTTACCCAATGCATTGGAGGGAGATATAGGTCCCACCCATATTATAATGAATCCTTTCTTATGTGTGCCACATAATCATAAATCATACATCATCGCATAACACATGTAACAAAAATGGGATTCTTGAAACATCATGACATCATAAAACAAATCATATAAGGTAAATGACTTCATAAAAATAATTCCCTCAAAACATAATCAAATCATTGTAATAATAGGGATAAAAACAGAACCCTATATTATCTTATATGGAAAATAATTTTGATAAAACATTTGAACTCCATTCTTGAGGAAAATATCATTTCTTCTTCAAAAACACTTTTCTTTTCTTAACATGTCATACAATTATAAAATAAAAGAAGTTCATTAAAAATAAACATGAAAACTTATAAAGGAATATTCATGGAAATAATGTTTTAAAAATCCATTCTTGCCATATAAGTTAAAAAAAACATTCTTCGTACTTTTGTCGGAAAAGTCAAAAAGTACCTCGTACGAAAAACGACAAAAGATTCCTTTCATATCTTTTACTATAAACTAACCAAAGGGTAAAAATGGATTTAAACAATTGTAGGTGGATAGAAATAATATAAAATATTGAGGAAACATGGATTTGGATGATAAAATACACCCCAATAAATTCCAAGGTACAAACAATCTCAGATAAAAATGAGATTATGATATTTCCCTTACCTTAGGTCCGATTTTCTTTGTAGGTGTCCGAAACTCTTGTATAATGATTTAAATAATGTTATTGACTTATTCCAGAATCATATTCATTGTTATGATATCATATATGGTTCACTTATGACTTTATATTACCCGTTCTTTTGTAATTTCCATGTTAAAGAGCGTTTTGGGTAAAATTGTTTCATTTGTCGTCCGTGTTTTGACTTGTAATTATTCATATGATTACTTAGATCATGATTACTTAATTACATAATATAAAACATGATTTATATATATATATATTAAGAATATACATATATATAATAAATCAGTAAATGGAAAGAAATACATCGTTCATGGAGACGGTAGGTCGTACGTACGCATGAACGCTGTTTTCGTTTCCTTATTGAGTTGAATGGAATTAAGTAGATGTCATACATATATATACACATAAATACAGTATCATTATTATGTCATATATTTCATTATTACTTATTATATATACTTTATAATCATTCATGAATGGTTAAAGTGGTGAATGAATCTCATCGCGTCGTGGAGACGGTAGTCCGTACGTACGCACGAGCGATGATATCATTCTCATGATCGTGGGACTGTATTGGAGTGTATGTATACTATTTCCGAATAAATATAACATTAAAATAATAATATATAGTTATTATTTACACCATTATACCCATCCAAGTAAGGTGGTGGTGGAAAATAGATTTCACCACGGCATGAAGACGGTATTACGTACGTACGCACGCGCGGTGATTTCGTTTTCCGTAGGATGGATAGATGGTGAAATTGGATTGTTTCATACTTATAATAACATATCTGTATAAGAGTGATACTGATGTTATTACTTCATAATTAAACAACCTAAGAAGAAGAAGTGGAAGAAGAAATAAAGGTGAAGGAATCGGTAACGGAAATTACCTCTTCTTTGAAGCGCCTCTTTGAGACCTCCTCTTAGGGCACTAAAATTGGTCTTTGAGGAAGACCAGAACCTCTAGTATGTTTCTAGGGAAGTTTAGAAGAAAATTTGTCATGGTTTGGCCGAGTTTGAAGGCTCAAAGTTGTGTGAGGAAGAGAGGGAGGAGGTGCCCTTTTATAAGGGAGGAGAGGGGCATCTTTGGAATAACTAAAAATATTATTTTATTATAAAGTCAAGTTCGGTGTTAAATACCTCCAAATTGATTTATTTAGAGGCTAAGGTGGGGATGGGTCGAAATCCTCTCATCCAACAGGATTTAGACAGGTTTAGGTTATTATTTTAACCTTATCAATTAGATTTAACTCTAAGTTATATAATTTAACTTTTACCGTGTCTTTTTGTTTTCTTACACTATATGGTTAATAAATTTACAATAAGAATCCAAAAGAACCCCAATATGTTTATTATTTATATATATAACCTTATCTAAGTCATTTTGCCGAACCTTAGATTTTTAGGAACAAAATAACAATTAGTAATATAATATTTGTTTTAAATACTATTTTATGTCAATTTTGACATTATTTAGTAATTTATTTTTGTGAAAATCATAACAGAAAGATAAGTACTAAAAAAGTTAATTAAATCAATACTAACATGTCATATTAACCTATAAAATTAGTGTAATTCATAAAAAGTCTCAAATTATATTTATTTGTGCATTTATATCATCAATTATGTCAATATTTCATTAATAAGACAATTACTGCATCATCTTTGTGTCATAATAAATGATAACTATTTAATCTCTAAAAATTCTAAATAAATTCCTATGATGTATATAATTGTATTAGAGTTCTGTAGACTATTCATTTTCTAAGTTTCATGATGTTTTTCACTACATTAAAATTATTATACTTATAAGATTTAAGAAAGTGACATGTTGTCACATTCTTTGGTTTTAATAATAATTAAATTATTTTCATAGAAAAAAGTCCATTAAATGAATCTAATCCGACCCTTAGGTTATATGGGTCTACCTTTAGCCATCCAATAGGATTTTTCCAAGTTTTAGGGTAATTTTATAATCTTATATTTACCCTTAATTACCAGATTTACCTTTAACTATAGTAAATAAAATTTACCGTAGTTACTATTCACAATGCCCAAAAATAAAAAGTAGCTTATTGACATAATTTGGAACCACTGATTCCAAATATGGAATCCATTTTTCAAAATTCAATACACAAAAGATGCAGAAATTAAATTAAAATTAATCCCGTTGTCGAATGAAAACGGGTTTTTCTTTAAAACATTGCAAAAGATTGAATTGATTTAACCTAAGAATTCAAGGTAAAATCATTGCTAATGACATACATTATATTAAATGGTAAAAATATATTCTATTTATACTTTAAAACCATTCAATATTATAATTTAACCACATAAGATATTACGATGAAAAAAGTTGTTTTTAATTAAAATATAGCGTGTTTTTACTATTCATTAAAATATGAAGGTTATCGGAAAAATATCAAAAATTTATCTAATGTAAATTTTTATATCCTAATTCAAAAGAAGAATTTTATTTTGTCAAATTGAACTTATAAAAATGTCAAAAACTAGATTTAAAGTGGGTGCTCCATCAAAAGGCGGTAAAATTGCATTTTTTGAAAAATACTTATTTTACCCGAAAAATTTATTTTGTTCTTATACCATGTTCTAGAAAATGTGTAAGATGAATAATAATGTTATAAAATTCAAAATTTAGTTAATACTATTCATAACGGCTAGTTCATGACAATATTATAATAATATATCGTTGTTTATTAAAACCCAGTATTGCGTACAACACACGCTATCGAGGAAGGTCGCGATTGCGTGTAATGCAAGCCAAGTCAGGGTTGCGTGTTGTGAAATAATCCTTCATTGTTTCGTATAACATAATCCAACCACATTTCATTTATACATTGAATATATATATATATATACTCAATGTTGCGTAGAATAACTACTGTCAAAATTGTGTGTAACACGATCCAAGAATAGTGTTGCGTATACTACAAGCTAATACGGTGTTGCATATAGCGCAAGGTAATCTTGGTGTAGAATAAAACACAAGACATTAATGAAATTAAAATAAATTTTTTCATAAAATCTCGGGGTGTTACAAAGGTTATCCAGTGCAGCTGTGCTCACACTTCCCTCTAGTGGAGAATGGTTTGTGATCTATAGTGATGCATCCAAGAAGGGATTGGGGTGTGTTATCATGAAAAATGATATGGTGATAGCTTCTGCCTCACGACAGTTGAAAATCCATGAGAAAAATTACCCAACTCATGATTCGGAGTTAGCTGCGGTAATCTTTGCATTAAATATTTGGTGGCATTATCTTTATGTTTAAAGGCGTGATATTTATACTTATCATAAAGGTTTAGAGTATATTTTCACACAAAAGGAGCTGAATATAGGCCAAAGAAGATTGTTAGAGCTGATTATGGATTACGACTGCTCAATTCATTACCACCCAGGGAAAGAAAAGAAGGTGGCAGCCGCATTAAGTTGAAAAGACCATGCTATCTTATCCATAATGAGGATAAAAAACATCCAATATTTACGGATTTAAAAAGGATGGATCGTGGAATTATAATGCAAGGGGAAAATCGTATCTTTCTCAAATGAATGTTCAACCATCTATACGTGTGAAGATTAAAGAGGCACAGAAAGAAGATGTAGAGTTACAAAAGAATGTGAGAAATGTTCCTGAATTTAACCTTGATTGTGATGGGATAATAATGTTGAGGAATCGGGTTTGTGTTCCTTCCATAACATAATTAAAGAAGGAGATACTGGATGAGGCTCATAGTTCTTCATTATATATTAAACCTAGAAGCATGAAGATGTATAGGGACGTGAAAGAGTTCTTCTGGTGGGATGGCATGAAAAGAGATGTTTCTGAATATGTCTCTCGATGCTTGGTTTGTCAGAAAGTTATTGTTGAGAGACAAAAGTATAAGGGAATGTTACAACGATTACCCATACCAGAATGGAAATGGGAAAACATCACTATGGACATTTTCACCAGACTTCCTAAAACATCCAAAGGAAATAATGCTATATGGGTTAAGTTGATCGTCTTACGAAGTCGGCACACTTCATTGCTATTAGAGAATATTTTTCTCTTGATCAGCTTGCCAGGATATATGTAAAGGAAGTGGTAAGATTGCATGGAGTACGACATTCCATTATATCGGATTGGGATCTAAGTTTTACCTAGAAATTCTGGCGAATTCTTCAACATGCTCTAGATACAGAGTTGAGTTTCAGCACTGCTTACCATCCTCAGACAGACGGTCAGTCTGAGAGGACAATTCAAACTCTAGAAGAAATGTGGAGAGCTTGATCTATGGATTTCAAAGGTGTATGGGATCAACACCTATCTTTGGTGGAATTTTCTTATAATAATATCTTTCACTCCAGTATTCAGATGGATCCTTATGAATCCCTCTATGGAAAGAAATGCAAAAATCCAACTTGTTGGGATGAAGTTGGGGAAAAAAGCTATTTGGACCTGATCATGTTGATGAGATGGAAAAGAGGACCGATTTATTAAACAACACATAAGAGAAGCTCTAAGTCGACAAAAAAGCTATGCTGATAACCGAGGAAAATACATAGATTTTGAAGTGGGTGATAAAGTGTTCTTATGAATATCTCCCTGGAAGAGGGTAATGAGATTTGGAAAGAAGGGAAAGTTGAGCCCTAGATATATCAGTCCTTTAGAAATACTGGATCATTTTGGGAAGGTATCTTACCAATTGGCGCTTCCACAAAATCTCTCTCAAGTTCATGATGTGTTCCATGTATCTCTCCTGAGAACATACATTTCTGATACTTCACATGAACTCAGGTCAGAAGTAGTACCGCTGGAGCAAGATCTTTCTTATGAAGAACAACCGATAGAGATTCTCGATCGTAGCAAAAAAGTCCTACAGAACAAGAACACTCACTTGGTGAAAATTTTATGGAGGAACTACCAATTATAAGAAGCTACATGGGAGTTTGAGGATATGATGAGGGAGATGTATCCTCATCTGTTTGTTACAAAGTGACGAATTTCGAGGGTAAAATTCATTTTAAAGGGGGTAGAATGTAACACTAGAGACTTTTATGAAAAATATATTGTTTTTATGTTATATAAATCATAAAAGGAATATTTCACTACACACAACACTAGATTGGGTTTCTTTACACGCAATCGCGGCCTTCCTCGATAGCTTGCGTTGTACGCAATATCGAGTTTCACTGAACAACGATATGTTATTAAAATATTATTAAAACTAGCCGTTTTGAATAGTAAAACCCACTTTTTTGAAATTTTTAAATTTCATATATCAAAATGGACTTCATTTTTGGATTCTTTATATCGAAATTATCCTAGGGTGATTTTTTTGTATTTTTCTGAAAACATTCAATTTTTGATGAATAGTTAAAACACTGGGTTACTATTTAAAAACCGACTTTTTATTTAAATAATTGTTTATTTTATATAAATTTATTTTAGGTCAAAATTGATACATAATACCTATAAAATTTAAATGTAATTCATTGGAGTCATTTTATAATAAATTTAGATATATAAAAATTGTATTGAACTTTTCACCGTCTTTTACCCACCTTCTAGGAGAGTTTGAAAATTTATATAAAACTTTATTTTACCTCTTCTGTGAGTGGAATTTCGAAAATCTGAGAGACACAGTTAATATGAAATACTAGAATGTGGTTCAATAAGATGAGAATAATTTTTTGTGAATAGTATCTTTTTACTTTTTTTACCACGGTTAAAATTAAATAGGGTAATTAAGGGTAAAAATGATAATATTATTACCCTAACACATGTCCTAATTCTATTGGATAAGTGTAATTCGACCAAAAAAACATTAGGAAGAAAATATGACCATTTAGGCCCACTTGAATTAGATTAGGACATTTATTATTAATTTATTTAAAGAAGGGATAAAATCGTTAAAATCAAAGATTAATAACTAAATCATTTTTAATATATAGTTATACATAAGATAAATTCGACTATAAATATTAATTAGAAGTATAAAATGATTTCCTACATAATTATATTTCATTTTTAATTTTTATACATTAAATACTTTAATTTATTTATGAGGCAATGATGATGCAGTTATAATTTTATTAATGAAATATTGACATAATTGATGTTATAAATACCCAAATAAATGTAATTTGAAACTTTTTATGAATTAAAATAATTTTCTAGGTTAATATGTCATGTTAGTATTGATGTAATTAACTTTTTGCGAACTAATAATTCTGTTATAATTTTCTCAAAAATCAATTACCAAATAGTGTCAAAATTGACATAAAATATTTTTTAAAACAAATACAATATTATTAACTGTTATTTTATTCCTAAAAATATAAGGTTCAGACAAATGTCTTAGATAAGGTTATATATATTAATAATAAACAACCTGGGTTTTTTTTGTCTCCTTATAGTAAGTTTATTAACCTTATAGTGTAAGGAAACAAGAAGACACGGTAAAAGGTAAATTATCTAACTTAAAGTTAAATCTAAACGATAAGGTTAAAATATAGACCTAAACTTGACTAAATTCTATTTTATGAGAGGATTTAGACCCATACCCACCTTAGCTTCTAAATAAATCAATTTGGAGCAATTAATAACCGAACATGACTTTATTATAAAATAATATTTTTAGTTTTTCCTAAGGTGCCCCTCTCCTCCCTTATAAAAGGGCACCTCCTCCCTCTCTTCCTAACACCACTTTGAGCCTTCATGATCTGTCAAACCCTGAAATATTCTCTTCTACACTTCCCTAGAAACATCCTAGAGGTCCTGGTCTTCTTCAAGGACCATCTTTATTTCCCTAAGAGGAGGTTAAGAAGAGGCGCTTCAAAGAAGAGATAATGTCCGTTACCGATTCATTCAACTTTATTTCTACTTCTACATCTTCTTCTTTAGTTGTTTCATTATTAAGTAATAACATCAGTGTCACTCATATACTGATATGTTATTATAAGTATGAAACAACCCTATTTCACAATCTATCCATCCTACGGAAAATGAAATCACTGCGCGTGCGTACGTACGGAATACCATCTCCACGCCGTGGTGTAATCTATTTTCCACCACCACCTTACATGGATGGGTATAATGGTGTAAAGAATAAAAATATATGATTATTTTAAAGTTTTATTGATTCTGAAATAGTATACATACACTCCAATACAATTCCGCGATCATGGGAACGACATCATCGCTCGTGCGTACGTACGGAATACCGTCTCCACGATGTGATGCGACTCATTCTACATGATCTTCATTGAATAATGATTATATAAATGAATTTAATGAATTAATATGATATATATTACACTAATACCATTCTGGAAATGAGTTATCTATAACCTAAAAAGAATAATAATAATTTATTTGACAAATCACGCATAAGAACAAAAAGTAATAAACACCCAAATAACAAGTAGCAGTGAAATATTACTAATAAGAACCTAAGAATATAACTATATATGATATCATAAAAATAATAATGATTCTGGAATAAATTAATAACATTGTTTAAATCATTATACAGGAGGTTCAAACACTTATGAAGCAAATCAGACCTAGTGTAAGGGAAACTATCGCAATCTCATTTTTATTCGAGATTGTTTAAACATTGGTATTTACAGGGGTATATTTATCATCCAAATCCATGTTTCCTCAATATGTAATTTTATTTACATCCTCCTACAATTTTTTAAATCCAATTTTACCCTTCGGTGAGTTTTTAGTAATAGATATGAAAGGAATATTTTTTCGTTTTTCGTACGAGGTACTTTTTGACTTTTCCTGCCAATGTACGAGAAGAACGTTTTTAAAGTTATACGGCAAGAATTGATTTTTATGATATCAGAGAACATTATTTCCATGATGATTCCATTACATGTTTTCAATTTTATTTTTAATCAACTTCTTTTAGTTTAAAAATATACGACATTTTAAGAAAGGAAAAATGTTTTTTTGAAGTAGAAAGGATATTTTCCTCCAGAATGAAGATCAAGTGTTTTATCAAAATTATTTTGCATCTAAGATAATATAGGGTTATGTTTCTTTCCCTATTTTTATATTAATTTGATTATGTTATGATGGAATTAATTTTATGATGTCCTTTTATCTTATACAGATTATGTTATGATGGCATGATGTTTAAGAATCCCATTTTTGTTATATGGGTTATGCTATGATTTATGATTTTGTGGCACACATAAGAATGGTATCATTATAAGATGGGTGGGACCTATATCTCCCTCAAATGAATTGGGTAAAGATTTATATCTCATGAGATAGACATGGAAGGACTGGCAGGTTAATCTGGTACAGTGAAACAGGACTGAAACGCGGAGTGAACTCGGTTCGGAAATGAACTTTGTTCGCTAAGATAGTCTTGGGAATGAGTCTTGAATACTAAGAAATGATTATCTATGATTATGTGTGTATTCCACAATGTTTCATGTTTTGTGTTATGATTATTGTGATTACATTTCACTACTATGATTTATCCCATGTTATGAAATTATGATCTCTTTTGAAGGTTATGATTTCGAAAATGTTATGTTCTTATGAATATGATGTGATTGATATTTATTTTGTTTACCCTTAATGAGCATTTGAGCTCACCCTTTTGTATGTTTTCTTTCCCCAGGTCAGGAAGAAGGTTATTAAGTGTAATATTCCAAAAGGGACTCTAGATATGATGAAATAAATGGGAGGCAATGCATATGCTTTATGAACCAGTTGTTTATGTTTCCCAGTTTCTAAAGACACTATACCTATACGGTCCTTTCATGGATTTGTTATATGTTGTAACAAGTGTGCTTTGATTCTGAATTAATAACATTGTATATAAAGTATGGGTCGTTATTTTTATGGGCTTCCATCTGTAACCCCTCTTGTTTGAATTTCTTTTTTTATAATTTTGTTTAGTAGTTTGAATCCGAGGGTGAATCCATAAGGTGGTTAGATCACTAATGTTAAAATTTTCATATTAAAAGTTCATATATTATCTTTTGTGATAAAAATTTTCATGTTTTGGTGAGTAAAGAATTGTGAATTGTTGTTTCCTCAATCATGATCTATCCATCGTGGATTTAACAAAAAATGGACATATGTTCATATCTTTGTATAATCCTAGTGCTTGTTTTGATTTTATTTTTGTGGTTTGTTTAGAGATAATATATTTTTATTTGTGTTATTTTTCTCTCCATAGAATCTTCCCTATTGGATGTCAGTTGTTTTGGAAATGCATGTGTCTCTTTGATTTTTATTCTTAACTTCAATCATATTGATGGGCTCCCTACATTGGGTCAGCTGTTCATTTTTGTTGATCAATATAGTATTGCATGTGTACGTGTTGGGGTGACTAGGAGATAGTTTTGATGATGATATGAGGTTTCTTTTGGAATTATGTGAATTTGATGTCCTTGGGAAGCAGTCATGTGTTACCCTTACTTAAAAAAAGGATAGAATATGTTTTTCATGATGGGGAAAGTTTCTCCTTAATGCATTTCCAATTAATCTCTTTGGTTATCTTATGTGACCGTTGGTTTTTTATTTCTAATGGTTCTAGTAATTTCCATAATTTCTTTCTCAATATTATATTTGAGGTTTTCATGCATGGTTACTTTGAGGTTGCTTTGGATTTTAGTAGTTCATCTCTCATTGATCAGTTGTTTAGGGTCGTTTTATGGTTTTTTAAGAATACATTATTAGTGAACAATCATTGTTGTCTTTTTCCTCATTTCCTAAACTATTTCCCTGGATTTATTTGGAAGTATCATTTTGGGGACCAAACATGTTACAACCGATGATTTTATAGTACATAATCTCTTCAGAGTAATTTAATAACTTGCGCTACACAAAACACCGAGTTTGAGCAAACCACAACTTACTAAACTAGCCGTTAAAAAATCAGTTATGAATACTGTTAACAAAAATATGAAATTTATATACTCTATAAAATTTTAGAATCCATATTATGTGTTTCTTAGAAATAATATAAGAACAAATTTATTTATTTTGGATAAAAAAAATATTTTTCCCAAATGAAATTTTATCGCCTTTTAAGGGAGAACCATTTTTAATAATATATTTGACACTTTTATATATTGAATTTGACAAAATATACTTCTTCATTAGAATAGGGACATAAAAATTTACATTCGATAAATTTTAGGTGTTTTTTTTGATAACTTTCATATTTGGGTGAATAGTGAAAATGGCAAAATTTTAACTGAAAATAACTTTTTTAACCAAATTAATTTATAGTGTTGAATCATAAATATGAATGGTTTGGAAGTATAACTAGATTATATTTTTATCATTTAATACAATTTTAGTCATTATAAGTATTTTCACATTTAAATTTGATATAAACACTTGCCAATCTTTTGAAAGTTTTTAATTTTTTTATCACCCGCTTTTTGGTTTCCACGATGGAAATTAATATTAAATTAATAAATGAAACTTATATGTTTTTAATATTTTAAAATAGATTTAATTTTTGATTTCAGAATATCAAAATTATCTTAAGGTGAATTTTGGGTATTTTTGAGAAAGCTTTCAATTTTTGCGGAATATTGAAAAACACTATGTAACTGTTAAAACCGACTATTTATTTAAGAAATTAGATATTTTATTTTAATTTAATTTAGTAAATAATAGATAAATAATACCTTTATTTGTTCAATGTTATTCATTTGAGTGATTTTATATTAAGGTTGGATATATAATATTTTATTGAACTTTTTACCTTCTTTTACCCATCTTCGAGGAGAATTTTAAAATTTGCATAAAATATAATTTTACCACATCTATGAGTTCATTTTCAAAAATAAGAGAGACACTATTAACCCTAGTTAGAAAATTTTGGTTTAATAAGATTAAAATAATTTTTGGTGAATTGTATCTTTTGACTTTTATATACCACTGTTAAAAGTAAATAGGGTAATTAAGGGTAAAAATGATAATATAATTATCCTAAAAAATGTTCGAATTATATTGGATAAGTGTAATTAGACCAAAAACAACCTTATGAATAAAATACAATATTTTAGGTCCACTTGTATTAGATAAGGAAATTTGTTATTTTTTAATTTCAATAAGAGTTAAAGTTATTAAATTCATGTTTTCATAACTAAAACATTTTTAATATTGTGTAATACATAAGATAATTTCGACTATAAATATTATTTAGAAATATAATAATATTTCATACCTAATGGTATTTTATTAAAATAGTTATACAATAAATATTTATGTTTATTTATGACATAATGATGATGCAGTAATTTGAATATTAATAAAAGAGTAAAATAATTGATATTATAAATACCCAAATAAATGTAATTTGAGACTTTTGATGAATTACACTAATTTTATAGGTTAATATTAAATTTTAGGGTTGATCCAATATATTTTGTCGCAGTAATCATGCTTTTATGATTTTAACAAAAAATAAATACCAAATAGTGTCAAAATTGACATAAAATTGTTTTTTTAAACAATTCTATTATTGATTGATATAATATTCATAAAAATATAAGGTTTGTCCAAAGGGCTTAAATAATATTATATATGTAACTAAATAACCACTTGTTGTTATTTTGGATGTTTAGAGTAATATTATTAACTATAAAGTGTAAGAACACATGAAGACAGGGTAAAAGTTAAACTATTTAACTAAGAGTTAAATATAAAATATAAGGTTAAAATGGTAAGATAAACTTGTCTAAAACATATTGGTTGATATAATTTCGACCCATAACCACCTATGGTTCGAAATAAATTCATTTAGAGCCATTATAAACCAAATATGATTGTAAAATAAATTAATTCTTTAATCATTTCCTAAAGTGACCCTCACCTCTCTTATAAAAGGGAACTTCCCCTTCTCTCAAAATCACAACTCCAAGGCCATTTGACTCTGCCAGACCCTGAAAAAATGTCCTTAAAACTTTCCTACCTTCATCCTAGAGGTATTAATTTAGTCAGAAGGACAACCTATGGAGCCCTTTTGATCAAATAAAAAGAAAGAACCTAAAAAGAGCTAAATATTTCATCACCTCTTTCAAGTTCTTTTCTTCATCCACTTCCTCTTTCATTGTTGTTTCCATTATAAAATAGAAACTCCTGTAAATTTTATATACTGTGATGTTATTAAAAAAAATGGTACAACCATATTCACCTTTTTATCCATCCTAGAAATGACAATGTCACCATACGTGTGTATGTACGGATTACCGTCTCCACGTCGTGGTGTAGTTTGTTATTAAAACAATTCATTGTTTGGAAGGGTATAATAATGAGTATAAAAGATGTAAATAACAAATATAACATGTTAATGATTCATTATATATGATATAACAGCCAATCATATGCAGTTTAACCATCAATATAATGATATTGTTGCTCCTGCGTACGTACGGATTACCGTCTCCACAACGCGATGAGATTCATTTCCACGTCCACCATTCAACGATGATTATAAATATATATATATAATTAATAATTATTCAATATATGACATAATAATATTACTGGATATATATATATATATGTGTGTGTGTACTTTCATATATCTTATTCACTTAGTTTCGTTCAATATGATATGAAAACGGAAACAATGATTATGCTTACATACGGCCTACCGTCTCGATAAATGGTGTTTTCTATTTCATAAATATTTCTATTATACATATTTATATTCTAAATATATATGATATATAAATCATTTTTTATATTTTGGATGTATTTAAATCATTATCTATGTGATACAATCAAGAGTAACAAGTTAAAACATTTACGATAATGAATGCGATTATTACCGAAAATGTTAATTTAACACAAAAATTATTATTAAATGGGTAGTATAATGTCATAAATGAACCATGTATGATATCATAAATATTAATATGGTTTTCATATAGTTTAGTAACTTACTAAAATCATTATAAATGAGGTTAAATGTACCCTTGACTAATGGAAAGTTCAAGTTAAGAGTTAATTTCACAGTCTCTTCGTTATCCGATGTTCTTTTTATGTAAGTATCTACAGGGACATATTTATTATTCAGGTACATGATTCATAAAAGATTTTTTCAAAGGGATTATTTTATGGGAACTTTTCTAAAACATCATTTTAAAATTTTTAAATATTTTCTCTTCAAAAAACTTCTCATTAATGTTAATGTTTTCAAAATCGATTTAAGGATTTATTTTTATGGTCATGATTGTTTTTACAATGTTAATTCAATTCAAAAGTTTCAAGGTGGTATGGGACACTTTGATTCAAAAATTACTTTAGATCTCTCCCTTTCTAAATTGTGTTACTTTTAAATGTTTTCATGAAAAAGGGATATTTCTCTCAAATAATTTTACAAATAATTTTCATCGATGTCAACATATTTTGATGGATTTTAAATATGTTTGAAGTTATTTAATTATGATAAAAATATTCCAAATATTATTTAAGATTTTGTGATATGTTTGAATGCGGATGTGTATTTTTTATACCATTCATGCTTTATGGGTAAAGTGTGGACATTTCATATGTATGTTTTAATACGAATATTCATGTAATGTTTAAACCTTTTCATATGAGGAATGTATGGGACTTAGTAAGTGACGGGTGGAGCCTGATATAGATCCTTGATGCATCGGTAGGTTTCGTGAGACAAACTAGTGTCCATGAACAAGGGCTTGACAAAATATTATTTGTAGTCTTGGCACAAGGACTTGACTATGTGGCTATGATGTCTGGAATTATGCATTCCATCATTATGAAAGTGGCTCTTTATAATGCATGTGATTATTCGACTAGTAGAATATCCATGAGAATAATTAAATGACATTATTTGATTTTATCATTTCCATTTTATGCAGATGTTTTTGTTTAAAATAGTTTTATTTTAGTCTAATAAATTTCCTTAAATGTATATACTTATTTATGAAAGATTCCACTATATTGTTATCCTTATTGAGTATATGAGCTCACCCCTTTCTATGTTTTAATTTTCCCAGGATTCCAAGAAGTGTATTATGATTGATAATAAGTGTTAAGATAGGGGATTAATGGTGTTCCAAAAGTATAATTTATGTTGTGTTTTATTTTCTAATGTGTAATGTAACAATTATGAATGCAATCTATTTTCCAAGACTGCTAAACTGATCAGTTCATCGAGACTTGATTCATTGTAATCATGCCAATGTATTAAAATAATGCACTGACTCTGGGTAACTTGGGTCATGGCATTATAATTGGTATTAGAGGAATTTTATAAACAAACTTTGAAATATATTTAGATAATCCCTAATTAGAGAATAATACCCTATGATATACATTGAAGATTAGTATAGAAGAACTTCATATACTTTTGGTAATGTTGAGATTTTGTGTATTTTCCAAACAGTACATCCCTGTCTGGATACAAGCAGGTAGAGGCATCTCTGGTACAGATTTACCTAGGGGTAAAACCCGAAAACACCGCTCTAAGCTAGACATGAACGAGTACTGGTTCACAACAACGGGCCTTGCTTCAATCTTAGTGATGACACTCCCAAGTGATATTCTTAGGATAATTCATATTTTCATTACAAGCCATTATGAAGGATTTATGAATAAATACTTCCTCAAAGAAAACCTTTTTATGATTATGTATTGTAACCATAAACTATTCAATTTATGTTATGTATTTTACATATATGGAATTATGAATTTTGATTCATAAGCAGAACTATTGTATTCAATTGTTTAGAAATGGCACCTAGTAGAAGGAATGACAACTCTAAGAGTACGTATGATCCAAAAAGTAAGAAGGACCATAACATTCATGGTATTAAGCCAACATTTAAAATGAAAATAGTATCCCACATATTCTCATCATATGAAGAAATTATATCATGTGTTAATAATATAAGTACATAATTCATTGAGTCCTATGTCTTTGAAGGGAAGCAAGTGAAGAAAATTAAAGAATAGATAATGATGGATAAAGAGAATAGGGGAAAGAAGTATTTTACCTTATGTGATAACTGTGGAATGAATCACCTTGGTAAATGCTTAATGGGAATTGAAGTTTGTTATAAGTGTGGAGAAAACGAACACCAAGAACGTGAGTGCAAAGGTAAGAAAAAGGTTTCAAATATACAATGTTTCATCTGCAAGGAGTTGGGACAGTACGCGAATCAATGTCCAAATCATCATAGTATATCCCAAATGATGTTATTGGATAGTAATAAAGTTATTATACTACCACAGATGAAGCGGAATGACAATTGTTCTTATGTTGTTTTTAAAGAATTATTTCATTTGATTTTTGTATCAATGATGTACTGGTTATAAGAATTATGGAGTATTTTAGGATTGTACTGAAGTATTATTTCATTAAGGACATGAGATTGTGTGGAACCAAGAAATTTGACTCAATAAAAGGTTAAATGTTTTGGAAAATATATGGTTTGTAGAAATATAAACCATAATATGGTTCTGATATTGAGGTAGTGATTTTGGAATAATATATTATTGATTTAGATAAATAATATTTTATATTCTTGACTACCTTGAAACTGATTAATGATTTTTATATTCCATCATTGTTGGAGTTTAATTTTTTTTTGGATAGAATGATTATTTCCAGTATTCTATAAGGAATAAGTGAGCATGAATGCAATCAATAAGGATTTATAGTAATTCAGGGTGTTACAATAATCTTAAAAAATCCATGATGAAAGTGTTCACATGTTATTACGTGGAAAAAAGGATCTTCATTATGTTTACCTCCCTTATAAATGTTGGACTGTGAGTTTGGACATAATTTTTTTGTTATATGTCTAATGTTTGGAATCAATTAAGTTAGACATTGCATACTATTTCCACGGTTAAATCATTTCTTGAGATTATTTTTGGATTGTTATAACAAGGACAACCTGGAGGTCAGGAGACAACTCGTCGCGTCTGGCAAGGCCATGAGACTTGAACCCGGAACCGAAGGGCATCAAGGGTGCATCATTTACCACTAGCCTACTTGATTTCTTGGTTTTTGTAATGTAGTTTTTTTAATAGTCTCATAAATGAATTATAAATTCATTATTTTTGAACCCCATGTGATTATGATAAAAATAATATTTTTGAATTCTATCATCTTATGGAGTGAAAGATTAATTTTTGGTAAGAATTAGTTGAAGGATGAAACTATACTTATCATGTATTTTTTTCCTCTAATTCTACGAATAAATTAATTCTTAAACTATATGGAAGGTTTATTAAAACAAAAAATATGACACCCTAACACCTTATTTTTTGTTTAATCGATGATATTTTAAATCATCAAAGATTGATGGCTTTGAGACCGTTAATTATACACTTGTTTGTGATTAATGACAGCAATCACTCCCTATAAATATATATTTTTTTCCACCAATTATCTGTCCATAATTTTCTCCATGGTTCTCCTAATCGTGATCATAATTTCGTGGCGACTTTTTCATTTCCCTTTCCCTCTTATTAAAACAAAATTTTATTAACCCAATTTCTAATGTACGGTTTCCACAAAGGTATTTTCTATTTTTAACCTTTTATTTTCAAATAACAATTTCAATTTGTGTGGAAATAATTTTTTAAAGGAGGGGACAGTGTAACACCCCATGATTTCATAATATGTTATATAATCAATGTAATTCAATAACATGCGCAACACGCAACACTAAGTTTGATCGCACCACAACTTACCAAACTAGACGTTAAAAATGAGTATATGAATAGTGTTAACTTAATTTCTAATTTAATATACTCTATAATATTTTATAATACATTTTAAGTGTTTCATATACATAATATATGAAAAAATTCATTTTTTCATATAAAAGAAGTATTTTTCAAAAAATAAAATTTTACCACCTTTTAATGGAGAACAATTTTTAAATCCAATATTTTACACTTTTATATATTCAATTTGACAAAAACAATTTTCTTTAGAATCTATAAAAAAATAGTTTTGATAAATTTTTTGGGTTTTTCTGATAACTTTCATATTTGGGTGAATAGTGAAAATTATTAAATTTTAACTAAAAACAACTCTTTTAATAAAAATATTTTATAGTCATAAATCATACATTTTAATGCTTTGGGAGTATAATTATATTATATTTTTAACATTTAATACAATTTTGGTCACTATAAGTAATTTCACAATTACATTTGACCTAAACACATATCAATCTTTTGATAGTTTTTACTTTTTTGAAAACCCAGTTTTTGGTTTTGACAACGGGAATTAATTTTTAATTTAAAAAATGAAATTGATATGTTTTTAATTTGGTAAAATTGACTTCATTTTTGAATTCAAAAAATCAAAATTATCATCGGGTGAATCTTTGGTATTTTTATGAATACAGTCAATTTTTTATGAATTCAAAAAAACACTACGTTATTGTTAAAACCAACTTTTTATTTAAGTAATTAGTTATTTTATTTTAATTTTTTAGGTCATAATAGATACACATTACCCATATATGTTCAATGGCATTCATTGGAGTCATTTTATAATAAGATTCGATATATAATATTTTATTGAAATTTTCACTGCCTTTTACCCTCCTAGAAAAATTTGAGAATTTGCATAAAACATAATTTTACCACTTCTGTGAGTTGGATATAAAAAATAAGAGAGACATGGTTAACCTTATTAATTAAAATTTCGTTCAATAAGATGAAAATAATTTTTGGTGAATAGTATGTTTTGACTTCTATTTGCCACGTTTAAAAGTAAATAGGGTAATTA
This sequence comes from Viscum album, assembly GCA_963277665.1. Classification (NCBI taxonomy): domain Eukaryota; kingdom Viridiplantae; phylum Streptophyta; class Magnoliopsida; order Santalales; family Viscaceae; genus Viscum; species Viscum album. The sequence continues at coordinate 1,596,883,127 of OY728120.1, forward strand.
AGGATACAATTGATATTATAATTACCCTAACACATTTCCTAATTCTAATATTTAGGTGTAACTCAACCAATAACAACCTTTGAAATAAAATATGATCCTTAGGTCCACTTGTATTAAATTAGGACATTTATTATTAATTAATTTAATGAATAGTTAAAAGTTTTAAATTCACATTTTCATAAATAAAATGTTTTAAATATAGGGTTATATATAAGATAAATTCGACTATAAATATTAATTAGAATGATAAAACTATTTCCTACATTATGGTTTTCAATTTATAATTTTTATACATTAAATAATTAAATTTATTTAAGACACAATGATGATGCGGTAATTACAATATTAATAATATATTAAAATAATTGAAATTAGAAATACTGAAATAAATGTAATTTGAAACTTTTGATGAATTCCACTAATTTTGTAGGTTAATATTTCATGTTAGGGTTGATCCAATCAATTTTTTTCCAAGTAATCATGATGTTATAATTTTATCAAAAAACAAATACCATATGAGAATCGGCCACGGCTACCAGAGAAAATGAATCCAGCTTGGGATGCGAAGACGAGTATGGTTTCTTTTGATGTGTAATCCTGTTTTGGTTGTCTTGTATACATTTACGTTTATCCTGTTTGATTTTCTTCTTTTATGTTTGGGTTCCTAAATCCGTTAAACTGGCATTTGAAAATCAAAAAAAAATGATTCATTATAGAGAATGTTTATTAACCATATAGCGTAGGAATACATAAAGACACGGTAAAAGTTAAACTATTTAACTAAGAGTTAAATATAAAAGATAAGGTTAAAATGAAAACCTAAACATGTTTAATACCTATTGATTGATTTTATTTTGATCCATAATCACCTAAGGTTTGAAATGAATTTATTGTTAGCCATTATAAACCGAATATTATTGTATAATAAATTAATACATCAATCTTTTCCCAAAGTGACCCTGACATCTCTTATAAAAGGGCACTTCCCCTTATCTCAAAATCACAACACCAAATCCATTTATATAGGCCAACCCTACCCCAAATCTCCTCCCAACATTCCTCCGTTTATCCCAGAGGCCTTTCTTGGGTCAGAAAGCCATCCTATGGATCCCTTTTGATCAAATCAAAAGGAAGAACCCGATGAAGAGGTAAATATTTCATCACATATTTCAAGTTCTTTTCTTCATCTACATCCTCTTTCTTTGTTGTTTCCATAATATAATAATAACTCCAGTATCTTCTATATATTCTGATTTTATTATAAAAATTTTACAATCATATTCATTATTATATCCATCCAATATATGACAGAGTCACCAAATGTGCGTACGTACAGATTACCGTCTCCACATTGTGGTGTAGTTTGTTATTCAAACACTTAATTGTTTGGATGGGTATAATAATGAGTATAACTTATTTAAATAAAAAATATAACATGTTAACGATTCTGTATATATGATATACCATCCAATTACGTACAATTTTACAATCAATATACTGATATTGTCGCTCGTACGTACGTACGGATTATCGTCTCCACAACGCAGTGAGATTCATTTCTACATTCAACATTAAATGATGATTCTAAAAATATATATATCATTAATAAGTATGTAATATATGACATAATTATTCTACTAATAATTTATTTATTTATTTATTTATTTATTTACATATATCTTATTGACATAGTTCAGTTCAATATGATATAAAAACAGAAACAATGTTTATGCATACGTTCGGCCTACCATCTCCATAAACGGTGTTACCCATTTCATATGTATTTATATGATACATATTTATAATCTAAATATATATGATATATAAATCATTTGTTATATTCTGGAATTATTTAAATCATGATGTAAGTGATACAATCAAGAGTAACAAGTTAAAACATGTACGATAAAGAAAGCGATTATTACCTGAAATTAAAATTTAACATGGAAATTATTATTAAATGGGTAGTACAAAGTCATAAATGAATCTTGTACGATATCATAAATATTAATATGGTTATAGTATAGTTTAAAAACATAGTATAGTCTTTATATAGGAGGATAAATGTACCCTCGACTAATGTAAGGTTAAAGGTAACAGATAATTTCAAAATCTCTTCATTATTCGAGGTTCTTTTTACGTACGTATGTACTGGGACATATTTATTATCGATGTCGGTGTTTCATAATATACTTTTTCAAAAGGAATATTTTAAGGGAATTTTACAAAAACATTATTTTAATTGTTTTAATGATATATTCTTCTAAAACATTCTCACTAATTTCCATGTTTTCAAAATGGTTTTAAGGATTTATTTCCATGGACATTAATGTTTTTAAAATGGTCATTTCTTTCAAAATATTCGAAGTGGTATGGGAAAAATTGATTCAGAAATGTCCTTAATGGTCTTGCATTCTAAATTGTGTGACTTTTAAATGTTTTCATGAAAAATGGATATTTCTCTCAAATACTTTTACAAATAAGTTTCATCTATGTGAGAATCCTTTGATGGATTTTAAACTTTATTGAAGTTGATTTATTATGATACAAAACGTCCATATTTTATTGAAGGTTTTGTGATATGTTTGATTGTATTTGTGTTATTTTTATACCATTCATGGTTCATTGATAATGTATTGACATTTCATACCCTAGTTTTAATATGAATGTTAATGATACTTTTTAACCTTTTTATATGAGGAATGAGTTGGACATAGTAAGTGACGGGTGGAGCCCATAATAGCTCCTCGATACATCGGTAGGTTCAATGGGAAAAACTAGTGTCTTTTCACAAGGCCTTGACAAAATCATATCTGTAGTCTTGGCACAAGGCCTTGACTATTTTTTTATAATGTCTGGAATTATGTATTCCATCATTATGAAAGTGGTTATAAATATTGCATATGATTATTCGACTAGTATAATATCAATACTAATAAATAAATGGAATTATTTGATTTTATTATTTCCATATTATGCCGATGTTTAATTTTAAAAGGATTTTTTTAGTCTAATACATTTCCATAAATTTTTATACTTATTTATGAATGTTTTCCCTATATTTTTATCCTTACTGAGCATCTGAGCTAACCCATTTCTATGTTTTATTTTTCCAAGGATTCTAACACGTGCATTATGATTGATAAGCAGGGTTATGCTAGGTGATTAATGGCATTCTCAAAGGATAATTTTTGCTAGGTTTTATTTTCTAATGTGTAATTTAATGTTCATGTATGTAATATATTTTCCAAAACATCTAAACTGGTCAGTTCATTGGGACTGTATTCCTTGTAATTATCCCAATGAATTAAAAGAATGCACCGACTCAAGGTAACTAGGGTCAGGGGGTTACAGAACTCTTCAATGTGTTGTTCCATAATCTCGGTATCTAAAATGGTTTTGATTTAATCCTTTATGTTTAGAAACATTGATAATTGATCACATTGATCCATTTTGATGTTTCTAGTTCCATAGTGCTTCTAGGGTTTTATTCTCTCCCTAAACTGGATTTAACAATATCCATAATGATTTTTGAGAAGATAATGTTTTATTTTGGGTAGAATTGTAATATCTATTCCATTTATTTTAGGTCACATAATTTTTTATGACATCTTTTTTTGGTTTCAAAATTTATTGATGTTATTTGTAAATAATTATGTTTTAAAATTTTCTTTAGAACCACTTTATGGTTTTAATTAAAAATTATTTTTTTTGGAAATTAAAAAAATTAAATTTTTATTTTACCCTTATATAGTGTGTGTGGTCTAATTAAGGATAAAATCCTTCTAACTACACATAGTTTATTTTTTGGTTGTCTTGTTAGGGTGAAATTTAATTTATATATATTTCATAAATGAAAATAAACCACAACATATGTGTTAGATGAAACTTCATCTACAGTGTAAGTTTTTTCTTTGAAACCTTCTACTCATGTAAATCTAAGTTGGTGTTTCTTCATATTGTGCATGTATATGCCCTTGTTTTCAAAGGATTAATAAGGTTAACACTTGAGCTATGTAATGTAAAAAACATATTTCCAAAGTTTATGTAAGGGTAACCTAATACCCTCACACAACTGATATGGGCCACGTAATGTTAAAAAGAATTTACCCTTATGCAATAAAATTTTAGGAAGAAAAAAATTAAACCCTTTTATTATTCTTCCCCAATATGCTTTAGTATCAATATTTTGATGATTTTAAAAGCCTATAATCATGATAATTGAATTATTATTATTTTTAATGGTTTTAACTCTTAATTTAAAATATTCTAAATCATGCATATTAGTTATTCAATTAAAAATACATATCAATTTATGATATCAATTTATTGTTATTAATGTTTTGAAACAAATGCCTCCTGTATTTTTTAAATTTACCCAATAATTTTTTCCTAGAATATTTCATATCTTTGAGAATAGAGTTTCATGTATATAGTTATTATAGAATGTGATATGGTTCCTTTGGGTGGTTTCCTACTCTTACATGTTGTAAAACTAGTGGAGGTGTTTTAGAGTTTATTTTTCCTAATTTATTGTGTGTGGACCTTCTCTTGTTGTCGCATGATCCTCCTCCTCAATATTTGGTTGATCCTGTTTGGGAATTTATAATCTTGTTGTTGAGTTAGGTGTCCTAATCATCTCTCATTATAATTGAATCAGGGATTTCATTTTCCTCCATCTCATGTTTTCCCTATCTTTGATTTTTTTATATCATGTATCTATATTAATGATTTTTTATGTATGAATATTTTGATAAATGTGGAAAAATGGAATCTCGATATTAACTATTGTGAAATCAGTTTTAATGGATATACTATTATTTTTAGTAATTGATATTCTTTAGTGGATTTTGATAAATGCATTTAGTTTTTGATGATGGTGATTTACAAAATAAAATGAAATGTGTGGTTTCAAAATGATTAGGTGATTTCACAATTTTTGAATGGGTTCTTTGAAGGTATTTATTAATTTGATAAAATATATAAATTGTTGAATAAATAGAGATGAAATTCATTTAACGTATTTTTAGTCTATGCGGAATGTAGAAATACAAATTTGGAACATTAAATTATTTCATAAAAAATTGAAATCATAAATTACATTCCCTTATGAATGTAATGGAAATGAAGAATACCTGAATAAATGAAATTAAATGTCCTTTTTATGTGTAATTAATTGAATCAAATTGATATTCTTGATAATGGAGAATGTTTATATGTAGTGATCAAAAAAGTGTGAATTATTTCTCATGAATTTTTCAGACAATATGATATGTCATTATTTATGGTATGATACTAAATTTGAAATTATCACGTGTATTTTATAGTCCTGAGAATACCTGGGTTTTTCATTGGGATGTGTATGTACACATATGGAGTAGTTTATTCTTATTCTTTATGAAGTGGCCTTAGGTAAGGAATAAGGGAACTTAAGTTATTTCCCCTTTGTTATACCAGGATAAGGTTAGACTAGGTTTTTATATATGGTTGACTAATTTTTTTATTTATTAATATCGTGTTGACTTATTTTATCAATGACCTAGTTGACTGTATTCTAGACTATTCCCCTTTTCCCCTTTTTTCCATAATGAAATTTTATGAATACTTTCCAAGATATGATTATTTTTAAAATTATGGGATTATAACATGTTTCCTCCACTGTTACCTATAAAAATAACTACAATTTAGGAGTGATTTGACATGAAAAAATAAATTGTAGTCTTATTGGGAAAATTATTGGGTTTTTTAAAATGGTTATTTTCATGAAAAATATTCCAACAATTATTTTTGGATCAAAACATTGAAACTATATATTGTATCTTTATTTGAAAATGTGCATTATATAGATTCAATTGTAATGTGCAATGATTTGTCTTATTGGGTGTTATACTGCAAGACTTTTAGCTCAGGCCTATATATTATTGTATTGACGGGTTTCTTGTTATAGTGGGGCTTTCTATATCTTTGGGATTTACATTTGATGGAGGTGCAAGTTTTATTTCCTCAATTGAACATGGTGATGTCAGTGGATTGGTAGAATTCCCTTCATGGAGGTTGTTTCAAACATTGACATTGTTATCTACTCAGTTGTTTTTTTTAGTTTTAGATATCTCAATTTTTTGGATTTTCATTCTTCTATTTATATTTTCATGTTCATGATTTTTGGGTTAAATCATTACAATATTTTTTTATCTGATTCCCATGTTCCTTTCTCTACCCTGTGGTGATCAGGAATTCCCTTCATGATAGTGAAATATCGATTGATATGCTGGTTCAGATGGTATCATGGGATAGTTTGTTACACCTAAACACCAATATAAGTGGAGCATAGGTAACTCTAGGTGTCATAGGGGTAATAGTTGTTTTTTATAGGGAGGAACCATTGGATGGCCACAAATCAAGTATTCCATGATTTGGATTATTATATGGTGACTAATAGAAGGTAATACATTATGTGGGATTTAGTATATATATATATATCACTATTCAGATCATGAAAAAATATTAACAAAACATATTACATGTTGTAATAATAATGAGGTGGAGTTTTTAATTTTTGATATTTAGTGAGGACTACATTATGGAGAAAATTATAGGTTGTAATAGGATTTGGAATTCAAAAGTTGATCAGAAAATATGTAATGCGATTGTTTCACTCCAATGGAAGACTGAGGGAATTTTAGATTCACTGGTGATTTTGACTCCTCATTGGGATTGTTGATTATTGTGAAAAAATATCATTCAATTGAAATGGGGGGTTTTTACAATAATGTATAGGTCCATATTGTGTTATAGAATTTGGGATGTCAAGGGTGTCATTTTTATAGGTAAAGAGGAAATAGTTTTGAAAACGTATAGGGATTTTTGTTAGATAGATTTATTTTACATCACAACAAGCTCTAGGGATAAATTTATTATATGGGTAGTGTAATTTTTTTATATAATTTAAAAAGAATATATCTGGCTAGAAATTAAAGATCTGGGTGTTGAAAAAGAAAACTCCATTGCAAGGAATACTATGTTTCAAATTTCTGAAACTGTGAATACCATTGCTCAAAGAATGAGTGCACTATATGGTCAACCATTTTCCATATTACCTAGTAAATGTGACATGAATTTAAAATATGAAATACCATCTCATATTTTTAATATTTTTTCATATTAAAAATAAATTGATAACAAAATTATAACTATATATAACATTTAGCATTGGTGAAAATAATTTTGCAATGTCGAAGTGATCTTAACTCATGGATCACGAGGTATGTTCCATAGATTTATATAAAACATATTATTCATGTTCTATAGAAGGTGAATGAATATATTGAAAAGATAAATATCTGCAAAACAGTGAAGAATAATAGAGATCTTGAGCATATTCATATATCTACGATTAAAAGAAAAGGAAGGTTCTGTACTAATATATCATTATTGTTGAAAAGGAAGGTAAAATGATAATGGAATATTATAATTTAAATAATTTAGAAGAAGTGGGTGATGTTTTTGTCAAAATTTATAGGACAAATAATTATCCACACATAGATAGGATTCTCTCACCTAGTGTAGAATTTGAATGTTCCACACGAGTATATTATGCATGTATCATCCTAGAGAGTAAGGATACAAGGTGTCTCATAAACCGTTACTAATTTTGAATAGGCCCTAATGTCTATAAAATTTTATGAATTCCCAAATGTATATAAAATATCCAAACATTAATTGATTTAGTTAATGATGTGAAGAAGTGCTATTTCTCCTAGATCAAAAGTGTTCCCTTCTAAAACATTTTATAATTGTTATATTTAGTATTATTACCCTTAGGTACATCAACCCACCATTAGAATATAATGCTTGTAATGATGTAAAATCCTAGTTTTATATGAAAGATTTATAATTCTATATTTTTAATGGGGAGACGAATCTATATATAATGAAATTTATTGAATCGTTAAGAATTATTCGTACTAACCTATAAATAAGATCCCTAAAGTGTTAAAAATTGTCTATGGTAAACAAATTAATTTGGAAACACCATAATAAAACTACATCATATTAGGGTTTAATAGGTTACAATAAGTGGAATCTGATATAATAAGTTATGTTGTGGATTTATCCTTGAAGATCATTTATCATATAATTAAGGATTATATTCTTCAGAAGGGTAGAATAATATACTAGAATAATAATTTTCACGAACTAATTCTGTTCTCTATCATTACCGGCACCAAACCCAGTCCATGAAATGTACCAAAGGGGGTTCCCTATCCCCATGGGCTAGAAAAAGTGCTCCGGTATCATTTTTTATGGTTGGGGATTGATTTAGCTTAGTTTAGAATCATTTAACCACAAAAAACAATCATTAAATAAATTCAAAAAATTTATCACAAACATGAAATAATTAAAATCCATAACTAAACAAATAGGTTTATACATGACACAATAGGTCCAAATATACAAAACAGTAACAATAAAACATCCCCTGGTACTCCATGTGACAAGTGGTTATCACCCACAAGCTTTCTCTACAACACTGCACTAGGGGAAGAAATTACTAACCTGAACCGCCATTAGCCAAGGCCTTGCCTTTAACTATGTCAAACATGATCATGTATAATTAAACCCAAGGGGTGTAAGTAGGGTGTGATCCTAATACAAATAGGATACCCCCTAAAGGATTCCATATAGTATGTAATACATGATGAAAAGCATGCATGTCTTCGATAAATAAGAAATAGTGGAAATAAATTCTAAAGAATTAAACATTTAAAGGTAAACTATTTTCAATGGTAAACAATTTTAAAAGGAAAATTTAAAAGTGTAAAAAATTGTAATTAAAAAATTTATGATAATTCATTTTTCAACTAAACACAACCTATGTCATTGATAAATACAAAAGTGCCACCGACCACTAATCTCAGGAACACCCCTAGGCACTAGTTAGTTTCAGGCCCCGTGTACCTCGTATCTTGGTGTAATGTAACCATAGTAATATTCATTCTTGTGCACGAGAAAGTATAATGGATTATAACCATAAGCTAGTGATCCAAACACCTCGTCAATATAGTTTTTTTTGTTTTCAATGACCAACATAATAAGGGAGATATGGACAAAACCACTACAGATCACTAGTATACTAGTACACGTCATCCCAACTAGATTTCTGGGTTTCCCACTTTGTCCTCAAATGAATTCCACATGTTACCAAAATCCAATTTCACATAAAATCATCATTTAATGTAACCCACATTCAAAACAGTATCTACACTTGCTTTTCACCACTTATATCACTCAATAAAATATTTAGAATTTCTATAAAACAAGAGTAAAAAATATAACAATTTTTTGAACATAAAAATGCATTGAAAATTATGCATTGATCACCATTTTCATACCCATATTTCACCAAAATAGGTCTAATAGCACTAAAACAATTTAATAAAACTATTTCTTAAATTATAAAATAACCCCAAATTATCCAACATCAGATATCCAAGAGAAACATGCATTTTCAAATAAAAATGCAATTTTAGAACCATTATCTTAACAAATGCCATTAGAAATAGTTTCTTCACCAATGAAAAAGGATGATGAACATGAAATAACATAAATCCAAAAATGAAAAATCATCCAAGAGTGCATACACACGGAATCCCCTACCACAATTGTCAAAAAACCAAATCCTTGTGCAAAAATTCACCCCCACCACCGTCGCACCCAAAGGGAGTTAAATCAAACCTAAAATGACAATATTAGACCATGAATCCCATTATCAAACCCTAGTTTTGAATCCCTATTTCCTGGACGGTAGGAACTTCTAGAAGAAATGGACGAAACCTGATGCAAATTGGAGGAGGAAGGAAGGAAACCCAATTACCTGAGAGATATTGAAGAAATCGCCAAAAATGCACCAAATGTTGAATCTCCCAGAATCCAAAATTATTATAGAGGATCAAATGAGGCTAATGAGGTCTGGTGGGGAATAAAATGGCCGAAAGAGTCTGAAAATTTAATGATTTATGGAGGAAACAAATTATATTCTAAAATCTGGATGATTTAAGAAAACCCAGAGAAATTTCTCCCTATTCTCCAAAGAAAATGATCTCAAAAGAGGTAATATCAATAATGGGGGTGATCCTAGTGTTTTTTTATTCATGTTGGAGATTTAATCATTGAAAAATATTAAACAATAAATGAGATATTAAACAATTTATTGATTTTAATGAAATAATTGGGCTCATGGGTTGGCCCAATGCCTAACTAAATCAACCAAATCCAAAATCATATTGAGTTCCTAATGGGTCAAAATAGGCATGGTGGATTGTATAGATTAGTTTAAGCCATGTTGGAAGTGGAATGAGATAAAAATGTCAAAAAATTAATGAGCTTTAAAATAAAGAAAATTTATTTTTAAAACTGGAAACTGTCTGACGGATTGGCCCAAATCATGATGAATGCCCCGTTTCTCAAAAAATATATCCAAAACCACCACAAACAAAGAAATAATATAAATTAAATTAAATAAACCTTTAAAATAAGTCATTTATGTTAAAATTATATCCACCATAGAAACATTTCTCCCTCAGATAGTCATCTTCAATCCTGATCAGATAAGAGAAACCAAAAATGCATTTCTACCCAAGAATTCTGCTCCCATGTCTCATGCTCATTAGTCCCATGATGATAGAGAACTCTAATTAGGGGAATATTCATCCCATGATGAAATTTTTCTTGAGATTCCACAATTCACACCAGCCACACATAGGCCAATAAATCAGGCTCTATATCAAGTTCTTTCCAATTTGACACATGGGACAGATCCGGGTTATACTTTTTCAACAGGGAGTCACGGAATACATCAGGAATGGATGTCAACTAAGAAGGGAAGGCCAACCTATATACCACCCTACCAATACTCTCAGTGATATATAACGGGACAACTTACCGTGGGGTTAGCTCCCCTTTCTTTCCCAATCTATGATAGCCTAGATAAGGGGCCACATTCTAGAATACCATGTCACCAATAGAAAAATATATGTCTTGAAGCCTCTGGTCACCAAAAGATTAATGAAGACTTTGATCTATCAAAAAGATCTGCCTCGTCAAATTCACCTTGTCAGACTTCTCTGGAACAAGGATCGGCCCCAATAGTGAAGTCTCACCAACCTCATCCCGACATAGGGGGTACCGACAAGGCTGGACATAGAGCACCTTCAAAGGATCAATTAAAATAGAGGATTGGTAAATATTATTGTAGTAAAATCAACCAATACCAAATGGATATCTGTTTAACCTCCAAAGTACAAAACACATGCACAAAGATTTTCCTCCAAGGTCAAATTTTCCTACTCTATCTGACCATCCATTTGAGGATGGTAATCCATTCCAATCTTAATTTTCCACCCCAAGGATTTTTGAAGGCATTCCCAAAACTAAAAAGAGAAGTAGGTGTCTCTATCTAAGGGGAATAATAATGTCACACCATCAATCCTTACAACCTATTGGATATAAAAATTCCCAAATCATCCACGTTATCATTATATTTGATTGTAATGAAGTGGGATGAGTTGGTCAGACGATCAATCACCACTGAAATGGAATTATTACCCCAATGTGTATGAGGTAAGCCACTAATGATGTCCATGGAGACCTTGTCCCACTTCCAGGTAGGAATGGGTAATGGATGGAGAAAACCAGAGGGCATTTTGGGCTCGGCTTTCACCTCCTGACATGTGTATCATCTCGATAAAAATTCATCTATGTCTCGTATCATACATAGCCACTATAACTGTCATTGCACATCATTATAGAACTTGGTGGAACCCGGATGGATAGCCCACTAACACTGGTGGTTATCCTGCATCACCACCATCCATAGAGATGATGGTACTACTGAACATTCCTTGAAGCACATGATTCCCTCGGGAGATAATGACCAATCAGAAGATGTCTCCCCACTAAGAAAAAACAACCTCGACTACAGTCATACCTCATCACTTGTCATTTCTCACTGAATCAACTCGAAGAGAGAAGGATTCAATTGAATGCTCGCCATAAACACACCTCCACTGTGGTCCTTGGTCGCCACATATATCTGAGAAAACAGCCACATCAAATTCATCTCATCACAGGACTCCTTCAAAGCTTACACTAGTAATTTTCTACTTAATGCATCCAACACCACATTACCCATTCCCGGGGTATATAAAATTTCAAATTCGAACCCCTACACATACATTATCTAATGGTGTTACCTCAGATTGATATCCTTCTATGAGAATATGTAGTCTTCACTTTTGTTATTACAATCGACCATAAACATCTCCCTAATGAGGTAGTGATGCCATGTCTTGAAAACATGCATCATATCTACTAACTCTATGTAATTGGTTAGATAATAATTTTAAAGTGGTCAGAGTTGGAGAGAACCATATACCACCACGTGATCACCATGCATGATCAGACACCCATGATGCATATCTAAAGACCCACAATACACCACATACATCTTTCTATCCTCTAAAAAATTCAGCACAGGGGGGTAGTAGTCAATCTCTGCATCAATTCCTCAAAGGATTCTTAACACTCTGGCCCCAATAAAAACTTCACCCCTTTTTAGGTGAGTGTGGTCATGGGTGAAGCAAGTTCAATGAAATCCTAGATAGACTGCATGTAGCAACCAACTAGGCTGAAGAAACTCCTGATCTCAAACACATTCTTTGGCTAGTCCCATTACATAACTGCACTGATCTTCTCAGGGTCCACTTAAACCCCCTAATCTGAGATCAAATTCACCATGAAACTTCACCTTACTAATTAGAAAATTCACATGGATATCTTTTCATAAAGGAAGTGATCCCGCAAAGGGCCCATCCCAATCAGAAGATGATGCTCGTGTTCCTCCTTATATCCAGAGTAAACAATGATGTTATCCACGAACATCATGATGAAGGAATGGAGATACCGGAGGAACACCCTCTTCATGAGTGCCATAAAGACCACTAGATCATTCTCTACTCCTATGTGCATGACTAGATATTTAAAGTGGTCATACCTTCTTTAGAAGGTTTCCTTTGGGATATCTTCCCATTACACCCTGAGTTGATGGTAACCCAAACACAAGTTTATATTCAAGAACTACTTTCCCCCTTCAAATGGTCAATAAAATCATCTATTCGGGGAGAGGGGTATTTTATCATTATGGTTACATAATTTAGCTTCCAGTAGTCAATGCACAAATAGAGGGACCTGTCGGCCTTATTCACAAATAGAACATGAGTGATCGATTGAGCGCCGCTCGGGAAAATAAATCCTTTGATTCTAAATACTAAATTTAAATATTAAATTCGATTAAGTCGGTGGGGGAAATACAAAATGAGGGAAGAGATATCATCTATGCTTTGTGCACTAAATCAATTGAGAACTCCACATCATACTCAAGAGGAAACCCTGAAACATAATATGAGGATAACTCTAGAAACTCATCCAATATATTATGTAGTCCACTTTCATGAGGATGAAAATCAGCCTCAAGAGCGAGTGACAATAACAGGAAGATAGTATTCCACAACTCTGGGAGTGGAGGTCATGCGCGACTTGACCGAGGATCCCATTCCACAAGAAAAACATGAATTCTCCCATCAGGTTCCATGAAACTCTCCCTCCACATATAAAATATATGTGTGATGGAAAGTGCATCATTCAATCCATGTTAGGTATCACAATAGAAAGATCCATATCTAATACATGGAGGTCCCACTCCATCTCAAAACCAATCATAGAAAATGCACACTATGGACAACTCAAACCATGTTCCTTCTTCATTCCCAATGGAATCACCAACTCCATTGAAACATAAAATTGCTCATTTGGAAAAAATCAGCATGTTCACAGTATGGGAAGAGATAAATGAAACAGATTCACTGATATCAATAAGATAAGTATCTATAGAAGAGGCCATTATTATGGTACATCGAATAGTCGATGGTCCTGCCTCTGATCCCACTATTCCCTGATAAACCGCATGAAGATTCAAACTCTCTTCATGAGAATGTCATCTTGCATGTGGTTCGACCCTAAACTATATCTTCCTCAACGATGACCCAGTCCTTCCACCACATCCACCATACATAGATCCCCCTATCATAGATGGTTCTAACTATGTAGGAACTCCACTAGAAGCCACTGATCCTGCCCCACTTTGGAGTAGATGTGCAATCCTGAAAAAGCATTGTAATTTTCCCATACAACCACACTGATAAAAAGGCTTCCGAGGAAAAGTGCATTCATAGAGAATGTTCCCTGACCTCCACAGTAGTGGAACATTATGGACATTGAATTAGAATCCACTAAATATAAATGCTTGGAAGGATGGAATGATCTTCCTCCCCCTTCTTTCCCTACTCCTCCCACCTCATTTTCTTCTCACAAGAGATTCCACTACCTAGACCTTATATGATAAAATAAAATCTATCCCTCCAATTACAGTCTATCTCAAAGATACACGCCTGGAAAATCACCTCTGCATAGGTTTTCATCATGAATAATAAGACTATGGAATTGGTCTCATGCTGCAGACCCCTCTTGAACTTATGGGCTTTTGTCAGCTCATTAGTGACCTTTTCCAGAGTATATCAGACTAACATAGAAACACAGTTGGCATATTATATCATAGAATGATCCCCCTGATCAATCTATCTAATCTTTATAGATCGAGAATATGCCAAAACATCAGGGAAGTACTAGTCTTTGAAGATAACCATGAAGTCCTTCCAGCTCATCTACTCTTGTTTCATAGCTTGAAGAACTGATTCCCACCACCTGGGGATAGAACCATCTAATAGGAAAGTGGAACACTTCACCTTTGCACCTCCTCAGGTGTGTCCAGGAACTCAAACATGCACTCAATCGTTTTGAGCCACTCCTCCACTTATTGGGGTTCTACGCTACCTCAAAAAGTAAGAGGTTTGTTTTTCCGGAACACGTGGGATTTTTCCTTCCTATAAATGGTATCATCTTCCCTAACCAAATATGGAATAGGTTCTGACCTTATCCTAGAGCTTGGACATCTTGAACCAGATCCTCTACTAGCCTCTGATCAAGCGGAGAGGGGGAACTCTCTCCATCTTACTCTCGTGGATGCATGGGAGTTTTCTAGGAAAGAATGTTGTTACAAAATACAACAACAACAAGAAAAAATTAAGTAAAAAAATTATTAAAATTTTATCAAAACCATCTAATATAAACAATCCAAACACATTACATCAATAAAATAAACAACTACTCCACCCCCACCCGATGTCCACGTGTAGTCCAGAGCCCACACGTCTCACCTTGAAGTGATGTCAAACAAAAAATTAAAATTTCCCATGGTGACTCAAGGTATTACATGAGATATGTTCACTAGGAACCCAACTAATGACCAAAACACTATTCCCCGATAGTCCAAGTTCCTATCGAGGCTGACTCATCCTAAAATAAAAATACAACCCAAAAACATTGGCCAGCACTGATACCATTTTTTCAGGAAACAAATATGGTCTCCATCATTATTGGAACCAAGCCGTGACCATGGAAAGGTAAAAAGGGTGTTAGCTATCCACATAGGCTTGAAAAAGTTCCCAAGTATCATGTATTATGGTTTGGGAATGATTTACCAGATTTTACAATCATTTAACAACTATAAACAGTCAATAAACCAAATCTAAAAATTTAAGCCAAACATGCCTTAAATAAAATCCAGAACTGAACACATATTTTTCAACATGACACAAGAGGTACCAAAATACATCAATGTATCATAAAAACATACCAAGGGACTCCACATAACAAGGGGTTATCACCAACAATCTATCTCCACAATACCACACTAAGGGAAGAAACTAGCAACCCGAACTGCCATCACCCAATGCCTTACCTTTATCTGCATCAATCATGATCAAGTCTAAATACACCAAAGGGGATTAATTCTAGTTTGAATTTATTAATAATACGATACCACACAATTTTTTCAATATAGTGGGTAATACATGATGAAAAACATAAATGTTTTTGATAAATAGGAAATTGTGGAAATAAATTCTAATGAATGAAACTTTTAAAGGTAAACAATTTTCAGAGTGATATTTAAAATAGTGTACACATTTAATTAAAACCAATAATATACTACATTTTTCAACCAAATACATGCAAATTTAATGATAAATACTAAATATCCAACAATCACTATTCTTGGTAACACCCCTAGGGACAAGTAAGTTTCAGGCCCCATGTACCTCATATCTCGGTGTAATGTATTCATAGTAATATCTGTTATCATGCATGAAAAACTATTAGGGGACATACCCACAACCTATTTCTCCCCAATCATCATCAATATAGTCTTTTTAGTGTTTTCAATATCAAAAGTGATATGTGTAACTGGGATAAAACCACTCCTGATCACTAGCATTCTAGCACACATTTACCCACCTAGATGCCAGAGTTTCCCCCTTTTTGATTAAATGAATTATACATGTTACAAAGTGAGAATTTCCAAACTCAAGTATCAGTTCTTGTCACCCACATTCAAAATAATAGTTACACATTCTTTTCACTACATATATCACTCAATAAAACATTTTGAATTTCCACAAAACAACATCACAAAATATAACAATGTTTTGGACATAAAATCCACTGAAACACCCATATTGAACACCATGTAAAAACCTATGCTTCAAAAAAACTAAATATACAGTAGTAAAAAAATTTAATATAACAATTTCATCAATTAAAAAATAACCCCAAATGATCCAACATGGGATATCCATGAAAAACACCCATTTCACACCAAAATTTCATTTTAGCACCATCCGCTTAACAAACGTCACCAAAAATAGTTTTCACACCAATGAACAATGAATATGAACGTGTAAAAATTATAAATACATCAATTCTAAATCATATAAGATTTCTTACACATGGAATTACCTACCATAATTTTCAAAACAACAAATCCTTGTTCGAAAGTTCACCTGCACCACTATCGCCCCACAAAAGAGTTCAATAACACCTAAAACCAAAAAATTAGACCAAAAAACACAATATAAAATCCTAGGTTCGAATCCATACTTTATTTAAAATAGGAAAGTCAAGAATAAATGGAAGAAACCCTAGTAAAATTGGAGGAGGAAGGACAGAAACCCACTTACATGAGAGATCTTAAATAAATCACCCCAAATTCACCAAATATTGAATCTCCAAGCATCCAAAACTAATAGGGAGGCTCAAATGATGATTATTAGGTCAATTATGGATATTAATGGTTGGAAAATATTGAAAATTTCATGATTTATGGATGGAATAAATTACATTCTCAAATCTGGACGATTTGAGATATGCGGAGAAATCTATCCCTAATATGTGATGTGAATGTCCTCCAAAGAGGTGATATCAATTATGGTGGTGAGCCTGTGGTGTTTTTATTTGATTAGGATGTGTAATCACTGAAAACAATTAAACTATGATAGGGATATTGTTGAATTAATTGTTCTAAAATGCAGAAAATGGGCTCATGGGTTGGACCAATGCCTAACTAAATCACCCAAATCCAAAATGATAAAGAGTTACTAAGGGGTATAAATACACATAGTGGATGGAATAGGTCATGGGAGGCCATGTGGGAAGTGGAATTGGTGAAAAATATTAAAACAAATAAGGAGTTATAAAAGATAAATTTGTTTTTTAAACCAAAAAATTGGCTCATAGTTTGGCCCAAATCATAATGAAACACCCTTTCTCTAAAAAGACATCAGAAATGCCCACAAACAAAGAAATAATAGAAATTAAATGAAAAAAAATAAAATGAAGTCATGTATGTGACAATATTAGAAAATATGAATTCATTCATCCTGAAGTAGATCTTGATTGTTCTTTTGATGAATTACTTATTCAATAAAAAAATAATTTTAGCATTAGTGTAATTTTGAAATAATCCTATGAGGGTATTGAAAAACATGAGTAAAACATATATAGTTTTATTAATTGTTTGAATTTAGGAAAAAATTATGGAAAATTATAATAAAGTATTGTCTCATATCAAATAATAGTTGAACAAGTCAATGTGACTGAAATTATGAGTTCATCTATTGAATGGATAAATTATAGAAATATTTTTATTGAGGAAGAAATTATTGTGTTTAGAAAGATATCTTTTGAGGATCGATAGAATGTTATTTATTTAAAAGTAACTTTTTTGGTTTCTTTATTTGTGATGATGATCCACATGATATTGTTGATATTAATAGTTAATTTGAGCTAACCAAGGTTTTGATAATGGGAAGTAAGGAAGAGATTCAAAAAAATAATAAATCTATAGATAATTTGTTGACATATTTTGAAGATACTACAAAAAATATTTCAAGGGATCCCATTGGAATGAAATTTCATGGATTATATCTCCCGGATTAATAAATGGCTAGGAAAATCAATATAGAGTGAAACGATTAATCACAACTCTTGAATAGAAATAGACATTTATAGAAGAAGCATTGAAATTAAGATTGACTATGAATAATTATCAACTATATGATAATGTAAATGGATCAAATATATTGAAATCTAAATAAAATATTTATAATAAGGAAATAAATATCAATCAACTCTTCCCAAAAGGTAATATAATGATAAACCATAATCTTTATTTGATGAAATATATCATCTCAACATGAAATATTTTTATATGGACATTAATTAAAAAAATTTAAATACTCAGTTATAGAAAATGACAAAAAGTGTGACTCTATAGAGTCATCAAGACAAATAAGAATTCAATTAAAACAGAAAAGGAATAGATTTTATGGGAAAATATGGTTTTAGGAATGATACATCATTATCAAACGAAATCATGAAATTAGTTATGAATTTCAAAAATAAGGTTAGAGGTGTTTAGAATGATGAATTAAGGGAAGCATATCAGTAGATGAATACGGTTATTAAATTAATAAATTATGTTAAAGGAGATAAATATGACCATATGTGTTTTTATTGTGGAATTTTTTGTTTATTAATCTTTTGTGAGTATTTTTTGTTTGAATTATGATTATGAAAGGAAATGAAAATTATATTTTTCCATGGCATGGGAATGAAATTTTATTAAACATTTTTTATAATTATTATCCTTTTAATAGTTTTATTAGTGGTATAATTGAATGATTCCAATTTGGTAAAATATTTATGCCGAAAAAAGGAATACAAATAACAATTTTGGAGGAACATCTTATTGTTGGGAAAAATAACGGCACTGAATGAGTAAATGTATAATTATATATATATGATCGAATTCACAAATAAGAATAAGAGGAATCAATAAAAAAATTATTATTATTTTTACCAAATATATATTTAATGGTTTTCAAAAATTTTATAAGAGAAATAATAATTAGAGACAATAGACAATATAAATCTGTCTAAATTGAAACTGGAATCTGTTTAATTGAACAAAAAATTCCATATTTTTTTTAGAAAAATGAAATAATATATAAAATATAAATTTATTAAAGATCAATATAATTATGATATTTTATCCTTGATGGAAAATAATTAATTATTTAAAACTAAAAATAAAGTGGAACATATCCTTCTATCCTGAAAAGATGTAGAAAAGTACGATGAATCTCTTCAAAATGCAAAATGTAAAGAACATTAAGAGACATGTAGAATTAGTAGTGGATATATTTTAATGAGATGGAAGGAGGCCTAAATTATTGGAAATATAAAACATTCAATATATAGATTTTATATGATGTTGCGGGAGAATAAGTGTGAGAATGATCTGATGAATCAAGAATAAATCATATGTCAGAATTTTCAAACTTATTAAGAAGTCAACATAGCTGAGTAAATAAGAGGTTGAAAAATTGTATCCTGAAATGGATATTTGTACAAGTGGTTAGAAAATTAGTATCCCTACAAATACATAGAATAAAAATGGAATAAAAGGGTTTAAGTTTTATTACCAACAACATTTTTATACATACAGATTTCATTGGTACCATCACTCTCTAAATAGTAAAACGTTTCAAATATTTTTTTAATGTGGTATGAGCATAAGATGTATATAGAATTTGTGTGGTATATCCATTAAATAGAGAAGTATTAATTTTAATAAAATGGTTATGTTGAAATTAAATAAATAAAATAAGGTGGGTGAAATCTATTTTTATATATAAATAATATTAGGTTTAGACATGGTATGAATTACCTGAACTGAATCAAAAATATTTACCAAGATACCAATTTTTTAGTTCCAAATTGTTAGTTTCAAGCTAATATTAAAATAAAAAAATAAAAAAATGTCATTATATAGATTTTAGGAGGAATAAAATATTTATTATAATGTTTTATTGGTATCAAGACACCGTTGGGTGTTCAATAAGTGCCATCAGGCCGTTGATAACATTGTATCAAACCATGAAGTATGAAAACATGTCTTAATGGATGATGAAAAAACATTACTGTATTACATGTTTATTTTTTTATGTTATAGAAATGTGGTATCATATAAATGTTTTTAGGATACCATATATCTACTTTAATAAAGTTATAATTACTATCAAATGGTACCCATGCTGAAAAATATCTCAAATATGATGTCCAGAGATGATGTCAATCATGGGAAGTTGGCGATGAGTACTCAAATTTTGTTTATAATTCCATAAATATAAAACTCCTCATGAAAATTCAATAAATATGTATTTAAAATGGTATTATATGGTTTCTTGAAAAAATTGGTATCGGTTGATTCAATATGTGGTATGTCTCACACAATTTTTATTTATTTATTATATAGTGATTGTTTGGAGTATGTGTGATTGAGATCATTGGATGAAATGGAATTTGTGGACTTTATTTCTATGAAATTTTATTTTAAGTGAGTTACATGAACATCTTTGAGCTCAGTAAATTAGACTCATTCATCATACATTGAGTTTTGACTATGTGGGAATGGAATATTTGTTGATGACTCAAATAATATACGGTAATTTTTATGAAATCAAATATATGAGTGGAGTGAAACTAAAGAAGAGGAAGTTGTTGGAATCTTGAAAAAGAAAAAATATGGATTTATTCTATTAAATAAAGTGGTTTAGAATTTATAATGGAGAATCTAGAAGTGTACTCAATTAAAATGTAGCATCATAAAATAGAACCAATTGGTGGGAAAATGATCTATAAAATTCACTCTATGTTTCTGGATTAAAATATAATAGAGATAACCTTCATGGAGTTCAATGAAATATTGTGTGAAAAATGAAGTGACAATTTTGGATTGAAAGACCCCTTGAATATTAATTTTTAATGTGGGTGAATTTATAGTAAATCTCAATTAATTTTGTTGTCATATTGGGAGGATATGATAAAATCCTAAAATATTGGAATCATTAATCGATATCCTTATAACATTAAGAATATTTGAAAATGGATGGATTGGTGATAGAATAGAAAAAAACCCACATTGGTTAATTTTTTGTCCAACTTTGATTGGTGTAGAAATTATTTTCAATCTATAGATTTTTTTGAAACAAATGCAGATGTTGGATGTTCATAAAATATTTTTCGAGTTGGTGAACATAGAGTAATATTAATGAATTATAGGAGAAATAAAAAATAGACACCATGATATCTATATATATCATGTTCATGGTGTTGTAAATGGTGATGTTATAATGGGAAATACTTATTTGTAATAGGATATGAAGGCACTTGATTAGAGGATATATTATATAATGGATCCTATATGGGGAAATAACAACGAATGATTACTAAACACAATGTAGTTAAAATTGAGGTATAAAAAATGATCCATCCCCCCAGGTAACACAAAGGGAGAGGCCGGCCACTTGGGGCAGTGGTCCAGTTAAATAGTGGTTCCTTCAAGGGGCTAAATGGATGAAAAAAGAATCATATCTAGAATAGGATGGTTCTAGACTATGTTGAGAATATTATATATAGGGTGGAATTTTGTCATAATTATATTTATAGTGTAGGGTCGCACAATAGGAGTATAACAATCCATTTATACAACTATACATCTTATTAATATATGGTATAATGAATGGAAATATCAATTTCATATACAGTAGATAAAAATAATCCTTCTAATTATTTAACCAATTTGCAACAACATATTCCATTCCATAATAATGAAGATGATCATTACATATTTCTATATATTTTTATATGACTTCAAAAAGGATAATATTCAATTTTGTAAAAGAATTTCACATTAAAAAATTGATAGGAAAACATAACATGAGATATTTGTTCTACCATGAAGTAATATTGGGGTAATTTCTTTCACAAATGTGATTTGGATACCCTCATTCCATTGAGTACTGTTGCATCAAAAAAATAACAAAAATAGGAGTTTCTCACCCAAAATAAGAATACCATAGTGGATCAATAATCTATAACATGTTGGTTTTGTTTTTTGTTGGGTAAGATGATTGAGTTTCCTAATCTCGTAGGGCTTGTGACTTAGATAATAATACCATGTATCAATTTGTTTTATGGATAAAAATATTTTAATTTTTGTTTTTTGATTTTTGGGAAAATGAAAACAGGAATGAATCTTTTCAAAAATTATAAAGCTATGTGTTTACTCATACCATTTTTATGTGAGAATTAACACACCATATAATAACATAAATTATAAATACAACAACATAAAGAATAACCCCATTCCATGGTCAATCATTTCCTATATTAAATTTTATATATGGCTATAATTTTAAGATGAAATAATAGTTCATATTTTAAGGGTTTTATGTTGAATAATAAGATCTCAATGAAAACATTAAAATGATGTAGAACAAATACAATTTAAAGAAATAATAAGGAGCTGTTGGAGTAATACAATCCCTTGGATAAAGGGATTTGTTCAATAAAATTATATAAAATTAATTATTTTTTATATATAGAGAGAGTTAAAATAAAGATAAAATTTGAATATTTGATTATGAAATAAGACAAATTGGGAGCCTGAGAATGTATCCATGTCTGATATTGAAATAGAAATTGGGTTATACATTGACGCATTATGATTTATAAAAATTAATTTAATTGGATAGTCCCAACATGAAATTATCCAACTCAAGAATAAGTGGGGTTTTCTTCTATCATCACATAGAATATAAGGAGTTAACTATACTAAATGATGTGTCTCTCATCTAGAGGAGAAGGAGAATGTATCAAACAAGGCGTGTATTAGTGCATCTAGCTAGAAATTATATATGAATGTTTTATTGGAAACCCATGATGATTATAAATATAAACTCATGTTTATAATTTATTAAGAAGTCAAAAAAGTATATAATCAATCCAAAACATTATTGAATTATTTTTCATAGTAGAAAATAGTGAGTCCCGCAATATCATTTGTGAATCTTTCTGAAACATTTTATACTTACTGTTTTGAGTAATATTATCATCTAGTATATAAAAATACCTCACTATTCTTCTCCTTATATTATCCATTTCAAGATAAATAAGTAAAATCCCTTTTTATATGAATGATTTTAAAATTATACATGTATAGTAGTGATATATATATAATGAAATTAATATAAAGTTCGATGACTATTTCTATTATCCCATATATAGGACAGATTAAGATATAAAATTATCTATAAAATACTAATTAATTAGGAAACACCATGATTCACCACCCCACCCCACCCATCCCTCTCATAGTATCTCAGGTTTCAGAAGAAGTACAATTAAATTTAACACCACAAATTGAATGACAAATTTTTTTCTACCAATATCTTTGGTAGGATTATTCACATAATTTCCATCGAATTTGGAATGTACAAGTATCGAAACGTCCATTAGAGAAACATATTCTCCTAACTCCTTTTACATTAAAAATAATGAAAAATTAGTATTTTAATATTAAAAATATTTTATTTAACTTTTAAATAATAATATTCTTTAAAATAATAAAATGGTAAATCATTTTTTCTAAAAACTCATCAAACTGCATTTTTGGGGGATATTTTTTCCCTTTATTTGAAAAATTATCTCAAAAATTATCCTATAATAAATAATAGGTGATTTAGCAAAAAAAAATTACTTACTTTAAAATAATATTAATATAATAATATATTATTCCATTCCATATGATTCTCATAGAGAAAACTACCTATAAAAATGTACCATGGATCATGAGGTACACCACTAAGTACATTATCATCTTATGATGTGTAACGTCCTGACCCAACTTCCTATAAAACATGTAGAAGGACAGGTCACCACATGGCCTCAAGTGTGCCTCCCAGCACACCAGAGGCTACCGAATAGCAGTAAGGGTCTAAGGAGGTGATAGTGGGGAGACTATACCCTCATGATAAGAGTACCACAAGGTATATCAAAAAATAATTATCATACAGTCGTTGATGCAGTAATTAATGAAATACATAGTTGTGGAAGAAAAATATCCATTATGTAGAAATTTCCAACACCAATATACTACAATTAATGAATGTACATATGATGGTACATAATCAAAAATAGGAGACATACAAAATGAACCATTATACAGTTCAATAACTGAATTAAGAAAATAAATAATATCCTCAAGGGAGACCTCCATGAACACCCAGTGATCCATCACAATACCTTCATCCTAACTCCCAAGTACAAGAGTAAAAATGGATGCAGTAATTCATGGTCCTGTGAACATGAGATCTACTTGGGTACCCTAGTTCAAGGGAATCCCATGAAAGGTGTGAGATAAAATCCATGTAGTCCACCATAAATGGTGCCTATAGCTATGTACAGTTCTTGAATATAAAGTGAAACATTGTTCTAATAAAAATAATAAAATACAATTATAAATAATTAAATACTTAGTGGCTCAGGTTCTAATATGTCACTTGCTGGACCCTACTTGCTTTGGCCCCTGGATGGGATGATGATCTAATTAGTAAACTTATGTATATAGTTCTAATATATGCATATTATAGATGTATATTTCGTCCACCTATATGGATTAAGTATGTGAATAAGTAAGTGTCCATATACCTAGAATACATGGTGCTAACTAGACCAGGGCGTAACTCAGTCATTGATAAATAGTTTAAACAATCCAATAATCTCTTTAGAAAAGTGTAAATTCCATATATCTCATAATGAGTGAGAGAAATAATTATCAACACTCAATATAGTGGGTGTTCCATCATTCCAACACCCAAAATAAGTTACATGGAGTTTCATTCCCACCGTCTAAATAGTGTAAATGGTGAAAGAATTCATGCTCAACACCTAACGTAAGGGAGCGTTAATCCTAATTCCCCATAGAACATGTACCATTGTTCCTCATCCTATATCAAATGTGTAATATTATATATAATAATATCCATGAGGTGTTACCTATCATGATTTATATTCCTCAAGACAAAATATAACCCAATTATGAGAACAAAATTGAAGCCACCAAGTAAACTTCATGGGTGGATGAGTTATATTTACATGGCCTGATTATGTGAGGGTGATTAAAGATGATGAATAAGATAATGGGAACCCATATCAGTTCATTAAATTCCCAATGGATCTTTCATTGCATGGACTGAGAAAATGGAACTATAGTATCACTTATTCCATCCCAAATATGATGTTTAAAGATTGTCCCACATGGTTCCACAAATTTGGGAATCCCTTCCCAAATGGAGGAATCTAGAGTGGTATCTATGCACAAAAAATTCAAATATGATGGTCTATGCACTCAATGTAAAATCTAATGGGCTATAATTATAAGGTGTTGTGATACTTTTTCAAAAATCCTTTATAAGACTTTATCGTTTTTAATTTAAGGGGAAAAGTATTTTAGACTTTGTATCTTTCGAGTATTAGACCCTTTACTATTTTACCAACCCCATTTTAATTTTATGGCATTAAATATTTTAATTTAGAACATATAATTTGTTTCTCATCATTATGTTAGAATTGCCTAATTTTCCCCTAGCTCTTGGCCATTCTTGTATTTTCAATCTACAAGGTAGATCGGTTATCCAAGATCACAAAAGCCCCCAATTTTGTGCCTCAACCCATGTGTTTTCCTATGTGGATTGGATATCACATCCATCGCGTAAGTGTGTTTTCTGATTAATAGGTTGTTCTTCTTATTATTTTGAGTGAATAATTTCATCCTCTATCAATACCCATAATCTTCCACATAGTCTCGAATGGTATCTTACATTCACCTCCCTACACTGTGAATTTCAGGACACCCCTTGCATCTCACATCAGTTGGTATCAGAGATCTTCTTGACAGAGTAGGAATCTACCAACCTCTTTTATCCCATATATTCATTACCCTTCTTATCGATTCTTGTTATCCATCCATTAAAACCCATTTTCCTTTAATAACCTCCAGATTTATCCTATGATGTGAAATATTGAAATATTGTCACATTGAGCCAATTATTCATATATCTACTTTCCGCATTTAATTTTCTATAAGTTATTTTTATAAGGGAAAAAATCAAAAGAAATAAAATTCTCTCAACTCATAATTTTTTTATTTTCAAAATTAAGAACATCCTTTATTAGAGATATTTCAAAAAAATCATACCATCTTTTCAATCATCTTCTACTTTAAAACTCCACGAACAACACTTTTTTGGGAAAATTGACTAAAAAACAGAAACAAAAGATACAATAACTTCTTTTGTCATTATATTATTAACACTTTCGGTTTCCATACATCACATTCCCCATAATGTATCTTCATCTCTATTTTATATTTTGATCATATTTGTATTCATTTATCTTATCCTCAAAATTCAGTAAAAACCAAAATACCACCTTTCTGCCCCATTTTCGTCCTTTTATGCATTTTCTACCCTCCTTTTCACCCTTTTCCCATTGCACTAAAATGGGTTACATTAAAAAACCCCCCAACCAAATATTGGACTGGGATGGATTTTAGGCTTGTGATATCCCTAAATAAGTTATAAGAGCTTGGAATTTGAATCGAGTGTGAGAGTGGAGATAAATTTCCAAAACATATTCCTCAAGGTGCAAGACAATGTGTGGGTGTGTACATTCTATTTTTTTGTAGGTGAGTTTTCATATCAAGTACACTTTTGTGTACATCTTTTGTGTGTGAGTTTGAGTGTGTAAATCTTGCGTGTGTTAATGTTAGTGTGTATCTCTCATGTGTGTGTGTGTGTGAATCTTGTGTGTGGGTGTGTGTATTTGTGTGTGTGTCTATATCTTTATGTGTGTGAGTGTGGGTGTTTCTCCCTATGTGTGCTTGTGTTGGTGTAATATATCATGGACTAAGATTGTGGGAAGAAAATTTATCAAGACAGTGATGAAGGAAGCTGGTGTAGGTCTCCCACATCGGAAGCTTCACAACTCCAAATGCAGGATTTCAGGAGAAATTTTGAGAAGCATCTGGATAGTAATATGGAGGAGATACTTGAGAGGATTGACTACTGGGATAATAAATAGATCCGAAGGATGATCCATGGTAACCCAAAACACACTCTAGAATGACATCACTCCCACATCATGTAGGAAGATATTGAGAACATTGATGATGATTTTGAGGATTTACTACAAATGAAGAGGTTGTCCCAACAACCTATATGAGGACAATGAAGACAATATGATGATGGTATCATTGGAGGAATCATGGTGAAGGTCCCTTTTTTCAAGGTAAATGTTATTCAGAAGCATACATGGAATGAGAGGTGCGGATCGAGAATGAATTCTCATGTCATACCTATTCTGAGGAGAAAAAGGTACAACTTTAATCCATAGAATTCATTGATTATGCATTTATATGATGTCATCAAGTTAAAATTAAGAGATCATATTATGGAGAATTTCATATCCATACTTTTGAAGACGTGATGTCTTCCATGAAAAAGTGGTTTGTTCCCTCACACTACCATAGATATCTCCCCAAAAAACATCTGCAGCTCACCCAAGGGAGTGAATGTAAAGATGATTACTAAAAAGAGATGAATATTTCCATGATTCGGGCAAACATTGAGGAGGATCTATAGTCGTCCATGGTATAGTTTTTACATTGGTTCAATTGGGATATTTCCAATCAGATGGAGATGAAAAACCATGTAGAGAAAGAAGATATGATCCACCAAGCCAACAGGATGAAGAAAAAAATTCAAAAGGAGCAGCAACATGACGAAACCAACAACCACTTTCACGCCATGGAGAAATATAAGGATAGATATTGTAGAATCATCAATGATTGAAGTGGTGTTTGATCAAAAATGTTACAAGGTAAATCTTCCACCCCAGAAACATACTTTTGAGGCTTACCAAACAAAGAATAGAGATACTTGTTGTTAAAAAATGTCGACAAAGGGGCCACATTACTAGTGAATTCCCAAACTGTTGCACCATGACCATCAACAAGTATGGAGAATAGGATACCGATCGAGAGAGATCAAAATAGGAGGAGGATGATTCTTTATAAATTGATAATGGAGAATATGAAGAAGAATGTTAGATTCTTTTCAAAGGGGAGTTTTACGTGCACAAATGACTATTTCATAGAAGGATCATCTAGATAAATTTATTCATACATGATGCAAGATTAATGGGAAGTTATGTATCATTATTATTGATGGGTGGAGTTGTAGTATTTTGTAAATCATTGAGATGGTGAATAATATGGGAGTCCCAACATTAAGGAACCAAAATACATACCAGCTTTAATGTTTGAATTATTGTGGGGATATGAACATCACTAATGAAGTGAAGGTATTGTTCACTATCAATAAGTACAAAGATGAAGTTTTTTGAAATCTTGTTTCTATGAAGGCTTGTAAATTATTGTTAGTATGGTCATGGTAGTACGATTTGTGTGATACACATGAAGGTTTCTTGAATTGTCACTCTTTTATACTCTGAGGAGAATATATAACCCACAACCCCATGTCCCCCAATAAAATTTTGGAATATAAATTTTTGAGACAAAATAAAAAAATGAGTTATGAAGAAGAAAAGAGATAAAATGAAAAGGTAGAGAATTGGGGTGAAATATAAAATGAGAGAAGAAATGAAATGGAGGGTAATGAAAAATCAGTAGGGAAAAAATATTTGAGTGGAGAGAAAAGTGTGATGTTGGAATAAAAGAGTGATGTTAAACAATCTTTTATTTCTTGGAAATACCTCGTAATACTTAAGTACAAAGAGGCGATGTTGAACCCTAAAAACTTAACATCTCTTTTAGCACATATTATTGATTCTTTGTTAAAGGAATTTGATGATGAGTTTCATGAATAGGTGCCACAATGTTTTCCACAAATTAGAAGTAATGAGCATCAAATAGATATTATACATGGAGAATCACTACTGAACCACCTTGTATATCACACCAAACCGGATGAGACCAAATAGATTCCAAGGAATGTTCAAGGTTTTTTGAATGTGGGATGTGTCTGAGAGAGCCTTATTCCTTATGTCATACTAGTGATTCTAGTACCAAATAAGGATATCACAAGGAGAATGTGTTTTGACTGTAGATCCATCAATAAAATCATGTTTAGGTATCGTCATAATATTTCTAGGTTAAATGACATGCTAGATGAAGTAAATGGTTCTAATATTTTCTCAAAAATTGATTTATGAAGTTAGAACCATAAGATTAGGATGAATGACCAAGATGAGTCAAAAAATTTATTTTTGATAAAACATTGACATTATGAATGGTTAGTAATGCCCTTTTGTCTCACCAATTCACATAACAAAATTATGAGGATAATGAATCGTGACTTATGTGCATATACATGAATATTTTTGGAAGTTTAAATTGATGAATTTTACGTGTATTGTAGGACTTTGAATGAACATGTAGATCACCAAAATAAAAGTCCTAGAGGTGTTGAGGATGAAAAGGGTGTATGGAAACATAAATAAGTGTAAATTTTTCCTTGGTAATATCATTTTCCTTGGATTTCTTATGTGTGAAAATGGGGTTTAAGTTTACAATGATAAGATCAAAGAGATACAAGAATGGCCAACTCCAACCTCTATTAGATAGGTAAAAAGTTTTAATGGGATTGATTGTTTTTATAGGAGATTTTTGAACAACATTAGTATAATTGAAGCATCTTTGAATGAGTTTACAATAATGAATGTTCCATTCAAATGGGGGACAACTCAAGAGAAGTCCTTCCATGGTCTTTAGCAGCGACTCACCCATTCCCCTCTAGTTTCACTTCAACACTAAGGAAATACTACTGAAATTGAATGTCATGCAAGTGGAATTGGAATAAGAGGAGCACTCAAGAAATAAGGTGAGACTATTTAT
Source organism: Viscum album (assembly GCA_963277665.1). Taxonomy (NCBI): domain Eukaryota; kingdom Viridiplantae; phylum Streptophyta; class Magnoliopsida; order Santalales; family Viscaceae; genus Viscum; species Viscum album. The sequence goes on from OY728120.1 coordinate 1,596,913,455, forward strand.
TTAGTGAGTGAGAAGTTAAATGGCACAACCCAAAACTATTCTACATATGACAATGTGTTTTATGAATTATTTATAATTCAAGAAAAAATGAAACAATATCTTTGGCATATGAAATTTTTGATCCATTTTGATCATGATGCCCTCAAATACCTTTGGGGAAAATATAAACTAAATAAGAGACATTATTGATGGATAGAATTTATTAAATCATTTCCATATGACATCATGCATAAAAATGGTAAAGAATATACTGCAACTGATTCAATTTCACATAGATAATCTATTTTATCCTTGTTGGATTCAAAAATCATTGTTTTTGAATGTATTAAGGATTTATATGGCACTGAGAGTGATTTTAGAGAACGTTGTAAACATTTTAAACCTAGATTTGGTATTGAAATGTTCTATTTATATGATTTATTTTTTATTCCAGATTGATATGGTTTGCATTCCCAATTACTCTATCGGTTTTCATTTACAAAATTGGTCACATTATAGTTGGTTAATGGGAAAATTAGGTGTTCAAAAAACATTATGTGTTCTTAGTGAGAATTTTTATTGTCCTTAGATATCTAGAAATTTCAAAACATTTATGGTGAATGAAATTTTCTACCATAAAGAAAAATCAAAACTGAACCCACATGGAATATATCATCCTCTCCCAGTCCCCAACACCCCATTGGAGGATATATTAGTGGAATTTATTGTGGGGTTCACATGGAATAATACAGGGAGACATTCCATTTTTTTGTGGTTGATAGGTTTACTAAAATGGAACATTTTAGTACAAAGTTACTATTTAACACTACTTTTCACCCGAAACCCGATAAGAAAATAGAGGCCTTGAATCAGACACTATCAAACCTTTTGAAAATAATTTTCAAGAATAATCACAATAATTGGGAGGAGTGTCTTCCACATGGGGTATTCGCTAATAATAGGTCCATGAAATCCACTAACAAATATTCTCCATTTTAAATTGTTTACAGTTTTTACCCCTATTCCACTATTGATCTAGTTAATTTTCCTTTACAATAAGAAAATAATATGGATGAGAAAGGGTTCACATAATTCATCAAACAAATCCATGAATAGTAAAGGAAACATATTGCGCTGATGACTCAAAAATATGTTGATAGTGCTAAAAAGGGTCACATACAATTACTGTTTTAGCCTAGTGACATAGTTTGGATTCATATGAGAAATTATTGATTTCCAAACTAGTGGAAATAAAAACTCATTCCACAAGGATATGGACATTTCCTAATGATCAAGAATATTAAAAAAATTATTAAAAGATATATTTTCCTTGTGATTATGGTTTAAGATCCAATTTCAATGATTTTGATCATTCTCCTTTTGGGGGTACAGAGGATGAAGTGTCAGTGGATACTCGTTTTCAAGAGGGGTGGGATGATGAGAACCATATATAAGGCTCCAATTTGACGTCCCAATTGGAGGAGTTGGTTTTTCATGAGCCGATGACATGAGGGAGATTAAGGATGTTGAATGCGAAAAAGGGTTCCCATACTGCTTCATTAAAGGCCCAACAGATCTTTCCTTTTATGGATAGTGAAAATGGGCCTATAATATAACTTTCTAATGCCCAAACATTATGTTTAATGATTTCCCTTCATGGTTACACGAATTTGGGAAGCCTTTCCCATATTGATGATTTCAGAAGGGAATATTTGGACACTAATGTTAAATATGATGGGCTATGCACTCAAAGTCAAATTCAGTGGGCTATTGTTGGAATGTGTTGTATTGATTTTACAAAAATTAATTAGAAGACTATATCTTTTTTAATATATGGGAACAAAGTAGATTAGAATTTATGACATTAGGCAATTAGACCCTTGACTATTATAAAACCCCTTTGGCTACAAATAGCCAACCATATGGGACTAGAATGGCATTCAATATTTTAATTGAGATATTATGCCTTGTTTCTCTCCATTGTGTAAGAATGGTATTGTTTTCACCCTAGATCTTGTACATTAACTTATTTTAAATCTACAAGTAATATTGGTGATCCATGAACAAAAAATCTCTCAATTTCATTCCTCATCCCAAGTGCATTTTTGTGTGGATTGGCTATCACATACCTCCCATGAGTGTGTTGTCTATGTAGTATGTTTCTCTTTTTATAGCATTGATTGACTAATGGAATCCGCTATCCATACCCATCATCTACCACTTATCCCTTAATAGAATCTTGTATTCACGGCCCTATACCCTGATGATCGGACCAGCCCAAGAATCTCACATCAACAAAGGAATTTCAATTAATATTAAATTAATAAAATTCAAGAGGTGTGTCATTTTTTCCTATTACATTTAATACAATTCACATTAGTCATGCTTATTTTATTATATAAATTATCAAGGTTGCACCTCCCCATTCAACTTCATTTAATTTAAAAATTCAATTTGAAATAGAAATTTTACTTATCAAGGAAATGATTTATAGTGTAAAATCATGCCAACCCACTAAGAAGGTGGTTGGTCATTGAATCCATTGGTCACTAAGAAGTCCATTCCCTATTAATCGATATTTTTAAGAATATCATGTGATTCCATGTACTAATAATGCCACATATCTAGAAATAATATAAATAACACCCCTACCCTAGTTACCTAGAGTCGGTGCATTACGACATAAGATTGGCATTATATCAATAGATCAAGTCTTGAAATGCCGATTATTTTAGTAGCCTTTGAAGTAATATATATATACATAAATATTGCATTACATCATTAAATAAATAAAACCAACATTGTGCCCCCATTGAAAACATGCATATCCATTTTCCTATCCCTGTATGTTAAACATAACATACTTCTTCACATATTGGAAAAATAAATGAAAAGAAATATTTGAGCTCAGATGCTCAGTAGAGATAACAATATAGCGGGAACATTAAAAAATAATCACAAACATTTAAGGAATTGTGTAAGACTAAAACAGAATCATTTTCAACATTAACATCAGCATAATATGGAAAAGATAAATAGAAAAATTCCATTTACAGAGTCACACGGATATTCTATTAGTCGAATAATAACAAAAAATATCAATATCCATTTTCATAATGATGAAATGCATAATTCCGGACATCATAACCACATATTCAAGGCCCCGTTCCAAGACTACAAATAATATTTTTTCAAGTTCTTGTTCGAAGATTGTAGATTTTCTCATGAGACCTATCGATTCATAGAGGACTTATAGCATGCACCACCTGTCACTTTGTAAGTCCAATCCATTCCTCAAATTAAATGTTTTTAACATAATCTAAATATTCGTATGGAAACTAGTATACAAAATGTCAATATTTTAACCACAAACCATGAATGGTATAAAAATAGCACATCCACAGTAAAAAATAACTAATACAATAAAATATGGATGATTTTATTGTAATAAATTAACCTCAATCGAGAATAATGAAGTATATTGAGATAGATGAATATAATCATCAAAACAATTTGAGATAAATATCCTCGTTTTTCTTGAAATCATTTAAACGTCTCACTTTTTATGATGAATCCATTTAAAAAGGTTTTTTAATCCATGTTTCCCAAACACCTTAGAAACTTTTAAAAATAATTTTAATTTTAAAACATTAATTTCCATATAAATAAATCCTTAAAATCATTTATAAATCATGGACATTAATGAGAATATTTTAGAATAATAAATCTTTAAAACATTTAAAATTAAATTTTTTTTGGAGTTCATAAACAAATGAGAGACACTTGAATACAAATAATTTAGGTAATAAAAACATTATAATATCTTGATAATAAATAGATTCAAGATATACTATGTCAAAGTACAGTATATTCACCATATAAAAGTGAATTGGCGCATAAAAACAAAGAAGTATCAATGGAATGTATCTTGAGATGAAATCCCATATAAAGACATTATAATTAGGCTAATGATAAATCAATGACATAATTATGTGTGAAATATATATATATAATCAATATAATTGGATATTCAGTGTAAATCAATTAGAGGACATTCCCACATATTCCTCTACAAGCAATACCAATGAATTGGATGTTGAACTCAATGAATAGAAATTTAGTTATAATTACTCTTATCATGTTTATATCGATGATTTGAGAATTAATAAATGGAGTTATTATGTGTATCAAAAGAATATCCACAAAAATGGGAGGTGAAATTTCAACATATGTAATGAAATTGTGATTTCACAAATAATCTTGGAGTAAAATAATCAATGAAGATTTTGTAAAACCAAATGAGAGGAAATTGAAATATGTAATTTTCTAACCGATTTGGTAACATACGAATCATAAAGACCAAGAAATAAGTGTAACACCCCGACCCCAGTTACCCAGAGTCAGTGCATTATTACATAACATTGGCATGATCACAAGAAAGATCAAATCTCGAAAGACCGATAGGTTTAGTAGCCGTGGAAACACTAGATATATTCATAAAGTTTTACATTACATCATAAAGTGAAAAACTACTACAACAACATAATGTCTCCATAGCCCACACTATTATCCCCTCATAATATCCCTGCAGGTCATTCATAACTTACTTCTTCACATCCTGGGAAAAATAAAACATAGAAAAGGGATGAGCTCAAATGCCCAGTAAGGATAATAATATAGCGAAAACTTTCACAAATAAGCATAAACATTTAAGGAAATGCATTACTAAAACAAAAGCCTTTTAAAATTGAACTTCAACATAGTATGACAAAAGTAAAATGAAATAATTCCATTTACTTATTCACATGGATATTCTACTAATCTAATAATCACATGCAATATCAATAACCACTTTCATAATGATGGAATGCATAATGCCAGACTATCATAACCACATAGCCAAGGCCTCGTGCCAAGACTACAAATAAGATTTTTCCAAGACATTATGCCAAGACACTAGTTTGTCTCATGAGACCTACCGATGCATCGAGGAGCTATAGTGGGCTCCACCCGTAACATATTAAGTCCAATGCATTCCCATATGAAAAGGTTTAAACATAACATAAACATTTGTATTAAAACTAGCATACAAAATGTCAATACTTTCACCATAAACCATGAATGGTATAAAAATAGCACATCCACAGTCAAACATATCACAAAACCTTTAATACAATATAGAAGTTTTGTATCATAATAAATCAACTTCAAATAAGCATAAAATCCATCAATGGATGTTGACATAGATGAAATCAGAACTCTTTTTAGAGAAATATCTCTTTCTATTTTGAAATCATTTAAGGGTCATATATTTATAAAATAAAACATTTTCTTTGAAAATATTCTTATAAGCTTTTAAGGGAAGCTTCGACGATTTTATAACGGCGGAAAATAGCCGCACCCGCTGTATAAGTTAAAAAAACATTCTTACCATAATTTTGTCGAAAAGGTTAAAAAGCACCTTGTTTGGAAAATGACAGAAAGATTCATTTATAAACCTCTTATAAAAGTCAAACAAGGGTATAAATGACTTTAACCCATATTCTTGTAAATAGAAAAAATGTTTTTAAATAAATTTTTAAGAAACATGGATGTGGATGATAAAGAGATCCCAATAGATTATTACGTATAAACAACCTCGGATAATGAAGAGATTGTGAAATAACCCTTACCTTTGTACTTTTCCTTGGTTGGGGTAGGTTAACCTCCTGTATAATAGTGAAATAATTGTTATTGAATTATACAAGAATCATATACATTCATATGATATCATATATGATCTTTTAACATTGCTTTGTTAATAATATCTTAGTATTATCGTTGTTTCGGGTGTTAACTTACTTTTTTTCTTTTATATGTTTTGTTATGTAAGCCATGTTTGTAATGGATAGGTTGTATATTAATCATATATATAATGATATAAAGTCCTTATATACTATTATTAACCATCAAATGAGACTTATACTTGAATGGATACGATGGAGAATGAATCTCACCGCATTCGTGGAGACGGTAGTCCGTATGTACGCACGAGCGACAATATCATTCTTTTGATATTAAAATAATATATAAATGGATGTTATATCATATATATAGAATCATTAACATGTTATATTTATTATTTACATGAGTTACACATCATTATTATACCCATCCAAATAATAATATATTGAATAACAATTACACCACGACGTGGAGACAGTAAGCCGTACGTACGCACGTATGGGGACATGTTATTCAAAGGGTGGATAGAATACTGATTATGGTTGTACCATATTTATAATAACATAAAAGTATATATATGATACTGGATGTATTATTTTACAATGGTAACAACAAAGGAAGAAGAAGTGGAAGAAGAAAGGAACTTGGAAAAGGGTGGTGAAATCATTACCTCTTCCTCGGGTTCTTCCTTTTGATTTGATCAAAAGGGCTCCATAGGTTGGCTTTCTGATCAAACTGAGGCCTCTAGGTTGTGGTGAGGGAAGTTGGGAGAGTATTTGGGTAGAGTTTTGCCGAACCAAAAGGCTTTGAAGGTGTGAATAAATGAGAAGGAGGAGTGCCCTTTTATAAGAGGGGTGAGAGGCACCTTTGGAAAAGCTAGAAATATTAATTTATAATAAATTAATATTAGGTTTATAATGGCTCCAAAGTTTATTATTTAAATGTTAAGGTGGGTATGGGTCGAAAACCACTCAACCAATATAATTTAGACAGGTTTGGGTACTTTTATTAACCTTATCTTTAATTATTAACTCTTAGTTAATTAGTTTCACTTTTACAATGTCTCTTTTTATTTTTATATAATATGGTTAATAAACTTAATATACACATCCATGCTACCCCCAAGTGGTCCATTAATGATATACCTATCATGATATAAGTCTCTTGGCCAAACCTTAGATTTTTAGGAATTTTATATCAATTAATAATATAATATTTGTTTTAAAAACTCTTTTATGTCAATTTTAACACTATTCAATAGTTGATTTTTGTGAAACTCATAACAGAATGATTACTTCGAACAAATTTAATTAAATCATTCCTAAAATGTCATATTAACTTAAAAAATTAGTTTAATTCATAAAAAGTCTCAAAATCTATTTATTTGTGTATTTATAATATCAATTATTTTAATTTTTCACTATTATGGTAATTACTGCATCATCATTGTGTCATAAATTAATAAATAAAATATAATTGTGTAGTAAATATTTTTAGCCTTCTAATGAATATTTATAGTCAAAAATACAACATATATAACCCTGTGTAACAATTGTTTTTCTAAAAGATATATGCTTGTGTCATTTTTTTATTCATTTTAACTTAATTAAAATAAAGTGTCCCTATCACCTACAAGTGGCTCCATGGGGACCCAAAATAGACCCAAAGATGTCTATGGTCTAACATGTATCAAAAAATAAGGTTAGGACACGTTTTAGGGTAATTTAGTATTATTATAATCTTATTTGTTAACCCTTATTTAACGGATTTACCCTTAACCATGGTAAATAAAATATTTACCACAGTAATTATTCAAAATGTCTAAAAATAAATGTTACCTATTTACACAATTTGAACATCCTGATTCCAAATATGGAATCCATTTTTCCAAATTCAAAACATAGAAGTGGTAGAGATTAATTTAAAAATAATTCTCGTTGTTAAAACAAAAAGCGTGTTTTTAAGGGATAATAACTATCAAAAGATTGACACTTGTTTATGTCCGGTTTAATTGTAAAAGTATTTCCAATGACCAAAATTGTATTAAATGGTAAAAATATATTCTAAATATACTTCCAAAACTCTCAAATTCAAAATTTATCACTATTAATTATTTTGATTAAAAAAGTTGTTTTTCATTAAAATTTAGTAATTTTCACTATTCATCTTAATATTAATGTTATCCGAAAAGTACCAAAATTTCACCTTAGGATAAATTTGATATTCCAAATCCATAAATAAAGTACATTTTAAAATATAAAATATATATAATTTAAAAAAGTAGGTATTACTATACATAATGGCTAGTTTGATTGGTTACGGTGTGTTAGAACTCGGTGTTGCGTACAACACACGCTATCACATTATTCAAAGAGAAGTGTACCGTAGAAGCTTGGGGTGTCACATTCTCCCCACCTTCAAATAATTTTGTCCTAAAAATTTTCTAGAGTACTTATCACATGAAAAGACTCGGGTGGTTCTTCATCATAAGTTCCTTGGGTTCCCACGTTGCCTCTTCCAACTTATGGTTTCTCCACAAAACTTTTACCAGACGCGTCGTCCGGTTTCTCAGTACTTGTTCTCTCATATCAAGAATCCTGATGGGCTCTTCGCAATAAGACAGATCGGGTTCCATTTCTAATTCTTCATTGGTGAGTACATGCGTTGGGTTAGGCATGTATTTACTCAACAGAGATACGTGGAACACATCGTGAACTTTGGAGAGACTTGGCGGCATTGCCAATCGATAAGCTACAGCCCCAATTAGTTCTAGAATTTCGAATGGTCCGATGTACCTGGGACTCAATCTACCATTCTTACCAAAACGTATGACTCCCTTCCATGGAGATACCTTCAGGAAAACATGATCACCGACTTGAAATTCCAAATCATTCCTTCGATTATCGGCATAGCTCTTCTGCCTACTTTGAGCTGCTTTGATGTGATTTTGGATTACCTTCACCTTTTCCACTGTTTCCTCCACCAGTTCTGGGCCTACAAGTTTTCTTTAACCAACGTCATCCCAACAGGTTGGTGTACGAAATCTCTTTCTGTATAATGCTTTATATGGTGCCATCTGAATACTCGAATGGAAGCTATTATTATAAGAAAATTCTACCAGAGGTAAATATTGATCCCACATACCCTGAAAGTCAAGTGAGAAAGATCTCAACATGTCTTCTAAGGTTTGAATAGTCTGTTCTGATTGTCCGTCTGTCTGAGGGTGGTAAGTAGTGCTCAAATGAAGTTCAGTATCCAGGGATTTCTGAAGACTTTTCCACAATCTTGAAGTAAAATGGGGATCACGATCAGAAACAATCGATAGGGGTACTCCATGAAGTCTCACAACTTCATTAATATATAGTCTTGCTAGACGTTCTAGGGGTAGATCTTCTCTTATAACAAGAAAATGTGTTGAATTGGTAAGACGATCAACAATAACCCATATTGCATCGTTCCTTCTAGGAGTCTTTGGTAGTCCCATGACAAAGTCCATCGTAATATTGTCCCATTTCCACTCTGGTATGGGAATAGGTTGCATGACTTTTCCAGGCTGTTGCCTCCCAGCTTTCACTTGTTGAAAAACCATACATCTTGACACAAAATCAGCAATCTCCCTCTTCATGTTGTCCCACCAAAAATGTTCTTTCAAATCTCTATAAATTTTTGTGCTCCCATGATGTATAGAGAAATTGGAACTATGAACATCATCCAGCAATTCCCTTTTTAAATCAGGTATATCAGGAACACAAAGTCTCTTCCCGAATTTCAAAATTCCATCTTCATACACAAAGTCTCTCAGTCTCCCATCATTCACAGCTTTAATCTTCTTTTGAAATTCTTCATCATTGGTCTGAGAACTCTTAATCCATTCTAGTAAAGATGGCTTGGAAACCATTTGATAAAGCATTGATGTTTCACCTTCCCTAGTTATTCCCATGTCAATATTCACTAGATCCATCAAAATTGGATCCCTTTCAATTTTCATCACATTCAAAACTCCATGGTCTTTTTTGCTCAAAGCATCTGTCACCTTGTTTTCTTTCCCTGGGTGGTAGTGTATCATGCAATCATAATCCTTGAGTAATTCAAGCCATCTCCTTTGCCTCATGTTGAGTTCTTTTTGTGAGAAAATATAATTTAAACTCTTGTGATCAGTATAAATCTCACATTTTTCACCATAGAGGTAGTGAATCCATATCTTCAAATCAAAGATCACAGCTGCTAACTCGAGATCACGAGTAGGATAGTTTTTTTCATGAATTTTCAACTATCGTGATGCATAGGCAATAACCCTATCATTATGCATAAGGACACAACCAAGTCCTTTCTTCGATGCATCACTATAAATAACGAACCCATCATTCCCCAATGGTATAGTCAATATAGGAGAATTGACTAATCTTCCATTCAGTTCTTCGAAACATTCTTCACACTCATTTGTAAAAACAAATTTATCCCCTTTACGTGTGAGCTTCATTAATGGGTTAGCCAATCAGGCAAAAATCTGGACGAATCGTCGATAATAACCTGCCAAACCAATAAAACTACGTACCTCATTTATACTCGTCGGTGATGGCCATTCTTGGATTGCCTTAGTCTTAGAAGGATCCACAGAGATTCCATCTTTAGGGACAATATGGCCAAGAAAAGAAATCTCATGAAGCCAGAATTCACACATGCTAAACTTCCCATATAATTCTTGTCTTCTCAGAGTCTTCAGGGTAATGCGCAAGTGATTTTCATGATCTTCATATCTTTTTGAGTATACCAAGATATCATCAATAAATACCACCACAAATTCATCAAGATAATCCTTGAAAACTCTATTCATCATATCCATGAATATAGAGGGTGAATTAGTCAATCCAAAAGGCATTGCCTTAAACTCATAATGCTCGTACCTGGTTCGAAATGCTATCTTCGGAATGTCTTCCTTCTTCACACACAACTGATGGTATCCAGATTGAAGGTCAATCTTTGAAAAGTATTGAGCTCCATGCAGTTGGTCAAATAAATCATCAATGCCAGGTAGGGGATACTTGTTCTTTATCGTTATAGCATTGATCTCCCTGTAGTCGATACATAACCTCATAGATCCATCTTTCTTTTTAACAAAAAGAACAGGGGCTCCCCATGGAGAAACACTAGGGAGAATAAATCCTTTATTACTCAATTCCTCTATTTGTTTCTTTAGTTCGACTAACTCTATAGTGGCCATTCTATAAGGGGTCTTCGATATAGGTCTTGATCCAGGAATTAAATCAATAGAAAACTCAACTTCTCGTTCTGGAGGATGTCCAGGTAAATCTTCTGGAAATACATCTACAAATTCATTCACAACAGGTACATCCTCTATTTGAACATTCATTTCCTCACCCACAGTTATTTCATTCTCTTCCTCCCCAATAATTGAATTTAGTTGAGCTATTGGGGGGGGGATCTAAATAAGAATTAGGTGGTGACGATTCTACACTAAAGATAAGGTGTTCCTTATCATTATCATCAAGAATCGTAACCTCTTTCTTCGTACAATAAATCTTCGCATCATAGTCTGAAAGCCAGTCTATACCGAGGATTATATCAAACTCAATCATAGGTACGACGAAGAGATCAGCAGATAAAGAACATTTATGTTCTCTAATGGGGACTGATTCACAAAACTTTGTTGCAATGATACTTCCCTTAGGAGTTTTAACTGACAAATCCTTTGTTAAATCAAATTGAAAATATCTAATTTTCTTAGCAATCTGGGAAGATATGAAACAATGAGATGATCCAGAATCAAATAATGCATTTTCTAAACTTGAGGAAACCATTAAATTACCTTCCACCACGTCTTTCGGAGCTTCTACCTCAGCAGTAGTGATAGCATAATCTTGGCCTTGATCCCTTGGCCTTTTCTGAGATAAGTTCTCCTGACGCTTAGGACATTCATTTTCATAATACCCCATCTCCCTGAAATTGTATCACTGAACGTTGGTGGCTTCCTTCTTCCCCTTGCAATCACGATCTTGGTGGCCTTTTTCACCACACTTGTAACAGACTCCCGTTCCCTTCAAGAAAGTACCAGGGTGTTTCTTCCCACATTTACCACAGGATGGATATTCAACCTTTCCCTTCTTCCCCTTATTTCCATTCCCAGATTGATCATCAGGCCTCTTCTTCTCTTGCTTTGCTTTAAAGTCATAAGACTTAGAGAATTCCTTTTCGGTCTTGATAGCACATGAGACAATGTCTTCGTACGAAGAAAATGATTGTGAGACTAATGCTCGACGGAGAAATGGTTTTAACCCATCAATGAAACCATCAATCATACTTCTTTGGTTATATATATAATCTCCAGCATACCTTACTAACCTTGTAAAGTAAGCCTCATACTTTGCGACATTCTCATCCTCCTTTTGTCTCAGACTCAGAAATTGCCTTTCCATATCTGCTCGATGGTCGCGAGGAAAGTATTTTTATAAAAACAGATCTTTAAACTCCCTCCATTCCATATTTGATACTTCATCATCTTCCTTCATGTTTTGAATCAATAACCACCATTGATCAGCATCTCCAGTGAGGCGGTAAACTGCCATGAAAACTTTTTCCCTTTCACTACTCCCCAAAGCCTGAAATATTTTCTCTAGGGAATTTATCCATTGCTTAGCTACTAAGGGATTTGTACTCCCATTGAACGTTGGTGGTTGTTGCCTCATGAATCGATCTAACATTGATCCTCCACACTGCGGATCAGGGTGCTCCATACGGGTAAGTTTATTATTCATAACCTGAGTGAGTTGTCCCAGTATGGTGATAAGCTGATCGGCAGCAGTTGCATCACCAGCTCCACTATACTTATCTTGAGCAGGAGGGCAATCCCTACATGGAGTGCGTGCATTGATACAATTTCCATTTCTTCCACTAGGTGCCATTTCTAAACAATGGCATAAACTAGATTAGTTTATGAATCAAAATACATAATTCCATACTTATAAAACACTTAACATAAATTGAACTATTTATGGATATAATCCATAATCATAAAAATGTTTTCTTTGAGAAAGTATATACTCATAAACCCTTCATAATGATTTTTAAAGAAAATGAGAGTTATCCTAAGCATATCCCCTAGGAGTGTCGTAACCAAGAGTGCATCAAGGCCTATTGTCGTGAACCAGTTCCCGTTTGAGTCTAGCTCAAAGCGGTGTTTTCGGGTTTTACCCCTAGGTACATATGTGCCAGAGCCGCCTCTACCTGCTCGTATCCAGACATGGATGTATATCTCGGAAAACTCACAAAATCTATACAACACCAAAATTCTTGGAAGTTGTTCTATACTAATCCTCAAAGTTCATCTTAGTTCTATGTGCTCTAATCAGAGTTTATCTAAATCTAGCTTCCAATGTTTGTACTAAAATTCCTCTGATACCAACTGTAAAGTCCCGACCCTAGTTACCCAGAGTCGGTGCATTATTACATAACATTGACATGATCACAAGAAAGATCAAATCTCGAAAGACTGATTGGTTTAGTATCCTTGGAAACACTAGATATATTCATAAAATTTTACATTTCATCATAAAGTGAAAAAATACTACAACAACATAATGTCTCCATAGCCCACACTATTATCCCCTCATAATATCCCTGCAGGTCATTCATAACTTACTTCTTCACATCCTGGGAAAAATAAAACATAGAAAAGGGGTGAGCTCAAATTTCCAGTAAGGATAATAATATAGCGGAAACATTCAAAAATAAGCATAAACATTTAAGGAAATGCATTACTAAAACAAAAGCCTTTTAAACTTGAACTTCAACATAGTATGGAAAAAGTAAAATGAAATAATTCCATTTACTTATTCACATGGATATTCTACCAATCTAATAATCACATGCAATATCAATAACCACTTTCATAATGATGGAATTCATAATGCCAGACTATCATAACCACATAGCCAAGGCCTCGTGCCAAGACTACAAATAAGATTTTTCCAAGGCCTTGTGCCAAGACACGAGTTTTTCTCATGAGACCTACCGATGCATCGAGGATCTAGAGTGGGCTCCACTCGTCACATATTAAGTCCAATGCATTCCCATATTAAAAGGTTTAAACATAACATAAACATTCGTATTAAAACTAGCATATGAAATGTCAATAATTTCACCATAAACCGTGAATAGTATAAAAATAGGACATCCATAGTCAAACATTTCACAAAACCTTCAATATAATATAGAAGTTTTGTATCATAATAAATCAACTTCAAAAAAGCATAAAATCCATCAAAGGATGTTGACATAGATGAAATCAAAACTCTTTTTAGAGAAATATGTCTTTCTATTTTGAAATAATTTAAGTGTCATATATTTATAAAATAAAAAATTTTCATTGAAAATATTCTTATAGGATTGTAAGGGAAGCTTCGACGATTTTATAACGGCAGAATATAGCCACACCCACCGTATAAGTTAAAAAAACATTCTTACCTTAATTTTGTCGAAAAGGTTAAAAAGCACCTTGTTTGGAAAATAATGGAAAGATTCCTTTATAAACCTCATATAAAAGACAAAAAAGGGTATAAATGACTTTAACCCATATTCTTGTAAATAGTAAAAATGTTTTGAAATACATTTTTAAGAAACATGGATGTGGATGATAAAGAGATCCCAGTAGATTATTACGTATAAACAACCTCGGATAATGAAAAGATTGGGAAATAACCCTTACCTTTGTACTTTTCCTTGGTTGGGGTAGGTTAACATCCTGTATAATAGTGAAATAATTGTTATTAAATTATACAAGAATCATATACATTCATATGATACCATATATGACCTTTTAACATTGCTTTGTTAATAATATCTTAGTGTTATCATTGTTTCGGGTGTTAACTTACTTGTTTTCTTTTATGTGTTTTGTTACGTAAGACATGTTTGTAATGGATAGTTTGTGTCTTAATCATATATATAATTATATCATGTCCTTAGATACTATTATTAACCATAAAATGAGACTTATACTTGAATTGATACGATAGAGAATGAATCTCATCGCGTTCGTGGAGACGACAGTCCGTACGTACGCACGAGCGACAATATCATTCTTTTGATATTAAAATAATATATAAATGGATGTTATATCATATATAAAGAATCATTAACATGTTATATTGATTATTTACATGAGTTACACATCATTATTATACCCATTCAAATAATAATATATTGAATAACAATTACACCACGACGTGGAGACGGTAAGTCGTACGTACGCACGTATGGTAACATGTTATTCAAAGGGTGGATAGAATAATGATTATGGTTGTACCATATTTATAATAACATCACAATATATATATTATACTAGAGTTATTATTTTACAATGGTAACAACAGAGGAAGAATAAGTGGAAGAAGAAAGGAACTAGGAAAAGGGTGGTGAAATCATTACCTCTTCTTCGGGTTCTTCCTTTTCATTTGATCAAAAGGGCTCTTTAGGTTGGCTTTCTGATCAAAATAAGGACTCTAGTTTGTAGTGAGGGAAGTTGGGAGAGTATTTGGGCAGAGTGTTTTTGAACCAAAAGGCTTTGAAGGTGTGATGAAATGAGAAGGAGGAGTGCCCTTTTATAAGAGGGGTGAGGGGCACCTTTGGAAAGCTAGAAATATTAATTTATAATAAATTCATATTCGGTTTCTAATGTCTCCAAAGTTGATTATTTAAATTTTAAGGTGCGGATGGGTCGAAAACCACTCAACCAAAAGAATTTAGACAGGTTTGGGTACTTATATTAATCTTATCTGGAAGTATTAACTCTTAGTTAATTAGTTTCACTTTTACAATGTCTCTTTGTATTTTTATATAATATGGTTAATAAACTTACAATATAAATTCAAGAGACCCCCAAGTTTTCCATTAATGATACACCTATCATGATATAAGTCTCTTGACCAAACCTTAGATTTTTAGGAATTTAATATCAATTAATAATATAATATTTGTTTTAAAAACTCTTTTAGGTCAATTTTGACAATATTCAATAGTTGATTTTTGTGAAACTAATAACAGAATGATTACATCGAACAAATTTAATTAAATCATTCCTAACATGTCATATTAACTTAGAAAATTATTTGAATTCATAAAAAGTCTCAAATTCTATTTATTTGTGTATTTATAATATCAATTATTTTAATTTGTCACTATTATGGTTATTACTGCATCATCATTGTGTCATAAATTAATAAATAAAATATCATTATGTAGTAAATCTTTTTAGCTTTATAATGAATACTTATAGTCGAAAATACAACATATATAACCCTATGTAACAATTGTTTTTCTAAAAGATATATGCGTGTGTCATGTTTGTATTCATTTTAACTTAATTAAAATAAAGTGTCCCTATCACATACAAGTGGCTCCATGGGGTCCCAAAATCGACGCAAAGATGCCTATGGTCGAACATTTATCAACCAATAAGGTTAGGACACGTTTTAGGTTAATTTAGTATTATTATAATATTATTTTTTAACCCTTATTTACCGGATTCACCCTTAACCATGGTAAATAAAATATTTACCACAGTAATTATTCAAAATGTCTAAAAATAAATGTTACCTATTTACACAATTTGAACATCCTGATTCCAAATATGGAATCCAATTTTCCAAATTCAAAACACAGAAGTGGCAGAAATTAATTTAAAATTAATTCCCTTTGTTAAAACAAAAAGCGTGTTTTTAAGAGATAATAACTATCAAAAGATTGACACTTGTTTATGTCCGGTTTAATTGTAAAAGTATGTCCAATGACAAACATTGTATTAAATGGTAAAAATATATTCTAAATATAATTTAAAACCTCGCAAATTCATAATTTATCACTATAAATTATTTTGATTAAAAAATTTGTTTTTAATTAAAATTTAGTAATTTTCACTATTCATCAAAATATTAAAGTTTTCCGAAAAGTACCAAAATTTCACCTTAGGATAAATTCGATATTCTGAATCCATAAATGAATTCCATTTTGAAATATAAAATATATATAATTTAAAAAAGTAGGTATTAGTATTCTTAATGGCTAGTTTGATTGGTTATGGTGTGTCAGAACTCTGTGTTGCGTACAACACACGCTATCACATTATTCAAAGAGAAGCGTACCGTAGAATCTTGGGGTGTTACAATAAGGATCATAAAATGATGATGTAAATATCCATAAATTAATTTATATTACACAAATAATACAATCATGGGCAGTACATACACCACACAAATGGTAACAATGGAAAATATAGCATGAATCTCACTGGAATAAAAGTGAGTTGAAAACCCCTAACCTTGTACTTTTCCTTAGAATAGGGTAGTTTAACATCCCGTATGATTGTGAAATCATTTTTTTAAATTATAAAAGAACCAAATACATAAATATTATATCATATATGATCTTCTATTATTCCTTTGTTAATGATATTTCAGTAGTACCATTGTTTTGGTTGTTAACTGATTGGTTTTCCTTTATATGTTTTGTTACGTATGCCATGTTTGTTAGGTATAGTATGCATTTGATTCATATCAATAATTATATTATGTTTTTAAACATTATTATTAAATCATCAAATGAAAATTATTTTTGAATGGTTATGAAGGGGAATGAATCCTATCACGATTTTGGAGACGGTAATCCGTACGTACGCACGAGCGACAATATCATTCAATTGATGGTAAAATCATTTATAATTGGATGGAATATCATATATACAGAATAATTAACATGTTTTATTTATTATTTTCATCAATTTTACTCATTAATATACCCATCCAAATAATGAAGTGTTGAATAACAAACTACACCATGATGTGGAGATGGAAAGTCATACCTACATATGTATGGTGACTTTATCATTCGTAGAATGGATAGAATAATTAATATGGTTGGAACATATTTATAATAACATAATAGTTTGTAGAAGGTAACGGTGTTATTATTTTGGTATTGAAATAACAAAAAAAATAGGAAGGGGAAGAAGAAACAAACATTGAAAGGGGTAGTGAAATTATTACATCTTCTCCAGGTGCTTCCTTTTGATATGATCAAAAGGGATCATATGTCGGATTTATGATCAATGTAAGGGATATATGATGAATTTATGGTATATTATAAGATATTTTAGTAGGGTTTGGCTGAGAAAAATGGCTTTGGAGATGTGAAATTAAGAGAAGGGGAAGTACCCTTTTATAACAGTGGTGAGGGTCACTTTTGGAAAAGCTTGAAATATTATTTTTTTAATCATTTATGATTTTAATGGATCCAAATGGATTTGTTTATATGTTATGGTGATTATGGTTTTAACTCCCTTCAACAAATTTGGTTTTTACATGTTTAGGTCTCCATATTAACCTTATCTTTTAGATTTAACTCTTATTTAATTTGGTTAACTTTTACCATGACTTCTTGTATTACTACATTGTATAGTTAAAAAAATTACAATAAACTAACAAGAGAACCTCAAGTGGTTCATTAATGATATATATATCATTATATATTTCCTTTGGATGATCCTTAGAATTTTATGAATAATATATCATTAAATAAAACAATATTTGTATTAAGAACTCATTTATATTAATTTTGACACTATTTAGTATTTGGTTTTTTTAAGTCATAATATAATGATTATTTCGAAAAAAATTCATTGAATCAACCCTATCAGGGGGTATTATTCTATAAAAATCGTGTAATTCATCAAATATATCAATTTAAATTTATTTTTGTTTTCATAATATCAATTATTTTAATCATTCATTAATAAGGTTATTACTACATCATCATTATGTCATAATTAAATTTACTTATTTAATCATTAAAAATTATAAATAAAATACCTTGATGTAGGAAATCGTTTTATATTTCTAATTAATATTTATAGTAGAATTTATCTTATTTATAACCCTATATTAAAAATGTTTTAGTTATAAAAATTCAATTTAACAGTTTCAACTCTTCTTTAAAAAAAATAATAATAAATGTCCCAATCTAATTCATGTTCACCAAAAAGGATAATATTTTTTTTCAAATGATTATTTTTGTTGAATAACACTTATCCAATAGAATTAGGACAAGTGTTAGGGTAATTATAATAATATTTTTACCTTTAATTTCCCTAATTACTTTTAACCGTGGTAAAGCAAAATCAAAAGTTATCATTCACCAAAAATTATTTTCATCTCACTGAACCAAATTATACATACTGATGTAAACCATGCCTCTCAGTGTTTTTATATTCAATTCATAGAATTGGTAAAATTACATTTCATGCAAATTTGATAACGTGTCTAAAATGTGGGTAAAAACATTAAAAAAATTCAATAAAATTTTACACATCTAATTTTATTATAAAATGACTCCAATGAATTAAATTGAACTAATATTGTTATTATGTATCTATTTTGAATTAAAATAAATTAAATAAAATAAATATTTATTTAAATAAAAATGTGATTTTAAACAATAATGGAGTGTTTTCACTATTCATCAAAAATTTAATGTTTTTATAAAAATTAAAAAAATTCACCGCAAGATAATTTTGATATTATGAATACAAAAATTATGTCAATTTTAAAAAATTCATAAGATATAAGTTACATTAATTAACTTAAAATTATTTCCTGTGGTAAAAACCAGAAAGCAGGTTTTTGAAAATTAAAAAGTATCAAAAGATTGATATTAGTTTATATCCAATTTAAAATTGAAATTACTTCAAATGACCAAAATTAAACTAAATTTTAAAAACATAATATAATTATACATCAAAACTATTCAAAATTATTTTTTAACACTACAAATTATTTTGATTAAAAAATTTGATTTCAATTACAATTTTGTATCTTTCACTATTCATCAAAATATGAAAGTTGTCAAAAAAACACCAAAAATTTATCCAAACAAAAGTTTTATGTCCATATTCAAAAGAATAATTTATATCCATAAAATTTAATATATAAATGTTTTTAATATTAGATTAGAAAGGGTTCTCCAATAAATGGCCAAAAAACTGCATTTTTTTAAAAAAATACTTCTTTTATTTGAAAATTTGAATTTGACCTTATATAATGTCTAAGAAATAGAAATGATTAATGTTAAAATTATATGGGATATATATAAAATTCAAAATTTGGTTATTACTATTCATAACCGCTTTTTTAAATGGCTAGTTTCATAGGACGTGGTGCGCTTGAACTCAGTGTTGTGTACGACGCACGCCATTATATTATTCAAAGAGAAGTGTATCGTTGATGCTAAGAGTGTTACATTATTCCCTCCTTATATAAATTGTGTCCTCACAATTTAAAATTTTATTTTAAAATTGAAATTTTAAAAAATAGAAAATACCTTTGTGGAAAACCCAAAACGTAAATAGGGTTAATAAAATTTTCTCATTATAAGAAGGAAAGGTAAATGTATAAGTCACCACCAAATTTTGATTTCGAATAGGAGAACATTGGTAGAAAATATAATTGGAGGAAAACGTAAAAATTTATAAGGACTGATTGATGTCATCAATCACAAACAATTGAATTGAAAATTGAGGGCCTCAAAGCCTTAAATCAATGATGAATAACATAAGGTATCAGGATAACACATTTTTGGGTTTTATGATCCTTTCCATAAATTTTATGAATTAATTTCTTCATTGAATAAGAAAAAAATACTTGATAAGTAGTGTTCCATCCTTTAAATAATTTCTATCGCAAAATCATCTTTCACTCGAAACGATGAGTATTCAAGATGATTTGCCACACCTAAAGCTCTAGAATCAATTTATAGAGAATCAGATAATCCACAAAGGATGAACTATTTATTTCCCTTATATTTATAGATTATCCAAAACCAAAATGGTTAGTACAAGATCAGATGGTCACCACAAAGGATAATCCTTTAGAGAATGAAATACTAATCTTGATTTCTTAAATTAAACCAACATTACCCAAAGTTCAATAAATACCATTCAATAAACAATTTTCCTTACAAACCTTCAATATAATCCAAAGTAAAATTGAATCCCTAAACTGAGAAGAATTTGATTATGTTGTCTTACACATAAAATTGTATCTACAAATAACATAGACTTCTCTTAACGTCACATAATTAAAAGTAATTAACCTAATCACATTTTTTATATGATAGGTTAATCATGTCCATAAATAACCTAAGTTTATATGTGTACAAAATATAAAAATAAATAAAAATCCATCATTAGTCGTCAAATGAAATCCCATAGTATTCTATTTTCCATAGGCATATAGTATTCCCAACAGAGTGAATGCCTTCCAAAATAACATTTATTACTTAATCACCAAATAATTTTCATATACTATGGATATCCATTTTATAAACAGAAGAGCACAATCAAGTTATTATTTATCAATAAAATCATTTAACTAAAATATAATTAGTCACACTAACCGGGGACATCACATAGTCCAATGGTAGGTGATAAATCCTAGTCTCTCTTCGGTTGTGGGTTTGATTCCCACCACTTTGTCAAATGTGACGGGTTTTCACATAGTCTTCATGATTCCATTTTCAAGAAATATATTTTTTATCCTTACCAAAATGAGATAAATTTCTAAAAATAGTTGAAACATAATTTTACCACAAATTTTATCTCATACCTTGCATTTTTATCCCAAAATTTAATAACATGTAATTGCCTCAAATTCAAGGATCATATAAAACAAAATGGTCATTTATAACTATATCCACAATAGAAAAGATAATTATTCCTCAAATTTCTTTTTCACACAACTAACTATGGGGTTACACATTCCAGAGAAAAGACTTCCAAAATAATCCCATCAATAAAGAGCACTAATTCTTTTAAACATCTATTCATCCATTTATTTCCAAATTTACTATTCCTTAAAAAAGAGTTTATCCTATAGAATATGGAATTCACTTGGGTAATGTCTAGGTCCCCTACATTTATGGAAAATTACTATAAATGGATTCTTGGGATCATTTTCATTTTCTTCCATAATACTCTTCCTTTTTCCTCATCAACTCATTACTTTATGTCCTTCCTTCCAACACATAAAGAATTTATTTGTTCCACTGAGAATCTTTCCTAGGTGTCTCCTTCAACATTTCCTGCATGATGGAAATTGATCTTTCATTTCTCCAATGTATCCACTGCTGGAGCTCATATCATTCACTAGCATTCTCGTCATTGTTGAGTCCAGGATTTGGTTAATATATATACTGTTGATCATATTTTTGGAAAAATGATTCGATATGAACACGATATCTTTTACACCTTTCAACATTGCATTCTGTTGCTCATTTTCACTACCAATCCCACCATGTACATCAAGTTCAATGTTATTATGAATTCCTTGGAATCCATTCATTTACTAATACAATTAATCATTGTGTGAGTAACAATAGTCATAAAAATAATTTGGATAATACCATTACACCTTATTTTCAATATAAAACATCATAGGAATATCCAAGGTTATTTATTCTCAACTTATATTATAATCCTTAATATCTATTTGTAATGAAAATTTGAATTATCCTAAGCATAATCCCTAGGAGTGTCATAACCCAGAGAGTTGCAAAGACTGTGTTAATGCACTAGTCCACCTTTAAGTCCAGCTCAAAGTAGTGTTTTCAGGTTTAACCGCTAGGTACATCTGTTCCAGAGCAACCTCTACCTACTCATATCCAAAAAAGGTTGTATTTCTTGGGAAACCCACATAATATTTACATTACCATTTTTTTTGGATATTCTTCTATACTAATCCCCAAAGTCTATCATAGGGTAATGTTCATTAATTAATGTTTTTCTAAATCTAGTTTCCATGGTTTGTAGTAAACTTCCTCTAATTACCAACTATAACACCCTGATCCTAGTAATCCAGAGTAGGTGAATTATAACATAACATTGGAATGATCTCAAGAGACCATGTCTCGAAAGACTGATTAGTTTAGTAGCCATTGAAGTACTAGATACAAACATAAATTTTACAATACATCATGAAATAAATAAAAACAACATTGTGACCCCTTTGAACACGCTAATATCCATTGGCCATTCACTATAGGTTAAACAAAATATAATTCTTAATATCCAAAGAAAAGAAAATGTAAGAAAGGGGTGAGCTCAAATGCTTAGTAGGGATAACAATATCGCAGGAACTATCATAAATAATCATAAACATTTAAGGAAATGTATACGACTAAAACACAAGAATTTTAAACATAAACATCAACATAATAAGGGAAATATAAATCGAATAATTCCATTTACTTATTCACATGGATATTCTAGTAGTCTAATAATCTCATGGAACATCAATGACCAATTTCATAATGATGGAATACATAATGTTGGACATCATAACCACATAGTCAAGTCCTCGTTCCAAGACTACAAATGAGATTTTGTCAAGGTCTTCATCCATGACACTAGTTTATCTCATGAGACCTACAATTGCATCGAGGAGATATAGTGGACTCCACCCATAAATTACTAAGGCCAATGCATTCCTTATATGGAAAGGATGAAACATAATCTAAACATTCGTATTAAAATAAGCATATGAAATGTCAATATTTTAACCACAAACCATGAATGATATAAAAATATAACATCCACAGTCAAACATAACTCATTCGATAGAATATGGAAGATTTTATTATAATAAATTAACCTAATTTGAGAATAATGAATGATATTTACATAGATGAAAATAATTATCCAAACTATTTGAGATAAATATCCCCCATTTTCATGGAAACATTTAAATGTCTCACTATTTATCAAGAAGCAGTTTAAAAAATATTTTTGAATCAATGTGTCACATACCACTTTTAAACTCTTAAAAGGAATTTTAATTTTAATACATAAATGTCCATATAAATAAATCCATAAAACCATTTTTACAAGATGGACATTAAGGATAAATATTTAGAAGAATAAATTTTTAAAACATTTAAAATGATATTTTAGTTAGGGTTCCTAAAAAAATGAGAGACACTTGAATAAAAATAACTGAGGCAATCAAAACATTATAATATCATGAGAATAAAGGGATTCATGATATACTATGTCAAAGTATAGTAAATACACCATATAAATGTGAATTGGTGCATAATATCAAATAATCCTCAATGGAACATAAGTTGAGATGAAATAACTTATAAAGATTATATCCTTAGGTTAAGGATAAATTAATGACATAATTATATGTGAAAAATATAAATACTCTCAATATGATTGGATATTCAGTGTAAATAAATCATGGAACATTCACACATATTCTTTTAAAAACAACACCACTGACTTGGATGTCACTATAAAAAAAGTGACCTTTACCAACTGAAAATTATCGACAGATAATATATCTATAGGTAAAGATGATTAATTCCAACAGATATTATGTTTTTTTGATATTAACTATAGGAACAAAAAATTTTTTTACCAACAGATATGTCTATTTATATTAGTAATTTAATACCAACAATTTTTTTACTAACATTTAAATTTTTCACCTTATCATAATAATACCCATAATTGATTTACTGATACATGGATATGTTAATAATTATAATTATCAAAAAATCGTTGACCATTATAAAAACTAGTTAGTAATAAATTATTAAATAATATCAATCATTTTACCCGAAATTGAAATATTATATATGCTTAATTAAAATATCCATAATTTATTAATATATATTGATAATATATATATAAGAATAATTATAATACAATATAGTTTTTATATAAATTCATAAATTTATAAATATGCGCAAAAATATCCAAACGTTCACCCCTAACCACCCCACACGTTCCTCGCGACCCCCTCCCCCAAACCCTACCTCTGTTCCATGCGACCCCACTCCCCACACCCTACCACCCTGTACCTCATCGAACCCTCCCCATTCCCATCCATAACCCACCTTTGAAATCATCTTGCGAACCTCCTCCCTTTTCCCGACCAGCTTCCCCCTTCGACATCATCATACAAACCCCCACCCCCTCCCTGTCCTCGTCCGACATCCTCGTACGATGTGGTGGGCCAATCACAGCTAGGTGGTCCGTGGATTATGGATTTGAGCATCCATGAGGGTCTGTAGGTGGTCAGCTCGCAGAGGGGATCTTTCTTATTCTTGGAGGATGCCTAAATATGTACCACTAATGTGGGAATTTGGCATCACTTTAACAAGTACCAGTGGGTTTAGGTGTTTTCCGCTATAACCTGGAAGGTTCCGAGACACCTCTATGTTGGGTCAATGCAATTTTAGGTCTGAGTTACTTGTTTATGATACCTTTTTCTCAAAGCAGGTCCAGTTGGGTGTTAATTATTGATTCTCATAGGTTCATGTTTTCTACTGAAATTACAAGTAGGTGCTGCAACATGGGCACTATTGTTCGCACTGCAGGGCTACCAAGGTTTGGTCCCCACTACTGGCTTGTGGATTGGGTTATTTTTTATAAAGGTTTAGGGTGCCATTAATGATGGTGATGAAATGTTGTCTGAAACTAAAGGTGCATGACTGCATGATGGTGGGAGATCATTGAGGGTCATGCTACTACCATGGCTGGTCCTGATCAGGGTTATTCAAAGTCAGGCTGTGGTGTTATAGATTGCAAAGGTTCCTTGTTTTTCATTACTGTATGGATATTCAATTCACTGCAGATTCCGTCAAAGATGATGGATTTAGATTGAATTTTCTTTGGTTCATGACGTTGGTAATCTGCAATTCCAAGGAGGCTAGTTGAGGCTGCCAAGGGGATCAATGCAAACTATGTTGGTTCACTGTAATTTAAGTGGTCCTTGGAACTACTGTCTTGTAAGTAAGTATGTTTTTGTGGCCAGATTATATCCTAGTTCTATTGTTGAGATGATGTCCTGGGTCCAATGACCATCTGTTGAAGAAAGGTAGATGTAATAAATGAGGGATACCTAAGGTTTGATCTTGTTATGAAGGGAGGCAACATAGTTTCACATGCCATTAGTGTACATTAGCAGAAGGCCAACTCACTATTATAACATAATTCTTCCAAAGTTTTCTTTATAACTTATAATGTGAAACAATCCATAGATTTTGATAACTCTGCAAATGAATTCAAGGTAAGTCCTTAATACCTCTTTAAAATAAAATATTCAATTATTTATCAATCAGAATTCATTAATATTAATTTCCTTGCAGGTTGTGCCTTATGATGCAACCTCTCATAGGACTGTATCAAGTTCTACAGCAATGTGATTTTCACAATCAATGGTATGTAACAATTGATTTCCTCTATTTTTTACTTTATATTAAAAACAAATTTGCAAAGACTCCCTTAAATATATAACTGTTTTGGTACATGTGCTTTCAATTCATTGTAGTACTATTAGTTTAAACTATTTTTTTATTCAATCTGTGTATATTATTTATAACAATATGAAGATTTCATTCAAAATATTCATAACATTTTGACACTCAACATTTTGAAAATGAAAATGTAGGAACAAAACATCAATACATTATATAAACAAAGAAGGGAGATCTATTGGATCCTTTTTTAAAACAAGTACTTCAATGTTTATTGTGTTAGATAGAGTAGTATAAGATGACCATAAAACTAATGTTGTGATCTCCTAGAACAGACCACCCAGGGCTCATGTTGGGATGGCCATAGTTGTATTGTGACCAAAAATTAAATAAAAATAATTAGAATATAGAAGAGAGGAACTTTTCACAACCAAATTATGATAGTTTGATGACATATCGGTGGATAGAATCTAGAACCTCAATTAAGGTCTTCATGGAATGCCATCCCAGACCACGTAGCAAAGACAAATTGAGAAAATACCCCAAAACTCCCTTGGTAACCCTTTTCCCATAAACCAACCCAAACACTTTGGATTCCAAACACTTGAAAATATACATATTTCTCGTAGCTACTTATATAACATGATCAAAACCATTCATTCCATAACCATTAAAACAGTAATGGAAGAAACAAGTGTATAAATATTATTTATTTCTAGGTTATAAAAAAGATGTATGTGTATCCCTTTTCCAAAATACTCACTTTGAACCCCACGCACTATGACACACCCAATAAAATTGTGTTTCCTCATCAATATTCCACAATTACAACACCAGCTAGCCCCCAACCAATGTAACTCAATGAAACCCATAATGAGCTACCATATTATGGAGCTATCATGACCTAACTCTATCAACTGATATCTCTATTCCAACAGCTCCCACTTTACCTACAATATACTCCAGATGACACCAAAAACAATAAATCTACGTCTATTTATCATATCAATTATTCAATTAAAATAGGGTTTCATGTGAAGCATTTCATTATACAAGCATTTTAGTAATAACAACGTCCCCATCAGGGATTACATTTGAATTTTGGGGTTTGAATTCAGATGAATTTACATTGAAGCATTATCTTTTTGTCTCCACGTAGGTGGTTATTTATTATTGAACGTCACAAGATTCCCGTAATGAAAAACTTGAAAACCGTTTTATATTGAAACTTTGATATGGGTTTAAAAACTATGTTAGACTTTGTTTAAATCTCTGATAATGTTTTCTTGATGATCATATTGAATTTTGAAAAATTTTAACCAAATAATTGCTTGTAATAAGTGCTGTAATTTCTTGAACTAGTCAGAAGGGATAATTATTTGTTACAAAAAATAACATGATTATCTTTATGGAAAACATGAAAACTATATGTATTTAAACTTTGATATGTGTTTAAATAATATGTTATATTTGTTCAAATAATTGGGTTTTTTTTCTTCCGGATCATATTGAAAATTAAACGATTTTAGACAAATAATTTGCATTAATAAGTGCTAGAATATTTGATAACTACTCAGAACGGGTGGTTATTTGTTTTTGAAAGTAACATGTTTCCTATTATGCAAAACATGAAAAATGCTATGTATTTAAGCATTAATATGTGTTTAAATATTATGATAGAGTTGTTTAAAGCCTTTTTAATGTTTTATTGAAGATAATATTGAATTTTAAACAATTATAAACAAAAAATTAATTGTAATAATTGCTGGAATTTCTAAAAACTACTCTGAAGGGGTCATTTGGTTAAAAAAATTAGAGTGCTTTGTTTTTTACATGTTAAGATAAAATAGGAATGTGTTTAAGGTGGATTGAATATGAATGTGTGTAAGGTGGATAAATGGGAAATTTAAGCTGAAATTGCCATTTTGGGTTACTATTTTCCTCACTAAGGTGGATAAAGTGTAGGAATGTATGAAAACTACTCAGAAGAGGTTTGGTAAAAAATGTTGTGTTAGGTGTGTTTAATGATAAGATGAAATTGGCATGTGATTAAGGTGGGTTAATGGGACTGTGTTTAAGGTGGATTAATGGGCATGTTAAGAAGAAATTGGCATGTTGGGTTGTTGTTTACCCATAATTTGTCGTTTTATTATATTTTGGGGAATGATTATTTTCTTTTTTACACATGTTTCATGCATTAGTATAAATGATTTTTTGTTATTGGGCTCACTCATGTTATTTTTCTTTCTTGTTTTCCCTATGAACCTGGACAATATATAATGCTATTTTGGATATTGTATGATTTTTCAAAGGCACATACACATCTGACCAGTATAGATGAGAATGGACTTTATTCTATTTTTGGCATGTCTACTCTACTGCACTGTCTACTTACTACTGGTATGGAGATGATTTTTAATCCTTACTTTGATCCTGTTTTGCCTATGTAACATGGATAGTGTAATCTGATTCTTTTGTGCATTTTTCACTTCGCTGCTTTGTTGGAATTATTTGAATCTATTTTGGTTGGAATTATCAGTTTTGAGCTGAAGATAAGGATGCCTCTTGCTGATCTGCATGCATTGACAAATTATTTCATGCTCTCTTAGGATGTCATCTGATTATAGTTCTGGATTTAAAGGTTTGAATTGGCTGCAATGCTCAACATCATTTAAGGTGATTCTTCTTCCACTCTTAGTCAGTATTCCAGTTTTGACTGGACTATATGATTTTTTTCTTTTTCTTCCCCAATACTTTTTCTGGTTGTTGCAAGCTCTTTGCACATCATGTATATACTATTATCTTTGATTTTAATAAATTCTTTTGGGGCATGAATTGAGAAACAAATTCATGTTTCCACTTTCTCTAAAAAAATTATATTTTTTTGTAGTGTATTCACATCATATGATTTTCATATGTTCTTGGAGATCTCTTCAAATTGGAAAATGTTACTTTTCATGTTAGCAGTTTAGCATGTAAAGAATTGGATGTTTAGGCATTCTACTCCTACATTTGGTAGTCTTACAAATATCTTGATTGAGGTAACTTTCGTTATTGATTAACACATTATTATTCAAAAGGGAAGGATTTATTCAATTTTTTCTTCTATTTGCCAATGTTTTATTCATACTTAACACATGGATGGATGATTCTACTTTTAAGGGTTTTGTTCTATAACTCATTACATTACTCTGGTGTGGATATAATGCTACTGGAGCTCTAACTTGACAGCATTGATGTGTCATGGGTGCTAGCCAGCATGGATGAGATGGTTCTGGAGATATGGATTGACTGGTGCTAGATATGATTCGTTGGAATGTATTTCTCACCTGCATGCCATGGATGGTTTGTTGGTGGTACTTGCTAGTGTCTGGTGCAGGACTTTGTTCGCTGGCATGGATGTTATCTCACATGGATGGGATGCTCTTATGGAGGCATAGATGTTTCAGGGGTGGTCTCAATATTTTGTTGGTGGGGTGTGATGGATCTTTTTGTATTAAATTTCATTATTAATATAATTAATTTTTTTCTAAGATTGAACATTTGTTAAAATATTCTTTTGTTTAATAATTAATGTAGATGTATTATATATGATAAATTAATTAATATTTATAATATGAAACTTGGTTCAACATGTGTTAAAATAATATCTGATTTATTAAATATAATCAATGTATTATATATGATAAAATAATAAACATGATATTTAATTTTACGAGAAATAAAATTTTATAAATTCTATAAAAATATAATTTATAAATAAATATATATTCTATGCTGGTAATATTATTACCAGTAGATAAATTTTTCATCAAAACCTATTGCTAAACACTTTAACCTACATATATATTATATGTTGGTAATATTATTACAAATAGAAAAATGTGTCATTATAACCTTTTGCTAAACATTATAACCAACAAATATATTATCTCTGGGTATTATTATTATTGCAACAGAATGATTTTCTCTATCGCAAAATAATTTAGCGACATAGTTTTTACCAATAGTTTAGTGAAAGGGAAATATATGTTGGTAAAACTTTTTACCAACAGAATATACAGTTTTACCTACAGATATGATCATGTTCGAAAAATTGAAATATTTTTTAGTGTTTTTAACTCAATTAATAGAAATTGAGTTAAAATTACTCTTATCAAGTTTATATCGATGACTTTAGAATTTATCAATGTAGTGATTGTGTGTATTAAAAGTATATCCACACAATGGGGAGTGGAAATTAAAACAGCAGTAAATAAATAGTTATTTCCCACATAATCTTCGAGAAAAATAATCAATGTAGTTTGCGTAAAATCGAATGAGTGGAAATTGAAAAATGAAATTCTGTTACCTATTTGGTAACATACGAAACATACACCCCATGAAAGAAACATCATAAAATTACGATTTAAATACCCCTAAATAAATGTATATTACATGAAGAATACAATCATATGCGTTATATACACCACATGAAAGATAATAGTGGAAAACATAGTATGAATCTCAAGGGAATAAAAGTGAGATGAAGACCACATACCTTGTACTTTTCCATTGTATATGGTAGGTTAAACTCAACTAAAATTCTTAAATCAATGTTATTAAATTATAAAATAACCAAATACATAAATATGATATGATATATGATCTTCTAATATTACTTTATTAATGATATTTCAGTAGTATCATTGTTCTAGTTGTTAACTGATTACTTTTTCATTATATGTTTTATTATGTAAGTAATGATTATTTTATATAGGATGTATTTGATTCATATATAGAATGATATTATGTTATTATTATTTTTTAAATCATCAAGTGAAAATTATACTTGAAAGGTTACGATGGGGATTCAATCTTTTCTCATTTTTGGATACTGTATTATGTACGTACGCAGGAGCGACAATATCATTCAATTTATGATAAGATCGTATGTAATTGGATATTATATCATATATAAATAATCATTAAAATGTTTTTTTTATTGTTTACATCAATTGTACTCATTATTATACCCTACCAAATAATGATGTGTTGAATAACAAACAACACCTTGATGTGGAGACGGTAGGTCGTATGTACCCATGTATGGTGACATTGTCATTCATAGGATGGATAGAAAAATGAATATGGTTGTACAATAATTATAATACCATCAACGTATGTATATGGTACTGTAGTTATTTTTTTTATGGAAATATCAATTAACGAGGAAGTGGAAGAAGAAAATAACATCGAAAGATGAGGTGAAATTATTACCTCTTCTTCTAGTTCTTTCTTTTGATTTGATCAAAAGGGCTCCTTAGGATGTCTTTATGATCAAATTACGGCCACTAGGATATGGTGAGGGTAGTTGGTAGGATATCTGAGTAGGGGTTGTCTGAGCCAAATGGATTTTGATGTGTGAAATTAAGAGAATCAGAAGTACCCTTTTATAAGAGAGATGACGGTCACTTTAGAAAAAACATGAAATGTTATTTTATTATATAATCATTTTCGGTTTATAATGGCTAAAAATGAATTTATTTCGACGATAATGTGGGGATGGGTCTAAATACCTTCAACCAAAAGGTTTTAGACAATTTTTTGTCACCATAATAACCTTTTATTTTATATTTAACTCTTAGTTAATTAGTTTAAATTTTTCCATGTCTTCTTGTATTCTTACACTATATGGTTAATAAACATCCTATAAACTACCAAGAAAACCTCAAAGGGTTAATTAATGATATATATATCATTATATAAGTCATTTGGTTGAATCCTATATTTTTAACAAAATTATATCATTTAATATATATAATATTTTTTTAAACCCCATTTATGTCAACTTTAACCCTATTTAGTATTTGGTTTTTGTGAAAGTCACAACACCATTATTACTTAGAAAAAAATTCATTGAATTGACCCAAACATTTCATATTAATCTATAAGATTTGTGGAATGAATGAAAAGTATCAATTTACATTTATTTTTATATTTATAATTATAACAATTTTAATCATTCATTAATACAGTAATTACTACATCATCATTGTGTCATAAATAAAGATTATTATTTATTGCCTATAAATTATAAATAAAATACCATGACGTTTGAAATATCTTTATATTTCTTTGGAATATTTTTAGTTGAATTATTAATATGTATAACACTATATTAAAAATGTTTTAGTTATGAAAATTTTTATTTAAAACATTTAACCCGTCTATAAATAAAAGAATAATAAATGTCCTAATATAATCAATGTGGGACAAAGAGGATCAAATTTAATTCCTAATGTTATTTTTGGTCAAAAAAACTTATCCAATAAAATTAGGACAACTATTAGGCTAATTATAATATCATTTATACCTTTAATTACACTATTTACTTTTAACTATGGTAAATAAAAGCCCAATGTTACTATTCAAAAAAAATTATTTTCATCATATTGAACCGCATTTTACATACTGATGTCAACTGTGTCCCTCGGATTTTTGAAGTTCAATTCACAGAAGCACTAAAACACATTTTATGAAAAAAAATTAACGTGCTAAGAAGGTGGATAAAAAACATTTAAAAAATTCAATAAATATTATACATATTATTTTATTATAAAATGACTCCCACAAATTACATTGAACTAATATAGGTATTATGTATATAGTTTGATTTAAAATTAATTTATATGAAATAAATATTTATTTAAATAAAATATCAGATTTTAAACAATAACGCAGTGTTTTTCACTATTCATAAAAAATTGAATGTTTTCAGAAAAATACCAGAAACTCACCCTCAACTAATTTTTCTATTAAAAATCAAAAAAATGATTTCTATTTTACCAAATACAAGAGATAGAAGTTTCATTAATTAATTTAAAATTAATTCCCATTTCCAAAACAAAAAAGCATGTTTTTGAGATGTAGAAACTATCAAAAGATTCATACGTGTTAATTTCCAATTTTAAAGTGAATTTACTTTCAATGGCCAACATTGGATTAAATGATAAAAATATAATATAATTATACTTCAAAACCATTAAAATGTATAATTTAACACTATAAATTGGTTTGATTAAAAAAAAGTTGTTTTCAATTAAAATTTAGTATCTTTATATATTATTCAATATATGGAAGATATCAAAAATCAAAAAAAATTTATCCAAACTAAATTTTTATGTCAATATTCAAAAGAAGAATTTTATTTCATCAAGTAGAATATTTAAATGTGTCAAATATTATATTAGAAAGGTTTCTCTATTAAAAGGTGGAAAGCTGCATTTTTTTTGAAAAATACATCATTTATCTGAAAAATTGAATTTGTCCTTATATTATGTTTAAGAAACACAAATGATAAATGTTAAAATTATATGGTATATTTATAAAATTCCAAATTTAGTTATTATTATTCATAACCGCATTTCAAACGGGTAGTTAGATATGTTGTGGGGCGCTTGAACTCAGTGTTACGTACATCGCATGCTATTGTATTATTCAAAGAGAAGCATATCATAGAAGCTTGGGGTGTTACAATATTAAGGCTTAGTAAAAAAACTAAGGAAAATATGTCCATGAATTATTTAAATCACTAATCAGAAATTTTTAGTATATAAGATAGTGCACTTCATCTGAGGGGTTTTGTTATAAAATATGGAATTTTTAACAGATTATTCATTTAACACAACAATGTTTCACATTAAAAAGGAATTACTGAAATTATCAAAAAAGAAGAATTTTAAAAAGATACCAGTTTTAGGAAAAACAAATACAAGGTCCAACATGGAAAATAGATGGAGATATCATGAACTGGGAAGTTACCTATAATGAAAAATTCTATTTATAATCCAATCTATACTCTTGTAGGGAATTTAGGGCTCTTAATTAATTAATTATGATAAGAAATTCAACATGGCACACTATATGGGTATCCGTATTTGAGATTTACATCCTCTACATTCATAAAAATGATCCTCAAGCATATAAAAAGGTTCATATGACAATTAATGAATAAGAAATAAATTTTAAGGAGATGCACAAAAAAGGTTGGTGTGATGCATAATGATGATAATTGAAATTTTAATAAAAAATGGGTATAGTGATATAGAAAACCAAGCTTATGTTTAGGATGCTATACTGGCCAAATATCAAGGTTTTATTTCATCCGGTTTGAGAGAATTTTAAGAAACAATCCCCCGCCTTGAAAATTGGTGGAATGATCTCATACCAAAATATTACAGTTGATATGAAGATAAAATGAAATAGGAATCATGAGGTATTAAGATCTTACTGATAAAGATACAAGTTTCTGACGATGCTCAAATATGACTTAGGATGATGGAGTTATCATCACGCCTAAAGAAGGGGTAAGGAGGAACCCATGAGAGAATGGGGGGGGGGGGGGCTCACGTGTTTGGAGAAGAAGAAAGAAAGAAGAAAATGGGTGTAAGATATCATTAAAGGAATTTCTAAAATTTTACCCTAATAAACAGGGTCCCATGGTTTTTTTGGACATTTGGCCCAACCGTGTTCCAAATGTGCATCTCCTACTACATAACTATCACGCCTCGAATGGTTGTACAACACAGTTTGAGAAACCATGTTCTAAATTATTCACAGACATAGCCAAAATGGTACTGAGTGTGTTATATAGGTACACAGTTTGGGAAAACCATGGCCAACCTATGCGTATCCTCTATTAAAAAATTGAATTGCATTGTATGATCGTGTACCTCCTCCAACACAGTTTGAAAAACCATACCCAGTGTTATAGGGGGTGGAACAATTATTCCTAGGAGGTTGCAAAGTTAAATCTATCATTGTGCCTCAGTTTTTGCATCTCTAAAACAGGTAATTTAGTCCTCTCACTCTTCCAAATCATATCCAGTCACTTGGGATAACTCTAAATGTTCAAAAAAAGTATCAAAACAACACATTAAAAAGTTCCAACACTCTGAATTATGCTTCAATGTTCGGTTCAAAGAATGACCCCTCCAACAAACCCCAAAATTCAAATTCCCTTGTAATTCTGCAATTTCTAAAAAGATAGTTCCTTACAAACTCCCCACCATGGAACTTATAATTCATGATAGGCATTGGGGAAACTAGAAAATCATCACCCAACTTATGAGTTTTGTTATGTATTGTAAAAATGGTCACAATGCATTTCCAAACACGCATCAAACCTCCATGAATTTATAATTGTATAGAACTTAATCCATCAAAACTAGATCTGATGCTCGTTTTCTTATTGAAACACTAAAATGGTGAATACCAAAGCCCATTTAACTAGAGACTCTATCATCTCATCATCTCTTTAAATATATGGTTGATGGTTCTCCCCACTAAAGGTATTATCATAAAAATGGTCTAGTTTTGTTCCACCACATATCCACCTCCATAATCTATTGTAAATCAAGTGACATGTGTTCTAACAATGATCTTATAATGATTTTGAATCCATAAAACATTTGATTCTCCACTAGAAACATTTAGACAGGTCGAGCTGTCTTTTCATGAAAATCCATGAAATATACATACTTCACTTTTCTCTGGTTAACAACATCCCAATAATTGTTCTTCTCTGACTGAATTCTTTAATTAAATAAAGAATAAATGTGAATTCCCCTAAAAATGAAAATTCCCAAAATGCTTAGCTCTGACAGTCGGTGTAATACAAAAAAACTGCTATTATTTCTTCCAAGGCAACTCATATTTACCATGAGCATGTTCCATAAATATTGTAACTTATTTTCGGTGATTCTCCCTGATCTAACAATCTACTGACCATTTAATATATCATGCCTCATCCGGAACAATGGTGTAATCCAAATCCAACCCACTGGAATCATCACCCTTTAAACATCACCTCCAAGACTTAAATCATGTGTGGGATAATAACAGATTCATTATACTGGAGTAAAAGGATCTCACACCAGGTATTAAATAATGCATGTATACAAGTTCTATGTTGGTAAAATTCCAAGACATCCAAATCAAATAATTTACTAGGCCCATAGTGTCATCTTCCTAGAAATCATGTCAGAAGAAAACGGCCACTTTCCATGATTTCCCCTAAGATGTTCCTACATGGGAACCTAGGTTTCAATTATGACTAACAATGACATGATAAAAACCATGAATCCAGCACAAAACTCTGAAAAATCATGTTTATTAAAATAGAAGGACACTTAAAACCATTATTGTGACAAATAACTGATTCTTTCTTTGTGAATGAAGGACAAAATCAAGATAGTGGTCATGCTTGTCACTATAAAAGACTACACTAAGAGGGTACTATGACTTATAAAAATATTTGTGACACTTATACCATGTATAAGATGAATATTCAAATATATTAACACCCCATACATCCCAAGTACTAAATATAAGGGTATCCTGACCACAACTGATCAATTTATCTAAAAAGAATTTCGGCTTTACTTCGGATGCTTCACCAACACGACCTCGATGCGTTTACTACCCAATCCATCCAATGATCACTCAATATTAACCATTGAAGCCTATCCATGAATAATGTTTTTTCTCAATGGTTTCATACACAGAAATCAACAACAACAATATCCTACCGAACAAGCACCGATATCTTACCAGACTCACCAATATTATATGAATTCAAAAACTACACTAACAATTTTAAAATATTATTTCTATGTTATATTCCTTATACCCAGAAGGAATCATATTCACTAGACCTGATGTGTTTGTCCCCACCTTAAGAGTGTCCTAGTCGATGAAATGAGGGACTAACTAGGCACCCATAAGAGCACTAGGATCAGATTCCACATAGATGAACACGTGATGTTCCCTAACCCTAGAAGTTCGGAGCTGGTGAATTACATTATAACATTATAATTGATACATGATTTTAATCACAATGGACAGATAATTTTAGCATCTTTGGAAAATAGATACATACCTGATACCGATTTTATATTTGGAAAAGGAGATAAAATATAATACATAATATTCTAATAAATTGTATCATTGAAAACTATTTCTAATATCTCTTCTTCATAACCTTGGAAAAGTAAACAAAAATAAGGGTGATTTCAAAAACATAGTAAGGGTTAATTATAATTAAGTCTATCATGAATGAATGAGAATTTATCAACATGGAAAGGTAAATAACTAAGACCAAATTCGATTTATATAATGGGATGCGGGATAAACATTATGGAAATGTAAATAACTGTGAAAAAATCTATTTAATCAATAATATAAAATTTAAATTCATACATGGTTTTTTTCATAGTGAAAATCATCTCGATAATAACTAAATATATTTTTAATTAAGTAAATTCATTAATATTGGATTTCATGTATCTATAACATGAACTACTACACCATTAAGATCTATTTTCTAGAAACTAACTACTCTGATATGGATAAATAATTCGACCCAAGTGACTGATGATTCTTCGAGAGGATATCTATAACTGAGCCCCGCATATATTTTCTTATCAAAATCATTTATCATATATCACATAATTAAGTTAAAAAGATTTTATTGTACCTATGTGACCCATAATACTTTGAAAAATTTGAATCATATGCCCTATAAAAGTGAATAATTATCAAATTAATCATTGAATACCATGAAGATAAAGAGATACATGATATTATATATTAAATGGGTAGTACACTATATAAAATAAATAAGTGCGGAATAAGAGGCATCTCAATGAAATAAAAGTGAGATGAGAAAAAACTGTTACTTTATAGTTTACCTTAATTGAACATGATTTAACATCTTGTAAAATAGATTATAGAGTGTTAATAATTTATATAAGAATCATGTACATATTTATAATACCATATAGGTTTCTATTACTTTATCATACATCATATTTGTTAATAATATTTCATTATTACCATTTTTTATGGTGTGGGATACTTCATTTTCCTCTGCATGTTTCATCCTGTATATCATAATTCTTGTGCATAAAATATATATCAATAATCTCTCTAAGATATCATAATTATTTATTATATATATTTTGAAAACTATTCTTGTATGGTTATCATTTAAAATGAATCGCATTGTGTCTTTGAGATGGTAGGTCATACATACGAATGAGCGACGATTTCATTCTCTTAATGGAGGGATGGTAAGGAAGTGGTTGATATATTAGTTTTTATAGAATCAATATCATGTAATAATTATCATATATATCAATTATTTTCATTTTTAAACTCATCCATGTATTGTTGTGATTAAAACAGATTACACCATAGTGTGGAGATGGAAAGATGTATGTACACACGTGCGGTGATTTTATTTTTCATTGGATTTATATGATGTGGAATGTGGTTATCTCATAATTATAATACAATATAATAGAATATATGATACTGAAGTTATTAATTTATCATATAATCAACACCTGGATATTAATAGTAAGATCAAAAAAACTTTAAAGAGTTGATAATGAGAATTAACTCTTCATCGGTGGACTATATTTAAATTCTTTTAAAGTGGTCTAAGTTAGGCCTTTTGGAAGGAAAATAACATATAAAACAAAACTAAAAATGTTTGTAAAATAAATTTATAGGGTTTGGTTGATCAATATTGCTCAAATTGATGTGATTAATTGAGGGAGGATGTGCACTTTTATAATTGAAGTGAGGGGCACTCTCAGATATTTTCCAAATTTTAAAATATAAAAAGGATATTTGAGTGGAAGAGACATACAAATGTCCTGTAAATTAATAGGGGTAGAAATTTTCAACCACATAATATCTCCATCGTGATTATTTAATTTTTTTTATATTTTTCTCATTTAATAAACTATTAATTCAATAATATATTATTATTTTCAAATTTCATACTATTCATTTATTTTGACATAAATTACATGAAGATAAATTTTTTATTTCAATATGATGATTTCACTCATCAATAATTTATCTTATAGATATATTAAATTAATTATAAACATTATATCATCCCAAATATATCATAAAGAGTACATTTAAAATCAATTATTTTATTTTTCAATATGTTAAATAATTATTATACTAGAATTGTATAATCCATTGAGTTAATTATATAATTTTAAAACATTGAAAATAAATTTAAATAATGAAAAATAAATAAATAGGATGAATATAGACATTTTGGTTCATTCATATCTTGATTTTTCAATATGTAGGCACTTAAATTATATTAAATACAAAGAGAGTGAAATTTTGTAACTATCATTTATTTAATTAACATATAATTTATTTTCATATAAAAGTGTCCATTAAACAACTTAAATTTTACATTATGAGGATAAGGGTTTAATAATAATCATCTGATAAATTTTAGATAATCTTAGTTCGGGTTAATAATCTTTTCTTTTGGCATTAATCCTTATTTAATCTCATTAACTATTACCATGACAACATGTGTTTTTATTCATTAAGGGTTAATATAGTTACTCTAAAATTACAAAACAATCCCAAATGGTTCGTTGATGAAATATTTAAAAGTATCCAAGTCCTTCAATTGAGATTTTTATTTTTATGAATGTAAATCATTTAATAAAATATTATTTATTTTAAAATACAATTAATGTCAAATTTTATACTATTCATTACATGACTTTTTTAAAATATCATAATGACATGATATCATAAAAAAACCTTTAATAAATTGGTAATATGTACATGTCAAATATAAAATTCATGGGTGACATTAATCATCACTTCTTATATTTATTTTAACATTTTTAATATCGTTTGTTAGTTAATTGCACTAATTAAACTATTATTGCTTCATAATTGGGTAATCCTTTAAGGTAAATATTTATATGTTAAAAAAATTAACAAGATGGATATATAAATTTTATATTTCAAATTAATATTTATAGTCGAAGATATCTTTTCAATAATGACATTTAAAAAATGTAGTACTTATTAAAAACATGAGTATCACTTATTGGACTTCCTATAGAATAAATTACAATAAAATGCTTCAATTCATTTAAGTGGATCAAATATGCTAAAAAATAATCTAATAGATGATTTTTTTAGAAACTCACTAAATAAATAAAATTATTAAATGTGTTAAGGTAATTTTCTAATATTTATAATATTATTTTTACCCTTAATTACATGATTTTGACTTAACTGTGGTAATTAAAAATGTTAATGTTTCTATTCATTTTTTTCCAAAAAATAAAAGGGAATTGTTTAACAAACTTGGACATTATGATTACAAATATTTAATCCATTTTTCAAAATTAAAATCACATAATTGGCTAAAATTTATTTTAGATAAATCCATTAGTCAGAATGAGAAGATGAGTTTTTAAAGTGAAAATATACAAAAGAATGAAATATTATTTTATCCAAATTAAACATGAAATTATTTCCATGGAAATAAATTATAATAAATTATAAAATTTAAATAACTATACTCTAAATCATATTAAAAATATAATTTAACACTATTATTTATTTAGATGAACAAGTTGTTTAAAATAAATATGTAATATTTTTTAATTATTCATAAATAAATTAACTTATTAAAAAAATAAAAAAAATAATTAAATTAAATTTTTATATTCATATTTAAAATAAGAATTTTTTTCCTAATTTAATATTATAAAATTTTTAAACACTACATTCAAACAAACTGTAACATTAAAAGGGAGTAAAATTGTCTTTTTATAAAAGTACATCTTTTATGTGTAAAATTTTATTTATTCTTATATCATGTCTAGAAAACATATAGGATTATTATTAATAATTATATTGAATATATTATATATATCTCATTAATATAATCCACAAAATTTTGATTTTATTATTTTATTGACATAAAACACAATTTTTCTCATTTAAATGGTTTTTTAAAAACATTTTCCTTATATTAAATTGGGTTTTATATTTATTTCTAATTAATTGGTAACCAGTTAATTAAATAATATATTTCTGTAAGTTATTTGATCTTATTAATAACCATATATTTTACTTATGAAGATAATATCATTTTATATAATAATATTAATTGTATCTCATGGTTTATTTATGTTCATAGTTGCGTGTAGTGAAAGAAATAAAAGGTATTTAATTCAAAAAATTATCATGCGATAAAAGCATGGGTTTTATCTTCAATACACCTTAAAAAAGTCATTTCCTGGAAATTTGAAATTTCACATAATAAATAAATGAACGATAGTTGGAAATTACACTGTGGGAAAAGCACAACGTAAATACGGTTAATAAACCATCCTTTTAATAAGAGGGAACAAAAAATAAAAAGGTTACCATAAAATTAAGCATTTGAATAGGATAACATTATTGGGAAGTGAAAAAATGGAATTGTTAGATAAATAGAAATACAATGTTCTTACAGAATCTGATATAGAATATAGTCATTATAATATTAATTATCACAAGACCAAAAACCATGTGATCGGTTAAAAGGCCATTGATTTATTAGTAATAAAAGTAAAGAGGTAATGTTTTTATTTCAAAATTATTTTACGAATGTTGAGGAATTATTTTACAGTCTAAAAAAATCACTAAATAAAAATTAATGTATTTATTTCAATGTCTTAATTTCATCCTTTGGTTGTAATTAGGTTTATTTTTACTTCATTTCGTACATAAGGAAATGTGTATTCAAGATGAATTTTTATAAGTGAAGCACTTTTAACAAATAATATGGTCCGAAATTATTTAATTTATAATCTAATTTTTTTACTATTACATATTACTTTGTAACATATTATCTATTAAATCATACGTGAACCTAAAACAATAATATCAAATGTTCAACTTATTACATTCCAACTGTAAGACTCTTCTAAAATACTATTGTCCAAACTCACAGTCCAAAACAGGTCTCTAGGTTTCCAAAATAAATCTTAACATAATATTCCATAAAAATAATAATGTAGCTATTATTTTAAAAGTCCAAATATTTTATTAACATCAAAACATTAATTAAAATGTTCATACTTTCAATTACATAATAAATAAGTATTGTAGTATAATCCTTATATATCTGATGATTCTTATAACCATAGCACCATTGATGGAATACTTCTTGAATAGAAAAAAAAACATTAATCATTCTACTTCATTCTTAAACCATTAAATATGAATCATTTTATTATTCTTTAATTCATGTGTATTATATACCCCACAGAAACTAAATAATTACTGTATAAGGCATATATCATAGAAAAAAAAGTGGGATGATAAACACCCTTACCTTGTGATTTCCCTTTATTGAACATGATTTAACCTCCTGGATAATGGATTAAATAATTTTAATAATTTATAACAGAACCATATTAATATTTATGATATCATATATGAAAATATTGTATTATATTTTAACACTTTCGTTATTAATATTTCATTATTACCCTTGTTTTGGGTGTTAATTGCTTTATTTTCCTACAAAAATTTCATCATTTATGTCATAATTCTTGTGAATAGGATATAGTTACATAATATCCTGAATTATATAATGTTATTAGATATAATATTTATTAATTATATAAATTTTTACAATCATTCTTCAATGGTTAAAATGGAAAATGAATCACTTCGTATCTTGGTTATGATATGTCATATGTACGCACAAATGATGATATCATTCCCTTAATGGTGAATTTTTACAAAAGTGGATGATATATTAATTGTTTCAGAATCAATATCATGTAAATTTTATCATAGATTTATATTATTTCAATAATTTTACACATCTAGGTAATGTGGTGAGCAAAAACAAATTACACCATAGCTTGGCGACAATAAGTCATACATATGCACGTATAGTGCTTTCATTTTTTGTATGACAGTTAAAAGGTATAATATTTCTGTCCAATATTTATAATAACATTTTAGAATATATATTATTCTGTATTTTTTTGTTTCTCTTTGAAGCAACATATGAAAAGGATGTGGAATAAGAAACAATCTTGAAAGAGTTGGCAAAGATGATTACCTCTTCCTCAGCAGATTTCCTTTAATTTCTTATAAAGTGATCTATAATTTGTTTTTTGGATGTAGAAAACCTATAGATATTAAAAAAGGATGTTGAGAATATAAATTTTCATGTTTTGGTTGATCTATATTTCTCAAATTTCTGGAATTAAATGAGGGAGGAGGATCACATTTATAAATGAGGTGAGGAACCATTTTTGAAATCCTCAAAATATTAAAATATAATAAGAATATTATAGAGAAAAAGACGTAAAAATGTACAATAAATTAATATAGGATGGAATATTTTAGTACATATTATCCCCATAGTGATTATTTGACATTTATGTGATTTTGAACTAATTTAATGAAATATTAATCCAATTAAATATCATTCTTGTCAAATTTGATACTATTCATTTAATTTGACTTCAAATACATCAAAAGAACATTATAATTAAAATATATTTTTTTAAACATATCTATTTTATCCTACTGATTTATAAAATTCATTAGACCCATTAACTCTTCCCAAATATATCAAAAGTAATACTTTTAAAATCAATTATTTTATGATACTCTTATTAAATATATATTGTATTAGCATTGTAGAAGCATTTAAGGTAATTATATAATTTATAAAAATTAAAAATAAATTTCAATAATGAAACCAGTTTCATTAGTATCAAAATATATATTATTTTCATTCATAACTTTATTTTGTGACTATGTGGACATATAAAAGGTTTTAAAAACAAAAATAATGACATTTTGTTTCAATCATTGATTTAAATAATATATATGTTATTTTCACAAAAATGTGACCATTAAACAAGTAAAATTCTATTTTAATGTGATAAGGATCGAATGCTATTAATCCAATAAATTTTGTACATATTTAGGTCATATTATTACCCTTATCATTTGGCTTTTACCCTTATCTAATCCCATTAACTCTTACCTTGACAACATGTTTTTTTATTCCGTAATGGTTAATATGGTTTATCTAATATAAAAATAATAATATAAATGGTTCAATGAAAACATATTTAACCTTATTCAAATAATTATCCCATATTTTTAAATTTTATGAGTTTTATAAAATTTTAAAAAATGTAACTTATTTTAAAATATATTGATTTTAATTTTTTTTACTATTCATTATGTGACCTTTTTAAAATATCATAACAACATGATAACGTCAAAAATACCATTAATACATCCTTAACATTTCTAGTTAATCTACACTAAATTATTTTTGTTATTTAGTGTCTGAAAATATGTTAAATTTTATATTTTTATTATCACTTGTTCATTATTTCCATTAGTTAAACAATTATTGCATCATCACTGTGTAAGAAATTAAGGTAGTTATTTAATTCCTAGAAATTATAAATAAATTACCAAGATGAATATAAAAATTATATATTTAAAACAATGATTTATATTATAATATATATTCTAAATAATAACATATAAAATATGTAATACTTATTAAATACATTAGTATGACATATTGGACTTTCCATAAAATAAAATACTATAATAGGGTTAAAATCACCCATGTGCCTACAAGATGGAATAAAATCATTCCAATGATAATTTTTATCAACAATATGTCATCCAATATAATTAGGAAAAGTGTTAAAGTAATTTTATAATATATATTATATTATTTTTACCCTAAATTACTCGATTTACCCTTAACTATGGTAATAAGAAAAATACAAAAATAATATTCTTATTGTTCAAAAATAAAAGGGATATATTTACTAAATTTGGACCTTATAATTAAAAATATTGAGCCTATTTATAGAAACTATGTA
The DNA here is from genome assembly GCA_963277665.1 of Viscum album. NCBI lineage: Eukaryota > Viridiplantae > Streptophyta > Magnoliopsida > Santalales > Viscaceae > Viscum > Viscum album. Next base: position 1,596,958,241 of record OY728120.1, read on the forward strand.
CATATAATTGTCTTAAAATAATTTGAAATTAATCTTAATTAGGGAAAGAGAAAACGAGTTTTTAAAGTGAAAATGATTAAAAGATTGAAATGTTTTTATATCTCGAGTCAACGTGAAATTGATAAAAATGACTTAAATTATATTAAAGGTTAAAATATCTATCTAATTATACATTTAATACAACTAAATGTATAATTTTTTACAATAAATTATTTTTCTGAAAAAGTTGTTTTCAATTAAAATGCACTATTTTATAACTATTTATCAAAATATGAAACATATCAGAAAAATAACAAAATTCTACCAAAATAAATATTTATTCTCATTTTTAAAAATTGATGATTATTTTATCAAATATAATATATAAAATTTTCAAAAACTAGATTCAACATGAGTGTGAAATCAAAAGACGGTAAAATTTCATTTTTCTAAAAAAACATGTTTTATGCATAAAATTGGATTTGTACTTATATCATGTCTAGAAAAAACATTGGATGAATGTTAAAAATTATATTGAATATTATATATATATATATTTCACTAATACAATCCAAATGTGGGATTTGATTATTTTATTGGTATAAAACACAGTTGTGTGTATATAAATTGTTTAAAAACATTTCCCTTATATTAAATTGTTTTTATATTAATTACTAATTATATCATAACCAATGAATACAATACTATATTTTCATAATATATTTAATATTTTTCATAGCCACCGATTTAATATCTAGGATTTAATTTCATTTTAAATTACAATGTTAATCGTATATCATGGTTCATCTAAGATCATTATTCTCTGAAACACAGTTTATCGAAGAGATTGAATTTAAAAATATATTTTGGATAAATTTTTGAGGTTTTACATGTGATTCTATTCTAATACATACTCATGTACATCATAGAATCTTTCTCAATTCCAAAATAACTTGACCTCTATGTCAAAATAACCGATCCACTTAGAACCATATCCCGAGAATTTGGATGAATTAATTACATTAACTCCCATGTCGCTCTACTCTTGAGATAAACCGAGAACGTACTCAATATATAAAGGACCAATTATTATAGTGAACTCATTATCTTCATTATATAATTTAGAAACATTTTCGGTACCACATATATAAACACACACTACACTAGGGTTTCCGAAGCGATACGAAATATCCTTTATATTATTCATAGGTAGTCTTCCCTATGCATCCAAGTATTTAGTGGTACATACAAGATATTTATCTTAGATTGGTATTTCCACACATGACCACTAATCTAGATGATGACGTTATAATTCATCCATCACTAAGGAATATGAGAGGGCCATGTGACCTATTAAGTGGTCAACCAAACCCTAGGCATGTCTATCCTAATGAAACTGGGCATTACATCATGCTCACGCCCTTAAAAAAGGTAAATGATACCATGAACTCTCATAAAAGGGTTTCATTTAGAATAAAATAGTCCTACTATGGATAATGGAACCCAAATGGCACCATATGTTATAAATCTCATATCATTTATAAAGGAATTCAAGCTCTATAGATTTTACCTACCTCGGGATAGCCCATTATGAAAGAATAAGAGTCAACCAAATTAAAAGGTTGTTCCAAACAAATTTCACTAGGTCCTTTGTCTATTATTTAATACATTTCTAAAAATAAATAGTCCTATATAAAATTATCATGTTTTTGTTCAGATGATGATCAAAAAAATGGTTAAACTACCCTTACATGAGGCTTCAAACTAAGGATACTAACTATGGTTCTTTTTTTATGTCATTACATTGATTCACATTAAATATTAAATCAATTAATTTATTTAATATAACACATAATGTTCCAATTATTAAAAAAAATAACTTGGAAATAGATATGATGACCTATGAAGGTCCTATTAAGCCAACATGGGTTCATTAGAATGCAACCCAATTGTAGTTTCTTAATTATTAAAGCCAAAAAACACCCATAGTGGGCTATATCATAAGAAACATTACCCAACTAACCTACATGAGGCCATTTCCATATTTATTAAGTTAATCTTATGGATCTTCAGGCCCCATGTGAAGGAGTCACATTACTTCATAGAGGAAATGATTAACTATTCAAAAATAATTTTTTTATTTGATAGGCTTCCATACCATAAAAGGCCTACTAGGGTCATGTCATGTAAGTGGTCCAAAAAAATATAATTCTAATAAGGTAAAAATTAAAAAGATTATACCTTTATAAACATGTCAAAATATATCATTTTCTAATATAACGTTTCGATTGTATGGGTTATCATCACCCAATCTATAATGCACTCATACACATTATAAACCACATATTGGATCCCATTTAATAGAAACTAATTCACTTTGAAATATGAATGTTTCACATCTTTAAAATTTAAAAATGGTCTCTACAAATATACAAGGCTCATTGATGGTTGGAGTACATGGGTAACCTTTCCCCAATTATAAGTTTCTCATATACCTTATAACTAAAAACTAGATCTTTATTAATTGATGCCAATTATATATATCAAAATCATTATTAGGCATGTCATAAAAAGAAATAAACATTCATAAATAAGATAATAATCTCTAGAGAAAGAAAAGTAGGAAATACATTCTAAATAATCTGGAAGCATGGCTTATAATAACCGAATCATGGTAGCACATGTTATAAAAACAGACATTCTAAAGAAATACATAAATTGGAACAAAATTAAGCACGCCACTAAAAAACATAACTTGGTATGCAATTAATTGGATAATAATTACTCAAGTGACATAATAACAATCAACAAGTACCATATAAATGAAACAACATGGCATAGAATATTCATGGAATGTGAACTTATATATTTCTATAATGATGCTTGTAGAGCTACTTCCTTTCCATATCAGGACAATGGAAAATACCATAAGTATCACGAATGAGTACGAAGAAGAATGTAAACCATTCACTCATGGTCAAATCACAACCAACTATAATAGAAAACAACAAGATAAATAATTTGATCTGTGTCAACATGGGCGTTCCCTATAGGTGGGATGATCACTCCTAGAAATGGTTATCTAATATGCATCAAAAGATTCCTAGTCTTCTATCTACATTCACTAAATAGTATAGTAGAGTAAAAAAGAAGCTCTTATGACACATTATAGTGTCCCGACCAGATTACCTATAAGACCAGAAGCTATGTCATTTTTCATATGGCCTTAAGCACAATACAATGTATGTCAGAGTCTACCGACTAGCAATGAGGATCTTAATAGGAGATAATGGGGAGACTATACCCTCATGATCAGTATACCACAATGGTATATCATAAAATAAATAACATGAAATAGGGGAAGATGTAAAAATGTAAATAAATGGACACGAAATATGAATATCAACTGAATATAAATAGACAACGCCAATATTCCACAATGAATACATGTCAAAATAATGGCACAGAAACTAAAATATTAGACATACAAAATGCAACATAATACAGTGAAATATGTGAATAATGAAAAGAAATAAATTCCCCAAGGGTGAACACTATGATTATCCAGATATCTAGCTAAATATCTTTCTCCTAACTCCCAGGTACAAGCATACCAATGCAAGAAATAATTCATGGTCCTACAAACATGAAATATTCTTAGGTACCCCAGTACAATGGTGTCCTCGGTTGGGTGTGAGATAAATCTCAATAGGCCACCACTATTTTTTCTATTGAAAAATAAATTCATGGAATATAATGTACAACAATGTGTAGGTAAGCATAATAATAAACAATGATGAATAAATAAACACTTTTCTGCTCAATTTCCAGTAGGAAACCTGGAAAACCCTACCTTCTTCATTCCATGGCCAGAATGATGATCTGATTAGTAAAAATATGTATACAGTGATAATATATACATAGTATAGTAATATATTTCATCCACCATTATGTACTAAGTATCTGCGGAAGTAAGTATCCATATACATGGAATTATATGTGTTTTTTGGACCGGGGTCTAACTCAGTCATCCATAACTAGTTTGAATGATCTTATAAGCTCCATAAAAAATGGTACATTCCACAAATATTATAATGAGTGAGACAAATTATGATAAAAAATTGATATAGTGGTTGTTCTATCATGTCAATGCCTGAAAAAAGTGATGTGATGCATCATTCCCATCATCTAAATAGTTAAAATGGTGTGATACACCTTGCTCAACACCCAATATACAGAAGCATAAATTGCTATGCCCAACAAGTATCATCCCCTCATTACATAGATTATAACAAAGGAATAATCCTAATTATAATAATATCCATTATACATTACCTCTCATTCATTATATTCATAAAGAAAAAATATAACCAAGGTAATTTCAATTATTATTAAATTAAAAAAATGCAACCGGAAATGACTTGAAACCCATTAAATTTAACACAAATCACAGAATCCATGCTTAATTCAATATATCAAGTGACAGGATCATATGAACCAATTCAAAATTTATAATTTATACCATTTAATTTGAATAGTCTCTTTCATTTATCATGGAAATTGTTTTTAGATCCATGTCATGACAACCCACATAAAAGTTGGTTGGTCTTTGAAACCATTGGTCACAAGGAATAATATTCCCCCATACTCATCCCATTTAAAATAATCATGTGAGGCCATATACTATGTATTCCAAATTTCTAGAAATAACATAAATTAAAAGGAATAAGCAATTTAAATATATCCAAATGTGATTTAAATCACTAATCACCACTTTTTTTTAGAAGATAACTCACCTCATCTATGGGGTTTAATTATAAAAAATGGAATTTGTAACCAAAAATTCTCATACAAAAACCATGTTTAACATTACGAAAATATATCAAATTATCAAAAATAATAATTTTAGAATGATTCCAAATGAGTAAAAAAACACAAGGCTCAATATGGAACTTAGAAGGTATTATCATCAACTGGTAAATTACCTAAAAGGGGAAATTCCATTTATAATCCAATTTGAATGATTAGAAGGAAATTCTTGTTTTTTAATTAATTAATTATGATATGGAAAATTCAATCTGGTACACCTAATGGGTGGCCGTGATTGAGGTTTACTTCCTCTATTTTCATAAAATGATAATTCTTCTATAAAAGGTGAATATGAAAATTTATGAATAGAAGATAAATTTTACGGCGACACACGATAATGGATGATATTCTTCACAATGATAATGATTTAAATTAAATGAATGCATTCGGAAATATCGATTGGCCATCTTATTTATTCTTACTATTGTCTACTCATCCAATATAGAGGCTTGACTCGGCCAGGTTTGATATAAAATGATCAAATGAAAATCAACCCTAAAAATAGGGTGAACGATCTGACATAAAAATAGCACACCAGGTTGGAATAGAAACTAAAATAAGAAGAATGAGGTATCAAGTGCTTACTGATGTAAATCCAACAAGACCGATGGTGGTCAAATCTGACTTTGGGCGAAGGAGGCATCATTATGCATAGAGGATGGATGAGGAGGAACCTGTGGGAGAATTGGAGATCCTCATGCAGTTAGGGAAGGAGAAGAAGTTAAGAAATGGGTTTTTTTTATGATAATTGAGGTCATTTTATAAATTTCACCATTAAAAAAATTTTCGTATGGTTTGGTTGCATTGTTGTCTGATCCTCGCCCCAACTATGCAGATCCCACTACTTAATAACCACACCCCGCATGGTTGTACAATAGGTTTTGAACAATTGTGCCACAACTGTGCACAAAATAGTGGAAAAACACAACCTAAGAGTCACATCGTGTGTAGGGTAGGTGCACGATTTAGACTAACTGTGTAATGATCATTCACTATCACTACAAAAATAACATCAAAGGCTTCTACAACCATGTGACCCCACATTCCTGGTTTCAAAAATCAGGCACAGTTATCCTGTAGGGTCACACGGTAACTCCTAAGATGTCGAACGGTTAAATCTAATTGTGCGCCACAATCTTTACTTTTCTAGAATAAGGCCTTTGGACCCCTGATGCACATCAAACCCATCCAAACACCTCATATACCTCTTCATATTCAAACTACATATAAACATAACCCATTCAATTGTTCCAAAACTACTAATTTCATTCTGAAGCTTAGTTCAAAGACTAGACCATCCCCCAAACACAAAATTCAAAATCCCTTAGAATTGAACCATATCCCAAATCATGGGTCGCTACATGATGAATATTCAACGATGTATCATTAAACTCATTCCATAGTCTCCCTTAAAAATCTATCCCTTTCATACCCACATTTCGTAATATACCTGGATTTTTTATAACATCGAATGTAATAAAATGGTAAAACAAATAAAAATAACAATTTATCCAAATTAATTTTATTTTATTACCTCATGAAATTAAATTTAACAAACAATTATTGATGTATTGGATTAATTTTAATATATAAATCAAATAACTCATTATTCCAAGGAAAATTCATATGTCTCCAATCTAATTAAATAATAGTGAGTGCCGTAGGCTCAAAATCCTACTGGCCCATTATTTTACTGAATATTACGAAAAAAATCCTCTCTCAGAAATCAAAAACAGAAAAATCGTAGAAATATATTTTCTTATTCTAATCTCACACATATGAACTATTAATATATATCTATGAAACCTTATTGTAATTTTCTATTTGAAAATAAATATGTTATTAGTATATAAAATTTCAAAAATATGTATATATTAAAAGTCATACTTATTATAATAAACCTCTAATTCCCTTGTGATGTAACTAGAGTGTCCACTTGCTCCCTAAAAACATGAATGATTCCTACAAAACGAGATGGCCTACCATCAATCTCCAATGGGGTATATATATTTTGGAAGTGTTACAGATATTGTTGGGAGAGAGAAAGGGGGATTTATAAATTTTATCAATAGGAATCCAAAGAAAATTCAAAATATAGTATGTGAGGTATCATATGACATAGTTAATGATGTATAGATGAAGGTTGGATTTTATATCATCAATCAACTACTATAAATTTAATTTTTTCAATATTACTATCATTAAAAAAATTAAAAACAAATTCTAAACATATATTTTAAAATAATAATAACATAATATTTTTAAAAATCTTACACTTGATGCTTTAAAATAAATTTAAATACTATAATAAATTCATTGTATTTAAAATAAATAATATAATACATATATAATTGATAAATTAATGGTTTAACACACCTAATATCATTTCCTAATTCAATGGTTATATAATTATCATGATCAATTGTTATGTCTTTAACTCCATCTTCCCTTAAAAGATTGTTGTTCTTAATGTTATCACTGAAAAACAATTAAATGTCTTTTAGGTGATGGGATTAAATATAACTTGTTAATTAATCTATTTCATTACCATTTTTACCCAATTCCCTTTGTTTCATAACAACAACAACATTGCACGCTATATTCACTACATCCTCTATAAAATATTCAATATTTACATGTGATGAAAAGATATATATATATATTGTTACTTAGGGTAACCAATATCCATTAAGTTATATAGGATCACATAATTATTTTTTATGGAATTATTTTAATACCCCTACTAATTTTGATCCACTTTTATTTGAATAAAACTACTAAAAAATTATATCAGTATAGTATAATTCAAAAATATGTGTCAAAATATAATAATATCAAAGTTATACTATGGTATATATACAACTATTTACTATTTTAAACCCTTTTCCTATTGAACTATATTAAATTTGAGATCATTAACATTGTAATCATAAACTTATCATACCTATTTTACTGGACCATAAGAAAAAATATCAAATCATATAACACATTAGTTCATATATAATTATTCATGACCAAAAATAATTAATATAAATTTTTTAATTTTTATAATATATATATCATAAAATTACAGATAATCTTTAGAATTTATGTACTTAAATAATTTGAAAACCATTATACCCATTCTGTATAAAGCTTTTTTGTTATATCTATATCATTCCACATTTAACTTCTCAAGTGTATCTTTACTAATATCTTTGATTATTCAATGAATGAATCTAAAATTTCACTATCAATTAGAATGTATCAATGAATAGAATATAATTCCATCCTTTTTAGTGTAATATTTCATTCCCTATCAACTACTCGTCCAATAATAGTAAAGATTAATTATTTCTTACCAGGTTGATATTGATTCAACATATCATCAACATAAATAATTAGATTGAACCTTCTATCAATATCATTCAAGTTAGTAGGAAAAAATTATATAATAAACCGTGTAATCTTTAGAAATAGAGCCTTTTAGTCATGATTTATTTTTTCCATATGACATCAAATGATTGATAAATTTATAAAACTAAATTATTTATATATAATTAACAATATATCAATGAATTCCAAATAATATATTAATTAATATTAAAAATATATAAATAATATACCTTTCAGTTATATACATCCACAAATAATGTTTTAGACCTCTTAATTTAGTTTCCTTGAAAAAATTCATATTTAAATACATCATGTTAATAAAAATGATGTGGAAACTATCATCTCTATAAGTCTATGTGTTGAAAAAATTCATTTGAAAATATGTAAAGATCAATTGATATAGTATTTTCTCAAAAGTTTTTTTCGATAATGTTAAAAAAAATCTATTACAATGGTATTTACCTTTTTATGTAACAATTTACACAAGTCCAATGGTAGTAACTTATCTTTAAAAATATATAAATTAAAAATTTCAATCCATATAACCAATAATTCATTAAGTCAACACATCCGGAAATGTAGGTGAATACTTATCGTGTACATTATCATATTTTAATATTCTATGGAATATATCCCTCAACATATTTTCCATTTAAAAAAATACTATAACAAAAATTTCATTCTTAAATTTCCATAGATCAGTCATTATATTTAAGGATTTTATGTCCAACTACGAATTAAGATGGTCCCTCGACTTCTCCTATTCATTAAGTAATATGAAATTAAATTTATCACAAAAATTATTCAAAATATTCATAACATCATGATTATGATATAGAAAATTAAATCCATAAAATTGAATTTTCAAATATATACATTTTCCTTCCATTATTGTGTTAAAAAGTTAACTAATGTTGTACTTTGAACTCATCCACTATCATTATTTTGATGGACCTTAGGAATTATAATTTAATATTTACTTGTTATTCCAATATTTATAAACATGTGAGTAACTATGGTTGTGGTATACAATCAATGAAACATCTGAATTTTAAATTGGTCAACTGAAATCTATGAGATCCATTGATAAATTTACGTGGAAAATAAGAAGAATAATTTTTTATATTAAGGGAGTCATTCATAATGAAAAACATTAGAATAATCTAGACAATCCAAACTAGTGTATGTGTTCCAACTATATAATTTCCCATGTCCAATGAAGTTGGTGATGAGTTATGTTAGGGAAGCATGCATTTTGAACATTTTTTAGTAGAAGTAATATATGTTTCAAAACAATTTTTAAATAACTCCTTCCATTAACCAGTCATAGTTTGAAAGTATACATTAGTTTTATTTCATGATATATTTTTTCTAGGATAATAAGTGAAATTATGATTGTGGTTTTACTTATATAAATCCAAAAGGTATTTTGTAATGCATCAACACAACTAACCAAAATCAATAATTCGTAATAAAAGTCTTTAATTGGTTGAATTAATAAAAAACAATCCAAGCCACATATTCCTATAATCAGATGAAAATTTAGAATGTAATTAATAAATTGTTTTCCATGATTTTATATATATTTTATGTCTCATTAACACTTCATTGTTTTTTTCAATAGGTTACCAATTCATGTACTCGTCCATTTTAGATGACATGAATAATCAATAAATTAATGGTTTTAAAGGGAAGTGTAAAAATGCTTTATATTATTATTCTTTTTATACTACTTAATTGGGATATGCTGATACAAACCTTCATTTCAATTAATTTACATATATATTGAATCCAAACATATATTTCAGTATTGTCTAGTCGAATCCTCCCACAAGTATATCATAAAACCATTAGGAAAAATAAGTATTTTTATAATTTATCAAATACATGTTGAAAACTTTATTCCTATCATAAAAGAGACATAGGGATCCTAGATTCAAGAAATGCATCACAAAACAATTCCAATATCATCGACATTTTATTATTTGATGTAATCTATAAGAACTCTATATAGTCTAAATTTATTATAACATCATTTTTTGAATACTTCATCTATACTATATATATCCATTCATTTATGTTATAAACTAATTATTGAAATACATTTTTTTATCAATAAATCATTGTCTTTCAATATCCTTAAAAAGAGGAACCAATGATATGTTATTACCTTTATTTGGTTTCCTAAATTTCTTAATAGAACATTTTTCAATCTAATATTTACACCATATTTCTATAGTTATAATTAAATGATTCGATTTTGATTTTGTTGTAATCCATTGATAAAATCATTATTTATGAGGTTGAAAGTTTTATTATCCAATGTTGGTGAAGAAGTGTAATCATTCTGCTAATAGATTTTAGTGTTCAAACTTTTTATAATTTTATATTCTCCATTCCAAATCTGATGCATTTATTTAGTTGGTAATTTATTCAATATCAAGTGTTCATAATGATAATATCTCTTAAACCTTGTTTTGAATTTACATTGGGGTCATCTTCATTTTATTCTCCCATCCATGGATCAATTTTCAATTGAAAAATATAAAACTCCACCAAACCCATAGCATACATAAGTGTTTTTCTATGTAACATCCTTTAAATTTTCTCTATATATCACCAAATTCCTTTATTCTCCGAAAAAAACATAGTATTATAATAATGTTGGGATAAAATAAAATTATTAACTCCATGTGTTTTTGAAAATGATATATTAAAACCTTAATAGTATATAAAAGAGTTATTAATATAATCAAGGAATGTTATTCCCACACTTTATTGTATTAATACTCCCAAAAAGTTACATGATTCAGGTCTTTTTTCACAAAAAATGTGTTAGAGCAGAACATCCCAAACCCTGCATAAATTCAAAATATACATTTATAATTGTTCACATAAATTCTGGAATGTATGGTGAAAATTTAAATCCCCATTTCAAGTAACATAATCTCACATAAAAATTTGATATTTATTGAGAAATGATGTAACACCATTTTCTCACATTACAATATTGTGAATGTAGTTTCCTACATGTATACATCATATTCTATTACAATATATTCCTGGTAATAACACTAAAAACATTAGAAATGCATATTGTTTATTAGATATGTTTATCCCCCTTAAACATTCATTTTTACCTAGAAATACATTTATTACAGCACTTCAGCCAAACAGAAATCATTATTATATAATCTCTTTAATCAATTAAAATTCCCTAAAGTTCAGTCACACAAAATAAAAAATCTATAGCAATGAATAAATCATAAAAACATTATTTTAAGAAATAAACACTTATTTATCTCTTAATTTTCCATATATTATTCAATCATTAATGATTAAAAAAATTTCACATGTTCTTTTATCATCATACTCATTAAACCATCACTTAACACATGATATTCTATAATTTCAACCTTAAAAGAAAAATATAGATTATAAATCTCCCTTAATAATTCATGAAATAATATTCTACATTACAAAATATACTTTCACAAGACACATAATCCCTATGAATTCATAAACCAGAAATAATCATATTAAATTCAAATATAATAAAATAATTAGTATCAATGTTTGTAAGATTCTAGCTACCTCACACTAAGTGATTATTATCACAAGAGAGGAGGCTAAATTCATTCCAGATCACATGAAATTAATAAAATTACAAAACAAGAAGCAATGAAAGTTAATTATAACATGTTATTATGGGGGAAAATTACATCATCAGGGAGGATGGGACTATGATGATCACTATGAAGGAGGGGAGATCACATGTCACTGATCGTCACCTAATCTCGATGAAAAAGGATTCTTTTATTGGATGGATTTATACTCTATTCATTCAAAGTGTGATTAGGGTTAATAAGGGAAGGGGAAAATGGAGACAATGTTGGGAATTAATTCCTTAGTTAGGAATTTTTTTTTCATATTTTAGATATTTAATGATTGTTTTTTAAAAACAACCACTCAATAAATGAAAAAATATATAATGGTGGTTTCACAAACCATTACTAAAAAACATTAAATATCATAATTATTATAGTAAAACCCTAACTAGATTATCATTTATTGGTGGTTTCAAAAAGAACCACTAAAAAGTTTCTATTATATATACATAATACCTTGTAGGGTGAGGAATATATCATTCCAATTTGGTTCACAACAAGTTGTAGCAGATCTTGGACTTTATCTAAATATGTTAAATATTGAATTTTATTTCAAAATGGGAATTTAATCACATTAAATATGTATACTCAAAATAGATTAAAATTAAGAAGATAATTACCTTTGAATTTTATTTCCAATGGGGGAAAATAGAATGTGTAATAAATTTGGGACATTGTGTTATAAATGTTGGAGATTTTTATTTATTATTAAAAGGGGAGAGTTATTATTACATAGAGATAAATCATATTTATTTCTTAGTGTTGAAAATTGAATAAAATGGGTGAAAATGTTGTAACCTGAAGTTCATATCTTTAATTTGTTTTCAACATATAATTTATTAAACTTTAATTCAATAAGAATAGGATATTTGGTTCAAAGGTTGTTTATTGGATATTAATGAACTAAATGTTTGGTTAATGTTTAAAGATGTTTTCAATTTTTAGAAGGATAAAATTTTTCAAACGCATAGTTTTTTCAGGATTAAAGATGTAGATCATATCCCACATAGTGATGAATGAACTCCAAGGAATGAATTAATCCAAAATATGAATAAGATAATTCATGTATCACATATGAGAAAGTGAAAAAAAGAGACTGGCATGGTATTAACTAAGAAATACATTGAATTGACATATGAAAGTGAGTATAAGGATACATTTAAGACCAATAAATCATTTATTAATATCACCATTGTTACTATAATGACTATGTATAAGGTAAGGTGAATCCAAATAAAAGTATTATCTTGGATAGGATAATGAAGACTAGGATAAGATAAATATTAAATGAAGAAAAGATTTATTGAATCGATCAGATTGCATGTTTGAATGGTTATATCTTTTTATATAACCATTTTAAGCATTGGTTAATGTATGAACATGATCAGAGATGTTTGGAGAATGGTGGGTGAATATTATAAAAACAACCCATATGTTTGGGTGTTTTATCAATCTTGTTTATGAGGAAATGGAGAAGAAAGAAAATTTAAAGTCGTTGTATACTATAAGGAAAAACCACTACATTGTTCATTTAACTGTGTTATTGTATGGAAGATACCATGTAGTGGTCACTACTTTCTGAAAAGTATGATTAATAGAATCACTAATATTCATGGGATGACTAAAAAATTTCTTGGTTTATTAATATATTTTTAGAAAAATGAGTACATTTCTCTTAGTTATATCAAGAGTGGTGAATATTTTTATCTATTAGTTTTTTGTATATCACTATTTCAACCCACATCATAATATTTTTCATTATTCTTGTAGATTATTGAAAATTTTTTAGACTAATAAAAATATGTGGTAGTGTAATTACATTTTTGAATTTATTTTTTAATGGATTACCTCTTTGAAATGAGGGATAAATGAAAATATCTCATGGTTCAATGAGATATTGTAAAAAAAATAAGGAAAATAATCATTATGATGGCCATAGTCATGGTTTATTTATTTAATAGATCAATGTATGATATATGTAGTACTCAAATAAAATCATGTGATGAAGCCTAAATCACATCCTGGTTTATGATGAATATTCTATGATGGATTCTCTCTCATGGGGAGAGCATCTCTCTCTTCATTATTATGGAAATAATTTTGGGAATCACACCAAATCATACCTGTATGATGAGGTTGATTCTGTGTTTGGGCACATGGAGATTTTTTCCCTTATGTTTCACAAAAAATAAGTTTGAGAAAGATTAGTATTGTGTGATTGATTCTACCAAAAAGAAGGTTTGATGGTAAAATTGTGCATCATTATGATCTATTTGCTGAGTGTGGGTATAGGACTGATCAATCAGTGTATGTGGGACAGAAAGGGGGGATATAAAGGGAGACCTTGGTATTGATGGTTGGTCTGCAGCTGGTCTGAAGGTGGTGGCTGAAGATTGGTCATGTTGAGACTAACGAGTTTGTCATGCAGGGAATGTGAGGCACCATACATGGTGGATGGTTCATCCTAATGTGGTGAGTGGTGTTGTAAGGTGCCAAATGTGACATACAGTGCATCCTAGTGAGGTGAATAGTGTGGTGAGGTGCTAGATGTGGTGGACGGTTCTTCCTGATGAGGCGGATGGTGTGGTGAGGAGTTGGACGCAATGTTGAAATCATCCTTTTTGGAAGGCGATGGGCCCTCCTATACATTCTTCTAGTGACGTTGTTCAGTTTCTTGCTACTGGAGACCACATTCTATGATGTGAGATTTGGGACATCGGGTTTGATCTTCACATTACACATATCGAATTCGATGTTTTATGGTTTTTTTATAGATCTCAGGATTGGAAATCTTAGATGGGAATAATGGAGCCCGGCAGGTGGCAAGCGGTCATGCAGTGGACAGTGGTGGTTCTCTTCTTGATGGTAGTGTAGTATAGCTAGCGATGTGGGTATTCTATAATAGTGGAAGAGATATGGGAAATTAGCGATTGTGATGGTGGATTTTGGTGGGATATGGGTACCGGTGTCTGTGAGGTGTGGTTCGAGATGACCTTATACTACAAGTATGGTGACCTTTTCTCCATTATAGGTAATATTAGACCACGGTAGAGGCAGTATATCAAAAGGGGTGTAGATATCATCATTTATTTTCATACAAGCTATCTACTATTCTGTTGTTTATGGGTGGGACTTAGGGCCTTTTATTTTATTAGTTTGTTTATTTCAATAGTCCATTGGGGCTATATTTCATCACTTTCAGACTATTTTTTGGGATTTTTTCTCTTTTTCTTATAGGCGATCTTAGCTTGGAAGTATGGGTTTGGTGGCACTTTTTCCACATTCCTGTATCATTTCCTTTTCTTTAATTTTCATAAAATTTTTCTAGGAATGAGTATGCTCAGATACCTAACTTTATTTATATTCACATCATGCTGTACAATGGATATAGTTTTCAAAATTTGGAAATTTTTGAGATTTTTTGAATGTACATATATGGAGGTTATGGTTATCATAATAAATAACTAGACCAAACAAAAATATACAATGGTTTGTTTTTTCATGCTTTAGATTATAATTGAATAATTTATTTTATATATTTTGGATAAATATTCATATGTATGAGGTTATAATTCAATTTTTTATGAAGTGTCAAAAATATATTGGAGGGTTTTGATGACGCGTTGATATATGTGACACATTTAATGAATATAGAGGATCATGACTACATTGATTCAACATTTCCATAAGTTGAATATCATAATCCATATTTATATAATTATGAAATAATTATATAATATTGTGAATGATAATATTTGAATAGAACAATTTATGGAGAGTTTATTGAAGTACCTAGTTTTTGAGATTGGATGATCCTCACCAATGGAGGAAAATTTAGTTATTTGTTTGATGGAAGGAGAATAAGATTGGGGTTAATTAATATAATTACCATTAAAAGGAATTTATAAAATTATGACTTTTTATTATGGATTTTGATTAATTTTAAGGAAAATTTAAAGGACAAAATTTAAACTAACATAAAAAGGAGTTTACATTAGATAGTCATTTAAGGTTAAAGTATAATGTGTATAAAACCAATGTATCACATCAAAAAATTATTTATTTGATTATATAATTTTTTTAAGATGATATATTAGGGAAAATTATATCTATATCTTGGTCCACTACCTCCCTGAAGTAGTTCAGAAATAAGAAAGAATATGAAGTGATGCAAGGTAGGTTTTGAGCCATCCAAAAAAATCATTAATGGTAGTAATACTTGGTGAGGAGTTACATTTCCTAAAAAACCTATATTTAGTTATGTGATTTAGTTTTTTCATATATTTTATATGTTTATTGATGATTCATATGAGTGATTCATAGGTTTAAATATCATTCTTATTAGCATCCAATCATGATTTAATGATGGGTGGGTTTTTAACAAATATTTTAATTTGATCTTACCCCTATGTCACCCCTTCTATGGGTTCCTTGGTCCTCACTACATTACCGTATGGGTCCTAACAATAGTTATTTTGGTATGTTTGCTTAATATATCAAATAATCAAGATTATTTGATCTCGGTGAATTATCTATATGACTATTAAATCACAAGTGGCTTCCATTCCATCAATGATCATCATATATAACGGATATTATAATAATTTTATAGACATCTCACCCATGACTGTCTCAATGTTCATGAATTATTGATTTAACTCTACTCATATCCCCGACTAGTCCATAATACTTCCTTTGATAAACAAATGTGATAAATCAGTGCCAAATAATAATGGCATTTTTTATAGTAAATTAAAATATTACCCTATAATGTGGAAGTTCATTCCTCTACATCTTACCCAATGACCACATTATTATATATGAAAAGTAAACCCAATTACCATTTGGGTGCAAGCCACTCTTCTAATATTGTTCTTCCCACCCTACCCTAAGTCCCTGATCCAGATTTTTTCATCCCATTTATTAATGTTTCTGGTCCCTACACCAAATTTATTGTGCATGCTCTATCTTGTTATGATAGAAACTAAAATAATTTCATCAAATGATATATTTTTCAATATTTTGAGAATATTCATGGTGAATATATTTATACATTTTTTGTGTGCCCAACATCACAACACTCAATGAACATTGTTAGATTCCATTCTTATAAAATAATTAAATTATTTATAAAATACTATTTTAAAATAAAATTTATTCTTCTAGTTTTCATAAATGGAAATAAACCTATTGTTGGGATGTGGAAGGAAGGAACATAATATTTGAGTCATTTATTAATTAGTCTCTATAATTTTCTTCTAATTATCCACTAATTCATAAGTTTTTAATCATTATAAGATGGCCCAGAACTATAACAAAAATTGTTATATCATCTAAAAAATTGTATCTAGTTTTTTTACATGAGTTCACATGGGGATGAAAACATGAATGATACCCACCGAAATCAATAGAAAAAATATAAAATAAAATTAGAGTATTATAACACCTCATTTATTTTATTCTCAAAATAAAATTTACTAACTTTTTTCCATTACTCCCATTATAGTGACCCAGGAATAACAAAAATTGATAGTACATCATTTGAGATGAATATTAATCATATTACAAAAATACATGGATGAGGATCATAATAGTTTAGTGTTATTGGAATATAGGATATATAATATTCTAATTTGGTAAAATATATTCAACATCCCCATTAAATATCTTTCCCATTAATAATCCATCTTTAAACCATTCATCATAACGTAGGAAAAGGAAACATAAGAAATGGGTAATCTCAGATGCTCAGTGAGGGTAATCAAGGGATATTTATATGCATAACATGATCATAAGTGTGTGACAAAATGATCTTAATATTAGAAGATCATACCTTATATATAAAATATCATTATCAAGAGTCATGGAATAAATATTGGTAATTCATAAGAAATGTATCATAAGGAATTTGAGTGGATAATACATGAGATTATAACATAATCATAAAATATGTGATTTGGGAATAAATATAAAAATATTAAATGATTTCCATATTTGTCAGGGAGTAATTACAAGGCCATAATAGTGGAATGAGTTCACCTCCCAAACTATATTTATTGGCAAGGTTCAATCCCAGGAAAATCTTACTGGAAAAGGACTTCTAATGAACAATGTTCACTCCCGATTACAACCCTAGATTATTGAACAATGTTCACTTATCATTCCAAACCATTATTATTCAACTAGGATCAAATATAGTTCAAGAAATATATAACCGAATTCAGTTCAATTCCCATTTAATCCCTATATAATTGAACTTATTTCACTCCTCATTCCAACAATGTTTTACTATACCAGGTTTCCTTCCAGTTCCAGCAGTATCATACTAAAGAGATAAAAATATTTACCCAATTAATTAGTGGGAGATATCCATATCATAATAAAATCATATACACATGTTAAATAATATCATTTACAATCATATCATAACCCATAAAATGTAATGTGTATCATAAACATGTAATCATATCATAACTTATGGAAAAATCAGTTTTATAACCATTTAATAAAATAATAACCCATTAAAAAGCATGTTTAATAAACATATATCCCATGAAAATGTAAAAAGGTTTCATAAACATATAACATGTGATTGAAAATGGGATTCATAAACATAAAATCGTGAAAGGGAAACATGTTACATGAACATATAACCCACGAAAAAGAAACTGGTTCCATAAAAATCATTCCATACAAACATAAATCATTTAGATAAAGAATATGAGTGGTTAATTTAGATAATTTTACAATAAAGTCTTGAGTAACACCAACAGATGTCATCAAGGATGAAAAATAATTTATAAGGATCCATTAAAACCATTTCATGAGGAAAATATAATCTCTTATTTGAATTTTTTTAAACATAAATCCTTTTGAAAACTTGTTTCCTTGAATACATAATAAAGAATATTGAAAACATTTTTAATTAAACTTTCATTGAAAATATCTTTGAAAACATATAATGGAATATTTGAAAACCGTTTTCTTTCGAAACTTATAAAATAATCTTAAAAACATTTTGAATACAATTTTCCTTGAAAACATTTAAATGATGATTGAAATTTTTTTTGAAAAAACATTTCAATGAAAATACATAGAAAAAATGTAAAAGAAAAATTGAGATCATTGAAATCATTTTTGATGTAAATATCCTTTTCAAAACATATAAATGATGCTCGGAAAAATCATTTAAAACACTTTTTAAACCCAAAACAACTATCAAAAAACCTTTTTTCTTTCAAAACCATTTTAAAATTAATAAAAATTCAGAATATTTGTAAATACTTTTTATTTAGAAAAGTTACCTTGTAAACATACAATGTTAGAGTCAATGAAATTACTATTATGATGGTGCGTAAGTCTATACATGCATAACATTAATTCTCCACCATAAAAGTTTAGAATTGTTTCTCGATTGAAAAACGAAAAAAAGATTCCTTCTAAAACCCATTTTTCCAAAATATAAATACATGGATAAAAAGTTATTTTTACCGTCATAGGATAACATTCCTGCATATTTGAATTTTTTCAGAAAATATGGTTTTCAAATAACATAATCTTCCAACCAAAAAGAGAGATAATGTCGGGTTTGTATAAAAATATTTTATTAATTAACTTAAGTACAAAAGAGTGTAAAAATGGGATATTTTGTTGGATATAACATACATTAGAAAAGGGAAATAAACGTAGTGATATTTCGTGATATACGGATCGTAATATTTCATTAATGGAATAATAATCAAAAACAATTGTGATAATTGATTAGATTATTGGAATAAACTGATACAACTTTGGTAAATTCGAATCATAACAAAATAGAAAAATAACATTACATAAAGATTAAATATCCTGAAAATAATGAAATTCTTGATATAACACTTAAATGGAATTATATACACCTAATTAAAAAAATATAGGTGCATAGCATGGTTTGTGTCTCAAAGAAGGAAAATTGAGACAAAATTAATTTACCAATTTGGTAACGATTGAAACATAAACCACATTAAAAATAGATCATGAAATTAATATTGAACTACCCGTAAATAAATTTATAAAAAAAGTATAATTCATCCATTGTAATTATACTCACCATATATAAGTAATAGAAGGTTATCATGGCCTTTGTCTCATAATAAATAAAAGAGAGATGAGAAAACCCTTACTTTAAGTCTTGACATTAATTTTATATGTTTAAAAATTATGTAAAATAAATATAAAATTATTATAAATCTACCATAGAAACATTTTCTTATATATAATACCCTATATGATTTTATTATGACTTTATATTACCCGTTTATTAATAATTATTTGTAAACATTTCATTTTGCGTAATATTTTTGTTGTTTTTCATATACGTTTTTACTTTTTAGTCTTGATAATATTTCTTAGTTCATGATTTTATTATTTGAATAATGTAAAACCGATATAAATGTTATATATATTCATTATCTAAGTATTTATAATAATATTTAAAATATATAATCATTAAATGGAATACACCATTCATGGAGATGGTAGGTCGTACGTAAGCCTAAATTTTTTTTCTGTTTTATTATCATATAGAAATAAATAAAGTAAATTTAATATATATATATATATAATAATTACACTAGAATTATTATTTCATATATATATATATATTTCATATAGTTTCACTAAACCCATCCATAAGACATTTCATGTAATGTGTGAATGAATCACATTGGTTTGAGGAGGTAGTAGTCCACACGTCCACACGTCCACAAATGAAGTTATCGTATTTACAAAAATTTGAAAGAATGAAGTTATGTGTTATATAAAAATTAATGGTGCATAAAAGAATAAAAAAATATCATATATATCATATATAATTAGAGTCTCTGTCATAAATATGAACCAGGATTGGTGGTATAGGAAAAAACGAACAACGTCATTTCGTGTTGTGGTAGTTCACCATACACAAGAACGATAAGTTTGTTACCCATTCGATGGAACTTTGGTAAAGTGTATTTTTAACCCACATAATATAAAAATATAATTATATTGGTGATAATTATTATTTTATATAATAAATTTATAATATGATTTTAGGAGGTGGAGAATGAAACTAAAATAAATGATCTTCAGGAAGGATGTTACCTCCTCTTTCGGTAACCCCTCTTGGTTTACACCAAACTGCTTACATGGATGTATTTCTCCCACATGGATGATTCTATGATGATGTCAGGGATTTTGGGAGATTATTTTATAAGATTACGGCGATCCAAAAGTATTTAGATGTGTGAATAAGTGGGAGGGGTGAGTGCCTTTTCATAGTGGAGGAGAGGCATTCTTGTAATTTTTTAAAAAGGTAATTCCACCAATGTTTTTCCTTTTACATGTGGCTCCAATAATGAAACAAATTATACAAAATGTAGTATAGGTTCTACATATTTACATTAAATGTTTTTTGAAAAAGTTTTCATGTCATTTTAGCCATTATGAGAATGTTTTAGTCCCTTGTTAATTTTATTTTCCTTATAATCATTGTAATTAATTATAATTACATTCACTAATATTTTCATAAAAAAACAATGCTTAACATATTTGAAATTATATATTATTATTAAAAATATATAATCAATATTTAAATATTTCAATCACATATGTGTCATAAATTAATTCAAATTTAATCTCACAGCATGAATGACAAAGCGGGTTTTTAATGTAAATTTTTTCAAAAGATAGTTAATTTTTGAAATCCAATTTCAAATTAAAATTGATTCAAATGAACTAAAGTGGATTATTTGATGTATAATTTATCTAATTTAATTTTAATATCAAACAAAATATTAGTTAAAAATTATAAATAAATCATATGAAAATTCTGTTTTGAATTAAAATTCAATATTATTCACTATTCATCATAAAATGAAACTTCACAGATAAATACCAAAAAACTACCTAATATAATTTTTATGTACCTCATTAAAAAATTAATTTTATTTTTTCAAATTAATATTATTAATTTTTCAAAAATCATATTTAAAATGGGTTCACCATGACAATGTGGTAAAATTACATTTTCGAAAAATACATGTTTTTATTCATAAAATTGGATTCATTCTTATCATAAATTTATAAAATACATCATATGAGTATCACAAATATTTATTGAATATAAAATATATAAATATTATTTAAAACATTATGAAATAGTGATTTTTTAATTTATTGAGTAAAAAATGTTTCAGTATATAGGAAAAAAATTCTTTAAAAGGTAATATCTTTATTTTCAAATTGTTCTTACATTCACTTCTAGTAATTGAAAACCACAAGATTTATTGTATATACACGTTAAATTATTATTTTAAAATTTTAATTAATCTTTCTTATAACTTCGATTCTAATAGTTATGTGTTAGCTGTAGTAAAATTTTAATAATCATATTAATAGAATATTGTAGTTTGGTAAAAACTCGACCTTACGTGTAACAAAATCAATCAGAAGAAATATTTATTGTGTCTAATATAGATCCCACATAGTGGTTTGTGTACAAAAAGATAATATTAGTGTTGTGTGTAGGGAAATATTTACATGGTGTTACGTATAATGCAAGAAACACTTAGTTACATCATATAACAATATATATATTCAGTGTTGTGAGAAATGAAAAATACCAAAAAGATTAAATTAATTCCAAAAATATATTTAAAAAATATCAGGGCATGACATTATAGCCCACATAAAATGGATTCTTTAATATATATTGATCTATTTCATCAATGGAATAATGCTTAAAAGTTTTATTCCTAGAAACCCACATCATTAAAATGAACACTAAGACATCCTTTAAAAAGGGATAATTTGAAATATAATAGTTACCCATAGTATAGGTTACTGGGTTTCTACATAGTAAAACACAGGTGGAATTTGAAGTCATGAATGCTGGAAAAGATTATTAATATTCATAGAGGTTGAAAATGATAATTGTTTATAAGAAGGTGGGTGATCCAGAAAATGTTAAAAATAACAAAACAATAAAGTGAAGAAGCATGAAAAAGGTCACTAATATCAACAAAAATAATAATAATTTGACAAAATCTTATTTCAAGAACCTTTTCATAATGATGATTAATTTTTTCATAATAATATATACTTACTTGATTTCATTCAATTTGATATATAAAATCTCACCCTTTGCCCATGTCTTGACTAATTTCAACTTCACATATTTCTCCAAAAAAAGAGGGGGAGTTTTTCATTCCTGAAGTGCTAAAAAATCATGAGATCCATGATAATTCATCCCATTTGTACCATATATATATAGTTATTAAAAAAATATATATAATATGAATAAATCCTTACATGGTGAGATAATACTATTGTCGCACAAACATCATCTAAAATTTAACTTAAACATTCCAAAAAAGGATAAACTTATAACCCCTCTTAATTACAAAAATATAAATCATTAGAAACAATGTTAAAAAATGAGTTTAACATTGATCCACCATTTATAAACAAGTATATCTTGGTTGACCCATTCAAAATATGTGAATACCCTCATCATATAATCTCTTCGAAGATGTTAATAACCTAAATTACAGTAAATAAATTTGGAAAACATGCATTCTTCGTTATTCAAAATATTATTTGATATATTACATATATAAAAGATGTTATAAAATTAATACATGATGAAAAGGGAAGCATTTTGAAAAATTATTAATCAGTTCTATTCAAATTTATATTATCCAAATCAATCATCTCTTTATCCAATCTAAACACAATATTCTCTACATTAGGTACACATTAAGGGTACCTTTACTTAATCAAAATATCACCTCTCCATTAAATCCATTTTTTATTTCATTAACACCATTAAATATAATTTGGAAAATTCATAATAAAAAATATATACTTTATGATTCATATAATTCCAATACAATACACTTCAATCATACAAATTTATTCCTAAACCATATCATAGACTTCATCATCTAATCAATTAATACCCATATCGTAGAATATTTAATATTAATCATATCTCAAGGTTACTCAATCCCAATCAAATCTTCCGAATTATATTTAATGTAAATAATACTGGAAAAACATTGTGTACCTCTCACATGTCATTTATGGTCTCTTTATCTTCAGTAGTTTAATCATTATTCATTGACATTTATGATTCTCTTAATTATATTTCAACATAAGAAATTTATTTTCATCATTATTATACATTCCAAAACTGAAAAACTCAATGTTAACCCAGTTCATTCTATTTCCCTTTATTGACTAAAACCATAAAGCATCGGGTGATCTACACTTATCATTGTAGAATAAAAAATTATCATGAGAAATTACATATAGGATGTTTAAATAATAACACTTAATTATTTAATATATGAAACATTAGGTTTATCCTAGTGTTTTAATAGTCATATTCAATTTAAATCCATCATGATGGTTCATAATGTGTTTGTTAATTCCCAAAGCATATCCCCTGGGAGTGTCAAACCATGTGTGTAGTAAGTCTCATGTTCATGTACCTAATTATGCTTGAGTCAGACTTGACATTACATTTTATAGTTCTTATCCCTAGGTGCATCTGTTTTTGAGGCATAGCCACTTGTAGTATCCTGGGATGTATGTATTACTTAGAAACCACTCTCTCTAACCTTTAAATAAATCCCATGATATATTCCTATACTTTTCTTAGTTATTAGACTTATCCTTAGACATGTACATGGGGTTATTGCTATGGTTTTCTCATACTACATTCCAGCGATTGACTAAAAAATTCTTTTGTTACCAACAATAGTGACCCAGACATAACATATACTGATGTTACATCATTGGAGATGATTATTCAAAAAATTAAAAAAATACATTCCTGATGACGGAAATAGTTTAGTGTATTTGGGAACTTGTAAACATTATCTTACAACATGGTGAAATATCTTCAACATATCCTATAAATATAATACCCTTTAATACTCCTACATAAAACCATTTTTTATAAACTCGAAAAAGGAAGCAGAAGAAATGGGGGAGCATAGATGCTCAGTAAGGATAAATGTGGAATATATGTAACCATAACGTGACCATAAGGGTATGAGAACATGATCTTAACATTAGAATATCATAACTTACATATCGAAGATCAAAATCAAGATTCATGGAAAAAATATTGGTCATTCATAATACATGAATCATACAGAATTATAGATCATAATCTGAAGGATTATAACATAAGCATCAGACATGTGATTGTGGAAAATATATACACATATAAAATGACTTCCATAGTAGTCAAGGATTAATTCCAAGCCCCTAATAGTGGAATGGATTCACTACCCAAACCATATTAGTTGTCAAGGTTCACTCCCATGATCAACTTAGTGTAAAAATATCTCTACTAAAATGGGTACAATCCACGTTCCAGCCCTATATTATTGAACTAGGTTCACTTATTATTCTAGCCCTATAGGACATATCTGCGTTCACTCCTCATTCTATACCTGTATTATTGAACTAGGTTTACTTCCAATTCCATGACTATCATACTCATGAGATAAAAGTATTTACCCAATTCATTGGAAGGAGATATATGTCTCACACATCCCATAATGAAATCATATATACATGTTGCATAAGAACATAAAAAATCATAAAATAACACATGAAATTAACAGGGTATCATAAAAATGTAATCATATTTTAGCCTATGGAAAAAATACAGGTTTCATAATCATTTCATGATAGAATAACATATGAAAATAATAGAGTATCATAATCATATAACCCATGAAAAGTGAATAGGTCTTCATAAACATATATCCCATGGAATAAAATTGAGTTTTATAAAAATATATCATATTAAAGAGAAATATGTTTCAAAAACATATAACCCCTGAAAGAAAAATGGGATTTTAAACATCATTCAACAAAATCCATTCATAGAAATAATATTAAAGGATACTTTAGATAATTTTCCATGTAATTCAAGATTAACCCCAATGGATGTCATCTTAGATGGAAAATAATTTGGAAAGATCCATTAAAAATCTTGTGATGAAAATATCATTTCTTCTTTGATTTTTTTAAACATAAATTCTTTTGAGAAAATTTTTCTTCAAAAACATATTGATGTATATTTCATACATGTTGTATATTTTAATTTTATTATATCTTTGAATACAAATAATGGAAGCCTTAAAAATAATTTTTAATCCATTTTCCTTAAAACCATTCATAGAAGCTTGAAAACATATTGAAAATAATTTTCCTTGATAACTTATAAAAAATTTTGAAATTTTTTTTGAACACATTCTTCATTGAAAATACATTGTTAGCATAACAAACAATCTTTGAGATCATCTAAATCATTTTCTTTTAAAGCATTCTTCTGAAAACGTATAATGGATGCTTTGGAAATCATTTAATAGACTATTTAAGCATTAATCAATTTTTGAGAAACCTTTTTATTTGAAAACCAATTTAAAATCAAAAAAATTCTAGAATATAAATTAAAAAAGATTATTTAAAAATAAAAAATTATAAACATATAAATGAATATTCAAGGAAATGATGGCAAAGAAGGTGGGTATGTCTGTACATTCCAAACATTCATTTTTCACCTTAAATGTTTAGAAACGTGACTTTATCGAAAAATGGCCCAAATATCCATTTTAAATCAAATTTTGTGAAAAGATAATAAATGGGTCAAAATTTCTTTTATATAGAATTGTATAAAAGTAATGAATTTTTTATACCATTTTTAGAAAACACAGTTTTGAAATAACTCGTATTTTCAACCAAAAGGGGAAATAAAATTGAATTTTTATAAGAGCATTTTATTATTTATATTATGAACCATATAGTGGAATGATGGCACCATTAAATAGATATAACATGAATAGTCACCCATTATGTAAACACATAATATTTACTGAGATGTGGATAATACGATTTCAACAACGGATGCATGATCATAAATAATCATGATAAATGACGAGATTGTAAAAATAAACATTTACCACTTCGGTAACAATAAATCATAATAAAATGGAATTAATAAAATTTAATAAATCATAAAATATAATTAAATGAAATATATTCCTGATATATATTTTCAAATGAAATATATACACCTCCAAAACATATTTGTGTATAACCTAGAATGTGTCTTAAAGAATGAAAATTGAGACCTAATTACTTAATAATTTTTAACTTTTGAAACATAAACCTTGTGAAATAAATATCATAAATTGGATATGTAAATACCAATATATTTAATTTTAATAATATAATACATCAAAGGTAATTATGGACACTACATATAAGAAATAAGATGTAAAAATGGCTAGCGAGTCACGTAAAATAAAAGTTACATGAGAAACCCCATACCCTAAACATTGAATTTATTTTTAAACGTTCAAAAATACTTTATAATAAATATATGTTTTATATACATATTATAAATTGAAATATTATTATATCTAATACCATATGATATTTTATTAAGACTTTATATATCTATCTTATTAAAAATTTCATGTAAACATTATGTTTCGGGTAATATCTGTGTTGTTTTTTGTATAGGTTTTTACATGTTATTATTGATCAACATACTTGGATGGAGATTTAATTATTTAAATAAAATAATACATGATATAAATATAATATATTTTCATTATGTAAATATATATAATAAGATATAAAATATAGAATCTGGAAATTTAAAACACCCTTCATGGAGACGATGGGTCATAAATATGCTTGAACGTTGTTTGCATTTTATTGTCAAATTGAACTAAAGAAAATAAATGAAATATAGGTATTTATATAACATAATTCTCTTAGAATTTTTTTTATCACATTACTTCACTAAATTCATTCTTATTTCATTATATTTATTGTGTGCATTCATCACATCGCTATGAGAAGGCTGTAATCAACCCTTCCGCAAACGAAGTTATCCTATTTACAAAAAAAGGAAAGAATGATGATATGTGTTATATAATAGTTTAATAATAATAAATTAATAAAAAATATAATACATTTCATATAAATATATATTTTTCCTCATAATTCCCAACTATGATATGTGGTAAAGGAAAAAAGAACAACATTGTTTCGTGAGGCGGTAGTTCATCATACACAATACTTGTTGGCTCATTACCAATTATATGGAAGTGTGTGTAATTGGAGGTCAAAGTATTAGTGTTACAATGTTGTAGTTAATTGATGATATGGAGGATATTATATAATAATGTAATAATAATAGTTTAGGTGGTGTATAAGGAAAATAAAACAAAGGATTTTAAGAAAGGATGTTTCCTCTTCTTTTGGTAACAATAGGTTTTCATCAAAGAGCATTTTGGTTGTATTTAATCCAAAATTTATGATTATGGTATGAAAGGAGGGATTTTGGGATATTAATTCCACTGGTTTTGGGATATATAAAGGGACTTATAGGTTTTTATAAGTGTGAATGGTCTGTGCAATTTTATATTAGAGGAGAAGTGGAATTCTTGTAATTTTTTAAATTGTAATTCCACCCACGTTTTTCATATGAATGTTGGATCTAATAATGAAAAAATTATATAAAATTGAGTATAGTTACAAAATAATTCCATCGATGTTATTTGGAAAAATTTACTAGGTCATTTTCACCCTTAAGTGTAAGGTTTAGTGACTTGTTAATCTATATTTCCTCATAATCATTGTAATTGATTTTAATTACCTTCCCGAATATTTTTTTGTCAAAAATTAATTCAATCTCATTTTAAATTATATATTTTTATTATTCAAAATATGGAATCAATTTTTCCAAATCTTAATAACATAAGTGGATAATATTAATTCAAATCTAATTCCACCTAAGGGATGGAAAAGTGAGTTTTTAATGTCAAAACATTAAAAAGGTTCTTAAGTTTTTATATCCCTTTTCAAAGTGAAATTTATCCAAAGACCTTATGTTTATTAATTTATGTATAATTGATATAATTTAACATTAAAACAAATTAAAAACATTATTTATCCTTATAAATAAATTAAACAAAAAATGATTTTTGAATTTATATTCCATACTATTCCTTATTCATCAAATAATTAAATTTCACAGAAAATAAAAAAAACTCACAATAATCTAATTTTTATGTCATGGATTCAAAAATAAATGTTGTTTTTTCAAATAATAATTATAAATTTTTCAAAATCAGATTTAAAATGTGTTCTCCATTAAAAGAATGAAAAATTATTTTTTATAAGAATACATATTTTTAATAATAAAATTTGATATATTATTATCTTATAAAAGTCAAATGTATTAGATCAGTATAAAAAATATTTATGGAAGGTCTGAAACAGTGGCAAGGAATGAAGCTTCCTCAGATGTCTCAGATTCAGACATAGTCATTAAAACTCTTCTACAGCAAGCTTATTATTTGGAGGCTCTCTACAACAGAGTTTGGGGATGTAGTCATGGCTGTGGAATGGATTGGGGTGATTTTCGGGAAAAGGAAAAAAGGATAGCTGAAAGGATCAAAAAAAATATTTGGACCGTGTGATAGAGGTATTTATCTGTTGTTTGAACTATCGTTTGTATTTTCATCTGTTCCTTTCACTGTTTTATGATTCAATTAAAATTGGCATACCCCCAAACTTTTAAAAGAACATTTAAATTTAGTAATTGATAACCAAAGGATGCATTTTATATACATGTGTAAGTAATATTTTCACAATTTAGTTAATCTGACTCATAACTTCCATTCTGACATCTAGGAGGCAGCAAAAATAATATTTAAAAATTACTAATAGCATATTATAGTTTGGAAATAAGTCAGCCTTTCTTGTAACCCAAGATATTTAAGGGACTCAATATTAGCGTAATAAGAGACAAAAATATTTTTCTATATAATGAAAGTTAATATAAGTGTAGTGTTTTTTGAAATATTTAATTGGTGTTGTGTATAATTCAAGCCACATATAGTTCATTCATATAAGAAAATTTATATTTTGTATCATGTGAAATAAAAATTTTATAAAGAATAAATTTATTCAAAAAAAGTTCATAAATTTTATGGGTGTTATAACTCAACTAAACTATAAAAAAATATAGTAAATATAGGTTTTATTATGGTTTTGTTCATAGATCCAATTGGTTTTGTACTTTTCATTATTTAAATATTATTAAATATCCTATCATATAATATTTTATCTTTTTTAAACCTTCATGTTATAATGTTTTTAGAGTATTTTTTTCATTAGTAGATTATAATAGTTCCCCTATATAATAAAAAACTAAATATCATATGACAATTTTCATAGAATAAGTCCACTGGTAAAGAAAACATTTGTTTGATAGGGAAGAGACAATGTTTGACTGTTAGATTATGTGGGCTCAAAAGAGAATGATATTTTTCCTCATTATGTTCACACATAGATATATAATAGAATTGATTTCATAAGGACATAACCTCTAATATAAATTCCACATGTTTTAGAAGTTGTTGTATATTATTATATTTGAATGTGTGTGTTGTTCCGTAGACACGAGATTATTATAAATTCTTACTGTGAATCATATACATCTATACATAGATTAAAACTAAGAAAACATATTCTCATGGTGGGGTAGAATACATTCTAATTTCCATATGTGATGTGAAATTAATAGAATAGGTCAAGAAAGGATTTGTCCCTTCCAATTTAATGGAAGAAGTCATATCTTTCATAATTATTGAAAAATAAATTTTTGATGAAATCCTTGTGCATGGATGTTTACAAGAATTTTATTTTAATAAATTAAAATAACAATATATCAAGTGTGCATAGTGATGGGGATCATATATATCCTTCATTCTGAGATATCAAAAGTAAAATGTATTATAAGACACAGTGGTGTTTGGAGGAAGGTTTTTATATTTTCATCATCTACATCTTTATCTATCAGTGCCTTTATGTGTTTTTAGATATTGATCATTCACTTTAGGTAGGTTCACCTATTCCAAGTGATAATGGGGCCTAGAAGGCCACAGAATACATGTTTTCAAAATCTAAATAAATTCTATCGAATTTAATATTATGAGTAAATTTATTCATTTCTTATGGAATTTTATTTATTTAATTATGTTGATCATATAATTTCAATCACAAGATATTCAAGCATATAATATAGATGATGTTTTTTATTTATTTCTTAATTGATCAAAAGATAATAAATAAATATTTATTCATTCCTTAGATTAGTAAATAGACTAATATAAATATTTATTCAATTATACAAATAGTTAAATAAATATTTATTGCAATGTTTAGTGATTGTAATATTTTATTAAAGTATATGAGTAAATTTTAATGATCCATTTAAAATTATATATTTTAATTCATATCATTGAAATGAATATTAATTTATTTTTTTAATAGATGATATTAAAATTAGAAAATTTCAAGGAATAAAATATTAATGATAATAATATTCTTTTATGTGGTAATAACATAGAAAGAATAATTTAATAAGGGTTATTGTGAAATAATCATTACATAAAAATATGTAAATATTCATAAATATATCATTTTTTATTGTGAAAGTGTATTAAAAAATGATGAAACGTTATCTAGAATTATTTAATTCAAAAAGATATATACCCCAGCTTCATACCACTCAATAACATAGAATGAAAAAGGGATCATCATTTCCATTGATAAAGAATTTTGTGATGCTCTTGACTCTACCACCTTAAAACCCAGAGATTCGATAATGTTGTAAAGTGATTCATGGAGCACATGTGAATACATATATAGGTGTCCTTTTTGGAAATATCCACCATACTAATAAAAAAATAAGATCATTAACATATTTTGATCATGGGATATACCATGAAATAAGTAATTATATATTAAATATAATTTAAAAACAAATAATTATGATATACAGTTAAAGATTACATGGTTCAATCATCATGTTCTTCAAATATTACCCATTTATATTTGTGAACAATACAATTGGAGACCATAACACTAATTTTATTGAACTCAAGAATCATCAATTTTTAAAAATTCATTACATTATAATTTAGAATTATATATCATTTATTTTACTAATATGATGCATGTTTTTATTGTATTCTTATTTGTATTATTTTTTTGAGTCCAATAGTTGTGATGGCATATTTATATGGTTTTATATTTACAAGAATGGGTAAAACCATGAGCATAACTCTTGATGATCCCATATAGAGGTGCCTATGTAGATGGATGCATGACATGGTTAATGGGAATGTATCAATAAATTATAGACCATGCACCCGTTGTCATCTAACATAAATAAAATTCCATGTGAATCATGGCGTGTATTGTGGGTTAATCCATGGAATCATAACATTCTGCATATTTATTTCCAATGTGGTTCATGACCTGAGAGGGAATACACTATAAAGTCTAGGAACTATTTTCCTAGAATCAGTGGTTAATTTAAAACATTGGAACTGGATACAATAAATCACATCCCAAAGACTCTAATTGTTAATTAGTCTTCAAAAACTAGATACATACATTAATTGCATATTACATTTTAAAACATAAAATAAAACATAGTATTTTCTTCAAGGTAATAATTATTTCATTTAGAATAACCTTGTATATCAATCAAAACACATATCCTCGAATCTAAAGGAAAGAAACATATTAATGGGATGAGGTCTAATTCTCAGTAAGTGTATGTATACATCGGATGATAAATAAGGAATTAATAATATGGTAGGAGACAAATGGTCATCAAATAATATTATATTAACTATCAAATCTCCAAAAACATATACATAGATGTAAATACAATTCAAATAATAATATGTAAATTAATTACTGATTTTGTGGTGATGGAATTCATAATTCCTTAAAATTGAATCATACCATTGGGGAAACATTTCATGAAATCTATACTATCAAGGCCTAATTAAAATACAAATATACCATCAAGTGCTTGTTATTTTACTTCTTACATAAATGGGAAATTCCTATGCCCTGAACCCAAAATAATTTATCTAATGAGACCGAATACTTCATCAAGGGGAAATGTTATTCTGGGACACACCCATCACATAATAATTCCAATGTATTCCTCAAATTAATAAATAGATTAACATAATAAAAGTATTTAAAAAAATAACTATTTATATTGGAAGAACTAATATACAAAATATCAATATATTTCCTTGTCAAACTAATCAAAAACGATTCATAAAAATATATTTGATGGTATCATAAGATAATAACCATATTACAACAGAACATTCAAAAACAATTATGTTGACATTGATTAAAATATGATATAATTATTATGGGAAAATTCATGAGGAAAATACTCTGTTCACATTGAAATCGTGTATTTAAAAATGTCAAGAATATGAAGGAAAAATTTTTCTTCAAAAGAAACTGATAAAAATGTTGAGGGAGATTCAAATAAATAATTATTCATTACATTGGGATAATCCATTCGTTCCATATATGTTAAACCCACATTCCTTTTGCACTATATTAAAAAGGATTAAAACTACATCATTCAAGAAATGATAAGATAATTTAATACAATACATTTTGAAAAAAAATCACACAAGGTTGAAAATTACATTAATAAATAATTATAGAGTTGTAAAAATATTCATTAATACATTTTATGTAAAATTTGTATATAGAATAAAAATATTCCTCTAGTGGGGAGTTAAACACAGATAATCCGGAATAAAGAAGAGATTGTGAAATAAACCATTAGCACTGCTTTATATTTTGAATTGTAATCCCCGTGTAAGAAATAAAATAAAATGAAACATGAAATACAATTACTAAAATACATTAATGATATAAAATAGCATTGGGGTAGTATATACACCACACAAATTAAACAGGCATTGAATATGACATATACCTCCTGAATGTAAAAGTGAGATGAGAGGCCCTTACCTTGGGTTCAACATCCCTCATACCTGTCTGAATCCACATATATAATAAATAAATACTAACTTAAATGTTTTATTTAAACCTAAACATATTTATAATACCATATATAATTTTCATAAAAAGTATTTTCACATTTTTATTAACAATTAACTATTAAAATCATTGTTCTAGGTAATAATTACTTCATTTTTTCTTGTTAGTTTTGGTTCGTTAGTTTTGGACCATGTATATTGATCAACGATCCAGAAAAATTCATAATTTTTATAATGATATAAATCGCATATATATAAATTATATTATAATTTAATGTAATCATTAAAATTTATACATATTAAAATATGTTACATTGTTCTTGGAGACAGTATTACATATATACGCATAAATGATATTTAAATTTTTCAATTGGTGAAATGAGTGGAAGAAAAATAATAATTATAATTTATAAAATCATTATCATATCATATCAATCATATATATTCAACACATACATACTTATTTACATCTAAGTAAAAAAATGGATCACATCGCATCGTGGAGGTGGTGGTCTACACATACGCACGAGGGATGTTATTATATTCCAAATGATTGGAAGGAAAGAATATATATTATATAATATAATTATATAAGAATATTTTTTTCACAAATAAAATATATATTAATTAGTTCTATATTTATAATAATCTATGTAAAATGGGTATGAAAAATTAATTACACCACTATGTGGTGACGGTAAGCCGTATAAATGCATGAGCATTGTTTTCTCTTTCCATGGGATGGAAAAGTGATGGAATATGGATATCACTTAATAATAATAACATGTTATTATTTTATGATAATATAATTATTATCTTTTTATGAGTAAATAAAGTTAATATGGTGTAGAAGAAGAAATAAACTTAAAGGACTTTGTAAAGATGATTTCCTCTTCTTCAGTGGAAGTCCTTTAAATATCTACATTAGGGACCAAGGGTTTGTCATTTGGTGGGGAATAAAACGTCATGAAATTGGTAAAGGATGTTAATAATATGAATTGTAACGTTTTTGTAGACATATATGTCTAAATGTGGTGAATAAAAGTCAAGGAATGGGTTTTAATAAATAATTGAGGTGAGGGAACCTTTTGGAATTTCATATAATATTAAATTATAATAAAGTCAGTTTCAATAAAAATTCATAAAAATATATTGGTATAATATCACAGGATTTGATATTTTTTAAATATAATCAATAAAAAAATTATTTTGGTTTTTTGGTTTTTAAAACCTTATCTTTTGGTTTAACCCCTTATTTAACCTATTTTAACATTTATCTTGTTAATGTATTTTTCACTCTTAAATTGTTTTAATTTTACATATAAGGTTAATATTGACTCAGAAATAGCTATGTAATAACATTTTGTACTATAAGTTATCCAATTTATCCGATTAGAATATATTTTTTGGAAATAATTGAATAAAATATTATTTTCAAAAATTATAATTATCTTCAATTTTGAATCCATCCATTTAATTGGACTGAAAATACATCAATACCAAGTTAGATTTATAATATAATTAATTTCAACATAAATAAGGTTTCATAATAATCTAAAAAAATTTATGTAACACTATAAATCCCTCAAATTATATAACTTTTAATATTTTTAATATCATTTATTTTATTTTTATATTAATTAAATAAATATTTTATTAGTGTTTCATAAGTATTTAAGTTATTTATATATTATCTAAATTCTATAAATAAATTATAATAATTAATTTAATTTAATTATTCACATCTTTATATTTATATTCGTTCATAACTTTCTTTCTTCCCAAATTTGACACATAATAGTTATTTAAAACAAATAAAATTTTATTTTAAGAATTTCTTTTTTAAAATATTATATTGGTCATTTTTTGGGATAATTTTCCATTAATCAAATTAATTTAATTTATAATGTGATCATGGTTGAATTAAATTCATCCTATAATAAATCATATGAAATAATATAACACTATCGCATAGATTTATCCAAGATTAACCTTATTTCCCCTTTATCGAGGAGGTCAATTTTACCAAATTTAACATTAATATTAAATAAAAATAAAAGGTTTGTAGTTACCAAAATGGATCATAATAATATAAAATATGGAATAAATTTTATAAATTGAATTTATATATGTTTCATAGGATAACATTTAAATAAATGTACAAAATGTGAGGGAAAACAGTTATTAAAAAAAGGCCTTTTACGTATTAAAATGTTTTTATACTGAATTAACCATGAAACTGATTTCAATAAAAATAATTAGATAATTAATAATTTAATAGAAATAATTTTAATTTTAAAAAATTATAAATAAAAAATAACTTTTTAAAAGTTTTATATAAAAATATATTTTTTCAATAAAAATGGTGTTTTTCACTAATCACTGAAAAATCAATTTTTTTTAGAAAAATCCCAATATTTCACCCAATGTTAATTTTTATATGTTCACTTATAAAAATTTATAATTTTTTGAAAATAAAATTTAAATAAATTTACCTAAATTAAATATAATATTTTCTCTCAAAAATAAATAAAATTTATTTATGAAGAAAACGTATCTAAGAAGTGTAAAATAACATTACTGCAATTTTTTACTTATTTCCAAATAATTAATAAATAATGTGTATGGAGTAGCTCCTTTATATATATATATATATCATAATTTGGTTAATACTAGTTATACCCTCTAATTCAATGGCTTTTTTGTAATTTTCATATTTAAATGATAATATTTCATGGTTCTTTTATGCTTGGTGTTCTGTGTCACGTAAGCTGTCAAACAAAATTATCCTATCATGAAATAATTATTTTTTCCATTCTATAAAACATAAATAAAGTGTGTCCATATTTCTTTTTTGAGTTCCTAGTAATCAAGGGCTTGATTTTTGAAAATTCCTTTGGAAAACGCACATAGTTAAAAGGATTAATATATCTTCCTCTTGAAAATAGGAAAATAGAAATAGCACGATCATCTAAAATAACACATAACCTCATTTCTATAAAGAATCAAATTGATTAGATGTGAATATATATACATGCAAGAGAATATTCACAACCATGGATTGATATAGAGTAATAGAAAATATGGCCAGGAGAAAGTTAATCATCAAAAACCATAAATTTTTTATGATTTAAAAGTATACTGAATTAATAGTATTCTTAGCAAACATATATTGTTTTTATTTCAAGGCCCATTTTAAAATGTTGATGGACTTTTTTACTATCTAGATAAATCACTCAGAAAAATATATTTACCTGATTTATTTATAGGTCATAAGAATAATATCAACAAATGGTTGTGATTAGATCAATTTCGACTTTATCTCTTATGCTAGGAAATGGATATTTGAGATGAATTTTTTTATTCCTGAAGAAAAAAAAATATTTTAGCGATTCATGATGTCCAAAATTCATTCCTTCAACCTTTTAACATTTATCAAAACCAAAATGGTTACTACAGGTAATCCAATATGATAAATCATAATTTAACCTTAATTAATAATATCCAATGTTCATCATAATCCATTCCATAAGTAGATGACCTTACGGCTCCCCCAATATTGTTATAACCATATTCGAAAACTAGAAACATGAACAAATATTTATCCCTGGAAAAAATAAATTATTTCATATTGTCACATTACAAACATGTGAATACTAATAACAATAATAACCAATAATTTTATCTTTATCTAATATATCCCATAAGTCTAGAAATAAAGTAAACACCATCAAACCAGTAAACATTTTTAAGGTCACTATTACAAACCCATTATCTTTTTTGATTCCAATATTCTCTTCATCCCAACCAAATATAATTAGCTCAAAATTAGGAACATATTAAGTGTTATATTTTCCTTATTCTGGTATTCTCAAATTATATCACCATATCAAAAAAATAACTCTTCTTAGTTATCAATACCATTCAACATGTGCTTTAAATCCTTAAATAAAATTAACTATAATAAAATCCTTATAAATTATGTGATTCTTATAATCATAAAGAAATTGTTAAATTAATTCTAAAATTTATTTTTTGAATCCAAATACATAAAAACTACAATAATTCCACTTTTCTATAGTAATAGAACAAAATTGAGGTTGATATCATAGTTTCTTCTGATTTATATTCCCTTGACACTTGGGTTCTTCATTTCGGTAGTGCCACATATCCTTACAATTGAAACACTAAAAATTAAAGGTTTTCTTTCTTACCGTTGTAATCATAATCCCTACAGAAAATCTATATAACTTTTTTGAAACTCATATTCCATTTAATCAAGTTCCATAGTATTTAAATCAACAATTATCACGTTGTGGAAAATGACTCATTATCTATTCCCCTTATCAATTTTTTCTCTTCCATCCAATTCTTCTTGTACATTCTTTAAAAAACTTACGACTTTGATAATTATTTTTCAATATTGATTGCACATGATACTATATATTTCTATGATGAGAATGATTAGAGGACTAGTTCCCATTGAAGTATTGGAATAATCCAATCAAATAAATAATAAATATTAATATTTAGATTACACACATATTCCATAGAATAAAATGTTATCCCTATAATTATAGATGCATACATAGATACATTTTCATTTAATTTTTGTTATACACTTAGGAATTGTATTTACATAAACATAAATTTATCATGAGTAAAATATTAT
This sequence comes from Viscum album, assembly GCA_963277665.1. NCBI lineage: Eukaryota > Viridiplantae > Streptophyta > Magnoliopsida > Santalales > Viscaceae > Viscum > Viscum album. The sequence goes on from OY728120.1 coordinate 1,596,996,760, forward strand.
TCAGAGAAGATTAACATAAAATACTTTACCTCCTTGTTTGATATATCTTATTCATCATTGGTGTTTTTTATCATTGATAATAATTGATCTATATCCCCTGAAAGATTATAAACTACCATGACAATCATCTTCCTTCCATTAAATCCCAATGAAATAAATATAATCACTATATTAATTATCTATTTCATAGCTATAATGGATGTTTAGACCCATTGAATGTGGGAAATTATTCTCTCAAGAAGTTGTCTAATATTATTACACCATGTTTTGGATTAGCAGGATACTCCATAAGAGGAATTTTATTGGTCCTAAACTGATCCAGATGCATTAATATTTTTATAAATTTTTCAGAATTAGCTACAAATCTAGGTCTGTATATAGTTCCTTCTATATCTTCATTATCCTTTATTGGAGTGAATTATATATCTGGATTATGTGCATTGATATGGTTTCCATTTATTCTACCAAGGTACATTTCAGAATAATTTTATGTATTAGATTAGCTCATAACATTATGAATCATTATGTTTTATTTCAAAAACTAGAGGATCCTTTAACATAAATTGAAATATATATGCACAAATAAACATAGAAACATAAAATTGGGTTCTTTTGGAAAATTATTAAAGACTTTTAGAGGGTTAAACTCATTGATCTATCTTTACCTAACTCCAATTCCCACTAATTATTCAAAACATTCTTCGACACAAACTATATATATCATTACCCTAGTATCCATGATCTGATGGATAGTTAATTACATTGAATATATATATAAGCCATCACATCCCAATGGACCAAATATTTTAGTACTATTAGAAAACAAGATACATACATGAATTACATAATATATTTGAAAACATGAAATAAAACATATTATCTTATTTGAGGGAATCATTATTTCCTCTTGCATAACAATGTATATCATTCATAATAAACATCATGGTATCCTATGGAGAAAATCATAGGAAAGGTGTGAGCTCAGATTCATAGTACGGGTATGCATATAGTGGAAGCTAAATAAGTACTGAATAATATTTTAGGTAATATAATATATACAAATAATTCCATATAAATAAAAATATGTGAAAAAACATATCCATGTATATAAATACTATTCAAATAATCACATGGATATCAATTACTAATTTCATAATGATGGAATGAATAATCGACGTCATCTGAAAACATAATTTCAAGGCCTCATTCCACGAAGTCTATACCATCAAGGCCTCATGACACGTTTTCTTTTCTGGAAAGGCCTTATTCCAAGACACTGTTCATAAATGGTTAATGCCTCATCCAAGTAACAAATATAATTTGTCTCATTAGACAAAAAGATAACCCCAGGGGATATATAATTATAGGCCCCACCCATCACTAAATAAGTCTAATTCATTACTCATATCAATAAATAGCACAACATAATAAACATCCTTAAAATCAATAATTGTATGTATTGGAAGAACTAGAATTGGGAATATCTGTAACATCACTTGTCAAACTAATCATAAACCATCCCTAAATATATGGTGGATAGTATCATAATATAATTACCTTAGTAAATCATGATATTCATCAATGTATGTTGAACTACATGAATATAATTTTAAATGATCATTGGAATCTTCTTGTGGAAAATTCCTTTTTAACAATGAAATCACTTATTTAAAAACATAACAAATATTAATGAAAAAAAATTTATTTAAAAAATGTGAAAATTTATAAAGGGTGTTCCAATGAAATGATTATTCATAATGGTGGGAAAATATCTTCATACCATTTTAATTTAAAAAAATACTTTCACACTATATTAAAAAGGTAAAAAATTACCTCATTCAAAAAAATTCAAGGAAGTTTGCATTCAAACCATTTCATAATAAAATATAAACATGGGTAAAAATGAAATTAATAAATAAGTAGAGAGTAATATAAATATTATTTGAAATATTTCAAATAAAATAACGATATGGACTAAAATATTCTTACTGGTGGGCACTTAAGAATAAACAATCCTAAATAATGATGAGATTGTGAAATAAAATATACCACTTTAGTATCTTGTTAATTGTAATCCCAGTGAAAGAAATGACATTCAATGAGACTTTAAATTTAATGAAGAATAATATATTAATGAAATAGTATATCAAATTTTATGTATACACGTGAAATAAAGTAAATTTGTACCAAATATGTAATATTACTCATATCATTAAATCTGAGACAAGAAACTCTAACTTCATGTGCATATTCCCTCATATATGTATAAACCACATTTATAATAAATATAGATTTGTTAGAAAAATATTAAAAAACCATACACATATTTATCTTACTATATATTATTTTCATAAAATGTTATATCATCTATTTATTAACAATTATTTGGTAAAATCATTTTCTGGGTTAATAAATGATACCTTCTTAATGTATTTTTTTGTTTGTTAGTAAAATTTATTGTACATTGATCACGGTCCCACAAACTCTAGAATGTTATTTATGATATAAAGAAAATATATATTCATTATATATGTATAACAACCCATATAATTATTTAGTATTAATACATGGAATACTGTATAAAATCACACATAATCCAATCTATTAGATCAATAAATATAGTGTATTTTGGAATTCAGTACATTTCATAACAATTTCAAACAGTAGAGTCATATTCTTTATTGAAAAATTCCTTGACATGAATGAACTTAAAACATCAAAAGATAACCATAGGAAATACATAAGAAAGGGCTGATCTATAGATCCTAGTAAGATAATAAGAATATAATAAGGTAATACATTCGATAAAACATGCATATCAATGGTGAATAAAAGAAACGTGCATAATATGGCATGATATATTCTGATATCATAACATGAGAAATGTGGAAAATATATAAAAAATTGAATCATAAACATGGGTAAAGGATAAATTCCAAGACATTATATTTGAACAAAGTCCCATAAAGGAATCGAGATTACTCTATATCCCAACATGATGTCTCATTAGAATACTCTTTAACCAATTCATTTGAGCGCTACATTATTCTGGCCTCACCTGTCACTTTCATTTCATTATTATGCATAAGTGTGACACATAGATCATACCACATGAATTAATTCATCATCATATTTTATTCCAAAAAAATGTTGTTTTTATACATACATTTATGTTTTATGTAAATGAATTATAATTGTATAAATATGAACACCCTTAATAGGAAATGGGTATGGTACTCAGTGCAGAATTGTTTTGGCATGAAAAAACTTGTGGAAATTTCAGCGACCTAATGGTGTCACATAAAAATTCATAATATGAGTTTATTGAATAGGTATATCATCATATTATCATAAAATGAGAAGTAATAGGGACATGGAAATAAATATCCCAACATTAGAAATTAGAAATTGAATGAATAATTTAATAAGGAAAATTGAATAAATAAGAGAATGTGAGGATCCCTTACTTGAGTGTGTAAATCCAAATGCTTAGGAGGAGCTTCTTGAGTGTTTGGAGGCACATTGTTAGGTCTCTAGTTATCTTAGGTATGATTAAGGATGTGATCTAAGGATTTTATATGTAGGGAAGTGGAATATTGGTTGGGATTATATAGGAAATGAGTGGGGATTTCTTTTATATTAGACAAATATAGTTTTTGGACACTCTATAATAAAATAATAGAAACCACAAACCGTCCTAGGAGTTTTTCCCATAGTATCTAGAAAATAATAGTGGTTTTAATTATTTAATTATTTAATTTTCTAGACATAATAAAATAATACCCTTTCTTATGTGGAATTTAGTAACACTATTAGAGAAATGATTTTACAAAGTTAAAATATAATAATGGTTTTTGAGGATTCATGAAGGCTTTATAAAATTAATCAAATAAAAATAAAATCACATTATTTTAAATTTAAAAAGAATACATGGTCATGTATATACATTATAGTATTTATTAGATCACCTTTGTCCCATTATGATATCATAATCCACCTCATATATTTATTCCATATTTAATTATTACCCAAAATTTCAATTATATTAGAAAAATAAGTAAAATTAAGCACTATAATTTTGAACTTATTATTGGAAAAATATTTTTAACTTTATCTAAATAAGTTTCAAAATATATGATTTTTCACTTTTAAAGAACATAATTTATACTTGTTATGAAATTATATGTTTTTTAACAATAACATTTTTTAAACACTTTTAAAAATTATATTTGGATTCATAAAAATTATATGATAATTTATATCTGATATAAAATATTTGATAATAATAATCTAATAAAATATAATTTATTTCATAACTATATTAATTCATTAAAATAAATTTTTTAATTGAATATGATTATTTCCCAAAAATAATATTTATGTTTCATTATGCCGAAATTAAAATCTCTTATATATTAATAAAAATAAATATAAAATATATCGATTATTTTATGAAAAATAATTTACTTACTAATATATCAATGGTCTTGTTACATATCACTTTAATATAGTAGCAATCTCTATAAGAGTAAGGTGCGTGATGGGGAAATTATCAAGGGGTGGGCTAGGAAACATGATTTGGGTTGTGATATCAATGAGCATGAACTTCTCCTATAAAAAGTTTCAATCATTTAGAAGTTTTTAGATCTCAACTTTGGATTGGTTGTGGAAGAATCCCAGATATCATATCTCCCTCAGAATATCTGATAAATTTCATTCATAGGGTATGACCCTACTAGTTGATGTCACCACTTCCTTCATATATGTCAATTGGATTTGTTAAAGCCCTATATTTATACTAATCAAGTGAACACTGTTCAGTGGGTATATTATCAATGATAATAATTCTTAATGGGAATTTAAATCAAATTCGGTATTAAAAAATATTTTCATGTTCTTTCATTAACCGAAAAACATAATAGTAAATTTAATTAAATTACAAGGGGAACATTATTTATAATAGTATTAGTCATTATAATATTCCTCCCCTTTAGATTTTTCGCCCTAAAGATTTTTATTTCCCACACTGAAACAGAATATGGTTACATTATTTCATCACCTTCTATGGTTCCCACATAGTTTCTTCAATCATGTGGTTTCTCCACATAACTTTGACAATGTTCATTGTCTTATTTCATAGAACTTTGTATCTCCGATCAAATATTACACCGACTAATCTTCATAAGAAAAATCATTCTCCAATGTTACCTCTTCTAGATTGAGTACATCTGAGGGTTTTAGTATTTACTTTCTCAATATTTATTTGTTTAAAACATCATGTACATTATATTGGTTTGGGGGAGTGAAATTTAGTAGGCCACCTCCCCAAGTAGATCTAGGATCAAAAATGTGTTGATGTATCTTGGACTAAGAATTCACTTATTCTAAAATAAGACAACTTTATTCCATAAGGATATGAATCAGAATTCAATTTATCCAAAATAAAAAACAAAGTTTCATCGATGATTTTCAACATATCTCTTCTATCAACTCTGGGAAGACTTCATGTGTTGTTGAATAGTCTGAACCATTTCCACCATTTTAGGACCTAAGAGTTTCATTCCCCAACATGAACCTAACATGAAGGTGTTTTGAACCACTTCCAATAAATGGTTTCATTGGGATCTGTTTTGATACTTGAGGTCAAATTGATAATTTATTAAAACTCACCCAAAGGGATAAGTTAATCCCACCTTCCATTGTAGCCTATTGACCATGATCTCAACATTCCATCAAGTTTATGAATATTTCATTCAGATTTTCCATAATTTTGAGGTTGATATTTCATGTTGAAGTATGTCTCTATATTTAGAGCATGATGGAAACTTTTCTATTACTTTATGGTAAGTCATGGATCTTGTTCAGATACAATTGATTGCAGAACTCTATGTAGACTTACCACTTCTTTGATGTATATCCTTCCAAGTTTATCTAGTAAGAAGTCCTCTAGTATTAGAATTAAGTGTACAGTCTTTTTAAGATGATCCAACACAACCCAGATAGCATTTTTTCCTTTGGATTTATATAGAGCTCTGCTGACATAGTCCATAGTGGTGTTTTCCCATTTCCATGTTGTTATGGGTAATGTTTTCATCATCTATTTATATATTTTTATTTCTTCATTCACTTCATGTCATAGAATATATATTGATGTTTATTATGTGATCCACTTCTTCATATTGTATCACTAATTTTTTTTCTTAGTTATCTTGATACATATTTTTGTTTCCATGATGGATCAAGAAGGTTGGTCATTTTACATCATCCAACATCTCCATTAACTTAGGATTTGATAGTAAACATTGTCTTGACCCAAATCTAACAACACTTTCTTCATTAAAATTTAAATATAAGGATTTCCCATTTATTATAGTTTAGAATTTATTATAAATTCCCACGTCATCTCATTGATAATTATTTAACTTCTCCAGAAGATATTTTTGAGAAAGCACTTTTGATAGGATGGATAATTTTCCATAAATTTTTATTTCAATGTCTATATTTTTCATATCTAAAAATATTGTATCCCTCTAAATTAAAATCAATGAAATAATTTTTAGATCCTTTATACATAAGGAGTCTACAACTTTATACACTTTTACAAGAAGGTAGTTGATTGAGAATTTATTGTCCTTAATCAGCTGTAAACATCTTCATTATTGCATGTTCGTCTCTTTATGGGTGAATATATACTTGAGGATTTAGTGATCTATATATATTTCAAAATTATTTTCAATGTGATAATGTCACCACAATTTCAAAGTGAATATTTCTACTACTAACTCGATATCATGCATTATGTATTTATGTAAATGACCCTTTAACTACCTTGAAGCGTAGGTTATGACTCTGTCATTCTATATCAACTCACAACTCAATACCTTCTTCAATGAATCGCTGAATACTACAAAATTTTCTCCAATCGTTTTTAGTTTTTATACATGTTAAGAGATAAGCCTCAATTTCATCTCCTTGAATCTCTTTTTGGCATTCTTCATTATGAAAAAACTTCTGTTAGGACCAATAGGGGCTTATATACCCAGAGAGGGGGGGGGGGGTGAATCCGGGCATGGATATTATTTTTCAAAGTTCTTCCTGCCCCGATGGATCTTGACCTCTTTATTACAAGGGTCACTTTGTTTGCACATGTGTATATGTTATGATCACTTATGTTCTCCTTTATCTGATGATGATGCTTTAAATTCAATGCAGGCAAATTAACAGGCAGACACAGAGATTTTTACTTGGTTCACCGCAAAGGGATACGTCCAAGGAGCATACACCGACATGTTGTCGGTCGTACCAATTCCACTAGACTTCACTAGCTATGGATTAAAATGTTCGGGATAGATCACTTCTATGCCCAGGCTCACTGCCTTTACAATGTTTAGGGTCAGATTACTGCTTTCCCAAGGGTCACTCCTTGTTTCTCTCTCTCTGGCTCACTGCCGGTGGAGAGGATCACCTTTTTCCTCTTCCCAATCTCACTGCTCTGTGAAGGGATTCACTCACAGTTTATAGACCTGTAGGTCTCGTCATTTCTATTAAGGAATTCATCATTCTCTGTGTTTAGATGCTCTATTGAAGTTCAACTTTCATCCACTGATGAATAGAACTTTTCCTCTAACCACTGGGCAACAACCTTTGGAAACACCTTCGCAAAGCACCCTACTTCGCAAAGCTCCCAATTTCGCGAAGCTCAACAAGCCTTCGCGAAGCTCCTGCCTTTTCGCGAAGCTCACTCGCGAAGAACCCTCGCGAAGCACTCACGCGATGCTCAAGCCGTCGCAAAGCAACGACCCTCGCGAAGATAAGTAAGCCAACGCGGAGCTCGTAGGTTTCGCGGAGCTACAATAGCCGCCGTGAAGCACCTCTTTCGCGAAGCACGCTGGCTCCGCGAACCACCTTCGCAAATCGAGAGCGAATGATCTTATATGAAAATTCTCTCTACTTCTCCTGAGGGGGTCGGCCTCTATTTATAGGCGATTCCACCGACCCTCGTCCCTTCCGCGCGAAGTCAACGCCACGTCATCTCAAATCGTGAAGCTCCAAAGATTCTGCCGGAATTCTGTCCAAATCGCGAAGCACCACGGCAATTTCCTATTCGCGAAGCTTGACGTAGTCACGAAGAATCACTGTCAACATACCTTCATGACTTCTCCGCGAACCTCCCTCGCGAAGCCCAACATTCCTTCGCGCCTTCGCCGCGAAGCTCCCTCTCAAAGCCCTTCATCGCCGCGATGCGCTTCAGCCTCTGCCGTTCGTGAAGCTTGACATTATCGCGAAGCATCACCGCCTCCATTCTTCTGGTCTTCGCGATTTCCAAACCATGCATCCTATCTTCGTGAAATTCATTCCTTTTCCATATTAACTTTTGACCTTTATTGAAATCCTAGTTTTGCGATGCTCACCAATCACCAAATTTTGGACCCCAAAAATTTGGCAAACACTGGAAACCGGCACCACCTTGTACTGCTCTTTTGTACCGCCTCCAGATCGTCCATTCCTTTGTCATAGTTCTTTGTGAACATATAATGTCAACAACTTCTCAGGAACTTGACAATTATCCATGGAAACCTGCTTTGTAAACAAACACAATCAACCCAAAAATAATCCAATGTTACCTTGAGGGATTTTTGCCCAACAACTTCACTCCCTTCCGTTTTATCCATGTTAGAGGGTTTTAAAATCTAGGAAAATTACACACTATTCAATGATATTACCTAGATAATCCATGGAAACTATGGATATCTGTCATAGATGTTAGCATTTTCCATCCTTCAGTTAATTATTTTTTTATGGGTCCAATGATATCTCATTTCTTATGATGATATTCTTCAGTAATTAGACATACTTCAACATGAACTCACGTTTTTAGTACTTGGACTAAAGATTCCCCTTTAATAATGCCTTTAGTATTTTTCTCAGATGCACAACGTGCCCCTCCTGGGTTTTAGAGAATATTTGAATATATTAAATAGTAACTACAAAAAATTAATTGAGGTAATGTATATAGAATCTATACATCAATTCAATTAGGATTTATGGATATTTAGTGATTCTGAATGGAATTACTATGATCACATAGTGCCTATACCATATAGGAAAAGCAGTCTTGGGGATATCCACCTTCTTCACACTATCTTGGTAATATCTTGACTATATATCCACCTTGGATACGTTTTGTCCTCTATATTTCTAATCGAACAAGTAAACAAAATATGGAAGATGATATTTTTTTATTATAATGATATTTTTGAGTTCATGATAATCAATGAAAAGGATCATTGACTCATTATTCTTCTTGAAGAAGAGTACCGGTTTACTCTATAGTAAAGCACTTAGCTGAATAAACCCTTTATCTAGATTATAGTGTAGTTTTTTCTTGAGCTCCTAAAGACCCACAAAAACCATTTTATATTGAGTCATGGATACTGGTAATGATTTAGATATAATCTTGATTTAAAATTCAACCTCTCATCTAGTAGGAAGGCCAAGAAATTTCTCAGGAAACACATCATCGTATTCCCTCACTATTAGAATTTCATTATGGATCATATATTCTTTATACTCAATCATTTAATCTATATAATATTTTTCAAGGTAAAATAATATCCAGGATAAAGATGTTGGGGTTGAAGAAGATTTATCATCCTCAATTCACTTGTATAGAATCAAAACATGATTCGAAATATATAGAGTGATTTCCTTCTCACGAAAATTTATGTTCGATCTATATTGGTAAATCCAATCCATGCCCAGAATTGCATAAAATTCAACCAAAGGGAGTATGGTGATTTTCTTTAAAATTTTATAGGGGAGGAGTTATATTATTTTGATTCAATAATTTCCCCATTTTCCATTTTCACATTCAGCACTACTTCCATGCTTTGTGGTAGTGTTTGAATATATATACTAAACATTCATGATATAAAGGAATGTGTAGAACTAGAATGAAAAATAATGTTCACTGTTCTTGAACGAATGACTCGTGTACCTATCACCACTTCATTTTTAGGATCATCCTCAATAGTTGTGGTGGAAAAATCTCACCCTTTCTACCTCAGATATTATATTTTGTCTCTAAAAACCCATGGACTAGTGAATTTGTATGCAAGTTTCCTAGGATCCTTGTAGTTTAATAAATGAAAAACATGTTGATTGTTGATCATAGAATTCATATCCTCAAACATATTAGTGGGTTTCTCCAATCGATAATCTATAGCTAGGTTTCCTTCCTTCCCACACCTAATGCATTTTTCCCCTTAGAAAATTTCTATGTTGATTCTCTTTGTACCTTTGAAAAGCTGGATGTTCAAATTTCTGGGCACTATCAGATTTAACCATTAGAGTGACACGATTAAACTCAACATTCCACTTCATATCCACATGATACTACTGATATTCATTTATCTCCATTTCAATATTGAGGGAGCCTCATTCATTTTACTCATATCTATCAATTTCAGGGATCACCAGGCCTTTTCATAGACAAGTTTTAGCCCACGAAATAAGTGGTAAACCTTGAATTAGGGGGTAAAAAATATTTAAGAGTTAAAATAATGTATTGGGCTGTTTTCCTTATACACCCAAACAGATTTTTCATCATTCTTATTGAGGTTAAGGAAATACCATTCCATTTTACATCTTATTGTGCAAGGTAAACATTTATTGAATTTTTTTTATGAAATTCCTTCCACACCATCACTTCAATATCTTACTCAGGCTTCATATTTTTTATCAATATGCACCACTAATCTGATTAACCCTCCATATGGTAAATAACCTATAGGACCATCTCATTTTCAGAACATTGAGGGACGGATAATATCATCTTAACATAGCTGATCTATTTATCCATGATTAAGGGATCAAGAAATTCCTTTAAATGTTAGGGGGTATTTTTCACGTAAAGGACACAATTGAACCCTGTTCATTCATTTGGGTATTTGGGCACTCCTATTGATATTTTTCTTTCTATTCAAAACTTGTGTTACCTATGAGAGTGTCACCACAACGATTTTGATTCTCAGTCCCATCATGATGGGAATCTTGTTGGGGAATTCAGCACATTTCTCATCGCATCTATTTTTAACCAAATTCCTTCTATTTTTTTCCAATTTATTTGTTAAAGGGAAAATTAGGGATGAGTATTTTTATACAAATAATCACATAAACACGAATTATATGACATTAAAAGGATAACATATAACATACATTTATTTACATATATTAAGATTTTACAATATTAAATATATGTTATCCAAAATCTATTTCCTATAATATATTATTATGATCATTTTTTTGTTCCTTTAATAATGTTTCATAATTATCTTATGATTTAACAAATCAAATTTCTCCAGAGTTTCAAAATAGGTGCACATTAAGGCCCATTTTTACGTACCATGTTACATCGAGTCATCCATGGTGCACCTTGTCAGAGTTGTTAACCCTGTGTAGATATGTGTGAGAACCACATCCAATTATATTATCCATAAAGAGATATATTTTCTTGATAAACCACTTACTCAATACCTACAAAATTTATGGATGTCTTCCTCTATTTACATTTGTCTTTAAGGATTTATATAGAGTTTTGTAATCCTAAACTCAAAAATAATTAACTTTTCCATTAATACCAACTATAACAACCCTTATCTTAATTTTCCATTAATACATGATTTCATAAATAAAATTACACTTAATAAAACCTGAACGATCGATAATTATATTGCCTTTTGGAATTATGTACATTACATAACAATTTAAAACAGTAACACATTATCTTTATTCAAAAAATCCTTAACAAGCTCGTACATAAAATTGCACGAGATAACCTAGGGAAAACATAAGAAGTGGTTGAGTCTATAAATACCAGTAAGGGAATAATAATGGACTATGTTAATATATGTTAGATAATATAAATATCAATGCGGAATAAAAATAACATGAAAAATAAGTTATGATGTAGAATTATAATAATATGATGGGAAATGGGGCAACAACCTAAAACACTACATCATAAACATAGGTCAAGGATAACTGCCAAGGAATCATGACTGAAAAATTCCCATCATGGAATAATGGTTTATACATTTCCCAAAATGATGTCTCATTAGTCTGATGCTAAAGTGTTCTAAATAGATCATAAAACATGGATTCATTTATCATAATTTTCATTCCATGTTAAAGGATCGCAGAATTGATACATTTATTTCCCATTATATTGAATTATAATTATATAAAGCTGAAAAAACATGATAGGAAATCGGTATGGTATTCACTATGCGTTTATTTTTTCTTGGAAAATCACGGTGAAACATTGGCAGCATAACGACGTCACTTAAAAATTCATAAAATGGTTTTCTAGGAGAGAAACGGTTATATAATAATTTTGGAATAAAAGTTTTATTAATAATTACATAGAAATACATATACCAAAATTAGGAATTGGAACTATAATGCATATGATAATAAAGAATCTTGAATAATGAATAGAAGGTGAAGATCCCTTACTTGAGTGTGTAAACCCAAATTCTTTGGTGGAGTTTCATGAGAACTTGTGGCACCTTGGGAGGTATCTATAGAGGGGAGGGAGGATTAGGGAAGTATAATAATTATTTTTATTTAATATAAGTGGGATCTTGGGAGATTTTACATAAGAAAGGCATTGGGATTTATTTAATATTTATCAATCTAAGGTTTTAGACTCTATATAATAAAATATCCAAGACCAAAAACCTTGGCATGGTTTTTCTCATGGTTTCTACAAAATGGGAGTTTTTTAATTATTTTATATGTTTAAAGGATAAAACTAATAAAATAATACCCTTTCTAATATAGAATTTATTCATACTCTTAATGGAATGATTTTAAAACCATAAAATATATGAAAAATTACCTTTGGATAATTTTGATATTATGATACCAAAAATAATAATAATTTTATCTAAATAACTTGTTATATATATTAATGTTCACTATTCGAAAATAAAATTGGCATTTATTTGGAAATGTTTTTATTTTTGGCAATAATTGTTTTCGAAAACCTATAAAAATTATATTTTACTTAATAAAAATTATATGATCATTTATATTTGATTAATATTATTTAAGAATAATATTTTATTAAAATATTATTTATTTCATAAATTCTTTAATTAATCTAAATAAATTCCCTAATTGAAATTTATATTACCCAAACACACTATTTGCATTTTAATGTATCAAAATTAAAATCATTTATAATGTAATATTATTAGCATGAAAATATATCCATTTTTTAGAAAAAAAAATTAGATACTAATATCACTATGGTCTTGATACACATCAATTTAATACACTAGAAAAAAACATAAGAGTAAGGTTCATTGTGGTGAGATTTTCATGGGGTGGGTCGATGAACCTGGTTTGGGTTGTGATCACAATGAGCTTAAACTTATGCATTAATAGTTTCAGTAATGCATAAGTTGTTGGATCTCATTTTGAGGTTATCTGGGGAAAATAATAGATATTCTACTTCCCTCAGAAGCCCAAATAAATGGTCTCTATAGGGTATGATTCAATTTTTCGAGGCCATCAATTCCTTTTTCTGTGTCTATTGGATTTATAAAAACCCAATATTTATACTAATATTGTGATCATTATTCAATGGATATATTATCAAAGTTAATAATTCTTGACAATAATTTAAATCCTATTGGGTATAACAAAGGAAGTTCATCTGTTTTATATAACCAAAATGGACAATAAAAAAATTAATTAAATATCAAGGGGAATATTATTTATAATAGATTGGGTCATTAAAAAATGAATTTATATTCTTACATAAATGTTATATATAGAAAAATAAATTATACCATTTATGGGGATGAAAGGTCATATGTACTCATGAATGTTGTTTTCACTTTTCAATGAAATAAATTAATTAAATGTAGATAATAATTATAATTTCTATTATAATTATTATACATATAAAAAATATATATTCATCAAATCCATCATTATTACCATCCAAGTAAATAATCATATTGCTATATATATGTGGTAGTCCACATGTATTCCCGAGTGAAGTTATTGACTTCCAAAGCATTAAACGAAAAGATTTTATATTATATATTATAATTATATAATCATATTTCTGTCATAAATGACATATGTAGAAATTAATTCCATATTTATATCCTTATATGTGAAATGGTGTTGAAAAATTAGTTTCATTGCTATGTGGAGATGATTATCTGTATGTACACATGAGCGATATTTTCTCTTTTCATAGGATGTAAAATAGAAGGAATGAGGTTATCCCATTATCAAAATAACATCTCAGTATATTTATTGTACTATGTTTTTTTATCTTTTTATGGATATATCATTTAAAGAAGATGTATAAGAAAAAATAAACTTGTAGGACTCGGTAAACATGATTACCTCTTCATCGGTATAATTCCATAAGATATCTTATTTGGGAAAATTGGGATGGTATTTTGGGGAGAATAACACATCAAGAACTTGTATAAGGATGTTTATAAGTGGAATATATAGGAATTTTTTTATCTAGATTTCTTAATGTGTTGTCAAAAAATGATGTAACGGGTTCCCTATTATAATTGAGATTAGGGGTACTTTTAGAATTTCTTATATGATTAAATTATAATAAATTCATCTTCAAGTAAAATACATTCAAGTGGAAATTTATTCAAACCTAAGGTCGGATATGGTTGAAATATATTCACTGAAAAATATTTTGATATGTTTTTTTGGTATTTTAATACTTATCTTTTTTGTTTAACTCCTCAATTACCTTATTTTAACATTAATCATGGTAACATAATTTTCACTCTAAATTGGATATAATTTTACTTATAAGTTAAATATTTACTCATAAATGGTCAAGGGATGATAATTCAAACCATATATTATCCAATTTATCCCCCTTTGCAATTTTTATAATTTTTAGGTAATTTAATAACATATTATTTTTAGAAAAAATCGTTATTGTCAATTTTGAAACTATTCATTTAATTTGACAAAAAATACATCACAAAAAAGATTAGTTTTTAATATAATTACTTTTAACAACACTAAAATTTCATATTAATCCTAAAAAATTCTTTTATAAAAATTAATTACGCAAATTATCATACATTTAGAGTTTTTAATATCATTTTTTAACTTTTCAATTAATTGAAATAATATTATATTGATGTTTTAATGGGAATTTAAGATAAATATAAAATATTGAAAAATTATAAGTAAATTATCATCATGAATATAATTTAGTTATTATAAAAATTGACATTAATATTCATTCATTACTTATATTTTCCCAATGGGGATGTATAATAGATATTTAAAACTAAGAGGCTGATATTTAGTAAATTTATTTGATTAAAATATTTTATGGGTAATTTTCCTCGAAAATAGTCTATTAAACATATTAATTTAGAAGATAAGGTTATAATGACATATTTATTTTCATCCAATAAAAATTAATATTAACTATTATGACCTTACAACTTAATTTAACCTAGATTAACATGATTTACCCTTTATCATGGTGATAAAGTTTAGCATAGCTATGATTCATATTGACAAAAAAGAAAAAACATACCAAATTTGAACATAATTATTCCTAATATTAAATAAATTTTATAAAATTATTTTTCTGTATGTTTCATAAATTATAATTAAAATAATCATGAAAAATGTGATGAAAAATATTTTCCAGGAGAATGTATTTTATGTAATAAAATGATTGTATACGTAATTGATTCATGAAATTGATTCCAATGAAATTGATTGTATTATTAATAACATTATAAAACTAATATTATTTGTAAATAAATTTAAACCAAAATGAAAATTTGTAAATATTTAAACCTTAAATATTGTTTTCAGTAAAAATTTGTATTATCAATGTTGATTAAAAATCAATTTTTTAGAAAGATTACAAAATTTCACCCACATATAATTTTAATATGATAATTTTAGAAATGATATTATTTTTATAAATATAATTTTTATAACTACCAATAATTAATTATATAATTTTCTCTCAAAAAGAAATAAAATTCATTTTTGAAGTAAAATTGATTCTAAAGCATAAAATAACCTTACTAAAAATTGTGTACTTATTTCATAAAAATTAATAAATGGTTATTTTTTGAGTAGTTATTTTATAAATATTTTAGAATTTCGTTATTACTTTGAATAACCCATATTTCAACAACTAGGTTATAAATATCATCTTTAAATAATAAGGTGTTGTTGTTCATTTATTCTTGGTGATGTGTGTCGTGTATTCTATTGAAAATAATTTCCATCTTTTAAAATTGTGAGTTGTTATATACCTAATCTATAGTTGGAAGATGCATTTTTTTGTAACACCACATAATTCACACATCACATAACATTCATTAGTTCATTTGGATCAGTGTATGGTTTTATTACAAATAATATACTGAGTGCCTGCTGAGAAACATAATGAATCATGGAATAAAAGGCATATGGATTGATGTACACTCAATGAAACAAGTGTAATTTCGAACCTAACACATGAATATTTATTTTTAGTGTTTCATATCAGTCAAATTATGATGAAATTAATTAGATCTTAATAATTAATAGTTTGTATTAGGCTATACACACAGTGTGACACATGAAACTCCATATCAAGTACACACCAAGTGAGTTTTTCTATGTCATGTGTGTCTACACACAAAATAATTCTTTAAAATTATAGATATTTTATTACAAGATGTGTAAGAGTCATTTAACGTGTCATTCTTGCGACTTTATCAAATTGCACTTGTTTTGTATATTTATGTCTTGTCATGTTGTCAAATATTCCTTAAATACTATGTGGTTTGACCACTCCAAACAACACCCTAGGTGTATCATTGCATTCTCCGTGGGATACTTTTCATGTAATAACATAGTACCTAACATTGACCTTACTCAATGTATATCACATTACAAGTCTAGTGATATTTAATTCTATATAAATATTAAATTCTAGAAATATTATTAAATCTATTATTGGTAGTTTACAACATCAGGCCTGTAACACCCGAGATTTTTATGAGAAATATTTTTTTTATATATATCATCAAAGGAATCATTCACTACACACAACACTATCTTGTCTTTCTTTACACGCAATCAAAACCTTCCTCGATAGCTTATGTTGTACGCAATACCGAGTTTCACTAAACAACGATATGCTATTAAAATATTATTAAAACTAGTGGTTATTAATATTAATACCCACTTTTTGAAATATTATAAATTTTATCATTCAAAATGGACTTCATTTTTGGATTCGAAATATCAAAATTCACCGCGGGTGAAATTTTGGTATTTTTCTGAAAATTTTCAATTTTTGATGAATAGTGAAAACACTGGGTTACTATTTAAAAACTGATGTTTTATTTAAATAATTATTTATTTTAATTAAATTTAATTTAGGTCAAAATTGATACATATTACCTATATATGTTCAATTTAATTCATTGGAGTCTTTTTATAATAAGTTTAGATATATAAAAATTTTATTGAACTTTTCACCGTCTTTTACCCACCTACTTGGAGAATTTAAAATAATACATAAAACATAACTTTACCTCTTTTGGGAGTGGAATTTTGAAAATACAAGAGACACAGTAAATATCAAAGAGTAAAATGTGGTTCAATATGCAAAAAATAATTTTTCGTGAATAGTATTTTTTACTTTTTTTACCACGGTTAAAAGTAAATAGGGTAATTATGGGTAAAAATGATATTATTATTACCCTAACACATGTCTTAATTCTATTGGATAAGTTTAATTAGACCAAAAACAACCTTAGGAATAAAATATTACTCTTTAGGTCCACTTGGATTAGATTAGGACATTTAATATTATTTTATTTAAATAAGAGTTAAAATAGATAAAATCAAAATTCAATAACTAAAACATTTTTAACATAGGGTTATATATAAGATAAATTCGACTATAAATCTTCCTTAGAAATATAAAAATATTTCCTATATAATGGTATTTTATTTATAATTTTTAGACTTTAAATAATTTAATTTATTAATGACACAACGATGATGCGGTAATTAACTTATTAAGGAAATATTAACATAATTAATGTTATAAATACCCAAATAAATGCAATTTTATACTTTTTACGAATTAAACTAATTTTATAGGTTAATATGACATGTTTTTATTGATTTAATTTACTTTTTTAGAACTATTCATGCTGTTATGAGTTTCAAAAAAAATCATGTACCAAATAGTGTCAAAATTGACCTAAAATTGTTTTTAAAACAAGTATTATATTAGTAGTTGTTATTTTATTACTAAAAATCTTAGGATAGGCTAAATTACTTAGATAAGGATATATATAGTAATAATGAACCACTTGGGGTTCCTTTGGCTTGTTATAGTAAGTTTATTAACCATATAGTGTAAGAATACAAAAAGACATGGTAAAAGTTAAATTATTTAACATAGAGTTAAATCTAAATGATAAGGATAAAATATTAACCTAAACTTGTCTAAAACCTATTGGTTGAAAGGATTTAGACCCATACCCACCTTAACTTCTAAATAAATCATTTTAGAGCTATTAAAAACCTGATATGACTTTATTATGAAATAATATTTTAAGTTCTCCTAAGGTGCCCCTCTCCTCCCTTATAAAAGGGAACCTCCTCCCTCTCCTCCTCACACCACATTAAACCTTTATGATCTTCCAAAACCTTCCAATTTCTCTTCTCTACTTCCCTAGAAACATCCTAAAATACCTGGTCTTCTTCAAATACCATCATTAGTACCCTAAGAGGAGGTTAAGAAGAGGAGCTTCAGAGAAGATGTAATGTCTGGTACCGATTCTTTCAACTTTATTTCTTCTTATACTTCTTCTTCTTTAGTTTTTTAGTTATGAAGTAATAAAATCAGTATCACTAATATACTGATATTTTATTATAAATATGAAACAACCCTATTTCACCTTCTATCCATCCTATGGAAAACGAAATCATCGCATGTTCGTACGTACGGAAGACCGTCTCCACGCCGAGGAGTAATCTGTTTTCCATCACCACCTTACTTGGATGGGTATATTGGGGTAAAGAATAACTATATATAATTATTGTAAAGTGATATTGATTTTGAAATAGTATACATAAACTTCAATACAATTCCACGATCATGGGAACGATATCATCGCTCGTGCGTACGTACAGCCTACCGTCTCCACGATGTGATGTGACTCGTTCTACATGATCTTAATTGCATAATGATTATATAAATGAATTGAATGAATTAATATGATATATATTAAACTATTAACATTCTTAAAATGAGTAATCTATAACGTAAAAATTATAATAATAATTTATTCGGCAAAACACGCGTAAGAACAAAAAGCAATAAACACCCAAATAACAAGTAACAATGAAATATTACTATTAAGAAGCTAAGAATATGACTATAAATGATATCATAACAATGAGTAAGGATATGGAATAAGTCAATAACATTATTTAAATAATTATATAGGAGGTTCGGACACGTACGAATCAAATTGGACCTAAGGTAAGGGAAAATCATGCAATCTCATTTTTTTCTGAGATTGTTTATACTTCAGAATTTTCTGAGGAATATTTATCATCCACCTCCATGTTTCCTCAATATGTAATATTATTTATATCCTCCTAAATTTTTTTAAATCCAATTTTACTTCGGTGAGTTTTTAGTACAAGATATGAATGGAATCTTTTGTCGTTTTTAGTACGAGGTACTTTTTGACTTTTTCGGCCAATGTACGAGAAGAATGTTTTTTAACTTATACGGAATGAATGGATTCATAGAACATTATTTCCATGAAGCTTCCTTTTCAAGTTTTCAAGTTTATTTTTAATCAACTACTTTTAGTTTAAAATTATATGACATATTAAGAAAGGAAAAATGTTTTTGAAGTAGAAAGGATATTTTCCTCAAGAATGGAGTTCATGTGTTTTATCAAAATTATTTTCCATCTAAGATAATATTGGGTTCTGGTTCTATCCCTATTTTTTACATTGATTTGATTATGATATGATGGAATTATTTTTATGATGTCCTTTTATCTTATATGGATTATTTTATGATGGAATGATGTTTAAGAATCCAATTTTTATTACATGGTTTATGCTATGATATATAAATTATGATTTTGTGGGACACATATGAATGGTTTCATTATAAGATGGATGGGATGTATATCTCCCTCTAATGCATTGGGAAATGATTTATATCTCATGAGAGAGATATGGATTGAATGTAAGGTTAATCTGGTTTAGTGATATGGGACTAAAACGAGGAGTGAACTCGGTTCAGAAATGGAATATGTCCGATAACATAGTCTTGGCAATGAATTTTGACTACTAAGAAATGATTCTCTATGATTATGTGTGTATGAAACAATGTTTCAAGTTATGACTATTGTGATTACATTTCACTATAATTATTTATCCCATGATATGAAATTATGATCTCTTTTGCAGGTTAAGATTTCCAAAATTTTATGTTCTTATGAATATGATGTGATTGATATTTCTTTTGTTTACCCTTATTGAGCATTTGAGCTCACCCTTTTGTATTTTTTCTTTTCCAATGTTAGAAAGAAGGGTATTAAGTAGGATATGCCAAAAGGGACTCAAGATATGATGAAATAAATGGGAGACAATGTAGATGCTTTATAAACCAGTTGTCTATGTTTCCCACTTTCAAAAGACACTATACCAATATGGTTCTTTCATGGTTTTGTTATATGTTGTAATAAGTGTGCTTCAATTTTGAAGTATGAACAATGTTTGAAAAGTATGGGCCGTTATATGGCCTCTGAAGTACATATCCATTCATTAATTTGTTTTTTAATTTAAAATTCAATTTATTCAACTCTTATAAAAAATTATGGGATTATTATTATGTATCATGGAATGAAATATGGAATGAATTGAAGATAAATTATTTATTAATTAATTCATGTAAATTTAACTTTATAAGGAATGATTTGATATTAATTCTAGTAATAATAATTCAATTTTTTAATGATCATGATCCATGAACATGATATATATTTATTTGGTTCATTTATTTATATAATTATTTATTTTGAAATTAAATATAATGATCTATAAAGCATCCCTTCCTCCATTATTATGTTTATGTCATCCTGTTGAAGGAATACTTCATGTGAACCTAAAAATATGTCTCCCCTAACTTTTAAATGAGTATAGATATGTAAAGAATGATGTTTTTTCCTAGAGGAGATGATTTAGGACCAGAGATAAAATGAAAAAAACCCTTATAGATACACTTTAGAATAATGAATGATTCAACTCGATCAATGATAATGGTCAAGGATTTATTCCCCCATGGTCTAGGATGGTCTACTAATTATCAATAAACCAATCAGTATATAAAATCTCATAATGAAATTAAAGTGTTAATTTTATTGTATTATTATTTATTTAGATAATGCATGGTTTATTTGTATGATTGAAATTTAATTCATAAAATAAATAATCTAATTATTATACTAATATAAAAATGAAATAAATTGAATAAAAAATATTTTCTGTAGTATATTTAATTGATTACATTACTTCCATATAAAATAATTAACATGTACAAGAAGGTTAAAATTAGATATCTTATAAAAGTAAATTTAAAATGGATAAGTTATTATACTAAACATGCTTAATTATTTATGTGACATCCATTTGAAATTTAAATGTATGTAAATATTAAAATAAAGGATATTTATGAATAAGTTAAAAAATACTTGAACTAAAATATTATGTTATCAAAATTAATTCCATCACATGAGTTTGAATACAACCAGAATTTATTGTTTTTGTTTGACCTCTTCAAATTACTTTCAATTATGGGGGTGTTCTAATAAAATTATTAGTTCGACATAACAATTTCTTTATAAGGGATTTATTAAATTATCCAGAATTATTGTAACTATGAGTTAATATGTGAGGATATATTATTAAGTAATTTCAGGATTATGGATCCCACTAATAATATCCATGAAATTTTTTTTAATATTGTTTGGATAAAAAAATACTACCCAAATATCTCTGATTAATATGCATGTCCATAACATGGGTTTTGAGAAAATACATATGGATTGTTTCCACTATAATATCTGAGCTACTAAATATTCAAAATATAATATTGATGTATTTTGGGATTTCATAAAATTGTGAGATACCTAAACTAAATAATTAATTATCTCATAATAGGTAATCGAGATAAATTAATAATATATTCTTTTTTATAACGGTAATTAATTTGACTATTTCACATTCCAAATGATAAATCATGGATAAAAAATAACATTAATGGTTCAAGTATCCATGAGTGGTATAAACACTTAATATTTTTAATCTATTTAATGAGAATGTTTTATATACTAGTGTCTCATTTTTCTAATGTTCCCTTTGAAGAGGAATTTGAGGTGTAGAAAACTATATTCTAGAAACACATGGGTGATGGATTGGATGGTCAATGACATATGTTATCATCCATAGTTAGTGAGGTATAGAATCTTAATAAAGAAATGGATTCTTATAATATGATACATTGTGTCCCTAAAATCTACCAAGAGTAACTAATACAAGAGAAGTATGAAATTTCCAAGTAACTATTTACATGCATGTTAGGGGAAGTTACTGCTAGACCTCATGTAGTCAAGTTGATTGGCTATATTTACTGTTTAGAAATTTTAGGATTCAGGAAACCTGGAGAACTATGCAAAGTCCCATTCCTCTACTCACATCCATTATGCTTCTCTGGATTTATTGTTAGTTTCATAGTGAATTGTATAAATAATATTCTTCTAAATATTTTTAAATCAACTTTCATAGTATATAAATTGATTATGCAAGAGAAAAATTCTATCCTTTTTTTATTTAAAGGAAATGTAAATTTAAAATGTCCTTGTTAGGTTCAAATCCAAATACATAATAAAAATACAATTTGATGAAATAAAAGATCTAATGAAATGGAAAATATTTTTGTGTTTTTTAATTATCGTGTGGTAATAAAGGTCAATGGAATAATAATTTATCTTCAATGGAGAAGCGAGTAAAATCTTGAGGTATGTCTGTTATAGAGTGTGATATTCCAGTTTCTAAATATTTGGTTTTTGACACATCTTTCCATTCTCACATTTGTTTCCAAATATAGGAACCAATTGGATTTCAAAAGATTAAAAACGATGCCACAAAACTGGGCAAGGCCAATGCCACCCCTTTATCAGCGCTAACGAAAAAGCACTGATAAAAGGGGGGGCATTATCAGCACGCAAAAAAGTGCTGATAAGAGTTCCCCTTTATCAGTGTTTTTTTAGCACTGATAAAGGCCCCCCCTTTATCAGCACTTTTTTTAGCGCTCATAATGGGACCCCCTTTATCAGCGCTAGTTTAGTAGCGCTGATAAAGGGGGGCCTTTATCAGCACTTTTTTTTAGCTCCGATAAAGGATCGACTTCAAAAAAAAATTTAAAAAACATTTTAATATATATATATAGTTATATAGTTATATTGATATAAATATAATATATACTTTTTAAATATATTTTAGATAAGAATAAATGTACATTTACACTTATTATACTTAATATATAATATATTTAGTGAAAATAGATTCTTAAAAAAAATTTAAAATATTTTTAATTAATAATTTTCTAATTATTAGGGAGTAATAGTCATTTAATAACAATTTGATGACTAAAAAAATGAAAAAAATTAAAAAAAAGATACAAAATATGTTTAAAACGCAACTCAAACTTCAAACGACCATAACTTTTGATCCGGGTGTCCGTTTGAGCTCTACCACATATCAAATCGAAGCATGCGATGAGCTCTACATCGCTGTGATAGGGGGAACCCCGGTCAAGCATTTTTCAAGGACAAAAGAGACCCAAAAGTTTTCCAAAACTGAGTTTTTAGTCGGGGTACCCAGGTGTTTTAACATTTTGTTGATTTTCAGCCTCGTTTAAGGGGGTATTATTGGCTTTTTTGGGTGAGGACTGAATTTACTCCTAGGTATTACATTCATATTGATATTATGTCTTTGAAATTTCATCTTTTTTTATAATGCACTGCTATTTATAATCAAATATATAACTATATGTACATATTTTTTAAATATTCACACCTAAAAATTAAATTTTTTAAACAAATAATTAAACATATTTACATATAAAATATATTAGCTTTATCTAAATAATAAATAATATCCATTTTATTTAAAATACCATTACATGAATATTTATATAACAATTATATATTAATATAACTATACATATATTAATATAACTATATATATATATATTAATATAACTATATGTATATATTAATATAACTATATATAAATATATTAATATAACTATACATATTAATATAAATATATATTATTATACGAATAAATATAACTAAATATATATATATATATAGATATATCATGAATAAGAGAACAAATCAATATAGGATAGTGGAAAAGGCTTTAGTTGTGCAGGGGGGAGGTCTCGAGAACAAATCCGAGTGGAGGCACGGGTGCGCGCGCAAGGATGATTTTAAGGGCTAGCGCTGATAAAGGGTGTAGGTGGTGCGGGAGGGCACTGAAGGTGTGGGAAAGGGATGATAAAGGGGGGCTCAAGCATTGTAAAAAGCCCCCCCCCCCTCCCGCCCCAAGATTGGCAGTATTTTTTTTTTATTTTTTTTATTTTTATCAGCGCTAAAAATATAGAGCTGATAAAAGACCCTTTTATCAGCGCTTCATTTTAGCACTGATAAAAGACCCCATTTGTCAGCTCCTTTTTTAGCGCTGATAAAAGGGGTCTTTATCAGGGCTTTTTGGAGCGCTGATAAAGGGAACCCCCCCCCCCCCCTTTATCTTCACTAGCATTAATAGTGCCTTTTCTAGTGCTGTTAATGGCCATTTTTGGCGCTGATAAAATCCATATTTGTAGTAGTGTAGGATGGTCTTAAAGCCATTAAAATTTCTAGAATAGCTACAATTTCAATATATGAATACTATACAACATTTTGATAATAATTATTCTATTTTGAAAATATTTATTATTCACCCAGTGTAAACAATAAGATATTTTCATGTTTATTTAATATATGGATGGTTTTATTCTCAAATTCAAAAATAGAAAAAACTATTTTAAATAAGATAAATTATATTATGTTCTGAAATATTTTAAGAAATATGTTTATTTAATATAATCTCACAATAAAGCCTTAGAAATTTATAACGAGTCATTCTTACCTGACTCCTGTCACACCCAATTATAGAATCACGAAATATGACATGTGACATTGAAGTGTTTGATAAGATTATATCAAGAATGTTTTTTCGATTTTTTTGGGTAAAAACTATTTGTTATATGTCAATCATTTTTATAAGGAAAAATGATCTAGTAACCTTTTAGTAAAAAGGATATAAAGCCTTGGATATTCTGAATTGGTCCAGATAGATGTGTTTGGGCCATTTCCAGAAAAAGATAAAGGGGGATATTCATATATAGGTAATTTTACTAATGACGCTAGTAAATATGGATATATCAACAAAAACAGGTAAAAATATTATTACTTTTAAAAATTACAGTAATTCATGAACAAAGTATAGAATAATCATGATAATTAAAATATAAGCTATTTTAAAATATAGGTTGGTAATATCATAATCATGAGTTCAATTATTTTCTAAATGATTTAATGATATTATCCAAACTCACATACCTCTATAAATCACAGTGAAATGATGTTATAGAAAGGATAAATCCAAATATTGAATACATATTGAGATCAATGATGATTAATGTAGATCATTTATTACCCTTTTTGTGGTATTCAATATAATTAATTATATATTCACTAAATTGAGTACCAAACAAAGTAGCATATGATAACCTATAAAGGTTCTTTCATGGTAAGATATATATTCTATCTGATATATTTTTATTGGGATGAAAATTCATTGTTATTCCTAATTATGTAAATAAAAATTAAACTCATGGAAAATATATCTTTATAGGGAATACCAAATAAATAATAGGATATAATATATTTTATCTCTCTAATAAAAAATTAATCATAATTAAATTAGATATCCTTTTATAATGGGGTCGCATCGTCAAATGAGGTAATGGGTTCATGATACACATTTATGAAGTCGGGGATCAAGATAAAAAAGAATATTTATTTGAACAAATTTTATAATTCTACGTGGAAGTTGTTAATATAGAGAAATAAGTACTTCATAGAAGCATAATATGAGTAAAGGATCTGAAGGAACATTATTTTCTTATCACCGAGAATGGTGACACATTATTAGTTAAAAATAATGAATGTTTGTTATGTAAGTTTGAAATTAATATATAATGATATTTAAAATATAACGAATCTATGAATTAATAAATAGATTCAATAATCCATAAATAATGTATATGATTATGTAGATCTTCTAGTTGATGTAAATCTCATTAGCTATCAATGGAAATTTAAAATGAAAATTCCCATGAATGTTGATGTATGAAAATATAAGGTAAAACAAGTTGGTAATGTTTTCTAGACATATCTTGGGATATACAATAATTAAACCATTCCCCCAATTTATATATTTAAATACATAAAAATTCTACATGCCATATTTGTTTATTATGATTACATAATTTATAAAATGGATGTCAAGATTTCCTTACTAATCATAAATCTTGTGGTAAATCTATATATGACACAATACTATTTTTTTTTGAAAATAAATGATTCTAATGAGTTAAGATATTTGAAATGATCTCTCTATTGGTCCAAAAATTCATCAAGACCATGGAATGGTTATTTTGATGAAGCTATATGATAATTTGGTTTAGTTTAGAATAAATGTGAGACATGTGTCTATAAATAGTCTTTTGTGTGTCATATTTTTCCATGTGATATATATTGAGGATATATTTTTATGGGAAATTATATACTAGACCTACAATAAATCAATTAATGGTTTCATAAATATTTCACTATGCATTAATTTGGTGAAAGAACATATATTCTAGGTATTGACACCCATCTAGATAGATTTAATAGAAATATGATACTGAGTAAAAAATATATATTCAAAAACTATTCAATATATACAATATAGAATAATCAAAGATATTTTTGATTTTAGTGTAAAAATGTATATAGCTGTCTATGAAAATGTTCCCTTAATCATAATAATAGATAGAGAGAGAGAAGAATACATTACACTTTTTTGAATGGATTTATCATGAATGTCAAGATATATAACAGGTTGTATATTTCATGTTATTTAAGTATGGTAGGTAAATAATGTGAAGACCCATGAGTGCCACATTAGATAGCTATAAATACTATCCTAAAGTACATGAGGTGTAAAAAGGAATTTGTTTTTGTTTTAGGGTGATAAAAAGAACTAGTTATAAGGGGATACATAAATTCTAATTTCCATAAATATCATAATGATTATAAATCAATGATGAGATATGTATTTTACCACAATGGGAGAGAATCAATCTAGAATATTTCTTAATATCCCATTGTCATAGATTCTATGGTAGGTTCTGACTATATGTGGCTTCAAATGTATCAAACAAAGTAGAGTGGATATAGAACTTCTTCGACTAGTTTGGTGTTTTACCTAAATAAAACGATCCTAGTAATCTTTATTGTGATAATATTACAGTAGTGGTTCTATCAAAAAATCCTAATTCATATAATTGATTAAATTATATTCCTCAAAATTATTAAATAATGAGAGATTTTAAACAAAGGGGTGATTTCATATTTAGAAGAGTATCCACATAGGAGAAATTGGTAATAACATTAACTAAATATAATCCTTTGTTATATGATAATATTCTTGTGTGAGATAGGGGTTAAAATTTATTAATAGTTGGACCTCGTTCATGTGGGGGTATATTTGAGTTTCTTCCCTTGAATCAATTGAATTTTTTGTTTCAAATACTAATATATATATAAATCTCTTAAAACAAAATGATTTTCTTTCTATGTAACATTATTGAGATAATTTACGCATATTTTTTCACATTAATTATTTATAGAAGTTCCAGTTCCAAACTATGATAAAAAACTAAAGAAACCATAATTTCATTCATAAAAAATGTTTTATGGAAAAGAAAACATTTGAATAAAGAAACCTAGATGATATTTTACTATCAAGTGCATAGGGATCATAAGACACTGTGAATTTTTATCATGAAGTTCTCACATTGTCATCTTAGAGAAATGGGGCCTTGAGGACTGACCTTACAATAGCAATTCAATATGTTTTATGTGTCTTTGGATTTTCATACATGAGAATGTGTGTATTGTTCCATAGACATTAGATTCTTCTTATTTTATACCATAAATATTATTATTTGAAATAAGGATAAAAACTATTCTGACATATGCTCATAATGTGGTAACTACATTTAGTATGTCATAAATGATATTTTATTAACTAAATAAGTCAGGAAGTCACTTTTACCATTCATATTAATGGAAGAAGGCATCTCCAACACATTCATTGAAATAGATGTGTCTGATTAAATCTATCTCTATGGTAGTTTATATATAAGTTAATTTAATAATGTCAATGAATGATATATCAATCAAGTAGGGTGATGTCACAAGTACGCATCTTTACTGATGTGATGTTGGAATATAAAGGAATTATATTACAAAGCAGTGTTTTTAGGATGGTTTTTAAAGTTCTATATTATTATTTTTCTATGGGTATCTTGAAGGGTTTATAGATGTTGATCTTTGACTTTGTGTAAGTTAAATTATTTCCATTGAGAAAGGGGCCTATAGGGTAACACACTATGTGTATCCAGAATCTCATTAAATTATATAAAATTTAATATTAGGAATAATTTTTTCCATTATTGTGGAATAGTGTTTATTTAAGTCATGTTGATTACAATATATTCAATTTTATTAAATGTGATTTCAATTTTTTCTCTTATTTAATTATTCAAAAGATATTAAATATATATATATTTGTTCACAAATTTAGTGAATGTGTTAAAATAAATTCTTAAATAGTGATATGAATATTAAAATAAATATTAATTCACAAGTTTAGATAATATAATATTTTATGGGGGATATGCATCGAGTGTAATTATCCATTTGAATTGATTTATTTTATTTAATATCTTTTCAACAAAAAATATTAATTGAATTATGAAATGATATTAAAATATAAACATGTCCCAGAAAATATTATTATTATTATTTAAAAATTGAATAACATAGAATAAGTAATTTTATATGTTCCACTAAACAATATTCATTATATAACCATATGTATATATTCCTAAAATATTATTTTTTATTGTGGTGGTGTGTTGACATAATAGAAACACAATTTATATAATTATTTAAATAACTAGATAAAAATCATAGAAGCATTCCTCTCAAGAACATAGAGAGTGTATGATCCCATTTTTTACAGGTATATCCCTCATTTTGCATTTCGTTTGGGTCGTGGTGGTTTAGTCTTGCTCAGAGATGGGGAGCCTTTTTTGGAAATTGACCTAATGTTCAGGGGTGTATGTTTCATATATGAATTAATGTAGTTTAGGTTATTAAGTTAATTGTCTCATATGTTAATGGTATGTATATAATCTTTGAAATTTATTTGGGTTGTTTAATATGGAAATAGCTTGAAGTCCCATCAGGATAACATTTACATGTTGTGTAATTGAATTACACATTATGTAATTTCTGTGTTTTTTTAATAAAATATTCTTAGGTGACGGGTATTTTGACATTTTCCACTAAAAAAATTTTATATGTAATGTAACTAAATTACACTTCATTTACTTCCTTTAACTATTGTTTTAAATTAGGTTGTTCCATTGAATTTCATTTCTTGTAACCTACAAATTTCTCCAATCAGTCATAGGGAATCTACTAGGTGATCTTGGAGTTCCAATAAATCCTTCCAAACATACAATTTTTTCAACCAATACCTATTGAGTATTTTTTTAAATTATTCCCTTCTCTCCCATGCTTCCCCAATATTGGTGGTGAAATACCTGGACCATGTGAACTGTTGGTTTTCATCATGATCATTTTTGATTTGGGTACCTCGTTTTGATCATCCACACCTTCTTCCTCATGGGTGTTTTCTATTGGAAATATTAATGAATTGTCATTTAATGGTAGGTGTAATAAATACTAACCCTATGTTTTAAAAATTACCAGGTATATTCATTATTTTTATCTATCCAATATAACTCATGCATGAATCAATTAAATGATTAATGGGATTATTCTTTGGAGTCCTTTAGTTTCAATTAGTTTTGACCCGGATTATGGCTACTCATTGGGTGAGAAAACTAGGAATATAATTGAATTGGTTAATGTCTTAATGTGTGTTTAGCATGAAGTGATACCTTAGGTGATTTCTTGATATAGGATCACTATGTTGTGGAATATTTATTATTGTTTTTATTGTTTATGAATGGTGATATAAATTCAAGTGAAATGTGAAATAAAAATTGAAATTAAAATAATTAACTATTGAGATTTATGATGTGATATTTTTATATCCATGTTATATGAAAAAACTTGTGTTCCATGCTAAAATGAATATAAATCTAGCTTGGTCTTGGAACATCCACCCCTTTATTCCATAATGATGATATTGAGTAGGCTTCCCGTAGTCCCATGTTGTGATTCCTATAGTGAGTGGGCTCTACCCATGCCTATATTGTAATGATAATTGGGATTTTTCATAGGTGATGTAAATCTTATAAGACTTTGACCGAGATTTTGTAATTCATATAGGGATTTTACCTGGATTATAGTGATTATAAAATAATTCTATGGTTTTGGTTAGCGTGGTTGTAAGACATGCTTTGAGATATTCAGGAATGGAATCGAAGCTAGTTATTTTACGATGGACATAAGGCAGTTGTTGGAATGATTGTATGAAATGATCTGAGATATTATGGAATGGAACTAAAGATTGTTCTTTTAACACGGTTATATGGTCGTAGTTTTCATGGTTGCAATACATGCTCAGAGATATTCTAGAATAGAGTTGATGTAAGTTGTTGTTGTATTTTATTAATTTATGAATTAATTAATAAACATGTTTATCGCATTATTGCAAACACTTCTTATCAGTCAGGTTTCTTTAGACATAGTTTTTTTTTGACATACTGAGTTATACTCACACCCTATTTGGGCCACTGTTTGGTAGCTGAGAATATTTCATGGATGATGGTTTGGACAAGGGAAAATGACAGTGTTCTTTATTGTTTTCTTGCTATATGGGATGGAGTTGTGAGATGGGACTGGCATCAGGTTAGGGGTAGGGTAATTTTGAGTCATTTTTGGTCTTCTAGTCTTTTACTTTTATTACTTATAGTATTAAATTTAGTTACATTCTAGTATTTCATTAAATTATTCCAATTATTATTTACTGATTATCCAGTTGGTATTTATAATTATCTTCTGCATTTTCAATATATTGATTAATTTCATTTATATGGATTTCATTTATTCTGATGACACATCTCACCCTAGGATATAGTACCCCCACTATATATTTCATCCCCCACTACTAGTCAACAACCTATGTAATATAGGGAGGTGTTTTTGAATTCATGTAACTAACCAATTTTGTCCATGTCAGAGTGTGCCAGATTAGTGGATGTTTCAAAGTGATATCAATAGATTATGATCTATTTTGTTCTTCTTTTCTTTTTGGGAAATATAAAAGGAATAATATTATGTGTCATGACTTGGTAATGATCTTGTGTATGTGAGTATATAACCCATGTATGTGAAAAAACATACATTACTAGTGATGATATTATTGTTTATACTATTTTATTGTTACAGTTGATGTTACTTATCCTTTAATGATTCGCATGTTGTGTGAGGTTATTGTTTAAGGATTTTAATATTTCATGATATTTGTACTAGTGTTCTAATATGGTGGGATATGGGGATACATTCATCATAATATGCTCATAGGGATATATTGACATTCATTGTTCATGATAGAGGTACGACTATTTTTTCATGTGATGTATACTTTCCTTTGGAACTGTGATATGTGATATTTGTTTCATCGGATAAATGTAATGAATTGGAATGTCATGCCAAAAAACATTTAATAAATATTTTGAGAGACTACAAGTCAGTGGTTCTTTGTTGTGTTCATCTCATGAGGTTGATCTTTTTTCAATCCAGTGCACTATGGTTTGTGTTTTTCGTTTAGAGAAAATAACTCTGCATGATCCTTGGATTGAGCATAAGGATACATTTAATCAGCATACTTCTAATGTAGTTGAACCAGAGATTTCTATCTTTCCTAAGGATCCTAAGGATGTTCGTTTTTTGATATCTTCTTAAGGATCATGTGACCTATGGAAAGGGATAATATTAATACAGTTCCTTTGATGTCTGATCTGAAAATATTTTTCCAGTTGTAGAATCCACCAATGTTGAATTGGGAATGATGAACCCAATAAAACGGGTTATAGATCAAGTCAGTATATAACATATTCAAGCATCTTGAGACACCAATGTATAGGAGGGTGATGCCTACTACATATATTCTTCGTGGACCTACCACGAAATGGTGGGATATTCTGGTTGAATCTGGGCATCATGATGAGATATCTTGGAAGGAAATTAAGATGAACTTCTTGATCAATTTCTGTTTTGAGATGTTGAGGGATGAAAATCCGCATGGCTACATGAATATGACATAGGAGTTCATTTTAGTGATTAACTATAAGGGGCATTCCACATGACTATAATGGGTTTTTCCATATTTGGCTGAAGATGAGATCTTATGGGTGACATGTTTTTAGGATGGTATTCATTATAAGATCTGGTTGTAAGTAAATGTTTTTCATCTGAGTAGTTTTGAGGATTTGATGAACCAAGAACTCATCACTAATGGGACTTTTAGAGAGACCCAGATCAGTGGCTTGGATATTGCATAAGGGTGGACTGGGTGCTCTTTTTTTGTAGTAAAATGCTCTTCTATGCTAGTTTCATCCATGATAGTTGTGGTAACACTAGTCAGGGCATTGGAATGACATATCATGGTCATGTTATATTATAGAACTATCAGTGTAAAAATTTCATCCACAAAAGCCCATTGTGTCATAACACCACTGTTCAATGTTGTATATATTGTTGATCGGGTCATCTTCATAGGTTCATTATGAACATTACACTGTTGAAAAGTCTACGGGATCACGATAGGCACCTGACTCGAGAAGGGGCACAACTACTCCTCAATAGGTTAGTATATGGAGTTCCACTATTTTTTCAGGCCGAGGTAGGGTATGTGGTTTACCAGTGTAGGAGTAGTAGTACCACAAATGGGTAATGGATCAGGGTAGTCAGGTTGCAGCCCATGGAAGAGGGAAAAGTCAGCTGCACATTATGAAGACTACTCTGGATAACGTGGATGTAGGTCCATCTACCAAAATAGGTATGATTATTGTATCTTCTACCGTAACATGCACTATGTTTGATACAATACCATAACATTCATTTCTATCTTCTCTTTTTAAAAAAATTTGGTCTTGGATGTGGAAATCATGGATGCTGCTTTGACCATTGACAAACCAATAGGAGTGAGTTTAAAGAATATCAAACCCTTCAAGTCATGTTCTATGGATATTGGTGGTTATAGATTCTTTTTGGAATTGTTCATGCTATAAATGATAGGATTTATTTTGATTTTTGGTGTGTATTGGATAGTTCTATTCCTAGATCACAATGAATGTTATAGGAGGAGTGTTGCCTTTCTATTTCGAGAATGAGGTAGTTATTCTCACTAAGGTGAGTGGGATGTCCAGGTTGGAAATTTAGGACAAATTTTGTGCAGATTGGATAGTCTCAGGGACCATATATATAATCTTTCTCTAGATGATGGTTTTCTATAGTAGTATTATTTTCATCCAATGGTATATTATTTCCATGTTGTTTTTTTGGATGAGTTCTATTTCTTACCACCTCAATGAGGGATCAATTTCATGATAGATTTTGTGCCGATATTAGAGCCATTTTCTATATCTCTTCACAGAATAGCACCAAAAATGCATCAAAAGTCTAAATTGTAGTTAGAATATCTATAATATAGAGGCTTCATATAGCCTAGTACTTCTCCTTTAGGTTCTCCAATTATCTTCGCTAAAAAGAATGATGGGTCATTGTGCTTATATATAGACTGTTAGAGGTTGAACTAGATGATGATCAAGATCTAGTATCATATTCCCTGGATTGATGATCTTTTTGATCTATTGAGAGGTCCTACGATCTTCACCAAGATTTATTTGACCTTAATTTACCACCAGTTAATGGTGAGACCAATGTACATACCTTGGAATGCATTTAGGATATGATATGACTCATATGAATTCATTAAGATTACATTTGGGAAGACCAACAAACCGGTTGTATTCATGGCCTTGATGAATATGATCATTCATCCATTTCTAGATTAGTTTGTGGTGGTTTTTTGACCTAATATTCGGTTAATGAAAATTATTAGATGATCCTGCCAAACATCTTGACATCGCCCCAAGTACATTGAGAGAGCATCGACTTTACACCAAGATAACCAAATGTAGTTCTTATATTAATTGATTAGACATATTAGGCTATGCTATCTCTGAGGAATTAGTGTCAGTGAACCCAGAGAATGTTTTCATCATGGTATGTTGGGAACAACCATAGAATATCATTTAGATTTAGATTTTTCTGGGTTTAGCATGTTATTATTGATGATTTATCTTGGATTTCTCCCATTTGGGAACATCGATGTCTATGATGGCCATGAATAGGGTGATGTTTATTTGGTATAATGATTTTGAGATAGATTTTATGGGGATAAAAATTTAGTCTGACCTCACAACCTATCCTCCCTTTACATGTTCTGGGAAAAATATATCTTGTACAGTGATTCATCTAGAGTTGGACTCAGAGCAGTTTGGAGGAAGGAGGATGGAGTGGTTTCTTATGGATCCAGCTAGATGAGACATCATGAGAGGAATAACCCTACACATGGTCTATAGTTAATAGTATTGGTAAATTCACTAATTATAAGGAAACAAAATATCATGGGAGAGATGTTTTTGGTATACACAGATCATAATATCATTATGTAACTCATTTCTCACTGAGAACTGAACCTTCGGTAAAGGAGGTAGGTCGAGTATCTATAGTTAGTTGACTTTATGTTGGTTTATTCACCTGGAAAAGAAAACATTTTTATTGATGGGTTGAGTTGAAATATATTTATAGAGGAATTGTATGAGCCTTGCAACTAGTAGAACATGATTGAACTCTTTTTAGACATGAATCTATATGTTTAGGATTCTATAGGGAGAGTAGCTATGAAATAACATCTGTTATAAACATTATTTATTAACATATTATTACCGAACATTAATTTTATCTAGAGGGCCTAGTTTTAATAGAAACCATATATGGTGGGGAGAAACCATTGAGAGAGTCTCTTTCTAGTGGAAATTCTCTTCTTTTCCATGGTAGAATATTGGTTCCTATATGACAATGCAATGAGATTGTGAGAGAGATTCATGTTTCCTAATGGGATGTGAATCCTGGTTTGGAAATTATATATTGTGATTTCAGTAGATAGTTATAGTTTGTGGGTATGAAGAAACTGGTGACAAGAATTGTGGCCAGATTCTTCTCTTGTCAGTTGGTGAAATTCGGGCAATAGAAGCCAATTTTGATTTTTCAACCATTTCCCATCCCTGAGTGGAAATTGTATGGGGTCACTATGGAGTTTTTGAGAGTATTATTAAGAACACCATGTATGAATGGTGGTGTATGGGTTATTTTGGATTGACTAAAAATGATATCCCACTTCTTCTCTCTCAGGGAGACCCTTAAAGTTGATGATCTGGGAAAATGGGTTAAGTGTTTCAGGGTTCTTGGTATATCGATAATAATTAAAATGTGTTTTAATTGAATAATATAGAAATGTTCTAAAACACATATATAGAACATATAAAAAATGTTCAACTGAATTACACTTCATATAATTTTTTGGAGTTTTTAATAAAATAATTTTAGGCCGTGGGTTTTTCAGTTTATCCCATTAATGAGATTTATATAATGCGTAACTACATTACATGTTGTGTAATTATCTGACATGCCATTTTTAAGTATGTGGTGCAGATGAATTTTATTTCATCTCGCTAATAGATTTATCAACATGTCCCTGTGGAATCCTCTTGGTAATTTTGTTGTACCCAACTACCTTCCAGACATCTAGTTTGTGTAATCGATCCTTGGTTAGTCTTGTTGGTTAGTTTCTTCCATTATCTCCCATGGTTCTCTAAAAATTTTAGTGAATTCCATTAACCATGTGCATTTTTGCTTTTGATCTTGATAAATTTTTATCTTGGAACCTTGTTTTTGTCATCTGAACCATCTTCGTCGTGGGAGTATTCCATTGGAAGAATTTTTGGATCGTTAGTAAAATGGAGGGGTTCTAAATATTATCCCCATCGTTTTATACTTTAAATGTATATGTAATATTTTTATTATTCAAAAGTATCATGTGAATGAATCAATTAAATAATTATTGGAACTATTCCATGTAGTCATTCAGTTTAAATTGGATTTTAAATTTTCTTATGCCTACCCATTAGGTGATCCAGCCATGAATATAATTGAATTGGATAATGGATTAAATTTTGTTTAGAATGACATGAGATATTAGTTTATTTATTGATATAGAATCCCAAATATGTGGCTTATTTCATATTGTACTGATTTTCAATCAATTGTGATATAAATGTATGTTGTATGTGAAAGACAAATGGTAATTCACACAGTTAACCATTTAGATTTATGATGTGATATTGTAATTTCCATATTGTATGAAAGGAATTTTGTTCCATGATGAAATTAGTATATATTGGGATTGGATATGGAACATGAACACTTATATGTTTTAATGATTTTATTGATCCGGATCAGCTTGGTCCCATGTTGAAGTTGTTATAGTGATTTGGCTCTTCCCAGTCTCATGTTGTAATGACTATAGGCCTTTGACTTGGATGTTGTAATGCTTATATTTCATTGACCTGGATGTTATAACACTTATCAGGCTTTAACATGAATTGTTTCTTTATACCATGGTTACATGGTTGTGGTTGGAATGATTATATGGAATTATATGAGATATTTAATAATGGCACCAAACGAAGTAGTTTTATCATGGTTATATAGTTATAGTTGGAAAGGTTGTAAGACATGCTCTGAGATATTATACTATTCCACCAAAGAAGGTTATATTACCATGGTTATATAGTTGTATTTAGAATGGTTGTAAGACACTCTCAGAGATATTATGGAATGGATCTGAAACATGTTTTTGATGCACTTTTTATCACTTTATTGAATACACTTCATATCAGACAAGTTTGTTTAGACATGGTGGTTCCAACCTACTGAATTATAATCACACCCTATTTAGGTCTACGTTTCGTACCTGAGAATATTATGGTGATGTAAGTCTGTAAAAGTGTAAAAGACCTAACTGTTGATTGTTTTCTTCCTAGATGGGATACAATTTGTATGTGGGACCAACACGAGGTTCCAAACTGTGGACTATTTAGTCCTTATTGGCACTTCTTTTCTTTTACATGTACTACTTCTATCATGACATTTAGTTACATTCCATCATGTCATTACATTATTCCTATTATAATTTTTTTATTATTCAGTTGAATTATATTTTTGGTTTTTTCTTTGTCTATACATTGATTTATTTTTTTTCAAGGTCTTATTACTACTGTGATGAAACTTCTTACTAGGCGGTACAGTCTCCCCACTACACATTTCACACCCACACTACCAGTTGATAGTCACGGGTATCCGGTGGGGAATGATTGAGGTCACCTAACCAACTCGTTTTGTCCACTTAGGAGAGCTCTAGATTGGGGGATGTTACATAGAGAATAAGATATATTTATTGTGATTGAAAAAGAATGTCATGAATCTCTAGATTATATTGTTCTGAAACCCAATGATTCATAAAAATCCACTAGAGATTCATTGATCAAATTTGGAGACATCTAGAGGGATCCTCACATGGATTATCAACCATAATAATTAAATGATAAGAGAATAAACATAATCTTATAAATGATATTGTCATGAGAGTGGTAATTATATATTTAAACTAATTATAAAATAAATGTGAACGATATTCTCTTATAGATGTTAAGGTTCATTCAACAAATAGTTTTGATATTATCCATTTATATTAGAGAGAGTATAAAATTAGGCACCCATATGACAATTTTACTACACCCCATTAACATAATATGTGAGGGACTTTCTATTAGGATAAATTAGACAATTTATTATCCATAATTATTAAGGATAATTGGTCAATAAGGAATCAAAATATCTCCGATATTGAGTTCCAATTTTTTTTTACTGTTTATATTTTGAGTGAGTAATATTCATTCATGGGTTTTTAATATGTATAAGTTATGAATTGAGTAAATTGGCTTCATTTATGAGAAATAATTTTTAAAAATATGATATAAACAAGTAAATTGGTAAGGAAACAAAATTTGGAGTAATCATAGAATGTTGTAATTTGATTCAAAATAATTTGGATTGGAATTATTACCATAAGTGTGTATAAAAAAAGAAAAAACGAGGAATAAATATAGTCATAAATTTACTAAAATATAATATTCCATGACACATTCATTATTTTATTATCATAATTATTCACATGGGATGATTTATTTTGCTAAATTACTTTATGCGATTTACAAAATTATACTAGGAATTGAAAAAAAGTCGTTTACCCCTCAAATGTGGGTGTTTTATGTAAAAAATAGACCGATGGGGTAATTTATGGTTGGAATAAGGGATATCATACATTTAACTTATTGAATACAAATGGGTGGGGGAGGAAATAAAATAAATAAATAATAATGAACAATGAAAAAAATTGTGGGGCATTTATATTTCAGAGTGCATCATAACGTGGAGAGAAAGGGAACTGAATAACAAAAATTAATAATTCTCACTTTCTAGTATCTGATAATTTTTATAGAATAATATTTATGGAATATTTAACATTTAAGGTGAATTATTTTTAATGTGTAACATATTTTGAAGGATATATTTTATATAAAAGTAATAAATCATAAAAACAATCATTATTTTTCAGTTCATTGAATTTTATATCCATATAGAAAATATAATGAAATATTATTTAAAAATGTTTATGAATTTATATGTGGGTGGTTAAATGATCAGTTGTAGGGGAATTTTATTAGTGTAAACCTAATGTGCTTTTATAAAGTGATTTTTCTTTAGATCGAAGTGTTACTATCAGAAAATTTTATAAACTTAAGTAAATAATTATGGTCAATAATTTGGAAGATTGATGCTGAAATATGGGAAAATAATCAATTATTTATGAAAAAAATATTTATTCAGTAAATTATATTTTTTTACAATTTTAGTTGTATGAAATTTTGTGACTCACTAGTGAGATATTATTTCATTGTGGAAATTAGGAGATAAAAATACTATTTTTGATTTGCACTAATATATTGGAACTTTTTTTGTTATATTATAACACTTAATTTAATATGACTTATAGCCGAACATTATACACATGAGAGTTCACTTAAATTTGTATATTAATTCACTATAATCTTAAAAAGATCATGAATATTAGATGAAATAAATGTAAACCTCATCTATGACTATATAAATCTACTATGGTACTTGTTTGAGACCCAATTATTGTGGTAACTCCATGTGAACATGAATCAGATAGAAATGAATGTTAATAAAAATATATAGTCTCTCTATTATATAGTGATATTACTATAAAAAATAATAATTGATTTTATAGAGTGTAAAAATGAATATATTTTAAATGGAATCTTTTTTGAAACAATACACAATCCATCCAGGTCAATGATGAGGATTAAATAATTCAAATGATTATAGTAACATATAATATGTTACATTAGACCATTATATACATGAAAAAATGGGAATGATCAATAGTATAGTATAAGGATGACCATTATTTCATGTTCAATAATCCATATATTTTATGATTTTATAAATTATAATTTCTATTTGGATAATTAATAATTGATAAAGTATATTTTAAAAATATTAATGAAAAATATAGTTGTTTATGTATCCTCAAAATGAGTATTAAAAGGAATAAAGTGTGATAAATTTGAGTCTTCATCACAATTAATGTTGAAGGGAGAATATTAGATTGTGGATAAATAAAATTTTAAATTATTTTTTGATGTAAAATCATTTGGGAATACTGGATAAACTAGATGACCTATAGAATATTCATTTTTTGTCTTTTTTTATATTCATAGTACAACCTATTTATTAATTATTAGCATTATTATACTACTATAGCATGGAAATGAGGATCGAGTTAAGAATTTTTTTGGTAAATAATTTAATGATATGGAAATTAAGTATTTCCTCATATTTAATATTGATGCACTATTCAATCGATTAATAAATAGTCTAAT
Source organism: Viscum album (assembly GCA_963277665.1). Classification (NCBI taxonomy): domain Eukaryota; kingdom Viridiplantae; phylum Streptophyta; class Magnoliopsida; order Santalales; family Viscaceae; genus Viscum; species Viscum album. Next base: position 1,597,037,411 of record OY728120.1, read on the forward strand.
TTATAAATTAAATAAAAAATGAATTATACGGAATATTTTCATGCACTAGTATGATTTAATGTGATTCTTAAAAGACAAAAGTATTAATTAAATTCATGGAAATAAAAATACATTATATCACATTAATTATTAATTTCACCATGTCAAAATTGTTAGAAAATATATTAGGGCTTATGTAACGTCCTGAACCTAATGAAAAATGTAATGCCCCAAGCCCACACTTGTAGAAAAATACCATATACCAATGGTTTGATACTGTTGGTAGAGGCCTCCAAACTGTTGGTATATCCTATACCAATGGTTTGGAGAACAATGGCCAAGTAATTCGTGGTGATAGGTCTATACAAATGGTTTTCCCAAAACCATTGGTATAGACCTATACCAATGACATTCAAAACTGTTGGTAAAAGTAATATGAAAAATCAATACCAACGGTTCCATAAAGCGGTTGGTATATATATTTAAAAAAAGTAGCATTCGGTTGGTTTTGATCCCAGTACCTGCAGTCTATGATTGAATGACCTAACCAAATACTTAACCTATCTTTTGTAAACATACTTTCATAAATATATATATTTATTATCATAAATATTTTAAATTTAGATTTATTTAATGTTCTCTATAAGAAGATTCCATAAACAATACATGTAACTACACCAACGGTTCCCAAAAATGATGGTATAGACCTATACCAATAGTTTTGAGAACCTTTGGAATATATTATTTGATTTTCGAACATATACCAACCGTTTTGGGAACACCATTGGTATAGGGGGGCCTATACCAACGGTTTGGGGAAAATCGTTGGTATAGGGTCTCTAGTATGGACCTCTACCAACGGTTTGGCCAAAACCGTTAGGATATGTCCATATAAGTGACCTATACCAATGATTTTCCACAAACTCTTGGTATAGGTCCCCCCTATACCAACAGTTTTTCCAAAACTGTTTGTATAGGTCCAAATTAGTGACCTCTACCAACGGTTTTGGCCAAACCGTTGGTGTAGGTCCATATAAGTGAACTATAACAACGATTTTCCCAAAACCTTTGGTATAGATCTTATTTGCAGTAGTGCGAGTTACCCAGAGTTGGTACATTATTTTAATACATTGGCATGATACAAGGAATCATGTCTCAAAAGAGTGATCTGTTTAGGTGTCTTGGAAAATAGATTACATTCAAGAACGTTACATTATATTATAAAATGACAAACAACAACAACATTTTCCCATTTTTAACACATTCATATCCCCTAGCATATTCCTAAAGTTCAACTATAAAATAATTCTTCATAACCTAGGAAAAATAATACATTGAAATGGGTGAGCTAATATGCTCAGTAAGGATAATAATAAAGCGGAAACATTCATAAACTAGCATAAACATTTAAGGCAATGTATAAGAGTAAAACAAAATCCTTTTAAACATGAACTTCTTCATAATATGAAAAAGATAAAATCAAATAATTCCATATAATTATTCACATGGATATTATACTATTTAAATAATCACATTTAATATAAATATCCACTTTTATAATGATGGAATGCATAATGTTAGACTTCATAACCACATAGTCAAGGCCTTGGGCGAAGACTACAAATAAGATTTTGTCATCGCCTTCTACCAAGACTAGTTTGTCTCATGAGACCTACCGATTCATCAAGCAGCTATTTTGGGATCCACCCATCACCTACTTACCCAATGCATTCATCATATAAAAAGGTTTAAACAAAACATAAACATTCGTATTAAAACTAGCATATGAAATGTCAATACTATATCTATAAACCATTAATGGTATAAAAATAACTCATCCACAGTCAAAAATATCACCAAACCATCAATACAATATAGAATATTTGTATCATAATAAAACAAAATCAAACAAGTTTATAATCCATCAAATTATGTTGAAATAGATGAAAATAATTTGTAAAACTCACTGAGAGAAATATCCATTTTTCAAGAAAACATCTAAATGTCACACAATTTAGAAAGTAAGTAATTTAAATAAATTTCTGAATCAAATTATCCCAAAACAATTTTAATCTTTTTAAAGTAATTAAAATTTTAAAAACATTCATGTCTATACAAATAAATCCTTGAAAACTATTTTGAAAACATTGACATTAATGAAAATGATTTAGAAGAATAAATATTTAAAACATTCGAAATGATGTTTTAGTAAAAAGGCCCTTAAAAATCCATTTTAAAACTCTTTTATGAAACATGGACATTGATAATAAATATTTCCCAGTAGATACTTAGTTAAAAACACCATTTGATAATAAAGAGATTATGAAATTAACCATTACCTAGCACTTTCATTTGGTCGATGGTACGTTTAACCTCATGTATAATGACCATAGTATGTTATTAAAACATACCATAATCATATTTATATTTATTATATCATAATTTATTCATTTATGACTTTATATTACCCATTTAATAATAATTTCCATGTTGAATTAACATTTCGGGTAATAATCTATTTCTTAATCGTATGTGTTTTAACTTGTTACTATTGATTGTATCACTTATATCATGATTGAAATACTTCCAGAATTTAACCATTGATTTATATATCATATATATTAAGAATATAAATATTTATAATAGATATATATATATATATATATATATGCAATTTAAGGAACCATTTATGGAGATGGTAGGCCGTACATACGCATAAACGTTGTTTCCGTTTTCAAATTGTATCGAACGAATGTAAGTGAATAAGATATATGTAAGTACAGACACACCCAAATATATATATATATTTATATATATATATATATCTTGTAGAATTATAATGTAATATATTACATAATTATGAATAATATATATTTTTATAATCATCGTTGAATAGTGAATGTGGGAATTAATCTCATCGCGTTGCGGAGACGGTAATCCGTACGTACGCATGAGAGACAATATCATTTTATTGATGGTGAAATAGAATGTAATTGGTTGGTATATCATATTTAAATAATAATTAAAATGTTATATTTATTATTTACATCAGTTATACTCATTGTTATACCCATCCAATAAATGATGTCTTTGAATAACAAACTACACCACGACGTGGAGACGGTAATCTGTACGTACGCACGAACGACGACTTTGTCATTTATAGGAGGGATATGGTAATGAAAATGGTTTAATTGTTTTTATAATAACATCACAGTATATATAATATACTATAGTTATTATCTTAGAATGGAAACAACAAAGAAAGAGGAAGTGGAAGAAGAAAAGAACTTGAAAGAGGTGATGAAATATTTACCTCTTCTTCGGGTTCTTCATTTTGATTTGATCAAAATGGCACCATAGGTTGGCTTTATGACCAAATTAATCCCTCTAGGATGAGGATAGGATAGTTGAAAGGATTTTTGGTTAGGTTTTGGCTGAGAAAAATGGCTTTGGATGTGTAAAATTAAGAGAAGGGGAGGTACCCATTTATAAGAGAGGTGAGGGTAACTTTATGAAAACATACAAATATTATTTTATAATAAAACCATTTTCGGTTTATAATGGATCCAAAATGATTTATTTATAATATAAAGTGGGTATGGGTAAAAAAACTCAACAAATATATTTTATACTAGTTTAGGTAACCATATTAACATTATCTATTAGATTTAACACATAATTAAATATTTTATCTTTTACCATGTTTTCTGGTATTATTACACTATATGGTTAATAAACATACTCTAAACATCCAAGAGAACCTCAAGTGGTTCATTAATGAAATATATAATATTAGTTAAGCCCTTTTTACGAGCATTATATTTTTAAAAATATTCTATCAACCAATAATATTGTATTTGTTTAAAAAATTAATTTATGTCAATTTTGATATTATTTGGTATTTGTTTTCTGTGAAAGTCATCACAACATGATTACATAAATCAAGATACATTGAATAAAACCTAACATGTAATATTCACCAATAAAATTAGTGGATCTCATAAAAACTTTTAAATTATATTTATTTTAATATTTATAATACAATTTATTTGATTGTTTCATTAATAAGGTAATTACTCCATCATCATTGTGTCACAAATAAATTAAATTATTTAATGTATAAAAATTATAAATGAAATAAAATTATGTAGGAAATATTTTTAGATTTCTAATGAATTTTTATAGTAGAATTTATTTTGTGTTTACCCCTATATTAAAAATGGTTTAGTTATTAATCAATTAATATAACTCTTTTAACTCTTCTTTAAATAAAATAATAATAAATTTCATAATCTAATCCAAGTGGAACTAAAGGGTCATATTTTATTCCTACTGTTTTTTTGACGAAATACACTTATCCAGCAGAATTAGTACATTTAATAGGGTAATTATAATATCATTTTTACCATTAATTACTCTATTTACTTTTAATTGTGGTAAATAAGTCCAATGATACTATTCAGAAAATATTATTTTCTTCATATTGAACCAAATTTTACTTACCTAGTTTAACCATGTCTCTTGGAATTTTGAAAATTATTTTACAGAGGTGGTAAAATTATGTTTTAGGCAAATTTTCAAATGCTCCTAGAAAGTGGGAAAAACACGGTAAAAAGTTCAATAAAATTTTATATTAATAAACTTATTATAAAATGACTCCAATGAAATACAAAGAAAATATTTATGTATTATTTATCTATTTTTCCCTAAAATAAATTTAAATAAAATAAATAATTATTTAAATAAAAAGTCTTTTTTAAACAATAACACAGTTTTTTTCACCATTAATCAAAAATTGAATGTTTTCATAAAAATTCCAAAAGATCACCCAAAACTAATTTTGATATTCCAAACTAAAAAATGAGTTCTATTTTTACAATTTTAAAAAATAGAAGTTGCATTAATTAATTTAATATTAAACCCCATTTTCAAAACCAAAAAAGTGTATTTTTGTGAAATAATAACTATCAAAAGATTGACACTTGTTTATGTCCAATTTCAATGTGAAATTACGAAACACGGCCAAAGTTGGATTAAATGGTAAAAATATAATCTAATTATACTTCCAACCCTTTCAAATGTGTATTTTTGACATTATAAATTATTTTTATTAAAGAAGTTGTTTTTAGTTAAAATTTAGTATTTTTCACTACTCACCCAAATATGAAACTTATCAGAAAAACACCAAAATTTAATTGAATCTAAATTTATATTTCTTGATTATAAAGAAGAAGATTATTTTGTCAAATTTAATTAATAAAAGTTTAAAATATTGGATTTAAAAATGGTTTTCCATTAAAAGGCGGTAAACATTCATTTTTTGAAAAATACGTCTTTTATCTGAAAAAATGATTCTGTTCTTACATTATGTCTATGAAACTCATAATTGGATTATAAAATGATAAGGATTATATAAAAGTCAAAATTTGGTTAATACTATTCATGACCTCTTTTGAATAGCTACTTTGGTAAGTCGTGGTATGCTTGAACTCAATGTTGCGTGTAGTGAATGTTATTGAATTACATTGAAGAAATTGCATACTATGAAATCTTGGGGTGTTAAAAAACAAATATGGTACCTTATTCTAGTTAACAATAAGTCCCCCAGCATAACTTATCATATTCCATAGGTTGTTGACATGAAGTGGTGGTATATGGTGGAACATTGAGGAGACTATACCCTTATATCAAATTTCACAACCAGAAGTAAATAAAAAATATCATTCAAATAAAAGTTTGAAAAGGGAATAAATTAACATAAGTGGATTAATTAAATAATGAAACGAACTACAAAAAAAATCCTAAACAGCCATTCCATACAAACAACAATCGATCAAAAACTATCCCAATCACATACAAAAATTAAAAAATATATAGCATCATCTACTTATAAATCTAATCCATATCCCATAACCTGTATCAAGTACCATATAAAGGTGATCCATCCATAACATCAAACTCTACATGAGAATAATTATCAATCATGCAATCCATGGCCTTCTCCAAATCCACTATAAATATGTTCTCAACCTGAAACTAGAAAAAAAATTATTCATGCACACTGAGGTCCATGCATAGGTGGTGAGAAATTAATCTCACTAATTTACCCCTAATAGTGAAAATGTAACCCACTTCCATAAGTTTTTTCTCATGTAACATGCTCTGGATATCCGAATCATAACTCAAACAAAAACAAATAAAGCCACTGTTGATCCTAGATTCCATGACTCCGACTAAATAGACCTGTTATGGGCAATGTATGGGTGTCTATGACCATGTCTCATTGACCATGAATCACAAAAATATATATAATCCAATACCATAGTATATCAAAAAAATCCTCAAGCCTTTACTCTTTATCTCTTATACAGTTCCAAGAAAAATCATTCTCATGTACTCAATGCATTTTGAAGTACAAACACAACCCATAACATCAATATGATATCTCACAAATGTTTCCAAAACATCAGTTCCTGGAGTATAAGTGTAGCACCAAAACCATTAATAATAGTTCCTAGAACATCATTCCATAACCTAAACATGTGGATCTAGATAATCATTCTAATATCCCACCCTATGGTTCATGGGGAGTTATTTTGTCACATAATCTAAGGATGAGAAGAACCATCCATCTATCCTATCTTATTGTCAGATCCTAGATTTTAATATGAGGTATGGATCCCGTATTGTTAAATTTTAATGTTTACATATGGCCTTATGTGAATTCCCTTTGAGGTCATGTGTGTTTTGAGGTTTTACGAAGCTTGTAAGGTGCCCAAAACCAAAAATAGGGGAAAAATAAGCCTCTAGTCAAGTTATTTCCAATTGTGTGGGGAAGGTTGTAGAGTTTGAAAAATCATGTGGGCATGGGAATAGAGTAGATATTGGATACATGGTTTCATAAAAATAGTGAGAATCGGGTCTCACATCCTTATGGTTTTTTTTACTATCATGAAATTGTCTTTTAGCACTGTTTGATCACATTTAGTCAAACCGTGAAGGCAAACCATTTTGGTGCCCTTTATCCTATCATAAAACATGTGGTTTGGTGATCAGTTTCTCAAACTGGGTGGCTAAACGATGTGACCATTATTAATTGGGGAATTAATGAAATTTAAAAAAAAATTAAATATACTTTTAAACCTAAAATTTCAATTCTTCAAGTCATAGAAACTCTCCCATTTTGAGAGAATCCTTGATGATTATTCTATTTGATATCTAATCTTTGCGTGGAACATCTCATTCAATACTCTTTGGTTAGTACACTTTTCCTTTCTATTTATTCATTTTTTGATTTGGTATTGATGATTCTATTTTGATTTAGACTCATATTCCATAATTTCAAGTTCTTCTTATGTTATACATTTTTATAGTAATCTGAGTCAAATTTGATGTTGATACTAGATGATAACTCCACTACCAAGATATTGTATATTTTTTCTACATTTTCTATGAGTTTGGTTGGTTTATAGGGATATCATCCATTATTTCTCTTGTTAGACGTTTTTCCACAGCCTTATAATTCAATTGATAATTTCAATTAATTGAAATAAGAATGGTTAGGGAATCCCTTAGATTCTTTTGTGATGCATTTGTGATTTTTTCCCTTACCAAGCCCATCCATTGGGTGTTCCCTATGAATATAGCATGTTTATTACTTTTGACAATATCCATGGGGTACATTTACTCTTTCCAAGATAATGTAATCCATTTTTAAGAATGAAATGTTTAAGAGATGGTTTGCTGCTTCTTCCATGTGATAATATGTTGATATTTTAATGTTTAATGGAGGAATTGTAAATTGATTCGTTAAATGGATATGTTTACTCATTTATTTCTCATGTTTATGAATTTTGATACATGAGTGGGTATACTCATGGGATTTAATTTAATGTGAATGGATATATGAGTGGGTAGACTCATATGGTTTGAAATATTAAATAATATAAAAGATGAATGATTTTATAAATGCCTTAGATTTTGTTCCTTAGATCTTGATTTCATACTAGATTCCTTAGATATAGTGTTTTCGTAGGTTGTGATTCTATGGTATGACATGTGCCATATTTCCCCTTGGATCTGGTTTTCTTGGACTCTTGTTGGATATATAGGTATATTTTCTCCTAGGACTCCAACTACTGCCATTTTCATGTTTCCATCAAGATTCCCCTCAGACTCGATAACGATACCTTGGTCTTCTAAATATTAAATATGTCCCATCATGGTTTGAAACTTTTCTTATATGGAACAGTTGTTAAAATTATGATAGTTTTTTATACTACATGGCTATGGAAATTCTGACACATTTCGTATACGGCATGGCTGTGGATATTGTGACTCTTTGTTCGTAGGGCATGATCATGGGTAATATAGTAAGGTTGATTGAATGTCTCAACCATGGTTACATTGACACTTTTGGTAAATTTCATAGTCATGATAAATATCATATGACTAGTAGTACGGGGTGGCTATGTTTTGACACTTATTTTTATACAGGTAAGTCATGGATGATGTGGTATGATAGATTGTATGGAAAGGCCTTGGTTTATTTTTTTATAGTATTATGTAAGTGTGTGCAATTTACCTCTATTTAACTTATTGCTTCATTGTGATATGAGTTGATTATTGTTTTCTAGGGATCCTCAAGTGGCTATTTATTTTTCTTTAATAAAAGTATATATGTCATGGGAACTTTAGTATTTATTAATGTTGACATGATTTTCCTTGAACTTTATTTTAGGTTATTGTATTTCACATCCAAAAATGTATAATCCTTAGGGTGGTTAACTACTAGGATTGTATCTCACCCCATGTTCAGGATGTTGTTGGGTACACGAACAGACTATTTGGAGGAAGTTAGAGAATGGGGAAATATTTGATAGTTCAATGGTTAATTTTCTGACATGCTTAGGAGAAATGGAGAATGATATCAAGATGGGGCTTGTGATGCAATCCAGAGAGAGTACCCTTGGTTATTCGGTATTTTGGAGACTTTTATTTTATTATACTATTATGTGCATATTTTGGATTATTTTCAGTTACATGAATCACCATAATTGTTAATGAGACACATCTGGATTAGTTATGTTTTAATGTATTATTTATTTATCATTGATCTTCATGTTGTATCTACTTCCACATTTTACAGTTACTGCTTTTCGACTGTGTTACACTGGTAATTTGAGAATATTAATCCCACTGATGCACCCTAATCCCTCACTGCTAGTCAACAATCTCTGGAATTTGAGGATATGTACATGATGATATGTGACAACCTGGATTGGGGAACTATTTAGTGGAGTTCAGATTCAGGATTTTACAAAGTGGTATCAGAGCCAGGATTCGATCCTAGGATCTATGTGTTATATACCTCTTGGATTAGAACTTGATGAACCATTGTTAAATTATTTCTATTAAATTAATGATGAAAATTAAATGAAAATTAATTTTGAATTAATTGAAATGGGAAATGTGAACCTAGAAATAGAGACTAGACCTAGACCCGACTTTTGATTGCGAATGAGGAAATGTACCTTGTGGTTTTTCATGAATGTTATTTTTAAATTCCTATATTTAGGAGTAGTTTGTGTGGTAGGAATCGTTTTTTGGAGGGTTTTCACATGTACTATGCTTTTGAGCTATGAGATTTAATGTTTTTCTTTTTTGAGGCATTTTATTGGAATCAAGAAATCACAACTAGTTTGGGTAGGTCAGTTGGGGCATGGTTCTAGTGATATGAAATATTTGGGTGTCTATCAACATAATAATTTGGAAACTGATATTGGTTTTAATTTTGAATATACCATTATGGCTTAATGGGACCTTTTAGGTTGGATTATTTGTTAAAAATGAATTCACATGATAAATTTCCTAGTCTGACTGATATTAATAAATTTTTAATGTATTAAAAGGATATTTTCTCATACATGTCTATTTTTTATTGAGTTGTTGGTTAAAAATCAAGGTCCTAGTGGATTTTTTAATGGTTGCTCGATGTTTTGGTTTTAAAACATTAAATTTTTAAATATTAATTTTAAATCAATGTATGGACTTTAAAATGGAGCCTTAGATGTTGTCCTCTATTTAAACCCTTGGGTAAGGGTAGGTTGAGTTTCTATTTGAGTTTCCTTGGAATAGACTCATCATCATTTTTTGTAGGCCATTAGTATTTTTTAGTAATGGATTAAATGATAGTCTCTTGAGCTGGTTACTTCTATTAGAATGAGATAGTGATAGGGTCAACGTTTCTTCCTTGAAAGGGGCTAGTCATAGATGGTATCAACCTTAGAAATAGAATGACTTTCTAATTCTATGAGCTCTACGATGTTTGGAGTTTTTCGGGAGTCATTGGATCTTGTAGGGATCCTTGTTTCTAAATTACATTTTTTACATATGATTGGTCATTTTTTCTTGTTCTTGTTATGGGTGTTAGAATTGGGTAATGATCGGTTTCATGTGGTTAGACTTTCCTTGGGCATGGTCAGCTTCTTCGTAGGTCACATTAACCTTTATTATCCTTAAATATGGATATAATGGCCCGTACATTACATATAGATATTATATCCACATAGAATAATATTTATTACATAACATAAAAAAACCATGCAAGGACCATATAGGTTTAGTGTATTTAGAAATTGAGAAACATAAAAAATTGGTTTATAAAAAATCTACATTATCTCCTTCTTATTTCAATATAACTAGACTCCTCTTTGACATAGCGTACTTAATACCATTCTTCATGACCTGGGAATTAACATAGGAAAGGGTGAGCTCAAATTCTTTGTAAGGGTAAACAAGGGAAATATCAATCATCCCATAATAAAAATAACATAACATTTAAAAATCATATCCTTCATATAAGATTTCCTAATATCATGTCATGGGATAAATCCTAAAACTGCAATGTAATCCCCATAATCATAACATATGACCTGAAATTTTTTGTTATACATATATAATCTTAAAAAATCATTTTATATTATTCAAGGCTCATTGGGAAGACCATCATAGCGGACAGAGTCCATTGCTAAACCAAGTTCACTCCTCGTTCCAACCCTGTATTACTGGAACAAATTTTCTTTTCCTTCAAGACTTGTCTATCTCATGAGATATAAATATTTACCCACTGAATTAGTGGGAGATATAGGTCCCCCCATATCATAATGAAACCATTATTACGTGTTCATCAAAAACATAAAAACATTCAGCATAGTATAACCAATGAAATAAAAAGGGATTCTTAAACATCCTTCCATAATAATTGATATAAAATAATTGGATTTCATAAATAACATCATATCATAAAAGATATAAAATCATATTAATAATAGGGATAGAAATATAGCCCTAGTTAATTAGTGTCATCTTATATGGAAAATAATAATGAGAAAACATGTGAAATTAATTCTTAAGGAAAATATCCGTTCTTCTTCAAGAAAAAAATTCCTTCCCAAAAAGTGCCAGATAATTTTAGAAGAAATCATTTTATGTGAAAATAACCTTGTAATCTTATAGGGTATGATTCGTGGAAATAATTATTTATTAAATAATAAAAAACTTTTCATCTCATACATGTAAAAAACATTCTTCTTGTACCTTTTCCTAAAAATTCAAAAAGTACCTCATACCGAAAATTAAAAAAGAATACCTTCATAGAATTTGGTAAAAATTAACAAATGGTTAAAATTGACATTAAATAATTATTGAAGGATATAATGAATATTTCTAAAAATTTATTTTGGAATCATGGGCGTGGATGATAAATATACATAAGTAAATACCGATAAATAAACAATCTCGAAAAAAATTGAGATTAGAAAAGTTATTCCTTACCTTTGGTCAGATATGCTTTGTATATATCTAAAAATCTTATATAATGATTTTTTATAATGAGAATAATTTATTCTAGAATCATAATATTTTTTATTATAACATTTATGATCACATTTCCATCCGTTTGTTAGTAAAATTTCATTGTTACTCATTATTCAGGTATTAGCTACTTTAACATATAATACATGTTTTGTCGGATAAGTTATTATTATGATTTTTAGGTTATAGTTATATAATTTACAGAATTTTATTATTATAATATATAAAATATTTATTCATTCAATTCATTTATATAATAATGCTTTATTAAATATTATGCAGAACTAATCACATCGCACCGTGGAGACGATAATCTGTATGTACGCACGAGCGATGATATCGTTCCCATAATTGTTGAATGGTATTGATGTAAATGGTTTATAGTATATCAAAATCAATATAAATTTATTTTAATCATATATATATTTATTAATTCCCTAATTACACTCATCCATGTATGGTGGTAGTGAAAAAAGGATTACACCACGTCATGGAGACGGTAAGCCGTATGTACGCACACGTGGTGATTTCATTTTTCATAGGATTGGAAGAAGGTGGAATATGTATTTTTCATAATCAAAATAACTTCTCGGTATATATGTAATACTAGAGTTATTACTTTATAATTAATAAACTGATGAGTTGGAAGTAAAAAAAGAAATTATTTTGAATGAATCTGTAAATGATATTACCTCCTCTTCGATGTGCCTCCTCTAAATCTTTTCATAGAGAACTATATTTGTTCCTTGAATAATATCAGGACCACTAGATGCTTTTTGGGAAGTTTATAAGGTAAATTAATAGAGTATGGTGGATCCTTAAGGCTCAAAATGAAGTTAATAGAGGACGGAGGAAGTTCTCTTTTATAACTGAGCTTAGGTGCACTTTCAATAACCTCAAAAATATTAATTTATAATAAAATAAAACCCCTCTTAAAAGGCACAAAAATATCTCAATATAGAATATGAGATGATATAATGTTGTAATATAGTCAACTAATAAATTTTATACAATGTTTTTATTTCAATTTAATCATTATCATTTTAATTAACACTTAGTTATTCTATTTAATTTTAAACTAGGGTAAAAATATTTCAATATTAAAAGGTTAATATATTTAATTATTTGAATTCAATTATACCATAAAAAAATAATTTAGAACATTTTGAACCATAAAATAAATATTCTATATTTTCTAAAAGAATAAATAATTTTAAATAATTTAAGAAAACCTTATATAGGAAAAATAACAGTAGTGTAATTTTTGACGCTATTAATTACATGGTTTTTTAAAAATATAAAAAAAAGTTAACCTCAATCAAAATAATTTATAATATCCCTAAGGGGTATCCATAATATATAAAATTAATTTTACATAATAATTATCCCAAATTTTATTTATTAAAATATTTATAGTAAAATTTATTTGATCTATTCATTAATAAAATAATTGGAACCTCAATTTTCTGTAATTATTTAATATACTTATTTGTTGAATAAAATTTCAAAATAAATAATTTGATTAATATAAATCAATTATATTTCATAATAAAACTTACAATCTAATTTATCTTCTGAAAAACCAAACATTAGAGATATTATACTCTTTTAAAACATGAATGTGAAAAAAATTTCATCACTTTAAATAGAATATTATAAGTGTAATAATATATTCTATAAGTCACCAAATGGTCATTAAGACGACATTTGGACTCTTATGGTTTCTATATACTAGACAAATAAGGGTTTATCATGTTTTTGTTCCTTTTATGGATATTAATATTTTAATATAAATTGTTTACTTGATTTATCATCAATTAATTATTTTTTTTCATCATCCATGTATAAGTCGTTATGGCAATTATTTATTTCTTAAAAATTAAAATTAAATATTCATGATATAGAAAATTATTTAACTTTAAAATGAGTATTTATAATTGAATTTATTTTCTGAATAACCATATATTAAAAACAATTTAGTTATTAATGTTTGAGTGAGACATGTTTCACTTTTCTTTAAATAAAATAATTTAAATGTCCTGATCTCATCCAAGTGGGATCCAATGGATACCATTTCTACCCAAGAATGTTTTATGGAAAATTATAATCATTAAATTGTATTAATACAAGTGTTAGGATAATTTTATAATATTAATTTTACCCTTACTTACATGATTTACCATTTTACCGTCTCAATAAAAGGTAATGAAGATACTATTTATATTCCACAAAAATGAAATCAAGTTATTTAAATAATTTGGACTTACTGATTCAAAATATGGAATCAATTTTTCAAAATTCCAAATAGTTAAGTTTCAGTAATTAATTTAAAATTAATCCCATTGTTGAAATGGGAAAAGGGTTTTTTGATGTTAAAATATTGCAAAATATTGATGTGTTTTTACAAATGAATTTAATGAAAAATTAATTTCAATGACTTAAATTAGATGAAATGGTAGAAATATATTCTATATATACATTTAAACCATTAAATAATATAATTGATCTATATCAATTATTTCAATGAAAAATTTTATTTTCATTTAAAATTTAGCGCATTCAGCATTAACTAGGTTCTTTCGGGTTCCAGCCATTGACTAAAACCAAAAGGCCTAGTGTAAGAAACACTAATCATAAAGGTAAAAAAACATAATTAAAGAATAAAATTTCAATTTACTACCCTTTGGGATTTATCAAAGGTTATTTATGAACATCTATAAAACACTAGGATATGATTGTAACTTATACATAGACATATCTTTAGGGTTTTTACTAAGGTTCTCTCATCCTAGTTTCCAAAGGTTAACTATACATTTTCACTAATACCCACTATAATGGACAATAAATTACATATAAATATTAATTAAACATTGAATAATATTTATTGCATTACATAAAAAGAACCATGCTAGGATCGTATCGGTTTAATCTATTTAGAAACTGGGAAACTAAAACAACTAGTTCATAAAATATCTACATTATCCACTGCTTATTTATTCATAACTAGAATACGTTTTGATATATCTTAATTAATATCCCTTTTCATGACCCGAGAAAAAACATATTAGTCATTGATATCAAATTCTCACTACAGGTAAACAATGGAAATAAAAATCATATCATAATCATAAGAACATAACATTTGAAAATCATATCATGTATATAAGACATCATAATATCACATAACGTGATAAATCACAAAAGTGAAATATAATCCCATAGTCAAAACATTAGACCTGAAATTTAGGGTCATACACACATAATAATAAAAAATCATTTCATATTAGTCAAGTCTTATTTCCAACACCATCATAGCGAACAAAGTCCATTACTAAACCGAGATCACCTATCATTCTAGACTTATTTTACTAAACTGGTTTTACTTGCCACTCTAGCAATGTCAATATCATGAGATATAAATATTTACCCTATGAATTGGAGGGAGATGTAGGCCTCACCCATCTTATAATGAAAAAATTCTTACTTGACCCACAGAAGCATAAAAACATTCAACATAGAATAAACTAAGAAATAAAATGGTTTTCTAAAACCTCATTCCATCATAATTGATATAAAATAATTGGATTTCCTAAATAAAATTCCATAATAAAAACAATTAAATATAAGAAATAATAGGTATATAAATATAACACCATTTAAATAGTTTCATATTAGATATAAATTATTTTGTGAAAACACTTGAGATTAATTCTGGAGGAAAATATCCTTTCAACATAAAAAACATTTTCCTTCCAAAAAATGCCACTAAATTTGGGAATAACCCATTTTATGTGAAAAAAAATCTTTATATCTTATAAATTAAGATTAAATAAAATATGTTATTATGAATTCATCAAAATCAGTTCATTCCCTATAAGTTAAAAAACTAATCTTCTCATATTTTTTCTAGAAAAGTCTAAAAGTATCTTGTACTGAAAATGACAAAATATTTCATTCATACCATAGGGTAAAAATAAACCAATGGGTAAAATTGTGTTTAAAATTTTATAGAAGGATATAAAGAATATTTTGAAATACATATTTAGGAAACATTGATGTGAATGATAAATATACCGCAATAAAAAACATACGAACAAACAACCTTTGATAAAAATGCGATTTTGAAAGTTATCCTTTAGCTTAGGTCTGATATGATTTATATGTAACTAAAACTTCAATATAATGATTTAAATAATGTTATTTATTTATTCTAGAATAGTAATCATTTTTATGATAACATTTATGATCATATTATCATTCGTTTGTTAGTAACATCTTCTTATTACTCGTTATTCGGGTATTAACGTCATTGATATCTTATGCATGTTTTGTCAAATAAGTTCTTATTTATATTTTTTAATAAGGTTATAACTTTTTAATAATGATATTAGTGTAATATATATCATATTTATTCATTCAATTCATTTATATAATCATGTTTTAATGAAGATTATATAGAACGAATCACATTGCACCATGGAGACTGTAAGTCAAAAGTACGCACAAGCGACGACATCGTTCCCATAATTGTTGAATGGTATTGAATTAGATGTTGTAAAGTATCTCAGAATAAATATCATTTTATATTAATCATATATTTATTTATTTATTCCATCATTTTACCCATCTATGTAATGAGGTGGTGAAAAAAGGATTACACCACGGTGTGGAGACGGTAAGTTGTATGTACGCACGCATAGTGATTTCATTTTTAATAGGTTGGGTAGATGGTAGAAAACGGTCATTTCATAATCATAATAACCTCTAATTATATAATTTATTCTGGATTTATTAATTTACAATGATAAAACTAATGAGGTGTATGTATAAGAAGAATGAAGTTTCAATGAATCAGTAAATGATATTACCACTTATTCGATGTGTCTCCTCTAAATTTCTTTTCAGAGATTACGATTTGGTATTTTAAGAATACCAGTGCCTATATAATGTTTCTAGGGAATTATATAAGATAAATTGTCAGAGTATGGATGATATTGATGGCTCAAAATTAAGTGAAGAGTTGAGGGAGTAAGTTCCCTTTTTATAATTGATGTGAGGATAACTTTTGGAAAAATCAAAAATATTAATTTATAATAAAATCAAACCCCACATAAAAACTTCCCAAAAGTAAAAATTTAGAATAAGAGATGATATTGGGTTTCTATCTCATCATCCAATAAGTTTTAGAGTAGTTTTTATTTTAATTTAACTGTTATCATTTTAATTAACACTTAGTTTTTCTATTTAATTTTTATCTAGGGTAACAAATATTTCAATATTAAAAGGGTAAAATATTTATTTAATTGAATTAAATTTTCCCATAAATGATTAATTTAGAAAATTTAAGACCATATAATAATTATTATATATTTTTCTAAATTTTTTTATGATTTTTAAATAAATTTTGAAAACCTTATTTAGAAAAAATATCAATATTATTAATTTGGACACTTTTTATATGATGGATCTTTAACGGAAATTGATCCTTAACAAAAATATTAAAATATATCCCTAATGGGAAAATTTGATATATAAAATTAATTTCTCACAATAATTATAACAAATTATATATATTAAAATAATTTTAATTACATTTATTTGATATATTCATTATTAAAATAATTACTACCTAGATTTTGTGTAATTATTTAAGATACTTATTTATTGTATAAAAATTAATCATAAAATAATATAATAAAGATAATTCAATTATCTTCATAATAATAATTATAGTTTATTTTATCTTCAGAAAACTCCATTATTAGGAATTCTATACTCTTAAAACATGAATGTGAAAAAATTATCTTCAAATAAAATAAAATAATATAAGTGTAATAATCTAATATATAAACCCCCAATGGTCAATAATTCTACCCTTCTATGATTATGTTCATGATATAATCGACTAATAAGGTTCTTTCATGTTTTTGGGACTTTCTAGGGTTATTAATATTTTAATAAAAATGTTCTATTGATTTCTCATCAGTTAATTAATTTTTTTCGTCATCAATGTATAAGTCATTAAGGTAATTATTTATTTTCCTAAAAATTAAAATAAAATTTTCTTGATAAATAAAAATATTTTAGATTCCAAATGAGTTTTTATAATCAAATTTATCTTCTGTATAACCTTATATTAAAAATAATTTATTTATTATTTTTTGAGTGACACATATTTCATTTCTCTATAAATAAAATAAATTAAATCTCCAAATAACATCCAAGTGGGTTCCAATGGATTCCATTTCTACACAAGTATGTTTTAGGTAATATTTAACCAATCTAAATTTATTAATACAAGTGTTAAGGTAATTTGATAATATTATTTTTACACTTAATTAATTGATTTACCCTTTTACCGTGTTAATAAAAATTACCAAAGTTACTATTCATATTTCCCCAAAAGAAAATAAAGTTATTTAAATAATTTTGACATACTGATTCCAAATATGGAATCCATTTTTCAAAATACAAAAAAAATAATCTATTTTAATTTGTTTAAAATTAATCATGTTGTTGAAATGGGAAAATGGGTTTCCAAAGATAATATATTGAAAAAGATTGAAATGTTTTTACTTCTAAATTTAATGTAAAACTTATTCCAGTGACCTAAATTATATTAAATAGTAAACATAAATTATATTTATACTTTTAAACCATTCAGTAATATAATTGAACAATATAAATTAATTCAATGAAAAAGTTATTTTTAGATACAATTTAGCATATTTTTTACTATTCCTCATATCATGAAAGTTATAAGAAAAATATCCAAAAATCTTAAAAGGTAAATTTTTATATCCCACCTCAAAATTAATTTTTATGTTTTCAAATAAAAATTATTAATGTGTCCAAACCTTAATTTAAAATTGGTTCATCATTCAAAGTTGAAAAATTAACCTTAAAATAGGTCTTTATTAATCAAATAGGGTTTTATTATTACCCTATGACTAAAATATCCATTGCATGAATATAAAAAATATTTTATTAGTTATATAACACATATATATCTCATTAATTTCATTACCAAATGTTATTCAGTCCAAAATACACATAATTAATTGATTTATATTTTTCATAAGTAATTGATAGCCAATGAATTGACAATGAATTTTCATAATTTAGTTATTCCCGTTAACCTAATAGATAGGATAAAATAGAATTTTATAATAATGGAATCTATTTTTTCATTTAAACTCAGTATTTCATGAATATAAATATACTGAATAATAAAAATTATGTATAGAAAATATTACATAAAACATCTTGCTGTTATAATGGAAAACTTGGTATGTATTTGTCTAGGTTGAAGGCTGTATGGGGTAGTATGAATTTTGTTTAGATATATTGTATGGACTACCTGTTAATTATATACATAGGTAGATATGATATGGATAGTATAAAGATGTTTTCATTCTTTTGGGACCTCGGTGTAGTATGAATTATCGTACGTGGTACCAATCGAATTATTAAATGACGTAACCATCCAATTGAGCTTAGTAAAATCATGTAGCCTTGTGATGTTGAGTATTTTATTTTCTCATATCCATAGTATAAGAAAAAATGAGTTAAAGAAATATAGATTGTATCAATGCCCCGGAGGGATTCTTTGAGACATGGGTGTGTTGACATGCCGGATGGTTTGGTTTTTCCCTTCATTGTATTCTTTTACATGGTGATAATGTATTGGGGGAGTGACATGTATATGATTAAAGTGGTTTTGATATATCATCCTTATGAGATGCTGATATCACACTTCTTTCGATGACTAGTACACTCCTAAGGTTGGACCGTCAGGTCAGTTCTGGTAAATACATTCCATTCTACGTAGAAGTTGCACAACCGAAGAGGACCATTTTGAAATGGTTGGTTTTTCTTGAAAACACATAAGGTTTTAATGTTGGAATCATATCAGTATTAATATCATGGATTTTAAATTTTTGTTTCTGTATAAAAACACGGAGAAACACTTATCTTCATAGATGGATTTTGGTGGATTATCTTGAGTGAACACAAGATGCATCCGGTGGTGATGGAATGTGACCAGTTAATGGTAGTGTGTTGCTAAGTTAATCTGAGCTTCCTTCAAAGGAATTTGAATAGTCATGGTTTGATTGAAATTCTTGTAAATCATCGGTTGCCTCCTTTTGGGTTCTTGTTCAGCGATGATCATGATACCTATCTCAGCATCTCCCTTAATGGACTAGGAGATCATCGGTCCTATGATGCACTAATGTTTTAAAAAATGTACTTCTTTGGGTGGTTTTATTAGTGTTTACCACTGATTCATGGTTCTTATTGAGGAATGTTTAGTCCCGAGTGATACTGGGGATCCCAAATATGAATACCTTGGACATACTCTTGTGCACCAGCCACATTCCTCTAATGGTACCCCATAGAAGATTCCACTTTGGGCTCAGTCAATGTTCTTACATGGAAGTCATGGATATGATATAGTATCTCGCATATATCTGGGGGTATGAACTACCTACGGATAGTTCCATAGACTCTATTTGGTTGAATATGAGTTTACCCAAGACATGTTGTTGGACATGGATGTAATGAATTAAATTTTAATGAATATAGTTGTTTAGTTCTAGGTTACTTCTTTATTGGTGTAGAGGAATAAAAGATTAAATGATCAGGTGGTTGTTTGAACTGGGAACATCACCAGAAGTCATGAATGGACTTTTGTGGATGTGTTTGTGGTAAATGAAAGATTCCTTGGAAGAAGGTGTTGTGATTTGGTTCTCAATACATTGTCTACCTAATCTAATAATTTTAATAATAGTCAGTTGGGTTTTCTCAACTTGGTACCCTTATTGTTATATGTTTCTAGTCATAAGGAACCAGTTTTAACACAACTCCAGGTTAAGGTGGGTGTGGTAAAATGGTCGATAGTGTCTTCAGAAAATCTTGCATGACTTGTTTTAGTTTGGTAGGCCAGGATTCCACCATTCCTTTATTGTGAGGTCAATGATATGACCTCAGATGTAGTTTGGTTTTATCAATTAATCAATCTATGTTAGGAGGGACACTATAAGACTTAGTGGTGTGGTTTTTAAGGAGATTATGATGGGAGATGTATTGTGGTTCATAATTTTCACCTTTTGTGATTAAATCCATTGTGGGGAGAAACATAAGATATATTTTTAAAGAGAATATAATTTGGTCATGTATCTAGATAAACAGGATCTCTAGTACTAGTTTCTAGGTAATAAAATAGGTGTTGTTGGTTTTATCATGTGATATACATATGTAGACAAGTGAACGCGGAACACCGGTGACCAGCCATACTTTTACCATTGATACATGTTGCCGAGTGGAAATGGGATGATGTCCTAATGGATTCCATGATCATTTTACCAATGTCATCTCAAACTAACGATACTTTGTGGGATGTAGTTGATAGGCTATAGAAGGTTCTCATTTCTTATCAATCAAGGAGACCTTTAGTGTGGATGAACCTGGGAGGTTTTGTTTCTGTGAGATAGTATGACTTCATAGGGTCTCACTCACTATTGTTTTACAAAGGAAAACCCTATTTATGTCTCTTTCCTTGAAATTGGTTTAGAGGGAGATGGGAATACAGGTGTTTCTGAGAACATCATACCACCCTCGTACTAATGTCCAGTCAAAACAAACGATACACGTGCTAAAGGACATATTGCGATCATGCTTCTCGGATTTTGGGGGCTCTTGGGAGAAGCATATTCCCTAGTCAAATTCAAATATAATTACAACTATCTAGAGACTATACAGATGGAACCTTATGAGGCTTTGTATG
The DNA here is from genome assembly GCA_963277665.1 of Viscum album. Classification (NCBI taxonomy): domain Eukaryota; kingdom Viridiplantae; phylum Streptophyta; class Magnoliopsida; order Santalales; family Viscaceae; genus Viscum; species Viscum album. Next base: position 1,597,059,054 of record OY728120.1, read on the forward strand.
GTAGTCATTTTCAATTTCTCTTGTGATGGTTAGAGGTAGGTGAGGTAGCATTACTTGGACCATGTGTCTTATAGGATACATCTCAGTATGCCTAGTTGATTATGAATCATATGGATATGGTATAGTCTCAATGGAAATGATATGACAATATCTGTATATGAACTCTAGAATTTGAGATCATGGATTAGTTCTTCTTATGTGTTTCACTATGTCTAGGACCCAGGAGAACCAAGAAATAGGGTAAGCTTTCACCACGATTTTTTGGGTCGTTCGATATTTTTTGTCGAGTCTAGATGGTAGCCAATTGGTTCAAATTACTTTCGAGTTATAAGGACATACATGATGTCTTCCATGTATCTCAGTAGTGCCACTATATTTCATAGATGTCTCATAATTTTCAGCCTTATGATGTTGTTTTTTAGGTTGATGTGTCCATTGAGGAGAATCTAATTCGTATCGTTCATATGAACAAGAAGGTTCTATGAGTCTCATATGTTCCTCTAGAATGTTTTTATGGTATTATTTCTGTTTAAAGGACAAGATATGGGAGTGGGAGGCTGACATGCAGGCTCAGTGGAAATATTTTTTCTCAGATGAATCGTGACAATGCTTTTGATGGAAATTTTGGGATTTATTTCACTAAGGGGAAAGATTATATGAACCCATGCTTTCGTATAAGGTACAGATCCCTTCCATTTCAACATGAATACTTAAATATGTCCTTGAGTGGATTTAATTTGAGGGAACGAGTGCTTCGATGGTGACCGAGGATCTTGTAGAGCCTGAAACCCTAACTAGGGGTGAAATAACCCCAGTTTATAGTTAGATAAAATCATGTGGTGCATGCCACATTGTTTGAAAAATAGTGACATGAATGGGAAGAGAATATATATAGGTTATGCAGTTTCATACAAACATTGTGACTTGTGTCGCATAACCGTACGTCCAACTCTGTAATCATGATAGAGTCTTTGGGCATAGTTTTCACATGGCTAGTCAAATTGTGTGAAAAAATCTTGTGGGTTCCACTTATCTTGAAGTAGACTGTCCAGTTTGGACCTTGGTTTGTCAAACCAAGGCCCTAAAGCCTCGATCCCCTATTAATTTATGAAATTTTATAATTTTTAAATAAAATAATTCTAATTTAAAACAAAAATTTTATTTCTTATAAGCACAAAAAAATCCCATTTTGAGAGAATCCTTGAAGAATATTCTTGGAATTGATATCCCTCCTCTATATAATCATTGATTCAATCATGGAACATCTTATTGGATTCTCTTTTGTGATTACATTATTCTATTCTAGCCCTTTGTTATTTGATTTCTCATTGAAAATGCTATTCAAATTTAGGCTCACATTCCCAAATTTTAGGTTCTTTGTTTGTTCATCATTTTTATCCTAATCAGATTCAACTCATGTGTTAATATTAGATGATCACTCCACTAACTAGCTGGGGTAAGTGGTCTATACATTTTGAGTGAGTTTTGGTGCTTTATAGGGATTCCTTCCATTATTCTGCCCCTCAGAATTTCTAGAGAATCCTCTAAATTGAAATGATAATTTGAATAAATTGAAATAAGACTAGTTTAAGAAAGCCCTTGGGATCCTTTTTGATTCATTGGTGGTTGTTTCCCTAATAAAGGCTACCCATGGTCTATTCCTTATGAATTTTTCATATTTCTTCCAGGATAAATTATCCATTTTTGAAGTTCATGCTTTCTTATATAAACGAATCCATTTTTAGGGATGAAATCAGTTTAATAAAATCATTAGGGGATGTGTTTCTCCTCATCCATGTGATAATCTATTGATATTTAATTATTTAATGGTTGAATTGTAAATTTTGTGGTTAAATGAGTTCGTATACTCATTGATTGCTCTTGTTTCAAAATTGTGAAACATGAGTGTGTATACACATGGTATGTAATTTAATGTGAATGGTTATACGTGTGGGTAGAATCATATGGTATGAAATGATAAATAGTATAAATGATGAATGATTTTATAGATTATTTGGATGTTGTTCCTTAGATCTTGACAGAGTAGTGGAGGCCATTGATAGTGTATTATCATTAGGTCTTGATTCAATGGGATTCCTTAGGCCTTACTACCCCATGGATATGGGATTCTTAGACTATCATAAGACATGTTGGTATATATTCTCATAGTACTCTAACCAGTTTTTTTACCGAGTTTCCATCGAGATGCTCTTAGGATGAGTCGAGGATGCCTTGGTATTATTCACCATAGATTAGGCCCTTTGTGGTCTGTCACTTTTCTTACATGGAATGACCATGGATTTTGTGACTATTTTTATAAATGAAATGGCTGTGAAAATTTTGACACTTTGAATATATAGCACAACTGTCAAAATTGTGACACACTATTTATACGAAATGAAAATCGGTATATGGTATGCTTGGTTGAAAGGCTTGGAAGTGGTTACATTGAATCTTTTGGTATACGACATGACCCTAATAAATGTGAAATGGCTTCTTTTATAGAGTTGCCATGTTATGATGCTTCTTTTTATATACATATGTTGTGGATGAAATGGTATGATTGTTTTTACAAAAAAGTCATGTGGTATTGATATACACTGTACACAGAAATTTCATGTTGTTTAACTATATTTGAATTATAGTTTCCCTATGATAAGAGATGATTCATGTTTTTTATGGAGCCTATAATGGATATTTAGTATTCTAAATTAGAAGTATATATGTCCTGGGCACATTCTTGTTTAGTACTACTAACATGTTTTACCTAGAACACTAAATTAGCATATTATATTTCACAACCTAAAATTTATATATCTTTTGTGGTTACCTACTAGGATTGTGTCTCATACCCAGTTTAGGCCACCATTGCAAACCCGAAAAAACTATTAGGATGAAAGTATAGATAAGGAAATTCTTCCATTGTTCGATGGTTGATTTTATGTCATGCTTAGGAGAAAGGAAGTATGGGATCAAGATGAGGATCATGGTGCAGTTCAGAGACAGAACTCTTGGTATTTTTGTTATTTTGGATACTTTTATTGTACTATACAACAATGTATGTGATTTGGATGCTTTATAGATACATGTTTCATCATTATTTTATATGAGACACTTCTATCATTGTTACTTATTCATGTCTTGTTTATTTATCAGTTGACATCTTTTTGTATATAATTACTTATTTCAATGTTATTGATTTAAAATACATTACAATCTAGTAATGAGGGCATAGTGAACCCACGGACACTCCCTAGGACCATGATTCTAGTGGATAGCCTTTGGAATTCAGGGAGATATGTTGGAGTCCATGTGACCAACTAGGATCTGGGGACTATTGAGTGGTGTTTGAGTTTGAGATGTTACAAATATGGCACCAAACCCCATGGTTCCTAGACCATTAGTCTGAAACAAAATCTCATGGTACGTAGAGAATTAGTCTGGAACCTAATTTCTCAGTTTGTAGAGCTTTAGTCTGACAATAATCTCAAGTGTATATATAAATATATAAATCGAACATCTCATACACTATACAAAAAATATCAATCACAAGAATGGGGTATCTATCAAATAATAAAACAATATAAACCCCTATAAGTATACCACGATCTAACATGGAAACTAAACCACATCATATCTACCTCTAGGAATACACAATGAATCATCATAACACAAAAAAACTTATCATGGGAAATGAAAATTCCCATAACTCATCATCAACATCACATCCTGAAGTGGATCATACCTCAGTTCATATAATAAGGGAACAATTTCAAATACTATAAATTGAACAGATGCAACTACTTAGAGTAATTCTATCCTATCAAGCACCCACATTGACCTCAAGGTCAACATGTAAATAGATGAATCCATCTCTAGATAGACATTGTCAATAAATAAGAGGATAAATACCTCCCCAAATATGTTTGTAACAACATACTCTTGGGTTATCAACTATCTCAAAAGAGTATCACATCAATTAAATCAGTCCTTTTAATCTCACAGCCTCAAAGGCCCCAACAAAATTAATTCCTCTTAAGGGAAATGGGCTTTGGCTCTGCCCCTTTCTATGAAATGATAGTTTTCCACATACACCCAACCTATCCACCACCTCATATCAAACATAGACTCGCTAACTAGTGAAAATATCATCCCAAATCAAGTTAGGATCTCTAATAAACCATTGTTATGTACTCTAATCCTTCTCATGGCCCTCTCCTAGGTGTCATCCCATGTCTTCCTCTTAAAATATATCTAAACTAACTTTCTATAGGAAAACATCTCTGTCAAAACATACTCTCCCAAAAAATTACTTAGGAGTCCCCAAATCACCCAAAAGGGTTCCACCATCATGATCTGTGTATAAAATAAAAAAATTTCACTACTCACAAGTCCAATTTGGACTCTAGGGTTCTAAAACATATAGAACCCTCAATAGGGTAAAAAGGGACTACACATAACATGCGTGACTGAGTACAAAATGTGTACTCACATAGCCCTACATGGTAATGTACTCGAGTCAGACATGGTGTGTAAAACTCATGTACATGGTCTGTAGGTTAGGAACACGGTGTGTACCCTATATGGGGTACCTACCTATATACCTCACATCGAATGGCCATGTGTCTTCGTCTGGTCATGTAATCATACATGGTGTGTAAAACACATAGTGTCATGTCGTGTATCTTACATGGCTATGTCCCCCCTACACGTGTCATTTTTTCATGTACTCGACCACATGTTGAGGGACACTAGAGATAATGTCCTCTAAACTACCTGCCTTTTGGAACCTTGTTTTGTCATCGCTGAATAGGAAGAACACACTGCATGTGTTCTTAAAAACACATGATGTGTAGTTTGTTATTTTGAACCAAAAACACCATTAAATCTCAAGAAACCCCCATTTATTCCCAATAAGGAAGAGATTGATCCTATAAGGGTCATTAACATTTATAAAAGGGCTCTAAAAAATATTGGAAACATACCATAGTTATTTTGTAATAAAATATAAAAAGGGCCTACCTCGTGGTCTATACATTGAAGCATCGAGTTTAAATATGCTACCAGAATGCACTTCACCTCGATCTAGTCCTGATATCCTCCATCGAAAAAGTTTGAAAGCATTTCCTCCCACTATTGCTCTTGGTCCATCAACAACACATGTGACAACCCTATCCCCTGTAACATCCCTGAAATTACATGCTTATTTTTTTTATTTTATAAATATTTTATTAAACTGATTAGTTTATAAATAATTTTTTGGATTAATAAGTAAAAAAATATATTAAAAATTATATAATATGACATTAAATTATATCATCAATTTAGTTTTTGTAAAAAAATATATTTTTCATATCTTATGTTTTAATGTTTTTTTAAAAAAAATTTATTTTCAATAATTAAGATTTTATATTAAATTAATATTTTAAAATATAAACACTAATTTTTAAATGTTGTTTTAATTTTTTTAAAATTAATTTTTATTATAAATAGATTTATTTGATTACTTTTGTATAAAAAATAAAATATTTTATCAAATAATATTATGACATTATTATAAATGATTATATTGAATTAAATGTTATACTTTTAACATTTAAGAAAAATGAAAAAAATAATAATTAAATGAAATATAATTTAAATATTCTAAATAAATGAATTTATGAAAATATTAATAAATATTCATAATTAATTAAAACTATAAATCTTATTAAGAAACATAAATTATTTTTGAAAAATGAATAACAATAAAATCTCATAAAAACCAAATAAATAATATATAATTCATAATAATTTATTTTCATTTAAAAATATGAATATATATATGTATATGAAATTTTAATTATAAGAATATTTTTTTATTTTAATTTGGAGTTATGAAAATTGTTAAATATTTTATGAATTATGAAATATAAAAAAATAATAACTATTAATGATTTTATAAAATTATAAATAAAAAATATTAATGACAATTATTATAAGAAAAACGAATCATGTTAATTAGAAAAATTAAAAAATTAATCAAAAATGGTGAAATTTCATTTTATGGATTTTTTTTTGTTTTAAGGGTCACGCAGTTAAGGCTTCAAGAAATCAAAGATAAGGAGAGGGAGTTGAGGTGAGCTACTTCATGGAAGGTGTTGTTATTGTTCACAACAAGAGTATTCAAGGGATCTGTAGGATGCTGAGACTGAGTAGTGGTCAATGCTTTATGTTGGTTTTGCATCGTTTTTCTTCATTATCTACACATGAACACCCTTCTTTCTCTGGCGTCTTGTAGGAGTCATTGTTTTGTATCTCCTCGAATATGTTATTTCCTGCTAATAAGGATTTAACCAATTCAATATATATTTATATTTTTGTATAATCGTGGAGGATATGGATATAAAATCCTTATACCAATGTCAAAATGAAAATTTCTAAACCAATTTACAGTATGGAGATGGTGTGATAGAGTCTGAAGCATTAACATTTTCATAAAAACATGTAAGTGGTTGTAATTATTTTATGTAAATTATGTTTTGATATTCTTATCTAAGGGATTGATTTTATTTATAGTTTAAATATTTCATTTAATAATTTAGGGTTTTTAAGGGAATTTTTATTCTAAAACTACTATATCTATTTTCAAATTCCAAGTTTTGTATATATAAATTTATTGATTCAAATTTCAAGTTCACTTTATTAAATAATATACATATATATTATTATTTTCAATTTAAAGAATTTTTTTTCATCAAGACTTGTATATTCTTGTTTATAATTATTTTCTGATCTATATAGATCTATGTATATGGATTTTTTTTGAATTTTTCATGTTATTTATTTCTAAGGCCCTTAATTTTACAAGGAGAAAATTCAACTTAAGTGAACGGATTATCATAATATTAAATGTTTCTTTACCATTTACTAAAGTTATTATTTTTTTTATATATGTTTATATATAAATATATGTATATATATCCATTCCATTATTATTACATGAATCTGTAAGCAATTCAAGTATTATTTTGACTGAAAATTACCATCATATTCAACTTCATTATGCAAGTATGAGATATTTATTTCAAAAAATAATTAATTTTATAATTTGATGTGCATTATATAATTTCTCATGCTTATGATAATTAATTGAAAGGAAAATTATATATCTATATATTTAAAAGAATTATTTTATGTGAATATTTATTTCACAATTTCTATTATTTAATGTAAATATTTATACCTTCACACCATTATTTTATGTATAAAATAATATATTTATTCATGTATGGATTTCTATATGATAAAGATTAAAATTTTATGTCCTTTTTCAATAAAATTTATTTCATGATATTAGGAATTAATGTTTGAATACATGGATGTTATTTATTATATTTATTAACAGTCCTTACAAGGGATTATGTCATGATATTGGTTGTACCAAATCTCTCAAGTGATATCCATTGAAATCTCATATTTATATATGTATATGTAAATAAATGTTTGTATGTGTATTTTATGCATGATCATGTTTTTAATGATAAATACTTCTGAAAAAGGTTTATAAATAATGCAAGGTTAAAATATTTTTTTTATAAAATTAGGCGCTTTAACATTGTAAACATGATAATTAATGTGCAGTGAACTTGTCCCTCTATAAAGTGGGTAGGCCAAGATATCCTTTAATGTTTCATGTGGCTTAATTATTTTATTTTCAAAATAATTATTTATTATTTTCCCTAAAAATCACTGGATTGTTTGAAATCCTATTTTAAAGCATATTTATTTTCAAATTATTATTCTATTTTTTAGTGTAATTTTAAAATGAAGTTTTTTAAAAAGTAATTTTCAATATTGTTTATCTTTTGTAAAACTCTTTATTCAGAAATTATGCTCATCCACAGTTGTAAATTTTTTCTCCTGGTTTAGAATAATTTTATGAAGGTATTAAATTACTTTATGGAGTAAAAATCTGTGAAGCATTTGAGATATTTTATTTTATTTTTGTACAGAATTGTTAATTTATAATGTATATAGCTAATTCTCGAAAACCCAGACTAGAAAATGTCCTAGAATGTAAAATGATTTGTGTATTTATCTGTTGTCATTTATAATATAAAACAAAATAAACAAAAAGTTTATGTTCTGAATCCAAAAGTGTGGTTTCGAGGCCTCGAAGATGGTATCGGAGCAAAGTTATAGACCACATTGGAGATTAGATGTTAAAATCTAAGGGGTACAGTATAGAATTTTTGAAGTTCTATTTTTACTTAACTTTGAAGATAGAAATTCTGAATTTTTATAAGTCTAATGAATTAATTATGTGGAGACAATTATTTTAAGGAGGAATTATATAATAGACCAGAAAATGAAAACTTATTTTTTATATAAATATTTATAAAATAGATGATTTTTTTTTGATTTATTAGTTAAATTGAAAATTTAAAATTATATCATATTTCTTTAATTTATCTCATCAATTATTCTTTTATAAAAATTTATAGATTTCATATATTATGTTATGATGTTTTAAAATAAATTATTATTTTCAAGAAATAATATTTTATGTTAAATTAATATTTTAATTTCTCAATACTGCTTTTATAATCATCATTTTAAATTTTTCAAAATTATATTTTATTTTAAATTTATTTTTTTTTATTATTTTTTCATTAATATCAATGATTTTATTAAACATTATTATAAAATTATTGTAAATGATTATATTGAATTCCATGTTATACTTATAAAATTTAGGAAAAATGATTAAAATTATAGTTAAATGAAATATAATTTTAATATATGAAATAAATGAATTTATGAATATATTAATAAATATTTGTATTGATGTAAATCAACAAACGTTATTATAAAATATATAGTATTATCAAATAATGAATAATAATAAAATTTCTAAAAAACTGGAGAAATAATTTACAATTCCTATTAATTGATTTACATTTCAAATCCTGAATATATATAAAAATGAAATTATAATTATAATATTATTATTATCATTTTTTTGAATTATGAATACAATTAATATATTTTTATAATTTCTAAAATATTAAAAATTAAGAAATAATAATTGTTTTATAAAAATAAAAATAAATAATAATGGTTAATATTATTATAAGATAAATCAGTCATGACAATACAAATGATAACAAAAATTAAAAAAAGGTGGAAATCACATTTTAGGGAGGGGTCCTTTTAGGGATATCGGGTCTTGTAGTTAGGGCTTCGTGAAATCGAATCCTAGGAGAGGGAGTCATGACGAGCCACTTCACGGGAGGCTCTATGAGGGTTAACAGTAGGAGGAGTTCTAGGTTTGGTAGGAGGAAAAGACCAAGTATTGTTCAAATATGAAGGCTTCATGAGTCTAGCGGGAAAATCAGCTACTGGTGGAGTCTGATTGATGTCTAGACAGTAGGAGAGGATGGGGAGTAGCCGAGAGAGACTATGAACAAAGTGATGTCAAAGGGAATCTGAACATGGTTAGTGTTTAACTGTGGTAAATGTGTGTTTTAATCCTTACAGATGAAGGAATGTTACATACTTTTTTAGGTGTTGATTCTTCTTGGATAGTTTTCAATGTGGTAGTATCATGCTTGTTTGTTACTTCACTAATTCCACCTCAATCGATATCTACACCCATGGTCTTCATTCTGTGGTTCATAAAATATTTATATATTGATTTTATTTATTATTCCCTTTATCCTATAGTTTTTTTCTTTAAAACAAATTGTTTTCTCCCATTTATAGAAATTCGACGGATTTAGATATAATGTCTTGTTCATTTTAAAATTTGATGTTTTTGAAAATGTTTTGTGCTACTTTTGTATCATTTTCCTCATTTTCTAGATCGGTATATCCATCATGATCCATAATCATGTAGGAGTCAATACATTGGTATCTCTACAAATATTTTATGGTCTAAAGATAAGGATTTATCCAATTCAATATATATTTATATCAATGTATTATAGTATAAGAGATGGCTATATAATTAATATACCAGTGTGAAATTGAATATTTTAAAGAAAATTTTATTTTGGAGAGGGTGTTATAGAGTCCAATGAATTTTAATTTTATACAAACCAATTGATGGGTTGTATTTATTTCATCTAAATTATGCTTTGATATTTTTCTGTAAGGGATTGATTTTTTTTTAAATCATTCTTGTGAAATTTTATGGTTTTGTAAGGGAAATTCTATTTTAAAACTTACATATGTATTTTAAAATTCCAAGTCATATATATATATATATATATATATATTGATTTCAAATTTTATATATATTTTATTTAAGCATGTATATATATCTCTATTATTTTAAATTTCTCGTTCATTCATTTATTCAAGAATTCTAAATTCATGATTATAATTATGTAAGGATCTATATAGATCTATTTATTTAGGTTATTTTCAATTATTCATGTTATTTATTTATAAGTCCCCTAATTTTATAATGGGAAATTTCAACTTACATGAATGGATTATCATAATTTAAAAAGTTTATATACCTCTTATAATATTTATGATTTTGTGATATGCATGTATATATAAAAATATAGTTATATAACCATTCCATTAATATTATATGAATGAGTAAACAATTAACATATTATTTTGATTGAAAATTACCATCATATTCAAGTTATTCATGAAAGGATGAGATATATATTACAAAAAATATACTATTATAATTTGATTTCAATTATATAATTTCACTTTCTTTAGATAATTTTATGAATTAAAATTATTTATCTTAATGTTCAAAAGATTTATTTAAATTGAATTGTAATTTCACATTTAACGCAATTTAATGTAAAGATTTATACCTTCATTCTATTCTTCTATGTATAAAATTGAATGTTTTTTCATGTTTTTATCTCTAAATGAAAAATATTAACATTTTATGACATTTCCAAAAAAATGTTTTTTATGAGTTTAGGAATTTATTTTTGACTACATGGATTTTAATTATTAATTTTATTAATTTCCCATGAAAAGGATTATTTTATGAGTTTTGGTAGCACCAAATCTCACAAGTAATTTCCAATGAATGCACATATTTAAATTTTTATATTTAAATTAAATTGTGTTTGCACATTTAATGAATGCTTATGGTTTTAAAGGCAAATACCAGTGAAAAATGTATATATGTTAGGGAGTCTTAAAATATTTATTTGTAAAATTAGGTTCTTGACCTCTGTAAAAGTGATAAGGATTTTGGAGTGATCATGTCCCACAAGAAAGTGGGTAGGCACTAATAGACTTCAATTTTTTAAGTCACCTCACAGTTTTGTTTTCAAAAGACTGCATAATATTTTCTGGAAAATCACTGGATTATTTCAATGCATTTTTTAAAGTGTATGTATTTTAAAATTATTATAATTATTTTCTGTTGTATTTTTCTGAGATTTTTTTTGAATATAATTTTCAAAATTATTTTTAATTTATGAAAAAACTTAAAGTGAAATTATCCTCAAAACTAGTTCAAATTTTTTTCCAACAATTTTAGTATTATTTTCTAAAGGAATATTCTTTTCTTATGAAGTTAACACAAATGAACCATTTTGAGTTATTTTATTTCCATTTTTTATATAATTTTTAATCTGTAATTTATCTCTCTAATTCTCTAAAACCTAGACCGAAAATGGTCCTAGAATGTAAAATTATTTTTGTATTTAAATAATTTATTTTATAATATAACAAAATGAGCATTATTTTTATGTGATGAACCAAGAAGTAGGGGTTCAGGGCCTCACATCCCCCTTCTCTGACCATGCATAGGAATCCACAAATGAGGGGGTTTTTTAATTAAATTAATTAATTAATTAGTTAAATCCCATTTAACACTTTTGTTGGGTTCCAGAACACGAAGTAGGTTTATACCTTCACTAGGAAAAACCAAAAATTTTAAAATCTAGTATAGAGCCAGGATCTCAATCCGGCATTCCATTCAAAATCTGTCACCACCTTAGCCTACATAAATAATTTTATATTTAGTTAATGAAATATTAAAAAAAATTAAAAACACAGACAACTCAGAATCCCACAAAACTCTTATCCCAGGTTAAGAACACTATTTTAGGAACACTAGAGTGGATAGAAAGATTATCTAAAATAATATGTTAGGTGAAAATGAATATTTTACCCTTCATGAACCTCTGATAAAAAACACAAATTTCTACTCAGAAAACGGATCTTTAAAAACCTGGGTCTTTATGACCTCCCCACCATAAACCTTATAATCCTCAAGAAGAAGTAGTGGTATTCAAACCACACATCCTGTCCCACCTTATTCATCAAAAAATACTAAAATTGACATGTTTTACTCATGGAAAATAAAACTTTTCCCTTTCATAACTCCAAGGATAAAGTGCACAACCCATCCAAGGCCAAGCCACGGGCATCCAGCATAAACAACCTACTAATATAATTCTGAAATGGACTTAACTATCCTAGGAAATTACATCATAATTCAAAACTCATCATTTCACCAACATAGAATAGAACCGACAATAACTGATTTCAATCCACTTTGCTTCTCAGCATCTTATTTTCCTATAAGGATATATATATATCCATCCATTGACTCGCTCGAAGTGGTTCTAATTGAAACATTGACCCTAGACACACAAGGTTCATATCACTATGTATGATCTGATACATCATAACATAAGAGTATATTTACTATCAACTCCCAAAAAAAATATTTCTATATCACATGCCCCATATCATAGCCAAACCTTGGGACTGGACTTTGTCATCTCTCACTCCCACCCTAGAAATAGAATTTTACTTCAACTATAATCCATTTATGACATTTTTAGAACAGCACCTATGGTATTATTTTTCATATAACCCATCACAAGTATCTCACTCATGGATGAATGATAGTGCACTCCCACCGTATGGCTTCACGTACATAGTTCAATGAGTGTATCTTCACATTATGCCCCTTATCAAAATAGAAGTTACATTTATATAGCATGGAATATTGTAGATACATTATCAATGTACACAAGATGATGTTAAGATATTGGTAATGAACATCTATACATAGGTAGTATACTAATATGTTTTCAATAAATATCGCCACCAAAAACCTGTCCATTCTAATAAGATCGTTATTTTTTTCAGAGGGCCTCAGGTCTGCATACTAATAAGCCTCTCATCATGCCAAAACTAAATCTCATCCTACCCATGACTACCTTCTCAACATAAGAACCTTGGGCATACACTCTCGCATGATTGGACCCACAATCCAAAGGACATATTGTTTCTCCATTTCTCATGTATCTAGATTCTATAATGACATAATCATTACATTCTACCATGTAACCCAACCACAAAACATTCTCAGACAATAGTGAGTCAATATTTATGAAAACTCATCTCTCAAGCCCTATTCATGAATCCTCAAAAATATTATATACTCTTAATCCACCCCATAGCCACTAGGAACTACCTGAATGTGCAACAATTACTTGGTCTAGGCATCCAAAATAACCATCCCTTCTTGAAACCAACAACAGGTCTAAATCATTAGAACACAAGTGATCCCTCTCAAAACAAATTCTTCTAATAATCCAAAACCCCAAAAAAAAATTACCATTTTTGAACCATTTTCAAAAGTCCCAAAACAATCATTTCTGTGGTATCACATAAAAAAATGTTGTTTTCCAATCCAACCACCCAAAACTAGCACACCCATCCCTCCGAGCATCCACACATTTTCCCTCTCTTGGGAGAACCTAGAAACATATATATTCACAAACAAAAACTACCAATAAGGGTCCAATGGTCATATTCATACACCATTCTCACCAACTAGGGTCTTCCTGACCTACTATTTACAATGACCGCATTCTCATCCTTATCATTGAGCATCTCACTGTTTATCCGAAAAACCTATAATTAGAAGGAAATCCATAGAATAATACACTAGAAGGCCTATAAATTGTGGATCCTATGTTTCTATCATAATTCATGAGACTTTTTCCCCTTTGTACGAAAAGATTTTAAAAATCGCAGAACTCTCTCCAATAGGACAATATTCTGAAATCTATCATAAGCCATTAAATCTAAAAGAAACAAGGTCATAACTCAATGTGAAAATAATATACAACTATAACATCAAAAACAATGAACATCAATCCAATACCCTAGTTATGGGATGTCCTATTGGAATTTTTGTTCATGATGCGCCAGGTGATATCCATAATAGTGTCTGACACATTCCAATATCTCTAGTCTATAAAAAAAATAGTGAAATAATAGGAAAGCGAACACCCTTGATAACACATTATAAGATATCAAACAAGATTCCGCTAATCTGACGCCCTGATATGGTTTGACCTAATGCCTCAAGTGTGCCTCCTCATACAGCAAAGGCTTCTGACTGGCATTTGGGGTCTAAGGTGGAATTGTAAGGGGAATATACCCTCAATTAGAGTGCACAACCTAAGTAAATAACCAAACAAAATTCACATAATAGTACATTGAATGATTAAATAAATAGAAATAAAATCATGTTATAATGAAATTTAATACGTTGAATGCCTAAAAATCCATTCCATGCATATAATAATAGATCACTCACAAGTTTGATAACTACACAAAATAGTCAAAAAAAATAAAACATGATCTATTGTCAAATCTGAGCCAAATTACATACCCAGTCTATAGTACCATATCGAGACACATTATCTTGAACATTATACTGCACATGAGAATCACACTCAATAATGAAATAAGCGTCTTCTCCCTAACCATTGTGCATCTATTCTGAAGATGAAAGTAGACATAAGGTACACATGAACAGCTAGGTGCATGTATGGGTGGTGATAATTAAATCTCAGTAGGTCTTCCAATTTGGTGAACCAATGACCTTCTACCATAAGTTCATGATCATAAAATTTGATTCTCCTAGATAAAACATGTGTTCTACAAAAATAGATAAACCCACTATTGTTCCTCAATTACATGACTCCAATTGATCATACAAGCTTCGTCCAATACTAGGGTGTCTATGTGCATGTCCCAATAATCATGATTCCAATAAATATGGTATCCCCTCACATATAATCCCCAACAAAAACTCATTAATTTACTCATTATATCTTACTCAGTACATAGATACATTAGTCTCAGGTACTCATCCCAAGGTAATGTACAACCACAACCCAAAGAATCAGTCTAACATCTCACCAGAGTGTCTTAAATAATAGTCCCTAAAGCATCATTTTCAAACCTAAAGCATATATCATAGTGCATGGAGCACCATCTTGACACCTAATCCTGCAGATATAGAGTATAACTGTGATATACCACACTATGGTGACTAGAGACTTTGTTGAACATCCAATCTATGGTTGCAAAGGGTTAGTCATCCATCCCATAACATAGTGACTAGAGCACCATTCTATCACTTAATCACATGTTTCCTGTATTGATATTCATGCACCTAATATCAAGGTTCCTAGAGTGTCAATCTATAAAATAATATGAATGTTCCTAGAGAATTATTCTGGCATCTAATCTGATGTATCCTAGATCATTAGTCTTGAACCTAATATCAGGTTTCTTATAGAATCAGTCTGATACCTAATCTCGTTTGTGTGTATATATACCAGACACCACATCGACTATAACCAATTATATACATAAATAGAATAGATCATATTTCTAGTACTCAAACAATCACAACCCTTATCACTATACGAATATCCAACATAGAAACCAGACATCATCACAAGTCCATTGTGGGTGTACACTAATCCTCTTTATAGAAAAACTAAAACATATCAACTGATAGCCAAATTCATATAAATCATCAACAAAATCTCATCCCAAT
This sequence comes from Viscum album, assembly GCA_963277665.1. Taxonomy (NCBI): domain Eukaryota; kingdom Viridiplantae; phylum Streptophyta; class Magnoliopsida; order Santalales; family Viscaceae; genus Viscum; species Viscum album. The sequence continues at coordinate 1,597,074,904 of OY728120.1, forward strand.
GTGGATCACACCTCTATTTTGGTCCAAGGGATCACTCACACCATTAAAATAAACACACCCACCCTCTCATGTCCAATCCATCAAATTGGTTACCAACATGGCCCTCTAGGTCAACATGTAAATAGGGGAATCCCTCTTAGGCTCTTCTGGTTCAGAACATAATTGGACACATCTCTTTCCCAATCAATGGTAACAACTAACTCTTAGTCCATCACACATCACTCTGGGTAACACATCCTTCAAATCATTACTTGAAATCTCATGGACTTAAAGGCCTCAATGGTCATAATTATTCATAATGGAAATGACCCCATTCCTAAGCCCTTTCATGAAATCCTAGGATGGAACATATACCCAAACTATCCTACACCTTGTGTAATAACTCAATCCCCTTAACTAGAAACAGTATTATCCCTAATCCAATCAGGGTCTCTGAAAAACTTATGATACATCCAGTAATCCTTCTCACTACCCTCTCATGGGCCTAATATCATTTCTTCCTCTCAAAAAATAGCTAAACTAACTATCTATAGGAAATAATATCCATGATAACATAATATCCCAAAAAAAATCATTTTGGAGTCCTCAAATCGCTCCAAGGGTTCCACCATCACGGTATATGTGGAAGAACACTCAAAATAGAATACTAAAAATTTAAATTTATACTCCATGGTGGAAAAATATCTAAAAACCTCAAAAGGGGTAACAAAGGGGAAATACATAGGGTGTATAACCGAGTACATGGTGTTTACTCACATATACCCACAAGGGAATTCAGTCCAATCAGAATTGGCATATAAAACCCAAGTATACAGAATACATGTCAGGCACATGACATGTACCTTATATGGGGTACCTACCAATGTACCTCACATGGTCTGGCCATGTGTCTCTATCTGGCCTTGCAATCATACATAACAGTAACCCATATGGGGTCTGGTCATGTACCCTATATGACCATGTCCCCCCACGCAACATGGGTTATCCAGCCATGTAATTAGCCACATCTCAAGTGACACTACATGGTCTGACCTTGGGACTACACACCGTGTATTTATATTTTTCTCTTTATCCCTAAACGTAATGAACATATGTCATGTGCTCTTAAAAACACAAGCCATGTATTCATTTTTTCCAAATTATAAACCCCTGAAAACCTATTGAGTCTCCGATGTTTCCCTAATTGGGTAAAGATCAACCATAGAAGGGTCCTTAAAAATCAAAATAGTGCTCTAAAAATTGAAAACAACTACACTGGTTGGATCGGGGAAAACTTCAACAACCGACCAACCTCATGTTATAAACGTCAATGATTTAGGTCTAAATATACTCCTTGAAGACACTACACATTAATTGGGTCTCGATCTCCCCCATGGATGAAGTGTGATAGAATATCCTCCCTCGTATCCTCCCGGTCCGGCCATCACACAATGGAGAACCCTCTCCCCTTCTACAACCATGTGTAGGAAGGCCCAAAGTATGGGGGTGTTTTAATAAATATAATCAATTAATTAGTTAATTTAATCCCATTTAAGGCTTGTACTGAGTTATAGAACCTGAAGCGGGTTTATAACTCACCATGAAAAGAACCCCATTATAAACTAAATAGTATATTTAAAATCACAATCCCAATCTCCATTAAAAATATATCACCACCCGAACCTACATGAATAATCTAATATTTAATTATTTAAATATTAAATATTCTTTCAAAATATCAACATCTCGTAATTCAATCAAAATCTGATCCAAGAGTAAGCACCCTATTCCGAGACTAACATGGAGTTCGATTTTGTTTTCTGAAATCATCTTCAAGGGGAAAATGATTGTTTTACCCCTTATAAGAATCTATTACAAAAAATTAAAATTTATTCTGCAAATAAATAACCTTGAAAACATGGGTCTTGAAAACATAGGTTCTCAAGAGTATGTCCATGGCATATCAATCAAGTTATTTCAAAATTATTGTTTATGATAACTGATAGTGATATTACCTAAATTAATTAAATATGAGTATTTGGCCACATATCATAGTGTATAATCTGAAATATATCTTAGTTTAAGATAAAATTGATAAAAGGGAATATATTATTTCATATATATTCATATCAAATCTATTTCATTGGCATGGAAGATGAATTTTAAGGATTAATTTTTGAATCTCCATCTTATGGGATATCATTAATGAATAATTTTATATAAAATAATGGGAGAATAATAAGTGTTGAACGTTCCTAAGGTTTTGGGACCATTTCTATTTACATATGAATTTTGTGACAAATGAGTAATTGCATAGGGCTTAGGGAATATCCCCAATGGGTTATATAATGGAAAAAGGCCATAGAAATGTTTTGTGTGCTATTAATCTATGTTTAATTCAAATCATATTCCACATATATGATCTATTTCTACCCCCACTATTTTCCCAAGTGAAATACTAACATATCATGGGTGTGAGGAGTATCCAACCCAAATGATGGGTGATTTGGTATATTTCACGGATACATAGTTTATGAGAGATATTAATGGTCGTCTCTTGGTGTTATTCATCAAGAAAGTGAATAGAGGAAATAGAAATGACTATCAATGGTGAAATATACATAATGTTGTTTCTATTTTTTATTAATAGGTATTGTATAGTTTATTCATATATTATAGATCTCGGGATGTATGTTTTATTATCTAATATATAATGATTAAAAATAGTTTTTATCCTAAAAAACTAACAGTGGAATAGAATAATTATTCACCTTTATCAGCAGTTTTTTAGCAGCGGTTTTTTAGCAATGGTTTATTAAAACCCGGCGCTAAACATGTTTTTATATAAGAATGATCCTCCCCCACTCCCTGACTCCCCTGACTCCACTGATACCCCTGACCACCCAATACACATGACCCCCTGGAAACCCTAGGCATGACCTCAGCGACCCCCGTGACCCCGAGTGACCCACTTGACCCCGACGACCCTGCAACCCCATTATGATGTCGTGACCCTCAGAATCCCTAAGAGACCTCGACACCGACGACCCCATTAACCACAACGACCCCTACAACCCTGGAAACCCTAGAGACCCCTGCCCCTGAATCCCTCTACGCGTCTCACCACCCCTCATCGTGCCTCGCCGCCCATCATTGTCGTTCAGTACCTTCTCCGCCCCTCTGTGTAGGTCTGTATACCATTGTGGTGTGGTTGTGGTATGATTTTGTTTTGGTTTTGTTGAATATTAGATCAATTCCAATTCACAATGTTAAATTGTAGTATCCGTTACTATAAAATAGTGCAGTAATTGGAAGGTTCTCAAACCAGTCCCTTATTTTTCTCTCAATCTTTAAAAGAAGATAACGCATGAACAGGGGTGCATCAAATATAGCATGTTACTGTGGTTTCACTTCAAAATAGCGCTAGAAATGGAGACTAGATGGAGAAGAATAATTTATCAATTTTAGAATTTTCGCACTAAAATGGTGTGGGTTAGAGATGGTCTTCATTCTTAATTTTCAATATTGATGGTTGTTGTATGATATGGCATTTATAGCTTCCCTTTTTCAAGCGGTTGTTGTTTACCAAAATATTCTTGGAGTTTCCAAGCATGTGGTATGTGATTCCATGATTTAACATTATTAAATGAATTTATTATGTTTTATGTACTTTATAATTGTGTTTTATGAATTGTTTGAATGGAGCGTAATATGTTTTCAAAGGGTTTTGATGGGATTATGGGTTGAAAGATGATTTTAAAATGAAATTGGTTAGGTATCATGTGTGTCTTATTTTTTATGCTATCTAAATATGGTCCATGAATTTTATAAATATGGGTAATTGTAGATGTATTCTTGAGTATTGAATAAATTCCATTATGTTATATCATTATATTAGTTAATCATGTCTTCTCGACTATGTTATGAGAATCACGTTTTAATGCATACTCCACTATATTAGGGGAAACACGTTGTGATATCTGATCCACTATGTTATGATTTACTATGATTATTTCTATGTAACAATTTTACGTAACACTCTTTATTTCCTATGTTATGATCAATGGATCATCTTTATTATATTTTGTTTCTGTAATCTTACACTATGTTATATTTTTGGTCTTTTGAGATTACATGTCCTTTTATCATGACATGTGATCTTCTCTCATGAATCCATGACATTTTTAATAAGTTATTTATTCCATTCTCATGTTTACCATATAATTATGATCTAATGATTAATGGTATATTGATATGTTTTTGGGATTGAATATTTTATTTAAATTCCATAAATCTATGGATTTAATAGGTTATCCCACATTTTATAGTTGACACAAAATTTAATGGAAATTTAAATGGTATGTTGACAATAATAATTTTGAGTGTTATTCTTGGATCTATTTAGGAAAATTTAATATACATGATTTCATTTGTCTTAGGAATTTCATCTTTCCTTTGAGTCTGAAAAAACATAATCCTTACTCTTAAGCCTTGGATTCATCTAACCTAGTCATTAATCCTTTCACCTGATGATTCCTGGGATGTTCTATATCTTTGTTCACCATGTTTTTTCTAATATAGTGAGTCATGTTTAAGGTAGGAGTTTTATTCCATTTCATATTCCTAACTTCTTTTCAATTATTATATGATTTATCAAGCCCTTACATTAGTGATTTGAATTTTATGAAATTATCAGTTTGTACATCTGTTTTTCTATAGCATGACATACAAAAAAACTACAGGGATGGTATCCTTGTTCTCATCTTCTTTTATAGATCTTTTTAATTTGAATGATTTGTTTTTATAGTGGGTGGGTTCATTATTTACCACATGTATTTATATAGGAAAACCTTGTTTTTTTAATTAGTATATATGAATCTCTTTCCATATTAAGTAATAGTTATGTGTTTTAATTTTTTAATAATGTGTAGGAATTTTGTGATATACATGGATAAAAGATGGATCAAATTACCAAGGAACACACCTTAGTATGCTAAGGGTTTGGAATAGTTTTTAGATTTTTCAATTTCCAGTTGATCTGTCAAAGGGAGAATAAGATGTCCATGTCGTGATTCTAAATTTAAAGGATGGTTGAAGAGAGATGATGTTTATGAAAATTTGATATTGATGAATTTCCTTGCTCCATATTTTTTTTGGATTTGGCATGGAGAACTGAATGTTAAAAAAAAGTTTTGTACTAATGTCAATCCATAGAAAGAGCTCCCAAAATCATCAAAAATGTAAAATGAAATGCATAACATTATAAATGAAACAGTTGGAATTCTGAGACACCAACGTCGACATAAAAATATATCAAAACAACCAAATTAGGGTTCTATAAATACCAATGTGACAAGTGTTGTTTTTGAGATTATAGGACAACCAGATGAAGATTGTAAGATATCATTGGATCCTCCTCTTGATTAAATCGGGAATAATGTAAGAGAAACCTTCAATAAGGAAAACACATTTCATGGTTTCGTTGGTGATGGAAATCAAGAGTTGTATAGTGGATGTTTGAAATATTAAAAACATTCATTTATGATTAAGATGTACTATATAAAATGCCTTTTTGGAATTATAGATAAGGTAATGTCCATGATATTCTAATTGTTCCATGATTCATTTCCTAAATATATCCTCCCCGAGACTTTTCATGATATGAAAAATTTTGTTAATAGGCCTTTTGTGAATTATAAAAAAGTACATGTGTGTCCCAATGGTTGTATGCTTTATTGGTGAGAGGATTCATGTAGACAGGATTTTAAAAAAATATTCTTCTAGATGGTTGTCAATGGGTGATGTTGGATGTCTGAATCAACATTACACCATGAAGAATAAGGAAAGGAACCCACCTACAAAGGTTTTGTGTTAATTTCCTTAAAAGCATCGATTGCAATGATTATTCATGTCATCGAAAACTGCCAAACACAAGAAGTGGCATTCTGTAGATAATAACAATGATGGGATAATGCATCCTACACGAGATTCACAATCATGGAAGAAATTTGAGTCATTACATCCATATTTTTTAGCTGATCCTAGGAATGTTTGATTGGGATTGGCTACCGATGGATTCAACCCATTTAGGACTTTGAGTACCAGTTATAGCATTTAGCCTGTTGTTTTGATCCCTTACAATATTCCTCTATGGATGTGTATACAACATAAATGTTTTATCATTTTGAGCATTATTCATAGATAAACAATTCTTGGAAATGATATTAATGTATACATGTAGCCTTTAATTGAGGAATTACAGGTGTTCTTGGGCATTGTTATTGAGACATATGATGATTCTACTAAAACAATGGTCACAATGTAGGATGATCTAATGTAGACCATTAGTGGATTCCCTGGACATGGGAATTTATCTGGTTTCGACACTTACATGGGTTTATGTTTTCCTATTTGTAACATTGATTTTGAGCCCAGATGACTAATTCATTGTAGAAAATAGAACTTCTTGTACCATCGATGATTTCTCAAAGCATCTCACATATTTCGGTTGAACAGATCAAAATTAAACAGTTTCATTAATCAGAGAAAACATACAATGTTTTCAACCAGTTCCAAATATGGGCACAACTTGGAAATGATGAAACATAATTTGGCAAGGTGCATCATTTGAATGATAGTGAGAAATGAGTTCGTAGTTCATCGTCTAGTGAAACAGGAATTCCACAATAGAAGAAAAAAAGTATATTATTCACATTTTCGTATGGGGAATTTAATTTGTTGTGGAATGATCATGATGTGATTCATACTGAGAAGAATTTTTGTGACAAATAGAACATCACATTGCTTAATGAGAATGTAAATTTGAAGGATTGTCTCGATTCATGTAAAGACTTACATTTAATGAACATAAAACATGATCTCTTTCTAAATGAGAATGAAAAGTATGCGCCAATAATTTTTTCGATGATAAATGGGGAAAAAGCTACATTCCATAAAATTTTAAAGCATGTGAAGGTATCTGATGGGTATTCAAGTAACATCACAAGTTGTTTTGACTAAATGAATCATAGGTTACATGGATTTAAAAGTCATGATTCACGTGTTTTGTTATTGTAGTTACAAAAATTGGTATTGAATACATTATTACCTAAATACGTTTTTGATGTTATACTCCAATTCGGTACATTTTTTAGAAAACTAAGTGAGAAATATCAACATAAATTTGAGATTTACAACCTTATAGAGAGGTTTGTATTGACACTTTATGCAATGGAGATGATCTCTCCTCTATCATTTTTTACTATCATGATACATTTAACATTGAATTTGGTTGAGGAAGCTAAATTTGGACGACATGTACATTATCGATGGATGTATCCAATTGACAGGTATTATATTTATATGTTTTTTAGTTATGTAAAAAATTCATGGAACTTAATTGAATTCATATTTTTCACAGATATCTTGGTCATTTGAAGTCATACGTGTGAAATAAAGCACAACCTAAAGGTTCAATTGATGAATTATATTTGGAAGAGAATTGTCATAACATTCTTTCTAGAAAGTTGGATGATATTAAGACAATATTTAATCAATTTTTATGTGTTGATGACACATCGACTGAATCTCAAATACATGGGAAATCCAAAATATTTCATGTTATTAGCAGATCAGTTGGTGGGGACCTCAAATGTAACACAGACAGAAATTAAAATATTATAGGCACAAAGATATGTGTTGATGAATGGTGAAATTGAAAATCTATTTATTGAAGAGTTGAAGATAAAAACAAAGAGACGAATGAGAGTCGAAACACAAAATGAGAAAGACATAAAGAAAGTTGTTAATAAAGATCATGTAGAATAGTTTTCACAAAGTGTATGTTCTAAAATATTGAAATAAATATGGATATTATATTGACACATATTTTTTGTAAATCGAATAATGTTTTATTTTTTTAGATCATGAATACTGATACTTGAGTAGAGTTGTTAGAATATTTCATGTTTCTTGCTCGAGATCCTCTAAAACATGATAGAAAGTTTGACGCTGACAATGTGAATGGCTTTAGATTTCATATATTTAGTCGAGAAGAGGGTTTGAAAACATAGAATAGTGGTATGTTTACATTTTCTAAAGTGGGCTACTATGGAAAGGTGAATGATATTATTGAATTATACTACTATAGAAATTTTTTATTTGTTTTATTCAAATTGAATTTTGTCGATATTATTAGAGGTGTTAAAATTGATTCCTTGCAATTTACCTTTGTGAACTTCTCTCACTTTATGGATGCTTGTGATCATGAAATGAAGGATCCGTATATCATATAATCAGAAGATAAATGGTATATTATGTGAGTGATGATGTAGATGAATGGTGGATTGTAGTTTCCAACATAAAACAAAGAGAATTATATGATATGGATGATGAACTGGAAGATTTGACCTCCGACATAGTATCTCATCAACAGTAATAAGCAGACTTATTTTTCCATCATGATACTAAAAATATTATTCTAGAAAGGATAGACTAATTGTATGATGTAATGGAGTAGTAAATTGACATGGTTGAAGGGGAAAATGATTGTATGTACAGTTATGCCTTCATTTAAAACCCGATTATTTCTTTTGTGGAATCATTGATTCTCATTGTTATGTATATTTTTTTGGTTAGAATTGTGGATCTATTATCTTGTCATATTTTTTTTGCAAATTTTTTTGAAATATATGTTTTGAACATAATTTTACTTGATTAAATGACAAGAATTCCAAGGACGAAGCATCATACTATTTCATCGACCACACCAACAGATGATGGTCCATCTATCTCCCTCCATATGACATCTGAGCCACCATCTGCTTTCCACTCTGAACCATCTCCCCCGACACTATCTATTACACTCTTTGTAAAGACCCGTAAAATTCAAGGAAATTTTTTTCTTAATTTTCTTTAGAATTTTACAAGAGCACGGTTTCAGACGGCACCTGATTCCGAGGCCCGGAGTGCCCGGAATTAATTTCCGAAGTTTGGCTCGGGTACGTTCAGTGAACGAACGAGCAGGAATTCCTAACTTTTGATCCGGTTCTCGGAATTGAAATCTGAGGGCACCGATGAACTCGCAGCGCCGATATTCGCTTAAAGAGACCTTTTCGGGAGTTGCGTTTGTTGCGGGTTGTAAGTTAAGTTTTGGGGTTTACAGTTAAGTTAAATAAAATTTGTGTAAGACAAATTTTATTTTTAGTTTGTTAAAAACCTACCTAAGGGGGTTGTAAGTGGGACCCACACCCACTTAACCTCCCTTGGGAGGATTAAGTGTGGTGGGGCCCACACGAACCCCTAGACTTTTCAAGTTCCCTTAACCCCCTCTTAATTGGCTTAAGTTACTCTTAATTAATTATGGGAGTTATGTCTTTTTGAATTTCAAACATTGAAATTCTTTTGTGTTATGTGTTAATAAAATAAGAGGTAGTCTTATTTTATTTTGGGTTCTTTGTTTGTCATTTTGAGAGCTTCCTCTTCATCTTCAAGCTCTGACGAAGAACGAAGAACGCTCAAACTCCGACGAAGAACGACGCCTCTCTTCTTCCTCCTCGGAGTCAACAAGAGGGAATGCCGCTTCCTCCTCGGACCTTCTTCGTCGGCAAACGAAGATCCTCCAACGACGTGTCTCTTCGGGCATATCTCTTCGTCAACGGATTTGACGAACGACGACCGCGACGCCCGACCTCCGCGACGCCGTCTTCCGCGGAACGTAGACGAATCTTCGAATCTTAAACCCGAGGTAGGGGGTGTTGATTTAATATTTAATTATCTCATTCTTGCTCGTGGTTCGTATGACTAACGTGACGATGTTGTTTATTTAAAGTTGCGTTAATAATTTAACGCGAGGTGGGGCCGGACCGCACGAACACGGCCGAACCCCCCTCCATCGTTTATGTTTATTCATGCGGGTGGAAGCAAGTGGCGTGGTGCCGTCGCACCACGCGGATGATCGTACAAATAATTTACGCGGCGCCGTCGCGCTACGTCAAGGAAAAATCTTCAAGAACGCGACGTCGTCGCGCCGCGTTGAAAAGAATCATGGCACGGCGAAAGGGGCGCGGTGCCGTCGCACCGCGCCGGACGACGAACACTGCGGCCGGTTCCGGGCCGCGGCGGGACGAGAAGACCGCAGCCGGTTCCGGGCCGCGGCGGGACGAGAAGACCGCGGCCGGTTCCGGGCCGCGGCGGAAGAGGAGACCGGCGGCCGGGCCGCCGGCGTCGGAAGTCGAAGGCGGGACCGGAATTTCCGGTCCCGTTGGTAAAAACCGGCCGGCCAGCTGGCCGGCCGGATGACATAAAACCAGGGGAATAAATCCCCCGGCCGGTTCAACAAAACCCCCTCTTAATGAGGGGGGGCGGTTCTTGAGGGAAGGGGGCAGCCGCCCCCTTGGTTCGACGCCAGCAGGCCCCCCCACGTGAGGGGGGGGGGGGCGGTTTTAAAAGAACCGGCGCGGCACAAAGGCCGCGCCACTTTGAAGAACCGCGGGGCTTAGCCCCCGCGTGCGCAGCCCTTGCGGCGCCGGACGCCGCCGCCGTGGCCCGCCGCTGCCGCGGCCGCGCCGCCGCGCCGCCGCCCGCCGCGCCGCCCCAGGGGGGGGGGGGGTCGGGCCGGGTCGGCCCGGACCCGGATCCCCCCGTTTCGAACCAGAATTGGTTTTTGGCTCATAACTTGAGCCCCGGACCTCCGAATAACGAACCGTCTGCGGCAACGCGATCCTTGGATCGAGACGGTCGTTTCGGTATATCGCACTCAAGGTTTCGGATTACATTGAGTTCGGCCGGGTTGGTTCGTTCACGAAACCAACCGGGCCTTCGGAGCGGAAACGCTCATATCTTGAGCTACGAACGTCCGATTGACGCACCGTCAGTCGCGTTGTGTTCCTTTTAGTGAGACGGATCTTTTGGCATACTCCGCCCGAGGTTTGGACGCAGGTTGAGTACGGTCGGGTTGGTTTTTCCATAAAAACCAACCGGGCCCCGGAGACGAAAATGCCAATAACTCTCAGACCGGGCGTCCGATCGACGCACCGTCTGTTGCGTTGAGTTCCTGTTTACGATACGGAACTTTTGGTATCCTTATCCCGAGTTTTGGATACAGTTAGTAGAGGCCTGGTTGGATCGCTCCCGAAATCCAACCGGGCCCCTGGAACGGGAAAGCTAATATCTTTCAGACAGGACGTCCGCTTAACGGACCGTCAGCGGCGTTGGTGGTTACGTTGAGTAACGGTCCCTTTGAGTTTACCCTATGGGAGTTCGGGGTACAGTTGAGATACGGCCGGGATTGGTTTCGCTCTCGAAACCAACCGGGCCCCTGGGACCAAAAGGCTCATAACTCACAGACCGGGCGTCCGATCGACGCGTCGTCTGTTGCGTTGAGACCCCTGTGACGAGACGGTCCTTTGAGACACTTCTTCGTGGGACTTTGAGATACTTGGAGTATCGACCTATAGCTCGTGGAGCGGACCCTCCCAGTGACGAGCGTGCGAAGTACGGAGACCGTGTAGCTGGCTGAGACCTGACGACTGCTTGACCGACTCGACTTGGAGTGAGTCGACTAGCCCAGTGGACGGAGCACTACTTTCTGAGGTGCAGACCCATGGCGGACGGAGCACTACCTGTGTGACAGTGCAGACCCGCGGTGCTCGTCCGGAGAGTACCTCAGCAGGCTACTAGGGGGTGTGAACTACGGTGTTTGGGTGACATACCTCGGCGGGAAGCACTACTGTGTTTGGGTGGCTGGCCCGCAGTACTCGACAGGAGGAGTACTTCAGCAGTCTTAGGTTAGTGAGCAGTACCTCGGAGTCGTGATAGGACCACTGTACACTCTAGAGACGGAGCTCTTCAACAGTTACGGTTTCGATAATGAAAATCCTGGTTTGAGCTGAGACTTTTGACCTTGTGTTTACCTCATGATTGAGATGGGTCACTTGCTAACTTTGGTATATGTATGGGCATATACCCGGGTAGTGGTTATCCGTTGTTTTCACAATCCTTGTGTTTCCTCATGATTGAGATGGGTTACTTGATAACTTAGGTATATGTATGGGCATATACCTAAGTAGAGTTTATCTATTGAGATCTTCTTGTGTCTATCCTTGTTGGTTTTAGTGATACCTTGAGGGTCTCGGGGTCCCTACTGAGTATCGTTATACTCACCCCTGCACGGGCTATGCCCGCACCTCGTTGTGTTGGTTACAGACGACGGACAGTGCTGACAGAAGCCGATGGTTCGAGGACTGGACGGTACCTGGAGGTGGACTATACGACGAGGCGGTACCCAGAGGTGGACCACTGGGCGGGACATACTCGGAGCGGATGGCGGGACCCGAGGAGCAGAGGAGCTATCTGTACCCACCCTTCAGGTGGGATTTCCAGTGGACATCTCAGCGTAGCAGCTTTACTTTTCAGTCGCTGTTTCCCCTTTCGAGTTGTACTTTACAGTTGGGCTTGTATTTCCGGCCCCTTTTTACTTTTCAGCTCTTCTTTTTGTACTTAGTGTTTTACTTCCGCTTGTACTCTGTGGTGCTTGTTTTCTTATAAAGGCAATGCCTTCCCAGTTATCGGGATTTTACGCCTTTGGTGCTAGTCGCCAGCCCCTGGCCTATGGAAGGCGGGCTTGGGGTAGTCACGGCACGGGCCCCGAGGATGGGTCGTGACAAATTGGTATCAGAGGAGGAACCCAGCCTTAAGTGTGGTGCACTGCCTGGGTTGAGATGTAGGGCCCACAACGAGGGCGTTGTGCTCTAAAGGGGGGGTGATTGTAACATCCCCAAATGATATAGGGTTAAATGACTAAATGATATGGCTCATGTCAACAAGGTGCACCTTCCTTTTCGGGAGCCTGTCTGATTATAACTCCACAGTTAAGCGTGCTTGGCCTGGAGTAGTGATCAGGATGGGTGACCCTCTGGGAAGTTTCCCAGGGTGTGTGTGAGTGAGGACAAAGCACACTGGAAAGGACATGTGTTGGCCTGTGGGGACTATCATTAGTTAGATGACCCGTTCGGGCATGTGGGTGGACCCTAGGGTGGGCCTCACATGTCTGCGGGGGCAACTGGTGGTACCTGGTGAGCCAAGACCCGATGGCCTTGATTAGGCGGGGTGTCTGTGCAGTCACCGGGACCCGGTTGTCACATTTGGTATCAGAGGTGGTCGGTTCTACCGCAGACTCTGATCTTTCTTTCTGTGAAGCAATAGTGTTAAGGGTACCGAGTGTGGTTTTCAGTTCAGGGAGTCCAGTGTTGGTGCGGGCGGCCGACGTATCCATACACCAGGACCCTGACAACTGATTTCCGACTTTGTGCACGAAAACACTGATTGCGTGTGTGTTTTCACAGGTTTTTCCCCTTAAAACAGCTCAAACCAGGTCAGCTCACCAGGTATAATCGTTTGATCGTGTTACGTTGTTTCTTTCAGGATGGCCCCACGACGGCAGCCAGTTAGGGTTCCGAGAATCGAACGTGACGACAGCCCACCGAGCGACGAGGCCTCGGTGCAGGGCCCTTTGTCAGCAGTGGCACCGGCGGTAGCTCTACCCGCCGAGCCCCCGATGCTTCCAGCAGCAGCCGCTGACGATGCACGTCGCCTCAGCGCACTGCATGAGTTTCAGCGCCAGCGACCGCCCAGGTTTCGCGGGGAGACGGATCCCCAGGCTGCAGAGGACTGGCTGGAGGCAGTGGTACGAGTGTTTAGGCTAGTGAGGACACCAGCAGACCTCATGGTGATCCTCGCTGCGAGCCTACTACACGCAGCAGCAGGACGATGGTGGAGCTTGATGCTCCAGGTGCACGATGAGGCATCTCTACTTTGGACGGACTTTGAAAGCCTCTTCCGCTCGGAGTTCGTCCCAGCCACCCTTCGTGCGGTGCGTATCCAGGAGCTTCTGCAGCTGCGGCAGGGCAGCATGACGGTCTCTCAGTACTCGGCGAGATTTACCGATCTCTCGCGCTACTCGACCGACATGGTACGGGACCCATTCTTCCGGGCCCGGACCTTCGAGCAGGGTTTGAGACACGATATCAGGGCATCGCTGATCTCCCTCAGCTTACCGACTCAGACAGGAGTACTGGAGCGGGCCCTTCTGATTGAGAGCTTCCTTGCTGAGTCTTCACCAGCGCAGCGACCCACCGCAGGGCGGCACGTAGCGGAGTCTTCGGTAGCAGGTAGCCGACAGATGACTCAGGGGTCCAGACAGACCATACCTTCAGGCAGACGACCTCAGGGCACTGGCTCAGCAGTGCAGGGCACACAGCGCGGAGCCAGTCTTTTGAGTGGAAGACAGTGCTTTGCATGCGGCGGGCAAGGCAACATGGCTCGTGACTGCCCGACCCGCCATGCGGAGGAGCAGCAGACGGTTGAGGAACCACCTAGGCAGAGGCAGAGGTTCGACCGTGGCGGTCTGCAGGGAGGAGGCGGACGAGGCAGAGGAGCTGGCCGAGCAGCAGGTGGTGGACGACGCTTTGAGGCTCTGCCACCACCACCACCAGGAGGTCCACCCCGACCACAGGGAGTAGGTGAACATGCGAGATCACAGCTTCAGGCAGCTGAAGCTTACGATCATGGAGCTCTGGGAGCAGGTGGACAGGGGAGGAACTAGTGGATACGTCTTTTGTACTTCTAGTTTCATGTTGATGTTGCTTTTGTGTAGCGTCTTGTAATATGAGCTGCAATAATAAAAGACGCATCCTTTGTGATGTTTTCTTTCCTGTCCTCTTTTGTGATGTTACTAAGAGGTTCCAGTTGACTGTTGACTTGACCCTCACTTGTGAGCCATCTACTGGAGGAGACCAGTTACCACACACTGATGCCGACAGTGTGACTCAACCCTTGGAGGCGAGAGTAACGGTTGGATCTCTTAGTAGTAGCGTCGAGGCCTTACGACGTCATCCTTGGTATGGATTTGTATCATCCATGTTAGGATTGACTGTTTTAGGCAAAGAATGTGGTTCATCCAGGGGATGAGACCAGGTTTCTCTTATCGGCAAAGAAGAAATCTTGCAGCTCTTGTGGGACCAGAAATGGTCCGGGCCACGTCAGAGGAGGTCCATGTCATCCAGGAACGGATGAGGACAACACAGAGCCGGCAGAAGTCATACGCTGACAGGAGGCGGAGGCCACTGGAGTTCGAGGATGGCGACCACGTCTTCTTGCGGGTCTCACCTCGACGTGGTATTCGGAGTTTTGGCCGAGGAGACAAGTTATCTCCGCGATTCATCGGACCCTTCCAGGTCCTCAGCAGGGTTGGTGAGGTGGCTTATCGCCTGGCTCTACCACCTCAGTTACACCGGGTGCACGACGTCTTCCACGTGTCTCAACTGAGGAGATACGTGCACGACCCGACGCACATCTTTGACCATGGGGAGCTTGACGTTGACGATGGGGCGACTTTTTCGGAGGTCCCGGTGGAGATAGAGGATCGACAGGAGCGGTTCCTACATGGGCGATCGATTCCTCTTGTGCGCAACAGGTGGCGGCACGGGAATCTCCAGGAGAGCACATGGGAGCGGGAGGCTCAGATGCGTGCTCAGTACCCTCTTTTGTTTCCCTAATTTTTGATGTAGCTTTACGGGGACGTAAAGCCCTGAGGTGGGAGTAATGTAAAGACCCGTAAAATTCAAGGAAATTGTTTTCTTAATTTTCTTTAGAATTTTACAAGAGCGCGGTTTCAGACGGCACCTGATTCCGAGGCCCGGAGTGCCCGAAATTAATTTCCGAAGTTTGGCTCGGGTACGTTCAGTGAACGAATGAGCGGGAATTCCTAACTTTTGATCCGGTGCTCGGAATTGAAATCCGAGGGCACCGATGAACTCGCAGCGCTGATATTCGCTTAACGGACCGTCAGCGGCGTTGGTGGTTACGTTGAGTAACGGTCCCTTTGAGTTTACCCTATGGGAGTTCGGGGTACAGTTGAGATACGGCCGGGATTGGTTTCGCTCTCGAAACCAACCGGGCCCCTGGGACCAAAAGGCTCATAACTCACAGACCGGGCGTCCGATCGACGCGCCGTCTGTTGCGTTGAGACCCCTGTGACGAGACGGTCCTTTGAGACACTTCTTCGTGGGACTTTGAGATACTTGGAGTATCGACCTATAGCTCGTGGAGCGGACCCTCCCAGTGACGAGCGTGCGAAGTACGGAGACCGTGTAGCTGGCTGAGACCTGACGACTGCTTGACCGACTCGACTTGGAGTGAGTCGACTAGCCCAGTGGACGGAGCACTACTTTCTGAGGTGCAGACCCATGGCGGACGGAGCACTACCTGTGTGACAGTGCTGACCCGCGGTGCTCGTCCGGAGAGTACCTCAGCAGGCTACTAGGGGGTGTGCACTACGGTGTTTGGGTGACATACCTCGGCGGGAAGCACTACTGTGTTTGGGTGGCTGGCCCGCAGTACTCGACAGGAGGAGTACTTCAGCAGTCATAGGTTAGTGAGCAGTACCTCGGAGTCGTGACAGGACCACTGTACACTCTAGAGACGGAGCTCTTCAGCAGTTACGGTTTCGATAATGAAAATCCTGGTTTGAGCTGAGACTTTTGACCTTGTGTTTACCTCATGATTGAGATGGGTCACTTGCTAACTTTGGTATATGTATGGGCATATACCCGGGTAGTGGTTATCCGTCGTTTTCACAATCCTTGTGTTTCCTCATGATTGAGATGGGTTACTTGATAACTTAGGTATATGTATGGGCATATACCTAAGTAGAGTTTATCTGTTGAGATCTTCTTGTGTTTATCCTTGTTGGTTTTAGTGAGACCTTGAGGGTCTCGGGGTCCCTACTGAGTATCGTTATACTCACCCCTGCACGGGCTATGCCCGCACCTCGTTGTGTTGGTTGCAGACGACGGACAGTGCTGACAGAAGCCGATGGTTCGAGGACTGGACGGTACCTGGAGGTGGACTATACGACGAGGCGGTACCCGGAGGTGGACCACTGGGCGGGACATACTCGGAGCGGATGGCGGGACCCGAGGAGCAGAGGAGCTATCTGTACCCACCCTTCAGGTAGGATTTCCAGTGGACATCTCAGCGTAGCAGCTTTACTTTTCAGTCGCTGTTTCCCCTATCGAGTTGTACTTTACAGTTGGGCTTGTATTTCCGGCCCCTTTTTACTTTTCAGCTCTTCTTTTTGTACTTAGTGTTTTACTTCCGCTTGTACTCTGTGGTGCTTGTTTTCTTATAAAGGCAATGCCTTCCCAGTTATCGGGATTTTACGCCTTTGGTGCTAGTCGCCAGCCCCTGGCCTATGGAAGGCGGGCTTGGGGTAGTCACGACACGGGCCCCGAGGACGGGTCGTGACACTCTTTTGAAGAATCCCTTCAACATCTCATTCATCACCTCCCCTTGAAATGCATCAGTAGTGAGGGAGTTGTGTGCCACTTTTATTTATTCCTAGGGATAATGGAGGGTGACAGTCATAGGTACAAATTTTAATATGAATACATTTATTGACCTTTTTTATAATAAATGTTTGATCATTAAATATGTAAACAATGTAACTATGGAGAAAAATATAAAAATTTTAGATGTATGGAATCTGACCAGAGATAAGATCATTGTCCCATTTTATTCATATGGGGTCCCTACAGATGACGTTGTATGATTACTTTCTCAAATTATTGTATAGTTGGCCACAAAGCTGGTTTCCCTTCCTATCTGGTATGATGATTGGAGACATATCCCTTAAAATTAGGAAGATGATGTTTTTGATTCCAAAATAAATGTAATTTTAATAAATTATGGTATAATCGAATGTCATTATGTTATTAAAATATAATATTTTCAAAATGAATTTCTGTGTATAGATATTTTTCCACATTACGGTTGTTGATGTGCTTGCACTAAAGTGGACATTGAAAAATCGGAGCCTGAAATAGAAAGACATTAAATGGATATTGTGGATCGATATCAACAATAATTTATTCACCACCCAATAGATGAAAGACAAGCTACTCATTGGGGCACCCAAATAGAAATAGAACTTTTTTGTTGACAAACATCATGATGAGAAGCAGATGGTATTTAAATATATATTATTATATAAATCCCATTTTACATTTATACAATTATATTAAGAGTAAATTACATTTAATACATTAAAATTAAATTAAATTTTATTTATTTCAGGATCTTTTAATGAAGAATACTTCAAACCGGGCTAAGAAAATAATCCCTAAATGTGTGGGCTCAAAAGTTTTTCTAGAAGCCGATCAGCTCTATTAATCATTTTTTTAGTTTAAATATTTATAAGAAAATATTATCTGTTTAATATATTAATTAATTTATTTATTTTTTTATAATGGATTCATAGAGTTTAGGACACATTGAATCCCGAACAGAAGTTTGGTTGAATGTTCATTAAAAATCTGATGGATATTTCATTAATGAGCCTACCAAAGAAGTTGGGGTATGAACTCATTTTTAATTATAATATCATATTATCAGTTGTTACTATGTTAAAATATATTTCTTACAATATGACTGATATTTTATTTTTAGGTAAAATTAATGAACTATGGGATGCCAATCTTGTGCAGTCCTACAAAGACTCCAAGGATAACCCAGTTGCTAATGTTATTGGGAAGGAGTATCCTGGTCGAGTGTGCAGGATGGTTTTCGGACTCATTCCATTTGATGTCTTTGGTAGGCCGTCGAGGATTAAAGAATCATCTAATCTTGGTTATTGTCAGTCCCTGACCATAGATACATAGAGAGATATTGTTTCTCTATAAAACACAGTTCATGAATAAGGGACTCCTATATCTGCATTGCAGATATTGGTGATTGATTTATAACAAAAGATGACCGGATCATCCCCTGGTGGTATAGCATCAAATGGTGGTGAGAAGGAAAATCACCAAAATTCAAAATCATTTAGTTTTGAAATATTTCATGGTTTTATTATTAAATACAAATATAAAAAAATATTTAATTTTGAATATAATGTTCTTAAAGGAGGTAATATGAAGTATAGATGGAGGTGGAGAGGGTGATGAGATATATTCATCATCATAAAGTGATTAATGGTATTGTTGATATGTTGGAAAAATATTGTAACAGTCATTTTGTATAGATATCATGTGTGGCACAGAGTTGTCACTTAACATTTTCATAACCTAACATTTTCTTGATTTCTCATGTTTCCTATTAGGTATTATTAACCCAATAATCCAAAGACACAAGGAATTTATGATCCTAATTTTTTTATTAATGAATATTTATATTTATGAATCATATATGGATCAAAACTAGATAGTTATTGGAGACCTCAATACCGTCCTGAAACTAGATGAAAATATTGGACCACAATTTTCTCAAACTGTTGTAGATGATTTCTCTTGCTTCTTAGATCAGTGTAACCTAACTGAAGTTACTATTGAAAGAACTAAATTTACAATGGTATGGTTCACTATAAATGGAAGATAGGTAGGTAAAATTAATATATTTTTCTTTTAGATCAATTAAATGAGTTCCCCCATTGAAATATCTAGGTTTACTCTTCCAATGTTCATCTCAGATCATAGCCCTATTATTATTGATCTTTGGGAGAGTACCAAGAGGACAACAGTGATTCCCTTACAGTTTAAAATTCATATATTAAAATTCCTAGTGGGAGGGAAGTGTTCATGAATGGATGGAATAACATATTTCATGGTATCCCTCTACCTCCATATCTAACACATCGGGAACATCTCCATTCCCTATTCTCGATTCCTAATCAATTAAAAAAAGATTCAAGCAGAAATTATAAAA
This sequence comes from Viscum album, assembly GCA_963277665.1. Lineage (NCBI taxonomy): Eukaryota > Viridiplantae > Streptophyta > Magnoliopsida > Santalales > Viscaceae > Viscum > Viscum album. Next base: position 1,597,094,641 of record OY728120.1, read on the forward strand.
GAAGAGTCCTATATTTAATGTTTAAGATCCAAATATTTTCCTAGTAGATATTAAAAGGGGTGGCCCTAGCTTTAATCACCTTCACTTGTCATGTAGGGTGGATTTCAGTTACCCATGAATTGATCAGATCCATATGCTCCATTACATACCACACCACCTCATCATGGTGAATGTGATAGTCTAACATGGGATGTACTAGCCCGATGATATGCATCCCATATATATTGATTTGATTCTATATCCCATAGAGATTAGTGAACATTCTATCGATAACCCTGTTATCCTAGGATTTGGAAAAAATGTCATTGAAATCGATATCCACATGGTGAAAAAACTTCCCTATACCATTGAAAATGTTCTCATAGAATACAAAATAGGGATCCCCTTCATCATACTATCACATTATCAGGATTGTTGATCCATTTTATGATTCTCTCCCTATGGATCCCACTTGTTCAGTGTCACAAATTTTCTATACAACTGATGCATAATAACCCAATCGGATGACTCCACCTCCCTGAAGTGCACAACCTACTACTATCCCTTAATCGTGTTGTTGTGGGGCCCCTCCTTCCTCAACCTTTGTAGTCTTTCACTTTAGCATATATCATAATAAACACACTCTCCCTAAACTAAGTGTACTCATTGATAATCATGTAGGTAACAGTTTTTGGTGGGAGCTCTTGTCACCCTTTTCCCATCCTTATGCATGAATATGTGTCGAATTATCCCCAGGATTGAAGGCTGGAATTTTTCACACAAACCACTGTATTCATTTGGAGTCAGTCACATCATGAACTTGAATTAACTTTTCACTCTGATGTGGATTTTATGGATCAAATCTCAGCTATAAATCATCCCTCGCCACTAGTACCCACCTAATTAGGCCATGAGGTACGACTGTTTCTTGAAGGTCCCCATAACATCATCATTCATAATCCATGTTGGGAGGGGGAATGGGTGGAACATGATTCATTCTCTTGAGATGAAAATTTTAAATACGTCCATAGGGTCCAACATGAGCAGAAGGCGTCAGGTGATGTTCTGAATTGTTGGATGGAAATTTGTGCAGGGTGGAGAGATGTGGTTTCAATAATCATATCCCACATGTGTGATACTACATAGAAATATAAGATGTGAAAGGGACTTCATACATGGATAAGATTCTTCCCTTGGATGATCTAATATAGCACATCGTATAACTCCTCCAATATAGGAACATCTAGATTGAAGGGCTACCCTGTATCAAACATCACCACCTTAATGATGGTCCTTGACCATACCACCATGTATGAATCCCTCACAGGATGAATCCCGTTATAGATCAGAATGGAAATTAACCCCATAATCCTTAACATAGGAAAATTAGACATTATATTATAGCCCCACAACATCCACTATCTCAACAATAGAATATTCATGTACAATTTCTTCTTCCCCAATTGAATACACAAGGGAATGTGATCTACCACCCTAATAGATTTTCATCTAGGTCATTCAGGAAGTAGTTTTGATACTTCTTTAATGGGATTTCCTTTACTAATAGCATGGTTCATTGGTCCCTTTCACTAAACATAGAAATGGCCAAAAAGGGTTGAAATTTTCTCTTGGTCCTCCCACACATTCCTTATAGGGCGGAACTCATCATATATCCCACATTGAATCAGGATCCCAACAAATTGGTAAATATCCCATAGGAAGAAATGTTATGAGTTATGGATTGATTAGTAAATGTCCCTTATGAATCTATAATTGAAATGGCATGCAAACTCCCCCCATAAAATGAGCCTCTTCTTTTGAACTCTTACAGTGAAATATTTAGACCACAATGCAGTATCCTATAATATCATATTTCTTCACCCTAAAATTTTCATTATCTCTATTATGTGTTTCCAAATATAGTGGGTTTCTATATTTTAATGTGCTTTTTATTATTAAAATGTTGGTTTCCTCATATTATTTTAAATGTAGGAAGTATGTGCATCTGAAATTGGCACATTTTCTTTTTTAGGGTACCGGTACTGGGGCTGTAGAATCAGTTAATTTTTTTCCTAAATTAACCTTTAGCATCAGTTTAGACCGTCACAAAACCCGTGACGAACCATCACAAAATGCAGTCTTTTTGAATGTTACCTGAAACCTCCACATATTGTATGCTGACACACTATTTAGCTATGTTTTTTGGAAACTACCAATATGCGGCGATTTTCTTGTAGTGTGGTATCATAACCTTACCATGTGATTATATTTACGAAATCATGTTTAGAAATGAATAAAATGGGTATCATTTCGCTATACCTGATTTTGTTTTTTGTGAGTTCATAAGAGATGTCAGTATGAGTCATATAATATGATTCATAAAAAAACTCATGGCTTTTGTTTTGAGCGATATTCTATAATTAAGGCTATCACAGTTCATGATCAACAATCTTGGTTATAAATATTTTGGGATCATAACATAAAAAAATAGGACATATATCATAGTATGTGTCTAGGTTGAAAATCATGTCAGAAGGGCCACTCGAATTGTAGTGATGAACTATAGATCCTACTCAATCTTTAGGTATGACTAGTTGATGAATACTGAGTGAAAAGTGATTTAAATAATTGGGTAGGATCAATCTGACCGAATTTCACACAGAATATTACCATATACCATTATTTTCAATAACACATGATTTAATCCAATGTAGTTGTTAAAAACCAAATTAATTGGATATAGAAAAGCATGCACACTTATTTAAACTAAAATAGTACCAAACATTGGTTGATAATGATATGTGTCATGGGTTTTTTTCATACTCAACCCAATGAGAATTATATTATTCCTACTGAAATCCTTGCACTATATATTAACCATAGACATAACATAGGCTATCTAAAAGTTTCTTACACACACCATTTTATCAATCACAATATACAATTGGAAAAGTATTGGTTATGTTTTCTCACATCGTGGCTATCAAGGATATATTATTATTGCAGTTATATGATTCATAACCATATAATAGGACAATAATTATTGTATTTAAATTATTAATTAGAATAAATGGTAAATAAATTGTTTATAAATCAAATTAAAATTTATTTTAGGATATTGAATTCATTTATAAAATTTTTATAAATTAGATAATTAAAAGTTGATTGAAATTATTTAATTAAATGTTTATGTATTGTTTATTAAATAAATATTATATAATATTAATTGTTAATAATAAAATAAATTTCTAATATATGACATTAATTATAAGTTGGATATATAATTTTTATATTAGAATGAATATTTTATCTTATAAATGTTCTATAAATTACAAAATAATGAAAAAATAAGAGGTTTTATTTAATTATAAATTACTCATAAGTAATTTTAAATTTTCAAATTAAAGGCCTAATTAAATAAATTGCTTAAACCACCTCAAATTTAGTTATGATAATGGATCAAAGGAATAAACAATATTGTATATCTAATATTTTAATTATGTAAATTGGTTTCATAATAAAGTTGTAATTAAAATATTTAACATTATTTTAATATAATATATTTAATTAACTAATATTTCATGATGTATAATTTGAAAAATCCCATTTTTAAAATAAATATAATTATTTTATAATTATTTACTTATAGAATTACCAGAATAAGTATCTATAATATAAAAAATTTATATTTCAGTTTATTTATGAATTTTTCCAATATAGTTTATCTGAGGTACAAATTTATTAATTTTTCATTTATTTTATTCCTCTGTTTTTTATTCATAAATATAAATTTTATATAATGAATGAATATATTATTTAGTTTAGAGTGTAAAGTTGCTTCTATAAATTATCACGTAACTATATAAGAAGTTGAATTCTATGTATGATAATTGATTTTGTTTTCTTTTACCTTTCCTTGGGATTATTTTAGGTTATGATCTTGCATTTGAAAGCTAACTATAGTATATATATATATTAGAATATTTAATTAGTATGGGATTGGGAAATCCCTTGAGTACAATATCCTTGGGTAGAGGTACATTTGGTTAGATTTCTCACTGTCCTGGAGGTTTCTAACATGACAAGAAAAGATGTGGTTTTCTGTATATGGATCTAAACAAACATATTAATATATTTCTAAATTTATTTTATTCTATTACAATTCATAAAAGGTTCTCATTTACCATGTACAAGGGATTAATTTATATTTTTACAAATAAGTTTTGATTTTAATTTGGGTAAATTACACAATATAGGAGTGGTATAAATAGTTACACGTAAATATGATTAGAAGAAATTAATTTTTTGGAATGAATTTGATTCAGGATAAAAATCATTATAGTCTTGCATATATAATGAGAATCACGTAATATAGGATAGTGTGATTAAATTACCGATATGAATATTATGTTTTAGATTCCTTCCAAAGTGCATACTTGTCATGAAGCTGATCATTCAACCAAGTGGGTTTTACTAAATTAGGGTTCCCCTAAATTATATTTAATAATGAAATAATGAAATGGGTGACACTAATAGTATTAATTTCTCATTATAGGAATTATCTTGGTGGACCCATAGATATGGAACCCATAAGAATGATATCAACGAAATGGTGTTGATTTAATCAATTTGATGGATTAAAAAATGTGTTCTTCTTTCAGCCATACATGTTTCAAATGTTATATTATTAGGATGATGATATAACTAAATAAAAAATTGTATAGGAGAAATGAAAATTTGACTCATTTAATTGTGAAATCTTTACTTTTTCAAATTAATAGATATGATGAATTCAAAAGGGTATATAATTTTTTTTTTGAGAATAATTAATAAAAGTAATTTTTAAAAGAATTTCATCGTGATACTCATATAATAAAATATTTTATTGTTTATCGATGACTTCAATATTATCCAAACATAAATTTGATCTCAATATTATAAATAAAGGTTATTAAAATATGAAAATTATTTGATAGCTATAAGACATACAAATTTTTCTTAAAAATGGAATATTCTATGCGATGAGACAAAAAACATTATGAGAAAATTAATATTGGTGTAGTTTAACAGGTGGATCTAAAATATTCTGATGATAATGATTTAATGATTCATTCATGTTTTTATTATGTTTTTATGGTCAAGGAAATCAATTTTTCATTCATCAAAAGAGATGATACAACAATGTGATTGACTTTAAAAAAGTTTAATCAATATTATAATATTGTTTAGGATATAAGATGCAGGCATTTTATGTATATGTTATTCTATATTATTATGTTATAAGTTAGTGCAAAATTAAATTGTAAGGGGAAAAGTTATTTTAAAAGGCCAAATAATTTTCTTAAAATAACTAGTAAAATTCATTTATACAACAATGTTACCAGGTTGGTCAAGACATGCTTTCCAAATAATAGAATTACTAAAGATATCTCAATGGGCCTTTAGAAACTACATGGATAGTGAATTTTTGGTATAAGTGTTATATAAAACAATTCATTTAGTTTTAATGGGATGTGATAATAACCCTATAATATACAAATATTATAAATATATAAAAAATAAAATTCTAGGAAATAAGTAAATAAAAAATGTATTTATATTGAAATAATGAAATAGAGGGTTTCTAAATCATGAATGTAAAAGAGTTGTTCAATATTAAATGGGTCTATGAAAAGGATTGTATATTTATATCGTTTTTATTACATGGTAGGGAATAATATTAAATAAAAAAAGGTTTTTATGAACAATATGAGACGTTAGGCATCTGTTAGGATTCCATTGGATTCTAAAATATGTTTTGAGAAGAATAATGTGATAAAAATGGTTTATATAGGATTTATGTTTTTACAGAAACATTTTTAAAATATTATGGATATGATTCCACCACAACAAAATGGAATATTGTAATTAATACAGTCTTATTTTTAATGAATACTCAAAACAAAAATAATATCATATGGATAAAATAATTTATTTGTTAAATATTCCTCCTAAGAGGATGTAAATTTTATTCCCATAATATAAATGATTTTATATTTCTTATCTTGATACTCTAAATATAATATAGTTTCTAAGAGGGATACGAGAGAATTTTTGGATTATGTGAAGAAAAAATTTAAAAAAATAAGGGATTATACCTGTAAAAGTACAAATTGAAAGTCACTTTATCCAAAAACATTATAGTATGTGTTGGTAAATAAATAATGTAAATATTTAAATTAGTTAGCAAAATGATTTCAAGGAAAAGTTTTGATGGAATTGTTCCATTTACAACGAATAGGATAAACATATAAAGATTTTTAATTAAAAAAACAATTCTATTAAGATCATAAAATATTATTTTATTTTTGTGTAAAAGAGTTTGAATGCTTTATTCAAGGAGATAATCCTTTGGAATATGATTTCTAAGTAACACTATTATTCAAAAAATATTCTTTATAGATGTTACTCATTAATGGGATTAGTGGGATTTTTCTATCATATGGTCACATAACGATGTCACCGAAATTTCCTAGAGATTTTATGTGCTTAGAAAAACATGAAAAGTAAACCAAACATAGAGTTGATTTGGAAATCTGTCATATGTGATATGTTATATTGGAGATTATGTATGGTTTTTCTTGAGTATTAATAATCTTTCCTATGTATATAAATAGTATCATGCTATAAAAAGTAAATTTATACATTATAATTCTTTAACATTGGTATCATATATGTTTATATTGTTGTAAATTTTATAAAATCTAAAGAAAATTCACCTCAAAAATTATAACATTGAGCAATCCATAATATATTATTGTAATGTATATTTATATATTGGGATTAAATGTTTATATTAACATCAGTATTAATCTTTTATAAGGATACAAAATAAGATTGTGCTACCTAAATGTGTTTTTTATACTATATAACATAACAATTATACCACATAGAGTGTCAAACACTATGTATTTTGTGCACTAGGGGTTCACAGATCATGTTTTTATATCCCCATACATGTGGTCTGTAACACCCCAGGTAAATAAAGAATATGACATTTTCATATTTATCCGTATTTTTGAATAAAATATTAATATGTCTTTAAAGGGGACGCTATGCTCGATGGCGTACCAACACGCAACAACGAGTTTCTTGGTAATCTTATGTTGCACTCTAATAATAAAATAATATTATTTTAAATGGTAGTTAACATGTAGCCGTTGTATTGGCGGGAATGGATAGAAATAACTAAAATATGATTATATATGTTTTTAAATATTTTTACATTTATCGAATAAAAGATAAAGGCATAAAATACAGAAAGAATTTAATTTTAGGCGTATATGCCCTAGTTCTCACTAAAGGTTCACTTATCGCCTTTTGATGGAGAACCGTCATTAAATATAGTTTTGTTCACTATTATACATTCTATTGGACCAAATAAAACTCTTCTTAATAATTGGACATCAAAATTTACTTTGTGTAAAGTTTTGGTATATTTCTGATAAAGTTCATTTTTTATTGAATAGTGTAAAATGTTGTATTTTAAATTCAAAACCTCTTTTTAATCAAATTTATTTATATGATTAGATTATCTTTTGAATTGGTCTTAATGTGTAATATGAATATATTTTTACCATCTAATCCAATGGTGGTCATTGGAATCAATTTCACTTTGAAATTAGACTTAAACTGGTGTTAATCTTTTGATACATATTATTTTATAAAAACGCTCTATTTGCTCTGACAGCGGGAATTAATTATTAAATTAATTAATGTGACTTATATGTTTTGAATTTTTTAAAATAGACTTCATTTTTGAATTCGGAATATCAAATATATCTTAGGGTGAATTTTTGGTAATTTTCTAAAAAACTCCAATTTTTGATGAATAGTGAATCCACTAAGTGGTAATCAAGCAAACTGATTTTTCAGTTAAATGAAAGTTTACCACTAATGTGTATTTAATTTTGAAAATCCGACATACATGGTTGTCATTAGTATGTAAAATGTGGTTCAATGGGATGAAAATAATTTTTTGGTGAATAGTAACTTTTTTTCATTAATCGCGATTAGAGGTAATTATTGTAATTTAAGGTAAAAATGATATTATAAAAATGTGAAAACACCATGACACTTGTCCTACCCCTATTGGATGAGTCATGGCCGACCAAGACAACCCATGGGTCGATTTAGGGGACCCTATGGAGCCTCTTGGGTGAGATAATGACTTTAATGCCTTTTTAAAAAAAATAAAGGTGAAAATGACACTAACATAAATTGTTTTACTAAAACAATTTTTAGAAGGGGTTATACTAATCATAATTTTGTCTATAAATACTCTTTGGAAAGATAAAAATATTTCCTACATCAGGATATATTTTTTATAATTTTTAGACATGAAATAAATTAATTTAATTATGACATCATGATGATGCAACAATGACCTCATTAATGAACAGTTTAAATAAAATGAAACGATAATATAAAATCTAAGACCTACACTTGTCCAAAAACTATTTGATGGGAATTTTTCGAAGACTTAACATCTTATCTTAGAAATATATCAATGTGGGACCTTATAAATTCGAAACACTTTTGAAAATAAAATAATAGTTTCATGATTTCCAAAAGTACCCCTCCTCTCCTCTTATAAAAGGCCCCCACCTCTACCTAATTTCACACACTCCTCAAGCCTTTGGTTCGGCCATACCCTGCCCATTTACTCTATCCACATCCCTCTCCTCATCTTATAGGATTCCCTTTGGGCAGAATCCTTTCAACGGAAGCCTTTAGGCTCAAATCAAAAGGAGTTACACTTTTAAAGGTAATTCATTCTCTCATTTGTCTTATTTTTCTTCTCCAACCCCCTAAACTCTTTTTATTTACTTCTTTTGTAACAACAACAGTATATTCAATATACTAGGATGTTTTTATAAGATTTATTCGAGCTACACTCTCACACAACTACATCAAATGGTTAAAGAACATACGGTTTCCGTGGATGGCGAAATTCTGCCTCCTAAAACAATGATTGTTCAATACTCATTTAACACCTTCAAAGGTGGCCATTATGATGTCACTATTGTTATATATGATATATAATATGTTTATTCTTTCCTTAAGCTTCTGTATTTTTCATTTATGGCATACCATTATTTTTTCCATTATGGTTAAACACGATATCTTCATTTTAGGAAGTGCGGACTACCGCCCCCTGAAAGTGATTTGATTCGTTAATACCATATGTGGGATGTGTAAAGGATAAAGTTAATGAAATTATATATGTTATTATACTGGAATTATAATATACTCTTATATCATTATGATTCCATTCCAGAAAATACGAAATAGAAATGGAAGTAGCGTTCATGCGTACGTACGACTTACCGTCTCCATAAACGGTGCATTTCATTTCTTACCTCTAAATGTGATGTAATATTATAAATACATGTATATGATGAATATATATGATATATATGTTATCCAAATCATTAATATAATTCTGGATATAATGAAACTTTGACCAAATTAACAACATGTAAGTGTAAGAAGTCTATTTTTGACTTAAGAACCAAATACCGACAAAATGAACATTATTAACTTAAATGATTACATGATGTTCATAACATGGTATAAAAGGAATAATGAACTTGAAAAAGGTTCTTAAGCAAGTAGAGATTAACTCATGTTCATTATTCAGGAGATTAAAGAACGGTCGGGTCAAGTCGGATACGAGGTATGGGACTTCGTCTCACTCTCCTTTCATTGAGGCATATTTTATTCTATACACAACTTTCTTTTATATGGTGTATAAACCCCTTTGACTTATACGTTTATTCAAAAGGAATCTTTTTTATACGAAGCATTTACTAAACAACAAGAGAGAATGTTTTTGTCGTACGTATGCGGCGACAACGACTTCTCTGCCGCCGTGACCGTTATTTGAGTTTCAGCTTCCTCTACAAATCATACCTTTTTTGTAAAAAGAAAAATAAATACCATGTTTTACTTTTCTTTTACTTTGGTATTGAAAATGGTTTTCATAATGTTTTTATTATATCAATGTGTTGTATTGATATCTCATGATTGAAATGTGGAAATGTTATGTTTCCTTTATGCATGTTTTATGTGATATGATTATGTAATGGTTCTTGGGCATTATTATGAAGACGGGTGGTTCCATGATAAACTAAGGGTGGTTGAGCCCGTTATAGCTCTCCAATGCATTGGGTAACGTGAAGGAGTGAAACATTAAGGTTTCTCCAAAGAGAGTTTAGGGAATATAATGTGATGGGTATTCCAAACGTAACCAAGAGGGTTACTCCCTACGTAAGAATGTTATGAATGCCTCAAGTTACCTTTATGTTTTATGATTTCTATGATTTATTCATGATTTGATGAGGTATGTTAAAGTGCTTATGTTTTATGGGTAAAGTATGATCTCATCCTTATGTATATATGTACCCATGTTTCCTTTCCATATTTTTATATCCCTTTCTGAGCTTTTTATGCTCATCCCATGTTTTTTTTGAAATGTTTTTCACAGGTCAAGGGAAAGGTACATGATATGATGATAGTGTCATGGAAGTGTCAAGAATGAATCCCTGTTTATTTTAAATATGTTTCCATTTATGGGAATGAATAATAGTATCTTTATGTAACCACTTTGTTTATATGTGGAATGTAATGCATGTTTTATGATCTAATTCTCTAAAACTCTAAACCCGAAAAGATCCGCAATGTGTATTCTTTTAATATCTCATGATTAAGTAAGGTTTAAGGCTGGGGCCTTATAGTTTGTATCAGAGGTCAGTTTAGACAACATTAGGGATTAGGAGATTTTGTGAGACACATGATTAGTCCCTATATCTATTATCCTTGTTTTATATCTTTTTTTTCAGGTCAAGTAAAGTCGGTTACGAATGGAAGGAGAAGGATCTCAAACGACATTCCTATCTCTTCCTGATGACATGCTTGCAATAATTATTGCAAAGTCATCTTCTGATGATTTTGAAACTTTTTCTAGCATACAACTCACTTGCAAGAAGTTGTTTGAGATATCAAACACCTCCACTATACCTCGTTATCATCGTGGATCATGGGTTGTTTTTCGACAAATACTATTTTCACAATATTCTCATATTTTCAAGAAAGGTAAATATTATCAAGGTATTTTCAAATATTTTACCTTATCACAATAATTTCAAGCATATTATGATTTTAGAAATGGTGCTGAGGAAGGAGACCATTGCGCAACCTATTTATATTTTCTTTTAAAAAATAGTCTCACATCACATACTTATGGTATTTTAAAAGGACCAATAATAGAAAGTTTCAACTCAATTTCGGTCTGACTATTTTATAGAAATCAGGTTTTATCAGAAGTTTCGGAATTATATGTCATACATCATTATTTTCCAAAACTGTTTTTTTGTGAACACCCATATGTCCCATGTTGTACGAGGTGTGTTTGGATGGAGGAAGCAAATGATTTTGAAGGATCTCTAAATCATTGTTGTAATGAATGGGACTTCTACCTACGTGAGCAAGATGATGATGAAACCGAGTGGACGCCATGATCAAGGTATGATGATATTCATTTTGGGAATCGTTTTATTTTATCTTATGGTGGTGAAATAAGACTTCAAGAATTAAGATGTTGAGATCGTAACGAATTCGGATGAAAATTAAAGGTATAAGGAAACGACTGAGGTTAAAACATGTTAGGGTTATTTTTGGAGTTTTATAAAAAGGACAACACGTAGACCGTGTGACAACCCGTCGTGTCAGACAAAGCTACGGGAATCGAACCCACAACCATAGTGCGACTGGTATTTATCACCTACCACTGGACTACGTGATGTCCCTAGTTAGTTTGACCGATTCTTTTTAGTTATATGATTTTATGAATTAAGAGTAAGTTGATTTTGGGTTATTTATGAAAATGATTAACCTATCATGGAGGATATGTGATTAGGTTAATTACTTTTCAATACGAGACTTTAGGAGCAACTAATGTTGTTTGGAGATAAATGTTACGATTTAACATGGAAGACTATGTGACTAAATCCTTAAAATATTTGGGTTTCAATCATATATTGGTTTACTTTGAAGAATTTTATGGACAAATTGTTTATCGGATGGTCCTCGTTGAACTTTGGGTTTTGTTGGACAAATTTTGGAGATTAAGCATAGATTTTCTTTTTAAAGGGTTATCCATTTCTAGATTATCTGACCTTGTACTAACATTTTTGGTTTTGGTTAAGGTATAAAGATATGGGATGTATATAGTTATCTTTGGTGGATTAGGTGATTCACTAGAAGTTGATTATAGTACTCTTAATGTGAACAAGTCTTCCTAAATACTCGTCTTTTGGAGAAAATATGAGTTTGTGTAAAAGTTGAAAGTCAACATGATAAGTGATTATGTTTCCCTGTGAATGAATTACTCAATAAAAAGTAACTTAAAACAAAAATGTTGTCTACTAACTTTTCATACTGGGGAATCGAATACCGTTTAACCCATCACAAGTTTGTGGTTAACTTTCTCCTAAACATGTTTTCTATCACTCTCCATTAGAACATGACCCTATGTTTTCTCCTCCATGTCCATGTTTTTCTACATGGAATCCTGGTATGGGTTAACTCTGGTGACCTTTGTACTTATCTTTCTTTATTTTAAAGTGGTTGTTTTACCGACTCTTGTTCCGATGTGGGACTTTCAAGGATGTTTCCAAGCTCAATTTTAAAAATTGCGAGGACGCAATTCCCAAAAGAGGGGAAGGATGTAACACCCCAGGTAAATAAAGAATATGACATTTTCATATTTATCAGTATTTGTGAATAAAATATTAATATGTCTTTAAAGGGGACGCTATGCTCGATGGCGTAACCAACACGCAACGAGGAGTTTCTTGGGAATCATACGTTGCGCTCTAATAATAAAATAATATTATTTTAAAAGGTAGTTAACATGTAGCCGTTGTATTCATGGGAATGGATAGAAATAACTAAAATATGATTATATATGTTTTTAAATATTTTTACATTTATCCAATAAAAGATAAAGGCATAAAATACAGAAAGAATTCAATTTTAGGCGTACATGCCCTAGTTCTCACTAAAGTTTCACTTATCGCCTTTTGATGGCGAACCGTCATTAAATATAGTTTTGTTCACTCATATACATTCTATTAGACCAAATAAAACTCTTATTAAGAATTGGGACATCAAAATTTACTTTGCGTAAATTTTTGGTATCTTTATGATAAAGTTCATTTTTTTAATGAATAGTGTAAAATGTTGTATTTTTAATTCAAAACCTATTTTTAATCTAAATTATTTATATGATTATATTATCTTTTGAATTGTTCTTAATGTGTAATCTGAATATATTTTTACCATTTAATCCAATGGTGGTCATTGGAATCAATTTCACTTTGAAATTAGACTTCAACTGGTGTCAATCTTTTGATACTTATTGTTTTATAAAAACACGTTATTTGCTCTGACAGTGGGAATTAATTATTAAATTAATTAATGTGACTTATATGTTTTGAATTTTGTAAAATAGACTTCATTTTTGAATTCGGAATATCAAATATAGCTTAGGGTGAATTTTTGGTAATTTTCTAAAAAACTCCAATTTTTGATGAATAGTGAAACCACTAAGTGGTAATCAAGCAAACTGATTTTTCAGTTAAATGAAAGTTTACCAATAATGTGTATTGAATTTTGAAAATCCGACATACATGGTTGTCATTAGTATGTAAAATGTGGTTCAATGGGATGAAAATAATTTTTTGGTGAATAGTAACTTTTTTTCATTAATCGCGATTAGAGGTAATTAGTGTAATTTAAGGTAAAAATGATATTATAAAAATGTGAAAACACCATGACACTTGTCCTACCCCTATTTTATGAGTCATGGACGACCAATACAACCCATGGGTAGATTTAGGGGACTCTATGGAGCCTCTTGGGTGAGATAATGACTTTAATGCCTTTTTAAAAAAAATAAAGGTGAAAATGACATTAACATAAATTGTTTTACTAAAACAATTTTTAGAAGGGGTTATAGTAATAATAATTTTGTCTATAAATACTATTTGGAAAGATAATAATATTTACTACATCAGGATATTTGTTTTATAATTTTTAGACATTAAATAAATTAATTTAATTATGACATCATGATGATGCAACGATGACCTCATTAATGAACAGTTTAAATAAAATGAAACGATAATATAAAATCTAAGACCTACACTTGTCCAAAAACTATTGGATGGGAATATTTTGAAGCCTTAACATCTTATCTTCTAAATATATCAATGTGGGACCTTAGAAATTCGAAACACTTTTGAAAATAAAATAATAGTTTCATGATTTCCAAAAGTACCCCTCCTCTCCTCTTATAAAAGGCCCCCACCTCTACCTCATTTCACACACTCCTCAAGCCTTTGGCTAGGCCATCCCCTGACCATTTACTCTCTCCACATCCCTCTCCTCATCCTAGAGGATTCCCTTTGGGCAGAATCCTTTCAAAGGAAGCCTTTAGGATCAAATCAAAAGGAGTTACACTTTTAAAGGTAATTCATTCTCTCATTTGTTTTATTTTTCTTCTCCAACCCCCTAAACTCTTTTTATTTACTTCTTTTGTAACAAAACCAGTATCTTAAATATACTAGGATGTTTTTATAAGATTTATTCGAGCTACACTCTCACAAAACTACATCAAATGGTTAAAGAACATACGGTTTCTGTGGATGGTGAAATTCTGCCTCCCGAAACGATGATTGTTCAATACTCATTTAACACCTTCAAAGGTGGCAATTATGATGTCAATAATATTATATATGATATATAATATGTTTATTTTTTCCTTAAGCTTCTGTATTTTTCATTTATGGAATACCATTATTGTTTCCATTATGGCTAAACACGATATCTTCATTTTAGGAAGTGCGGACTACTGCCCCCTGAAAGTGATTTGATTCGTTAATACCATATGTGGGATGTGTAAAGGATAAAGTTAATGATATTATATATGTTATTATACTAGAATTATAATATACTCTTATATCATTATGATTCCATTCCAGAAAATACGAAATAGAAATGGACGTAGCGTTCAGGCATACGTACGGCTTACCGTCTCCATGAACAGTGCATTTCACTTCATACCTCTAAATGTGATGTAATATTATAAATACATGTATATGAAGAATATATATGATATATATGTTATCCAAATCATTAATATAATTCTGGATATAACGAACCTTTGACCAAATTAACAACATGTAAGTGTAAGAAGTCTATTTTTGACTTAAGAACCAAATACCGACAAAATGAACATTATTAACTTAAATGATTACATGATGTTCATAACATGGTATAAAAGGAATAATGAACTTGAAAAAGGTTCTTAATCAAGTAGAGATTAACTCAAGTTTATTATTCAGGAGATTAAAGAACGGTCGGGTCATGTCGGATACGAGGTATGGGACTTCGTCTCAATCTCCTTTCATTGAGGCATATTTTATTCTATACACAACGTTCTTTTATACGGTGTATAAACCCATTCGACTTTTACGTTTATTCAAAAGGAATATTTTTTATATGAAGCGTTTACTAAATGACAAAAGGGAATGTTTTTGTCGTATGTATGCGGCGACAACGACTTCTCCGTCGTCGTGACCGTTATTTGAGTTTTGGTTTCCTCTACAAGCCATACATTTTTTTAAAAAAGAAAAATAAATACCATGTTTTACATTTCTTTTACTTTGGTATTGAAAATGGTTTTCATAATGTTTTTATTATATCAATGTGTTGTATTGATATCTCATGATTGAAATGTGGAAATGTTATTTTTCCTTTATGCATGTTTTATGTGATATGATTATGTTATGGTTCTTGGGCATTATTATGAAGACGGGTGGTTCTGTGATAAACTAAGGGCGGGTGAGCCCGTTATAGCTCTCCAATGCATTGGGTAACACGAAGGAGTGAAACGTTAAGGTTTCTCCGAAGATATTTTAGGGAATATACTATGATGGGTATTCCAAACGTAACCAAGAGGGTTACTCCCTACGTAAGAATGTTATGAATGCCTCAAGTTACCTTTATGTCTTATGATTTCTATGATTTATTCATGATTTGATGAGGTATGTTAAAGTGCTTATGTTTTATGGGTAATGTATGATCTCATCCTTATGTATATACGTACCCATGTTTCCTTTCCATATTTTTATATCCCTTACTGAGCTTTTTATGCTCATCCCAAGTTTTTTTTTTGAAATGTTTTTCACGGGTCAAGGGAAAGGTACATGATTTGATGACAATGTCAAGGAACTGTCAAGAAAGAATCCATGTTTATTTTAAATATGTTTCCATTTATGGGAATGAAGAATACTATCTTTATGTAACCACTTTGTTTATATGTGGAATGTTATGCAAGTTTTATGATCTAATTCTCTAAAACTCTAAACCCGAAAAGATCCTCAATGTGTAATCTTGTAATATCTAAAGATTAAGTAAGGTTTAAGGCTTGGGCCTTATATGGTCGGAGATATACCATGATTGAAATCCATATTATTTTAACACCTTTTTACAAAAGCCTTGAGGATTATGTAATAATGAGTTATTGGGAATTTTTTTTTTCATGTCATCAACTGGAGAAAAACCAAGATGATATTTATCCTTTTGTATAAAGAGTATTCTACTTGGCACATCGATTCAGATAGATAGAGGAAATAGACAACTATAACTATATAGTAAATTTAATGTACTATTATATCAAATGACTAGGATTATTATGTTCTCATTTATAGATGTGAATGATATGTGACATATTCATTGACCTAGTAAGTATATTCTTGGATAATTAGAAAATATGTTTTTTGTATTGGATTGAGTTCCTTCGTATACCACAGATCCTTGATGTCTTAAAAAAGATATCATATGATAATTCATGCTCGTATATGATGCAATTGGTAGAAAATGGTATAAGATACATATGTTTGGTATAGATGAAACCAGATCTCATATTACCTTGAGTATAATGGATTATTTTCTTAAGAAGAATCATTGATTAAATTTATATATTTTAGAATTAATATTAGTTTTTAATTCTAAAAATGTTATTCGGGTCACACATTTTTGTTGAATAAATGGGGATTTAGTTAAAATTATACATATTCACTAAACATGCTTTAGAGTTTATCCAAAAAGAGTTTTTGATGCAAATTCATAGCTTGTGGAATATGATGTCATATAATTTGAAGTTAGTGATAGAATTATAAATTTTTTTCAATGATATACAAAATGAATTTATAATACTGATTCTCAATTTATTCTATATGATAAAATATTTGGGGAAATGACATGATGTCTATTATAATATAATGAAAGTGAGATTTTTATGGGAACAGTCCCTAATGTGATTCAATCATAATGTACTTTGGAACATATCACATTGCATTTTATGAATTATATCATAGTATATGTCATACTTTATCCACATTCATATTGTATGCCCTTATTATGCATATTGAATCAATTACCAAAGAATGGAAGTTTAATGTTAAGTAGTAATGGTTTAATCTCCCCCATGTTTTCTATCATTAATGAATAATTTTATATGAAAAAATGGGATAGTATTAGTCGACTAAAGGTAACAAGAGTTTGTTATCATGGCTATTTACAATTTTTTGTAACACATTAGTAAATTCTTTTTTGTTATTCTTTCCTTGAAGCTCTATTTCTCCCCCACCATTTCCCAAACAAGGAATTATCATATCATGAGTGTGTGGAGAATATTACCCATGCGATGGGTGACTCAGTAAAACCCATGGATACATAATAGAGGGAAGATTATTATTATTATTTTCGCTAGGTGTTACTCATATAGCATTTGAATGGAGATAAAAATAGCATTTATTAATGGTGAAAGGAGAACAATTTTGTTACTTCATTTGATAGAGTTTCTTGGTTTTCGTTATTCATCAAAGGTAGATTGTGTGATTTAAGGTTTTGTATTACTTTGAATACGATTGAAATGTTTTTTTTAATCCAAATAAACACAAGAGTTACATATACCTAATAATTAAACAAATGAACCATGAGACTCCAAATATATAATCCATATGTTCCAAATAATCTTAAAAAGAAACACAACCCTTTTTATTACCTTTACATTATCAAATTGTAAAATATTGTTGATATGATAGGTTTATTTAATATCATTACATTTAAAATAAAAAATAATTAAACCCTATTTTTCATTCATTTATACTAAATTAAATTAACATTTCATGTGATTAATAATGTTCTATAGCACTGGATAAAATGACTTAGTACTCACCTATAACAGGATATAATTAATAATGTTCAATTTTATTTTGTAAAATACATTATTCATGTTAGTTTATGAAAATATTAAACATTAACAACATTATATTAAAATATTAAAAATAAAAAATAGATCTTTATAAGGAAATTTTATATATTACCAAAAAATAAAATATATGTTCTTACTCCAAGTTATTTACTATATAAATTAATAATTAATCTTAATTATTGATCATAAAAATTTCATATCTCAATAATGGTAGAAATAGATTAAATTGAATTGTTAGGGATTATTTAATATAGGGTATAAAAAGGATCATCATAAATTCAAATTATTTTACCACATTCAAGAAAACTCAATTGCAAAACCAATCATTAATTTAGAAATTATATAATAAGTTTCTCTTAATTATAAATTTAATATATTTTGGGGTGAAAAATTTATCAATAGAATTTTTATGTGAGTTACTTTTTGAATTTATGTGCACTAAATTATTTATTATACTACAACTAAAAAAAATCCATTATTCCTCATTTATTGTATTTTTTAAATAAATTGATTTATTCTTTATCTTTATCCAATTTTAATTTTAATTTTAGTAATTGTAAATCAATGATAACTCTATCAATTTTAAGACATGGAATACCAAAAAAATCCACTTCCTTATCTATATCCATTTATATAACTAAGAAATTTACTAGCTAAATTAGTTTCCCAATTATTGCTAAGTTGTCATCAATTATATCTAATGGGTATATAATGGATCTCTCAAATGGTTATAATCAAATATTGGTTGTTTTCAACTCATCATTTTCCATCTCATCGTATACAACAAGAGGTATCATATTATTACTTTTCTTGAAATCAATTAATTATGTGAATGAAACTTTTCTCTAAATTCAATTTTTTTTGAAATATCATTAACACATTAATTTTCTATGAATATTAATTTGAAATAAAATAATATATTAATATAGGAGATGTATAATGTTAAACCCTTCAAAATTACTTTTGTTTGAAATAATTATTTCAATGAATATTTTATATGAAATCATATTTTACAATGATTCAACTAATGGAACATAAAGAATAGTTTCAAAAAATATTTCTAGAAACCATATCAAATTATTTTCAAAATATTTATAAATCCTTTTATTTATATGTTGAAAAGGAAATGGTTACTTGTAATTATTATTTTTTTAATATTATTTTTTTATTCATAAAACTCCATTCTATTTAATATTTATTTTATTATTTTCCATTATTTTTCTTCTTATTCATAATCTTTATATATTTATTTCTATAAAAAAATTTCTACCCTTTAATTATATGTTGATCATTTTTTCTCTATTAAAATTAACACTTCTAACTATTACTTATATAACTCTTTCCCATTGGTTGTATTTATTATAGACTAAAAAATTAGTTTTTCTCTTGTACTATTTTCCTAAATAACTATATAATATTCTCTTCATAATCATTGACTATTTACTTAATATTTTCGATGAAATTTTTTCAAATATGAATATGGTTCTAATTATAATGGTTTTTGAATCTAAACATTTTTTCATTTCTTCATCACATTTTTCATAGTTGTATTAAAACCTTTATTATTTCCTAGAATTGTCTCAGTTCAATTTTTTTAATAAGTAAATTATTAAGTCCCTTATAACTAATTTATTTCTAAATTGTTTTTTATGGATAAAATTTATACAACTATAATTTATTTGTCGTTTCTAGTTTGAAACATCATTTCTACATTTTTGAAAAAATATATGTTTCATCCATATTCACATATATCTATTTGAAAAGTGATCCACCTTCACATTCTACCATACATCATCATTTACAATGTAGTTAGAATCATCCTTTTATTGTGTTGTATTTAAAAACCTGGAAATGTCAAAATTCACTCATTTCACTATGTATTAAAATTCTATAATAAAAATATTATTCCTTTTTTACATGAGTATTTGCTAATAAATTTTATGTCTGTTTTTGAATATTATTTAATTGGGAACACATATCAATTTAAAAAAACATCATTGAACTCAACTATATTTACATTGGAAACTATTTATCGATTATTCATGGATAGTATATTATAGATATTCATTAACCCCTTAGCTATATTATTTCTATAATAATATCTACCTTCTTTGTAAAACAACAATGATCACATGGTTATTAATAAGCCATATAATATGGGCATCAATAATGGGAGTTAAATTTTTTTATAGGGGTACTATTGATAATATTATTTATACCTTTCTAAGGAACAATGAATAATTTAGTCTTCCTTGGTAGAAAGTTCTTGATTATTGTTATGAGATCTATTATGCTTTAAAATAGATAAAATAATTAAAATAAATAATTACATATTTCTCCCCATGAATGAATTTTTCATTATAATTGTAAAAAAAATTCTTACATGAACTTTTATATAATGTTAAAACTTATGAATCTTAGATCAAACTCAATTAATCTATCGAAGGAATGAATTAAACTATTTTTAAAACATTATTTCTCACATTTATAGGCATATATGAGAGAATTTCATGGAAAGTATGAACTTATTCTATTTGATAATGTTTTATCACACAATACCGTGAATTCTAAATTAATATTAATCATAATATGTTTCAAAAAATTATTTGGTTTTTTAATTAAAGTAAGCTTAATTAAATTTGATAATTGTTATATACCAGTAAATTATATAATTAAGGAATCATAATGTATTATTCCATTCCAAATAAGTTTTTTTATTGTTTTGATATTCTTGAGAATTTATGGTTTAATACTAGATGTTTTTGGAAAAATTATAAATCTCTATAATTGTTGTTATAAGACAAGTAAAGGGAAAACATCTTTCCTATATAAAACACCATTTGAAATAGAGATTTTATAGTTAAAATGCACAATTTTTATCTTGTATAATGAATGCATCATTATGAAATACTTTATAATAAAAAATTAATAAATAATGTATGAAAATTAGAAATAAATATATTAAATCTCATTAAAAAGAAACATCCAAATATTTTTTGCATGGTTATTAATTATTAATCATTAATAAAAATTACAAAAGTGTGAAAGGAAATTATAGTAAAAAAACTAATTGGTACCTAATCATCTACACAGGTAAAAAATAAAAATTACCAAACTAATTTAATTATTTCTAAAAATAATAAAAAATAAAAATTGATTTAATATGGGTTAATGTGCATATATGATAATTAAAAAGAAAATTTTGAAAACTTGATATATAAAATGATTATATGTTTCCAGTAATAGCTGATTGAATATTAATTTTATGAGTTTTCGGGATCTCAAGGGATTAGAATAAGATTCAACAAGTTTATTATTGCAAATAATTGATTCGTGATATCCCAGTCCCTTAGTATTTAAATACCCCATTTATATACTTAAAACATTATCTTGATAACATAATTCCTCAAAATGTTAACTATAATTCCCAATTTGTGAATTAAGGATATATACATAGTGATTATCTATTTCAATAATATCATCGGGTGCCATTATACACTATAAATCTTGTTCATCTTTTTGTTGAAAGAATTAATATTATTCCTACTTCACGTAGTTCCAAGATATATTATTTTTGGATAAATTGAATATAGTTTTATTAATAATAAGAAATTTTAACAGATAATCAATTCATTAATAGACAAGTTTCCTAAAAAATCTATCTACATCCCCTTATCCCCCAAATATGACCATAGTTAGGTATTTTTATTATAATATTATGGGAAGAAGTAATAAAATAAAAACATATAACAAATAATCCTCAGATAAGAATATCTAAGGATTATTCTCAATATCAACTAATATCTTTAAATTAAATTCATCTCATTAAGAGTAATTGTTTTTCTTTCCACCATAATTGTCTTCTCATATCCCCTCATGAAAAAGGACTCTAATTCATCCTCTACCTCATTACCCAGTATGTTATTTATATAATCCTTTTCATCACTAAAACATCATCAGCATCAACCATTGATGCTTTTAAAATATCACAAGAACCTTAAGATCCACTCTTGTGAAATGATGTGTCTTTTGTTAAATAATGAAAATGAGATCATAATGGATGTCCCAGAATCCCAAAAATTTATAATTAATGAAATTAAAATTTTTAATTAATCTAAATTTATTCTTTTTAAATATACATTATATAAAAATTCATTAAACGTAGAATATCATAATGTATCACAAAAAAGATTTACATGATTCAACCACATGTACTACATTCTTTATGTTTCTCATGGTAACTTATAAGATATTGTTGTAATGTTTTTATGTATTAATTATAGTTTTATCTATGCCTTATGTTCACATTTATATACATAAAAAAATCATAAATGCTCAATGTTATTCTTTCATACATTCTTTAAAAACATAATTGATTCTTTATTTGATTTCTTCATTATCAATGTAACTTTTGGGTATGATCTCATTCGGTTCTAGTGTATATCAAGGAAGGTTAAATGTATATTCATTAAAACATTAGTAGACATCCATAATTATTTATATTATTCTCATGGTATGTTTAAAACACCTGTAA
Organism: Viscum album; assembly: GCA_963277665.1. Taxonomy (NCBI): domain Eukaryota; kingdom Viridiplantae; phylum Streptophyta; class Magnoliopsida; order Santalales; family Viscaceae; genus Viscum; species Viscum album. The sequence continues at coordinate 1,597,117,539 of OY728120.1, forward strand.
AAACTCTTACCTTTCTAGTTTGTAAATTACAGAAGGAAAATTATATTTTTTCACTTAGTGAGGAGGTTATGTTGATAACCCTGATTTAGATCTAGATTCATTGAATTAGTAAAGCCATTGGAAATAATAGTTTAAAATTTTTAACACTTAGGAAAGGATTCATCTAACCGGGAGTGATATTTTTAGAGATTCGTGGGTTGGGTTTATGAAAAAGGAAACCCTTATGTGGTTGGACTTTGCTAAATACTTGGAAAAGCCTCAGTTCTATGAAGACCAATATATTTTCACCCCTTGGTAGGTGATTCATACGTGTTCACCCATACATGGGTTAAATATCAATGATTCACCCATATGTGGTTGAATTGTATATTTGTCGCCCATATGTGGGTTACCCTCATATCGGCCACCCCTATATCCTTATGTGGCTAGACTTTACCAAATATATAGAAATGTACTAGTGTTGGTGAACAGGATCTGATGGACCCATTTCTAGGGACCCATATTTTGTCATCCATATTAGGAAACCCATACATGGATGACCCTTAAGTTGTCACCCATACATGGTTGACCCATACGTGACTACCCTTACATGGATATACTAGTACGTGGACCCCATTACAAGGTTACCCTTATGTAGTGTGACATATACATGGCCACAAATATGTGGATGGACTAGGCATGGCCACTTGTAAGTAGAAACCTTAAATTAAGTGACCCCTACAATGATCACCCTTATGTGGGGAAACACCTTTGTCGAAACCCCTATGTTGAAAGCTCCACATGTATAGTGTTTTGGAAATTTAAAATATATTAATTTAAAAAATATTAATTTAATGTTAAAACCACAATTTAAGGTGGAAATATAGCTTCCCATAACCTGTATAATGTAGAACACGATCTATGTGGAACTCTCACCCTTCTATTCGATTCAAGGGGAGTATCTACCTTGATTCGTGTTGGATCAAGTCTCTTTTCATCTAGATGAATGTTCGAGGTAAATCTAATGCTATTTATTGATTACTTATTAATTTATTCACTTTATTCATCATCACACATGGGTTCTATTGATCAAGGTATTTTAGTGATGGTTTCACCATAGTGTGGTAACATCATCTCGATATGATATGGATTTCCCTCAACATTGGTAAAGGATTTCTTGAGATGATGATAGCATGTTGTTTCTCCCCATTTCTAGAGAGGTATTTGACCCTATGAATTTCTATAGGGATTTTGATTAAATTGGATGAAATTAATAGATGAATGAGTTCTGTGTGTTTGTGATTTTACATGGGATGGTATCAAAAGTACACCATGGTCCTTTCGGGTGTGGTTGGTCATCGTTTCAGTTTGGAGGGATCAACGGGTGATTTTTAGGAAATTATTCCGAATTAAATTAAATTGAATAATAAATTGTAATTTTTTATTTATTTATTTTAATTTTATCTCCTGATATAGGCCTTCATATTATGATGTGATAATGGGAGAGACATTGAGAAGCTTTGAAAAGGGTGCTCAAGATTCAGTTAAAAAGGTATTTACTCTATTTATGAGGTAGGTAGTCCCAAAACATTTACTTATGCTAAATTCGTTATGTTTTTGTAGCATGTGTTATGTGGTATTTCCATTTAGGGTGATCCAGCATATTATTTAATTGGATATTTCGTTAAAATAAACTACTTATGGATATAAAAAGTGTTAAGGACGATAGAGGACCCTTGAGAATCATCTTGATGCCTCAGCCGCTGATGGTCAATGGTTAAATTAGAGATATATTCCATGTGATAAATAGTCCATGAGTGGTACCAATGATATGAGAATTATATAGATAGTCCTTGGATATGTACCTTTATCTCCAATGGGAATGGAGTACTAATGGACTGAGCTTTGAAAACTTAGTCTTCAACCATATAACCTAGGTGTAGTTTATGTTGGAGTTGATATTCCTTATAGACTTTAAGTAGGTTTTTATAAGCATGGATTGATCCCCCCCATGAATATGTGGCTACCTAGGTAGGTATACCATGGGTAGATTATGGATAGGTTGGGAGAACGATGACCGACCTAGGATAACCTTATAAATTGGGATGGGCATTATCGAATCTCTTATGAGTAATGTTAGTGGGGGGATTATCCTATGAGGCTTGTTGGTCCACAATATGATCATGTAGATGATGAGGAATGCTATTCGTTTAGAGAAAAGTTCTTTTTCCAAGATATTAGTTTGGAATAATGGTTCCCATATTGGTTGTCCTAACTATGAGTGATCTAGGGGACCTCAGTGGGTGACCGAATTTTATATTAACCTTAGGGAGAGTTAGTTATAATATGTATGTATGGTATAGTTCTAATGTCACCTTAGACAATAAATATATATGGTGTGAGCCTATTGGGATATAGTAATGATGATGGGGTTTTCAACTTAGAAGCCAACTATCAAATTTTTTGATTGGTTTGGGAATTTCCCCAACCCTTATAATTATTATGAAAGATATTTTATATTGTAGGATATATGCAATTCCATCATGTTTTATATAAGATATTATTAGGAGATATCATAATATATACTATTTACACAATATTTATATGAATTCTTAGTTCTATTAGGATCCAAATTTAAGCATGATGAATATAAATAGCTAGTACATGTACACATAGGATTCCACCATATTCCTAATGGATATAGATGCTAATTATGCCTATGACTCATATTTTTTCTGATTATATGGATTAATAGGACACTCCCATGAACTACGAGATGAGAAAACAACAATATGAATTCTTGGGATACTCTCCAAGATCTAGGGATGAGACTATTATTATGGTATGCCTAGGACCCTTCCTAGGATTTGATGCTTTCACTTTCTTCAATAAAGGATTCCTGGGTTACTTCCATGAATTTTTCATTATAAAAATTGAAATGGGATTTATTGGATTTAGTCATATGATATATAATTATATATAATTATTTATTATTATCTGAGACATTTTTCACTGGAAACTGCGGATCAACTATGGTTATTTATATGTGCTTCCACAGATTATTTATTTATTTATAAATCATATCAAATATCACATATAATAAATTTATTGGTTATTTTAGGGAACCCATGGGCAGTTCCCTATTTAGCTTTACTCATAACTTTCATGTGAATCCATGTTATATGGGTCCCTAATGAGTCCTCATTAGTCTAAATTTTAGGTAGGTCATAGTACCAAATTGGATCATTCAGCTAGATTTCATTGATGGAGTCAACATATGGATGTGATAAGGCTTGAGGGTTGTAGTACAGACACCATTTAGTTTTATTTACTTTTTTATTATGTTTCTAAGGTAATCCCAATGGGTAACCGGTCATGATGTATGACTATATGCTTTTGTACTACATTTTTTATATCATGGTTATGTTTTATTTTTTTATAATCTGATTATTTCTAATAAATTTTGTTTAGTTGTTTTTATAAATATTTCCTACTCAGATATGTGGGATACTCTCCCCATAGTAACAACTTCAATCATCTCTTCTAATTGGTAGCCTCAAGCATTCTAGGAGGTAGGCTTGAGATGATGTAGTCATTACTGGTCCAGACACCGATGTGTTTTTTGGGTTTGAAAGGCATTAAAAAGTGTAATTATAGAATTTATTTATTTTTAATAGATATTTGGGTCTATGGTCAATATATTATATAATAATGTTTTATAACATATTCTAGACCACAAACTAATTCACTGAAAATAGCTTTTCGATGGGATATCTATGTTACATTGGATATTGGATTTTTTTTCTTTTTTTCTATTATGATTGGGATATATATTTAATAAGATGTGTATTTGAGACTTTTATTTTGTTTTTGGATCTTAACTAGTTTGTAAGAGGCTACATACAAGCCCCATATTCATCATGTAGGACTCATATGAAATTTTTTGTCTTGTGTTTGATTGATATTAATGATGGTGGGGTTCATTTCATTAATGTTTCAACAACATCTTATATTGTGTTTTCCAATATAACATATTCATGAAATTCTACACCACTAGACCATGGAATATTTTCCTCAATAAAGGGTCAATTGGATTCTATTTAGGGATACTCTCTAAAAAAAACTATACAATCCCTCTATTTAATAGATGTATAGAGACCCTTATTAGTTCGGTATATGAATTTTGTACCATATTTACACACACCATTCCAGTGATTATGATATTTGTTTTATAAAAAAATTGGGTTTTGGTTATTTAATGTTTCAAAAAAAACCAACATTTTATTTTTCTATATAAATTTTTTGTAGAATTATACATAACTAAAATGTGTAACTATTAATATCTCAGTACATATTATCAAATGGGATTGTTTTTATATTCATCTTGATGAGATCGAAACCCTCAATAGGGTAGTTTGGTATGTGTATTCCCAATGGGGATTAGTTACCTGGAGTTCCTGATGACTTCACATGTGATGTTTGTAATGTATATGTATATAAAAACCTAAAGTGGGTGTTTTTTCATGTGATATGTTGTGTGAACATCGAAATGGGAACAATAGTATTTCTAAATTAATGTTGACCTATTTGAGGCATGGTTTATAGTCTAGGATGGAGATCCTAGTTCCCTTGATGTGTGGTTTATGATATTAGTGATGTTACATTTTAGGTTCTTGAGAGGGTCATTTTAAAATGTAAATTATAACTTCTGAGTTTGGTGTTTTGGAAAAATTGAATAATAATCATTGGAACCTAATTCAAAAATCTTTATATCTCTGTGAACATATTTTAGGTGGGAATAAATTATGGTGGGAGTCTTAGGGGTTTGGGAAAACATTTGAGGAAGGATGGATGGACAAGCTGCTAAAAGTATCTTTTACGAGTTTTACATGGTGATTAAAGCATTTACACAATGTGTAATGGGTTCATGGGGTGTGGATAGAAGATTCATTATCTGAAAGGCATGATGGTTTATCTAAAGGGATAAAAATTTTCTTGAAGTTACAATTCATGGAACTATTTCACAACATGGAATAGTTACACACCCTACGATGTGAGGGTAGTTTTTTTAATAGTAACAGTGGGATCATCACCCCTTAATTTCTTTTCTTCTACACATAGAGGCAGAAGAACCCAAAATAGTATTTTATTTCCCCCCTCTACCTCATTATGGTTCTTCATATATTCCTCATCTAGTGTTCATTTTTCTTATCGTCAGAGACACTGGATCCCTTGTAGTAAGATCTTGACTTCACTTCCTTCTCGTCCTTTTTTATCTCTCCAAATAGAATACTAAATCAATTCTGGTTCATTTTCCTATTTTTAGGTTATTTTGTGAAAAACAATTATTATTATCATTATCGATTGAGTTAGAGGATGTTATTTAATGATCAACTACCTTCTAGGCTATGGTAGGTAGTTACATGTTTTCTCTTTAATTTTACATGTGTTTTGGTGTTTTATTCTATATATTCCCATGTGGATATTAAATGAGAGAGTCCTAATTAAAAATGTTGGTTTCTAAATTATTAATGTGATGTTATGTGATGTTGTTGGGTATTCCCTATCTATTTATAATATCTTCTAAGTCGGGTAAGAGACTTTGAACACTTGGGTAGGATAATCCATGTGAATGATTGAATTTAATTAAAATTTTTATATTGATTTCGTGAGTTCCTTGGGAACATGATTGGAAAAGACTAAATATTGAGGTGATGATGATAACATAGAATGAGGTTACATTATTCATCGGGTTGAGAATGGATTTACACGTATGGGGTGATGATGATCACAAGGGTGAGGTGACATGGTCATCAGATTTAGGTGAAAGGGGAATCTAGATATGGCCACGACCTTTGGGACTTTGGATGGTGTAAAACATCGGGATTTAGAAACATGGTCATAGGGTAAGGGGGTGTCAGATGATTTTTATTTTGAATGTTCGGTTCTTTTCATTCACCATTGTTGGCCGACACAATATTGGTGTTGTCTTCACCTAGATAGGAATCAGTTGAACTAGTGTTGACCACTCAGTGTGGTTAGAGGCCCCCATAGATATTATTACTTAGGTGATGGTGATTACCATCATATAAGTTAGAGGTCCTCACTGTAGAAATCCTTGTGGATCGTAAAAGACCATTATGTGATGGTTTTGACACCATTGATTGGGGTATATGGATTTTCATAAAATTTGAGACCATGGGTTGGTATTATGGGAGGATGGATATCATCATTCCATGGGACATTGGCTGTTGAGACGTTGTGGATTATTATTTATTGGAAGATGGATATCATTATGCCTCTGATGTTATCCTTGAAGACGATAGTGAATTTATGAACATGGGTCTGGGGGACCAGGAACTTGTTGGGCAATTTGTGGGGACATCAGGTACTTGGTAGATGGAATGTGGTTTCAATTGACATGGTTAGGGGTGAAACCTGATGGTTCACCTTATATGATACTCATCAGGGTAATCCTTTTTCATTAAGCCATAGTTCCTAGTCCCTAGAAATATATATACATATACATGTGTTTTATTCCATATATATATTTTGGGGAATATGTTCAGCGATATTTTGGTGTTTTTTGAAGCATCAGATCACTTAGTTTTGGCAGTTGAGCATAAGGGAAGAAGTTCATTTATAAAATGTTCATGTGATGACTTTTATTTATATTTTACAAACACCTATATAACTATGGATGTAAGATAGGAACATGTTGTTGGTGTCCTACTGGGTTTATATTGACAACCTACATAAGAACCTCCAACACCTATAGACTTTATGCTTTTTAGAATAGGTAAGGATTCGGGCTTGGGAGTTGGACCTTAGTGATCAAAGTTGTACCATTTCCATGGGATAGAAGGAAAAGGACCATGGTAGTTCTTGCATTGAGATGGAGTTTCATTTTAGATATGGAATGATATATATATATCTGTGTGTGTGTGTACTGATATGTTCATCCATGCGAGAACCCTCATGAATTCTTTTTGTATGACCTATTATAGAATTCTTAGTCTATAAATGGTATTATGTAGATGGGATTATTTATTACTTCCACTGTTGGGTTTTCTTCTACTATTTTTATATCATTTCTTCTATTTTTATTTTCCTTCTTCTACTATTATATATCTATATGGATATCTATTATTATAAAAACCGGAGGGTATCGTCTCTATACTATCACCTATTTAGACCATCAATGCTAGTCGATTGACTTTTTTATATGGTGAGGCACACCTAAACCCTAGTGGATAACTAGGCTAGAGCACTGTTATGGTGGAAAACAATTTTGATGAACTGTAAATAGTATCAACTGAGTTTTCTTTTCCTTTTTGGTTTTACTATTGAGGCTATTAAAGACCAAAGAGTGGGATGTAGTTATAATTGGGTATAATACTCATGTTTCAGTGTCTGTATCCCCATGCATAGGAGACAGACCAAGTTTTTGTTGGTGGGAAATATATGTTATGCTTTTCACTTTTACATTTGATTGATTTCCTCCTTGATTTTCACAATTGGGGCGATGTTATTGGATTGTATTTTTTCCCATAACCTGGTATGGAAATATTGTATTTTTTTATACATCATGATGAGAACATAGTCTCATGTGATTTTTTCTGCTCGTGATTTTCATTAGGGATCTAGAATGTCCTATTAGTGTTTTGGGTTGTTTAATGTTTCAACCAAGAAGTTAAACACTGTTTTCCCACATAGTCTTTTTTGTGGAATTCTACTCAGAGACCCCAATTATGTGGTTCCCATTCAGATCATTATGTGATTATATATACATGTTATATATGGGCCTGACCCTGCTAAGGGTCAGTATGAATAACAAAAGGGGGTGAGTTGTTTAGTGTTATAACAAATAATCCATATTGAATTTTCATATATAGCCTCATTGGTGTAATTCTACTTAGATACCCAATACTGATATCAATTTCATATGTGATTCATTACTATGTAATGGGTACGTAGGGGGCATGAGTCTAGAATATATGTGACACCTAACTCTGATATGGTCAGGTGTGGGGTTGTGAGGAAAAATTTCATGTGACATGGAGAGGTAGGGGAGTGTAAGGGTGGTGAGATGTGTTTTCTATTGCAACATTCCCTATATATGATATATATAAATATATATATAACTATTTTGGTTGATTGACTTTTGTATTGGTATTTAGTGGGATTCCATCTTGATGGATTCCTATGAAGAATCAAGAGGGTGGTGATATAGTGTCGCATGAGCATACATAATATGAGGCCCCTTAGGGTTAGGATGAGGCCTTAGAGGGTTGAGATGATCATTATCCAGAGGTATATGATCAGGTACAATTGGGATAACCACAAAAGATTCCATATTTTGGTACATGGTTTGATAAAGAACTCAGGGAAATCGTGGTTTGTGTTATATGAGGTATCAATAGGGTAGATTATGGAGCATAGCCATTAATTCCATGTTTGACTTGTGAGTTCCAAAATTAGCACCCACCATTATTTCAGGGAAAGGATAGACCACTGGAAGTAAAGAACTTGATCACGTCAGTGTATACTATCATTGACTAGCTTGAGACACCCCTTTTTCAGATGGTGGAGTTGGCTACATATATGCTCAGAGGACCATAAAATCACTGGTGTGATATAATGGTTTAGGTAGGATGACATGAAGTACTAGTGTGGATGTATTTGGAGACCTCATACATTGAAAAATTATTCCAAAAGCTGCAAATGGAAGATAGAACCCATGAGTACATGAACCAATAATAGGGAGATACATCCATCATGGTCTATATGTCCAATTCCATAGAACCATCCGATTTTGAAACTGTTTTGGTGAGAGACGACATTTCCAGGGTGTGGAATTTCAAGGAAGGTTTACAGCATTCCATAAGGGTGCGGATAAATATCTTCAGGTTGAAATCCTTCATTGAGGTAGTAAATCACCTATTGATAGGCAATGGAAATTTTATAAACCAGTATTATTTGAGATGGGTGACATAACTATGTTATTTTAGCAGTGGTGTGTATGGTTGTCGGATGTGAGACCATGAGGATTGATAGTAGTTCAGTCAGGCCAGATATTTGGGCAGAACACCGAAGAGTGTGTCATTATTGGTGTGTTTTTAGTGAAAAAAGTGGGGGAATGTCTACACTCAGTGTCAGAATCCTCCAAATGAGTGTTGTGTATATGGTCAGATGGGAAATTTGGGGAGGTTCTGATGTAATCCATCATGGATAACTGGTATTCCAGAATCTAGGCAAACTCAGTGATTTGAGGTCATACCAGGAGTGCTATTAGGAGTTGGTTTCCCGAATTTAGTTGTACATAGAGTTCATGATAGAGATAGTGTGACCCACCATTGGAGTCAGTGTCTTGTAGATGGTTCATCTTTATAGGGAGTCCAACCCTCATCTATCCGGGCTTCAGGTCGGGTGATTTTTGTTGAGATATCAGGGTTAGAATTGGTCGGTGAGCCGATGAAATTTATAGGTACACCATGGGAATTATGGAGTTTTGTTTTATTTTTTTCAGGGCTAAATTGTTTTCTTGAAGTTCACGATTATTATTTTTGGACTAAATTGTTTTTTGTTAGTAGTTTTTTAGATTATGATGATATATATATATATATATGATGTGCATAGGTATCGAGTATGAATTTGGGAATTGATTTGATGTTGGTTTTATATGAGGGACGTAGGAATTGAGACTGTTATGTGAATTCGTATGAATATATCATATGATATTTTTTTGATATTTTTTTAGATGAAGTAAAAAATGGAAATTTTATGAGACACATGTTTTGATGAGTGTCGTATATGGAATTGGTATGATATGGGCATCTGTTGAGATGCATGACATAATGGGTATCATCTATGACATAGGAATGATTTGGTCACATGATGAGGTACATGAAAGATGATGCATCATGGGAATAATTTTATGTCTAGGGATGTTTAGTGGACTATTGAATTTTTTGTTTTGAGTTAGGAGGATACTAGATAGGTGACCCCTAAGGTGGGGAACACCCTTAGGGGAGATGACATGTGACATAATAACTAGGGTGGACTAGGATGATGCTAATAATATGGGTATGATCGGTACCACCTCCATCTAAATCTAGATATCATAGGGGTGATCTATTTTTATATGGGGATATTGTAACCTCCTATGTTTTTTAGTTGGTTTTTGTAGGTAAAGTAAACTATTGTGTTCGGTGGTTGGGGGAACTTAATTAATAAGCATTAGAACCTAATTATAAAATCTTTATAGCTCCATGAAATTATTTAAGTGTGTTCTATTTTATTGTGGGACTCTTTAGGGTTTAGGTGAACACTGTAGGATGGATGGATGTCCAGATTGATAAAAAAGCTACTACGAGTTTTTCTCATCTTGTAAATCATTTACACGATGCGTAATCGGTTCATGGGTTATGGCCGCTAGAATCAGGATGTGTAAGGGTTAGGGGATTACCCCATGAAATACTCGATATATATTTGTTACATTTCATGAAACTATTTCCTGCTGTGTAATTGTTACACACCGTGAAATGTGAAAGAATTCTTTTATTAAGGATGAACATAAGTCGTGTCCCTTCTTTATTTATTTTCCTCTACACATATAGTATAGAGCTACCAACGGGGTCTCATAGTGCATCCTTCTCCATCATCTTGGGTTCTGGAGATCTAACTTATTTGGTCACTATTTTTGCATCCACTGGTCATGTTAGATCCCTTGTGGTAGTCTCTTGACCTCACTTCCTTCTCCTCTTTGTTTATCTCGCCATAAAAAATGCTAAGTCTATGTGCACACTTTTTCCCAATATTCAGGGAATTTATCTACACAAAAATTTCGTTCATTTTTTCCTAATTTAGAGGCTAATATTCAATTAAGGAGTTCCTACTATCCTATGATAGGTTTTTTCTAACATTCTCCTTAATTTTACAGGTGTTTGGGGGGTGTGATCTACATACTCCCATTTGGGCTATCTATGAGAAACCACTAATTAAATAGGGTTTGTTTTTAAATTATTAAAGTGATATTAAGGGATATTATTAGAAATTACATATCCATTTATTATATCTACTAAGCTAGGAATGGGTATTTGACCACATTGACCATATAGGTCGAGTGTGTGTTTTAATTTAATTACATTGTTTATATTGACTATTTGATTTCCATGGGAAAATGAAAGGCTAGGACCATGGATTGAGGTGATGATGATCACAAAGACATAGGTGACATGGGACGTTTTTTGGGTGTGGATTTAGTCATATAGGGTAATAATGATCACCTAGTTGAGGTGACATCATCATCAGATTAAGGCGATGAGGTCGTCAGAATAAATGAATGGCCCATGTGACATTGGACAGTTTTGAACATTAGGATATAAGAACAAGGTCGTAGGGGAATGATGTTCAAGATGATGTGGATTTTGTTTTTTTTTGTGATTTCCAATAACCATTTTTGGATAACACACCATTGGATTCATGTCCATATAGATATGACTTAGTTGTTGTGGCTTGACCACTCAATGTGGGTGGAGGCCCCCGTAGATATTGGGTCTTAGCTGATTTTGTTAACCATAAGATATGTTAGAGGTGATAACCCTAGAAATACATGTGGATGGTGATGGAAAATTGGGTGATGATGTTTAGAATTTTTTTTGGGGGTGAGGTTCACCATGATACTTCATGCCATGGGTTGGGATTATAGGAGGATGGGTATTGTCGTGCCTTGGGATGTTGGTTGTCGAACTAAAGGTGATTATTATTTATTAGAGGGTCGATATTTTATGAATTAGGATATCGATCTTTGAGAAAATAGTTCTTTTATTAGAATATTTATGAGTAACCAATGATTTTTGTGGATTCTATACTGATGTTGATTGCATAGTTGATGGCACAAGGTTCTGGTCGATATGTTTATGGGTGGAACCTCAGGGTTCACTAGATATGATACTCGTTGGGGGATGCCTTGGAATTAATCAATGGTTCCTAGCCACTAAAAATATATATATGGAAACATGTGTTGTATTCTATATATATATATTTGAGGGAACATGTTTAGAGAAATATGAGTGATTTCCAAAGATTGTGATCACATCCTTATGGCTGTTGATCATAATGTAAGTGAGTTATTTGTAAAATATTAATGTGATTCCATTTAATTGTATTTTTCATACACCTAAATAATTATAGATGTAAAACATGAACACATTGGTGGTGTCTTGCTGAGTGTATACTCACACCCAACATGAGCCCCTCTGGATGCATGACGAATTTTTTCATTTGAGTTTAGCTATGCATTTAAGCTTCGGAGAAAGACCACAGTGATTAGTGTTTTACTTTTTTATGGGATTGATGAAAATGTATAGCGATGGATCTTGCAAGAAGATGCAGTCTCCTTTTATCATTATCATGCAATAAATATATGAAATGACATGGTCGTCCATGGTTGACCCTACTTTTATACTTCTTGTATGACATGTTATAGAATGTTTATTCTATAAATTGTTTTATTGATTTGGGCTTATTTATTACTTCTACTATTTATTATGATTTTGTAGAGTTAATTTATTAATTATGTTTTTTTATAGTCCTCCCCCTTATATGTTATATATATATATATGTACCATTATTATTATCATCACTAGAGGATGTATGTAACACCCCAATATTTTGGGAAATATTTTTTTCATATTAATTTAATGTTTTGTTATTTTTCATTTCTTTCAACACTGAATATAGCTTGTGTTATATGAAAGAACTTTGTTTGGATTTTGTATCATCCAATACCAGGTTAATATTGAACTAAACGAATTACTTAGATTGGATTTCAGTATAGGAAACACTTTTTTAATATTTTGTTCCTCACAATGCTGATTTCCTTCGATATATTTCATTACATGCAAGGACATGTTTTACTAAGCTAAAATTTACATTTAAAATGGTTATTAAAATATTATTATAGTTACCACCTATCCATTCGAATTAGAGTTAGGAATGAAATTAAATAAATTGTGAAAATATGATCTATAAATTTATATAAGATTAATCCTTTTGTTATAAATTAGTTATAAATAAAATTAAAAACTATTTGAGAATGAATAAAATCATTTTTCTATGAAGACTATTTTTCTATGTATAAACAACATTTTATACCAATAAATTAAAAAAACAACCTTGGATTAATTTTTTAAATTTATATATTATATGTTCAATAAATGTTTTTCAATCATACAATATATCTGATAGATATAATATGACAATTAATCCAATTTTTTGAATAAAAAATGTTTTTTTTCTGAATGGTGATTTTACCGCATTTTAATGGAGAATCCATTTTAAATATAAATTTTCTCACTTTTATAATTTTTATTTGAAAGAATGAACATATGTTTTTAAATTTTCATATTCATATTTTATTTGGGATAATTTTTGGTATTTTTCAAATAAGTTTCATTTTGCGATGAATAGTGATAAATAATAAATTTTAATTCAAAACAATTTTTTAGTCTAATTTATTTATATATATATATTTGGGATTAATATGGTTTTAAAGTATAATTAGATCAATTATACATAAATTAATCCAATTTTTTCAATTGGATACAATTTAACATTGAAATTGGATATCAAAACATTTCAAACATTTGGACTTTTTCGCTTTTAAACCCCGCTTTCGCAATAGGTTTGCAGGATTAGTTTTAAAATAATTTATACCACTTATATGGTTACAATTTTTAAATATGGATTCTATATTCATAATCATAGTAATTTATAATATATTTTAATGTCATCTACATTTTCAACCAAATAATTTAGTGAATATAATTAAATTCAATTATGGTGATTATGGTAAAACGAGATTACTTAATGGATAGACATTAAATATTGGGGAAAATACCAAAGAGACATGTCCAAATTACATTTTATAGAAATATTTAGACCACATAATCACTTTTATAGATTACTTATATTTATTTGAGGCACAATATATAATGGAGACCTCTCAATAGAGTTTAACTTTTTATATTTAAAATAATGACAATCCTCCACTATGAAAGGGAACCCACACCCCTCAACTCATCGCACCTCAGAATCCACCTTATCTAAACCCAAAAATTCCAAAATAGGCTTTAAAATTACCTAATTTCAACCTATAAGACAAAAAAATTTCATTAATCTAACCATGTAATTCATTTTGGGAAAACCATAAGGAGTTACCCAACAAAAAGGTAACATCCTTCCCCAACCTCTTCTATTTTATTTTCATTCTAAATCCCCTAAGTTATTGTTATTAAATGATTATATAATAAAATAATTATCCCCAAAATATTTATATGTTTTTATTATAATTTTTATACCTAAAAATTCACACACTTCCATAAAATGGGTAATGAACTTACTGTACATGTGTGTGGTAGACCACCACCTCACGAAATGATGTCGTTCATTTTTTGATTATCATAAATCATGGTTTGAAATTTTTATGTACATATTATTTTTATATGAAATATATTATATTTATGATTTATTTTAAATAAAACATTTATTAAATAAAACATACCATCATTCTTTCCGTTTTTTGTAAATACAATAATGTAGTTTGTGGACGTGGGGACTACCACCTCCTCAAAGAAATTTCACTCATTCACACATTATATGGAATGTATTCATGTTTGGTTTAGTGAAATTATATCATATATATATATATATAATAATGATACTGAAATTGAAATATATATATATACATGTATATTTCATTTTCTTTCCTTATTTCAACACGACAAGAAAACGGAAACAGTGTTCATGCGTGTGTACGGCCTACCGTCTCCATGAACAGTGTCTCCCAATTCATATTTATATCATATATATATATTATAAATATTTATATATTAAATATAAATGATATTTATATCTAGTTTTATATTATTTGACTATATAAATCATGATCTACGTAGTAGTATCAAGATTAACAAGTCAAAACATATACGAAAAACAAAGTGGATATTACCCGAAATGTTACATTAAAATTGAATTTTAAATAAAAGGGATATATAAAGTCATTATAAAATAATATATGGAATTATATATAATAATATCTTTCTATGTTATATTTACAATAAACATATATTTATTATATAGGATTTTTGAATGTGTACAACGAAATTCGAGACTTAAGGATAGGGTGTTCTCGTCTCACATTTACTTCTATGAGACTTATGCCTTATTCACCACTAATTTGTTTGGTTTAGTGTATATATTACCCATAAATGTATTATATTATTATTATAATTAAATTTATTTGTATATACATAATTATTTGATGTTCGTTCATTCATTGGTTTTATGGATCAAAAGTTACCAAATCGGTAATGTAATATTGTCTCAATTTTCTTTATTTGAGAAACATGCCATATTAGCATGTATATTTTTATATGGGATGTATATAATTCCATTGAACAAGTTATATCATGAATATAATTATATTAAATATATTTTAATCATAATTTAATGGTAATATTTCCATAGTACTATGATTAAAATTTAAAAATGTTGTAAACATATATTAGAATAATATCATCGTTTATCGAGATTGTTTATGATTATGATATCATTAACGATATATTATAATACATATATCAAGAAATGCCATAAATTTTATTATAATATGGTTATCCATGATATATCCATGTATTTTTACCATTTTTTGAACACGTTTTTTACTTTATCTAATTATGAAATTATTTTTAAGAAAATTAAACTTTATTACTCACTTCAGTGAGAAAATTGTTTAATATATAAAACCATGTTTAAAAAAAGGATTTAATTTTTTTTCTATGATGTTTAAAATAAATTATTACCAATGTTTTATATTTTTAATAACAAATGTTTTAAAAGAAATATCCTTTCCATTTTCTAATCAATTCACTTTTCTAATCTTTTTACTGAGAAAAATGAATGTTTGGCATGTATGGTTATACTTATCATCATGATAGTAATTTCCAAGAAGCATAATTTTAATTTTTAATGGTTTTCTTAAAAGAAAAATTTTCCATATATTAAATAATTGGGTTATTTTAAATTTTTTTCCACGATAATTTTTTTCAAAAATATTTTTATATTTTTTAAAGTTTTTAAAATAGTTTTTAATGAATCAGTTATCTATTTTCAAAGTTATTTTAAAAGGAAAATGATTTCAAAATTATTATGTATTATTGAATTGTTTTTAAAATTAGAAAGGATATTTTCCTCAAAAAATTTCTAAATTATTTTTCATGATTACTCTATATGTTATAAAAGTGATTTTAAATAAAACTATATTAAAAATCTTATATGTTTTAGAATGTGACTTTCAAGGATAAGTTATGTTCCATGTGACATTACAAAATCTATCACCATATAATCTGATATCCATTGATATAGTTTATGATTTACTAGGTTTATGATCAAAGTTCTCAATTATTATTCATTTTTTAATGGTTAATGTTTACGATGCCATGTTTTTTATGAAACCCATTTCTCTTTCATGTGTTATACCATGATAAAATGATTATGAATCACACTTCCTTTCACAGGTTATTCTCTGATGAAGTTATTATCAAACCTATCTATTTCAAATAGGTTATGATATGATGAAATTTTAATTATTATCATTTCAGTTCAATGTTCATTATATTATGATTATGAAACCTATCTCTTTTTTATGGGTCATGATATGATGAATTCTTTATTAACTTGTGTAACCCGAATGAATGATTTCATTATATAATTGGTGGGACCAATATCTCCTTCCAATTTATTTCGTAAATATTTATATCTCCAGAGATAATGATAAGAAACAAGTTGATGGGCTTGATCTAATATGGTAAATGGGTTTGTCCTGATCCCCAATTGGTAAGAGGTGCATCCAGATCTTCTATGGTTAACATGTGTGTCCTTATCCACTATGTTGATTCTCAAGGTAGGTAACACTGACACATGAAATGGTTTTCTATATTTATTATGGTAAAACACTTATATGACATGATATTATTCTTCATGATAGATTTATGGTGACTTATAACCATTATGATTCAGGTCTTATGAGCTATCAATATTTATTCTATGACTCTTGATTATGATATTTGATATGAAGGGTTTGATCCTTTAATGTTAAGGACATGTTCTTATACCCTTATTGTCATGTTATTCTTACATATCTCTCTTGTTATCCCATAATGAACATCTGAGAACTCCCTTTTCTTAGGTTTCCTTTCCCCATTTTATGAATAATGGTTTTAAGTAGTAGTAAAGGGGAGTATATTTAAGGGATATTTTTAAGATATTTCACCATGTTAGAAGATTATGTTTTCATGTTTCTGAGGAAACTATACTATTAGGTTCCTCAGGCATGAATTTTTGAAATGATATGAATATTCATCTAATATTGGTGTAATATCCATGCATTTTAAGTCTTGTTTTCTATATTTGGTATCAAAGGAAGGGTTTAGACAACCTTAAGAAACTTAGATGAGAAATATTTAGTGAGATATGTAGGGATATTTCTATGGATCTATATTAGGATATCTCTATGTATAATCATAAGGGGTCATATATTTTAATATAGGTTTCATGATTTAGGCATTTTAAATTTAATTTTTTATGATTATATGGTTGTATATAATTATATGTGTTTCTAATGCTTTTTTTATAGTCTTAGTAAATAGTGGGAAGAGGAAGGAACTAAGTTGAAACTGAAAGATTCAGATGGGGAATGTATGGGCATCGGAAAAAATAATGCCCAAAGTATAAATATCATGAAGATAATCAATAAGTTGTTTTGAGTATTGGTTATACTAATGAAGATAAATATACCTCAAATGACATATGAAATGTATGCAATTTTATAACTATATATATTGTTTACATTAAACGTAAGAAAAATGATTAGGTTGAGGTTGAGGAACCTTAATTCAGGATTCATATTTACTTTTCTTAGACAAGGGTTATTAATAAATTAGATTATGAAGCCTGAGTAGTGGTTTAAGAATAATGTTGTATGATTTCAGTGTAAATGTTTTTTAATTCAAATACTATTTTATATAAATCACAAAATATGGAAGAATATTCATTATAATTTTTTATTAAGGATTCAAAAGGATGTGTTGAATGGTGCTGAAGACATAGAAAATAGATTTAATGTAAATGTGATATTCATGGAAATACAATATTTAGGTAAAGATAAATCTTAATAAGTTCTTAATGTTGAGGTGATGATATTTGGATAAATATATGTTGGATATGAATAAGAAAATTGGATGGTACTAAATAGCTTGGAAGTGATTAAGGATTTGTCTAAAAAGTGGATTTTATTATCATTGATAGATTATATAACATTTATGGATTTAGGGAATATATCTAAAATACTTTTCAATATGGATAAATGCATGTTTTCAATAAGGATTTATTTTAATTACAATGTTTCAAGAGAATACAAGATGAAGGTACTCACATGTTTGGTAATTAACAAACATGAATAACTTTATAATATATGAGAGATCTGTTATAATATGTTTTTCAGAAATTTATTTATCTTATTTATAAGTTTGTAGAGTTTCAAAATTTTGAATGGTTATATGGTTAACCATTTATGGAATTATTTATGTGAAAATTCAAATGAGGTTTTTGAAATTGAAGAATTATTTCTCCATATCAGGATTTATGTATATTGGGTAAAATTTTCTAATCTTTTTTTGAAAATTATGAAATGAATGACCTGTAATTATACTTATGGATCTCATTATATACTAATTCTTTAGGAATGAAAAATTCACCTTATCATGAATTCCATGAAGGTGTTTATTTTTTTATTTTTTATTTGGATAATCCACTTTCTAACTAGGTTGAGTGGGAACCCTTACATGTCCAATAGTCCTAGTTTCACAAGGCCCATTACATGACCTAAAGTCCAAGAGGCACATTGCCCCATACATAATGAAAATTCTCAACAAAAATACACTAGAAATGCCCCTCCCTTGGATCTACATCATTGAAGCTGCCTAGATCCCCACCTTGCATTGCCAATCAAATCTAATTTCCCAATGCATAGATGCATGCTACCTAGTATCTTTGGCGATTAACATACCCACTCATTCTTCCAATATAGTTATATTTTTTCAGGTGGCTGGTACTTCCTCTAAATCCACTTCTGATATATACTTTTTGTGGTCTTCCTGGGAAAATCTATGGTCTTTGTGGCCCAAAATCCCATGGCCCAAAGGCTTGAGATTCCCCGAAGGCCCTGCGGCCCGAAGCCCTTGGGTGGCTCGAAGGCCCTGTGGACCATAGGCCCAAACCAGTGGCACAGAAGCCCAATCATATGAGAAGTTATAGGTTTAGAGTACTATAAGTTGTACTGAAACAGTGACCTAGAAATCAACCTTCTCTGGGATTTGATCAAGGGTTTCATCCGTACCCATGGTGTGAGTTAAACATATAGGTACCACCCCAACTACAAAAATTAACCTTCATTTCATAGAATAAGAGATGAAGTGAATTTGATCAAAGAAAAGTAAAGGGAGGGGTTTCCTTAAAATCAAGAAATTATATCATCTCTTGGAAATTTTTCAACATTACTAAAAAGGGTCTTGAAATAAAAAAATTTCATGTTACTGTCATTTTTGATGATATCAATGTCTTTTTTCAATCCTATTTCACTCTCCAATAGAGCATTATAGTTATATTTCACCTCCATGTCCATGTTTTCAGTTATCATCTATGTTATGCATTGTGGAAACGTTGTTATGAGTTATTTTTGGAAACTATTATGTTTTAAAAAATCATTTTTAATGTAAGTTTTAGTATCAAAGTTTTCATTGTTGGTTTATATGAAAGGATTTTACAAGTATTAAACTATTTATAAGAAAAATTAATTTTGAGGTTGAAATTAATTTTAAGGGGGTAGAATGTAACACCCTAATATTTTGGTAAAAAAATTGAATTAAATTTATCTATTTCATATTTATTAATTTCATGCAACATAGAATATAGATTGTGTTATATGAAAGCACAAAGTTTTTGTTGTGGAAAATGAAACACCATGATAATATTGAACTAAACAAAAAACAAATATTATCCTAGGTAATAGGAATGACTACTTTTGTCTTTTGATGGACATAATTTTTAGTTCCTTCGATAGCTTGGGTTACACTCAAGGCCAAATTATACCAAACTAAAATTTAAAATAAATATTTTTTAAAAAAATATTGTTATTGTTACCACCTTGCCATTGTAATGGATGTTAGGAAATATATTAAATTAAATGTATAAATATGATCCAAACATGTATATAAAATGAATCATTTGGTTATCCATTAGCTTGAAAAGAAAGTAAGAACTATTTGGGAATGAATAAATTAATTTTCAAAGAAAATATTTTTTTCTGTATAAACAAAATTTTATCTTAATAAATTAAAAAAACTACATATGATAAATGTTTTTAATAAAATTTATATTTTATATATTCAATAACAAAATTACGATTATCAAATAAATTTAATAGGTATAAGATAAAAATAAATCCAATTATATATATAAAAAGATGTAATTTTATAAAAATAATTTTTTCATCATTTTTATAGAGAAGCCCTTATAAATTTAAATATTGAAATTTTTAAAAAACATAAATTAAAAGAAAAAATTAATATTAAAAATTTTAATATAAAAATTTAATTAGGAGATTTTTTTCTGAGAAGTTTTATTTTTTGATGAATATTGATAAATATTAAATATTAATTGAGAAATGATTTTTCATCTAATTTATTTATATTATTAAATAATATAATACTTTGGTTTTAAAGTATAACTAGATCAATTATACATATATTTAATCCAATTAAGGTCATTTGATCCAATTTCTCATTAAAATTGTATTTAAAAACTTTTCAATCTTTTGGGATTTTTCTCTTTATAGAACCAGTTTCAGTACACATCTCTGGGATTAATTTAAAATTAAATTTTGAAAAAAATACATAGTTACGATTTTAAAAAGTGGATTACATATTTAGAATAATAATAATGTATAATATCTATTATTTTCAACATATATTTTGGAAAAAAATATTCATGAAGGTAATTAAAATTATTTATAGTGGTTAAGGTAAAAATGTGTATACATAGTGGTAAAATATTATCTTAAGGGGAAAAATACCCTAGAAACGTTTCAAAAATAAATTTTATGGACTTATTTATACCATATCCTCAATTTTTTGAAAAATGTAAATTTATTGGAGGAACAATATGTAAGGGAGACCTCTTAATAGTGTTTATATTTTTTATATTTACAACAATGTCACTCCTCCTCCAGTATAAAAGGGAACTAAATCCCCTTACATATTTAACCCTATAAATCCAATTTCATTCATCCAAAACCTACCAAAATAAGTTCCAAATTCCCTAATCTAAACCTAAAATCCTCAATTTGTTCATAAATCCAAAAAATCAATTTGTTTGGTGCAAACCAAAAGGAGTTACCCAAAGAAGATGTAACGTCCTTCCACAAGATCTTTGGATTTATTTACATTATCCTCCCCCTAAGATTTTTTTATTCGATTATTATATAATAATATAATTATAATAAATATACATATAAGTTATTATTTTAATTTTATGGCCTACACCTAATCAAACTTCCATCAAATGGGTTACGAACTTACCGTTCGTGTGTATGGTATACTACCACCTCGCAAAATAATGTTGTTTTTTTCCTTTACCACCTCTCTTGGTTGGGAATCAGGATAGAAATACTATTTTCTATGATATATATTTTATTTATGATGTATTTATGATTATATAATTATTATATAAAAAACACCTTCATGATTTCCATTTTATGGAAATTTCATAACATTGTTTGTGGATGTGTGGACTACTACCTCCTCTGTGTGATGTGATTCATTTACAGATTTCATGGAATATATTAAGGATGGGTTTAGTAAAATTTTATGATATATATTAAATAATAATTATAATTTAATGATAATATATATATACATATATTTTATTTACTTTCTTCTTTTAATACAATAACAAAATGGAAATAGGTTTCATGCATATGTATGGCCTACTGTGTCCATGAATAGTGTATTCTATTAAATATATTTATCTTTTATAGATTATTATAAATACTAATACACTGATTATATATTATATTTATAATATGTTATATATTATTTATATATTAATTTAATGTTCTATGTAATAGGATCAGGAATAACATGTGATGAAATATAAGAAAAAGAAAGCGAATATTACAAAAAACATAAAATTAACATGGAATTGATAATAAATGGGAAATATAAAGTCATAATAAAATCATATATGGTATTAGATATAATAATATGGCTCTATGGTGTATTTATAATAAACTTATATATACTATACAATAGTTTTGAACATGTACTATGAATATCAACACAAAAGGTAAGGGTTTTCTCATCCCACTTTTATTTTGATAAGACTTATGCCTAATTCACCTGTCATTTGTTTTGTGTATCTCATATACATACCATGATTATATTATATGGTTATTATATATTAATTTATTTATATTTATATAAACTTTTAATGATATTTCATTCATGGGGTGTATGGTTCAAAAGTTATCAAATCGGTGATATAATTTTTTCTCAATTTTCCTTCATTGATTCACATGTCGTGTTAGGAGACTATATTTTTCTAAGAGGTGTATATAATTCCCTTTGACATGTTATATCATGAATCAATTAATTTTAATTTTATTTTATGATTCATTTAACTTTATTATTTCCATATTATTCTGATTCCATGTTACCTAAGTTGTAATGGTTGATTGCTACAATATCATCATATATCAAGATTGTTTTTTAGTATGCATTAATTGACGAAATAATATGATAAATATCTCGAGAAATAATATGAATTTTCTTATACTCTATTTATTCCAGATATATCCATGTATTAGTACCATTTTACCACAATTTTTTATTTATGATAATTTAGAAAGTGGTTTTAAGAAAATATTACATTATATATCTCTTCGGTTGGAAATTGGTTTTATTCACAAACCCGTGTTTTCTAAAAAATCAATAATGTTTTGAAATGAATTGTAAATGAAATGTTTTATACATGTTTTAACTTTTTAATAAAATAAGTTT
Organism: Viscum album; assembly: GCA_963277665.1. Classification (NCBI taxonomy): domain Eukaryota; kingdom Viridiplantae; phylum Streptophyta; class Magnoliopsida; order Santalales; family Viscaceae; genus Viscum; species Viscum album. The sequence continues at coordinate 1,597,140,692 of OY728120.1, forward strand.
TTAAAATGGCACTCCATGTCATTTTCTGATCAATTCACCTCTCGAATATTTTTACGGTGGAAAATAAATGTTCAACATGTACAATTTTACTAACTATCATGATCGTAATTTCATCAATGCATAATTTTAATGTTTAAAAGGTTATTTTTGAAAGAAAATATTTTTCCAAATATTTTAGAAATTATTTATTTTAAACTAGTTTTCAAAAAAAAAATTCAAGTAAAAATTTTCTTTTAAAATGTAATTAAATTTTTTTTCAAAGATTCCCCTATATCTTTTCAATGTTATTTCCAAAGGAAATTATTTTCAAAATGATTACTTTTTTTAAAATATTATTTCAAATCATAAAGGATATTTTCGTCAATAAATGTTTCCAATTATATTTCATGATTCCTTTATATGTTTTAATGTGGTTTCAAAGAAAAGTGTTTTGAAAATGTTATATGTTTTAAAAACTAGTTTCAAAATAAAAATTATTTTCCAAGGGATATTTAAAAATCCTTCCCCACATAAGATGATTTCCTTTGATATAGTTTATTCATTATAGGGATTATTATCCAAGGAAACCATTCTTATTCTTTCATTAATTCATTATTATTAATATGAAAAGTTATTTTTGAAAATCGTTTCTCTTCCATTCGTTGTATCATGATAAAAATGTATGAAACTCACTTCATTTAATAGGTTATTTTACCAGAAATGATTATTAGTCCTCTCCCTTTTCCATAGGTTATGATATGATGAAATGTCTATGATACTCATTTCATTTCATATGATATGATATGATGTTTATGAAAACCTTCATTTTTTATATGTCATGATATGAAGAATGATTATTATCTTGTGGCACACGTATGTATGATATCATTATGTGATGGGTGGGACCAATATATCCCATTAATTCATTAGGTAAATACTTATATCTCCTAAAATAATGATTTGAGACAAGTTTACGGTCTTTATCCATAATTGAAAAAATGTGTATCCTAATCCACAATGCGAAATTGGTTGGTCCTAATCCACAATGGGAAACAAGTTCTTCCTAATCCACAATTTTAAATATGTGTGTATTGATCCAAAAAAGAAAATAGGTGAGTATTGATCCAAAATGGGAAATATATGTTTCCTGATCCACAATGGGAAATATTTTTTCCTCATCCATAATGGGAAATAGGTTTGTCCAAATCCTCTGTGGAAAATAGGTGTTCCCTGATCCACTATGTTGGTGGTCTTGGTAGTTATCCTTCACACATCAAATGGATTTCAATATTTATGATGGTTCCACAGTTATATGACACTAGCTTATGGCTCAAGTTAGATTTATGATGATTTTTCACCCTTATAATTCATGTATTATGAATAAACAATATTTATTCCATAAATCTTCATTATTATATTTGATATTTAGGGGTGTCCAGGGGTGTGGGTGGTGGTGTCAAGGGGGGTGAGTGGGTTGACCAAGAGGGTGGGGGTGTCCAGGGGGTGGGGGTTGTCCAGAGGGGTGGGGGTTGTCTAGGGGTGGGGTTGTCCAGAGGGGTAGGGTTGTTCAGGGGGTGGGGTTGTCTAGGGGGTGGGGGTTTTCTAGTGGGGTTGGGGCTATCCATGGGGTGGGTGGACTGTCCAAGGGGGTATGGGGAGTCTAGGGGTGGGTTTGTCCAGGGGGTGGGGGATATCTAGAGTTTTTTGGGGGCTGTCCAGAGGGTGGGGGACGTCCAAGGGGTGGTGGTGTCCATGGGGTGTCCAAGGGGGTGGGGGCTGTCCAAGGGGGTAGGGTGTCCAGAGGGGTGGGGGTGGTGTCCAGGGGGTGAGTTTTTTTGTCCAATGAAGTAGGCATGTCCCGAAGGTGGAGGAGATATATCGAGGTGTGGGGGATTTCTAGGGGGTGGGGACTATCCAGAGGAGTGGGGGTGTCTAGAGGTTTCAAATCATTGGGATTTGTTTAATTTTTAGAAGTATATTTATACATATTTTAATATTAATACATCATATTTATTTTTTTATGGAAGGGTGAATTTGTTATCCAGTTTCACCAACATGTATTCATTGTGCACCTTAAGAAGAAAGGATCAGGGATTAATTTAAAACTATTATATCTAACTACTTTTTCATTTTAAAATCATTTTCATGCATATTTTTTTCAAATACTCATTGATTTGTTTTATATTACAAATATTTTTACATTTAAATTATGATATTTTTCTTATCAATGTATATTTGTGTTATTTTAACAAGATGTATAATTTTGATATTTGTTATAGAAAATAATTAGTGTAAGTTTGATTATGGTACATTGAAGGAGTAATGATTAGGAGGAATGTGTGATTCCTTTTTGGAATTTTCTAAACAAAATGTTCTAAGATGTGGCATATTTTTTCTATCCATGCCTGAAAATTTTAAATATAAAGAAGTTGAAAAGTAGAGAGGTAAAAGATCATCTGATTTTTCGTGGTTTTAATCTGAGTTTCTACTCTTGGATTAGGCATGGTTAAACTGGAAAAAATGCCAGATCTATAGATGATTATGATTCACACGATGGTAACTCCGATGGAATTGAAGAAATGATTCGAGATATTGTAGCAGAACAGATTGAGATAGAAATAATAGTTTAACGTCTATATAGTGATGTGGAAAATCCATTATATCCTTCTTGTATGGACTTTATAGTTTTTTGGCGGTGTTAAGATTGATTAACCCGAAGGAGAAACATGGATGGAGGGACAATAGTGTTATAGAATAGCTACAATTAATGAATGAAATTATTCGAAAAGATAACGATCTTCCAGATTTACATTATAAGTCCAAGAAAATATTATGCCTTGTTGGATTGGGATACAAGAAAATGCATGCATGTCTGAATGATTGTACGATATATATGAAGGAATATTAATTTCTATCTATGTGTCCTAAATGTTTGAAATCATGGTATAAGATAAAAAAATTGCAGGCTGATGTAGATATTAAAAAGATCCCTTACAAGGTAATTTTTTATCTTCCTATAATTCATCATTTGAAACATTTATTTGCTAATTTACATGATACAAAAAGGTCAAGATGGCATACTGATGAGATGATTTGTGATGGAAAAATATGTCATCCAGTGGATTGTCCGCAATGGAAGAAAATTGATGAGAAGTATCCTATATTTGGAAATGAAATTAGAAATCACATAATAGGGTTATGCACATATAGAATGAATCTATAACGAACCCTCAGTAGCATGCATAGTTCATGTCCTATTTTATTAGTAATTTACAACCTATCTCCTAAAGTTTGTATGAAGCACAAATATTTCATATTGATTATAATGATCTCTTGTCCGAAGCAACCCAGAAATGATATTGATGTTTTCTTGTCACCATTGACTGATTATTTGAATCTTTTATGGTAGGATGGTATTAGGTTGTATGGTTCTTATAAAATGGAATATTTTCAGCTGTATGCAATGCTTATCTTCACTATTAATGACTTCCAAGCATATGAAAATTTGTCTGGATGCAGTGTTAAGGGGCATAAATCATTTCCAATTTGCGAACAACATAATTAATATTGTAAATGACATCATGGGAAGAAAACAGTGTACATGGGTCATTGAATGTTTTTGCTGATGGATCCCTCTTATAGAAGACTAAAAAATGCATTCAATGGATTGCAAGAATTTGATATTTCTCCAAACCCATTATCCCCTGATGTGTATTTTCACAGGGTGGAAAACCTTGATGTGTCATTGGGAAAGAAACAGAAATCTAGTAATGATAGACATATTTGGATGAAAAGGTAAATATTTTTTGAGCTACTATATTGGAGATATCTTGAAGTTAAACATAATATTTATTTCATACCCATGGAGAAGAATATATGTGACAGTTTGATTAGAACATTGTAAGATATTAAAGGAAGGACAAAATATTGACTGAATGCAAGATTAGAATTACTATTAGTGGGAATAAGTTTGGAATTGTCTCTCACTCCTAATGGAAGACGAACATTTCTTCCCCCAGATTTTCATACATAATCAAGGATAGTAAAAATTAGCTTTTTCCTATGTCTTAATGTTATCAATGTGCCTCAAGGTTATTCTTAAAATGTTAATAATTTTGTCTCATTGAAGGATTTGAAGTTCATATGTATTAAACCTCTTGATTGTCATGTCATGATGCAACTAATTCTACCAGTTGCATTACGTGGAATATTTCCCATCTATTTCAGAAATAATGTAATTAAGATGTTTTATTTTTTCAACTAAATTTGTAATAATTTGATTGATGTGAATGCTTTGAACATTTTGGAAAAGGATGCAAATTCTATACTTTGTCAATTGGAAATGTATTTTCCTCCATTTTTTTTGATATAATGTGGCATTTAATGATTCATTTTTTTTGAGAAATAATGTTTTTTGGACCTATATATCTTCGTTGGATGTATCCTTTTGAAAGGTATATGAATATATTGAAGGGGTATGTTAAGAATCTATATCGACCTTAATCCTCCATTATTGAAAACTATAATTTTGAGGAGGTTATGGAGTTTTGTACGAGCTACTTGGCTGCGGCGGAGCACATATGTAGAGAGTCGGGTTTTTGGTCCTCTCAGACTTTGTAATATTTCTAGGAATAATTCCAGAGCTAGGCGCGAAGACGGCGTGCAATTCCGAGGCCCGCTGTGCCCAGAATTAATTTTATAAAAATATTAAGTATTTTTATACTATGCACGTGGAGGGGGTGTGATATCTCCTAAATGGTCTCCCATAACGGGAATCTGATGGCATGGTTGCGTTCGGAACGTGTCGTTTACCCTAGGTGGGGTTTAAACGTTGCGGGCGCGGGCCTGCGGTGAGAAACGCCACCAGGGGCATTTTCGTAAATAAGTAGCAAAGTTAGTGTACGAGCATCGGTTCACATAACATCTGAACGGAGTCTCAGATGGAAAATCTGAGACCGCCGTTGCGTTCCAAACTGCGCGTTTACCCTAGGGGTGACCTTACTTTTGTTTGCTTCGGGCGTCGGGTCTGAGGCGAGTTTGGCGCCGGCGGCGCGGCTGATATAAATATCAGTGCCCCCCCTATCATTCCTCTCAACGTTCTTCGACATTCTTCGCCTCCGCTCCACTGAATTGAGCAAACGAAGCGCCCACGCGCTCGGAATTCGACGACGGACGTTCCAGGAGCGCGCAGCGGAAGCTCTGGAGCGCGGATCTAAGGCAGAACGTCGGTGTTTCGCCCACGAGGTTGGCAGTTTCTGTTTTAAAATCCCTGACCCCATTTATGCATAGTTTTTCTTCAAATTGTCAAAAGGGTTGTGTAGTTCGGGTCCGGAGCTTTCTGAAACATTTTTTGGATCTGAATTTGGAGCACCGGGTGCTCCCGGTGGCTCCCGGAAGATTTCCGGTGAAAATAATGTTTTCTGGCGAGACCCGCGGCGGCCATGGCGGAATCCGGCGAGTTCCGTGGCGGTGCGGTGGTGGCGCGGCTATTTCCGGATCCGGCAGGGCAGAGTCCGGCGGCGGCGCGGTGGTTTCCGGCTCCGGCACGGCGGATTCCGGCCGTGGCACGGTGGTTTCCGGCGACCCTGCGGTGGTTCGGCCAGATTGTTCCGGGGGTTCTTTAAGCCCCCGTAACTCGCAAACCGTAACTCCGATTTGAGAACCGTTAGAGGTGACATGTTCCTTGCGTCGAGACGGACCTTTTGAACTCACTTTGAGAATTTTTTGAGTCTGGATTTTGGCCCAGGGGGTTGAAATTTCGAATAAAATAATAATATTCTATTATTTTACGACTTCGGTCCGTTGTAACTTTTACCCGGAGCGTCCGATTGACGTGTCGTCTATAGAGTTGAGACCCTGATGGTATGGTGGACTTTTTGATATGGTTTCCAAGTGTTGGGGCCGAGTACGGGGTGCGGGCCCCACGAGGCCGGGTTTTGGCATTTGCGGAGAAACGCAGCTTTTGCACCAGGAGTCCAATTTTAGCGGATGATTAGTCGATCCTATGTGTTTTTCTGAGAGGATCACAATGGTGCGATCCATTCGATGAGTTTCAGAATCCAAGCGTGGTCCCCAACAAAGCTGGGCTTCGGTGACTAGTACCTTTTTCACTGGGTGTCCATTTCGGACGAGTGAGTAGTCGATTCCGCTTGTTTTTTCCGAGGGGATCTTCGTGGTATGGTCCTCTCGATGGGTTTCGGGATCATTGTGTGGGCCCCGCACGAGATAGCAATGGTGAATAGTTCCCTTTTCGCCGGTGCTCTGTTTCAGGTGAGTAAACAGTCTATCTTGTGTGTTCTTTCACGTGGAACGTGATGGTGGCCTCGGTTTTGGCCTAGGAGGTGCGTAGTGTGGCGTTGTGGCAGGTCGCTCGGGTTAGCGACATTTTGGACCAGCAGTGGTTGAGGGTACTCCCTTGGTTCATTCCCACGAGGGATCGTGTGGCATCACAACCTTTGTATAGGTTTCTGATCCTCTCGATTGGATGTTTACTGTTAGAGTTGTGGCATCCCCTCGGTGGGCCCAGACCGGGATCCTCTTGCATCTTTACCCTATATCGGGTTCTTGGTATCGATGTGACCGCTTATTCATGGGCGGCGATCACCTATCTAGCAGGATAACCCCGTAGGGTTTGTGGCATCATCGGGAATATGATCCCCTACGCGGTGGGTCGTGCACAGTACGGTTGTGGCCTCGTCGGGTTTACGATCCCCTACTCAGCATGATGTTTATAGTAGGGTTGCGGTATCGTTGGTTATATGATCCCCTACTCAGCGCTTGGTGTCGGTATGGTTGCGGTATCATTGGTTATGCGATCCCCTACTCAGCGCGTGGTTTCGGTAGGGTTGCGGCATTGTTGGTTCGATCCCCTACATCGCGAGTTACACCAGAGAGGGTTCTGGTATCGTCGTGACCATATTTATATGGACGATGATCCTCTATCTGAGTGTGATGCTTCTGTCGAGTGCCAGATCGGGTTGTGGTATCCCCCAGTGGATCCTGGGTGTGATCCCCTATCTGTGATAACTACGTATTCCAGATCGGGTCGTGGTATCCCCCAGTGGACCCTAGGAGTGATCCCCTATCTGTGAGCTACGTATACCGGAATGGGTATTGGTATCCCCTAGCGGACCCTAGCGGTGATCCCCTATCCGAGGAGTGTGGTGGTTATGTTGTTTCAGCGATGTTTCCATAGTGATGTTATCCGACGAGCGTGGCCTCTCGGGTGACTGTCTGAGATGTTTGTTTGGGACTCGATGGAGTGTATCTCTCGGATGAGTGTCATCTGGTATGACAGTGTTCGTGTGGTGTACCCTCCTGGTTGGGGGCAGTTGCTGGTGATGAGATCGGTACCTCTTGTGGCTTTGTGGCATGAGCTGTGTATATCTGAATTGTTCAAGGTGTATGTATGGGCATACACCTGAGCTGAGCTGACTAGTTTTGTTAGCCGAGGATGGTCACGAGATGGGGTTTCTCTCTCGTCTGGGTTCCCTCTGGCTAGGATGAGCGGACTGTTGCCTTCAATTGCCCTCTTTGGTTTTGGGGTTTTGGGGTGCCTACTGAGTATGTTTATACTCACCCCTGCACGGGCTTTGCCCGCACATGTTTGTGTCTTGTGCAGACCACAGGCCTTTCGACGGAGTCCCAGGAGAACCCGGAGCAGGCGGAGCTGAGTGAGCAAGGTTGACCGGGGTATTTTCTAGAGCTGTGCCGAGGGAGCTTTCCAGCGGGTGTTTGTGCAGCGTTCCCCTTCTTCAAAGAAGGTTGGACGCGCTTTTTAGTTTTCTTTTGGTGGGCCCTGTTTTTCCCTTTTTAGTTTTGTTGTTGCACTCTGGTTTGTGATAGATTGTATGTATGCATTTACTTTTCAGTTTCTATATCTCTGCACTGTTGCATGGAGGTTTTTGTGGGTGTGTGTGTACAGGTACCTTAGGCTAATGCATCCCATGTGTGTGATAGCCTACTCGGCGCTGGTCCCCAGCCCCTGACCTATTGGAGGCGAGCTTGGGGAGTCACGGCTCGAGCCCCGTTGGGTCCGATCGTGACAGAGTGGTATCAAAGTAGGTTCTACCTTTGGGATCTCAGAGCGTAGCTGTTCTAGCTGTGAGCTTGGTTCGGGTTTCATAGCGGTAGTGTTAGGATGTTTTGAGTTCGGCTTTCAGGCCAGAGACTCCAGTGTTGGTGCGGCGGCCGACGTATCCATACACCAGGACTCTGATAACCTGCCTTTCGCCTCGGGACATTCGTACACTGGTCGCGGGGACATAATGGTACATGCATCATATAGGACTGGGTTTTTGGGTTTTCCTTGTCCATCTTGAGTCAGCTCTCCAGATATACTCTTTGACTGTGGTGTGTCTTGAATGTATTTCTGCATGCATCCATGACGACAGCCAGCAAGGCTTCTGCAGCAGGATTGTGCTGACAACCCGCCCCGTGTAGAGGCTCTGGAGCAGGGCGCAGGTTCTGAGGTTGCACCTCCAGGTGGTCTGCCGGTTGAGCCACCACCTGTTGAGTAGCTGATTGTGCTGGCGGTGCAGGACGAGGTTGCGCGCATGCTGAGTGCGCTGCACGAGTTCCAGAGGCAGCGACCTCTGAGGTTTCGGGGTGATCCAGACCCCCAGGCAGCTGATGACTGGCTTGAGGCAGTCACCTGGGTTTTCCGCCTAGTGAGGACACCTCCAGATTAGATGGTGGTCCTAGTGGAGAGCCTTCTGCATGGTTCTGCTGGGCGATGGTGGAGTTTGGTGACACAGTCCCATAACGAGGAGACGCTCACGTGGGCAGAGTTTGAGCGGCTCTTCAGGGAAGAGTTCTATCCAGTGACGCTGAGGTCAGTGCGGATCCAGGAGCTTCTGCAGCTTCGACAGGAGAGCATGACTGAGTTGGAGTACTCAGCGAGGTTTACAGACCTATCGTGTTACTCCCTGGACATGGTTCGAGACCCGTTCTTTAGGGCTCAGACCTTCGAGCAGGGCTTATGCAGGGACGTCCGAGCAGGTGTGGTTTCCTTGTGCCTGCCCACCTATGCTGGAGTGCTGGAGCGAGCGTTGGTGGTGGAGAGTTTTCTGGATGAGCAAATTCCCCATGTTAGTGCTGGGCACTCGAGGGCTGAGACTTTTTCAGTCGGATTGGCATCTGGTAGTCGACGATAGACTCAGGGGGCAGGACGTGGTCGACGTTTTAGGAGGCGACCCTAGGATAGAGGATCTGAGGCTCAGGGCTCGCAGACCAGTTTTGGTCAGCCGCAGAAGAGGCGGTGCTACGCTTGCGTCGGTCGGGGACATCTTTCTAGAGATTGTCCGACCTGACGTGCTTCTGAGAGGGAGTCGGTCGATGGACCGCCTTGGCAGAGGCAGCGTCTCGAGTAAGGAGGTCTGCAGGGTGGCGGACGTGGTGGCGGAGCAGGTGCTGCAGGAGGCGGTGGTGGGCGGTAACAGTTGCCACCACCCCCACCCCCAAGTGGTCCACGCCAAGCTCAAGGAGCTGGTGGCCAAGGGTGAGGACAACTGCATGCCCTGGAGGCAGTCGACCCAGAGGCCCCATGGATGGATAGAGGTATGCCTTGTGTCTTTTCTACTTACTACAGTAGATCGTCAGACACTGTTTCACGGTACTCTTTCCTTTTGTTTCTTGCTCGAGTTTGGGTCAGGGCGTTGGTAAGACCCTGTGTGGGAGTTGTTCTTCATGCTTCAAATGCGTGAGGAAGAGGGATCCTTCCCCCACTGAGACGCGTTTTTGTGATGCGATTAAAACCATGCGGGTGAGTCAGTTCCGCCCAAAGCGGATAGTATTGAGGTGTGGCGGATGAGTCCCTCTGACTTATACATTCGGGCATTGTGTTTGTTGGTGAGCTCGCTGGTGTGTGAGACCCAGTTGAGAGTCCTACCGCTTTCCTTGTACTTAGGGCTTTTCGGGGACAAAAAGTTCTAAGGGGGGAGGATGTAGAGACTCATGTTTTTGGTCCTGTCAGACTTTGGAATCTTTCTAGTAATAAATCCAGAGCTAGGCGCGAAGACGGCGCACGATTCCGAGGTCTGGTGTGCCCGAAATTAATTTTATAAAAATATTAAGTATTTTTTATACTATGCATGTGGCGGGGGTGTGATATCTCCAAAATGGCAGCTCAGAACGGGAATCTGATGGCACGGTTGTGTTCGGAACGTGTCGTTTACCCTAGGCATGGTGTAAACGTTGCGGGCGCGGGCCTGCGGTGAGAAACGCCACCAGGGGTGTTTTTGTAAATAAGTAGCAAAGTTAGTGTGAGAGCGTCGGCTCACATAACTTCTGAACGGAGTATCAGATGAAAAATATGATACTGCTATTGCGTTCATAACGACGCGTTTACCCTATGGGTGACCTTACTTTTGTTCGCATCGGGCGTCGGGTCCGAGGCGAGTTTGGCGCCGGCGGTGCGGCTGATATAAATATCAGCGCCCCCCCCCCCCCCCCTTATCGTTCCTCTCGACGTTTTTCTCCGTTCATTGCCACCGCTCCGCCAAATCGAGAAAACATAGCGCCCACGAGCTCGGAATTCGACGGCGGACGTTCCAAGAGCGCGCAACGGAAGCTCTGGAGCGCGGATCTAAGGCAGAACGTCGGCGTTTTTCCCGCGAGGTAGGAGGTTTGAGTTTTAAAATCCTGAACCCTGTTTATGCGTCGTTCTTCTTCAAATTGTCCTAAGGGCTGTGTAGTTCGGGTCCCGAGCTTTCCGAAACTTTTTTCGGATCTGAATTTGAAGCACCGGGGTGCTCCTGGTGGCTCCCGGAAGATTTCCGGCAAAAACCATGTTTTCCGGCGAGACCCGCGGTGGCCATGGCGGAATCCGGCGAGTTCCGCGGCGGTGCGGCGGCGGCGCGGCGGTTTCCGGCTCCGGCAGGGTGGAGTCCGGCGGCGGCGCAGTGGTTTCCGGCTCCGGCACGGCGGAGTCCGGCAGCGGCGTGGTGGTTTCCTGCGACCCTGCGGTGGTCCGACCAGATTGTTCTGAGGGTTCTTTAAACCCCCCGTAACTCGCAAACCGTAACTCCGATTTGCGAGCCATTTGCGGAGATGTGTTAATTGCGTTGATAGGGACCTTTTGAACTCACTTTTAGAATTTTGTGAGTTGGTATTTTGGCCTAGGGTCTTCAAATGTCTAATAAAATAATAATATTTTATTATTTTACGACTTCGGGCCGTTGTAACTTCTACCTGGAGCGTCTGATTGACGTGTCGTCAGTGGTGTTGAGACCCTGATGGTACGACAGAATTTTTGAGATGGTTTCTAGGTGTTGGGACCGAGTACGGGGTGCGGTCCCCACGAGGCCTGGTTTTGGTGTTTGGAGAGAAACGCATCTTTTGCACCAGGAGTCCGATTTTGGCGGATGATTAGTCGATCCTGTGTGTTTTTTCGAGAGGATCGTAATGGTGTGATCCATTTGATGAGTTTCGGAATCCAGGCGTGGGCCCCACTCGAGCTGGGCTTCGGTGAACAGTACCTTTTTTACTGGGTGTCTGTTTCGGACGAGCGAGTAGTCGATTACGCTTGTTTTTTCGAGGGGATCGTCGTGCTATGGTCCGCTCGATGGGTTTCGGGATCGTTGTGTGGGCCCTGCATGAGCTAGCTATGGTGAATAGTGCCCTTTTCACCGGTGCTCCGTTTCAGGTGAGTAAACAGCCTATCCTGCGTGTTTTCTGGCGTGGAACATGATGGTGGCCTCAGTTTTGGCCTAGGAGGTGTGTATTGTGGCGTTGTGGTGGGTCGCTCGGGTTAGCGACGTTTTGGACCAGCAGTGGTTGAGGGTACTCCCTTGGTTCCTTCCCATGAGGGTTCGTGTGACATCACAACCATTGTATAGGTTTGTGATCCTCTCGATGGGATGTTTACTGTTAGAATTATGGCATCCCTCCGGTGGGCCCGGAGCGGGATCCTCTAGAATCTTTACCCTAGATCAGGTTCTTGGTATCGTTGTGACCGCTTATTCACGGATGGCGATCCCCTATCTAGCATGTTAACCCCATAGGGTTTGTGGCATCATCGGGAATATGATCCTCTATGTGGTGGGTCGTGCATAGTACGGTTGTGGCATCGTCGGTTTTACGATCCCCTACTCAGCATGATGTTTATAGTAGGGTTGCAGTATCATTGGTTATAAGATCCCTTACTCAGCGCTTGGTGTCGATAGGGTTGCAGTATCGTTGGTTATGCGATCCCCTACTCAGCGCGTGGTTTCGGTAGGGTTGCGGAATCGTCGGTTCGATCCCTTACATCGCGAGTTATACCAGATAGGGTTCGAGTATCATCGTGACCATCTTTATATGGATGATGATCCTCTATCTGAGTGTGAAGCTTCTATCGAGCGCCAGATCAGGTTGTGGTATCCCCCAGCGGATCCTGGGTGTGATCCCCTATCTGTGAGAACTACGTATGCCAGATCGGGTCATGGTATCCCCCAGCGGACCCTGGGAGTGATCCCCTATCTGTGAGATACGTATACCGGAATGGGTCTTGGTATCCCCTAGCGGACCCTAGCGGCGATCCCCTATCCGAGGAGTTTGGTGGTTATGTTGTTTCAGCGATGTTTCCTCAGTGATGTTATCCGACGAGCGTGGTCTCTCGGGTGAGCGTCTGAGATGTTTGTTTGGGACCCGATGGAGTTTATCTCTCGGATGAGTGTCATCTGGTATGGCAGTGTTCGTGTGGTGTACTCTCCTGGTTGGGGGCAGTTGCTGGTGATGAGGTTGGTACCTCTTGTGGCTTTGTGGCGCGATCTGTGTATATCTGAATTGTTCAAGGTGTATGTATGGGAATACACCTGAGCTGAGCTGACTAGTTGTGTTAGCCGAGGATGGTCACGAGATGGAGTTTCTCTCTCTTCTGGTTTCCCTCTGGCTGGGATGAGAGGACGGTTGCCTTCATTTCCTCTCTTTGGTTTTGGGTTTTTGGGGTGCCTACTCAGTATGTTTATACTCACCCCTGCACGGGGTTTGCCCGCACATGTTTGTGTCTTGTGCAGACCACAGGCCTTTCGATGGAGTCCCAGGAGGACCCGGAGCAGGCGGAGCTGAGTGAGTGAGGATGACCGGGGTGTTTTCAGGAGCTGTTCTGAGAGAGCTTTCCGGCGGGTGTTCGTGCAACGTTCCCCTTCTTCAGAGCAGGTTTGACACGCTTTGTAGTTTTCTTTTGGGGGGCCCTATTTTTCCCTTTGTACTTTTTCTGTTGCACTCTGGTTTGGGATAGATTGTATGCATGCATTTACTTTTCAGTTTCTATATCTCTACACTGTTGCATGGAGGTTTTTGTGGGTGCGTGTGTACAGGTACCATAGGCTAATGCCTCCCATGTGTGTGATAGCCTACTCGGCACTGGTCGCCAGCCCCTGGCCTATTAGAGGCGGGCTTGGGGAGTCGCGGCTCGAGCCCCGTTGGGTCGGGTCGTGACAACATAAGTCTTCCTCCATCTTTCCATGAACGAGTTAATAATGAGGTAAAGGCGATTAGTGGCTTGAAATTCAAATTGTTGTCCGCTGAACATATGAAAAAGTTATAATTATACATCTTGAATAACATATATGATGCTCAATCGTATATCACATTGCATATTAATGAGTTGAAATTATGTCATCCAAAGAAGAAAGAAATGTGGATTTTTAATGGACACAACAAATCATTTTTTTATTGTTTAAAAAGACCTTTCTTGATAGATAAAATGTATGAGAGACATTAAAATGGGTAGTGGGTTGACCATGTTTAAATGTGAAAACATGCTCCAGTTATGACATTGATGGCTATACATTTCATACGAAATCTCCAGACCACAAAAGTTTAGTTCAATATAGTGATGTATTGGTGTTTGAAAAAGCAATACATTAATCGATTTCTAAAGACAAAAATCCAATTTCTACATCTTGTGCATATTATGGAGTCATTGAAGAAATATGGTTGGTTGATTACATTAAAATTAATGTTCATGTTTTTAACTATAAATGGTTTATTGGTAACAATAGTGACAAACACGATGAATTTGGAATGATAGTTGTTAATATGAATAGATTATAAGAAACAACAAATTCTTTTATAATGGAAACACATGCATAACATATTTTCTATGGAGTTGATCAATCAGATATGCAGTGGTCTGTTGTTTTAAATGTTAAAATACAATATCTTGGTGAGGATCAAATTGATGAGGATATTGATTTATGTGAGATCACTAACATAATTATGAGTATAACATAATGATGAGAATGTTGAAGACATGGTTTATTCCATAAGGAATGATCATGACAAAGGAATTTAGGAAAACAATATAGTTTTACATTCCTAATATTAGCGGTAATTTATGTTTATTTCTTGTTTATATTTATTATTTTCATAAAATGTTAGATTTTGTAATTTTTTTCATTATTAAATGCATATTAAAAGAAATAAGTAGAAGTTCATGTTTATTTTAATTTTTTTGATCAGATTATCATGTTTTCAATTACATAAATTATATATCAATTTTTTTTTTATGACAATTACTTTACCATGTTTACCATGTTTACCATGCTTACCATGTGTACCATGTTTACCATGATTACCGTGTTAACCATGTTTACCATGTTTACCATATTTTACCATTATTTACCATAGTTTACCTTTACATGACTTATATATTTATTGATTTTTTTGAATGAAAATTACACTACCATGTTTACCATCTTTACCATTGTTTAACATACTTAACCTATTAACCTTGTTTAATATTATGTAACTTAGTTCAATTTTCCATTTTCTTTTTACATTAGTATTGTAATATTTGAATTTTTATGTTTTTGATCTAATGTTTGTTTTTTTATTTGAAGGATAATGAGAGACCCATCAGTTGATCAACCACATGATTTTATAGATGATAATAATGATCATACATCTGGGGAGGAACATTTTTAGGCCCCTATTGATGTTCCCCAATCTTCCTCATGTTCTCCTATACTGACAAAGAGTATAAGATTTGATAAATTTTGGTGCCCACATTAGCCAAAATTATCACACTCACATACGCAAGACTAGAGGATACTCATTGAGTTTTATGAGAATGATATTTATATAGTTCCAAATGAAAAATATTATAAGTGTTTTGAATCAACTCAGTGTAAGAGAAATGTAATCATTTTTTTTGATGATTGGAGAAGTGTGGAAAAATTGATAATATCTCAATTGTGGGAGACAATTTTGGTAAGATCTTTTTCTATTGTTTGCATATTCTTTAAATGTCTCTAGTATAATATGTTTTACCTCTTCTTTATCAGATGGCATTGGACATTCCATACACAGGAGGAGTCAGAAAGAAATTCTTATCAATGGCTGCAAGGAGATGTAGGGATTTCAAATCAAGCCTTCCATCTGATTTAATTGTTGGTCATAGGTGTCATGACAATCCATTCCATATATATCATTTCAAAGATAAAGACACATGGAGACAGTTTGTTGAAATTTGAATAAAAAATTCATTTTTGGTAAGGGAAATGTAAACTTTTATAAGAATTCTTATTTAAATGACCTTAATAATGTTTTGTTAATGATTTATTATTTTTTATTTATAGAAAATAAGGAAATATCATCATGATATCCAATCTAAAAATGTATACTCTCGTAGTTTATCTCAGCGAGGGTATACGTTATTGGAAGAACATATGATGGCAGAAAAATTACAAAAAATGAGAGGTGAGTCTTAGAGCTCTGGAGAGGTGGCCCCTCAATCCCCTCCATCTAGACATCGAGAATGGAAGAGAGATCTGATTGGTGAAAAAGGTAAAATATTTCAGAATATTTTAGAATGTAGCTGAGAGGATTTTAAGCTATTTATTTTAATTATTTATGTTAACTATATTCTTAATATAATTTGAATCATTAAAAAAATGTTCAATTAATTACTAAAGGATTCTCTTGAGAATCAGAGGTCGGAGGGTGTATTTACAGTTACTGGAAGGTAATATATTTTATCTGTAGCATTGGGAAAGCCCGAACATCCTAGCCGTGTATGAGGATATCTGACCGGTGTATCGGTAAGAAAGGTGTTCCCACATTCTTTAACATCTTCGGTTGATATTGTTTATAAAAAAATATAATCCTTGGAAACTGAAGTTCATAATATTAGTGCGACGATGGATGAAAAGATTAGAGCATTGGTAAATTCTATGCCTGTAGACATGCAAAGACAATTTTAGACAGCAACTCCCACACCTCCAACTCCCACTACAAACCACATTATTTATCCTCCAACTCCACATGTAGATCCTACTCCCCCACCTTAACCTGTGGACCCCATTTTTTATCCTAGTCCTCCTCTACAGCTTCCTACTTATTGTGAGTTGTATGTTGATGATCCTCAACATCATATAGTTTCATATAGGCTGGTATATTGTATAGGATATACAGTTCATCATCAACAGTTAGAGTTAGTGAATCATAGTGTCACTGTACAGGATATTATAGATAGATCAGCTCGGGTACCATTACCAACATATGAGGTGACGACAGTTGGAGATAGTATCAACCATTTTTTAATTTTTCCATCCAGACTTCTATGACTCATTACCATAGAGGTATGTATGTTATATATCCCATTATATTTTTTATTATGGGTGTTTTATCATTTCAAAACTAAGATATTTTTCAATTTATTTTTACAGGAATACTTCAAAGGTATAGAAATATTGTATGGACAACAACGAAGACAAATGGCTATAAAATCAGATACAGATTCAAGTAGTCTTGACAGATTGTCAATATATTCAAATTTTTTGGTGGATCATTATGAGTTTCCAATGAATTTTCATGTTTTTGGATGTGAAATAAATGTGGGTATTGTTAAAACTGATATCATGGATCATGTTACCAGAGATAATATGGGCATCAAAGTGGTGAAATTTTTTCCCATGTAATTCTTAACACCTTTTCCCTACATTTTATTTATTTAAAATGAATACTTATGTTTGTTTTGTATTAGGTATCTTTATAACATGTGTGAGAAGAATGGGTGGACAAATGTATATGGATTTGTGGACCCACATTTGATTTCCCATCAAGCAAATGGATTGGATGAGGAACAAAGAATTCATTATATTTCTGAAAGATTTGAACATAATATAATCACACAGTATTGGATAATGCATTTTTTGAGAGGTATGAAACATATCACTAGAAAATAGTTCAATACCTTTCAACATAAAAAATCACCTACCTTAAATTTTCTTTCATCAGTGATCATTGGATGTTAAGTGTTTTTTCCCAAGGGAGAAAACACTTATTGGATATTCTCTGTCCATGGAGATGTGCGGGATAGTTTTAAGAATATATTGTAAAACTAAGTCTCAATTTATTAATAGTTGTATATATTATAATTAATTTTAAATTAATCCCATTTTTATTATTTTCTAATAGGGGATAGTTCGACTTTAGAAAAAACACAACGAAAAGGAGTGTGAAAATCAAATATGTAAAGGTAGAGGTAAATTTACATTTATAATTTGTACCTTCTGATGTGTTACAAAAAAAATCTTTTTTGAATTTACTCTCATTCAAACATAATTTTCATGAAAAACAAGGCATCATCGAATGAAGATATTATATGTTAAGATTGATGTAGAAATAATTACTACTGGAACACTTGTGAACTTTAACCTTGTAAGATTTCCTTTTAAACTTTTCCATAATATTTCATTTGATTTATTCGTTATACATGGTAACTACTATCCTATTAATTTGTAGATATTTGACGACCCTCAACCCTATAGTTCTTAGGAGGTCAAACACTTAGAAGTGGAATGGTCAAATTATTTTACACGTTTGATTGGATTTTATATTTTTTGTAGTGTAAAATGTACTTTCGAATATTGTCATTATAATTGTGTATTTGGTAGTAATTTAGGTTAGATATAGGTTTTCTTAAGTTGACATTGTATATTTTTAATGTTATATATTTGAATTTTTAATTTAGTTCTACTTATTATTTTGGTATAGTTCTGATGGTTTTCTGTTATGGATTCTGTTCTGGGGGGGGGGGGGGTCCAGCGGTGTGGGGGTGTCCAGTGGGGTGGGGGGTTTCCAGCGGTGTAGGAGGTTGTCCAATGGGGTGGGGGTGGGGGTCCAAGGGTGTGGGCGGGCTGTCTAGTCAAGTGGGGATGTCCATGGTGTCCATGAGGGTAGGGGCATTCCAGGGGGTGGGGCATTTCCAGGAGGGTGGGAGGGCTGTCTAAGGGAGTGGGGGGATTTCCAGGGGTGCTCAAGGGTGTGGGGTTGTCTTGTGGGTGAGGGGGTTTCTAGGGGTCTGTGAGGGATGTCTAGTGGGGTGGGGATGTCTAGGGTGGCCATAGGGGTGGGGGAAGTCCTGGGGTGGGATCTTTTCCAAGAGGGTGTGGGGGCTGTCTAGGGGAGTGGGGGTTGTCCAGGGGTGTCCAGTGGTGGTGGCGTGTCATGTGGGGTGAGGGGGGGTTCTAGGGTGTGGGAGGGTTGTCCAGTGGGGTGGGGTTTGTCCAGGATGTCCATGAGGGTGGGGGTAGTCCATGGGGTGGGAGCGTGTCCATGAGGGTGGGATGGAAATCCAGAGGAGTAGGGGTTGTCCCGGGGGTGACCAGGGGTGTGTCTAGGGTTTCCATGAGGGTGGGGTGTCTAGGAGGGTGGGAGGGTTTTCCCGGGGGTGGGGGCTATCCAGGTGGGTGGGGGTGTCCATGGGGGTGTCTAGGGGGTGTCTAGGGTGTGGGGGGGGGGGTGTTCCATGGGGGTGGGGTGTCTAGATGGGTGGGAGGACTGTCTTGTGGGTGGGGGATTTCTTGGAGGGTAGGGGCTATCCAAGGGGTGTCCTGGGGTGTAGGGGGTGGCCAGTGGGGTGTGGGGTTTCCATGGGGTGTCCAGGGGGTGTCTAGGGGTGTGTGTGTGGGGGGGGGGGGTTCTATGGGTGTGAGGTGTCTATATTGGTGGGTGGGCTGTCTAGGGGGTGGGGGCTTTCTTGGAGGGTGGGGGCTATCCAAGGGGTTTCCAGGGGTGTAGGGGGGTGGCCAGTGGGATTCGGGGTATCCAGGGGTGTGGGAGGGTTGTCATGGGGTGTTGGGGCTGTCCAGGGGGTGGGGGCTATCGAGGAGGGTGGAGCAGTCATGGGGGTTCCAATGGGATGGGGGTTTCTAGGGGTGTGGGGGATGTCCAGTGGGGTGGGGGTTTCCATGGGTGTGGGAGGGAGGTCCAGTGGGGTGGGGGGTTCTAAGGGTGTGTGAGGGATGTCCTGTGGGGTGGGGGACTAGGGGTGTGAGAGGGATGTCTAGGGTTGTGGGAGGGACGTCCAGGCGTGTGGTGGTTATCCATGTGGTGGGGGCTATCCTGGATGGTGGGGGAAATCTAGGGGTGTGGGGGGTGTCCAGTAGGGTGGGGGCCATCTAATGGGGGGGGGGGTTTCAGGGGTGTGGGAGGGCTATCTAGTGGGGGGTTATCGGGTGTGGGATGGTTGTCCAGGGGTGTTGGAGGGTTGTCCAGAGGTGTGGGGGTTGTCCCGAGGTTGGGGTCTGTCCAGGGGTTGGGGGCTGTCCACGAGGGTGGGGGTTGTCCAGGGGTGTGGGGGTGTCTAGTGGGGTGGGGGGTTCTATATTGGGGGGGGGCTGTCGAGTGGGGTGGGTTGTTCTAGGGGTGTGTGTGGGGGGGGGGGGGGGGGGTTGTCCAGTGGGGTGGGGTTTCAAAGGTGTGGGAGGGACGTCTAGTGGGGTGGGGGTTTCCAGGGGTGTGGGAGGGCTGCCTAGGGGTGTGGGAGGGCTGTCCAGGGGTGTGGGGTTGTCCAGGGGGTGGGGGCATTGCAGGATGGTGGGGGAAGTCTAGTATTGTGGGGGTGTGCAGTGGGGTCGGGGATTTCCAAGGGTGTGGGGTTGTGGGGTGGGGTGTTCCAGGGGTGTGGGAGGGCTATCCAGTGGGGGGGTCTGGGGGTGTGTGAGGGTTGTCCATGGGTGTGGGAGGGCTACCTAGGGGTGTAGGGGCGTCCATGGGGAGGGGGCTTTCCAGGAGGGTGGGGGTTATCCAGGGGTGTGGGGGTGTCTAGTGGGGTGGGGTTTCAAGGGTGTGAGGGTGGGGGTGCTGTCGAGTGGGGTAGGGGTTTCAAGGTGTGTGGGAGGGATGTTTAGTTGGGTGAGGGTTTCTAGAGGTGTGTGAGGGCTATCCAATGGGGTGGGGGATTTCAAGGGGTGTAGGAAGGCTTTCCAGGGGTGTGGGAGGGCTTTCCAGGGGTGTTGGGGACCTTCCAGGTTGTGGGGGCTATCCAGGAAGGTGGGGGAAGTTCAGGTG
Source organism: Viscum album (assembly GCA_963277665.1). Lineage (NCBI taxonomy): Eukaryota > Viridiplantae > Streptophyta > Magnoliopsida > Santalales > Viscaceae > Viscum > Viscum album. Next base: position 1,597,160,951 of record OY728120.1, read on the forward strand.
TGAGGGGGGTGTCCAGTGTGATGGGGGCTTCTAGGGGTGTGGGGGCTGTCCAGGGGGTGGGGGTTTTGGTCAGATTTTGGACTGTTTTGGTTTGTTTTTGGTCTATTTCAGGTTTTCTTTTGGTAGGTCATAGTTGTGGTTGAAGGGTTTTATTAAAAATAATTTTATTTTTACATCAGTTATTTTATAACTGACGTAAAAAAATGCATGGGGGATTGGTTTTAATGTCATTTATTTGAAAACCGACGTAAAAAATGCATGGTAAATGGTTTTTATGTCGGTTATGAGATAACCGATGTAATAAATGGAAAAGAATAGTTTTTTATGTTGGTTATTTTATAACGTATGTAGTATATATGTTTTCACATCGGTTATTATTTAACTGACATTGAAAACCTCTTGGAAGGCTGGTTTATCACATCAGTTATTTTCATAACTGATGTGATAAATGCTTTGATGGTGTGATTTATGACATTAGTTTTTATATAACCACTGTGAAAAAGTATATACCACATCGGTTATTTAAAAACTGATGTAATAAATCATGACTCTAAAGTGTTTTTCACATCGTTTTTTAAGGAACTGACATGAAAAATGCTTCGGATTTTTTGTTTTTACATCGGTTTTAAAACAATTGACCTAAAAACAATGTTTATAAAATCTCCTGTAATAATGTCGGCCAAAAGCCAACATAAATAATAAAAAATAAACACTATAAAAAATGTTCTCTGTACTAGTGTAAGATAGATATTTTGGTAGAAATCCATTTGTAAATATTATTTCAAATAATACTTATAGGTATTTCCATATTTCTATCAGTAGGATGGACATTTCTATAAATGATTTTGAACTTCCCATGGTATATATTGATATTTTTTTATGTTTTGATTAGTATTTAGTTTTTCATGTTATAAATGATTAGGGTGCTAAGAACATTTTTGAAAATTATTTCATACCTTAGATAACATACCAAGAAGTTGAGAAAATGATTAGATATGGTTGTGAAAGTTACCAAAGTCTTGTTGTTGAAAAGAAAGGAATTGTTCAAATTAGTAATTTACTAGTATTAAATTAATATATGGTGGAATTTCCTAATGATTTTCTTAGTTTTATTCTTGATATATGTTAAGTTTTCTATTTACCTAATACCTAATTCTAATCCAGTTTCAGAACACCATATTGAATGGATCAAGTAGAACTTTTTGTAGTTTAAAAGTAGTTATATGAGTTACTAGATAAATTTTTCCATCATCCTAGAAATTCATGATGGGTGATCTTATTTTATTTTTTTAAAATACAATTATGGTTCAATGAGACTTTTAATTGATTATCGATCCATGAATAACATCAATAACTGGAATAAGTATTTTGTTCCACATTTCGGTGATTTTATTGATCATCTCTAAGAAGCATAATAATTTTATAGTGTTGATATTAGGTAAGGGTACAATCAGTTAATAGTGAAGAAGGAAAATATTCTAAAGATAGTGTTTCAGACTAGATATGTGAATTATGAGTTTGTAGTTATTCATTTTGGGTTGAAAAATTACCTAGTTGTATTTATAGACCTCATGAATAATGTTTTCCAAAATATATTAGATAATTTTTTGGTTAAATTTATTGAATATATTTTTGGTATATTGTAATGGTTAGGATAAAGATTAATGAAATTTATGGGCTATTTTTTAAAACTGTAATAAAAAAGAAACTATAAGGATAATTTACTACTTGTGAATTTTTGTGGAAAAAAATTTATTTATTTATAATTTTTATTTCTAATTATGGAATAACTATTGGACATGATAAAATAATATTTGTTTAAGAATGGATGGGAACTAAAAATATCACATAGATTTATAATTTTCTTGGATTAGCGGGATATTATCGATGTTTTTTTAAAACTTTTCTCAGTTGCGTATCCCACTACTATGTAAACATCAAAATGAGTGAAATTAATCTAGTTGAAAGAATATGATGATTATTTTTAATAAATAAAAATAAGATTGGTGAGTAATAAAATTTTGGGACCTAACCTCTAAAAAAGGTGAATTTTTCAGCTTTAATGAGGCTTTATTTAGGGGACTTGGTTGTGTCATAACGAATAATGGAAATGTAATTTTCAATGATTCATATCTACTAAAACCTCAGGAATTATGTTACCCTACACATGTTCTAGAATTATCTTCTCTAATTTTTTCGTGAAAAATTTGGAGACATTATTTATATGGAGTAATGTGTTAAATATACATAGATCATAACATTTTTAAGAATAAATTCACTTAGAAAAGGTATAAAATTAATATAAGAAGTTGGATAGAACTGATTAAGAATTATGTATGTATGATTCATTATCATCAATGAAAAGAAAAAAATGTAAATAATAGTTTGAGTTGTAAAAACAATGAAACATTAATTATGATATAATGGGAACATGACCCTTTAGTTAATGATTTGATTAATTTTTCTCTAGAAGTTATGGATATATTAACTTCATCTATTTTGTTCATGTTTCCGTACAATAATTTATGTCAAAAATAATTAATCATTCTCAAATGATGGGACATGTTCTTTTGGAAAATTTAAATATTTTTGGAAGGGTAAGTGGAGGGGGTTTGGTATTGATGAAAGAGGTGATGGAAAACGTTAATGTGTTCCTTTTGATTCCTAATTAAAGATACAATAATTGATTGAAGCTCATATTTCACTTTTTTATTGTCATATTGGGAGTACTGAAATGTACAGAGGCCTTCGAGGGTATTACCAATGGGATATAATAAATATATATATTGATATCTTTACCATGTAATGATTGAAATGTCGAGAAGTTAAAGTGGAATGAAAATTCACAAAATGGAGTATTTAATCTTTACCAATACCAAAGTGTAAATTGGATAATATATCTAAATATTTCATATTGGGATTTCCAATGACATCTTGAGGTAATAATGTGACTTCAGTTATTTTTGATAGATTAACTAAATATTTTCATTTCCAACCCATTCATGATAAAATTTATATGTATCATATTTATCAAATATATCTCAAGGATATGGTTTAGTTATATAGTCTTTCTTTATCAATCTTATTTTTCTATTATCCAAAGTTCAATTTAAAATTTTGGAAGTGGCTTCAGAAGTCATTGGTTACTGAACTAAATTTCAGTACATCATTACATTCAAATTTTGATGTACATTTTGAGTGAACAAATAAGACGTTGGAATGTACACTTATATCTTGTTAAATGGATTAATTAGTATTTTAGGATCAATATATTTATCCCTTGTAGTTTTCTTATACCAATTATTTTCATTCATGTAGAAAAATGGATCTTTTTTGGAATTTCATGGAAAGATTTGTTAGAATACTAATTTTTTGGATTAAGTAAGAGAAAGTAAATTTATTAGACCATTGTTGGAAAATAAATTGGCTACAATGTTGAAGACGATTCATAATTACATGATTAAGACTTAGGGAAAGCATAGCAGTTATACGGATAACAATAGAAATGATTTTTCTTTAAAGAGAAGTGATATTATCATTGTTAAAGTATCTTCATGGAAAATTGTTATTTTTTTTTGATAAAAAGGGAAAGATAATTCCATGATACAGTGGATAATATGAAATACTAGTGAAACATGGAAAAATTTCATACTGAGTGTCTTTTCCATAGATTTTATCCTAGGTAAATAATGTATTTCATGTTTCAATGTTAATCAAATATGTGCCAAATTCATATCATGTTTTGATCCATGAGGTAGTTCAGTAAGAAGATAATATCTCATATGAGGAATAAACTCTATAGATTCATGAAAATAGAGAGTAAGTGATTCATAATAAATTTTTTCCTTGGTCTAAGGTTCTGTGTAAAACCCATACAATTGAAGAATAAAAATGGGAAACTGAAAATGTTATGAGAGGAAGATATCATAACTTGTTTAGTAAGTGGATAAAATTGTAAGGATGACAATCCTAAAAGAGGGAATAATGAAAAAAACTATGTAATGGTTGGATAAATCATTTTTAGGTTTATTTGTATTTATTAATTAGATATTTATATTATAAAAATATTATGTAATTTTTATAAAACAAAATAGAAATATATTTTTACTAAACTCCTTTCATATAATTTTTATTAAAATGTTTTATTTGATAATTATTAAATTTTAAATTGATTAAATTAATTTCATTTTTTAATTCATCATATCGAAATTATACTAAGATATTGTTCTGATATTTTTCTAAAATAAATTATTTTTCCTTGAATTGAGAAAATTGCCGATTTTTAAAATACACTCATTTATTTTAATTAAATAAATTAATTTAATATTCATGTTAAATTTTTTAATTTAGTATTAAATATATAAAATAAATTTTTTAATTATAATAATCTAATGTACTCTTTGTAATTATCAGATTTCATGATTATTTGTATAAGTTTATTTTTATACATAAAACACATTTATTTTAAAATTGATATAATGTGCATAACACTTCTCATTTTTAATTTTTTTAAAACCCCTAATGAAGAATAATTTAAATAAAATTTATTGATTACATATTTATAAATATGAATTGAAATTCATATAAATATTTTTACTTTTCATGGAGTTAATATAATGTTAACTTATGGTGGAAAATTACATTTCTTTAAAAAACTATTTCTTTTCGTGTTTTTCGATTTTATTTTAAATTAAATTTTACCACTTATGTGATATGAATCTGATAAAATTGATTTAATATTTTTGAAACTGCATAATTATTATTATTTAAAAATATTAGCTTAATTTTTTATCTTCACGAATAGTAAAAAACAAAAAATTGATTGTTAAGGTTAAGGGTATAACATTTTTACCAAGGGGGTTAAAATAAATATATAAGGGTTATAATGACTTAGATACTAGTCGAAATTCAATTGTATGTCCTTATTTTGATTCTATATAATCTAGTTTTTTAAAAATTTAAATTTTGGATAAACATTCCATTATAATGACCAATTTAAAAAATTAAGTAATGTTAAAGACAAAAAGTAACCTTCCATGCATATAATATATAAAATAAATTTTGATAGGGATAATAATATCCATTTAAGGTTATAAATATTAATTTTAAATTTAAATGTTTTTTAATCATGGTCAATAATTTTTAATTTTTGGTGATGAAATAATAACTTTAATTGCCTAAGGAATGATGACACTATAATTATTTAATTAATAGAATAATAAAATAAATGATTTTGAAAATATTAAAAGTAATATAATTTGAAAAAATTATTGTGTTAGATGAATTGTTTATATTTTTATAACTTTCAAAAAAAAAAATTGGAAAAATTTGACAAATATATTTTTATTTCTTCTTTAAAAGTCAAAATAAATGAATAGTATCAAAATTGTGATTAAATATATTTCATAATAAAGAATATTTTATTAAATGATTTAAAATTTATAAATAACCTCTATTTATCCAATTGAATAGGATATGGTTGGAAATATCATCCACGATCCTATTATGTTCCAATTTTCCTTTCATTGTAAAAATCTTTACCCCTGAATAGTAAAAAACTAGTCACCATAGGTGAAAACTAAAATGGTGAAAGTGAATAATGCTAGTGGTTATGGAATAAAATGTCAAAAAAAATATATTTCTTATTATTTGTTTTTAAGGACATGATATTCCTGAAAATTCATTATTTTTCAATTTTATTGGAACTTTTTTAGTGTGAATCCCGATTATTGAATAGTTTTTTATATTTATGAAGAAGCCACTGCTCCCCACTTTTAAAATTCCACCCCATCTTCCTTCCACCTCACACTTACAAATCATATTGGATAATAAAATACTTACCCAAATTACTTAATCACATCCAAGGCCATGTCATATAATCCTTAGATTCATCAAAAAACCAATATAAGAATGCTTTCGGGGAAAACCATTACAGGTTTTACGAGGAAGAAGTATAGTTGTTAACCAAGCATTTTCATTTTGTTTCATTTTCTATCTTTTTCAAATATTATCCAACCATGATAAAATAATGTCACATATAACTCTCATATACCTATATTTCATTATTTTAATTTAATAACCTATATAAATATCATTTTTATTCAAATGGGGAATGAATCTATCGATCGTGTGAACATGTAGACTACCGCCTCACGAACAGATATGGTTCATTTTACATCATCACATCTTATGGTTGGTTGTAATTATGGATGATATACATATATATACAATAAATTTATAACATATTTATAATTGATTAAAGATAACATATGATTTAATTTATATGTTTTTCACTAACAAAAAAATTACAAAATATTTCTGTATACGTTTGGACTACCACCACCATGAAGTAATGGGATTCATTTTTCAGCACCACATCACATGGACGATATATATAAGTTAATTAAAATAAATAAATTTATATTTATTATATGATTATAATTTTTTAAATATATAATAATACTTAACATAATTCCGTGATTTTCATTGAAAAAAGGAAAATGTTACTCATGTGTATATATGACATACCATCTCTATGGTTATAATGTAGTTTATTTTTCATAACCATATATAATGATTGGTTTTAAAATTATAATTTATTTATAAAAATTATAATTATTTCTTTATTATAATTCGATATATTATTCAACAATGAACTATTTAACCATACTCAACCTTCCAAAGTCATTTTGGATATATGAGATGAATATCATCAAAACACCAAACATAAATGTAAATGATTAAGTAATTTTATATAAAAATATAATAAGGAAAATAAATGGAATATTAAATATGAAAAGGTTATAAATAAATTAAATAATTATCATATTTTCTTTATTTAGGAAGATATTGTACACACGTGAAAAGTTAGGCACATTGTAGGAGAAATTATTTTAACAATACTATTTTAATGATTCCTTTTAAAAACATTTTCGTTCATTTCAATATTTTTAAAATTTATTTTTTAGATGATTTTATATGAAAATAAAATAACTATAAAGGATAATTTTTGTATCTTTTTAATATCTATTAATGTTTTTAAAAGCCGAATCTTTTTTATTGAATGTCTCACTTTCTTTATAAACGAAAAAAGGAATGTTCTATTTTAACATATACGGTGACAACATGTTTTCCCATCGCAATAAAAATTATTAATTTTTATTAAATTATAATATTACAAGTTTTAGTCAATGAAATTTTTTTCCCTTTTTTCATGAATATTTATTTTTGAATAATGGGTTTTAAAAAAGGAATATATCAATATCTGAATATTATTTCTTATGAGTGCAATGATTTGTTTTTGCCATGAATTAATTTATGTGTTATCATTATTTTATGGTTCTTGGAAATTATATATAATTATGGGTGGTTCTACTATAAATTTTTTTTTATTCATTTATAAACCAAGTATGTGCGGTTAGGTTATCAAATAAGGATGGGTGGATACATTATAAACTATGTATAGGTGGGTCAGTGATATCCCTCCAATGCATTGGTTATGTAAATAAAATGTATAGTTATTCCATTTGTAATAGTGATTGTAAGAGGGTAAAGGAAATTATTTCCCATTTTACCTATATTTTTTATCTATTAAATATATGGGGTTCTACAAATCTTTTATGATTTTTCAAGGTAATATAATTATCTTATGTTTAACGAAAAGTATATATTTCTTGTAAGGATAAAAAGTATAACCTATTGAAAAATTATTTTATGATTTTTCATGAATGAAAGGAAACGTTTCTGATTTTTTTCCTTTTATATTTCTTATAAAATTATTTTTGAAAATCATTGTGTAGAGAAGTTGATTTCTTGGGTAATAAAATGTTTATTTTGGGCCTAAATTTTATTAAAAATTCAAATTTCTTATAATTTCTTATGGACTAGATAGTACCATTACTTCAAATTTTTATGTCCCACTTTATAATTTTTTTTATAATCCAATTTTTTTAAAAAAAAATCAAAAGGTTTAAGGATGGTTAAGAAAAAATAATAAATCTAGTTGAATTTTATGATGAATTTTCTTGAAATGATAACTTGTTTCATTTTAAAAGATTAATATTTTGTTAGAAATAGATATTTATTAAAACTGTTATATTTTTATTATTATGTTTTTTTGTATGTTCTAAGTATTAATTATCTAAATCTCTAAAAATTAAAAAGGATCCTCAAAAAGATAAAAAGTGAATTCCTAATTAAAACTCATGATTATTTTTTGTTTAAGACCAGGTCCCTATATTTCCCTATGGTAATTAATTTTTATTTATATAGAATATGATATGTGGTCTCACTACTAAGGGTGATTTACCTTATTGGTGAAACAAATTACATTAAATAAAAGGTTTATAGATGGACATAAGTGTTAAGGGCTATGACCGACCCTTGACCACTAACATTATGCCTTCACCAAAGACGACTGAGGTCATGATTATAGATACATTCCATGTGATACGTGAACCCATAAAGAGTAAAAGTGAGATAAGAATGTCATCGAGGGACTCGATATAAGTCACATTAGCTCCAATAAGTAGGGATCAATGATGGTCTAAGCATAGAAACCCTTGGGTGTCACCTTATAACTCTGTGGTATGTAAGGGTGAACTTGATATGCCTTGTGGATTTCGGATAGTTGTAATAAATATTTGGTGACTGTTTCCTCCCCCATAGATATCTGATTACCAAGGTGAGTATACCCTGTGTAGATTATGGATATGTTTCTTGTGTGAGAACTGAACTAATATAACCATATGAAGGGGTATTAGAAATATTGCATCTCATAAGAGTAATTATAGTGGTAGTTATCTTATGAGGCTTATAGGGCCATAATATGATGATGATGATGATTATGATGAGGGACATTATGCCCTATGAGTGATGGTATTGAACTAAGAGATTAAAAAGGGATAATAGAGACAATGTTGAGTGTTATGGTTATGATGTGTCCTATGGGGATCTATGGGTACCTTAGATTCATGTTGAACCTAGTGAGGGTTAATGACAATAAGTACATATGGTTGACTTTATGTGTCACCTTAGAACCTGAAGATCTATGGCGTCAGAAACTGGGGCTATAGTGATGATTAATGGTTGACATCCTTAGAGGATTCCCTTGGAATTCTGTTATGGGTATAAGAATTTATCAAACACATAATATTATTATAAATAATATTCCATATTACATGATGGAAAGCTTTCCATTGTGTTTTCTGAATAAGATTCCAAGGAGGCATCCTCAGATCTAGTGTTTACACCTAATGTCTATGGATTCCAAGTACACCTATGATCTGGATTCACTACATATTATTTTAGATGCTTAGTATTCATTGGAATCAACCTTATGAATAATTATTATGGATTCCTAGTATAACAAGGATCCAAATTTTATGATTAACGATATATATTCCTATAAAACACCTTAGTATCGAGAATTAATCGAGCTACTATGGGATTACTATGATATTTAATGGGATTTAGTTCCTACACATAGTAATATAATGTATTCCTAGTGTTACTTACTAGGATTTTGATTTATTTTCATTAACATGGGATACAATAGATATCCTTATAGTAATTGGAATTACAACTGATGAACTTTTTTAGAGAAATTTAATACTCTCTGAAGTAGTTGTAGTAAATCGAAGGTGTCATGTAATAACCCAAGGATCAATGATGGTTATTTATGTTCACATATAAATTTTATTTTTTCATTTACTAATCATATCATATATCACATAGACTGCATCTATTGGTTATATTAGGTAAACCGAAGGTGGTTCCCTGCTGATTTATAATCACACTCGGCTTAGGGGGACATAGAATATGGGTACCCGAGCAGACCTCATTTATCGTTGGTTCATGTAGTTAAAATACCCATATTATATCATTCACCTTGATAACGTGGATGGATTCTATAGATAGCTACGATTAGGCTTTGGGATGATAATAGAGCCTCCTTTTATTTTTATTTCTATGTTTATTTTGTATGTTTGGTCGGCCCTATTTGTGACCACGCTTGTTTTATGATGGGTTTCTTCCACAATAATTTTTTTTATAACACGGTTTTTTATGAAAGTCATCTATGATGTTTTGTTAGCAAAAATTGTTTTTGTTGAAAAAAACTTTTACCAAATAATTTTTTGGCAAATTAGGTGAATGAAGTGTTGTTAAAAGTTTAATACTTGTTTGTTCAGAAGTTTCTCTAAATCTGGATATATAAAGTTGTTTGGATATCAAATTATGCATCATATGATCCATTAATATTAATCCAAAGGATTTATTTTTTTATAAAAATCCATTTTTTTGAAATGAATAATGTTTGAAAATTTTTGATACTTGAAAAGATAGGAAGTCATAGATCCTTCCAATATAATTCAAATGATTCTTTTTTGTTATTTATAATTCCAAAATCATAATGAATATGCCATGATAAAAGATAGAATTTTTATATGTAAATATAAGTTCTAAATTATAATGTTTAAAAATTATTCAATGTTTATGTTTTTTGGACACAGATCACCAGGAAAAGAAGAATCAGTATCATTAGTTCTCATAAGACTAAAATTAGTATGTTGATGAATATTGGAAAAATTAAAAAAAATGGATGTGGTTCATTGAATTCAAGTAATATCATTCACTTTATAAGATTTCAAACATCAGATGTTTATTTTGTAAATAAATATTGCATTTCATTTTAGGAGTTCTTAGTGGTTATAGTGCTGAAAATATGAGGGTTTTGAAAATTATCAAGAATATTGATTTTAGTTACTACGAAAAAATATTTTATGATACCATCATTTATTTTAACATTAAAATATGATGAAATATGAAGTTTTATTCACCGTATATTTTGATAAAATGAAGAATATTTTCAAATAATGAAATGTTTGAGTCCTGTATCAGACAGATCTGATTGGAATGGAGATATTTTCTGAGTCTATTATGGCATTAGATTTTGATAAAAAAACAAATTATTTTTCAGTATGATGACATATTTATGTTTATTGACATTATGTTGTTTTGATGAAATATAAAAGAAGAATATTATTCATCAAACATGTTGTTGATTCTGATTCATTGGATGATACATTGACAAGGATAAGTATCAAAGGAATAGTTATATAAAAATGGCTAGATTAGACTAAAGAGAAGATGAACATACAGACAAGATAGATAATTTGTAATAAAATGTGATACATATAAATGTTTCTACAGGGAATTTATCACAATAAAAAGAAGTCTTCATAAGTTTCAATGATCTTGTTCACCTCTTTCAGATGGCTTGGAGAATCAGAGTCTGCAATAATTTGTTTATTTTATTTATTTATTTATTCATTAACTCAATAGTAAAATATTTGAAAATAATTTTTCTTCTATTGTTTGTTTATATTTTAATTATTCTAAGATAACTACAATGGTGAACAATTTTTTTTCAATGTGATGTTCAAGACTATCAATTTTGGAAGAGAGAATTTTTGAATTTCATATTCATGTAATAATGAAAATTATAAAGTTCCTGAGAAATATAGAATAATTTAGAAAACTACAAAATAGTTGAGAAGAATTGGGATATGTTCAAATGAAGTTTTAATTTATGATAAATTTAGATATGTGAATTTCATTGATTGGGAAATTATTTCAGTTATCTCTCCATTAATATTCATGGAGCTCCTAAAAATAGAGATACAAATAAAAATGGAACCTAAAAAAATTAATCAATTCATAAAAGCTGATACTATGTATAAATTTAGGTAAATGTTATTTTTACAATCAACATTTTTTTGTTGAAGAATAGTTTTTGAACAAATGGTTCTGATCAGAAGATCAGCCTGAGGCTGTTTCAGATTATTGCCCAAAGAGAATTAGACTGAGTATACAGGTCTAGGTTTTTAGTAGTTGTTTTTATTGAGCTACTTTGGTATATAAAAAGATGTGAGTGTTTGGTTTTTTACATTATCATAATATGTCCATACACCTGAGGTTATTAGATGTAATCCATAAGATAGAGAAATCAGAATGTGGGTACATCAAACTGATATTCTGGACAGATCCTTGTAGAGCATTTTAATCGAAGTTACATCATTTTTTTCCGAAAAATCATGTAAGAATTTTTTTGGAAATTGATGTGAGTCATTATAATCATTATTATTAAGATATGAAATGTGTTTAAATGGATTTGACATAAGTTGTATTAAGTTATTCATAATAGTAAATTTCCATAAACTAACTGAAGTGTCTATAGAAGGGTTCTAGGTTCTCAAACTGAGGATTGACCTTTTAAATCGTGTTTTATTTGATTGATTTTATATTTTTTCAGGCACTAGAGTTTCCCAAAATTTAATAATGAATAAACTCTTCCAATTTTTGGGGGTTAAATTTATGATAGTAAAAAAACTTAAAAAATGAAACAACAAATTATACCCCCATGTTATTTTATAATCCTTTAAAAAATTAATTAGTATCAGATGGATTTTCAACCATTAAATCCTTATCATGGTTAATCTAAATTCTATAAATATTAGAGGATATAATATCTTTTCTTTATGATTTATTATAGTTGTAAAAATAGGAATATTCCATATCTTCTATCTCTTGGTCTGGATGTTATTGATGCTGGTACAATTGGGTTCCCACTAGTTGAGAAAGATGCCGCAATGGATTTTTCTTTCAAGAAAAATATTTAATTAGATTTAAAATCTAGAAATTCTATTCTTATGTCTATATCAAAAAAATTATATGAAGTTCATGGGTCTCAAAATAGAAAATATTATGTGGGACCAGCTCAAAATTATTTTCTAAGGTAATACTAAAGTGATGGAAGTTAAACTAAAATTCAAGTGAATAATGTTTTATATTATATGAATGAAAGATAAGGGAACTATTAATGATTACTTCACCATATTAATTGAATTTATTTACCACAATATAGGATTCAATGATTTCATATATGATTCTGAAATTGTTAAGAAACTCATGATAAACATTTTTTATGGGATTGATTCTAAAAATTATTCATAAGATAAATATGGGTTATCTCTTCATAAACTACATAACATTATTGATTCTTAAGAAATTATAAAAAATAACGTTTTAAATAATAATATGAATGATGAAATAGATTTTGAAGCTCTGAGAAATATGAAAATTCAAGATCTTGAATATTCTTATCCTTGTGATTCTGAATATTAGGGGGATGATGAATTGAATGAAAAAAATCATATCTCTTATCAACAAGAAAAATTAAAGAGGAAGAGAAATTTTTGGAGTAAAACTTATTCTCAAATGTTTTGAGTGTGGTGGAATTTATAATTTTTCAATGAATTTTTTCAAAAATGTATGATTTTCAATTTTAAGATCATTTTAAATAAAAACCTCTCTGGAAAATTTTTAAATATCCTACAAAAAAGAATATATGTACTTTAGTGTAATGAATAATTTCACTCAAAACAAAATAAGTACACATATTAAGAAATTTGAATCTGAATTAGATGACATTAATTCCTCAGAATATGAAATTTCTAAAAAAAAAGAATAACCTTCATTGTAAAGGTTTAAAACAGTAAGATGATTTATAAAATAGTGATGAAGAAGGAGGTGAATAATCTTACAGAGATTATAGGATCATATATAAACTTGTTTCATGTCTTAATTAAAATATAACTCTTAATAAACAAATTGGAATAATGAAGAAAGATAGTGAAAAAATCAATGAAGTAAGAAAAGATTCTGCTAATAATGAATAAGATCACATACAAGAGATTATAATTTACAAACTGAGAATTGATGAACATGGAAATATGCTTGAAGACCTTAGTATGAAGTCATAAAAAATGAAATATAAAGTCAAAATGTCTCAATAATAACATCTTATGAATATATTTCTTTAATAATGTTGACTAAAAAATTTAGAATTCATTGGGAATTAAAATCGTAATCATCTAAAGCTATTCAGAAATATTATTCTAATAAACATGTGAATTCTCCACCATCTAAATAAAATGTTTCATCTTGTTTTTCTAACATTTCATGTGTTATGAATGTTATAGGGAATACCTGGGTAGAAAAGGGATGTAATAATTATATCACATCAATAAAAGTTGAAAATTACACTTAGAAGAAGGTTAACTCATGCCTAGAAAAGGTTAGAGAAGAAATAGGTTATCAAACTTGAGAAATATTCAATAGAGAAATATCAAAATTCAATAGGAAAACTTGATTTTATGGTTTATTCTGGTGTTTTGGAAGATATTGTGGAAGTGGAATGAGTAATTTTCTTAAGCCACATGAAGTATGAAAAGAAAAATCACTAGATTTTAGAAACATTAGAAAAAAATAGATTGTTTTCCTTGAGGAACTTTGTGGAAGATGTGATCAATCAGGTCACTATAATGAAAAATAAATGACACTACATCTAAAATACGTTTTTTATAGTAGAAAATAATTGGAATACTATATTAAGAAAGTTGAGGAAAGGTATTTTTTTAGATTCATTTGAATGCTTGAAAAAAACATTGATACATGATAGTGGTTGTTCATCCAACCTGATAGGTGATTTGAAAATATTTAAATATGTTTAAAATCATGATGGATGATATTTTTCTTTTAGGAATGATAGTTCCTTAAGAATGAAAGGAATTGTAATAGATGATATTTAAGAAAAAAAGCCAAATTGAAAAGAAGTTCAATTTTTTGATGGTCTAAAACACAACTTATATATTATCAGTCAACTTTGTGAGGATGAAAAAGAAGTTATTTTCAAAAAAGATTTGGGTACCATTAGAAGTATGGATGTTGGAAAATTTGTTATGACAGTGGAAAGAACCTTTGGAAATATTTTCCAGATCATATAATGTGATATGTTATACTATCTAAGTGTTCATAATGAAAAACATTTATGGTGATATAGACTACAACGTCCTGACCCAGCTCACCCCTGAACCGATGGCCGGAACAATCTCCAGATAAACTCTAGCACGTCTACCCATACACCAGATACCATTGAATAGTAGAGAGGGTCTTTGGTTAGTCAGTGGGGAGACTATACCCTCATATCAGAGTTCAAAAATAGAAATTGTTAATAAATAGTAGAAGTAGACTAATAAATGATAATGCAGTGAAAGACATAATTTTATGAATCATGCACAAAACAAACGGCCAACACCAATGTTATAAAATGCATGAATGTTATTATGTTACAACTATAAAAGATATAAACATTACATAATTATATAAATATAAACAAGGAAATAAATAAACAATGACTCAGATCCCAGAGGGAAATCTCCTAGAGCGTCCCGAGCTTCTGCTCGGTCCCCTTATTTTATCCCCAAGTATACATAAACAACATAATCCTGCAACCAAATAGAATCTACTCGGGTACCACAGTGCAACTGGTAGCCCGATTACGGTGTGATATATATATATCAGTAGTCTCAGACCACTTGTGTTTACCCCAAATCAAGACATTCAATAAATAATTTAAACTGTGTGAGATCACACATAAATAAATTAAGTCGTACAATGTAACTAAATACAAAATTATCTTATTCAGCCCTCATCTGGTGTTTGAACCTTCATCATACATTTTTCATGCATAAAAAACAGCCTTCACACAATTATTTTCATTTATAAATTATACAAACTTCACTAAATTATATAATTCTCGAGATCTGGCCTATGCCGAGATCCCCCGTATATGTCACTCACAATAGTTGTCTCTAAAGACCATATAAGTTATCAAAGTAAGGTCAAAATCCAAGATTTTGATCTGACTTGAATAAGACGTCATACGATATTAAATTTAATCTTTTATATTCTATGTATTATCCCATCCATTGAAAATAGTGATTCGCTCCTTAGTCCATCCACTAAATAGTGATTCACCCAGTTCATTAACTAGTCTGAACATTTTCTCATATTTAACTCACAAATAATTATGTCACAACATATTTCATTAATCATTTAATTCATTTAATGTACAATGAATTGTAATGATAGTACAATCTCAAATAATGGTTGTAGAACATCATGTCTAGCACCCTCATGAGTATTTGGAGCATCATTCCTGGTCTCACAAACCATGGACAATTAGAGAATCAGTCCATATCACATAAAAGAATATTCCCTTGCATGCTGGGTATAGAACACCATTTCCATCACCACATGAGTATTTGGAGCATCAGTCACTATCTCACAACCTATTTATCAATAATTTATATACTTT
Organism: Viscum album; assembly: GCA_963277665.1. Taxonomy (NCBI): domain Eukaryota; kingdom Viridiplantae; phylum Streptophyta; class Magnoliopsida; order Santalales; family Viscaceae; genus Viscum; species Viscum album. Next base: position 1,597,177,170 of record OY728120.1, read on the forward strand.
TATCATTGATGTAGAACTCCACGTCTAATATCCCAAAACCATCCATTAATTAACACATAAATTAATTAATCAAATCTATTAATTAATTCAGAAACTAATTAACAACATAAATCTCCCTCCAAATAACTCAACAATTAAATATCAATTCAACATCTCAACAGTTAATAATTAATTAAAAATTAATTATTCTAGGCCATTATAAATTCCACTACTTAATAAATTCAACATTTAATTATCCCAATTCCTTAACTAAAAACATGATAATCAATTCACCAATCATTTATCCTTATTCCATTACTAATCCAATTGATTATTTTAAAAATACCAATTATATTAGTTAACATAACAATTAACTATGTACACATTTCCATTAATTAATACATCAATTAATTAATCTACAAAACAAGTCATATCAAATAATTATTTTTCAAGAATTAATTATCTCATTCAGATTCCAACATTTCTTAATAAAACCCACCATTAGAAATCTTAAATCACCATCATGGTACATAACTTTGATCATTGACAATTCATCATTTGAATTAATGCATTCCAATTAATTAATTCCACAATTAATTCATTTACTCATACATTTTAATAATTTCAATAATTGAATAAACCTTCAAGTCATTAACATGTAGTAATTAATCCATCATTAATTATGTTGATTACAAAAAACAACATATCATAATTAATCCCAGAATAAATTATCTCATTTATCTAAAATGATGTTTTATAATTAATCATTTGATTAATTATTTATATCTAGTCTCAAATTGCATAATTAATATAAAAAATAATTATCTTATCTTATCCAAAACAAAACATCATTTAATTATTTAATCGTATCACTTTTAATAATTAATCAATACATGATTAAATCCAACACATGGTCATGTCCTCATTTATCTCACATGGGAAGCATAACTTAAGATCATCTAAAGATGTGAATCTACACATCACATATCAAATTTAGAAATTTAATAAAACTTACCAAATTCACATTTGAAAGGAATTCAATATAAATACTTCACTACATAATTTAAATACCCAAAAAAGTGAAACAAGAATTTTATTAATGCATATATTAAAGTTGAGGACTTTAACAGGAACCCTACCTCTTGCTGGAACCAATTCAATATTCATCATCTAGACATACGATGACAACCAATCCGCAACTTGTCTGCAACCATAGGCAGATGCCTTTATGAATATAAATATATATTCATATATATATAAATGTTTTCACCCTTTACATTGATCAAAACCCAGTAAAACATAACATAGAATCACAAAAATGCAATGAAAAGACTCAACACACCTCAAATAAAGTACCAGGGACTCGTATAATTTTTCAGACTCTAAATTAGATGGTGAAAAACAAATAGCAGAAAAGTGTATACTTACCTAAAGCAGTGGCGATAAGGAAAATTGAGTCTATCCACCTCTACCTTGGAAGAGGATTCTGGATTATTGACCATGGGGTCCTGAGTCAACAATCACTTACCGTAAAAATAGAGGAATTCAATAATCGAATTAAACTCAAAACTTAGGGTTTTGGTCGAGAAAATAAGGCAGGAGATTGCATTCAAATGGCCAATGAGAATCACAAGTTATAAATTGACAGACTCACCTTGATGAGGCGAACAAGAATCGTGAAGATTCGGGGATGAATCATCGTGCACAAAGTAGAGTCTGGGAGAGTGGGTGGCGTGCCTATATGTACTGCATGGAGCGGGGTCAAACGCTGCTGATGCAGGCCGTCTAGGGGTTGCAGATTGCTGGGTCACACCATAGGGAGGTCATTCGCACCATAGGGGAAACCTCTATCCATGGAGGTAGAAGGGAGAAGTCCACACAGAGAGTCTTTTGCCCCTGCTACATCGCGCCTCACATGAGAGGAAGAATAAAAACCAGGTGGTGGGGTCGTGCCACCCTTGTACATCACCTCCGCAATTTAATAAAAAAATTCTAATATAATAAATATATTAAAAGATATAAACAATCTTAATAATAATAATAATAATGATAATTTTCATAATATTGTAATTGTCCTTTCCATAAATATCATTAGAACCAATACAACCCCATTTAATTAAAATAGTTCTTTGATAAACTCCATAATTGAATTTTTAAAAAACAATAAAACTCTCATTTTTATTAAGTCCAACCTCCCCATTTAAATCCCCATTAATTATTTAATTCATTATTATCCATTATTTATTATAAAACATAACTCCTAATTTAATTTCCTCAATTAGTAAATAATAATAACACTCATAAACCCATAATAATAATAATTTCATTATTATTATTACTCAATCCTTGGATAAAACCCAATACCTCTATTTAATAAAAACGCTTCTTCCTTAAATCCAAAACTCGTCATTTAATTAAATTTTTATTTGATATTCCCAAATGCCACATGAATTTCACATAATTGTTACACCACATTAATCAAGAAATATAAATGTTACACCCCATTAATCAAAAAATTAAAATCTTTTGATATCCAAATAATTTAAGATACCATAATAATAAAAATAATATTTATAATTATAACATTATTATAAATTATAAATTATTTTATTTAAACACAAAAATCTCACTTAATATTATTTAATTAATGTAAATAAAATATTAAACTGGGTAAGCTGCACTGGTTGGACTGCAACTGTGTGCAGCCCATACAGATCCATTAATGTGGACTTTTCTGAATTCATTTCTCCCGAGACTCATCATGATACCCGTGAAAATTATCAGGTAATTACATATGTCAAAAAGAGACACTGTTAGGTATTCCAATACTCAGAATAAACTTTCGGACCATTGTTTAAAAAATCGACCCGTTGAAAAATGGAAAAAATTTCGAAAACCGTCGTAATTTAAAAACTATTCAAAAACATGGGACTTTACAATCTACCCACCAAAAAAACATCTCATCCCCAATAATTCTTCAAGAACTAAAACATCTTATGACCCACCATGGTTGAGAATTTTCATTTGAACAAATAAATGACATATCAAAATGCCAAAAGCAATACTAACTAAAACATAAGTCCAACCTCTTAATTGTTTAAAACCTGATCCAAAGATCAACAAAATGCATCTTACATACGAGGATATTATAGGGACCTCATAGAAGAATAATTTTGAATCTCAATCGACCTACACAAACTGGATGCGTGTGATTTCCTAGAAAGAAATTATTATCCCAAAAACCAAACTCACCCATAAATTGGCAACGTTCCTATTAAAATTATTACATCACCAACTTCATGTACACCTAAGCCCTTACCCAACCACTAGCGATATTCCCAAGTTAGTTCTTCACATGGTTGTTTAAAAAAAATAGTTCCCCAACACGATAGAAGGAGTATCCAAAAGAATCCACACATTCCGCGTACTACCCAGATAACAACCACTCATTAATCCTAAAAAAATTAATAATTTAGCATGCAATAAGACCAATGCTATCTTAGTGTCTCCATTATGAGTTCAAGATAGGGTACATGATCCTATCATTCGGAAGAGCGCACTAATATAAAACAAAGGTCACTAAAATAATCAGTCTGACTACTACTATACAAATCTGTTCAAAAAAACATGGTGTCACCTGCTGACACATTTACCAAAATCTAGTGACACTAACCACTTTAAGATTCTCCATGATGTTGATAAAAACATCAGTCACTCCCAAGTTTCCTATTTTAGAATACCTTAACACGTGTGTGTGATGTTCCTCGAACCACGATCACCACATCAAACATTGATCATAAAAATTCACAGCTTAAACCTATTGGCATGTCAAAACACTTGTGTCCCAAAAAGTCATCCCGAGTAGTGGAACTAACTTAACATAACACCAAAAACATTCTAAGGAATCTACCTGCCACAAGTTACCCCTTATGAAACATAAACTCCTACCCTCTCTCCTGGTCATGAAAAACCAAAATCACAAGGTTCCAAATCCCCCTTTTCATTTTATCCATTTTAATTGATTCATTTCTTCATTTTAACATTTGAATGAATTTAAAAAACACAAAAATAGTTTTTTACTACAAGTCACTTGGTTTTTATTCAACGACCCATGGGAAAAATAGACCTTATATGAAAAACATACTCTTTAAACATTTCACATAGAGTTTTATCCAAATATAAACAGGAAATTTAGCATCTAAATGACTTTTACCAAAAAGGCGACCTCCAATGGTCCCATTTATTTAATACAGGTTCTTCAAAAAGCAACCCAACAACAGTTCAATTCAATAAAACCATAGTAGTTTTACATTTATAACCATTTTCAAACACACTATGGTTATATAAGGATAAAATACATGGGTGTCCATCTACCAGATGATAAGGATCCCATACACCATATTGATATCATTTGGCTCCCATTTATCATAGTCAATATTCATTTTACATTTTAACATTAGAAACCCATTCACAAATTAAAACATCTCTAGAATGTAATTATAAGAAGTAACACAATAGCATGATATAACACATAAGCATGGAACAAAAAAATGTCAATAATAGAGTCATTATGGAATATAATCACTCAATCATATTAAATATTTCACCGACACATGATATCAATAGAGGCATGTTAAAGAAAATCAAAACATGTTATTTCACCCAAGGAACACAATCCAATTTAGTAGGAATGCTACTAGTGCAACTACATGGCATGTTATATGCATGGAATGTGAATCTCTATGTGCCTAAGATGAAATATGTATGCAACTTCATTTCCATTTCATGCCATGACATTTTTGTTCAAAATTCTAAAAATCAATAAGCAATGGAAATTACACCAATAAGTAAAGGTGAAATCCTATCAACAATTACCTCAAATACTACAAACTTCAATTCCTATCTCGGGACACTTGGTCATTTCCTATACATTGGGAGTTCAGTCCCAATCACAGTAATTAACTGATTTTTCACACATTCCTAATCACAAATCTACCAACCCAAAATAGAAAAACAATGGGAAAAATATGAAAACCTCAACCTTTGATACCACATTGTAATGTCCTGACCCAACTCACCCCTAAACTGGTGGTCGGACCTGTCAAAAAATGGCCTCAAGCGCGTCACCCCATATGCAAAAGATTTTCGACTAGTAGTGACGGTCTATAGTTAGTCAATGCAGAGACTATACCCTCATATCATAGTTCAATAATAGTCAAAATCAATAAATAGCCGAATCAGAAAAGTAAATGATAAAGCAGTGAAAGGCATAATTTTATGAATCTTCTACAAAACAAATGGCCAATGCCAATATTATACCATGAATGCATGATATGATGGTACCACTATGAAAGTGATAAACCATACATCATGATTTACATATCAATAAATAAATAAATTAACAATGACTCAATTCCCTATGGGAGATCTCTATGAGCATCTTGAGCTTCCACTCGGTCCTCTGCTCCTATCTCCCAAGTATGTGTAAGCAGAACATTCCTACAACCAAATAGAATCTACTCGGGTACCCTAGTGCAATTAGAGGACTGAGTAAGGTTTGAGGTATTAATCACAGTAGACCGAGACCACCAGTGTCTACCACAAATCTAGACATTCAATAAATAATTTAAATAGTTTGAGATCATGCATAAATAAAATAATCAGTACAGTGTTACAAAATACCAATGTATATTCTTCATACCTTAGTTGGTGTCTAAACCTACATCATACATTTTTTCATGAATACACAATAGCCTTCACTCATTCATTTTAATTTATCATTTATTCAAACCAGGTTATATTATATGATTCTCGATACACAATCTAAGCTGACAACCCCTGTATAAGTCACTCCCAAAAAATGTCTCTAAATACCACCTATGTAAACAATGTAAAGTCAAAATTAAATCTAGTGCTTTGTCTTGCATAATGCGTCATAAGATATTAAATTTAATCATTCATATACTATGTCCAAGACCATCTAATAGAAATAGTGATTCACTCCTGGATCCATGCACTAAACATTTATTCACCCAATTCATTAAAAAGTCTGATCCCTTTCTCCCATTCAACTCAATAATCATTATGTCCCAGTAGATTTAATTAAACATTTAATTCATTTCATGTATGACCAATTGGACACAAAATCCAATGTCAAATAATGGGTATATAACATCATGTTTTGAACCCTCATGAGTATTTGGAGCATCAGTCCTTGTCTCACAACCCGCGGGTATTTGGAGCATCAGTCCATATCTCATAAAAGAATATTACCTAACTAGTTGGGTGCATAACTCCATGTCTAGTACCATATGATTATTTAGAGAATCAGTCCCTATCTCAGAACCTATTTATCATTCATGTATATATTTTTATCCTAGGTGTATAATTCCTTATCTAAGACCCTGAAACCATCCATTAATTAACTTATAAATTAATAAACCAAATCCGTTAATTAACTCAACAATTAATTAACAACATAAATCTCCCATCAAATAACTCAAAAATTAATTACCCATTAAACATCTTAAAAGTTAATAATTAATTAACAATTAGTTATTCATATCCACAAGCAAGTCAATAAGATAATTAATTCAACATTTAATTATCCCAATTCCATAACAGAAAACATGATAGCTAATCCACCATTCAATTATCCTTATTCAATTTCTAATACAATCGAGTAGTTAAAAAATACCAAATATATTATTTAACTCAACATTTAACTAAGTACACATTACCATTAATTAATCCATCAATTAATTAATCTACAAAACTAATCAAATTCCATAATTAATTTTCTATAATTGATTATCTCATTCTTATTCCAACATTTCTTAACAAAACAAACCATAAAAAATATAAAATCAACATCATCATACATAAAATTGAGTGTTAAAAATTCATCAATTAAATTAATGCATTCAAATTATTTAATTCAACTATTAATTAATCTAATCATACACTTTAATAAATTCAATAATTGAATAACCTTTCAGTTCATTAACATGTAGTAATTAATCCATTGTTAATTATATCGATTATCCAAAACAACATATCACAATTTATCCATGAATAAATTATCTCATTCAGAGAAAATGATATATTATAATTAATCATTTGATTAATTATTTATATCTATTCTCAAAGAACCTAAATAATATAAAAATTAATTATCATATCTTATCCAAAACAAAAATTCAATTAATTATTTAATTGTATGCCTTTATCCAATTCCTAATTACATGATTAAAACTAAGACATAGTCATTTACTCATTTATCTCACATAGGAATAATCATTTAATAGCATCCAAATGTGTGCATAAACACATCACATATCACATTTACCAATTGAATCAAACTTACTAAATTCACATTTAAAAGAAATTCAATATAAATATATCACTGCATAATTTAAATACCAACAAAAGTGAATCAATCATTATATTAATGCATTTATTAATTTTGAGGACTTGATAGGGGATCCTACCTCAGGGTGGATCCAATTCAATATTCAGCAGCTTGACATATGACAGAAACCAATTCACAACTGGTCTGGAACCGCACACACACACCATTATGTATATATATATATTCATGCATTCCCTCTAAATTGATAAAAAACATTTGAAACATTACTTAGAATCACAAAAATGTAATGATAATACTCAACGCACCTCAAATATTGTACAATGGACTCGTATAATTTGTCAGACTCTATATAATATGGTGCAAAACAGTAATTGTAAAAGTATATCCTTACCTGAAGCAATGGAGACAAGGAAAATCGAGTCTGTCCACCTTGCCCTTGGAAAAAGATGCTGGATTAGGGGTTATTGGGTCCCAAGTCAACATTCTCATTCTATAAAAACAGAGTAACACAACAATCAGATTAAACCCGAACCTTTGGGTTTCAGCTGAACAAATAAAGAGAGAGAGAAAAGTCCAATGGATGATGTGAATCAGAAGTTATACGCAGATGTAATCACCATGATGAGGCAGAAAAGATTCATGAATAGTCTCAGAGGAATCTTCGCATGCAACATGGAGTTCGAGAGAGGGGGTGGTGCGCCTCTGGGTACTTCCTAGAGGGGGATCACGCGCTGCTGCTGCATGGGGACTGAGGGCCGCGCACTACTGGCTCACATTATAGGGAGGTCATTCGAACCGCATGGGAAAATCTTCAACAATGGAGGTATAAGGGACAAGTCCGTTTAGAGAGGCCTTCACACGTGTTGCGTCGCACCTCACATGAGAGGAAGAACAGAAACCAGGTGGGGGGTCATGCCTCCCCTGTACAGTGCCTCTCCTTCTATAATAAAAAATTATAATATACTAAATATATTAAAATATAAAAAATATACTAATAATAATATTATTATTGATAATTTTCATAAGATTATTATTGTCCTTTCTATTTATATCACTTTAACCAAAACACCCCATTTAATTAAAACAGTTTTCTGATAAAATCCATAATTAAATTATATAAAAAATAATATTTTGATCTTTTTGATTAATTCCATCCTCCCCATTTAAATTATCATTTATTATTTAATTAATTATTAACCTTAATTTATTTTAAAACATAACTACTAATTTAATTACCATTATTAATAAATAATCATAACACTCATAAACCCATAATAATAATAATCTCATTATTATTATTATTCAGCATTGAATAAAACCCAAAACTTCTATATAATAAAATTTATTCTTCATTAAAGCTGAAAATCTTCCTTTAATTAAATGTTTCATTGAGATTCACAAAGGACACATTATTTTCACAAAAATGGTACACCTCATTAATCATGCAATATAAATGTTAGATCCCATTAATCATGCAATTAAAATATTTTGACATCCAAATAATTTAAGACACAATAATAATAATAATAATAATAATAATAATAATAATAATAATAACATTATTATTATTAACAAATTATTATATTTTAACCCAAAACTCTAATTTAATATTATTTAATTAAAGTAAATTTAATATTAAACTGGGTAAGCTGCATGGGTTGGAACGCAACCATGTGCAGCCTATGCGGATCCATTAAATTGGATGTTTCCTAATTCAGATCTCCTGAGACTCATGAGGACACCAGTGAAAAGTATCGGCTAATTACACAAGTCCAAAAAAACACATTTCGGTCTTACAACACTCGGAATAATGTTTCAGAGCTAGTTTTTAAAAATTGACCCATCGATAAATATAAAAAAATTCGAAAACCTTGGTATTTTAATCCCTATTCAAAAACACATTATATTACAAGACTTGGTTATCTTGGACACTAAAATATGAAAAAAAAAATATAATGGTGATATTGTATGAAATTTTCTATAATTTAAAAGAAGATAAAAATATGTTTGTATAACTTCTTAGAAAAGGAAATAACAAGTAGAAGTTATAAGAAAGATGATATTTACTCTACAATTCCTCTTGAAATTATTCATTTTGATTTATGTAGGCCAATGAAATATTAATAAAAAAAATGAGATTTGTACTGTATCACTTTAATAGATAATTTCACTCAGATGAATAACATCAGGTTTTTGGAGTATAAATCAAAGGCTCTAGAGATGTTCATATTCTTCATGAAATATGTTGAGTGATAGATGGAGGGTTATATCAAGAAGTTGTGTACAAATAATGTTATAGAATTCACATACAATGATTTTTAATCATATATTAGAAATCATGTATTCAAATATTAATACAGTGTTACCCACGCGCTACAAGGAAATTGTTAATCATAAGGGGAAAGTAGATGTTTTGGGGAAATGGGAAGAATCGTATTATTAGAATAAACAATTTCAATTTTATTTTAGAAAGAATATTCTAGTACTACTTTACATGTTCAAAAAAATGATTATGGAGGCTAAAATCAAACATGAAATTCTATGAAACTTGTAAGAATAAAAAACATTCATCAAAGTAAATTAATGATTTTGGAAGTAAATGTTCACAAAAAATAGAAATTCTCGATCATGGAAAATTTTATGAGAAATATGAAGACGGAATTTTTATGGGATACTCACCCAATGGTAGAAGAAACAAATGTTGGGACAAAATTTTATAGAATTTTCTTGGTTCCTATGATGTGAGAGTAATTGGAAATCCAAATAACATATAAAATAAGTTAAAGATGTTGAGGAAGAAAAACATAATATTTCAAACGATAATGAAAGTGTGTCTAGGATAATATATAAAGTCTCTGAGGAATCATTCGATGTGTAAAGTGAAATTGGAAGACAAACTATGAAATTTCTTACCTTATAGAAACATGTTAAAATAAAAAATATTATTTCAAATATAAAAGTTCATGTTTTGATATGAATAAGGCTGAGAATATAAAATCATACATCACTCATTTCCCAAATTGAAACAAAACTAGTTTTAGAAGATGAACATATTGAATTAGTTGATTCGCAGAATAATGAGTTTTATAATATTGTGAAAAAAACATGGGAACTTGTTCAATATTCAAAAAACAAAAATGTTATCATAAAAAATTGGTGTACAGATAAAAATTGAATGAACATGGAGAAGGTTAAAGAAACAACGTAAGACTTCTTCAAAAACTCTATATACATGTGAATGGTGTATAATTAGAACAAATTGTTTCCCAAATTATTATATTATAAACTATTAGCATATTTTTATATTAGTGGATGCACAATAAAATTAATGAGTTTATCATATGGATGTCAAGTAATATTTTCTAAATGGTTAAAGTGTAGAAGAAGTTTACGTTGATAAAACATGTGGTTGATAATGATAGAGGAAAAAATTAATTGAAGAATGATTTTTATGGGTATAAATAATCCCAATATTCTTGGTATTTAATTCTTTACAATCATTTGTTAATTATGGGTTTTTCTAAAGGAAATATTGATAGTAACTTATTTGTAATATAATTTTACTCTACAACCCTAAATGTAATTGTTTATGTGGATGATATAATTTTTTATAAAGATGAATAAAAACTTTTCAAAGAATTTGATTATGAAATGAAGATGAATTTTGGGATGTAAATATTGGTATAATTAACCTTTATCCATGGTTTACAAGTTCAGATAATGGAAAAATATATTTCCATATATGAAGAAAAGTATATCAAGGAATTTTTAAAAATGTTCAGTATGGATGAATCCAAAGAAGTTTCTAATCTGATTTCAGTTGGGATGAAGATGTGTAATGATGATGATGGGAAATGTGTGAATCGAAAATATTTTCAAAATATGATAGAAATATTTTTCTACCTTATATCTTCAAGAAATGTTATTTTTTACGATGTGAAATTGTATCTAAGATATCAGTGTAATCCAAAATAATCACATATGAAAGAAACTAAGGGAATTCCGATACATGCAAAATGTGTAGGTTTCGGGTGCAGTGGAAAGGGAACAATGGGTGCTTCCAAACTTTTATTTTTTCAATAATCAATGATCAATATGATATCTATACGACAATGAATGTTGTGAACTATGGAATTGAATTGAAGAAATAGACAATAGAAATTTATTTCAGAACTGAGAGTGAGTATCATCACATATTATTTATAATTAATTTAGTAAAATAAATAATTATATTTTTTTGAATTATTCATCCATTGATGAATCTGATGATAAATATATAGTCCACCATTGTTTCTTTTTAGAAACCAAGTTCGTATTTCCTCTAGTGGTGATCCATATGTGTCACATGAAACTTCAGTTGTTGCTGAAGGAATAGCTGGGTGGTACCACGATAGATCTTTATTCTTGTGTTGTTCACCTTTGATCTATTTGAGAAGCACATCAAAAGTGTTCACCTTGATCCAGTGTAGGAGGATTTCTCTCCATTCTTTTGATAATTTTTGGGTAAGGGAACTCTCTATGTTGGAGAGGATTCTCTAAGTATATTGTGCAAAACCAAGACAAATGAATTAGCATAACTTCTAAAATAACATAATTGGGTATTCATGTTGGATGGGTGAAAATAAAATAATTGCGCAAGTTCCCTTAATTATTAATTTAATCCTCAAAAAACCTCATGTCAAATAATAAAAATAATATTATCATTACACAACATGCAAATAACATTAAAATTAAAATTAAATATTATTTAACAAAATAATATTAAATATTTATTATTTCTCACTGGACCATTTAACTCAGTCCGCCATTCCTCCAAAAAAATTATCGGGCCTTTAATAATTTATATTTATTTATTAAATAAATATAACTTCATTATTCACCAGTAAATAATAAATGTTTTATTCACTAAATAGAAAATAAGTATTTATTAAATACTCCATTCAAATTATATTATCTCAAATTACTAGTTATGGAATAAATAAGATCAAGATAACATGAATAATATTTAAACTAAATGTGGGGATAATGTTTATTAAAATTGTTAAATAATAAATAATATTATATTATTTAACTGAGATCCTGAATACAGTTAATGTGTAACCCACTAGGCATATTTACTATTCGAATTAGGTGATGTCTTATAAATTATAAGGTTTCCATATTAGAACATGTTAAGGAACCCATAGATAAAGAAGTTAATTTTACAATGACATGTTTCCTCATACAGAATCTTACTATGTAATATAATACTATTGTCATGATATCTCTAATCAGATAGGCTGAATTCCAATTCCATAAACCTATGTGCTTGATTTTTCATTCTTTGACTTTCTATAAATCGAAATTTCCTATAAAACACCATGGACATAGAAATATTTAGTGTATATGATTTCCATTAAAGGGCCAGGTATATCAACATCTGTTAATGAACAAAATGGATAAATCCTTTCTCACATTATTTATTAATGCAATATTACTCTTGATGCACACAACATATCCTACTGCGCCACAGACATCTTTCATCACTGTTTTCTTAAATACACCTAAGTGAATGAATCATAATACCCATTAATTATTATCTTAAGGTCTATGGACCAATACACATGTCTTTGGATAAAAATTTCTATGGCACATATAGAAGTGAATTTCCAACAGGTGGGTCTCATTCTCAAAATATCTTACTGGATATTACCAAGGGTGTACACCCTGAGAAGGTACATTAATGTACTATTAGTCTCCACCCCTAATAGCTTCTATAATTTGAATCCATAAAATGATATCATTCGGATATAGAACATTTATTCAAGAATAGTGTCCTAGAACTTCCATGTTCTCATCATACAGGGGAACTGCTATGACCTTTTTTCACAATAGCTACTCTTTAGACATTATCACTTACAATGTCATGAAGAAGAAAAATCATGATGTAATTAGACATTTATTAAAATTTAAAACAATGAATACGATTTATAATTAATCACAAAATAAGTTGGTTATAGGGAACGAACTCCAATAGATTCCCACATTCACTAGAGACAACTACTAACAACCTTCAGTCTTCTAACTCTCATGTGATATTCATTCTTCTACTAATATAGACCTTTAGTTTTGTATTCTTCCACAATATCTTTCATGGGTACTCTAATTTCTACATCTTTACCCCACTAATAGAAATTCTTCAAGAGGTTATACTTTCAAAGTACGTGCTTTCTCCATTGGTGTGGCCTTAGAACTTTTTCATGATCCACCACCACAGTATTATAAAACTAAAATGTGATAGGCTATTTACATAGAAGAACTATATCAAGATCCTAGAAAAAGTTATGAATCCAAATAGATTCATAGGCATCAGAAGTCTCTATATACTCAGACCCCATCATAGAATCAACAACAACTTTCTGCATTGAAATCTTCCAACTCACAGCTCCTTTATTGAGATAAAAAACATATCCTGGTTGTGATTTTCCATCATTATTATATATTCGAAAACTAGATTTGTTATATCCTCTATGTAAAAGCTCATCATCACCTCCATACACTAGTAACATATCCTAAGTTCTTAATAGATACATACGAATATCCTTAACTACAATCCAATATTGTTCACCTAGATTTCATTGTTATTTTCAAAACATGCTCAATGCATAGGAAAAATAAAGTCTAGTACATAATGTGGAATGCATGATTTATCCTATCATTGAAGCATATGGGATCCTCATCATTATAACATTCTCATGGTTTGTGTGAGGACACATTTTGTTATAAATATGTAAACTATACGACACTCAAACCAATCCCCTTTTGTATTGTTCCCTACTAAATCTCTGTAGTATCTCGTCTACATATGTACATTTAATTAGACCAAGCAATATCTTTGATATATCATGAATGATCTTGATCCATAGAATGTGGGCTTCTTCACCGATGTCCTTCATCAAGAAACAATTGTTTAACCAGTCGTTAACTGATTTTATGACTGGTATTTTATTTCCAATAAGTAATATGTCATCAACATATACTAATACCCTAATGACCACACTTCCACAGATCCCCTGGTAAACTCACAGCTCACAGCCGCTCTTAATGAAACTAAATTCCATTATGGACGCATCAAATCAAATGTTCCATGAATTAGATTCTTGCTTCAATCCAAAATTTGGTCTATGTAACATGAAAATCCATTTGGAATCACCTAGAGTAACAGACCCTTTGGGTTAAGTCATAAATACATATTCCTGGAGGATTCCATTAAGGAATGAAATTTTGACATCCATCTTCCAAATCTCATTGTCATAGTATGATTCTATAGAAAGTATAATTTTAATGGATTTAAACATTGAAACTCGAAAAAAGGTTTTATTGTAGTTAATTACATGATTCTATTTAAACCCTTTATCCACTATCCCATCTTTATAGGTGTTTACTTTACCTTCCTTGTCCAGTTTCCTCTTGAATACCCATTTTCTTACATTGGGATTTACATCAACTGCTGCATCAACCAGAACTCAAACTTTGTTTTGATACATGGAATCCATTTCATAATTCACAGCTTCTTTCGATCCTATAACTACTTTTCTCTCTACTACCTCCTTGTCGGAGAGAGTTTCATCATTTTCATCCAATAATAATTCACCATCGTCAATGACTAGAAAACCATATATCTCTTGTTATATAACCTCTCTTAAACTCCACAATAGTACTTGTGTTTCAGAAACCTCTTCTTCCACAGGGAGCTATAGAATCTGTTCATCTACCAACTCTTGTGTATCTTGAGCATCAACTTCATCGAATTAAATAATTCTCCCACTATACATTTTGAGGATGTTATCCCTCTTAAGAAATTTGATTTTCTAATGACATTAACTTTCTTGTATGAGGGGTTTTATAGGTAGTATATATGTTTTCCTTGGGATACCCTATAATGATACACTTCATGCCCCAAGGTCCTTTTTTTCCTAAGAAGGCCTTAACAAATTCCTCGTAGCCCTATACACGAGTATGCGATAAAATGGGTTTCATTGCACTATATAGCTTGAAGGAAATTTCATTTTATGCATTAGATGGTACTCAGTATAATTTCTATACCATAGTTTGTAATGAATATCCCCAAATGGCTAATAGAAGATTTAAAAGACTCATCATTGACCTTACCATGTTTAACAAGGTATGGTTCATCCTTTCATAAACATCATTCCCCTATGGTTTATAAGGTGGTGTGAGTTAAGATAGAATCCCAAACTCCCATAAAAAGTCGATGAATTGTTGGTTAGATTTTCACCATCTCAATCCAATCTAATCTTCTATATTTTCTTACTGAGTTCATTATCTAATTCATTCTATAATTACATGAATTTAGACAAGTACTCAGACCAAACCTAATTAGGTAGAAATAGCCATATCTACTCAATTCATCAGTAAGATTTAGGAATTAAGAACATCCACCTATATCTTCTAAAAGAAATGGTCCACACACATCAGTGTTTTCCAATACTGGATACTCTATGGCCCTTTCACCCTATCCACCAAATGGTGGTCTAGTCATTTTTTTCTTTGTAAACAATAATGACATCAATCAAGTGGTTTTAGCTCAAAAGAGTCTAAATAACTATCTTGAAAGATCATTTTCAAATGATTCTTGTTTACATGAATAATTTGGTGATGCCAAAACTGGGTGTTATATGATTCATTTAAACATAATTTGTTATCAATTTCAAACACTTTTTTTCATAATTTTATATAAAAAGATCGTTATTTAAATGTTCCATACCATAACATATTTCGTTCTTATAAAATAATAAACTTTTATTTTTAAACATGAAAATAAACCCTTATGTATCTTGGAATGATGCAGAAATTTTATTTTTGAAATTGTAGGTACATAATAATGATCTTTCAAAACCAAAATCATTCTCACTAGAAATGAGAAGTGGTACTTTACAATAGCAAGGGAATCTATACATTCTCCATTAGCACCTATAAGATCCACATCTCCTCTAAAAATATTTTAGATATACAATGTTCTCATAGTTGGATATAGAGGTGACAACAAGAATCTATTTCTAATATACAATGGGTAGATACAGAAATATTTGACTTCATAAATAATTCACATTTAGCTTCCCCTAGCTTCTTTGTGCAGTTCCTCTTCCAATGTACTTACATTCCACGTGAAAAACTTACTGCCTCCTTTTTCTTGAACTGCCTTTCAATCTTCCCCTTCTTAGAATGATGGTTCTTGGGAGCATTAGACTGTTTATACGTCTGGTCCCCTTTCCCCTGTTCTTCCTTTTCTCATTCAACATAAGGATCATGGGTTTATCTTGACCCATGTCCCTATTCAATTTGAAAATCAAGGCCAGATGTTCTGAAAGACTCTTATCATTATTTTTCCTATTTTAATTAATAATAATGATGGAAAATGTCTTGGGTAGTGATGAAGGTATGAGATATATATGAAACTCATCTGGGAAATCAGTCTCTAAGTTGTGTAGGCATTAAATATAGCCAATAAGCATGACTACATGATGAACAGCTGGTGCAAACAATCCATGATTAATTGTGAACAAATCATTGGAGATCTCAGACCTCTCTTGTCCCACCATCTCTTGATATAGATATTTAAGGACATAGATCATTCTATATGCATCCATTTTCTCATATTGCTTCAAAATGCAATTTTACATGAATGATAAAATAAATCAATGAATATATGTGGCATCATTAAGATGTTTATCAAAGAGTGATATCTATTCATCACTTGCCTCATTACCAGGTGGAACTAGAAAACGTTCTTCAAGCACAAACAACTTCCTTTCATGGGGAAGAATGATACGTAGGTGGATTTTCCATTCATTGAAATTTTTTCTCATGAGAAGGTTTTCCTTCTGAAGTTTGGATCACAATGATATGTTGGATGTCATTTTATATTTATTTCTAAAAATAAGATAAGAAGATATTTTGGTACTTTATCTGATAAATTTAGACAAATAAATAAATAAAGAATATATTTATTTGCCTCCCACTATTTTATAGAAACCCAACAACCCCCACCATTGGATTTTGAATATCCTATTTCTTGGAAATTCAAGGGGATTGGATTTATTTTCCCCTTCTAATTACCCCATCATTGGTTAGTCAAACAACTCAAATGGTTTTAGGTCGGAATTCCAAATGCCAATTGTAGTAATTCACAGTTCCTTGATCTGCTGGGTGGACTCCCCAATACTGAAACAATTTAATTGTATTTCCTAAACCTTTTCCTCTAAGTTAAACTAAGTTGTGCATTGGCCATCAACCCTTGATATGAACTATATTAGGTCAACCAATCACTTCGTGTTTTAATTCCTCGATAATTGAAAGCACCAAAACTTTGGCTGGTCAGGAATGTTGAACTATGGTTAAATTTTAACTAAAGTAATAGAAGTATTTACTATCATATTATTTTATTGAGATATTTTATCCTTTTATCCATATATTTAAAATTATTATCTTTATCGCATGATTTTTAATATTAAGTGGATTTAATTTAGTTATTAACTATTTATTAGATAATATTTACATATATAATTGTTTATTTTAGTTCTATCATTCATGCTTGTTAATTTAATTAATTATGTGATCATGGAAAACATCCATAAAGAAATAACCATGAAAAAGAGAAATAAAATAAAAAAAGAGGTATGATCGTTAGCATATACTAATCGTAAGATTATTTAGATGTTTATAAACTAACCACTGACCTAGATAAAAACACACATTGAACCAATTAAGGTTTGTGTTACAGCTTTCCACCTGTCCACCTATGTATCTCCTTGGATTGGGTTCACCATGGCTTCAAACTTGAACCACCTACACTAGCTTGTGAGATCCATCCTTTAAATATGACTTTTACTCACACATTGGTGAGGGGGAAAGGGGGTTTAAATAAAAGCAACCATGGGAATGTAGGTCGTACACAATAAAAAGGAGGAAGGCATGAAAACCAACAATTTAATTTTAATGTAAATAAAATGAAACCAGTCAAATAAAAATATATGTTATAACTCATGATCATCCACATGAATGCAAACAAATAGGAATTTTATAAAAATAGCCATTTATTGTTAATCGTTATTATTTAAGATAAATCACTCTCAAATAAATTAATTATTATACTTAATTATTCAATTATTTTATCTTAATTATTTTCCAAATTTCCTTGAGATTCTCATCCATCATAATTTTAATAAAATTAAATAAATTAATTTAAAATTAAGTGTGTACATAAATGTACCTCCGAGGAAACATGGTGAATAACCCCATTGAATCTACCCAACATGTATTACATGTATTATACTCGTATACATTTTACTCTTGTGAAATAGGGAATACACAACTTATCACATTATTTCACAATGTGTAGTATCAACTTAATGATTACATGAATTACATGATTTTTCGGTCAAGTGTTATGCTTCAATGCATGTAGCGTAACAACTATAATACAACTCATACACGATATGATGATTGAAACATTATTTAGATATTAATTAAACATTTATATATATAAATATTGAAAATTGATCGCATGGTGTGTCCTATAAATTTAATGACCACACACAGGAACATATCTCCAGGTTAACAAAATATAGTAATCAAATTGTAAATATGTGTAGTTTGGTATAAGTAAAAGTTGTGTACATATGAGTACACGTATTGAATGGATCTCATCATCTATCTGAAATAAATGCCTAGAAACTCGGTGTGTAGATTGTACCTCGGAACCTGGTGTACACGACATGTCTGATGGGCCATAGGCCATGTGATCACTAAAAACATGGTCACCAGTTGGGTTGGCCATGTATTGAAATACACAACCTGTATTATACAGTAAGTGAATACACGTCGTGTACATGGCCTATATAGCTTATAATCCAGTTGACTATGCACCAGTGATTCCTAGTCAACACATGGTGCATTTAATGCATGTAATTAATACATCTGGTCTTGAATTAATATCTGAATCAATTTTTATTTATTAAACATGAATACATTATGTGTAAATCGGATTGCTCGGTGTGTAGTCCAATATTGTCTGACTAGAAACTATAGAACATCCAGATGAGTTCCTTAATTTTATTATATTCATAAAATTAATCGTTTCGATTTGATCTATGGGAAATGAAATAGTAAGAATCATGTCTTTCAATTGGGATTAAAATAATGATTAAACATGAATTAAAAAACTAAATTACAAATACCTAAATCACAATTGATATTGAAATAATTATAAATAATAATGTGTCCACTCTGATACCACTAGTAGGTTCAGTGTACAGTGGAAGTGGACACAGGGCAGTGCCCAAATTTTATTTTTTCCATAATCGATGACCAATCTGATATTTATACAACGGTGAACATTATGATCCATATAATGGATTCAATGAAATATGAAATGGATAATTATACCAAAACTGAGAGAGATGATCTTCTAATATTATTTATAATTCGTATAATTAAATAAATAATTGCAGTTGTTTGAGGTATTTTTCCATTTATGAATCTGGTGAAAGATATACATTCCACCATCATTGCATTGTAGAAAACATGTGTATATTTCCTCTAGAGGTAATCCACATGTGTTCCATGAATCTTCAAATTTCACTGAAGTAATCTTCGGGTGCTAAAATGAAAAATCCTTGTGCTTGCATCGTCCTTATTTGATTGCATCGAGAACCACTTTCGAAGAGTTCTTCTTGATCTATGTGGAGGAGGATTTCTCATTTTCACTAGAATAATGATTGGAGATGGGTACTCTCTAACCTTGAGATGATTCTCTAAAATGGTTGTTCACAACAAAACCAAATGAATTATCTTACTTTAGAAAATAACATAGTTGGGTAGTTATATTTCTAGGGTTAAAATAAAAAATAACTCAACAAGTTCCATTTATTATTTATATAATAATAAAAAACCTCATGTGAAATAATTATAATAATATCATCATTTCTCAACATGCTCTTAACTTGTAAATTAATGTTAAATATTATTTAATTAAATAGTATTCAATATTTATTATTTCTCACTGGACGATTTAACTCGGTCATCTATTCTTCCAAAATATTTATCAGGACCCGAATAATGTCTACTTATTTTTTCAATAAATATCACTACATTATTTTCTAATAAATAAATAAATATTATATTCACTAAATAGAAAATGAATACATATTAAATATTCCACTCATATTATATTCTATCAAATTACTGGTGATAGAATAAATGTCATCAATAAACAAATAATTATTGAACCATGTGTGGGAAGAATATTTATTCAACATTTTAAATGATAAATAATATTATATTATTTAACTGAGATCCTAGATACACATAATGTGTGATTCTCTTGGCCTCTATCTCAGTGGCATTCCGTGGTGTATCCAAAATTCCAAGGTTAGCATCTTGAAACAAGCCAAGGTACCCATAGTTAAAGAATTAAATGTTACAACAACATGTTACCTCACATAGATTCTTACTGCGTAATATAATCCATTTATCAAGATATCTCTAATCCAGAAGGTTGCATGATAGTGCCATCAACCTATATTCTTGATTTCTCCTTCGTCGACTTTTTGAAAATTAAACTTCCCTATAGAACACCATTGACATGGATTTATTTCGGCTATATCATGTCCCTAAAAGGGCCAGAGATATAAACTTCTATTAATGAACAGAATGAATAAATCATTTCTCGCATTATTCATTAATGAAATATTACTTATGATGAAACCAGCACATCCTACACAACTATGAACATCTATCATCATGGTTTTCATCAATACATCTATGTGTCTGACTTTTTATACAAATTATTAATAATCTTAAAGCCTAAGGGCCAATACACATATCCTCAAATAGGAACATCTAATGACAAGTGAAAATGTGGATTTCCTACTTGTGGGTCTCGTTCACATAATATCCTACGGGATATTACAAAGGGATTACACCATGGGAAGGTTCCCCAAAGTCCTATGAGTATCCACCCTTGATAGATTGTATCATTTGTGTCCCTAAAATGATATCATCTAGTTGTTGAAAAGTTATTCGAGAATATTGTCGTAGCATTTTTAGGTTCTCATCATAGTGGGGAACTGTTATGACCTTTTATTGTGACAGCTACTCTTAGGAAATTATCACATACTGTGTCACATATATGAATAATCATGATGTGATAAAAAATCATTAACATTCAAAAACATGGATACAAGGTATTAGAAATTTCACAATAAGTTAGTTCTAGGGAACCAAATCAAACAAAAGGAACACCTTCACGTGGGATATTATAAAATTTAAGTTCATATATGAACATTTATAGTTATATTATGATGATTGGGATCTATATTTAAGTGGAAAAAATCAACTTTTGGACGAATATTTTTCTTGGGAGAATATATTATGAGATGGAATATTAAAAAATATAGGTATGTACATTTCAGAACAATAGAAACATAATATGTTGCAGCTACCCAGGCATGTGCTCAAATTGATGATATTTTCACAAAATAATTTCCCAAAAAAATATTTCTCTAATTTAGGCAACAACATCGTGTTTAGCCTCCACCAAAGACTACATAAAAAACTTATGTAGGTCCCCCACCATTCTTATGATTATTTTGAAAAAGGGAGATGATTTTTAAAATTATCCTATAAGGGATAGGGATATTCTTTTCATAATTAAATGTATATAATCTTGTGGTTATCATAAAATGGGGAATATGGGATAAAAAGAAATGTAAAAAAAGATAAAAGTAAGGTGGGTTTTATCTTAACATGAAAGTAAATTTATTTTCACTAAGGTATGTAATTCCTTTAAAAAAACATTACTTTATCTAGTAGTGTGGTCCTAAGACACTCTATTTTGAGAAAGGATATATTTCTGTGAAAAAGAGAAACAAGTTTTTTTAAAAAAATGGTTGAGTTGGAACAATAATGTGTTGAAAATTGATGAGTTGAAAAAAAAAATTAATATGAGTTTTCAACAAATCCAAAGGGTGAGAATGAAGATCCTTTTTGATTTTTTGGTTTCAACAAAGATTGTTTTTTGAAAAATAACTTCTTTTTAAAAGAATATTTTTTTAAATCAGGTTAAAGATGTTTTTTCTAAAATTTTATGACATATTTATTGAGATGTCTCTAAAAATATAAAAAAATATTGTGGCCTAGAGATCATATGATGAATTATAAGATTCATCAAACTCAGTCCAATAGACTATGTTTTTTTAGAAAAATTAGATTTTTTAGAAAAAATAAATATTGAATGTTTTTAGAATTTAAAATATGGGAATTTATAGAATTTTACAACATTATTCATATGGTGCTTTTATGTTCATTAAATTTTCTAAAACATTATGAATAATTCATGATACATGATATATTTTCTAGAAGGAAAGAGATATTCTAATTTATGAAAAATCACATTTCTATAAATTTGATGTTTTCTGGAGACATCACATCAGACCAACAATGACTAGATATAGATTTTCCCCAATGATTGGATGTGTGGATTTGATGAATTTTGATGAAATTAAATGTTACTAAACTGATTTGGTTCATTAGATGAAATTCATCGGATACACCTAATCATATTTAAATCATCATACATTTATTATGA
This sequence comes from Viscum album, assembly GCA_963277665.1. NCBI lineage: Eukaryota > Viridiplantae > Streptophyta > Magnoliopsida > Santalales > Viscaceae > Viscum > Viscum album. The sequence goes on from OY728120.1 coordinate 1,597,200,170, forward strand.
TTGAAATTTGGAATTTTTCGATTCTATGTTCTTATTTTTTTGGTGTTTCAAATATAAAAGAAATTTGAAAGGGATTAATATGTTATATTTGAATTGCTAAGAAAAAAGGAAAATTTGATATCATCTCTGCTTTTAATAGAAAAATATGAAGATGTTTAATGTTTTCTTCACCTTATAAGATGACTAGATGAAGAATATTTCATGTATTTTATAAATTGTGATTTTTATCATTCAAATCTAATTTGACTAGGGATAGTTTTTGATTCTATCACATTATCAGAATAATATCATCATATGAAATATTTTTCAGTATGATGAAAGAGTTTTACTTGATGATATCATTCAGTTCTGATAAAATATGAATGTAGAAGAAGATTCATTAGATATGTTATTTATACTTATTCATTAGATGGTCCTTTAACAATAATAAGTCATTGTATGTAGAGTTCCATTAGATATAACAAGATCCGATAGAAGAGAAGATGATCAGTACAAATTGATGGGGAAAGTGGAAGAAAATGTGAGACATATAAATGTTTCATTGGTAATTTTTCACAATCAACTAAACTATTTAGAAGTTACAGTACTGTTTTTAAAATTTTTCAGATGGATTAGAGAATCAGAGTGATAAATATTATATATATTTCATTTATTATTATCAAAAAGTCATGAGAAAAAATTTAAGAAAAAGGGATTGCATTATTGTCTTTTTTATATTTAAATTTGGTTAAGAAAATCAAATTTATGAAAAGAGTTCTGGACTAGGATTTTTTAGGCTATCAATTTCTAGATAGATAATTTCCAATGATCTTGTTCAAGTAATGTTGAGAGTTATGAAGTTTTGGAAAAATCAAGAATATTCAAGAGGACACCATAATAGTTCAGAAGAATTGATATAAAGTCAAATGAAGATAAAATTTCTTATATATATATATATATATATTTCTGAGTTTTGGAGGGTGTGAAATTATTTTAGTTTCCATCCATTTCTATTTTGGGAGCTCTTATAAATATAGATGCAAAGTTCAATTCTACAAGAAACTTTTCATCCATGAATAAAAGTTGATACTCTATAGAATTGGTTTTATAAGTGAGTTTTCCCACTAAAGTTGTTTCATGTTGATGAAGAGTTTCCAGAAATAGGGTTTTGATCATAAAATTGAACTAAGGAATGTTCAGATATCTGACATAGATAATCAGACTGTGTATACTAGTCAAATTTTTTACTAGTTGTTTGTAAAGATCAATTATTTTATATATGAAGATCAGAGAGTTTGTATTTGTACAGATTTAGAATAGGAACACCATTCTATGTATATCAAAAAAGGATATTAGATGGAGAAATTGGATAGAGGTCATATCATATTAAGATTTTTTATAAACCCCAATGGAACATGTTGATCGAATTAACTACTTTGATTCACCCAATATTATTATAATAAAATTTCTTTAATCTTATGGGAGTATGAATAATCATTCAATTTAGAATGTATAATTATTCTAACAGGAGTTGAAAAAAGTTTTATTCAGTTGTTCATAAAAGGTAATCTCCATAGACCCATGGGAGTGGCTATAACAAAGATGTAGGTTCTCACAATGACACAAATCCTTATAAATCATGTTTTCCGTATGTACATTTCTATCTCATCATGCACTATAGTTTACTAAAATTTGATAAGGAAGAAGCTCTGAAAATGTTTATAGATTATATTTACAAAAGATAAATTTAAAAAAAAGGTAACAACTGATTGAACACCCCCCCCCCCTCTCGTATGTTTTACAATCCTTTGTAACTTCGTATTTCTTCCATGTACTCTGATTATTTTTCAAGTATGATGTTTTTTTATTTTTACACTATTTTCTTAAAGTGATATGGGTGTATATCCTCCCCATGGTAACACACTAGACCCTTTCTTCTAGATGAAATCATCTAGCATTTGAAAATGTGCACCTAAGTATAGGTAATGACCATCGATCCAGCCACATAAGAGTGGTCCATGGTGGTGGGGCAATGTAACACTCATGGTTAGATCATGTGTCGATTAGATATAGTTATAGTGAATCTTCTAGAATGTTTATAAATTCCCAAAATAAGTTTTCCTTGAGTTCATAGAATCATTATCTCAAATCCATTACTATCTCAAAAACCCCACAACAGCTTCTAGAGCATTTTCCATTGATCGTTTATGGGTTATTCTATCAAATGCACCTCTTTTATATTATTCATAAGATACAAATTTATATAATTTATATAAAAATACCCTTATTTAAAAACACTAGTAAGATGCATCATGCATTGAGAAATGTCATGTAACACTTTTTCCTAGAAATGAAAATTAAATATCCCAAATAACTTAGTTATTCATATGATTTCTATAATTATTATCTAAATAAGTTAATATTATTTTTACTAACATGTTGAGGTATTTTAGAAAATAAAAACATTAATAAAAAATGATGTCTCATTAAATACACATCATTTATATTGTAATCATATCTTCTTGGATAATAGTGAATTTTAATTTTTTGAATATTTTAATAGTCTTTTTCATTAAAACCCTAATAATCATTACTTTTGAATGAGTTTCCAGTAAGGATACCCTTATCACATTATTTCTACTCCTTTCATCATTTTATCTTTTTCGTCATGATATTCCGATTACTATTAAACTCCTTAAAATTGTTATTACTTATATTTTTCGTGTACAATATCTCATGGGGAGCCTTTTCATTACCCTATATTAATATTGACTTGTGTATTGGGTAAAATACTTCCATAATTACATCATTCAAAAAGGGCCCATGAATCCTATTTCAAATCAACACCTTCTAAACTATATTATTGTCTTAAAAATTCCCTAGGTCAACATTTAAATTAGTTAGGCTATCCTCATAGCTAAATAATTTTACATTATCCCATATATCGGAAGATATTTATCTGCCTTGTGATTTGATAATTTCATTAATTAATCAGATGTTAATGTGAAAATAATGCCATAATACATATTTTATCCACTTTTTAGTATATTTATAATCAAGAGCCTATTATTTTTGACATATTAGTTTTACCGAAGTCATCATTTTATAGTCATCAATGGAAAAAATATAATACCATTAGCCTCAATAAGATTCCTGGTTGATTATTCATCATATATCAAAATGGTATCGCTCCAAAATATCCTCATTATTATTATTCTAGGAATTATAGTCCATTCATATGATACACACCACAAGTTTTTTTGTTATCTCTCTTGATTTTGTGTAAGACATTGGTCACATCACATCCCTTAGAGAAAAATATTACAATACATTTATTTTCCACTCAATTTTAATTACATATAAATATCGTCTTCAGTGTAATGTTTTATTGTTATCAACATGATCACATTTACTATTAATTGAAAATTATGAACATTTTAATCATGTTTGAGGATATTTTATCTTTCTTGGAAGTCATCATAGTTGGTTTTGAGAAGCACAAGACAATAATAACATGGTTTGTATATCCATTGAGGGAATGTATGTTTAGTAAAATATTAGTCTATAATGATAAATATTTGGTGAATAAAAATTATGGATAACTTTAATATTTTATAAAAATATTATTTTGAAGATAGTTGCGATTTTTGGGATTATTTTTTATGTACATTTAGAGTCTTTGAAATTAATCTTATCAAATATGAAATAGAAAAATATGTATTTTTTCTACCCTAAGAGTTAATGTTATATTAAAAGTGTCATTATTTATATATTATTAAATTTTTTCTCCATATCTATAAATGGATTTGTTAATAATTTATTCAAAAATATAGTTTATTTTTTATAAATTTGAATGTTATTTGATATATTTGATAGAGGTTTAATAAATTATCATGGTGTTTTCACAGTACATTGAATAATTTAGAGTACATTAGTTCGGGGAAAAATATGACCATAATGATTTATGATTCATATTTTCTATATAATGAAATTTATGTGTCTATTGAACTATGATTTATAACCCCATGTTTATCAGCTTTATTAGAGTTAATAAAAAAAAATATTGTTGAAAAAAAAATATGTCTAATAGCCCTGAAATAATTTGTTCCAATTTACATGAGTTGATTTCACAAATTTTTTGTTTTTGAAGAAAGATATTAGGGACACTACTTATAATTAGTGAAATATTTGAAAATTTATTTAAATTTATATTTAGTTTTGAATCACATCATTTGAATTAATAATTAGGTGGATATTCCTAAAATGAAAAAGGAAATTTGGAAACAAATATGGGATAAGAACACATCACCAACACCATTATATGTATTTGAATTCTCATTCATATAAAAATTTACCAATCAAAGTTAAATCATTTGAATATGTTTCATATGATTATTTTTAGATTTATTATTAATTTAAAAATTTTAATTCAAATTGATGGGATACTATAACAGAATATATCCATACTTGATGGATCTCAATTGATTTCATGTCCATTGGTTGGTGGAGGACTATTTATGATTTTTCCCTCGATATCACCTATGTTTTGACATAGTTTAAGATTTATTTTTGGTGAAAATTTTATATGAAAATATAAATGGAGTGTTTATACATCAAAAAAGAAGTTTTTTTGAATTATTTTTATCTCACATTCATGTTTTAACAAGTAAAGGTGTTCAGAAAATACAATAATCAGTTTTTGTATGAAAAGATTATTGATATATTTTTTGTCAAAAAATTATGTCACTAATTTAATCAAAAATATGTTCAAGGGACACTGTGATAAATGATTGATATTGGAATGAAATTTACTACACAAAATTCTTGGATATTTGAGAATCCATGGAAATAGTTTTTGGAGGAATATTTCATTAAACCACTCTCTCATTTTAAATAGTTTGTGAAGATAGTAAAAATTAAAGATGAAGTTGAAATATTAGTGGTACTAAATCATTATTTCAATTTTATTCTTTATATCTATCTATCAAATCATCAACATCATATAATTTTACTAGTGTTATAACATGATATTGTGATATACTTTGTTAAATGATGATCAATATCATCTCCTTGCTTCAATTTTGGGTGGTTTTGATAAAAGGTAATCAACTAAGGCGTAGTGGGGTATCACCCATTTAACACCAAGGGCCAAAAACTCAAATAAAGTGGGTAATATTGTAAAATTACATTATATTTATCACTATTCTAATTGTTATCTCTCAGAGTGGACAAATTGATGAGTAACACATCATTTATTCAATTTGCTAAAAATTCTGATGAGAGAAGAGAAATATATTTATTTAAATTCTTGTAAATGGTATAATAACATGTATATTAGACAATTTCAGGGATATAAAATCCCTAAGGGATATTTAATTGTCATTAGATCTAGGTTTTCCTTCATTAATCCCCCATCATTCATTTGTAGATGCTATTAATTTTTTTTAATATCATGCAGTATATAATTTTCTTAAAAAACATAGGTATAATTTTTTTAATAGAAATATATATAATATATATAAGTAATTAATGATTTATTGTTTCTATCTTTTGGACTATATGTGCTAGAAATTACACTTTTTTTATTAACTCTTAATACTAGAAATGTAGAATATAATTTAATATATTCGAAGATCATTAAATCTTACAATAAAGCTAGAAATGAATTATTTTTATCTCTATTATGTAATGATATAGTAAAGTTTGTTGATTTTAAATTAGATAAATCAATATGGTAAATGATTCTGAGAATCAACCAAATTTATAAAAAGTGTAATGAATCTATTTTACATCTTGGTCAAACTTTTTTTGAAAACTTACTAATGAAATGAAATTAACTATTCAATTACTTATTTACCCATTAAAAAAAGATCTGGTGAACCACAGGAGGTTGGGGTGAAATTATTGAAGATAGAATAGTTTTCAAGAAGTTTTTAGGAATCCTTCATGTTGTTTCTGATAAAAAATTATCAGATATAAAAGTTCTAGATTTGGATAATTTCACACTTGATGAAATTAATTTTATATTATTCACTTATGAATTGAGTAGTGGTACACCACTAAAAATGAAAAACAATAGTTATAGAAATATTATATTGAAAGACTTTAAGGATAAATAAATAATACGTAGTAGGAATATTGTTAAAAGGAGTTGGAATATGAAGAAAAAACCATGAATCCTAAAGAAATGGTGTCTCTCATATCAATGAAATTATGAAAAGGAAATGGAAATTACATTGAAATGTTACCATTCAAGTGTTTAAATTTTTTAATGTTTATAATTTTAACTAAAAATTGAGTAAAAATATTAATGTTCTGAACATGATAAACCACTGAAAAGGTTCTTTGTGAAGATGGAAACAATGGTGTTGTAACCAATAAAGGAAGAAACTTTATAAAATGGGTGGAGAAGATGATCTCAAAGACCAAAATAGAAACCATCTTATTAATCATGGATTATTATTAATGAAATTATAAGAGTGATGTTGTCAACAAATATTTAGAATTTGATCATGAATGATTCATTATCGATCATGATGATGGTGGTGAAAAAAATTCTAGTGATGAGGGTTTGGTTGATAATGAGAATTAATATATAAATAATAAGTATATATTTTTATTAGGTCATAAGATATTTTTCAATAAAATCCCAAAAGGTTTAAATATAGATTCTTCCTTGAAGAATACCGAAGATTAAAATGAAACGGAGAAATAGTTTATTAAAAATAAGAAGAGTTCTTCATGAAAATTGATAGGTAAAATTTATTATTGGCTAAAGAAAATAAGATAATCTATTTGGGGTCATAATGGATGTTCACTTAATAATTGTCTATTTATACTCTCTGATCAACGGTTATTTAATCTAATAATTTCATAACCAAGTTCAATTTCAATTTTGCGAATCCTTTTTAAAGTGATTAGTCAGACTTCAAATCATTTGAATTGAAATCCACAACCATATAGTATCTTAGTTTTTTTAAATGATGAATTCCACACACATTGGGAATATATGGTTTAGGATATGATGATGGAAAGGATTCTATTTTATCTAGTAATATGTGATTTGGGTTTATAAAAATAAAAAAAATATGGCATCTTTTTTTCTATTGAAAATTTACGAGAAACCAAATAAACTACTTTTTAATTGAAAGTGAAAAATATAGAAGAATATAATAATATTAATAAGTAATTTAATATAATATATTACATTTTTGGGTCACTGTATTATGAATATTATTGATGAAATTTACCTCATCTTTAGCATTGGTTTTGACTAGTCACGATACACTTCCTTAATATTTGTAATTTATATGAAGATTATGTTTTAGTTTTATTTAATGAATAATTATTTTCTGGTTATATATTTCTATAGACTAAACTAAAATTTACATATACGAAAAAATGTGGTCATGTTGTAGTTGTGTGTGAAATTTTACTCATCAGATGATAGAGAAGAGGTATACTTCCATCACATGACAGAGATATGTGTCTACTATTGTTACAACCAAACCATGATATCTCAGAATATAATCATTGAAATTTTTTATAATATCATCTATAAATCATATCGAGTCTTTTAGGAATTGAAATTTCTATAATACTTTAAATTATTCAATCTATTAGTGTGATCTATCTCTCTTCTTTGAGTGATTTGGTTGTATAGTTTTCTCATGTTTTTTTTTCTAAGATCCATCTTCCAATGAGGTAATCAATATAAGGAACTTTGGTTTTCTCTAGTTATTGTTATTTTTTTGATCCTGGATGATCATGGAGGTTCCAACCATGGATCCTAGTATTTTTATAAATAAGGAGATTGATGGTCTTCTAGGGATAAGAAGTTGTTTCAAATTATAATAGGTTTATAGTCAATTAATTTCTCTTGTGAACATTTTACTAATCATCAGATCAAAGAGGTTCTCACTAATATAGAAATATATTTCTATAGAAAATGTTCTTGTCAAAGAGTTTTGGTAAATACTTGATATCTTCTATCCATGGTTCTCAGGGACATTTTGGGTTTGGAACTGGTATAGTAATGATTAGATATAGATCATCATTCCTCTTGGATATAATCTATGGGTTCCTTTTATTATAATATTTATAAAAAATTGTCCTTTAGGGGTATTCAAATTATTTTTTGATTCTTCAAAGAAAAAATTTAAAATTTTCTATTTTATTTTCTAGTGCTTTATTATTTTTATCAGAAAGTAGTTATCTTCTAATTCGGTATTTTCATCTATTTAACATTCATTTGTACTCTAATATTATAAGAAGATATATTTCTTGATCATGTAATTAACTAAAGTTGGAGAAAATTATAAGTTGATTTTAAGATACAATTCACCCCCTCTATTAGAATCCATATTTCTCACCCTTTGGGACAAAAAGTTGTATAAAGCCTACTCTACATAGTTTTAGTTTTGTCATAACTTAATGTTGCATATAGTTCAAGATTTATTATCCATTTTCAAATATCTACTCTTAGAGAATAGATTAGATCTTTTTTTAACATTATTGGTCTTATAATCATAAATATTGAGACTTTGAATCCTGGTTGACCATTGATATTTGATATTACGGAATATGACGGTTGGTATGATTGAGTAATAAATTTTTTTATCTAAATGGGTGTTAGAAATTTTCTTATAATGACCATAAATTATATAATTACAATGAAATATTAAATTTTGTTTTCTCATTCGGAGTAGTAGAACTATCATGTGAACTATAGTGTTCAGAATAAATTTCATTTCTCAATGACTATAAATGTCTATAGTTATGTTTCATCATGTGAGAATTTGAACAGAATATGGTAAAAGTTTCAAATTACTCATTTTAGAAAATATAAAATTATGAATACTTGTAGAGCAATTCATTGTTCGCATTTTCAGGATATTAATTTTCAGACGGTGAAACCGTGGTAGATTTATAAATATTACATGATTTTTTTAATGGGATTCATTATTTGAGTGAGAAGGAAATTACTGATGAATAGCTTGTGGTGAAAGTGATTCATATTAATCTAAGGGAATTGGATTATAAGTAGACAAAAATAGATGAAATTTTGAATCTGATGTATCTTAGTCGTCCTGGTATTATTGGGACACTTATACATTATGAGACCCATTTGAAGAGAAATGGGAAGAAGGAGATGAGAAAGAATGGAAATGAGTTCACTTTTACATATATTTTTCTATATTTTGGTTCTATTTCATCAAGTGGTTAAACATAAAATTTCACTAATATGTTAAATAATAAATCTAAAAATAAATCATATCTTATTAATTCATATGAGACTGAAGAATAAAATGCCTATCTTTCTAGACATAAATAATATTACCCTAAAATAACATCTATACGATTATCAGAAGAGAAGACAAGATAAAGATAAAAAGGTGGTATTCATGTAATGTTATCTATTATGGATGTATGAAATGAGGAAATATTATACTAGATTAACCAATCTTGATGAGGAAAAATATTTATGGGAAATAATTAGTGAAAAAGAAAATGAAATCATTTAGGGTTTCCAATTATACATGTAGATCTAGTGAGGATACATCATGTAAGAGAATCAAAGATTTAGATAGTGTTAATGGAATATAGAATATAATATTTTTTTGAAAGGTATTAAAAATGATATTTGTTTAATGAGGAAGGTAACACATGAATGGCTTGCAAAATTGCCTCTTAAGGAAGAAGTTTCATTTACATTGGATGGTGAAACCATTTCAACTTCATATAAATATGATGATGATATTCCATCATTAGAATAAGTTGAAAGACATATGTATTTCTTGGAAAAATGAATAAAAATTTGAATAAAGACATTGTAATTTCTAAGTTAGCCTCTACAGAAGTAGAAGATAAGATTTCCATACATACTTCTAAAATTTCAAGCTTATGTCTGAGGAAGATGATATGTCTAAACATAATTGATATTTTATAGACTACAAATTAATTGAAAAATTAATATATGAAATTAATATTATAAAGATGATTTTATATAATTTTATATAATTTTAATCTACTTCATGAAATTTTTTATTAAGATATCAAAATCCAAACCGTTCATCTAATGGATTATGTTTTACATCCAAAAAGTGGTACTTTCAATAAAAATATTATGTTCTAATAAATCTTTCTGTAATAAGTGTCAAAGAAGTGGTGATTGATAAAAAAAATTTACTTATATTATAGTTTAATCTCTCAAAAATCACAAGGCCCATATTTTAAATGATCCTATAGTTACATAACCTAAAATATTTGGAAAGGTGTGGGTACCAAAAAATTTGTTTGATTACATTAACAGACATATGCATGTCTATATACCAAACTATTAGTTATGAATTTTATATAAGATAGGATGAGATCTAGTATATATAATATATAGTTCTTGGATATCATTTTTTCTTGACATATAATTTTAGAAATTTCCAATTTTTACAAATTTAAAAAATCAATGCGTGAATGAGTAATTTTAGGAGACAATGCACATGTTCAGATTAATAGTATGGGTGATATTTTTTCTAGGTTAATCTTTAATTTAGGATGTTATTTTTATATTAATAATTAATCCTAACTTCATTTCAATTTTTTAACCATTATATGATGGATACTATATGAACTTTGGGAATGAAAAATGTACCATTAAAGTATGGATGGAGTGAAAACTTTATCTAATGGTAAGTGTGATAAAGTTTACACTCTTAACATAGAAGACCATTTTAATCAGAACATAGCTCGTCTTTGGGGTGTAAAAGATTATTCATGGATTTTTAAGAGAATATTAGGACACTAAAATTTCCTCAATCCAGATAAGGTCTCTTGGAAGGGAACAGTGAGGGAACTAATAGAACATTTGTATTAATCTAACATAGTCTTTGATAGTTTCCAGTATGTTATGAAACACAATTCTTGTTGTAAACCTATTAGATATGTCTCATTGTATATAGATTTATAGTTAGTAAACATAGTCTTTTTTATACATACACAAACTGAAATTATATGGGGGGAACTATGTGTTTTTTTAATTAATGATTACACAAGATATAATGGGACCTGTTTTCTATCATATCAGTCAAAAGAACTCCCTATTTTTAAATTGTTCATTTCTCTTGTTCAAAATTTTAGAAACCTACTGATAATCACTTTCAAAATTTATCATGTTGTATAATTATTAAATTTTTATTTCAAAAAATTTTGTAAATAAAGAGGTATTACTCATAATTTCACAACAAAATAAACTCTATACATGAATGATATGATGGAATGAAGAAATAGAACTCTTTATAAGATTACCCAGTAAAGGTTGTTTGAATATTCGATATCTTTGTATTTTTTGGGTTAAAGTTTATAGTTAATTTTTAATTCTATAAATAGTGTTATTCTTTATCCTATGTTGGGTAAGACCGCATACGAATTGTGAAATGGCGGAAAATGCACACTTTCTTTCATTAGGTTCTCTATGTTAAAAGAATTAATTTTTTATACTAAATATCGTCTTAATATAATTGACTCAATAAATGATAATTTAATATTTAATGATTACTCTATTTCTAATAAGGCTTATTGAGTTTTCCAAAAATAGACACAAAATTTTAAAGAAATGATAAATATGACGAAATTCACCCTCATATAAATTTTAATCATATGAAAATATCATTATTCAGATTATTTTTTTCAAACCCCTCATGTTCTATTACTATGAATCCAACCACATCCATAAAAAATAACTCACCTGAATCTATACAAATGAAATAAATCTACTTGAATATTTTTTAATGGATGTTAATGATATGAAATATATGGATCAAAATTCATTATTACCAAAAAAGTATTCAATATTAATGAATCATCTTTATGATAATATCATTGATGGTGTAGATCAACCAGTAGGATCAGAAAGTTCTATTGGAAATTAATATGATAATCTAAAATTATTATCACAATTTGAAACTAAAATTGAAGAAGATTCCTTTTATAATAAATGTTTTATATTTTTAATGGTATAAAATCTTAATCAATTAGAATGCAACAAAGTTTTGTACTTGGTTGAGAATCTAAGAGATCTTCTAGATATAGGTGTTAAATGGGTTTTCCATCATAAGTATGATAAAAATGGGATTATTTCATGTGATAAGGAAATACTTACTACTATGTGTCATACATTATAAGGGATGATAGACATTGGAGAGAATTTTTCATCGGTATCTAGGCTCAAATCCATTTATATTCATACTACATGTACTACTCACTTTAAGAGTATACCAATTGTAAAAATACAGTGGTTTCCACAATATTTATGTTTAAGGGGTGGTTTATATAGAATATCCCCCTTTTTATGAATATTTAAATTTACCGAATCATGTATTTTGACATAACAGGGAACTCTATGGAATTTAAAAATCTCACGGAGCCTAGTATAACTGATTGTATGAATTCTTACTTCCAAACAATTTCCTTAAATGAATGACATGTCCCACAATACTTTTCAAAAAAAAATTTAAGAACATTATCATTGTTAAAATTCATGTTCATGGTGTTTCCTTATATTTGAGGCATGAATATTCGATGGAATCCCTGGTGATTTTGAAGAGGACAGAAGTTATAAGTGGGTATTATGGCTCTGTCACTACCTTTCAATCCATGCTGAACATGGTTCGGAAGGATCACACTTCCTTATAAGAAAATTGTAAGCATACACCTAATTTTTGTGCCCTAGTTATATTATAGTCTGATGAATGTGAGGCCTAGAAAGGCCACAAGGGTACACTATTAGTGGCTAGGGTGCCCTCCATTGGCTTTCAGATTGGATCCCTTAATTTTTTTTTGGAGGAGGGTTGGGTGTCTTTATTGTAAGAAGTGGAAGCACCTCAGTGGTCTTAGTGTTCAGATGTGGAAGCGGAGATCACTCATGTCTCATCTGATACATGTTTTCTCTATATAGTTATCTTTTTCCTGAGTATTCTCTAGATTATCATGAATCATTTTCCATTAAACCTATAAGGAAAGAGGATATTATCATTATCCTTGATTTTGGCATACTAATTTCTATGTACATTTAAACTCTATCATTTATAGGAATTGAACTACTTCTCACTATCTTGGTTAAGATTATAGGTTAGAAAGAATCTTCACCTATTATGGAAATAACAAAGTGTTCTATCACTCAACCCTAGTATAATATTTTTTTATTTCGTCGAACTGATCCACCAAAAGGGATATCTTATAAGGCCTCAAAATCCATTTATTCTTTGATATTAGTTTATCTCATATAATCTAGAATTCTATAGGGATTGTATCTCTAACTAAATGTGAGTTTCTCACTTTTAATGTTATGTCCAACCATGCCTCCCTTCATGTGGGGTTAGAATTAAACCACACCAATGTTATGAAATAAATACCCTTTTCATGATGACTAATGAAACAAACACATATAGTTCTTTTGGAATGATAGTATTTAGCTAGATCTCGCTAACTCATCTTCCAAAAATATTACTATTAGGGATACCCAAAACCCACTACAAACTTACATTTCAATAGTGTGGGTGAAATTTTATATCATAGAAAGGGATGCGAAATGGAGATATTTGGTAAACATTGGTTCAAATGGACTCCCTTGGGTCATATGGGTGATTTTAACACAATTTTAAATTACACTAAGAAGTATTTTCTTGTGGAAATCCGTGATTGATTTCATCATTTTTTAATAACCATTCAGGTGGTTTAAAAGGGTTTCTTAGGTGTCACTTCACTTAGTTTGCTAATAAGAATTGTGATAGAATAACCTAATGTCTTTTGGATAGATTTATCTCAGACATTAAAAGCATTTCATTTTTTCCCAACACTATGGTCACTCATCTAACTCATTATTGTTTAGATCATTTTCCCTACTGGTCAATATTGTATGATCTAATACTAGAATAAATATAGCGACCCAAGATTAGTAAACCCTGAGATAGTTTCTACTTCAATTACATTTTCATGATAAAAAGGAATCGAATTTGAGAGGAACAAAGATTTTAGTAGTATTGGTAAACAAAATACATGTGTGAGTCTTCTATCATAAATGTATAAACTAATTAGAACATATTTTTTTCTTTCGATGATAACTTTTTTATCACTTAGAATATCCTTTCATATCATTCTTAGTATACTTCTCAGATTCCTAGGGAAAGGATAAAAACAAGTGTGACTTGAAATGATTAGTAAGTGCAATGTCAAATAAAATAAATAATGAATCTATGGTCATATTCAATGGAAGGTTAATAATTAAACACACATTAAAAATAAATAATAAACTGGTATGGGAGTGAAAAAACAATATGGAAATGTAAAGAATTGAACACACATACCATCTAATCAATAAACTAATAAGGAATTAGACAAAAAATATGGAAAGGTAATAAATAGAAACACATTCCATTCAAATAACATAAAAAGGAATAATCAATACAGTAATAAAAATAACTAAAACACATTCCATTTTATCAAATTAACTATGATTGAAATTCATCCATAGATAATTTATAATAAAAAATCTTACGGATAATAATAATTGAAAATTGAATGAAGGAAATTATTAATTATCAGATTTCGTGTTTTAAATACACATTATACCTTTAACTTCAACACATTTCACAAGACATTTTATCATATTACTATCAATACCATTCACAAGAAAATTTAAATCTATTCGTAGGATCCCATCTATTCTACTTTGAAAAAACTTAATGGTTTTTTTCAACTAATTTCATCTCATGAGACTACTGATGCTTCGAGGGGATTACTTTAAATGGTCCCCAACCCATGTCTTTTAAGTCAAAATCATTCCTTGTGTATTGAATAATTGGTTAAATTTGAAAAACAATGTGCCTTATAAAATATTTGTACAGGGTAAAGGAATCATATTTTTCAATTATTTTCCGAGTAAATCAAATAACTTTCAATGTATACACCACATGTAAAAAATTGTATATATTTTAAGTAATGAAAATATCCATGATAAATTAAATGGATAATTAGGTGAAATTTAATTTTCAATAATCACAAGAAATTGAATATTTCAAGGGGACTACAAAAATGAATCAAGGAAGTGAATTTCAATATTTTCAATGGTCAAATCAATGAAAACCCATAGAAACGAAAAATAGGTATGGTAATAAAACATACCCAATGTGGAGTAAAAATAGATTTTTCATTAATTGAGTAATTGAGATACTTTAAAAATGTATTTTAAAATATTCTTCAAAAAAATATCATTTTCATTTTTTAAAATTTTTTGAGATCCTTTTTATTGAAAATCACTCTTGAAAATAAATTATTTTTAAATTAACCATTTAAAATGAAATGTAAGATTCAAAGAAAAGATGTAAGGTAATTCTATACATATCTTACAAGGTAATAAATAAAACTTATTTTGCAGGGTAAAAATTTTAGAAAAGTGCCTTGTTCATAAAGTCACAAGAAGATTCCTTTGATAATATTTTAAAAAGGAAAAAAGGGTAAAAAAGACTTTAATAAATAATTTTCGAAAATTAAATAATTTTTTGAAAACCTTTTTACAAAAATTTGTCTTTAGAATTAAACAGTGTATCTCACTAATGATTTAAATGAAGTTGGGTTTTTTTAGATGTTTTCTAAAACATTTTGAGTACCAAAGAGTGGGAAAGTTCTATTATTACTTGAAAAAGCTCATGAATAACCAGAGGATAATAAAAATAAAGGGTATATTAAATAATGATAAAATAATTTCTTTTAATGTAAAATAATTTGTAAACAATCCTAAAAAAAGTGATACTATGAATTAAAACCTTGAAAACACCATAACATTGAAGTGAGAATTAATCATTGAATATATTATATGGGTCAACATTAAATCCACATAAAACTAGTGAAAATAAAACAATAGATTGTAATAATATATTACACATTTAATATTAGAATATTAATGACAATAGGGAAGTAATATAACCCAATGAAAAGGAATCTGGTTATTAAATTCTTTACCACTTTTTAGCATTTAATTAAAATCCTCGTAGAATAAATAATTAGAATTAGATATCAAAATATCATGAATATAAAATAATTCATGATAAAATATATCAAAATGGAAATTAGATACACCAAAAAAAATTATTAAGTGGTTAGTATGAAATTTATATCATATATGTAAAAAAGTGATATGAAAATCCATTACCTTGAGTCATACTTGTCACGTGTGTCTTTACATTCCTCTTATTCCCATAACATCTTTTGGTTTATACCAGAAGACTACATTTGATAGATTAATTCCCAACTAAAGGATTATAAGAGAAGGTTATAGGTGTTGGGATATTATTTGGGTTGTGTTTGGTTGGTCCAAATAGAATTATAGTTTTGAATAAGTTGGAGGGGTGAGTGCCTTTTTATAGTGGAGGAGTGGCATTGTTGTAAAAAATTTTAAAAAAAGATTTATCCTACGTTTTTCATATGATGTAGCTCCAAAAATGAAAAAATAATATAAAAGGTAATATGGGGTTTAAATATTTCCATAAAAAGTATTTTTGATGAGTTTATATGTAATTTTTTCTCATAAGGTTATGGTTTAGTCCCTTATAAAACTAATTTTCCTCTCGATCGATGTAATTTATTTTAAACATTTTCACTTATATTTTTGGTGAAAAACTAAGTTGAATTTATTTGAAATTATAAATTATTATGATTAAAAATATGGAATACTTTTTTTCAAACTACAATCATATAGGTGGAATAAATTAATTTAAATTTAATCCCGTAGACGGGATGACGAATCGTGTTTTTTATGTAAAAATGTTCAAAAGTTTGAAATGATTTTATTTCCAATTGTAATGTGAAATTGATTCCAACAAACTAAATTGGATGAATTTAAGTATAATTAAATTAAATACACTTTAAAAACAATATAAAATATAACTTAACACTATAAATTATCTACACAAAAAGGATGTTTTCAATTAAAATTCAGTATTTTTCACTATTCATCAAAAAATTAAACTTCTAATAAAAATGTAAAAAAATTCACTATAATATAATTTTGACATTCCTATTTAAAAATTTAATTTATTTTTAAATATAAATTACTAAAATTTTGTTTTGAATAATTATTATCATCCAAAGATAGCAATAGTTTCTTAAGAAAAATTTTATTTTTATTTGTAAAATTGGGTTTTCATTTATTTTATTCCTATAAAATATATTGAATGGATTTAAAAACTATTTTATTGAATATTTAATATATAAATTTCATTATTATCTATAACTAATAGTAATTAATTTAGTTTATTTGGATAAAATAGCTTTTTAAGTATAAAAACATTTCATTAGTAGTAAATTGGTTTTTATATTCATTTCCAATTAATTAGTAACCTATAAATTCATTTTATTTTTATAAACAAATATATTTTCATAATATAGTAATAATAGTAATAATTTATAATTTAATAGATAGGTTATATAATATTATATTAAATAAAAATGTTCTTATAATATATTATTTTTCAGTAAAACCCGGACTTGAGTGTAACTCAAGTCATCAAAGAATGTTGTTGTTTTGTGAAAGTCTAGATAACTCTTTATCACGTGAATTTCATGATATATCATAGATTGAATTTATTTCCAAACAATAAATATATTAGAAAATATCAGGATATTATATTCCCTTATGTTCATGGTGTGTCATGTCATAAATGTTATCGAATACAATGTTCTTGCTTTTTAATTTCAAGGCATATCATTCTCCCCAAATTTAATAAATTTCATCATCCCAATATAAAACTGGTCCTAGTAACAAATTATTTGATATTATAAAATGAACTAGTTTAAAACCCCACATCATGAGAATAGTAAATAAAAATTTATCTTAATAAGAGTGAATGAGAAGTACAAGGGTCGCATGGAATAATATATAACTAGGTTTCTATATAAGAGAAAATTAGTGGAAAGTGAAAATTTAGACTTGGAGGAAAAGAATAAATAATTCTAGGCATTAATTGAGGTCATAAATCATAAACAATGGAATGATCAATGGAATTTTTAGGGAGTAAAAGTCATAAATCTATGATGATTTAAAAGATCAACGGTTCAATAAACATTTAGTTGTTCGGATAATATTTTTTATCATTTTTCTAAATTTGAGTAATGCTTTTACTACTTCAGAATATAGGGAATAATATTTAATTGATATATTTCTATTTTATAAAAACAATTTCATCATTTGGTTTTTATTTGATAAATTTCAAAAAAATTCCCTTTACTCCAAAAAATATTTACACTAAAATGAACTTTTTTATGAAGAATAAAAATTTAATTTTAATGGATTATAAGATCAATAAAAAAGTATTCACATTTTTATCTAAATATTTTTTTAAAAAATAATGTTAATGAATTAATCAATAACCCAAAACAATTATAATACAGTTTCATCATTAATATTTATTTTTCAAATTTTTTATCTATAACAGTTACATACTAACTAAAACATTGTGTAGTAAAGTGGTATGCATGAAACCCACATTATCCTTAGGTCATGGGTTCAATACCCACTGCCTTATCGGATTTTATGAGTTTTCACCTGACATACATGTTTTCCATTTTCTAAACTACATTAATACAATTTCCAAAATAAATATGATATATATCATTGAAATAATTATAATTAGTAAATATCATTTTAAAAAAGGTTATCAATACTACCTCAACACATAAATACTTCATCCATTTTATTTTAACAAGTTCCTTCCTTTTTCTATGTTTTTACCTAGGTTATTCATTGTCATTATCTATTCGAATCCTTAATAATTCTTTAGAAAGAAAATGTGAATTATCCAAATAATATCCCTCAGGACTGTCAAAATAGGTGTGTAGTAAGGCACCTTGTTGTGTACCAAATTATGCTTGAGTTAGGTTCAATGCACCATTTCATATTTGTTACCCCTAGGCACATTTGTGCGAGATCAATATCCACTTGTAGTATTCAGAAGAGGATTTATTGCTAGGAAGACCCACATAATCTCTATCTTACCAAAATTTAAGGATGTTATTCTATACTTCTCCTCAATGTCTATCTTAGGTTTATGTTACCTAATCTATGTTTTCTAAAGATGGTTTCTAAAGTTTCTACTAAACATTATATGATACAAACTATAGAGACCAGACCCAAGAAAGCCTAGAGTCGGTGTCAACAACCATTACATTGGAATGACTACAAGGAATCAAATCCTGAAGGACCAAAGTGTTTAGTAGTATTTGAAAACTAGATACATACATGAGTATTGTATTAAAAATTAATACACTAATTACAACATAATTTTTTATTTCATGGATAACATTATTCCCACTTAGAATACTCAAACATATCTTCATTAGTATACTTCTAGAATTACAAGGGAAAGGGAGAAAATAATTATGATCTCAAATTTTTAGTAAGGGAAAAGTATAATATAAGAAGTAATGAATCAATGAGAATAATAAATATAAAATTTAATAATTGAACACACATACCATATATAAAATAAACATAGAAGGAAGTACATAAACAATATTGAAAGGTAAATAACTGAGCACACATGTTATATAATCAATAAATGAGAAAGAAGTGTAAAATCATTATGGAAAGGTAATAACTGGAAACACATGACATTCAAATAACTGGATAATAGATAATAAATATGGAAAGGTAAATAATTGAAACATATACCATTTAATAAATGGATTGAGAATAAAATTAATACATTGATAATGTTAGAGAAAAAATATCATGGATAATAATAACTAAATACTAAATAAAGTAAATTATTAATTATTGGATGTCATTTTTTCCATGTACATGATAACCTTACCATCAAGACCGTTCAAAAGAAAGTTTATTATACTACTATCACGACCTTTCATATAGAAGTTTAAATATTTGGGAATAAATCCATCTATTCTTCATGGAAATAAACTCAAAAGATTTTTATTGAACTAATTTTCCCTCACGATACTACAAGTTAATTTAGGGGCTTACATTAAATGGTCCTCAACCTATGTATTTCATGTCTAAATCATTCCTCATATATTCAATAATCGATATAATTCAAAAAAAAGTGCCTTATCAAATATCCTTATAGAGTGAAATATACGGATATATAAGTATTCACCTAGTAATTCAAAAAACATTCAAAGAAAACACTAGATGTAAAAATATAATAAGGATTAGTAAATGAAAATATCCATGATAAATGATTTGGATAATTAAGGAAAATTAAATGTTCAATGATCATAAAAAATTAAATATTTCAAGGGGACTAGAAAAATGAATCAAGGATGTGAATTTCAATACTAACATTGGTCAAATCAAAAGAAGGTTATAGATAGGAATAATATATATGGTATCAATACAACATATATTAAATAGAGTAAAAATATATGTATAATTAGGGGAAATTCAATGTTTATTGATTATAGAAAATTCAATACTTCAAGGGGACTAAAAAACGAATAAAGGAAGTAGATTTCAATATTATCTTATGTGAAATAAATAAAATCCTACCTAGAGGAATATTAGGGATGGTATCAATAAAAAATATCCCAAGTTGAGTAAAAATATATGTTTTATGTCATTGATGAATGTAAATACTATAAAAATACCTTTTAAAAATATTTTTGAGGAAAATATCATTTTCATTTTGAAAAAAAAATTCAAATACATTTATTTCAAAATAACTTTTTTAAAAAAATAATTAAAAAGTTAACCTTTTAAACATTCAAGTGAATATTCCATGAATTGATGGTGGGTAATTACGAACATTCCATAAAAGGTTAAACGAATTTTCATTTTACAATGTAAAAAGGTTAGAAAAGTGCCTCATTTGGAAAGTTACAAGAGGATTCCTTTAAAAATATTTGTAAAAGAAAAAAGGGGTAAAAATATATTTAATATATAATTTTGTAAAGGTTAATAATTATTTAAAACCATTTTACAAAATATCATTTTTAGAATTAAATGGGTCCTCTAACTGAATATTGAAATGATGTAGGGTTTTATTAAAAACATTTTGAGTACCAAAGAGTGGGAAAATGGGATTGTTACATGAAAAAGGAAATGAATAACCATTGGATTAGAAAATTAATGTCTTTATTAAATAATGATAAAATAATTTCTTTTCATGTAAATTCAAGTGTATAAATTCCCAAACAAAATGAGATTGAGAATTAAACACCAGAAAAGACAATAGTATTGATGTGACAGTAAATCAATGAATTGAGAATGTGTGTTAACTATAAATCCACATGAAAAAGTGTAAACACAATAATAGATTTTAATAATTTGTTATAAACGTAATCATAGAATATTAACTACTGTGTGGAAGTAATATTACCTGATGAAAATGAATCGGGTTATAAAATTCATTACCACGTTGTAACTTTTAATTAATATCCCCGTAGAAGAATTAAATCAAATTGAAAATCAAAATACCCTGAAGATAAAATAATTATTGATATAATATATCAAAATTATCAATAGATACAATAAATAAATTATTCAGTGGTGAATATGACATTCTTCTCATAAATATAAAAATTGATATGAAAATTCTTACCCTGAGTATGACTTGCCACGTGTGTCTTTATCTTTCTATTATTTAGGTAACTCCTTTTGGTTTATACCAAATGGCTTCCTAGGATCGGTTTCATCATAATGTGAGGCTTCTAGGAGGATTGTAGGGGTTTTTGAATATTATTATGTTATAGGATGGGTGAGACAAAGGTCTTGATAGGTATGAATAAGTGGGTGGGTGCATACTTTTTTATATTGGAAGAGTGATATTTTTGTAAATTTTTTAAAAGGGAATTACACCCATGGTTTTTTCATGTTAAGTGGCTCCAATAATGAAAAACATTATAGAAAAGGGAGGATAGAGTCTAAATATGGTCATCCAATGCCTTTTGAAATGTTTTAAAGTCATTTTGGCCCTTATGTTTAATGATTAGTCCCTTATTATGCTAATTTTTCTCTTAATCGTTGCAATCAATTTTAATTACTTTAACTAATATTAGTGGTAAGAAACTAGGTGGAACATATTTTAAATTATATATTATTTTGATTAAAAACATTGAATCCAATTTTTAAAAATCAATCACAAAAGTGGCAGATATTAATTTAAATTTAATAACACGGATGGGATGACGAAGCGGGTTTTTAAAGATAAAATTTTAAAATGATTGAAATGTGTTTATATCAAATTTCATTGTGAAATTAATTAAAATGGCCTAAAAATATTAATTAATTTATAATTGAACTAAATATAATTTAAAATCAATGAAAAATATAATTTAACACTAAATTATTTGAATGAAAAACAGTATTCAATTAAAATCTAATATTTTTCACTATTCATCAAAAAATTGAACTTCTAAGAAAAATACCAAAAATTTACCTAAAGATAATTTTGAAATTATTATTTAACAAATAAAGTTTATTTTGACATATAAAATTTATAAAATTAAAAAAATTATGTTTCAAAAAATGTTCTCCATCCAATGCTGGAAAAATTGCCTTTTGAAAAATATTTTTTTTCTGTAAAATTGGGTTTGTTCTTATTTGATATCTATAAAACCTATTGGATGAATGTACAAATATATTATTTAATTTATAATATATAAATATATAATTATTATATTTCACTAATATTAATCAATTTAATTTATTAGGATAAATCATATTTGTAAGCATAAAAACATTTCTTTTATATTCAATTGGTTTTTATATTCATTTCTAATTAATTGATAACTTATGAATTCATTTTATATTTTTATAAACCATTTATTTTCATTATATAGTTAAAAATATTAATAAAATCTAATTTAATATCTATTTTATATACAATTATATTAAATAATAAGGTTTTAATAATATATTTTTATTCAGTAAAACTCATCCTTACGTGTAACGCGAGTCATTGATGAACTCCGTTGTTCTGGGAGACACAAGTTAAATTAGTGTCGCATGAATTTCAATATATATCATAGATTAATTATTTTTAAATAGTTAATATATTATAATGTCGTGGGATATTATATTCACTGACTTGATTAGTATCGCATGTCATACACGCTGTCAAATACAATGTTCTTACTGTAGAATTTCAAGGCGTTATGATAAAATCATTCTTCTTTTCTAGAGGGTAGATCAGGGAAAATTAATATTGGTTGACTACATGAAATTTTTGGAGTTCTCCAATTCAAGGGAACTTATGGGATATCCTTGTTGAGAAGCTTAGATGTCTCAAATTGGGATTATTTGAATGGTCTAAAGATAATATATAGAACCAGGTTAGTCATGAGTCTCTCGATGTGGATATTCAGTAATCGGATAACATATCAAAAGAAGGATGAGAGGATAATAATTACCTTGATTTGATGACTAAGTAAAGTTTTCTGGCTGAGTATCCCTTCTGAGAAGAGAGGGTGGATCGGGAGAGACCTAGAGTTTTTTGCCTTAGAGAATGTAATAGAAAAACATTATATTTTCATATATGCATTCATGAATAAATGATTGTGGGTTTTCTTGTTTCAATTCATGTGGATGGATCCTTTTTTAGTGATGTTAAGACTTGTGGTCCTCTTGTTGTGGAGCATTTCTCTTAGTTTTACTAAATGGGGAGGAGTAGGGTGTACCAAACTGGTAGTGACTTTGATCCTCTTTTCAACTAAATCCCTTGTGATGTTGTTGATCAGAATAATGATTAGATCATTTCATTTATGGAGATGTATTTTCTTACAATTGTTAAAAAATATATCCATGGTACGTCACCCTACCCAAATTGGTTAGTAGTTATGTTCCATGTATCTTCATTAGACATCATTAAAAGTGATTTTATTTTGACTGTTTAGGACTTCATTATGCAAGGTGCTTTAAGAAGGGTTACTGCTAACACATCTTTGGCTCTCCTTACTATAGTTTTTCACACTCACTATTTTGATCAGTTCTTCTAGATCGGATTTTACAACTTCTCGTACAAGTATATGTATAATATGTCCAATGAAATGCTAACTTCAATCATCCTTAGTCGTGTCTCCAAAGAACAGGATGGTTTTATAAAATGTAGAAAATCCAAGGGTACCACAACCCTTTCTCAATAAATGGTTGTGAAATTGAATTGGATTACATATGGAAGATATGTCTTGATCAATATTTGAATAGAGAATACTTATGAATAAATTGGGGTGGGGGACAACATTCTAATGACCATGTAGATAAGTGGATTTTAAGAGCAGGGTCGTTGCTTTTTTTCAACATCTTTGTTTAACGATCATTCTCAGTTTCACTTATGGGAAGAAGGATTGGGTCTTTTATGTCCATGTGAGGTATGAGATAAAAAGATCCCATGTCTTCGAGACTTTTCATTCCATTATATGAATCATTTAGCATTAAGCTCAAAAAATCTATTCTTGAAGGAGATCATGACCAATTTAGGGGTCACAATGGAACCATTTCATTATCACCTTTTATTTTTGGGTTCCATGTTTTTCTTATTTAGTATTAATAAAAGGTTATCTATCTTTCTTTTGATTTAACAAGTGGTCAGAAACAAAAATCATCCATCTTTTCATGTTGTTTCTTAATCCCATGACAAGCTAGTCATTACCATGTTTCCAGATGTGTCAGTCTCTTATGCAGAAGGTATGTTCATGGAGATATGGCTCACGATATAAGGTCTTGGATCCAATCATGATAAATTCCATGTGTTTCTATAGTCTTCCGTGTTGAATAGAAGTATCTAGGTTCATTGGAAGGATTCCAGCTTAATGCTAACATCTCCTGGAGGGGTGGTGGTTCTTGATCGGAGGGGATTGATGATACTAAACATATCTGCTTTTTATGGCTATAGTGGCCCACTTATAGAGGAGTCACATACACTCTAGAAAAAACTTTCCTTTTTTAAGCTAACAACATCAACCCAAAATTGGTGGACATTGACTTAGATTTAATCGTCAGTCGACTGCACTCTCTAAAACCCCCAACATCTTTTTTCATCATACATAGAAATGAATGTAGTCAATGTTATGGGTCCAAAGGGATACCCCAACAATCATCTAATTATTTTCTTTCTCATGGATCATTTCTTTTGGACTGTAAAATCATTATTTATAATGATATAATTAGCTTCCAATTATTCTCACCACTATGAATGATTTCTTAGTGGCTTTTTAATTATTAATAAAAATCTAAGCTTAGTTGGGTTGGGGGAATTAAATTATTTTCATTTTAATAGAAGATAATATGTTTAAATGGGATAATTATTATAATAGAATGATATTGTTAAGGAAATAAGTTATTAATTAATTTTTATGGGGATATTTTATTTATAAATCCATATGTTTTTTAAAGGAGAAATTTTTAGTTTTATCAAATGATATGATGAGGGGAGATTCATCAGAAAATACATGAATTTTCACTAATGAAAAAATGACCTATACCCATGGTTCAAAACAGTGGGTATAGCCCCCCAAAACTGTGGGTATAGGCAATACCCATAATTCATGGAATCGTGGGTAACCAAAGAATTGGTACAGCTCCACAACCTCTACCCATGGTTTTCCAAACTATGTGTATACCTTTATTCCACTGTGACATAGACGCACTTGTCATGGTGTCGTTTCCTTATAACAATGGTAAAAACCATGGGTATAAATATTAGAAAAATAAATGGGGGCAGTTGTATTCCTGTGACCTACTATACTAGCATGTAGTTTCTCACAAACCTACCTGTGTAATTTATATATATATATATATATATACATATATATCTCAATTCATAATTATATTAATTCCAACCACCTTTATAGAAATAAATCATTAGCCTGTTTTGATCCTATGACCTATACTACACCAATTTCAATTATTTCCATGATTTCATGTATTGCCTTATATATATTTTTTGGGCGCAAAGTATAAGGAACCCTCTACCGACGTTTCAATAAAACCTTGGGTATATGTGACATCTATACCAACGGTTTTCATAAAACATGGGTATAGGCATATATACCATAGGTTATACCCATGGTTTATGAAAACCGTGGATATATATGTAACATATACCCACAGTTCAATGTAAACTGTGGGTATAAGTTTTAACACATCATTTCCGAACAATCTTTTGGCATCCTGAATTTATATGAGTACCCTATACCCACGGTTTATCAATAACTATGGGGATAGGTTAGAAAATGTCACCTTTACCCACATATCATGAAAACCATGGTCATAGGTGGGTCTATACCCACATATTTTTGGAAGACCATGGGTATAGACCCATTTTCATGTAGTTTTCCCTTTTAGAATTCATGTCAAGCTTACCTTTTTTATTTTTATCTTGTGATTTGTCAAATGAGGATATTATTGGGGCCATTTTTGAGTAAACTGACCTAATCTTTATATTTGGTTTTGAAAAGTCATAGCACACTTCATTAGGATTTTAATTTAACTTGATTTTTGATGTATAAGTTTTTTTTATGTATAATTATTTATGATATTATGTTTGGATGGAATGAAGTGATCTTCACTTCCAATGGAACATTTTTCCACACTGTAATAGTGTGTGAAGTTGAACTCATCAAATGATAAATATCAAGTGTAAATCCATTAAAAGATAAATAGATACATCTAATTCAATTACAACTAATCTAATAGATAACAGAATATGACTATGAAATATTTTTATGACTTAATCTATAATTTTAATGGAGGTTTCAAGGAACAGAATCTTACAAACCACTAGAAATTCTACAATTGAGTATGTGCATCATCTCATTTCTTTGAGTTCTTTGATTTTACAGTTTTCCAGTGAATATTTCTTCGGTCCATCATTGTATAAGGTAATAATTATAATGATCTATTATTTTCTCTTATAATTATTGTTTTTACAACCATGCATGGTTGTAGAGGTTCTAGACATGGAATTTGTGTTTCGTCTAATTTATGAGATCAATGATAATTTGTGGAAATGAAGATTGTGTTCCATATAACACATTTATTGTCAAAGAATTCTTGGTGAAGACTTGTTTTTGATCATCCAAACAATGAGGCGATCAATGATAGGGAGACTCTCTTCTACCGAAAATATTTTTTTTGAATATGTTTTTGTTAAAACATGATATCTTCATATCATGGTAGTCGAGGAAGTTATAGTTGTGGAACTAGGATACAAAGAATTAGGTTTAAAAATCCTACGACCGCTTCTGATAAATGATAATGTTTAATTTAACTGGATCATTTTTTAATAATATCGCATAGTGGTATTTAGATTGTAATTCAATAATTTGAGCTTTTTTCTTAAACTCTACAATTATTTTATAGCTAATCTAATTTTTTTATCAGATAGTGGTAATCTTCAAATTTTTTATATTGCATTTTATTTTCTATACATTTATTTGATTGTAATTTATATTTTTTGATCAAATGATTAACTCAAGTGGTATAAAAATTATAAGTATATTTTAGGCTATAGTTCGCACCCACTCTTGTAGTAATAAAATTTTCCATTCCCTTAGGATTACAAAACAAAATTTGGTCATCAGAGTGTACAAACTGACCAAAGACAAAAAGGGAAGTGTATTGGACAACATACTCACACTTTGAAGAAGTTATCTTTTCAAGGAAATTGTTGGTTTTTGTGGGGTGATCGGCCCCAAAAATTTTTTATTATAGTATAACATTTCATATAGTAAGTGAGGAAGGGGTGTTTTTTTTCAAGGGGATGATAACACTAAAAATTGAATGAAGTTACACAATGACAAGTAATAAGTAGATGATAGAAATTTCATTGAATCTTTTGAAGATACATGTGGATGGAGTGAAAAAAAGTTCATGTCGAAAATGTTTTTCTTACTATTCCACCTAATAAACTCAAGAAAAGTTGAAATTCTCTTTAATTTTATAATCAAGGTACTGTTAAGGAGTGTGTAGTAATAGTTGAAGTGTCCTATATGGATTTTAATCATTAGATAATTTGAGAAATATATTTTTAAACAAGGAGCAAGAAATTAGTTTATCTTTCCATAGACACAATAAAAAATGGATTTATTAAATTGTAAAATGATGTCATGGTTTGTATTGGAAGAATAAATCAATCTGAGCACGGAATCTCCTGATATTATTATAAACAAGAAAATTCATTGACTGTTTATATTAAAAATCATTTTATTTTAATACCCCATTATTATATGGAACAATATGAGATGTGGTATAGAATAAATTCAAACATAAAACTCATCAAGGGGTTTAGAATCCCTTTCGTGATCATGGTGATAGGCAAACACTTATGGAAATTTAACAACTAAGCTAATGGAGGAATATTTTTTTGGTACCCAACTAATAGAATAAGATATTGATGTTTTCATAAAAATTGAATTAAATGGTGGATATGTATGATACAAATATGTTTAATGAATCTTTATGTATAATATATATTCTTTTTTGGAATAGATGAAATTTTAGTACACATGTTGATAGATTTAAATAGTTTGTTGCACCAATTGATAATATAAATGATATAAATAATGATGATATAAATTATATATAAACTAATTTTATGGGATAAATCATGATTAAACATTAAAAGAATCAAAATCATTTAGAACCTGATAGAGTCCTTGGAGACGAGGAGGATTGAGTGAAAACATGAAGCCTTTTGATCATAGGAAGTCATACAATCTTCTTACACATTGTGTAATTGTGATTTGTGGAATAAGAACTAGAACATAAGGAATGGGTTGTTTCAATAAATGGGGATCATAATCATGTTAGAAAAAAATAATTGTGAGATTAATCATAGGTTAGAAGGTAATAATGTAATTAATGCAAAGTTGGTATTCATAATTAAAAATCAATGGGAAAGGTGAACTTCCTTGGATCAATGAAATAATTGTTTACAAGGTATATTCAAAAGTGTAAGGTAATGAATTTGATGAAACTTTTCCGACAATATCATGACTAGAAACTATTTCAATATTTAATGCCATAAAAACCCAATAAGGGTAAAGGATTGTTCAAATGGATATCATTTCATCATTTCATAATGGTGATCCTGAGGAAGAAGTATATATTGAGAAACTAGAATAGTATGAAATTATGGAAAATAAATTCTTCAAAAAAAATTCATATCAAAGAGGATAACATGTCCCCAATCATTGTTATTATACATTTTTATAACATAAATGTTACTGGTGATTAAGGTCATGTTTTTAATGAATTTTCTACTCAAATAACAGAATGATTTGATTAATCAATTCATAATGAAATTTTTGTATTCTTGAGTTTTGAAGTGACACAAGATGTTGGTTATATTTTTATTCCAATAGAGATAGATGTCCGTGAGTTTAAAAATTGATTTGGAATTAATAGATATAAGGATGTTTCAACTTCTATATTAGTGGGAATAAAATTAAAAAAATATGATAAAAAAAATATTGTGGACCAAAATTAATTCAGAAGATTTATTTGAATCTTGTTATACAAGAATGATTCTTGATATAATATATTATTTTAGGTAAAACTATGTGTCATATTTCCATCCAATCAAAAAGAGTCTCATATAACGTAACAAAATAGAATTATTAATAATGTTAAGGGTACCCATGATTATGGAATTGTGTACTTTAGAGATGAACAACCAAAATTGTAATGATATAGTGATATAGATTGGGATGTAATGCTTTGTGATTATATACCAACTTCTAGAGAATAATTTCATCAATTGAGGAAGTTCTGTAAAATGTAATTATAAGAAGAAATAATACATAACTGTCAACACGACTAAATTAGAGTATGTGAAGGTGGCTCAAGATACTACACAAATATTGTGGATGAAGTTATAACTCATAGACATTCATGTGGAGGTACATTTTTCATTTGAGATCTGGTGGGACACATAAATGCAATCATCCTAACTGAGAATCCTACATAACACATAGAATTTCAACAAATCAAAATCAAATATTACTTCATCAAAAAGAAGGTGTATAATAAATAAATCAATCTAGAATATGTTAATGCAGAAGAATAATTCATTTATACCTTGATGAAGTGATTTCTAATATAATCCTTCTAGTATTTTAGGTTCATTTTGGGTGTTTTATACTCCTAAAATAACTCTGAGAATATTTTTCATGGACCCCCATTTACATTATTTAAATATGTTTATAAAGGGAGAGTAAATTCCTTAAATACTCCTATTAAAACATGTATGTTATGAAGATAATTATCTAAAAACAATATCATATTGTTAATTAAAAATTCAACGTGAACCTTTACCAGAAAAAGCTTGATTGATTTTTTATGTAATTATATTTCATGTAATGATTGATAAAATGAATTCATATATGGAGATAAAGTGTTTAAATTATTATTTTTTTAAACCAATGAGTATAAATTCATTGATTCATTTTCATCGTGTGGATTCAGGTAATACATGTTGGAAAAAGATCCAAATAGGGAGAAATAATATCCCATGAGTTAATTTCAACACATCATTCCATTATATGATTATTAATTATTACAAAGACATGGAGTTATCTCAAAACCATCATTCTATCAGGTGATGAGGTGTCAATAACATCTTCATTTTCATGAAAACATTGCGAATAAATTATTTTCCATTTTATTTGTCTTTTTTCAGTTTATGGTGTTGAGTTTCAAATTGGGTTTATTTTCACAAAAATCACATTTTCTATTGGAGAAAATTTATGAATACATCTAAACATTTTTATGTAATTCATGTTTTCTTGGAATAATTCATAGTTGGTTATGATAATAATAGGATGAAAAAAATATGTTTTATCTATCCATTGACTAGAATTATTTTCAATACACTAGTGGTCAATAACATTGCATATTTTTGGAATTAAATGATGGAAGACATTAATTTTGTATTACAAGATTATTATGGAGATGTTTTATATCTGTGAGATTAATTTGGAAGTACTTTTTAGGAATTGGAGTTCATCTCATTGAACATACATAAGAAAAATTAAATTCTTCACACACTCAGATAATATATCATGAAAATATTTTTAGTGATGTTATGTCATGAAGAAAAATTAAATATGACTAAAATTTTTTCTACAATATTTTTTAAATTTTTTTATCTATTTTGTAATACAAGTAGATAGTTTTTGATATAGTTGACCAAGGTACACTAAATTATCAATGTGCATTAACACTAAATTAGACATTGTACTGTGAATTTGTTTAGATAACTATTTCAACACTAAAATTTGTGTTTTTTGATTTTTTTTAGAGATCAATATATATGTGTATATATATGTAATCTTTCTAAACCCACATTAATTAAATTTATTGAAGTTAAAAAATAAAATTAATGTCCGAAATGAATTGTAATCTAGTATTAGTTAAAATAAAATTTGTAGTTTTCAAGACCTAACATCAATGAATATTTTCGGCTATGAAGAATATAGATTCATATTCCAATTATAATTTATGAAATTTTTATAATTTTATATATTTATATATAATTTTTAATAAAAAATTGGTGTCAATAAGTATGGATATATGGATGAAATAAAGAGGCTATTTTGAAAAAATTATGGGATGTCAATACATGACCAACTAATTTAGATTAATTTGAGTTCTCTTGCATATAAAAACCTACCAATGACATTTATAATATTAGAATGTGTTCTATAAGAATAATTTATTTCTTTTTATACATTAAAATTTGGTTTAATTCTTATTTATGGGATTCCTAAAAGGAATAGATCCATGATTGGTAGATTTTGTTGTTTTAATTTCAAATCATTAGTTAATGACTAGTGAGGGTTGTCTCCTTGATCTAATTACTATTTCTATATGATTTTATGATTTTATTGGGAAATGTTTACTTGACATAATAAATGGTGTGTTTCTACATCAAAATAATGTGTGTTTGACTTTCTTTAATAAAATTTTATATTTCAACCATTGAATATAGTGCTTTTAATGATGAAATAAATGTATATTTGACATACTTGTATGAATTTTTTTCTTATTAATTATTTATATCCATTATTCAGTACAAAATTATTTTCAAGGGACACCTTAGGAAGCTTTTATTATCATTGGAATCAATTTTAGTGCACTTCATTCATAAATATTTGAGGAACATTCATATTAATTTTTAATGGAAAAATTTATACAAACATCATTATCATCATGAATACTTTGTGAAGTTTATCAAAAATGAATATGAAGTTGATATATTGGGGTTACTATATTTTAATTTCATTTTTATAATTCTTATACAATAATTAAATTATCAATATTCTTTAATTTTTTGTGGGGCACAACAAGTGATCATGCGATAAAGTGTAAAAGGATGTTCAAGGCCAGGACCTCATTTCCATTTTGTGTGATTTGGATATAAGGAAAATAATCCAGGATTAAAGGGGAATCACTCATCACACAACAAGGAGTAGAAACTCAAATCATGTAGTGAACCATGTAATATTTTTTATTTCTCACTATTTGGTTTGATTTCTCCTATAATGGAAAACATGAGTAGTGACATTTCAATGGATCCATTTTTTCTATCCAATGATGAGGGTAAGGATATATTTTACTTGAATTTTTTAAAAATGGTGTTGAAAAAAGGATTTTAACACCTTTTAGTGTTATGTAATCCCTATGACCTCTTTACAAAATAATGGTTCTAAATCTCCTTTTATATTACATTAAGTGGAAATGAGAGTCTTATGCTACATTAATTTGAAATAAGTCACTTTTTCCATCACCTACTACTCATTACCACAACCTCATCTTAAATAATGATTATCCAAGTCTTCCAAGTGAAAATTATGACATTCTTGGATTCAAAAAACTGAATAAATCGTAGGAGGTTATTAATGAAATAATCAAAATGTAATTAATAATATATTTTCACATCATTTCAATTAATATTTTCCTTCTAAACCATTTTATTTTCAGTGCCCCATGTTTTTGAAACCCAGAGTTCTATCTTCCATATTCTTGATTCCCTTTAACAAATTGTTGTTCCCTATAATGTGAAAAAGATAACCCACTATCAAGTATGCATACACTCTCAATGTTAGAAAAAGTATGAGAAACATAATCTGTATTATCTTTCCCAAGATTCTTATCTTCATCCATTCACATTGGTTAGTGATTGAAGGTCCCTTATATTTTGATTAATTTCTAAAAGATAATAAATAACCTTCCTTTGGTAGTGAAAAATTATTTTTTAATTATTGTTCATGATTTGGATCTTTATGAAGAGACCTAAATTGAATTGGATCACACTTCATGATGTGTACAATTCTATACCTCATTGATGACCAATATATATATTTGTTAAAGTACCTTTAAAACAAATTAATTATGAGAAAATATTATTATCTTAATAAATTGAAACATTTATTCCATTTATTATAAAAAATTATATTGACCTACAACAAACTAAATGGACTAGATACTCAAAAAACCACTCATACCAAAAAAATAAAAATCCCCTCTCACATAAGATTCACAAGAAAACAAATATGTTAACACTAACATATAATAACATGATGGTGATAAAAAACTTTGAATTAAAATTCATACCCATGAAAAGTGAGTAAAACATGGGAATAAGAGAGTTCAGAACCACATGGAAAGCTCATAGGTGAAGAAAAAAATCACAAGAAAAATCAATAAATAAATGTTTCTAAATAACTGAATGAAAATAATCCCTTATATTCAACAATTTTAGTGCCTTTATATTATCATCTCAGGAGTCAATGAATGGCCAGAACATCTCATCCACTATAATATCTATGGAAACATTTTTTCTATGACATTTCTTGAAATGAACAATCATGATTAACTCTACAGTAACTAGATCATAGTGTTATTGAACATCAGGCACACGTCCCTATATTATTGAATATTTCTAATTGCAATGATGTTATATGGTTATACTGGGGGATACTATATCCTCATATTTGAGTGATAAATAAAAATTGAAATAATAAAAATACCATATATTCACCCAAGTAAATAAAATAACTAGAAACATAGTGAGTGCCAATAATAAAATACATATCGCATTCCATAATTTAATAAAGTATGTATAGTATATATAATACATAAAAATAAAATCAAGATGAAACATGGGAGACTCATTGAAAACTAGGTCAAAATGATCAAAATATAAAAAACTACATAAAACTGCAAAACTGGTCAAAATTCATAGCCTGGTCCCATATCCAATGCTTCACCCTATAAAATCCAAATTAACTATAAATCCTATGGCCTTTAAAGTGATCCGTAACTAAAATCATGATGTCTACTAAAGTACACAAGGTAATAAAAGTAGTGTGTGAGTAAAACATAGTATGCCACCACCAATGACACCCACAAATATATCCAGTCAGAAATAGAGTGCATGATACTATAAAAATGTATAAAGAAAAGAAAATAAAAAACCAATATTGATCCTATAGTTTTAAGGTGAAACTCATGTTCAACCATACATGATTCTTCTCATGTCATATAAATTTTAATAGGGTGTCATCATACAGAACCTAGGGGGTATAAACACCCTTTTAGGAAACAAGAAAAAGTCATCTAAAACTCAGGGGATGGCATTCCCCTCTAGGAAGCAAGAACATGTCATATAGAACTCATGGTTAGACACTTCCCACTTGGAAAAAATAACAAGTCATATAGAAAATGGGGGAAGACACTAACCACCATGAAATAAGAATTAGTCTTCTAGAACTCAAAGGATGACACTCCCTACTAGGATACAAGAACCATTTATCTGGAACTCAAGGGGTAGGCACTACCTTCTAGAAAAAAATAACTACTCATCAAAAACTCGAGGGAATGCACTCTCCATGAGGAAAAAAGAACCAGTCATCTTGAACTCATTGGTAGGAACTCCTCACCATGAAAT
Organism: Viscum album; assembly: GCA_963277665.1. NCBI lineage: Eukaryota > Viridiplantae > Streptophyta > Magnoliopsida > Santalales > Viscaceae > Viscum > Viscum album. Next base: position 1,597,235,101 of record OY728120.1, read on the forward strand.
AAGAATAAATCATCCAAAAGTAAATGGCATAAACACACATATCCTAGAAAGGAGAATCACCTCACTTTTAATTATTTATATTTCATTTTATCCAGCATTTACCACACCCTTGTCATGTTGTATTTTTATAGTAACCACATCCATTAGCCAACCTTTCTTCTTTTCATGAAGACTATAAAGACAAATATTATGTCCAAACAATGGTTTTAACTTTTTTTCATGGTATTCCATTATGTATGTCAAGAATTTTACTAGAAAATAATTGTATTAAAATTTAACTAGGTTTTAGATCAGACACAAATTTGGTCAGTGTGACCACACACTAGATGCACTAGAAAATAGGTTATATATTAAGGGGTATTTCAAGGACCTCCTACCTTGGAATTTTTGAGGTTATAATATCCATTATTAAACACTAATTTATGATCAAATGGTGTAATTTTCAAAAGTAAATAAAAAACATAAAATATGGAACATAGATTCATAATTGGTGCTAGACTGCTACACAGTGAGATAAAATCAAAATCATTAAAGATATAAGGATAAAATTTTCTCTTTATCTCTCTCAAGATTAATGGTGATTGATTCCATCAAGTATTTAAGGATAACTAATCAAAATATTATAGGGAAGATGTGATCTATGGCTATGAGGGTTTGTTGGTTAAACAATGTGAAGGAATTGGTGTGTTATGTGTTTTTAAATCAATGGGTTCTATTTTGTAATTTCATAAAATTTATGAAATAGGGAAGTTTTCATGGTTTTTCTAAACCTCTTTCCAAATCATGTTCAAACTATGTGGTTACTTATATTATCATAACCCACATTCTACATGATTTGTTTACACAGTTTGGTAATCTATGTTCCAACCATGCAACCTCATCTAAAATCTATGATAACATTTATTCTTTAGTCACATGGTTTTTCTACTCATGGAATCACCATTACTAGGAACTCGTGGATGTTTCATTATTTTCACAATTTTCATAAAAACCCTATATGGTTTGAAATACCATTTTAAAGTGGAAACCCCTACTTCATCATCATTTACGGACACAAACCCTCAAAACACCTCTTGGAAAAACATAACTTATCACCAACACTTTAGAAAACATATAACTAGAGGAAAAAACACAAGTATTGGTAAAAATTTATTAGGATTATACCTCAAGAAGTATTGGGGTTTTACAACCTCCCCACTATATAGAAGTTCATCCTCCAAATGGATTCCTGAAAATCACTAGGATCCATTAGTGAAAATATCGTTCCACTAAGGCCACTTGTATGACTCTCAATCTAATATCTCTTCATGTATATGCCTGTGTTTCCACTACAACCATACTAGAAGTAACAAAATTACATTTATGGACTTCTTTGTCCAATCCACTATCCAAATCAGACTCTTCTAGAATGATTCATTGGGCTCGAGTATGATAGCATCTGTTTCGATTATTTGAGAAATGTCGGAGTAATATTCCTAAAATAGTGATACATTGAATATATCTTACATAGAACTAAAATACTAAGGGTTAACTAATTTTTATTCTACTATACCTATCCTATACATTATCTCAAACAACCTCATATACATGGGGGGATAATATATCTTTCCCCTAAAATATGAAAATGTAATAATCAAGAAGACTCCCATATTAATACCTAAATTTCCACCTCAAACTCAAGAGGTTGGAATCACTGGTCCACATATGACCTCTACCAGCTCTGAGTGGTCTCCATAAACTTCTTGATCAATTGAATATGAACTGACATCTCATTTATGATACTTAGTTGAGTAATTGTAGACTCTTTAGCCTCAATCCAAGATAGAGGTGAATAGAAGGGAATACTATATAGATCCTCTAATAGATCCACGTCTACTAAATCCAGATAGATTTAGTTTAAAGAGAAATATTTTATAACCAAATGGTTCTACATAAAACCAACAAATACTTGGGATTATGATCATTGAGTTCCCTCTAAAATATGGATTTTTTTATTGGATTTTCCATCTATATAAGGGTGGTAAGTGGTTCTATAATGAACCTGAATAAGGAGTTCCTAATACAATACCTACTATGAGATTGATTTAAATTTGGAATATCTATATCCAAGTATTCTAAATGGAATCTAGTGAATGTGTACAACTTCTCAGACATAATACTTTTCTAGTTCATCAATAGAGATGGTTACTGAAAGAAAAAAATGAGATACTTTGGTCACACAATCCACCATAACCCATACTATGTCACTGCCCCAAGGTATCCATGACCACCTCGTCATAAAATACATGGCCACATTGTCCCAAATTAACTCATAAAATTGAATTTTATATAAACTTCCATTGGTTAGCTAGTTCTCAAACCTCACTTACTCATAGGTGGTGCATCACATGACAAACTCTTTAATGTTCCTCTTCATCTATGTCCACCAATATTCTCTATGTATATCAAGATAATATTAGTCAATACATAATATAAATCACACTTTGACGCATTTTTTCCATTCATCGTCTCCTCACATATGCTCAAATGAACCACAACACACCCTCAAGTATACCAAACCTCATTAAAATTAATGGATCAGTTTGGTGGTGGATCGCCACCAAATATGTTTTCAATTGTATCTAGATAATCTAATTCTGATAGTTGATCCAGACTTACCCTATGTGGAGTGAATAAGTGATAGAAAATGATGCTAGGGTTTCATGACGTTGGTATTTATGGATAAAAAGCTAAATTCTTGAAAATAGGGTCATAATATACCACTCACTACTAGACTCCTACACCACCCCTGCCCAATATGTTCTTCATAGTGAACAAAAAAACATTCCCCTTCCTAGGGGTGTATTCTATCTCAAAATAAAAGGAAATTAAATACTCAAACCACCTTCACTACCTAAGGCGCATGTGACACTATGAGAAATTATACCATAGTCTCTTATGCTTGGAATACACTAAAAACTTCTTACCAATTAGGTAATTCCTCCAAAATCTCAAGGAATGTTCCTATACTAAAAGATATAGGTCTGGTGTAAGGAATTCCTTCTCATGTTACCTTAGCTACCTAGACCCATAAGCCACCACATGATTTTCCAACATCAAGACCTCTCCTAGCCTGGCCCCTAATACATAAAAATAAAAGCTATACTCTCTTCTTGAATTCAGTAAGGTTCAGATCCATTTTTTTGTCCCTCGCCATTCAACTCTTGAAATGATCTCTCATAAGAATACAGGGAAAAAACCCACACATTTCTTGGTACATCCAGTCATCAGTGATACCAAGTGAGATATGTATTGAACAAATATCAATTAATATTTGAAAAAATACAAAAACAAATTCTACAGATCTAAAACAAATGCTTGGATTACTCCCAAAAAACCAATAATCTAACCTTATATGGTTATACTATCATTTTAACCTTAGATATAACATGAAATAAATGGTTTACCTAGTCAATAAAATAGTTTCACTTCAAGAGTGTATCATATAGACTATTCTCCAAAATATTTCTTATAAAATTATCTAAATGTCTTGCATTCTACTACATCAAACTAGTGTAGAAAAATTATATCCGTGATAAAAATGATGAAAAATTGTATAAATATAGGTACATGACCAGATTCATAAACTCCAAAAATAACATTGGTACATTCATTTGAATGAATGACATCACTATGTAATCATACAGACTATAACTACTACTAAAGGTTGTGTGAGGTTTGTCTGAAGGCCTCACCCTCAGTTTTTTATAACCCACTCTCAAGTGGATCATAGACAACCCCATGGACACTATAAGCTAATAAAAAAATCTATATGAGGAAGTGTATGACGGTTCATGACCATCACTTTGTTCATCTTCCCACAATCCACACATAACCTCAAAGAAGCATCCTCTATCTTGGTGAACATGACGGGAGCACCTCAAGGGGACATACTCAGTCTTATAAACCTCTTTTTAAAAATAACCTCCAATATATACTTTAGTTATAGATTCTATTTAAGATCCATATGTTAATGTGGAATGTAAATAGGCTCTTTACCTGGTATTATCTTGATGGTGAACAATAGAAACATCTCAAGTGGAAATACTATGAAATAATGAAGAGAATGCATCTTGGAATTGATCAAAAATAGGAGCAAAGATATCTTGTTTCCTTGACCCACCATCCAACAAAACATTAAAAATGTGGAGGGTAATCCCACCCAGTTTTTAATGGCCATTTATTTTATGACCCTCCTATAAGTCCTACTCTCTAGTATAGACTGAACATCCACCCATGGAAGATTTAAAAGATACTCATTGATAATAAAAATATGTATGGTCTCATTATTGTAATAACCAATCCATATCTAGGATGAATTTGAAGTATATAATATCTAATATAAATTGATACCATAGTAATTTTTAATCATCTATCACAACTGATAATTCCCTACAATGAAAAATTCCTTTAAATAACATATCTAATTTAATTTTAGTTAACATGATCTATATAAATATACTATGGATAATCCATATCCATCAAAAAATTGAGTAGAAACTAAAGAATACGATACTTATATGCGAAATAAAATGTTAAAAAATTTAAGTCCCCTAGAATCAGGCATTGTAAATAAGAATTTCCACTATCTTGTTTAGAGTGGGTTGGATGAAAGACATGTAACTAACCTATGACTCAGCCTTGATCCATGACATATGGCCCTTATGAAGCACCACTCTGTAGGAACTAATTTCTCTAGTATTTGGAAACACATCCTCCACCCCATCCTAAATTTTCATGGGATCTCCAACTACCCTCCTACAATGTTATCCCTGATATAGCCTCAACACCATATCTTAATCCTCTACCACTAGAATACTACTATTCAACCCTACATAACTGTCGTAGTTGTACTATCTTCTCACAAGCCAAACACTCAACAAGTGTTCAATCTCACTAGGTATGAATATGATCTGGAATAAAACACTAATATCACTGAATAAAACATCCTACAATGAGAGGAATAGAAGATTGGACACCCTTGACACTATTCCCATCAATTATTTTTCATTAACTATCAATGGGGTTCTTCCTTCAACTTAAATAGCCTATATCCCAGAAGAATCAATATTCCAGCAAACTCTATGTTCTTTTAGGTTCCTGAAACTAATATGTTTCGGGTTTAAAAACACTATAAAATATTATTGGTCAAATACATTAATCTCAACTCAAATATCATACTACATTCCATCCATGAAATGTGTCACCCAAGATATGTCATCACCATACAACTTATATAAAAAAAATTGTAAGTCCGTGAAGTTATCAGAATATTCCATCACTGACATACCTCTTTATGGGTGATTCATAAACTCCCTAGTCCTATCATCTCTTAAGATATCCCTGAAGAAATGATCATGAAATTTTCTCTATAAATTGTTTGGCCTCCTCTAGTTTTAATGCTAAAAATTAATTCTTAATTAAGTTCAATTATGACAAATTATGTTTAATCATGTTTTCTTATCATCTTAATATATTATGTTAATATTTAACATCATAAGATAGGTTTCCAATATTTTACCAAGTATGAGTCATAGTTAAGGTGGACCCACTATTGGACATCCAGCTGATAACAAAAAAATGGATAAGTATGAGCTACCATTGGCATGGAATTACAGATAATATGTCACTATTATCCATCTCACCGTCATCACAAATGTTGAATTATGACCAAGGATGAGACACCTTCAATCATTCTATCAATGAACTGATTCATCATTGTTCAACCCACTTACAGCTCAAATCATAATTTTCAATAAGGATGTGACGTCGTCACTCAAGCTACTGATGCACTGAGTCACTATTGCATCAACCTACCAATAGAATGACTTACCGATTGAATAATTATTTTTTCTAAGTATGAGTTACTGGTATGAGCTACTATTACCATGTGTCACCATCAACTCAACTTACCATTAGAGAAACATACCATTCCAAATTCACTGTAACACGCCTCACCATTTTAGATTCTAGAATACTCTTTGTTTGAGACACCAGTTCTAAGATACTGCTACCTAACTAACCATTCTCAAGACACTACCTACTCTTAATTTGTCATTTAAATTAAAATTTATTCAAAAATTTATATTTTATAAACTTAACACTATTATTTATTTTAATAACATTGTATAATTTTTTATACAAAAAATTAATATCTATGTTAGAGACCAGTATGAGGTACAAGGTACCAGATAATATGTTTCTTTCCAATTGCACTATATAAAGGGGATATCTGATCAAAAGGATGTGTGAGGTGAAGATATGATCATGTTCCTATGAAGAACTCAAGAACTGCTTACTGTGTGCAATATGAGATATTTCTAAGAACTAAAATCAAAGAACCCTTTGTAGAAACAAGCTAATAATGGTGGAGAACTCATTGTGCACATTCATAACAAACTGAGAACAAAAGACAGAATCTCTCACGATAGTATTTTTTCTATCTTTTTCTATAAGTTGACTCGATTGTCATTTCAACATAAATTTTAAAGAGTCTCAAGCTTCATTTCTAATCCCATAGATCCTTTAAACTTTATTTTATATATTTTGAGCACTGTGTGTCACTATAACAAAATCGGCTATTACCGGTGGTTTTTTTTCATATTATGGCGGTATAAATCGCCGTTATATGGTTTGGTGGAGGTTTATAGAAACCACCGCTAAACTGGGCATCAGCAATCTATTAGCGGCGGTTTTTTCCATTTCGTGGCGGTTTAAGGGAAGCATCGTAGATGCCTCATTTCGTGGCGGTCATTGTTACTTTAGCGGCGGTTTGATGGGTGCCGAATATTTTTTAATTCGCGGCGGTTTTAACCGCCGTGATATTCAGGCATTTGATGCACCTCTGTCGTGGCGGTGAAAACCTCCACTAAATATAAACCGATTACATTTCGCGGAGATTTTAACCGCCGATAATGGTTTCCAAGTAAAGCATTAGCGGCGGTTATAACCGCCATGAAATTCTGACCAGTAAAGTGTTAGTGGCGGTTAAAACCGCTGCGAAATGACTGACCAAAAAAATGTAGTTTTGCTTATACTTCCCCACTTCCCTGAAAAACAAATCGAACTAGAAAATGGAACAGGAGACATCATATATACAAATAAAATGTTATTTCTAACTTGGTATCTGCAACATGATGAAACAGGAGACATCATACAAACAATCGACCATAATTCTACAGTGATAATAATCAATAATGGTTCTATATAGAAGCATGAAATCCATTATAATAATTACATCATACAGTTACATGATGGGAAATAATTAATTCTATATAAAAAACATTTTCCTATCTGATGGGGAAAATAATTCCATCAGTGAATAGTCATTGATCGAATAACCAACGAGGTTTACATATTCTTAAAGACACATAAATACACTATATCAAAGACCAGAATCTCTAGAAATGTATCAAATATAACATTGTATGATTCAATTGTGTCAAATAATGTAGAATCTATAGTATAGGTTACTTGATTAGTACCTCAAACAATATATGAATTTCAATTATGCTCTCTATCATATGTTGAACGTCATTTAGTTTTCCCATACCATGACTATATGCTACAACCTAACTATTCTGAGTGGGATCACATTTCATGCACATTAATTCCTGATTCTAGTATCAACTATGTCGACTACCACCTTGGCCTCAGTAGTATGTGGAATTATAGCTATATCCCAACTAAAAATTAGGTGGACCCACATAATAATGTGGAATATGTAATGATCTTATCCCCTTAGGAGGAACTGGTGGAAAAGTTTTGAAGATGTGCAAGATATGACCCAAACTCCTATAACCTCTACATTCGACTAGATACATCGTACGTTGAGATAAAAGATATGTATCTTCTCTAAATCTCCTCATATTCTGTTAATGAGTCACCCAGATTATGGTAGAATAGTTTTGTGTCTTCCCTTAAACCATTTTTAGAATATTCTAGGTGACTTCAGTGACCAGAACATGCATATTTTCTTATTCTATTGTTGCAGAATGTGTATGGGCCTGATCTTTTCCTCCATTTCATATAGGTATATACCCTTGTTAATCAAGTTAGTGGTAAAGGATATGGGTATTCCCTATATTTTTTTACCAAAATATTCATGGTGATTTCTTTGAATAATACCATATTATACCAACAAGCTTAGTAAATGTGGGAAAATGTGTCCTCTTTCTCATAGTTTGCCACCATATTTAGTTAGTGGGATTCATTGGAGGGTATAGATGTAGGGCCATGTTCATGGTTGATTGTTCACTACCCTCAGTGGGTTTTCCTAACTACCTAGTTTTGGGAGACTTAGGTCAGACTCCCGAGCTAAACACACACATCATATAGAGGTTTTATTGCTTTATAGCATTGGTGATGGTGAATGCTAGAAGGAGCCCTTTAGAGGGTCCCTTATGATATCTAGATAAGTCCATCAGTGACCTCTTGATCAACCTCCCTATATAAGGGAGGAACATGTTATTTCCTTCCATGGATATGACCATGAAATGGGTTGAGATGGAAACTATTTACAACAAATTATGTTCCACTAGTCATTATCGAGTAGACATCTAGTAGGGATTTTTGAGATGAATGGATGTTTTAGCTTTCTCTGAAGATGGAAAGGTACCATTTAGGTATGACTCCCAAACCAGTGAATTTGAGACCCAATGTTGAGGGTGCAAGGTTGATAATATATCCCTAGTTTTAAATGAGGATCTTATTTGTGCATTAGTTGAAGCATATGTGTTCTTAAAGTAGTAAAATGTCATTTGGATCAAAGGGGGTGCGAGTTGAAAGTGCTATAATACTTATGAGAAACATTTATAAGAAATCCTCATGAAATCAGAATATCAATAAATAAACACATGTATAATCAATTGTATCGGATCCATCTTTGTCCACATTTCATATTTTGAGAGAGAAAAGGGAGCCTAACATGTGGGTGACCCATATCATACAAATGTCTTTGTATTATATGAGTAACTACACTCCACCCTTCATCCACAACATCATTTACATAATATACCATTTTTTCTTTTGATGATAAGATATATGGATCATGCAGTTCATGATCACCAACATCCATCAAGCGAGAGAAGATTACAATAGTAAATTGCAAGGAATCTCTTTTAACACCTCTGATAATATCGACCCATTTTCATTTGAATAAAACAACAGAAAAATGGCCGTGGTAGTTTAATTCAATAATATAATGCAGCTTTCCATAGTATCCCACTTCAGCAAATGTAAATATACCACTATTCTATGTTTTCAAACCCACTTCTCGATCGACTGTATGAAATCTAAAGCCATTCACATTATAAGCGTCGAACTTTCTAACTTGTTTTATAGGACCTATAGCAATAAACATCAAATCATCTGACAAGTCTGCTCAAGTATCAGTATTCATGATCTGAAAAAAGAAATATAATATAATAGATTTACAAATTGTATGTTTCAAACTAATATTTGTATTTATTGCAATATTTATAAACTTAAACGTCTTGCAAACCATTCTACCAGCTCTTTATTCACAGCTTTCACTATATCTTTCTCATTTCACGTTCGGCCTCTCATTAATCTCTTTTTTTGTATCCTCAACTCTTCAATAAATGGATCTGCAATTTCACTATTCAGAAGAACATATCTATGTGCCTGTAATAATTCCAATTATGTCAGTGTCACATATGACATCCTCCCAACTGATCGGCCAATAGCATGAAATATTTTTGATTTTTGATGCATTTTAGAATGATTTGATGTGTCTTCAACATGTCCAACTCGATTAAATCTTGTCTCAATATCATCCAAATATCTAGAACAAAAGGTGAGACACTCCTGAGCCAAATAGCCTTCAGCAATAGAGCCTTCTGCTTGAGCTTTATTTCTCATGTAGGCTTTCAAATGCCCGAAATATCTGTGAAATAAAATAATAATATTATGCATTTATTTAAATGAAAAAAATTATTTACATAACTGGAAACATATAAATAAAATACCTCTCAATTGGATACATCCATCGATAATGAATGGGGCCTCCTAATTTACCCTCTTCAACCAAATGGACAGTTAAATGCATCATGACAGTAAAAAATGATGGAGGAAAGATCATCTCCATTGCACAAAGGGTCAATAAAAACCTCTCCTGGAGGTTGTGAAGCTGAAATGGATGTAGATATTTCTCACATAATTGCCCAAAAAATGTGTATAATTGGAGTACAACAGCAGTAAATTTTTCAGGTAATAATGTACGCAATGCCAATGGTAGTAATTGTTGTAAAAAATTATGTGAATCATGAATTTTCAATCCATATGACATACGATTCTTCAAGTCAACATACCTCAAGATGTTACTCGAATACCCATCAGATACCTTCACATTCTTTGAAATTCGAAGGAACGTATCTTTATCACTATTTTTCATTGAAAAAATGGATGGAGCATAGTTTTCATTCCGATCTGGCCAGAGATCACATTGTATGTTCATTACTTGTAAGTCTTTGCGAGCATTGAGATGATCCTTCGACTTTCCATGCTCATTACGTAATGTGAAAATAAAATTATCATATACATTCTTCTCAATATGAATCTCATCAAGATTGTGGCACAAAAAATTAAATTCCCAATACGGAAGTTTGAAGAATATAATTTTTTTCTTCCATTGTTGCATTCTGATTTAACTTAACAATGAACTTCGCACTCGTTTTCTTCTATCATTCAAATGATGAACCTTCCCAAATTCTTTTTTAACATTTTCAAGCTGTGTCAATATTTCAGAACCGCTTAACAACTTTGGAGGTGGTCTACGATAAATGGAACCATTAAATTTTGATTTATTCAGCTGAAATATATGAGATGCATCGAGAAATCTTCGATGGCACAAGAAGCAAAATTTTCTACTGTGAGGTAGCCGTTTGGGCTCAAAATCAATGTTAAAAAGGGGACAAGGCAAACCCGTATAAGTGTTCCAACCAGATAATTTCCCATGCTCAGGGAAGTCACTAATGGTCCACATTAAAGAATCAAGCATTTTGAACATTGTTTTAGAAGAAACATCAAATGTCTCAACACCGTTTCTCCATAGCTCCTGCAATTCTTCAATCAAAGGCAGCAGTTATACATCAATACAATTTCCAAGCATTTTTTTCCAGGAACAATCATCGAAATGATAAAAGATGTTTGTTGAATACACATCCATGGAGGCAAATTATAAGGGATCAAAACAACTGGCCAAATGCTATAACTGGTACTCAATGTCCCAAATGGGTTGATCCATCAGCAGTCAATCCCAATAGAACATTCCTAGGATCAACTGAGAAATCTCGATGTAATGAATCAAATGTCTTCCACGATTGAGAATCTCGTGGATGTCTCATTAACCCATCATTGTTATTATCAACAGAATTCCACTTCATGTGTTTGGAGGTTTTTGATGACATGAATAATCTTTGTAATCTAGGCTTCAAAGGAAAGTAATAGAAAACTTTTGCAGGTGTGTTCCTTTTCTTCTTCTCCATGAAATTCTGTTCAGTCAGACTTCCAAAACCACCCTTTGACTGCCATCTAGAAGAAGAACATTTCTTAAAAATCTGTCTACTTGAATCCTCTCCCTAATAAAGAATACAATCATTTGGACACACATGTATTTTTGTATAATTCAGACCAATCTTGTTAACAACTTTTTTCCTTTCATAAAAAGATCCAGGGATTTTTGCATCAGGAAATGCATCATGAATCAATTCCAATAACATGGACATTGCCTTATTTTTAATTCCACATAGACATTTGATATGGTACAACTTCAGCAGAAATGAAAGCTTTGAATATTTTAAACACCCATTGTACAACTCTTGATTTCCATCGTCAACTAATTCATGAAACGCATTTTCCTCACTGGAGTTTTCCCTTACATTTGGATCCACAGAATCAAGAGGAGCATCCAATGATATGTTACAATCTTGATATGCTTGTGTTACAGTCTCAAAAACATCACTTGTCACGTTGTAATTTGTAGCACCCTCTTCTGGTTGTTAAGATATGTTTTGATGCTCATAGTGGTGTCTTGCAGTGTCGAATGCATCATTTATGAGGTTTTACATTTCATTTTCCATTGTCGACAAACATGGGACATCATTTTGTGGATTAACATCAGTGCTCAATCTTTCTGTATTGTTCGATTCCCCATGCCAAATCCAACACAAATATTAATCAGGTAATTGCTTCAATATTAACTATTCATAAACATCATCTCTCTTCAACTATGTTCTAAATTTACATTTAGGACAAGGACCTCTTATTCTCCCTTCAACGGATCGATTAGAAATTGTGAAATCTAAAAACTCAATCAAATCCTTAACATATTGAGGTGTGTTCCTCAGTAATGTGATCCAGCTTTTATCCATGTATATCACAATGTGCCTACACAATAATAAAAAAAATTAAAACACATAGTTAATACTAAATAGAGAAAAACATTCATATATACGATAGTGTAAGATTACAGAAACATAATATAATAAAGATGGCCCATTGATCATAAATTATGCATAATATAATAAAGATGATACATTGATCACATTTACCACTTACTTAGCATACCCAGACAAACCGAACAAGTCTGGTCCCTAAGAGACAGCGTCAACACCTCACTGAGGAGCAGTAAGAATATCAGGTTTCACACTTATCATAACACTGTCGATCACACATTTATGTTGCCTCAAACAACACCCCATTGAAAGTGATGTCATTTAACACACCAAAGATGCGCGATTTTCATACCATTAGTACAACAGCATTACTAAAAATATTTATCCCTTATACGACACCCTTTGAGACTTATCGTAGGCTAGCTTGGGTACCTGGAGTATAGGTAGCCTAGGTCAGTTCATGAAAATTGGTCATGTTTCATCGCTCATTATGTTTTTCAGTATTTTAACTATCTATTTGAATTTAGACCATTGATATATGAATTTTTGGAATGAATCTATAGAATGGAAATCATGAAGGGGGTTTTGATTGGGGGTTTCAATACTAAAAAGGTATGAATTACTATGAAATTACACCTCTGTGCATTATACACAAATCATCTCTTGTTTGTGGGAATGATATACGTTAGGAATGTCATTTACAAATAGTGGTGTTATTTAAAAATTAGATACACTCACTACTAATATCCATGAGAGTTTTGGAGTGATTAAAATAGTTCATGTATAATGTTTTTCTAATATAAATATGATATATAAAAGGAAACTGGAACACTCCAGTCCAAATCTATCCAAGGATATGAAATTCTATAATATTAAGGGGGAGTAAAAGTATATGATGAATTGTGACTAATACCGATATGGATAGTTTAGGTGTTTCTATATATCTTATAATAATAAGAATCATGACAAGTGTAGTTATTGGAAGAAAATATATTATCATAGTATAGATTCAAATATAGAGTGACCCAACATGAATGAGGGTACTATACACTAAGATAGATTTTATGGTGATGAAATGTGTTTTTGGGTCTAGGTTTAGTGGCTCAAACATCACTATATATTCAGTAATAATAGAAATAAATACACATGTAGTTTCTATAAGGTCTCAAAAAATATCTAGATATTGTATTGGAGAGAAAGGGAGACATGTATGGGTGCCCTGGTGGGAATTGAAAGGATGAAAACTGATTTTAATTGTTAAATTTATCTTCATTGGGTAAGAATTGGGAAATTAAATGGGAACTACATAATGTCCTAGGATGGTAAATTTGTGTGTCACTGTATATACCATAACAATAAGAATCATGTCACAGTTTGTTCTTATAATATATATTCACAAATCTATCTCTTGTTGTGTGGAAAATGATGTTGTCCAGTGTCAAGCTACATAAAGGAAGGTTTGATGTGAATCCATGAATCCCATATGATATAATCAAAGGAAATAAATGTGGAATTTTATTTTTGCATAGGTTTTTTGAGAAGGAACTCTTCACTGAGGATTATTACATGGATATTTATCTCATGTAAGGAAATTATATTGTATATATTGAATTTATGAAATATGTTTAAATGTAATTTAAGGGGGACCATATGTCATTTAGTTTAACAATATAATTAAAAAATGACTTTTGTGCAATATAGTATAATGTGGTATGGTGAGGAACTTTATGTCATTCATTTTAAGTTCCTATGACTACGATCAATGTGAAGAAGGCTTTATGTATATCTGGATTTTATTAAAAATGAAATTCTTGAGTCTTAGTGTCGAGTCAATAAAGAAGACTTTTTTTGAATACATGAAGTCATGAATAGTAGGATGAGGTTGGTTATTTTTAGGAATTGAATTTGTGGTTTGGTCCAATATAAATGATTTCGACATAACTATATATATGGACTTAACTTGAATTAATCCAGACATAGTTCTTAATATAGAATTGTTTCATACTTGTTTATGGAAATAGGAGGAAAAATGACATGAATGAAAAAACACATAAACTAGGATAGTGTAGAAGATTATGAATGAAATATATCATTAACCATTATTCATATAAGAGATATGGAAACCACTATATATCCTATATGAATAGGAATCAATCTATATGTAGTTCTGGAAAAGGAGTCTCTATTTTGATCTGGATTATGTATATGAGATAATAAAATGGTTTCTCCTAGTGTAAATTTGTTGGTGAAGACCCACTGAAAACATGTAATCCCTTACACTAAGAACTATTACATAGATATGTCTAATATAAAAGGGAATAAGTTCATAAAAAATTAAACCACTCAAGTTATCTTACACTGTTATAGGATGGATCATATGTTATATGAAAATGACATGAGTTTCATACATTTTATGGTCCTACACCAAGGACCTTCATGTCTTACAGTTTGTGTTCTTATGAATGGAACCATATATAAGAAGTTTAAAGTCATTAAAAATTGACTTTCAAATCCCCATTGTGAAGTTATAAAAAGTATTACTTTGAGAATAATTATGTTGGTGGTAGATATGATATTCTCTCAATCTATTATAATCATGGAGTAGGAATTATTGGAGTATAAATTTTGTATTTTAAATGGCCCTTCCCATTTTACTCTAGATTCATAGGTTTCCTCCTAGTTATCATAGGTGTTCTCATAGATAATACTAGTTCTCCTTGGATGAATAATCATATGTGGGCCTTCTTATGGAATTCTCATATAATATTATTATTTAAATCAAGGATGTGAAGTGTGTGAAAATAGTTTTCATCAAATTTCTCTAATTCATCAAGTCAGAGTTGATATTTCTCATTCCTAAACAACTGATCAAAAATGGAAATTTTAATTGAGGGTAATTAAACCTAAATGGGAAGGACTATCACTACAACATCTCGACCCCAACCTATAGAATTGGGTAGTGCCAAAATTCCACTAAACTTAGGTGCATATGATAGACACTAGAGGATGACGATAAATTACAATGGTATATGAAATCATTTTAGTGGTTTACTATCAAACACAACCTAACTAGAATTAGACTAAACAAAATGTTACAACATAAATATGATGCGTGATAGAAAATCAACCAAACACAATGGATATAACATGACCAAGATAATAGTTCTGATAGTCAATGATATATCATATAAGTCCGCAAAAACCATTAGCTCATAAAATTAATTAAGGTGCCACAATAAAACCACCCCAAACATAAATGGATACATACATGGAAAATATAGGGGTCACCGGAGATGGTTCATAGGACGGTTGGGGGTCGCGGGTAACCGGACGGGGTTACCGGACGACAGGGGGTCGCCGGACATTTGGGGGTCGCTGGACGGTTGGGGGTCGCTGGGGCCGGGGGGCCAGGGGGGTTAGGGGAGAAGGGAGGGCGCGAGGGTCACCGGACACTTGGGCGTCGCTGGAGCCAGGGGGGTTATGGGAAGAAGGGAGGGCGCGGGGGTCGTCGGGGCCGGGGGGGTTAGGGGAAGAGGGGGTCATGAGGGTTTGGGGGGAAATGCGGGGTGGGGGTAGGGAAGGGTCGGGTTTTTTTTTTAAAAAAAAATATGGGTTTCACAGCGTTTTATTAAAAAACTCCACGAAACCTTTCGGAGAAAATGTTTAGCAGCGGTTTTGTTAACTGCCGCCACAAAATCGCCGCTAAACCCGGTTTTTATTGTAGTGCGTCTCTCTATTCTATGAACACACAATGTCTCCTGTGAAAAAATGTAAGATTCACAAATATCTTCACAAACCATCTCTTTAAACCTTACACTCCCATGGATGACAGTTGAAGAGGTCCATGTGTGTCCTGGTTTCTTTTTCACTCTCATGAAAATAGTGGAAGAGGACTTGTTGACCCAGATAGTGTGTATACTATTATTTTCCCTGATATAGGGTGTGGATCTAATTTTTTTTATATAAACTGCTTGGTGGAAAGTGATCACTATGTGGAGAGGATTAATTCAACTCTTGAGACTGAACCTCTTGTTTTATTTCCTCAATGTTATTTCATGTTTAGTTTTTATTCAATCAAAAAACATCAATTTACATTTATAGCTGATCATAGATAGTGTTTATATTATATTTTGATTTAATAGATTAATTTCAAATGTAAAAATAATAATCTATATTTTTTTAACTAAAAACTATTCACTCTTTGAGAAATCTTTTAAAAGATCAAAATGTTTATAAATATATTACTTTGGGTAATTGGTCTATTTTTTATTTCAAATTGGTGAACTTTAAAATAAATGTTTTAGACAAAAATTTGTATAGGTACCCTTTTCACCCCCCCCCCCCCCCTCATGAGTGTCCTACTCCAACCAACATATGGTATTATAGAATTTCTTAATTTCTATGTTTCAATGTTTTGAAATTGTCTAATTATTTTCAACTATTATTTTAGTTGTGTTTTATAGGTCTCAAATTTTATATGAGTTCAAAATGTATAGTTCATTAAAACTTTTCTTTATTCTTTAACATATATAATAGACAAGATAGATCTGATACCAATAGACCTCCTTATTTTAATGGAAAAAATTATGATCAGTGGAAAAAAAAGTTGATAAAACATTTATAAAGCCGGGGTTTTGAAATCTAGTCTTCAATTGTAGATCAATATAAGATCCATACTACTAATAGAAAAAACTTGGGATGACCCAACTGAAGCATCCTATAATAATATTTAAAAATCTATAAATTCCTCATACTATTCTATAGGTGATGATTAAATTGTTGGATTTCATCATGTAAAACAACCTTTGAAATTTGGGGCACTTTAGTTGTTTCATAAGAAGAAACCACTAATGATAAGGAAATAAGGCATAATAAATATACTATTAAATATGAGAACTTCAAAATGAAGCTTGATGAGCCTATCAATAACATGAACCTCTGGTTTAGTGACATTTTAAATATAATTTTCTCCCTGTTAAAGATAGTAACTACAAAAGAACTGGTCATGAGGATCTTCAGATTTCTTCTAGAAAAGTGGAGAGGGACCTCAGTATCAATTCTTGAATCTATTAACATCGATGTACTACCGGTAAAGGAACTGATTAGAAAAATGATGATATATGAGGAAGATCTAAAATTTAAGATAGAAGAAGATAATGGATCTAATATAAAGTCATTGTCTTTCAAAACTAATTCATACAGGAAAAAGTATAAATTTCAACTTCCTACTGAATGTTCTAGTAGTCAATATACATCAAGTGATAGTTATGTGGAAACGGATAAGTTGTCTAGGAGATTTAAGAAATATTATATAAATAAGAAGATCTTTAGAAAGGCTATATATAGAGGAAAATATGCAGAAAAAAAAGTTAACTAGAAAAAGGATTGGAGAAGATATGATAATATTAATGAGATAGTCTACTATGAATTCAATAGAAGATTAAATGCGAAGTTTGACTATTTAAAGCTGAATTATAAGAAGAAATATGAGGATAAATATAGAAAGTACAAGAAGGCAATGAAGGATACCGAGAGTTAATCTGAGGACACCTATAGTGAATCTGAATCATCTCATAATGAAAATGGTGACAAATACAACCGGTTTATTATGAGAAACACATCTGAGGTAACTTTAGTATAACATACATAAAATTCTTATTATTCTGGAGATGAATCTGAATCTAACAATTCTAAAAATATGACCAATAAAAACATTTTTTTTAATATTTACAAATTCTAGAGGATACATGAAATAAACGGAAATATAAATAAAAATACCTCAAAAAACAACATTCTCTTACTAATACTATTAAATCCTAACTAACTATATAAAAACATAACAATTCTCAACTACTCAATGAGAACACCTAACATAAATATTCTAATGAGAAATTAAATAAGGATTTAGAAAAAATTATAAGTGGTAAAGATACCTTTCATAAAATTCATAGAAAAAAAATTTCTCCTAAATATACTTCTGGAATTGGCTATCAACATGGGAAATTATAATTTACTACAAAAACTTTGAATCCAAAACTGGAAAATTAAATTTCATGCCCAGTCCTAGAAAAATTTCTACAATTTCCAGTAGTGGAACATCTTTTACTGATTCACGTTCATCTATACATAATAGAGATTATTTTTCAAAACCATTATAATCTTCTTATAGGAAACACATTATGAATATCTGGGTTCCTAGATATTTAATTACTAATAATATTGGACCCAATCAGATCTAGTTACAAAAGTATTTTCTTGTATAAATTATTTTTGTAGGAAATATCATTGAATAGTTCCAGTATGATCTTATGGTACATGGACTATGGAATTTTAATACACATGATAGGGGACTACTCTAGCTTCAAGAATCTGAATAATATTTAAGGTGGACTTCTCCCCTTTATTGATAATGAAAAAGGAAAAAATATTGAACTTGGCCAAATCCGTAACAATAACTCCATTTTAATATCTAATTTTCTTTTTTTATGATCTAAAGTTCAATATTCTTAAAATTTCATAGTTATTCCATTATTGATTTCATGTTAAATTTGAAAATTAATCCTGTAGTGTTTTTTATTCGAAAAATTATTTACTATTTACTACTTTTGGAAATGAAAATGTATATATAGTCAATTTAGATTCCTTAGTCACATATAATGTTTCTTTATTAAGTACCATTATAATGGAATGGATCTTCTAAATCCATTACATTATGAAAATATAGTGTTTGAGCTATTCTAGAGGTCATTGTGGCTCTTTTTGGGAGTTTTCCAATTTATCATTCTTCCAATAGTGTTATTGGTGGGTGGCATTGGTTGGTGGAGTCATTGGGTGGAGTCGATATGTGGTGTCGGTAGGTGGTGTCAGTGCATGGTGTTAGTAGGTGGCATCAATCAGTGGAATTGTTCAGTCACATCGGTGACTCATCTATTGGTGACTCGTTTCGGTGACTCACCCAATGGTGATTCATTCCCAAAATTTTTTCAAAATTACATTCTTCCCCAATTTTTCCATTCACTCCCATTTAATGTTTCAATTGACATAAATTGGGTTTAACAAAATATTCTATTAGTTTTGAATCCATTTCAAAGGACATAAAATTTATCATTAATTTACCTAACACCCCTAAGACATTTAACAATCAAACTGTGTGGTCTTGATCATGACCTATCTTTAATGTAATTTCAAACCATTTTCCCCATAGGTTTAGGATTTAGATTTTCTAAAGCCAAGACCCTTTCTTGAGATCCTACCTTTCCCTTCATATCATTTATCCCATAAAATATCTTTCCTGATGAGTTGTGCATCTCTGTTTCACCCTTGAATTGCATCTTCATGTAGGATCCTCCTTCTTTGGCACCCCCTGTTTTGGCTCTATGAGGATTTTCCAATCATCTATTCTTCCAAGTAGGTATACCTTCATCTCTTTTAATTTTTGTTCAATTTCAGGTGGGTGTATTCATGTTCTCTTGGGAGGATAGAAGAATTATGAATAAATAGAGATAATAGAATCTATTTAATATCAATATAAATGGGTTGGGGAGAAAGTGACTTGTGTTCTGCTTTATTATCTATTGATATTGTGATGTGTATATGTTATATACCTATTGAAAATAATGGTTGTTTGTGGTCTCTGTTTATGCACCCATGATGGATTTTTGATTTTTATTATTGACACTCTTTGAATGACTATATGAATATGAATTTTTTTACCAATTTTGTAAGGTTAAATAAATGGATTCCCTAGGATCAAACATTATATGTGATAACCTATTAATTATCAAAGAGGAATTAAAGAACTAGTGTTTCCAAATCTTAATACACATTGCTTTGTTGGTGAGGTTGTGTGTTGTGTGTGGCTATGCCCTATATTGTTCCTTATGTGGTAGTGTGGTGCTAGGGTTGAGAGCATGGCTATTGTTGGTCTCATATGGGTGGTGAAATAGTATCTCATTTTGAGATATTGTTTGGTTGTAGAATGGATGGTCAATGTTTGAGTAGCATGACTATAGGTTTAGGTTATGGTAACCATATGGTACTGGTTGTGATGAGGTGTGTTTAGGGGGATTGGAAGTAAATTGGGGGATTTATTACTGAGAGGAAGGAATTTCTGGAATGAATTTTAAGAATGAATAATTTTGGTTTGTATGGTTGTTAGAGTGGAAATATGAAGTGAGTTTCTTAACTTTGGTTCTCATTCCTCTGTATGGTCTATGTTGCGTTCATTATTGTATTTTGTGGTTGGAATTTTCTCGAGAACGAATAGAATGAAAAAATTGTTTCCTTTATAAATAATGATAATTGGTTAAATGATATCGTTGGGGGTATGTTTGAGTTGTGTATTGTTGTGAATTGATTTCATTTATCCACTTCTGAAGTGATTTTTTCTAATGTTAACAAATTATTTTAGAGGTAGCAGCATAGTTAGTAGTATCATAGGGTGGTTGATAGTATTATTAAGAACACATAGGTTGATATTGAGTTCTTTATACTATATATACATACTTTTATTTTCCCTATGTTTTCTACATGCACCCCTCCCTAGTTGAGCACTATGTGTCGAACACCCCCATTGTCATGAGGGAGGTTGTCTTTCCCAAAAAATATGGTGGGAGGATCGATGGATTTCCACTATATCTTACCTTATCCCTCTTCTAGGTAGTGAATGTTCAATATTCTTTGGGTATGATGTGGTTTGTGAGGCCTAGGTGTGTGTGGGTGAGTTGTGTTTTCCCAAGTGTTTTCAGGATGAGATGCGTTGTTCTATCCCATGTGTTTTCAGGATGTGTTTTGGTTTTTGAACCAGGTTTTTGTGGGAGGGATGTGGTAATGATGCCCAGTTGTGCGTGGTCGAGATGGGATGAGCATCATTTTTCTATGTTTTGGGACTTTCTATGAGGTCCAGGTTTGTGTTGGCCGGTTCTGACATATTACTTTTGGAAGAGGTGGGTGATTAAAAACATTTTCTTTTAGGGTGTGAAAGTATAAAATTAGTGTGAAAGTGGTGTGGGGTACCCTAACATCAAAGGGATCAATATTACATTCTTTGAATTTTGTTATTTCGTGATCCTGCCTTTTGTGAGGTTGGGGTGGATAGTATACCTTGTCAAGTGTTGTTTTTTTATATTATTTTCTCACAGGGGGGTTAGTATACATCTCTACATGTGAACAAGAGACTTGGGTTTTCTTACTGAGTATAATTTTATTATCACCCTACATTTTGAAACTACTTTTATATTTTTCAGGAAGACTATGCATATCATTCTAGGCATTACTAGCTCATAATTGGGGACAACCACCATATCGCTACTTAGCATTGTTCTTTTGGTATTTACCTTAGAGTTTTTAATGGTATTTTTATCACTTTTACATTAGAACATGCATGTGGGAGAGATTTTGGTTTTTTTTATATAGTTATTAGAGTTTTTTTTGAGATTGACCATTTTATCTCCTGATCTAATTTTCTTATAAAAAGGGTAACACCTCCCATTTTGTGAGATTCTATACCCTTGGTGTTGAACAGTACCCCAAGGCCTACTAGAGGCAGAACCTGGGGGTAATTATCTCTCTTCCATCATTTCCAACTTAGTAGATGTAATATTTGGAGGGAGCGGGTCATTACATCCTTTCATAAAGAGTCTTGGCTATAGTATAGAATACTAGGCCACTATAACATTCACTCTCTTAGAAATATTAATAGAAAATTATTATTAATGAATCTAACTGTACTAGTGTTTCAAAATGGTAATGTATTTAATCCTTGTCAAAGAGAAAAACATTATAAAATATATTTCAAACCAATGAAAAAATTTCAATCTTCTCAACCTCTTTAGATTGTTCATATGGTTTTGTTTGGACCTTTTAGATTTTCATATTTAAATGGGACGGACTATGTTGATGTTCTAGTAGATGAATTTTCTAGGTATACATGGATCAACATTTTAGATCAAAAAAGTGAGGCTTTCTCTTATTTCACCAATTATTCTAGATAATAAGAAAATAGAAGTGGACTTGGGATCAAAAACTTAAGAAGTGACCATAGTCGCGAGTTTGGAAATCAAGAATTTGAAACTTTTTTTCCTCAAAAAATGGCTATAGTGATAGCTTCTCTCCGCCAAGGACACCCCATTATAATTAAGTTTTATGAAGGAGAAATATAACCTTACAAGACATAGCTTGAAATATGATAAATGAATATGATTTAGCTATTCATTTTTTAGAATAATATATGAATACATATTGATATATAATGAATAGAGTTTTAATTAGAACAATCCTAAAGAAGACTCCATATGAGATGTGGAATAATAGAAAACCTAAGGACAACTACTTCAATTTTTTATTTCAAAGTATTTATTATCATTAGAAAATACATTATTGACAAAGTTTCCTCTAAGAGTGATGAAGTAATTATCATAGGTTATTCAATATCTAGTAAATTATATAGAGTATTTAATAATAAAACCAAATGTGAGAAATAATCTATGCATGTCATGTTTGATGAAACAGATCCACATGAGTCCAAAATCTCCCTATAAAATCGTGTAGACAATATGTCCTATCTATACATAAATCCTAAACATTTTGATTCTTCTATTACATAGGAATCAAAACCCAGTTCTAGAAACTCTCCAGATTTTGAACAAAATGAATTAAATACTATAGATGAAACTAAAGTAATTGGGCCTTCGTTTTCTAGGTCTACTATAACCCTTAAAACCCATTATTTCGATGATGTATTTGGACACATAGACAAAGGAACACATACTAGAGATTCTCTAAGAAACCAGGTTGAACCTCAAGTATTTTTTTTATAACTTTTACCTAAAAATATCAATGATGAAATAAATGATAAATTATGTATGATGGATATGCAATAATAATTAAACAAATTTGAAATAAAAAAAATCTAAAAACTTATATACGGATCCAAAGACACCATAACAACATGCTCTATGTTGGTGTTTAGTAAAAACGTGGATGAAGCTTGTACAATAGTAATAAATAAAGATATATTATTTTCACATGGTTATAGTCATGAGGAAGGAATAGACTAGGATGAAAACGTTTCACATGTGGCCCAAGTTGAATCCATTCGAATACGACTAGATTATGCAGAAAATCATAATTTTAAAAATTATCAAATGTATTTCAAAATTAGATTCCTAAATTTCTATATAGTTGAGGATGTTTTGCCAAACAACCCCTTGTTTTTACAAATCCTCATTATCAGAATCATTTTTTTAAATTAACAATAGCTTTGTATCATTTGAAACACACTCCAATAGCTTCATATGATGGGATCATCACAATTCTTATTTCAAAAAAATTTACAAAAGGTATAGTTAATCCTACTCTTTTTATAAAAATAATATATAAGGATGTTTTAGTTATTCAAATATATTATTTTCATATTATTTTTGGATCTTCAAAAAAAATCATTATGTGTTGATTTTTTTAAAAATGATAAAAAATGTGTTTGAAATGATTTCATTGGGTAAACTCAAATTCCTTCTTAGATATTAAAATTTTCAACCTAAGGAATGTATTTTTATAAAATCAAAGTAAATATAATAAATATATTTAAAAAATAATAATCAGGATAACACTAAAAGTAGTGTTACTCCTATGAGTACCTCCTGTAAAATGGATCTTGATAAAGATGGAAAATCAGTGGATCAAACCAATTATCGAGTAAGGATCCGAAATCTTCTTTACATGACTGCTAGCAGACCAGATATTATATTTACTATTTGTATATGTGCTCGTTTTCAAGAAAATCCTAAAGAGTCACATCTAATTGATGTTAAAAGAATTTTCAAGTACCTCAAATATACTACCATCTTAGTACTATTCTATCCTAGAGGAAAACCATTTGACTTAGTAATTTATTATGATGGTGAATTTGGTGGTTTCATGTTAGATAGGAAAAGAGCCTCTAGAATATGTCGATTTTTGGGAAAGTATCTAGTTTCATGTTGTACTAAGAATAGAAATTTTGTTGCACTATCTACTGTCGAAGCTAAATACATAGCTGCTGGTAGTCATTGTGCTCAAATTTTTTAAATGAAACACACATTATTGGAATAAAGATATCAATATAGTCATGTTCCTATAAACTGTGAAAACACAAGTGCTATTAACATTTCTATTAATCCAATTTCTCATTAAAGGATATATCATATTGATGTATGACATCACTTTTTGATAGATCATTACCAAAAATGTGATATAACTCTTGAATTCATTATCACTAAACATCAAATTACTTATATTTTTAATATTCCTCTAAATTATGAGATAACGAGCAACATCATACATGAGTTTGGGATGATAAATTTTGAATGAATTGTCATGTGTGACTCACCGTTGATGACTCACTATTGATGAATCACAGTTAACACTCACCATTGTGACTTACCTTTGATATTTACATAGTCATCTTTCTATCTCTAACTTAATTTCTATGTTTTATTTATTTTGAATTATTGTATACCCCTTTTTTGATATAACATTCTAAAATCCCTAAATGATAAATATTAAATAAATATGAATCATATTATCAATTCTCTCCCAAAACATTACCATTGTCTCCCAAACATTCACTACCTTCTCCCCTCAAATTGAACCTTTAAAATCTTTCAAATGGCTCGAGTGAACCATTTTCCTAATATTTATGCAGAAGAGTCTCAACCTTCAATGTAACTTAAAGGGAAATTGAGTGATCCAATTCCCGAAGTTGTTAACCTAGATCATTCCAATTGAATAGTATCACTAGAGAAGGAAGTACATACAGAATGGTTGTTGTCAAGTAAGTCTCTCATTTTGAAAGTGTTAAAAGAACAAGTTTGGCTAGAGTGGTTCTACAACAATACACAACCTCTTTATCTAATGCTAGTGAATGAGTATTAATTGTATGGCGAGTTTATTCTTTAGGTCCCTAAGGAGTTATGGATCATTGTATTGTATTCTCTTTTAAGCAGTGGACTGAATGCTTGAAGGTACCTCATGAATGTATTTTTTATGATTACAAAGTAGTCCACCTCTTATAAGTGATATTTTAATTATGAAATAGTCTTCAAAGAGCTGACCAGTGATGGTATTACTATAATAAATATACCAGCTGAGCTATATAGTTAATGTAAGTTGTTATTTATGTTTTTTCACCATCAACTATGTACCATGAAAGGTGATTTTTCTTCCTTGAAAGATTTGGATGTCAATTTGTTGTATTTGATGAATGAAGTACACAAGATCATTTTGTGCATATACCTCATGGTCCACATGAGTGATATGATTAAACCTCAATCCATGTAAACATAGTAATTATTTTTTACTAATTTCTAAATTTCTAACATCTAAAGGAGTTTCAAATGAAGGAGAAGAAACTGTGACTAACTGCGATGGTTTTTACATTACCAAAGCTATATGAAAAAAAATGAAAATGTATAGTAATACTTGGAAGAGGAAGTGGGTTTATAATAATGATAAAATTTATCAATATTTTAATCATGTTCAATATTCCACTAGGCATAAAGATATGGGTAACCCTATTCTAGGACCATATGAAGTGGTAGAGTACTCGGATGTGGAAGAACAAGTATATGAGGCAGATATAGAAATAGGATCTCTAATTGATGACATGAGTGATAAAAATAATTCAGGAATCCTAGAAGGAATTACATTTAGATATCCTAGACCTCCAAAAAGGCTTCTTTCCAAAGAACCTCTCTTATATTATGATTATGATGAAGAGACAAAGTAATATGGAGATTTTAAGTTTTCTAGTGGTAGTTAAAGTGAAATAGGAAGTGAAGAAGATATATAGAATAGTAAATATAATGATGAGAAAACCAAAGTAAAAGAGTAAGAAAAAGAAGATAATGAAGATTCTAAAGAATAAGTGTCTAAAGAAATAGATGGAAGTGATTATTATGAAGAACAACTGTAAAAATATTAAAATAATAATTCTGATGGAGAACGTGATCATATTATAGGAGATCAAGGCTTTGGGGGTAACATCCAAATCTAGAAAAAATTGATTTAGTGGAATAAGGGCCAGTATTTTGACCTCAGGTATCCCCACATTCAGTTTATATTGAGGAAAATGTTTTAGAACCTCAAAAGGATCTTGGATTATTTTTATCTGAATATGTAGCTCCATTTCCTCAAGTGAATGAAGTATTTTATGATAGAATGAAATCACCTGTTGAGAAGGAAGGACCTATTGTGGGGGAGAAACAATATCATTTAGTTAAAGTCCCACCTGTACTCCTTTTTATGTGATAGTAGATGAATTCAATAAGTACAATGGATATGTCACTTTAGGGTTTTATTATCAATATTAAAATGATGATACATTTTATCTGAAGTGATCCATGGCTGAAAGAGTGGTTAATAGTTCTTGCAGGAACTAATCCTACTCCCACTCCTTTTATTTCACCTTTTCCTGTAGATTATATGACCCCTCGTGATTTCAATGACCTTAATGAGGATTTTTTTCTCATCTATTAGTGAAATCCTTCAACCTCAATCTACAGTTATGTCCAATCTTATTAAAATTGATGTTAACACAATTTTGGAATGATTTTTCCCTCAAATTAAACCTCAGATAGTTTCTAATCTTTAAGAAGTAATAATATAGAATAAGAGATTAAGTGATGATATGTCTACTCTAATAAATATTGTTAAAGTAATTTATTCTGATTATACATAGTCATTTTGTAGGTGTCTAAAAAGTCTTGGAGATACAACTTCTGAAGAGGATACCCATGAGCCTCAAATACATGAATTGGATCTGTTGGTATGAATCCTATAAGAGTAATTGAATGTTTCATCTACCTCTACTATTCCTAATCAGCCTTTTGATAATGATATGATTAGACCAGTGATAATAGAATAACTTCAGGCAATATTGGGTAGTTCAGATCTAGAGATCCTAAGAAAACTAAAATATAATAGTGATCATATTGATGACATTTTAAGGTTTTACATGAAAGGGCCCACTAATTCTCAACAGGATGTCACAAATAAATTTGATTACTACTTTAAAAGGATTTATACAAAACCCAAATTGGAAAGTCTTTTAAAATACGTGGATGATAATTTTTGGATCCCTCCTATTACCCAATAATTCTAGGAACAAGTGAAACAGCTCAAGGAGCATACACCTATACTTCAGATGTTTATGAAGAACAAAGATGATTTTACTAAGGCTGTGTAGAAAGGTGGGTAGATAATCATCGATTTTAAAAACCTTTTTAAGTCTTCCCTACATAATAATACTACAATTGTAGCACCAGAGGAATTCTAGATTCAACCAATGACTGAGAATTTTCCTTCAGGATCGATCTACCAATCTAATGATCCTCAATTCAGACCTTCTATGACTCGAAATCCTTTTTCTCCTCTTCCTGCAACCCTTCAACTATATCCCATGTCTACAGCATAGGCTCATAGTCATCTATGACCTGTGATCTATAGAGAAATTATGACCCCTAACTCTTCTAATCATGGTCTTACACTTAAAATACCCTCTGGTTTCCCCTTCATCATCATTTTACATCATCCCCTTCTTTTCCTCCTGTTCCTCCACTTGGTGTTACGAATAACGAAAAAGCAGTAATAGATCC
Source organism: Viscum album (assembly GCA_963277665.1). NCBI lineage: Eukaryota > Viridiplantae > Streptophyta > Magnoliopsida > Santalales > Viscaceae > Viscum > Viscum album. The sequence goes on from OY728120.1 coordinate 1,597,263,188, forward strand.
TTCTATTGGGATGAGTTGATTCTGGGTTGATCTTCGATAGGATATATTTTTGGGAATTTTTCCCCACCAATGTACACTCTTTTTATCATAAAATATAGTATCTCTTTTCCACTCTTTTATGTTCCTGATTTCTTCTTATTTGTTCTCTTTTAGATAATCCCAAAAGGGGGAGAAAGCATATGGCATTAAATGATAATGTATTAATATGATCTGTAATTTAATCTTTTTTGATTTTTTTATCCAATAATTTACTCTCTCATTATATTTATGACATGTTAAGCAGAATAGTTCTTTTTTACTTTGATCATTATGATTGTATTATTAATGCCCGAATTTGTGTTCATCAAAAGGGGGAGACTATTGGCCTCCCCTAGTTTTAATGATCACAAATCAAGCTTAATTATGTTTAATTAAGTTGAATTATTTTTACTAATTTTTACTTTTCATCTTAATATATCAATTTTTTATTTCATATCATAATATGGGTTGCCAATATTTGAATATGTATGACTCACCGTTAAGATGGAATCACTATTAGGCATCCTATTGATGAAAAAATGGCTAAGTATGAGCTATAGTTGACATGGACATACCGATATTATGAAAATATTAGATATATCACCATTAGCACAAATAAAGAACTTTGGAATATGACAAGACATCATCACTCAAGATACTGATACACTAAGTCACCATTTCTCAACCTACCAATAGATTAACTTAGAATTTTCACAAAGGATGAGACACCATAACTCAAGATACTGATGCACTGTGTCACCATTACATCATCCTAGCGATAGACTTACATATCAATGGAATTTTAATTTTTTCAAAATATGATTTATTGGTATGATCTACTAATAGATTGAGTCATTGTCAAGTCTAATTATGGTCAGAGTGACTTATCCTTCCTATGCCACCACTACTTGACTCACCATTTCAGATTGCAGAATTCTCTAACTTTAAGATGTCAATTCTAAGACACGACTACCTGACCTTCCATTCTGGAGACACCGCCAACACTTTTTTTTTCATTTAAATTCAAATTTATTCTAATTTTCATATTTTTGATACTTAGTGATATTATTTATTTTAATAACTTTGTCTTTTTTTCTAGAAAACGTTAATGTAAATGTCAGAGAATAGTACGAGGTACATGGTACCAAAGAACACGATTCATACTTGATGTACTGTATGAAGGGAATATATTATCAAAAGGATATGTTATATGTGTAGATACTCGTTCACATACGAATAACTAATGAATTTCTTGCTATACACAATAGGCGATACTTTTGAGAATGAAAATCGATGAGCCCTTTGCAGAAACAAGCGAGGAAAGATGAAAAACACATCATGTACATTCATAAGTCACTGAGAATAGAAGAAAAAATCTATCACAACACTCTATTTTTTAATATTTTTTCATTTTTCGACTCAATATACATTTCAAGATAACTTTGAAGGAGTCACAATCTGAATTTCCAATCACACATATCCTTCTAAACTACATTCTCTATATATTTATCTACTTTTGTATTGTTTAAAAATTTCGAGCAATGTATGTCTCTCTATTCTATGAACACACACTCTATCCTTTGATAAACAAAAAGATACACTGATATCTTCAAAACCAATCTCATTAAATCTTACACGCCCACAGATAATAATGAATGAGGTCAATGTGTGCCCCAGTTTCTTTAACACTCCCAAGAAACCTATGGAAGAGATATATTTAACCTAGATAGTGTGTATAATATTGTTTATCCCAATCCATGGGGTGGATATATATTTATTTTTTAAATTTCATGGTGTTAATTGATATACAAGTGGAGGGGATTATGTCTCTTCTTGAGATTGAACCTCTTGTTTTATTTTCATTGTGTTATTTCAAGTGTAGTTTTCTTTGTTGTTTTTTTAGTCAGAAAAATTCCCTTTACTATGATTAATAATATTATATAGTGTTTATATTAAAATTTTATTTATTAGATTTATTTCAAAAGTTAAAATAATAATTTATATTATTTAAACTGATAACTAATAACTCTTTGAGAAATCCTTTAAAAGAGAAATTCTTTTTAAAATATGCTACTTTGTTTAACTGGGACATTTGGTATTTGAAATTAGGGAACAATTAATTAAGTGATTTAGATAGAAATTTTTCTATGTACTCAATTCAGCTCTTCCCCTCTTGGGTTACCTACTCCAATCAAAAAATCATTAAAGGGGAAACATGCAAGCTTTTATTCCCAAATGAAAATGTCCAAACAAAGCTTTGATGGGACTCATATCATGTAGGCTATAAGAATCACCATATTCTAAGAGTGTGTATCTATGTTATGAAAAATTATTTGAATAGAATCTATCTAGAACCCCACATCCAATGGACTAGCCTCCCCAAAAATTAATGGGGGTGATGCATCTAAAACACATGAGATAGATCAGAAATCAAAGGTTTAACTCATATATACTCTCTCTCCATTCATAATGAAACTTTCAATAATCTCTCATAGAGATGATAATCCATTACCTTTTTTTCTATAGGAGGATCACCGATTTGGGTGTGTTATCCCTTGCCTACATGACACTCCACATGCAGTCTTCGAGATGGTATATCCCTATAATTCTAACACACACAAGAGGATAATTTCCTATATACATTAATAGAATATCATCTTAGGGAAACAAATAGAAATCATAGAATCCTACCATTCTATAAAGTCCATGTAGTAAAGATCACATTACCTATGTTCTCTCTCTATCCTTGTATACCATGACATAAGGTCAACATCATATGAATATAGGATCCAAATCATATTATACTTTTTTTCACTTTTAAGAAGGGGTTCACCATCGAGGTTTGGTTAAATGTGTTTCCAAATAAAATTTATAGAGGAAAACACTTAATAATATTATAATATAATATTATTTAACTAAAATGGCATAATAAACAATAACCATTCCCATAGATAAATTTTTTCAAACCATTTTTAGAATCAGTTTGATAAAATAAAACCCTCCAGTTATATGGGAAAACAATATATAAGTTGTTTTTGACACATTAAATAATTAAATAATAACATATATTCTTGAAAAAACACAAGAATTCAATGAAATGACATGTCAATATAATTAAACTTATATGATACATGAACACTTTCCCTCTTTCCAATATAGAAAAAGAGTTGAAATCCCATGAATCCAAAATATCAACCCATATACATAACACTAGGTGAAGTAACTCAACTATAAAAATGAAATCCACGAATAATAATCCCATTATTTGAAACATTAGCATCCTTCATATATGGGTTAGCTACTCCCAGGAAAAAATTTCATACCATGTTTGTAAAATGACCTATATATTGTCTAATTTTATAGATTGTAATAAAAAAATAAAAATCAATTTTATACCTCATTGTGATACCCTATCCATGTTCACTTTACAGTAACTAGATTAAAGTGTTAATGGACCTCTTGAAAGCCTCCTAATATTTTGATGTCTACTAATTATAACTGAGATTTTATAGTGATACCATTGAAATATTATACCTATATATCAATGTTAGAGATAATAGTGGACATAATAACAATATCATACATCCACCGAGGAAATTAAAAAAACCAAAATCATGGTGGTTTACAATAATAGAATACACATCCCATGTTATAAAAAATGAATGTAGTAATAGTCAAACAATATGTATATAAAATATCCTGATACTTTGTGGGAGGATCAAATAGAATCGGGTCAAAATGAGAAAAATATTAAAAGCTGGTAAAAATTAAAAAAGAGACTTCAAATTCCATCCTCTCTTTGTGACACCCCTATGCCCCTATTTTTAATAAATTTATTATCTTTCGGTTTATTTTGTATTCATATATATTTTTTGTGAGTTTTTATACTTTTTAAAAAAAATTATTTCCAGGTTTTGTAGGGTTAGTGGACGGAGTTTAAATGATGTGATAACTATGCATCACATGTTATAGGCTTGACAATGCAATTCTCCATGGTCATTAATGGGTTTTTCATGCCATTTGGGGTCTTCCAAGAAAAAATGTGATCCAATTTGTTTTTTTGCAGACTACCATAGTTGGTTCAGTGTTAAGAGTAACCATGCAACTTAACCATGAAAAACATCAAAGCATTTCCAATGAAATCCCCATGGTTAGTTCACAATATACCAAAAAATGTATCCAAAATATGTGATCTATCGTAATTTCACTAAAAGTGATATTATAATTAACCCCCCTTTGATTTTATCCTTTGACACCCCTCCCACTCTCCAATCCGATGTAAATTACCCTTGTTAAAACCTAGGGCGAGTTATATCCCCCTTCCCATTTTATTTTGACTCCTGTTTCTTTAAATTTCACGAAATTTTCAAGGTAAAATCCTCTATTTTCCTTCATCTAAATTTATTCATGTTATTATGTGGGTTTTTACTTCTCCTAGGAACCCTAGGTGGCATATTGACCAATTTTAGGGTTCGGAGTGGAACTAATATATGGGATTCTGATATCAAGGGATTATAAGCATCATCTTCATCATTGTTTAAGATTATTTCATTGTAGGAAACATGTCATTCTTTACTCTAAAGTAGGTGTTTCTATGTAATATATTTTCATGGAATATCATGAATTCATGAGTTTCTTTGAACCCGTTTCATATTAAATTATAACAATATAGTGTGCCCCTAATGTGTATTGAAGTGTTATTTAGTGAATTTATCACATGGTATGAATTTTTCTCTATGGTTTTATTTTTTAAATCATGAAATGGTTTGTTTTAGAATGAAAATTTAATTTTTAAATACCATAGGGGTCGTTTTCAAATGAATTTGGAATTTGAAAGTGGGTTAGTAATCAATTTTATGTTCCTAATATGTTGTTTTAAAATTAAAAATAGATTTTTATTTGGAATGTCCCTTCAATGGAGAGGTTTCTTGGTTTCAAAGTGTTATTGGATGTTAAAATGGTTTTATATGTAAAGCCTCATTCCAAAATGATTTATAAGTGTAATTTTAAATTATTTTTTATCCAAATGGATCTTTAAAGCTTAGAGGTATGTATTTTCATCCCAATATATGTTTATAAGTCTCATTTAACAATTTTAAAATGAAGTTTAGTTGATTTTTTTCGATTGACTATAAATTGAGACTGTGTGGATGATTATTAAATGATTTATTCTTATGAATGTATATAAAAACAAATTCTTTAATGTGATGGTGTTTGATGTGAGATAATATTAACTATTTATGAAACCATGATTGATGTGATGATCATTTAATTGTTTTTTATCACCTCTAATAGGTTGAATACATGGGAACTTTAGTCACTAAGTGAATAGTCTAGAAACATTTTACACTACTTATCTTACACACTAGCATGTTTCCCCTAGTTTTATGATTTTCACAAGGTAGGGGAGTTATCTTGATAAGGGTTGTATGGATAATTAAGTTAGCTTATTTATTTTTTAGGAAAAAATATAGGCCTAAAATAGTTCTCATGTTCAATAATGTGTAGGAATACCTCCCTTGAAGACCCTGTGACTTTACCATGTTTCTTATTCATTGTTAATGATACCATCCAAGGGATTCATAATTGTACTTGTTTCATCCCATTATTTAGTTGGATTCGGTTTCACCAATATATGTTGTTATTTATTTTGATTATACATCATCAATATAAAGAAACTGTTTGACTGTTCCTTTATTTTTCACTCTTGCTATGCTTGGAGATTAAATATAGTTTTTTGAAATGATGGTTTTAAGAATGGTTTTGATAAATGAAAAATGGGTTTTGTATAAAATTTGTCTTTAAAAAAATCGGTCTCCTTTTTATTGTTCAATGGAGTTTCATTAAAAATCATTATTTGGTTAATTTTAAATGGATGTTGATTTAAAAACAGTATGTCTTTAAAGGTAAATATATTTTACTTATTTTCTTTGTGAACTCTCATATATAATATTATTTTATAAATATAGTACATTATAGAATTATTGAAATTTCATTTGTATTGAATTTTATTAAATTCTTGGTTATATCTAACCGAGCATATTTATCTCGCACCCTTCATGCACCCTTGGGAGTATGAAGCTCTTATTATTTATTTCAAGAGTCAAGTTCACACCTATTATCATTCTTAGTTTTTTCCCTTAGTATGCAGTATTAGGAGGTCATGAGTTTCTGAGGACCATATGGAGTTTTTTTGGTGTTTTTTTGGTTTTCTTTTTGGTTATGTTTTGTATAGTTCATTGGACTCCTTGGATGGATGTATTTTATAATTCAATGAGATAATTTTATATCATTTTTTCATGTTCACTCAATATATTTAATTTTAAAAAAGTAAGTTTTAATGTTTTTTCATGTTTATATAAATTAAATTAATTAAGTATCTTGGTTGTAATTTATTTTATACTTTATTTATTCAGTGCTTCTTATTGTATATTAATGGTAGTCCAATGTATGGGTATACCATTATATATTCTTAGAATATTTTAATTTTTTGATTAATTAATATAATAGGGTTAAATAATTTCCAATATATTATTATTTGATTACCATAAACTAGTTTTCAGAACATGGGGATCAAGAATTCCCTTTAGGCCTAGTGGTGATCTGGATCCATAGATGGGGTATGTCAGCTTACAAAAATTTCACAAATATTATCAGATCCTGTTTTCACAAAAATTCCTTGGTTATTGAGAATAACGCATTCTATTTGGTAACATGTTAGAATAAAGATGAATTGGATGGTCAGAATTCAATAGGTAAAATATGAGAATTTTCTTAATTTCCACACTTCAAGATGATGTTAAAGATTCCAATGGTGGTTATGATTTGGTTTTTTTTCTTGGATGTATCTTGGATTTTTTAAACTTGAGTTGAGTTGTGTAAAATTGATGGCACTTTGAACTTATACGTGTATTATGAGTTATTATTGAAAATTAATGATTTGTGGGGTGAAAATCGATTAATAATAAAGTCTTAATAGTTGTTTGGAATGGTCTGGTAAACCATGAGATGTATGTGCAGAAGTTTTGTGAAGATATCACAGAGCCAAGTACATGGTTTTTGAACAGTCCACCAAAATCTATAGTTAAATAATGCATAACTCTACATTTATCCTATATGTTTTTTTACCACTATAAATTCTATGTTACTTATAAAGTTATTTCCACATGATTTATATCAATTAGAGAAGGTTTTATTATGGTTTGATGGTATCAAGTTTTCCTATGCCAAATATTTTTAAGTATGGTTTTGGGTAAAACATTTGATTTTCAAAAATGATGGATTTTGAATGCCTTTGAATGGGTTTTTTGAAAATATATATCAATTTTAAAAAAGTCTCATTCAGGTTCTTTATTTTATAAATGGATTTTGAGATAGTGTCATGAAAAATAGATTTAATTTTACTAAAATTATTTTGATCATTCGTCTTAATAAAATGAAAATATCTTCAGGGATTTGTGTTTCTATTATGAAAATGTGTGCAAAAATGATTTTTTGATAATCATTTATCAACTAATTATACTATGTACTTATAATAATGTGTTTATGTGAGTTCATTTGGTCTTAACAATGATGTGAAATGGTCAATAATCTTTTGATATGGGATGAACATTTTTTAAAATCTTCAATTGGTGCATTTGTATTCCATTTGATAAGAAGTGAAAAATTAAAATTTTCTTGGATTTCATTTATTTATATCAATCAGTTGTTGTGTTTTAAAATGTGGGATGATTTTTTTGGAAATGATTGTATGTTTTAGAAATTAGGTTTTAGAACACTTGTTAAAATGATTTTTGGTATAGAATCGTAATTTTTAAAGTGTTTTTAAAATTTTTATGGTATAGTATTTGTTGATTTAAATTTTTACCAGAATTTATATATATCCTATTTGGTATAATTGAGAAACATGAATTTCAGGAATTTTTAGTTATAATAAATAAAATATTCCTTCCTTAGTAGTAATGAATAAAAGTGGAAGGATTATTTCAAGAGATAAATCATAGAGTGATGTTTCTTATCTTAAATGTATAATTCCTCAATTGGGTTACTCTTCCAATAATTAAAATTTTTTGGTGGATTCTACCCTTATTTTCACTTGGACCCTATCCATAATTTTTTAGATCAATTTTTTCCCTCTTTTAAGGGTGGAATAGGACTATTTTTTGAAATAGAGTTTTCATAAAAGTTTTATGATAGCCTTAATTGTCTAGAAAATACCAAGGACTCAATAGTGAAAGATATCCTGTATAGTTTAGATGAATATATTTGAGTTTTGTGGGAATTAATAGATCTCTACTCACTATGATGATATTTCATTCTGGGTAGTATCCTTTTTGGTGGTATTATATTTTATTATATATTTTGAGGAAACACTTACCCTACTGTGTTTTTGGGTGATTATTTGCTGGCATTTTCAGGTTATCATTTGTTCTAATGGAGATTATTCCTCGATCATAATCATTCTCCTTATAGTTTTTACATTGTATCATATTATTTAGGGTCTTCATTTCGAGGGATCGAACATGGGAACCTTGGATATGTGGTTGGGGTCTGGAACAGTTGTTGTTTACTAGCACTCTAGTTCAATCCATTTTTAGTATGTTAGATTCACCATGGGTTTTTTCCAATGGTATGGTTTTTGGTTAACCTCCATCTTAGTTCCTTGACCAATGTTTATATTTGTGTTGTTCTATGTTGATGGAAGTTTTATTTGAGTTTTTTTTTCATTTTTTAGATGTTAGTGTATTTTTTGGGCCTTGTTTTACTATTTATTGATTATCCCATTCAATTATTATTCTATATGGATCATTTGTTGGTGTTCTTATAAGGGATATTTGTGGTTCTAATTCTCCTTATGGAGTTTTGAACTAGTCCTAGGAATGGTTTTTTGATCTTTTACAGAAGCATGTATTCTATGTGATGTGTCTTTTAGGAGTGCCCGTCTTGATTCTCCACAATTTTAGAAGAATTATAAATTATAGGGAGACCTATAATGGGTTAATGGACTATTATATCTTTGTGTTTAATGATCATTGGTAAACTATTCTTAGAATCTTTGGTATTTTGGGGACTTGTATCCCATCATTTTAAGAATTCTAGACGGATGGTTTTTACAATGGATATTTTTGAGAGATTATAATTTTTTGTGACTCAGCCAATTTATTACCCATCTTACCATACTCTAATATTGGGGATTATAGGTTTTGGTAATCTATCACATTATTCATTTAGCTGAGACATTTTGATGCTAAATTTGGCATTGTGGTGAGAATTGTATCACCCCCTGCATGTCACTATGATTCTTAATTTTATTTAATTTTGTTATATTTTTTTAATTTTGATAGTTTTTGGGAGTTTTTGGCCCTTTATTAAATTTAATAAATTATTTTAGTGTTTTGTATATATTTTAGAGTTTCTAGAAACATTGTGGTGACCGTGAAACCCATGCTAAAAACATGATAGTGTGATTTTTCATGTTTGTAACATGGTTCTCCAAGATGTTGATTAAGTTAGATCCCTATAAAAAACTTATATTTACTTTATATTAATTGTATTAATTTTTTTAAATATTAACAAACATCCAATTAAATCATTATTTTTCTTCTTCCTGATATAGTATGTGATAATTCCTCAATGGTAACTATCACATTAAAAGGTCATTGTAGTTCACCACTATTATGAGGACCCATATGTTCCATGAAAATGTTATTCAATATATGTTCTATAACCAAATTATATCATCTAACAAGAGAAAAATATTACATTCTATAATTGGTAGAGAAACATCTGACTTTGAGTTATCTTCTAATGTTTCACACCCTTGGTAATTTCTTCTATATAATAATATGAGAATGCGACCCTCTAGTAGGAAATCTGACCTTATATATGTCATTGGATGTTCCTACTAGAGGGTGTGTTTATTAATGCGTAAACATTAACCTTATATTTAATGGATATTATTAGTCACGCATATTGATGTTTTGATGAAAACCATGAAGATATATGTCTTAATTGAGATAGGATACATTGGTATCTTAAAGGATAATATTTTATTACTGTTTAATACAATAAATTATTTTTCTTGAATGTAATTTTATATGTGTTGATATATCTATCCATTTGATAGGATTGAAACAACCTAATGAATTCATGGCCATAGTTTTTTGTGAAAAATTTTATTTCCATAAATTCAAAGAAACAGCAATGGGAAGATAGGTTAATGATACCAACATGAAACCGTCTTGATTAGAGGTATTATAATAAAGATATTATATTACACAATAAGAATCCATTTGGGGATATATTTCATTTTGATATTATCTTCCTTCTCAATGGGGGCCTTGGCGTGTTTCTAGCTGTTAGCATTTGACTTTGTGTGGCTCTACTGAATTCCACTAAGAACGAGGCCAAGAGAGCCACCCACTAAATATATATAGAATCTTAGTTACATAATAATATTATTTATTAATTAACATTTTGAATAATGCTTTTCCCTTGTATGTTTTAATAATTATAAATTCTAGATTTATCACATATATTTTGTCACAAGTTGTTCGAGAGAATATTTTGTGATTAGAATATTTAAAAAATATATTTTCTATTCAGTGAATATAAAATTTATTTATTCATTGGACAATAATGAGGTAATATTTATTTTATAAATAAAAAATGATCATTCAGGACCAGATAAATATTGTGGAGGAATACCATACAAAGTTTAATAGTTTGTTTATAAATATTATATATTAAATATTATTTGGATAAATTTAAAAAAAAATATTCAAGAAATAATATTTAATTAATTCCTCATTTTTCTAATGTCAATAAATAATAATTTTATTGTTATTACTATTATAGGCATGGTTTTAATTAGGTATTAATGAAAAAATAACGGTTCATATGGAATTATTATTTTCAAACCCTAAAACTATTTATTACCAATTAAATTTTATAAAACCCTAACTCTATCCATTGTGTGTAGTGTGCACAAATACTCTAGAGAATCCTATTAAGACCTCGAGAGAACCTATCTATGAACGCTCTGAAGATCGGAGGGAGATCTTCTTCCATTATCCTCTAAATCTTACAAAGATCAAGGAGAGTAATTCTTGGAGTTGATTCTCATAGTGATTATGGACCAATGATGAATGATTTATGATATACAATTATATCACCTAGAGATTCATATGGAAAAGCTCGGAGGCTAATGGTACAAAAGTGGATAACTAATTTATGGAATATATACATTATTCTTATGATTCCATGATGTTATGATGTGGAGACATTGTCATATTCATTAATAATGAAAGAATTCGTCACATGTTAATTCTTTAATTTATTAAATTAATTATGAATTTATTGTTTTCGAGATCATATGGTTGGTTCCATCATATTTAGGTAAATTACGATTTGATTCAATTCCATTAAACATTGTGTTATTTGTCGATTTAAATCTCATATTAATCCTCAATAGTGAAAAAAATTAGAGTTAGACATGCCCCACCAGCACTACTACTTTACCTAGAACATTAATGTGGTGTTAGATGTTCTGAATAATAACTTATAATTATTTAAAGATCATTTATTTATTTATTTATTTATGGTTAGTTTACAATTCCAATGTAATTATTCTTTATTCCAAATCATGGGATACTCCCTTATTCCCCTTATTTTTCAAAAATATAATCAAAAAATTAATTAATTGTGATGGATGAAAATTAATAGAACTCATCCAAAGGAGTTGAGGATAGTGGATAGATAACACAAGAGTATATGGTGTGTATCTCATTAGTACACACCATGTACTTACATTTAATGCACCAAGAAAACTAGTGTGTTAATTTGGAGTATGTACATTTATTATACATGGTTTGTATTTTAATACACAATATTTTGACTAGTTTATCCTATATCATAGTTATACGAAATACAAGAAATGTTACTTTCATTCATGATATGTAGTTCATTGGTCAAAGATAAGTTTTGTAGTTCCACATGACAGATGTGACTGGTGATGTGGGCATATCATGGGGTGTTTATAAAAAAATTTATAAACCCAAATTAAATGTGGTAAAAGTGGGACTCATGTTGTATCTAGAGAAGAAACTATTGTTGGTGTGTATAATATATTGTTTTTAGTGGGTTTGAATTGTTGTAAGTGGAATTGATTGGTTTTCATATCAGTTCAAAGAATAATGGTACAGCCTTAGACCATTCCCCCATTATTCTATTAAATCATTATTCAATTATTCTCTATTATTATTCTCATCCATTGTCATTTCATGGATATTCTTATCTTGATATTTTTGTTTGGATAGAAAAATACATTAATAACTATATCCACTATCCTTTCCTATCATAGTAATTGGATATCTTTTATCACCATTTCATTATTCCACTACATTCTATCACATCAGTTGGTTTAATTCTATGTTTATTGTGTGATAAAACAAGATAATGAGTATAATAAATTAAAATCTAAAACAAGAAGAAAACTGAAAGTGATTAAAAACTTTTATGATCTAAAAAAAGAATTAATGAGAATGTCGACCGATCAAAATTCATCAATGGGGGAATGTAAGAGTTCATCTTGGAATGACCATAAATGGACAACAATTCCATAATTGGAGTTATTATAAGGATAAATTAAAATAATGAGAGAAATAATAGAGTGATTTGAGTAATGCTAGAGGGAAGCCTCTGAGAGTGGGAAAGCACATAGAACAGCGAGAAAGTGATATATTTGGAGAAGGGGGCTCGGCCATCTTGGTATGATTCCAAATCCTCCATGTGATTAGTATGGGAATGTTTCCAACATTTAAATAGTGAATTGTGGATTTTTTATGGATGATCACATAGGTCCACAATATAGGTACTTGATCAACTTATCTTGGTATAGAGGGTCTTTCAAAAAAAATTATTAATTTTCACATGATCATGCTTTGTAATTATTTTTAACAATTTCATCCACTAATCCAAAACATCATTGGAATATTGAATAGTCATTTGTGAACACGTGATGGGAATAAGGAGTCAAAAATCCTCGTGGTTTTTAATATACTTGGGCCTTTGGTTATTGGGATTTATTATATGGTCATCGTCTAGATAATGCTGAATGTAACCGCTTTCTCCTATGATTACATCATGCACTATTTATTTTCATTCTATCGTGCAACATTTATGGTGTCTAAAGATCAAATAATTCCATCATTGGATAGTGAATTCAACCCGTCAAGTGTCAGTGTCTCTTTTATTATGAGGATGGTGAATTCTATGATGAGATTTCTTACCTTGAGGTTGATAATAATCTTCTCCTTGTTTCAATATATTCATGGGAGAGTTTAAATTCTCAATTGACATGCTCATACAAATGATATTGTGAGTATTTTTCATGTTCTCATGTCACTCGTTGTTCTCCCTAATCTGCCTCTAGTCATCTTCTCTAGCGATTCACTCAGACACTCTAATGGATAAGCATAGCACAGATCGACAGTCAACATTTTGGGAAATAAAAACTATGTTTCTTGATCCCATATGCTTAATATGGGAGCATGATTCCTTTCCATGTGTCTCTGGTGGTGTTTCCCCCTTACAGAAGTTTTTAATTGAAAATATTTAGAAGTGGATCAAACAAGATTATTTCAATCATGGTACATTCATATGGATTTAAAATTTGGCCAATGTGGATCTCTATAATGATCAGCATAAAACTGTGACACCCTTAGCATGGTGGTTCACCTTCATCCAACCTAATTCTTTCGGTCAAGATCTATGGTGGCCAGAAGGTGGTGTGGTCGATTGTGTTGATCACTCATGAGAAGGGGTGTGTTCCATTATCCCCTTTTTTACAGTAACTTCGTGCCTCTTTCATTTTTTATTTGTTTTATTTTTATGAAGGTCGATTTATTATATAAGTTACGCCCACTTCAAATATATGTCTTAAACACTCTCCTTTTCCCATTTATTTTTTATTCATATGAATTATTTTATTATGAAGTTGTTTTTCTTAGTAAGATATTTCCCATCATTATTTTCTTAGATAGACCATTTTAGTAAAATGATCAAACACAAGTATATTTATCTCGTGGTCAATTGATTTAATAGAAGATCCCTCTTTCTGGCTAGATCAACCATAAAAATGGGTGACATGTACAATCTATTCATTTTACATCTTTTGAAAACTGATCTATCATAAGAAGGGAAATTTCAGTTGATTTAACTTTCCCCTTAGTCAATCCAATTCATCCCTTCAATAGATCAAAATATTTTTTGCGTTCAATTTTCATCATAGAAAAAACATGTTTTTTGATGTTCAACATTAATATATACTTGATGAAACATGTTTTTTCTTTCAATAAATAAATTAACCAAATAAAAAGATCAATCTAAAATCAATTTCTAGTTTAATTCCATATTAAGAAATTTTTTTCCAAACACCAAAAATGAACATTGGAATGAGAAACAATTAGTCACATTTAAAATTTATAATAGAAAAATTGAAAAATTGGGCTCACATCACTCGGATGATCCCGTAAGGGGCACTCTAAAGCTATGGTTTTCCCCCTGTCACCTCCTCCATCTTCTCCAGCTCCGTCTGGCGGTGTCTTCCCTCAACATTTCAGATCCACGAATTTGGGTGTGGTTGGCGACTTTTGTGATCCTCTTCAATCATTTCCACCATTTTCCACCTCCCTTCATTCCTATCTCTGAATTTGATAAGGCTTTACAAGGCAGCATAGGGAAGGATTGGAGGTCGTGTTCCGTGTCTGCGGGCTGCAACTATGGCAGCTCTGGGTGTGTTGAGAGGTCCACAATTGGATTTGTGTTCTGTATCAGAGGCCGCGACTGGATTTCATACCTGGCTTGTAATGGATCTTTCATCCAATGTGCTGGCATTTGGGTGACTAGTTTAGATGGCTAAAAAAGAGGTTCAGAGCAAGGAGTTTTCATATATCATAGCTTTTTGTAATTGGTTGTTTGAGAGGGTATGGCATTTTCGATTTGTTCCATGTCCGTAAATTCATGCACGGGACAACTTTTCGTGCAGCGATGTAAAGTTGGAAGCTCATCACAATGATTTTGATATTGGGGAGGGCATCGTCTTGGTAGATTTTCATCAGATTGTTATTTGTTATGGGATTTTGGACCATGGGTCTTGATCGTCAATATTCTTTTGAAGTCGTTTGGGTTCACCTATTACACCATAAATGGGGGTTTATCTTAATAAAAAATTTAATTTTCATGCAGGGCTCACATCACCCCATCACAAATGAACTATTTCTCTCCCTAGAAATATTATAATTGAATTCAATTGATTGAAATGAAAAGAAAATACAATGTTGTTCTTGACTCGATATAAATTTCCATATAGACAAGCACTATAACATATATTATTCAATTGTTCAAATTATTATTCCTCATTTGTGAATAAAAATAATACATCATTTAAATATAGTCAATGATTCATGTCTGTTAGTGGATCAAATGATATTTAATTGGAATCAATGTTTTAACAAGAAGATCCTCTATTTAACCATATATTATTAATTTTTTCATACCAGTGTTTGATTCTACACTTTATTGATACTAAACAAATGAATTTTTCATAAGTGAATTGTCTCCATCATGGGTTTAATTTATCCATCTACTAAATTATATTTAAAAATGGAGGGCCAAAACAGTCAATTTTCCAAATTTTTTCTGTTAGTTCATTCTGGTCCAAAATGGCCTCGACATGCAAGTGTATGGAAAAAAAGAAAACCTAGAGGTAATTTTCTCTTCATGGGTGCACCCTTTAATGAAATGGTAATTGGAAAATTTCTATAAATATGTTTCCTCCCATAAATAGTATTTCTATTTAGATTTCAATTTTACACAATTTTGTTTAGGGAAGAAGTGGGGTACCATTACCGACAACAAAAATTTCACTATGTCAGCATATTAGGGAACTTTGGTGATGGTGTAAAGTGGATCACTATGAAATGAATCAACCATACTGGTCTTGGGGATCGATTCTACATCAGTAGTGTGAGATAGATGGCTCATCTGCTCTGTCGCAATATTTTCACTATGTTTATTATCTTTAATTTATAGGTTAAATATTTTTACAATCAATTTCTATCTAACTAGTCTAGGATTTACATTTGTTTTCTTGATCAAATGTCAAAATGTTTAATAGTTATAATAAACAGTTACTTTGAACCCTAAATGTTAAGAATTTTTTTTTATCTTACTGCAACAATAGATAAACACTCTATATCCAATGTTTTGAAGTTAATCTAGGAAGTTTGTAGGGAGAGTGAAGTATAGTTTATCACATATTAAAGTATATCAATATTTTTAGAAAACAAATTCCCTAAATCATTGTTAGAAGCATCACACAAAATATCAAAGGTGTAAGTCCAATTTACAAAACATATAATGGGTGTACTGGGAATACAATCGTTCAATTTATCAACAATTTTCTTCTATGGATTATCTAAAAGAAATTCAGTTTCAATTTTTAGTGGGTTAGGTATGGAAAAGAAATTATTCTAAAGTCCCTAGTAAAACATGTATAAAATCCAACATTTATAAGAAATTATCAATTTTTTCACAATGGTGGGTAAGGTAGAGTTTAAATATCATTGAATTTGGATATATATACTTAAATACCATCTTTAGAAATTAAATAGTCTAAAAAATCATTTCTCTAACATAAAATGACACTTTTCAAAATTTAAAACCAATTTTTTTGGAATTAATATATTTAAAAAAATTCCTAATTATCATAGAAACCCATGGAAAAAATAAAATAATAGTGAATTTATCATGGAATACCTCCAGGATGTTCTCAATAAGGTATAAGAATATACTTACCATGTTGCGTGGAAAGATATCAGGGGAATTAAAATGTCCACATTATATTCATTGCTATGAAAATATACTAAAAGGGAATGTAATATGGGTATTGACTTATTCCTCAAGGGTTGTTGGAACTTGGAAATTTCAATAAAATACAACAAGGAAACAATAACATTCTTTCTCAGTCACTCCCTATAATATTTGATCTACAAAGGGTATGGGGAATTTGTCTTTTCTTGGAAAATGGTTCAATATCCTATAATCTTTGCAAACTCTATAGTTCTTTTGATATCTTGTGGGTACTAACTCATTGTTCACATTTTACCCAATTGTGTATTAAGATTTATTTGGAAGAATTTGAATGGGACTCGCACATTGAGAGTTTAAAATGGGATATACTATTCCATCTACTAATAAATTTTCTTTTAATTGTTCTTCAACTTCTACAACAGTCATCATAAGCCTCTACTGGGGATTTCCCATTGATTTGGATTAATTTTCATGAAACATCCTATGAATAAAAATAATATGGATAATCTCTAGGAGTTCGTTCACTTTCCATCCTATTTCCCATGCATTTTTTTACTTAATTTTCAACAATTGGAATTCATGGCTACACTTTAGGTTATTTTTGATTATGAGAAATAGTTTCTCATTTTCCTATAAAAATTATATTGTATGTTTGGTGAACAAAAATAAATTATAACTGAGGGGGGTTTTCTAGATATGTTTCTATATCATTGTTCTATATGTATTCACCATTCAAATATAGAGAATAATTATTATCAGTGGAATTGATTAACTCATAAAAATGAATTTTCAATGATTTTTTATAAGTTTACAACAATCAATGCTATATCAAGTTTGAGTTCATTTTAAAAAAAAATTATCAAGAAGGTTGGGTGTTTCTAATTCTTCCCCTTCTCTGATTATTTCATTAAAAATTTCAAATTCCACCCTATATGTAAAATTTAATTTGATAATGCTATGAAGTAAAAACTGAAATCTCTTATTGTGATTTTTTCATTGATTACCATATATTAAAATTTACTTTTTTGTCATCAAAATTCAAGTAAAGGGTAAATTAAAATACGGTTTTAGCAGTATTTATGTGTGATCCACTGAGAATAATGGGAGATTTATATTTTACACTTAATTATTTCATGTTTAGAATTTAAAAGTTAGAAGGGAATGATTAACCTTGTACACTTACCAAGACATATTCAACAACACCTACTAGGTAGGTAGTGTCTTGTCTAGTGAGTTGGATAACCACACTGGTAGGTTTGAATTATTTTATATAAAAATAATAATAATTTGGATAAGGCATCATATTAATTGATATTCCTAAATAAAATAATTCATTAAAAAATTTATGCATTGTAATTATACAGAAGATAGTGAAAGTACATGGATCTTAACATTTTTTGGGTTATTTAGGGTTACAAGGGAATAACATTTATTACCAAATCCCACCTCATCATTGAATCACCATATATTTCTAATATTACACATATATTTAATGAATTTTTAATAATTTTGTATCTGGTGTATGGCTTCCAGTAAAGGGATGTTAATCTCCATATTCTTTAATACTTCAATCATCTCATGTTTCGGTGACTCATCATTGGTTTCCATTGGGGATTTGTCCTTTCTAGGGAAGCTAGGTTGGGGTTTTTGTGGATATTCCATCTTAACATTTCATTAATATTTCTTCTCATGGTGTTTTCTTCTTGATTCCTCCTCAAGTGATTTTTCTTGGGGTAGATTCATCATGTAAATGTTTCTGTTCACTTAAAGATTCAAAATATAGGGTTGATTCTATACTATTCTCTAGATCCTTGCTAATAAATAATTTTATATCACTATAATTACATTTAGGTTTACAAATTTGATGATCATGAATCGCATCTGAGCTATGATTTACCATAATGTTGAGGGCTATCATGAGTTGGAAGAACTATCGTTTTAATTCCTTCATTTCTAATTCTTAAGTGATGATAGAAGTCTGTTAGCTATTTTAAGATTCTATTAACTATATCAGTATGAATTTCATTGAATTATATTGATCTTATACTTCTCGGTACCATGTGGATGGATGAAAACATTCTCTCTGGAATGGAGGGGGTTATAAGGCTATTGAGAATCCTACTGGAATGCTTATTTAAATAGTGAAATTTATTATTGTTACATCCCAACTCTAAAATAATTTTTTAGACAATATTTTAATCCATGGTTTCCACTTGGTGTATTATATAATTTACAATGGAACATGGATTCGCATCTTTGAGTCCCTTGAACATGTAAGAATCCATTAGTGAAATGTCCCTCAGAATAGAAAACCTAGATTATTGAAGGAGGTTTTGTGGGTTATTATAGCTACACATTGTCCACAACCATTTTTCTCATAAGTTATCTTAATTATTGAATAAAAATTTCTAATAAAGGTAATTTGGAACTTTTTACCTCATAGACACAACTAGTTTTAGTTCTCATGCCAAATTGGTCAGAATTGTTTTATATTTACTTGATCAGTTGTCTAACATCAACTGGTGTATTATCAATTATTTTTCCTCCAAAATAAGTGATAATTATGTTATGATCATTGTCTCATTTCCACAAGTAAAATCATACCAATAAATTATGTTCTACATAGGGATTTTTATGTTTAGTTTCTTAAATCATTCTACAATTTCATAGTGAGTTTAACTAGATTCCTATTTCATTCTTGAGTTCTCCTTACATGGATGATTACTTTTTGAAGAAGGAAATAATTGTTTGAGGAAGGACCTTTCTGGCTCATCCCATGAGATGAATTAACTGTGTTGTAAGTTTTAAAGACAGTCCTTGTCCACCTCTTTAAGTAAGAAGGGAAATATATTGAACTAATTGATACCTTTGTGAATCTTCTTATTATTAATCCATTGAGAACGTCTTAAAAGGTTCTTATATGATCATGAGAGTCTTCACCAGAAAATTAATGAAAGATATCTAGTAATCAAATTATTCTATTTCTGAGATCACATTTGTTTTTATTAAATATAAATTATTGGTTATTAATATTGAAATTTAGTACATGCATTTATGTGAGTTATATTGACTTGAGAAAGAATATCCTCTTTTTTTACTACCTGGACTAACTCTTGTAGAGGAATAATATGACATGGTAGAGTCACCTAATTGTTTGGTGAAAAAATTATTTTTCTTATTATTCAGTAAATTTTAGAGTTCTGTGTTCATTTAGCATAGTTCTCTCAACATTAGGATAAAAATCAATGAGGCTAGAAGAACTAGATATGGTCATTCAAAAAAATTAACAAAATTAAAACAAAACACATGTCCTCCCCAATAATGGCACTAGTTTTTATGTGTAGATATCATGGGCTAGTCAATAAAATAATTTTTGAACCTAAATTAAATGTAGTAAATGTGGGACTCGGGTTGTATCCAAATAATTCAGTGTTTTTAATGTACTTAAAATACTATTTTTAGTGGGTTTGAATTTTTCGAAGTAGACTCAATTGGTTTTAATATCAATTGAAAGAAAATTGATCCAGTCATAGATCATTCCCCCAGACTCTAGCTAAGTAATTATTCAAGTACTCTCTATTCATCCTCTCATAAATTTATATCTCATTGATTACTCTTATCTATTTATTTAGGTCTGGATATAGAAATAAAATTATTATCATATCCCCCATCCATACCTACCCTTTTAATTGAATATCTCTAATCACCCATGGATTATTCTACATCTTTCAATAGCATGAAGTAGTTTAAGTTTGACTGGATTGTTTGTTCAACCCATATAATTAGTGGAATAAATTAAAATATAAAATTTGAACAAACCTCCAACTGATTAAAAACCATTAAGATCCAAATAGGAATTAATGTAAATGTTGATGAACCAGAAGTCATCAACATCGGGAATGAGGGAATTAAACTTAGTGTGACCAAAAATGTCCAAATGTACCGTCATCATAATTATTACAAATAGAAATGAAAATAAAATGAGAAAAAAAAGTGCATTGAGTTATGGTGGAGGGAATCCTCTAAGAGAGAGTGATCATATAGAAGGGTGAGAAATTCCATATTTAAAGAAAGATTATTAATCATCTGGGTGTGCTTTTCTTGGAAATAAGGTTGTTATTTACTATATATGGTTCCTCTTTCTATTTATTTTCAATCATAACATGGAAGATCAGTTTGTTTTCAAGGAAAGGGATCTTACAGTTTAAGCTAAAAACAGTATTGAAGGAGGTGTTGATTCCCTATGACATCCAGATTTTTGGGGTCAAAAATCTAGAGGAAGATTCTAGCATTGAAAAAGGTTGTTGTAAGAGGATAGAATCATGATGGGCGGTTTTATAGAAACTAATATTCATGAAAATGGTAAATTCATGGGTTCTCAAAGGCTGGGATGATGTTCATGAGGATGAGGTGTATCATGAACAGTGAAAGTGATCTCCATGATTACGATAATTCGAGTATCATGAGTGCCCGATGGTTTGACAGGAGGCTTCACGACAACATCAAATCTCTATGGAGATTCACCATGAAGATATATTTTATGCATCTTCACTAATTCTCTAAGGTTTTGAAGGAAATCACTATGATTACGATGAGTATAATGATTTATGAATTTTCATGGAGCTTCGTGATAGGAGGAGAACCACAGAGATATTTTTTTAAGGATCATGAAAATGTTCCAAGATACATTGTATAATCATGAATGACTGATCCTATAAATATAAGGCTTCCCCACTTCATTATACATGAATTTTCTCAAGGAAAATCTAGAATTTCATTGATTTTGCAAATCCAGGGATCTCCACGAATCTAAAATTGTATGTGAGATTGAGTATAGTGAAAAGACTTATTTATTCTTGAATGATTTCAATGATTTTGAGAAAATGGTTTTCATTATGATGTGGTATTCTATGTTGATTCACGGTGCTTCACAAGAGATGTTGGTTCCACAAAGGTAGTTAACATCATGAAGGGTTGAGAATCGTGAAGGAGCTTCATGAAAGGATGTTTTGAACATCTGATTTTTTGGTGAAAAGTGATTTTGGAGTACATCAACATAGGTCTACAGTGAAAGCAGAGTCTCATTATATTCATAGTAAATGACTTTAATTCTAATCCATTTAAGCGACCTACATGTCGATAAAATTAGTATGACTTGACCCAATGTAGTGATCTTGGGGGAGTCGACGGAAGTGTTCTAAGGGACACAGTGTGCTACCCCTAAAATATTTGAATGGTAATGTTCCAAGAACAGAGTGACTATGTCTGTACTCATGTATTCCTCAACTAGAGAAGATTAGTGTATTTAGGTATGACTAACACACGTTCATTTTATGCTCCTTGGACTATCCATTAGTGGGGAACCAAGTAAAATTGTTGTGTGATCTTTTTTGATGTGGTTGTTAGTTTTCTTCACCTTCCCTTCACATTGGTTTCATTGGTTCCTTCCAACATGGGAATTAGATCTATCTCTTTTTGATGAAAAAGATCTCACCATGATTCACCCCTCCCTTATCATGGTGTTGTGGGGTCCTTTTAGTGGTATCATAGCGTGTAGGTTGCCGGTGTTAAATTTATCCTTATTTTCTCTCATGGAGAACTCAGTAAATACAAGAGATTCCCCCTATTTTATTCAAAAACATCCAGATTTGGAATAATAGGATGAGATATCATCTAAGGTCTCTTGGAATGGAATTACTCTTTGCTATTACAAAAGGGATTCAAGTAACTAATGTAATAGGACTATCTATGACTAAAACAGAAAGGAAAATTCTTGACGTGGATGGAAATGTGAAAAATTCCCTTACGGTAGCATTTTCCGATCCAATATGACTAAATTTAATGAGTTTCATCTCAGCCAGGTCTATATGAGAAAAGCTGTAAAATATATATAATGTTGATAAAAAATTTAATGAGGCCAAACTTCAGGTGTTTCAAAATAGGTTTGATGATATGAAGATGCATCCTATTGAAAATAAATACACCTTTTTCAATCTAATTATAGAAGTCACAGGAGAAAGTTGAGGTCTTGGTGAAGATATTAAAGATAATGTCATTATAAAGAAAATCATGAGAAGACTCCCACCTCTTTATAACCCAAATGTTTCGTCCCTTGAGTAAAGGTATCATTCAAAACATTCCTTTGAAGATTTCATGAGTAGTCTGGTAGCTTATGAGATGAGAGTGAAACCAGCTGATCTAACAAGTCATGTTACCAATGGGATGGAATTAATATTTGGGTAAAAACATGAGATTTCAGAAGATTATGTTAATTAAAGGTAATTAAGAAGATGAAATATTTTATCTCTTTTATAAGAAATTCAAGAGAGGAAAAGGGAGATTTGAAGGAAAGCTAACCTTGACAAGTTCTCATTGAGGTATAGTTAGTCTCATTACCTCTCGGTGATCAAGGAAGATTGATGATAAAGAAAGAGAATAAATAAACAAAAAGAATCCTCATAAAACGTTTTCTCAAAAGGGATAATTCTAATTTGGAAATAAATTACAGATCAAGAGTATTTTCTATAAATAAGAAGATGATAAAGATTAAATTTTTGAGGAAGAATAACCACAACTTAAATATGGAACCCGAAAATCAATGATGGTTATAGTTGAAAATTCAGATCCATCAAAAGATAACTATAGATATAAATAGTTGATTTATAAGTATGATCTCATGATGAAACTTGAGCACGTTCTTGGGGAGCATGGTAATCAATGAATCATAAGTAAAAAGTGGAGAGAAGTTATAGAAGAGTCTTCGTAATATGTTGATTAAATGTAAGCTAAAATTAATCGACTAAAATAGTATTTAAAAGAACATTCAACATCATATGAATGATTAGAAGATATTGTAGTAATTAATCTTAGGATTGAGGAATAGGAAAAGCTCATCAATGAACATACCTCCAGACTGGAGGATAAGTGTAGTGCTGTTGAGGGACTTGGATAAGAAGTTATTACTCCTTGGAGTAAACTTAAAATACAATTAAACTCAATATAACCAATGAAGAAAATAATGTTTTGAATATTATTAGATGTTGAGCTGCTAGAGAGAGATAAGTGTGGTTATAAAGGTGTAGAGAAAACTTTTAATGATAAAAGATCAATATCCATGGAAAAAAGTAGAATTGGATGCGATGATGAAACATCAAATGATGAAAATTAAATAGGCCAAAATATAGGAAAGATGAAAGTCGGACATATCACAAAGTCACCTAATGTCCTAACAAAGAAAGCCTAAAATAAAATTTAAAGGAGAACTAAAAACTATCCCCATGTATCCTAAAATGATCGGTAATCAAACCCTTTTCCCATGGATGGGTACATGAGCAGGAATAGAAGTTAGAATACATTTCTTCTTATAAAATTTCAATTTTTCAGGTATCTAGGTCACACCATGTCATACTCTGAAGAGGCAAGGATCAATTTGAATAGGGAAGATCATGGAAGTCAATAAAGGAGAATGAATTTTTATCCTACATCGTATGAAAGAAATATATTCTAGGGATATTTCTTTCACTTATCTAACTTTGGCCATGAAGCTGTTAATTGTAGGAAGAGGAAACATGGAAATGATACCTATAAAACTCAGAGACATTTCAATACTCACCAACTAGACAGTGTTTCTCTTATAAACCGATTTTCTCATCTGGAAGAAAAATATGTGTGTGATGAACCAATACACATGGAAAAGAGAGTGGAAAGACCAAATATATATTCCACTCAATGAAATATTTCTTGGAAGGAAAATAAGGAAGTCAAGAAATCCAATATTACATAAGTAACTAAGAAAGATACACAGAATAGAAGCACATAGTTTCTTGATAGTAGATTATCATCCCACATGACCAGAACTTTAGACTTATTAATGAATTTTAAGAAATGTTCTGATGAAATATAATGGTTCAGTAATGATATTGCTTTGAAGATCAAATGTAGTGGAAGTACTGAACTGGATAATGGCGAGCTTAAGAAAACTGAATTTATCTATATGGATGGTATACATCACAATATCTTGAGTGTGATTCAACTATGTGACTCTGGAATGATGGTGAAATTTAATAAACATGCATGCACTATCATAGTAAAGATATAGAATTCGATTATAAAGGATGCATAACAACTGACAACTTATATCAGGATGATATTAAAGAGAACATATTCTACATGATAGTAGAAAAAGAAAACAACATGTGGAACTGAATATTGGGTCAAATTAATCAACAAGACATGGAAAATATATCTATGATTGAGATATTCATGATTTTTCCCAATCTGAATCATGAATGGGAAAATACGTGATATGATTGCATACAAGAGAAGTTGGTATGTGTTTCATATCTCCAAATAAGAAAAGGGAATAAAATTTTCTTGATCTCATCCTTGAAGATGTATATGGTCTGATAAATCTTTTTGGAACATTTGGAGAAATTAAATTAATTATAATCATTGATTATTATAGTAGATTATATTATGTGATGGTTATATATAAAAAATAAAAAGTTCTTAATTTCATGAAAACGTATCGATGAATATCCAAGAATGATACTAGATGGACAATCAAAGTTTTTTAGTCCAACAATGGAGGGGAATACACATCCATTGAGTTTGAAAATTACCAGGATAAACATTGAATAAACCAAGATTTGATTACTTTGATAACCCCATAGAAAAATGGAGTTGTTGAGCATATGAATTGACGGGTGAACAATATGGCCAGGACTATGTTGATTGAGAGTCGCATCTCTCACCATTACTAGAAAGAGGATGTTCAAGTTGTAGTGTATACTCAAAATTGAATAGGGCATTATATGGGAGAATCCAAGACACCATATGAGTTGTGTCATGGATGAAAACTCTCTTTGAAGTATTTTAATATTTTCAGAAGAAAATGTTTCATTCAAAACAAAGAAGGAAATCAAGTAAAGTATGGTGATGTTATAGATGAAGAAATATTTCTCATATATTAAATAAATAGAAAAGTCAACAAGTTTTTCTGTAACCAACTCGAAAAATTTTGGAAAGTAGTGGTGTCATGATCATTGAATATAATACCAAAAATAAATTAATGGGATCTTAAGTAGATATTATTGACGATGTAGAATATAGATTCCATAGAACATGTTCAAATATAGAAGTATGGGATGGAGTGAAAAACATTTAGAGTTCATAATAGGATGTTGATTCAGAATAATAATTAGAAGAGGAAACTGTGTCTAGAGGAAATTCATTTGAACATCATAGTTGAAAATGAATAGTACAAATTTATCAATCCAACATCATTGGGTACTGGATAGCACCCACACAGTTGAATAGAATGAGGAATAGTGCACACTCTGTCTTATTGTCAATTGTGGAACCAACCTCAATTGAAGAAGGTGCAAAGGGTGAATCATAGGTGAAATCTATGAATAAAGAGTTACATCAGATTAACAAGAACTAGACATGGGATCTTGTGACGAGACCTAAAAGCCCCAATGTGATTGTTATGAAGTGGATTTTCAAGAATAAATTCGATAACCATGGTAATGTGATCAGAAATATGATGATATTGTTGTGTAAATAAAATTCCCAAATTGATGGTATTGATGTTGAAGAAACTTTTTCTTCAGTAGCTCGAATGGTGTCAATAATAATTTCTCTTTCCATGGAAATTCAAAGAGGATACCATGTTTATTAAATGGATGTAAAAATCTCTTGAATGGTGTTCTTTTAGAATATGTATACATTGAACAACCAGTGGGTTTTCTACTTTGTTGTGATGAAATGAATGTTTTTAGATTAAGGAAAGCACTATATGGTTTGAAATAGGCACCAAGGGCAAGGTACTCTCAGCTTAATTCTTATGTAAATAATATTGAATTTCAAAGAGGATGAGTGGATAATAATATTAATGTGAAGAATTCTCAGAAAGATCAGTTCATGGCACTATTGTATGTAAATGATATTATATTGAGTAGAAGCAGAGAGGGATCAATATATGATCTTTCCAGTCAAATGAAATAATAATTTGAAATTTCTATGATTGGGGAACTCACATACTTCTTGGGAATGCAAGTGATTCAATGAAAAGAAAAACAATTTATTTCTTAGGAAAATAATTCCAGATTTTTGATAAGAAAATTGAGTATCCATGACTTGGAAACAATGTCGACATCAATTTTTTGTTGGGAAAAACTAGGAAGGCATGAGGATGGGACATCTGTATATCCCAAAATGTATAGGAGAATGATTGGAAACATATTGTACCTAATAATTGCATGGCCAGATATTGTATTTGAAACATGATTAGCAACCCTCTTTCAAATTAATCTGAAGGAAGAATATATGGAGACAGTGAAAAGAATCATGAGGTAGATTCAAGGAACTCACAATTATGGAATATACTTTTCTTCAAGGAGATATATTGATCTATAAGTGGTTTTTGATGATGATTTTTCTATATTTGTTATTGATAAAAAGTCAAAAAAGTGGTGGACATTTATTTATAGGAAATAAATTTTTGGGATGGATGATTATGAAATAGGAAATTACTTATCTTAGGGTAGCTAATGATGATTATTTCTCTACTACAAAGGCTTGTACTAATCTGTTATGCATGATTCAACAACTGACTGAAATTGGTGATGAGGTGAAACATCCAAAGGTGATTCACTATGATAACAAGAGTTTGATTGATGTTACAAAGAATCTAATTCATTGTTCTTGTATGAAACATATTGAAATCAGATATAACATCATCAAGGAAAACGGTTGAACAAGGAATAATTAAAATGGATCATGTGGGAACTGATGACCATGTGGATAACATTCTGACCAAGCCATTGGAAGCACATGTTTTTGAGAAACATCGGTTGAACCTCAGTGTTCATCCACCTCTTAGTGCATAAGGATGTTACGATTAGTCCCCTATACATAATTTTACTAACTATTTTAATCTGTTTGTTGATGTGATGCAGGTTTATGGGGGAGATACGATCCAGGGGGACTGTGTTTCTTGCTCTTGAAGTTCAATAATAAGGACTTTTGGTTTATTCCCAATGGGTGATAATGGAGAAATTATATTGTTCAATGGTATAAGATCAATGGTATTAAGGTGGATAATTAAAAATGAAAATGAAAATTTTATGGTTTTCTTGTTGTAGGAGAATGGACAAGGGAGAAATTAGTTACGGGTTTTTGACAAACCATGCATTGCTTCTATGACCTGATCAAAGCTTAGCTTGGACATCTTTAAGCATTCCATAATAAGAGAACACAATTCATACTTTCCCTATTATATTCCACACCCATAATTTCTCACGTATACTTAG
This sequence comes from Viscum album, assembly GCA_963277665.1. Taxonomy (NCBI): domain Eukaryota; kingdom Viridiplantae; phylum Streptophyta; class Magnoliopsida; order Santalales; family Viscaceae; genus Viscum; species Viscum album. The sequence continues at coordinate 1,597,291,393 of OY728120.1, forward strand.
AGTTTTAGGTGAGTTGTTTCTAGCATATCAGGTTTTGATATTGTGTAGTGCTTTATTGAATTTATCTGTAGATTGTCAACAAACCGAATGGGGAGACTATTGGAACCAAGGATATTATTTACTACAAATAGACTATAGTTTTTGTTTTTTTTTCAATTGTCACAGGTAATAAAAAGTAGTATTCATGGAAAGGTATCCTACAGTTCAAGTTGACAACATTGTTGAAGGTGGCATCATTTCCCAATATTTGCCGAATTTTTTGGGTCAAAAATCTAGAGGAAGAGACTATCATCGTGAAAGGTTGTTAGAAGAGTCTATCATCATGAAGGGTAGTTTTATATAATTAAACCTTCATGAAAATGATAAATTTATGTATTTTGTGAAAACTGGGATGATGTTCTAAAAGATGAGGATCATCATGAATGGTGATGGGGATCTCTAAGATTATGAGAATTTTACTATCACAAGTGTGTGATGTATTAACGGAATGCATCACGAAAACTTCAAATATTAATGGTTCTTCTCCAAAAAGATTTTTTTTATGGAGATTCATGATCGTGATAATATTTTGAAATTTTTACCTTGATTATGAGGAGTATCAAGAATTGGTAATTTCCATAGTGCTTCGTGACAGGAGGAGCACTGCAAAGATACTTTTGAGTGATCTGTAAAATGTTCCAAGAGTTGGTGGAGCATCATGAATGACTGAGCCTATTAATATAATACTACCCCCTCTTCATTTAAGATTAATTTCCCCATGTAAAATCATAAATCTCTCTGATTTCACAAAGCTAAGGCAGCTTTGTGAATGCGACATTCTATGCATGCTTGTGCATCACAAAAAGACTTGATTAGTCTTGATAAAATTATTATGAGAAAAGGGTAATTTGTGATGATGGGTTATTCCATGTTACCTTAGTGAGTTTCGTGATGTTTTTTGGTTCTGTGAAGGTAGTTAGATTCTTGAATTGTTGAGCTTCATGATAGGTTGAGCTTCATGAAGGAGCTTTGCGAAAGGCTATTTTTAACAACTATATTTTAGTGAAAAGTACTTTCAGAGAGTAGAAACTTGGGTCTATGGATCAAGCATAGTCTCGTGATATTCATAGAAAAAGGATTTAAATTAAATCCATTTAAGCAACATTCATGTTGATACACTGAGTAAGACATCACCTATGGTATTGAGCTAGTGGTAGTCGACGGAAGTGTTCCAAGGGATGTAATGTGGAATCCCAAAATATTATAAAGGCAGAGTTCCTTGCATGAAGTTACTATGTATAAACTCTTGTATTCCAAAACTAGTGAAGATTAGGGGATTTATGTATGACTGACACACTTTTGGTGTATTCTCCTTGGACTAGCTCTTAGTAGTGAACCAAGTAAAATTGATGTCTGATATCTTTTTATATGGTTATTTATTTTTTTACATTCCATTCAAACAAGATTAATTGGTTTCTACCAACGTGAGAACAAGATCTGTAAATTTTTTAAAATAAAAGTTGACACCCTGTTTCACTCCTAACAACTCATGATTTTTTGGGGTCCTTCACTTTTAAATCCTCTAAATGATCAGTATGTTATTTTTTCCTAATTTTTAGTTCAAAATAGTGGGTTTTTCATTGCAGGATCACACATGTCCAGAATAGAGGTTCTTTATTATATTATCATGGTACCAAGGTTATTTCACAAAAAAAATTATACTTTTCCCAATATCAATCTTTGTTCTTCTTTTCAGAGATTTCATTTGCTACTCTGCAACTTCAATGAACATGATGGGTCTGAGGACACTGAAAATTATTAGGTTTTAACATAATTGGGCCTTTGGTTATTGGGATTTATTACCAATTAGTGGTCTGTATAACACTAAATGTCAGCACTTTAACCTTGTAATTACATTATTATATATTTATTTTTGTATGTCACGCAACCCTGATATCATCTATAAGGAAAATCATTCCATCTATGGATAGAAAATTCAAATCATCAATTATTTGTGGCAATGTTTTTCACAATAGGGTGAATTCTACAATGATATTCCTTAGCTCAAGTTCAATTTCCACACTCTCCACATGTCAATATATTTATTGTAAGGATTATAGTCTCAATATTAATGCTCAAAAAAATTAGATGGTGATGATTAAATAGGTCATAAGCCACTCAGTGCTCTCCCGGACCTGGCTCCGACCATCTTCTCCAGTGATACACTCGGGATCTCGGATTGACATGCACAACCTGGATCCACTAGAGATAGAGTGGGTGATAAAAATAGTGTGGATTTATCCTATAATCTTATGATATGATCTTTTTTCCTATCCTCATGGCTCTGGTGGCATCAGGATACACTCACCTTCATGATGGAGTGGAATTGTCAATTTTTAGTGGTGGAATGAACAGGATGTCTTCAAGAGCATTACACTATCTTCCTAGATTAAATTAACCTTACACCTATTTTTTGGTCCCTTATTCCATCAAGGGATTATGAATATTAGTAAAGGAAACACCTTTATGGATCCCTTTTAGAGGATTGGGTGACATCGGTTGGCTTTGTGAGCGGCTCCCTAAATTGCATTGTAGAGGTGGGTAGGTGGTCTTCTTTTTAGGCGGTGGAAATACCACAGTGGTGTCAAAATTTAGATGGATAGGGGGAGATCCCCCAAGTCTCATTAGATATAAATTTTCTTCCGCTATTTGACTTTCTCTTGAGGATTCTCTACATTCCCAGGAAGCCTTTTCCTTTAATCCCATCAGGAAAGAGGGTGTTATCATAGTCCTCGATTCATGAAATATTATTTCTAATTCTTTTTAGAATCTATAATTAGTAGGAATTTATATAAATCACACTAATATGGTTAATATTATAGGTCATAAAAAATCCTCACCCTATGTGGACAAAATACTGGGTGCTACAACCTGTTTCATGTATTAGAGTTATATAGCTCATTGACCATATCCACCTAAAAGGATATCCTGGAAGGCCACAAAGTCCCTTTATTCCTATATTTAAGTTTCTACCACATAATCATAATTCCCTAGGGATTTAATCACTAACTAAATTTTATTTATCACATTTTAAGCTATGTCAAACCATACCTCCCTTCTTTTGATGTTATAATTGAAACATATCAGGGTAATGAAATAAATACACTTTCAATGATGACTCATGAAACAAACACATATGGTTCTTTTGTAATGATGGTATTAAGATTGATCTCATTAAATCACCTACATAAAGTATTACTATCGGGGTTATCCAACACCCAAAGAAACCTATATTTCAATTGTTTTCATGAAATATGATATCCTAGAAAGGGAAGTGAAATAGATATATTTGGGAAATTTTAATTCAAATGGACTCCATTGGTTCATAGGGGTGATTTTAACTTGATTTTAGAGTCTAATGAGGATAAATTGTTTTTTATCTTCTTGAGGAGATTTAAACATGATTTTAATAGTTTTTTATAACAAACCATCTGATTTACATGGGTTACTCTAGTAGTCGCTTCACTTAGTGTACTAATATTATTTGGGAAAGAAGAACCTAATTTTATTAGGATAGATTCTTATTGACCATTAAATCAATTTAATTTCTTCAAAAAACAATGTTTACACTTGTGAATCAATATTTTTCTGATCATTTTCTCATTCTGGTAAATCTTGGAAGCACTAATAATGGCATTAAATCTTTCTTCTTTTGTAGAGTGATGATAAAGGAAAACGAATTTTCGTTGACTGTTTGAAATTTTTTGAGTGGTCCTCTTCAAGGGAAGAGATGGGATATTATAATTAAGAATCTTAGACACATCAAAGTGGTGTTAATTGAATAGTATAATGATAATTTAGAGAAATAGTTTAGTCATGAGTCTCTCAATGTGAATGTTCAGTCATTTGAGAAAATCATGCAATTCAGAGGGGAGGATGATATTTAACTTGACCTAAGGACTAAGAAGAGTTGATTCTCATAGTCTCTCCTTCATTAATAGAGGGTGTCTCAGGTGATATCAAGAGTCACGTGCCTCAAATATTGAGATTTAAAAAAACTTTAATTTTGTGTATATATTCCATAAAAATTTCATGTTTGCAATCACAAATCAAAGCTTCTAGACAGGTCCTTTTCTAGTGATGTTAATAGTATTTGTCCTCTTGTTGTGTATCATATTCTAGAAAATTGAGTGGGTCTTATATAGGGAATAGAAATGGGTACCCAATATGTGTCTTTGATCCTCTTCTCAAATCCATCCCTTATGATGTTGTTGACCAGGATAATATCTTGATAAATGCTATTCTGTAGGAGAATTATTGGTGTACAGCTGTTAAAATTTTGATCTATGATATCACCCCCCAACCTAGAAGGTCTTGCATGTCAATTCTATGCAGATTCATCATAAATTATTAAATATAAATTCATTTTAGGTATTTAGGGATTCTTTATGCATGGTACCTTAAACAGGGAGACTCCTACCACATATTTGGATCTCCTTCATTTAGTTTGTCTCCATCTCTCTACAGATTAGTTCCTCCTGATCGGTTTTTACAATTTTTCATACAGGGTTTGGTCTAAGATTCTCAATGAAAGGATCACATAAATCCTCCCTAGTCTTGTCTCCAAAGAACAATATGGTTTTATCAAATATAGAAACATCTAATGTACTATCAGCATTACATAATAAATGGTTGTGTATTGACTATGAATACTATTGGAAGAGACATATTGATCAATATTGACAAATTGAATGCTTAGGAAAAAATTGGGTAGACAACATTTTAAAGATCATGAGGAGAAGGGGCTTTTAAGAGTGGTGTTGTAACATGTTTTTATACAACGTCATTTCACCCTGGTTCTCATTTTATATTATTGGAAGATGGTTATAGTTTTTAAGTCCATGTTTCATATGAGATAATAAGATCCCATTTCATTAAGCCTTTTCATCCATGTCTACGATTTTGTTGGTATTAATCACATAAATATATACTTTTGTAGGAGATCTTGATACATTCATGGGTAAAAATAGAGTCATTAGAGGCTCGTATTTTCTTTTTTGGGGACATATTTTTCTTCTATAATTGTATAAAAATGTTGATAAATGCTTTCAATGAAATCATAAGTATGTGTGAGGGCTGTAGTGATCAAAATTTGAATACCAAAAATAGATATTCACACATTTACGACAAATTATATCATTGATGGTCCTTGATTTTTTAGAGTATGATTGAGAATGATAGGAGGAATCTTTCTCTAGAACATCTAGTCACCCCACTTTCCATATAAAGTCGACAGTTATCCCTCTTGTATGGTTTGGTGGGTAGAATTTTTGGGAGGATTACAAATAGGAAGACTAGGTTGTAGGATCACCCTAATGAAAAATTTCAGGACTTCTATCCCCATGAATTTTCTATCGGTCATTAAATCCCCCAAGAAGGTTCCAAGGAACATATAAAATATCATATCTATATTTTTTCTGGATGTATATTTGGAAGGATGATTCCACTGGGTGAGTTGGAGAAGTTTTCCATACCCAACTGATGACGGTGTCCCTAATGTCAGTTGTGTCGAGGAAAATATGAATGCACAACATACCAAATAGATTTGGGAAGTGATCTTTGGACAATGTTTTCTGGCATGATTTGTAAGAAACAAGAATGGAATGGTCTGAGAGGTGAATAGATACTTAAATCCTGTATATTCCTTCATTGGGGTTAATCTTCAAGACCTGCAAACAAGTCCTAGTTGATTTTTGAGATGGGAGAAACCCATTTCTAGAAATATGGACGAATGGGGTAGACTCTATTTTCAAGGTGTCCCAACACCATGCACTATCTTCATAGGTTAGATCGGTCTTGGATTTGAAACATATGGAGGAATTTATTGTATAAAATTTTTATAAAAACATTATTTTCATGTGTTTTCTCCAGTGGCATCTTGAACGTTTAACATGGAATACTACTTCCACAAAAAATCCCTTGGTACGGTGTGGAGTGTTTTGGGGTGATCACATCCCACCTAGGTTGAGAATTATTGTTTAGAGAGTATGATTTAGGGATTTTATGTTGGAAAATGTGGTGTGACATAGGGATATCTCCCTTCCTTTTACTCTAACTCATAATTAGTAATGGAAAATAATCAAATTTTTACCTGTTGATTTTACATCCCATGACCAACTACTCATGACCTTGTTTCCAGATATGTTAGTCTATGATGTTGAATGTATGTTCATAGTGACTCGGCTTGATATCTCATTTTCTTTAGGTGAACAGGATTAAGGCCCTACTCTTCTATAGTATTCCAGGTTGAATAGAGTTAGTTGGGTTCATTTGAAGGATTCCATATTAATGTTGGAAATTCCAGGAGGGGTTGTGGTTCTTGATCTTAGGGGATTACTTATCCTAGAATTCTATTCTTTTTAAAGCAATGGTGACCCACTTATAGTGGAGTTAGACACACTCTAGAGTAACATGTCCTCTTTCCATGAAAACAATATCAACATGAAATTAGTGGGGACTCACTCAAAATTAATGTTCATCCATCTATACTATCTCAAACCACAATACGATTATCCATCAATGAAAATCATGTTCTCATCTTTGGACAAGTTCAATAAAAAATAACCTTAGGGAATGTAATAAGAAATCATAGAAATGAATCTTATTATGAAATTTTTGGAATATACCTCATAAATGTAAGGAAAATGATCAGACAAGTAATGAGAAGTCAATAGATAGATGAATTAATTAGAATGAGTTAGGAAATTATGCTAACATATGTCTGATGTTATTCACTAATTGTGGAATTAGACAATATAAGAATCAAAAGGGTATGAAAAAATCATATGGAACTACTACGGTTGATATTGAGCCACCAAATTAAGTACTGATAGGAGTGTTATAGGTTTATTCAAATTATTTCATTTCACTTTTTTTACTCTGGATCTTTTCATTCCTTCATTTCTAATAAATATTCAAGTAAAATTAAACTAACACCTTGTGAAAATAATATAGATATTTTGGTGGAAACTCCATGTGGAAATATTAATGAAAAAATGATGTATATAAATATTCCTATTTTTATCAATCGGTTGGTATTTCTTATAAATCTTATTGAACATCCCATGGTGGATTTTTATATTATTTTATGTCAATGTTGAATTTTATTTTTTTTATTCCAGGGTAGATTGTGGAGCCCAGAAATATTTTTTCAATGATTTCATTCTACTGATAACTTATAAAGAGGCTGAGAAACTAAATAGAGATTTAAGTGAAAGTTACCTAAGTCATGTTGTTAAAAATAAAGAAATTGTTCAAATTATTAATGTACTGGTAGTAAATGAATATGTGGAGGTATTTCCAAATGAATTTACTTCTTTTATTCTTGGATGAGAGGTTGAGTTTCCAGTTTAATTAGAACTTGGTGCTAATCCAATTTCAAAACCCCCTTATCAAATGGATCAAGTAGAAATTTTGTAATTTAAAATTTTGTTACATTAGTTACTAGAAAAATATTTCATTCATCCCATCACTTCATGATTGGGTGATCCTCTTTTATTTTTTTAAAATAAATATGTTTTAATGGGACATTGCATTGATTATCCATTCTTAAAGAACATCAATAATAAGAACCAGTATTTTTTTCCTCATATTGATGATTTTTTTGATCAGTTCTGGGGACCACATTAATTTTTTAAGATTTATCTCAGTTCAGGGTACTATCAGTTGAATGTGAATAAGGAATAAATTTTGAGGATAACGTTTCAAACTATATATGGACATTATGAGTTTGTAGTTATTCCCTTTGGGTTATTAAATCCCCCCAACTGTATTTATGGACCTCATGAATAGTGTTTTCCATGAGTTCTTAGATATTTTTTTCATTGAATTTATTTATAATGTTTTGATATATTCTATAATTCAATAAGAACATGAATGAAATTTATGAATTGTTTTGAAAACCATAATAGAAACGAAACTGTATGGATAATTTAGTAAGTGTGTTTTTTTTTCTAATAAATTTATTTCCTTATATATATTGTTTCTAATGATGGAATAACAATTGACCTTGATAAAATAAATGTTACTGAATAATGGAAATGACTTAAAAGATCATAGAGATTTTTATTTTTCATGGATTAGTGGGTTATTACCAGCGTTTTGTTGGAAACATTCCTCGGTTGCCTATCCCACTAACTATGTTAACTTGAAGATGAGTTAAATTCGTCTAGATGAAATAATTCCAAGATATTTTTAGTAATAACAATGAATATTAGTGAATTCTCTATTTTGGGTCCCACCATCTAGAAATTCAAAAAAATTCATCTATATTTATGTTTTATTGAGGAGACCTTGTTGTGTCCTGATGCAGAATGGTCATGTAATTTCTTATGCTTTACATCAACTAAATCCTCATTAGTTAAGCTATCCCAGACATGATTGAGAATTTTTTATGTGATTTTTATATAAAATTTTGGATACATCATTTATACATAGAAACGTTGTAAGTATATAGATATCATAATGTTTTGAATTATATATTAACTTAGTAATTGTTTAACTGGATGCATAGAAAGTGGCGGGAAATAATTATGGATTATTACTACATGATTTATTATCATCCTAGAAAAGTAAAGAAAGTATTTGACGCGTTGAGTTGAAAAAACAATGAAACATTAACCATGTTTCATTAGGAATGTGACCCTTCAGTTAATTATTTGAAAAAAAATTACGATAAATTGTGGATATAGGAACATCCTCTATTTTTTAAGGTGTCTATACAATCATCATAGTCAGAAAGAATTAATCAATATCAGAAGGAGGTCCATGTTCTATAGGAAAATGTAAAATCTATTAAGAAGGGTAATTTACTATAGATTAGTATTGATGAAAGAGGTGTTATTATATAAGGTAGTCAATTATGTGTGCCTTTTGGTTCACATTTAAAGAGATAATCATTTATTGAAGATCATGGTTCCCTTTTTTCATCTTGGTAGTAATATGATATACATAGTGCATCAGGAGTTTTACCAGTGGGATAGAGTGAAAAGAGATATTGATGAATGTAACATTAATTTTTTAACTTGTGAATATGTTAATGTTTAATGAAGACTACCAAAGTTGATACTTCAATATTTTAAAATACGATAGTGAAAATGGGAGAATATATATAATGATTTCATAGTTAGATTTCCATTGACATCTTGAGGTAATAATACAATTTGGATTATTTTTTGATTAATTAACATAATCATTACATTCCATCCCATCCAAGATACAATGTCCTTGTATCAGATTTTTCAATTATATCTCATGGAGATATTCATGTTACATGGAGTTCCTCTCTCTATTATATCTGACCATGATACCAGATTCAATTTAAACATTTATAAAAGACTTTAGATATCGTTGGGTAGTAAACTAGATTTTAGTACATCATTACATCCTCAATATAATTGACAGTCTATGAGAATAATTAATTCAATTTAATAAATTCCTTGGGCTCGATCAATTGATTACCAGGGAGTTCAGTATAAATAACTTTCTTTATTTGAGTTTTCTTATAACAATATGTTTTATTTTAGTAGGAAGATGTCACCTTTTGATGCATTATATAAAAAGTGGTGTTATACTCCTTATATCATGGATGAAGTGAGAAATGAAATATATAGGACAATATTTGGTAAATTAATTGGCTAGGAATTTGAAAATTATTCACCAGTATATGAGGATGGCTCAGAGTAAGTTGAAATTTTATGTGGATAACTAGAGAAACGATCTTTCTTTCAAGATATCTGACATTGTCTTTATCAAAGTGTATCCATGGAAAAGTTTTATTTGTTTTGATAAAAATGGATAGCTAAGTCCCTCGTTCATTGAACCATATGAAATCCTAGAGAAATATGGATCAGTTTCCTACCAATTTTCTTTTCCATAAATTTTATCCTAGCTACAAAGTTTACTTCATGTTACAATATTAAGGAAATATGTTCTGAATTCATCTTACATTTTGAGACATTATATAGTTCAGTTAGAATATTAACTTTATTATGTGGAAAACCCTGTAGAGATTCCTGACTAAATAGAGTAATTTTTTGGAATAAAGTGACTCATTTGGTTAAGGTTTTGCGAAAATATCATATAGTTTAAGAAGCAACATGAGAATATGGAAAGGGTATGAGAGAAAGATATCTAAACTTGTTTAATAAGTGAATAAAATTTCGAGTCTGAAATTTATAAAAGGGGGGAAGAATGTAACAACCTAATTAATGATAAGATAAATCATTATCATGTTTAAAAGTATTTAAGAATTTGATAATTATGTTATAATATTGTTAAATAATTTTTCTAAAATAAAAAGGTTATAGTTTTATTAAACTCATTTCTTATAATGTTTTATTAAAAAATTTAATTTTCAAATATTAGTATTTTAATTTGAAATAATTTATTTGTTTTTTTAATTCATCATTTAAAAAATTTTATTAGGATATATTATATCTATTTCTCTGAAATAAATTATTATCTAGTGAATATTGAAAATTACCGATTTTTAAAATACATTCATTAATTTTAATTAAATAATGTTATTTAAAAGTACAATTATATTTTGAATTTGGTCTTAAATATATGAATGGAAAATTTTAGTTATGATAATATAATTTAATTCTTTTAATTTATAAAATTTAATTGTTTTTTGTATAGGTTTATTTTTGTTCTTAAAACACATTATTCTGAAAACTGTTTTAAAGTGTATAAGGCCTCTCCATCTTAATTAATTAAAAAACCCTGATGAAGAATAATTAAAATTAAAATTATTGATTATATATTTATAAATATTAATTTATATTCATATAATTATGATTACTATTCCGGGAGTTAATATAAATTCAACAGATGCATGAAATTATATTTCTTGAAAAAATGATTTTTTGTCACATCTTCAGGTATAATTTTAAATTTCAATTTTACACTTCTATGAGTTCAATAAGATAAAATGGATTCTGTATTTTGAATCATAATAATTAATGTTATTTAATTTGGTTTGCATAATTTATGGTCATAATGAATAATAAAATTTGTAAAAATTTGTTTCTATGGTTAGGTAAAGCATGTTTACCTATGGGATTAAAGTAAAGAGATACGGGTCATAATGACTTAAAAACTAATCAAATTTGAATTAAATTTCAATATTTCCACTCTATATCATATATTTCCTATATATTTCTCATTTTGGAGAAATATTCTATGATTATGACCAATATATTAAATTAATTAAAGATAAAGGGAAAAAATAACCCGCCTTGATGTTTAAATCTATAATAGTTGTTGATTGTGATAAAAACTATAAATGTTCAGTTATAGATAATCATTTTGAATTTAATTTTTTTTATCAAGTTAATTTATTTAAAATTTATTGTGATGAAATAATTACATTAGGATAATACGCAATGATAAAACTATAATTATTTAATTGATAGATAAATAAAATAATTCATTTTTAAAATACTAGAAAGTAATATTAATTGAATTAATTATTGTGTTCCATGAATTTGTTAGATAAGTATAATTATTAAAAAAATAATTAATGGAATATATTTTAAATTCATAATTTTCATGATGTTTTCAATGTAAAATTAAATTAATAGTGTCAAAATTGACAACAATTATATTTTATAATAATTAATAGTTTATTAAAGGATTTAAATTTTATCAAAGTCATTTATTCAGAAAATTGAACATGGTATGGTGAAAATGTCAACCATGATACAGTTATGTTAACTTTTTTCATTTATAGAAACTATCATGACCCCTAAAGAGTAAAAAACTATTAATCATAGGTGAAGACAAAAATTTTAAAAGTGAATAACCATAGTGTTTAATGAATAACATGGTTAAAAAATAATTTTTAATTAGAGGTATTTATAAACCTTATATTCCATGCACTTCATTATTTTCTAAGTTTTGATGAACTTGGATTTATTTTGACTCTCCATTATTGAATAGTTTTTGGAATTTACAAAAAATGTCACTCCTCCCCACTTATAAAAGTCCCCCCCCCCTCTACTCTCAACATCCACTAAAAAGGAATTTTTTATTCCACTAGTACCTACCCAAATTCATCACTCACTTCACTACCAATTTCCTATAAGCCTTATTTTGATTAAAAACCCAATCTAGGAATGATTTGGGGACACACCATTACATTTTGTGTAAAGAAGAGGTGTAGTTCATAAACATTCATTTTGATTTTGTTTCATTTTAATTCTTTTTAAAATCATATTCAACCCTAATAAAATAATAAAATAGGTATCTCCTATATAATGAGTTGTTATTATCTTACTGTAATAACCTATATCCATATCCTCATCTATAAAATGGGGAGTGAAATGATCAAGCTTTCAAACATGTGGTCTACCGCATCATGAACTGGTATAGATCATTTTGCATCATCTCCTCTTAACAATGGTTGTAATTATGAATTTAATATATATTAATATGATAATTTTGAAATATTTATCATTGTTAAAATATAATATATCAGTTACTTTACTACCTTTTCACTCACTGCAAAATGATAATGTTGTTCATGGTTATGTGTGGATTATCTCCTCCATGGAGAGATGTGATTCATTTTGCATCACCACGTCACATAGATGATATATATAAGTATATTAAAAGAAATAAAATGGGTTTTATTATATAAATATATTTTTATAAATATAAAATAATACTTACCTTATTTCACTGATTATCGTTGAAAATTGAAAATGTTACTTATGCGTATGTATGGCATATCTTCTCTTTGATTGTAATATAGTTAATTTTCCATAAAATATTTTCTTGATTTATTTTAAAATTATAATTTATGTATAAAAATAATAATTTTTTCAATGTTATTATTTTTGATACTATGTAATAATGTCCTCTTTGAGCATATTCCACATACCAAATTCATTTTGTATATATGAACCAAATATCATCAAAACACCTGATGCAAACTTAAATAATTAATTAATTTTATATAATATTGAAATGAGTGAAGTTAAAGGAATAATAAACTTGAATAATATTCTCATGAAAGTAAATAATTAACATATGTTTATTATTCATGAAGATAAAAAATGAATGTGAGAATTCAGACACATGGTAATAGACATTGTTTTAAATATCTTATTTTAATGTCTCATTTAAAAACCTTTTCCTTCGATTACCATATTTTTTAAAATTATTTTTTGTATTTTTTTATGGACATGAAGGAATTATAAAGTAAATTTTATGTATCATTTTAATTTCTTTTAATGTTTTTCATAAGGGAATCTTTTTATGGAATGTTTCTCTTTCTTTACAAAATATAAAAGGAATGTTATATTTTAACATATAAGATGAAAATGACTACTCCCATCATAGTAACCATAATTTTAATTTTGTTTTACATTGTAATATTTCATGTATAATTTAAAGAAAACCACTCTTTTCAATTATTCTGGATTTTTTATTTTTAAAAATGGTTTTTAATGAAAAGGAATATATCAATATCTAATGATTCTTTCTTATGTGAAGAAATATTTTTTTAATGATGCAAGCCTTAATTTTTTATGATTATGTTATCATTATTAGTAATTTTTTATGATAATCAGTTATTCTATTATAAAATAAGAATGGGTGGTTCTATTATAAACCAAGGATGGGTGGTTACATTATTAACCAAGTATGGGTGAATCTGTTATAAATTAAGGATCAGTGGGTATCTGATAGCCCTCCAATTCATTGTGTATAGAAGTTAACCATATAGTTATTCCATTTGTACGAGTCATTGTAAGAGTGAAATGGAAATTATGTCCCAAGTTACGTAAATTTCTTTTCCTATGCTTTCTATGGGGTTCTTCAAAAATATTGATATTTTTCATACTAACATAATGATATTATGTTTAATGAAGTGTATATGCTACTTTTAGGGGTGAAATATATAACTTTGTGAAAATATTTTTTAGCATTATTCATGACTAATAATTATCCTTTATGATTTTTTATTTTCCTTTGATATTTCTTATGAAATGTTTTATGAAAATATTTGAGTAGAGATGGTGATTTATTGGTTGTGAAAGTGTTTATTATGAGCCTAAACATTATTTAAATACAATATTTTTTATAAGTTTTTATGGACGAAGGGTTTTTTTTCTTATTTTTTTGTATCCCTTACTAGTAATTTCATGATAATCACACCTTTTAAAATTTTTTCCACAAGTTTTAAGGCTGGGTAAGAAAAAATTATAAATCTAGTTTAATTTTAGGAAAAAATATTGATGAATTGAAAACATGATTCTTTTTAAATAAATTATACTATCATAAAAATGGATACTGATTACAAGTGTGTAATTTTCAATATTATGGTTTTATTATGTGTTATTTATTACCTAATCCTCTAAAAATATAAAACTAAAAAGTTCCTCCCAATGGTAAAAAGTGAATTACAGAATAAAACTCAAAATTATGTTATGTTTAAGACCAGGACATTATATTTTCATAGGGTAAACTCATTTTATTTATATATAATATGAAATGTGGTCTCACCATTGATGGTGATTAACCCTCTTATTTAAATTAATTTATTCATTAAAATGAAATTTCTAAAGATGGATGTAAGTGTTAAGGGCTACGATAGACCCTTGATAAATAAATTTATGCCTCATCCAATGATAACTGAGGGACAGATTATAGATACATTCCATGTTATATGATGACCCATAAGGTGTAGCCGAGAGATGATAATTACAAATAGGGGCTTGCGGTATATTCTTTTAGCACCTCCATGTTGGGAGGATTGATGAACTAAACATGGAAAACCTCCGGATTCACCTTATAACTTATGTGTAGGTTAGGGTGGACTTGACAGGCCTTGTGGATTTGTGATAGTGGTGAAAAATGTGTCGTGAGTGTTCCTCCCCCATGAATATGTGAGTACCAAGGTGTGTATACCCTAGGTAGATTACGGATATGTTAGTTGTGTGAGAACTTACCTAAGATGACCTTAGGAAATGGGATGGTAATTATTCCATCTCTTAAAACTAATGCCTTGTGAGGTTGCCCTATGAGGCTAGTAGGACTATAATTTGATCATGAAGATGATGAGGTACATTGTTAACTCTTATTTATGGTATTTTAATAAGAGATTAATAATGTATAATATATATGAAGTTGAGTGTGACGGTTATGATGTGCCCTACGGGTCCTTGATGGGTTCTTCAATTTCATGATGACCTTGGAGAGGGTTAGTGACAAGAAGTAAATGTGGTCTACTTTAGGTGTCACCATAGAACATGAAGATATATGGTTTTACACAATTGGGATATAGTGATGAGGATTTGTTGGGTTCCTTGGAGGCTGATCTTGGAATTATGTGATGGGTTCATTCATTAAGCCAACAAATACTATTATTATTAATGATATGGGATATTTACCGAAGGACACACTACGCTTGTGTTTTTTGAATGATATTCCTAGGAGACATCCTAGGATCTAGGGTATACACTAAATTACAATATATTCCTAGTACACAAAGGATATCGATTCCTTCATGATTACTATGGATTCTTATTATTCCTAGGATTTGGCCTTATGACTAGTGAATATAGATTCCTAGTACACCTAGGATCTGAATTTTATAATTGATTATATGGATTCCTAGAAAACACCGTTGGATCGATCCGCAAGATAAATATTATGGGATTACTATGATATTTACTTGGATTTAGTTCTTACACTTACTACTATACAATATTTCTAGGGTTGCTTCCTGGTATCTGTCCTTATTTCTATTAACATTGGATACATGATATTTCATCATAGGAACATGAATTACACTAGATGAATTATTTTTTTAGATAACTCTGATACTGGATGAAGTAGGTATAGTAAATATGTGTTGTATTATTAGAACCTGAGGATCGATAGTGGGTATTTATTTTCACTTTTGATTTTTATTTATTTATTTATTGATCATATCATATATCGCATACACTAAATTTATTTGTTATATTAGGTTCCATGATGGTGGTTCACTGCTGAGTTATACTCACACCCTTCTTAGGGGATGCGGAACTTGGGTACCTAAGCAAACCACATTTATCGTAGGTTCGGGTATGTAAAATACCCATATTATTTCATTTAACTTGATAGTATAGATGGATTCTAGAGATGGTTTTAATAAGTCATGATGATGGTAATAGAGCATCCTTTTATTTGTATTTCCTTATTTATTTTTTATGTTTCATCAGCCCTATGAGTGTCCAGGAATGTTTTATGTTTATATTCTAAAATACTATTTTTTATTATAAATTGGTTATGTTTTATTTTAAATATCATTTTTGGTATTGTAAAAAAGAAATTTTTTTACATCTATATTTTTATAAAAAAATATTTTTGAAAATTAGTTTAATGATGTAATGCTAAGAGTTTATAATAGGTTTGTTTAGAACCATTCCAAAATCCAAAAAAAAATTGGAGATCAGACAATGCATTGATGATCCATTGAGCTCAGTACAACGGATTGTGTTTTTTATGATAATAAAATGTTTTCAAAATGAATAATGTTTGAATGTTTTTTGTAATTGAAAATATGGGAAGTCCAAGAACTTTCCAAAATAAGTCTTACGATAATTTTATATTCTTTAATGTTACTAAAACTTCATGAATATGTCATGATGCAAGTAAGAGTTTTTATAAAGAAAGAGAAGTACTAAATATTATAGCTTATTATTTCTTAAAAGAGGATGTTTTTTAGACATAGATAATCGGACAAAGAATCACCAGACCCAGATGTTCTTAGAATATTGGTTTTATGGATTTGATGATGTTTGGAGAAATTAAAATTTGTAAAAAAATCTGGTTTAATGGATGAAAGTCATCAGATACACCTAATCAAAGGATAATAATCAAAAAATAATAATAGAAAGTATTGATTTAGGGTTTCTGAATTCTGAGTTATCATGGTGTTGAAAATTTTAATGCAATTTTAAATGTCTGAAGATCGAGGATTTCAATTTCTATGAAAAAATAGAGGGGATAGTCTTTTATTTAAACATAAAAATAAAATGAATTTAGATGTTTTATTCACCAGAGAAGTTGATCGGATGAATTTTTTGTTGAATGATTTAAAATTATGAGTTTTCTATCAAAAAATATGAATATAAAGGAGATAATTGATGAGTTTATCAGGGCATCAAAATTAGACCATCATAAAAATTATTTTTGCGTATTATTAAATATTTATGGTTACTGGTATAATTTTATTTTGATTAAATATGAAAGAAGAAGATTCATTAGACAAGTTATTTATATTGGTTCATTAGTTGGGCCTTTGATAACAATAATTCATTTAATGTAGCATTCTATTGTACAATTCCTAATTATACTGAAGGGAAGATAATTAGTACAACCATAAATATATTATGGAATAAAATGTGAGAGATATAAAAGTTTCTACTAGGAATTTATCACATGAAACTAAATTCTTTATAATTTTAAATGATGTTGTTCACCATTTTCATATTTCTTGGAGAATAAGAGAAAAAAAAATTATATATTTCATTTTTTATTTTTCTGTAATTCAATAGAAAAATATTTGAGAACAACAGAATGTGCTATTGAATTTTTATATTTCAATAGTTCAATAGAATTGGAATGATGAATAGAGTTCTGGACTGAGGTGTTTTGAACTATAAAAATTTGTACAAAGAATCTATAAATTTCATATTCAAATAATTTTGAGAATTATCAGGTTTTGGAAAAATAAATAAGATTTGAGAAGTCTCTATATGATTTCATAATAATTTATATATGGTCAAATGAATCATGGATTTTATATAAATTTGGATCTATGAATATTTGTGAGTGGGAAATTATTACAGTTTCTGGCCATCACAATTTTGGGAGCTCCTATAAATAGATATGAAAAGTAAAATTCTACATTACACTATTTATATGTGCACGAAAGATGAAACTCATGAGAATTTGTTTCAAAAGTGATCTTTCCAATAATATTTAGTTTTGAAGAATAGTTTTTGCATATAGCGTTGTAAATCGAAGATCAGACTAAGGAAAGTTCAGATTACTAGATAGAGAGAATCATATTGAATATATCGGTCTGAGTTTTGAGTAGTTGTTTTTGAAGAACTATATTATTATACAGGAAGATCAGCATGTTTGGATTTTTGCATATAGTGAATAAGAAAATAAGTATGAGGCCACTGGATATAGTCTTCTAGATGGTGAAATCTAACCTAGGTAATATTAGAATGAGATTCCAGACAGACCCTTGTAGAGCAGTTTCATCAAAGTAACATCTTTTTTAGCTCAAAATTCTTGTGATAATTTTTTTTACTGATTAGAGCCAGTATAATTATTATTATTGAGATATAGATGGTTCTTAATGATATATGAAACAAGTATTTTTCATATCTTTGTAATAGTGAATATTTATAAACCCATGGGAGTGTTTATGGAAGGGATGTTGGTTTTCACATATAGGCTAATGCTTGTAAATCAAGTGTACCATGTTTAATTTTTTATTTCTATATGAACTTGAGTTCACTATATTTTGATAAGAAGGATACTCTATTTTTTTGGGAAAATTGGATAATTTTGATATCTCCTATCTATTGGTCATGAAGTTGATGATACTACTACAATCGGGTTTCCACCTACTGAGAATGATACCCTGATGGATTTTTCTCACAAGATAAATATTGAAGTTAATAAAAAAGATAGAAATTCTATTTTTCTGAAACTTTCATGAAATGTTTATAAAAATGTGATGAATCTCAAAATAGAAAATATTATATGGGACAAGATAGAAAATATTTTCTAATGGAATAATAATGTGATGGAATAAAATCTAAAAATATAGAAATGTGTGTTTGAAGCCATAATAATTAAATATAAGTAAACTATTGATGATTAATTCACCATAATAAATGAAGTTATTTGAAACATTAGAGGCTTTAAAGATATCTTGTAAGATTGAATAATTTTTATGAAAATCACGCTAATCATTTTGGACATGTTTGATTCTAATTTTTTTCTTTAGGAAATAATGATTATTTATATATTTTTTAACTACGTAAATTTCGTGTTGCGTATTTAATGTAAAAGTTCCAATTTTCAAGATGAATATGAAGTATGAAATGTATTTTGAATCTATGAGAAAGATTGAAATTCATTATGGATAAGATTCTTATCCTTTTGATTACGAAGATAAGGAGGGTGATAAATTTAATGATAAAATATTATCTCTTATATCTATGAATTATTATAGAGGAAGTGGAAATTATGGAGTAAAAACCCTATCAAATTTTTTTATCTTGGTGTAATCTATATTTTTGCAATTAATATTTCCAAAAATATAATTTAGGGAATTTGAAGATCATTTTAGTGAAAAACATCAGTGGAAGAAGTTCAAAAAATTTCCTTGAATGAAAATAATTTCTTGTATTGGAATAATAAGTTCACTAGAAATAGAATCACTGGGGTTAGAAATAATGATTAATATTAATTAGAGGATATTGATTCATCAGAAGGTGAAAGATTTGAAATATTCAACAGATTATTTAAAAAAATTAGAAGAAGAAATATTTATTAAATAGTGAAGAAGAATGAGGTGAAGAGTCATACGAAGATTATAATGTCAGATCAAAATTCAATTTAAAAAATTATAAACAGATAACCCTCAAAAAAGAAATATTAATGATGAAGAAACTGAGTTTAAAATTTGTTAAAGGGAAAAGATATTTCTAATCATTAAGAAGAATAAAACTATGAGATCATAAGTTACAAATTTAGAATTAATGAATAGGGAAATATGGTTGATGACCTTAGTAAGATTTATTAAAATAAATAACATGAATTTAAAAAGTCTCAATAAAAATTTCTTGAGGCTAAAATTACTTTAATAAAGTTGAATGAAAAATTCAGAAAGGCATTAGAAGTAAAAGGTGAATTATCTAATGCTGTAAAAAATCACATTCCAATAATTAAGTGAATTATCGACCATCCAAATATAATGTTTTATCTAATTTTTATGAAATTTCATGTGTAATAAATTTTTTTACGAAAGCATGAGTCGATAAGGGTTGTGAAAAATCTATCACGTCAAAAAAAATTAAAATTTCCCACATAATAGGGTTTCAAAATGCCTAGAATGTTTTAGAGAAGAAATAAGTTACCAACCTTGAAAAATATTCTATAGGGAAAGATCATACATCAATGAAAAATCAATATTTTAATGTTTTTTCTTGTTTTGTGGAATTTATGGGCATAGATCTTTTTACTATTGGCATAAAATGTCACTTCCATAAAAGATGTTTGAATATTGTGAAAGAAATGGTGGAAGAAAAATTAATAGTTCTCTTAATCCACAAGATATCTGAAACAAAAAATTTCAAGATGTTAGAAACCATTCAATAAATTTACATGTTTGATTTTCTGGAGGATTTGTGTGGAATATGTGATCAACAAAGTCACATTTCTAGAAAATATATAACACTCCATCTAGAAAAAAAATTTATAATATAAACGAAAAGGAATTTGTAATGAAGACTGTTTAGGAAATGTATTCTGTTATTGAGATATATTTCAATTCTATAAAAAAATTACAGACCTAGGATATTTGATAGTGTTTGTTCATCACACATGATAGGTGATCTTAAAATCATGAAATATGATGAAAATCGTGATGGAGGAGCTATTTCCTTCGAGAATGTTAGTTCCTTAAAAAATAAAGGAATTGGAATAAATGGGATAGAAGAAGGAACGTTGGATTATAAATAATTTATATTTGTTTTATGCGATATAATGCAACAAATGTAGTGTAATTCAACTTTGTGATGGTAAAAAAAAGTGATTTTTTGAAAATATTAGTGTATCATCTGAAGTATGGAAGATGGAAAAGTTATTATGAGATGAGAAAGAACTAGTGGAAATATTTTTCAGATTGTAGAACATGATAACTAGTACTACATAGGTGATGAAGATGACTAAAATTTGTGGAACTACATAATTTAGAATATTGGATATAAAAATAAGAAAAACCATTAAATGTTTATATTGTACCAAATTTTCTAGAGTTGAAAATATGAGAATAATATGTCTGTATAACTTGTCGAAAAGGGAAATTAGTAAATACAAGTCATAAGAATGTTGATATTCCATCTACAAGATCTCATGAACTTTTTCATTCTGATTTATGTCAAATGAGACGTAAATAAGAAAATGATATTTTTATTATATCACATTTATTTAAGATTTCACTCTGATGACTGAAATAATGTTTATGAAGTATAAATCAGAGGCTGTAAAGATGTTCAAATTCTTCCGGAAAGATATTGAGAGAGATATGGGGGTTTATATACAGAATTTGAGAATAGGTAATGGTATAGAGTTCCCATTAAATTATTTTGAATATTATATGAGAATTCATTGAATCAAATATACTTATAGTTTTATAACACTCTAAAAAATGTATTATAAAGGAAAAAAATAGAATTTTGGATGAAATTCGAAGAAACGTGTCTGTTAAATAAAAAATTTCTATGTTATAATATATATAAGCTATTTTTATGGTTGTTCATGTTCAATATAGCTACTTTATAAGGCCATAACCAACATCACTTCCTATGAAATTTGGTACAAAAACAAAACTTCATTGAAGTACTTCATTGTTTATTGGAATTACATGTTTTCTAAAAATAAAAAATCCGGATATTATAAATTTTTATGACAAATATAAAGATGTAATTATGATGGGATACTCACCTAATGAAATATGTTACTACTTTTGGAACAAACATTTAAAAATTTAGTGGATTCTTGTGATGTGAAAGTAATTATACATCCAAATTACATAACAAAAGTTGTTTAAGATATTGAGGAAGAAGAAATTTATATTTGAAATGATAATGAAAGTGATTCAAAATAGAAATATTAAGACTCAAAGGAATAATGTATTTAGGGAAGAAAAAATGGAATAGAAAAATTGAAAATTCCTTCCTTGTAGAAACATTCTAAAATTGAAAATATTCTTGGGAATCAAAATGCTTGAGTTCAGACAAGAATAATGTTGAGATTAGAAAATCATACATCACTCATTTCATAAATTGTACCAAAATCACATTCATATGTATTTGAATAAAATGAATGATATGATGAGATTATTGATGAGATAGATTAGATTGAGAATAAAAACACTTGGGAACTTGTTCAACATCCATCAAATAAAGATGTTATTTGAACAAAATGGGTGTATAGAAAAAAGATGAATGAATATAGAGAAGGATTAATAAACATTATAATACTTGTTTTCAAAGACTATGCACAGGTGGAAGGTGTATATTATAATGAATCATGTTCCCACAATTCAAGATTAAAAACTATTAGTGTGTTTCTATCAGTTCCTACACATCAAAATTAAAAAACTTATCATATGGATGTAAAGCCAGATTTTGTAAATTGTGAAATTATATAAGAAGTTTAAATTGTAAAACCTTGTGTGTTTCTGTAACATCCCAGGTAGATAAAGAACATGACATTTTAATATTTATTAATATTGGTGAATTAAATATTAATTTTACTGTAAAAGGGACGTTATGATTCGATGGCATACCCAATACGCAACAATGGGTTTCTTTGAAATCTTACATTGCACACAATGATGAGTCATATTGAAAAATAATAATATAATATTATTATTTTAAATGGTAGTTAACGCCTAAGTATTGTAATGGAGAGAAAGAACATAACTAACTACAAAATGATTATACATTTTTTTAAATGTATTAACATTTATCCAATAAATGTTAGGGGCTTAAAATATGAATGAATCTAATTTTAAGCATTAAAACTCTAATATTTAGTAAAAGGTCGATTTACCTCCTTTTCATGGATAACCCTATTTAAATATAGTTCAGGACATTTTTATATTTCCTATTTGAAAAAATAAAATTCTTAATTAGATTTGGGACATAAAAATTTACATTTGGTTAATTTTTGGAATTTTTCTGATATAGTTCATTTTTAGATGAATAGTGAAAAATACTGTATTTTAATTCAAATATGCCTATAAATCTAATTTATTTACATGGATATATTGTCTTTATAATGTGTATTAAATTGTAATTAGAATATATTTTTACCATTTAATCCATTTTTTTCATTGTAATTAATTTCACTTTGAAATTGGACATAAACAACTATCAATCTTTTGATAGTTATTGTTTCTTAAAATCACGCTATTTTTTTGACAACGGTAATTAATTTTAATTTAATTAATGTGACTTATATGTTTTGAATTTGGTAAAATAGACATAATTTTTTAATACATAATATCAAAAATATATTAGGATGAATTTTTGTTATTTTTTTCGAAAAACCTCTATTTTTGATGAATAGTGAAACCACTTAGTAGTAGTTAAAAAACTGACATTTTCATTTTAATGAAATTTTACATCTTTTATGAATTTAATTTCAAAAATAATACATACATGGTTTTTATTAGTAAGTAAAATTTGGTTTAATATGATAAAAATAATTTTTGGTGAATAGTAACTTTTGACTTTTATTTACCGTAGTTAAAGGTTAATAGGGTAATTCAAGGTAAAAGAATATCATAAAAATACAAAAGTTACCCTAACCCTTGTCCTAACATTATTGGATGGGTCATGGCCGGCCATGAGCATATCTGGGTCTATTTTAGGACCCCATGGAGCCACTTAAGAGTGATAATGACACTTTAGGTTAATTAATTTAATATAAAGGTAAAAATGACACAAACAAATATCTTTTAGTAAATTAATATTTACATGGGGTTAGATAAGTTATATTTTAAACTATAAATATAAATTGAAAAGATAAAAATATTTCCTACATCGTGGTTGTTTTTTTATAATTTTTATACATCAAATATAGTAAATTATTTCTAACACAATAATGATGTAGTATTTACCTCATTAATAAATGATTTAAATAAATAAACTTATAAATATTAAAATAACATTCAAAACCAGTCAAATTATTATTTTATGATTTTATTTTGAACATTATTCGTCTTATCTTCAACTTTAATTTGATTTGGACCTTTATAAATCTAATATAATTATATAATAAAATAATATTTTCACACTTTCCTAAAGAGCCCGTCCTCCCCCTTATAAAAGGACATGACTTCTAACCAATTACTCACACAACTCACGCCTTTTTTTCTCATTCAAAATCTGCCCAATTAAGTTCCCTAAATCCCTCTCCTCCTTCTAAAAGTCTTACCTTAGGCATAAGGTACTTCAAGAAGTCCTTTTGGTTCAATCCAAAGGAAGTTACCCAAATTAATGGTAACAGTTATTCTTAACTTCTTTTATTTTATTTTAATTATCCAACCCATAAACTCTTTTTATTACATTATTTTATAACAAAACCAGTATCCTAAATATACTAGGATGTTTTTATGAGAATAATTTTAACAACACTTACACACACCTCCATATAATGGGAGAAGAACATACTATTTCAGTGGATGGAAAACTAACGCCTCACGAAACGATGATTGTTTGATTATCTCCTACTACCTCTCATGGTGGCCATTAATATGGAAATGTATTTATATATGATATATAATGTTTATAATTTCATTATGATTCTGTATTTTACTTTTATAGCCTACCTTTATGGTTTCCGTAATGGGTAAACGTGATAATTTCATTTGAGATAGTATGGACTAACGCCCCCTCAAAGTGATATGACTCGTTAATGACATATGTGGGATGTATAAAGGATAGAGTTAGTGACATTGTATATGATATTATACTGAAATTATAATATAACTATGTATAATTATGTTTTAATTCCATTAAAATACAAAATAGAAATGAAAGTAGCATTCATGTGTACGTACGGCTTACCGTCTCCATGAACAGAGCATTTCATTTAATATCACCAAAATGTTTTGTACTGTTATAAATACATATATATATACTGGATATATGATTTATATGATATATAAATAATTAATATCATTCTGAAGATATTGGACTATTGACCACGTGGACAACTTGTAATTATAAGGGGTTCATTTTTGACTCAAGTACCAAATATCGACCAAACAACAATTATTAACTTAAATGTTTGCATAATGTTTATAACATGGTAATAAGTGATATAAAAAGAATAATAAACTTTAAAAGGGTTCTTAATACAGTAGAAATAAACATTAGTTTATTATTCAAGAAGAACAAGGAACAAACAAATCATGTCAGACAAGAGGTAAGGGATTTTCTTATCTCACTTTAAATTCTATGAGATTTCCCTTGTTCGCCACTTATTCATTGCATGTGTTGTATTGTGTACTTCGATTTGATATATATTATAATTATTATCATTATATTATTGGTATTATGTGATTAATTTGGTGGTTATTAACTTTTTTTCATATGACTCAGTTGATTACAACACGGTAAAGGGTTTCATCTCACTTTTAATTCCCGTGAGATTCATGTTATATTTACCACTATTTATTTTTGTGTGGTGTATGTACATCCCATTATTGTACTATTTGTGTAATATAATATCATTTATAATTATTTACATCTTCATTTTATGATCCTTCTTTCATGTGGCATATGTTTTATAAGGTACCAAATCGGTAAGGGAACCTTTCACCTCCACTTTTTAAAAGACTTCTTTTTGTTTTGTCTTTTGATTTACATTTTATTATGTTGGGATATGTTCTTATATATCCTTATTGATGTAAATTTTATGTACAAGTGATTAGATACTCTTTTTATCTCATCAAAACATTTTCTGAATTTTAATGTGACGTGTAAGGCTTTTGAATTTTTGCAAGGGAACTTCTTAGCACAATTTCATTTCTTTGGGTTAAACTTTTATTTCTTGAATATGTCATCCTATTAATATGTGTGAATGACCTCTAATTGTTTTACACATAATAACAAATTATATTGGGTGTATTTATATTTGTCACACATATATATGTGATTGATTTATCCTTAATTTAAGGATATCGTCTTTATAAGGGATTTCATCTCAATTTACATTCCCATTGAGATTTCACTATTGTTATGCCCCAATTCAATCTTATATGGTCTATATAATATCCTTTATCATATTATATCATGAATAACTTTATTATCATGATATTATAATGTTTAGATAAAATGTTATTCCTCAATTATTTGTTTTCAAGAGGCTCTAATTTTGTTAAAAACTCTTTAACTAAAATATCGTTTTAAATGTTTTAAAGATTTATTATTCTAAATCATTATATTTAATTTCCATGTTTTAAAATAGTTTTGGGTATTTATTTATATGGACATTAATGTTTTAAAATTATAATTCCACTAAAATATTCAAAGTGTTATGAGACACTTTGATTCAAAAATCTCTTTTTAAATGGTTTATGAAAATGGAATGATTATTTCAATATCTTGAAATTACTTATTGTGATTTCAAATAAAATTTTATTAGTGAAATGTTTATATTATCAATATTTTATGTGTTATGATGGTACATGGACATTTTAAGGGTGGTTACGTGATAAACCATATGACGGGTGGTGTCGTGATAAACAAGGATGGGTGGTTACATTATAACCTCCAATGCATTGGGTATGAAAGTCAACCTTATGGCTATTCCATTTAGTGATGTGTGTGGAAGTCGACAGTATGGTTATTCCACTTAAGTTTGTTTATGTCCCAAGTTACCTTTATATGTTATGTGTTCTTTATATGGGTTTTTGGTAACCTTTTGGTTACAAAAGGGTAAGTAGTGATCTTTTATTCAGTGAAGGGTATTTACTACTTCATAAAGATGAAAAGTATTCATGGTTTACTTGTTGTTTTTAATAACTAACTGTTTTACATCTTTGTGTATCCCATTCTGAGCTTTTTATTCTCATCCCATGTTTTTGAAATTTTTTTCACAGGACATAAAGTGTAATAGGGTCAAGGATGGGATCAAGGAAATGTCATGATGTCTAAAACATGTAACTAGACATGGATCTTTTTTTTATGAGTTTTTATTTTATTGAAACTGAGTAGAAGTGTCTACCTTGTAATTTTTTATATGTAATGTAATATTTGTGGTCTAATTCTCTAAAACTCTAAACCAGAAAAGATCCTCAATGTGAATTATTCATTTGATTAAATATTATGTAATGTTTAAGGATGGATACTTATAGTTGGTATTAGAGGTCGATTTAGATAACTTTAGAGGTTAGGGTGTTATCTAAGCATAAGTGACATAATCACAATGGTTAGCATATTATAAAGAGTCTTAGTTATTTTGAATGAGTTTTAGCTAACATGAATAAGTATTTACCCTCCTCATAAGATATTATATTATGATTTTACTGATATAATCACACTGACTTTTTTGGTTTTAGTAAATGGATGGATCTAGCATGCACCAAAGTAACAGTGGATGTGAAGTAAACTGTGACTGTTTTCTGAATGAGCAACTGAATGAAATGAGATCTGTAATGAGAACTCTTATGGTTATTCTCAACCAACTATCTGGAGTCATGATTGACAACTTGAACCTTGGTGATTTTTATAAACCATCGTATATGCGAGGAACAAATCCTTACAAAATTTCAGGTAATAATCATAAATGTAAGTATGTTCAAAAACCAATGTGTAAACGATGTGGAAAGAAACACCTAGGAAAATGATTCAAAGGGATGGGAAGATGTTATAGATGTGGGAATGAAGGTAAAAAAGCAATAACCTTCCCTTGAAAAATGATGCATTTAGTTGACACTAGGAAAGGAAAGAAGTTCTTTCTAAGGGGTCAATTGAATGTTTTAAATGTGGTGTGCATGGCCATTATACAAACAGATGTCCTAAGAAGATGTTTCAGGTATGGGATCATCAGGATCATACAAATATATGTTTATCAATACCTAATTCATTTCCAATTGAGGATGAAGAAACTGACAATGACCAATGAAATGTATGGATTCTTTCTTAACATATGTTTAGACATTATTGAATCATAGGATATGATTCATGATTTTGTTTCTAGGAAAGATGTATTTCAGAATAAGTTGGAAAATAATGGTTAATGGATCATGAAGAATGTTGAATGTGTAAGAAGTAAACATATAAGGGATTCAAGAGTTATGGTATATTTAAGGATGGTGAAATGCTTAAAAGTATTAAGGCTCTTTTGATGATGGGATTATATTATAAGACTGTTTATAGTATGTGTAACACCAAAGTTTGATATATAAAAATTTTATTCAAGGAATAATTATCTTTTATTTTGTGGATATTGTTATAATGAACCATTTGGGTTTATATGATCTTTGAATTTTAGGCAATTACAGGTTAATATATTTTGGGATGAAAAAATGAATGTTATTAGAAAACCTTTGTAGTTAAAATATGTTATGGTTATTTTTGATGAATTTGTCTCTTTTTGGGAATGTTATAAAATTATATAGTTTTCTAAAAAGGACAACACGCAGACTACGTGACAACCCATCGCGTCGGACAAAGCTGTGGGAATCAAACCCACAACCAATGTGCGACTAGGATTTATTACCAACCACTGGACTACGTGAAGTCCCTGGTAAGTATGAGTAATTATTTTTAGTTATATTATCTTATGAATAAGATTATTATAAGTTATTTATGGAAATTATAACCTATCATAGAGAATATATGATTAGGTTAATTACACTTTAGCATGAGACTTTAAAAGTAGTCGATGTTATTCGGAGATAAATGTTACGATTTACTATGGAAGACTATGGGCTTTAATTCTTCGGAGTTGTGGTTTTAAATGTTTGTTTGGATTATATTGAAGCATTTTAAGAAATGTAGTTTATTGAATGGTCTTTGATGAACTTAGTGTATTGTGTGTTGAATTTTGGAGATTAGGAATAGTATTTCTTTTTATATAGAATTATCCTTTTTTGGGATGATCTGATCTTGTACTAACCTTTTTGGTTTTGGATAAGGTCTAAATACATGGGAAATATATAGTTCATCTTTTTTGTAATATATGATTCTCTCGAAGTTGACTATAGTGCTTTCAATTTGACCAGGTAATCCTGAATACTTACCATTTGAAGAAAAGATGTGTTTGTGGTAGAATTTTATTAAAGTATGACACTCTACATGATGAGTAAGTAAATTTCCAGAAGATATTAGTCTTGTTATTAATAATATTATTCAACTCTATAAAATTTATCTTGAAGAAAAAATTGTATAAGCCCTCTTTTATCATCAGACTTTTATCCAACCAGAAATTTATGGTATTGTGGTGGTTATCTTTCTATGATCAAGTTCTCTATCACTCTCTGTTAATCTTTAATAGTTAGTTTCTCTTCCATATCCCTGTTTTCATGGAATCCTAGTATCTGTTATCTTGGGTAACCTTTGTACTTTTCAACCTTTATTTTAAAGAGATATTTTTTTGACTAATTTTACAATATGGGACTTTCAATGATGTTTCTGAGCCCATTTTTAAAATTGTGAGGGCTCAATTTTCAAATGGGGTGAAGGATGTAACATCCCAGGTAAATAAAGAACATAAAAGTTTATTATTTATTAATATTTATGAAATAAATATTAATTTTACTTTAAATGAGACATTATTATTTGATGTCATACTCGATATGCAACAATTGGTTTCCTTGAAATCTTACGTTGCACACAATGCTGAGTCATACTAAAAAATAATAATACAATATTATTGTTTTAAATGGTAGTTAAAGCCAAGATTTTTTAATGGTGGGAATGAACATAACTTACTAAAAAAGGATTGTACATTTTTGTTAAATGTTCTTCCATTTATCAAATAAATGTTAGGGGCTTAAAATATGAATAAATCTAATTTTAAGATTGAATACTCTAATATTTAGTAAAAGGTCAATTTAACGCCTTTTGATGGAGAACCCTCTTTAAATCTAGTTTTGGTCATTTTTATATGTCCTATTTGACAAAATAAAATTATTCATTAGATTCGGGACATCAAAATTTACATTGGGTAAATTTTTGGTATTTTTCTGATAAAGTTCATTTTATGATGTATAGTGAAAATACTGTATTTTAATTCAAATGTGTCTTTTATTCTAATTTATTTATATGGTTATATTATCTTTATAATTGGTTTTAAAGTGTAATTAGATTATATTTTTACCATTTAATCCAATTTTTGTCATTTTAATTAATTTCACTTTGAAATTGGACATAAACCAGTATCAATCTTTTGATAGTTATTGTTTCTTAAAATCATGCTGTTTGTTTTGACAACGGGAATTAATTTTAAATTAGTTAAGTTTAATTATATGTTTTGAATTTTGTAAAATATACATCATTTTTTAATTCAGAATATCAAATATATCTTATGCTGAATTTTTGGTATTTTTCTAAAAGACATCAATTTTTGATGAATAGTGAAACCACTTAGTAGTAGTTAAAAAACTGACTTTATCATTTAAATGAAATTTTACCACTTTTGTAAATTGAATTTCAAAAATCTGACATACATGATTGTTCTTAGTAAGTAAAATTTTGTTAAATAAGATGAAATTAATTTTTGGTGAATAGTTACTTTGGACTTTTATTTACCGAAGTTAAAGGTTAATAGGGTAATTCAAGGTAAAAATAAAATCACAAAAATACAAAATTTACCTTAACACTTGTCCTAACCTAATTTTATGAGTCATGGATGACCATTGGAATCTTTGGGTCTATTTTGGGACCCAATGGAGCCACTTAAGAGAGATAATGACACGTTAGATTAATTAATTTAATGTAAAAGCAAAAATGACACAAACAATTATCTTTTAGTAAATTAATTTTTACATGGGGTTATATAAGTTATCTTTTTGACTATAAATATTAATTAGAAAACTATAAGGATTTCCTACATCATGGTACTTTTTTATAATTTTTAGACATCAAATATATTAATTTATTTATGACACAATAATGATGGGGTATTTACCTCATTAATAAATGAATTAAATAAATAAGATTATAAATTTTAGAATAACTTTCAAAACCTTTACAATTCTTATTGGATGATTTTACTTCGACAATGAGTCAACTTATCTTTGAATTTAATTTGTTTTGGACTTTTATAAATCAAATATCATTATATAATAAAATAATATTTTCACACTTTCCTAAAGAGCCACTCCTCCCCCTTATAAAAAGACACGACTTCTAACCGATTCCTCACACCTCTCAAGCTATTTGGCTCATAAAAACTCATCCCAATTAAGCTCCCTAAATCCCTCTACTCCTCCTTGAAGCCTTACCTTAGGTAGAATGAACTTCAAGAAGTGATTTTGGTTCAATCCAATGGAAGTTACCAAAATTATAGGTAACAGTTCCTCTTAACTTATTTTCTATTATTTTACTTCTCCAATACATAAACTCCTTTTATTCCTTTATTTTATAACAACATGAGTATCCTAAATATATTATTATGTTTTTATGATAAGGATTTTAACTACACATACACACACCTCCATCTAATGGGTGAAGAATATACTGTTTCTGTGGATGGCAAACTAACACCTCACAAAACGATGGTTGTTTGATTATCTACTACCGCACTCATGGTGGCCATTAAGATGGAACTGTATTTATATATGATATATAATATTTATATTTTCGTTTTGATCCTTTATTTTACATTTATATCCCACCTTTATGGTTTCCATAATGGGTAAACGTGATAATCGCATTTGAGGAAGTGCGGACTACAACCCCCTCAAAGTGATATGACTCATTAATGCCATATGTGGGATGTATAATGGATAGAGTTAATGATATAATATATTATATAATACTGGAATTATAAGATACCTATGTATAATTATGTTTTAATTCCATTAAAATAAGAAATATAAATGAAAGTAGCGTTCATGCATACAAACGGCTTACCATCTCCATGAACAGTGCATTTCATTTCTTATCTCCAAAATGTTTTTTCCTGTTATAAATACATATATATACTGGATATATGATTTATATGATATATAAATAATTATTATCATTCTGGAGATAATGGACTATTGACCACATGGACAAATTGTAATTCTAAGGTGTTCATTTTTTACTCAAGTACCAAATATCGACCAAATCACCATTATTAACTTAAATGATTGCATAATGTTTATAACATGGTAATAAATGATATAAAAAAGAATAATAAACATGAAAAAAATTATTAAGAAAGTATAAATTAAATTTAGTTTATTATTCAGGAAAAACAAGGAACAAACGAGTCAAGTCGGACACGAGGTAAGGGATTTTCTTATCTAACTTTTAATTCCATGAGATTTCCTTTGTTCGCCACTTATTCATTGCATGTGTTGTATTGTGTACCGAAATTTGATATATATTATCATGATTCTCATTATATTCATGGTATTCTGTAATTCATTTGGTGCTTATTAGCTTTTTGTCATACAGCTCACATGATTACAACGCAGTAAAGGGTTTCATCTCACTTTTTATTCCTGTGAGATTCGTGCTATATTTTCCACTATTTCCATTTTTGTGGTGTATTTAATGCCCATGATTGTACTCTTTTTGTAATATACTTTCATTTATTAGTATCTACATCTTCATTGGATGAAACTTCTTTGATGTGGCATATGTTTTGTAAGTTTCCAAATCGGTAAGGGAACCTTTCACCATCCTCTTTTTAAAAGACTTCTTTTTGTTATGTATTTTAATTTACATCATATTATGTTGAGATATTTTCTTCTATATCCTTATAGATGTAAATTTTATGTCAAAGTGATGAGATACTCTTTTTATCTCATCAACACATTTTCTGAATTTAAATGTGATGCCATTAGGCTTTCGATTTTTTTGCAAGGGAACTTCTTAACCTAATTTCAATTATTTGGGTTAAACTTGTAATTCTTGAATATGTTGTCCTAAGAATATATTTGAATGACCACTAATTGTTTTACAATTAATAGCCACATATATTGGGTGTATTTATTTTTTTCATACATAATTATGTGATTGACTTATCCTTAATTTAAGGATATGGTCTTTAAAAGGGATTTAATCTCAATTTACATTTCCATTGAGACTTCATTGTTGTTATGCACCAATTCACTCTTATATGGTGTATTTATTGTCCCTTGTCATATTATATCATTAATACCTTTATTCTCATGATATTATAAAGTTTAGATTAAATGTTATTCCTCAATTATTTGTATTCAAGAGTCTCTAATTTTGTTAAAAACTCTTTAACTAAAATATCATTTTAAATGTTTTAAAGATTTATTATTAAAAATCGTTATCTTTAATATCCATTTTTTAAAAATGGTTTTTAGTATTTATTTATATGGAAATTAAGTTTTTAAAATTATAATTCCATTAATATCTTCAAAGTGGTATGGGACACTTTGACTCAAAAATCTCTTTTTAAATGGGTTATGAAAATGGAATGATTATTTCAATATCTTGAAATTACTTCTTGTTATTTCAAATGAAATATTATTAGTGAAATTTTTATATTTGAAATATTTTATGTGTTATGATGGTACTTAGACATTTGACGGGTGGTTACGTGATAAACCATATGACGGGTGGTGCCGTGACAAACCAAGACGAGTGGTTACATTATAACCTCCAATGAATTGGGTATGGAAGTCAGTCGTATGGATATTCCATTTAGCGACGTGTGTGGAAGTCAATCGTACGGTTATGCCACTTATATATATTTATGTCCCAGGTTACCTTTATATGTTATGTGTTTTTTATATGGGTTTTATGGTAACCTTTTGGTTACAAAAGGGTATGTAGTGATCTTTTATTCAGTGAAGAGTATTTACTATTTCAGAAAGGGGAAAAGTATGACTTATTATAAAGTATTCATGGTTTACATGTTGTTGTGAAAAACTAATAGTTTTCCTTCTTTGTGTATCCCTTACTGAGCTTTTTATGCTCATCCCAAGTTTTTGAAATGTTTTTCACAGCTCATAAAGTGGAATTGGGTTGAGGATGGGATCAAGGAAATGTCATGATGTCTAAAACATGGAACTAGACACGACTCTTTTTTTAAGAGTTTTTATTTTATGGAAACTGAGTAGAAGTGTCTAGCTTGTAATTTTTGATATGTAATGTAATATTTATGACCTAATTCTCTAAAAATCTAAACCAGAATGGATCCTCAATGTGAATTATTCATTTAATTCAATATTATGTAGTGATTATGGCTGGGTCCTTACAGTTGGTATCAGAGGTCGGTTTAAATAACTTTAGTGGTTAGGATGTTATCTAGGCATAAGTGACATAACCATAATGGTTAGCAATTTAAAAAGTGTCGTAGTTTTTTTGAATGAGTTTAAGATAACCCGAATAATTATTTAACCTCCTCATAAGATATTATATGATGATTTTACTGATATACTCACACTAAACTTTTTGGTTTTAGTAAATGGCTAGATCTAGTAGGCACCAATGTAACTATGGATGTGAAGAAAACTGTGACGGTTTTCTGAACGAGCAAATGAATGAAATTAGAGCTGCAATGAGAACTCTTGTGGTTATTCCCGACCAACTATCCAGAGTCATGATTGACAACCAGAACCTTGTTTGTTTTTATAAAGATTCGTATATGCGAGAAACAAATCCATACAAAATTTCAGGTAATAATTATAAAGGTAAGTATGTTCAAAATCCTATGTGTAAAGGTTGTGGAAAGAAACACCTAGGAAAATGCGTCAAAGGGATGATAAGATGTTATAGATGAGGTAATGAAGGACAAAAATGAAGAACATGCCATTAAAAAATGAAGAATCCTGTTAACTCTAGGAAAGGGAAAGAAGTTCTTTCTGAGGGATCAATTGAATGTTTTAAATGTGGTGTGCATGGTCATTATACAAACAGATGTCCTAGGCAGATTTTTCGGGGATGGGATCACCAGGATCTTAAAAATATATATTTACCAATACCTAATGCCTTTCCAATTGAGGATGAAGAAACTGGCAATGACCAATGAAAGGTATGTATTATTTCTTTACATATGTTTTGACATTATTGAATCTTAGGATATGATTCCTGATTTTGATTGTAGAAAATTATTTCAAAATAAGTTTGTAAAGAATGGTTAATGGATCATGAATAATTTTGAATGAGTATTAAGTCAACATATAAGGGATTCAAGAGTTATGGTACATTTTAGGATGGTGAAATGCTTAAAATTATTAAGGCTCTTTTGATGATGGGATTACATTAGAATACTTTTTATAGTATGTGTAACCCTGAAGTTTGATATATGAAAATTTTATTCATGGAATAATTATCTTTTATTTTTTGTATATAGTTATAAAGAACCATTTGGGTTTATATGATCCTTGAATTTGAGGAAATTGCAGGTTAAAACATTATGGGATAAAAAATTGAAAGTTATTAGATAACCATTTAGGTTAAAATATGATATGGTTATTTATGATGAATTTATCTCTTTTGGGAATGTTATAAAATTATATAGTTTCTGGAAAAGGACAACCTGCAGACCGCGTGACAACCCATCACGACTGACAAAGCTATGGGAATCGAACCCACAACTGAAGTGCGACTAGGATTTATCACCTACAACGGGACTACGTGAAGTACCTGGTTAGTATGAGTATTTATTTTTAGTTATATTATCTTATGAATAAGTTTATTATGGGTTATTTATGGAAATTATTAACCTATCATAGAGAATATGTGATTAGGTTAATTACACTTCAACATGAGACATTAAAAGTAGTCGATGTAATTTGGAGATAAATGTTAAGATTTATTGTGGAAGACTATGGGATTAAATTCTTATGTGTTTTGGTTTTCAATGTTAGTTTGGATTATATTAAAGAATTTTATGGAATGTTGTTTATTTAATGGTCTTGGTTGAACTTAGGGTACTGTTTGTGGAATTTTGGAGATTAGGAATATTATTTCTTTTTATATAGAATTATCATTTTTGGGGATTATTTGATCTTGTACTAACCTTTTTGGTTTTTGTTAAGGTCTAAATACATGGGAAATATATATTTCATCTTTTTTGTATTATATGATTCTCTCGATGTTGATTATAGTGATTTCAATGTGAAAAATTCCTCTTGAATACTTATAATTTGTGGAAAAGATGAGTTTGTGGTATATTTTTATTAAAGGATGACACTCTACATGACGAGTAAGTATATTTCCGGATGATATTAGTCATTTTGTTAATAATATTATTCAAATAATTGAAATTGATCTTAATGAAAAAATGTTATAAGCCCTCTTTTATCATCATACTTTTACCCAACCCCATATTTATGGTATTGTGGTGGTTAATATTTTTTTGATGAAGTTATCTATCACTCTCTACTAATCTATAAAAGTTAATTTCTATTCCATATCCATGTTTTCAAGGAATCCAAGTATTTGTTGTCTTGGGTAACCTTTTTATTTTCTACATTTATTTTGAAGTGATAGTTTTATTGACTATTTTTATGTTATAGGTCTCTTAATGATGTTTCCGAGACCAATTATAAAATTGTGAGGATGCAATTTCCAAAAGGGGGGAAGGATGTAACATCTGAGGTAAATAAAGAACATGAAATTTTAATATTTATTAATATTTAGGAATTGAATATTAATTTTACTTTTAAAGGGACATTATGATTCGATGGCATACCAGATACGCAACAATGGGTTTCTCTGAAATCATACGGTGCACACAATGTTGAGTCATACTAAAAAATAATAATATAATATTATTATTTTAAAAGGTAGTTAACGCCTAGCCATTGTAATGGTGGGAATGAACATAACATACTAAAAAATTATTATACATTTTTTTATCTGTTTTTACATTTATCCAATAAATGTTAGGGGCTTAAAATATGAATGAATCTAATTTTAAGCATGAATACTCTAATATTCAGTAAAAGGTCGATTTAAAGCCTTTTGATGGAGAACCCTCTTTAAATATAGTTTTGTTCATTTTTACATGTCCTATTTGAATAAATAAAATTCTTCTTTAGATTTGGGACATCAAAAATTACATTGGGTAAATTGTTTTTATTTTTCTGATAATGCTCATTTTGTGATGAATAGTGATAAATACTGTATTTTAATTCAAATGTGCGTTTTAATATAATTTATTTAGATGGTTATATTATCTTTATAATTGGTTTTAAAGTGTAATTAGAATATATTTTTACCATTTAATCATATTTTGGTCACTGTATTTAATTTCACTTTGAAATTGGAAATAAACAAGTATCAATCTTTTGATAGTTATTGTTTCTTAAAATCACACTATTTGTTTTGACAACAAGAATTAATTTTAAATTAATTAAGGTGAAATATATGTTTTGAATTTGGTAAAATAGACATTTTTTTAATTTGCAATATCAAATATATCTTAGGCTGAATTTTTGGTATTTTTCTGAAAAACATCAATTTTTGATGAATAGTGAAACCACTTAGTAGTAGTTAAAAATAATCAACTTGTTCATGTAAATGAAATTTTACCACTTCTGTGAATTTAATTTCAAAAATCAGACATACATGGTTGTTATTAGTAAGTAAAATTTTTGTTCAAAAAGATGAAAATATTTTTTGGTGAATAGTAACTTGTAACTTTTATTTACCACGGTTAAAGGATAATAGGGTAATTCAAGGTAAAAATAATATCATAAAAATAAGAAATATACCTTAAAACCTGTCTTAACCTTATGGGATAAGTCATGGACGACCATGGGCATATTTGGGTTGATTTTGGGACCCCATGGAGCCACTTAAGAGGGATAATGACACTTTAGATTAATTAATTTAATGTAAAGGCACAAATGAAACAAACAACTATCTTTTAGTAAATTAAGTTTTACATGGGGTTATATAAGTTATATTTTAGACTATAAATATTAATTGAAATTTTAAAAATATTTGCTACATTATGGGGGTTTTTTTATAATTTATATACATCAAAAAAATTAAATTATTTATGGCTCAAAAATGATGCAGTATTTACCTCATTAATAATTGATTTAAATAAATAAGATTATAAATATTAAAATAAGTTCAAAACCCTGTCCAATTCTTATTGGATGATTTTATTTAGACCATTAGTCATCTTATCTTTGACTTCAATTAGTTTTTTATCTTTAAAAAACGAATATCATCATATAATAAAATAATATTTTCACACATTCCTAAAGGGCCCCCCTCCCCCTTATAAAAGGACACCACTTCTATCTAATTCCTCCCACCTATCAAGCATTCTGGGTCATCCTACCTCTGCCCAATTAAGCTCCCTAAATCCCTCTCATCCTCCTCGAAGCCTTACCTTAGGCGGAAGCCACTTCAAGAAGTCATTTTGGTACAAACCAAATGAAGTTACCCAAATTAAAGGTAACATTTCCTCTTAACTTCTTTTCTTTTATTTCACTTCTCCAACCCATAAAATATTTTTATTCCTTTCTTTTATAACAACACCAATATCCTAAATATACTATGATTTTTTTATGAGAAGTATTTTAACTACACTTACACGCACATCCATCTAATGGGTGAAGAACATATTGTTTATGTGGATGGAAAACTAACGCCTCACGAAATGATGATTGTTAGATTATCTCCAACCTCCTCCCATGCTGGCCATTAAGATGGAACATTATTTATATATGATATATAATGTTTATATTTTCTTTATGATTCTGTATTTTACATTTATTTCCTACCTTTATGGTTTCCATAATGGGCAAACGCGATAATTTTATTTGAGGAAGTACGGACTACCACCCCCTCAAAGTGATATGACTCGTTAATGCCATATGTGGGGTGTATAAAGGATAGAGTTAATGGTATTATATATTATATTATACTAGAATTATAATATTACTATTTATCATGATGTTTTATTTCCATTAAAATATGAAATAGAAATGAATGTAGCGTTCATGCGTACGTACGACTTACCTTCTCCATGAACAGTACATTTCATTTCTTATCTCCAAAATGTTTTGTAATGTTATAAATACATATATATACTGGATATAAGGTTTATATTATATCAAAATCATGAATATAATTATGGAGATAATGTACTATTCACCACATGGACAACTTGTAATTATAAGGTGTTCATTTTGGACTCAAGTACCAAATATCGACCAAACAACCGTTATTAACATAAATGATTGAATAAAGTTTATAACCTTGTAATAAGTGGTATAAAAAGAATAATAAACTGGTAAATGGTTCTTATGAAATTATAAAATAATTTTAGTTTATTATTCAGGAAGAATAAGGAACAAACAAGTCAAGTCGGACATGAGGTAAGGGATATTTTTATCTGACTTTTAATTCTGTGAGATTTCCATTGTTCGCCACTTA
Organism: Viscum album; assembly: GCA_963277665.1. Taxonomy (NCBI): domain Eukaryota; kingdom Viridiplantae; phylum Streptophyta; class Magnoliopsida; order Santalales; family Viscaceae; genus Viscum; species Viscum album. The sequence goes on from OY728120.1 coordinate 1,597,330,791, forward strand.
TTCATTGCATGTGGTGTATTGTGTACTTCCATTTTATATATATTATCATTATTCTCATTATATTAATTGTATAATGTGACTCATTTTGTGGTTTTTGACTTTTGGTCGTACGACTTAGTTGATTAGAACGTGGTAAAGGGTTTCATCTCACTTTTTATTCCTGTGAGATTCATGCTATATTTTCCACTAATCTATTTTGTGTTCTATATATACTGCCCATGATTGTATTATTTTTGTAATCTAATTTCATTTATGAGTATTTACATCTTCATTTTATGATTCTTCTTTCATGTAGAATATGTTTTGTATGTTACCAAATCGGTAATGGATCCTTTCACCCAACTCTTTTTAAAAGACTTATTTTTTTTATGTCATTTAATTTACATCTTATTATGTTGGGATATGTTCTTATATAACCATATTGATGTAAATTTTATTTCCAAGTGATGAGATACCTTTTTTTTCTCATCAACACATTTTCTGAATTTTAAAGTGACTTCGTTAGGCTTTCGATTTTTTGCAAGGGAACTTCTTAACCAAATTTCAATTCTTTTGGTTAAACTTGTACTTCTTGAATATGTAGTCCTATGAATATGTGTGAATGAACTATAATTGTTTTACATATAATATCCACTTATATTTGGTGTATTTATATATTTCACACATAATTATGTGACTTCTTTATCCTTAATTTAATGATACCATCTTTATAAGGGATTTCATCTCAATTTACATTTCCATGGAGACTTCATTGTTTTTATGCACCAATTCACCCTTATATACTGTATACACAATCCTTTGTCATATTATATCATGAATCCATTTATTATCATGATATTTTAAAGATCATATTAAATTTTATTCCTCTATTATTTGTATTCAAGAGTCTCTTTTTTTAAAAAAAACTCTTTAACTAAAATATCATTTTAAATGTTTTAAATATTTATTATTCTAAATCATTGTTTTTAATGTCCATGTATTAAAAATGTTTTTGAGTATTTATTTATATGTACATAAATTCTTTAAAATTATAATTCCATTTAAATCTTCAAAGTGGTATGAGACACTTGGATTCAAAAATATATTTTTAAATGGTTTATGAAAATGGAATGATTATTTCAATATCTTAAAATTACTTCTTGTGATTTCAAATGAAATGTTATTAGTGAAATGTTTATATTTTCAATATATTATATGTTATGATGTTACATGGATATTTTACGGGTGGTTACATGATAAACCATATGATGGGTGGTGCCGTGATAAACCCAGATGGGTGGTTACATTAAAACCTCCAATGAATTGGGTATGGAAGTCGGTCGTATGGTTATTCCGTTTAGTGATGTGTGTGGAAGTCAACCGTATGGTTATTCCACTTAAGTATTTTTATGTACCAAGTTACTGTTATATGTTATGTGTTCTTTATATGGGTTTTATGGTAACCTTTTTTTTACAAAAGGGTAAGTAGTGATCTTTTATTCAGTGAAGAGTATTTATTACTTCATAAAGGTGAAAAGTATTACGTGTGATAAATTATTCATGGTTTACTTGTTGTTTTGAAAAATGAATAGTTTTACTTCTTTGTGTATCCCTTAAAGATCTTTTTATGGTATCCCATATTTTTTAAATGTTTTCCACAGGACATAAAGTGGAATAGGGTCAAGGATGGGATCAAGGAAATGTTAGGAAGTCTAAAACAATGAACTAGAAATGAAATTTTTTATAATAGTTTTTTTATAGAAATTGAGTAGAGGTGTCTACCTTGTAATTTTTGAGATGTAAATTAAAATTTATGGCCAAATTCTCTAAAAATCTAAACTATAAAAGATCTTCAATCTGAATTATTCATTTAATTCAATGTTATGTAATGTGTAAGGCTGGGTCCTTATAGTTTCTACTTGATAATAATGGAATAAAGGTTTTTAAATTTAATAAACCCTTTGTATGGATTGATATAATCCCCACATTCTTAGTATTCAAAACATTACAATTATTTGAAAATATTAATTTTTTCTAAAGGAAACATGATAGAAACTTATATGTGAAATAAGTTTACACCAAATCTCTAATTTTAATTTTTTATGTTTCTGATATAATTTTTTTATAGATTATGAAAAAATTTCAAATGAATTTTATGAGTAAATTAAGAAAAACATAATAATTTTTATTTTGGAATAATTAACTTTATTCATAGGTTTACAAGTTTAACCAAAGGAAAAATATATTTTTCTATCCCGTGAAAATTATATCAGGTAATTATTATAAATTATTGGTATATAATAGAATCAAAATTAGTTTCTAATCATATTTTATTTGGTACGAATATGAGTAAAGATGATTCTTGAAAAAAAATTGAATCTTAAATATTTTTTAATATTGATAGGATTTTTTCTTTACCTTACAGCTTTGAAACTAGATATTTCTTATATTGTGACATTTTATTCTATATATCATACTAATCTAAAAGAATATTGTATTTTGGTAGTAAAGATAATTCTGAGATATGTTATTGGAACAAATTCACATTTTCTATGATAAAAAAGATGTTGGGATATGAGCATTCATGGTTATATAGATGCTGATTAGGTTAGAGAATTCAATGATAGAAAATCAACTTCTGGGGTAACACTTTTATTGGGATAATGTTTTCTAAGTTGTCATAGTAAGAAATAGATTTCATTAACATTGAGTGTTTCGGAATAAGAATTTGATGCAGATACTTTGGATTTACTAAAGTATTGTGGATGAATGTTTATTTGGAATATTTGAAAGTTAAAATTTGAAAAAAAATTGAAGATACTTTGTTATAATCAAAGTGTAATAGAGATTTCTAAAAATAATATCCATCCTTTAAGATAAAAATACTCTAAAATGTTTTTTCACTTCAGGAAATAGAAATTTCTTTTTGAGGAAGTTTTTCTCGAATAGGTTTTAATGAAATATCAAATTTTTGATATTTTCACAAAATCAAATAACAAATAATTATTTGCGAAATTGAGTCTAAAATAGCATCATCATCCAAAACCAAATATTTATTAAACGACTTATGTATATATCCCTCCATGATTTGGATTATATTTAAAGGGGGTAATTTTTATGTCTTTATCCTATAGGGGTGAGGGAAGTAAATTTCTTACTTAAATTGAATTAGAAGGTGTAGTTATCATACAATGGGGAATAGAGGAGTGGATGAAAAGAAAAAAAAAGATAACATTTAGGGGGTTTATCTTAACATGGCTGCAAATTTCTTTTACTGAGGTGTGTAATTCCTTCAAAAACATTAATTTATCCATTATTGTTGTATCAGGACACTCGCTTTTGAGAAAGGGTATGATTTAGTGAAAATTAAAAACATGATTTTCTAAAAAAAGTGTTGAGTTGTAAACATTCTGAGTGTTGAAAAATGATGAGTTGAGAAGTTGTTAACAAGAGTTTTTAACATATACAAAGGGAGATATTGAATATCCATTTTGATTTTTCTGTTTTAAAAAAGTTTTATTTTAGTTAAAATTTACTTTTTATAAAATATTTTTTTATTAAAGACGGTTAAATATGTGTTGCTAAAAAAATTTTGCCTATTTTTTTGATAAGTTTCTACAAATCCTAATAAAGAAAGTGTTCTAGAAATTGGATTAGTCATTAAATGATCCATTGAAAACAGTCCAACGGATTGATATTTTGATGAAATCTATATTTTTTTTAAAAAAAAGAACGTTTGAAAGTGGTTGATAATTTAAAATATGGGAACTTGTAAAAAATTCCAAAATATGTCAGAAACTGATTTTCTATTATTTTAATGTCCTAAATCATCATGAGGAATTCACTATAAAATCATTAGTATTTAGAAGGAAAAATATTTGCTGAGTTCTAAAGTTTTAAATTTCTATCAAGTTGATTTTTTTGGACATAGCTAATATGACTAAGTAGCACTGGATAATTAAGTTCTCAAAATACCAAAAGTATTAATTTAATGACGTTTGAAAAAATGTGATTTTAGTAAATGGCTATCATTTATTGGATGTAATTCCTCAAATGAACCTAATAGTACCTGAATCTTATGATGTTTATTTTTTTTATAAAGTTTAGATTTACTATTTCTATGTTCTAGTTTTTTATAGTGTTGAAAATATGAAAGAAATTTGAATATTATAAAGATGAGTATTTGAATTTTTGAGAAAAAAAGGATGAGATAATACTTTATTTCAACATAAAAAATGAAGAAGTTTAATGTCTTATTCACAACCAAAGATGATCAGATGAAGAATTTTTTGAAATATTGAAACATTCAAGTTTTTTATCGAAAAGATCTGATTTAAGTAGAGATAGTTGTTGAGCCTATCGAGGCATCATAAGAATATCATAAAACAAATTGTTTTTCAGTCCTCTAAATGATTTTTTGTTTCTTATATAATGTTGTTTTTATAAAATATTAATGAATAAGAATATTCATTTGATAAGCTATTGATATTGGTTAATAAAATATAAATTTTACCCCAATAATTCATCGAATGCCTAGTTTCATCAGATATATCTTGACCATAATGAAGATAAGGTGACTGGTATGACCTTATAGGGAATGTGGAAGAAAATGTGAGAAATATAATATTTTTTATTGGGAATTTTTCAAAAACAAAAAAATTATTTAGAAGTTTCGATGATGTTATTCACCTTTTTCAGATGTCTTGGAGAATCAGATAATGAAATCTTTTGTATATTTAATTTTTTCCCAGTAATTTGAGAACAAAATATGTGATATAAATGGGTTCCAATATTGTGTTTTTAAATTTCAATTGGCTCAAGAGAACACAAATGGTGAATACAGTTCCAAACAAAAAATTTTCAGACTATCAATTTTGGACAGGTAATTTTCAATGTTCTTATCTAAGTAATGTTGTGAATTCTTATGTTTTTTAAAAATAAATAAGATTCATGATGACTATATAATTTTTTATAAAGATTTAGATATGGTCAAATGGATTTTGATTTTCTGATAAATGCATATATGTGAGTTTTTTTGAGTGAGAAATTATTTTGGTTTCTCACCTTTATTATTCTAGGAGCTCTTATAAATATAGATACAAAGTATAGTGGTAATTGACATTATTTATCCTTTAATATAATCTATCACTCTTAAAAATTGATGATATATGTAATTTTTCTAAAAAAAATTATTTCATGTTGAAGAATATTTTTAGGATAGATGATTCTAATCAGAATATCAGGCTCAGGCATGTTCAAATTGCTGGACAGATATAATCAAATTGAGTATATCGACATTATTTTTTGACTTGTACTTTATGAAGTATTATTTTTTTATAAAATTAGTTCATATAGTATCTATTTTCATATAATTATAATGGGTACATAGGTCTGATGATATTAGATGTATGCCCTTGGACAGGGAAATCACATAGAGGGCATATCATACTGGGATTTTAGAGAGACCCCCATGGAGAAATTTGATCGAGGTAACATCTTTATTTGGATCAAAATTATTAAAAACAAATTCTAAACTATCAAGAGTTAGTATAGTCATTCCTATTGGGATAGATAAGGTTCCTAACAGGAGTTGAAATATGTTCTATTCACTTGTTCTTAGTAGTGAATTTTTATAGACCCATGGGAGTGGCTATAGAAATGATGTATGTTCTCACATTGAAGTCGAACCTTGAAAATCATGTTTTCCTTGTTTTATTTTATATTTCATCATGCACTTGAGTTTACTAAAATTTGATAATGAATAAACACTAAAAAGTTGCAGGGATAAAATTTATGAAAGAAAAATATTTTAAAAAAGGAAACAACTAATTCAACACCCCTCCCCCCTTCTAAGATGATTAATAATCCTTTGTAACATCATATTTCCCCAATATACTCAAATTATTTGGGATTGATGATGTTTAGTTATTTTTACACTATTTACATACTAAGATATGATGGTATAGACTTCCCATGGTAATACCCTAGACCCTTTTTTCAAGGGAACATCCTCTAGAATATGAGGAGGTGCTCCAAAGTTTAGGTAATGATCACTGATATAGACATCGATGAGTGGTACATGGTGGTTATGAAATATAACACTCATAGTAATTTCATTATTTTATCATGTATAGTTCATGTTCATCTGATATAATGTTTAAAAATTCACATAATCACTCTTCCTTGATTTAATATAAGCATTGTCTCGAATCTATGGTTACTAAAAAACCCTAAAACGACTTATAGTCCATTAGAAATTGATCAGTTTTGGGTTATTGAATCAAATTAATATATTTTATTTTCTTTATAAGTTAAAAAAAATTATAATGTATAAAAAATTTCCCTTATTTTAAAACATTATTAAGATACATCATGCATTTAATAGAGGCATAGAACACATTTTCCATGAAATTAAAATGAAATATCTCAAATCACTTAGTTATTAAAAAATATTCAATAATTATTTTCTAAATAAATTAAAATAGTTTCCACTAACTTGTTGAGGAATTTTACCACAGAAACACTTTAATAAAAATCAAATTCCATATTAAAAATACCTCATTAACATACTAATCATTTCTACTTAAATTGTTGTAAAATATTATATTTAAATTTTTTTATTAAGGATTTTTTAATAAAACAATAACAAAATATACTTTTTAATGAGTTTCAAAAAGCATACCCTGATCACCTTTTCGCTCTTACTTTCCCCATTTTCCATCTTTGTTAAAGATATTCCAATTGATATTAAACTCTTTAAAATTAATAATAATTTAATTTTTCTTTTGAAATATCTCATGGGGGACTTTTATTTTCAAGGGATTAATAATGATTGGTTAATTATGTAAAATTATTCCATAATTACATCATTCTATAATTTCTCCAAGATCCCCTTTTCAATCAACACTCTTTCAACTATATTATTTTCGACTCAATTTTTTATTTCATAATTTATTTTTGTTAACGTATCTCCATATGTATGTAATGTTACATTATCCCATATATCTCAAGATATTTATCTCCCTTCTGATTTGATAATTTCATGATTTTATGAGATATTAATGTGATAGTCAATATATCATACACATTTTTGTCAAATATTTTTTATCTATATTTAAAAAATATAATCTACTATTTGTGACATATTATATGGACCCAATATACCATTAAATATTCATCAATGGAAATGATTTAATATATTTTTACTCAATAAGATTCTAGGTTGATTGCTATTTATACATCCAAATTTTATCGCTCCAAAATTTCCTCATACATTTTATTCAAGGAATTCAAGTCCATTATTATGATCTTTCCTTATTTAAGAAAAGAATAAGTGTTTTTCTGATCTCTTCTCATTTTGTATAAGTAATTGGTTGAATCACACTTCATCAATTTCACTATTGATTTTTGATTTATATATAAATTTAAGATACTATGAGTTAATTTTAATAAATAGTTATATTAATGAAGTAATACATATCACGTAGAGATCAATTTCCCTCAAAACTATCTTTATATCCAATGAAGAGGTGTTGTGAATCTATCCCTTACACTGAAATATTTTGAATGCATTTATTTTCCACATTATTTTTTATTTATTATAATATGGTCTTTATTTTTTAATTATATATTTTTTCAACATTATAAAATTTAATAGTTTTTGACATTTATGAAAAAAATTATGATGTTTGTGGATATCTGCGTTTTCGTAGATTTCATCTTAGTTAGTTTTGAGATGAATAAGAATATAATATTATGCTTTTTTATCTATTGACTATATGTATGTTTAGTTTATTGTTAGTTTTTAATGTAGAATATTTGGAATCTAAAAAGGATTTATAACATAAATATTTTATGAAAATATTATTTTGTAGATATTTGAGACCTTCAAGATAATGTTTGAACAACTTTAGAGGCATAAAAGTTCATCTAATCAAATATGCATTAGAAAAAGGTTTATTTTGTCCACCCTAAGAGTATATGTCATTATCAATGATTTAGTATCTCTATATCAAATTTCTTTTCCATATCTATAAATTAATATATTTAAAATTTATTCAACATTTGGTTTCATTTGGTATAAATTTTAAAGGTATCTGATATATTTGAGAGGGGGTTACTAAATGCTCAAAGTGATATCGCATTAGTTTGAATTATGTATAATAAATTAGTTCAGATTATAATATGAACTCTATGATCTATGATTAATATTTTCTAGATAATTGGGTATATGTTTCAATTTAATTTTGATTTATAACACCACATTAATCTCCATGATTAGATTTAACAACAAAAAGTTATGGCTGAAACATATTAATGTCCAATAGTCATGAAACAACTTGTTGTGATTTACAAGACCTGATTTAGTGAAATTTTTGGTTATGAAGAAAGATGACTTAGATTATAATTATAAATAAAGTTTTAATATTTATTTTTATTTCTATTTAATTCTTAATCAAATATTTTCAATAAATAGTGATGGAGATATTTCTAAAATACAATGGCTATTTTGAAATAACTATGGGATGGACATATAACAAACCCCATTAGATAAATTTTAATTCTATTTCAAATAAAAACATGAACATGAAATTGATGTAATTTGAATATTTATGGGATGGTTAATTTTATATTTATTGTATATTTAATATTATTGTAACTAAAATTCATGGGATAATTTAAAATAATATATCCATAATTGATGGTCTCAATGTTTTTCAATTCCAATGGTTGGTAATGGACTATTGATGGTTTCACACCTGATATGACCTCTATTTTTACATAGTATAATATTAATTTTTATGGAAAATTCATAAATTAAAATAAATGGATTGTTTCTACATTAAAGAAGAGTGTTTTTAAATCATTTTTATCTCACTTTCATCTTCCAAAAAGTGAAGGTGATCTAACAATAAAGAAATAAGTTTTGGTATGAGATGATTGTTCATTTATTTATTTTTAAAATGATTATTTCACTCATTTAATAAAAAATATGTTTAAGGGGGACCTTTATCTGTGGTTAATATTGGATGAAAATTGAGTACACTTCATTATTGAAAATTTGACAAGCATTGAAATAACTTTTTGAAGGAAATATTGCATTAAACCACTTCCCCATAATAAAGAGTGTGTGAAGATAGTAAAAATTGAAAATGAAGGTAAAATATTGGTGGAAATAAATTAAAATTTAATTTTTGTACTTATTATTTATATATGAAATCATCAATGTTATATAATAAGTGATTAAGATATACTTTGTAAAAGAAAGTAAAATGGCATCCCCTTGATTCTATTTTAGTTATTTGGATAAATGTTGTTCAACTCATGTGTTGTAGGATATAATCCATTTTACACCAAGGACCATCCACTCAAATCAAGTCATGAATTTTGAAAGATTACATTTTATGTATCACTGTAAGGGTTTGTTTTCTCATGGAGTATATTACTTGAGGAGTAACACATCATCTATTCAGTTCATTAAAACCAATGATGAGGGAAGTGAAATATATTTATTTAATGTATTTGAAAGGGTATTATAAATTTGATATTCCACCCATTCACTATTATAAAATCCTCTATAGAAATTTAATTTTTATCAAAGCTTGGATTACCTTATTTGATCCACCATCCTTAATTTTTTGAGGCTATTATTTTTTTACTATCAGGGATCAAATCAATTTTGTAAACAACATAGGTATACCATAATTTTATATAAATATATTTCATCTACAGAATGGATGAATGGTTTATTATTTTCTATCATTGGTACTAGACATTCTTGGTATTACACTTTTTAGATTAACTCTTCTTGATGGAAATAGAAAATACTATAAAACTAATCCAAATAGAATTGATGGTTAATGTCATGTTATAAATGAATTATTTTTAACTCTATTATAGAAGTGAATAATAAGGATTATTTATAATAAATATGATAAATAAATTTGTAAAATATTCATGGATTTAACTAAGGTGAAAAACAGTTTAATGAGTCTATTTTATATATTAGTCAAAATTAGAATGAAATTAATGAAAGAAAATAAATTAGTCAATTACTTATTTACCCATAAAAACATGATCATGAGAACCAAAAGTGGTTGGGGTAAAATTATTAATGATCCAATGGTTTCCAAGAATTTTTTATGAGTCCATAATTTTTTGTTCGATAAAAATATCCTATATTTTAAAGATATATATTTGGGTAATTTTACACATGATAAACTTAATTTTATATTGGTCCCTTATAAATTAAGAAGTGGTCCAATACAAAAACTTAAAAAAATTGTTATAAAAACCATACATTCAAATCCATTAAATATATAAAAAATAAAAATAAGATGGATTCATGTTATAAAAAGTTGTAATATAATGTGGAAACCATGAATCCAAAAGAACCTTTGTCTCTCATATCATTCAGCATCAAAAAAGGAAAAGGAAATTACATTGACAAGTTACCATTAAAGTGTTTAAATTTTATAAAGGTTATAAAGTTGTCTCAAAATTGAGTAAACATATTAATGATTTATATGATTAGAACCCACTAAAATGTTTCTTTGCTAAAAATGAAACAAGGGTGTTGTATTCAAGAAAAGAAGTAACTTTGTCAAAGGAAAGGAGAAGATGATATAAAAGTATAAAATATATAACTTCTTTTTAAAAATTTATAATGACTAATGTAATTATGAGAGTGATTTTAATGAGAAATATTTATAAGTTAAGCATGAATGTTTCTTTATGGATCATGTTAATAGTCGTAAAAAATATTCTAGTGATGAGGATGTCATTGATAATGAGGTTGAAGATATCAAGAAGTATATGGTGTGAATAGAACAAGATATATATATAAAGAAAAAAACTAAATGTAAAAGGAATATTCCACCTTTAATAAGACCCAACATTAAAATTATGTGGAGTAATAGTTTATTAAATATAAAAAATATCTCTTCATGAAAATTGATAGTTTAAATGTCTTTTCTACTGAACAAAATAAGATAATTTATATTTAGACTGAATTAATGATAAATAAGTAAGTGGAGTTTTTTACACTCTGATCAGAGGTTATTTAATCTTAAAATTTCTTAAACATGTTCAATTTCAATTATAAGAATCATTTGAATGTGATTAGTGATACTTCAAATCATGAAAAATTAAACTCACAACTATAAGGAATTTTGATGTTTTTTAAATAAACCACACTATACTCATCAGGAACATAAGGTTTAGTATATTTTTATGCAATTATTCTAGTCTATCAAGTAATAATTGAATTGATTTTATCAAAATAAATAAAAATGGGTTTCATTTTTTCTTTTTAAAATTTCATAGATTAAAAAATAAACAACTATTGAATGGAAAAGGAAAATATAAAATAATATACTATTATTAAGAATTAAGGTAATAGAATCACTAAAAAATTTGGTTCACTATATTAAGGATATTATTTAATAAATTTTTCTTCTACTAAGGATTGGTTTTTACAAGTCACAATGCACTTCGTTAGGATTTTTATTTAACTTGAAGTTGGTGTTTGAGTATTATTGTATGTGGAATTATATTATGATTATGTTTTTTGATAGAGTAACCAAAACTTTACATATGTCAAAACATTTTTCCACGTTTTAATGGTATTTGATGTTTAAATAGTCAGAAGATAGAGAAAAAAAATATACTTCCATTTGAAGACATAGATATTTCTCTACTATAGTTTCATTTGAACCCAAAGATCTCAAAATATAATCATTGAAGTTTTTCATGTATTCATCTATAAATTAAACCAAGGCTTACCAACAATAGTATAAATTATAAAATTGATTCATATGTATCATCTCACTTATTTTATTTCATGGGTTTTATAGTTTTCTAATTAATTTTTGTAAGATCCATAATTCAATGAGGCAATAATTTTATGGCTCATTGGTTTTATATTAAAAGTTTTCGTTTTTTTATCCAAAATATTCATGGATTCTCCAAAATTTAAACCTTTGATTTTCCAGATCAAGGAGATTAATGATATTTTGGGGATATATAATTATTTTAACTCCCAAAAGGTTTATTTTCAAAGAAGTTTTTCTATAAAATCGTTACTGATAATCAAATCAAACAGCTACTAGGTGAGGGATCAATATTTTTTTTGTTGAAGATCTCATATTCAAACAAGTTTTTGAAAAAACAAAATATCTTCTAAACATGGTAGTTATGGAAGTTTCAGGTGTGGGAATGGTATACCTAATATTAGGTCAATAGATCCTCCTTCCTATTGGATAAAATTGATGGGTTCTTTTGATTTGAATCATTTTGTAAAAATATATTTTAGGGGAATTAAAATTATTATTTTATACTATAATATTTTTCATAAACGTTTATATTTTATTTTTTGGCGTTTTATTTTTTTATTAGATAGTGGTTAACTTCCAATTGTGTATTTTCTTCAATTTAATTTTAGTTTGTACTCTGATTTTACCATAAGTTAAATTTTTTTAACAACTAATCAAATAAAGTGGGGTAAATTTGTTTGTTTATTTTAAGCTATAAGTCACCCCCTCTCGTATTATCCATATGGGTCACCATCGTGAAAAAAATTGGTATCAATCCAAGTATTATTTTTTTTAGTTTTATCAGAACATACTCATTCTTATAGTTCAAGAGTTATTTTTCATGTAATCTAAATGTGTAGAATAGAGTTGAAATTTTTCTATTATAATTACTATAATTCTTATTAGAAAGATTGAAAATTTGAATCATAGTCGACCATAGGTATTTGATAGTGTGGAATATAAATATTTTTTGATTTAATAAATACATTTTCTATTAACATGGGTGTTAGCCAATTTCATATGATTACTAGATATTATATTATTCCAAATAAATATTTAATTATTTTTACTCATGAGGATAATTTGAAGTATCATGTGAACTATAATGTCTAGTGTTCAATACATTTATTGATGGCTATAAATATATATAGTCAGTTCTCATCAGGTGAGAAGGTGAAAAAAATATGAAAATAATTTAAATTACAAATTTTAGAAATCTACATTTCATAAGGCTTGTTGAGATATTAATTTTTATGATGTTATGAATTTTAATTTTCTCTATGGTGAAATAATGGGAGATGTATCAATATTTCATGATTTTTTAATGGGCTGCATTCTTTGGGTGAGAATGAAATTACTGATGAATACCTTATGGAGAAGTTGATTCATATTTATTTGAATGAATAGGAATCTAAGAGGATTATAATAGATGACACTAATAATCTGATGTATCTTATTATTTAATGTATTATTTGGACCCTTGGGAAATATAAAAACTATTTAAAGAGAAATGGTAAGAATGAGATGAGAAATAATGTAATTGCATTCAGTTTTACATACAGTTTTATAACAATTAGTGTTATTTTACCTATTGTTTAGACATAATATTATACTAGTAATTAAAATAATAAATCTAAACCTAAATCATATATTGTTAATTAAAATGAGATTGAAGGATAAAACACATATTTTTCTAGAAATTTAAATTTGATTATCAAAAACAATACATTATGGTATGATTTTCTGAATATCTAATGATATAAACATAAAAATATCAATTCCTGGATGTTTATGTGTTATGGATGTAACAAATCATGGAATATCATACCAAATTAACCTATCTTAAAGAATAAAAGTAATTATGGGAAATAATTAAAGAGAAATAAAATGAAACCATTTTGGGTTGGAAATGATTCTTGGAGTGATAGTGAGGATCTACTATCTGAGATAATCATTGATTTAGATATAATTGATGATAAGAAGAACATCAAATTGATTTTCATTTTCTTAAAAATGATCTATGTTTAATGAGTAATGTAATGCATGTCTTCCTTGATAAATTATCTCTTGATGAAGATGTTTATTTTACTTTAGATAATGAAATAATTTCAATATCATAGAAATATAAGGATGATATTCCTTTAATAAGAGAAATTATAAGAAACTTGTATTTCATGTAAAGACTAATAAATAATTAAATAATGACTTTGAATTTATATAGTAAACCTCTACTATATAAGAAGATAGGATTTCCATACATACCACTAAAATTTCTAAGCATATGCCTGAGTAAGATGTTATTTCTAAACATAATTCAGGTTATATTGATATGAAATTATTTGACAACATAAATTTTAAAATTAATAATCCAAATGGTATTTTATATAATTTTAATTCTGGTAGATAAAATTTTAATTGAGAAAACTCAAACCAAATTGTACATCTTACAGAATTTGTTTTATGTTTGTAAAGTGGTACTTTCAATCAAAATATTTTGTTCCTAAAAATAAACCATTTTGTACAAAGTGTCAAAGAAGAGGTGACTGGAGAAAAAAAATTCATTTGATTTGAGTTCAATATCTTAGACATCATAAAGATTGTATTTAAAAAAATAAATGTGTTAGATAGGTGTGGGTTCCTAAAGTTTTTTTTGATAACACTAACAGACCAAATCTTGTGTAGGTACCAAAATATTTTTTTGAATTTTTATGGAAGATAGGTTCAATGATAGTATCAAGAACTTTTAGTACTTTGTTATAGGTTGTTCTCGACATATGATATAACAAAAATCATATTTTTGAAACTTCAAAAAATCAAAGGACATATGAATAACTTTTCTATAAAATGTTCATAGTCAATCTATATGTATTGTTGATGTTGTTTTCTTAGATAAATATTCAATTTAGAATGTACTTTTTGTATAATTAATTAATGAAAACTTCATTATCATTAGTCGACTATGCAATGAAGGATACTATGTGATCTTTGGGAATGAAAAATGTATTGTTAAAAGTTTATATGCAGTGCACGCATTATCCAATGATAAGTGGTATGATTGTTACACTATTATCTTAGTATACCATTGTAATCTGAACATATCTTTTATTTGGGTTGTATAAGATTATTTATGGATTTGGCATAGAATATTAGGTCACTAAAATTTTATAAACCCAATGAAACTCCCATAGAAAGGACTACTGAGGGAACTGATTGAACATAGGTATGACTCTACCAGAGTCAGTGATAGTTTATAGCACGGTAAGAATCATTATTCATGTTTTAAACCTTTTAGGGAAGAATATTTTTTCTAGAGATTTATAGATAGCACACATAGACATTTTTAGACATATAAAAATTGAAATTATAGGAGGATAACACTATGTGTTTTTCTTAGTTAATGGTTACTCATGATATACTGGGTCCAATTTTATATCACTTCAGCCAGAATATCTTTCTATTTTTAAATGATTTTTTCCTTGTTAAATAATCTAAAAACCCACATATTGTCACTATCTGAATTGACCATGGTATAGAATTTATAAATTATGATTTCGAATCATTTATTAATGAAAGTGGTATTGCTCATCATTTCTTGACATTGTGAACTCCAAAGAAAAATTGTATGATTGAATAAAGATATATAACTCTTTATAAGATTACATGGTCCATGGTGGGTGAATATTTGACAAATACATGTTTTTGGGAAGATGTTTGGAGTTAAATTATAATGTTGTAAATCAATTTCATATTAATATGATGTTAAGTAATACCCCATATGAATTGTGGAATTGGGGAAAATGTACAACTGATTACTTCAGAGTATGTTGGGGTAAAGTGTTAATTTTCAATAATAAATATCATTTTAATAAATTCTATTCAATAGACGATGATTGAATATTTCTTGGTTTATCCATTTCTAATAAGTATTATTTACTTTTCAACAAAAATACACACACTTTTGAAGAAACAAAAAATTTTATGTTTGATGAAATTTATCCTCATATGAATTTTAAACATCTGAAAAAAAAACTTATTCAAATTATTTTTTTAAAACCATCATGTTTTATTACCATAAATTGAACCAAATACATAAAAAATTAAATTACCAAAATCCATACAAACGAAATAAAGTCCACTGCTTTAAAACATAAAGGAATATAACAATCTTAAATATATGGATAAAAATTCCTCATTACCAAAAAAAACATTCAATAATAAGGAATAATACCAATGATAATATCACTAATGGTGTATATCAAGAAGTAAGAACTCAATTTTCACTTTTAAATGAATATGAAAAGCTTGCATTCATGTATCAATTTGAATAAAAAATGGAATTTTATTCCTTGTTTGACGAGAGATTTATAGTTTTGAAAAAATAAGAGCTTAATCAATTAGAAAGCAGAATTTTTTTTCTCCTTGGTTTATCATATAATGGATCTTCTAGTTATATGTGTTAAATGGATTCTATAGAATAAGTGTGATGAAAATGGTATTATTTTTTGAATAAGGTAATACTAATTTATTTGTGTTATACCTTGGAAGAGATCATAGATTGTGGAGATACTTTTGAATCTGAAGCTATGCTCAAATCGATTCATATACTTTTAACCTTTAATAATCACTTTATGTTTATTTCAAATGGATATAAAGAGTGATTTCTACAAAAACATTTTTAAGTGAAGATTTATATAGAATAAACCTTGGTTAGGAATATTTGAATTTACCAGACCATGTATTTTTACATACCAAGGCATTCTATAGAATTAAAAAAGTTCCAAGATCCTAGAATAATTTATTTTATGAATTCTTACTTCCAAATAATTTTGTTCAATGAATGAAATATCCAACTATAGTTATCATGAAACATTTTAAGAACACTGTCATTGTTAAAATTAATGTTATTAGTGTTTCCTCATATTTGAGGCATGAATATTTGATGGAATCTATGGTGATTTCTAAGTGTATAGAAGCAAATATAGGGGATTATTGATCTTTCACTACCCTTCCATTCTCATTAATCATGGTTCATGAGGATAACACTCCTTGTCATGAAAATAGTTATATTAAACCTAATTTTAGTGCCCCAATTTCATCATGTGGTGATGAATGTGAGGCAAAGAAATACCCTGAGGGGGACCTTTTAATGGATGGGGTTACATCATTTATCAATGATAGTGGCTCCCTAAATTTTCTTGTAGTGGTTGATGGGGGTATTCTATGTAGGAGGAGAAAAAACCTCAGCAGCCTAAACATTTATATGGGTAAGAGGAGATCCCTCATGCCTCATCACATACAAATTTTCTCCATCTAGTTATCATTCTCCAGAGGATTCTCTATATTCTCATGAACCCTTTTACTTTAACCCAATCAGGAAAGGGGCTGTTATTAGTATCCTAGATTCTAACATGGTAATTTATAAGTATTTTGGGACTCTATCATTCGTAGGAATTTACCGACTTCTCACTATGATGGTTAACTGTACAGGTCAAAAAATCCACATTCCCTAGGGAAAAGACATTGGATTTTATCATTGAGTCCATGTATAAGGGTCCAAGAATTAATATATCGGATACACCTAAATCGTTGTCTTCTATGTCATTAGTGTATCTTACTTCACCGATTTAGGGTTCTCTCTTATAATCTTGAATTTTATAGGGATGTAATCTCTAACTAAATGTGAATTTATCTCTTTTGAATCTATGTCCAAACATTCCTCCCCTCTTGTATTTTATAATTGAAACATACCTGGGTTATGAAATAAATAATCCTTTCATAATGACCCATGAAATAAAAACATATGGTTCTTTTGGAATGATGGTATTTAGGTAGATCTCATCAACTAATCTACTGAAAATATTACTTTTAGAGATACCCAACACCCAGAACCAATATACATTTCAAAACTATGTGTTAAACATGATATCACATAAAGGGAAGTGAAAATTATAGATTTGGGAAATTTCTATCCAAATAACCTTCATTGGTATATAGAGGTGATATTAAGTCAATTTTATATTCCACTAAGGAGAAATGTGTCTAGGTTTTCTTCGGTAAATCCATGTATGATTTCAATATTTTTTAATAACAAATTTTCTATTTAACTAGTTTTACACAACTAGTCACTTCACCTAGTGTACTAATAAGTATCATGATTGACGAAACTATTGTTATTTGGATAGATTACTCTCAATTATTAAATATATATCCTATTCCCCAACACTATGGTCACTCATCTGACTTGTTATTCTTCAGATCATTTTCCCCTTCAGGATAATCTTGAAGCTCTAATACTAGAAAAAAAATCATCTTTTCTAGAGGTTAGCTCAAGGAAAATGATTTTTGGGTTACTAAATTAAATCTATTGAGTGATTTAGTTCACGGGAACATATGGGGTGTCATTGTTAAGACTTTTACACACCTCAATGTGGGGTAAATTTAGTGGTCTAAATCTATTGTAGAGAACAAGGATTGTTTTGATTCTCTCAATGTGGATATTCAATAATTTAATAATAGATTACAAGAAAGATGGGAGGATGAGATTTACCTTGATCTAGTGACTAAGATTAGGTGTATGTCTGGGTCTCTCCTTCTAGA
Source organism: Viscum album (assembly GCA_963277665.1). Classification (NCBI taxonomy): domain Eukaryota; kingdom Viridiplantae; phylum Streptophyta; class Magnoliopsida; order Santalales; family Viscaceae; genus Viscum; species Viscum album. The sequence goes on from OY728120.1 coordinate 1,597,349,180, forward strand.
AGAGAGGGTGGCTCAAGATTGTGATAGAGTCGCGGGGCATAAGGAATGAAATAAAGAAAAAATATCAGTATTAATTCAATAAAAATGCATGTGTGTAATCATAATTAGAAGGTTTTGGATTAATCATTTTCTAGGGAAGTTAATATTATTGGTCATATTGTTATGGATCATTTCTCTTGATTTGTAATAGGGTCTCAGATGGGTCGAAGTAGGGGATACCCAACAGGTGGTGACTTTGATCCTCTTCTCAAATACATCCCTTATAATGTAGATGAGATGGATAATTATTTCATCACTGCTTTTCTTGTGGATAATTATTTTTTACCGTTGTTAGAATTTTGAGAAAAGATTGCACCCTTGGTCTAGATTGGGTTGAGGGTATGTTTTTTGTATCTTCCTCATACATCATTAAATGTAAAGTCATTTTGGATATTTTGGACTTATTTATTTCTTGTGAGTTAAACATGTTGATTGTTTCCATAACATTTTCTCTCCTAATAGTTTTCACCCTCACTCTTCTGATTAGTTCCACCTGATCGTTTTGTGTAATTTCTCCAGCATGGTTCTCTCTAAGATTCAAAGTGAATGGATCACTCAAATTCCCCCTAGTATTTTCTGCAAAGAACAATATGGATTTATAAAATATTAAAACATCCATGGAAAATTATTCATTTCTCAATAAATGATTTAATAATTAATAGGAATAGTATTTTAAGAATCATCTTGATCCAGATCTACATAGAGAAATCATATCAAAAAAATCGATAGAACATAATTTTAAAGACCATGAGGAGAAATGGGATTTTCATAGTGGTGTTATGACTTGTTTTTATACATATTGTTTTCTCTATGGTTCATGTTTTCTCTTATGAGAATAAGTATAACACCGTGAGATTTTATGAAATATTTTTTTTCAAATTAATTTAATCTTTTTGATATTTTTCATTTTAAGCAACACCGAAAATTGTTTTTTCATTAAAGCACTATGTTTGGATTTTTTTATATGTAACAAAAAGTTATCATGCACTACGCAAACCATAATTATTTACATGATATACACATAACACTGAGGTTAGTTTGCATTACATGAAAGGTTGTATTTCCTCAATGGCTTGCATAACACATAAGACCGAGTATTACCAAACTATAATATATTATTAAATATATTTTTATTTATTATAATAAGATATATACTAGATATTATGTTAATGGTTTGGAATAGGATAAACTAAATTATGAAAATATGTGGTTGAATTAATTATTTACAAATAAATTAAAACGGAATATAAGAACCAATTGAATATAAATGGAATGTTTTTATAGAAAGCAATGTTTATAATCCCAAAGATATTTTATCCTGATCAATTAAATAAATTAAAATTATTGATTGATATTAATTTAATATATATTATATATCCACTAAAATATTTTTTATTTTCAGCCAATATATTTAATAAACATAATATAGAAACAACCCCAATTCCACACATAAAAAGCTAAATTTTTATTAAGACACTTTTACCGACTTTTAATGGAAAACCTATTTTAAATAAAAATTTTGGAAATTAAATATATATAATAAGAAAAAATAAACATAATATTTTAAATATGATCAAAAAAATTAGTTTACAGTGAATATTTGTAATTTTTCTGTGAATTTCCATATTTTGATGAATAGTGAAAAATAATGAATTTTAAATCAAAACTTCTTTTTCATATAATTTATTTTTATATTAAAACTATATTATTAAATAGTTTTAAAGTTTACATAGATACAAATTTTATCATATAATATAATTTAGGTCATTAGAATAAATTTTACATTTAAATTGAATATAAAAACATATAAAACATTTGGATGTTTTTACTTCAAAAACATGAATTGTCATCCCGTCTACAGGATTAAATTTCAATTAAATTTTGCCAATTATGTGATTGGAATTTAGAAAAATTCCTTAATTATTTAGAATAAAAATAATTATTAATATCTAATAAGGTCATCTTCGTTTTTTTCGTAAACAATATTGATTGTAATTAAAATTAATTACAACGATTAAGGTAGCATTCAGTTTAATAAGGGACTCAACCTTAAATTTAATGGCCTAAATGACCTGGAAAAATTTTCAAGTTCCAATTTGTGGAAATATTTTGACCCTATAAACCCTTTAATATAAATTTTTCCAATATTGGACCCAGTTTACATTAGAAAAACATTTTTGGAATTCTTTCTTCCAAAATTTACAAGAGTGTCACCCTTCCTCCACTATAAAAAGGAATCCTCTCCTCCCACTTCTTCACACCTCTCAAACCAATTAGGTTAAGAAAAGATCTTAAAAATTCACTTACCAACATTCCTACTTTCCTCTTTAAGTGACCCTTTGGGCAGAAATCATAACGAGGAATCCCTTTGGTGGAATCCAAAAGGAGTGACTCAAAGAAGAGGTAACTTCCTCCCTCAAACTCCTTTAATTTATTTTCAATCTCCACCCCCCTTAACTCTCTTTCATACATGATTAAAAAAATAGAATAAAAAATATACTTATATTTTTTTATTATAATGGATATACCTACACTTACACACACTTCCATCTAATGGGAAACAAACTTACTATTTACACACACTACCACCTCACAAAACGATGATTGTTCATTTTTTCATTTAACGCCTATCATGGTAGTAATTATGATGGAAATTATATTTATATATAATATAAATTATTTTTATAATATTTTTATTCATATTTTATTATTTTAGAACACATATATTTTTAATTTCTATTTTGTATAAATACGATAATTTCGTTTCAGAATGTATGGACTATCGCCCCCTCAAAGCGACGTTATTCATTCACACAGTACATGGAATGTATTAAGGATGTGTTAAGTGGAATTATATTATATATAGGAAAAAATAATTATAATTTAGTGATATTATAGACATATAAAAATATATTTATTTTACATTTATTCTTTCAATATTATTAAAAAAATGGAAACAATGTTAATTTGTACGTGCACCCTTCCATCTCCTTGAACAGTGTATTCCATTTTATACTTGTATATTATATAGATTATTATTATAGTAATAATAATATATTTAATATTAAATATATTTATACAATTTTTAAATTATTTAAATAATTATATACATATATATAAGAACTTAAGATATAACAAATTAAGACACATGTAAAAAACAAAGTGAATATTACCAGAATTGAAACCATAATATTGAATTGTTAACAAGTGGGTAATATAAAGTCATAGTAAAACCATGTATGGTATTAGATATAAAAATATGGTTCTATTATATATGTATAATAAACTTTTTTTTTATTATATAAGAGTTTTTTATGAGTATGATGAGAGTGAAGACACAAGGTAATGGAATTTCATCTCACATTTTATTTTCATGAGATTCATGCCTTGTTCAATGCTCAATTCATTTGTGTGGTGTGTTTAATTCCTATAAATGTATTCTATGAATATTATTATTAAATATTTTTTTATTTACATATCCATTCTATGATCATTATTTCAGGGGTTTAATTTTTCAAAAGTTACCAAATCGGTAAGATAGTTTTGTCTCAATTTTCCTAATTTAAGGAAAAGGTTTAGTTATACACCAACATTCTTTATTGAGGTGTATATACTTTAATTTTACGAATTATATCATCAATATAAATATTTTCATAATATTTTATGATTAAATTAATTTAGTTTTCTTACATGGGTAATATGATTCAAATTTACCATGTGGTAAGAATTTATTGAAACAATCTCATCGTTTACCGAGATTGTTTATGATTATTCCTCCATTGATAAAATATTATGATCCATCTCTTATGAACACTCATGAAATTTCCTAACCTATATTTTTTCTGGTTATATCCAATTAATGGCACCATTTTCCACTCTTTGGATTATAATATTATTATGAATATTTTTAAGAAAGTCTGACTTTACCTCCCTCTTTAGTCAGAAATCTATGTTCCTTAAAAACTATGTCTTCTAAAAGATTTCCAAAAAAATTATAATATTCTCCAATAAAAATTAAATGACATTTTTACCCATGTTTTACCTTTAAAAAATGTTCTTTTTTTAATTATACTTTTCATTTTTCAGTTTAAGCACATTTCTAATCTTTTTATGGAGAAAAAGGATTGTTTAGCATGTATGGATTTAACTAGCCTCCATTAACGTCATTCCATTGAAACTTAATTTAAAATATTAAAAAGTTATTTTTTAATTTACATTTTTTCCTAAAATTCTATAATTTTTTAAAATTAGTTTTCAATAAAATGTTTTTTAAAATGTTGTTTATATTTCATTATAAGTTTCCAAAATTTTTTAAATGAAATGGTTTTTAAAATGTTTTCAATATTTCATTATATGTTTTTAAGAATTTTATAATGTAAAAGGTTTTAAAAATATTTCCAAATGTTCCTTTATAAGTTTTCATGTTTATTTTCAGGAAATTTTTTTCAAAATGTTTAATGTTTTAATGAAAACATTTTCCAAATAAGAAAGGATATCTTCCTCAATAAATATTTTTAATTATCTTTAAAAATTATTTCCCATATAAGATGGGATACATTAGTGTTACTCATTACTTTGTGGGGAAATTATTCAATGTTTCAATCCATACACATTCTATGATTGGATAAAGTTTTTATTGAATGATGTTTGTGAAACCCATTTCACTTTCATGGGTTGTATGCTTTTGGAAACCACTTCTTTTCGTAGGTTATGGTTTTGATGAAATTATTGTGAAACTTGTATATATTTCCATAGGTTATGATATGATTACATTTTTATGATTTCTAATTCATTTTAAAAGGTTATGATATGAATTTATATAATCTTGTGGAATATTTTTGTATAATTTCATTATTATATGGGTGGTGCCTATATATCCATTAAATTCATTGGGTAAAGATTTATATCTCATGAGATAGACTAAGATGGTATTAGGAATGAACCTTGACTACTAAATTGGACATGGGAGTGAACCATGACTATCAAGATGGTATGATGAGTGAAACCAAGCTACTAAGATGTTTATGGGAGTGAACTATGACTAACATGATTGTATTGGGGTGAACCCATTCAACTAATATGGACTTGGAAGAAATTTCTTTACTACAATGAAAATAATTTTATATGCTTTTGTGTTCTACACAATTCCATGCCTTAATACTTTTTTATGATTTCATGGATTATGTTATTCAATATCATATGATTCATGTATTATGAAATCCGATTATTTATGTCCTAATTAATTTTTATGATCTTTTATATGTAGGGTGTGGTCATCTAATACTATGATCATGTTTTCATACCCCCATGCACAAGTTTATGATTACATGTTTCCCATGATTACCCTTATTTATAATCTATGAACACCCCTTTTTTATTTTTCCTTCCCCATGTAAGGAAGATATATTTGATGTATGATATGTATAATAGGCGTTCCAGTCTCAAAGAACCTAGTGGTACATAATGTAGCTCACTTATGTACTCGTGTTTTTATTTCCATGTTTCCAAATGCACTAAACTAATACAGTCTTTGGGAATCCGTTCGTATAATGTTTTATTTATTTTGTAATAGTTTTGTAATGTTAATGTATAAAAAACATGGGTTAATATATTTAGTATCTGATAAAGGATTATTAAACCTCTTGAAACTAGGATGAAAATTTTTTAATGAGATCCTAAGATATATTTTTAAGGATATGACTAAGGATGTCTCTATGGATAAGTATAATAATTAGTTAATGTTTAGGAAAATTTCATTAAATTTTGATAAAGAATAGAGTGAGTGGTTTCCTAGTAATACATCCCAATATGGATATTACAGGTGGATGTGGCTTTGGGACAAGTTTACCTAGGGGTAACAACTCTGAAAATTTGTGTCAAGCCTAACTTGATGTAACATGGTACATGACAACGGGCCTTTCTACACACCTGGTTTGACACTCCAGGGGAATATGATTTAGAAATTCACAAAATGTTAACATAACATCATGAAAGATTTTAATATAATATGACTATTAATAATCTATTATAAACCTAATGTGACATTGATTAAAAAGTAGGTGTCAAGATTTAGACATCCTATATGTAATTTTTAGTGATTATGATGCTTTCTTCAATGATGTGTGCTTCTCACTCTGTGCTTTGTGGTTTTAGTCAATGGAAATAACTTGAAGGAACATGGTTAAAATTTAATGTTTCAGATGTGTAAATTTTGGGAATTTTTCAAATTTATTTCCCATGTGGGAATCTCGATATGACAATCATGAAGGTGGTATGAGTATTGGTTATTATTTTGAAGATAAAGAGACCGAAAATGACAAGTGAAACGTATGTGATGTTCTTTTTATATTTCTTACATTAAACAAAATAAGCATTATTAGATTGAATTTTAGGAACATTATGACATGATTCATATTTCATATTCTATGAAAAAGGTACTAAGGATTAATTTGATGAATCCAAAGTAATGGTTTAAGAATAAAGTTTGATGAATGTAGTATTTTTGTTTTGGAATTCAAATATTATTTTATATGAATCATGAAATATATAATAATTTTTAGTATAATTATCCATTAAGTATTAAAAAATATATTTTTAATGTAGATCGAGAATTAGAAAAAGTGATATTTTTATTAAGGGAAGGTAAACCTTAATGTGATCAAGATGTGGTGAAATTTGTGTTTAGTTTGGATAATGAGATAATTGATTTGGAAAATGTAAATTGGATAGAACATATTACCCTGGATATGATTATTAATTTGTTTAAAAATTGTTCTATTTAATCATTGATGAAGTTTAAAACTTCTTGGGTTTAAGTATTATATCTAGTGACCTTTAGAATAAGGAAGAATGCATGTTTTCCAAAAGTATTTATGGAAACTCTGGTTATTATCATGTTTCAAGATAATATACGATGAAGGTATTGATAGAAAAACTATTCTAAATTAAATATACATTAAATTTAATTTTTTTAAACCCCAAAAAATGATACTTCAAGATAAATTGCTACATTTTTATGATATTGGTAATATTTTGAGCTTAATAGTAAAAATGGCCCTTTTCGGATTTTTAACTATTTTAAATTATTTTTTTATTTTAGCCATAATATTTTCTAAACTAATCCAAATTAAAAAAATTATTTCTTTTCGATATTCTAAACATCTAATTATTAACTTAAACATTTTGGACCAAAAGCTGAATCGACCATATGGAATCCCAAAAGAAGATCACCAGTTGGACTAAGAAAATTGTTTACAGATCTGCCAAGTTTTGTTATGGGGTACATAAGTAGTTCATGGTGGGCCTATATGCTCTACAATTTATTGGTTGGACACATAATACGTTTTTGAAGAAGCTTAATGAAGTCTAGGATGCGTTAATTGGCCATTTAACGGGTCATTAAAGCATCCTAATCCAAAGGATTGTGATTTGGAGAGTCTGACTGGACAGAATAAATAGTCAGAGTAAATTGGGCATAACTCCAGAAATACTTGTCCACATCCACAGAGATTTTGAGGGTAAACGACCAAGATAATTATGAACAATATTGAATTATTTATAAATTTGTGGCGATTTAATTAATTAGGCTACAATGCGTCAACATTATGGGGAAAAATTCTGGCTATTAAAGGAGGGGAGCACCTCCATCTCAAAGAATCTCTCATTCCTTCCCATTCATTATGGGAAATCAAGGAGGAGAACGTTTCTGATTTATCTCTTTTATTTCATTCATTTTAGTATTTTTTTAATTATTAATTCTTCCCCATTAGTCTTTATTACTCTTACCATGGGGGGGTAAGCATTTTGAGTGATTGGGGAAGAGTTGTTTTTCTATTATGTAATGCTGGAGTTCTGGGAAGTAATTGAATGAAATTTATTTCTTCTTTAAAGTAGTTTTCAATTTTGTATAGCCTATTTTATTATAAATTGCGACCATTCTTGATTTTTAATTCCATTATAGATTTTTTTTCTTGGTAAAATAATCATTATCTCCCTCCACTAATTTCTGGTTTATATACGATGGAATAGACAAGGGATTAGTGGTGAAGTGCTCGACGATTTTCAGTACGTGTAAAATAGGTGATGAATGTTCATGATTGTTTGGGGAAAACAGGACCCAATTGGGTATTACCCAAATAAATTAAGGATATTCAATACAAATATTTTTCACATGGAAGGAGATTTGTCCAAACTGAGATCTTGGAAATATTTTCTCTCACCATCATAATTTCACCAAGGAAGTGAGATAAAACGATTATGGAAACTCACTTTAATCAACTAAGAAGAATATTTTTGAATTAAATTGAACAAGGATAGCATTAAAATTGGAAAACCAACCCCAACCTAATCACCCCTTTTAATATCATATTTTTTCAATCATTTGAATTTGAATTTCCATTCAACCATTTTCTTATCAAACACACCATTTTTTACCCATGTTTAAAAGTGAAAAACTGTTTTGTGTGCACTCCTATTCGGAAGACATCATAGGTTAACAACATTACTACATTTTAACTTTGGAAATAATTGTATTTACATACCCTAAGACAGGCGTACGTCAAACTTGGTGCTGTTTCTAGGGAGGTAGTTCCACAATATAATTATAAATTTTTAATTCTTTTCTTTTTTTCAAATGATAATAAAAAAAATTATTTTTCTATATTGTATCTCTACTATTACTACTCTTCATTGAATTAATTCTCATAGGTACATCAACAAAATGAAAAAGTTGTTTTAGAGTATAAAAAATCTCAGGTGAAGGAACTCAAAGAGGCCATGGAAGGACTAAAGTGTTAAACAGAAAGGCTAACCGAATATGTCCTTTCTACCTAAGAGAAATAATAGCCTGAGATACATGGTGGGGATCAACATGATTTGAAAGAATTCTTGAATAAGTGTGAATAAGGGCTTGGTCTCCCAAAAGAAAAATATTTGGAACCATTAAATATAGAAACCATTAACTTAGTAGAATTTGAAGAAAAATAGAGGATCATGACTACTTGCCTCTATCTTCTACAACTCAACTCCAAGAGGTGATTTCAAATGAAAGGGATATTGAAGAAGAAAAAAATAGGGAGATAAGCATTTCACTAACTCATAATATTTTGATCCTGTTAAAAATTATTTGAGTATTACCTCCCCTTCTTTTAATTTTTCAGATTCATCCAACATGTGTATTTCCTTGGAGGAAGATGATGAAAAAGTTGATTCATCCAATTAGGAACATCTTGAGATCCCCAAAACTATTGAACATTTATTAGAGGGAGTACATGAGAAGATCAAAGAGAATTTTCTAGAGGAAAATGAGACACTATCTTCTTACTTTGATAGGGAAGCTTTTGATATTGATTCTTCATGCTTTAATTTTTTTCTAATAGAATTAAACTCTGATATTCCCGTTGATTATTCCATTGATGCAACATACCTTGAGAACACACTAGTGAATGAAGAAGAAATTATGAAAGTGGAAACTAAGAAATAGGAAGACTCATTCATTGTACTAACACCACCATGCAAGTTTTGTCCCATTACAATGGGGGTGGACTTGGTTTACTATATCAATGGAATCCTTAACCAAAAGGATCAAGGGAATTCTAGAAAGAAGAATTCTTATTGGTTCATGAGAAAGAAACTTCATCCACCATCAGAATGTGGATAATTGATTAGAACTGCCCCAATGGTGGATGTCAAAACCAAGGACCACTTGGGGGATTAAACCAAGATTTATTCTTCTTTTATCATTTAAATTGTATTTTAATTTCATTTAATAAATTTCTTATGCTATCTTTTTACCTTTTTTAGGTTTTCAGAGTGCAACACTTAGGATCTTAACTCAATGTTGCACTACCATTAAGTCAGGTTATACCTCTCCTTTATACTTGTTTGTTGTGAATCAATCAAAAATATTCTTACATGTAAATCCATTTGAATTCACTAAGGACATAGCATTATTTATGTTTGGGTGATGGAACCTTTGTACTTTAGGATTTTCATTTCTTGTTTGGTTTAATATTTTTTTAAAAAAAAATTTCCTGATATTTGTGTGTCTATTTTTAAAATGTAGTGTGTTGTCAAAACTTTTGAGCTAAAATGATTATAATTTCTATTTTTGAAACCACTTTCAATGAGTTTACCTAGTTATTCCAAGAAAATAATCTTAAATGAATGCAGAAATGACTTTGTTTAAATTTAAAATCTTTTTTAATTTTATGAAAAGTATTCTGATTTTTAAATCCCATGATACATGTCACTGTCTTTATTACTGAAATCACTTTTCTGTGAGGATTATTTAACACTTTTATCATATTTTTACATTTGTCTCATTTCTTGGGAGAACCAAACCAAGCTTTCTTTAACTAAAATTTGATTTATTCCTATAAAAACTTGATAGTTTGAGGTACTTTTGTGTTAAATGATTGTGGCATTTATTTGGTTTTAAACCCCCTTTTCAAAATAATAATTTTAATTAGGGCCTACCTTATACATTAACCATTTTAGTTGTTATAATCCATGAACAGACTGTTAGGTTAGCCACAATACAAGACAATTTTCCATATTCAACCTATTTCTGAATTAAAATTTCATGATCTAGTTGAACGTATGTGTGGGGGAAGATGTCTTGTGGGTTAATAACTCATTTGGTGATACTTTTGGTGGAAAATAAAATATTGAAGAGCTGATGTTTTTATTGAAGATTTAATTTTCTAAAAGTTGTGCTTTTTTGGAGCATTCATGATAAATGAATTTGTGCCTTTCTGGAGTTTCCAAATTTGAAATAAAGTTTGGCCTATCTGGTGCTTTCGAGGAAAAAATGTGTTTGAGAAGAAATTTTTGATTTTGAAATTCTAAATGGAATGAACATTCCTTGAGATATCATGATGATATAGTCTATTTTCTATAAAGGGGGAGATAAGGATACCATGTTTGAGTGAAAATTTGAATCTTGCAATTTTTCTTTAAAAGGAGCCAAGCCCTCCTTTTGCAGCCTCAGAATTTTTAACATCTAAATCCTACCAACTAAAATCTATAGAACAACCCATAAACGTCCTCATGAGAAATAAATATCCTTGAAAAACGTATGATATATAAATAGGAATTTATCAAGCCTATGGTGACTCTTGTGTGATTTTGGATAAGGAAATCATTGTTGAACATTTACATTTGTGAGATTAAAGGAACTTTATGTGAGGTAGGTGTTTTGTGTGCATGGGATAAGAGATGAAGTAGAAATATTTTAAATAATATAATATGGAGAACATGAAATGGTTTTTTTTCATGATACATGGTATCATTTTGTTTCTTAGTATGGATTTGGTATATCTCATGGGTATGTGTTTTGGATTTTATTTGATTTGATTTTGATGTTTACTTGTCCCAGAGTCCGAGTGCTAAGTGTGGGTGAATTGAGAGAGAAAATATTTTCAATTCAATTTACATTAAATTAAATTTTTTTAAACCCACCAAAGAGTTACATTAAGATAAGTTGATATATTTTTATGATATTGGTAATATTTTGAGATTAATAGTAAAAAAGGCCCATTTCACATTTTTAATTATTTAAAATTATTTTTATATTTTGGACATAACATTTTCTACACTAATCCAAATTTCAAAATCCTTTTTTTATAGATTCTAAACATCTAGTGATACATTTAATAATGTTGTAAAAGAAGAATAATTGACCATATATAATCTCAAAAGAAGATCACAAGTTTCACTATGAAAACTATTTACAGATCTGCCGAGTTTTTGTGTGGGGTACATAAGTAGTTCATGGTGGGACTATATGCTATTATATTAGGTGGGTGTACACCTAAGACATTTTTTTAGAACCTTAATGAATGATAGGATGCGTTAATTTCCCATTTAAGGGGTCATTAAAGCATCCTAATCTAGGGGTTTGCGATTTTGAGAGTATGATTGGACAGAATAAATGGTCAGGGTAAAATAGGTATAACTCTTGGAATACTTGTCCAAATCCGCTGATAGTTTAAGGGTAAACGACCAAGATAATTATGTACAATATTAAAGAAGGGTGATACTCGTGAATATGTCATTTAATGGGTCTTAAATGCGTCAACATTCAGGGGACAAATTTTGTCAATAAAAGGAGGGGAGCTCCTCCCTCTCAAAGAATCTCTCATTTCATCCCATTCCTTCTAGGACACCAAGGAGGATAACTTTATGGATCTATCTCTTTTATTTTATTTTATTTTACATAGTTTTTTAATGCCTTGTTCTTCCCTATTAATCATGATTACTCTTACCATGGTGGGGTAACCATTTTGAGTTATTGGGGAGGAGTTGGTTTTATATTTTGTAATGCATAAGTTCTTGGACGTAATTGAATGAAATTTATTTCTTCCTCAAAGTTGTTATCAATTTAATATAGAATATTTTATTATCAGTTTATATCAGTCATGAATTTTAACTCTATTATTGATTTTTTTTCCTTGGTAAAATAATCATTATCTCCCTCCAATAATTTCATGTTTATATACTATGGAATAGACCAGGGATTAGTGGTGAAGTACTCAACAATCGTCAGTACATGTAAAATAGGTAGTGAATGTTCCTGATTTTTTGGGATAACCAAGACCCAATCGGGTATTACCCATATCAATTAAGGATATTCAATAAAACTATTTCTCTCATGGAAGTAGAGTTGACCAAACTGAGAACTTCGTTATGTTTTCTCCCAGCATCATAATTTCACCAAGTAAGTGAGTGGAAACGATTGTGGAAACTCACTTTAATCAACAAAGAAGAACATGTTTGAATTAAATTGAACAAGGATAGAAATACAATTTGAAAAGAAACTCTGACCTAATCACCCCTTTTAATATCATAGTCTATCAATCATTTGAATTTGAATTTCCATTCAATTATTTTCTTATCAAACACACCATTTTTAACCCTAGTTTTAAAGTAAAAAACTATTTTGTGTCCACTCCTCTTCGGGAGACATCCTAAATAATGCACATTACACCATTTTAACATAGGAAATAATTGTTTCTCCATGCCCTATGACAGGTGTGCATCAAACTTGGCGTCGTTTCCAGGGAGGTAGTGCCACAATATAATTATAAATTTTTAACTCTTCTTTTTTGAAAAAAATTATTAAAAAAATAGTTTTCCATGATGTATCTCTGCTACAACCACTCTTCATGGAATTAATTCTCATAGGTACATCAACAACATGAAAAATTTGTTTTAGAGTATAACAAATCTCAAGTGAAGGAACTCAAAGATGTCATGGAAGGAATAAAGGGTCAAATAGGAAGGCTACTCGAATATTTCAATTCTACCCAAGAGAAATAATAGCCTGAGCTACATGGTGGGGATAAAAATGATTTAAAAAAAATTCTCAATTAAGTGTGAATAATAACATGGGATCCCAAAAGAAGAATATTTGGAACTATTAATTAGAGAAACCACTAACTTGGTGAAATTTAAAGAACAAATAGAGGATCCTGACTACCTGCCTCTAACGTCTACCACTCAACTCCAAGAGTTGATTTCAAATGTAGGGGACATTGAAGAAGAAAAAACTCAGGGAGATAATAATTTCATTAACTCATTATCTTTTTATATTGTTAAAAATGATTTTATAATTACCTTACCTTGTTTTAATTTTTCAGATTCATCCAACACGTGTATTTCCTTGGAGGAAGATGATGAAAAAGAAGATACATCCAATGAGGAACATCTTGAGATCCCCAAACCTATTGAACATTTATTGGATGGAGTACATGAGAATATCAAAGCGGATTTTCTAGAGAAAAATGGGACACTACCTTCATACTTTTAAATAGAATAATTTTATATTGATTCTTCATGCTTTAATTTTTTTCTAATAAAATTAATCTCTGACATTCCCTTTGATTATTCAATTGATGCATCATACCTTGAGAACACACACATGAATAAAGAATAAATTATGCAAGTGGAAACTAAGAAAGAGTAAGACTCATTCATTATAATAACCCCACCATGAATTTTTTATCTCATTACAGTGGGGGTGGAATTTTTATACTATATCAATGGAGTCCTTAACCAATTAGATCAAGTGAATGCTGGAAAGAAGAATTCTTGTTGGTTCATGAGAAATAAACTTCACCCACCATCAGATTGTGGATAATAGATTTGAACTGTCGCTTTGGAAGAAGTAAAAATATAGTCCCACTTGGGGGATTAAACTAATATTTATCTTTCTTTTCTCAGTCAAATTCTATTTTAATTCCATTTAATAAATATTCTTATGTTATCTTTTAACCTTTTTTAGGTTTTCAGAGTGAAACACTTAAGAGCTTAACTCAATGTTGCACTATGAATAAGTCTGGTTGTACCTCTCCTTTATAATTGTTTATTGTGAATAATTCAAAAATATTCTTACATTTTAAATCCATTTGAATTCACTGATCACATAGCATTATTTAAGTGTAGGGGAGGTAACCTTTGTAGTTTAGGATTTTCATTTCTTGTTTGGTTTACTATTTTTACAAAAAAAAAATCTAGATATTTGTGTGTTTATTTTTAAAATGTACGGTGTTGTCAAAACCTTTGAGCTAAAATGGTTATTATTTATATTTTAGAACCCCTTGTCAATGATTTAACAAGTTTATTCCATGAAACTGAGCTTAAATAAAGGATGAAATGAATTTTTTTTAAATTTCAAATATATTTGAATTTAATGAAAAGTACTCTGATTTTTAAATCCCATGAAATATGTCACTATCTTTATTTTTTAAATAACTTTCCTGTGAGGCTTAATTACCATTTTTGTAATATTATTTACATTCATCTCATTTCATGAGAGAACCAAACCATTCTTTCTTTAACTAAAATTTGATTTGTTCTTGTCAAAATATGATAGTTTGAGGTACTTGTGTTTTAAATGATTGAGGCATTTATTTAGTTTTAAGACCCCTATTCAAAATAATCCTTTTAATAATGGCCTCCCTTATCCATTAACCTTTTTAGCCCTTATAATCCATGAACATCCTGTTAGGTTAGCCACATTACAAGCTAATTTTCCCTATCCATCCTATTTTTAATGTAAAATTGCATTATCTGGTTGAACTTACATGTGGGGGAAGATATATTGTGGGGTAATACCTCATTTGGTGATACATTGGGTGGAAAATAAAATGTTGCAGAGATGATGTTTCTATTGAATTTTTCATTTTGTAAAAAGTTTTGCATTTCTGGAGTATTCATGATAAATGAATTAGTGCCTTTCTGTAACTTCCAATGTAAAAAGAAAGTTGTTCCTATCTGAAGATTTCAAGAAAAAAATGTGTTTGAGAAGAAATTTTTTATGGTGAAATGATAAATGGAATGAACTATCCTTGATTTCTCATGATGATAGAACTTATTTTCTACAAGGGGGAAGATATGGAGACCATTTTTGAGTGAAAATTAGAATCTTGCAATTTTTATTCAAGAGGAGCCAAGCTCTCCATTTGTGGCCTCATTGTTTTTAACATCTAAATCCTACCAACCGAAATCCATAGAACAACCCTGAAAGGTCCTCACAAGAGACACATGTCCTTGACTCACATCAGGTTGAGAATAAGAAATTTATCAAACCAATGGTGACTCTTGTGTGAGTTTGGATGAGAATAGCCTTGTTGAACATTTACATTTGTGAGATGAGAGAAAATTCCTGTGAGGTAGGTGTTTTTTGTGCATGGGATAATAAATGAAGTGGAAATATATTAAATAATATAAAATGGAGAACTTGAAATATTTTTTCTATGATGCATGATATCATTTTGTTTCTTGGTATGGATTTGGTATATCTCATGGGTATGTGTTTTGGATTTTATTTGATTATATTTTGATATTTACTTGTCCAGGAGTCCAAGTGCTAAGTGTGGGGGAATTGAGATAGAAAATATTTTCAATTATATTGACTTTGAATTTAATTATTTTAAACCGACAAGGTGTTACATTTAGATAAATTGCTACATTTTTATGATATTGTTAATATTTTGAGCTTAATTGTAAAAAAGACCCATTTCAGATTTTAAACTATTTAAAATTATATACATATTTTTGACATAACATTTTCTACACTAATAAAAATTCCAAAATTCTTTATTTTAAAAATTCCACATATCTAGGGGTTCATTTAATCCTTTTGTAAGAAAATCCGAATCGATCATATGGAGGCTCAAAAGAAGAACACCTGTTGGACTAAGAAAACTATTTAAAAATCTGCTGAGTTTTGGTGCGGGGTACACAAGTCATTCATGGTGGGCCCAGATGCGCTGAAATTTGGAGGGTGGACATACCAGATGTTTTTTAAGAACCTTAATGAATTATATAATATGTTAATTTTCCATTTAAGGGGTCATTTAAGCATCCTAATCCAGAGGATTTTGATTTGGAGAGTCTGACTGTGCAGAATAAATGGTCAATGTAAAATGGGCATAACTCTCAGAATAGTTGTCCAAATCTGATGCGATTTTTATAGGACACGACCAAAAGAATTATGAACAATATTAACGAAGGGTGAAATACTTTAAGATTTCATTTAATGGGGTTAAAAATCTTCAACTTTATGGAGAAAAATTATGGTTATACAAGGAGGGGAGCTCCTCCCTCTCAAAGCATCTCTCATTCCATCTCATTCCTTCTACAACACCAGGGAGGATAACTTTTCTGCTTTCTCTCTTTTATTTATTTTATTTTCCATAGTTTTTTAATGCCTTATTCTTCACCATTCATCTCGATTACCCTTACCATGGTAGGGTAAAAATTTTGAGTGATTGGGGAAGAGTTGGTAATCTATTTTTTAATGTTCGAGTTCGTGGAAGTAACTGAATAAAATTTATTTATTCTTCAATGTTTTTTTCTGTTTCATATGGACGATTTTATTATCAATTGTGATCGTTCTTGAATTTTAATTCCGTTATTGATTTTTGCCTTTGTAAAATAATCATTATCTCCCTCCACTAATTTCTGGTTTATATATGATGGAATATACCAGGGATTAGTGGTAAAGTAATCGACGATCATCAGTATGTGTAAAAGGGGTACTGAATGTTCTTAATTTCTTGGGATAAACAAGACCCGGTCAGTTATTTCCCATGTTAATTGAGGATATTCAATAAAACTATTTTTATCATGGAAGGAGAGTTCACCAAATTGAGATCATGGTACAGTTTTCTCTCACCGTCGTAATTTCACCACAGAAGGGATAGGAAACTATTGTGGAAACTAAATTTAATAAACTAAGAAGAATATTTTTGAATTAAATTAAACATGGATAGTATTAAAATTGACAAACCAAACCTGACCTAATCACCCCTTTTAATATCATAGTTTTTCAATAATTTGAATTTGAATTTCCATTCAATAATTTTCTTATCAAACACACCATTTTTTACCCTAGATTAAAAGTGAAAAACTATTTTGGGTGCTCTCCTCTTTGGGAGACATCCTAGGTCAATCACATTACTGCATTTTAACTTAGGAAATAATTGTTTTTCCATTCCCTATGAAAGGTGTGAATCATGTATTCATATGTTTGGAATCTGAAAATCAATAGCTACTTTGTGACATATGGGGGGATCAGTTTTATGCTGATTTATTGTCATTATTTTAGAGGTTTTTTATTTTCATCATTCAGAAGGATTATATGGTTAACTATTTATAGGATATTTAAGTTAAAGTTCAGATAATTTTTTTGATATTAAAGTATTATCTCACCACATTAGGATTTATCAATATTGAATTGCATTCTCTAAAAAATTTTGTTGATGGTAACTAGAGAGAAATGGGATGACCTATCTTGGATCTCATGATCTGTTCGTGCTTCAGGAATGAAAAAAATCACCTTCCTTTTTGGAGAATGTGGTCAAGTGGAAATTGATCAAGACATGACCAAAGGGTGAGATTTTACTTATTAGAGGGAATTAAATCATGTAAGTATAGCTTCTCATAAAAATTATCAAACCATAGAGAAATGATCCTGAAACCGAGAAATTTATCCTAGTACCTTGTTTTCTGATTAATCATATAGTCTTTAAGATAATCATAGATTAATGGATTTTTTATTTTTAAATTTCTCATGAATAAGTTACTTATCACTTTCCTCCAAAACTTGGTAGTTAGATTTTCCTTCAATGTCTATGTTTTAATTTTTCACCTATGTTCCCCAATGTGGAAACCAAACTATGTGTTACTCTATGTAACTGTTATGGTTCCAAATTTCTTTTTTAAAGGATGTTTTATTTTTTGTTATTATGATTTGGTTTTCAATTAAAGGAACATTAATGTATTAAAAAATTATTAACCAAGAATAGTTTTGAGGGAAAAATAATTTTAAGGGGTGTATAATTTAATACCCTGAGATTTTGTAAAATTTATTTTTTGAATTAATTTAACCTTTTTGATATTTTGGATTTCACATAATAATGAAAATAGTTTTTTTGTTAAAGCACTTCCTTTGGATTTAATTACAAGAAACACTAATTTATCATGCACTATATGAAACATAATGTTTAAAATTCTCTACATGAAACATTGAGCTAAGCATCCATTACACATAAGATCTTCTTTCCTCGAGGGCTTGTGAAACATACAAGACTGATTGTTACCAAACTATAAAATATTATTAAAAATAAAATTATTTATTACAATAAGATATAACTTATCCATTATGTTAATGGATATGAATATGATTGACTAAAGTATTAAAAAAATGGTTGAATTCATTAATTATTAATTCATTTAAAATTAATAAAATAACCAATTGAATATAAAGGTAATGATTTTATAGAAATCTATGTTTATGCACAAAAATTATATTTTATCCTTATAAATTAAATTAATAACAATTAGTGTGTGATATTAATGTAATATATATATTATATATACAATAAAATATTTCTTATATTCATCCAATATATTTGATAAACATAAGATTAGAATATACCCAATTCAACACAAAAAAACCTATATTTTTATTAAGTCAATTTTACTACATTTTAATGGAGAACCTATTTTAAATAAACAATTTTGAACTTTTATAAATATTTTAGGAAAAAATAAACTTAATATTCGAAATAAAAAAAATAAAAAGTAGGTTAGGGTGACTTTTTTGTATTTTTTGTGTAGTTTAATATTTTTATGAACAGTGAGAAATACTAAATTTTAATTCAAAACAAAATTTTGATCTAATATATTTTTATGGTTAAATTATATTTTAAATTTTTTTCAAGTTTAATTAGATTAAATTTATATATAATAATTCAATTTATGTGATTTTATTCAATTTCACATTGAAATTTAATATATAAACATTTCTAAATTTTGGATTTGTTTCATTTAAAAAACATGCATTGTCGTCCCATCTACAAAATTAAAGTTAAATTAATTTTTGACACATATATGATTAGAAAATTGAAAAATGTATTCCATTTTTAGAATAAGAATAATTGATAATGTATAATGAGTTCAACATAGTTAATTACCAAAAATATTAGTGATTGTAAATAATATTAATTTCAACGATTAAGGTAAAATTAAGCTTAATATAGAACTAAAACATAAAATTAAGGGCCTTAATGACCAAGAAACTTATCCAAGATCCATTTTATGGACATATATAAACCCTATCCTAAATTATATCTAATTTTATCCATTATTGTATCAACATTACATGGGAAAAATGGGGGTGGAATTTTTTTTCCCAAAATTTATACGAGTGCCACTCCTATATTAAAAAAGGCATCATCTCCTCCTACTTATTCACTCATCTAAACACAATTATGTTGAGAAAATAT
The DNA here is from genome assembly GCA_963277665.1 of Viscum album. Taxonomy (NCBI): domain Eukaryota; kingdom Viridiplantae; phylum Streptophyta; class Magnoliopsida; order Santalales; family Viscaceae; genus Viscum; species Viscum album. The sequence goes on from OY728120.1 coordinate 1,597,369,015, forward strand.
CTACCCAATTAACTTCACAAAATCAATAAATTACTCCTTGAATCCTCACTTTGGGAAAAAATAAATCCAAGGAATACCTTTGTTGAAAACCAAAACGAGTTACCCAAAGAAGAGGTAGCGTCCACCCTAAAGCACCTTTTACTTATTTTCATTATGCACCCCCATAAACTCTTATTATTCCATGATTGTAAAAAAACCCAGTATAATAAATATTTTTATAGATTTTATGCTAATATTTAGACTTCAATTGCACAAAATTCAATCTAATGGGTAACATACCTACTATTTATGTGTATAGTGAACTATCACCTCACAAAACATTGATTGGTCTTTTCTTCCATTACCGCCTATCATAGTGGTAATTATGATTGAAACTATGTTAACATATAATATATATGATATTTATCATTTATTTAATCTTATATAATTATTTTACAACATATAGCATTATATTTTTAATTTTGTGTAAATACGATAATTTTGTTTGAGATTGTGTGGACTGTCACCGACTCAATGTGATGTGATTAATTAACATGCTACATTTAATGTATTAAGAATTTTTTTGTGAAATTTTATGATATATATGACATAATAATGATAATTTAATGATTTTAGATAAATTTATACATATATTTCATTTAAATTCCTTCTTTCAATATTACAAGATAAACGGAAACAACATTCATGTGTACGCACGACCTACCATCTCCATGAATGGTCAATTACATTTCATAATTATATATTATATATATTATTAAAATAATAATATAGTGAATATTATAGATATTTATATAATTTTTACGTTCTTTAAATCATGATATATATAAGGACTGAAGTTGCCTAAGGAAAACAAAACGAATATTACCTGAAGTGAAAACTTAATATATAATTATTAACAAATGGATAATATAAAGTCATAATAAAGACATGTGTGATATTTTATATAATAATATTGCTTTATGATATATTTATAATAAACTTATATTTATTATATAATATTTTTTATGAGTACTATGAGAGCTAAGACACAAGGTTAGGGAATTTCATCTCAATTTGTTTTTGTGAGATTCATGCCTTATTCACCATACATATCATTTTTGTTGTGTGTTTAAATCCCATGAATGTATTATATAAATATTACTTTTAAATATATTAATATTTAAATATCCATTTAATTATTTTTATTCCATGGGGTTATGTTTCAAATGTTTTCAAATCGGTAAGACATTTTTGTCTCAATTTTCCATCATTGAAACACATATTTTGTTATGCACCAAAATTATTTTTTGATTTATATATAATTACATTTGATGTTTTATAACAGTGATATCCTTATTTTCATGATATTGTATGCTTCATGTAATTTAATTTTCATACATGGTGAATATGATTTAAAGTTACCAACTAGTAAGAGTTTTTTGAAACATTCTCATCTTTTATCCAGATTATTTATGATTTTGCTCTAATTGATGAAATATTATGATCTATCTCTCAAGAAGCCTCATAAAATTTCTTAAACTCTTTTTATTCATGTTATATCGAAGTAATGGTACCATTTTCCAATATTTGGTATATAATATTTTTAAGATAGTGTTTTTAAAAAAGTCTTACTTTACCTCTCTCTTTAGTCATAAATTTGTGTTCCTTCAAAACTTTGTATTAAAAAAGGATTCAAAAAATATTATAATATTCTAATAGAATATTTAACTATCATTTTAAACCATGATTTACCTTTAAAATTGTTTTTTAATATTCTTTTAATTTTTTATATTGAGTAACTTTTATAAGATTTTTACGGTGAAAAAGGAGTGGTCGGCATGTATGGATTTATATTTTATATGTTGATGAAATAACCATTAATTGTGTTTAAGATAATTTCTTTAAATAATTTTATTATCAAATAAAGGATTTTTTTTAGATTTCTATGCTTTGAAAAAAAATTTGAAAGTGAACTAATCTTCTAGTTATATTTTTATTTCAAAATATATGGATGGTCGTAAGTTTAAAAACTGATTTGGAATGGAAAAGTACAAGGAGATTTATAATCCAATTTTTATGGGAAAAAAATTAAATAATGATGATAATGGAATGGTTTTAGGCCAAAAATAATTCAGAATATTTATTAGAATATTTTTATACATGAATGATTCTTGATCGGATATAATATTTTATTTACAACATTGTGTACTAATTAAATCCAACCCAAAATAGTTTCATATAATGTAATCCAAGATAATTCATCACAATGTGAAGGGTATAGATGATTATGGTCTTATCTACTATAGAGATTAGTGTTGAGTCAAAAGTCCTCTTTTGACTTTTACTTCTTGTTTTGGAAATCACAAATCTATTCAACTATGCTTATCAAACTGACGTTGTCAATCGTAGTAACTATGTTTATTGTACTAACTCTGTCAATCATACTAACTATGTTTATCTTACTAACTATGTTTATCATGCTGACTATGTTTATCGTACTAACTCTGTCAAATCGTACAGACTATGTTTATCGTACTGACTATGTGTATCGTACTGACTATGTCTATTGTACTGACTATGTTTATCATACTGACTATATTTATCATACTGACTATGTTTATTAAACTCTTTTTCAATCGTACTAACTTTTATGCATCATACTCACTTTGTATCATATCAATACATTACACTAAGTAATACTAATAGTACTCATATTTTAATTTTATCACATGCTTTTTTATCCCTCATCAAAACACATGTTTTATATCAATCGTACTCATGATTATCATTTTCAACTATCATTTTTTTAACCAAAACAATGTCGTGGAATTAGTTATAAACTAATCAAAACGATGTCATGTTTTCTGTTTCAAAATGACCATTATAATGCCATATGTCGAATTCCTTCTGAGTTTTCCATAGAAATATGACCGTTGGAGGAAATATGGAAGTTAGAACCTAAGGCCTATAAATAAAAGGTCATTTTAAGCTGAGAATAACAACTGAGATGCTTTGATCATTTTTTGCTACTATCATGTTCTAGAGAGAGACGTTGTGACTTCTCTCTTGCTTCATGTGAAACCCTTGAAATTAAAAAACGTGAACGGCTCATTCTTAGTTTTTGTATTTCAATAAGATCTTTTTTTGATTTGTGTGATCGATTAGGTGATAATGATAGAGGGATGTTGAGGATAAGCAGAAGGTGCTACCTATCTTCGTATCGAGGGAATTCAAGAGTTTGAAAGATAGAGGTTCCAATTACCTTCAAAATTTAGGGCTTGTGGGGATAGCAAGACAGACGTACCAATCATCATATTGAGGGATTACCAAGGTGGTGGTAAGACAGACCTCTTATCCTAGGTGAAAGGATACCCCTCTCTTTTGGATAAAAGAATTGTAATACTTTTACATTTCTGCTGCTGATTGTATAAGAAAAGAAAATTGTTTTGTTTCCTTTCTTCATTCCATATCATTTGTAATTGTTTCAATTACAATTATACTATTACATATTGTATCGATAGATTCTATTTGCTTTATGGTATAATTGTTCACTATTGTATTACTCTGATTGTTGTATTCATTTGACTACAATTGATTTACACTTATTATAGTATTACATCGTATCATACCTTTATACTCAAGATAATTTTGGTTAATTTCATTTATTGTGAATTGTATTAGTTTAAGATCATTTAAACTAATTTCTTAAGTGTTAAACACAATGTTTTTAAACATATAATTCACCCCCCCCCCCCCCCTCTTGTATTATTCCATCTAATATACATATTCATCTATATATCGATCCAAAAATTGGTATCAGAGGAGGTTTCCAATAATTTTTATTACTTTCCCTATTTATTTTTAATGAATATTAGTGTTTTATTAAAATATCTTATTTCAACTACTTACTGCACTAACGTGTGGAGTGGAAAATATTTTTTTTATTAGATGGCAGGGATGAATATTGGATCAATTGAAAATCTAAATCCAACAAGACCACCTATCTTTTATGGGGATGACTATGATTAATGGGGAGATCGAATAAAGAAATTTCTTATCAGTACTGCTGTAGAAAATTTTATTATGCTTACTAGAGGTTACAAAATACCTGACAAAGAATTCAGTAATTTCAATAATCAATAAAAGCAAGAATATCAACTGAATTACAAGGTATTCAATAATTTGATATGTTCTATGACCAGGAATATATATAGCCAGATATCATATTTTGAAGTAGCCAACTGTATTTGGAGGAAATTGGAAGTCACACATTTTGGTACATCTAAGGTTATAGAAACAACAAGACCAATGCTTTGAGCAGAGTATCATGGATTTCTTTTTCCTTATGGAGAGCCAGTATGTAAAGTGAAACAAAGATTTATGACAGTTTTCAATAGTTTAAAATCTATGGGAGAAAAGGTTCTTATTAGTGAAGATATTGTAGAAAAAAAAATTTGATACAATGCCAAACTAATGGGAGTCAAAAAGGACAGCTATTGATGAAAGCAGAAAAGTTTCTCATATTACTGTTGATGAACTCTTTGGAGCTCTTCAACAGCATGAGACAAGAATAAAGAGAGATGATGATTTCAATAAGAAGAAAAATGGAAATGGAAGTGTAGATTTTACTACTACATCTAAAGCTAAAACATCTAAATGGATAACAATATCCAATGCTAAGAAAGCTGTTATGTCAGAATCAAGTGATTTTGATCATTGAGATAATGAGTTAGCCAATATTGCTGGAAGGATGAACAAGATTATGGGAAAGAAAGATTTTAAATATACATTCAAAAATAATGATAGGAAGGATAAGGAAGATTTAGAGGTAACTTGTTATGACTGCAAGAAAGTAGTTCTTATAAGACCTGATTATCCTTTACTAAAGAGAAAAGATAGAAAGGAGAAACATTTTTAAAGAAATAAGAAAAATCATTACAAGAAAAAGAAAAAGAAAGTCATGAAGCCAAATGATACTTCAAGTGAAATTGGTGGTGATTCAACATATGATTCTTCAGAATGTGAATCTTTAGGACAAAGGATTATTGGAGTTATAGCCAAACTACCAATTGAAGATCATTGTTTCATGGCTAAGGTACACAATGCTGAAGCCATTACAAATGTATCCTTGAATTAAAACCATAATGATAATAAATATTATGAATCTTCAAATAATGAGTCTTCGTCATCAGATGATAATACATTACCTTCTTATGAGAAAGTGTCCAGGTTTTCTAAACTACTTGAGAATGAAATTTATAACCTCTATAAAAATATTGATAAGGAAAATTCTAGATTTTCTATTTTAACTAAAGAAGTGTCAGATCTTTCTAATGATCTTGATATGAAATTTTATGATTTTGAAATTATTTTAAAAACCCTTGAGAAAGTCATTTCGGATAAGGATAAACTTTCTAAGTATCTTGAAAATGTAATTACAAAGAAAAATATTTTTAGAGACTAACTCTAGTTCCAAAAATAATGTTTTCAAGGATAAAAACATAGTTTTAAAACTAAAGTCAGAAATTTTTTCCTTGAAGAAATGTTTGTCAAACATTACCTACGGTAAGGAAAAGTTTGATAAAATTTATTCTCAAATTCGACCTTTGAGAAATCATTCTTGTTTTGGTTATACTCTTTATAAACCAGTTTTTAGTAATAACTATTTTTTTACTCAAAGTACCCCATTTTGTACTAAGTGTCAATGTGGTGGACACTGGAAAATAAATTTTTCTCTTAATAGAACTCAGTATTTAGGATTTCATAAAGCTCATTTTTCAAAAAAAATGTGGATTCCTAAAATTATTTTATCTAATCCTTCTCGAGCCAAACAACTTTGGGTTCTAAAAAAACTAATTGTTTATTTTTCAGGATAATAAGAAGTGTAACAACAATAATATTTGGTACATGGATAGTGGTTGTTCTCGACACATCACCATAAACCAAAATTTCATTGAAAACATTATCAAAACAAATGGTGGATAAGTTACCTTCAGGGATAATTCTCAAGGAAATATTTTTGGAATAGGTAATATTGTTTTTCTTGGAAAAGATATTATTTCAAATGTTTTTTTTCAAAGGTGTTAATCACAATCCCATTAGCATAAGTCAATTATGTGATGACAGATATCTTGTGAATTTTAGAAATTATAAATTCTTAGTTCAAAACTCCAAGGATGAATTCATTCTATCTGCCTGTAGGCAAGAGATTGTATACACTATTAACTTAGAAGACCTTAGGATCCAAAATTTACCATGCATGAGTGAAATAGAAGACCAATCATGGCTATTCCATAGAAGACAAGGACACTGAAACCTAAGAAACATTTGTAAACTTTCAAAGAAAATACTTGTAAAGTATCTACCAGATCTTAGATATGATTCCTCAAAGGTCTGTGATCCTTGTTAATTTGGCAAGCAACATAAAATTAGAATTAAATCAATCAATGATGTTTCAACTTCCAATTCACTACAGCTAGTGCACATGGATCTTTTTGGTCCTTCACAAACTGGAAGCATTGGAGGCAAATACTATGTATTTGTTTTAGTTGATGACTTTACTATATTTACATGGGTCTATTTTCTATCAAAGAAATCTGAAGCCTTTTTCTATTTGAAGATTTTTAGAGCCCTCATTAAAAATGAGAAAAACATACCATTTATAACCTTCCATAGTGATCATGGTGGAGAATTTCAATATTCATATTTTGAAACCTTTTGTAGTAAGAAAGGTATTACTCAAAAAATTTCGGCTCCAAGAACTCCTCAGAAAAATGGTGTTGTTGAGAGAAGAAATAGAATTCTTCAGGAAATGACAAGAACCATATTGAGTGAATACTTAATTGCTAAGCACTTTTGGGATAAAGCTATTAGTATTTCTTGTTATACTATAAATCATGTTTTAACAAGACCTTTTATTAATAAAACACCTTATGAATTGTTGAATGGTTGAAAACCGAAAGATTAATACTTCAAATTTTTTGGATGAAAAGTATTCATTTTGAATAATAAAGGGAATTTTCACAAATTAGCACCAAAATCTGATGAAGGAATATTTCTAGTCTATTCTACAACTTCTAAGTATTATAGAGTTTTCAATAAAAAATACTTGTACTGTTGAAGAAACAGTACATGTTAAATTTGATGAAACTAATCCTTTTGTTTTCAAATAACCCCAACCTACATCTTTGGATGTGTTTTCAAAAACAGATCATCAACGTTAATTATAAGATCCTTCTGATAAGGAAATTGTTCAAGAAAGTGTTTCTGAAACTTTTACCATAGAATATTTTCTACCATATTTTGATGAACAGTTTTTATAAAACCCAAATCAATTACTTCTTAGGAATTGTCCCAGTGATAACATCATTTTTGATGTAAATCAACCTGTATGAACCAGAAATTCCTTGAGAAATGAAATATAACACCTTCCCTTTCTTTCCCAATTCGAACCTAAAAGTCCAAGTGAGGCCTTTGGTGATGAATACTGGATTAATGCAGTGCAAGATGAACTAAATGAATTTGAAAAGAATCATGTCTGGACTTTAGTTGAAAGACCTAAAGAAAGAACTATAATTGTTGTATAATGGGTTTTCAGAAATAAATGTGATGAAAATGGAATAATTTTAAGAAATAAAGTAATACTTGTTGCTAAGGGATATAATCTACAAGAGGGAATAGACTAAGAAGAAACATATGCTCCAGTATCTAGACTGTAATCTATTCGTATTCTATTTTCCTTTGTGTCATACTTTAATTTCAAATTATTTGACATGGATATTAAATAAGCTTTTTTAAAATGGTTTTGTTCAAGAAGATGTCTATGTTGAACAACCACCTTGTTTTATATATTCAAAAAATATTAATCATGTTTTTAAACTTACCAAAGCTTTATATGGCCTTAAACAAGCCCTTATACCATGGTATTATAGACATACATGATTTCTTTTTACAAAACAATTATGCAAAAGGTATAGCGGATCCAACCCTTTTTATAAAAATTGAAAATAAAAAAGTTTTGATTATTCAAATTGATGTTGATGACATCATATTTGGATCAAATTCGCAGTCTTTAAGTGATTCTTTTGAGAATTTAATGAAATCTGAGATTGAAATGAGTATGATGGGTGATTTAACATTCTTTTTAGGTTTTAAAATTTCACAAAAACTAGAAGGAACCTATATATATCAACATAAGTATATCAAATATTTACTCAAAAAATATGGATACGACAATACTAAAAGTGTTAGCACTCCAATTGGTACCTCAAATACACATGATCTTGATGAAACTGGGAAACCAGTAGATCAAAGAACATTTTGAGGCATGATAGGATGTTTCTTGTTCTTGACGGCTAGTCGACCAGACTTAATGTTTTCCATATGATTATGTGCAAGATACCAATCAAATCAAAAAGAGTCTCATTTAAAAGCTATGAAAAGAATCTTTTGGTATTTAAAAGGAACTCTGGATTTACAACATTTTTATTCTTCTAGAAATGATTTTGTTTTAAAAAGTTTTTTCAAATGCTGACTTTGTTGGTTGTAGAATGGATAGAAAGAGTATATCCAGAACATTTCCTTTATTAGGAGATTCCTTGGTTTCTTGGTCATGTAAGAAACAAAATTTAGTAGCACTTACCACTGCTAAAGCTGAATATGCAGCAAATGGAAGTTGTTGTGCTCAGGTTTTGTGGATGCAACACACACTCACTGACTATGGTTTAAGCTTTTCCAAAACTCAAATTCTATGTGATAATACTAGTGACATATCTCTTATTAAAAACCCATCACATAACTCTCATTCAAGAGACATAGATATTAGGTATCACTTTCTTAGGGATCACACACTGAAAGGAGATATTATTTTACAATTCATCGGAATGCAAGAACAACTTGCTGACATTTTTTCAGAACCATTACCTTCTGATAGATTTGTGTTTATAAAACAGAAGCTAGGAATTATTAAATTAAAATAATCATTCATATCTACTTCATGTTCTACACTTATCCATACATTAAACTCCTCTTAAATGGGAAGACCATTTTTTCATTATGAATTTCTTAATTATTTGGTCTTCTTTATCTGTTTATTCTTTGGTTTTCGATTTTATCTTTTTAATTATTGTAACACCCAAGAATTTTATGAGAAATATTTTTTTTATGTTATATAAATCATCAAAGTAATCATTCACTACACACAACACTATCTTTTCTTTCTTTACACGCAATCACGGCCTTCCTCGATAGCTTGCGTCGGACGCAATACCGAGTTTCACTAAACAATGATATGCTATTAAAATATTATTAAAACTAGCCGTTATGAATAGTAATAATCACTTTTTGAAATTTTATAAATTTTATATTTCAAAATGGACTTCATTTTTGGATTCGTAATATCGAAATTAGCCTAGGGTGAAATTTTGGTATTTTTCTGAAAACTTTGAATTTTTGATGAATAGTGAAACCACTAAGTGGTAGTTAAAAAACTGGATTTTTCATAAAACTTAATTTTACCACTTTTGTGAGTGGAATTTCGAAAATCCGAGAGACACGGTTGATGTCAGTAAGTAAAATGTGGTTCAATGAGATGAAAATAATTTTTTTGGTGAATAGTAACTTTTTACTTTTATTTACCCCGGTTAAAAGTAAATAGGGTAATTAAGGGTAAAAATGATATTATTATTAACTTAACACATGTCCTAATTATATTGGATAAGTGTAATTCGACCAAAAATAACCTTAGGAAAAACAATATGACCATTTAGGCCCACTTGGATTAGATTAGGACATTTATTATTAATTTATTTAAAGAAGGGTTAAAATAGTTAAAATCAATGTTTAATAAGTAAATAATTTTTAATATGGGGTTATACATAAGATAAATTAGACTATAAATATTCATTAGAAAGAGAAAAAAATTTCCTACATAATGGTATTTTATTTGTAATTTTTATACATTAAATAATTTAATTTAGTTATGACACAACGATGATGCAATAATTATCTTATTAATGAAATATTGACATAATTGATGTTATAAATACCCAATTAAATATAATTTGAGACTTTTTATGAATTCAACTAATTTTATAGGTTAATATGACATGTTAGTATTGATCTAATTAACCTTTTTATAACTAATCATTCTGTTATGATTTTCACAAAAATCAATTACTAAATAGTGTGAAAATTGATTTAAAATAGTTTTTTAAAACAAATATTATATTATTAATTGTCATTTTATTCCTAAAAATCTAAAGTTCGGCCAAATGAATTAGATAAGGTTATTTATATTAATAATAAACAACTTGGGGTTCGTTGGTCTTGTTATAGTATGTTTATTAACCTTATAGTGTAAGAACACAAGAAGACACGGTAAAAGTGAAATTATTTATCTTAATGTTAAATCTAAATGATAAGGTTAAAATAGGAACCTAAACTTGTCTAAATTCTATTTTATGAGAGGATTTAGACCCATACCCACCTTATCTTAGAAATAAATCAATTTGGAGCTATTTAAAACCGAATTTGTCTTTATAATAAAATAATATTTTTAGTTTTTCCAAAGGAGCCCCTCTCCTCCCTTATAAAAGGGCACCTCTTCCCCCTCTTCCTCACACCACATTGAGAATTCAAGATTGGCCAAACCCTGCCAATTGCTTCTCTCCACTTCCCTAGAGACATCATAGAGGTCCTGGTATTCTTCAATGACCAATTTTAGTGCCCTAAAAGGAGGTCTCAAAGAAGCGCTTCAAAGAAGAGGTAATGTCCGTTACCGATTCTTTCATCATTATTTCTTCTTCCAATTCTTCCTCTTTAGTTGTTTCATTATGAAGTAATAACATCAGTATCACTCATATACTTATATGTTATTATAATTATGAAACAACCCTATTTCACCATCTATCCATCCTACGGAAAATGAAATCACCACGCGTGCGTACGTACGGAATACCGTCTCCATGCCCTGGTGTAATCTATTTTCCACCACCACCTTACTTGGATGGGTATAATGGTGTAAATAATGAATATATATGATTATTTTAAAGTGATATTGATTCTAAAATAGTATACATACACTCCAATACAATTCCACGATCATGGGAACGATATCATCACTCGTGCATACGTACGGAATACCGTCTCCACGATGTGATGCGACTCGTTCTACATGATCTTCATTGCATAATGATTATATAAATGAATTTAATGAATGAATATGATATATATTACACTAATACCATTCTGGAAATGAGGTATCTATAACCTAAAAATAAGAATAAGAATTTATTCGACAAAACACACATAAGAACAAAAAGTAATAAACACACGAATAACAAGTAACAATGAAATATTACTAATAATAAGCTAATAATATGACCATATATGATATCATAACAATGAGTATGATTCTGGAATAACTCAATGACATTATTTGAATCATTATACAGGAGTTTCGGACACTTACGAAGCAAATCGGGCCTAAGGTAAGGGAAAATATCACAATCTCATTTTATCCGAGATTGTTTATACTTTGGTATTTACTAGGGTGTATTTTATCATCCACATCCATGTTTCCCCAATATGTAATACTGTTTCCATCCACCTAAAATTGTTTAAATCCAATTTTACCCTTCGGTGAGTTTTTAGTAAAAGATATAAAAGGAATCTTTTGTCGTTTTTCGTACGATGTACTTTTTGACTTTTCCTACAAAAGTACGAGAAGAATGTTGTTTTTAACTTATACGACATGAATGGATTTTTAAAACATTATTTCCATGAATATTCCTTTACAAGTTTTCAAGTTTATTTTTAATCAACTTCTTTTAGTTTATAATTTTATGACATGTTATGAAAGGAAAAGTGTTTTTGAAGTAGAAAGGATATTTTCCTCAAGAATGGAGTTCAAGTGTTTTATCAAAATTATTTTCCATCTAAGATAATAAAGGGTTCTTTTTCAATCCCAATTATTACATTGATTTGATTATGTTGTGATGGAATTATTTTTCTGAATTCATTTATCTTATATGAATTGTTTTATGATGTAATGATGTTTAAGAATCCCATTTTTTGTTATATGGGTTATGCAATGATGTATGATTTATGATTTTGTGGAACACATAAGAATGGTATCATTATGAGATGGGTGGGACCTATATCTCCCTCCAATGAATTGGGTAAAGATTTTATATCTCATGATATAGACATGGATGGAACGGCAGGTTAAACCGGTTCAGTGAAACAGGACTGAAATGAGGAGTGAACTCGGTTCAGAAATGGACTTTGCCCACTAAGATAGTCTTGGAAATGAGTCTTGACTAATAAAAAATGATTCTCTATGATTATGTGTGTATTCCAAAAAGTTTCATGTTTTATTTTATGATTATTGGGATTTAATTTCACTACTATGATTTATCCCATGTTATGAAATTATGCTCTCTTTTACAGGTTAATATTTCCAAAATGTTATGTTCTTATGAATATGATGTGATTGATATTTATTTTGTTTACCCTTACTGAGCATTTGAGATCACCCTTTTTAATTTTTTCTTTCCCCAGGCCAGGAAGAAGGTTATTAAGTAAGATATTCCAAAAGGGACTATAGATATGGTGAAATAAATGGGAGACAGTGTAGACGCTTTATGAACTAGTTGTTTATGTTTCCCAGTTTCAAAAGACACTATACCTATAAGGTCCTTTCGTGGTTTTGTAATATGTTGTAATAAGTGTGCATCAATTTTGAAGTAATAACAATATATGTAAAGTATGGGTCGTTATAGTTGGTATCAGAGGAAAGGTATAGTCAACCTTTGGAAACTAGGATGTGAAAGCCTTAGTAAGAACCCTAAGGATAAGTCTAAGCATAGAACACAATCTTAGCGTTTTAGAAATGGCCATGAATAACCTAGGATAAGACCTTAAGTGTGAAATTTTATTCTTGATTATGTGGTTTTCCTATTATAATTAGTGTTTCTCACACTATTCTTCTTGGTTTTTGTCAATGGATGGAACCCGAAGGAACCGTGTTAATGTAGATTGCGACGGGCAATGCAATGATTGTCCCCCTGAGAAACCAAACATTATGGGAGCTGGAATGAAAAATCATGTAGCCATGCTCACACAACTTTCTCAAGCTATGAATCATGCAGGACTTCCAAACGAGAAAATGAAGAAGCAACATTCTGTTGAATCCTTTATGAGGCAGCGTCCACCATCATTCAGCGGGTCTACTGATCCATTAATTGCTGAACAATGGATTAGTACTACTGAAAAGATATTTTCAGTTCTTTAATGTTCTGAACATGATAAAGTCATCTTAGCAGTGTATCGTTTGGATGGTGATGTTGATCAATGGTGGAATCTTATCAAGAATACGAGGAAAAGAGATGAAATTGAGTCCATGGAATGGGACGAGTTCAAGAACTTATTTTTCAATAAGTAATTCCCTCGTATTCTCTGAACAAAGATGGAGAATGAGTTTCTTGAACTAAATCAAAAGGATGATGAATCTGTTGGTACATATGAAGAAAATTTTACAAGACTTCCAAGGTACGCTTCTGGTATTATTATCCAACCTGAGAGTAAGATCTATCGATTCTTTAGTGGCTTAAAACCAAGTCTTCGAAGGGCGTTAGCCATAAGGGACTTCAATAGCTACGAGGAAATTGTTCGATGTTCTCTCAATGTCGAGATAGAGATTGGAGTAACCCATCAGTCATATGGGTTTGATAAGAAGAGGAAAATGGAATTCAAAGGAAAATCTAAAGAGAACACTAAAAAGAAGATGAGTTTTCCCTTATGTTCAAAGTGTGGAAAGAAACATGGAGGGAGTTGTCTTAAAGGTACAAGTAAATGTTTCAAATGTGGAAAGGAAGGTCATCGGGCATTTGAATGCCGCAATGATGGGAATAAGATGTCTAATGATGCAAACAAAGGAAGGGACACACAGAATGAACCTACTACACTTCAATGTTTCAAGTGCAAGGATATGGGGAATTATGCCAATAAATGCCCGAATCCAAGGGTTGTTGAGGATGATCAACATCAAAAAAATCTTAATCCTAAAGACAAAGGAAAGTCACATGAAATTTCTATCAGCGATGTGGAGTACGATAACGATGTGGTGAAAGGTACACTTACCATCCACTCTAAAGTAGAAAATGTTTTATTTGATTTTGGATCCACCCACTCTTTTAATTCTGAAGATTTTTCTAAGGTTATCATTGTATTACCTCAACAATTAGATGTTGAGTTAGTTGTGACAACACATAATGGCACAAAAGTCGCATCAAATGTTTATAATTCTTCCCCGATTGAAGTTTGTGGGAAAGTGCTTCCTGCAAATCTTGTGATCCTTCCTATAGTGGAATTTGATGTGATTCTTGGCATGGATTGGATTTCTTTATATGGAGCTCATATCAATTTCCAAAGAAGGGAAGTCACATTTCATATTCCAGATCAATCTATGATCGTCTATCGATGCAAGGATAAACATAAACTTCCAGTGGAAATTTCTTCCATCTTATGGGTCTTGATTCCACTGAATGAAGGTTATTTATCTCAAATGGTTGGTGAGAAACTCACAATTAAGAATCTGCCCATTGTACGGGATTTTGATGATGTCTTTCTGGAGGAATTGTCGGGTCTTCCACCAAATCGTGAAGTTGAGTTTTCAATAGAACTCGTACCAGGTGATTTGCCTATTTCAAAGACACCTTATAGAATGTACCCAATTGAGTTGCAGGAACTAAAGAAGCAACTCCAAGAGAATCTTGATAAGGGATTCATATGCCCTAGTGCGTCACCTTGGGGAGAACCTGTTTTATTTGTTAAGAAGAAAGATGGATCAATGAGAATCTGCATTGATTATCGAGAACTTAACAAGATCACTATCAAGAACAAATATCCTCTCCCACGCATTTATGACTTATTTGACCAACTACGCGGAGCTCAATACTTTTCCAAGATTCATCTTCGTTCAGGGTATCATCAATTAAGGGTCAAAAGGGAGGATATTCCAAAGACGGATTTCCGTACAAGGTATGGACACTATAAATTTATAGTGATGCCATTTGGTCTTACTAATGCCCCTCCTATCTTCATGGATCTGATAAATAGAGTCTTTAGAGACTATCTTGATCAGTTTGTTGTAGTCTTTATAGACGATATTCTTGTATATTCAAAAATCAAGGAAGAACATGAAGATCAATTGAGAATTATATTGAAGACCCTGAGAAAGGATAAGCTTTATGAAAAATTTACCAAGTGTGAATTTTGTCTTAAAAAAGTTCCATTTTTGGGTCACATAATTTCAAAAGAGGGGATATCTGTGGATCTAGCAAAAACAGAGGTTATCGAAAGATGGTCGAGACCAACAATAGTAACTGAGATCTGAAGTTTTCTTGGTTTGGATGGATATTATCGACGTTTTGTGAAAGATTTTTCACGATTATCTAATTCACTCACCAGGTTGACTCGGAAAGGAGTTAAGTTTGTTTGGACGGAGGAATGTGGGGAGAATTTCAAGGAGTTGAAAAGAAGGTTATCCAGTGAAACTGTGCTCACACTGCCTTGTAGTGGGGAAAAGTTTGTGATCTACAGTGATGCATCCAAGAAGGGATTGGTGTGTGTTCGTATGCAAAATGATATGGTGATAGCTTGTGCCTCACGATAATTGAAAATCCATGAGCAAAATTACCCAACTCATGATTTGGAGTTAGCTGTAGTAATCATTGCATTAAAGATTTGGAGGCATTATCTTTATAGAGAAAGGTGTGATATTTTTACTGATCATAAAATTTTAAAGTATATTTTCACACAAAAGGAGCTGAATATGAGCCAAAGAAGATGGTTGGAACTGATTAAGGATTACGACTGCTCAATTCATTACCACCCTGGGAAAGCAAACAAGGTGGCAGATGCATTAAGTCGACAAGACCATGCTATCTTATCCATGATGAGGATCAAAAAAGATCCAATATTTATGGATTTACAAAGGATGGATCTTGGAATTTTAATGAAAGGAGAGAAATATTATCTTTATCAAATGAATGTTCAACCATATATACATGTGAAGATTCAAGAGGCACAGAAAGAAGAAGTCGAGTTACAAAATAAGGTGATAAATTTTCCTGAATTCAACCTTGATTGTGATGGGATAATAATGTTCAGGAATCGGGTTTGTGTTCCTCCCATCCCTGAATTAAAGAAGGATCTGCTGGATGAGGCTCATAGTTCTTCATTCTCTATTCATCCTGGAAGCACGAAGATGTATAGGGACCTGAAAGAGTACTTCTGTTGGGATGGCATGAAAAGAGATGTTGCTGAATATGTCTCTCGATGCTTGGTTTGTCAGAAAGTTAAAGCTGAGAGACAGAAGTCTAAGGGGATGTTACAACCATTACCCATACCCAAATGGAAATGGGAAAACATCACTATGGACTTTGTCACATGACATCCTAAAACATCCAAATACAATAATGCTATCTTGGTCATAGTTGATCGTCTTACAAAGTCCGCACACTTCATTTCTATTAGAGGGGATTTCTTTCTGGATCATCTTTCCAGGATATATGTGAAGGAAGTGGTAAGATTGTGTGGAGTACCACTTTCTATTATATCTGATCGGGATCCGAGGTTTACCTCAAAGTTCTGGCGATGTCTTCTGCATACTCTGGATACAGAGTTGAGTTTCAGTACTGTTTATCATCCTCAGACAGACGGGCAGTCTGAGAGAACAATTCAAACTCTAGAAGATATGTTGAGAGCTTGCTCTATTGATTTCAATGGTGGTTGGGATCAACACCTACCTTTGGTGGAATTTTCTTATAATAATAGCTTTCACTCTAGTATTCAGATGGATCCTTATGAAGCTCTCTATGGAAAGAAATGCAAGACTCCAACTTGCTGGGATGAAGTTGGGGAAGGAAAGCTATTAGGACCTGATCTTGTTGATGAGATGGCAGAAAAGGTCCGATCTTTTCAACAACACATAAGAGCAGCTCAGAGTTGACAGAAAAGTTATGATGACAACCAAAGAAAAGACCCTGAGTTTGAAGTGGGTGATAAAGAGTTCTTACGAATATCTCCCTGGAAGAGGGTCATGATATTTGGAAATAAGGGGAAGTTGAGCCCTAGATATATCGGTCCTTTCGAAATACTGGATCGTGTTGGAATGGTAGCTTACCGATTGGTGCTTCCACCGAATCTCTCCCATGTTCATGATGTGTTTCATGTATCTCTCCTGATAAAGTACATACCTGATCCTTCACATGTACTCAGCTCAGAAGTTGTACCGCTGGAACAAGATCTTTCTTATGAAGAACAACCAATAGAGATTCTAGATCGTAGGAAAAAAGTCCTACGAAGCAAGACCACTCGCTTGGTGAAAGTTTTATGGAGGAACCACCAATTTGAAGAAGCTACATGGGAGCTTGAGGATATGATGAGGGAGAGGTATTCTCATCTGTTTGTTACAATGTGACGAATTTCGAGGGAGAAATTCATTTTAAGGGGGGTAGAATGTAACACCCGAGACTTTTCTGAGAAATATTTTGTTTTTATGTTATATTAATCATCAAAGGAATCTTTCACGACACACAACACTAGCTTGGATTACTTTACACGCAATCTCGGCCTTCCTCGATAGCTTGTGTCGTATGCAATACTGAGTTTCACTAAACAATGATATGCTATTAAAATATTATTAAAACTAGTCGTTGTGAATAGTAATAACCACTTTTTGAAATTTTATAAATTTTATTTTTCAAAGTGGACTTCATTTTTGGATTCGGAATATCGAAATTAGCCTAGGGTGAAATTTTGGTATTTTTCTGAAAACTTTCAATTTTTGATGAATAGTGAAACCACTAAGTGGTAGTTAAAAAAACTGGATTTTTCATAAAACGTAATTTTACCACTTCTGTGAGTGGAATTTCGAATATCCGAGAGACACGATTGATGTCAGTAAGTAAAATGTGGTTCAATGAGATGAAAATAATTTTTTGGTGAATAGTAACTTTTTACTTTTATTTACCACGGTTACAAGTAAATAGGGTAATTAAGGGTACAAATGATATTATTATTACCCTAACACATGTCCTAATTCTATTCGATAAGTTTAATTCGGCCAAAAACAATCTTAGGAATAAAATATGACCATTAAGGCCCACTTGGATTAGATTAGGACATTTAATATTAATTTATTTAAAGAAGGGTTAAAATAGTTAAAATCAATGTTTAATAAGTAAATCATTTTTAATATGGGGTTATACATAAGATAAATTCGACTATAAATATTAATTATAAAGCTAAAACAATTTACTACATAATGGTATTTTATTTGTAATTTTTAGACTTTAAATAATTTTATTTATTTATGACATAACGATGATGCAGTAATTATCTTATTAATGATATATTGACATAATTGATGTTATAAATACCCAAATAAATGTAATTTGATACTTTTTATGAATTCCACTAATTTTCTAGGTTAATATGACATGTTAGTATTGATTTAATTAACTTTTTTATAACTAATCATTCTGTTATGATTTTCACAAAAATCAATTACTAAATAGTGTCAAAATTGACATAAAATAGTTTTTTAAAACAAATATTATATTATTAATTGTTATTTTATTCCTAAAAATATAAGGTTCGCCCGAATGACTTAGATAATGTTATATATATTAATAATAAACATCTTGGGGTTCTTTTTACTTGTTATAGTAAGTTTATTAACCTTATAGTGTAAGAACACAAGAAGACACGGTAAAAGTAAAATTATTTATCTTAATGTTAAATCTAAATGATAAGGTTAAAATAGGAACCTAAACTTGTCTAAATTCTATTGGATGATAGGATTTCGACCCATCCCCACCTTAGATAAGAAATAAATCAATTTGGAGCTATTTAAAACCGAATGTGTCTTTATAATAAAATAATATTTTTAGTTTTTCCAAAGGAGCCCCTCTCCTCCCTTATAAAAGGGCACCTCCTCCCCCTCTTCCTAACACCACTTTGAGCCTTCACGCTCGGCCAACCCCTGCCAATTTTTTATCTCCACTTCCCTAGAGACATACAAGAGGTTTTAGTCTTCTTCAAAGACCAATTTTAGTGCCCTAAAAGGAGGTCTCAATGAAACGCTTCAAAGAAGAGGTAATGTCTGTTACCGATTCTTTCATCCTTATTTCTTCTTCCAATTCTTCTTCTATAGTTGTTTAATTATGAAGTAATAACATCAGTATCACTCATATACTGATATGTTATTATAAGTATGAAACAAACCTATTTCACCATCTATCCATCCTATGGAAAATGAAATCACCACGCGTGCGTACGTACGGAATACCGTCTCCACGCCCTGGTGTAATCTATTTTCCACCACCACCTTACTTGGATGGGTATAATGGTGTAAATAATGAATATATATGATTATTTTAAAGTTATATTTATTCTAAAATAGTAGACATACACTCCAATACAATTCCACGATCATGGGAACGATATCATCGCTCGTGTGTACGTACAGAATACTGTCTCCATGATGTGATGCGACTCGTTCTACATGATCTTCATTGCATAATGATTATATAAATGAATTGAATGAATGAATATGATATATATTACACTAATACCATTCTGGAAATGAGGTATATATAACCTAAAATGAAGAATAAGAATTTATTCGACAAAACACGCATAAGAACAAAAAGTAATAAACACGCGAATAACAAGTAACAATGAAATATTACTAATAATAAGCTAATAATATGACCATATATGATATCATAACAATGATTATTATTCTAGAATAAGTCAATGACATTATTTAAATCATTATACAAGAGTTTAGGACACTTGCGAAGCAAATAGGACCTAAGGTAAGGGAAAATATCACAATCTCATTTTATCCGAGATTGTTTATACTTTGGTATTTACTGGGGTGTATTTTATCATCCACATCCATGTTTCCTCAATATGTAATACTGTTTCCATCCTCCTAAAATTGTTTAAATCCAATTTTACCCTTCGGTGAGTTTTTAGTAAATGATATAAAAGGAATCTTTTGTCGTTTTTCGTACGAGGTACTTTTTGACTTTTCCAAAAAAAGTACGAGAAGAATGTTGTTTTTAACTTATATGGCATGAATGGATTTTTAAATCATTATTTCCAAGAAGATTCCTTTACAAGTTTTCAAGTTTATTTTTAATAAACTTCTTTTAGTTTAGAATTTTATGACATGTTAAGAAAGGAAAAGTGTTATTGAAGTAGAAAAGATATTTTCCTCAAGAATGGAGTTCAAGTGTTTTATCAAAATTATTTTCCATCTAAGATAATAAAGGGTTCTTTTTCAATCCCTATTATTACATTGATTTGATTATGTTGTGATGGAATTATTTTTATGAATTCCTTTATCTTATATGAATTGTTTTAGGATGTCATGATGTTTAAGAATCCCATTTTTTTACATGGGTTATGCAATGATGTATGATTTATGATTTTGTGGCACACATAAGAATGGTATCATTATGAGATGGGTGGGACCTATATCTCCCTCCAATGCATTGGGTAAATATTTTATATCTCATGAGATAGACATGGCTGGAACGGCAGGTTAAACTAGTTCAGTGAAACAGGACTGAAACGAGGAGTGAACTCGGTTCAGAAATGGACTTTGTCCACTAAGATAGTCTTGGAAATGAGTATTGACTAATAATAAATGATTCTATATGATTATGTGTGTATTCCACAAAGTTTCATGTTTTAAGTTATGATTATTGGGATTTCATTTCACTACTATGATTCATCCCATGTTATGAAATTATTCTCTCTTTTGCAGGTTAATATTTCCAAAATGTTATGTTCTTATGAATATGATGTGATTGATATTTCTTTTTTTACCATTACTGAGCATTTGAGCTCACGCTTTTGTATATTTTCTTTCCCCAGTCCAGGAAGAAGGTTATTAAGTAAGATATGCCAAAAGGGACTATAGATATGATGAAATAAAGGAGAGACAATGTAGACGCTTTATGAACCAGTTGTTTATGTTTCCCAGTTTCTAAAGACACTATACCTATACGGTCCTTTCCTGGTTTTGTTATATGTTGTAATAAGTGTGCTTCAATTTTGAAGTAATAACAATGTATGTAAAGTATGGGTCGTTATAATTATCATCTTGACTAACTAGCTATTATTTTAACCTTTTGTTTTTCATCTTTTTTCCTTGATTATCATATTTTTTTTCCATCGGCACGTTAACATATGGTAACAACTTTGTTTTCCATCGGCACATCAACATATGGTAACAACTTTTTTTTCCACTGGCATGACAACCTACGGTAACAACTTTGTTTTCCATCGGCATGTCAACCTATGGTAATAACTTTTTTTCCATTGGCACATCAACCTATGGTAGCAACTTTATTTTCCATCGGCACGATAACCTATGGTAACAACTTTGTTTCCCATTAGCACAAAAACCTATGGTAATGACATTTTTCCATCAGATTGACAACCAATGGTGATGACTTTGTTTTCTATCGTCTTGAAAACCTATGGTAATGACTTTGTTTTACATCAGCTTGACAACCTATGGTAATGACTTTTTTTCATCAGCTTGACAACCTATGGTAATGACTTTGTTTTTTCCATCGGCTTGACAACCTATGGTAATGACTTTTTTTTCCATCGGCATGACAACTTATGGTAATGAATTTATTTTCATTAGGTTATACTATGTTAAAAGTATTAAACCAACGATTTCCTTATAATCACTGAAAGGTAGATTTTTTCTTTCTTTTCTTTTTTCTTTCTTATGTTTCATTGTTTCTAGTTTTTTTTCCTTAAATCCTATCCGTTGATTTATATATCTTATAATATCAACTGTAGGAGATCAACAGTTATTCTTTTTATCCTATAAATAGACCCCCCCCCTCCCTAAACCCACCCCAGTTTTTCAGATTTCTTGGCAAATCTCTGCCTCTTTGTTTTAAGACTCTATAAGATCTTCCCTTTGCCTCATCTTTATGTCTCGGTCCTCTAACAACACTCCTCTGGAAATGTCTTCAAAAACGTTTTCAGAGAAAGACTTCTCAGAGAAAGGTTAGTTTCGTGGGACTTCTTTGACACATATGATTCAACAATCAAGAGAATTATTTTGTTTCATGGATGGGAACATATTTGTGTTGAGAAACCTGTATCTCAAGATCCAATTCTTGTAGATGAAGTTATTCAATTCTACAAAACCGTGTCATTTGACAAAAATATGATGATCAACACTATTGTATATGATAGAAAAATCTCAAGTTTTGTGAAACAAGCATCTCACTTTCTCAATGTCTCAATAGAAGGTGATTTTTTTTCCATCTCATAAACCACCAGAGGACGTTGGTACGTTTAATAGAGAAAGTGCTGAAATTTTTTTATTCCTTATAAATGAAGAGAATAGAAAATTAACTCATTTATCTTCAGATAAAATATTTTTTGGTGCTTTGGAGGCAAGGTTTTCTTATCCCAAGGAAAGAGAAAAGAGAAACTCTTAATGTTTCTGATATCTTTATACTAGACTATCTTGTAAACATGAGAAAGCTAAATACCATGGGGTATATCTTTGAAACAATCAATAATTTCAAGTCAGGAGTGATCAAGTCCCATTTGATTATGTATCCCTCTATTCTTACAAAGTTCATTCTTAAGAGTTTGAAGTTATGTAATATTCCACGAAAAGGGAAATTGAAATAACTGAAGCCTTCATGGATAAGTAAGAATACGTTGAAGAAGTAGTATGTTTGTTTTGATGGAAATTCAAAGGTTTTTGTAAAAGATGTAGAAGATGAATCAGAACCAAATCAATCAGAACCTCTTCCAATTGAATATTTTCCAAATATTTCTCCTCAAAAGTCAGATCTTCAAACCAGTACTAATCCAAAGAATAAAATGAAATAAAACAAGGAAGGTTTATCCAAGTGGAGGAAAGACAGAGAACAAACAAAATAAGGTGATCCTAAGATTGGTCTTGATCCAGGTGAAGCTTTAGCTGACTGGATAAGGGTTGAGGATACTCTTCAGGATGAGATAAAAAAAGAATACTATTTTGAAAAGTAAATCTCATTATTTTGATGTTTATAAAATCATGAAAATTGTTGATGTGGATAGTGCTCAACTAATAGAATAATTGCACCAAGAACCAATCTTATAGAGTCTTCCAGAAAAAGAGAAAGGGAAACAAATTTTGAAATAAGTACAGGAAGCTGAAGAAGAAGAAGAAGATTTTATTTTGGAATTTCTTCATAGTTCAAGAGAGAGTAGAGAGGAATATTTTAAAAGGAAAAGTGAATGCATTCAACAGGTTCCTCATACCGATCAAGAACCAGCTGAATCACTTGAAACTTCTTCAGATATATTTCCTTTTAAATTAATGTAAGGTTCTCAATCTTCTCACACAGAAAACATTATTGTTATTCATGATAAAATAGAAGAATAAAGAAAGGAAAAAAGAAACATCAAAAGTAAAACATCCATTTAAAGACTCAAGACGATCAAATTAACTGTTTTTATACAATGAGGATACTAATTGAGAATGCACAATTTCTCTCATGAAAAGTGATTACATTGTTCATGTATTGAGGATAATTGAGAATACTATTCCTTATTTTCCTAGAATTGAACAGAAAATTGATTTCATCACTTTCAATAAAAGGAATATGTTTTGTTCTGTAAGAGAGCTTAGAAAGAGAGAATTGTTAATTGAAGCCGATTTAAAAGTACTATCGGAATGTTTGTCTTCTCATAAGAAGTCTTTCAATAGGATGACTAAGTGTTCATACAAAACAGAAAGCTCAGTGAATGATCATTAAATATCAATTGAAGACTTAAGGAGGATTTCAAATGATCTTTATATTTCATTCAATAATATTGAAAAAGAAACTTTTTAAGGGATGAATCAGATGTCAAAAACTCATGGACCCGATATCCCTTCAATAAAAGAGTTGAATGAAATTTTTAATGCTTTCTAGTCAGAGTTTTCGAAGGCCACATCTTTCAAAGATTAAATAGTTATATTGAAGAAGAAAAATTGGGTGTTATCTAAAGACAAAAAGAATTTCCAAGATAGAATTGATACTCTTGAAGAAGTAATCAGAGTTCAGGAAGAGACTATCAAGAATCAGGATCAGCTTTTTGCCGATCAATAAGAGCTTCTCAAATCCCAGAGTGATTCTATCTCCGAAGAGAAGAAACAAATAAAAAAGATGAAATCTGTTCTTCAGGATATAATCATGAAAGAAAAATAAAGAGAAAACAAAAGAGTGTTGTTATATCTTTCATTATTCACTTTCAGAATTCTGTAGATTTTTGTTATCTCAATGTGGTTTATGTTCTCTTTCCCATTGCCATGCATTCCTTTTATAACTTTTTCAGGCAACTCAAGAATACCGCGTTATTTTTATAAATCACAAAGGGGGAGAATGTTTTATAAGGGGACGATTGTTTTAATCAAATACTTCTAAATCAAGGAAAATTTACGAATACAATCCTTAGGAAAGAACATACAAAAGGGGAGTTTGGTTGTATTCGATTTCATTTTCAGAAGAGGTTTTTTCATTAACTCAGGGGGAGATAAGTATTTATTTTTATTTTTTACTTTATGTTTTGTTCTTTCAAAAAAGGGGGAAATTTTTGAGTCAAAAATATCTCTTTTGATTTTTATGTCTTGTTTTGGAAATCCCAAATCTATTCAGTTATGTTAATCGTATTAACTCTGTCAATCGTACAGACTATGTTTATCATGCTAACTATGTTTATCATACTGACTCTGTCAATCATACTGACTATGTTTATCATACTGACTATGTTTATCATACTGACTCTGTCAAATCGTACTGACTATGTTTATCGTACTGACTATGTTTATCATACTAAATATGTTTATACTACTCACTATGTTTATCGTACTGACTATGTTAATCGTACTAACTATGTTTATCATATTGACAATGGTTATTACACTCTCTTTCAATCGCACTGAATTTTATGCATCATACTCACTTTGTATCATATCAATACATAACACTATGTAATACTAATAGTACTCATATTTTAATTTTATCACATGCTTTTTTTATCCTTTATCAAAATGGATGTTTTATATCAATCGTACTCATGATTATTATTTTCATCTATCTTTTATTTTAACGAAAAAAATGTTATGGAGTTAGTTATAAACTAATCAAAATGATGTCGTGATTTCTATTTCAAAATGACCATTATAATGCCAGTTTTCCAAGTCCTTTCAAGTTTTCAGGAGAAATATTACCATTGGAGGAAATATGATAGTTGGATCCTATGGCCTATAAATAGGAGGTCATTTGAAGCTAAGAATAATAACCGAGAGACATTGATCATTCTTTTCTATTATCAAGTTCTAGAGAGAGATGTTGTGGCTTCTCTCTTTCTTTGTGCCAAAGCCTTAAAATTACAAAACGTGAAAGGCTTGTTCTTAGTTTTTGTATTTAAATAAGTTCTTTGTTTTTCATTGTGTGACCGATCAGGTGATAACGATCGAGGGATACTAAGGATAGGAAGACGGTGCTATCGTTCTTTGTATCGGGGGATTTAAAGTGTTTGAAAGATAGAGGTGTCGATTACCTGAAAAATTGAGGGCTTGCGGGGATAGCAAGACAGACGTACTGATCATCATATCAAGGGCTTACCAAGGTGGTAGTAAGACAGACCTCTTGTCATAGGTAAAAGGATACCCTTCTCTTTCGGATAAAATAATATTAACACTTTTAAATTTCTGATGATGATTGTATTAGAAATAAAATTGTTGTGTTTCCTTTCTTCATTCCATATCATTTGTTATTGTTTCAATTAAAATTGTACTGTTACATATTTTATTGGTAGATTATATATGATTTATGGTAGAATATTTCACTATTTTATTACTCTTATTGTTGTATTCATTTGAATAAAATTTATTGACACTTCATATAGTATTACATCGTATCATACTTTTATACTCAAGATAATTGTGGTTAATTGTATTTGTTATGAATTATATTAGTTTAAGATCATTTAAACTAATTTCTTAAGTGTTAAACATGATGTTTTTAAACATACAATTCACCCCCCCCCCCTCGTATTGTTCCATCTAATATACATATTCATCTATATATCGACCCAACCATTAACAATATCAATTGTGAGGATACACTGATTCCGATTGGGTTGTAATCCTTGGTGATCATATACCATCTTCTGTAGATGAATTTATTACATTGAGGAAGCTGTGTAATATGGAATTATAAGATGAAATCATAGATAACTATTAAAAAAATAAAATATAGTATTTGAAAGTGGCTCAAGATACTACACAAATTATGTGGATGAAGTCGTTACTCATGTACATGATATTTCAGGTAGATTTTCCATCAGTGATCAGGCATGACAACCAAAATTCAATCAACCAATATGAGAATCCAAAAAAACATACACGGTTAAACCAAATTAACATCAAATAATAAATCATCAATAATAAGGTTTATGATAAATAACTGAAACTATAATTTGTTCATACAATGTAATAATTCACTACGATCTTGATGAATTTGTTGCTAAAAATAACTTTTCATCATTTTAGCTTCATATTGGGAGTGTTTCCACTCCCAAAATCCTTATTAGAATATTTTTCATGGGACCCTATTTAATTTCTTTTAATATTTGTATAAAGGGAGATTAAATTCCATGAATCCCCCTATAAAAAAGTGAGAGAGTGGAAAAATTATATTGAAACAACATGAGTCTTTTTACTAAAAATGCAATGTGAACCTTTAACAGAAATATAATGAGTGATTTTTTATGTAATTATGTTTCATTGAATGGTGGAGAAATGGAATTCATATAGGGGGAGTATGTGTTTCAATGTATATTTTTTAAAACCAATAATTAGAAATTTATTGATTCATTTTCCTCTTTTGGATTCATGTTATACATGTCGAAAAAAATACAAAGTGTGAGATTAAATATACTATGAGTTAATTTCAATGAGTCATTACATTATTGAATTATTAATTTTTACTAAGATATGTAGATATTTCAAAACCATCATTATATCCTATGATATGGTGTGAATAATCTCTCCCTTGGTGAGAAAACATTGGAATTAATTTATTTTCCTCTTCATTTGTATTTATTCAGAATATGGTATTGAGTTTTTTATTGAGTTCATTGTCAGAAAGATCAAATTTAATATTATAGAAAATTTATGAATATAGATAAAAAAATTTAAGTTATTTGACGTTAGTTTGAAGCCTTTATAGTTGGTTATGATAATTGTAGGAGGAATAAAACATGTTTTATCTATTTGTTGACTATATTTGTGTTCAATACACTAGTGGTAATTAATATTAAATATTTTTTTGATTAAAATGATTGAAATCATTAATTTTATATTCTAATATTATTATGGAGATTTTTGAGATCCTTGAGAGAATTTTTGAAGTACTTATGTTGCATTGGAATTCATCTCATTGAACATCCGCAGGAAAAAAATAAATTCTTCCCTCCCTAAGATAATATATCATATTTTTTTAGTGATGTTATGTCATGATGAAAATTTAAAAATGCTTAAATTTTTTTATTCAATATGTTTTACTATTTTTTAGATCATTTTTAATACATTTGGATAGGTTTTTATATATTTGACAAAGGGTTACTAAATGATCGAGGTAAATTCACACTAGATTAGACATTATAAAGTGCATCTGTATAGATAACATTTTTAACTCTATGATTTGTGATATATATTTTTTAGAGAAAATTAAATATGTGTTTATATAAGTAATATTTCTAACCCCACTTGAATTACCTTAATTTACGTTAATAATTAATATTAATTTCAAAAATTGAGTGTTATCTAGTAGTAGTGAAAAAAAGGTCATTGTTTTCATGAGATTGCTTCAGTGAATTTTTGGGCTATGTTGAAGATGGTTTTATATTCCATTTATAATTTATGAACTTTTCACATTTTTATATATATATTTTAATTTTTAATCAATATATTTTGATCAAAAATTAGAGATATTGGATCAATGAAAGATGATATTTTGAAATTTTTATGGGAAGGAAATACATAGCAAACTCCTTTAGGTGAATTTGAATTATCTTGCATATAAAAACTTACCAATTATATTAATAATAGATGAATATGTTTTATAGGATTAATTTTAGTCATATTATAAATTTAAAATTTATTTATTTCTAACATTTTGGTTTTATTAAAATAATAAATCCATAATTGTAGGATTTTGCTATTTTCAAGTAAAATGTTTAGTTAAGGATAATTAAGGGTTGTCCTGTTGGGATTATTACTATTTTTATATGGTTTTTTGGGTTTTTTGGGGAAATATATCCATGATATATTCAATTTTTTGTTCCTATATCAAAATAATGTGTGTGTAAGTTTTTTTAATACATTATATTTCAACCAATCAATTTGATTCTAATACTGAAGAAATAAATTTATATTTGAGATAATTCTGGAAGTTATTATCTTGTTAAATATATATTACTTTTATTTAATCTAATATATGTTCAAGGGACACCTTTTTAGGAGGTTATTAGTGGAATAAATATTACTATACTTGATTTTTAAATATTTGAGAAACATTCAAATTAGTTTTAAAAAAAATTTGAAACATATTTCTCATCTTTAGTACATTGTGAAGTTCTTCAACAATGAATTTGAAGTTGTATTTTTGGTGCTAATATATTTGAATTTAATTGTTACTATTATCAATAATAAATTAAATTATCAATATTACTTAATTTTTTGGGAAGCACAATAAGTGGTCATGAGATAATTTGTAAAAGTAAGTTCAAGGTCATCACCTCATTTCCATTTTTCGTGATTTTGATTAAAGGAAAACAAACAAGTTTTATTAGGGAATCACTCAGCACAAACCAAATAGTAAACACTGAAATTGAGTGGAAATCCATGTAATTTTTTTATTTATTTCTATTTTGTTTGTTTTCTCGTATAATTAAAAACTTGAGGAGTAACATGTAAATAAATCCATTTGTACAAGCCTGTGATCAGGGTAGTGAGATATATTAATTAAATGTCTTAAAAATGGTGTCGAAAAACGTAGTCAAACCCCTCACAGTGCAATAAAATCCCCATAGTCTCTTCACAAAATAATGGTTATACAATGTATTTTTATTTTACATTGAGAGGAGAAGAGAGTTTTCTTCTCTATTTATTTGAAATAAATCATGGTTTACTTCACCTACCAATCATTACCACAAAATCAACTTACCCTATGATTATTAATGTCTCCCAGGTGAAAATTATGGAATTACCAGAGTCACAAATATGAAAAACACATAGGAGAAATTGAATGAAATCATCAACAAGTAGCACACAATTCATTTAATTGTCATCTAAATAGATATTTTACATCTAAATAATTTTATTTTCAATTGCCCATTTTTTCATACCCCTGGTTATATCTTTTAGATGCATACTTTTTTTAACAAATGGTTTTTCTCTATAATGTGAAAAGAGAACCCACTATCAAGTATTCATACACTATAAAAGATTCTAATATTTTGGGAGACATAATTAGTATTACCTTTCCAATTATTCTTATCTTTACTCATTCCCATTGGTTGGTGAAAAAAGTTCTATTAAATTTTGATTAATCTCTAATATATAATAGATCATCATCCTTTGGTAGTGAAAATTTATATTGAAATTCTAGTTCATGTTTTTGTTCTTTATGATAAAGCTTAAATTGAATTGGATCACACATCATGATATGTAAAATTATATACCTCATTGATGAAAAATATATAGATCTATACATCTACCTTGAACAAAGAAAAAATAATACAGAAAAATTGTAGTTTTTTAAAAAAATTAAATCATTAATTTAATTTAGAATAAAAAATTACATGGAACCTTAAAAAATAAATGGCTATGGTAATCACGAAACATCTAAAACCAAAATATCACAATCCCATCTCGCACAAGATTTACAAGAACGAGTAATCAAAAGGTTAAAACTAATATCTAATAATATTATGGTGATAATCATAATGAATAAAAATTCCTACACACAAAAAGTTAGTGGAATGGGGAAATAATCCAAGAAAGAACAACATGGAAAGATCATAGGTGAATAAAAGAAGAAAATAGAAAAATATCAGATATAAAAGTTCAAAATAACAGACTACAAATATTTCTTTATCATCCCTAGTTTTAGGGGATTCATCTTCATCACCTTAAATGTTATTGAATGGCTAGAACATCTCATCCACTGTAAGAACTAAGGCAACCTTTTTCTGCCCCATTTCATGAAATGACCAATCCCAATTAACTATATAGTAATTAGATCATATTTTTACTCGACATCAGGTATGCTACCGTGTGTCATAGAGGCTTCCAAATATCAATAGTGGTGTATAATAAAATTTTGGGGAGAATATATGATCATATTAGAGTGAGAAAACACAATTGAAATAATAACTATATCATACATACATCCTGCTAAATAAAACATATAAATCACGGTGACTACCAATAATAACATACATATCTAATACCATAATATAATAAATTATTTACCAGTCATAAAATACATAAAAATAAAATCAAGGTCCCATCTAGGAGACTCATATAAAAATCAGTAAAAATGATCAAAATAAAAAATCCTATGGAAAAAAATAAAAACGGGTCATATTTCTTAGCCCAGTACCATCTCCCATGATCCCCAAGCCTATCCAATTTAACTATAAATCATAGACCCATAACATTTATCCATACCTAGAACCATGAAGTCAACTTGTGTATCACTAATATAAAACCCACCTATAATAGTGCTGACATTTATTAGTGCTCATAAAATTTGCTGATAATTTTCATCTTTATCCATGCTAAAATAATTGCTAAAAAAGGAATCCATTTATCAGTGCTAAAAAACACTGATAAAATGAACCACTTATCAGAATATATTTTTTTAGCACTGATGAAATATAACAATTATCACCACTCAACTTTATCACTGATAAAGGAAACCTATATCCGTGCTTCATTTATAGCATTGATAAAAGGTGTCCTTTATCAGTGTGTTTTTAGCATTGATAAAAGTTTCCCTTCATCTGCTCTTTTTTAGCGCTGATAAAAATCTTGAATAAAATGAAAAATTAACCAAATAAAAATAAAATGAGTATATTAAGAAAAATATCAAACAATTTAATAATTAAGTAATTATTGATAAAAATGAATAAATTTAATATACATTTATATAAATAATAAATATCAATAAATAGTATATATTAAATATAGATATATAAAATGAATTAGTATAATATATATATAATGTTAATTAATTATATATTAATGTATTATTCATTTTTAATGTCGTTCGATTTTTTTAATTTAACCAATATTAAACGTTGTGTGTGGCATTTATTTCAGGTACACACACACACACACAGATATATATATATGTTAATGCGTTTGTATACACAGATGAAAACAAAAATATATCTACATAATAAATAGAAACAAATTCACCGAATATTTATGTAATTTTTTCAAATTTTGGTATATTTTAGAATTTCATTATATCATGATACATTTATTATATATTATGTTTTTAATCATTCAATTTTTTTTTTTGATACTATAGTTTGGTTATTCATTTATAATGTTTTTTATTTTTTATTTCATTTTTGAATTTGATAATTTTTACTATTTATGTATACTTATTTATTTATTATGTTTTACTATTTTCAATATTTATTCATACACTTCAATATATATATGTATATATGTATGTATGTATGTATGTGTCCATATTTGTTTAATAACGTATATTTAATTTATAAAACATATCCATTTTTTCAATATTTTTAAACTATACTCATTTTGAATCATTCAATTTCACTAATTTTTAAAATAAATGTATTTAGGATTATATTTCCATTAATAATTCTAAAAAATATATTTTTAATTAAATATTTACAAATAAATAATATATATAGATAGATACTAAATTAATAATTATTATAAATAAAGAGTTTTTTTTTAAATAAGTATTTATATAATTATAAATGAATAATTATATATATTTTTTATTAAGCATAAAATTATAATAAAGTTTTTTAAATAATTTAATTACAAAATATTTAACATCTCTTTTGTAGTGATTATAAGGATAAATCTTTATCAGCACTAATTAAGTGTTGTTAAAAGATGTATTTATCAGTGCTAAATTTATAAGTGTTGATAAAGCTCAAGATTTATCAGTGCTAAAAAAGAACTGATAAACAAAATTTTTATCATCACTTATAAATTTAGCACTAATAAAAGGGATCTTTGTCAGCACTTTTTAGTAAATGTTGTTAAAAGTTTCTGCGATCTATTTAAAAAAACCCTAACCATGACTCAATCAGTCAATATTCTCATGATCATGTGGAAATCCTCTGATTTCGGCACTACTCCACTACGTTACCTCATATTAATCATGGCTAGAATCCAATGTATGTTATTTTCTACTCTTCCACTATCGTTGTTTGATGTTTTGGGTTTCATTTTTTGCATTTTTTGTTGTTCATAAACATGATGAACTCTGGATCTCTTCTCGTGACTACTGAAATACAATGAGTGTGGTTCTATTTCATCGTTTTACTACTTTCATATGTATTTTAATGCCCATCCTATTATCCCTAGAGACACAAATAGATGGTTTAATCTCCTCTTGACATTAACCAGGAGACCTCTCATCCCCCCTCAGGATTCTCTTCATTTAAATAATATAGCATTCCAACATCTAGGTAGTTTCTCAAATTTAATTCATCTTGAAAACTAGATTATAGATTCTAAAGGATTAATTATGATGGTTTTTACAGATTAGGGGATACCAAGTTGAGGCCCTCATTAATGGTTTATGAACATTTTAGGACCAAGGAAAGTCTATAAATCAATAAAACATGTTTTTTGGATTTTAGATATTCAATTAAAATGTAAAACCATGAAATAGGTTATTTATATTTATGATTTTGATGAATAATTTTATATTGAATTAAACAAATATTTAATTAATTAGTTATATTCCAAAAATTATTTTAGTGATTCATATTATGAGAGTTTTGTTTTTGTAATTAATTCTATATTATTATTAAACATTAACCATGGGTTACAAAGAGTGATGGGTAATTTCTTTGGTGAGAAAAGTATGCTCAATCAATTTTTTCAGAATTTACTAGATTGGATAGAGTTGAGAAATCATTAGGTAAATGGAATTAGAAACACACAATAACATATAAAGAGTCGATTTCCCAAAATTAAGTGAGTTATACATGGTTGGATAGTTGATCAAGCAAACTATAGTTTGTGGTTTATTAACAGAATTACTAATCAAAATAGAGAGATAATTAATTTATAGGATAAAAAAATAATTTCAAAATCCATCTAACATGGTGAATAATCTTATAGATAAAAAAATGGATTAAAATATACTTTTGATGGTTTCTATTTTTATTTTATACAAGTCATGATAATTTTTTATCCATGTCCAAAATTCAAAAAATAGAGATATGACCCCCTTATTGTAATTAAGGCTTTGTTGAATTCCATAACAAAACTTATCTTCTTTTTTTTATCATTGTTTATACCTAAATTAAGGTGCTAGAAATCATTCAGGGATCGACGGTCATAAAGAATATTTCTATGATTTAAGGCTACTATAATATCTACAAAGTCTAGAATAATTTTTTTTTTCTAATTCAAGGTTATAACTCAAACATATTCCATTGAATCTTAAATATGGATTCCACTAATACTATATTACAAGTATTCCATTGGAGTTTTTTTCTTTGTTTCCATTCACATATATCCTTGAGATACATAGACCCATTTTAGGTTTTGTATTACTCTATTGATCATAGGGTGATACCCTAAAACTCATAAGTGGTATCAATGACTTTTTCCTCAGGGGCCCAATGTATTAATCTATTATTTTTTCAAATAAATAAATGTAATATTTTATTATGTAAATATCATATTATTTCATTGTTTATCGGTATCATATAGCTATTATATATCAATTGAGGAGACTTTTTGAGTGACTCTATTATTGTAGTTTCCTAGTACACTTTAATCCTTAGAAGATTGATTGTATTCCATATCTTTATGATGGATTGGAATCCCTCTTTCAAACTAGACTTCCTATAATCATCATGATATGGAAGAAAGTCAAGAAATTGAGGATGGATTAAATAATGATAGTGGAGGATAGTTCTACTATAGTCTTGAAGAATTATATCTATGTTCAAGATTTCATGCAAGATGCCTAAAATTGAGGAATTTTATATATAGTGTTTATTAAATTGTTTTTAATCAAGACAAATTAAATGTTTGACTACTCATGAATAAAATGGATTCTAAACATGATTACGTTTCCTATCCCAAGAAATAAAAGATTTTTGATGATGAAACTATGAAATTATTAAGGTATCAACAAAATTTTTATGAAAAAAATGGGAAAAACAACAATGACGTAGCATCACCATGTTGAATAAAATTATCAAGGAAATAATTCAAGGTAAAAAAAATTAGGTTGGTTTTAATCAACACATCTAACCTATTAAACCCAACAAGTCAATATTCATTAGTGATCTTGGGGTCACAATGAGGATGAATGTGCTGATTGATATTGACTCATGGCACTGCATCCAACCTATAATTAAGTAAATCCTTTGGAATGATATAATGGTAATGTTACAATATAAATTCTCTATTTTTTTGGAAAATTCTATAATGAAACCTTGATTTAGTTTTCATTATTCCGTGAAGTCCTTGTTTATTTTAGAATATTTCAATAGGAAATTTTTCCTAATTGGCCTTGGAAAAGACCATAGAGACTTCAAATCTCTTATTACATAGTTACATCTTAGGGATGCTAAGGGGAAAATAAATCCCCACCACCACGTTGTTATTCACACATTATAAAGTAGGAAAGATGGACAACATTCAGCAATCTATGTAATGAGAAATCATTTCAGGTGCATTGTGGTCGATAATATATTTTTTGAAATTCTTTATTTTTTCCAAATCAATTCAAAATTTGTAATTTATTAAAAAATAATAGAGTGATGAAAATAAAAACATGCATAAAAACCAGCGTACCCCTATTTCAAAGGAAGGATCAGGTACACTTCATTAGAGAAGAAATTGGTATGTATTTTAAATCAACAATAAATGTTTAATTATGTGATATGAAAAAACATATGTTCCTTTGTTTATATGAATATTGATGAAAAAAAATCTGGATCCACTTCCATCATACGTCATGTAATGTGAAAGTAGTCTTCTAAAAATAACGATGGTACATTAGTTGATAAAAACAAAAAATAGTATGGGTATCTTGTGAAGTTTTGAAATAATCATAATTTTTTATTATTTATAACAATATTACATAAAATAAATTTGTTCATATTCTTTGATATGGTATAGAAACAAGAACTGGTAATGGTCGTACTTGAAGAAAAGAAAATTTCTATAGATTTTTAGCGGACTGAACAATATGTTCGCATTATAAGATTAGGTTTTGGAGTCTCTCCTCAAACATATTTTGAGAGGATAAAACCACATGAAGATACTTATAATATTAATAGATGAATGTAGACACAAATACACTCACTAAAAGATATTATTTTGCGGTCTGGTATGGCATACCAATGTATAAGAAAAGATCAAATAGAATCAGTGGTGGAGAAAAGATATGCAGATGATCCAGATGAACCAACTAGCTTTGAGGCCAGTCAGTCCCCCCAAACCATACCCAGGTAATATATTTTTCCTTTAATATTTCTCCAAAATATGTATCAAACTACTTATGATAACATTATATTACTTGAATTCTATAGGGTGTAATT
This sequence comes from Viscum album, assembly GCA_963277665.1. NCBI lineage: Eukaryota > Viridiplantae > Streptophyta > Magnoliopsida > Santalales > Viscaceae > Viscum > Viscum album. The sequence goes on from OY728120.1 coordinate 1,597,404,946, forward strand.
GTATGTGATTTTTTTTCTATCAACACCCATGTACCACAATGTTCTGAGGGTTAAAATGTATAATATCTAGGGAGACCAGCCACACAACCAACCCCTCCCAAAAGATCACATGAGTGTGGGGATTGATGAAGCTTATGGCCAAGTTCTAAGTTGCATGTCCCACATGATGATCCATATATTACAGTGGTCGAAGATGATATTGGAGCTTTCACAACATGGTCTTCTAATATTATAAATATACATGAGGTACGTATTTAACAAATTTTTCATATGAAAAACATGTAAAAATTGATGATAAAATGTTTGAAGTGAGTTCTGATATTATATATGGATAAAGAGGTATAGAAATGAATGGTTGAATCAAGAAGATCTAGTGAATCAACCAAGAAAAAAAACTAACTTTTGAGAGTAAATTATCTCTGCCAATTCCAGAGAAACATTTATTAACATTACAACTTCTTATAGAGACAACATTTAATGCTAGATATCTGTCTTACATTCATTATGTAGAATAAATATTTTGAGTTTTCATTACAGATGGAATTTTTCTCGAGTATCTAAATGGTATTCTCAATCATGAATGGTTGTGTCTCTCAATTGTGAATACATAAATAAAGTACATTTTCATAATATTTCTATCAAAATTTTGTGCTAAATATGTTTATTAAAGTTAATAACTAATCATATTTTTTATAGGAAATTATATTAAAACTAAATAAAAATAAGATCATGTGAAGCATGATTTGGATTCACTAATCCCAATATCATTTCTTATAAAGAAATTACTTTGGAAAACGAAGAAATAGAGAAGAGAAAAGATAAGTTACTTGAATATTTTAATAAAAAAGCATAAAACGGCACACTATTATTGATGCCTACAATGCAAGGATAAAACTCTATGATCTAATCACATAAAATATATTTTTAATTTTTTCATTACATAATTGTTTTTGTTTTTTAGGAAGCACTGGATGCTGAGAGCAGTCAACATAGACACCTCAAATATTTATTTTTTGGATTCAATGCATAGATTTCCAACCAACCGAGCATATTGATGTTTATTCTGAATATGTGATACACTAAAATCAACATTTTATAGAAAAATTAAAATTATATGTTTGGTGTATATTTTAACGATAATTTTATTATGATAGGTAGGTCTCTAAATACCTGCTACATCGTAACGTGAGGTCGGTGTCTGAAAAGAAAAAGCCTCTGGATTACTATAAATGGAAACAAATTGAGGTTTATATAGAAATATTTAACTATCAAAACATTTCAAAACAATTTAATTTTTTGGTCAATGTTTATATAGTGTCTGAAACAAGATAATGTAATCAATTATGGATATTATGTTTGTAAATTTATGAGAGAAATAATGTAGCATGAATGGACGAGAATCCCCCAATAGGTAATTTCTGAAGGTAATTAAAATTTCATTAAATATATTTCGATATCATTTTTTTATTATATTTTCTCAGTACTATCAAGATTTCTGATAAAATAATTACTCAAAAGAAGAAATGAATTTTCTTTAGAGACGTTTGCGCAACATACTTTTTTCATAATTCATGACAACAACAAATTTAGGTGATAACATGATATTTTAAAGATCTATTACAAGTTATGACCCTTGAAAGATATTTGGGGTGTCCAGAATTACCGTCATAATTCTTATATATTTTTTTTATTTCTTTCTCAAGGAGAAGATTACAGGAAGAAATCAATTTTTTTAGAAGATCTAACTTGAAAAAAAAATACTTTTGGTAAAATGTGGAGGCATATGTGGAGGTGAAGGAAAATACAGAGGTGGGTCTGAAGTTAGAGCCAGATTCGAAGTTTGAGACCAATGTGGAGAAGGAATTGGTGAAGATCAGGGTGGAGACCGAGGAAGAGGGGGATAAGAAGTGTTTAATTACAAACAATAAAATTGTTTTAAAATTTAGTAGAATAATTATCATACCATGATTATGTTTTAGAACAATTTTTTAATAGTTCACAGAACATATTTCACTTAAGATAAGATCCATTGTGCACCTTTCCAGTTTAAAATTATATTTTTGAAATAAACACACATTCCCTACTCAAAACATATCAAACGCATTCATATATTTTGGTCATTATTATAGTGATATATACATCATTTGTGACATGTTGGGATTATCCTCACCTCATTATGATGCACAATGTCACCAATTTGACTCCAAGTGTGTCTTTTTATTCAAAACTGACATTAATTTTAATCAAAAATATAACTGACATACTCAAAACAGAGTAAAAACATTCAGATTCTTTTGATAATTTATGAAAATGATCCTTGAGTCATAGAGGATGTGTATCATTCATCCATGCCTCAATATGATGCATATTTTTACTCCAAATGTGTCTTTTTTTATTCAAAATTAACATTATTTCTTTAAATAAACTAACATACTCAAAACTGATAAAATGCATTCGGATCATTTTGGTACTTTAGCAAAATGATCTATAATTGTTTTCTGATGTGTTGGGATCAGACTCACCTCAATCCAATGCATGGTGTGACTGGTATTACTTCAACTACATATTTTTTATTCAAAAGGGACATTAATGTTAATAAAAAAACAACTGACACACTCCAAACCAAGATAATTCATTCCAATTATTTATATAATTTTTTAAAATGATCCATTAGTCATTTGGAACATGCATCATTCATCCATGTCTCAATTCGATGCACAGTGTGACCGGTATGACTCCAAGTGCTTCTTTATTATTCAAAATTGCCATTAATTTTTGTACAAAAAACAACTGATGTACTCAAAACTAATTTAACACATTCTAGTTGTTTTATTAATTTATTAAAATGATACATATGTCAATTGTTATGTGTAGAGAGAATCCACACCTCAATCTGATGCATGGCATGACCGGTATGGATCCGAGTCATCTTTTTTTCAAAACTGATATTAATTCTAATCAAAAAACAACTCACATACTAAAAAATGAGAAAATACAATCTTATTGTTTTGATACTTTAGGAAAATGACCCATGAATCATCTAGGATATGTATAATTTAGTCTCCCCTCAATCAGATGGATGGGGTGACTGATATGGCTCCAAGTGTGTCTTTTAATTCCAAATTGGCATTAATTTTAATCAAATAAACTTCTGACATAATAAAGACTTATAAAATTAATTCTGATTGTTTTGATATTTTAGGAAAATTTTCCATGAGTAATTTGGGATGTGTAACATTCAATCCCACCTCAATCTGACTCACGGCATGACCAATATGACTCTAAGTGTGTCTTTTTATTCAAAATTGTCTTTAATGTGAATAAAGAAATGGACATAAACAAAATGAAGAAAATGAATTCTTATTGTTTTAATACTTTATTATAATAATAAAAGATTCATTTGGGAAGGTTATCATTTAGTTGTGCCTCAATCTAATGTATGGTGGGACATGAATGACTTTCACTACATCTTTTTATTCAAAACTGGCATTAATTTTAGTAAAAAAACAACTAACATACTCAAAACTAAAAAAACATTATGATTGTTTTAGTAATACATTAAAATGATTCAAATGAAATTTTTTATTTTTAGGTATTATCCTCACCTCAATCTAGTGCACGGTGTGGCTGGTATAACTCCAATTGTATATTTTTATTCAAAACTGATATTAATTATAATAAAAAAACAACTGACATACTCAAACTAAGAAAACATATTAAAATTGTTTTGATACTTTATTAAAGTGGCCCATGAATCATTTGGGACGTGTATCATTTAGATGAACCTCAATATGATGCACTATGTGATGGGTTTGACTCTAAGTGCATCTTTTTATTCCAAAATGACATACTCAAAATTGTGAAAACACATTCAGATTATTTTGATAAATTATGAAAAATATAAATTATTCATTTGGGATGTGTAATAATCATTCATGCCTCAATGCGATGAACGATGTTACCAGTATGACTCCAAGTGCATCTTTTTATTTCAAAATTGACATTAATTTTAGTAAAAAAACAACTAATATACTCCAAACTAAGAAAATTCATTTTTATTGTTTTTTTACCTTAGAGAACTGGTCTATACATCATTTGTGATGTGTGAGGATCATTAAAACCTCTATCTGATGCACAGTGTGACTGGCATGACTCCAAGTGCGTCTTTTTTATTCGAAATGAACATTAATTTTAATCAAAAAAAAACAAATAACATACTCAAAACCATGAAAATTAATTATAAGTGTTTTTTAATTTATTAAAATGATCCATGCATCATTTATGACATGTGAGGATCATTTTTACCTCAACCCAATGCATAGTGTGACCGGTATGACTCTAAGTGTGTTTTTTATTCAAAACTAATATTAATTTTAATCAAAAAACACTGACATATTCAAAAATGAGAAAAAATTAAAATTTATTTATACTTTAGTAAAATGACCCATGAAAAATTTGGGATGTTTTTCATTCTTCCATGCCTCAATTAGGTGCATGATGTGACCGTATGATTCCAAGTGTGTCTTTTTATTCAAAACAGACGTTAATTTTAATCAAAAAAAAAACAAATAAAATACAAAAAATTGAGAATAAACATTCGGATTGTTTTGATGCATTTGGAAAACGATCCATGAGCCATATGAGACATTTACCATTCATCCATTCCTCAATATGATGCACGGTGTGGCCGATATGACTCCAAGCATGTCTTTTTTATTCAAAATTGACCTTAATTTTAGTTAAAAAACAACTGACAAACTCAAAAATGAGAAAACACATTTAGATTGTTTTGGTACATTAGGAAAATGATCCATACATCATTTTTGACATGTAGGTATCATCCTCACCTCTATATGATGTACGATTAGACTAGTATCACTCTAAGTGTTTCTCTTTTATTCAAAATTGACATTAATTTTAGTAAAAAAAACTGACATACTAAAAACTGAGAAAACTCATTTGTATTGTTTTGGTACTTCAGAAAAATTATCCGTACTTTATTTTTGACATGTAGGGATCAACCTCACCTCTTCATGACACATGGTGTCACCGGTATGACTCCAACTTCATATTTTTTACTCAAAAGTGACATTAATGTTAATCAAAAAATAAATGACAAACTCATAACCAATAAAGCACATTCTGATTGTTTTGATACTTTTTTAAAATGATTCATAAGTCATTTGGAAAGTGTATCATTCAGCTGCACCTCAATTCAACACACAATGTGATAGGTTTGACTCCAAGTACTTCTTTTTTATTCAAAACTGAAATTAATTTTATTCAAAAAAACAAATAACTTTCTCAAAACTAAGAAAACACATTCTAATTGTTTTGTTACTTTATAAAAATGATCCATGCATTATTTTTGATGTCCAAGGATTAGTTGCACCTAAATTTGACACATGGGGTGACCAGTATGACTCCATGTGAGTATTTTTATTCAAAACTAATATTCATTTTAATCAATAAAACTACTGACATACTCAAAACTAATAAAAATAATTCCTATTATTTTTATATGTTAGGGAAACAACCCATATATCATTTGGGATGTGTATCATTCAGTCGCACCACAATCTGATGCACGGTGTGACCTGTATTACTCCAAGTGAATATTTTTATTCAAAACATATATTAATTTTAATCAAAAAAACAACTAATATACTTAAAACTGATCAAACACATTTTTATTATATTGATACATTAGGATAAGGATGCATTAGATGTTTGGGATGTGCAGCATTAAGTCATTCCTCAATCAGACATAAGGTGTGACCTTTATGATTCCAAGTGCATAGTTTTTTATTCAATATTGAAATTAATTTGAGTAAAAAAACAACATATATACATAAAACTGAAAACCCACCTTTGGATTGTTTTATTACTTTTGTAAAATGATCCATATGTCATTTGTGATGTGTTGGGATCATCCACACCTCTATTTGACACACGCTGTGACCAATATGAATTCAAGTGAGTCTTTTTATTAACAATTGGCATTAATTTTTGTACAAAAATTTACATAATCAAATATAATCAAATTCATTTTTAATGTTTCAGTACTTTAGAAAAATGATCCATATATCATTTCTGACGTGTAGGGATCAGATGCACCTCTATCTGACAGACGGTGTGACCGATATGACTCCAAGTGCGTCTTTTTTTATTAAAAAGTGACATTAATGTTAATAAAAAACAAAATTCATATTCATAACCATGAAAACATATTATTATTGTTTTGATACATTAGGAAAATGATCCATGAGTCATTTGGGGTGTATATCATTCAGTCGCGCCTCAATCAAACACATAGTGTGACTGGTATGATTCCAAGTGTATCCTTTTATTTAATAGTGACATTAATTTTAATCCAAAAAACAACTAACATACTCTATAATTGTGTTTTACTTTTCATTTATTTGTGATATAAATTTTATTTTATTTAAATTCAATATTTTTATCTTATTTTGGTATTATTATTTTCTGTTTCTACAGTGTGTTGTTGTAGCACAATGCCCCTATTTCTGATGATGCAGTGTGATATAGCATCACACTGATGTTTTCACCATTATTAGTGTTACTAAATTTGTTAATAAATTTCCTCTTTATTAGTGCTTTTAGTAGAATTGATAAATTATATCTATATCAGTGCATTAAAAAGGGATGAGAAATTATACTTTTATCAGTTCACATAAAGGTACTGATAACTCATACTTTAATGATCACTCATAAAATTCCTGATAAAATATGTAATTTACCAATGCATTTAAAACAACATATGAAGGTACTATTTATCAGTGATAAATTAACTGATAAATAGGGTCTTTTATCACCACTTTTAAAAGCACTGATAAAAGTATTGTTTATCATTTCTATTATTTGCGCTGATAAATATACCCTTTAGCAGTACTTTTTATTGCGGATAAAAGGAATGGACTTTTACCCAAAATGAGGTTATCAAGGATTTTCTAGCATTGATAATAGACAATTATATCACTGTTAAAAGTTTTTATTACAGTAGTGTATAAAAGGTAGAACAATAAGTGTGGTAGTACAACATAATAGGCAACTTCCAATAACACCCATAAACATATCTAGTATGAAACAAATTTCATGATACTATAAAAGTAAATAAATGAAAGAAAATAACCAACCATTATGGATCCTAGGGTTTTAAGGATACATCTGGGGTTGACCATACTTGCTTCTTCTTTTGGAATATTCCTTTGAATAGGGTATCATCATCTTGAACCCATGGTTATAAACACACCCATCTCGGAAATTAGAACAAGTCATTTGGTACTCTAGGGTTAACATTCCCCTCCATGATATAAGAACAAGTCATCTAGAGCCCATGGCAGGACACTCCCCACTAGGAAATAAGATGAAGTCATATTTACATGGGAGAATACACTACCCATCATGAAATAAGAATGAGTCATCTATAACTCTAAGGATGACACTCCCTATAAGGATATAAAAACCATTCAACTAGAATGTTAGGGGTCGGCACTCAATTATAGGGAAAAATACATACTCATACAAAACTCCAGGGAATACCAAACATACTAGAAAATAATCAGGTTCAACTATTCCTACATGGGATATCATAGTCCAAATCATTATTTTTCACTAGAAATGGAACATATTAATGTATAATTCTGTTTTAGGTCAGACACATAGTTGGTCAGTGCAACCACATACTACATGAACTAGAAAATATATGATACATTAATAGGTAGTTCAAAACCACATACCATGGTATTTTATAATTATAATCTTCCACCACCTAACAATAATTTACGATCAAAAGTTTGAAATTGAAAAAGAAAATTGAAATATAAAATAGGGCACAAAGAGTCATTATTGTGGCTAGACTATTAGGATGTGATGGAAATTGAAAAAGGTTAAAGATATAAGTATAATAATATCTCTATATCTCCCACTAAATTAATAATGATTGATTTTATCAATTATTTATGGTGAAACACTCAAAATATTATAGGGAAGAGAAGAGTTGGGGCTTTGGGGGGCTATTGGTTGAATGAGGGGAAAGAAATGATGGGTTATGAGTATTTAAATCTATGGGGGTACATTTGTGGTTTCATAAATTTTAAGAGACATGGTAGGTTACATGGTTTTTATACACATTTCTCCAAATAATGTTCCAACCACATGGTTCCCACTATTAATGAAACCAACATTCTGCATTATTTGGCCACAGGGTTTGGTAAACTGTGTTCCAACCATGAAACCAAATATAAAATCTAGGATAAGATTCATGGTTTGGTTGTATGGTTTCCTAACAATTCACCGACCATTCATAGGAACTCATGTAAGTTTCATTATTTAACATTTTATCTAATAACCCAGTAGGGTTATACAAACCATACAGAAGTTAAAAACCCCTACTGCTTCATAAATTAAGGACTCGAACCATCAAAACACCTCCAAGAAAAACATAACTCCTCACTAACACTTCAAAATACATATAATTAGAGGTAGAACACAAGTCTTGGTAAAAAAATAAATTTTTTTATACCTCAATATGGAATGGGGTTTTATAACATCCCACCTATATAGCAATTCATCCTCAAGATGAATTCCTAAAAAACATTGGGATCCATTGATGAATGACCCTATCTAATGCGGACACATTTCTAGCTCTCACTCCCATATATACTCATGGTTATTCCTACGTCTCCAATATATCAATACTAGAGTTACAATATTTTCATGTAGAGACATCTTTCTCTGGTCAAATTCCCAAATTAGACTCTCATTGAATGACGTATAGGCCTCGATCATGATATCATCGGTATCGATCAAGTGATATGGGTCATAAAAATATTGATAAAGTTGTCGTACATGGAATAAATATTTCATAGAAATTAAATAATGAGGGAGAACCAATCTGTAAGTGATTATAACCATCTTCTCCATGATCCAAAACAACCCTATATACCTAGGGGTAACATCCCTTGGATTTAAATATGAAAATGGTCAAATCAAGGAGACACAAATAAGAATACCTAATTTCCCGCCTCAAACTCAAAAAGGATGGCATCACCAGTACACAAACTTCCTCTATCTACTCTAAGCGGCTTCAACCCACTTCCTCATTATTAGAATGTGCTCTATCATCTCATGTATGATACTCAAATGAATAATTGAAGACTCTCCTACTTCTATTCATTATAGAGGTGAATTGAAGGGTGTAATGTATAGAGACACCAAATGAGACATCAAAACTAGATCATGATAGTTTTTGTTGAAGAAAAACTCGGTTAGAACCAAATGATTCTCTTAATAACCCTGAAATCATAGAGCATATGATCATAGTATGTCCTCTAAAATATGGATTGTTTGATTGGACTACCCATCTGTCTGAGGGTGGTAATAGGTTCTATGATGCACCTGATTAATGAATTCTTTCAACAATACCTACCATGAGATGAATTTAAAGTCGAAATTTCCCTTTGTGAATATTCTCCATGGAAACCAGTTCAATTTTACCACTTATCAAACACAAATCTTGTCTAGCTCATCAACATAAAATGTTTCCCAAATCAGAATAAAATGAGATACCTTGGTCACACAATCCTACAAATCCTAGACATTGTCACCACCTCACGGAATCCTTTATAGCCCCATTATGAAAAACATAGCCACATTATCCCACATCAACTTATAAAAAGGAATTGAATATTAAAGGCCACTGGGTGGTTGGTGCTCAAACTTCACTTTCTCACCTGTGGTGAATCGTGTGACAAACCCTTTAATGTTTATCTTCTTCTAAGTCCACCAACATTTCCTATTTATATCAAGAATATTCTTTGTAAATAATTTATGTATATCACACTTCAAGACATGTGTTTCCTTCATCAACACCTCACACGTACACAAATAAACCACAATACACTCATGAACATACCAAACCTCGTCATCATTAAGGGATAAGTTTGGTGGTCGATCCCCCCCATGTATGTTGTCCATTATAAGTAGAAAATCTAAATGTGATATTTGATCCATATTTCACCTATTAGGATTGAATATGTGATAGATATATATGACAGGGTTGCATAGGCTTGGGATTCCAGGATAACAAGTTGAATGTCAACAAATAGGGTCATCATCTTCTACTCACCATTGGACTCCTACACAACCGTTTGTTAAGTATTTCTGCTCAGTTCATATACATAAATTTCCCCTTCCTAGTGGTGTATTCCTTCTCAAAATAAAAGGACATTAAATACTCAACCCACTATTACTTCCCATGGTTTGTGTGTTGCTATGAGAAAATACACCTTAGTCTCTTGTGGTTGGAATAGGCTATAAACTACTGACCCAATAGGTAATACCACCAACATATCAGGGATTCTACCCCTGATAATAGAACTAGGTAAGGTGTTAGGTAGTCATTCTCATGTGTCCTTATCTTGGTAGTCCCATAAGCAACTACATGTTCGTCCTACATCAAGGCCACTCCCATCCCAACCCCTAATTCATCCCAATACATGGAATAATCTATACTTGAATTAGGTAAGTTCATGATTCATAATTTTCTCACTCCACTTTCAAATCCATAAATTCACTCATATAATAATCTGAAATAAAAACTTCACACCTTTCTTGGGCCATCGAGTCATCAGCGATACCAAGTGAGATATGACTTGAATAAATCGTTGGTAAAATATGAAAAATCCAAAAAATCTATAGATTTAAAAAAACTGTTTGGATACTCCAAAGAAAATACTACTCAAACATTATTTGGATATACTAACACTCCAACCTTGCATACAACATGAAAAAAGAGGTTATCTTGGTCAATCTAATAGTGGCACGTCAAGAGTGTAACATATAATAAATTCTCCATAAGTGTTCTAAAAAAATAATTTCAAAGTATTTCATTCTCCAATATAGAATTGGAGTATAAAAATTATATTGTTGATGAAAATGATGAAAAAAATATCCAAATATAGGAATAATACCCAATTCATCAAGTACATAAATCTAAACAATACATTCATTAGACCAATTGACATCTCCAAGTACACATATAGACCATAACTACTCATTAATGTTGTGTGAGGGTTTTCAAAAAGGCCCCACCCTAAGTTGTTTATAAGAAAATATCAATTGGATATTAAATAACACCATGTACAATCAAAGATGATCAAAAAATTCATCAATATGAAGAAGTAGATATCGGTTCATGAACATCACGTAGTTCATCTTCACACAGTCCTCACATAATCTAAATGATTCATCCTCCATTTTGGTGATATGACTAGATCTCCAACTACCATCCTAAAATTTTATCCTTGATATAGAATCAATGAACTATATTGATCCTCTATAACTAGTCAACTACTATTTGGACCTGCCGAAATTTTTTAGGTGTACCATCCTCTAACATGATTAACACTCAAAAAGTGTTTGGTCTCAATGGGTATGAATATGATTTGGAATACAACATTTATTTCACTACACAGAACATCCTCCTAGGAGAGGAACATATGATCAGCCACCCTAGCTACTATTCCCACCATGGGTCTATCATGAACTATAAAATGGATAATCCCTTCTGCCAAAATACCATATGTCTGTCCTCCTAGAAGAATCAATATTCCCCAAACCTCAACATTTTCTCAGGATCCTATTTTTAATATGTTTTAGTTTTACAAACTCTGCCAATGCTTATAGGTGATATAAATTTACCTCAACTCAGTTGTCAAACCTCAATACATCCTTAAAATTTTTCACCCCATATATATCATCCCTAACCATAATCTATAAAAAAAATACATAGGACTGTTAGGTGATCAGAATACTCCATCACTTGCATATCTAATCTTAGGTTCTCTATGATGAAATGATCATGTAATTTACTCGATAAATCCTTATAGGGAAAACCCACATGCTTTTTTTCTAGAAAAAAATGTACCCCCAATGCTTTCATGGGACTCATATCATGTAGGATATAGGAATAACCATCCTCTAAGAGGGTGTATCTAAGTTATCAAAAATTATTTGAATAGAATCTATCTAGAACCCCATATCATGGGGACTTGCCTCCCCATAAATTAATGGTAGGTGATTGATCTAAAACACTTGAGTTAGATAAAAATAAATAAGTGTAACAAATTGAAACTCTACCTCCATTCATAATAAAACTTATAATAATCTCTCCTAGAGATGAGAATCTATTGCTTTCCTGGGTTCTAAATGATGCTATGGTCTATCCACTGATGGGGTGTTCTTTCCCCTACCTTCCCTACACTCCAAAAGTGGTCTTCGAGGTGGAATATCCATACAATTATAACACATGTATCAGAATACATTTCCATAGACATTATCAATATCACATATTAGTGAAATAAATGAAAATCAAAATATTTTTCCATTCTATATAGTCCATAAAATAAAGGTCAAATAACATATGTGCTCTATCTCTAGACTTGTATACCCTAACACTGGGTCAATATAATATAAATATAGTATCCCAATCATATTTGTAACAACCCATGATTTTATGAGAATTACTCTTTTTAATTTCATTGATGTCTTGTGTTGTATGCTACACCAAAATTATCTTGTACTATACTCAACACCGTATTAGATTACAGTATACACAACACTATTCTTGGCTCGTGTTACACACAATTTCAAGTTCACAACATTAAGTATATATTTTGTTTAATGAATAAATGAAATAAGTGTTGATTATGTTATACACAACACCAAACGAAGGTTTCACTACACGCAGCCCTGACTTGTCTTGCATTACACGCAATCAAGACCTTCCTCGATAGCATGTGTAGTACGCAATACCGAGTTTTACTAAACGAGATATTATTATAATATTATTATGAACTAGCCATTATGAATAGTAATACCCACTTTTTGAAATTTTATAAATTTTATCTTTCAAAATGGACTTAATTTTTGGATTCGGAATATCGAAATTAGCCTAGGGTGAATTTTTGGTATTTTTCTGAAAACATTCAATTTTTTATGAGTAGTGAAAACACTGGGTTACTATTTAAAAACTTACTTTTTATTTAAATAATTATTTATTTTATTTAAATTTATTCTAGGCCAAAATTTCTAAATAATACCTATATAAGTTAAATGTAATTCATTTGAGTAATTTTATATTAATTTTAGATATATACAAATTTTATTGAACTTTTCACCGTCTTTTACCCATCTCCTAGGAGAATTTGAAAATTTACATAAAACTCAATTTTACTACTTCTGTAAGTGGAATTTCGAAAATATGAGAGAAATGATTAATATCTAGGATTAAAATGTGGTTCAATAAGATAAAAATAATTTTTGGTGAATAGTAACTTTTTAATTTTATTTACCCAAGTTAAAAGTAAATTGGGCAATTAAGGGTAAAATGATATCATTATTACCCTAACACATGTCCTAATTCTATTGGATAAGTTTAATTCGACCGAGAATAACCATAGGAATAAAATATTAGCATTTAGGTCCAATTGGAATAGATTAGGACACTTATTATTATTTTATTTAAAGAATAGTTTAAATAGTTAAAATCAAAGTTTAATAACTAAAACATTTTTAATAAAGGGTTATACATAGGATAAATTCAACTATAAATATTCATTAGAAAGAGAAAAATATTTCATAAATAATGGTATTTTATTTATAATTTTTAGACATTAAATAATTTAATTTATTTATGACACAATGATGACGTAGTAATTACCTTATTAATGAAATATTAGCGTAATTAATGTTATCAATACCCAGATAAATGTAATTTGAGACTTTTTATGAATTCCACAAATTTTCTAGGTTAATATTACATTTTAGTATTGATTCAATTAAATTTTTTTAGAACTAATCTTGTTGTAATTATTTTCAAAAAAATCAATTACCAAATTGAGTCAAAATTGACATAAAATATTTTTTAAAACAAATATTATATTATTAATTGTTATTATATTACTAAAAATCTAAGTTTTGGCCAAATGACTTAGATAAGGTTATATATATTAATAATGAACCACTTGGGGTTCGTTTGGATTGTTATAGTATGTTTTTTAATGATATAGTGTAAAAAAAGGAGACACGATAAAAGTTAAATTATTTAACTTAGAGTTAAATCTAATTGATAAGGTTAGAATAGTAACCTATACTTGTCTAAAACCAATTGGTTGAGAGGATTTCGACCCATCCCCAATTTGGATTCGAAATAAATTAATTTGGAGCTACTATAAACCGAATATGACTTTATTATAGAATAATATTTTATGTTTTTTCAATGGTGCCCCTCTCCTCCAATATAATAAGGGCACCCCTTCCCTCTTCTCTTCACACCCTTTTGAGCCTTGAAAATCGGCTAACCCCTGCCGATTACTATTCTCAACCTCTCTAGTTATATCATAGAGATTCTGGTATTCTCACAATACCATCTCTAGTTCCCTAAGAATATGTTTAAAGGAGGTGCGTCGAGGAAGAGGAGTCTCAGACACATACGGATGAAATTGGACATAAGGTAAGGGATAACATTTCCAATACTATTTTTATCTGAGATTGATTATTCATAAGTATTTACTGGGGTTATATTTTTCATCCATTTCCATAAAAAAAATTTCATAAAGTGTTTAATATTCTTCCATGTATGTTTAAAGTCGTTTTTACCCCTCTTTGACTTTTACTTTCTGTTATGGAAGGAATATTTCTTTTGTTTACCATACATGCTAATTTAGGACTTTTCCATTAAAAGTGCGAGAAGAATGTTTTTATTTTATTTTATACGGGATGAATGGATTTTTATGGTTTCACAACACCTAATTTCAATGTAGCTTCCTCTACAAGATTTCATGACTATTTTCCAATAAAATACTTTTCTTTTAAAATTTCATTGAATTTTGTGAAAAGAAAATGATTTTGAAGAAGAATGGATATTTTCATCAAGAATTCATTTCAATTGTTTTATCAAAAACATTTTCAATATAAGATGACATTATTTCACATGTTTATGTTTCAAATATAATGTCTCTATGAATTAAATGGTTTCACTTTTCTTATGATGAAATGATATCCATATGTTATATATGTATTATGTGATGATGGGACGATGTTTATAAAACCCATTTTATTCTTTGGGTTATGATGATTGATTTATGTTTATGTTGTGGAACACGTAAGAATGATTTCATTATGAGATGGGTGGGACCTATATCTCCCTCCAATGCATTGGGTAAAGATTTATATCTCATGAGATAGACATGTCGGGAACGGTAAGTTAATCCGATTCAGTGTTGCAGGACTGGAACGAGGAGTGAACTCGATTCCGAAAGGGACTTTGTCCCCTAAGATGGTCTTGGAAGAAATGCTTTGGCTACTATCTAAATCATATCATGTGCTTAATGTTTTACCACAATTACAAGATTTATTCCCATTTGTTATTATAATGATTAATGTTCCATTATGATTTGTGCCTTAAGTAATGCCATGTTTTATATCATTGCTCAAGATTTTGATGTTTAAACATTATGTTCATGTTTTTTTAAGTTCAAATGTATGTGATTTTTTTTATTTTCTCCATGCTTACCCTTACTGAGAACTTGATCTCACCCTTTATATTTATTCTTTTCCATAGGATTTAAATAAAGGTTTTAGGTAAGAAAACAAAAGTGGAAGATCTTTATGGGAGATGTTGAAGATCGTTCACCATGATTAGAAGATTATATTATGAGTTTCCAAAGACACTAAACTATTATGGTCCTTGTGTGTATGTTTTTTGTTATGTATTAAGTATTTATCAAAAGTAATGTAATGTCCATGTACGTCAATCTTTGGGTCTCTACAGTTGGTATCAGAGGAAAGGTTTAGTCAACCTTTAGAAACTAGGATGCAGGAACTTTAGTGAGATCCCTAGAGATATTTCTAAGGTATGTCAAGGGATGTCCCTAAGGTTAAGTATTATTATGGGTTATAGTCCTAGAATTATGGTAACAATATTTGAATTAAACCTAAGATGATAGATATTGAAGGTAATCCACCTTTATTATGTTGTTTTCCTAGCATGATTTTTTCCTCTCACACTGTTCTTTTTGGGTTTTAGACGATGGCTAGAAACTGAAGGAACCATGTTGATCAATGTATTGGACAATGCAATGATTGTCCTCCCGAACAACCAAATGTGATGGGAGATGGAGTGAAAAATCTTACTGCTATACTTACACAAGCAATGAATCATTCTGGACTTCCAAATGAGCAGAGAAGGGAACAATATTCTATTGAGCCCTTCATGAGGCAACGCCCACCTTCTTTCAGTGGGTCTTCTGATCCACTTGTTGCTGAACAATGGATATGTACCATTGAAAAGATATTTTCCATACTTTACTATTCAGAACATGAAAAAATCATTCTAGCTGTTTACCATTTAGAAGGTGAAGCAGACCAATGGTGGACTCTAATTAAGAATACAAGGCCCCAAGATGATATTGAATCAATGGAATTGGATGAGTTCAAGAACTTTTTTTCAATAATTACTTCCCTTGTATTCTTTGAACTAAGATGGAAAAGGAGTTCCTTGAGCTTAAGAAAAAGGATGATGAATCTGTTGGTATATATGAAGTGAATTTTACAAGGCTTGCAAGGTATGCATCTGATTTTATCATTCAACCTTAAAGTAAATTTGATTGATTCTTCAGTGTCTTAAAACCAAGTCTTTTAAGGTCATTAGCTATAAGAGACTTCAGTAGCTATGAATAAATTGGGTGTTGTGGTATCAAGGTAGAAATGGAATTTGGTATTACATATCCATCTTAGGGTTTTGACAAGAAACAAAAGATGGAGTTCAAGGAGGAATCTTAGAATAATGGTGGAAAGAATATGAATGTTTCTTTATGCTCAAAGTGTGGAAAGAAGCATGGTGGATATTTTCTAAAAGCTACTAGAAAATGTTTCAAGTGTGGAAAAGAAGTTCATCGAGCAGGTGAGTGCCGAAGTAATAGGGAAAAGGTTTCTAATGACGTGAATAGAGAAAAGACTATAGAGAACGTTGCACCAACACTTCAATGATTCAAGTGAAATAAAATGGGGCATTATGCTAATCAATGCCCTAATCCAAGGGTTAATGATGATCAATGTGAGAAACCTCATAAGGAAAAGGATAAAGAGATGTCACATGTGATCATTATTTGTGATGTTGAGTCTGATAATGATGTTGTGGAGTGATTAAGTGTTTATGTAATGGGATTTCAAAATAGTATTATTGAATCTCATTTATAGTATTATGGAATTTTGGAATATCCAGGTATTGGTTTTCAATAATTCTATGGTACCGGTAACCTTGAAAAGTGATTGAAATATTTTTGGAAAGCAGATGACATGCCCATAATGAATGGATAAGGTGATAATGAAATTTTTGAAAGTATTCATGAGCTCATGACTGATATAAGGATAAAGTTATATCATGGTTTGAGTATATAGAAATTTTTGGATTTTGGTATGGGGAAAGAGTTAACTTTCGACAGTATTCCTGTTTTCACTAAGGTTCAATGGGTATTCATTTTTCGAGAGAATACATGATTAAGGTATTCACATGTTTGTAATTTGTCCAACAAGATATATCTTATGATATATGGGGATAAGTGATGGTATTCATGTGCTTGTTATGTGACCTTTCAAGTAATAATTTTCTTTATACTATGAGATTGGACAGATGAATTTTGGATAAGCCTAAAGATTGGAATGGATTATGTTGGACATAAGATAGTATTATTTAAGGATAGAACTTGTTTTTCAATATTATTTCTGAAATGTTATGATAGTATATTTTTAAAAAAGGACAACCTATAGGACGGACGACAACCCGTCACGTCGGACAAGGCTATGGGAATAGAACCCATAACCGAAGTACGAAAGATCTTTATTTCATACCACTAGCCTATAGGAAGTCCCTGGTTAGTAGAAACTAGTTTTATTTTATTAAGCAATATGATAGATGAAGTATAAGTTCATTTTTGGAATCATATATTATTAACCTCACCACAGATGGACTTATGTATATTTGATAACTTTTTCTAACCATTTGTTTGAAACAGATGGAATGAACCATCATTCTATAACATGATCTGCTAACACTTCACGAATAACAAATTCTACTACATTTCTTTTAAGAGGTGAAGTGGAAATTGTTCAAGGCAGGAAAAACAGTGAGATTTTACCAAAATCATGTAATTATTTCTTTTAAAATTTAGGGAAATAATCTTTAAAAACAAAAATTTTGTCCTAGTGCCCTCATATCTGATGAATCATATGGTACCTTAAATCATCACAAATTTATGGCATTGTGATTGTTGGCTTTTTCATAGCCATGTTCTCTACCACACTTCATCAGAACATGATGGTTTGATTTCTCTTCCATATCAATATTTTCACCTATGTTCTCCTATGTGGAAACCCAGTGATTAGTTAATTTGGGTAACTTTTATGTTTCATTCTTTAGTTTTTAAAGATATGTTTTGGTATTCATTTTTACGATGTGGGTTTCTATTAAAAGAAACATTCAAGTAGTAAACCATTTATAACCCCGACGAATTTCGAGGGTGAAATTAATTTTAAGGGGGGTAGAATGTAACAACCCGATATTTTATGAGAATTATTCTTTTTAATTTCATTGATGTATTTTGTTGTACGCTACACCAAAATTTTCTTGTACTATACACAACATCGTATTAGCTTGCAGTATACGCAACACTATTCTTTGCTCGTGTTACACACAATTTCATGTTCCCAACATTAAGTATATATTTTGTTTAATGTATAAATGAAATAAGTTTGGATTATGTTATACACAACACCAAATGGAGCATTCACTACACGCAACCCTAACTTTGCTTGCATTACACGCAATCAAGACCTTCCTCCATAGAGTGGGTAGTACGCAATACCGAGTTTCACCAAACGATATATTATTATAATATTATTATGAACTAGCCATTATGTATAGTAATACCCACTTTTTGAAAATTTATAAATTTTATATTTCAAAATGGACTTCATTTTTGGATTCGAAATATCGAAATTAGTCGAGGGTGAATTTTTGGTATTTTTCTGAAAACAATCAATTTTATATGAATAGTGAAAACACTGGGTTACTATTTAAAAACCCACTTTTTATTTAAATAATTAGTTATTTTATATAAATTTATTTTAAGTCAAAATTGATACAAAATACCTATATAAGTTCAATGTAATTCATTTGAGTCATTTTATATTAATTTTAGATATATTAAAATTTTATTGAACTTTTCACCGTCTTTTACCCATCTCCTAGGAGAATTTGAAAATTTACATAAAACTTAATTTTACCACTTCCGTGAGTGGAATTTCAAAAATCCGAGAGACATGGTTAATATCAAGGAGTAAAATGTGGTTCAATAAGATAAAAATAATTTTTGGTGAATAGTAACTTTTTACTTTTATTTACCACGGTTAAAAGTAAATATGGTAATTAAGGGTAAAAATGATATTATTATTACCCTAACACATGTCATAATTCTGTTGGATAAGTGTAATTAGACCAAAAACAACCTTAGGAATGAATTATTAACCTTTAGGTCCACTTGGATTAGGTTAGGACACTTATTATTATTTTATTTAAAGAAGATTTTAAATAGTTAAAATCAACGTTTAATAAATAAAACATTTTTAATATAGGGTTATACATAGGATAAATTCAACTATAAATATTCATTAGAAAGATAAACATATTTCCTACATAATGGTATTTTATTTATAATTTTTAGACATTGAATAATTTAATTTATTTATGACACAATGATGATACAGTAATTACCTTATTAATGAAATATTAACATAATTGATGTTATAAATACCCAGATAAATGTAATTTGAGACTTTTTATGAATTTAACTAATTTTATAGGTTACTATGACATGTTATTATTTATTAAATTAACCTTTTTAGAACTAATCATGTTGTTATGATTTTCACAAAAATAAATTACCAAATAGTGTCAAAATTGACATAATATAGTTTTTAAAACAAATATTATATTATTAATTGTTATTATATTACTAAAAATCTAAGGTTAGGCCAAATGACTTAGATAAGGCTATATATATTAATAATGAACCACTTGGGGTTCTTTTGTCTTGTTATAGTATGTTTATTAACCATGTAATGTAAGAAAACAAGAAGACACAGTAAAAGTTAAATTATTTAACTTAGAGTTAAATCTAAATGATAAGGTTAAAATAGTAACCGAAACTTGTATAAAACCTATTTGTTGAGAGGATTTCGACCCATCCCCACTCTAGCTTCGAAATAAATCAATCTGAAGCTACTATAACCCGAATATGACTTTGTTATAAAATAATATTTTAAGTTTTTTCAAAGGTGCCCCTCTCCTCCCTTATAAAAAGGGCACCCCTTCCCTCTTCTCTTCACACCCTTTTTAGCCTTGAATCTCAGCCAACCCCGTTCAATTCATTTTATCAACCTCTCTAGTTATATCATCAAGGTTATGGTCTTCTCAAAATACCAACTCTAGTTCACTAAGAAGAAGTTTAAAGGAGGTGCGTCGAGGAAGTGGATTCTGAGACACATACGGATGAAATTGGACATAAGGTAAGGGATAACTTTTCAAAACTCGTTTTTATCCGAGATTGTTTATTAATAAGTATTTATTGGGGTTGTATTTTTCATCCATGTCCATGTAAATGTTTTTCATCAAGTGTTTAATATTCATCCATGTATTTTTAAATTCATTTTTCCCCTCTTTGACTTTTACTTTGAGTTATGGAAGGAATCTTTCTTTTGTTTACCATACGTGCTACTTTTTTAATTTTCCATTAAAAGTACAAGGAGAATGTTTTTTTGACTTATACGGGATGAATGGATTTTTAAGGTTTCGTAATGCCTAATTTCAATGAATCTTCCTCTACAAGATTTCATGACTATTTTCCAGCAAAATCCTTTTCTTTTAAAATTTCTTGGCATTTTGTGAAAAGAAAATGATTTTGCAGAAGAAGGGTTATTTTCTTCAAGAATAAATTTCAAGTGTTTTATTAAAACCTTTTTCCATCTAAGACGACATTATTTTATATGTGTATGTTTCAAGTATAATGTTTCTATTATTTACATGGTTTCACTATTCTTATGATGAGATGATATCCATTTGTTATATATGGATTATGTGATGATGGGACGATGTTTATAAAACACATTTTATTCTTTGGGTTATGATGAATGATTTATGTTTATGTTGTGGAACACATAAGAATGATTTCATTATGAGATGGGTGGGACCTATATCTCCCTCCAATGCATTGGGTAAAGATTTATATCTCATGAGATATACAAGGTTGGTATGGTATGTTAATATGGTTCAGTGTTATAGGACTGGAATGAGGGGTGGACTCGATTCAAAAACGGACTTTGTCCACTAAGATGGTCTTGGCAGCAATGCCTTGGCTACTATGGAAATCATATCATGTGCTTAATGGTTTTCCACAATTACATGATTTATTCCCATGCTATTTTATGATGATTAATGTTCCATTACGATTTACTCCTTACGTACTGCCATGTTTTATATCATTGCTCAAGATTTTGATGTTTAAACATTATGTTCATGTTTTTTTAAGTTCGAATGTATATGATTTGTTTTATTTTCTCCATGATCACCCTTACTGAGCATTTGATCTCACCCTTTATATGTTTTCTTTTCCCCAATATTTAAAGAAAGGTTTTAGGTAAGAAAACAAAAGGGGAAGATCTTTATGGGAGATGTCGAAGATATTTCCCCACGATTAGAAGATTATATTCTAAGTTTCCTAAGACACTAAACTATTATGGTCTTTGTGTGTCTGTTTTTGTTATGTATTAAGTATTTCACAAAAGTAATGTAATATCCATGTACATTAAGCTTTGGGTCTCCACCAGATCACTCTTTTTTCACTTTTAACAAGGGGTTCATAATAGAGTTTCATTTAAATGAATTTCTGAAACAATAAATTGAGAGGAAAATGCTTAAAAGATGTAATTGGAATTTTATTTAATTAACATAATATAATAAAAAATTACCATACCAATAGATAATTTTTTTAAGCCTTTTTTATAATCAATTAGGTAAAATTCCACCATCATGTTATATGTGGAAATACTATATATGTTGTTGTATGTACCTAAAATAATTTACCCATGTCTTAGAGTCTAGTAAAAAATAATATGAATATAAAAAAAACATGTGTCAATACTACGATCCATATATGATACACGAATGAATGCCCTCCTTTCATTCTAGGATAAGAGTGGAAATCCCATGAATCATAAATCTAATCCCATGTGCATAACACTTTGTTATGTAACTCAACTGTAAAAATTAAAAACAAGAATAATAACCCCATCCCTAGTAACTAAGGAATCCATAATATTTGGGTTAGCTACTCCGAGGAATAAGTTTCATACCATGTTTGAAAAATTTCTCTTATCATGTATACTCTTCCAAAATTGTAAGAGAAATAAAAGGTGATTTGATGCCACGTTGTAATGACCCATCCCATTTCACTCTACAATAACTAGATTTAAGTGTTACAAGACCTCTTCCATGCCTCCCCATATGCTAGATTCTGCTAATTATTACTAGGAGTCTATAGTGATTCCATGTGGAGATTGTAAAATTTTATCAAAGTAAAAAAACAATAGTGTAAATAATAACAATATCATATATCTACTGAGGTAATTAAAATAACCAAAATTATAGAGTTCCAATAATAGAATACATATACCATGTTATAAAACAATTAACATTGTATTATTCTTACAATTAATATAGAAAAAAACAAGGTCCCCCGCAGCTGGATCAAATACAATCGTGTCCAAAAAGAGAAAATTATTAAAAATTAGTTAAAACTGAAAAATTTCTCCCAAGTTATAACTTGGTTTTTGACACCCCCATGTCCCTAAATTTCTTGAATTTATTCTATTTTAGTTTATATATTAATATTTGAGAGTTTTATGGAGTTTTTATCTTTTTTATGATTTTTTTTATTTTATGCTATTTTAGGGTTAGTGGATTGTTATTTGAAACTATGTGATGACTATGAAACACGGGTTATAGACTCAACGGTGCAATTTTACATGGTCATTGCATGGTTTTACAAGACATATAGTATCTTCTAGGAAACATTATAACCCCTTTTTTTGAAGTGACTCACATGGATGGCACACAGCTTGGAGTAACTATGCATCATAACCATTGAAATCATCAAATCATTTTCGATGTAATCCACACAGTTGATGAATAGTTTGGTAAACTATTTTCCAAACTATGTGGTATACCAGGAATTCAGTTAGAAGTGATATTTTACTTTGTCTTACTTTTATTTTATCCTTTATAAACTCTCCACCTCGCCTATTTCTTATAAATTCCCCTTATTAAAACCTATTGAGAGTTTTATTGCCCTTATCATTTTATTTTGACTCCCTTTTGATTAAATTAGATTTATTTTTCATGGTAAACTCCACTATTTATCTTACTCTAACTTCATTCTTGTTCTTCTTCAAGTTTGGACTTCTCATAGGAGCCCTAGGTGGCATGTTGACCAATTTTTGGGTTTGGAGTGGATCGGAACTTGGGGATTTTGATTTCTATGGATTGTAGAAATCATCTTAATCATTTATTAAGCTTCTATCATTGAAGGTGACATGTTACACTTGAATTGAAGGTTGTTGTTTCTACGTAATATCTTTTTTGGAATATCATAGATTCTTGAGTTTCATTAGAACCATTTCATATCAAATTCTAACCCTATGGTGTTCCCCAGATTGGTTTTGAAAAGTTATTTAGGGAATTTATCACTTGGTATGAATGTTTATCTATGTTTTTATGATTTAAATCACGAAATTGTTTGTTTTATAATTCCAATTGAATAGGAAAATACCCTAGGGGTTGTTTTTAAATGAATTTATAATTCTAATGTGGGTTAAAAGCCAATGTGAGTTTCTTAATAGGTTTTTCTATAATTAAAAAATTTCTTCGTTTTTGAAAGACCCTTTAATAGAGAAGGTCATTGATTTCAAAGAGTTATTTATTGTTGAAATGGTATTCTATGTATATGATCTTTACTAAATGTTTTCTTAATGGAATTTTAAAGCATATTTTCTAGAAATTGATATTTTAAGATTAGTGGCATGGATTTTCATCCCATGAAACCTTTCTAAGTACCATTTGACAGTTTTAAAATAAATTTTGGATTAGGTTTTTTTATTAACTTGAATTTGAGACCATATGGCCAATTATGGAATCATTTATGCCTATGAATAGATATGAAAAGGGGTTATTTCATGTGGGGGTGTTGGAGTTGAGATAATATTTACTATTTATGGTACCTTGATGGATGTGATGATTGTTGTCTAGTTATTGATCACCGCTACAAGGTTGAATATATATGGTATTTATGTCATAATTTAGTATCCCAGATATATGTTAAACTAGTTATCTCACACACATGCATGTGTCACCTAGTTTCATTATTTTTAAAAATAGGGTATTTTTCTTGATAAGGAATGTATGGATAATTAATTTGGCTTGTACATTTTTTCAAGACACTACGTAGGCCTACAATTGGTCCTATGCTCTATAATGTATAGGAATGTATCCCTTGAAGACCTAGTGAGTTTACCTTGTTTCTTATTCATTGTTAGTTATTCAATCCTAGGGATTTCATCATTTCACTTGTATCATCCCCTTATTTAGTTGGATTCTATGTCACCATTTTGTTGTTTCTATTTATTTTGATTCTGAATCATTGAGATATGGATTCATCTTGATTGTTCCTTTATTTTTCTCTTATGTTATTATTGAGGTTTAAAATTAGTTAATTGAAATTTAGTTTCAGAGAATAGTTTTTATAAGGAAAAAAATATTTTTTTAAAATGTGTCTTAAAAAAACTATGGTCTCTTTTTTATGGTTCAATGGTGTTTCATTTAAAATCAAACATTGGTTAATTTGAAAAGTCAGTCAATTTAAAAATATATATCTTTAAAGGTAAGAATATGTTATTTTTTCTATTTTCACTTGCATGTAAAAGATTATTTTCTAAATATAGTCCAATATAGAATTATTGAAATTTCATTTGTATGGAATTTTATGGAATTCTAGGTGAGATCCCGTGGAGCATGTTTATCTCACACAATTCATACACCATTGGGTCTATACAGCTCTTATTTTTTTTTACAAGAGTCATTTTAACACCTATTATCTTTTTTTGGTTCTATTACCTTAGTAGGTATTGTTAAAAGGTGGTTTGTTTCCTATTACAATATGTATTTTGTTTGTTCTATTTATGTTTAATTTTGGTTTTTTTTGTAATTTAGTGTATTAACCACCTCAGATGAATGTATTTTGAATTTATATCAGCTAATTTTGAATCGTTTTTTATTGAAAACTCCATATATATAATTTTATAAAATTTATTTTGAATGATTTTTCATGTTTATACAAATTTTATAAATCAATTATCTTTGTTATGACTTATTTTTTCCTTCATTTATTTAGTTCTTCTTATTTTATATTCAAAGAAGTCCAATGTATGGGAATCCCATTACAAATTCTTAATATGTTTGAATTTTTTTTAATTAATGTACCATGGTGAAATAATTTCAAATATATTATTATTTTATTTCAATACACTAGTTTCCAACAAAAGAAGATCATGAATTTCCTTTGGGACCAAAAGTGATATAGGTCAGGAGATGTGGCAGGTTAGCCTCAAAAGTTTATTAAAAATGGTATCATAGGCTAGGTTCTAAAAAATGACTAGTTTATTGAGAAGACCTATTACTATTTGAGAACATATTAGTATAATTATTAATTGAATTTTCAAAATTAAAGAGGTAAATCATGTGTAGGTTCTTCATTTCCACCCTTAAAGACATTGTTATAGATTCCATCGGTGGTTAGGATTTGGTTTTTAATTACTGGATATTGATTTGATATTTTTCTTTGAGATTGGTTGTGTGAAATTGATGGTACATTGAACATATATGTGTATTATGATTTATTATAGATATTTCATGAGTTTGGGGGTGAAACTGGATGGATAATTAGTATTGTATGGTTAATTAGTATGGTTTGGTAAACCACGAAGAGTCCATATAGATTGTTAATAAATATATCATATAGCCTAGCACATGGTTGTGGAATAGTCCAAAAAACTCTATGATTAAATTTTTCATAACTCTAAATCCATCCATGATTCTTTTGTACCCCTCTCAATTCTGAGTTACATGTAATTTTATTTTCACATGTTGGATACGAATTAGAGATGGGTTTTTGAGGTTTTTCTGTGTTTGCGATGGTTTTTTTTAGTGTTTGGTATCATTTATTCCTATTGCCTATTTTTTTGAAGTTTTATTTTAGGTAAAAAGTGGTATTTTTAAAAATAATGGTTTTTGAATTTGTTTTAATGGGATTTTTGAAAATATATTTCAATTCTAAAAAGGGGTTTTTTCAATGGTTTATTCTAAAAAAGTGTTTGGGATAGTGTCTTAAAAGATGGATTTAGTTTTATTGAAATTATTTTGATCATTATTCTTAATAAAGTGAAAATATATAAGAGATGATGTGTTTTAAATATGAAAATGTGTTTAAAAATAATTTTTGATAATCCTTTGTAAAGTAATTTGACTTTTGACTTATAATAATGTGATGATGTGATTGCATTGGGTTTTAAAAAGGAAGTGAAATGTTCAGCGATTTTTGAGTCTGGGAGGAACATTTTGGAAAACAATATTGGTGAATTCGGATTCCATTTGACGAGAAGTGAAAAATTAAAATTTATTGGATTTAATTTACTTTTCTCAATGAGATGTTATGTTTAAAATTGTTGGTTGATTTTGGAAAATAGTTTTTGTTGTATAAAATAGGTTTTATAACCCTTTTTAAAAAGATTTATGGCTTATAAAGGGGATTTTAGTACTTTTTTTTAAAGTGAAATGGTACAGTATGTGATGATTTATATTTTTCCAAGAAATTATATCAAGCCCATTTTTTGATTTAGTGACATGAGTGTCTTAAATTTTTATTTCATTATAATTAAATTACACCTTCCATAATGGTCATGAAGAGAAGAGGATGTATTTTTCATAAGATAAAACATAGGGTGATTTTTC
This sequence comes from Viscum album, assembly GCA_963277665.1. NCBI lineage: Eukaryota > Viridiplantae > Streptophyta > Magnoliopsida > Santalales > Viscaceae > Viscum > Viscum album. The sequence goes on from OY728120.1 coordinate 1,597,432,145, forward strand.
TAATCTCAAATGTATATTTCCCCATTTGGGTGACTCTACCTAGAAAAAAATTAATGTTGTGGCTTTAGAACCTTATTTTCTCTTTGAACCTGTACATTATTCCCTAAATCAATGTCTTTCCTTTTTTTATGGTGATTTATGTCTTTTGGGGAAATGGAGTTTTTATAAAATTTTGAGGACACAATAAATTATATAGAAACTTATAAGGGATAAATAGAGAAACATTTCGTGTATAACTTAGAATATCCTAGCTGAGTGTTGGGGGAGTTCATTGATATCCAATCTCTAAGATGATATTTCATTTTGTGTATTTGTTTTTTTTTCATTGGATTTTATTTGTGTTTTTAAGGAAACTCTTAGAAGGATATGTATTTAAGTGATTATATTCTATAATTTTTTGGATATTGGTTGTTCTTGTGGTCCTTTTTCCTTAATATTAATCTTTCTCATTATAGTTTTTACATTTTAACCCATGCTTCAAGGTATCAGTTTTGATGGATTGAATAAAATAACCTTGGATATGTTATTAGGGGTTTGTAATGGGTGTAATTTAGTGGAACTCTAGTTGAATCCATTTTTATTATATTAGATTCATCAAGGGATTTAATCTGAGGGTGAGGTTTTTGGTTACCCTCCCTCATAGTTCCTTAACTTAAGGTTAGAGACATGTTATTCTATATTGATGGAAGTTTTATTTTAGGTGTTTATTCCTTTGTTGTTCAATGTTAGTGTCTTGATTGGGCCTTATTTTACAGTGTTGTGAGAATCCCATTCAATTATTATTGTGGACGGATCTTTTATTGGATTTATTATAAGAGTTATTTTTGGTTGTAATTTTCCTTATAGAGTTTTGAACTGGTTTCTAGAATGGATGTTTGTTCTTTTGCAGAAGCATATTTTCAGAGTGATGTGCCTTTTGGGAGTTTCTATCTTAGTGATCCACCATATTAGAAGAGTTATAAATGGTGGGGATATCATTAATGGGTATCTGTTGTATTATAGATTTGGTTTTAATGGCCATGGGTGAGCTATTATTGGAAACATTTTTTAGGACCTAGTTCACATCCGTTTAAGGATTCTAGATGGATGGTTTTCATGATAGATTGTATTGAGAGATTATAATTTTTTGTGGATTCACCAAATTCTTTTCCCATTTCACCCTACCAAATTATTATGTTCTAGAGGTTTTGATAGTCCATGACATTTTATTTTGACCTAAGACTTTCTGGGGGAAGAATGTGGCATAGTGGAGATAATTAGAGCACCCCTATGTCATTATCATTCTTAATTTTACTTGTTTTCATTCTATTTTTTAATTTTGATAGATTTTGGATTTTTTGGGGTTTTTACTAATTTTTTAAACTTTTTCAGTGTTTCATGGTTAATGTTGGGTTAGAAAAAACTGTGTGGTGATCATGAAACTTGTACTACAAACTTGACAGTGTAATTATTCAAGTTTGGCACATAGTTCACCATAAAATTATAGGAGTTCTATCCTTATAACAAAGTTTTATGTGCTTTATTATTACTTTTATTCAGATTTTTCAATATTAATAAGAACATATTCATATTATGATTTTTCTTCTTCATTAAATAGTATGTGGTAATGTCCCAAATGTAATTATCACATTGAATGGTCATATTTGTTCCCCATTATGATGAGAACCCTGAAGTTCCATGAAAATATTCTTAAATATATGTTATATATATGAATGATATCATTATATAGGAGAACAAAAATACATTATATAATGGTTGGAGACCCATAAGTCTTTGAGTTACCTTCTCATGGTGTACTCCCTTGGTAATTTCTAATGTATAAGATTATGAGGATGTGACCCATGTTTATGAAATCCAAATTTACATATTCCATTGGATGTTCCTACTTACAGATGCATGTATTGATCCTTATACATTAATATTATTAATAATGGATGTTATTATTGTCATACATTGATATATTAATGAAAATCATGATGACGTATGTTGCATTGAGATAGGATATATTACGTTCATCACTAGAAATATTTTATTAATAATTAATGAAAAAAGGATTTTTACCTTATGTTATTTTATAGAAGTTAATATCTCTAGAACCTTTATAGTATTGAAACAAACTAAATAAATCCATGTCCATGGTATTCTATGGGAAAGTTTATTTTTGGATATTAAAAGAAAGATACATCAATCACATAAGTTGATGACACCGGAAAGGAACATTCATGATTAGAGATATCATTATAAAGAGATTATATTTCACTGTAAGAATCTATATGAGGGTTTTTATCATTGGGATATCGTCTCCCTTCTCTATGAGGTCTTTGTTATGTTCCAAGCTTCTACCGTTTCACTTTGGGTGGCTTCACCTAATGCCATTGAGAACAAGGCTGAGAGGGTCACACACTAAGTATATATAGAACCTCAATTAAAGAATAATAATACTTATTATTTAACATGTTGAATATTTTTTCCCTTAAATGGTTTAATAAGTATACATGTTATATGGATCACATATCTTCTGTCAAAAGTCATTTGAGAGAAAATTTTATGAGAAGAATATTTAAAAAATATATTTTCTATTCACTGAATATAATATTTATTTATTCATTAGAAAATAAAACATTTATATTTATATGTTAAATAAATAATCATTATTCCAGGCCTGATGAATATTTTGGAGGAACTTCTGATTGAGATTAATGGTTGGATGATAATTAATATATATTTGATATAATTTGATTTAATTATAAAACAATTATTCAAGAAATAATATTTAATTAATTTTATGGTTTTCCCACATAACAATAAATAGTAATAATATTATTTCTATAATATAAATTTTTTTCATTGTTGATTAAATAACTAATACGGGTTCATGTTCAATTTTTATTTTCTAACCCTAGCACTATTTCAAAGCAATTAAATTATTTTCAACCCTAACATTAGCCATTGTGTGTATTTTTCACAATAAGGAGAATCCTCTCAGAACCTAGATAGAACCTCTCTATGAATTCTCTAAATATAAAATAGAAATTTTCCTCATCCACCATCTCAATATTATAATGATCAATAATAATCCATTTTTGAGGTTATTATCATGGTGATCAAGAATGAATGATGAAAACGTTAGGATCTACAATGATAAGACCTAGATATTCCTATGGAGAAGCTCATAGGTTTATGGAACACAAGTGGATCACTACTAGAGGGAGTCTAAAATTTATTCCTATTATTTAATGATGGTATGATGTGTTTAAATTATAAAAATTTTCAATAAATAATTAATTTATCACATGGTAATTGGATAATTTATTCAATTAATTATAAAATTATTTTTTAAGATCCAATGTCTTCTTTCAAATTTCTCAGTTCAATTAATATTTGATTAAATTATATTGGACATATTTCTATATATTTACATACATATCTTATTAATCATCAATTATGACACAAATAAGAGTTTCACATTCCCCTCCACCACCTCATGTATGCCCAGAACCTTTAAGTGGTATTATATGGGCCGTATACTAACTATAACGCCCCAACCCTCGTTACCCAGAGTCAGTGCATTATTACATAACATTGGCATGATCACAACGAAATCATGTCTCGAAAGGCCGATCAGTTTAGTATTATTGGAAACAAGATTCATACATATGTTCAACTTTACAGCTTGAAGAGAAATACAACACAAATATATTTCATTAGAAACATCCAAGCCTCCTAGATTATGCCTTTATGTCAATCATAACTAACTTCTTAATATACTAGGAAAATGAAACATAAGAAATAGGTGAGCTCAAATGCTCAGTAAGGGTAAGTAATACAGTGGAAAATGACATAAATATTAAGCATGGTAAATAATTGAAACCACAATAACATGAATACTTTTATGGAAATAATATGAGATGAGTAAATAATTCCATAATAAAACATAATCATGGGTATTCTACTAGTCTAATGACCACATGAACCATCAATATTATTTCCATAATTAGGGAATGTATAATGTCGGACATTCTGAAACATTTTGTCAAGGCCTTGGCCAATATGTCTAAAAATGATTAAGGCCTCGGCCAAAACCATGAATCAAATTGGGAAAGGGCCTCAGCTAATTCCATGCCTAGTTGTCTCATGAGACCTACCGATGTATCAAGGAGCTGTAGCGAGCTCCACCCGTCACTTACTAAGTCCAATACATTCCTTATATGAAAAGTTTTAAACATATCATAAACATTTGTATTAAAACTAGCTTACGAAATGCCAATACTTTAACCATAAATCATGAATGTTATAAAAAGAGCACATCCACAGTCAAACATATCTCAAAACCTTCAATACAATAGAGAAGATTTGTTTAATAATAAATCAACTCCAAATAAACATAAAATCCATCAAAATATGTTGACATAGATGAAATCAAAACTCTTTTTAGATAAATATATCTTTCTATTTTGAAATCATTTACGAGTCACATAATTATAAAATAAAACTTTTACTTTGAAATATTCTAATAAGCCTGTAAGGGAAGATTCGATGAGTTTATAATGGTAGAAAATATTCACACCTACCGTATAAGTTAAAAAAATGACATTCTTACCTTAATTTTGTTGAAAAGGTTAAAAAGATCCTTGTTTGGAAAACAACAGAAAGATTCCTTTATAAACATCCTATAAAAAGTAAAACCAGGGTATAAATGACTTTAACCCGTATTATATAAAATAGTAAGAATGTTTTGAAATACATTTCTAAGAAACATGGATGTGGATGATAAAGAGGTCCCAGTAGATAATTACGTATAAACAACCTCGGATAATGAAGAGATTGTGAAATAAACCCTTACCTTGTACTTTTCCTTGGATGATGGTAGGTTAACCTCTTTTATAATTGTGAAATAATTTTTATTAAATTATATAAGAATCATATACATTAATATTATATCATATATGATCTTTTAACATTGCTTTGTTAATAATATCACAGTATTATCATCGTTTCGGGTGTTAACTTACTAATTTTATTTTATATGTTTTGTTACATAAGTCTTGTTTTTTATGGATAGGTTGATTTTATTCATATATATAATGATATCAAGTCCTTAAACATTATTTTTAATCATCAAATGATAATTATACTTGAATGGATATGATGGGGAATGAATCTCATCGTGTTCGTGGAGACGGTAGTCCGTACGTACACACGAGCGACAATATCATTATTTTGATATTAAAATAATATATAATTGGATGGTATATTATATATATAGAATCATTATCATGTTATATTTATTATTTACATGTATTACACATCATTATTATACCCATACAAATTATAATGTGTTGAATAACAATTACACCACGACGTGGAGACGGTAGGCCGTACAAACGCACGTATGGTGACATGTCATTCAAAGGATGGATATAATAATGAATATGGTTGTACCATATTTATAATAACATAATAGTATATAAAATATACTGGATTTATTATTTTATAATGTAAACAACAAAGAAATAAGAAGTTGAAGAAGAAAGGAACTTGAGAAAAGGTGGTGGAAACATTACCTCTTCTTCGGGTTCTTCTTATGGATTTGATCAAAAGGGATCCTTAGGTTGGCTTTATGACTAAAGGAAGGCCTATAGGATTAATTGAGGATAGGTTAGAGGGTATTTGGGCAGAGTTTGGCCAAACCAAAAGGATTTTATGGTATGATGAATTGGATAGAAGTGGTGTCCTTTTATAAGGGGGAGGAGGGGCTCTTTAGGAAAAACTTAAATTATTAATTTATAATAAATTCATATTCGGTTTATAATGGATCCAAAGAGGATTATTAAAAGTATAAGGTGGGGATGGGTCTAAATACTTTCAACCAATAGATTTTAGAGAGGTTTGGGTAACTAAATTAACCTTATCATTTATATTTAACTCTTTGTTAAATAGTTTGACATTTACCATGTCTCTTTGTATTTTTATATTATATGGTTAATAAAATAACAATATACATACAAGTGAATCCCAAGTGGTTCATTAATGATACAACTATCATTATATAATTCTCTTGTCCTAACCTTAGATTTTTAGGAATTTAATATCAATTAATAATATAATATTTTTTTTAAACTCTTTTATGTCAATTTTGACACTATTTGGTATTTGATTTGTTTTTAAATCATAACAACATGATTACTTCGAAAACAAATAATTAAATAAATACTAACATGTCTTATTAACCTATAAAATTATTGGAATCCATAAAAAGTTTCAAATTTCATTTATTTGGGTATTTGAATTATCAATTGGTTTAATATTTCATTAATTAGGTAATTATTGCATCACCATTGTGTCATTAATAAATTAAATCAATTAATGTCTAAAAATTATAAATAAAAAACAATTATGTAGGAAATATTTTTATCTTTATAATTAATATTTATAATCGAATTTATCTTATGTATAAACCTATATTAAAAATGTTTTAGTTAATAAACTTTGATTTTAACTCTTTTAACTCTTCTTTGAATTAAATAATAATAAATGTCCTAATCTAATCCAAGTGGACCTAAATGATAATATTTTATTCATAAGGTTGTTTTTGGTCAATATAAACTTTTCCAATAGAATTAGGACATGTGTTAAGGTAATATTAATATCTTTTTTACCCTTAATTACCCTATTTACTTTTAAACATGGTAAATAAAAGTAAAAAGTTACTATTCACCAAAAATAATTTTTATCTTATTGAACCACATTTTACTCCTTGATATTAACCGTGTCTCTCATATTTTTGAAATTCCTCTCACAAAAGCAGTAAAATTATGTATTATGTGAATTTCCAAATTCTCCTTGGAGGTGGGTAAAAGACGGTGAAAAGTTCAATAAAATTTTTATATATCTAAAATTATTCTAATATAACTCCAATGAATTACATTGAACTTATATTTGTATTATGTATCTATTTTGACTTTAATTATATTTAAATAAAATGAATAATTATTTAAATAAAAATTCGGTTTTAATCTATAACTCAGTGTTTTTTTCACTATTCATTAAAAATTGAATGTTTTTAGAAAAATACAAAAAATTCACCCTAAGATAATTTAGATATTCTGAATACAAAACTGAAGTCCATTTTGAAAGATAAAATGTATAAACTTTTAAAAAGTGGGTATTACTATTCATAACGGCTAGTTTGATTGGTTGTGGTGTGTGTTAGAACTCGAAGTTGCATACGACACACACTGTTGTTTTATTCAAAGAGAAGCATACCATAGAAGCTTGAGGTGTTACATTCTCTCCTCCATAAAATAATTTCATCCGCTAAATTTCAAGAATATTATTGCATAAAAAGACTCGGTTAGTTCTTCATCATAAGTTCCTCGGGATCCCACGTTGCCTCTTCTATCTTATGGTTTCTCCATAGAACTTTTACCAGATGAGTCGTCCGGTTTCTCAGCACTTGTTCTCTTGTATCAAGAATCCTGACAGGCTCCTCGCAATAATATAGATCTGGTTCCAGTTCTAATTCCACATAAGTGAGTATATGCATTGGGTCAGGCATGTATTTTATCAACAGTGATACGTGGAACACATCGTCATCTTTGGAGAGACTTGGCGGTATTTCCAAACAGTAAGCTACATCCCCAATTCATTCTAGAATTTCGAAAGTTCCTATGTACCTAGGACTCAATTTAACTTTATTACTGAAACGTATAACTCCCTTCCATTGAGATACCTTCACTAAAACATGATCTACTACCTAAAATTCCAAATCCTTCCTTCATTTATCGGCAAAGCTCTTCTGCCTACATTGAACTGCTTTGATGTGGTTTTGGATTACCTTCACCTTTTCCATCATTTCCTCCACTAGTTCTGGGCCTACAAGTTTTCTTTCACCAACGTCATCCCAACAGGTTGGTGTGCAACATATCTTTCCATATAACGCTTCATATGGTTCCGTCTGAATACTCAAATGGAAGCTATTGTTATAGGAAAATTTTCCAGAGGTAAATATTGATCCCACATACCCTGAAAGTCAAGTGAGCATGATCACAACATGTCTTCTATGGTTTGAATAGTCCATTCTGATTGTCCATCTGTTTGGGGGTGGTAAGAAGTGCTCAAATAAAGTTCAGTATCCATGGCTTTCTGAAGACTTTTCCAGAATCTTGAAGTAAAACGGGAATCAAGATCAGAAACAATCGATAGGGGTACTCCATGAAGTCTCACAACGTCATTAATATATACTCATGTTAGGCGTTCAAGTGATAAATCTTCCCTTATAGAAAGAAAATATGTTGACTTGGTAAGACGATCAATAATGATACATATTGCATCATTCTTTCTAGGAGTCCTTGGTAGTCCCATGATAAAGTCCATCGTAATATTATCCCATTCCCACTCAGGTATGGGAAGAGGTTGCATGACTCCTCCAGGCTGTTGCCTTCCATCTTTCACTTGTTGAAAAACCATACATCTTGACACAAAATCAGTAATCTCACTCTTTATATTGTCCCACCAAAAATTTTCCTTCAAATCTCTATACATTTTGGTGCTCCCACGGTGTATAGAGAAATTGGAACTATGAGCATCATCCAATAACTCTCTTTTTAGATCAGGTATATTGGGAACACAAAGTCTCTTCCCAAATTACAAAATTCCATCTTCATACACAAATTAACTCAATCTCCCATCATTCACAGCTTTAATCTTCTTTGGAAGCTCTTCATCACCGGTCTGAGAACTCTTTATCCTTTCTAGTAAAGATGGTTCGGAAACAATTTGAAAAAGTTTTTATGTTTCACCTTCCATGGTGATTCCCATATCTATCTTTACTAGATCCATGTATATATGATCCTTTTCAACTCTCATCTTATTCAAAACTCCATGATCCTTTCTTCTCAAAGAATCTTCCACCTTATTTGCCTTCCCCATGTGGTATTGTATCTTCCAATCATAATCCTTGAGTAGTTCAAGCCATCTCTTTTGCCTCATGTTGAGTTCTTTATGTGAGAAAATATAATTAAAAATATTGTGATTAGTATAAATCTCACATTTTTCACCATAGAGATAGTGTCTCCAAATCATCAAAGCAAAGATTATAGTAGCTAACTCAAGATCACGAGTAGGATAGTTTTTCTCATGAATTTTCAGCTATCGTGATGCATTGGAAATAACTTTATCATTCTGCATAAGGACACAACCAAGTCCTTTCTTCAATGCATCACTATAAATAACGAACCCGTCATTTCCTGATGGTAGAGTCAAAATAGGAGCATTGACTAATTTTCTCTTTATTTCTTCAAAACATTCTTCACACACTTTTGTCCAAAAAAATTAAACCCCTTTACGTGTGAGCTTCGTTAATGGGTTAGCCAATTGGGAAAAGTTCTGGAAGAAATGTTGATAATAACATTCTAAACCAATAAAATTGCGTACCTCAGTTATACTCATCAGTGAAGGCCATTCTTGGATTTCCTTGGTTTTAGAAGGATCAACAGAGATTACATATTTAGAGACAATATGGCCAAGAAAAGAAATCTCATGAAGCCAGAATTCAAACTTGATAAACTTCCCATATAATTCATGTCTTCTCAGAGTCTTCAGGATAATGTGCAAGTGATTTTCCTGATCTTCGTATCTTTTGAAATATACCAAGATATCATCAATAAATACCACCATAAAATCATCGATATATTCCTTGAAAACTCTATTCTATAGATCAATGAATACAGAGGGTGCATTAGTCAATCCAAAAGGCATTACTGTAAACTCGTAATGCCCATACCTGGTTCGAAATGTTGTCTTCAGAATGTCTTCCTTCTTCACACACAACTGATGGTATCCAGATCAAAGTTCAATCTTTGAAAATTATTGAGCTCCATGCAGTTGATCAAATAAATCACCAATGTGAGGTAGGGGATACTTGTTCTTTATTATTATATAATTGACTTCCCTATAGTCGATACATAACCTCATAGATCCATCATTATTCTTAACAAAAAGGAAAGGGGCTCCCCATGGAGAAACACTAGGGTGAATAAATACCTTATTACTCAATTCCTCTAGTTGTTTCTTTAGTTAAACTAATTTTATAGTGGCCATTCTATAAGGGGTCTTCGATATAGGCCTTAAACTAGAAATTAAATCAATGGAAAACTCAATTTCTTGTTCTGGAGGATGTCCAGGTAAATCTTTCGGAAACACATCAACATATTCTCTCACAATAGGTAAATCCTCTATTTGAACATTCCTTTCCTCACCCACAATTATTTCATTCTCTTCTCCCCTGATAATTGAATGTAGTTGAGCTACTGGGGGTGGATATAGATAAGAATCAGGTGGTGAAGATTCTGATCTAAAGATAAGGTGTTCTTTATCATCATCATCAAAAATTGTAACATCATTCTTCTTACAATATATTTTCGCATCATGGTATGAAATCCAATCCATACTGAGGATTATATCAAATTCCGTCATGGGTATGACGATGAGATCAGAAGATAAATAACATTTATATGACCTAATGGGAACAGATCCACAGAATTTTGTAGTAATGATACTTTCCTTAAGATTTTTAACTAACAACTCCCTTGTTAAATCAAATTGGAAATATCTAATTTTATTAGCAAACTTGGAAGATATGAAACAATGTGATGATCTAGAATCAATTAAATCATTTTCTAAACATGAAGAAACCATTAAATTACCTACCACCATGTCTTTCGGGGCTTCAACCTCAGGAGTAGTGATTGCATAAGCTTGGCCTTGATCCCTTGGCCATTTCTGAGGTAAGTATCTATGACTCTTAGGGAATTCATTTTCATAATGTCCCATCTCCTTACAATTATAGCATTGAACATTGGTAGTGTCTTTCTTTCCTTTACAATCACCACCTAGATGGCCTTTCTGTCCACATTTGTAGCATACTCCTTTTCTTTTTAGACAGGCACCAGGGTGCATCCTTCCATAATTATCAGAGGGTAGAAATTCAATTCTACCCTTCTTCCCTGTTTCTTTATTTCCTTTCCCATAGTGTTTAGAAGCTCTCTTCTTCTCTTGCTTTGATTTAAATTCATAAGACATAAAGAATTCCTTTTCTGTCTTCATAGCACGCAAGACAATATCTTCGTATGATGAGAAGGATTATGATACTAATTCTCGACAGAGAAATGGTTTTAACCCATCAAAGAAACGATTAATCTTACTTATTGGGTTATATATATAATCAGCATCATGCCTCGCTAACCTTGTAAAGTTATCCTCATACTTTGAAACATTCTCGTACTCCTTTTGCCTCAGACTCAGAAATTGTCTTTCCATATCCGCTCGATGGTCATGAGGAAAGTATTTTTCTAAGAAAATTTCCTTAAATACCCTCCATCCCATATTTGATACTTCCTCATCATCCTTTTTGTTTCGAATCAAGGGCAACCATCGATCAGCATCTCCTGTGATGCGGTAAACTGCCATGACAACTTTTTCCCTTTCTATACTCCCCAAATCTTGGAATATTTTCTATAAGGATTTTATCCATTGCTTAGCCACTAATGGATTTTTCTCCCATTAGATGTTTTTGGTTGTTGCCTCATGAAGAGATCTAACATTGATCCTCCACATTATTGTTCTAGGTGCTCCATACAGGTAAGGTTATTTTTCAAAACCTGAGTGAGTTGTCCCAGTATGGTGATTAGCTGTTCAGCACCAGTTTCATCACTAACTCCACTATAATTATCTTGACTAGGAAGGAAATCCCTACATTGAGTGTGTGTAATGATACGGTTTCCATTCCTTCCACTAGGCGTCATTTCTAAACAATGGAGAAAGTAGATTAGTTTATGAATCGAAATATATAATTCGAAACTTCTAAAACACTTAAACTAAATTCAACAGTTTATGGATATAACCCATAATCATAAAAAAATATTTTCTTTGAGAATTATATACTCATAAACCCTTCCTAATGGTTTTTAAAGAAAATGATAATTACCTTAAGCATATCCATTGGGAGTGTCGTAACCAAGAGTGCAGCAAGGCCCGTTATCGTGCACCAGTTCACATTCGAGTCTAGCTCAAAGCGGTGTTTTCAGGTTTTACCCCTAGGTACATATGTGCCAGAGCCGCCTCTACCTGCTCATACCCAGATAGGTATTTATTTCTTGGAAAACTCACAAAATCTCTACAATACCAAAATTCTAGGAAGTTCTTCTATACTAATCCTCAAAGTCTATCTTAGGGATATGTTCTCTAATCAGAGTTTATCTAAATCTAGTTTCCAAGGTTTGTACTAAAATTCCTCTGATGCAAACTATAACACCCCGAACCTAGTTACCAAGAGTCGGTGAATTATTACATAACATTGTCATGATCACAAGTAAATCATGTCTCCAAAGGCATATCAGTTTAGTATTAATGGAAACAAGATTCATACATATGTTCAAATTTACAGCTTGAAGAGAAATACAACACAAATATATTTCATTATAATCATCCAAGCCTCCTATATTATGCCTATAGGTCAATCATAACTAACTTCTTCATATCTTGGAAAAATGAAACACAAGAAATGGGTGAGCTCAAATGCTCAGTAAGGGTAAGTAATATAGCGGAAAATGACATAAATATTAAGCATGGTAAATACTTGAAACCACAATCTTTTAATAATAATAAACATGAATAATTTTATGTAAAGAATATGAGATGAGTAAATAATTCCATAATAAAATATAATCATGGGTATTCTACTAGTCGATTGACCACATGAACCATCAATATTATTTCCATAATGAGGGAATGTATAATGCCGGACATTCTGAAACATTTTGTCAAGTCCTCAACCAAGACGTCTAAAAATGATTAAGGCCTCGGCCAAAACCATAAATCATATTGGGAAAGGGTCTCGGCCAATTCCATGCCTAGTTGTCTCATGAGACCTATCGATGCATCGAGGATCTATTGTGGGCTCCAGCCGTCTCTTACTATGTCTGATACATTCCTCATATGAAAAGGTTTAAACATATCATAAACATTCGTATTAAAACTACCTTACGAAATTTCAATACTTTAACCATAAATCTTGAATGGTATAAAAATAGCACATCCATAGTCAAACATATCACTAATCCTTCAATACTATATAGAAGTTTTTTTTAATAATAAATCAACTCAAAATAAATTTAAAATCCATCAAAGGATGTTAACATAGATGAAATCAAAACTCCTTTTAAGGAAATATATCTTTCTATTTTGAAAAAATTTAAGAGTCATATAATTATACAATAAAACTTTAACTTTTAAAATATTATAATAAGATTGTAAGGGAAGCTTCGACGAGGTTATAACGGTAGAAAATAGTCTCACACGCCATATAAGTTAAAAAACGACATTCTTACCTTAATATTGTCAAAATGGTTAAAAAGAACCTTGTTTGGAAAACGACAAAAAGATTACTTTATAAAAATCCTATAAAAAGTAAAACCAGGGTATAAATGACTTTAACCCATATTCTGTAAAATAGTAGGAATGTTTTTAAACACATTTAGAAGAAATATGGATGTGGATGATAAAGAGGTCCCAGTATATAATTACGTATAAACAACCTCGGATAATGAAGAGATTGTGAAATAAACCCTTAACTTGTACTTTTCCTTGGTTGATGGTAGGTTGAACTCATGTATAATGGTGAAATAATTGTTATTAAATTATAAAAGAATCATATACATTATTATGATATCATATATGATCTTTTAACATTGCTTTGTTAATAATATCATAGTATTATCGTCGTTTCGGGTGTTAACTTACTCATTTTATTTTATATGTTTTGTTACATAAGTCATGTTCTTTATGGATAAGTTGTATCTTATTCATATCTATAATGATATCAAGTCCTTAAACATTATTTGTAATCATCAAATGAGAATTAGACTAGAATGGATATGATGGGGAATGAATCTCATCGCGTTCGTGGAGACGGTAGTCTGTACGTACGCACGAGCGACAATATCATTCTTTTTATATTAAAATAATATAGAATTGGATAGTATATTATATATACAGAATCCTTATCATTTTATATTTATTATTTACATGAATTACACATCATGATTATACCCATCCAAATTATAATGTATTGAATAACAATTACACCACGACGTGGAGACGGTAGGCCATACGTACACACGTATGGTGACATGTCATTCAAAGGATGGATATAATAATGAATATGGTTTTACCATATTTATAATAACATCATAGTATATAGAAGATACTGGAGTTATTATTTTATAATGGAAACAACAAATAATGAAGAAGTTAAAGAAGAAAGGAACTTCAAAAAGGGTGGTGAAAACATTACCTCTTCTTCGGGTTCTTCCTTTTGATTTGATCAAAAGGGATCCTTAGGTTGGCTTTATTACTAAAATTATGCATCTAGGATTAAGGGAGGATAGTTGAGAGGGTATTTGGGCAGAGGTTAACTGGACCAAAAGGCTTTTATGGTATGAATAATTTTTTATAAGTGGTGTCCTTTTATAAGGGGGAGGAGGGTCTCTTTAGAAAAAACGTAAAGTATTAATTTATAATAACTTCATATTCGGTTTATAATGGCTCCAAAGAGTATTATTCGAATTATAAGGTGGGTATGGGTCGAAAGAATTTCAACCAATAGATTTTAGACAGGTTTGGGTCACCAAATTAACCTTATCATATATATTTAACTCTGAGTTAAATAGTTTGACATTTACCATGTCTCTTTGTATTTTTATATTATATGGTTAATAAACTTACCATATACATCCAATAGAACCCCAAGTGGTTCATTAATGATAAACCTATCATTATATAAGTCTCTTTATAGAACCTTACGTTCTTAGGAATTGAATATAAATTTATAATGTAATTTTTGTTTTAAAAACTCTTTTATGTCAATTTTTACACTATTTGGTATTTGATTTTTGTGAAAATCATAACAGCCTTATTACTTAAAAAAATAATTAAATCACAAATAATATGTCATATTAACCAATAAAATTAATTTAATTCATAAAAAGTCTCAAATTACATTTATTTGGGTATTTATATTATTAATTATTTTAATATTTCATTAATTAGGTAATTATTGCATCACCATTGTGTCATAAATAAATTAAACTATTTAATGTATAAAAACTATAAATAAAATACCATTATGTAGGAAATATTTTTAGCTTTATAATTAATATTTATAATCTAATTTATCTTATGTATAACCCTATATTAAAAATGTTTTAGTTAATAAACTTTGATTTTAACTCTTTTAACTCTTCTTTGAAATAAATAATAATAAATTTCCTAATCTAATAAAAGTGGACCAAAATGATAATATTTTATTCCTAAGGTTGTTTTTGGTCTAGATACACTTGTCCAATAGAATTAGGACATGTGTTAGGGTAATATTAATATAATTTTTACCCTTAATTACACTATTTACTTTTAACCGTGGTAAATAAAAGTAAAAAGTTACTATTCACCAAAAATTATTTTTATCTTATTGAACCAGATTTTACTCCTTGATATTAACTGTGTCTCTTGGATTTTAGAAATTTCACTCACAAAAATGGTAAAATTATGTTTTATGTGAATTTCCAAATTCTCCTAGGAGGAAGGTAAAAGACGGTGAAAAGTTCAATAAAATTTTTATATATCTAAAATTATTCTAAACTAACTCCAATGAATTAAATGGAACTTATATATTTATTATGTATCTATTTTGACCATAATTATATTTAATTAAAATAATTAATTATTTAAATAAAAATTCGGTTTTAAACTATAACTCATGGTTTTTTTACTATTCATCAAAAATTGAATGTTTTCAGAAAAATACCAAAAATTCACCCTAAGATAATTTTGATTTTCCAAATCTAAAAATGAAGTCTATTTTGAAAGATAAAATGTATAAAATTTCAAAAAATTGGTATTACTATTCATAACGGCTGGTTTGATTGGTTGTGGTGTGTGTTAGAACTCGAAGATGCGTACAACACACACTACTGTATTATTCAAAGAGAAGCGCACCGTGGATGCTTGGGGTGTTACAATAATTATAATTATATAAATACCATTTATTTATTTATGTGTTTATTTTTAGTATTAAATTCCAGTTCAATAATTCTTTCATCCAAATTGTTTTATTTTCCCTTACTCCTCTTATTTATCGCAAATATAATCAATAAAATAATTAATTATAATTGAATACCATTAATAAATCCCATCCAGAGGAGCTGAGGATTATGGATAGATATTACAACAATACACAATGTGTAGATCATTGGTACACACTGTGTACTTGTGTTTAATTCACCAAGAAAACTAAAGAATTGATTTTTTAAGTGTTCATTTATTGTACATGCTTCGTATTTTTTACAATATTGACTCAGACTTATACATGGATATTACATAATTTTAGATGAATATTCATCACATTACAAAAGTATATTCCCAAGGACCATAATATTTTAGTGTCTTCAGAAACATGGAACACATTCTTCTAATTTGGTGAAAGATATTATTCATCCTCTATAAATATCATCCCCTTTATTACTCCTAATTAAAACCATTATTCATAACCTAGGTAAAGGAAACATAATAAAGGGTGAGCTTAGATGCTTAGTAAGGGTAAAAAATGAGATAGTTAAACATGACCTAAGTATGGGGGTATGAGAATGTGATCATAATAGATTATGATCATACCCATCATATAAAATGTCATAATATTAATTCATGTCATAAATATTGGAATTTCATAAGACATGAATCATAAATAAATCAAAGAGAATAATACATGAGATAATAACAAAGGCATAAGTCATAGAATTTTTGGCATACACATAAGCATAGGAAATATTTTGTCAAGGAAACATACCAATACCTTCGCAACTTGTTTGGCTTGGGAAAAGCACCCATGTATGTACTTTGTCCTTTATATAACAACATGTGTACCCTATTTTTTGGGCATGGGCTATAACCCATATACCCTATTGTTTTTGGGCTTCGGTTATAACGTTTGTACCCTCTTGTTTTGGGGCTTGGGCTACAACCCATGTTCCATCTTATTTTGGGCCTTAGGCTATAACCCATGTACACTCATTTTTTCAGGCTTGGTCTACCACCCATTTACCCTTTGAGATTATACACCATTTATCATTACCCAACTCATTGTAGAGAGATATAGGTCTCATTTGTCACATAATGAAATCATACATATGTGTTCTACAAGATAATAAAACAGTCATCATATTATAAACCATAAAAAGAGATGGGTTACATAAACATCATATAATAACCCATGAAATTAAATGGTTATCATAAAAATTTAATCATATCATAACCTATTAAAAAGAGATAGGATTCATAATCCTTTATTCATAGAATAACCCAGGAAATGAAGCAGGCTTTATAATCTTTTTATCATGGTATAACCCATGGAAGGAAAATGGGATTCATAAAAGACTAGCCACCTTAATCATAAACCTTTCAGAGAAATAATTAGAATGATTTCCTTGAATCATTTCCCTTGTAAAGCATAAACTATTTCTAAGGATATCATCATAGATGGAGAATGATTTTGAAAGATCACTCAGAACATTTCTTAAGTAAAATAATCCTTCATTGGAAATCACATTTCCAAACATGAAGCATTTTCATAATACTTTCATTTTAAATCAAATTTGAAAAAAAATATAAAGTATTCTTTAAAAATCATTTAAAAAATTTCTTGAGTAATGTATCATTTCTTCTCTAAAATAAATTCTTTTTAAGTCATAAATCATTTTCAAAAACTTTTTCATTTAAAACATATAAAGTAATTCTTTAAAACCATTTTAAACACGGTTCCAGACATAAAAAATTTTCAAAATTATTTTCCTTGAAAAATATATTTAAGGATAATTTAAAAACATTTTTGAAAACATTTTTATAAAAAAAGTTTTCGAATAAAAAATATTTCCATTTAAAGAGGGTGATAATGATGGATTTCCATAAAAATGTTCTCTTAATTATATTAATTATAAGATAGTCATAATTTGGTACCATTACATTGATATATTCTGAAATACTATAGGAGAATAAAATTAATGAGTTTTCTTGAAATATGGATTATAATATTTCATCAATGAAGGCATAATCTAAAACAATCCTGATAAAAGATGAGATTTTAGCAATAAACTCTTACCACTTTGGAATCTTTTAATCATAATACCCATGAGATAATTTCATTACATTAATCTTAATAAATATTAAAAATAAGGATATTCATGATAAAAAAAATTAAAATTTTATTATATACACCTCAAAAAAATAATTTAAGTTCATGACACAACATGTGTCTCAAAGAAGGCAAATTGAGACAAAATTAAATTACTCATTTGGTAACCATTGCACCGTAAACCCAATAAAAGAGTGATCATAAGATGGATATGTAAATACCCATTAATATATGGATATGAATCATGTAATAAATTCATGGGATTTATATACACTACACAAAATAAATGAGTGGTTATTATGGAAAAATCCTTGCTAAAATAAAAGTGAGACTGCAAATCCACTTACTACTTGAGTAACTTTTGAATCATGAGATCTATGAAAGAAAAATTAAATTGAAACATTTAATATAATTAAATAAATTAAATTAATTACATAAAATTTCATAGGTAATTATATGCAACCAATAATAATAATAATTGGTGAATATAGCATATATCTCAAAGAAATAAAGGTGAGAGAAGAAAACTCTTACCGTAAGCCTTGGCATTATTCTTAGACATTGAATCATCGTGAATAATATATATAAGTTTATTATAAATATACCACATAACCATATTATTATACTTCATGCCATATATGATTTTATTGTTACTTTAAGTAACATTTTTCTTAACAATTTCATGTTAAAGTTACGTTTCGGGTAATAACTACTTTGTTTTTTTTTGTATGTTTTGACTTGTAATTATTGATCCTCTTATGTAGATCACGATTTACTTATTTTATAAATGTAAAACATGATATAAATATAATATATATTCATTAAATAATAATTTATAATAATATATAAAAGATATAAATATTAAATTAAATACATCATTCACGGAGATGATAGGTTGTACGTACTCATGAACACCACTTCCATTTTCTTATCATTTTTTTCAGGAAATAAAAGTAAATAAAATAAATATTTATATATATTATCTTTATAGTATAATTATTTTCTCATATATATCAAATATATTAATTAAAACCATCCTTAATATATTCCATGTAATGTGTGAATGAATCACATCTCTTTGAGGAGGCGGTAGTCCACACATCGACAAACGAAGTTATCATATTCCCAAAAATGTAAAGGATAAAGTTTTGTGTTATATAAACATAAATAATCTTAAATAAATAATAAATATAATATATATAATATAAATTTAATAATTACATAATTATTCACATCCTTTAGAGGTGGTAATAAAGAATTAGTGACATCAGTTTGCGAGGTAGTAGTCTGCAATAGACACGAACGATGAGTATGTATTACATTAATGGAAGTGTGTGTGATTGTAGGTAGTAAAATTAACCTAAAAATGTCTCATTATATTTAGGATACTAATCCTATTATATAATCATGGAATATGTATAACATAGTGGGCTGTAGGAATGAATAAAATAGAAATACATGTTGATGAATGTTACCCATTCTTCAGGTAACTGCTTTTGGATTTCACCATAAGAATTGCTTGTTTGGATTTCTAAGAAAAGTGATATTTTTAGGTTTAGAGTAGGAAAGTTTTGATCTAATTTTTTAAGGTGTTTTTTATGATCCAAAGGTATTTATAAGTGTTAATAATTTATGGGGTGAGTGCCCTTTTATATTGGATGAGGAGTGGTATTTTTATAAATATAAAAAGTTAAACACTATTGAGAGGTCTCCCTTACATCGTGTGCCACCAATAATTGTACTCTTTCTATTAAAGGGGTTTTATTGTTGAATTTTGTCCATAAAAATGGATTTTTTACATGTTCCTAGGATATTTGGCCACTTAAGATAAATTGTACCCACTGTAGAAACTCATTTTTACCGTAATCATTATAATTAATTTTAATTAATTTTAGAAATATTTTTTGTAAAATACTAATTTTACAATAATATAAATTATAAGTTATAATAATTAAAAATATTGAATAAATGTTTCCAAATTACGAACACAAAAGTGCCACAAAATTATTTAAAATTATTCTCATAGACAGGGTGTAATAACAGGTTTTTAAAATAGAAAGTTCAAAAGATTGAAATGTGTTTATATACAATTTCAATGTAACATTGATTCCAATGACATGAATTGTATTAATATATGTAAAATTTATATAAATATAATTTAAAAACAATCTAAAATATAATTTAACTATATAAATAAATGACAAAAAACTGAAATTTTCAATTAAAATTTAGTTTTTTTCACTATTTATCAAAAAATGATACTTCTTCAAAAAATACCAAAAAATAACTGAAAGTAAATTTTTATATCCTTATATATAAAATTTATTTTAGTTTTTCAAAAAAAATTATAATATTTTAATAAATATTTTTTAAAAAAATCTCCCATTAAAATGCG
Source organism: Viscum album (assembly GCA_963277665.1). Classification (NCBI taxonomy): domain Eukaryota; kingdom Viridiplantae; phylum Streptophyta; class Magnoliopsida; order Santalales; family Viscaceae; genus Viscum; species Viscum album. Next base: position 1,597,452,781 of record OY728120.1, read on the forward strand.
GTAAAACTTCCTTTTAGAATAATACAATTTTTTATGCTCAAAACCGGATTTGTTCTTATTTTATAATTATTAAACTTATTAGAATAATATCAAATAAAAGTTTCCTGAATTTTCAATATATAAATTTCATTAATATATATCACTAATAGAGATTATTTTAATTTAATAACATTAAATTATTTTGTGGTTATAAAAATATTTGTTTTCATAAAAAATCATTTATATTCAATTGGTTTTTATTTTCTTTTGTAAATAATTAATACCATATAATTCATTTTATAAACATGTGTAAACTATATTTTCATAATTTTTTTCATGTAATTAATATATTCTATACCAATGTCTAGGTGTTAACTATAATAATATTTTAATAATAATTTTAATAGTATATTATAGTTCTGTAAAACTAGAACTTTCATATAACCCAAGCTATCGAAGGGACTCGGAATTGTTTGTAACACAATCCAAACATAGAGTTTCGCATACTGAAAGCTAATATATGTTTTTATTATAGAATAATATTTACTTGTTGTAGGGTGAGATGTAATTCAAACATAGTCCTTTCATATAAATAAAGATATATTTAGTTTTGGGTGAAATGCCAAATATCAAAAAGATTAGATTAATTAGAAAAAATATATTTCACAAGGTCTTGGGGTGTTCAATTCTACCACCTTCAAATAAATGTTTCTCTATATATTCATTTGGGTTATCAAAGTTTAATACTTTAATGATAATCTTATAAAAACACACATCGTAAAACTGAATGCTAAAACATTCATTAATAAAATGTTGGAAACATAACGGTTACCCAAAGTAACTCATAACTAGCTTCACACATAGGAGAACATAGGTGGAAAATGAAATCATGGAAATTAAAGAGAAATATAACTATCAAGTTCTAATGGAGAGTTATATAGAACATAGTTAGGATAAAAATGACTATCGTAAATCCATAAACCAAATAAGCATGAAAATGTTAATTGATATAATAAAAAATGATGATAAAAGTATAAAATTTTTCCAAGACCCTTGTACTAAATTTGAATATTTTTTCATAAGAATATGTACTTATTTGATTTCATTCCATTTCATAAACATAATCTTTCCCTTTGTTTATGCCCTGATCAATATCCACTCCACATCTTATTCCTAGAAATGATTGTGAATATTTCATTCCTAAAGCGTTAGCAGATCATGAGATCTATAAATATAACTATACATCATTCCATATGTCATTATTTAATATCAAAAAAAATGGTTATCACATGTTATCCAATATGCATAATTCCTCAAAGGTCAAGATAATACATTAATCCCTAAAATATCATTTGAATTTTAACTTAATACATTCCATAAATTGTTAATGTTTTAACCCTTATAAAAGATAAAAATACAAATATTTAGAATTAAAGTCACCAAATTTCTATAAATTAGGGAGACATTGCTACCTTATATATAATAAAGTATCCTTTGATTTTTATAAACCATAAACGTGAATACCTTCATCATGTATTCTCTTGAAACCTAGTAATAACCAAAATTACCATAAATACATATTGAAAACATGAATTATTTATTATTATAAATTCTATTGTATATTTTACTTAAATCCAAAAATTATGTAAACTCCATCCATGATAATATATACCAATTTTTCAAAAAACAATCCATATTCAGTTCCATAGTAATTAGTTCTATCAAATTTACTTTATATGTATCAATCATTTAATTTATCTACCCTAAACATAGTTTTGTCAACATTGGGAAAATGTTAAGGGTGACCTTCCCTTAATAAAAATATCACATTTACATTAAATCAAATTTCTTGGTCATCAGAACCATTAAATATTGTTTTTTAAATCCTTAATGAAAAATATATTCTTCATGATTCATATAACATTATTATTGAATCCCAATACATATACACTTCAATCATCCAATGTTATTCTTAAACCATTACTTAGGCTTCATCATATTATTCCTTAATACCCATTTCCAAGAATAAGATATATGAATCATGTCTTCAGGTTTCTCAATGATAATTTAATCATTCTTTTTACATTTAATATAAACAATATTGTTACAACATCCAAAACCATTCATATCTCATTATTGGTTTTTTTCTTCAGTAGTATAACCAATAATCATATAACCTTCTTGATTATCTTCATGAGATTTCCACTTAGATCATCTATTTTCATAATTCCTCTTCCTACCATATCTTAACCATTAAATTTTAACTTAATTTCTTCTAGTTATGCTATTGACTAAGACTATAAAGAAGTGTGAAAAAGTCTTATCATAGAAGAAACCACATAATCATGAAATATTACACATAGGATGTCTGAATCATGAAACCTTATTTTAAATCTATGATGCCTTAGTGTTATCCTTAGATATATCCCTAGAAATATCCTTAGAAATATTTCCATGAATCTTAGTAAATTTCTCTCATCATAGATTTCAAAGGTTTAATAAACCATTCCTTTGACACCAAATAGAGCTACCAAGGCTTAACATACATGAATATTACGTTGTTTTAGATTAATATTCAAAACATTACAAAAGTATATTCCAAAGGAATGTAATAGTTTAGTATATTTATAAACATGGAATAAATTATTTTAATTTAGGGAAATATCATAAAAATATGTCATAAATATCATCCCCTTTAGTACTCCTACTTAAAACCATTCTTCATAACCTGGGGAATTGAAACATAAGAACAGGTGAGCTTAGATGCTCAGTAATGGTAAACAAAGAAGATATAGAAGCATAAAATGAGTATATAGGTATGAGAAAATGGTAATAACATTTTAATATCATACCCAAAAAAATCAAACATCATACTCTTAATCCATTTCATAAGGATTAGCAGTTAATAAAACATGAATCATAAATAAATAAAAAGAGAATAATCAATGATGGAATAACATTGGCATAATGAATATAATTTGAAACATAAAAATAAGCATAGAAAATTTTATGTCAAGGATACCTACCAAGACCTTAGTAATATATTAGGCTTGGCATAATCACCCATGTACCTACTTTGGGATTTGGATAAAAAATCATGTTCCCCCTTTTTTGGGCTTGAGATACAACCTTTATACCCCCTTTTTCAGGCTTGGGCTACAACCTATGTAGCCTCCAATTTTGGGATTTGGATACAGCCTGCGTACACTCTTTTTTTTAGACTTGGGATATAACTCGTGCACCCTATTATTTTTAGGATTGGGATACCACCCATGTTCCTTTGATATCATATATCATTTATCAATATCCAATTCATTAGAGGTATATATAGGTCTCACCTATCACATAATGAAATCATAAATACATGTGACACATGATAATAAAACATTCATCATATCATGACTGATAAAAATAGATTATTTTCATAAACATCATATAAAAAACCCATGAAATGGAATTGGTTTCATAACACTTCAGTATATCAAAACCTATTGAAAATAGACATGTTTTATAATCATTTCATTATAGAATAACCCATGAAATAATGTGGGTTTCATAAGGGTTTTATCATGGTATAACTCATTGAATAGAAAAAAGTTTCATAACCAAAATGTCCCATTAATCAAAAACCATTAAAATAAATATCAATAATGGTGTCCTTGGATCATATCCCAAGTAAATAATAAACTATTTCAAATAATATCATCTTATATAGAGATGGATTTTGAAAAACCACTCGGGATATGTATTACGGAAAATAACCATTCTTTGAAAATAACTTTTCAAAATAATAAAAAATTTAAAAATAATTATATTTTAAAACCACTTTTAATAACTTATAATGGAATATTTTAAAATCATATAAAATATTTCTTGAGAAATTATCATTTCCTCTTTTAAATAAATGCTTTTTAAATCATAAAACATTTTGAAACACTTTTTTCTTGAAAAATTATAAAGAAATATTTGAAACCAATTTTAAACAAATTTCAAAATATATAACATTTCAAAATAATTACTTGAAAATAAGCTTAAAATATCATTTAAAACATTTTCTAAATCATTTTTAGAAAACATTGTTTTTTCAATAATAAAAAATTATGACTAAAGAGGGAGATTATGTCTGACTTTCATAAAAACATTCTCATAATTTTATTAAATACCAAATAGTGTAAAAGTGGAAAATTTATAGGAATATATCATTAATGAATATATGAGAATAAAAATACTTTTTCCCAAGATATGGATCATAATAATTCATCAATTGAGGCACGATCTTAAACAATCCAGATAAACGATGAGATGGTAGCAATAAACTCCTACCACTTTGGTAACATTTAATCATAATTCCCATCAGAGAATAAAATTAAATGAAGATTAAAAAATAATGAAAAAATTATATTCATGATATAAAATTTCAAAGGTAATTATATAGACCTCATAAAATAATTTAGGTGCATAACATAACAAGTGTCTCATAGAAGGAAAATTGAGACAAAATTACCTTATCGATTTGGTTATATAGGAACTATAAACACCATGAAAGAGAGATCATAAAATGTATATATAAATACCAATAAATAAAATAATAAGAATAATATAATAAATTCATGGGTATTATATACACAACACAAAATAAATGATTGGTGAATAAGTCATAAGTCTTGCAGAAATAAAAGTGAGACTTGAAATCCCTTTACTACATGAGTAACTTTTAAATCGCAAGATCCATGAAATAATAAAATAAATTGAAACATTAAATACCATTAAATAGATAAAATTTGTGATATAACATTTCAATGGTATGTATATACACTTCACAACAAGAATATGTCATGAATATAGCATTTATGTCACATAAATAAAAGTGATATGAGAAAACATTTACCTTAATTCTTGAATTTCTTTGTACACATTCAAACCTCGTGTATAATAAATATAAGTTTATTATACATATAAAACCTAGATATATTCTTATTTATCATATGATTTATTATTTTATTATGAATTTATATTAATCATTTATTAACAACTTCATGTTAGGTTTACATGCTGGGTAATAACTGCTTTGTTTTTCGTGTAAGATTTGACTTGTTATTTTTTATCCTCTTACATAGATATTGATTTACATATTTTAAGAATATATAAAATTATATAAATATCATATATATTCATTATATATGTATTTATAATAATATATAAATTATATAAATGTGAAATTAAATGCATCATTTATGGAGATTCTAGGTTGTACGTATGCGTGAATGCTTCCTAAATTTTCTTTTTGAATTTTTAGAGAAATATAGTTAAATGATATATATATATATATATATATTATCTTTCCAGTAGTATTATTATTTAACATATATCACATATTTTTATTAATCCCATACTTAATACATTTTATGTAAAGAGTGAATGAATCACATCGCTTTGAGGAGTTGGTAGTCCACACATCTTCAAATGAAGCTATCATATTCCCACAAAATGGAAAGAATAAAGGTATGTGTTATATAAAAAATTATATAATCATGAATACATAATAAATATAATATATATAATATAAAAATATAAATTAAATCATTATTCCCAACATTGATATGTGGTAATGGAAGAATAAACAACGTTGTTTCAGGAGGCAGGAGTTCGTCACACACAAAAACGTTGATTGTATATCGCAATGATGGATGTGTGTGTGTGATTATTGGTCATAACCTTGACATAATAAAATCTAAGTATATTTAGGATAATTTTTTTATAACATACGCATGTAATATGAATGATTTAGTGTGTTAGATACAGAAACAACATAAAATGGGTGTTGATGAACGGTACCTCTTCTTCGGGTAACTCCATTTGGATTACACCAAAGGGCTTCCTTGGTTGGATTTATGCTTGAAGATAGGAATCTATTTTTATATTAGGGGTTATAAGAGATTATTTTTTCATGTTTTGTATGATAAAAATTTATTTATAGGTGTGAAAAATTGAGAGCGTGAGTTTCCATTTATAGTGGAGGAGGAGTGGCATTCTTATAAATATGAAAAAGTTTATCACTATTTAGAGGTATCCCTTGTATTATGTGCCACCAATAATTTTAAATTTTCAATATAATGGATTATATTTTATTAATATGACCTCAAAATAGATGTTTTATATTTTATAAGTGTATTTTTCCCTAATTTTGAAGTTTAACCACGAAGTAAACTCATTTATACCTTAATCAGAGTCATTAATTATAATTACATTCACTATTATTTTTAGTCAAAAACTAAGTTGAAGTTACTAGAAATTATAATTTATTCTAACAATTAAAATTTAATCCATTTATTCAAATTCTATACACATAAGGGGATGAAATTAAATTTAAATTAATCCCCCATACAGGCTGTAACAACAGGTTTTTAATGTAAAAAGTTCAAAATATTGAAATATTTTTAGATCCAATTTCAATTTTAAATTTATTAAAATGAACTAAATTGGATTTATATATTATAAATTAATCTATATTTACTTTAAATCAAATATGAAATATAATTTTACTAAAAAAATAATTTAGATGAAAATGCAGTTTCAATTAAAATTCATTGTTTTTTCGTTATTCATCAAAAAATGAAAATTATTAAAAAAAATAAAAAAAATAACTCAAAGGAAATTTTGATTTTCCTATTTCAAAAATTAAGTTTATTTTTTCTGATAAATATTATAAAAGTTTCAATAATTATTTTTAAAATAATTTTTCTATTAAAATTCGATAAAACTGTCATTTAGAATAATACAACCTAATTAACCAAAACCTAGATTTGTTCTTTTTTTATGCATATTAAACTTATTGAATTAATGTCAAAATATTTTCTTGAATTTATTATATATATATATCAGTAATATATATCTCTAATTGGGATTAATTTAATTTATGAACATAAAACAACGTTGTATGCATAAAAATTGTTTTTTTCTTAAAAACATATCAGTTATAATAAATTGGTTTTTATTTTAATTTATAAATAATTGATATAAATGAATTAATTTTATAAACATGTGTAATCCATAGCTTCATAATTTTCTTATCCTTGTTCATATCTTCCATACTAACGGCTAGGTGATAACTGTAACAATATATTAATAATAATACTAGTAGTATATTATAGTTTGATAAAACTCGGTCTTTTGTGTAACAAAAGATATCAATGGGACTAAAAATTTTGTGTAACACAATCCAAACATAGTGTTTAGTGTACCAAGAGATAATATATGGGTTGCGTGTGGCACAATCTTAATGTGATGTGTCATGTAACACAATATAAACTTAGTTATTACATATAACAAAAGCTATATTCATTATCCCATGGAGTGAAAAGTGTTGATAAGTTTGAATTAATTTGAAAAATATATTTAAAACATATTTGGGTGTTATAAACACACCATGGGTTGACCTAGATATCCTAGAGAATGGTTATTTTCACTAAATGGTGTGTTACTTTCATACATGACAATTAGTCCATTGGTCAATGATGAGTCATGTGGTTCCACATGACACATGTGACTGGTGATGTGGTTCGGTCAAAGGGTGCTCAGAAAATTAAATTATGAACACCAATGAAATGGGTTCCATGTTGGATAATATTAACAATTTTTTGTGTTCAATGCGATCGAAAAATAATATTTAATACCCATGTGTCCCAAAACACAATAGGAGAAATGGAGAATGAGTAAGATCACATACACTTTTGTGATATGATCAATCATGTATATCATCTTATGTACTAGACTTCATGTTACCTATACATGGAGCATGGTAGGTATATATCAAGAAGATCTGGGAGAACAACAGTGGTCTACTATTAAGGCTATCCATATGTATCTAATAAGAACTAAGGATATGTTCCTGGTGTGTGGAGGAGATAAGAAGCTGGTCATCAGGGGTTATACTGGTGCCAGTTTTTAAGAAAATCAAAATGATTAAAAGTCATAGTTAGGATATGTTTTCTATCTCAATAGAGGAGATCTGAGCTAGAAGAGTTCAAATAAGATAGTTATCAATGATTATACAGGGGATTTGAATTATATATTGGCTTCTGATTCATCCAAGTAATACATTTTTATTTGAAACAATATCCATGATATTGATTTGGTACCTAGAATTAAAGACCATATCACATTTTATTGGGTAATACTATAGTTGTGTCTCTTGTAAAAAGATTGAAGGTCACACTAATAGAAAACCCATATAATCTAGAAGTATCAACTCTTGAGGGATTTTATAAATTGGATTAAGTTTCAATATGAATACTACCCTTGAAAGATAATGTGGTAGAAACCTTGACTAAATGCATATCTCAGAAGAAGAATGAGTATCATGTGAGAGCTACCAGACTGAAGGTTGTTAGTAGTTTTCTCTAGTGGAAGTGGGATTCCATTGGAGTTAGTTCCCTAGAAAAAAAATTTGTACATTATTATAACTTTTATTAATATTTTTTAATATTAATAAACTTTTTATTACATCATTATTGTTATTCCTTGTAACATAGTATGTGATAATGTCCATAGAGTAGTTGTCACACTAAAAGGGCATACCAGTTCCCTACTATGATGAGAATGATGAAGTGATACTACCCTATTCTTAAACATATTTTCTATAGTAAGATTATATCATTTGAGAGATATAAATTATATAGGGTATTAGGGGTGGTGAAAAATAAAACTTTTATTAACCTTCTCATGGTGTAATCCCTTGGTAATATCTAGTATGATATTATGAGAATGAGACCTGCCAGTAGGAAATCCACATATATATGTTTCATTGGATGTTCCTATCTATGGACGTGTATATTAGTCCTTAGTCTTTAATATTATTATTAGTGAGTACTATGAGTTGTGTACATTGATTTATTGATGAAAATTGCAATGATAGATGGTTGCAGAGAGATAGGATATAGTGGGTGCGTCACAAGTAAAATTTCATTAATGAATAATATGATAAAAGATTTATCCCATCTATTCTTTAACAGAATTAAATATATTAATAAATTTTATGGAAATGGTATAATCAAAATAAATTCATGTTCATGGTGTTCAATAGTCACGTTCAATCGGAAAGTCAAAGAAAGAGGCATCGAGCACATAGGTTGATGACAGCATCAAGCAACCTACTTGATTAGAGATATTGTGATAAAGAGTATATGACACAGTAATAGTCTGTATGAGGTATTATGTCATTGTGGAATTAAAAACTTTCTCTATAGGTTTCTTTGTGTTTTTCTAGACACTGACCTTGGACTATAGGCTTCTTCGCCTAATGCCACTGATAAAGAGGCATACAGGGTAGCACCTTAAGTGTATCCATAATATCAAGTTCAATAATATTATTAATAATTATTTTTAAAATTTTGAATAAATATTATTCCCACATATGACTTTATAATTATCCATGTTTAATTGATCATATATATTTGGTCACTAGTTATTCTAGAAAATATAATGTCAGGTGAATATTTAATAAATATTAATTTTATATTTAGTGAATATAATATTTATTTATTTATTGGCAAATAATGCAGTGATATTTATTTAATAAATAAATACTCATTATTCAATCTTGATAAATATTATGGAGGAATGTTGAACTGAGTTTAATGTTCTGATTAGAACTAATAAATATTGAATGTTATTTGATTTAATAATATTTAGTTTAATTCTCAAGTTAATCTCATGTTTAGAAATAACAAGAATTATGTTATTATTATTTGACAAGGAGTTCTATAGGGATTAAATAAATAATAGGGAACTTGTGCAGTTATTATTTTTAACCATAGAAGTACATAAAAACAATTATATTATTTTCTATAATAGCCAATTCATTTTGTTTTTGGCATGCACAAAAAATTTAAAAAATACTCTCAATCCCTAGAGATCTCCCTCCTCCAAGAACACTCCTAATAATAGAGATCAATCATCCTCCACAATTCCCTCTCAATTCAAGTGTGATCTAGGAGAATGATTTGGAAGTTATTCTTGAAGAAATCGAAGGTGGATTATGTAGTTGATAGGATCTTTTATTCTATCACCTAGAGATTCTATTATTGATGTTCAGATATTTTTAGAACACATATAGATCCCTACTAGATGGAATCTTCTTTGAAACCTACACTTCAATGACCATACAACGCATATCTATTGTTATGTTATTCAATGAATAAATAATTCCATCAAAAACATTATTTAATTTATTAAATTTATTATAAATCATATGTGATGATTCTCTATTTGGTTTTGACATTCTACCCCTTTTTCATTTTTTTGATTTAATTCTGTTGATAATGAAGTTAAACGTTGTGTAAAATCTTGTATTAATCATCAATCATTGAAAAATGAAAAGTTGGGAATGACCCATAACACATTTCTATTCCACCAAGATCTAATAATTTAAATAATAATATTATTATTTATTCTATAACACGTAGAATAAATATTATTCCCACAAGTGGATTAATAATTATTCATGTTTAATTGATCACATATATTCTGTCACTGGTCATTCGAGAGAATATAATGTGAGTGTAATATTTAATAAATATTTATTTTTTATTTAGTGATTATAACATTTAATTATTTATTAGTGAATAATGAAGTGATATGTATTTAGTAAATAAATAGTCATTGTCAAAGGCGTGATAAATATTATGGAGGAATGGAGGGTTGGGTTTAATGATTCAATCAGAAATAATAAATATTGAATATTATTTTATTAAATAATATTTAATTTAATTAGAAAGTTAAGAGTATATCGAGAAATATTGTTATTATTATTATCATTATTTGACATGGGGTTCTCCAGGGACTAAATAAATAATAGGGAACTTATGCAATTATTTTATTTTAACCCTATAAGTACATAAGCCATGTTATATTATTTTCTACGAGAGCCAATTCATTTTTTTTGTGAACAATGGATTTAGAAAATCCCCTCATTCCATAAAGAGATCCCTCCTCCTAGAATTATCCTAATAATGGAGGGAAATCTTCCACCCCCATTCCCTTTCATGTCAATAGAGATCCGGGAGAATACATTGGAAGTGGTTCTCGAAGTGATCAAAGGAGAGCGAAGCAAGGGATGAGATCTATCATGATAGCACCCAGAGATTCCTATGGTGATTTTTGATGATTTAGAAAACAAATTTGGATCACCGCCATAGGTAATATTTTTTTATTACTATAATGAAATGATTGTACAAAGCTGATCTGTTGTCAGATTCTTCAATGAATAAATAATTCCATCAAGGTAATTCTTAAATTAATTAAAGTGATTATAATTAATATGTGATGATTTTTTATATGGTTTTAGAGTTCTACAGATTTTCCATATCATTGATTTAATTCCATTTATCAAGACATTCAATGTTGTGTAAATTCTTGTGTTAATCATCAATCATGGAAAAAGGAAAAGATGGGAACAACCTATCACACAATTCCGCTGCTCCTAGAACATGCATGTGATCTTAGAATAGTTACATAATTATTTAAATGTCTTTGAATGATTTACCCATTTGTGATTTAGTTTTTAAATTAAATTTTAATCATTATTTTAGTGTGAATTTCAATATCTACTTCTTCCTCCTTCATTTCTCATAGATCTAATCGATATGATTAATTTTTTGAATGAAATAGAATCAATTATCTAATTCAGATGTGCCATTGATTCGAAAAGAATAACATAGGATTCCATGCCATTTAACTGGACTTACAGGTTGTGTAATAGTGTTCAATGCATCAGGAATTAATTTATAAATGTATTCAAATTGTGTGAATTTATGACACGTGGTGAATTTATTTTCTACATCACTTTTTGACAATGATATGGTGACGCACATTCATCTAGAGTACACGATGTTTAGCCCAGATGCATGGTGTGTAGTCCCTTTGAGTCACAGATGGTCTGTGTATTACCATAAACATCCTACTTAACTAGTGACCATGTAATTTGGAGACCAAACACCATGTACCCCATTGTACATTCCATGTATTACATTTTACCAAAGTATGATTTACATGTCGAGTCCCTAAGCATGTACCTTGAATGGAAGGTGAGATAAGTAAACAATGTGTATCCCATTTGTACACTCTATATACTTATACCAAATTACATAGATTTAAGTTTTATTTATTATATTTTTTAAACCTTATTTACATATGCCTGTGTGTGGTCATTAAGTTGATAGGACACACCAGGTGATAGTTTATAGTATTTATATATATATATAAATGTTTAATTAACATATGTATAGTGTTTAGATCTGCATATCATGTATGGGTTGTATTATAGTCATTATTCAACATACGTTAAAGCAGAACACGTGGCTGAAAAATCATATAATTTTTGTAATCGTTAGGTTGATTATATATGTCATAAAAGTAAGTGATAAGTCATGTATCCCATATGTCACAAGAGTAAACAATATATGAGTATAATAAATGTTGGGTAGAATCTGATTGATATTCACGATATTACCTCCATGTTACAATTATGTAAATAGTTAATTTTAAAAAAAAATAATTTTGATTAAAATTATAATTGATGATAATATCAAGTAAATTTCGATGAAAATTAAGAAAAAGTAATTGATTAATTAAATATGATAAGTAATTAATTCCAACATGATTTATCTTTAATAAGAATGATTAATAATTGAATATTTGTTTTATTAAATATGTAATTTGTTTCATTCATGTGGTTGATCATGAGAATAGACCGCACCATTGTATTTTATTGGTTTAATTTAATTTATTATTAAATTAAATTGTTGGTATGTGTGTCTTTTCTCCTCTTATTATATAAGGGCTTGTGTTCCCATGGTATCGTTTATGTAAAAACATTTCCCCTAACCCATGTGTGAGTAATAGAATATGTAAAGGATGGATCTCTTATTCTAGTAGAGGTGGTTCAAGTTTGGAGGTGAGATGAAACCAATCCAAGAGAGATACAATGGTTGATAGGTGGAAATCTATAACACAAACCATAATTGGATCAAGTATTTTTCTTGTAGGTCAATGTTTAATCTATAAACCGCTACAGAAACTACCCATTAGTGAAATATTATAATCATAATGCTTTATTGTTTTATTTATGTCATGTTTCATGGTTATTTCATTATTATTTTTTTGTGATCACATATATTATTGAAGTAAAATTGCATACAAGATAGAACTAAAATAAATTAGATTATACAGGAATATTACCATATATATGTTTAATTTCTTAAGTAAATCCTCTTAATATTAAAAACCCTGTTTTAAAGATAATAATTTGAAATTTATTCATATAAAATCCATCAATTATATATATTAAGTCAGTATATCCTTCCACTACATTAGTTAAAATCGAACCAAAGTTCAATGTTCTTGGCCAGCCAAAGTTGGGGTTATTTCAATTATCAGGAATTGATAACTTGAATTTTTGGGTTGAATTAACTTAGTTCACCTCAAGGGTCAACTTCCAAAGTATGACTTGGTGTAACTGAGAGGCATGGTTTGATGGAATTTAAATTAATGACTTCAGGATTAGGGATTCCACTCAATAGATCAAGGAACTGTGTGTTAGTACAGTTGAATTTTTGAATGCCTAAATAAAACCATTCATGTTACTTAACCAACCAATGTTGGGGTAATGAGAAGGGGAATATGGATCCTTTACACTAGAAAATCCAAGAAATATGGTATTACAAATCTAATGGTGAGGTCTATTGGTTTTTGATAAAATACTGGGAGACTAATAAATATAGTATTTGTTTATTTATTTTTCTAAATTTTAATAGTTAATGTACTACAATTATACTCCCTTATTTGTAGATAAAACATTAAAATGACATAAAAATATTGCTATGATAAATACATGAGAAGGATAACCTTGTCACTAGCATAAATTTATAAGACTAGAAATGGAACTTATGTGTTATCCTTCAACATGAATTGAAATTCTATGTGTAAGAAGAACCTTTTCTTACTGTGCCTAGTAATGAGGCAAGTGATGAAAAGATATCTCTCTATGAGAAACACTAGAATAATACTATATATGTTTACTATTTCATGCTATCATCTATGTCCAATGAACTTTTTAAGTAACATGAGGGCATGGATTCATATAGCATGATGTCTCACCTTCTAGATATTTATCAAGAGAAGGCAAGACAAGAGCGGTACAAGATATCCAATTATTTGTTTATAACTAATCTTGGAGATTTTGTGCCATCAAGGACTCATGTTTTCAGGATTATTGCCTACATTGAATGCTTATACATCATGGGGATTAAATTCCTAGATGAGTTCCATACTAATTTCATAATTTCCTCGCTGCCTAATGACATCTCTAGTGTTATTGTAAATTAAAATATGAGCAGTAATGATAATAGTCTTTTAAAACTAATGACCTTAATTCTCCATGTTGATAAGGATATGGGGAATGATAAACCCATTGTACTTATGGTGATAAAGAAAAGGAAGAACAAGGAAAAGGGGACTGAGACTCAAAACAAGTCTAATTACCCCAAGCACCCTCCTTCCAAGATGAGGAAGGTCCATAATAAGAGAAAGTAAAATGAGTTAGCATGTTTTTCATGTGGGAAATCGGTCCACTGGAAGAGTAACTACACCTAAATGAAAGGGTATGCTAAATGTGCATTTGTTATCATGTGTAATATTTCAATATCTAGACATTGGGTATTAGATATAGCTTCTGTTGCTCACATATATTTCCAAATGTAGGAACTAAGTAGATTTAAAATGATTTCTAGAGGAGAGGTAGATTTGAGAGCTGCTAATGGTGTAAGGTTGTTTTCTCTGTCCATTGGTGACTACCACCTTTTATTTACAATAATAATGATTTTGGTTTTAAAATATTGTTATTATTTACAAACGGTTACCAAGAACATAATTTATGTATCATTACTTGATATGAATGGGTTTATTTTCAAATTTGGAAATATAAGTTGTTTATTTTATAAGGAAATCATATTTTATGGTTTGGAACATTTAAATAATTTTCTTCATGTATTAAATTTTTAAAACCAAGTGTTGTAAATTGATAACAAATCATGTTTACATATCTCATTTAATGCCTAACTATAGAATCACTGTCTTAGACATGTAGACTAGAAGACCTTGAAAAAGCTCTATCAAGATGGTTATTTATTCTCTTTTGAGATAAAAAACTTGAATTGTGTCATTATTTTTTATAGGATAAAATTATCAAACATCCATTCTATGGATAGGGTGAAAATTCTACATAGCTTCTAGGATTGGTACACACAGATGTGTATGGACGATTTCCAGTGGAATATAGAGTTTTATATTCTTACTTCATAACTTTTAATGATGAATTGAGTAGATATGGATATATATACTTGATGAGATATAAGTCTGAGTCCTCTAAAAAATCAAATAAATCAAGAATGAAGTAGATAATCAACTTTTAAAGCAGATAAATAATCAGTAATTTAATCGAGGTGGTGAATATCTTAACCAAGAGTTCATCAACATTTTACAGGATTCAAGGATTATATCTCAACTGAATCCACCTTAAACAACATATTATAATGGTGTTAGTGAAAAGGAGGAAACAATCCTTATTATATATGGTATGGTTGATTACGAGTCATGTAGATCTTCTATTTTCCATTTGGGGATATGAATTACAAACAGTATCATACGCATTAAACTAAGTACCAACTGAAGTGGAAAATGTAATTTCCTTTGAGTTATGGAGTGGAACGAAACCCATTTTGTCACATACATGTGTATGGGGTTTTAGATGCTTGTTAAGCCCCTACGAGAAAACAAACTATCACCTCGTGGCACAAACATTATCTTTATAGGGTATCCTAATGAAATAAAGGGATACTACATATACAACCAATAACAACCATGCTATTTATTTCACACTTAAACGTAATTCATTACATAAAATATTTACTTTATAATACATAGAAAATAGAGATTTCTATGGTATTTTGGTATTAGGAACATTACATAACTACTTAATAGATGAAATACACGTCATTATTGAAAAACATCTTTTACACAGCCGCCACATTCCTTTGTACATAGCATTGCATGGGATAACCAGAGGACACACATAAGAAAAGGGTGATCTATAAAGCATGGTAAGGGAGTAAACAAGGAATCACATGAAGATTATAGTACATGGTAGGAAATAGGCATATCAATGGAGCACAAGAGAAACATGAACATTATGCATGATATAGCATAATTATCATAACATAGAAATGTGGCAACAACATTTAACCTGATATTAGCATGATAAAAGTATCATTTCATATTGAGCATGAGTAAACCCTCATTTAACATGAATTATAATGTGTAAACCCTCATTTCACTTGACGTATCATGAAACTAATATATAGCCAATGCATTGGAGAGCTATTAGGGTGCCCCATTCTTAATCATTTCATTTCATGCATTAGTGTACCACATGGATCATATAACATGGATTTATTAAACATCATCATTTATTTCATGAATAAGAGATGTCTAATACATAAATTTAAGTCCTCTATCAACAATTAAATGTTCATAAATGTGAATAACCTTGATAGAGAAATGGGTATGGTATTCACTGACACGATGATTTTGGCATGGAAGTTTTTTGTAACTTTGACAGCATAATGACGTCAAATAGAAATTGTAAAATGGGTTGATAAGATATAAATGGTTCTATAAACATATATACATGAAATTTAAATTAATAGGTTCTTTTGAAATAAACTCCCAACATATGTAATGTAATTTATATTCATATTATAAAAAATTGCTTGAATGCAAATAAGAAGAGGGAAATTAATATGGAATTTCGGCATGGTAATAGGTGTACATGGGAGGGATTAATGAGAGGGAAAGAAGTATCTTATCATTAAAAATAATTATGGAAGTATAGGTTAGTTTATAAATCATACCCCAACATTATTAATTTAAAATACAAGGGTATAGAAACATAAAGAAACATGGACAAAAATGAAAGTGGATGAAATCCCTTACTTGTAAGTGTGATCCCAGAAGCTTCGGAAAGGCTTGATAGAGGCTTCTTGGGAGCTTGAGACACCTTGGGAGGATTATATAGAGAGGAGGGAAGGGGTTGGTCTAGAGTTTAAGTCTTTTAGTGAGGAGGAATTTGGGATCTTGGGTGGGATTATATAAGAAAAGAGAGGGAATTCATTATTATTTAAGTTTTGGAACCCACACATTAAACTAATCAAAACCACAAACCAACCCATAGTTTTTGACCATTATTTTTTCCAAAGGTGAGTGGAAGATATTATTTTACGAGCTCAACATCCTAACTTCTTAAAATATTGGGCTTTCTTATGTGGATGTGAGTCACAATCTCAAGGAAGTCATTTAAAAAGTTAAAATGTTTTATAAGTATTGAATGGTCCACTAAGGCACCATAAAATTAATCAAATAAATATAAAATCATATTATTTTAAATATAAAACATATATTTTCAGAAAACACATTTATTATATTTTATTACATCACTATTATTTCATTATGATTTCATCAAATGCATTATATATTTAAACTGTATTTAATTTTTAACCAAAATATCGACTATCTAAAAAAATTATGAAAAATTCACCGTTCGATAATTTTGACTCCTTGATTTCAAAAAGAATATTCATTTTATATAAATAATTTTCCAAATATGTGAATTTTTAACTTTAAAATAAAAACCTACATTTATTGAAAATTCATCAGTTTTGACAAGAATGGCTTTCAGACCTTAATAAAAATTACAATTCTATTCTTCAAAATTTAAAGATAATTTATATTTAATAAAAAGTAATTTAGTAATAATAAAATTTTATTAGAATATTATTTAATTACAAAAATCCATTAATTCATCAAAATAGATTTGTTAATTGAATATTAACTAAAAATACTATTTTTTCTTTAAAAAACATTTACAAAGTACCAATAATAAAATGAACGTATATTCTTTATTGTATACAAAAATAACACACATAATCATTATGATCGGGTCTTGTTAAATACCCACTTATAATACCAACATAATACTGAAGGGTAAGGTGTGTGATGATGATAGACCTTTGGGGAGGCTCAGATAACATCGCTCGGGTGGTAATCTCTCTCAATTCCCACTTCTCTTGTAGGCGGTTCTGCTCAAGCTTAATGTGTTGAAACTCAGCCGGGGCTTGGTAAAGAGAGAAGCCTAGTGATTCTACCTCCATTCCATGATCCAGTAAATGGGCTTCATATGGAGCAATTCTACTAGATGAGTTCATCGCTTCATTTTTCTGATTAAATTGGACTTTTTAAAGCCCTGTATTTATAATAATCATGTTATCAGTTTTCAGCGTCTATATTAGAAACGGTCAAAATTCATAACGGTGTTTTAAAACTCAAAAACATAAAACCATGGAATTTCATATGTTATATAACCATTTTACTTAAAAAGTCAATTAATTATATCAAGTTAAATTTCATTAATAAAGGTTTGGGTCGTTACAATATTCCCACCCTTAAGTAATTTTTCCCTCGAAATTTCCTTTTCCCACACTAAAACAGATCTGGGTAACTCTTCTTCATCACTTCCTCTGATTCCCATGTTTCCTCATCAAACTTGTTGTTTCACCACAATACCATGATGAGGGGAATTATCTTATTTCGTAGAACTTTTTCCCTATAATCTATGATTTTCACCATCTGCTCTTCATAGGAGAGGTCATTCTCCAACGGTACCAACTATATATTAAGTACATGCGATGGGTCAAGTATGTACTTCCTCAAGAGTGATACATGGAATATATCAAGTATTGAGATATATTCGGTGGGAGTGCTAGTCAATTGGCCACTTCTCCAATGCGATCAAGGATCTCAGAAGGGCTGATGTACCTTGGACTAAGCTTTCCCTTCTTCCCAAATCCCATAACTCTCTTCTATGGTGATTTTCAGGGGAATACCATGTCTCTGACATCAAAATCTAGGTCTCATCGACGATTATCATCATAGATATTTTGTCATCTCTGAGAAGCTTTAATGTGTTTCTGGATGTTCTTATCCTTATAAACCATTTCTTCAACCATTTATAGACCTATTAGTTTCACTCACCAAATTCATCCCAACATGTCATTGTTCTACACCTCTTCCCATATATGAATTTATAAAGATCCATTTGGATGCTTGATTGGAAACTGTTATTGTAAGAGAACTCATCCAAAGAAAGATTTTTATCCCATACATTTTTGAAGTCCATTGAGCATGCTCTCAACATGTCCTCAAGTGTTTAGATATTCCTCTTAGATTGACCATCAGTTTGAGGATGATAATCCATACTGAATATCATCTCAGTATTTAGACCACATTGAAGACTCTTCCAAAACATATAGGTGAATCATGGATCTTGATCGGATACAATCGATAGTGGTACTCCATGCAGCCTTACCACATCTGTGATGTATATATGTTCTAGTTGATCCAATTGGAAATATTTTCGAATTGTAATGAAGTGTGCAGTCTTTATAAGATGATCCAAAAAAACCCAGATAGAACTGTTTCCTTTGGATGTATTTAAATGCCTGGTGTCAAATTCCATGGTGATGTTTTCCCATTTCCATGTTGTTATGGGTAATGGTTTCATCATCCCCTTAGACTTCTGCCTCCGAGCCTTCACATTCTGAAATACTAGGAACTTTGATGTATACTCAGTGATCTCCTTCTTCTTTTTATCCTACCAATAAATCTCTCAATGATCTCGGTACATCTTTCTGTTCCCTAGGTGAATGGAAAAATTAGAACTATGTTCATTATCCAAATGTTCATTATTTAACTCTGGATTTGATGGAATGCATATTCTTCTCCCAAATCTCACAATTCCTTCTTCATTAACATTGAACTCCAAGGATTTCCCATTTTTGATAGTTTCTACTTTCTTATGAATTCCTACATCATCCTTTTGAGCATCCTTTAACCTTTACGAAAGAGACGATTGAGTAATCATTTTTGAAAGGATTAATGATGTTCCCTTATTTAGGATTC
This sequence comes from Viscum album, assembly GCA_963277665.1. Taxonomy (NCBI): domain Eukaryota; kingdom Viridiplantae; phylum Streptophyta; class Magnoliopsida; order Santalales; family Viscaceae; genus Viscum; species Viscum album. The sequence continues at coordinate 1,597,472,827 of OY728120.1, forward strand.
CCATGTCCATCTTTGTAACACCCCAAGATTTCATAGTGTGTTATTTCTTCAAAATAATTCAATAACTTGCACTACACGCAACACCGAGTTCAATAACACCATGACTTACAAAAATAAAGCCATTCAAAAGAAGTTATGAATATTATTATCTAAATTTTAAAATTTATATAATCCTTATAATTTTAGAATCCATATTATGAGTTTCTTAGATATAATGCAAGAACAAATTCATTTTCAGTATTTCACTTTTATCAACTTTAATAGTGAACCCTTTTTAAATACAATATTTTAAACTTTTTGACTAAATGGGGACATCAAAAATTTAAAATGAAACATCCCAAGATTCCACGGTACGCTTTCTTTGAATAAAACAGTAGCGTGTGTTGTACGCAACCTTGAGTTTTAACACACACCACAACCAATCAAACTAGCCGTTATGAATAGTAATACCTACTTTTCTAAATTATACATATTTTATATTTTAAAATGGACTTCATTTATGGATTTGTAATATTTAATTTAGACTAAGGTGAAATTTTGGTACTTTTCGGATAACTTTCATATTTTGATGAATAGTGAAAATTACTAAATTTTAATTAAAAACAACTTTTTTTAATCTAAATAATTAATAGTGATAAATTATTAATTTGAGTGGTTTTAAAGTATATTTATAATATATTTTTACCATTTAATATAATTTTGGTCATTGTACATAATTTTAAAATTAAACCGAACATAAACAAGTGTCAATCTTTTGATAGTTATTATCTCTTAAAAACACGCTTTTTGTTTTGACAGCGGGAATTAATTTTAAATTAATTTCTGCCCCTTCTGTGTTTTGAATTTATAAAACTGGATTCCATATTTTGAATCAGGATGTCCAAATTGTGTAAATAGTTAACATTTATTTTTAGACATTTTCAATAATTACTGTGGTAAATATTTTATTTACCATGGTTAAGGGTAAATCTGGTAAATAAGGGTTAAAAAATAATATTATAATAATACTAAATTACCCTAAAACGTGTATTAACCCTATTTGTTGATATATGGTCGACCATGGGCATCTTTGGGTCTATTTTGGGACCCCATGGATCCACTTGTAAGTGATAATGACACTTTATTTTAATTAAGTTAAAATGAATACAAAAATGACACAAGCATATATCTTTTATAAAAACAATTGTTACATAGGGTTATATATGTTAGATTTTAGATTATAAATATTAATTAGAAAGATAAAAAGCTTTCCTACATAATTATATTTTATTTATAATTTTTAGACATTAAATAAGTTATTTTATTTATGACACAATGATGATGCGGTAATTACTATAATAGTGAAAAATTAAAATAATTGATATTATAAATACCCAAATAAATATAATATGAAACTTTTAATGCATTAAACTAATTTTCTACGATAATATGATATATTAGGATTTATTTAATTGACTTTGTTCGAAGTAATAAATCTGTTATGAGTTTCACAAAAATCAACTATTGAATAGTGTCAAAATTGACATAAAAGAGTTCTTAAAACAAATATTATATTATTAATTGATATTAAATTCCTAAAAATCTAAGGTTCGGCCAAGCGACTTATTTCATGATAGGTTCATCATTAATGGACCACTTGGGGGTAGCTTGGATGTATATATTAATTTTATTAACCATATTATATAAAAATACAAAGAGACATTGTAAAAGTGAAACTAATTAACTTAGAGTTAATACTTAAAGATAAGGTTAATATAAGTACCCAAACCTGTCTAAATTCTATTGGTTGAGTGTTTTTCGACCTATACCCACCTTAAACTTTGAATAATCAACTTTGGATCCATTAGAAACCGAATATGAATTTATTATAAATTAATATTTCTAGCTTTTCCAAAGGTGCCCCTCACCCCTCTTATAAAAGGGCACTCTTCCTTCTCATTTATTCACACCTTCAAAGCCTTTTGGTTCGGCCAAACTCTGACCAAATACTCTCCCAACATCCCTCACTACAACCTAGAGGCCTTAGTTGGATCAGAAAGCCAACCTAAGGAGCCCTTTTGATCAAATCAAAAGGAAGAACCGGAAGAAGAGGTAATGTTTTCACCACCCCTTTTCAAGTTCCTTTCTTCTTCCACTTCTTCTTCCTTTGTTGTTACCATTGTAAAATAATAACTCCAGTATAATATATATACTGTGATGTTATTATAAATATGGTACAACCATAATCAGTATTCTATCCACCCTTTGAATAACATGTCACCATACGTGCATACGTACGGCTTACCGTCTCCACGTCGTGGTGTAATTGTTATTCAATATATTATTATTTGGATGAGTATAATAATGATGTGTAACTCATGTAAATAATAAATATAACATGTTAATGATTCTGTATATTTGATAGACCATCCATTTATATATTATTTTAATATCAAAAAAATGATATTGTCGCTCGTGCGTACGTACGGACTACTGTCTCCACGAACGCGATGAGATTCATTCTCCATCGTATGCATTCAAGTATAATTATCATTTGATGATTTAAAAATGATGTTTAAGGACTTGATATCATTCTGGATATGAATAATATACAACCTATCCTTTACAAACATGTCTTACGTAACAAAACATATAAAATAAAACAAGTAAGTTAACACCCGAAACAATGATAATACTAAGATATTATTATCAAATCAATATTAAAAGATCATATATGATATCATATTAATGTATATGATTCTTGTATAATTTAATAACAATTATTTCACCATTATACAGGAGGTTAACCTACCCCAACCAAGGAAAGGTACAAGGTAAGGGTTATTTCACAATCTCTTCATTATCCGAGGTTGTTTATACGTAATAATCTACTGGGATTTCTTTATCATCCACATCCATGTTTCTTCGAAATGTATTTCAAAACATATTTATTATTTACAAGAATATGGGTTAAAGTCATTTATACCCTTTTTTGACTTTTTATAAGAGGTTTATAAAGTAATCTTTCCGTCGTTTTCAAAACAAGGTCCTTTTTAACCTTTTCGACAGAATTAAGGTAATAATGTTTTTTTAACTTATACGGCGGGTGCGGCTATTTTCCGCCGTTATAAAATATTCAAAGCTTCCCTTACAAGCTTATAAGAATATTTTCAAAGAAAATGTTTTATTTTATATGGATCTTAAATGATTTCAAAATAAAAAGAGATATTTCTTTAAAAAGAATTTTGATTTCATCTATGTCAACATCCTTTGATGGATTTTAAGATTATTTGAAGTTGATTTGTTATGATACAAAACTTCTATATTGTATTGAAGGTTTTGTGATATTTTTTACTGTGGATGTGCTATTTTTATACCATTCATAGTTTATGGTGAAAGTATCGACATTTCGTATGCTAGTTTTAATACGAATGTTTATGTTATGTTTAAACCTTTTCATATGGGAATGCATTGGACTTAGTAAGTGACGGGTGGAGCCCGCTATAGCTCCTCGATGCATCGGTAGGTCTCATGAGACAAAATAGTGTCTTGGCACAAGGCCTTGACAAAATCTTATTTGTAGTCTTGGCACGAGGCCTTGGCTATGTGGTTATGATAGTCTGGCATTATGCATTCCATCATTATGAAAGTGGTTATTGATTTTGCATGTGATTATTCGATTAGAAGAATAACCATGTGAAAAAGTAAATGGAATTATTTCATTTTATTTATGCCACACTATGTTAAAAGTTCAAGTTTAAAAGGCTTTTGTTTTAGTTATACATTGCCTTAAATGTTTATTCTTATTTATGAAAGTTTTCGCTATATTGTTATCCTTACTAGGCATTTGAGCTCACCCCTTTTCTATGTTTTACTTTTCCCAGGAAGTGAAGAAGTAAATTATGAATGACCTGCAGGGATATTATGTGGGGATATGAGTGTGGATTATGGATACAATATGTTGTTGTAGTATTTTTTCATTTTATGATGTAATGTAAGACTTATGAATATATCTAGTGTTTCCAAGGCTACTAAACCAATCGGTCTTTCGAGATTTGATCTTTCTTGTGATCATACCAATGTTATGTAATAATGCACCGACTCTGGGTAACTAGGGTCGGGGCGTTACAGTTGGTATCAGAGGAAGTTTAGTACAAACCTTGGAAACTAGATTTAGATAAACTCTGATTAGAGCACGTAGACCTAAGATGAACTTTGAGGATTAGTCTAGAAGAACTTCCTAGAATTTTGGTATTGTACAGATTTTGTGAGTTTTCCGAGCAATACATCCCTGTCTGGATACGAGCAGGTAGAGGTGGCTCTGGCACAGATGTACCTAGGGGTAAAACCCGAAAACACCACTTTGATCTAGACTCGAACGGGAACTGGTGCACGACAACGGGCCTTGCTGCACTCTTGGTTATGACACTCCCGGGGGATATGCTTAGGATAATTCTCATTTTCTTTACAAACCATTATGAAGGGTTTATGAATATATACATCCTCAAAGGAGACATTTTTATAATTATGGATTCTATCCATAAATAGTTCAATTTATGTTAAGTGTTTTATAAGTATGGGATTATGTATTTTGATTCATAAACTGATCTAGTATATGCCATTGTTTAAAAATGATGCCCAGTAGAAGGAATGAGAACTCCAGAAATGCACATGATCCAAAGAGAAGGAAGGATCATACCTTTCATGGTCTTAAGCTAGAATTTATAAGAGAAATATTCTCCCATGTATTATCATCATATGAAGAAATAATATCATGTGTTGATAAGATAAGTAAAGAGTTCACTGAGTCCTATGGCTTTGAAGGGAAGCAAGAGAAGAAAAGGATGGAAGAGGGAAAGATGGATAAAGGGAAGAGGGAAAAGAAGAATTTTCCCATATGTGGTAACTGTGGAAAGAAACACCCTAGAACTTGCCTGAAAGGAATGGGAGTTTGTTATAAGTGTGGAGGAAAAGGGCACAAAGTACGTGACTTCAAGGGTAAGAAGATGGTTTCAAATGTACAATGCTTCATTTGCAAGGAGATTGGACACTACACGAACCTATGTCCCAGTCATCAGACTATGTCGCAAATGATGCTACTGGATAATAATCAAGTTATGATACTACCACAGATGAAGAGGAATGATTAGAGTTATTATGTTGATTATGTCAATTGAGTGTTGTATCAATAATGTACTTGTTATAATAATTATGGATTATATAAGGATTGTACGGCAGTACTATTTCATTAAGGACATGAGATTGTGTGGAACAAAGAAAAGTGACTCAATAGCAGGTTAAATTTTTGGAAAATATATGGTTGAGGGAAAGGTAAACCATAATATGGTTCTGATACCGAGTTAGTGATTTTAGAATAATACATGATTGATTTGGATAAATTATATTGGATATTCTTGACTACCTTGAAACTGATTAATGATTTGTCTATTCCATCATTGTTGGGGTTTAAAACATTTTTGGATTGATGAAGTATATCCAGCATTCTATATGGAATAAGGGAGCATGAATGTAATCAATAAGGAATATGGTAATACATGATAAAGGTATTCATATCCTCTTACGGGGTAAAAAGGATCTATATTATGTTTACCTTCCTTATAAATGTTGGACTGTGAGTTTGGACAGAATTATTTTGGATAGTTCTAGTTTGGATTATTTTGGATTGCCATAAAAGGACAACCCGGAGGTCGGGCGGCAACCCGTCGCGTCCGACAAGGCTTCGAGACTTGAACCTGCAACCGAAGGGCGACAAGGGTGTATCACCTACCACTGGCCCACGAGATGTCCTAGATTAAATAATGTAGTTTTTATTAAAAGATCTTGTAGATGAATTATAAATTCGTTTATTTTGGAACCCTCTACGAATAGTGTAAATAGAATTTTTTTACATTCTATTATCTTTTAGAGTGAAAGATGAGTTTGTGGTAGAAATTTATTAATGGATAAAACTCTAATTATAAAGTAAATATACCTCATTATGATCTTAGCCAATCTCATAAATAAATTCCTCAACATTAAGAAAAGAAACTTAGAACAAAAATGTTTTCCTAGATGGTACCTTAAATCATCACTAATTTATGGCTTTGGGATTGTTGTCTTTTTCATAGCCATGTTCTCTACCACTCTCCATCAGATAATTGATTGTTATATTTTTCTTCCATATCCATATTTTCCTACATGGAACCCTAGTATGTGTTATTTTCGGTAATCTTCATACTTTCTACTCTTTATTTTAAATAGAGGCCTCATTAATTCATTTTTCGATGTGGGATTTCAACTAAGATATTTTGAAACGTCAAAAATGTGTTATCCTAATACCCTATGTTTTGTTGAACCGATGGTATTTAAAATCATCATAGATTGATGAATTTAAGGACCTCAATTTTATACTTGTTTGTGATTGATGACCTCAATCACTACCTATAAATATTTATGTTTTTCCTCCAATTATATGTCTCTAATTGCCACCAATGTTCTCCTAATCGAGATCATAATTTGGTGGTGACCCTTTCATTTCTCTTTTCCTCATATTAAGACTAAATTTTAGTAACCCAATTTTCGATGTGGGTTTTCCCACAAATATATTTTCTATTTTCAACCTTTTATTTTAGAAGAACAATTTCAAATTGCGAGGACGCAATTTATTGAAGGAGGGGAGAATGTAACACCCCAAGATTTCATAGTGTGTTATTTCTTCAAAATAATTCAATAACTTGCACTACACGCAACACCGAGTTCAATAACACCATGACTTACAAAAAAAAGCCATTCAAAAGAGGTTATGAATAGTATTATCTAAATTTTAAACTTTATATAATCCTTATAATTTTAGAATCCATATTATGAGTTTCATAGATATAATGCAAGAACAAATTCATTTTTAGTATTGCACTTTTATCAACTTTTAATAGTGAACCCTTTTTAAATACAATATTTTAAACTTTTTTACTAAATGGGGACATCAAAAATTTAAAATGAAACATCCCAAGCTTCCACGGTACGCTTTCTTTGAATAATATAGTAGCGTGTGTTGTACGCAACCTTGAGTTTTAACACACACCACAACCAATCAAACTAGCTGTTATGAATAGTAATACCTACTTTTCGAAATTATATATATTTTATATTTTAAAATGGACTTCATTTCTGGTTTCGGAATATTGAATTTATACTAAGGTGAAATTTTGGTACTTTTCGGATAACATTCATATTTTGATGAATAGTGAAAATTACTAAATTTTAATTAAAAACAACTTTTTTTAATCAAAATAATTAATAGTGATAAATTATGAATTTGAGTGGTTTAAAAGTATATTTATAATATATTTTTACCATTTAATATAATGTTGGTCATTGTACATAATTTTAAAATTAAACCGAACATAAACAAGTGTTAATCTTTTGATAGTTATTATCTCTTAAAAACACGCTTTTTGTTTTGACAGCGGGAATTAATTTTAAATTAATTTCTGCCACTTTTGTATTTTGAATTTTGAAAAATGGATTCCATATTTGGAATCAGTATGTCCAAATTGTGTAAATAGGTAACATTTATTTTTAGACATTTCCAATAATTACTGTGGTAAATATTTTATTTACCATCGTTAAGGGTAAATCTGGTAAATAAGGGTTAAAAAATAATATTATAATAATACTAAATTACCCTAAAACGTGTCTCAACACTATTTGTTGATACATGGTCGACCATGGGAATCTTTGGGTCGATTTTGGGACCCCGTGGATCCACTTGTAAGTGATAATGACACTTTATTTTAATTAAGTTAAAATGAATAGAAAAATGACACAAGCATATATCTTTTAGCAAAACAATTGTTACATAGGGTTATATAAGTTGGATTTTAGATTATAAATATTCATTAGAAATATAAAAGTATTTCCTACATAATGATATTTTATTTATAATTTTTATACATTAAATAAGTTATTTTATGTATGACACAATGATGATGCAGTAATTACTATAATAGTGAAAAATTAAAATAATTGATATTATAAATACCCAAATAAATATAATATGAAACTTTTAATGAATTAAAATAATTTTCTAGGATAATATGATATATTAGGATTGATTTAATTGACTTTGTTCTAAGTAATCAATCTTTTATGAGTTTCACAAAAATCAACTATTGAATAGTGTCAAAATTGACATAAAAGAGTTCTTAAAAAAAATATTATATTATTAATTGATATTAAATTCATAAAAATCTAAGGATCGGTCAAGAGACTTATATCATGATATTTGCATCATTAATGGACCACTTGGGGGTAGCTTGGATGTATATAGTAATTTTATTAACCATATTATATAAAAATACAAAGAGACATTGTAAAAGTGAAACTAATTAACTTAGAGTTAGTACTTAAAGATAAGGTTAATATAATTACCCAAAACTGTCTAAATTCTATGGGTTGAGTGTTTCTAGACCTATACCCACCTTAACCTTTTAATAATAAACTTTTTAGCCATTAGAAACCGAATATGAATTTATTATAAATTAATATTTCTAGCTTTTCCAAAGGTGCCCCTCACCCCTCTTATAAAAGGGCACTCTTCCTTATCATTTCTTCACACCTTCAAATCCTTTTGGTTCGGAAAAACTATGCCCAAATACTCTCCCAACATCCCTCAATACAACCTAGAGGCCTTAGTTTGATCATAAAGCCAACCTAATGAGCCCTTTTGATCAAATCAAAAGGAAGAACCGGAAGAAGAGGTAATGTTTTCACCACCCCTTTTCAAGTTCCTTTCTTCTTCCACTTCTTCTTCCTTTGTTGTTACCATTGTAAAATTATAACTCCAGTATCATATATATACTATGATGTTATTATAAATATGGTACAACCATAATCAGTATTCTATCCACCCTTTGAATAACATGTCACCATACGTGCGTATGTACGGCTTACCGTCTCCACGTCGTGGTGTAATTGTTATTCAATATATTATTATTTGGATGAGTATAATAATGATGTGTAACTCATGTAAATAATAAATATAACATGTTAATTATTCTGTATATATGATATACCATCCATTTATATATTATTTTAATATCAAAAGAATTATATTGTCGCTCGTGCGTACGTACGGACTACCGTCTCCACGAACGCGATGAGATTCATTCTCCATCGTATGCATTCAAGTATAATTATCATTTGATGATTTAAAAATGATGTTTAAGGACTTGATATCATTCTGGATATGAATAATATACAACCTATCCTTTAGAATCATGTCTTACATAACAAAACATATAAAAGAAAACAAGTAAGTTAACACCTGAAACAATGATAATACTAAGATATTATTATCAAATCAATATTAAAAGATCATATATGATATAATATTAATGTATATGATTCTTGTATAATTTAATAACAATTATTTCACCATTATATAGGAGGTTAACCTACCCCAACCAAGGAAAAGTACAAGGTAGGGGTTATTTCACAATCTCTTCATTATCCGAGGTTGTTTATACGTAATAATCTACTGCGATTTCTTTATCATCCACATCCATGTTTCTTCGAAATGTATTTCAAAACATATTTATTATTTACAAGAATATGGGTTAAAGTCATTTATACCCTTGTTTGACTTTTTATAAGAGGTTTATAAAGGAATCTTTCCGTCGTTTTCAAAACAAGGTCCTTTTTAACCTTTTCGACAGAATTAAGGTAAGAATGTTTTTTTAACTTATACGGCGGGTGCGGCTATTTTCCGCCGTTATAAAATCTTCAAAGCTTCCCTTACAAGCTTATAAGAATATTTTCAAAGAAAATGTTTTATTTTATATGGATCTTAAATGATTTAAAAATAAAAAGAGATATTTCTTTAAAAAGAATTTCGATTTCATCTATGTCAACATCCTTTGATGGATTTTAAGATTATTTGAAGTTGATTTATTATGATACAAAACATCTATATTGTATTGAAGGTTTTGTGATATTTTTGACTGTTGATGTGCTATTTTTATACCATTCATAGTTTATGGTGAAATTATTGACATTTCGTATGCTAGTTTTAATACGAATGTTTATGTTATGTTTAAACCTTTTCATATGGGAATGCATTGGACTTAGTAAGTGACGGGTGGAGCCCGCTATAGCTCCTCGATGCATCGGTAGGTCCCATGAGACAAACTAGTGTCTTGGCACAAGGCCTTGAAAAAATCTTATTTGTAGTCTTGGCACGAGGCCTTGGCTATGTGGTTATGATAGTCTGGCATTATGCATTCCATCATTATGAAAGTGGTTATTGATTTTGCATGTGATTATTCGATTAGTAGAATAACCATGTGAATAAGTAAATGGAATTATTTCATTTTATTTATGCCATACTATGTTAAAAGTTCAATTTTAAAAGGATTTTGTTTTAGTTATACATTTCCTTAAATGTTTATTCTTATTTATGAAAGTTTCCGCTAGATTGTTATCATTACTGGGCATTTGAGCTCACCCCTTTTCTATGTTTTACTTTTCCCAGGAAGTGAAGAAGTAAATTATGAATGACCTGCAGGGATATTATGTGGGGATATGAGTGTGGATTATGGAGACAATATGTTGTTGTAGTAGTTTTTCATTTTATGATGTAATGTAAGACTTATGAATATATCTAGTGTTTTCAAGGCTACTAAACCAATCGGTCTTTCGAGATTTGATCTTTCTTGTGATCATACCAATGTTATGTAATAATGCACCGACTCTGGGTAACTAGGGTCGGGGCGTTACAATCTTAATCAAATCTAAGAAGATTGGATCCTTTTCAATTCTCATCAATGATAGAATCGATGGGTCCTTTCTAATTACATCATCTACCATCTTGTTTGCTTTCCTAGGGTGGTAATGGATTGGGTAGTCATAGTCGTTGATCTGCTCAAACCATCTTCATTAATTCATGTCTAACTCTTTCTGTGTGAATATATAATTGAGGATTTTTTGATCCATATATATTTCACACTTTTCCCAAATAGGTAATGTCACCAAATTTTTAAAGAAAATATTACTGCAACCAACTCCAGATCCTGTGTTGGATAGTTTTTCTCATGAAATTTCATTTTTCTTGAAGCATATTCAATTACTATTTCATTTTTCATCAACACACATCCTAGGCCCTTATTCAAAGAATCACTAAATACCAAAAAAAGTTCTCCACTTGTGGATAATGTGAGCATGAGATTAGTGATAAGCCTCATTTTCCAATCCTTGAAGCTCTCTTCGCATTCATCACTCCATGAAAACATGACTCCCTTCCAAGTTTTCTTAGTAAGAGGGTTTAAAAATTGTGAGAAATTTCTCACAAATCAGTAATAATATCTAGCTAACCGCAAGAATCTACGGATATCCATCACCGATGTTGGCCTCGGCAATCCCTCAATTGTAGAAGTCCTGGAGGGATCCACATATATCCTATTTATTGTGATTATTTGACCTAATAACGAGACTTCCTTGAACCAGAACTCACACTTGTTGTACTTTTCATAGAGCTTCTCTTTTCTCAAGGTCTCTACTACTATTCATAGATGCTCCTCATGGTCATCCTTGGTTTTAGAATACATTAGAATATCTTCTATAAATACTACCAAAAATTTGTCGATGTAATCTCTAAAGACTCTTTTCATCAATTCCATGAAGATTTTTGGAGAATTAGTGACTCTGAAAGTCATTAATATGAAATCATAGTGTCGGTATCTAATAGGAAAAGCGGTCTTGGACATATCTTCCTTCTTCACCCATTCAAGGTAATATCTTGACCACAAATCTGCCTTGGAGAAGTATTGTGATCCACGTAGCTAATCGAAAAATTCATCAATTCATGGAAAAGAATACTTGTTTTTTATCATGATTTTGTTGAGCTCATGATAATCAATGACTGAAAATTTCTTTTTTATTTGATTTTCAAAGAACTCGCTTTAAGGGAGAGCGGTAACCGGTGGGATAAAAAATCAAACCATGCCTATTTGAAATTCAAAATTCAAAAAACTGATGGGACACAAAACCCAACACTATCAGATCATCACGATAGTCACCAACCAAGTGCACCGTAGAACATCATCACCAAGTCATCCATCATCTTGTCGAAGACGACTGGTGCACCCCATGGTGAAGCACATGACTGTATAAACCCTTTATCCAAATTCTCTTATAGTGGTTTGTTTAGCTCCTCAAGCTCCACAACAGCCATTCTATACAGATTCTTGGATTTTGGAAATGCATCAGGTTTAATATTAATTGAGAATTCGACATCTCTTATAGGAGGAAGACTAGGCAATTCATCGGGAAAAACTTCAGCAAATTCCCTCACAATATGAATGTCTTCAAGGATGGTTTCTTCCTTAGAATCAATCATCTGAGAAAGATACACGTGATCATAGGTCAGTAATATCCACGCTTGAAATAATAGTGCTACAGAAGATTCATCCTCCTCCTTACAATTCTACATAATCGGGGTCATTTCCCCATATGGAGAGTGATTTACCTCTCTGATCAATTTTTTTTGTCTCTATATAAGGAAATCCAATCCATGCCAAGAATTACATCAAATTACACTATAGGTATTATGATGAGTGTCATTGATAATTTCAATCCACAAATTATGATAGGGGAGGAATTATATTCAAGCGATGCAATGATTTCCCCATTTTTTTTCTCACAGATATCTTTACTTCCATGGTTTGTGGTGGTGTTGGGATTGTTCTAGTAAACTTTAATGATATAAAAGAATGCATTCATCTACAGTCAAAAAATTATATTCTCTATTCATGAATGAATAACTAGCATACTTTTCACCACTTCGTTGTGGGGGTTCACTTCTGTTGTAGTGATGGAAAAAATCTTACTCGTGCTGCCTTAGAGGATGTTGGTTGCCTCTGAAAACCACTAACATAGGGAATTGGTTCTCAAAGTGATCTATTTCTTTATTGTTTAAGCAATAAATAGTGTGTTGAGGGTTGAACAGAGTTTTCCTCTCCTCAGTCGCAGCCTCTGGTTTTTCTTATCGGTAGTTAATGGTCTGGTTCCCTTCTCTTCCACACCTAATGAATTCCCACATCCCCTGCCGGCATTTTTTGGGGTTCTTCCTTCCTCACATTTGGAAAGTGGGATGCTGTATTTTATTTGCATTATTGGATTTATCCATCATACTGTCAGAATTAAAGTCCACATTATGCTTCTTATCCCCATGATACCCTTGAGATCCACCGATCTCCATTTCGACTTTGAGGGAACATTGTACAATTTACTCATAGATCATGATGGCACGGATCGCTAGGGATCTATGTAGGCCTGGTTTTATCCCACCAAATAAATGGTCAACCTTGCATCTGGGGGTAATAAAAAAGCCAGAGTCATATCGTCAAAGCCTTGTGAAGTTTTCCCCATACACTCCATTATATTCAACATCTTTTTTCTTGAGGGAAAGGGTGTCCCTTTCCATCTTAAGCTGAATGGTGTGAGGAAAGTATTTATAGAAAAACATTTTCCAGAAATACTTCCATTCCAATGCCTCGATCTCCTCCTCAGCCTTTATATATTTATCAATGTCCACCATTGATCAACTTCACCCTCATTATGATAAGCATCCATTAAAACCTTATCTTGTTCGGAACATTGAAGGATGAAGAAGATCTTTTCAATGGAGTTGATTCATTGTTTAGAAATTTAGGGATCATATGATCCATTAAAAGTGGAGGCCTTTGTATCAGAAATCTCTTGATTGTAACTTATTCTTTCTTAGGGGGGTTGAACGTTCTTCTTGACCCATGTTTCTATTCAAAACTTGAGTTAATGGAGATTGTATCATGACAAAGTTTTTGATTCCCGCTCACATTGGACTGGGAATCTCATTAGAACCCTCATCACATTGATATTCACAATAGTTGTTAGATCGAGTCCTCCTATTACTCGTCATTGGATGGAAGAAAAGGAAAGTTAGGGGTAACCTATAATGGGTAATCCAAAGACAAAAATCTATGACTGATAAATTACTTTTATTTCCTTAACTTATGACTTTATAGGCTTCAATCTATGTTATCCATGATCTACTTCCCAACATATATTCTTAGAGGGAATTTTTTAATTCCCTTCATAATGGTTCATACTAATATTATGAATTTACCAAATCATTTCCCCTCAAGAGTTTCATAACCAATAGTTCCTCAAGGCCCATTATCGTGCACCATTTCTCATTCAGGTCTTACTCAAAGGGGTGTTTTTGGGTTTTACCCCTAGATACATTTGTGTCAGAGCTGCCTCTACCTGCTCGTATGTGAACAGGGATTTATTTTCATGATAAACCACTTACTTAATACTCACCAAAATTTAGGGATGTTTTATTATACTTATTCGTATCCCTAAGGTTTTCACTGGGGTTTTATAATCCTAATCCCAAAAATAACTAAACCAACCCTTTGATACTAACTATAACAACCATGCTCTTTATTTCACACTTAAACATAATTTATTACATAAAATCATCACTTTATACTACATAGAAGATTGAGAGTACTAGTTTCATTGGGGCTTAGTAACATTACAAAAATACTTAAAATATGAAATATACATCATTATTGAAAACTTCTTTTACCTGACCACACAAATTCCTCCGTACTTAGCATTGCATGAGATAACCTGAGGACATGAAAAAAAAGGGTAAGATATAAAGCCTATTAAGGGAGTAAACAAGGAATCACATGAAGAGTATTGTGAATATTAGTCAATATGAATATAAATAGAGCACAAAAGAAACATGAACATAATGGCATGATATAGTATGATTGTCATAACATGGAAATGTGGCAACAACAGTTAACATGATATTAGCATGATCCAAGGCTCATTGCACATGGAGCATGAGTAAACCCTAATTGAAATTGAATTTTCATGAGGCAACCCTTATTTCACATGACTTATCATGAAACTAATCATTACCCAATGCATTGGAGCACTATCAGGGCGTACCCTTACTAATCATTTCATTTCATGCATAAGTGTCCCGCATGGATCATATAAAATGGATTCACTAAACATCATAATTTATTCCAAGAATAATAGATTTTTAATACATAAATTTAATTCCTAAATTAACAAGTACATGTGCATAAAGTTTAATACCCTTGATAGAGAAATGGGTATGGTATTCACTTACATGATGATTTTGGCACAGAAATTTTCTTGTAACTACGGTCGCATAATGGTATCAAATAGAAATTGTAAAATGGTTTTATGAGAGAGAAAGGGGTATATCATCAATTATACATGAAATTTGTAGTAATGGGGTCATTTAAAATAATATCCCAACATATTTAATGGAATTTATAGGAATATTATAAAATAATTTCTTGAATGTAAATGAGAAGAGAGAAATTTCTTACGGAATTTCAGAATGGTAACGGGTGTACATGGGAGGAATTAATGAAAGATAAAGAGGTATCTAATCATTAAGTAATAATTAGGGTAGTATAGGAGAGGTTTAAGATTATACCCCAACATTTTTAATCGAAAATAAAATGGTATACAAACATAAAGAAACTTGGACAAAAATGAGAGAGGAAGAAATCCCTTACTTGGAAGTGTGATCCCAAAGGGTTGGGAGAGGCTTGAGAAAGTCTCATTGGGAGCTTGGGGAACCTTTGGAGGATCTTGGATATAAGAGGGTAGAGGCTGGTTGAGCTCTAAAGGCTTTGAGGGAAGAGGAAGTGGGAGCTTGGGTCAGTTTATGTAGCAAAAGAGAAGGAATTCTTTATTATTTAGGTTTTGGACACCACACATTAAACTAATTAGAACCACAAACAAACCCATGGTTTTTCCCAGGGTATTTTCCCAAGGGGAGTAAAAAAAATTATATTATAAGTCCAATGGAATAACTTCTTGAAATAGTTGGCTTTCTTATGTGAAGGTGAGTCACACTCTCACGGAAATCAATTTAAAAAGTTAAAATGTTTTATAAGTCTTGAAGGGTTCACTAAGGCGCCATAAAATTAATAAAAAAATATAAAATCACATTATTATAAATATAAAACATATATTGGCCTAAAATATCATTTATAATATTTTATTACATCACTATTCGGTCATTATGATGTCATAGAACACATTATATATTTAAACAGTATTTAATTTTAACCAAAAAATTAAACTCTCAGAAAATTATGAAAAATTCACTGTTGGACAATTTCGATGTCCTGAATCCAAAAATAATATTCATTTTATCTAAATAATTTTCTAAATATGTGAATATTTATTTTTAAAATAAAAACCAACATTTATTAAAAATCCATGGGTTCTGAAAAAAACGGCTTTCAAACCTTAATAAGAATTACAATTGTATTCATAAGAATTATAAGATCATTTATATTTAATAAAAAGTAATTTAGTAAAAATAATATTTCATTAAAATATTATTTAATACCAAAAATCCACTAATTCGTCAAAATATATTTATTAATTAAGTATTAACTAAAAATACTATTTTTTATTTAAAAACCATTTACAATGTAACAATAATAAAATGAATGTATATTATTTATTCTATACATAAATAGTCCACATAATCATAGTTATAGGGTCTTTTTCATAACCCCTTATAAAACCCACATAAGACTGAAGGGTATGGTGTGTGATGGTGAAAGACTCTTGGAGAGTCTTAGATAACATCGCTCGGGTGGTAATCCCTATGAACTTCCACTTCTCTCGTAGGCATTTCCACTCAATCTTAACATGTTGAATCTTGATTTGGACTTGGTCAAGATAAAATCCCATTGATACCACCTTATTTTCAATCTCCAAAAAATGGGCTTCATACGGATCAATTTTACTAGATGTGTCCATCACTTCCTTTGTCTAAGTAAATTGGATTTGTTAAAGTCATATATTTATACTAATCCTATGATTACTATTCAACGTCTATATTGGCAATGGTCACAATTCATAACAGTATTTTAAAATCCAAAAACATAAAACCAAGGAAGTGCATATTTTATATAACCATTTTACATAATAAGACATTTATTTAGATCAAAATTAATTTTCATTAATAAATGTTTGGGTCATTACACAACCCCTTGGACTAGAATGTGACTATCACCAGACATGCCATACATATTGAGATAAATCAAACACTCAAAAAGGATAGTGGGAGAAAGAATGACTTCTATGAAGTTGATGCTCAAGATAAAAAGGAGTTGGTATAAGAACAGATTCCACGGGTCCTCATGGAAGAAGTTGTTAATGAAACACAATTATTGAATAGGAGCATATGAGAGGTAATATAACTAGAGAGATATGGATTTATACTCACTAAAGATGGTGACTCATTATTGGTTGAAAATGATGAACCAATCTCTAATAAGTAGGTAGTAGATAGATCATAAGATAATAGATGGAAAGAAACCATGAATTCTGAAATGGATCCCATGTATCAATCCCATGTTTTGGCTCTGGTAATTGTGCCAACTAATGTAAATACCTTTGGATGAAAATGGTTATTCAAAAGGAAACTGGACATGTAAGGTGAAGTAAATACCTATAAATGAAGGCTACTAGATAGAGGGTTTAAACAATGTCAATTAATGGACTACTGTTGGCACAGGAAATCACGTCCCCAAAAATTTTCCAAATGCTTCCATACATGATCCAAGATCGTAGTCCATTTCGCAAGCTTCAATTTGGTAGGTCGTAGGGCCCGAACGGAGTTACGGATTAGGAGTTATGGACATTTGAAGTTTGGCTGGAAAAATGGTTCACAAAGCCCATTCGCGAAGCTGCCTCAATGATTGCGGAGAACCGCCGCGAAGCAATGAGGCAGGAAGCTCCGCGAACCTATTTGACGTTCGCAACGAACCGCGAAGACACGCCACGAATCCCCAGAGGAGGTAACTCTCTAAGAACGCCCTGGCGTTCACGAGCCCGCCGCGAAGCCACAGAGGTGGGAACGCTCCGCGAACACAGTTGACCTTCACGACCTGCCGCAAAGCAACTGCCGCCCCTTCGCCCCGCGTGAGCTCTGCTTCTCGGCGCCCCTTCCAATAAATACCCAGCTCACCCCCCTTCTCCAGGTGGACGGTCAGGGCCACTTCGCCCCTTGGGCGGCCAAGTGGAGCTCCGCATTGTGGCTCTGCGAGGCCATGCTCCACGAGCAGCTTCCTTCGCGTTGCTGCTCCACGAGCTGAGGTTCCATGACTCCATGCTCCGCGAGCCTATGCTCCGCGATGCTACTCCGAAAGACCAAGCTTCTCGAGAGCCCTTCGCTCTGTGAGATCCATTTTCCCCACGATACCCCTTTGCTCCGCGATACCCCTTTCCTCCGTGAGAGACCATTGCTCCACGAGGCCATGCTATGCGAAGCTACTTCGTGAAGACCTATCCTTTGCGAGGATCCTACCTTCGCGCCCACCGGTCCATACCGTGGGGGCTGCGCCCCCACACGGGGTAAGTGTCGGGCCGGTCCCTTTGCTACCGTCACAGACCCCCATGAAAAATGGAGAGTCGCACCATGAAATTTTCGGTCCGGGATGCCGGGATTTTCCATTGCGCCCTTATGCGCTCCCACCTTCATTCTATGGAATACCATGATTTGATACACTCCTCCACACACCATGAAATAGCTTGAGTTGATTTATTCCTCTTGGTTTGTTTCCTATGTCGTGAGTTGAGGTTCTCATCATCAATTCCCCGAGTACCTTGAGTCGAACCATTCCTCAGGAAACTCCTCCAAACCCAATCACTTGGCTCCTATGCCAGGTTGAACCAAAAAGGGCCGCCCTTTCGTAAGTCCCAACACCAACCATTTCTAGGCACCTTCTACCTAATAGTCCTTTCTACATGACTCTAAACTGTAGTAATCCTTATGTTCCAAACATAGGATGCCTCTTGCCCTATACGAGAGATGCCTTATGCTCCAAGCATGAGATGCCAATAGTCCTATCTACACGACTATAAAATGTAGTACACCCTATCTAACAAATGATAGGATGCCTCTTACCCTATACGAGAGATGCCTTATGCTCCAAGCATGAGATGCCAATAGTCTTATCTACATGACTATAAATTGTAGTACACCCTATCTAACAAATGATAGGATGTATCTTGCCCTATACGAGAGATGCCTTATGCTCCTAGCATGAGGTTCCAATAGTCCTATCTACATGACTATAAACTGTAGTACACCATATCTAACAAATGATAGGATGCCTCTTGCCCTATACGAGAGATGCCTTATGCTCCTAGCATGAGATTCCAATATTCCAACCTACATGACTCTATACTGTAGTATTCTCCCTATCTAACAAATGATAGGATGCCCCTTGCTCCAAGAAAGATATGCCTTATGCTCCTAGCCTGAGATGCCAACAGTCCTACCTACATGACTCTAAACTGTAGTATTCTCCCTATGTTCCACCCATAGGATGCCTCTTGCCCTATACGAGAGATTCCTTATTCTCCAAGCATGAGATTCCAATAGTCCTATCTACAAGACTCTAAACTATAGTACACCCTATGTCCCAATCATAGGATGCCTCTTGTTCCAAATAAGAGATACCTTGTGCTCCAAGAATAAGACGCCTAATGCCATGATTACGGTGGCCTGATTCCAACGCCCCTTAGCATTATCCCACTTGTGCACCAGTGCATAAGTGAAGGCCTCAATTCACCAGTGGGTTGGGATGCCCTCATAGCCAGACATGAGGAAGACATTACAGGCATCATCTTTGCATAAGCCCCATTCACCATTGCCACTCCATAGCGGCATTCGGGCAGCTCCTTCCATAAGCACCATTCACCATTTCCGCTCCATAGTGGCATCTGGGCAGCTCCTTGCATAAGCCCCATCCACCGTTGCCGCTCCTTAGCAGCACCCGGGCAGCATCCATGCATAAGCCCCATTCACCATTGCCGCTCCTTAGCGGCACTCGGGATGCTTCCTTGCATAAGCCCCATTCACCGATGCCACTCCATAGCGGCACCCGGGCAGCTTCCTAGCATAAGCCCCATTCACCAATGCCCCTCCATAGCGGCACCCGGGCAGCATCCTTGCATAAGCCCCATTCACCACTGACGCTCCTTAGCGGCACCAGGGCAGCTTCCTTGCATAAGCCACATTCACCAATGCCGCTCCATAGCGGCACCCGGGCAGCTTCCTAGCATAGGCCACATTCACCAATGATGCTCCATAGCGGCACCCGGGTAGCTTCCTTGAATAAGCCCCATTCACCAATGCCGCTCCATAGCGGCACCCGAGCATCTTCCTTGCATAATCCCCATTCACCATTGCCGCTCCTTAGCGGCACCAGGGCAGCTTCCTTGCATAAGCCCCATTCACCAATGTCGCTCCATAGCGGCACCCGGGCAGCTTCCTTGCATAAGCCTCATTCACCAATTCCCCTCCATAGCGGCACTCAGTCAGCTTCCTTGCATAAGCCCCATTCAACAATGTCGCTCCATAGTGGCACCCGAGCAGCTTCCTTGCATAAGCCTCATTCACCAATGCCGCTCCATAGCGGCACCCGGGCAGCTTCCTTGCATAAGCCCCATTCACCAATGCCCCTCCATAGCGGCATCCGGACAGCTCCTTTCATAAGCCCCATTCACCGTTGCCGCTCCATAGCGGCATCCGGGCAGCTCCTTGCATAAGCCCCATTCATTGTTGTCGCTCCATAGCGGCATCCGGGCAGCTCCTTGCATAAGCCCCATTCACCTTTGTCGATCCATAGCGGCATCCGGGCAGCTCTTTGCATAAGCCCCATTCACTGTTTCCGCTCCATAGCAGCACCCGGGAAGCTTCCTAGCGTAATCCCCATTCACCATTGCCGCTCCATAGCGGCATCCGGGCAGCTTCCTAGCATAATCCCCTTTCACCATTTCTGCTCCATAGCGGCACCTGAGCAGCTTCCTACTGTAAGCCCCATTCACCGTTGCCGCTCCATTATGGAATCCGGGTAGCATCTTTGCGTAAGCCCCATCCACTATTGTCACTCTTTTTCAGCGGTAAGCCGTTGACATCCCTATGTAGCAGTAAGTCGTTGACAACCCTATCCAGCGGTAAGCTGTTGTGATCCTATTCAGCGGTAAGCCGTTGACATCCTCGTCCAGTGGTAAGCTGTTGTGATCCTATTGAGCGGTAATCCGTTGACATCTTCATCCAGCAGTAAGTCGTTGTGACCCCATGCAGCGGCAAGCCGTTGACATCCTAATCCAGTGGTAAGCCGTTGTGACCCAATCCAGCGGTAAGCCGTTGTGACCCAATCCAGCGGTAATCCGTTGAAACCCCCAATTGGCGGTAAGCCTTCATTAGAGAAACTACATGGACTTTGATTCCCTGCCACGGGGATACGTAGGAATCCTCTTCAAGGCTCAAGCCCGAAATCATCGTCATTCTTTTCTTCAGGCCTCCATCCTGGAGTAAGTCCCAGCAGCATGGAACGCCTAACGCGTAAGCCCCTCTTCGCTTCTCACTGAGACACCCTTTGTGACGTGATCTTCTGGTCCTTGCTGCCTCTTGTTTCTCACACCAAGCATGACTCACGTGGGCTTAGAGTGAGCATCGGCTATGGAAATACCTTCGTCCAGCAGGACGTTAAACTATATTCCCTCATCCAGCATGATGTTAAACTGTATTCCCTCATCCAGCATGACGTTAAACTATATGCCCCCGTCCAGCATGACGTTAAACTGTATGCCCTCGTCCAGCATGACGTTAAATTGTATGCCCTCATCCAACATGACATTAAACCGTAGGCCCTTGTCCTGCATGACATTAAACTGCACACCCATTAGAACCATGAAGACTTTGATCCATGTCAAGGCATGGTACATAGGAAGCCTCCCTGAGGTTCAAGTCCATCACTCATTGGACCAAGGTCCACCTTCACGTCAGTTCGCTGATAACTTCCATCCTTTGAACTACGAGGTATTTGATCCATGTCATGGCATGGTACGTAGGACGCCTCCCTGAGGTTCAATCCCACCCATCCATCATTTCTTCACATCGAGTTCTACCTTCATCCAACATGATGTTAAACTGCATTCCAGTCCGACGGCAAGCCATTGTGACTAACCCGAACTACGAGGACTTTGATCCATGTCAAGGCATGGTACGTAGGAAGCCTCACGAGGTTCAAGCCCATCTCCCATCAGACCAAGGTCCCTCAATTTACGTCGGTTCTCCGACACCCACCACCATTCCCGAACTACGAGGACTTTGATCTATGTCAAGGCATGGTATGTAGGAAGCCTCACGAGGTTCAAGCCCACCCCCACTGGACCTCTGGGTTCACCTTCACGTCGGTTCGCCGAAGAAGTCCTATGAACTACATGGTCTTTGATCCATGTCAAGGAATGGTACGTAGGAAGCCTCCACGAGGTTTAAGCCCACCTCTCGTCATTTATTCACGTCAGTGTTCATCTTCGTCCAGCATGACGTTAAACCGCATTCCGGTCCAGCGGCAAGTCATTGTGACCAACCTGAACTATGTGGTCTTTGATCCGTGCTAAGGCATGGTACATAGGAAGCCTCCACGAGGTCCAAGCCCACCACCACTGGGACCCCCCTGGTCCTCTTCATTCACGTCGGCCTTCCGACATCCCACCTGAACTATGTGGTCTTTGATCCATGTCAAGGCATGGTATGTAGGAAGCCTCCCAGAGGTGCAATCCCACCACCTGTCGGTCACTCCGACCTTCTTCACGTCAGGTCACCAGCACCTGGGAAGCTTAGTGTGTAAGCCCCACACCATCTGGACCAAGGTCCTCACTCGCGTTGGTTCGCCGACACACCCTTTGAACTACATGGTCTTTGATCTATGTCAAGGCATGGTACGTAGGAAGCCTCACGATGTTCAAGCCCACCACCCGGTCATTCTGACCTCATTCTTGTCAGTTCACCCCCATCCCGCATGACGTTAAACTGTATTCCACACCTCATTTGAACTACAAGGCCTTTGATCCATGTCAAGGTGTGGTACGTAGGAATCCTCTCAACGGTTCAAGCCCACCACCCGTTGGTCACTACGACCCTCTTCATGTCGGTTCACTGGAAATACCCTTCGGACCAAGGTCGACCTTCACGTCGGTTCGCTGACAACATCCATCAGACCATGGTCCACCTTCACGTCGGTCCACCGGCACCATCCTGAACTACACGGACTTTGATTCCCTGCCACGGGGATACGTAGGTGGTCTCTTAGAGGCTCAATCCCAACTTCACCGTCGCACCTGCGATGGTCCCATTTCATTCCCTCTCCACTTCATTCATCCATCCATCACCCATCCTAATTCTCACTCAGGCCGCCACATCCCGGTGGGATAATTCCATCCACCTTCTCGTTGCTCCTAGCGGCGCATGGGCCTCTTTCCACGTGTAATCCCCAGCATACCTCCGGGTCGTTGTCCTCTGTGTACACCCCGATTCATCACCCCTTAGAACTACGTGGGTTTTGATCCCTGTCCTCTACAAAGGGTACGTAGGAAACCTCCAAGAGGTTCAATCCCAACCAATGGTAATCCATGGTGTACCCCATCCTGGGGTGCACTTCCCCGGATCCACCCTCAGTGGTGTTCAGATCAGCCATTATGGTGTGACATCTCCCCTCTACGGGGCGCACCACCACTGATCTGTCTCTATGGGATGTTCTGATCACCCTTATTTCATCTCCGCAAGACGTTAAACTTACGGCCTACCTCATGATAAACATGAGATGCCTGAGAAAAACCTCGGATGGAACGCCTTTGTCGTAACCGTCTTCGCAAGATGTTAAACATGCTGCATACCCTGTGTTAAACATGGGAAGCTGAGGAAAACCTCAGGTACATGCCTATGGCATATGATTCCCTGCACTCGACACAGGATGCCTAGGGTTATGCACCCTTCAGATGCCCTCTCATGAGGAAGAGTATAGGTTCCCCAATGTCCATGCACCCAGAGATGCCCTGACATGCCTGATGTTGTCATCTACTTTGACCGAAGGTCGCTACCATGTCAAGATCCCATGGAATGTCTTGACATAAGTAGTGTAATTAACCGGAATCCATGAATATATGGCACCGGGAATGAGATTCACGAACAACATATTAAATCTATGAGGGAGACCTGGACTAGGTGACGAGTTCTGAGGAGGAAACCACAGAAGGAATAACCAACATCCCATCATCCCATTTCGATCATGTAGCAGACGTACCTGAGCAAGGAATGAATTCTGCCCACCTTTGGAAAGCGGGAATGCGGTGAAACAGCTGTACGTCCTAACAGATGGATGCGCACGCCCCGGCGAAAGTGTCGGAAACAACTACGATGAAACCTTTTCACTAGTTTCTATGTTTGAGTCCATCAGAATTATACTTGCAATAAAAGATTACCATGACTATGGGATTTGAAAGATGGATCTCAAAACTGCATTCCTTAATGGGAACCTTCTGGAATATGTTTATACGACACAACCAGAAGATTTTCTGACTCTAGGTAATACCAAAAAGATTTTCAAGTTGTAGAGATCCATTTATCGATTGAATCAAGCATCCAAGTTAGGAAATATTTTTTTCGATGAATCCATAAAAGAATTCGGTTTCATTAAGAAATAATGTGAACCATGTGTTTAAAAGGGTTTTAGTGGGAATGTGGTTGTTATCCTAGTAGTATATGTTTATTATATATTACTTATTATAAATGAGATATAATTATTATAATATATTAAGTACTAGTTAAACACATGTTTCTCTATGAAATACATAGGTGAAGCAGCCTATATTCTAGGGATCAAGATCATTCGTGAGAGATCCAAGAGGATTCTTGGACTAATTCAAAGTACATATGTTGACCAGATACTAAAGATATTTATTATGCAATAATCTAATAAGGGATTGGTTCCAATGTCACATGCTTTATATCTTTCTAATAAAATGTTTCCCATACACAACATGAGAAAGAGAGAATGTTTAACATCCAATATGCTTCAATGATAGGATCAATCATACATTCCATGTTATATACTAGACTCAGTGGTGCCTATACACTAAGCATGGTAGGAAGATATCAATAAAATCTTGGAGAACAACATTGGTCAATTGTTAAAGATATCCATAAGTATCTGATAAAAACTAAGGATATGTTCCTAGTGTATGGATGATATGGGGAACTGGTCCCTAGGGGTTATAATGATTCTAGTTTCTAAACATATTAGAATGACATAAAGTCACAATCAATATATGTTTTATGTCTCAATGGAGGAGCTATGATCCAGAGTAGTTTAAAGTATCTAGTTATCCCTAATTATATAGTGGATTCTGAGTATATAGTGACTTTGGATAAATTGAGGGAATCTGTTTGGGTTTGGAACATTTTCTTGGAGATTTATGTGGTACCTTGTAGTAAAGACCCTATCACGTTGAATTGTGATATTACTGCAGTGGTAGATCTTGAAAAAGAAAAAGGGTCGTAGTAACGGACAAAGAACATACTCCCAATGTATCACCTTTTTAGGGATTTTCATGAGAGGGGTGAAGTTGCAATGAGTAGAGTACCCACAGAAGAGAACATAGTAGACTCCTTGAATAAAGGCCTATCTGAGAAAAAACATGTGTATCATGTGAGACCTAGTGGACTGAAGGTTTTTAGCAGTTGGATCTAGTGCAAGTGGGATTCTGTTAGAGTGGGTTCCCTAGAACCATTTTCTTTGTACTTTATGATAACTTATATTCATAGATTTGAATATTAAAAATCTTCTTAGCACACCATGATTGTTCTTCTATGTAAAATAGTTTGTGATAAATTCCCTAGTGTAGTTGCCACACTATAAGGTCATAGAAGTTCCCCGCTCTAATAAAAACCCAGAAGTTCTATGACACTACTCTTAAATATAAGTTCTATAGCCAGATGATATCATTTGATGGAAAAAAATAATACAAGATATCAGGGGTGGAGATTTATAGGACTTTAAGGAAACATATCATGGTGTACGCCCTTGGTAATATCCAGTAGGATATTTCACCGGTAGGAAATCCTCATTTATATGTTTCATTTTATGTTCCAATCTGTGGACATGTGTATTGTTTTTTAGAATTTAGTATTATTATTGATGAGTATTATGAGTTATTTACTTTCTTTCATTGATTAAAACTATGATTACAGATGTTCATAGTGGGGTAAGATATGTTGGGTGCATTACGAGTAATATTGCATTAATGAATAATGCATGAAAGAATTTATCCCTTCTATTTTTAACGGAAGATAATATCATAGGATCTTTTATGGAAACGGTATATTCAAAATAAATCCATGGCCATGGTTTTCTATAGTCAGGTTTAATTTTCTAGAAGTCAATGAAAGAGACATCGAGCACATAGGTTGATCGAATCGTCATGCAACATGTTTGATTATAGATATCCTAATTAATAGATTATATTACACAGTAAGCGTTTGATTGAACTATTGTGTCATTGTGGCATTAGCGTGTTTCTCTATGGGTGCCTTAGCATGTTTCTAGATTCTTACCATGGAATTTAGGATTCTTCACCTAATTCCATTGATAAATATTCCTAAGGGTCACACACTAAGTATATACAGAATGTTATGTAAATAATATATTAATATTTATTATATAACAAGTTGAATAAATATTATTCAAGTATGTGTTTTAATAATTACTCATGTTTTCTTGATCACATGTATTCCTTCGCCAATTATTCTAGAGAATATAATGTGAGAAGAATATTTAATAAAAATTTATTTCTTATTATTTGAATATAATATTTATTTAATTATTATATAATAATTATGTGATATTTATTTAATATATAAATTGACATTTTTCAAGGTTTGATGCCTATTGTAGAAGAATTGAGGACCGAATTTAATATTCCTATGGTAAATGATAAATATTTAATATTATTTTATTAAATAATATTTAATTTAATTTAAAAGTTCTACACATGTTGATAAATTATCATAATAATATTCTTATTATTAGACATGGGGTTCTGTAGGGATTAAATAAAAATTAGGGCACTTTTAAAATTATTTTATTTTAACCCTATCAGTATATAAACATAATTGTGTTATTTTCACATAGAGCCAATTCATTTGTTTGGTTGTGAACAATGGATTTGGAGAATTCTCTCAAGACCTACGGAGATCCCATCTCTAAGAACACTCCCTTGAATGGAGATATATATTCCACCACCTCCCACTATTTAGTCAAGAGAGATACAGGATAACACTTTCGAGGTGGTTCTCGAGGTAATCAAACGAGGATGGCGCAAGTCTGAGGATCATCACAGATAGAAACCGGATATTCCCATAGAAACATTACGAGATTTTTAGAACGCGTGTGGATCACCACTATAAGGGATATACTTTGATTCCCATAATGAAAATACAGAACTATGCCAATTTTTTGTTAGATCTATCAACAAAGAAATAATTTCATCAAGGAAATTATATATTTAACTAAATTAACTATAAATAATATGTCATGATCCAATATCTGATTTTGTAATTCTATTCCTTGTCTATATCCGTTGATTCAATTACATAGATCATGACCTTCATCATTGTTTGGATTTTGGATTGATCATCGATTATGGAAAAAAAATGGGCATGACCCACCGCATGCTTCCACTACACCTTGAACCTTCATAGTCATACAGTTCCACAAGAAACATGTGACTGGTGATGTGGGCCTATCATGGGGCACATAGAAAAATGATTTATGAACCCCAATTAAATGTAGTAAAATATGAACTCGTGTTTTCTATTGATAATATAGTGTTGTGGGTGTGTTTAAAATCTTGTTTTTGGTGGGTTTAAATTATCTATAGAGGGATCAATTGGTTTTAACAAGAGTTTAAAGAATATTGGTCCATCCTTAGATAATTATCCCATTCTACTGTTAAACCATTATTCAATTATTCTCTACTCTTCCACTCGTCAATTTACATCTTATTGATTATTCTTATTTGGATATTTCAGCATGGGTAGAGAAGTACAATGATCACTATATCCCCTATCATTTCTTATCCTAGTAATTGGATATCACCGATCACCCTTGGATTATTCAACTACTTACTATCACATGCAGTGTTTTATGTTTGAGTGGATTGTATGTGAAATTATTATAATGAGAAGAATAAATTAAAATCCACAAATGAATGAAACATGTAAATAATTAAAATCTATTAAGATCCAAAAAGGAATTAATGTGAAAGTTGAATGATCAGAATTAATTAATATGGGGTATGTGGTAATCTTTATAAATTAGAGTGACCAAAAATGGAGTAGTATTCCATAATTGGAGTTATTATAAGGATAAAAGAAAAAAAGTGAAAAAGAGTATTATGCAGTGAGTGACGGTATAAGAAATCCTCTGAGAGAAAGCGAGCACTAAACACTATGATAAAGTTATATAATTAAAGGAGGATCGAGAATCTAGGTTCGCTTTAAAATCCTTTATGTGATCCGTATGTGATTTTTTTTCAAATTTTCAATACGGAATAGTTTGTTTTTATTTTTTTGATCACACATGTCCATAATCTAGGTTCTTTATCAGATTATCTTGGTTCCATGGGTCATTCCAGAAAAAATAATTCTTTTTCCATAATAAATATTTGTAATTATTTTCAATATTTTCATTCACTACTTCTCAACTTGAGTGGAATATGTAAGTGTCATGGTTAAGTATAATAATTAATGTTACCACTTTACCCCATGATTACATCATGCACTGTTTCATTTTTTTGTCATGAAACATTGAGAGTATATACAACTCAAACCATTCCATCATCTTCTAGAGAATTCAAACCATCAAGTGTCATGGAATTTCCATTCTCATAAGGGTTACTTCTCTGATGATATTTCTTACCTTGAGATTGATATTATTTATCTCTGGAATATTTATATTCATTGGAGAGTTTATCTTCTCAAGTAACATGGTCAGAAAAATGTGATGGTGAATATTTTTCAGTTTGGATGTCGTTATGTGCTCTCACAGATCTCACTCTAGTCATCTTTTCCAGAGATGTGCTCAGACACTTTGATGTATAAGCATATATAGAATCCATATTTAACATCATGAGTGGTAAACACTATGTGTCTTGATCCTATAATATTAACATCGGATCTTGGTTTCATTCCACATGGCTTTGGTGGTTTCAGGTGGAAATCTATTTTATAGTGGGGTAGAATTGTTAATATTCAGAGGTGGAAAAAACAAGATGATTTAAATCGTAGTACACCTTGAGGGATCTCAAATTTGGTCCATGTGGATCTTAGGTCTGGTTATCATATAACCATGACTCCCTGGAAAGATTCTTCACCTTCATCCTACAAAAAAATTTCGGCCCAGACCTCTAGAGATTATAAGTTGGCACAGTTGATTGGGTTTATTGTTCATGAGAAGAGGTGTGTTTTTTTCTCCCATTATTTTCTATGAAAGTCTATGAATCTTACACTTTTTTTGTTTTATTTTTTTTAAGGACAATGTAATATATAATGTATGACCTCTTAAAATATAACAAATGGACACTCTCTCTTTTCCCTTATAAAAAATGCATTGTTTTATCATGCGGTTGTTTTCCTTTGCTAAACTTTTTCCATAATTATTTTTATTAAATTGACCATTTTAGTAGGATGATTGAATGTAAGAACATTTCTCTCATGGTTGATTATGTTAAGGGAAGCTCCCTCATGGTGGCTAGATCAACCATAAGAAGGGGTGGCGTAGTCGATCTATTCCTTTTCCATATTTTAGAAAATGGATCAGTCTTATGAATGGAAGTTCTGGTCTATTCAAATTTCCCCCATAATCAATCCAACTTTTCCCTTCAATCGATCCAAACATTTTTTGCATTCAATGTTCATTATATAGAAAAAAACATTTTCTTAAAAGAGAATTATTAATATCATCATGATAAAACATTATTTTGATTTCAATAAATAAATCAATCAGTCCATAAGATTTTATCTAAAATTCATTTCTAGTTTAATTTCATATTATGAAATATTTTTCTAATAACCAAAAATCAACATGGGAATTAGATTAAATTAGTGTCATTTACAATGGTTAACAAAAAATTGAAACATTTGGCGCACATTACTCCCCAACACTTGAACTATTTCCCTCCCAAGAAATATTATTCTTTAATTAAATTTATTCAAAAATAAAAATAAAGAAAGAGATGTGCCTACCTCAATTTAAATTTATAGAAAAACAAGAAATAAAACATATATTCATAAATTTTTAAAAATATCATGCCTCATTTGTGAATAAAACTACTACCTCATTTTAATATAGTGAATGTTTCAAGTGCCTGAGTGTATATAATGAGATTTAAGTGGGACCAATGTTTTATCAATGAGCACATCCATTTGTCCCTATATTATTAAGTTTCTTATACCAAAGATTTATTTTCCACTTTATTGATACAAATCAATTTAATTCGTTATAAGTGAATTGTACCATTCATGGGTTTAATATTCTCTATAGTTAAATGAATTGATTTTTCTACATAGGCACTTATTAATTATTTTAGAATTTTCCCCAGTCATGTATCCGAATAGGACTATACAGAAGCACTTATTATAATATACAGAGGTCTACTCACACACATTATGTCATTGTCACAAATATTGATTATGGGATCCTAATTTCCCATTTTATTATAGGTTTATAAGACTTATATTAATTTCATTTGAGTTGGATCCGTAAGGTTTTATTTATTTTAGAGGTCATATTAGATCATATTAAGTTCTAAATCCAAGTGAACTCATGTTATAATTATGATTCAAAAGAAATATTTTCACTAAAACTACCTTTTCCAAGTTCTACAACCAAGAATCTATGAAAAAATTCAATTTTCCTCACAAAAATCATCTAGGTCTCACAATTTCACAAATAATGAATTTATAACATAGAATATTATTTTCAAACAAAGCATGATTGTTTTTGAGTTCAATAAATTTTTAAAAATCGTAAAACAAATATATAATAAAAGCTATATATATAATTTTCTGTAATTTTCCAAGATTTCATAGTACGTTATATCTTCAAAATAAATCAATAACTTGCACTACACACAACACCGAGTTCAAGCGCACCACGACTTACCAAACTAGCCATTCAAAAGCGGTTGTGAATATTATTAACTAAATTTTGAACTTTATATAATCCTTATAATTTTAGAATCCATATTATGAGTTTCTTAGACATAATTTGAGAACAAATTCGTTTTTTTCAGATAAAAGAAGTATTTTTCAAAAAATCACTTTTACCTCCTTTTAATGGTGAACCCTTTTAAAATACAATATTTGAAACTTTTATATATTAAATTTGACAAAATAAACTTCTTATTTAGAATCAGGACATAAGAATTTAGTTTCAATAAATTTTTTGTGTTTTTCTGATAACTTTCATATTTGGGTGAATAATGAAAATACTATATTTTAACTGAAAACAACTTTTTTAATCAAAATAATTTATAGTGTTAAGTTATACATTTTATTGCTTTGGAAGTATAAATAGATTATATTTTTACCATTTAATCCAATTATTATCATTTTAAGTAATTTCACTTTGAAATTGGACATAAACAAGTGTCAATCTTTTTATAGTTATTATTTCTTAAAAACACGCTTTTTGTTTGGGATACATGAATTAATTTTAAATTAATTTCTTCCACTTCAGTGTTTTGAATATAGAAAAATGGAATACATATTTGGAATCATGAGGACCAAATTGTGTAAATAGTTAACTTTTATTTTTATACATTTTGAATAATTACTTCGGTAAATATTTTATTTACCTTGGTTAAAGGGTAAATCCGGTAAATAAGGGTAAAAACATAATATTAAAATAATATTAAATTACCCTAAAACGTGTCCTAACCCTATTGTATGATATATTTCCTACCCGGGACATCTTTGGGTCCATTTCTGGACCCCATGGAAGAACTTGTAAGTTATAATGACACATTATATTAATTAAGTTAAAGTAAATACAAAAATTACAAAAGCATATATCTTTTAGTAAAACAATTTTTACATAGCGTTATATGCGTTATATCCTAGACTATAAATATTCATTATAAATATAAAAATATTTCCTAAATAATGGTATCTTATTTATAATTTTTAGAAATTTAATAATTAAATTTATTTATGACACATTGATGATGCAGTAGTTTACTTATTAATGAAAGAATCAAATAAATGGTATTATAACCATTAAAATAAATATAATTTAAAAGTTTTTATGACATACACGAATTTTATAGGTCCATATGACATGTTATGGATGATTAAATATATCTTTTTCTAAGTAATAAAGTTGTGATGACTTTCACAAATACAAAATACCAAATAGTGTAAAAATTGACATAAATTAATATTTAACAGAAATACTATATTTTTGGTTGATATAATATTCCTAAAAATGTAAGGTTAGGTCAAAGGGATTAAATAATGTTATATATTTCATTAATGAGCCACTTGAGGTTCTATTTTAAGTTTAGAGTAATTTTATTAACCATATAGTGTAAGAATACAAGAAGACATGGTAAAAGTTAAACTATTTAACTAAGAGTTAAATCTAAAAGATAAGGTTAAAATGGTAACCTAAACTTGTCTAAAACCTATTGGTTGAAAGTATATAGACCCATAACCACCTAAGGCTCTAAATAAATTCATTTGGAACCATTATAAACCGAATATGATTGTATAATAAATTAATACTTTAATATTTTCTTAAAGTGACCCTCACCCCTCTTATAAAAAGGAACTTCCCCTTCTCTCAAAATCACTCCACCAAATCCATTTGGCTTGGCCAAACCCTGCCCAAATATCCTCCCAACTTACCTAAATTGATCATAAAGGCCTTAGTTTGACCATAAATCCAATCTAAGGATCCCATTTGATCAGATTAAAAGGAAGAACCCGAAGAAGTGGTAAATATTTCATCACCTCTTTCAAGTTATTTTCTTCTTCCACTTCCTCTTTCTTTATTTTTTCCATTATAAAACAATAACTCCAGTGTATTATATATAAATTTATGTTATTATAAATATGGTTCAACCAAATTAATTATTCCATCCATCCTTTTAATAACATGTCACCATACGTGTGTACGTACGGCTTACCGTCTCCACGTCGTGGTGTAATTGTTATTCAATACATTATTATTTGTATGGTTATAATAATGATGTGTAATTGATGTAAATAATAAATATAACATAGTAGTTATTTATTATATATGATATAACATCCAATTATATATTATTTTAATATCAAAAGAATGATATTGTTGCTCATTCTTACATACGGATTACTGTCTCCACGACGTGATGAGATTCATTTCCAAGATCACCATTCATCGATGATTATAAAAATTTATTACTAATAAGTATGTAATATATGAAATAATAATTATACAATAGATATATATATATATTTATATATATAAGTATTTATGAACTTACATATATCTTATTCACTTACTTCCGTTCAATACGATATGAAAATGGAAACAACATTTATGCGTACGTACGGAGTACCGTCTCCATAAATGGTGTTTTCCATTTCATATATATGACTATTATACATATTTATATTCCAGATATATATTATATAAAAATAATGTTTTATATTCTGTAATTATTTAAATCATTATCTATGTGTTACAATCAAGAGTAACAACTTAAAACATGTACGATAAAGAAAGTGATTATTACCCGAAATGTTAATTTAACATGAAAATTATTATTAAATGGGTAGTATAAAGTCATAAATGAATAATTTATGATATCATAAATATTAATATGGTTATAGTATAATTTAATAACATACTACGGTCTTCATACAAGAAGTTAAACATACCCTAGAATAAAGGAAACTGCAAGGTAAGGGTTAATTTCACAATCTCTTAATTATCTAAGGTTGTTTTTTCATAAGTATCTACTGGGACATATTTATTATCCATGTCCATATTTCATTAAATAGTTTTCAAAGGGATTATTTTAAGGAACTTTTTACTAAAACATCATTTCAAATTTTTTAAAATTTTATTCTTCTAAATCTTTCTCATTAATATTCATGTCTTGAAAATGGTTTTTAAGGATTTATTTATATGGACATGAATGTTTTTAAAATTTTAATTACATTCAAAAGTGTCAAAGTGGAATGGTAAAAATTGATCCAAAAATGTCTTTAAATATCTTTCTTTATAATTTATGTGACTTTTTAAATGTTTTCATGAAAAAGTGATATATCTCTCAAAGTGTTTTACAAATCATTTTCATCTATGTCGACATCCTTTGATGGATTTTAAAATTGTTTGAAGTTGATTTATTATGATACAAATATTCAATATTGTATTGAAGTTTTTTGTGATATTTTTCACTGTGGATGTGTTATTTTTACACCATTCATGTTTTATGGATGAATTATTGACATTTCGTATGCTTGTTTTAATACAAATGTTTATGTTATGTTTAAAACTTTTCATATGAGGAATGCATTGGACTTATTAAGTGATGGGTGGAGCCCGCTATAGCTCCTCCTTGCATCAGTAGGTCTGATTAGACAAACTAGTTTCTTGGCACAAGTCCTTGACAAAATATTATTTGTAGTCTTGTCACAAGGCCTTGACTATGTGGTTATGATAGTCTGGCATTATGCATTACATAATTATGAAAGTGGATATTGATATTGCATGTGAATGTTTGACTAGTAGAGTATCCATGTGATTAGGTAAATGGAATAATTTCATTTTTCCATATTATGATGAAGTTTATGTTTAAAAGGCTTTTGTTTTAGTTTTATACATTTCCTTAAATGTTTATGCTTATTTAAGAAAGTTTCTGTAGTATTTCTTACCCTTACTAAGCGTTTGAGCTCACCCCTTTCTATGTTTTATTTTTCCCAGGATTCCTAGAAGTGTATTGTGATTGATATGAAAGGTTGAGCCAAGGGAATAATGGCATTCATAAAGGATTATTTATGTTCTTTTATATGTTATAAATTTTAAGGTAACATTCATGTATCTAATCTATTTTCCAAGACTGCTAAACTGATCGGTCCTTCAGGACTTGATTCCTTGTAATCATACCAATGTTTTAAAATAATGCACTGACTCTGGGTAACTGGGGTCAGGGTGTTATAGTTTGTATCATAGGAAGTTTAGTAGTAAACTTGGAAACTAGATTTAGATGAACTCTGATTAGAGCACACTACCCTAAGATAGATATTGAGGATCAGTATAGAAGAACTTCATAGAATTTTTGTACTATAGAGATTTTGTGATTTTTCCAAGCAATACATCCCTATCTAGATATGAGAAGGTAGAGGCATCTCTGGAACATATGTACCAAGGGGTAAACCCCGAAAACACTGCTTTGAGCTAGACTCGAATGGGAAATGGTTCACAACAACGGGCTTTGTTTCACTCTTGGTTACGACACTCCCAAGGGATATGCTTAGGATAATTCTCATTCTCTTTACAAATAATTATGAAGGATTTACGAGTATATACCTCCCCAAAGGAAATATTTTTATGATTATTTATTAGATTCATAAATTGTTCAATTTACATTTGGTATTTTACATGTTTTGATTTATCTATTGCAATTCATAAACTGGCCTTGTGTATGACATTGTATTGAAATGGCACCTAGTAGAAGGAATGTGAACTCCAGCAATACGTATGATCCAAAGAGTAAGAATGATCATATATTTCATGATATTTAGCCAAAATTTATAAGGGAAATAGTCCCCCATGTATTCTCAACATATGAATAAATAGTCTCATGTGTTAATAAGATAAGTAAGGAATTATTTGAGTCTTAAGCAATTTAAGGGAAGCAAGAGAAGAAAAGGATGGAAGAGAGAAATATGTTTAAAGGGAATAGGAAAAAGAAGGATTTTCCCATTTGTGATAACTGTGGAAAGATTCACCTAGGTAAATTCTTGAAGGGAATGAGAGTTTGTTATAAGTTTGGAGAAAAAGGACACCAAGTATATTATTTCAAGGGTAAGAAAAAAGTTTCAAATGTACAATTCTTCATCTGCAAGGAGTTAGGAAACTGCGTGAATCAATATCCAAATTAACAGAGTAAACCGCAAATGAAGCTATTGATAATAATCAAGTTATGATACTACCTCATATGAATAGGAATGACTAGTGTTCTTACGTCGTTATTATGTAATTATTTCATTTGAGTGTTGTATCAACAATATACTGGTTATATGAATTTTGGAGATAAATAAGGATCATATTGCAGTACTATTTTATTAAATATTTGAGATTATATGGTTCTAAGAAAAGTAACTTAAAAAAAAGATACACTTTTTGGAAATTACATGGTTGAAGGAAAGGTAATCCTTAATATGGTACTGATAATGATGTAGTGATTTTGGAATAAGAGATGGTTGATTTGGATAAATTATATCAGATATTCTTGACTTCCTTGGAATTGGTTAATATTTTGTTTATTTCATCATTGTTGGAATATTAAAAAAAATTGGATATAAGGAATATATCCAGTATTCTATAAATAATAAAGGAGCATGAATTTAATCAATAAGGTTTTTTGGTAATTCAGGGTGTTACCATGTTTTAAATGAATACATGATGAAGGTTTTCACATGTTATTACGTGGAAAAAAGGATCTCCATTATGTTTAACTTCCTTATAAATTTTGGACTGTGAGTTTGAATATAATTATTTTGGATAATTATAAAGGTTGTAAAGGATTATGTTAGAAATTGGATAAAATTGTTAAGGTAATTTTTTGTATTGTCATAGAAAGGACAACCCAGAGGTCGGGCGGCAACCTGTCACATCCAGCAAGGCCGCGAGACTTGAACCCGTAACCGAAGGGCGACAAGGGTGTATCACCTACCACTGGCCCACATGAGGTCCTGGATTGAATATTGTAGTTTTTTTAAATGGTCTGGTAGATGAATTATAAATTCAATTTTTTTGGAACCCTTTACGAATAGGATAAATAGAATATTTTTTTAGTTCTATTATCTTTTAGAGTGAAAGATGAGTTTGTGGTGGAAATTAGTTAAAAGAAGGAACACTAATTGTCAAGTATATATTTTTCTTCTTCTTTTATTCTATGAAGAAATCAATTCATAAACTTTAGTGAAGGGATATTAAAACCAAAAATGTGTTATCCTAATACCTTATGTTTTGTTCAACCGATTGTATTTTAAATCATCATAGATTGATGGATTGGAGGCCCTCAATTTTTACACTTTTTTGTGATTTATGACCTCAATCCATCCCTATAAATATTTATGGTTTTCCTAAAATTATGTGTCTCTAATTTCCACTAATTTTCTTCTAATCGAGATCATAATTTGGTGGTGACCATATTATTTCTCTTTCCCTCTTATTAAGACTAAATTTTATTAACCAAATTTCCGATGTGGGTTTTCCCACAAAGGTAATTTCTATTAACAACCTTTTATTTTCGAAGAACAATTTCAAATTGCGAGGATTCAATTTATTTAATGAGGGAATAATGTAACACCCCATGATTTCATAGTACGTTATATCATCAAAATAATTCAATAACATGCACTACATGCAACAATGAGTTCAAGCGCACCACAACTTACCAAACTAGCCTTTCAAATGCAGTTATGAATAGTATTAACTTAATTTTGAAATTTATATAATACTTATAATTTTAGAATCCAAATTATGACTTTCTTAGACATAATGTAAGAACAAATTAATTTTTTTCAAATAAAAGAAGTATTTTTTAAAAATGCACTTTTACTGCCATTTAATGGTGAACACTTTTTAAATCCAATATTTGAATCTTTTATATATTAAATTTGAAAAAATAAAATTATTATTTACAATTGGGACATAATAATTTAGTTTCAATAATTTTTTGGTGTTTTTCTGATAACTTTCATATTTGGGTGAATAGTGAAAATACTATATTTTAACTGGAAACAACTTTTTTAATCAAAATAATTTAAAGTGTTAGGATATAGATTTTATTGGTTTGGAAGTATAAATAGATTATATTTTTACCATTTAATCCAATTCTGGTCATTTTAAGTAATTTCACTTTGAAATTGGACATAAACAAGTGTCAATCTTTTGATAATTATTATTTCTTAAAAACAAGAATTTTTTTTGACTACACGAATTAATTTTAAATTAATTTATTCCACTTTTGTGTTTTGAATTTATAAAAATTGATTCCATATTTGGAATTATGAGGTCCAAATTTTGTAAATAGGTAACTTCTATTTTTATACATTTTGAATAATTACGTCGGGAAATATTTGATTTACCATGGTTAAAGGGTAAATTCAATAAATAAGGGTAAAAACATAATATTATAATTATATAAAATTACCATAAAACGTGTCCTAACCCTATTTTATGATAAATTTCCAACCATGGTAATATTTGGTTTGATTTTGGGACCCGATGGAGCAACTTGTAAGTGATAATGACACTTTATATTAATTAAGTTAAAATAAATACAAAAATGACATAAGCAAATATCATTTAGTAAAACAATTTTTACATAGAGTTATACATGTTATATCTTAAACTATAAATATTAATTTGAAATATAAAACTATTTATTACATTATTTTATCTTATTTATAATTTTTATACATTGAATAATTAAATTTATTTATGACACAGTGATGATGCAGTAGTTTCTTAATTAATGAAAGAATCAAATAAATGGTATTATAAATATTAAAATAAAAATACTTTCAAAGTTTTTATGACATAAACTAATTTTCTAGGTTAATATTACATGTTATGGATGATTAAATGTATATTTTTCGAAGTAATCATGTGGTGATGACTTTCACAAAAACAAAATACCAAATAGTGTCAAAATTGACATAAATTAATATTTAAAACAAATATTATATTATCGGTTGATATAAAATTCATAAAAATGTAAGGTTAGGAAAAATGGCTTAAATAATATTATATATTTCACTAATGAGCCACTTTAGGTTCTCTTGGAAGTTTATAGTAAGTTTATTAACCATATAGAGTAAGAATACAAGAAGACACTGTAAAAGTTAAACTATTTAACTAAGAGTTAAATTTAAAAGATAAGGTTAAAATGGAAACCTAAACATGTCTAAAACCTATTGGGTGAAGGGAGTTCAACCCATAACCACCTAAGATTCAAAATAAATTCATTTTAAACCATTATAAACCAAATATTATTGTATAATAAATTAATACTTTAATCTTTTCCTAAAGTGACCCTCACCCCTCTTATAAAAGGGCACTTCCCCTTATCTCAAAATCACACCTCCAAAGCCATTTGGATCGTCCAAAACCTGCCCAAATATCCTCAAAACTTCCCTTAACTGATCTTAGAGGCCTTATTTTGATCATAAATCTAATCTATAGATCCCTTTTGATCAAATCAAAAGGAAGAAACCGAAAAAGAGGTAAATATTTCATCACCTCCTTCAAGTTCTTTTATTCTTCCACTTCCTCTTTCATTGTTGTTTCCATTATAAAACAATAACTCCAGTATATTATATATAATTTGGTTTTATTATGAATATGTTACAATGAAATTCATTATTCTATCCACCCTTTTAATAACATGTCACCATACGTTTGTACGTACGGCTTACCGTCTCCACATCGTGGTGTAATTGTTATTCAATACATTATTATTTTGATGGGTGTAATAATGATATTTAATTAATGTAAATAATAAATATAAAATGATAATTATTATTTTTATATGTTATAACATCCAATTATATATTATTTTAATATCAAAATAATGATATTATCACTCGTGCGTACGTACGGATTACCGTCTCCACGACGCGATGAGATTCATTTCCAAGATCACCATTCATCGAAGATTATAAAAATATATTACTAATAAGTATGTAATATATGACATAATAATGCTACTGAATATATATATATTTATATATATATAAGTATTTATGTACTTACATATATCTTATTCACTTACTTCCATTCAATACGATATGAAAACAGAAACAACATTTATGCATACGTACAGACTACCGTCTCCATAAACGGTGTTTTCCATTTCATATATATGTCTATTATACATATTTATATTCTAAATATATATGATATATAAATAATATTTTATATTCTGGAATTATTTAAATCATGATCTAAGTGATACAATCAATAGTAACAAGTTAAAACACGTACGATAAAGAATGCAATTATAACTCGAAATGTTAATTTAACATGAAAATTATAATTAAATGGGTAGTATAAAGTCATAAATGAATAATTTATGATATAATAAATATTAATATGGTTCTGGTGTAATTTAATAACATACTATGGTCTTCATACAAGAGGTTAAACATACCCTCGACTAAAGGAAAGTGCAAGGTAAGGGTTAATTTCACAGTCTCTTTATTATCTGAGGTTGTTTTTACGTAAGTATATACTGGGACATAATTATTATCCCTGTCCATGTTTCATGAAAGAGTTTTCAAAGGGATTATTTTAAGTGAATTTTTACTAAAACATCATTTCAAATGTTATAAAAATTTATTCTTCTAAATCTTTCTCATTAATGTCCATGTCTTCAAAATGGTTTTTAAGGATTTATTTATACGGACATGAATGTTTTTATAATGTTAATTCCTTTCAAAAGTTTCAAAGTGGAATGGAGAACTTTGATCCAAAAATTTATTTAAATGTATTCCTTTCTAAATTATGTGACTATTTAAATATTTTCCTGAAAAAGGGATATATCTCTCAAAGAGTTTTACAAATCATTTTTATCTATGTCAACATCCTTTGATGGATTTTAAAATTTTTTGAAGTTGATTTATTATGATACAAATCTTCCATATTGTACTGAAGGTTTTTGTGATATGTTTTACTGTGGATGTGTTATTTTTACACCATTCATGATTTATGGATAATGTATTGACATTTCATATGCTAGTTTTAATACAAATGTTTATGTTATGTATTAACTTTTTAATATGAGGAATGCATTGGACTTAGTAAGTGACGGGTGGAGCCTGCTATAGCTCCTCGATGCATCGGTAGGTCTCATGAGACAAACTAGTGTCTTCACACAAGGCCTTGACAAAATCCTATTTTTATTCTTGGCACAAGGCCTTGACTATGTGGTTATGATAGTCTGGCATTATGCATTCCATCATTATGAAAGTGGATATTGATATTGCATGTGATTATTTGACTAGTAGAGTATCCATGTGAGTAAGTAAATGGAATTATATCATTTTTCCATATTATTATTAAGTTTATGTTGAAAATGATTTTGTTTTAGTTTTATACATTTCCTTAATTGTTTATGATTATTTAAGAAAGTTTCTCTTGTATTACTTAACCTTACTGAGCATTTTTTCTCACCCCCTTCAGTGTTTTATTTCCCCAAGATTGCAAGAAGTGTATTGTGATTGATATGAAAGGTTAAGCCAAGGTAATAATGGAATTCATAAAGGATTTTTTATTTTTTTTGTATGTTATAAAGTGTAATGTGAAATTCATATATGTAATCTATTTTCCAAGACTTCTAAACCGATCATTCCTTCGGGACTTGATTCCTTGTAATCAAGCCAATGTTTTAAAATAATGAACTGACTCTGGGTAACTGGGGTCGGGGAATTACATTTTCTGTATAATTTTTATTTACTATACATACAAATTCAGTAAAAAGAGTAAATTATTTATTTAAATTATAGATTATTTTAAATTTACTAAAAATAATAGAAAAATAGTCTAATAGGTTTGAATTACCTCTTCCACACTTGTTTTAGTCATACTTCCATCTAAATTCCACATTCATTTGTTCCAGGAAAATAGTTCCAAACAAAAATAAAGTAACGAGAACAGTTATGATGGAATGAAAAAACCTAATAGTTCTTTATTCATCAATAACATTTGGAAGGAGTTTATAATCCTTCATAGGTTCATTCCAAGAATCCCAATATTACTTCTTCATTTTTTTCCATTCACCTTGAATGGATTCTTTAAACATTCTCCTTAATTCTCAACATCACCGAAAGGGAGTGTATTAGTTATTGTGCATATCCAAGTCCACATAGAATAAAGCATAAAGGGTAATATCTTCATCCTTACAGATAACAACAAAACTTTATCTCCAAATTGGAATTCACTTTTCTAGATTAGTTTAACATGAAAAGATTGTGTTTTCTCCATATACAGTGGTGATTTTTCATATTCCTCTCTTTTATGCTCTTTAAGCTCCATTATTTTCATCATCCTTTGTTCTCTATCCTTTCCAAACTCTAGGTTCACTATTTTTATAACCCAGTAGGATTTTTTCTGTAACTCGACAGGAAAATGCATATTATTACACTAAAATTTGTATGGGGTGACATACCAAATAGGGTTTTGTAAGAATTTATATATTTCCATGCATGGTGAATCATATAATTTATTAATCTAGTATTTTCTTTTTGGATACACTATTTTCTATAAGATATTCTGACTTATCTATTGGATACCTCAACTAATCCATTCCATTGTGGGTGGTGGTTAGTGTCGTTTTTATGTTGCACTCCATATTTCTTCTTGAGGGACTCCATGTTCTCATTGCATAATAGGGTTCCTTGGTCATTTATTGTAGCTTGAGGTATTTAGAACCCTCAAGAAATGTTTGGTTTAATAAATTCAATTAATTTTTTTGAATCATCCGT
This sequence comes from Viscum album, assembly GCA_963277665.1. NCBI lineage: Eukaryota > Viridiplantae > Streptophyta > Magnoliopsida > Santalales > Viscaceae > Viscum > Viscum album. The sequence goes on from OY728120.1 coordinate 1,597,515,542, forward strand.
TAATGTATATTTTTCTCCAATCCATTTAGATACATAATCTAATGCTAATAGAGTGTAGGAAAATCCAAATTATATTGGAAATGGAGAAAATAAATTCTTCTAAAGTCTATAATAAACCTTACATAAAATCCTACATGACCATGAAATTATCTAATGTGTCTCGCAGTGGTGGGGTAAGGTAGAGTGTAAATAACAATGATTTTCAATTTATCTACTTTAATTCTATCTTTAGAAATTAAATGGACAAAAAATCCTTTTTCTATAATAAAATTACACTTTCCAGAATTTAAATCCAATTTTTTCTCAATACAACTTTTTAAAAACTTTTACAAACTTCTCATATAGCCATGAAAACTAGTTCCATAAATAGTGAAGTCATTAAGGAATACCTCTAGGAAGTTATTAATTAGTTATGATAATATTCTCACCATGCAGTGTAGAAATGTATCAGGGGAATTGAAATGTCTAAATGGAATTAATCAGTATGAAAATATACCAAAATGGAATGTGAAAGTGGTATTGAATTTTTCCTCAAGATCTATTGCAACATGGAAGTATCTAAAAAACCATCAAGAAAACAACAATTCCATTTCCTAGTCACTATCTCGAACATTTTATCCAAAAATGGTATTGGGAATTTTTATTTTCTTGGAACATAGTTCAATATCATATTTTTTATGAATACTCTCCAGTTGTACTGAATTCTTGTGGGTACTACTAACTCATTGTTCTCATTTTTCAAAACTGTGTATCAAGTTTTCTTGGGTACAATTTTAATGGGCATCACCCATGGAGAGTTATAAATGGGATAGATTATTCCATATCCTAAAATCCTTTCTTCCTCATTTTTCAATACTTCTAGAAGTTTCGGGTTGAGCATCCATTGGGGATTTCTTTCTAGTTTGGATTAATTTTCCAAAAAAATATTATGCTTTCAAATGTTTAGGATAATCCCTAGTATTTCTCCCAATGTACATCTTATTTCTATAGAATTATTTTTCATAATATTCAACAATTTTAATTCATTTCTATGCATTCAATAATTTTATATTATGACCAACAATTTCTCATTTTCTTATAAAAAATAATAATTAATGTTTGATGAAAACTATTTCAATTCTAACTCAAAGGGGTCTTCAAGAGATTATTTGATCTCATTGTTATTCATTTCATCACACATCAAATTTACATAATAATTATTATTAGTATAATTGAGTAACTCATCAAAAATAATTTTTATCAATTTCTTCAAATTGTATAACATTCAAAACTGTATTAAGATTGAGTTCATTATCAAAAATTGATTTACCAGGAAGGTTGGGAGTTTCTAAAGATTCTCCTAGTCTCATTATGTCATTAAAATTTTAAATTTATTCTCTATAAAAAGAAGGTAATTCAATAATGTTTTAAAGTAAAAATAGAATGCTCTTCATGTGGGTGTTTCATTGAATCCTGTATATTAAAATCCACTTTTTACTCCCCAAAATTTATCAAAATTTCAATTTATTGACATTGATTATGGATTTAGAATTATTTGTGTGTTTTATTCAAAGAATAATGGGATATTAAAATTTACATCTTAATTAATTTATGTTGAGAATGTTGAATTCCACAGGGTATGGGTAACCTTGTACACTTACTAAGACATGTTCTCGAACACCTGCTGTGTAGGCAGTGTCTCAGTTAGTGATTGCACAACCAGATAGGGAATTCTGAGTTATCCCATCTATAAATAATAATTAATGGAATAATACATCACATTAAATGATTCTTATAAATAAAAAAATGCTTTGAAAAAATTACACTTAACAATTATGTAGGAGATAGTGATAGTACATGGATCTTGAATTATTTGAGTATTTGTGGGGTAATAAGTAAAGAAACATTATTAACTAATATCATCTCCTCATTGAATCAAAATATAGTTATACTAGTACACATTTATTTAATAAATTTTTCATAACTAGGCATCTAGTGGATGGCTTCTAATATATGGATGTTAATCTCTACTTTCTTGAATTCTTTCAACATATCATGTTTAATTGATTCTTCATTTGTTTTATTTGGGATTGAATACTTGTAGGGAAGGTAGGTTTTGGTTGTTTTGGATCTTTTATATTTGATTTTCATTTATCTTTCATCTCATTTGGTGTCCTTTCTGATTCCTCCTCAAGTACTTTTTCTTAGGTAGATTCATCATGGTCATGCTACTGTTCACTTATACATTCAATCTCTATGGGGGATTATTTATTGTTTTCTATCTCCTTTCTATTAATTAATATAAAAGAACTATAATTGAATTTAATTTTATAAATTCATTCAGTTATTGAGCCTTGATTTTATATATTATTGAGGGCGGTCATGATTTGGATGAAATATCCTTTTAATTCCTTCATCTTGGATCTAGGAGTGGTGAGAGTAGGCTTTTTTATATTGGGAGATTCTATTACCTATCTCAGCATGTATTTCAAAGAAGTATTTTTACTATGTTCTAGCTCTTATCATGTGGATGTTTGGGAACTTTTTCTCTATAATGGAGATGGTTGTAAGGTTTTTAGAAGACTATTTGAATGCATACTTGAATAGTGACCATGGAAATTATTGGATCCCAACTCCAAACTGATTGGGGGGGAAATAATTAAATCCTTGGTTTCCACTTAGATTATTCTAGGATTGTCCTTGGAATATGGCATTGCAGCTTTCTATCCCAAGAACTATAGGAAATCCATCAGTGAAATGTTCTTGGGAATATAACAGCTAGAAGACCTAAGGGGATGTGGTTGGTGATCACTGGTGCACTTTTTTCACAACTATCAGTCTCATAAAAGATGTTAATTCTTCAATTTTATTTTAGAATAAATTTTATTTGGAACTTTCTTCCTCATTCAAACCTCTACATTTAGTTCACATACCAAATTGTATGGAATTTTGATAGATTCACTCAATAAGTTCTCTGACATCAATTAGTGGTTTATCAATCATTTTTCCTCCTGAATAAGTATTAAGTAGATTATGATCTTTTTCCATCAATCTTGGGTAAAATAAAACAAATAAATGATTTTCATAATATTTATGGTGTCAGATGGATATTGTTAGTTTCTTGAATCTTTCCCAAAACACATAGAGAGTTTATCTAGTTGTCTATTTGATTTCATAGATCTCCTTCCTTAGATGATAAATTCTTAAATAATGGAAGAACATCAGGATGAAGGAACTCTGTATCTCATCCCATGAAGTTACTTCATCATGTTGTACGTTGTATATCCACTCCACGGTTGTCCCTTCAAGTGATAAGGGGAAATAATTCAATCTTATTTGTGCCTCTGTGACACTTTTGATTTTAAATCCATTAAAATATTATTTGAAATATCATAGTTTCATGTTGGGGTATTCCCAAAGAAATATAAAAAAACATACTTATCCTTATAATTATCCAAGTTTTGAGATAAAATCCTTCTTTATTCAATTATAATTATCAGTAAATAATATTTAAATTTTTTATGTACATTTCTATTAGAGTCTTATTGACTTTATCAAGATTATCCTCCACTTTTCACAACCTAGAGAAACTCGTGTGGATGAAAAAGATGAGGAGGGAGGGTTAGATAATGTAATGGTGATAAACTTTATTTCTCCTTGTTTAAAAAATTATAGATTTCTGAGTCCAATGAGCATAGTTATCTCAACCTCCAGATAAAAACCAATGAGGCTAGAAGAACTGGATATGGTCATTTAAAAAAATAAACCAAATTAAAGCAAAAACATTGAACTCCCTCGAAATAGGACAAGGTTTGATGTGCACCATTCGCATAGACCTCAATAAAACAATTTTTGAACCTGAATTATATTGTGTAAATGTGGGAATAAGGTTGTCTCCATAGAATTCAATGTTTTCTGTGTGTTTAAAATATTATTTTTAGAGGGTTTGAATTTTTTTAAGTTGAATCGATTGGTATTAATATCAGTTTAAAGAACACCGGTCCATCATTAGATCATTCCCTCACTATCATGTTATATCATTAATAAATTAATCTCTATTATTCCTATCATAAATTTAAATCACATTGATTACTCTTATCTAGTTATTTATTTTTTATAGAGAAATTCAATGATCACTATATCCTCTATCCTTACCTATCACAGAAATTATATATCTCTAATCACCCTTGGACTATTCCACTTCTTGTTATCACATGTACTAATTTAAGTATGAGTGGATTGTGTGTGAAATCTTGATAATAAATAGAAGAAATTAAAATCCAAAATCATAAGAAACAACTAACTGATTAAAACCCATTAATTTCCATATATGAATTATTGTGAAAGTTGACCAATCAGAATACATTAACATGGAGAATGATGTAATTATCCTTGTTGTGACCACATATGGGCTAGTGTACCATGATTAGAGTTATTACAACTATAAAAGAAATGAAAATGGGAAATATAAGTGTGAAGTGAGTGATGGTAGAGGGAATATTCTATGGGAGAGTGAGAACCTTGAAAATTGAGAAAGTTCCAGTTTTAAATAAGGGGGATTGGAAATATGGGTGTGTTTTGAAATCCTCAATGTGATTAGTATGGGAAGTTTTCCTAATTTTTAGTAATGAATAATGGATTTTTCTTTGGATAATCACATGTGTCCAGAATTGAGGTTCTGGATCATCTTAGCTTTGTACCGAGGGTATTCCTCAACAAATTCATAACTTTCCAATGATAAATATATGTACTTATTTTCAGAGAGTTAATTTTCTGCATTGTATCTTAAGTGTAATATGGAAGCATCATATATGAACACTTGATGGTCCTGATGACTCAAAAATCATCTTTGGTTCTAATAGTCTTAGGGAATTAATTATTGGTCTTTATTACTCGGTTATGGTAAATGTAATGAGGAATATTAATACTTTCCCTTGGGATTATTCCATGTTCTATTTATTTTCTCACTGTCACACCTCAATGCGAGTATCTGAAACTCAAATCGTTCGATCTATGGATGGGGAATTTGAACTGTCAAGTGTTAGTGGTGCTACCATTCTATGTATAGTGAATTCTACAATGATATTTATTAGCTCAATTTTTATTTTAAAACTCACCATGTGTCTATATATTTAGTGGTGAGTTGATATTCTCAAGATACATGCTCATAAAAATCTGAAAATAAGGATTTAATAGTTTGGAAGCTGCTCGGTGATCTCCTAGATCTAGATCCGGTTGTCTTCTCCAGTGATAAGCTTGAACTCTCCAATGGAAAGGAATATTTTTTTTCCATTAGTGATGGTGTTGGTGGTAAAAAAAGTGTGCCTTTATCTCATAAGAATAATATGGGATCTTGGTTCCCTTATGCATGGTTCTATTGGAATTAGGCTTTAATATCATTCATGATGGAGTGGAATTGTAAATTTTTAGTGGTGGCATGAACATGATGATTTCAAGAGAATAAAACTACATATTAGGATAATACATAGATCAAATATTATTTTAATTCCCTTATTCCATCATTGTATGATGAATGTGAGGCTACGAAATACCTTGAGGGATCCCTTTTAGTGGCTAGGGTGACCTCGAATAGATTTGTTTGTGCCTCTCTAAATTGATTTGTGGTTGTGGGAAAGGGTACTTCCTTATAGGTAGTGGTATAACCTCAATGGTCTCAACATTTATATGAGGAAGGATATATCCCCCATGTATCATCAGATACAAATTTTTTCCAACTAGTTTTCTTTCTCTAAAGGATTCTATAGAGTGTCAGGAATCCTCTCCCTTGAAGCACAATAGGAAGACGGATGTTATCAATGTCCATGATTCTGGAAATATGATTTCTATATATTTTGGGACACTATCATTATTAGGAATTGATATACTTATCCCTAACATGTTAATATTACATGTTAGAAAAATCTTCACCCCCTAGGAAAAAACACGAGGTTCTATCACCTGGTCTTGGTATGAGAGTTCTTGGGTTCATCGACCAGCTCCACCTAAAGGGCTATCTTCTATGGGAACAAATTCCCTTTATTACCTGATTTAAGGTTCTATATTATAATCTAGAATTCCATAGGGACTGAATCTCTAAGAAAATGGGAATTTCTTACTTTTAAATCTATGTCCAACCATGGATCCTTTCTTATGATGATATACTTGAAACATATCAAGGTTATGAAATAAATAATTTTTACATGACAACCCATGAAACAAACATATATGGTTCCTTTGGAATGATAGTATTTAGGTAGATCTCATAAAATCATATATTGAAAATATTACTATCATGGCCACCCAACACCAATAACCAACATACATTTCAATAGTTTTTATAGAATGTGATATCACATAAAGGGAAGTGAAATGGATAGATTTTTTAAATTTTTATTCAAATGGCCTTCTTAGATCATAGGGGTGATTTAAACTCTATTTTTGATTCTACTTAGTTAAAGGGTGTATATGGTTTCTTGATGAAATCAATGCACTAATTAAATATTTTTTTAATAACTAATTAGATAATTGAAAAGGTTTATTATAGCGCTCGCATCACCTAGTGTACTAATAATAAGTGTAATAGAAGAACCAAAATTTATTTTGAAAAATACCTATTGAACAATCAAGGGATTTCCTTTTCCCCCAAAAATATAGTTACTAATATTACTCATTATTTTTTTGATCATTTTACCCTTCTGGTCAATCAGGGAATCTTGTATACTGGTATAAAATCATTCTTATTTTCTAGAGGGTGTCTCAGAGAAAATGAATTTTTGGTGACTACATAAAATTTGTGGATTGGTCCAGTTCAAGTGCAAAAATGGTATATCCATATTAAGAATATAACATGCCTGAAACTAGTGTTAATTAAATCTTATAAATCATGTGGAGAGAACAATGTTATTCATGAGTCTCTCAATGTTGATATTCAATAATTGGAGAACGAATTGCAAGAAAGATTGGAGGATGAGATTTACCATGATCTCATATCTAGGAAGAGTTGTTTATCTAAGCCTCTCCTTCTGGAAGATATTGTGGATTATGAGATAAAAAGAGTAATTTTTGTTAGATAATGATATATAAACACTATTTATTTTCTTGTATGTATCTTAGAAAAAATAATTGTAATCATAATTTTAATCTTATGGATGGGTACTTTTCATGTGATCATAATACTATCAGTTATCTTATTGAGGGAAATTTTTTGGATTCTGATATTGTATCGTATGGAGTATATCAAGGGGTAAAAAAATTAGCGTCTTTGATACTTTTTTCAAATACATCACTTATGATGTTATTGACTAGGATAATGATTTGATCGCTACTTTTCTAGAGGAGAAGTATTTTTTATATCTGTTAAAAGATTGATCTAGAATAGTACCCTGACCAAGAAGGGTTTGTAGGTCTGTTCTATGTAGCTTCCTTAGAAATTATTAAAGATGAATCCATTTTTCCAATGTAGGACTTCTTTAGTCATGGTTCCTTAAATATGGTGAATTTTACCACATCATTTTCTCTCCTTCCTATAGTTTTTCAACCTAAATATTTTGATTAGTTCCACTTGACAGGTTTATAAATTTACTCTAAAAAGGTTTTGGGTAGGATTATTAATTAAAGGATCACTTAAATCCCCCCTAGGATTGTATCCAAAGAACAAGATGGTTTTATCAAATGTTGAAACTTCCAATGTACCATCATCCTTTCTCAATAAATGGTTGTGGAATTAAATAGGAAAACTATTATAAAAAAGGTCTTGATGAATATCAACATAGATAAATCATGTGAAAAAATTGGGTGGAATATCATCCTAAAGATCATGTGGAGAAGGGGAGTTTAATAGTGGTGTTGTGACTTGTTTTTATACTTCATTCATCACCCCGGTTTTTTGTTTTTTATGGGAATAATGTTCAGTTTTTTCAAGTCAATGTATGGTCTAAGATAAGGATATCCCATATATTTAAGCCTTTTCATTCCTATCCAAGATTTAGTTAATATTAATCTCAAAAAAATATTCTTGTAAGATATATTGAACCATTTATGGATTACAATGGAACAATTAGAGTCTCACCTTTTTTGTACTAGTAACATGATTTTATTCTTTAATGGAAAGAAATGGTTGATGAATGCTTTAAATGAAATCGGTAGTAGGTGTAAGGTATGTAGTGGTCAAGATTTGAAAACTAGAAATTGAAACACATAAATTTACAATAAATTATCTCAAATATGGTCCCTGCTTATTGAGAGTAGGATTGAGAATGATAAGAGTAATATTCCTCTAGAATATCTTAGAACCCTTCATTCCAACAAAAGTTGATGGATCCCCCTCTTTGATGGACTGATGGGTAAGATCATAAAGAGATTTAACAATTTTAATACAAGGAAGTAGGATCACCTTGATCAATAATTTCTGGCCTTCTACCCCCATGCATTTCCTCTTATTCATTAAATCCCCCAAGAAGGTTCCATAGAACATAAAAATATAATTTCTAGATTTTTATGGGATGCCTATTCGAAAGGATGGTACCACTTAGTGATTTATGGAAGGTTTTCACACCCAACTGATGATATTGTCCCTAAATTAAGGAGTGTAGAGGAAAAATAAGAACAAACTACATGAAAAAATCACTAGGGATGTGATTTCAGGTAATTTTTTTGTGAATTATTCATCAAAAATAAGAATAGAAAGGTCTTGGTGAAAAAGAGATTCTTGAAGCCTGCTTCTTATTTCCATTAAAAAAATGTTCAGAACCTCAAACCAGGCATGGTGGATTATATATAGGGGGACACCCATTTCAAGAAATACAACCTGATGGGGAAGACTCTATTTTCATGGTTTCCCCATGTCGGGCATTATCTTTAGATGTCATATTGGTATTGGATTCGAAACAGATGGATTTCTTTTAAAGTATAAAATTTTCAAACAAACCTGATTATTGTGTGTTTTCTCTAGTGGAATCTAGAATGTTTAACATGGAAGAATACTACTACAACAATTTCACTTGGTAGGGTGTGAAGTTTTTTGGGGAGAGTACACCCCCCCCCAGGTTGAGCTTCCATATTCATATAGTCTGATTTATGTCCTTTCATATGGAAAATAGAGTGTAGCATAAGGGAATCTCCCTTGATTCAACTCTAACCCATAATCATAAATGGAAGATCATAAATTTTTTTACCAGTTGATTTCACATACCCCCACTAGCTAGTCATGACCGTGATTCAGGATGTGTCGATCTCTTATGAGGAAGGTAAGTTTGTGGTGACATGGCTCATGATATAAGGTTATAGAGATGATCATGATAAAGGCTTTGTGTGTCTACAGTCTTCCAGGTTTAACACACGTAGTTGGGTGTATTGGAAGGCTTCCATCTTAAGGTTGACAGTGCATGGAGGGGTCATATTTCTTGATCATACGGTCTTGGTTCTCCTCACCTTCTCTGATTTTTATAGAAATAGTGACCCACATATAAAGGAGTCACATTTACTCTAAGAAAACCAGTACCTTTTCCAAGATAACAACATTAACCTAGAAATAGTAGAGATATAATCATATTTATTGGTTGGTTGTCTACACTCTCTCAAATCCCAATATTGTTATCCATCAAAGAAAACCATGTTTTTATCTTGGGATAAGTGCGGTAAAAATCACCATGGGAAATGTATTAGGAAATAGGAGAAAGGATTTTTATTTTTATGTTTTGTGCATATTGCTCATAAATTCAATGAAAATGATTCATAAAACAATGAAAATTCAATAGTAATATGGTTTAATTACAAATGGTTAGTAAATTATGATAACATATGTCCAAAGTTAGTATCATAATGTGGAAATTATCAATATCGAAAGAAAAAGGGTGTGGATAAAACTTTTGAAACTACAATAGTTGCTATTGAGCCATAAAATTAAGTGGTGATATGTATGTTACTAGTTTATTAGAATTATTTCAATACCCTTTTTGACTCTGACTTTTTTCATTCCTTAATTTCTAATAAATTTGAAAGTAAAATGGAAATAACACCACATGAAAAGAAGATATATATTTTCATATAAACCCCGATTGGAAATATTAATGAAAACAAGATTTATAAAAATATTCTTATTTTTGTTAGTGGGATGGTATTTCTTATAAATAATGTTAAACTTCCCATGTCAGAGTTTGATATTATTTTAGGTATGGATTGGCTTTTATTTTTTCATTCCAATGTTGATTGTGGAGCCAAGAAATATTTTTTTAATGATTTCATACCATTGATAACCTACCATGAAGCAGAGAAACTAACTTGAGATGGTGGTGGAAGTTATTGAGATCATGTTTCTAAAAAGAAATAAACTTTTCAAATTAGTAATTTCCTGGTAGTAAATGAATATGTGGAGTTATTTCCTTTGTATGTTCCATCTTTTATTCATGATTTAAATGTTGAGTTTATTATTGACTTAGTACGTTATACTAAGCCAATTTTGAAACCCCCTTATCAAATGAATCATGTAGAACTTTTAGAATTTAAAATGCAGTTATAGGAGTAACTAGAAAATAATTTCATTCATCCAGTACTTCATGATGTGGTGCCCCTATTTTGTTTTATAAATTTAAATATGGTTAAATGTGGCTTTTCATTGATTATCGACCCTTGGAGAACATTAATAATAATAATAAGCATTCATTGCCTTATATCATTGATTTTTTGATTAGCTATAGGGAGAATAAAAATTGTTGATGATTGATCTCAGGTCAGGGTACAATCAGTTGAATGTAAATAAGGAAGATATTTTTATGTTAGTTTTTTAGATAGGATAGGGAATTATGAGTTTTTAGTTTCTCTCTTTGGTTTGTCATGTGCACCAGTTGTATTTATGGACTTCATGAATAGAGTTTTCATGAGTTATTGGATAATAAATTGGTTTTATTTAATTATAATATTTTTTTACATTCTTAAATACAATAGGAACACAAAATACATTTATGGTTTGTTTTATGAACTATATGGGAAAAGAAACAATATGTAAAATTTGGTAAGTGTAGATTTTGGTTGAAATAAAATCATTTATATATACATATTGTTTCTAAAGAACAAATAACTATTTACGATGTTAAAATAAAAGATGTTTAAGAATGGAAAAGACATGAAAATATCACTGAGATTCATTGGTTTCTTAGATTAGCAGGTTTTTACGAGCAGTTTGTTGGAATATTATCTCGTTTTTATATCGCAATGTCTAATTTAACTCAAAAAGGAGTTAAATTCATCTATATGACATAATTTGAGTATTATTTTTATTAAAAACATATATGATTGGTGAAAGCTCCATTTTTTGACCCACCCTCTAGAAGTGGTAAATTTTTCATCTATAGTGATGCTTTTTTGAGGGGACCTGGTTATGTCTTGATGTTGAATGGTCAATTAATTTCTTATGATTCATGTCAACTAAAAAATCATGAATCAAGTCATCCTATAAACTAATGGGAATCATATTATATGGTTTTTTCATTTAAAATTTGGATACATAATTTATATGGATTAATGTTTTAAATTTATAATGATCATAAAATTTTAATGTATATGTTCACATAGAAAGATTTTAGCATGAGGTAGATAAGGTGGATTAAACTGATTAAGAATTAGGACTATATGATTCATTGTCATCGAGGAAAAGAAAAAAATGTAGTTGATGATTTGAGTAGAAAAAATGCAACGTTAACAATGTTACGTTGGGAAAATGACCCATTGGTTAATGATTTGATGAATTTTTTACTAGAAGTTATGGATATGGGAACATCGTCTATTTTATTCTGGCGTCTATACAATCATCACTATCATAAAGAATTAATCAAGCTTTAAAAGAGGGACATACTCTATAGAAAAATGTAAAATATGCTAATAGGGGTATGTTTCCATAGTTTAGTATTAGAAAAGGAGGTTTTATCATATTTGGAAAACAATTATGTGTGGATTTTCATTCACAGTTAAACAAAGAACCATTGAGTGAAGATCATAGTTCCTGGTTTTTTGTTCATCTGGGAAGTACTAAGATGTATAGAAACATTTAGGAGTATTACTAGTGGGATAGAATGAAAACTTATATTGATGAATTTACCATGAAATTCTTGAGTAGTAAACAGGTTAAATTAGAGAGAAATTTAACTAAGGGGATGCTTCAATATTTACCAATAATAGAGTGTAAATAAGAGAATATATCTAAAGATTTTATAGAGTGATTTCCAATGAAATCTCGAGGTAATAAGTCAATTTGAATTATTATTGATAAATTAACTAAATGATGTTATTTCCTTCTCATTCAGGATATAATGTCTTCGGATAAACATTATTAATTGTTTCTAAAGGAGATAGTCAGATTATATAGAGTTCCTCTGTCTTTTATATCTTACCATGATACAAATTTCAATTTAAATTTTTAGAAAAGACATCATATGTCATTGGGTAATGAATTAAGTTTCAATACGAATTTGCATCATCAATATGATTGGAAATATTAGTTAACTATTCAGATAATGGAAGACATGATTGTATATTGTTCAATAGATTACAAGGGAATTTAGGATCAAAATCTTTCTATGTTCGAGTTTTCTTATCATAACTCTTTTCATTCTACTAATAGATGACACCTTTTTAGGAATTATATTAAAATAGTTGTGAGACTTATAATTTTTTGGATGAAGTAAGTGAAATGAAATTTATGGTCCTGGGATTGTAAAAAGAAGTGTCAGGGGATACTAAGATGGTTCATTAGTAAATTATATTGTCTTAGAGTAATTATAAAAGTTACGCGGATAACCGAAGAAACTATATTTCTTCCAATATAGGTGATCATGTATCTGTTTAAGTATCTCCATGGAAAATTATTATGTGTTTTGATAAAAATGGGAAGATAAGTCTATAGTTCATTGGACCATATGAAATCCTAGAGATATTTTATCAATTTCCTACCAACTGTCTTTTCATTGGATTTTATCCATGGTATACAATGTATTTCATGTTTTAATGTTAATGAAATATATACCAGATTCATCTCATGTTTTGATACTTAAGGTAGTTCAATTAGAAGATAAACATTATTATGAGGAACAACCTATAAAAAATCATGACTATAGAATGAAAGTGATTTAGAATAAAGTGATTACATAGTTTAAGGTTTTGGGGAAAACCCATGTGGTTGAAGAAGCAACAGGGGAATCCTAAAATGGTATGAAATAAATATATCCAAAATTGTTTAACAATTGAATAAAATTAAAAGGATGAAATATATAAAATGTATAAGAATGGGAAAAACTAGTTAATGATAAAATAAATAATTTTCATGTTAATAGTATTTATGAATTAGATAATTATATTATAAAAATATTATGTGATTTTTCTAAAATAATAAGGAAATAGTTTTGTAAAGATCATTTCAAAATATAGAATTTTAATTTTAAAAATTTAATTTAAATTTTTAATTAATAATTTCAAAATTATCCAAGGATGATTTTTTGGGGTTTTTATGAAATAAATGATTATTCAGGGAATAGGGAAAATTACCAATTTTTTCAAATGTGGGAATTTCTTTTTATTAAATCAAGTAATTTAAAAGCCCCAATATATTTTAAATTCCGACTTAAAAAAATGAATGAAAAAAATTTATAATAATATAATTTTCTCTTTTTAATTATAAAATTTTAGGATTTCTGGTATAATTTTATTTTTATACTTAAAACACATTTATCAAAAAACTATTTTAAAGTGCATAATGATTCTCTATTTTAATTAATAAAACAATTACTAATGAAGAAGAAATTAAATTAAATTTATAAATTATATATTTATAAATTTTAATTAAAATCAATAGAATAATTATTAATAATAAAAAAGTTAATATAAAATCAAATTATGCTTGAAAATACATTTCTTGAAAAACTGATTTTTGGTCTTGTCTGCAGGTTTAATTTAAAATTAAGATTTTCCACTTCTGTGAGTTTCGTTAGATATGATGGATTGAATATTTTTAATCATAATAATTAATATTATTTAATATGTTTGACATGATTTTTATTCATAATAAACAGTAAAAATAGTAAAAACAATTCAGGCAATTTATGGGTAAAACATGTTCACAAGGGGATTAAACTAAATAGATAAGGGTAATAATGACATTAAAAGAAGTAAAATTAAAATTGGATATCCATATTTCAACTCCATATCATCTAGTGCCTATAAATTTCTCATTTTGGAACCACATTCCACAATTATGAACGATATAATAATTCAAGTAAAGAAATTGACAAAAAAGGAACATTCCATGCATATAATATCTATAATACATTTTTATATGGATAAAAATATCAATTTTCATTTATAAATAGTCATTTTAAAGTTAATTTGTTTATCAATTTAACTTATTAATAATTTTTTGTGATGAAATAATTGCCTTAAGAGATTATGCAATGATGGAATGATAATTATTTAATTAATGGATAAATAAAATTAATTATTTTAAAAATATTAAAAGTAATATAAATTAAATGTATTATTCTACTAGATGATTTTTTTTGATAATTATAACTTTTATAAAAAAAATTAATGGAATAGTTTTGGAATCCATTTTTTTCTTATTTTTTTTCAAAGTCAAATTAAATAAATAGTGTCAAAATCAACATTAATTATATTTCATAACAAATATTATTTTAGTAAATGGTTTAATATTTATAAAAATAAAATATTAATCCAATTTAATATTATATGTTGTAAAATATCAACCATTATTCAATTATGTTAACATTTTCCATTTATAGAAACTCTTTTGACCCCTAAAGAGTAAAAAACTAGTTTCTTTAGGTGAAAACTGAAATAGTAAAAGTGACTAACCTTAGTAGGTAAGGATTAAGGTATTAAAAAAATATTTAGTTTTTTATAGGACGTTTTTATCAAAATAATATTCCCTAAGATTCATTATTTTTAATTTTTAAGGATCTTTGTTTTATTGTGACTCTCCATTACTGAATAGTTTTTGGTATTTACAAAAATATAACTCCTCCCCACTTATAAAAGTCACCCCTCTCCTCTCCACTTAAAATTTACAAATCATTTTGGTTTGGACATGAAAGGACCAATTTACTTCCTAAATTCCCTACCCATGTCCTATAATCCTTATTTTGATCATAAAATCAACCCAGGAAATCTTTCGGTACCACCCATTAGAGGTTGTTGGAAGAAAAGGTATAGTTCTTAAACAAGCACATTCATTTTGTTTAATTTTCTAACTTTTAAATATTCTTCTAACTTGGTAAAATCATAACACCTATAACTACCATATAATTATATATTATTATTTAAATTTAATAACCTATTTCCTTGTCCACTTCCATAAAATGTGGAATGAAACCATCAATTGTACGAACGTTCATACTACCACCCCATGAACAGTTATAGTACATTTTCTATAATCACCAATTATGGATGGTTGCAATGATGGATGTAATATATATATATGGTATATATGAAATATTTTTCATTTTTGAAATATTATATATAATTTAATTTATTACCTTTTCACTCACTAAAAAATTATAATGTTGTTCATGCAAACATTTAGACTACCACCTCCATGAAGTGATGTGATTCATTTTTCATCCCCACATAACATTGATGATATATATAATTATATTCAAAAAATTAAATTATATTTACTATATTTTGATCATTTTATAAATATAAAATAATACTCACCTTCTTTCCTTAATTATCATTGAAAAATGAAAATGTTACTCATGCGTATGAATTGGTTATCGTCTCCATGATTGTAATGTAGTTCATTTTTCATACCATATTTCATTATTGGTTTTAAAATTATAATTGATGTATAAAAATGAAAAATAATTGTTTATTATTATTCTTGATTTTATTAATTATGTCTTATTTTTCTATTGTCAACCTACCAAAGTCATTTTGGACATATGCGCCGAATATTGTCAAAACACCAGTTGTAAACTTAAATGATTTTGTAATTTTATATAAAATTTTTATGGGTGAAATAAAAGGAATAATAAACCTGAAACTTTTTATTAATAAAGTAAATAATTAACATATGTTTATTATTAAGGATGATAATAAATGCATGTGATATATCAAGCTCAAGGTAAGAGACTTTATTTTAAAAATAATCTTTTTATGTTTCCATTAACACCCTTTTTCTTCAATATCCTTATATTTGAAAATTATGTTATGGATTTTTTTATATGGACATGCAATAATTATAAATTAAATTTTTATGTATCCTTCTAATAATAAATAATGGTTTTCAAAAAAAGAAATATCTTTACATAATGTTGAACTTTATTTACAAAATACAACAAAGATTGTTCAATTTTAACGTATATGGTTGGTTCTATTATAAACAAAGGATGGGTGGTTATATAATTAACTAAGTATGGTTGGATATGTTATAAAGTAAATATGGGTGGGTTTATGATATCACTCAAATGAATTTGGTGTGGAAGTTGACTGTATAGTTATACCATTTGTAAGAGTGATTGTAAGATTGAAATGTAAATAATGGTTCATGTTACATATATGTTTTATCTATTATTTGTATGGGGTTATATGAAAATATTATTATTCATTAAGGTAATATAAGATCATATATTTAATGTAAAGTATATTCTACTTTTAATGGTAAAAAATATAACATTGTGAAAAGTTTTTTTATAATTTTTCAATATTAAGAAGAATAATTTATGTGTTTAAATTTTACATTGAAATTTCTTATGAAATGTTTCATGAAAATGTTGGGGAAGATAAGGTAATTTCATGGTTAATAAAATGTTTAATTTGGTCAATTTTTATTTAAAATGAAATTTTTTATAATTTTTTATAGACTAATGGGTTTCTTTATTTATTATTTTTATGTCCTTTACTATGTTTTTTGTGATAATCCCATATTTTAGAATGTTTCTCACAAGGGTAAAGGATGGTTAAGAAAACATTAAAAGACTAATTTAATTTCATGATGATTTTTCATACAAATAGAAAATACTTATTTTTATGATTTTTATATTGTGGTAAAACAGATACTGATTAAAACTGTCCTGTTTTTAAAATTATGGTTTCGTTATGTATGATTTCTGACCTAGTTCACTAAAAATATAAAACTAAAAAGTTCCTAAAAATGATAGAAAGTGAATTCTTAAATAAAACTAAGATTATTCTTTTATTAGGACTAGGTACTTATATTTCCCTATGGTAGATAATCTTAATTTATATAGACTATGATATGTGGTCTCACTAATGAGGGTGATTGACCCTATTAGTTAGATGTATTTTTTCATTAATACAAAATTTATATAGATGGACATAAATGTCAAGGTATAGGATATAACCTTATGAACTAACATTATTCCTAGAAAACTGATGAACATAGGGTTGATTATAAATACATTCCATGTGATATGTGAACCCTTAAGTTTGACCAATGAGATGAGAATGAAAAAGAGGGACTTGAGAAAAGTTCATTTAGCTCCTATAAGTATGGATCAGTGATGGAATAAGCATGGAAATCCATGTAATTCACCTTATAACAAACATTTATTCCATGGTGAACTTGATATGCTATATGGATTCATGATAATTTTGATAAACTTGTGGTGAGTGTTCCTCCTCCATGAATATGTGAGTACCGAGATTGGTATACCCTATGTAGATTATGGCTATCTAAGTTGTGTGAGAACAAACCTAAGATGAAATTAGGATGTGGTATTGGAGTTATTACATCTCATATGAGTAATTATAGTGGTGGATTTCTTATAAGGATTATAGGTCTGTAATATGATCATGACAATGAGGGACCTTATTCCTTCTGAGTGATGGGATCAGACCCAGAGATTAATAAGGGATAACATAGCCAAATTTGAGTATTATGGTTATAATGTTACCCATGGGACCTAAATGGGTACATCAGTTTCATCTTGACACTAGTTAGGGTTACTGATAAGAAGTACAAATGGCCAAAATTAGGTTTTGCCTTAGAACCTGAAGATCTATGGTGTTAGAAAATGGGGTTATAGTGATGATGATGGGTTGAGTTCCCTGGCATCTAACCTTGGAATTTATTGATTAGTTTAGTCATTAATCTGACTCATGTATTTATTATAAAAGGTATGGGATATTACAGGATGGAATACTACCCTTTTTGAATGATACTCTTTTTGAGACATCCATTGATCTAGAGTTTACACCTAATGAATATAGATGCCTAGTACACCAAGGATCTAGATTCTTTCATGATGAAAATGGATGACTTTTATTCCTAGGATTCGTCCTTATGACTTAAGAATATGGATTCCTAGTACACCAAGGATCCTAATTTTATGATTGATGATATGGATTCTTGGAAAACACCTTACGATCAATCTATAATCTGTCTTCTATAGTATTACTATGTTATTTCATAGGATTTATTTATTAAACCTATTATTATATGGTGTGTATGTGGTTAATTCATGGGATCTATATTTAATTCTATTAATATGGGATACCTAAGATTGCCTCATAGAATATATAATTACACCTGATGGATTATTTTTTAGACAAATATGAACCTAATTGAATAAGGTACACTAAATATTAGGTATCATGTTAGAACCCATATATTGATAGTTGGTATTTATTTTCACTTTCAATTTTTATTTCTTTATTTACTAAGCATATCATATATCACATACACTATATTTATTGATTATATTAGGCTCCCTATTGGTTTTTCCCTAATAATATATACTCAAATCTAACTCAAGATTCAATGGAACTTGGGTACCGAAGCAAGCCTCATTTTTCATAGGTTTGGGTTGGGAAAATACCCATATTATATCTTTCAGCTTGATAACATTGATGGATTCTAGAGATGGTTGTGATAAGCCTCAGGGATGGTAGTAGATCTTACCCTTATTTTTAGTTCCTTATTTATTTTGTATGGGTTTTCATCTATATGAGGGTCCATGCTTGTTTTTTTATTATTTTCTTCTAAACTAAATTTTTTTGAACATGGTTATGTTTTATTTTTAAGATTCATTATAAAGTTTTTTATTTTTATGATTTTTTTTTGAAAATATCTTTTTGTAAATGATTTTTTTTAATCAGGTGAGTGATTTTTTACTAAAATTTATAACTTGTTTCTTCAAAAGTTGCTCGAAAATTGAATAAATAAAGTTCTTTGAAGAACGGACAATCCATCGGGCTCTTTCTAATAGATTTATTTTTTGATGAAAATCGAAAGTAACTAAAATGAAGCAAGTTTGAAAGTTTTTCAGAATTTAATAGATGGGAAGTCAGAGAATTTTCCAAAATAAGTCATATGATTCTTTTATGTTCTATCATGTTCCTAAAACATCAATAATATGTCATGATATAAGTGCGATTTTGTTGAAATAAAGATATGTCCTTGACTCTAAAGCTTCATATTTCTACAAAGTTGATGTTTTTTGGACATAGATCATCAAACAAATAATAAATAAACACAAATGTTCCCACAATACTATAATTATGATGTTTTTTTAGTTTGGGAGAAATGTAAATTTGTTCAACAGACATGGTTTATCTGATGAAATTCATTAGATGCACCTAGTTGTAAGTGAATCATCAGCCAATTATTTTTCTATAAAGTCTTTCAATGTTGTTTCTATGTTTTGATTTTCTTTGGTGTTGAAAATGTGAAGTAAATTTTAAAAGAAATGAGAAGGAATATTTTAATTTCTATAAAAAACAACAATGGGGATCATATTTGACTAAAACATAATGATATGATGAATTTTTTAGTTTTGGTCATCGTAGAAGTTGATCAATTGAAGAATTTATTCAAAGATTGAAATTTTTGAGTTTTTTATCAGACAGATTTGATTTTAAAGGACATATTCAATGAATCTATCAAAGAATCATAAGTATATCATTAGAAAAAGTATTTTTCAGTATGGTGAAAGAGTTTTGGTTGCTCAGATAATGTGGTTTTAATCAAATATGAAAGAATAATAAGTTTTATTGGATGAGATATTGATATTGATTCATTTGATGTCCCTTTAACACTAATAAGTCATTGGATGCAGAGTTCCATCAAACATATCTTGATCGGACTAAAGCGAAGATGATTAGTATGACCAGATAGAGAATGAGGAATAAAATGTGAGACATATAAATGTTTCTACAGGGAAGCTAACACAAAAAACTAAATTCTTTAGAAGTAAGAATGATGTTGTTCATTTTTTTTATAGGTCTTGGAGAATCATTGTGAGAAATGTTTTGAATATTTCATTTATTTCAGTAATTCAAGAGAAAAATATATGACAATAAGGAATTATACAGTTGTATTTTTATATTTCCACTAGGTTAAGACAATTGGAATGATGAATAGAGTCCCAGATTGAGATGTTCCAAACTATCAATTTTATTATAGATAATGTGTGAACTTCATATTCAATTATTACAGAGAATTCTGAATTTCTGGAGAAATCAAGAAGATTTGAAAAGACTACAAAGAGTGTAGAATAATTGATATATAGTCAAAAAAAGTTTAAATTTTTGATTAATTTGGATATATTAATTTGGGTTAGTGGTGAATTATTTTAGTTTCGCACCTTTACTATTTTGGGAGATCCTATAAATAAATTTTATATGTAAAATGGTACTTGGAATTATTAATTCATGTATAAAAGTTGATACTCTATAGAATTGGTGTCAAAAGTTATTTTTCCAACTGAATTTATTTTGTGTTGAGAAATAGTTTCCAGATATAGGGTTCTTATCAGAATATCAGACTACTACATGTTCATATTATTAAAAAAAGATAAGGAAGGTATTTTTTATCTCAAAATTATTTTATAAAATACATTTTAAAATTATGGGAGTCAGTATAATCCTTCCTATTGGGAGATAGAATTTGTCTAAACTGATTTGAAACAAGTTTTATTCACTTATTCATAATAGTGAATTTTCATAGATCCTTTGGAGTGGATATTGAAAGAATTAAGTTTCTCATAATGAGTTCAAACCTTCTAAATCATGTGTACATTTTTTACTTTTCTATTTTTATATGCACTGTAGATTAAAAAAATATTAAAAGTAAGAAACTCAAACAATTTTTAGGGATTAAATTTATGAAATTTAAATTTTCAAAATGAAAAAAAAAACTAATTTAATCCCCCGTCATATTTTTTGAATTTTTAGAACTTCAATTAGTAACAAATGTAGGTTCCACTATGTAATCCTAGTCCTGGATATTCTAAATTTTTTTAATAGTAGAGGAATGACTATAATTTATGGAAAACTTATTATGGTTAGAAAAATTGGATGATTCCATTTCTCTTATCTCTTATTTTGGAAGTCATTGATGTCACTACAATTGGATTTACACCCATTGAGAAAGATATCATGATGAATTTCTCTAAAAAGAGAAATATTTTAAGTTGATGGAAAATCTAGAAAATATATTCTTATCACTAAATCAAAAAATGTTTACATGATGGTAATGGATATCAAAAAAGGAAAGATTACGTGGGAGAAGCTTGAAATTACTTTCTAAGGGAACACTAAAGTAAAGGACGAAAAAATAAAAAATGATAATAGTTTGATTGAATACATAAGAATGAAAAATGAAAAAACTATTGATGAGTACATCACCATTATAAAATAATCTATTTGAAAAATTATAGGTTTTAGAGTTTTCTTGGTAGATTATACAATTATTAAGAATCTCATAAGAAACTTTCAGGATATACTTGATTCTAAAAAAATATTTAGAAGATAAAGATGATTTATCTCTTAATGAACTGAATAAACATTCCTGTTTCTTATCAAATGAAAGAATATCTAGTTTTCAAAAAGAATATAGATTAGGAAATATTTTTAAGAACTATAAGAAAGTTGAAAATTCAAGATTTTTAAGATTATTATCCTAGTGATTATAAAGATAATGAGGTGATAAATTGAATGAAAAAAATCTTGTCTCTTATCTCTAAGAACTAACATATAGGAATAAGAATGTATGGAGGAAAATTTTCTCTTAATTTTTTTGATTGTGATGTAATTGGTAATTCTTCTATGAATTTCCCCCAAATGATAGTTGGTGAATTTGAAGATCACTATGAAGAAAGACATCAGTGGACGAAGTTTAGAAAAGCTTCTAAGAAAGAAAATAAGTACATTGGTTGGAACAATAAGGTCACCAGAAATAGAATAATTATGCTTAGTAATAAAGTGCAATATGAATTAAATGAGATGAATTTATAAGAATATGAATGTTCTAAAACATCATAAGCTTATTTTCAAATGTTGATAAAAAGGAAGATTTGTCAAATAGAAAAGAAGAATGAGGTGAATAATCTTACAAATATTATCATCTCAAATCATAATTTGTTGTATATATTTAAAAAATAGAACTCCGAGGAAAGATATCATAATTGTGGAGAAAGAGAGTGGAAAATTATTTATGGAAGAAAATATGATTCTAATGAGGAAGAAGAATACATCTAGTAGATCAAAAGTTAAAACCTAAGAATAAATGAATAGGGAAATATTATTGAATGCCTTAGTAATATGTTGATGGCTATGGAATTTGATGTTAACAAGTCTCAATAAAAACATCCTAATGATGAAAGTACTATAAGAAAGTTAATTAAAATTTTATCAAGTCTTTCAAAGTAAAATTTGAATCATCTAAATCTGTTGAAAAATAACATTCCAAGATTCGGATGAATTCTCTAACTTCCAAAAATATTGATTAATATGATATTTTTAACATTTCAAGTGTTAATAGAAGTGTTTTTAAAGCTTGTATTGATAGGGTAAGTTAAAAATAAATCACATCAAAAAAAATTTAAAATAACCCCATATAAAGGTTTCGAAATTCCTAGAATATGCTAGAGAATAAATAAGTTATAAACCATGAAACATTTTCAACAAAGAAAAATCATACATCAATAGAAAAACAATATTTGATAGTTTTATCAAGTGTGGTGGAATTTATGTTCATAGAGCTTATAACTATTTTAAATACATTTAACTTATAAAAAATAGGTTTGAACAGAGTTAAAGAAGTGGTGGAAGTAGAATGAGTAAGTTCTATAAGCCACATGAATTAATAAAATAAACAACAAAATATGTTTTATATATTTCAAAAAATCACATTGATTTTTTGGAGGAAGTTTTTGGATGATTTGATATACTGAGCCACTTTGCTAAAAAATATATTACACTCATTCTATAATATGTATTTAATAATAGAAAATTAAAGGAATATGGAAATTAAAAAGTTGAGAAAATTCATTTTGTTATTATGATATCTTTGAAAACTATTAAAAATAATTATCCATAGAAAAATTATAGTTGTTTTTAATCACACAAGCTATGTGATTTTAAAATCTTGAAAGATGTTGAAAATGGTGATGGTTTAGTTGTTGTCTTCAGGAATGAATGTTCCTTAAATTTCAAAGTAATTGGAACATTTTAGATCAAATCAAAAAAAAATTAATTCTAAAGAAGTTATATTTGTTGTTGGGATAAAAATATCTTACTTAGTGTAATTAAAATTATTTGATGATGGAAAATAAGAAATTTTCAGAAATGTTTTTTGTATCATCAAAATTATAAAAGAATTAAAAGTTGTAATGATATGAGAAACAACCAATGAAATTTTTCCCATATTAGAGAACTTGAAAAGGCATAATATCTAAGTATGGAAAATTAAAACAAGTTGTGGAACCATATAATTAGAAATATTTTTTAGAAAAATATGAAAAATAATTCACAATTTTATGTTGTATGAAATTTTCTAGAATTTAAAATAAGAGAAGAAGATATTTTTATAAATTTTCAGAAAGTGAAATTTACTAGTAAAAGTAATAAAGAAAATTTGAGATTCCATCTAACAAACTATATGAACTTATTCAATATGATTTATGTGGTCCAATGAGACATCAATAAAAAAATAATATTTTTATTATATCACTTTTATTAATGATTACACTCATACGACTAACATGAAATTTATTATGTTTAAATAAGATATTCTAGAGATGTTCAAATTCTTTATGGAAGGTGTTGAGAGTGATATGGGGTTTTATATAAATAGTTTTACAATAGATAATGGTACAGAGTTCACATGCAATGATTTCAAATCGTATCTGAGAAAGCACGGAATCAAACATCTGTATAGTGATTCTAACACTCGATAAAAAAAGGTGTAGTAGGAAGTAAAAAATATAATTTTGTTGGAAGTGTGAATAATTGTGTTAGTATGATAAAAAATTTCAAATTTCTACTAGAGAGAAGCTATTAGTACTATTGTACAGGTACAAAATAGATGATTTTTTACGCCCAAATCCAATAATACTTCTTATTGAATGTGGTATAATAAAAAACCTTCATTGAAGTGATTTAAAATTTCTGTAATTCTATGTTTACTAAAAATAAAAATAACCAAATCTTGGAAAATTTCATGAGAAATATGATGAAGAAATTTTGATGGGAAACTCACCCAATTAAAGAAGTTACAAGTATTGGAACAAACATTTACAAAATTTGGTCGATTCCTATGATGTGAAAGTAATTAAAAATCCAACATTCAAAATAAAATAGTTTGAATATGTTTAGGAAGAGACACTAAATATTAGAAATGAGAATGAAAGTGAGTCAAAATAGATATATCAAGACTCAAAGGAATTGTGTGATGACGAAATTGAAACTTGAATAGAAATTTTAAAATTTACTACCTTACATAAACATGTTGAAACTAGAAAATATTATTGGGAGTCAAAAATCTCTAGTTCAGAAAAGAATAATTTTGAGATTATAAATTTAGATGTCACCCATTTCACAAATTGAACTATAATAAGTTTCAGAATCATTTGAACACAAATAATGAGTTGATATGATGAATTATGAGTTGGGATGGATTGAGAAAAACAAAACGTGGGATCTTTTTTCATATATAGTAAGTTAAAATGTTATTGAAACAAAATTTTTGTAAAAAATAAGATGAATGAATATGGAGAAGGTTCAAGAATCAAATAAAGACATGTTTGAAAAGTTTGTGCATAGGTGGGAGGTGTAGATTTTGAAAAAACCTTTACCCCCATTTCAAGATTAGAATCTATTAGAATATTTCTAGTAGTGGATTCACAAAAAAATTAAAAAAATTATCATATTGATGTAAAGTCAAATTTTAGAAATGGTGAAATTGTAGAATAATGTTTCATTGAGAAACCTTGGGGGAATCTACTTGATAATTATGGAAGATATGTTTTTTAATTGGTGAAAGTCTTGTATGGGGTGAAAACACCCAACATAATTAGTATTAAACAAATAATAAATTTTTTGATAATGTTAGGTTTTTCTAATGGAAATATTTATAGAAACTTATATATGAATGTATTTTACTCTAGAAACCTAATTGAAATTACTTATGTGGATGATTTAATTTTCACTGGAGATGAATAAAATTTGTGAATATAGTCTGATTAGATAATGAAGAATAATTTTTAAATGTCAATTTTCTCATAACTAACATTCTTCCAAGTTTTAAAATGTCAAAAAAATAAGAAATATATTTTCTTATCTGAAGAAAAGTATGGCATGAAACTCTTAGAAAAGTTTCGTATGTAAGAATCCAAAGAAGCTTCTAATCTGATTTTAGTTTGGATGAAGATGATTAAAGATGAAGCTGGGAACATTGTGAATCAAAAATATTTTTAAATGTTTATAGAAGTTTTTTTACCTTACAGCATCGAGAATGGATATATTTTGTGTTGTGACATTGTATTCCAGATTTCATAGTGATCCAAAATAATTTCATATGTTGGTAGTAAAGAATGTTCTGAGATATATTAATGGAACAAATTCACATGGCCTATTATACAAAATAAGTTTTGATATGAACTTTCATGTATATACTAATGTTGATTGGGATGGAGATTGCAATGATGGAAAGTAACCTTTAAGAGGAAAACTTTTCTTGGGATAATGTTTTGTGAGATGGAATAGTATGAAACAAAGTTTAGTAACATTGAGCAAAGTGTAATCGGAATATGTTTCAATGGCCCATATATGTACTCAAATATTGTGGCTGAAAGATCTATTAGAATATTTAAAAGTTAATATTTTCAAAATATTGAAAATACATTGTGATAATGAAAGTGAATTTATCTTTCTAAAAATCCTATCAAACATTCAAGATAAAAAAAATTGATATTATGTTTTACTTCATCAAAGATAATGTTTCTGGTGCTGATGTCTTTCTAAAATATGTTTCCATGAAATATCAAATTATTGATATTTTCACAAATGTTATGACCAAATAATGATTTGGTGAATTGTGGCTGCAACATCATGCTCATCCTCCATCAAATAATTCCAAAAAAACATATGGATATCCCACCCATTCATTGGGTTATATTGATAAAGTGATATAATTTTTATAACTTTATTCAATAAGGGAGGGGGAAGTAATTTTCATACTTAAATGTATATGAAGCTAAGGTTATTATAAAATGGGTAATATGTGAGATAAATAAAATTAAAAAAAAATTGGGAGGTTTATCTTAAAATGGATAAAAATTTATATTCCTTAGGGGATATAATTCCTTAAAAAAAATTACTTTATATAGTAGTGTGGGGTCATAAAACTCTATTTTGAGAAAGGCTATGTTTTGGTAAAATTTAAAAACTTGAGTTGTTAAAAAATGGGAGACTTTTAAAAAGTATTTTTGGTTAAAATGACAAGCTGAAATAGTTGTTAACAATAGTTTTCAAAAAATAAAAAGGGAGAGATTGAAGATCCTTTATGATGTTTTGGTTTTAAAAAGGTTTTTTTTATGAAAACTAAATAATTGTAAAATAGTTTTTTTTAAATTAGGTGAAAGATGTGTTTCTGAATGTTTATAACCTATTTGTTGAGAAGATATTAAAACCTGGATAAAGAAACTGGTTTGACAATCAGAAGATTAATCGAGTGATCTATCAGGCTTAGTCCAACCGAATGAGTTTTTGATGAAAACAAATAGTTTTTGAAATAAAATATGTTTGAAAGTTGTTGAGAATTGAAAAATGGGAAGTCATAGAACTTTACAAAATAAATTCATGTAGTTATTTATATTCTTAAAAGTACATAAATCATTATGAAGATGTCAAGATGAAAGCTGTAGTTTTTAGAAGGAAAGGGAAGTTCCAAATTATAAAGATTCGTATTTCAAAAAATTTGATGTTTTTTGAACAAAACTCTTGAGACCAAAAATCACTAGACACAGAAGTTCTCAGAAGAATGGAATTATAAATTTGATGAATTTTTAAAAAATTAAATGTTCCTAAAATTATTTGGTTCTTGATATGTAATCTATTGGATTCACCTGATTGAATATGAACCATTAAATTTTTCCTTAATTTGAAATTTTGGCTTTTTCGTTTTTGAGTATTGAGTTTTTAAGGTGTTAAAAATATAGAAGGAATTTGAAAATTATTAAGATGGAAAATTTTAATTTTTTAGAAAAAAATTTAATGATGAGAACATATTGGTTTTTAACATAAAAACATGAATAAGTTTAATTTTTTTATCACTACATAAGTTGATCAGATAAATACGTTTTTGAAAGATTAAAAAACATCATGTTTTCTATCTGTATATCTGATTGTCCTGAAGATATTTGTTGAGCCGATCAAGGAATTTGAATAAGATCATCATAAAAATTATTTTTCAGTATTCTAAAATATTTTTTGGTTTCCTAGAAAATTCTATTTATATAAAATATTAAATAAGAATAAGATTCATTGGATAATCTATTGATACTGATTCATAATATGGGACTATGAAACTAATAATTCATTAAATAAATAGTTCCATCAGATATATTGTTATCATACTGAAGAGAAGATGATTATTAAGACCATATGGTAAAGTGGAATAAAATTTGAGACATATGAAAGTTGATATTAGGAATTTGTCACATGAAACTAATGTCTTTAGAAGTTTAAATGATATTGTTCACCTTTTTCATATGTCTTGGAGAATCGGAATGAGAAGTATTTTTTATATTTTATTTATTTGTATTTAGTGAGTCAAGAGAAAAATCTGGAAGAAATTGGATTATGATATTGTATTTTTATGTTTTAATTTGGTCAAGAGAACAACAATGAGTAATAATGTTCCAGAATGAGATGTTTCAGACAATAAATTTCCAAACAGATAATCTGATATATTCTTATTCAAGAAATGTTATGAATTATAATATTCTAGATAATCAAATAGGATTTAAGGTGACTCTATAATAGTTTAGAGTAATTGAGATACTGTAAAATGATTTTTTTTAATTTTTGATAAATTCAAATCTATGAATTTTAGTGACTGGGAAATTATTTTAGTTTCCAGAATTTACTATTATGAGAGCTTATATAAATAGATATGAAAAGTAAAAAAATTTCTTTAAACTATTCATCCATGAATAAAAATGATACTTATTAAAATTAGTGTTATATGTGAGTTTTCCAAATGAGATTTTTTCATTTTCAAGAGTTTTTCTGAATACAGGGTTCTGATCCGAATATCATACTGAGGAATGTTCAGATTACCGGATAGAGGGAATCAAACTAATTACATCATTATGTGTTTTTAGTATTTATTTGTGGAGCACTATTTTTTTATACATTCGGATCAGAGATTTTGGATTTTTATAGACTGATAATTGGGCCATCAGTATGAGGATATCATACGTGGGCCATCAGATGGGAAAAGGCAGATATAGGGAAAACCGTACTAAGGTTTTGGATAAAACCATATGCTGAAATTTGATTTAAGTAACTTTTTTTTGGATCAAAATTCTTGTAAGAAATTTTTTTTGAACTGATAGGTGTCGGTATAATCTTTCTTATAGGTAGATATAAGGTTTATAATGGGAGTTGACATGATTTTTATTCATTTCTTAATAATTGTGTATTTTATAATACCCATGTGAGTTTCTATAGAAAGGATGTTGGTTATCACACAAAGGTTGAACCTTTTAAATCATGTTTTACTTGTTTAATTTTCTATTTCAATTTGCACCGTAGTTTACTAAATGTTGATAAGGAATAAACTATAACAATTTAAAGGGGTTAACTTTATGAATTACTAATTTGGTAAAAAGGAAACAACTAATTCAACACCCCCCCCCCTTCTAAGATATTTTAAGATCCTTTGGAGCTTAATATTTCTTCCATGTACACTAATTATTTTTTATGGATGATGTTAGGATATTTTTACACTTTTTATACTATGATATGAGGGTATATCCTTCCCATGGTAACACCCTAGACCCTTTCTTCATTATGAAAGCCTCTAGAACCTTAGTAGATGAACCTGAGGATCGGTAATGACCACATATCCGGACATCGATGAGTTGTTCATGGTGGTGGGGAAATATAACACTCATGGTTAGATCATGTGTGGACCGGGAATATTTCCAGTGCATGTGATGGAATGTTTATAAATACTCTCAATGACTTTTCCCTAATATCTTAGAATCATTATATAAAATCCATGATTACCTCAAAACCCCATCAACATCTTATGGATCATTAGTCTTTGATCAATTATGGGTAATTGAATCAAATAGACCTCTTTTGTTTACATAATAAGATAGAAATTTATATAATGTATAAAAAATTCCCTTATTTTAAAACACAAGTAAGCTACATAATTCAATGAACAGTGGAACATAACACTTTTTCCATGAAATGATATTGAAATATCCCAAATCATTCTGTTATTCAAAAACATTCTATAATTATTATATAAATAAATTAATATAATTTCCACTAAATTATTGAGTTATTTTACAATAGAAACACTTTAATAAAAAAAACTCATATAAAAAATACCCCATTTATATACTAATAATTTATTCATCCATAGTAGTGACATTTAATTTTTTAAATATTCTTTAATGATTTTTTTAACACACTAATAATATTTACTTTTGAATGAGTTTCTAGTAAGGATACCCTTATAACATTTTATCGCTTCCATTACTCAATTTCCCTCTTTTTACAAGATATTCTAATTACTATTAAACGTCTTAAAATTATTAATACTTTTATTTTTCTTGTATAATATCTCATGGGGATACTTTTCATTACCTAGGATTAATAACTATTGGTTTATTGGGTAAAATGCTTCCAGAATTACATCATTCAAAAATTTATCCAAGATCCCCTTTTTAATCAACACCCTCCTAACAATATTATTGTTTTCTAAATTTGGTAATTATAAATTTAATTTTTTTAGGGTATCCACATAGATAAGTAATTTTACATTATCCCATATACCAAAAGATATTTATCAGTCTTATGATTCAGTAATTTCATGATTTTATTTGATATTAATGTGATAAACAATCTATTATACATATTTTTATCCACTCTTTATTATCCAATTTTTAAACATTGAGACTATTATTTGTGACATATTAGTTAGAACTAGAATATCACTCTATAGTCATAAATTGACATGATGTAATAACTTTTTCCTTAATAAGATTATGCGTTGATTGGTATTTATACATAAAAATTGCATCACTAAAATATTTACTCATACTAATTATGAAAATAGTTTTAGGCCTTTATTATGATATTTCCTTCTTTAAACACACAACAAGTGTTTTTTGATCTCTCTTAATTTTGTGTAAGACTTTGGTTGGATCATACATCATCAAATACACCCTTTAGTTTTGATTTATATAGAAATTAAAGATACTATAACTAAATTTTAATTATTAATTATTTAATGAAGTAATACTTATCACAGAGAGATTGATTTCACTCAAAATTGTCACATTATCCTATGACGAGGTGTCAAGAATATATCCCTTTGAGAGATAGATTTCGAATGCATTTATTTTCCATTTGATTTTTTTTCATTATAATATAGTATTTAGTTTTATTATGTGTTTATTTTCAACATAACCATAGTTAATATTAATTTACATTTATGAAACAAATTATGATGTTTAAGGATTTTTGGGTTTGCTTGGAAGTCATCACTATTGGTTTTGAGAACCATTAGAGGACAAAAACATGTTTTGTCTATATATTGACTGAATGTATGTTAATTAAACTATTTTTCACAAATTTTTAATATTTTTTGAATAAAAATAATGTATAAATTTAATGTTTTATGAAAATATTATTTTAGTGATATTTAAGATCCATGGGATCATTTTTGAAGTACTTTAGAGGCATGAAAATTCATCTTATTGAATATGCAGTATAAAAATATTGATTTTTTCTATCCTACGTATATATTTCATAATAAAAGTTTCATTATATATATATGATGAATTTTTTTCCATATATATATAATGATTTCATAATAATTTTTTTAAAATTTTAGTTCATTTGGTATAAATTTGAATGGTATTTGATAGATTTGGTAGAGGGTTCCTAAATTTTCAAGGTGTTGTCACAGTAGTTTGAATAATTAATAGAGCCTTTCTTCAGACGAAAATATTTCCTCCATGATTTATTATTCATATTTTTTTGATAATAATATATATATGTCTTCTTAAGTACGATTTATAACCCCATATTAATCTCCTTGATTATAGTTAAGAATAAAAATTCATAGCTAAAACATATTTTTGTCCAGTAGCCATTAAACAACATATTGAAGTCTACATGATCTAATTTAGTAAAATTTTGGTTAATGAATAATGGTAATTAAGATCTAATTATAAATTTTGATTGTTTTAATATTTGTTTATAATTATATTTAATTTTTAATCACATCATTTCAATAAATAATGATGATAATATTTCTGAAATAAAAAGGCTATTTTGGAACAACTATGGGATGGAAACACATTATCAACTCCATTAGATGAATTTTCATTATCTTTCATATAACAACTTACCCATGAAATATAATTAATTTGAATATATTTTTTATGATTAAAATTATATTTATTTTACATTTAATGGTTTTTTAATTCAAATTGTTGGGATACTATAAAAGAATATATCCATAATTGATAGATCTCGATTATTTTCAAGTCTAATGGTTGGTGAAGGACTATTGATGGTTTTTCCCTTTAGGGGACCTTTGTTTTTACATATTTTAATATTGTTTCATAGGGAAAAATTATATGATAAAATAATGGGAATTATTTACATAAAAAAGAAGTGTTTTTGAATCATTTTTATATCACATTTAATTTTCAACAAGTGAAGGTAACCAAACGATGAACAAATCAGATTTTATTTGAAATTAATATTGATTTATTTTTTTTCTCAAAAATTTGTATCTATTATTTAATAAAAAATATGTTTAAGGGATACCTAGATAGGGGTTTTATATTGGAATAAAATTGAATACACTTCATTCTTCGATACTTGAGAAGCATTGAAATTAGTTTTTGAATGAAATATTTCATTCAACCTATTTTTCATCCTAAATATTTTGTGAAGATAGTAAAAATTCAAGATGAAGGTTAAATATTGGTGGTAATAAATCATAATTTCGTTTTTATACTTCTTATTTGTATATGAAATCATCGACATTCAATTGTAACTCTAGTAGTATAACAAGTTATCAAGAGATACTTTGTAAAAGGAAGTTCAATATCATCCCTTTGCTTCAATTTTTAGTGATTTTGATAAAATTTAAACAACTAATGTGTATTGGGTATCATTAATTTAACACCAAGTAATATGCACTCTAATCAAGTCATGAATATTATAAAATTACATTTTATTTATCACTATTTGGTTTTTTTCACTCGAAGTGGACAACTTGAGGAGTAACACAGCATCTGTTCAATTAAATTAAACCAATGATGAGGGAAGATAAATATATTTATTTAATGTCTTGTAAAAGTAATTATAACATGAATTTTACCTCCTTTCATTATTATACTATCCCTAGGGGTTGTTTAATTTTTATTAAATCACGGTTCACCTTCATTGATCCAACTTCATTCATTTTTTGATGCTATTATTTGTTGTTATTATCATGGATCCTATCAATCTTATAAACAAAATAGATATTAAAAAATTTATAGAAATATATTTCATCTATAAAATGAATTAATAGTTTCTTGTTTTATATCATTTGGAATATATGTTCTTGGGATTACACTTTTTGGATTCACTCTTCTTGATGGAAATAGAGAATAGAGTCAAATTGATCTGAAGAGCATTGATGCTTATGGTCATTAGAGAATTGTGTTATTTTTATAACTCTTATATAAGAATATAATAAAGGTTATTTATTTTAAATTATAAAAAACAATATGGAAAAATCATTATGGAATTAACTAAGGTGATAAAAAGGTTGATGAATCTATTTTACACCATTTGTATATCTTAGTTTGAAATCATATTAATAAAAGAAAATGAATTAGTCAATTACTTCTTTACCCATGATAATATGATCATGAGAAACATAATAGGATGGGGTGAAATTATTGATGTTCTAACGGTTTTCAACAATTATTTATGTGTCCTTCATGTTTTGTTTAATAAATTGATCCTAAATTTAAAAGATATAGATTTTGTTAATTTCACACTTGATGAACTTCATTTTATTTTGGTTATTTATGAATTGAGATGTGATCCAACACTAAAAATGGAAGATAATGTTTATAAATATATTACATTAAAATCCATTAATTAGATAAAAATTAATAATAATAAGGAATATTGTTTAAATGGGTCAGAATATTTAGAGGAAACCATGAATCCTAAAGAATTGTTGTCTCACATATAAAAAATATTCAATAAAGTAAGAGGAGATTAATTTGACAAGTTAAAATTCCAGTGTTTAAATTTTGGAATGTTTATAATTTTATGTAAATATTGAGTAAAAATATTAATTATTTTGATGATGATTAACCAATAGAAATTTTCTTCGAGAGGAAGAAAACAAGGGCATTGTATCCAGGAAAAAAAGAATCTTTATCAAATGGAATGATGGATGATCTCAAAGCCTAAAATAAATACCTTATTTTTAAAATTTGATGATTAATAATGAAATTATGAGATTTTTGTTCATGAGAAATATTTATAAGTCGAAAATGAATAAGTCTTTATGGATCATGTCGATGGTGGTGAAAAATCTTCTATTGATGAGGATGAGGTTGAAAATGAGGATTATAATATCAAAAAGATATATATGGTGTTTTTATAACTAGAGATATATATTAATAAAATCACTAAAAATGAAAAGCATGAGTATTCCTTGAATAATGCACAACATGCATATGATGTGGAGTAACAGTTTATTGAAAAGAAGAAGAGTTGATCAAGGAAATTGATAGACTAAATTTTTTATTGGCTGAACGAAATGAGATCATTTATAGTAAGACTTCATGGATTTTTACTAAATTGGTGGAATTTTATACACTCTTATCATAGGTTCTTTAATATAAAAATTTATTAAACAAGTTCAATTTCAATTATGATAATCCATTGTAAGTGATTAGTGATATTTAAAATATTGTGAAATGAAATCCACAACTATAAGGAATATTATTGTTTTTTTTAAATAAAAAATACCGGACTCTTCAGGAACATAAGTTTTGGGATATTTTTATATAAATTATTATATTTTATCAAGTAATAAGTGATATTAGTTTATCAAAATGAAGAAAATATGTTTTTTTCTTTTGAAAATGTCTGATTTAATAATTAAACTACTTTTGAATGGAAATGGAAAATGTAGAAAAAGATACTAATATAAATAATTAAGGTAAGATAATATCTCACAATTTTTCTTCATTGTATTAGGTATATTATTGAGGAAATTTAACTTATCTTTTTCATTGGTTTGTACATGTCACGATGAACTTTCATAACATTTTGATTTAACTTGATGATTGTGTTTTTCTATTATTTTATGCATAATTATTTTATAATTGTTTGTTCTAATGGAATAAAATAAACTTTACATCTATAAAAATAGGTTGTCATGTTGTAATGGTGTATGAAGTTGAATTCATCATATGATAGAGATAAACTACATTTATATTCGATGATAGAGAGATATGTCTTCTATAGTTGTAATTGAAACCAGAGATCTCATAATCTAATTATTGATGTTTGTTATGGATTTATCTATAAGTCAAACCAAGGATTAGAGGAACTAAATTTTCTAGAATACTATACATCCTAAAATTGATTCATATGTAACATATCTCTTCAATTAGTTCTTTGGTTGTGTAGTTTAATAATGACTTTTTTGTAACATATATCATTTAATGAGATAATCATTGTATGGATATACGGTTTTCTATTGTAATTTTTATTTATCTAATCCTTCATGATGAAGGAGCTTCCAACCATGGAACCTATGATCTGTCTGATCAAGGATATCAATGAGATTCTAGTGATTGGAAGTTTTTTTAACTTCCATCAAGATTATTTTCAAATAAATTTTTTTTAAATTGTTATTGATTAATAGATCAAAGGGTTTCTCAGTGATAGAAAAATTTGTTTTTGATAAAGAGATTTTAGTTGAAGAATTTCTTATAAAAACATGATCTCTTCTAACCATGGTATTCGGGGAGTTTTCAAGTTAGTAACTTTTATACCTAGTATCAGGTCTATAGAACCCCCTTCCTCTTGGATAAAAGTAATGTGTTCCTTTGATTTGAATAATTTGGTAAAAATATCCATTATGGGTATTGGAATGGTTATTTGATACATCGAGCATTTTTTACATGTTTTTATTTAATTTTATAATGATTTATTGTTTTAATCAGATAGTGGTTATCTTATAATTGTGTATTTTCCACTATTTACTTATATTTTGTACGCTAATTTTATCATAATTTTTATTTCTCGATCAACTAACTAACTCAAGTGGGAAAACATTGTATGTCACTTTTAAGATAAAATTCACCCCATCTTGTAGAATCCATATTTCTCACCCTCTCGGACAACAAGTGGTACCAACCCTACTCTTATTAGTTTTATTTTTATCGAAACATAGTCTTACATGTAGTTCAAGATCTATTTTCCATTTTTTGTACTCTAAATGAATAGAAGAGATTATGCCTTTTTATTTTATCATTGGTGGACATCTAGTTCGAATGATTGATAATTTTAATTTCAGTTGACCATCAATATTTGATCGTGTGTAATATAAATATTGTTGTGATATAATAAATACTTTATTTATCTACATGGGTGATAATTATTTTCATATGATTATTAGAAATTATATAATTCCAAAGAAATATTTATTTTGGTTTACTTGGGAGGAGAAGCTGGAGTATCTTGTGAACTGTAATTTCTAAATACAAGTATGTCCTTAATGACTAGAAATATCTACATTGAGGTCTCATCATGTGAGAATGTGAAAGGAATATATAAACAATTTGAACTTACTCATTTTAGAACATCTAAATTTCTTATGAATTGTGGATATATGATTTGTGTTGATTATAAACATTTTAATTTTTTTTCATGGTTAAACTGTTGAGGATGCGTCAACATTTCATTATTTTTTTAATTGGATTTATTCTTTTGGTTAGAATTAAATTACTTGTGAATTTGTTATGGATAATTTGATTAGTATTCATCTAAAGGAATTAGAATCTATGAAGATAAGAATATATGACACTAATAATCTATAATATCATAGTATTGATGGTATTATTGGGACCCTTATGGTATATTATAACCATTTGAAAGGAAATGGTAAGAAGGAGATGAGAAAGATTGGAATTTCATTCACTTTTACGTATAGTTTTCTAACATTTAGTTCTCTTTCATCTTGTGGTTGGAGATCAAATTCCACTAATACATTAAATAATAAATCTAAACACAAATAATATATTATTAACTTATTTGATATTTAAGGATAAAACTCATATTTCTCTCTATATATAAATAATATTATCAAAAAGAACTTCAATTATGATTTTCATAAGACAAGACAAGATAAACATAAAAAACAAGTATTCGTGGAATGTTATGAGTTATGGATATAAAAAACCATGTCATATCATACCAAATTAAATATCCTAAAGAAGAAAATTAATTATGGGAAATCATTAAAGATAAATGAAATGAAACCATTTAGGTTGGATAATGATACATGGAGTTCTAGTGAGGGTCTATCATCCAAGAGAATCAGTGTTTTAGATAGTGATGATAGAAGGGAGATCATCATATTTTTTTGATGGTTACTAAAAATGATCTACGTTTAATGGGGGAAGGAAACACATGACTCACTTGAAAAAGTATCTCTTAGTGAATATTTTCCTTTTACTCCAGATGATGAAATAATTTTGACTTCATAGAAAGATGAGGATGATATTCCTTATTTATAAGAAATTACAAGGCATATGGATTTCTTGGAAGGAGGAATAAAAAAATGCAAATAGAACTTGACTTTACTAAGGTGGCCTCTACTAAAGTGGGAGGTAGGATTTCCATAATTCTAAAATTTATAAGCTCATGTCTAGGTAATATTATAAACATAATACATGTTATACTAATTAGAAATTAATAGAAAAAGTAATGTATGAAACTAATAATCTAAATAAAATTTTATCTGATTTTACATCTACTTGATAAAATATTTATTAAGAGAACTAAAACAAAATCATACATCTTCTGGAACTGGTTTTACATTCGGAAAGTGGTACATTCAAACAAAGTGTTTTGTTCTTAAAAACACACTATTCTATACTAAGGGTCAGAGAAGAAGTATTTGGGGAAAACACTTTCCTTGTAACTGAGTTCAATATCTCAGACAACACAACGATTATATTTCAAAACATCTTGTATTTATATAACCTAAAATAGTTGGAAAAATATGGGTTTCTAAAGTGTTTTTTGATAGAATTAACAGACCTAATCATGTCTCGGTACCAAACTCTTAGTTGTGAATTTTTAAGGAAGATAGGATGAGTGCTAGTATCGGGAAAATATGGTTTGTGGATAGTATTTATTCTCAACATATGATATAAGAAAAGTATTATTTCTACAAACTTAAAAATTAATTTGTGCATGAGTAACTATTCCAGAAAATGTGCATAGTTAAATTATATGTATTGGTGATGTTGTTTTTCTTGGTAAACCCTTAATTTGGACTTTTATTTTTGTATTAATACTTAAAAATCACTTTCAAATCTTTTTTCAGCTATGAAATGATGGTTACTATGTGAACTTTGGGAATAGAAAATTTACTATTAAAAGTTTGAATGGGGTTCACACTTTATCTACTGATAATTATGATAATGCTTACACTATTAATTTATAACACCATTGTAATCATAACATAGATTTTATTTGGCCTAAAGAAGATTCTTCAAGGATTTTTCACATAATATTAGGACATTGAAATTTATCGAACATAAAAAAACTCTCTTGGAAGGAACTTGTGAGGGAAGTAATAGAACATATGTATGAATCTTCTAAAGTCTATGATAGTTTCAAGTATAGTAAGAAACATAATTAATTTTTTAAACCTATTGTGGAAGTTTCATTGTATAGATATTTATATTTAGTACACATAGACCTTTTTATACATACACAAATTGAAAGTCTAGGAGGAAAAAACTATTTTTTTTAGTTAATGATTAGACTAGATATACTAGTTCCTATTTTCTATCAATTTATTCATAAGAACTCTTTATTTTTAAATGTTTTGTTTCTCTTGTTCAAAATTTTTAAAACCCACCTGTAGTCACTATCTGAATTGATCATGTTAAAGAATTTATAAATTATGATTTTGGAACATTTTTATAATGAAATAGGTATTAAAAATACATTCTTAGAACCAAGAACTCCATAGTAGAAGGATGTGATTGACTGAAGAAATATAACTCATTATAGTATTACCTGGTTAATGTTGTTTGAATATTTGAAAGCAACATATTTTTTGGAAGAATTTGTGAGTTAAATTATTATGCTATAAATCAATTACTTCTTCATCCCATGTTAGGTAGGACACCTTATGAATTGTGGAATACTAGAAAATTTAAACTTTATTACTTCATATTTTGTTGGTGAATAGTATTAATTAGGAATTCTAAAGAACATATTAATAAATTTTGTTTAATATATTATGATGGAATATTTCTTATTTACTCCATTTATAATATGTATTACCGAGTCTTCAACAAACTAACACAATATTTTGAATAAATAATAAATTATATGTTTGAGGAAATTGACCCTCATATGAATTTTAAACATCATAAAAAACTTAATCAGATTTTTCTTTTGAAACCTATAATGTTTTATTATAGTAAATTCAACCACATCCATCCAAAATTAACTTACCCGAAGCTAGATATACGGGTATATAGCTTAATGGAAGTTAACAATATGAAATAAATGGATAAAAATTTATCATTACAAAAAAAATAAGTTTATCATAAGGAATCAAACCAATGATAATATAATTTATGTTGTAGATCACATAGTAATAATTCAAAGTTCTCTTTGAAATGAATGTGAAAATATTTCATTCACAACTATAAAAATAGGCTATTGTCATGGTTTAAAACCGTGGTAATAGGGCCCAAAACCATGGTCATTGGATACAGCCACAGTTTTTTCCCTACTGTGGGCGCTATCACCATGGAAATAGGTTATGACCTAGTGCCACTGTTTTAATAGTGGATATAGGTGGCCTATTTCCACGGTTTTGAAAACTGTGGCAATAGGTGTATCCGTTTTCAACTGTGGCAGTTAACCTAGAGTCACGGTTTTAACCATGGCAATAGCCTAAAAATAATGTGTGTCTAGCCGGATTTGATCCCAGCACCTTCCCTTCACGTTCCAGCACCCTAACCACTACACCAATAAGGATTTTTCTTTATATATCTATGTAATATGTTATATATATACTATTTAAAATCATGGAAATATCCTAAAACCCATGAAAATAGCTCTTCCCTCTATTTGTTTGGTGGAAAAAAATTTCTCCCATGCAAGGGTGGGAGACCTATTGCCACGGTTTTCAAAACTGTGGCGACAGCCCTTTGAAAAAAATCCTATAGCCATGGTTTTCAAAACCCTGGCTATAGCCCATGAATAAAATACCTATAGAAACAGTTTTAAAACCGTGGCTATAGGCCACATAACCGTTGTCATAGCCACCTATTTCCACGGTTTTAAAACCGTGGATATATGTCAGTGGTTGTAGCCTATTTTTCTAGTAGTGATTCTTATCTCAATTTGAGCCTAAAATGGAAGTTGTTGCCTTGGATGATGAGACATTGATAGTTGCGATGAAATAAGAACTTAATAAATTCGAAAGGAACAAGGTTTAGTCCTTGTTTGGGTGTATAAGGGATCTTATACTTATAGTTTTCAAATGGATTTTCCACTACAATTGTGATGAAAATGGTATTATTTTCTTGAATAAGGTGAGACTGATTTCTAGGTGTTATACATTATAATAACATAGATTATGGATATACTTATACACTGATATCTAGGATCAAATCGATTCATATACTTCTAGATATTGATACTCACTTTAACTTTATTTCAAATGGATATAAATATTGATTTTTACAATAGATATGTTTGAGGGGAGGTTTTTTTAGAATAACCCCCTACTTATGAATATTTAAATATACCATACCATGTATTTGGACTTACCAAGGCACAATAAGGAATTAAAAAAGATCCAAGATCCTAGTATAAATAATTTTTTTAATTCATACTTCCAAACCATTTTATTAAATTAATTACATATCCAACTATATTTATCAAGAAAATTTTTAAGAACACTATCATTGTTCAAATTCATGTTCCTGGTGTTTCCTTGGATTTGAACCATGAATTGTTTATGGAATCCATGATGATTTTAAAGAGACTAGAATCCAGTAGAGGGTATTATGGCTCTGTCTCTACCTTTACAACATCACTAAACAATGTTCAAGGGTATTATGTTCACTTCCAAGATAATAGTTAGCTTACACCCGATTTTAGTTCCCAAATTCCATCATGGAATAATGAATGTGAGACATTGAAAGGCCTTGAGAGATCCCTTTTAGTGCCTAGGGTGACCTCGGTTGGATTTGAGATTGGATCCCTAAATTTATTATTGGAGGTGGGTAGGGGGTCTTCATTATAGGCGATGGAAGCACCGTAGTGGTCTCAAAATTCAGATAGGGAAGGTAATATCTCTCGTGTATAATCAGATACAGGTTTTTACCAACAAGTTGTCTTTATCCCAAGGATTGTCATGATTCTCATAAATCATTTTTCATTTTCCCTACTAGGAAATAAAATGTTATCATTATCCTTGATTCTGTAAATTTGATTTCAAATTATTTTGGTACTCTATCATTCTTATGAATTGAGTTACATTTCACTACCTTGGTTAAGAGTACGAGATAGATAAAATCCTAACCCCTAGGTACAAAACATAGTCTTCTATCACCCAGTATAGGTATAATAGTATTATAGTTCATTGACTGGATCAACCAAAAGGATTTTCTTCTAAGGCCTCAAAGTCCCATGCTTCCCTAATTAAAGTTCTCTCTTTTAATCTCTAATTATATAGGGATTGAGACTCTAACTAAATGTGAATTTCACACTTTTAAATCTATTTCTAATAATACCTCCCTTCATGTGGTATTAGAACTAAAATAAACTAATGTTATGAAATAAATACTCTTTTTATGAAAACCATGAAGAAAACACATATAGTTCTTTTAGAATGATGGTATTCAGGTAGATATCATCAACTCATCTACTAAAAATATTATTATTGGGGATAAAAAAACCCAACCAATCTAAATTAAAATAGTGTGTGTGAAATTTGATATCATGGAAAGGGAAGTGAAATGGAGAGATATGGTAAATTTTGATTCAAACAGCCCCCCTTGGTTCATATGGAGTGATTTTAAATCGATTTTAGATTCTGAAAAAGGGAAATGTTGTTGCATTCTCTTGAGGAAATCCATGCATGATTTCAATATTCTTAATAACTAATAATATAATTTACAATAGTTACTCAGGTGGTCACTTATCCTAGTGAACTTAGAATAATTGTGATGGAAGAACATAAAGTATTTTGGATAGATTTATCTAGAGAGTTAAATGTATTTCCATTTGATCCAATAATATGGTTACCCATGTGACTCATTTTTTTAAGATCAATTTACCTTCAGGTCATTCTTTTATGCTCTGATACTAGCATAAATGAATTCGTCTTTTCTAGAGGGTGGCTTAAGGAAAACAACTTTTGGTTGACTACATGAAATTTTTTGAGTGGTCTAGTTCAAGGTAACATATGGTATATCCTTTTTAATAATATTAGATGACTAAAAGAAGATTTAATTTAGTGGTCTAGTTCAAGGTAACATATGGTAATATATGGTCATTCTTACCTTGATGCAGTGTTTCTTGGGTTGCTTACGGGATCTGTGGGATGTGTTCCCCATGACGATCACAATTTTATTTTGTTTTCAAATTTTGAATTTGATGACCGCTGAAATGTGTGATGATTTGGACAATGTTTCAGTTCCCACTATACCCCTAAAGTGGTTTTATGAAAAAAAATGATTTGGACGTTAATTATAGGGAGTTTACTGGGATAGATTGGATTTTATTTCATGTGGTCTATACATGTAATTAGTTATTTAATTATAGAGTTACATTCTTTGATTTATTTTCTTCTTCATCTTCACAGAATTTAAAAATGACGCATTTCATCAATTCATAAAAAAAATCCACATCAATTTATTCGAAATAAGAAATAAACCATAATAGAAGAATTTATAATTTATATGGAATCAAAACCACATAAAATATGAGGGTTTTTT
Organism: Viscum album; assembly: GCA_963277665.1. Classification (NCBI taxonomy): domain Eukaryota; kingdom Viridiplantae; phylum Streptophyta; class Magnoliopsida; order Santalales; family Viscaceae; genus Viscum; species Viscum album. The sequence goes on from OY728120.1 coordinate 1,597,558,309, forward strand.
ATAGGTATAGGTTTTAACTATATGAATTACCAAACTATGCATCTAACTATGCATAACTAATGAACCCCTCAAAATGGGTTGCATGTTTAGTTGGCCCAATATACATCTGATCCATGTTAGTCAAGAAGCCTTGAAATTCCCTCCAATTTAGTATTAAAAATATGAAATATTTAAAAATAAATCCTAAAAATTTCATTCAAGATATAATGTCTTCGGATAAACATTCTTAATTTTTACTAAAGGAGATAGTCAGATTATATAGAGTTCCTCTATCTATTGTATCTTACCATGATAAAAATTTCAATTTAAATTTTTAGAAAAGACATCATATATCATTGGGTAATGAATTAAGTTTCAATACGAATTTGCATCATCAATATGATTGGAAATATTAGTTAACTATTCAGATAATGGAAGATATGATTTTATATTGTTCAATAGATTACCAGGGAATTTAGGATCAACATCTTTCTTTGTTCGAGTTTTCTTATCATAACTCTTTTCATTATACTAATAGATGACTCCTTTTGATGAATTATATTAAAAGAGTTGTGAGACTTATAATTTTTTGGATGAAGTAAGTGAAAGGAAATTTATGTTCCAGGGATTATAAAAAGAAGTGTCAGGGGATACTAAGATGGTTCATTAGTAAATGATAATGTATTGGAGTAATTATAAAAGTTACGCGGATAACCGAAGAAACTATATTTCTTCCAATATAGGTGATCATGTATTGGTTTAAGTATCTCCATGGAAAATTATTATGTGTTTTGATAAAAATGGAAAGATAAGTCTACAGTTCATTGGACCATATGAAATCCTAGAGATATTTTATCAATTTCCTACCAAGTTTCTTTTCATTGGAGTTTATCCATGGTATACAATGTATTTCATGTTTTAATGTTAATGAAATATATACCAGATTCATCTCATGTTTTGATACTTAAGGTAGCTCAATTAGAATATAAACATTATTATGAGGAACAACCTATAAAAAATCATGACTATAGAATGAAAGTGATTTAGAATAAAGTGATTACATAGGTTAAGGTTTTGGGGAAAACCCATATGGTTGAAGAAGAAACAGGGGAATCATAAAATGGTATGAAATAAATATATCCAAAATTGTTTAATAATTGAATAAAATTAAAAGGATGAAATATATAAAATGTATAAGAATGGGAAAAACTAGTTAATGATAAAATAAATCATTTTCATGTTTAATAGTATTTATGAATTAGATAATTATATTATAAAAATATTATGTGATTTTTCTAAAATAATAAGGAAATAGTTTTGTTAAGATAATTTCAAAATATAGAATTTTAATTTTAAAAAATTAATTTAAATTTTTAATTAATAATTTAAAAATTATCCAAGGATGAGTTTTTGGGGTTTTTATGAAATAAATGATTATTCAGGGAATAGGGAAAATTACCGATTTTTCAAATGTGGTAATTTCTTTTTATTAAATCAAGTAATTTAAAAGCCCCAATATATTTTAAATTCCGACTTCAAAAAATGTATGAAAAAAATTATAATAATATAATTTTCTCTTTTTAATTATAAAATTTTAGGATTTATGGTATAATTTTATTTTTATGCTTAAAACGCATTTATCAAAAAACTATTTTAAAGTGCATAATGATTCTCTATTTTAATTAATTAAACAATTACTAATGCAGAAAAAATTAAATGAAATTTATAAATTATATATTTATAAATTTGAATTAAAATCAATATAATAATTATTAATAATAAAACAGTTAATATAAAATCAAATTATGCATGAAAAATACATTTCTTGAAAAACTGATTTTTGGTCATGTCTGCAGGTTTAATTTAAAATTAAGATTTTCCACTTCTGTGAGTTTCATTTGATATGATGGATTGAATATTTTTAATCATAATAATTAATATTATTTAATAAGTTTGACATGATTTTTATTCATAATAAACAATAAAAATAGTAAAAAAATTCAGGCAATTTATGGGTAAAACATGTTCACCAGGGGATTAAACTAAATAGATAAGGGTAATAATGACATTAAAAGAAGTAAAATTAAAATTGGATATCCACATTTCAACTCCATATCATCTAGTGCCTATAAATTTCTCATTTTGGAACCACATTCCACAATTATGAATGATATAATAATTCAAGTAAAGAAATTGACAAAAAAGGAACATTCCATGCATCTAATATCTATAATACATTTTGATATGGATAAAAATATCAATTTTCATTTATAAATAGTCATTTTAAAGTTAATTTTTTTATCAATTTAATTTATTAATAATTTTTTTGTGATGAAATAATTGCCTTAAGAGATTATGCAATGATGGCACGATAATTATTTAATTAATGGATAAATAAAATTAATTATTTTAAAAATATTAAAAGTAATATAAATTAAATGTATTATTCTATTAGATGATTTTTTTTTGATAATTATAACTTTTATATAAAAAATTAATGGAATAGGTTTGGAATCCATTTTTTTCTTATTTTTTTCAAAGTCAAATTAAATAAATAGTGTCAAAATCAGCATTAATTATATTTTATAACAAAAATTATTTTAGTAAATGGTTTAATATTTATAAAAATAAAATATTAATCCAATTTAATATTATATGTTGTAAAATATCCACCATTATTAAATTTTGTTAAAATTTTCCATTTATAGAAACTCCTTTGACCCCTAAAGAGTAAAAAACTAGTTTCTGTAGGTGAAAACTGAAATAGTAAAAGTGACTAACCTTAGTAGGTAAGGATTAAGGTATTAAAAAAATATTTAGTTTTTTATAGGACGTTTTTATCAACATTATATTCCCTAAGATTCATTATTTTTAATTTTTAAGGATCTTTGTTTTAGTGTGACTCTCCATTACTGAATAGTTTTTGGTATTTACAAAAAATGTAACTCCTCCCCACTTATAAAAGTCACCCCCTCTCCTCTCCACTTCACATTTACAAATCATTTTGGTTTGGACATTAAAGGACCAATTTACTTCCAAAATTCCCTACCCATGTCCTATAATCCTTATTTTGATCATAAAATCAACCCAGGAAATCTTTTGGTACCACCCATTAGAGGTTGTTAGAAAAAAAGGTATAGTTCTTAAACAAGCACATTCATTTTGTTTAATTTTCTAACCTTCTAAAATATTCTTCAACCTTGGTAAAATCATAACACCTATAACTACCATATAATTATATATTATTATTTTAATTTAATAACCTATTTCCTTATCCACTTCCATCAAATGTGGAATGAAACCATCAATTGTATGAACGTTCATACTACCACCCCATGAACAGTTATAGTACATTTTCTATAATCACCAATTATGGATGGTTGCAATGATGGATTTAATATATATATATATATATGGTATATATGAAATATTTTTCATTTTTCAAATATTATATATCATTTAATTTATTACCTTTTCACTAACTGAAAAATTATAATGTTGTTCATGCAAACATTTAGACTACCACCTCCATGAAGCGATGTGATTCATTTTTCATCCCCACATAACATTGATGATATATATAATTATATTCAAAAAATTAAATTATATTTACTATATTTTGATCATTTTATAAATATAAAATAATACTCACCTTCTTTCCTTTATTATCATTGAAAAATGAAAATGTTACTCATGCGTATGAATTGCTTATCGTCTCCATGATTGTAATGTAGTTCATTTTTCATACCATATTTCATTATTGGTTTTAAAATTATAATTGATGTATAAAAATGAAAAATATTTGTTTATTATTACTCTTTATTTTATTAATTATGTCTTATTTTTCTATTGTCAACCTACCAAAGTCGTTTTGGACATATGCGTCGAATATCGTCAAAACACCAGATGTAAACTTAAATGATTTTTTAATTTTATATAAAATTTTTATGGATGAAATAAAAGGAATAATAAACTTGAAACTTTTTATTAATAAATTAAACAATTAACATATTTTTATTATTAAGGATGATAATAAATGCACGTTATATATCAGGCTCAAGGTAAGAGACTTTATTTTAAAAATAATCTTTTTATGTTTCCATTAACACCCTTTTTCTTCCATATCCATATATTTGAAAATTATGTTATGGATTTTTTATATGGACATGGAATAATTTTAAATTAAATTTTTATGTATCCTTCTAATAATAAATAATGGTTTTCAAAAAAAGAAATATTTTTACATAATGTTGGACTTTATTTACAAAATACAAAAAAGACTGTTCAATTTTAACGTATATGGTTGGTTCCATTATAAACCAACGATGGGTGGTTATATAATTACCTATGTATGGGTGGATATGTTATAAAGTAAATATGGGTGGGTCTATGATATCACTCCAATGAATTTTGTATGGAAGTTGACTGTATAGTTATACCATTTGTAAGATTGATTGTAAGATTGAAATGTAAATAATGGTTTATGTTACATATATGTTTTATCTATTATTTGTATGGGGTTATATGAAAATATTATTGTTCCTTATGGTAATATAATATCATATATTTAATGTAAAGTATATTCTACTTTTAATGGGAAAAAATATAACATTGTGAAAAGGTTTTTTATAATTTTTCAATATTAAGAAGAATAATTTATGAGTTTAAATTTTCCATTGAAATTTCTTATGAAATGTTTTATGAAAATATTTGGGAAGATAAGGTAGTTTCATGGTTAATAAAATGTTTAATTTGGACCATTTTTATTTAAAATGAAATTTTTTATAATTTTTTATAGACTAATGGGTTTATTTCTTTATTATTTTTATGTCCTTTACTATGTTTTTTGTGCTAATCCCATATTTTAGAATGTTTCTCACAAGGGTTAAGGATGGTTAAGAAAACATTAAAAGACTAATTTAAATTCATGATGATTTTTCATGGAAATAGAAAATACTTATTTTTATGATTTTTATATTGTGGTAAAAAGGATACTAATTAAAACTGTCCTGTTTTTAAAATTATGGTTTTGTTATGTATGATTTGTGACCTAGTTCACTAAAAATATAAAACTAAAAAGTTCCTAAAAATGATATAAAGTGAATTCTTAAATAAAACTAAGATTATTCTTTTATTAGGACAAGGTACTTATATTTCCCTATGGTAAATGAACTTAATTTATATAGACTATGATATGTGGTCTCACTACTGAGGGTGATTGACCCTATTAGTTAGATGTATTTTTTCATTAATACAAAATTTATATAGATGGACATAAATTTCAAGGTATAGGATATAACCTTATTAACTAACATTGTTCCTAGAAAACTGATGAACATAGGGTTGATTATAAATACATTCCATGTGATATGTGAACCCTTAAGTTTGACCAATGAGATGAGAATGAAAAAGAGGGACTTGAGAAAAGTTCATTTAGATCCTATAAGTATGGATCAGTGATGGACTAAGCATGGAAATCCATGGAATTCACCTTATAACATACATGTATTCCATGGTGAACTTGATATGCCATATTCATTCATGATAATTTTTATAAACTTGTGGTGAGTGTTCCTCCTCCATGAATATGTGCGTACCGAGATTGGTATACCCTGTGTAGATTATGGCTATCTAATTTGTGTGAGAACAAACCTAAGATGAAATTTGGATGTGGGATTGGAGTTATTACATCTCATATGAGTAATTCTAGTGGTGGATTTCTTATAAGGATTATAGGTCTGTAATATGATCATGAAAATGAGGGACCTTATTCCTTCTGAGTGATGGGATCAGACCCGGAGATTAATAAGGGATAACATAGACAAATTTGAGTATTATGGTTATAATGTGACCCATGGGACCTAAATGGGTACATCAGTTTCATCTTGACACTAGTTAGGGTTACTGATAAGAAGTACAAATGTCCAAAATTAGGTGTCGCCTTAGAACCTGAAGATCTATGGTGTTAGGAAATCGGGTTATAGTGATGATGATGGGTTGAGTTCCCTGGCATCTAACCTTGGAATTTATTGATGAGTTTAGTCATTAATCTGACTCACGTATTTATTATCAATGGTATGGGATATTACAGGATGGAATACTACCCTTTTTTAATGATACTCTTTATGAGACATCCATTGATCTAGAGTTTACACCTAATGAATATAGATGCCTAGTACACCAAGGATCTAGATTCTTTCATGATGAAAATGGATGACTTTTATTCCTAGGATTCGTCCTTATGACTTAAGAATATGGATTCCTAGTACACCAAGGATCCTAATTTTATGATTGATGATATGAATTCTTGGAAAACACCTTAGGATAAATCTATAATTTGTCTTCTATAGTATTACTATGTTATTTCATAGGATTGATTTATTAAACCTATTATTATATGGTGTGTATGTGGTTAATTCATCGGATCTATATTTAATTCTATTAATATGGGATACCTAAGATTTCCTCATCGAATATATAATTACACCTGATGGATTATTTTTTAGACAAATATGAACCTAATTGAAGAAGGTACACTAAATATTTGGTATCATGTTAGAACCCATATATTGATAGTTGGTATTTATTTTCACTTTCAATTTTTATTTCTTTATTTACTGAGCATATCATATATCACATTCACTATATTTATTGATTATATTAGGTTCCCCATTGGTTTTTCCCTAATAATATATACTCAAATCCAACTCAAGATTCAATGGAACTTGGGTACCGAAGTAAGCCTCATTTTTCATAGGTTTGGGTTGGGAGAATACCCATATTATATCTTTCAGCTTGATAACATTTATGGATTCCAGAGATGGTTGTGATAATCCTCAGGGATGGTAGTAGATCCTACCCTTATTTTTAGTTCCTTATTTATTTTGTATGGGTTGTCATCTATATGAGTGTCCATGCTTTTTTTTATTATTTTCTTCTAAACAAAATTTTTTTGAACATGGTTATGTTTTATTTTTAAGATTCATTATCATGTTTTTTATTTTAATGATTTTTTTTTTGAAAATATCTTTTTGTAAATGATTTTTTTTATTCAGGTGAGTGATTTGTTACTAAGATTTATAACTTGTTTCTTCAGAAGTTGCTCGAAAATTGAATAAATAAATTTCTTTGAAGAACGGACAATCCATCAGTCTCTTTCTAATAGATTTATTTTTTGATGAAAATCGAAAGTAACTAAAATGAAGCAAGTTTGAAAGTTCTTCAGAATTGAATAGATGGGAAGTCATAGAATTTTCCAAAATAAGTCATATGATTATTTTATGTTCTATCATGCTCCTAAAACATCAATAATATGTCATGATATAAGTGGGATTTTGTTGAAAGAAAGATATTTCCTTGACTCTAAATCTTCATATTTCTACAAAGTTAATGTTTTTTGGACATAGATCATCAAACAAATAATCAATAAACACAAAACTTCCCACAATACTATAATTATGATGTTTTTTCAGTTTGGGAGAAATGTAAATTTGTTGAATAGAAATGGTTTATCTGATGAAATTCATTAGATGCACCTAGTCGTAAGTGAATCATCAGCCATTTATTTTTCTATAAAGTCTTTCAATGTGGTTTCTATGTTTTGATTTTCTTTGGTGTTGAAATTGTGAAGTAAAGCTTAAAATAAATGAGAAGGAATATTTTAATTTCTATAAAAAAACAAAAATGGAGATCATATTTGACTAAAACATAATTATATGATGAATTTTTTAGTTTTGGTCATCGTAGAAGTTGATCAATTGAAGTAGTTATTCAATGATTGAAATTTTTGAGTTTTTTATCAGACAGATTTGACTTTAAAGGATATATTCAATGAATCTATCAAAGAATCATAAGTATATCATTAGAAAAATTATTTTTTAGTATGGTGAAAGAGTTTTGGTTGCTCAGATAATTTGGTTTTAATCAAATATGAAAGAATAATAAGTTTCATTGGATGAGATATTGATATTGATTCATTCGATGTCCCTTTAACACTGATAAGTCATTAGATGCAGAGTTCCATCAAACATAGCTTGATCGAACTAAAGCGAAGATGATTAGTATGACCAGATAAGGAATGTGGAATAAAATGTGAGACATATAAATGTTTCTACAGGGAAGATAACACAAAAAACTAAAGTCTTTAGAAGTAACAACGATGTTGTTCATTTTTTTTATAGGTCTTGGAGAATCAGAGTGAGAAAATTTTTGAATATTTCATTTTTTTCAGTAATTCAAGAGAAAAATATATGACAATAAGGAATTATACAGTTGTATTTTTATATTTCCACTAGGTTAAGACAATTGGAATGATGAATAGAGTCCCAGATTGAGATGTTCTAAACTATCAATTTTATGATAGATAATGTGTGAACTTCATATTCAATTATTATAGAGAGTTCTGAATTTCTGGAGAAATCAAGAAGATTTGAAAAGACTATAAAGAGTGTAGAATAATTGATATATAGTCCAAAAAATATTCAATTTTTGATTAATTTGGATATATGAATTTGGGTTAGTAGTTAATTATTTTAGTTTCCCACCTTTACTATTTTGGGAGATCCTATAAATAAAGTTTAAATGTAAAATGGTACATGGAATTATTAATTCATGTATAAAAGTTGATACTCTATAGAATTGGTGTCAAAAGTGATTTTTCCAACTGAATTTATTTTGTGTTGAGAAATAGTTTCCAGATATAGGGTTCTTATCAGTATATCAGACTACTACATGTTCATATTATTAAAAAAAGAGAAGGAAGATATTTTTTATCTCAAAATTATTTTATAAAATACATTTTAAAATTATGGGAGTCAGTATAATCATTACTATTGGGAGATAGAATTTTTCTAAACCGATTTGACACAAGTTTTATTCACTTATTCATAATAGTGAATTTCCATAGATCCTTTGGAGTGGATATTGAAAGAATTAAGTTTCTCATAATGAGTTCAAACCTTCTAAATCATGTGTACATTTTTTACTTTTCTATTTTTATATGCACTATAGATTAAAAAAATATTAAAATGAAGAAACTCAAACAAGTTTTAGGGATTAAATTTCAGAAATTTAAATTTTTAAAATGAAAAAAAAAACTAATTTAATCCCCCCTCGTATTTTTTGAATTTTTGGAACATCAATTAGTATCAAAGGCAGGTTCCACTATGTAATCCTAGTCCTAGATAATCTAAATTTTTTTAATAGTAGAGAAATTACTATAATTTATGGAAAACTTATTATGGTTGGAAAAATAGGATGATTCCATATCTCTTATCTCTTATTTTGGAAGTTATTGATGTCGCTACAATTGGGTTTACACCCACTGAGAAAGATATCATGATGAATTTCTCTGAAAAGAGAAATATTTTAAGTTGATGGAAAATCTAGAAAATATATTCTTATCACTCAATCATAAAATGTTTACATGATGGTGATGGATATCAAAAAAGGAAAGATTATGTGGGAGAAGCTTGAAATTAAATTCTAAGGGAACACTAAAGTAAAGGACGAAAAAATAAAAAATGATAATAGTTGGTTTGAATACATAAGAATGAACAATGAAAAAACTATTGATGAGTACATCCCCATTATAAAATTAGTTATTTGAAAAATTATAGGTTTTAGAGTTTTCTTGGTAGATTATACAATTATTAAGAATCTCATGAGAAACTTTTAGGATATGTTTGATTCTAAAAAAATATTTATAAGATAAAGATGATTTATCTCTTGATGAACTGCATAACATTCTTGTTTCTTATGAAATGAAAGAATAACTAGTTTTAAAAAATAATATAGATTATGAATTATATTTAAGAACTATAAGAAAGTTGAAAATTCAAGATGTTTAAGATTATTATCCTAGTGATTATAACGATAATGAGGTGATAAATTGAATGAAAAAAATCTTGTCTCTTATCTCTAAGAACTAACATATAGGAATAAGAATGTATGGAGGAAAATTTTCTCTTAAATTTTTTGAGTGTGATGTAATTGGTAATTTTTCTATGAATTTCCCCCAAATGATAGTTGGTGAATTTGAAGATCACTCTGAAGAAAGACATCAGTGGAAGAAGTTTGGAAAAGCTTCTAAGAGAGAAAATAAGTACATTGGTTTGAACAATAAGGTCACCAGAAATAGAATAATTATGCTTAGTAATAAAGTGTAATATGAATTAAATGAGATGAATTTATAAGAATATGAATGTTCTAAAAAATCATAAGCTTATTTTAAAATGTTGATAAAAAGGAATATTTATCAAATAGCGAAGAAGAAAGAGGTGAATAATCTTACAAATATTATCATCTCAAATCATAATTTGTTGTATATATTTAAAAAATAAAACTCCGAGGAATGATATCATAATTATGGAGAAAGAGAGTGGAAAATTATTTATGGAATAAAATATGATTCTAATGAGGAAGAATAATACATCTAGTAGATCATAAGTTAAAACCTAAGAATAAATTAATAGGGAAATATTATTGAATGTCTTAGTAATATGCTGATGGCTACGGAATTTGATGTCAAAAAGTCTCAATAAAAGCATCCTAATAATTAAAGTACTCTAAGAAAGATAATTAAAATTTTATCAAGGCTTTCAAATTAAAATTTGAATCATCTAAATCTGTTGAAAAATAACATTCCAAGATTCAGATGAATTCTCGAACTTCCAAAAATATTGATTAATATGATATTTTTAACATTTCAAGTGTTAATAAAAGTGTTTTTAAAGCTTGTATTGATAGGGTAAGTTAGAAATAAATCACATCAAAAAACGTTTAAAATAACCCCATATGAAGGTTTTGAAATTCCTAGAATATGCTAGAGAATAAATAAGTTATAAACCATGAAACATTTTCGACAAAGAAAAATCATACAACAATAAAAAACAATATTTGATAGTTTTATCAAGTGTTGTGGAATTTATGTTCATAGAGCTTATAACTATTTGCAATACATTTAACTTATAAAAAATAGGTTTGAACAGAGTTAAAGAAGTGGTGGAAGTAGAATGAGTAAGTTCTATAAGCCACATGAATTAAGAAAATAAACATCAAAATATGTTTTATATATTTCAAAAAATCACATTGATTTTTTGGAGGATGTTTTTGGATGATTTGATATACTGATCCACTTTGCTAAAAAATATATGACACTCATTCTATAATATGTATTTAATAATAGAAAATAAAAGGAATATGGAAATTAGAAAGTTGAGAAAATTCATTTTGTTATTATGATATCTTTGAAAACTATAAAAAATAATTATCCATGGAAAAATGATAGTTTTTTTTAATCACACATGCTAGGTGATTTTAAAATCTTGAAAGATGTTGAAAATGGTGATGGTTTAGTTGTTGTCTTCAGGAATGAATGTTCCATAAATTTCAAAGTAATTAGAACATTTGAGATCAAATCAAAAAAAATTAATTCTAAAGAAGTTATATTTGTTGTTGGGATAAAAATATCTTACTTAGTGTAATTAAAATTATTTGATGATGGAAAATAAAAAATTTTCAGAAATGTTTTTTGTGTCCTCAAAATTATAAAAGAAGTAAAAGTTGTAATGAGATGAGAAAGAACCAATGAAATTTTTTCCATATTAGAGAACTTGAAAAGACATAATATCTAATTATGGAAAATTAAAACAAGTTGTGGAACCATAAACTTGGACATATTTTTTAGAAAAATATGAAAAATAATTCAGAATTTTATTTTGTATGAAATTTTCTAGAATTGAAAATAAGAGAAGAAGATATTTTTATAAATTTTCAGAAACTGAAATTTACTAGTAAAAGTAATAAAAAAAATTTGAGATTCCATCTACCAAACTATATGAACTTATTCAATATGATTTATGTGGTCCAATGAGACATCAATAAAAATTTTATTTGTATTATATCACTTTTATTGATGATTACACTCATACGACTAACATTAAATTTATGATGTTTAAATAAGATATTCTAGAGATTTTCAAATTCTTTATGGAAGTTTTTGAGAGTGATATGGGGTTTTATATAAATATTTTTACAATAGATAATGGTACAGAGTTCACATGCAATGATTTCAAATCGTATCTCAGAAAGCATGGAATCAAACATCTGTATAGTGATTCTAACACTCGATAAAAAAAGGTGTAGTAGGAAGTAAAAAATATAATTTTGTTGGAAGTGTGAATAATTGTGTTAGTATGATAAACAATTTCAAAGTTCTACTAGAGAGAAGCTATTAGTACTATTGTACAGGTACAAAATAGATTATTTTTTACGCCCAAATCCAATAATACTTCCTATTGAATGTGGTATAATAAAAAACCTTCATTGAAGTGCTTTAAATTTTTTTAATTCTATTTTTACTAAAAATAAAAATAACCAAATCTTGGAAAATTTCATGAGAAAGATAATGAATAAATATTTATGGGAAACTCACCCAACTGAAGAAGTTACAAGTATTGGAACAAACATTTACAAAATTTGGTCGATTCCTATGATGTGAAAGTAATTAAAAATCCAACATTCAAAATAAAATATTTTGAATATGTTGAGGAAGAGACACTAAATATTAGAAATGATAATTAAAGTGAATCAAAATAGATATATCAAGACTCAAAGGAATTGTGTGATGACGAAATTGAAACTGGAATAGAAATTTCAAAATTTACTACCTTACAGAAACATGTTGAAACCAGAAAATATTATTGGGAGTCAAAAATCTCTAGTTCAACAAAGAATAATTTTGGGATTATAAATTCAGATGTCACCCATTTCACAAATTGAACTATAATAAGTTTCAGAAGAATTTGAACACAAATAATGAGTTGATATGATGAATTATGAGTTGGGATGGATTGAGAAAAACAAAACTTGGGAACTTGTTCCACATATAGTAAGTTAAAATGTTATTGAAAAAAAAAATTTCTAAAAAATAAGATGAATGAATATAGAGAAGGTTCAAGAAACAAATAAAGACATGTTTGAAAAGTTTGTGCATAGGTGGAAGGTGTAGATTTTTAAAAAACCTTTACCCCCATTGCAAGATTAGAATCTATTAGAATATTTCTAGTAGTGGATTCACAAAAAAATTAAAAAGTTTATCAGATTGATGTAAAGTCAAATTTTAGAAATGGTGAAATTGTAGAATAATGTTTCATTGAGAAACCTTGTGGGAATCTACTTGATAATGATGGAAGATATATTTTTTAATTGTTGAAAGTCTTGTATGGGATGAAAACATCCAACATAATTAGTAATAAACAAATAATAAATTGTTTGATAATGTTAGGTTTTTCTAATGGAAGTGTTTATAGAAACTTATATATGAATGTATTTTACTCTAGAAACCTAATTGAAATTATTTATGTGGATGATTTAATTTTCACTGGAGATGAATAAAAATTTTGAATATAGTCTGATGAGAAAATGAAGAAGAATTTTTAAATGTCAATTTTCTCATAATTAACATTCTTCCAAGTTTTAAAATGTCAAAAAAAATAAGAAATATATTTTCTTATCTGAAGAAAAGTATGGCATGAAACTCTTAGAAAAGTTTCGTATGTAAGAATCCAAAGAAGCTTCTAATCTGATTTTAGTTTTGATGAAGATGATTAAAGATGAAGCTGGGAACATTTTGAATCAAAAATATTTTTAAATTTTTATAGAAGTTTTTTTACCTTAGAGCATCGAGAATGGATATTTTTTGTGTTGTGACATTGTATTCCAGATTTCATAGTGATCCAAAAGAATATCATATATTGGTAGTAAAGAATGTTCTGAGATATATTAATGGAACAAATTCACATGGCCTATTATACAAAATATGTTTTGATATGAACTTTCATGTATATACTAATGTTGATTGGGATGGAGATTTCAATGATGGAAAGTAACCTTTAAGAGGAAAACTCTTCTTGTGATAATGTTTTGTGAGATGGAATAGTATGAAACAGAGTTTAGTAACTTTGAGAAAAGTGTAATCGGAATATGTTTCAACGACCCATATATGTACTCAAATATTGTGGCTTAAAGATCTATTAGAATATTTAAAAGTTAATATTTTCAAAATATTTAAAATACATTGTGATAATGAAAGTGAATTTATCTTTCTAAAAATCATATCAAACATTCAAGATAAAAAAAATTGATATTATATTTTACTTCATCAAAGATAATGTTTCTGGTGCTGATGTCTTTCTAAAATATGTTTCCATGAAATATCAAATTATTGATATTTTCATAAATGTTATGACCAAATAATGATTTGGTGAATTGTGGCCGCAACATCATGCTCATCCTCTATCAAATACTTCAAAAAAACATATGGATATTCCACCCATTTATTGGGTTATATTGATAAAAGGATATAATTTTTATAACTTTATTCAATAAGGGAGGGGGAAGTAATTTTCATTCTTAAATGTATATAAAGATAAGGTTATTATAAAATGGGTAATATGTCAGATAAATAAAATTAAAAAAAATTGGTGGTTTATCTTAAAATGGATAAAAATTTATATTCCTCAGGGTATATAATTACTTCAAAAAAATTACTTTATATAGTAGTGTGGGGTCATAACACTTTATTTTGAGAAAGGCTATGTTTTGGTAAAATTTAAAAACTTGAGTTGTTAAAAAATGGGAGACTTTTAAAAAGTATTTTTGGTTAAAATGACTAGCTGAAAAAGTTGTTAACAATAGTTTTCAACAAATAAAAAGGGAGAGATTGAAGATCCTTTGTGATGTTTTGGTTTTAAAAAGTTTTCTTTTATGAAAACTAAATTCTTGTAAAATAGTGTTTTTTTAAATAAGGTGAAAGATGTGTTTCTGAATGTTTATAACCTATTTTTTGAGAAGATATTAAAACCTAGATAAAGAAACTGTTTTGACAATCAGAATATTCATTGGGTGATCTATCAGGCTTAGTCTAACCGAATGAGTTTTTGATGAAAATAAATAGTTTTTGAAATAAAAATTGTTTGAAAGTTGTTGAGAATTGAAAAATGGGAAGTTATAGAACTTTACAAAATAAATTCATGTAGATATTTATATTCTTAAAAGTACATAAAACATTATGAAGATGTCAAGATGAAATCTATAGTTTTTAGAAGGAAATGGAAGTTCCAAATTATAAAGATTCGTATTTCAACAAATTTGATGTTTTTTGAACAAAACTCTTCAGACCAAAAATCACTAGACACAGAAGTTCTCAGAAGAATGGAATTATAAATTTGATGAATTTTTAAAAAATTAAATTTTCCTAAAATTATTTGGTTCTTGATATGTAATCTATTAGATTCACCTGATTGAATGTGAACCGTCAAATTTTTCCTTAATTCAAAATTTTGACTTTTTTGTTTTTGAGTATTGAGTTTTTAAGGTGTTAAAAATATAAAAGGAATTCGAAAATTATTAAGATGGAAAATTTTAATTTTTTAGAAAAAAATTTAATGATGAGAACATATTGGTTTTTAACATAAAAACATGAATAAGTTTAATTTTTTTATCACTACATAAGTTGATCAGATGAATACGTTTTTGAAAGATTAAAAAACATCATGTTTTCTATCTGTATATCTAATTGGCCTGAAGATAGTTGTTGATTCGATCAAGGCATTCAAATAAGATCATCATAAAAATTATTTTTCAATATTCTAAAATATATTTTGGTTTCCTAGAAAATTCTATTTATATAAAATATTAAATAAGAATAAGATTCATTGGATAATCTATTAATACTGATTCATAATATGGGACTATGAAACTAATAATTCATTAAATACATAGTTCCATCAGATATATTGTTATCATAATGAATAGAATATGATTATTAAGACCATATGGTAAAGTGGAATAAAATTTGAGACATATACAAGTTGATATTAGGAATTGTCACATGAAACTAAGGTATTTAGAAGTTTCAATGATATTGTTCACCTTTTTCATATGTCTTGGAGAATTGGAATGAGAAGTATTTGTATATTTTATTTATTTGTATTTAGTGATTCAAGAGAAAAATATGGAAGAAAATGGATTGTGATATTATATTTTTATGTTTTAATTGGGTCAAGAGAACAACAATGAGTAATAATGTTCCAGAATGAGATGTTTCGGACAATCAATTTCCAAACAGATAATCTGATATATTCTTATTCAAGAAATTTTATGAATTATAATATTCTAGATAATCAAATAGGATTTAAGGAGACTCTATAATAGTTTATAGTAATTGAGATACTGTAAAATGATTTTTTTAATTTTTGATAAATTCAAATCTATGAATTTTAGTGACTGGGAAATTATTTTAGTTTCCCGAATTTACTATTATGAGAGCCTCTATAAATAGATATGAAAAGTAAAAAATTTACTTTAAACTATTAATCCATGAATAAAAATGACAATCATTAAAATTAGTGTTATAAGTGAGTTTTCCAAATGAGATTTTTTCATTTTCAAGAGTTTTTCTAAATACAGGGTTCTGATCTAAATATCATACTGAGGAATGTTCAGATTGCCGGATAGAGATAATCAAACGGATTACATCATTATGTGTTTTTAGTATTTATTTGTGAAGCACTATTTTTTTATACATTCAGATCAGAGATTTTAGATTTTTATAGATTGATAATTGGTCCATCAGTATGAGGATATCATACATGGGCCATCAGATTGGAAAAAGCAGATATAGGGAAGACCGTACTAAGATTTTTGATAAAACCATATGCTGAAATTTGATTTAAGTAACTTATTTTTTTTGGATCAAAATTCTTGTAAGAAACTTTTTTTTGAACTGGTAGGTGTCGGTATAATCCTTCTTATAGGTAGATATAAGGTTTCTAATGGGGTTGACATGATTTTTATTCATTTCTTAATAATTGTGTATTTTCTAATACCCATGTGAGTTTCTATAGAAAGGATGTCAGTTATCACACAGAGGATGAACCATTTAAATCATGTTTTCCTTGTTTAATTTTCTATTTCAATATGCCCTGTAGTTTACTAAATGTTGATAAGGAATAAACTATAACAATTTAAAGAGGTTAGCTTTATAAATGATTAATTTGGTAAAAAGGAAACAACTAATTCAACACCCCCCCCCCCCTTCTAAGATATTTTAAGATCCTTTGGAGCTTAATATTTCTTCCATGTACACTAATTATTTTTTATGGATCATATTAGGATATTTTTACACTTTTTATACTATGATATGAGGGTATATCCTTCCCATGGTAACACCCTAGACCCTTTCTTCATGATGAAGGCCTATAGAACCTAAGTAGATGAACCTGAGGATCGGTAATGACCACATATCCAGACATCGATGAGTTGTTCATGGTGGTGGGGAATTATAACACTCATGGTTAGATCATGTGTGGACCGAGAATATTTCCAGTGCATGTGATGGAATATTTATAAATACTCCCAATAACTTGTCCCTAATATCTTAGAATCATTATCTAAAATCCATGATTACCTCAAAACCCCATCAACATCTTCTAGAGCATTAGTCTTTGATCAATTATGGGTAATTGAATCAAATGGACCTCTTTTGTTTACATAATAAGATAGAAATTTATATAATGTATAAAACATTCCCTTATTTTAAAACACATGTAAGCTAAATCATTCAATGAACAGTGGAACATAACACTTTTTCCATGAAATGATATTGAAATATCCCAAATCAGTCTGTTATTCAAAAACATTCAATAATTATTATATAAATAAATTAATATAATTTCCACTAAATTATTGAGTTATTTTACAATAGAAACACTTTAATAAAAATACTCATATAAAAAATACCCCATTTGTATACTAATAATTTATTCTTCCATAACAGTGACATTTAATTTTTTAAATATTTTTTAATGATTTTTTTTAAAACACTAATAATATTTACTTTTGAATGAGTTTCTAATAAGGATACCCTTATAACATTTTATCTCTTCCATTCCTCAATTTCCCTCTTTTTACAAGATATTCTAATTACTATTAAACGTCTTAAAATTATTAATACTTTTATTTTTCTTGTATAATATCTCATGGGTATACTTTTCATTACCTGGGATTAATAACGATTGGTTTATTGGGTAAAATGATTCCATAATTACATCATTCAAAAATTTATCCTAGATCCAATTTTAAATCAACACCCTCCTAACAATATTATTGTTTTCTAAATTTGGTAATTATAAATTTAATTTTTTTAGGGTATCCACATAGACAAGTAATTTTACATTATCCTATATACCAAAAGATATTTATCTGTCTTATGATTCAGTAATTTCATGATTTTATTTGATATTAATGTGATAATCAATCTATTATACATATTTTTATCCACTCTTTATTATCCAATTTTAAAACAATGAGACTATTATTTGTAACATATTAGTTAGAACCAGAATATCACTCTATAGTCATAAATTGACATGATGTAATAACTTTTTCCTTAATAAGATTATGCGTTGATTGGTATTTATACATAAAAATTACATCACTAAAATATTTACTCATACTTATTATGCAAAGAGTTTTAGGACATTATTATCATCTTTCCTTCTTTAAGCACACAACAAGTGTTTTTTGATCTCTCTTATTTTTGTGTAAGTCTTTGGTTGCATCATACTTCATCAATTACACCATTTAGTTTTTATTTATATAGAAATTAAAGATACTATAATTAAATTTTAATTATTAATTCTTTAATGAAGTAATAATTATCACATAGAGATTGATTTCACTCAAAATTGTCACATTATCCTATGACGAGGTGTCAAGAATATATCCCTTTGAGAGACAGATTTCGAATGCATTTATTTTCCATTTGATTTTTCTTTCATTATAATATAGTCTTTAGTTTTATTATATATTTCATAATAAAAGTTTCATTAGATATATATGATGAATTTTTTTCCATATATATATAATGATTTCATAATAATTTTTTTTAAATTTTAGTTCATTTGGTATAAATTTGAATGGTATTTGATAGATTTGGTAGAGGGTTCCTAAATTTTCAAGGTGTTGTCACAGTAGTTTAAATAATTAATAGAGCCTTTGTTCAGACGAAAATATTTCCTCCATGATTTATGATTCATATTTTTTTGATAATAATATATATGTGTCTTTTTAAGTACGATTTATAACCCCATATTAATCTCCTTGATTATAGTTAAGAATAAAAATTCATAGCTAAAAAATATTTTTGTCCAGTAGCCATTAAACAACATATTGGAGTCTACATGATCTGATTTAGTAAAATTTTGGTTAATGAAGAATGGTAATTAAGATTCTAATTATAAATATTGATTTTTTTAATATTTGTTTATATTTATATTTAATTTTTAATCACATAATTTCAATCAATAATGATGCTAATATTTCTGAAATAAAAAGGCTATTTTGGAACAACGATGGGATGGAAACACATTATCAACTCCATTAGATGAATTTTAATTCTCTTTCATATAACAAATTACCCATGAAATAGAATTAATTTGAATATATTTTTGATGATTAAAATTATATTTATTTTACATTTAATGGTTTTCTAATTCAAATTGATGGGATACTATAAAAGAATATATCCATAATTGATGGATCTCGATTATTTTCAAGTCTAATGGTTGGTGAAGGACTATTGATGGTTTTTCCCTTGAGGGGACCTTTGTTTTTACATATTTTAATATTTTTTTATAGGGAAAAATTATATGATAAAATAATGGGAATTATTTACATAAAAAAGAAGTGTTTTTGAATCATTTTTATATCACATTCAATTTTCAACAAGTGAAGGTAACCAAACAATGAACAAATCAGTTTTTATTTGAAATTAATATTGATTTATTTTTTCATCAAAAATTTGTATCTCTTATTTAATAAAAAATATGTTTAAGGGATACCTAGATAGGTGTTTTATATTGGAATAAAATTGAATACACTTCATTCTTCGATACTTGAGAAGCATTGAAATTAGTTTTTGAATGAAATATTTCATTCAACCTATTTTTCATCCTAAATATTTTGTGAAGATAGTAAAAATTCAAGATGAAGGTGAAATATTGGTGGTAATAAATCAAAATTTCGTTTTTATTCTTCTTATTTGTATATGAAATCATCGACATTCAATTGTAACTCTAGTAGTATAACAAGTTATAAATAGATACTTTGTAAAAGGAAGTTCAATATCATCCCTTTGCTTCAATTTTTTGTGATTTTGATAAAATTTAAACAACTAATGTGTATTGGGTATCATTAATTTAACACCAAGGAATATGCACTCAAATCAGGTCATGAATATTATAAAATTACATTTTATTTATCACTATTTGGTTTTTTTCACTCAAAGTGGACAACTTGTGGAGTAACACAGCATCTGTTCAATTAAATTAAACCAATGATGAGGGAAGATAAATATATTTATTTAATGTCTTGTAAAAGTAATTATAACATGAATTTTACCTCCTTTAATTATTATAATATCCCTAGGGGTTGTTTAATTTTTATTAAATCACGGTTCACCTTCATTGATCCATATTCATTCATTTTTTGATGCTATTATTTGTTGTTATTATCATGGATCCTATCAATCTTATAAAAAAAATAGATATTAAAAAATTTATAGAAATATATTTCATCTATAAAAGGAATTAATAGTTTCTTATTTTATATCATTTGGAATATATGTTCTAGGGATTACACTTTTTGGATTCACTCTTCGTGATGGAAATAGAGAATAGAGTCAAACTAATCTGAAGAGCATTGATGCTTATGGTCATTAGAGAATTGTGTTATTTTTATCACTCTTATATAAGAATATAATTAAGGGTATTTATTTTAAATTATAAAAAAAATGGAAAAATCAATATGGAATTAACTAAGGTGATAAAAAGGTTGATGAATCTATTTTACACCATTTGTATAACTTAGTTTGAAAACATATTAATAAAAGAAAATGAATTAGTCAATTACTTCTTTACCCATGATAATATGATCATGAAAAACATAATAGGATGGGGTGAAATTATTGATGTTCTAATGGTTTTCAATAATTATTTATGGGTCCTTCATTTTTTGTTTAATAAAATGATCCCAAATTTAAAAGTTATAGATTTTGGTAATTTCACACTTGATGAACTTCATTTTATTTTGGTCATTTATGAATTGAGATGTGATCCAACACTGAAAATGGAAGATAATGTTTATAAATATATTACATTAAAATCCTTTAATTAGATAAAAATTAATAATAATAAGGAATATTGTTTAAAGGGGTTGGAATATTTAGAGGAAACCATGAATCCTAAAGAATTGGTGTCTCACATATAAAAAATATTCAATAAAGTAAGAGGAGATTAATTTGACAAGTTAAAATTCCAGTGTTTAAATTTTGGAAAGTTTATAATTTTATGTAAATATTGAGTAAAAATATTAATTATTTTGATGATGATTAACCAATAGAAAGTTTCTTCGAGAGGAAGGAAATAAGGGCATTGTATCCAGGAAAAGAAGAATCTTTATCAAATGGAAGGATAGATGATCTCAAAGCCTAAAATAAATACCTTATTATTAAAATTTGATGATTAATAATGAAATTATGAGAGTTTTGTTCATGAGAAATATTTATAAGTCGAAAATTAATAAGTCTTTATGGATCATGTCGATGGTGGTGAAAATTCTTATAGTGATGAGGATGAGGTTGATAATGAGGATTATAATATCAAAAAGATATATATGGTGTTTTTATAACTAGAGATATATATCAATAAAATCACTAAAAATGAAAAGGAAGAGTATTAATTGAATAATGCACAACATTCATATGATGTGGAGTAATAGTTTATTGAAAAGAAGAAGAGTTGATCAAGGAAATTGATAGACTAAATTTTTTATTGGCTGAACGAAATGAGATCATTTATAGTAAGACTTCATGTATTTTTACTAAATTGGTGGAATTTTATACACTCTTATCATAGGTTCTTTAATATAAAAATTTATTAAACAAGTTCAATTTCAATTATGATAATCCATTGGAAGTGATTAGTGATATTTAAAATCATGTGAAATGAAATCCACAACTATAAGGAATATTAATGTTTTTTTTAAATAAAAAATACTGGACTCTTCAGGAACATAAGTTTTAGGATATGTTTATAGAAATTATTATATTTTATCAAGTAATAAGTGATATTAGTTTATCAAAATTAAGAAAATATGTTTTTTTCATTTGAAAATGTCTGATTTAATAATAAAAATACTAGTGAATGGAAATGGAATATGTAGAAAAAGATACTAATATAAATAATTAAGGTAAGATAATCTCTCAAAATTTTGGTTCATTGTATTAGGTATATTATTGAGGAAGTTTAACTTATCTTTATCATTGGTTTTTACATGTCACGATGAACTTTCTTAACATTTCGATTTAACTTGATGTTTGTGTTTCTCTATTGTTGTATTCATAATAATTTTATAATTGTATGTTCTAATGGAATAAACTAAAATTTACATCTATAAAAATTGGTTGTCATGTTGTAATGGTGTATGAAGTTGAATTCATCATATGATAGAGATAAACTACACTTATATCAGATGATAGAGAGATATGTCTTCTATAGTTGTAATTGAAACCAGAGATCTCATAATCTAATTATTGATGTTTGTTATAGATTTTTCTATAAATCAAACCAAGGATTAGAGGAACTAAATTTTCTAGAATACTATACATCCTAAAATTTATTCATATGTATCATATCTCTTCAATTAGTTCTTTGGTTTTGTAGTTTAATAATGACTTTTTTGTAAGATATATCATTTAATGAGATGATCGTTGTATGGATATATGGTTTTATATTGTAATTTTTATTTATCTAATCCTTCATGATGAAGGAGCTTCCAACCACGGAACCTATGATCTGTCTGATCAAGGATATCAATGAGATTCTAGTGATTGGATGTTTTTTTAACTTCCATCAAGATTACTTTCAAATAATTTTTTTTAAAATTGTTATTGATTAATATATCAAAGGGTTTATCAGTGATAGAAAAATTTGTTTTTGATAAAGAGATTTTAGTTAAAGAATTTCTTATAAAAACATGATCTCTTCTAACCATGGTATTCGGGGAGTTTTCAAGTTAGTAACTTTTATACCTAGTATCAGGTCTATATAACCCCCTTCCTCTTGGATAAAAGTAATGTGTTCCTTTGATTTGAATAATTTGGTAAAAATATCCATTATGGGTATTGGAATGGTTATTTGATACATCGAGCATTTTTTAAATGTTTTTATTTAATTTTATAATGATTTATTGTTTTAATCAGATAGTGGTTATCTTATAATTGTGTATTTTCCACTATTTACTTATATTTTTTATGCTAATTTTATCATAATTTTTATTACTCGATCAACTAACTAACTCAAGTGGGAAAACATTGTATGTCACTTTTAAGATAAAATTCACCCCATCTCGTAGAAGCCATATTTCTCACCCTCTCGGACAACAATTGGTACCAACCCTACTCTTATTAGTTTTATTTTTATCAAAACATAGTCTTAAATGTATTTCAAGATCTATTTTCCATTTTTTGTACTCTAAATGTATAGAAGAGATTACGTCTTTTTATTTTATCATTGGTGGACTTCTTGTTCGAATGATTGATAATTTTAATCTTAGTTGACGATCAATATTTGATAGTGTGTAATATAAATATTTTTGTGATATATTAAATACTTTCTTTATCTACATGGGTGATAATTATTTTCATATGATTATTAGAAATTATATAATTCCAAAGAAATATTTATTTTGGTTTACTTGGGAGGAGAAGCTGGAGTATCTTGTGAACTGTAATTTCTAAATACAAGTCTGTCCTTAATGACTAGAAATATCTACATTGAGGTATCATCATGTGAGAATGTGAAAAGAATATAGAAACAATTTGAAATTACTCATTTGAGAACATCTAAATTTCTTAATAATTGTGGATATATGATTTGTGTTGATTATAAACATTTTAATTTTTTTGCATGGTTAAAATGTTGAGGATGCGTCAACATTTCATTATTTTTTTAATTGGATTTATTCTTTTGGTTAGAATTAAATTACTTGTAAATTTGTTATGGATAATTTGATTAGTATTCATCTAAAGGAATTAGAATTTATGAAGATAAGAATATATGACACTAATAATATATAATATCTTAGTATTGATGGTATTATTGGGACCCTTATGGTATATTATAACCATTTGAAAGGAAATGGTAATAAGGAGATGAGAAGGATTGGAATTTCATTCACTTTTACGTATATTTTTCTAAATTTTATTTCCCTTTCATCTTGTGGTTGGAGATCAAATTCCACTAATACATTAAATAATAAATCTAAACATAAATAAGATATTATTAAATTATTTGATATTTAAGGATAAAACACATATTTCTCTCTATATATAAATAATATTATCAAAAAGAACTTAAATTATTATTTTTATAAGACAAGACAAGATAAACAGAAAAAACAATTATTCGTGGAATGTTATGAGTTATGGATATAACAAACCATGTCATATCATACCAAATTAAATATCCTAAAGAAGAAAATTAATTATGGGAAATCATTAAAGATAAATGAAATGAAACCATTTAGGTTGGATAATGATACATGGAGTTCTAGTGATGGTCTATCATCCAAGAGAATTAGTGTTTTAAATAGTGATGATAAAAGGGAGATCATCAGATTTTTTTGATGGTTACTAAAAATGATCTACGTTTAATGGGGGAAGGAAACTCATGACTCACTTGAAAAATTGTCTCTTAGTGAAGATTTTCCTTTTACTCAAGAGGATGAAATAATTTTGACTTCATAGAAAGATGAGGATGATATTCCTTATTTATAAGAAATTACAAGACATATGGCTTTCTTGGAAGGAGGAATAAAAAAATGCAAATAGAACTTGACTTTACTAAGGTAGCCTCTACTAAAGTGGGAGATAGGATTTCCATAATTCTAAAATTTATAGGCTCATGTCTAAGAAATATTATAAACATAATACATGTTATACTAATTAGAAATTAATTGGAAAAGTAATGTATGAAACTAATAATCTAAATAATATTTTATCTGATTTTACATCTACTTGATAAAATATTTATTAAGAGAACTAAAACAAAATCATACATCTTCTAGAACTGGTTTTACATTCGGAAAGTGGTACATTCAAACAAAGTGTTTTGTTCTTAAAAACACACTATTCTATACTAAGTGTCAAAGAAGAAGTATTTGGGGAAAACACTTTCCTTGGAACTGAGTTTAATATCTCAGACAACACAAGGATTATATTTCAAAAGATCTTGTATTTATATAACCTAAAATAATTGGAAAAATATGGGTTTCTAAAGTGTTTTTTTATAGAATTAACAGACCTAATCATGTCTCGGTACCAAACTCTTAGTTGTGAATTTTTAAGGAAGATAGGATGAGTGATAGTATCGGGAAAATATGGTTTGTGGATAGTATTTATTCTCAACATATGATATATGAAAAGTCTTATTTCTACAACCTTAAAAATAAATTTTTTTCACGAGTAACTATTCGAGAAAATGTGCATAGTTAAATTATATGTATTGGTGATGTTGTTTTTCTTGTAAAACCCTTAATTTGGACTTTTATTTTTGTATTAATACTTAAACATCACTTTAAAATCTTTTTTCAGCTATGAAATGATGGTTACTATGTGAACATTGGGAATAGAAAATTTACTATTAAAAGTTTGAATGGGGTGCACACTTTATCTACTGATAATTATGATAATGCTTACACTATTAATTTATAACACCATTGTAATCATAACATAGATTTTAGTTGTCCTATAGAAGATTCTTCAAGGATTTTTCACATAACATTAGGACATTTAAATTTATCGAACATAAAAAAACTCTCTTGGAAGGAATTTTGTGAGGGAACTAATAGAACATATGTATGAATCTTCTAAAGTCTATGATAGTTTCAAGTATATTAAGAAACATAATTAATTTTTTAAACCTATTATGGAAGTTTCATTGTATAGATATTTATAGTTAGTACACATAGACCTTTTTAGACATACACAAACTGAAAGTCTAGGAGGAAAAAACTATTTTTTTAGTTAATGATTAGACTAGATATACTAGGTCATATTTTCTATCACTTTAGTCATAAGAACTCTTTATTTTTAAATGTTTTGTTTCTCTTGTTCAAAATTTTTAAAACCCACCTGTAGTCACTATCTGAATTGATCATGTTAAAGAATTTATAAATTATGATTTTGGAACATTTTTATAATGAAACAGGTATTAAAAATACTTTCTTAGAACCAATAACTCCATAGTAGAAGGATCTGATTGACTGAAGAAATATAACTCATTATAGTATTACCTGGTTAATGTTGTTTGAATATTTGAAAGAAACATATTTTTTGGAATAAGTTTTGAGTTAAATTATTATGCTATAAATCAATTACTTCTTCATCCCATGTTAGTTAGGACACCTTATGAATTGTGGAATAGTGGAAAATTTAAACTTTATTACTTCAAATTTTGTTGGTGAAAAGTATTAATTATGAATTCTAAAGAACATATTAATAAATTTTGTTTAATATATTATGATGGAATATTTCTCATTTACTCCATTTATAATATGTATTACCGAGTCTTCAACAAACCAACACAATCTTTTGAATAAATAGTAAATTCTATGTTTGAGGAAATTGACCCTCATATGAATTTTAAACATCATAAAAAACATAATCAGATTATTCTTTTGAAACCTATAATGTTTTATTATAGTAAATTCAACCACATCCATCCAAAATTAACTTACCCGAAGCTAGATATACTGGTAGATAGCTTAATGGAAGTTAAACATATGAAATAAATGGATAAAAATTTATCATTACAAAAAAAATAAGTTTATCATAAGGAATCAAACCAATGATAATATAATTTATGTTGTAGATCACATAGTAATAATTAAAAGTTCTATTTGAAATGAATGTGAAAATATTTTATTCACAACTATAAAAATAGGCTATTGTCATGGTTTAAAACCGTGGAAATAGGGCCCAAAACCATGGTCATTGGTTACGGCCACAGTTTATCCCTACTGTGGGCGCTATCACCATGGAAGTAGGTTATGACCTAGTGCCACAGTTTTAATAGTGGATATAGGTGGCCTATTTCCATGGTTTTGAAAACTGTGGCAATAGGTGTCTCCTTTGTCAACTATGGCAGTTAACCTAGAGTCACGGTTTTAACCATGGCAATAGCCTAAAAATAATGTGTGTCTAGCCGGATTTGATCCCAGCACCTTCCCTTCACGTTCCAGCACCCTAACCACTACACCAATAAGGATTTTTCATTATATATCTATATAATATGTTATATATATATATTATTGAAAAGCATGGAAATATCCTAAAACCCATGAAAATAGCTCCTCCCTCCATTTTTTTGGTGGGAAAATTTTTCTCCCATGCAAGGGTGGGAGACCTATTGCCACGGTTTTCAAAACTTTGGCGATAGCCCTTTGAAAAAAATCCTATAGCCACGGTTTTCAAAACCCTGGCTATAGCCCATGATTAAAATACCTATATCCACAGTTTTAAAACTTTGGCTATAGGCCACATAACCATTGTCATAGCCACCTATTTCCACGGTTTTAAAACCGTGGATATATGTCTGTGGTTGTAGCCTATTTTTCTAGTAGTTATTCTTATCTCAATTTGAGCCTAAAATGGAAGTTGATGCCTTGGATGATGAGAGTTTGATAGTTGAGATGAAATAAGAACTTAATAAATTTGAAAGGAACAATGTTTAGTCCTTGTTTGGGTGTTTAAGGGAGCTTATACTTATAGTTTTCAAATGGATTTTCCAATATAATTGTGATGAAAATGGTATTATTTTTTGAATAAGGTGAGACTGATTTCTACGTGTTATACATTATAATAACATAGATTATGGATATACTTATGCACTGATATCTAGGATCAAATAGATTCATATAATTCTAGACATTGATACTCACTTTAACTTTATTTCAAATGGATATAAATATTGATTTTTACAATAGATATGTTTGAGGGGAGGTTTTTTTAGAATAACCCTCTACTTATGAATATTTAAATATACCATACCATGTATTTGGACTTACCAAGGCACAATAAGGATTTAAAAAAGCTCCAAGATCCTAGTATAAATAATTTTTTTAATTCATACTTCCAAACCATTTTATTAAATTAATTACATATCCAGCTATATTTATCAATAAAATTTTTAAGAACACTATCATTGTTCAAATTCATGTTCCTGGTGTTTCCTTGGATTTGAACCATGAATTTTTTATGGAATCCTTGATGATTTTAAAGAGACTAGAATCCAGTAGAGGGGATTATGGCTCTGTCTCTACCTTTACAACATCACTAAACAATGTTCAAGGGGATTATGCTTGCTTCCAAGATAATAGTTAGCTTACACCCGATTTTAGTTCCAAAATTCCATCATGGCATAATGAATGTGAGACATTGAAAGGCCTTGAGAGATCCCTTTTAGTGCCTAGGGTGACCTCGGTTGGATTTGAGAGTGGATCCCTAAATTTATTATTGGAGGTGGGTAGGGGGTCTTCCTTATAGGCGATGGAAGCACCGTAGTGGTCTCAAAATTCAGATAGGGAATGTAATATCTCTCGTGTATAATTAGATACAAATTTTTACCAACAAGTTGTCTTTATCCCAAGAATTGTCTTGATTCTCATAAATCATTTTTCATTTTCCCTAGTAGGAAATAAAATGTTATCATTATCCTTGATTCTGTAAATTTGATTTCAAATTATTTTGGTACTCTATCATTCTTATGAATTGAGATACTTTTCACTACCTTGGTTAAGAGTACAAGATAGATAAAATCCTAACCCCTAGGTACAAAACATAGTCTTCTATCACCCATTATAGGTGTAATAGTATTATAGTTCATTGACTGGATCAACCAAAAGGATTTTCTTCTAAGGCCTCAAAGTCCCATGCTTCCCTAATTTAAGGTTCTCTCTTTTAATCTCTAATTATATAGGGATTGAGACTCTAACTAAATGTGAATTTCACACTTTTAAATGTATTTATAATAATACCTCCCTTCATGTGGTATTAGAACTAAAATAAACTAATGTTATGAAATAAATATTCTTTGTATGAAAACCATGAAGAAAACACATATAGTTCTTTTAGAATGATGGTATTCAGGTAGATATCATCAACTCATCTACTAAAAATATTATTATTGGGGATAAAAAAAACCCAACCAATCTAAATTAAAATAGTGTGTGTGAAATTTGATATCATAGAAAGGGAATTGCAATGGAGAGATATGGTAAATTTTGATTCAAACATCACCCCTTGGTTCATATGGGGTGATTTTAAATCGATTTTAGATTCTGAAAAGGGGAAATGTTGTTGCATTCTCTTGAGTAAATTCATGAATGATTTCAATATTCTTAATAACTAATCATATAATTTACAATATTTACTCAGGTGGTCACTTATCCTAGTGAACTCAGAATAATTGTGATGGAAGAACATAAAGTATTTTGGATATATTTATCTAGAGAGTTAAATGTATTTCCATTTTCTCCAACAATATGGTTACCCATGTGACTCATTATTTTTAAGATCAATTTCCCTTCTGGTCATTCTTTTATGCTCTGATACTGGCATAAATGAATTCTTCTTTTCTAGAGGGTGGCTTAAGGAAAACAACTTTTGGTTGACTACATGAAATTTTTTGAGTGGTCTAGTTCAAGGTAACATATGGTATATACTTTTTAATAATATTAGATGTCTAAAAGAAGATTTAATTTAATGTTCTAAAGATAATGTAGAGAACTGTGTTGGTCAGGAGTCTCTCAATGTTGATCTTTAGTAATTGGAGAACAAATTGATAGATATATGGGAGGATGATATTTACCTTAATATGATCACTAAGAAGATATTTTTCTCTAATTATCACTTTTTTGAAGATAGGTTGGATAAAGAGAGAGATAGAGTCATTTGGATTTGATAATTTGATTGAAAAACTTTTTATTTTCATGTATGATTTCAAGAAAAAATATTTTTGTGTAATCATAACTCCAATATTTTGGATGGATCCTTTTCTAGTGATGTTAATACTATTATTCCACTTGTTGTTGATGATTTCTCTTAGTTTCTAATAGGGTATCGGATGGGTAAGAGTAGGGGGTACCCAATAGGTAGTTACTTTGATACTTTTTACAACTACATACTTTGTGATTCTATTGACCAAGAAAATGGTTTGATCATTTCTTGTTGGGAGGAGAATTATTTTTTTACATCTGTTAAAAGTATGATCCATTATAGTGGTCGCGACCCTGATTGGTTTTCAATTCTATTCTATATAGTTTCCTTAGACAACATTAAACATGAATTCATTTTGTATATTTAGGAATTCTGTCACGACCCGACCCAACGGGGCTCGAGCCACGACTCCCCAAGCCCGCCTCCAATAGGCCAGGGGCTGGCGACCAGCGCCGAGTAGGCTATCACACACATGGGAGGCATTTTCCTAAGGTACCTGTACACACGCACCCACAAACACCTCCATGCAATAGTGCGGAGATATAGAAACTGAAAAGTAAATGCATGCATACAATCTATCCCAAACCAGAGTGCAACAGCAAAAGTACAAAGGGAAAAACAGGGCCCACCAAAAGAAAACTACAAAGTGCGTCCAACCTACTCTAAAGAAGGGGAATGCTGCCACAAACACCCGCCGGAAAGCTCCCTTGGCACAGCTCCGGTAAACAACCCGGTCAACTCGCACACTAAGCTCCTCCTGCTCCCGGTCCTCCTGGGACTCCGTCAAAAGGCATGTGGTCTGCACAAGACACAAATATGTATGGGCAAAGCCCATGCAGGGGTGAGTATAAACATACTCAGTAGGCACCCCAAAACCCAAAACCAAAGAGAGAAACTGAAAGGCATCAGTCCGCTCATCCCAGCCAGAGGGAACCCAGACGAGAGAGGAACTCCATCTCGTGACCATCCTCGGCTAAACACAACTAGTCAGCTCATCTCAGGTGTATGCCCATACATACACCTTGAACAATCCAGATATACACAGATCACGCCAAAAAGCCACAAGAGGTACCGACCTCATCACCAGCAACTGCCCCCTAACCAGGAGAGTACACCACACGAACACTATCATACCATATGACACTCATCCGAGAGATACACTCCATCGGGTCCCAAACAAACATCTCAGACGCTCACCCGAGAGACCACGCTCGTCGGATAACATCACTGAGGAAACATCGCTGAAACAACATAACCACCAAACTCCTCGGATAGGGGATCGCCGCTAGGGTCCGCTAGGGGAAACCAAGACCCACTCCGGTATACGTAGCTCACAGTTAGGGGATCACTCCCAGGGTCCGCTGGGGGATACCACGACCCGATCTGGCATACGTAGTTCTCACAGATAGGGGATCACACCCAGGATCCGCTGGGAGATACCACAACCCGATCTGGAACTCGACAGAAGCTCAACACTCAGATAGAGGATCATTTTCCATATAAAGATGGTCACGATGATACCGGAACCCTATCTGGTATAACTCGCGATGTAGGGGATCGAACCAATAATGCCGCAACCCTACCGAAACCATGCGCTGAGTAGGGGATCGCATAACCAACGATACCGCAACCCTACTGACACCAAGCGCTGAGTAGGAGATCGTATAACCAACGATACTGCAACCCTACTATAAACATCATGCTGAGTAGGGGATCGTAAACCCGATGATGCCACAACCCAACTGTGCACGACCCACTGCGTAGGGAATCATATTCCCGATGATTCCACAAACCCTACGGGGTTAAACTGCTAGATAGGGGATCGCCGCCCGTGAATAAGCGGTCACAGCGATACCAAGAACCCGATCTATAGTAAAGATGCTAGAGGATCCCGCTCCGGGCCCACCGTCGGGATGCCACAACTCTAATAGTAAACATCCCATCGAGAGGATCACAAACCCATACGAAGGTTGTGATGCCACACGAACCCTCGTAGGAACGAACCAAGGGTGAACCCTCAACCACTTCTGGTCCAAACGTCGCTAACCCGAGCAACCCGCCAAAACGCCACACTACGCACCTTCGAGGCCAAAACCGAGGCCACCATCGCGTTCCACGCGGAAAAACACGTAGGATAGGCTGTTTACTCATCCAAAACGGAGCACCGGTGAAAAAGGCACTATTCACCATAGCTAGCTCGTGCGGGGCCAACACAACAATCCCGAAACCCATCGAGCGGATCATACCACGGTGATCCCCTCGTAAAAACAAGCGGAATCGACTACTCGCTCGTCAGAAACGAACACCCGGTGAAAAAGGTACTATTCAACGAAGCCATCTTAGGTGGGGCCCATGCCTCGATTCCGAAACACATCGAACAGATCACACCATTGCAATCCTCTCGGAAAAACACATAGGATCGACTAATCATCCGCCAAAATCGGACTCCTGGTGCAAAAGCTGCGTTTCTCCGCAAACGCCAAAACCCATCCTCGTGTGGCCCGCACCCCGTTCTCAGTCACAACACCCAAAAACCATCTCTAAAAGTCCGTCGTACCAACAGGGTCTCAACGCCACTGACGGCACGTCAATCGGAAGCTCCGGGTAGAAGTTACAACGGCCTGAAGTCGTAAATTAAATAAACAATATTATTTTCTTACGACTTTTCTAGCTCCCGGGCCCCGATCCCAAACATTTAAACTCTCGAACCAACACCGTAGGGTTCGCCTCGTCGTCAGGGTCGCGTCGCCGCAAACGGCGTGCGAATCCGGCTCTCGGATTGCAAGTTACGGGGGTTTAAATACCCCCGTATGGTAAAAGAGGTCGGACCGGCCGCCGCCGCCGGCCCCCCCTGGCCGGCGGCCCTCCGCCGCGGACAGCCGGGTTCCGCCGGCACCGGCAGATCTTCCGCGGACCGCCGGGGGCACCCCGGTGGTCCTTTTTACGATCCGGATGCGTCTACACGACCCTCAGGACCCAATCTACACTGCTACGGCTTAAATTTGCAGAAAAACGCAGCAAAAACGGGATCGGGGGTTAAAATTCAAATCTGCCTACCTCGCGGGCGAAACGTCAACGTTCTGCCTTAGATCCGCGCTGCAGAGCTTCTGTTGCACACTCCTGGAACGTCTGCCATCGAATTCCGAGCTCGTGGGCGGTTCGTTTGCTCGATTCGGCGGAGCGGCGGCGAAGAACGTCGAGAGGAACAATAAAGGGGGGGGCGCTGATATTTATATCAGCCGTCCGCCGACGCCAAACCCGCCTTGGACCCGACGCCCGATGAAAACAAAAGTAAGGTCACCCCTAGGGTAAATGCGTCGTTCTGAATGTAACGGTGGTCTCATATTTTCCATCCGAGACTCCGTTCAGAAGTTATGTGAGCCGACGCTCGCACACTAACTTTGTTACTTATTTACGAAAACGCCCCTGGTGGCGTTTCTCACCGCAGGCCCGGGCCCGCAAAGTTTACACCCCGCCTAGGGTAAACGGCACATTCCGAACGCAATTGTGCCATCCGATTTCCATTCTGAGCTACTATTTAGGAGATATCACACCCCCACCATGTGCATAGTATAAAAATACTTAATATTTTTTATAAAATTAATTCCGGGCACACCGGGCCTCGGAATCGCACGCCGTCTTCGCGCCTAGCTCTGGAATTATTCCTAGAAATATTCCAAAGTCTTACAGGACCAAAAACCCGAGTCGCTACATCCCCCCCCCCCCCCTTAGAACTTTTCGTCCCCGAAAAGCCCTAAGTACAAGGAAAGAGACCAGACTCTCAACTGGGTCTCACACACCAGCGAGCTCACCAAAAAACACCCATGCCCGAACATATAAGTCAGTGGGACTTATCCGCAACACCTCAATACTATCATCTTTGGGCGGCACTGACTTGCCTGCACGGTTTTAATCACGTCACAAAAACGTGTCTCGGTGGGGGAAGGATCCCTCTTCCTCACGCATTCGAAGCATGCGGAACAACTCCCACATAGGGTCTTACCAACGCCCTAAACCAAACTTTAGCAAGCAACAAAAGGAAAGAGTACCGCTAAACAGTGTCTGACAAACTACTGCAGTAAGTAGAAAAGACACAAGACGTACCTCTATCCATCCGCGGTGCCTCTGGGTCGACTGCCTCCAGGGAATGCAACTGTCCTCGCCCTCGGCCACCAGCTCCCTGAGCTTGGCGTGGACCACCTGGGGGTGGGGGTGTTGGCAACTGGTACTACCTACCACCGCCTCCTGCTGCACCAGCTCCGCCGCCACGTCCGCCGCCCTGCGGACCTCCTTGCTCGAGACGCTGCCTCTGCCAAGGCGGTCCATCGACTGGCTCCCTCTCAGCAGCACGTCGGGTCGGACAATCTCTAGAAAGATGTCCTCGGCCATCGCAAGCGTAGTACCACCTCTCTTGCGGCTGACCAAAACTGGTCTGCGAGCCCTTAGCCTCAGATCCTCCATCCTGGGGTCGCCTCCTAAAACGTCGATCGCGTCCTGACCCCTGAGTCTGTCGTCAGCTACCAGATGCCGATCCGACTGAAAATGTCTCAGCCCTCAAGTGCCCAGCACTAACAGGGGGAATCTGCTAAGCCAGAAAACTCTCCACCACCAATGCTTGCTCCAGCACTCCAGCATAGGTGGGCAGGCACAAGGAAACCACACCTGCTCGTATGTCCCTGTGTAAGCCCTGCTCGAAGGTCCGAGCCCTAAAGAACGGGTCTCGAACCATGTCCAGGGTGTAGCGCGACAGGTCTGTAAACCTCGCTGAGTACTCCGACACAGTCATGCTCTCCTGTCAAAGCTGCAGAAGCTCCTGGATCCGCACTGACCTCAACGTCACTGGATAGAACTCTTCCCTGAAAAGCCGCTCAAACTCTGCCCACGTGAGCGTCTCCTCGTCATGGGACTGCGTCACCAAACTCTACCATCGCCCAGCAGAACCATGCAGAAGGCTCGCTGCTAGGACCACCATCTGATCTGGAGGTGTCCTCACTAGGCGGAAAACTCGGGCGACTGCCTCAAGCCAGTCATCAGCTGCCTGGGGGTCTGGATGACCCCAGAATCTCAGAGGTCGCTGCCTCTGGAACTCGTGTAGCGCACTCAGCCTGCGCGCAACCTCTTCCTGCATCGCCGGCACAATCAGCTGCTCAACAGGTGGTGGCTCAACAGGCAGACCACCTGGAGGTGCAACCTCAGAACCTGTGCCCTGCTCCACACCCTCTACACGGGGCGGGTTGTCAGCACAATCCTGATGCGGAACCCTCACTGGTTGTTGACGTGGAGGCATCCTAAAATACATTCAAGACACACCACAGTCAAAGAGTATATCTGGACAGCTGACTCAAGAAGGACAAGGAAAACCCAAAAACCCAGTCCTATATGATGCATGTACCATTATGTCCCTGCGACCAGTGTACGAATGTCCTGAGTCGAAAGGCAGGTTATCAGAGTCCTGGTGTATGGATACATCGACCGCCGCACCAACACTGGAGTCTCTGGCCTGAAAGCCGAACTCGAAACATCCTAACACTGCTGTTATGCAACCCGAACCAAGCTCACAGCTAGACTAGCTACGCTCTGAGATCCCAACGGTGGAACCTCCTCTGATACCACTCTGTCACGACCCAACCCAACGGGGCTCGAGCCGCGAATCCCCAAGCCCGCCTCCAATAGGCCAGGGGCTGGCGACCAGCACCGAGTAGGATATCACACACATTGGAGGTATTAGCCTAAGGTACCTGTACACACGCACCCACAAACACCTCCATGCAACAGTGCAGAGATATAGAAACTGAAAAGTAAATGCATGCATACAATCTATCCCAAACCAGAGTGCAACTGCAAAAGTACAAAGGGAAAAACAGGGCCCACCAAAACAAAACTAAAAAGCACGTCCAACCTGCTCTGAATAAGGGGAACGCTGCCACAAACACCCGCCGAAAAGCCTCCTCGGCACAGCTCCGATAAACACCCCGGTAAACTCTCTCACTAAGATCCTCCTGCTCCGGGTCCTCCTGGGACTCCGTCAAAAGGCATGTGGTCTGCACAAGACACAAACATGTACAGGCAAAGCCCGTGTAGGGGTGAGTATAAACATACTCAATAGGCACCCCAAAACCCAAAACCAAAGAGAGAAACTGAAAGGCATCAGTCCGCTCATCCTAGCCAGAGGGAACCCAGACGAGAGAGGAACTCTATATCGTGACCATCCTCGGCTAAACACAACTAGTCAGCTCGGCTTAGGTGTATGCCCATACATACACCTTGAACAATCCAGATATACACAGCTCACGCCACAAAGCCACAAGAGGTACCGACCTCATCACCAGCAACTGCCCCCAACCAGGAGAGTACACCACACAAACACTGTCATACCAAATGACACTCATCTGAGAGATACACTCCATCGGGTCCCAAACAAACATCTCAGACGCTCACCCGAGAGACCACGCTCGTCGGATAACATCACTGAGCAAAAATCGCTGAAACAACATAACCACCAAACTCCTCAGATAGGGGATCACCGCTAGGGTCCTCTAGGGGATACCAAGACCCACTCTAGTATACGTAGCTCACAGTTAGGGGATCACTCCCAGGGTCCGATGGGGGATACCATGGCCCGATTTGGCATACGAAGTTCTCATAGATAGGGGATCACACCCAGGATCTGCTGGGGGATACCACAACCCGATCTGGCGCTCGACAGAAGTTCAACACTCAGATAGAGGATCATTTTCCTTATAAAGATGGTCATGACAATACCGAAACCCTATCTAGTATAACTCGCGTTGTAGGGGATCGAACTGACCATGCCGCAACCCTACCGAAACCACGCGCTGAGTAGGGGATCACATAACCAACGATACCGCAACCCTACTGACACCAAGCGCTGAGTAGGGGATCGTATAACCAACAATACCGCAACCCTACTATAAACATCATGCTGAGTAGGGGATCGTAAACTCGACGATGCCACAACCCTACTTCTCATGACCCACCGCGTAGGGAATCATACTCCCGATGATGCCACAAACCCTACGGGGTTAACCTACTAGATAGGGGATCGCCGCCCATGAATAAGCGGTCACAGCGATACCAAGAACCCGATCTAGGGTAAAGATGCTAGAGGATCCCGCTCCGGGCCCACCGGAGGGATTCCACAACTCTAACAGTAAACATACCATTGAGAGGATCACAAACCCATACGAAGGTTGTGATGCCACATGAACCCTCGTAGGAACGAACCAAGGGAGAACCCTCAACCACTGTTGGTCCAAACGTCGCTAACCCAAGCGACCCGCCACAACGCCACACTATGCACCTTATAGGACAAAACCGAGGCCACCATCGCGTTCCACGCGGAAAAACACACAGGATAGGTTGTTTACTCACCCGAAACGGAGCACCTG
The DNA here is from genome assembly GCA_963277665.1 of Viscum album. Taxonomy (NCBI): domain Eukaryota; kingdom Viridiplantae; phylum Streptophyta; class Magnoliopsida; order Santalales; family Viscaceae; genus Viscum; species Viscum album. The sequence continues at coordinate 1,597,595,815 of OY728120.1, forward strand.
TGAAAAAAGGAACTATTCACCGTAGCTAGCTCTTGTGGGGCCCACACAACAATCCCGAAATCCATTGAGCGGATCATACCACAGCGATCCCCTCGGAAAAACAAGAGGAATCGACTACTCGCTCGTCTGAAACGAACACCAGGTGAAAAAGGTACTATTCACCGAAGCCAGCTCGGGTGGGGCCCATGCCTCGATTCCGAAACTCATCAAACGGATCGCACCATTGGGATCCTCTCGGAAAAACACATAGGATTGACTAATCATCCGCCAAAATCGGACTCCTGGTGCAAAAGCTGCGTTTCTCCGCCAACGCCAAAACACGACCTCGTGGGGCCCGCACCCCGTTCTCAGTCCCAACACCCGAAAACTATCTCTAAAAGTCTGTCTTACCATCAGGGTCTCAACTCCACTGACGACACGTCAATCGGAAGCTCCGAGTAGAAGTTACAACGGCCCGAAGTCGTAAAATAAATAAACAATATTATTTTTTTACGACGTTTCTAGCTCCCGGTCCATGATCCCGAATCTTTAGACCCTCGAACCCACACCGGAGGGTTCACCTCGTCGTCAGGGTCGCGTCGCCGCAAACGGCGCGTGAATCCGGATCCCAGATTGCAAGTTACGGGGCTTTAAAGACCCTCGTATGGTAAAAGAGGCCGGACCGGCCTGGACCGGCCGGTTCGGTCGGCCTGGACCGGCCGCCGCCGTCGGCCTGCCCTGGCCGGCGGCCCTCCGCCGCGCACCGCTGGCGGATCTTCTGCGGACCGCCGGGGGGCACCCCGGTGGTCCGTTTTACGATCCGGATGTGTCTACACGACCCTCGGGACCCGATCTATACTGTTACGGCTTCAATTTGCAGAAAAAGGCAGCAAAAACGGGATCTGGGGTTAAAACTCAAATCCACCTACCTCGCGGGCGAAACGCCGACGTTCTGCCTTAGATCTGCGCTCTAGATCTTCTGCTGCGCACTCCTGGAACGTCCGCCGTCGAATTCCGAGCTCGTGGGCGCTTCGTTTGCTCGATTCGGCGGAGCGGCGGTGAAGAACGGCGAAGAACGTCGAGAGGAACGATAAAGGGTGGGGGCGCTGATATTTATATCGGCCGCCCGCCGGCGCCAAACCCGCCTCGGACCCGACGCCTGATGCGAACAAAAGTAAGGTCACACCTAGGGTAAACGCGTCGTTCTGAACGCAACGGCGGTCTCAGATTTTCCATCCGAGACTCCGTTCAGATGTTATGTGAGACGACACTCGCACACTAACTTTGCTACTTATTTACGAAAAGGCCCCTGGTGGTGTTTCTCACTGCAGGCCTGCGCCCGCAAAGTTTACACCCCACCTAGGGTAAACGGCACGTTCCGGACGCAAATGTGCCATCCGATTTCCGTTCTGAGCTACCATTTAGGAGATATCACACCCCCGCCACGTGAATAGTATAAAAATACTTAATATTTTTATAAAATTAATTCTGGGCACACCGGGCCTCGGAATTGCAGGCCATCTTCGCGCCTAGCTCTGGAATTATTCCTATAAATATTCCAAAGTCTGACAGGACCAAAAACCCGAGTCACTATAAATTCGTTATTTGTGGTACCTTAAATAGGGTGACTGCTATTATATCATTGTCTCTCATTGCTGTGATTTTTTCACCCTCGCTCTTTTGATTAGTTCCACTTGACAAGTTTTTTTAATTTATCCTACAAGATTTTGACTAAGATTCACAATGAAAGGATATCTTTAATCCTCCCAAGGATTATCTCTAAAGAACAATATGGTTTTATCAAATGTAGAAACATCTAATGTACCATCTCCATTGATCAATAATTTATTGAGGAATTGAAGAGGAATACTATTGGAAGAAACATCTTGATCAAGATTTATATTGATAAACCTTATAAAAAAATGGGTGGAACATCATTTTAAATAACATGAGGAAAAGGGGATTCTCAAAGAGGTGTTGCGACTTATTTTTCTACTATTTGTTTCACAGTAGTTCTCAGTTTCTCCTATGAGAAGAAGGTTCAAATTTTTTAATTCCTTGTGTGGTCTGAGAAAATAAGATCTCATGTCTTTGAGTATTTTCATCCCTTTCAAGCATTTTTTTATTAGTAATCTGAAAAATAAAATCTTTTAAGAGAGCTTGACCCATTTAGGGGTTTCAATGGAATAACTAGAGTCTCATGTTTTCATTATTGGTGACATGATTTTCTTCCTTAATGGTAAAAAAATTTGATCACTGATTTCAATGAAATCATTAGTAGGCAAGAAGGATGTAGTAGTCAAAAGGTGAATAACAAAAAGATAAACACATACATTTATGATAAATTCTCTCATATATTGTCCTTTCATATTTAGAGTAGGCTTAATAATGAGAAGTGGAAGATTTCTCTAGAATATCTAGGAACCCCTATTCCATCAGAAGTAGATGGATCCACCTCTTTGATAACATGGTGTCTAGGATCATAGGGATGATTTCCAATTGGAAGACCATGTGGTAGGATCACTTTGATCAATAATTTTTTTACTTCTATCCCAATGTATGTCCTCTTAGTCATTAAATTCCCCAAGAGGGTTCCAAGTAACTTATAAAATCTAATATCTAGACTGCTATTGGATTCCTATTCGGATGGATGATTCCACTATGTGAGTTGGAAAATGTTTTCACATACAACTGATGGTTATGGCCTTAACTTAAGGAGTTTCAAGGAAAAAATGAATGCACTAAAGACCAAATTGGATTGGGAAGTGATTTCAAGTCAATAATTGTGGGAATGATTTTTAAGAATTGAGTTTGGTAAGGTCTTGAAGGTGAAGAGGTACTTAAATCCTGATTCATCTTATTGGGACCATAAATGATTATCCCATTAGTACAGAAATATATACGAGATAACCTAATGTGAAAAAATATAGAAATAAATTGGACACTAGATGTAAGGTGAAAAACCCCCAAAATGAAAGGGGTAAAAATAAAAGGAAAATAGATTGATCCCTATGGCTAAAAGTGGGTACATAATCCATCACTATGATAAGGAGAAACCCCCCGTAATATATCTACTGAATAATGGGGAAAAAACCTCAGAAAAAATACACATAATGGGGGATAAAAGATGATTAGAATCTATAAGGTGATGATCGAATCGCTGGGTGAGAGCCCCATTTATAGGTTGCCTCTCCCCTAACTTCTCTTTTTCCACTGGTGGGTTTGGTGGGGTTTTAGAACCTACCACCTACCATTTCCATCCCTCTTTGACAAATTAGGGGGTGGCACCATCCATGGAGTAATTCTTCTGAAACATCCCCCACTAGAAGATTTTATTGTGAACCAATCAAATCTCCACAAATCCTTTCTATCTACCAAACCATTTTTCCCACATATCTATGAGGCCGCTTCAGTATCTTTACTATCTATCATATTAGAGTCAACTACCATCATCTGTAAATCTGCTAGATTTTCTTTACTGTGTATTTTTTTCATGTCCACACATCCTTCCTCCGCCACATATCTGACAAAGTGATGTTTTACCCCAATGTGCTTTATCTTGGAATGAAAATATGGATACCTTACAGTGTTCAAGGTTCTCTATCTATCAAAAAAATTGTAATTTTCTCTTTTTTGTGCCAGAGCTCCTCCAACAACCTTCTCATCCAAATTTCTTCATTGCAATCCTATGTAGATTCCACATACTCTAGATCCATTATGGATAAAACCAAGACTAACTGTAACTTTGAAATCCATCTCATAGATCCTCTTGAAAGAGTAAACACACAACCTTTAGTGGATTACCTCCAGTTAGAATCACCTGCCAAATCTGAATCAATATTGCCTCTGATAGTTAAATCTGATCCTCCATAACATAATGCAGCATATGAGGTATCCTTGATGTATCTCAAGATCCTATTCACTGTGATCTAATTGCCCTTTCTTGTATTCACCATGTACCAAATAACTACTCCCACTACATGTGCAATGTCAGGTCTAGTACAAATGATAGTGAACATCATATTACCCACAGATGATGCATATGGTACTCAAGACATATCCATCCTCTCTACTTCACGATTAGAACTTATTATAGAGGATAACATGAAATTAATCAGAATAGGGGTATATATTGGATTACAGTCTTACATGTTGAAGATATTCAAAACCTTTTATAAGTAAATATTCTATAATAACCAAATCTTCCCATTCTTTCTATCTCAAAAAATATGTATCCCATGAGTATTATTTTCTGTTTCAAATTCCTTCATATCAAACTCCTTATCCAACTGTGACTTCATCTCCTATATCTGATAATTGTTGGGGACTAAAACCAAAATTTCTCCACATAGAATAGAAGAATGATGAAATCACTACCATCTAAACCCTTGAAATATGTACAAGGATCTGAATGAAGTTTTCTATATCCAAAGCTCATGATATAGGAATCAAATCTCTTATACCAAGACCTTGGTGCCTTCTTGAGGCCGTATGTATATTTGTTCAACCTACAAACCATGTTCTCTTTACCTTGTTCTACAAAACCATCTACTTGGAGTATATATATATCTTCATCAAGATCACCATGTAGAAAATAAGTCTTCACTTCCAGCTTTTATAGATGTAAATTGTATGTAGCACATGTTAATATAACTATATAAACATTCTTCAGCCTAACAACATGAGAAAATATTACATTGAAATCAATACCTTACTTCTGAGAATATATTTTAACCACCATTCATTCATGATATATTTCCACCTGGTCCTTTGCATCCCACTTGATCATAAAGACCCAATTTTTCTGATATCCTTCTTTCCATGAGATAATGGAACAAGATCTCAATTCATGTTCTTGTGTAGGGCATCATGTTTCGCCTGCATCTCCACCATCCATGAGGATACATATAGACTCTGGGTTGCATGAAATAATATGTCTCTCCATCCTCAATCAATAATAAATACAAAATATTGCTCTTAGTGACATAATTTGAGTTCTATACTGGTTCCCTTTTCTCCTGAGTTGACCGTCATGGTCTAGACTCTATCGATACTTGATCATTGTGCTCCGATAATTCCACATAAAAAACTAGTTCTTCCTATGATTTTCCTCTACTTAGACTATTGTAGTTTATGTATTCTCCTTCTCCCTATCTTCTTTAGTGTTCATTTTCACCTTATCTTTTTAAAAATGGAATATCTACTAATGATAATTTTTCAGGCAATGGGGTACCACAAATAATACACCTTCACACCATTAGTCTTCCCCTTAAAGATACATTTCCTGGATCTTGAATCCTACATTGATCTTTTCTGGTCATTAAACAATGAATCTACAGGACTTCCAAAAGAATGTAACTAATAATAGTCAGTAGGTTTAATATTCCACATCTTCATTGGTGTCTTCATATCAATCACCAGTGAAGGAGATATATTGATCACATAACATGCGGTATTCACTACTTCTACCCAAAATGTTTTGGAAATTATTACATTCTTCAACATTTCCCTTGTTACATCCAAAAGGGTTTTTTTCATCCACCTTTCCACTCCATTATACTAAGGAGTGTATTACATCATGAACTATCTCTTGATTTCTTCCTACTGACAAAAATTATCAATCTTCTCGCTAGTATGTTCTCCACCATTGTTAGTCCTCAGACACTTGATCTTTTTTCTAGATTCAAGTTCCTTATCCACTTAGAATGTTTTGAATACTTCAAAAACATATGATATTATCTTGATAGGGTGCACCCAACATCTCCTAGAATAATCATCAATAAATGATACAAAATACATTGCTCCTACCAGGAATATAAATGGTACTTTCCAAAACACATAATGGATCTACTCAAAGATCTCTCTTCATCTTGTTGTTGACATCCCAAACACTAACCTGTGTTTCTTTCTCATAACACAACACTCAAAAAATGGTAAGTATACCTTTTTAAGATCATGTAGTAAAATTTGATCTGATAGAATCTTTAGGAATCATTCTGAAATATGGACAAGATTTTGATTCCATAATTTGGTCAACAATTCCATCGAGGTAGTTGATGCAACAACTATCTCTTCCTCCTTCTACATTTCTCCCATAAGCATGTATAGGTTCTTTTAGATTTTATCCACTTTCATTTACACAAGCTCATGCTTCAAAATTCTCATCGCTCCATTCTCAGTGTGATTATTGCATCTGATGTCATCAAATTGTGTCAAAGACAACATGTTCTTATTCCACCCCATTACATGGCATACTCCTTTGATGGTTCGAAAATTAACATCATGAATCATTATTTTTATGCTACCGACTCCAATGATCTTCAATGTGTGATCATTCCCCATGTAAACAGGTTCTTCTAGGATAGTTTCATACTATTAAAACCATTCCTATCAAGATTTCATGTGCCATGTTCCTCCTGAGTCGATTATCCATGCATCGTTGAGATGTTCCATACTTCCAGCAGTTGTCGCCGCTTCAATGAATAGTATATCTCCACTTCTAGAATTAATTGTCATGACCTGTCCCCCGGGGCCCATGTCGTGACTACCCCAATCCTGCCTTCCATAGGCTAGGGGCTGGAGACTAGTGCCGGAAAGTCATATCCCTAAAATGGGATGGTATTGCCTTTAAACCTGTAAAAGCACATAGACTTGTATGCAACAAGACGTAACCACGAAGTAAAATGTTGTAGTAAAAAGAGTGGTGGAAGTAAAGTGGTCAGAATACAATCCAAACTAGAAAAGTACAAGTACAACTGAAAATTAAAAAATAGTTGAAAGGGAAAACAACTCATGGTTCGTCCTCCGAGGATCCAACCTAAAGGGTAGGTACAGATCACCTCCTCAGTACTCCATGTCTGCCCGTCTCCTCTGCATACCTCCTCTTCCTAACTCCCTCAAATCTCAACCCAACTGCCCATCTTCTGCACAAGACACATTAAGGTGTGGGTGAAGCCAGTGCAGGAGTTAGAATAATGATACCCATTGGGGACCTAGAGACCCCCGAAGGACTCTCATAATTTCACAAAGAAAAACTACAAAGCATGATCTAAATCAAGAATAAAAAAGTAATTGAAAAATCTAAAAAAGAGTCTTAGCTCAAACCAGGTTTTAGTGAAGTAAAGAAATACATATGAGTAGTCGCGAATCTAGATCATCTTATTCTATCAAGACATACTACTTCTAACCATATGGAATATGACCCACACCGAATTGATAGGTAAATATCCCCCGCTGACCCACACAGGATCTGATCCACCCAGGATCAATATGTAACTAACCCCTGCTGACCCACATGGGATATGACCCCCATAAGATCGATAGGTAACTTACCCCCACAATGACCCACACAGGATCTGACCCACACAGGATCGGTATGCATTGAACCACACAAGATCGCTGAGCGCGGACCCACATAGGATCTGACCCACATAGGATCGGTATGTGTTGACCCACACAGGATCACTGAGCGTTAACCCACACAGTATTTGACCACACATGATCGTTATGCATTGACCCACATAGAAGCGTTGAGCGTTGACCCACACAGGATCTGACCCACACAGGATCGTTGCTGACCCACATAGGATCGCTCGGTACTAACCTCTTTATGATCTATCTCGAACCTCCGCCTCACTACCAGCCACTGGATTTCTCGCACCCAGTGCGCTCGAGTTCCATAGAATCTACCCTCGAGATATCGGTCATACCTCAACCGCTAATAATCTCCGCAAATAAGTAACCCAAAGGACCTCCATGTTGTAAGGGTTCCAATGCGATAGACGGTGCGTCAATAGGATGCCCGGTCTGTGACTTATAATCATTTTAGTTCCGGGGGCCTGGTTGGATTCAGGTTCGATCCAACCCAATCATACTCTAACTATTTTCAAAACTCATGTGGAGTATACCAAAAGACCATCGCAGTCCAAGGATCCCAATTCCATAGAAGGTTCATCAAAAGGACATCTTGTTCTCAAGAAATGGCCCTTTAAGTGATTCTGGGCCCAGTTGGGCCCCAGTCCGGTCTGACCCGGTCAGACTGACCTGGCCCAACCTGGTCTAGGCTACGCCGTGGTGGGGTCGGCTCACTAGGGTGATGTCTTAATGGTCCCGCAAGGGGCGGCCTGCAAGGGTGCCATTAAGGGCGGCTTGGCCTGCAAAGGGTGGCCCACAAATGGAGGCACGACCCATAAAGGGGTGGCCCGACCTGAGTAGGGAGTGGCCCGCAAGTGGGGAGGCCAGGCCATGTAGGGCATGACCAACTAGTGGGCGGCCTGGCCTGCGTAGGGCGTGGCCTGAAAGGGGGTGGCATGACCGCGTAGCGAGCGGCCTACATGTGGGCGGCCTGGCTACTGTCCGCCTGAGCTGGCGAGGGGGTGGTGTGACCCATGGTCTTCTGAACTCATGAACGGCCTGAAGGCCGTTCGGTTTGTGAAGCGGCAGCGCCAGGTGGGTTCTTCCCGGTCACCATGTAACCCGCCAGAGGTGTAGGTTCTACCTCCGCTGTAGCTTCTTCTCGCCAGCAGAGCACTGTTCATGCCGCCTCTCCTTCTGTGGCTGGGGGGATTGCTATCTACTTCCTCTGTTCACCGCAGCTGACGAGTCACAACCCTTTAATCACTAGCGGCACTTAACGGCATGTCGCACCTCCTCTGCAGTCGATCGGTGTCAGTTGTTCCGATGACCTTCGTGGCTTTGTGCTTCTGCCTCTTCTTGCGGTGTGCGACAGCACACACCTTCTTCGTAGTCGGTAGGTGTCGTCGTGTAGGTGGTATTCCACAGAGAAGGCAAGGGTGTAGCAAAGTAGCAGAGGGTCCAGGCTGGGTTTGTTAGTCCCATGCCCTCTGTGTTAGCTCGTAACATGAGATAGGATATAGGGTTCAATAAATTCACTTGAAATAAATGAGAATCAAAACCCCTATCTCAAAAACAGTGGTGAGCACGTGTTTGGGGAAGTGGGTCGGTGTTCGATGTCCTCTATAACTAGCTTCCAATAGAGCCTCTCATACATCTTCCTTCAGTTCGTGGTTCGGTGTCATCCATCACCTCCCTCTGGAACCAGCTCCATCCTCCAAGGGTTTAGCGTCGCGACACTCATTCAGCACTTCGTTTCTGGGAGAAACTGTGTTGATACCCCTCCCCAAGCTCCATATAAATAGGATAGGGGGAGGGTATGTAATGATGTTGGTAATTAATGGTGGATAATTAATTAGGAAGCTTCCTAATTCCCCAATGTTGATGTTACTTATATTGAAGGGTCAATCCATTTAATGGCTTGACACATCACTGGCCCCACACTCTGCTTTTCCGTTAGAGGATATGAAAGAAAATAAAATAATAAAGTTATTTTATTTTATTTCATTTAAAAATTCACGAAAGTTGTCTTTTTCTTCAGACCCACTATGGTCAAAGTAAATTCTCCCTTAATTGTATCTTGTCAATGCAGATTCAGTGGTGCCCTCGTATTTTTAATCTGAGCACCGGTTCAAAATTTATAAAACGCAGCTCATACGTTTACTAACCGTACCTAAAAAATGTTCGTAAATTAATTTTGGGCACACCGGGACTAGGAATCATGTGCCTTCAATTTTTTCAGACTCGTAATAATTCCATATAATTAAAATAATTGTATGGAAAATCTGTGTCTTTACATTCCCCCCACCTTAGGTATTTTCATCCCCAAAATCCACAACATATACTAAGGGAACAAATGGGGGTACTGAGCATGAATCGGAGCCTCCCGCTCCCGTGTGCTCTCCTTGAGGATCCTGTGCTGCCAGCAAATGTGCACCAGAGGTATCGACCACCAATTAAGGACTCGCTCCTATCGATCCTCAATCTCTACTGGAACCTCCGTTAACGTTGCCCCATCATTGATGTCCAGATCGTCATGGTAGATGATGTGAGATGGGTCATGCACGTATCTCCTCAACTATGATATGTGGAAAACATCATGCACCCCCTACATCTATGGTGGAAGTGCTAAGTGGTATTCCACCTCACCTACCCTCTGAAGTATCATAAATTTTTTGATAAACCTTGGTTATAACTAGTCGTCTTGGCCAAATCTCTATAGTCCCCATCGAGGAGAGACTCGCAACAATACGTGTTCCCCCTCTTGAAACTTAAAAGGTCTCTATATCATGTCATCATAAGTCTTCTGCCTGCTTTGTGTAGTCTTCATCCACCCCAGGATAACCTTCACATTCTCAATGGTAGCTCATATCAACTCTGGAGCCAAAAGTAATGACTCCCCTAGGTCTGTCTAGCATAGAGGTGATCTTAATGGTCGAACGTATAGGGCCTTGAATGGTGACATACCGATGGTGGAGTGATAACTATTGTTGTATGAAAACTCTACCAAGGGTAAGTGATCCTCCCAATTGCGGTCGAAATCTAGGACGCATGCACGTAGCATGTCCTCCAGTGTCTGTATGGTATGATCTGGCTGACGATCCATCTGAGGATGAAAGGCGGTTCTCAAACGTAGATTAGTCTCGAATGCCTCTTTTAATCCCTTCCACAATCTATATGTGAAACGTGTTTCATGGTTAGAGATGATATTCAATGGAACCCCATGATGTCACATAGTTTCCTGAACATAGAGGCATCTCAGGCCCTCTACTGATTGCTACTCTTTGATAGGTAAGAAGTGGGCCGACTTGGCGAGTTGGCCAATGATCACCCATATGGAATCATGTTACTTGGACATACATGGAAGCCTTGTCATAAATTCCATGGATATTCCATCCAAATTTCATTATGGCACCTCTAGTGGTTGTGCTAAACCTTCTGGAACCAGATCCTCATCCTTCACTTTCTGAAAAGTGAGGCATCGAGAAACAAACTCTGCCACTTCATTCTTCATCCATGGACATCAGTGCTAACACAAGAGGTCTTGGTACATCTTTTCCACACCAGGATGTACCACTAGAGGGGATGTATGGGGCTTCATCAACACCTCCTCCTGTAGCACCACTGATACCATGGTATGTCCTCTAAAGAGGATGATGTGCTCCCCACCTTCATAAAATCCATCAGGTTCCTATCCTAAGGATATCTTAACATGTCGATCCTAGTAGTAAATGTCCTCAATCTATGCCTCCCTGACTTGTTGAAGGAGTGGGGGAGTGATTTTAATAAACTGGAGGTATGCTTCTCCATCTCTATCCATGAAGGATACCTGCAACGCGGCTAGCTGCTTTGTTGCCACAATCAGCAACTTTATACCAGACCTCCTGCTAACTGCATCTGCTACCAAAATCCCCTTCCCAGGAGTATAGACTTTATCAAAGTCATGGTCTTGGAGGAAATATAGTCATCGTTGTTGTCTTAGGTTCAGGTCCTTCTGAGAGAAGATATACATGATACTCTTGTGATCGGAGTAGACTGCAAAACTTTATCACATTAAGTAATGTCGCCACACCATCCAGGTGAAGACCAATGCTGTTAACTCTAGGTCGTGGGTAGTATAGTTCTGCTAATTTTGCCTCAACTATCGTGATCCATAGGCGATCATTGCTCACTCATACATCAGAGCACTCCCAATTTTGGTCCCTGATGTGTTGCAGTAGAATACATACCAACACCCTCTTCTGGTACCCAAAATATGGCTTAACTCATTAGTCTCTACCTTACCTCCTAAAAACTCTATTGGAATCTCTCCATCCATACAAAGGGTAGTACCTTCTTCTTCAACGCTGAAAAGGGTGCTACAACTCTGGAAAAGTCAGGCACGAATCTCCAGTAGTATCCAGCAAACCCCAAGAAACTTTCTACCTCGATCACACCCCTGTGTGGCTCCCAAGAAAGTATAACCTCTATCTTTGCTGGATCCACTGCAATTCCAACCTCTGAGATAACGTGTCCCATAAATTTTTCCTATCATATCCAAATCTGGATCTTTGAGAGATTACTATAAAGTTGGTTCTCTTAGAGTGTATCCAGAACTATCTTTAGATGGTAGGCATGTTCCTCCTTCATCACTGAATACACTAATATGTCTTCGATGGACACAACCACAAAGCAATTGAGGTATTCCTGCAAGATCCTATTCATGAGTCCCATGAAAATTTGAGGGGAGTTGGTCACGCCGAAGAGCATAACAAAGAACTCATATTAGCAATACCGACATCTAAAGGTTGTCTTCTGCACATCCTCATCTCATACCCTAAGATGATGATAGCCTGACCTGAGGCCTATCTTTGAAAACCAGCGATCTCCCTTTAGCTGATCAAAAAGATCATCAATCCTCGGAAGTGGATACTTGTTCTTATAGGTCACCTGGTTCAAGCACCGATAGTCCACACAAAGTCTCAAACTCCCATATGCCTTCTTGGCGAACAAAATCGGGGCTTCCCACAGGTAAATGCTAGGCCTTATGAACCCCATTCTCTTCAGGTACTCCAACTGTACCCATAACTCGCAAATATCCACAGGAGCCATTCGATATGATGGTGTAGATATCGGGGTAGTCCTAGGGTACAGGTCGATGTAAAACTCAACTTGCCTGCATGGAGGTAGTCCTGGAACATCATTAGGAAAGATATCGGCATACTGGTCCCCCACTACAGGATAGCTCGAAATCTCAACATCAACTGCTCTTAGGGTAAGGCTAGGAAAATAATTGGTAATCGGTCACACCCTCATATGGGTAAGTCCATCCTATGCTACAAATGTTCCCTTCTCACGAGTGAAGGAAATCCTAATCCTGTATGTGCGGACACACCTCACTTTGTGCCTAATATATTCAATCTATGAATGGACTGTGGATAACCAATCCACACCCAAGATGACATCATAAGGCCTCGACGCTACTACTAGAAGATCCCAACTGAAGCTCTCTCCTCCTAGAGTAAGATCACACTACCATCACCAGTGTGTAATCATCGAATATTCTCCCGTAAGAGTCTCTAGCCGTAAGGATCGAGCCAACGGCTCCACCGAAATCTCTGAGCTCCGAACGAGGGTTATGGCAACAGAAATAGTGACTGGAAACTGTGTCTATAAGTACTTCATCTAGGGTGTATTAGACACAGATCATATCTCTAATCATCTTTGGAGTGTCGTGGTCATATTCCTCATCTTCCTCGAGCTGAGCTCATCTCTGTCCACCTGCTCCATGTGGTCGGGGTGGTCCACCTGGTGGTGTTGGCGGTAGAATCTTGAATCTCTGTCCACTGCCTACTGCATGGATAGCTCCCCTGCCACGTCCACTTGCCTACAGACCTACTTTCTCAAACCTCTTCCACTTCCTCAGTGGTCCCATGATCGTCTGTTGGTCATCCGTACTGTAGGTTGGGAAATCGCGAGCCATGTGACCCTACCCACTACAAGTGTAGTGCTGCTTGTCCCTCATCTGAACCCCTCTTCCTTGTGAGCTCCGGACCTCCAACCCTACGTCTCGGGGTTGTCCACCAGAAGGCCTGGCCTGTTTGGCCCCCTGTGTCATCTGCCTAATACCTACTGCAGATGACTCCAATACCTGACGTCTGATGGTGTCTCACGCTGCCAGTGCTTTGTCATCTAGAAATCTCTTCACCAAAAGTGCTCGCTTAAGAAGCCCAACCCGCGTTGGAATGCTGAGTGATATCATTGATTCCCTGATCTCTTATCGGAGACCCTTCTCAATTTCCTGAGCCCGGAAGAAAGTTTCATTTACCATGTCGGTGGGGTAGCGGGAGAGATCAGTGAACCTCGTCGATTACCGGCCCACAGTCATGTTACCCTACTATAAGTGTAGCAGCTCCTGTATACACATAGAGTGTAACTTTGTTGGAACAAACTCTACCCAGAAAAGGCCATCCAAGTCCTCCCATATGATGGTCACCTCATCGTGTATCTGGAGCATCAAGCTCCACCATCTCCTTGTCGCTTCCTGAAATATACTGGCTACTAGGATCACCATAAGGTCATCTGGTATCGCGACCAAGCGGAAAACTCTGACTACAACCTCTAGCCAGTCCTTCTCCGCTAGCGGGTCCATCTCGCCTTGGAACCTCAGAGTCCTCTGCCCCTGGAACTCGTGAAACATGCATAGTCAGCATGCACCCAATGCTAGTGGGGCTGGGGGAAACAACATCCCAAAGGCTAGTGGTGATGCTGGTACACCACCTGAAGGTGCTAACGTGGTAAGAGGTCCCTGCACTAAGGCCTCATCGCTATGTGGGTTTTCGTCACGTACTCTATCAGGAATCTTGGATGGCTATCTATGTGGCAGCTTCCTGAAAGAAAATAAGTGTTCCATGGTCAATAAGTTATACCTGGTGAGCTGACTCAACAGATAAAAAAAGAAAACTTTTCAAAACACATGCAATCAATGTTTTCGTGCACTGAGTTGGAATTCAGAAATCAAGGTCCTGGTGTGTGGATATGTCAGTCGCCACACCAACACTGGATTCCCAAAACTGAAAACCACACTCATAACACTTAACACTACTACCACATTGAAAAGATCAGAGTCTTATTTCATTGATATAACTGACTCCTCTGATACCACATTGTCACGACCCATCCCCTGAGGCCCATGTCGTGACTACCCCAAGCCTACCATCCATATGCCAGGGGCTGGCTACTAGCACCGGAAAGGTACATCCCTAAAACGGGAAATAATTTCCATTAAAACGATACAAGAGCACATACTAGTACACAACAAGATGCATCCATGAAGTAAACTGATATAGTAAAAATAGTGATGGAAGTAAAGGGGCCGAAATACAAGACCAACTGGAAAAGTACAAGTACAACTAAAAAGTACAAAACAGATGAAAGGGAAATCATCTCTTGGGTCATCCTTCGAGGATCATACCTGAAGGGTAGGTACAGATCACCTCCTCAGCACTCTATGTCCACCTGTCTCCTCCGCATACCACCTGGTCCTAGCTCCCTCAAATCTCAGCCCAGCTACTCATCGTATGCACAAGAAAAAACAAGGTGCAGGCAAAGACCGTGGAGGGGTGAGTATAACAATACCCAGTAGGGACCCCTAGACCCTCGAAGGTCTCTCAGGATTCCACAAAGGAAAACCACAAATCATGATCTCAATCACGAAGCATAAAGCAATTGACACGGCTCAAAAACAATCTCATCTCAAACTAGGTAGTAGTGAAGTAAATAAGCATAGATGATTAGTCGCAAATCTAGATCATGTTATTCTGTCAAGAGGCACTGCTTCTCACTATATGGAGTCTGACCCACACAGGATCGATAAGTAACAAACCCCCGCTGACCCACACAGGATCTGATCCACCCAGGATCGATAGGTAACTAACCCTCACTGACCCACACTGGATCTAACCCACACTGGATCAATCGGTAACTAACCCCCGCAATGACCCACAAAGGATCGGAATGTGCTTACTCACACAAGATCACTGAGCACTGACCCACACAGAATCTGACCTACACTGGATCAGTATGCGTTGACCCACATGGGATCGCTGAGCGCTATCCCACACAATATCTAACCCACATATAATCAGTGCTAATACACAAAGTATCTCTCAGTACTAACCTTCATATGATCTGTCTACAACCTCCGCCTCACTACCAGCCACTGGATTCCTTGCACCCGGGGCACTCGAGTTCCATAGAATCTGACCTCGAGATATCGGTGGTACCTTGACCTCCACTATGCTTCATAAAGGAGTAACCCAAATTATAGCCACGTCTTAAGGGTTTCAATGAGATATACGGTGCATCAATAGGATGCTCGGTCTGTGAGTTATAAACGTTTTAGTTCTGAGGTCCTGATTAGATTCGGGTTCGATCCAACCTGGACGTACTCCCACTATCTCTAAAACTCATGTGGAGTGCACCAAAAGGAACTTCTCAATCCAAGTATCCCAATTCCATATAAGGTTCATCAAACAAACATCTAGTTCTCAAGATATGTCCCTTTAAGGGTTTTTGGGCCCAGTTGGGCCCAGGTCCTGTCCGACCTAGTAGGACTGACACGGCCCGACCAGGTATGGGCTGGGTTGTGGCAGGCTTGGCCTGCTGGGACAAGGCCCGGCCTAGTCCTCAAGGGGCATCCTGCAAAGGCAGACCGCAATGGGGCGGGCCGTAAAGGGTGGCCTGCAAGGGGGCGGCCCTCAAGGGGAGGCCCAGCCCACGTAGGGCGTGACCCGCAAGGGGGCAGCCTGGCCGGGTAGGGCGCGGCCCACAAGGGGGTGGCCCAGCCAATGTAGTCCATGACCCACAAGGGGGTGGCCCAGTCATATAGGGGGCGTCCCACAAGGGGGCGGCCCAGCCTGTGTAGGGCGTGGCTTGCAAGGGGGCGGCCCTACTGTGTAGGGTGCGGCCTGCAAGGGGTGACCCGCATGCTGTCCACCCGAGATGGCAAGGGGGGTGACCCTCGATCTCCTGAACTCCCAAACATCCTGGATTCCATTCTGTTTATGAAGTGGAGATGCCATGTGGGTGCCACCCAGTCAATTTGGAACCCGCCAAAGGCACGGATTCTACCTCTATCGCAGCTTCGGTCGTGGATTATTCTCACCAACGGTGCACTGGTCGCGCTACCTCCCCTTCCACGGCCCGCCGGAGTGCTGGACGCCTCCTCCGTTCTCCGTGGATGATGAGTCATGGCCCCTTGCTCACCGGTGGTGTGCAACGGCATGTCGCACCTCCTCTGCGGCCGGCTAGTGACAGCCGTTCTGATGGCCTTTACGGTTTTTTTTCTAAAGCCTCTTCTTGCGGCGTGCGTCGGCGTAGGCCTTCTTCATAGTCGGCTGGTGTCACCACACTTGAGGTATTCCACTAGGAAAACAAGGTTGTAGCAAAGTAGCAGGGGTTATACATCGGTTTTGTTAGTCCTACACCCTCCATGTTAGCTTTTAACATGAGGGATGATAAAGGGTTCAATAAATTCACTTGAAAAAAACAAGAATCAAAACCCCAACCTCAAGAACAATGGTGAGCATTAATTTGTGGATGTGGGTTGGTGTTCTCCATCCTTCGCAACTAGATTCCAATGGCACCACTCGTACATCGTCCTTCGGTTCATGGTTCGATGTAACATTTCACCTCCCACTGGAACCAGCTCCGTCCTCCAAGGTTTTGGCATCGCGACACTCCTTCAGCACTTCATTTCTTGGCGAAGCTGTGCTGATACCCCTCCCCATGCTCCATATAAATTGGAGAGGGGGAGGGTATGAAACAATGTGGGGGATTAATTGTAGCTCATTAATTAGGAACCTTCCTAATTCCCCAACGTTGTTGTTACTTAGATTGAAGGTTCAATCCATTTAATGGCTTGACACATCGTTGGCCCCACACTCCAATTTTCCTTTGGAGGATATGTAAGAAAATAAAATAATGAAGTTATTTTTTTTTGTTTTAAAAAGTCACAAAACTAATCTTTTTCTCCATACCCACTGTAGTCAAAGTAATGTCTCTGTTAAGAAAATCCCGACGCAACAGATTCAACGGTGCCCTCATATTTTTAATCCAAGCAATGGTTAAAAAGTTGGAAAATGCCTCTCACGTATTTACAGAACGTACCTAAAAAATCTTCAGAAATTAATTTCTGGAACATTGGGCCTCGGAATCACGCGCTGTCTATTTTTGCAAACTCATAATAATTCGATGTCATTAAAAAAAATTACATGGAGAATCTGGGTCTTTACAGTAATCACCACATTTCTATCCATGTAATGATTCTGGCTCCCATTATAACCACACTCCATCGTCACATATGCTAGATTTTCTCCAATTATGAGTCAAAAATTATCCTTCCATAGTACTACATACATCTTAATTTTCCACGATGAAAAATTATTCTCTTTGAATTTCTCAATCTCAAATTTCACCGCCATCTGGACACACCATATGTCCAGAACCTCCTCTAAAAATGTGTACATCACTGGACCAAAACATTACCTTTGATACCACTTATTGGGACTGTAAATTATTGTCTCACCAGTGTATAAATAATTATGTGATAATATATAGTGTAAAATGTGAAAATAAAATTGACAATAGATTTAATGTGGAAAACCCCCCAAAATGAAAGGGGTAAAAACCCAAGGACAAATATAAGGATCACTATGTGTAAAAGTGGGTTCACACTCCCTAACTATTACAAGGAGAAACCCCTCCTAAAATCTCCTTTGAATAATGGGGAAACAAACCACACATAAATTTCACATATGGGATGATAGGAGATGATGAGAAGCTCAAAGTTGATGTCCGAACCACTGGTAGAGAGCCCCATTTATAGGGTGTCTCTCCCCTACCTTCTCTTCATTCACTAGTGGGTTTGGTGAGGTTTGGCTACCCACCACCTACCATAGCTATCCCCCTTTGACAAATGAAGGGGGGTGGAGAATCCATGGAGGAATTAATTCAACACTTATTTCCTTTGGATTAATCTTCAAGACCCTCGAACCAGACCCTGCGAATTATCGATGGTGTGACACCCATTTTTAGACTCTATTTTCAAGGATTCCCTATGTCAGACATTATATTTTGAGGTCATATCATTCTGGGATTTGAAAAAAAATGTTTGTATTTAAAAGTATAATATTTTCATAAAATCCTAATTACTCTCTATTTTCATCAGTGGAATCTAGAACGTTTAACATGAAATACTACTACTACAAAAAATTTCACTTGATAGATTGTGGATCTATTTCGGGGAAAGCACATCCCACCTAGGCTAAGACTTATTTTTTTATAGAGTGTCATTTAGGGCCTTTTAAATGGAAAATATTGTGTTATATAAGGGTATATCTCTTTATTCTTCTCTAACCTGTAATCAAAAATATATGATCATCCATTTTTTACATGTTGATTTTGCTTCCCATTACATGCTGGTCAGGACCGTGTTTTAGGATATGCCAGTCTCCTATGCGGAATTTAAGATCACATACATGGATTGGGATTTAAAGGTCTTGATCCAATCATGAAAAATCCATTTGTTTCTATAGTCTTCCATGTTAAACAGAGGTCATTGGGTGTAATGAAAGGCTTCCAGCTTAATGTTGATAATGCATGGAGGGGAGGTGGTTCTTGATCAAATGGGATCAGTTCTCCTAGACTTCAATTATTTTTATTTAAATGGTTACCCACTTATAGTGGATACATGGGAACTCAAGATGGACATGTCACTCTTCCAAGATAACAACATCAACCTTGAATCAGTGGAAACATACTTATATTTAATAGTCGGTCATCTGCACTCTCTGAAACCCCATAATTGATGTCAATAATACATGGAACTGAGGTAACATATAAGTCGATGTCCTGGGTCCAAATGGAGACCCCAAAAATCATCTAAATCATTTTCTTTATCTTGTATTCTTTATTTTTTATTGTAATGTAATTTTTTGGAATGATTCACTAAGATTTCATTACTTCCTGCCAATGTGATGGATTTCTTGGTGGATTATTCATTTTCAATATAAATTTATGCTTGGTTGGGTGGGGATAATTTAATGTTGTTCATTTTAATTGAAGATAATTTTTTTAGAGGGGAGAATTATTTGAATGAAATGAAATTTTTTTGGAAATCTGTTATTAGGAAATTTTTAGGGGGTTTTTTTATTTCTGACTCTATATGTATCTTAAAGGAAAATTTTTTACTCTTCTTATAGGATACATCAAGGTGGATTTATCAGAAAATACATGATGTTTTATTTTAAAATTCATGTAATGATTGCCTTTTTTTATTTTTTTCTTGTGACTGTCGAATTGGTATATTGTTAGGGAGATTTTTTAGGCAATCAAAATTCTTTTAATATTTGGTTTCAAAATATAGTATCACACATTGGTAAGATTACAATTTAACATGAATTTGGGTTTTTAAGTTTTTTTATGCTGAATTATTTCTGATTTTATGTTTCTATGGACTGAATTGGACATTAAATCTACTAGAAAATGTTTCCACATTGTAATGTCATGTGAAGTTGAACTCCCTGATTTACAATGTTTAAGTGGGTTTCCTTTGAAATATATTGAGATTAATCTATTGTAGATGCAACAAAACCAAGATATCTCACAATACAACTTCTTAATCTTGTTATGATTTTGTATATACATTTTCTAGAGGGTCTGAGGAATAAATGTTTATGGAACACAAAAAAAGTTATACAATAAAGTAATGTGTGTCAACTCACTTCTATGAGTACATTGATTGTGTAGTTTTCTAGTATGTTTTTCTTAGAACCATCATTGAGTGTGGTAATCATTGTTTTGATATTTTATTTTCTATTGTAATTTTTCTTTTTCCGATCACGCATAGTCATGGACATTTTGACCTTAAAATTTTCAATTTTTCAGATTTTTGATATCAATGAGATTTTGAGGAAATAAATATTTTTTTCCTTCTAACACATTTATGGTTGAAGAATTCCCAGTGTAGAATTTTTTATGATCATTGAATCAAAGATGTGGTCAATGATAGACTGACTTGATTCTATCAAAAATCATGCTTTCAAAGTAGTTTCTATGAAAACATGATATCTTCATATCAGGGTAATATAGGAAGTTCTAAGTGTGGAAATAGGATTCCAAGAATCATCTATACAAATCCTACTACGGGTATGGAAAAAAATGAAAGGTTCCTTTAATTGGAATAATTTTTTTAATAATATCCTTTATGGTTATTTAATTTTTTATTCAATACTTCGAGCATTGTTTAAAACTCAACTATTCAATTTCCAACTGATTTATTATTTTTATTTGGTAATGGTTATATTCCTATTGTTTATTATCTATTTAATTATTTTTTTAGACACTTATTTAATTGGATGTTATATTTTATAGTCAACTAATTAACTCAAGTGGTAGAAAAATTATAAGTGGACTTTAGGCTATAATTCACCCCACTCTTGTTGCTATAAAATAACTTACTCCCTTGGGAAAAAAACATAAAAATTAGTTCATCAGAGTGTAAAAACTATCCAAATACAAAAAGGGAATTGGAATATACAATATACTCATGATTTAAATGACTTTGTTTTCAATTACATTTTTGGTGTCGTGGGTTGTTCAGCTAGAAATCATTTGTATGTTAGTATAACATTTTATATCTTAAGTGAATATGGGGTTTTTATTTAAGGGGAAGAGAGCCCCCAAAATTGTATGAAGTTCCACCATGAAAGGTAAAGTTATAATTAGATTTCAGAAACTTATTTTAATATCTTTAAGAGTATAGAAACCCTACTTTTCTTACATGACTATTACATCATTTTAAAGATAAACAAAATTATATCATTACAAATCTAGGATCTAAAGGTTAAGTGTCTTTGGAAAATTAGGAGTATACATAACTTTTACATAATAAAAAAATATTATTTAATTAATTATTTTCTATTGTCTTAGTGGACCTCATGTTCCCCTTAGAATAAGTAATCACCAAGTATATACATCAATTACCATTGTGAGCTAAAATCCTAGTAAGAGGATGAAGAGGATACAGGTATCAATATAACGTGGTTGATAATAAACATCATCATCATAAATTAAGCATATAATTATCATTGAATTCGTGGGGGAAAAATTGATAAAGTAATTGAATGTGGAAATGTATAAAAATGAAACATCATGTCTTTGTTGTCAAATACCACACACAGTTGTGAACAAAGATGGCATCATGTTCACGCATAACATATGGGCATAATCATAATATCATCATTATGAAAAAAGTTATCTTCATGTTCAAGAATAATAAATATCATATCATGAGATATATTAAATTACCCAATGTATTATAGGTATATAAAATTTCATCCCACCCATCACATCATAACATTTACAAAACCATGTAGGCTATATTGAATTTATTACAATCATAGTCAGAAACTGACCCATGGAAAGGGATGGGTTTCATAATGATTTCATCAATCATGATTTCATGAATAAACTTCGGGTTACCAAATGAAAAAGGGAAAACAAACTTGGTATAATAATAAACATTCTCAAGAAAAGAATAAATGACTCAAGAGGATTCAATGATGTATTGTTGAAAGAAGCGTTCTTTTGAAAAATCATTATATTTGTCATAAAATAAAGTAGGAAACATGTATGTCCTAGAATGAAAATGTAAGAATAACGAAATGACATATAAGGAAAATTATATGAATATTCATACCAGAAATTTTATGAAAGATAAATAACCTAAAGAAATGGGATTGGGTTTGAGAATCCCCTTACCTTAATTCCCGCCTTATTTCATCAATTTTGTGCCTCCTGAATAATAAATTTATATTCATTAAAACATTGATCTAGAATTAAATTATATTCATTAGTACATCTATTTTCAATTATAATAATTTTATTATATTTATTAATTTCAATTGATGAAATTTAAGCGTTTTGATATCATGTTTTTCTTTAAAATTTTCGGTTTCTCTTTGATTTATTTATTTTCTTAAATGTAATTTATACATTATTATAATTAATTAAAAATATTGTAATTAATATAATTAAATTTTTATATGTTCTATATAGTTTATAATATCCATACATGATGATTCTTATATGTGTTCTCATGGTAATGTCTCTATTAGTGGTTAACCAACCATTGACGTGACATTGTTGGGGGAGGAGGAAGAAGGAGTTTAAATTTTTTATATGTAGTATTTTGATACATACATTATGGTAAGATCATTAATAAAATGTTAACTTACTGATTTATTAATTCTTTCAAGGTCTGGTTATGAAAGGGTTGGTGTAAAAAAGAAATATAAGAGGACGAAGAAATAAAAAAGGGAGGGAAGTGGATCTGGACGTACTTAATCCTCAATGTAGCTTCTCTTGTATGACATTGTAACTCCATGGTGATTGGAGTCAGATTACTCCAGTATTTCCATATGGATTCCATGGGACATGAGAGTGAGGATTTTGGTAGATATTGTTCTTTGGAATGAGTGGTAGGATTATTTTTCAATGGAAATGGACATAGGTTATATGTACTTTTAGAGAGAGGTTTTATTAGAATAAAATATTGAATAAAAATATATCAAAGGTAAAACTTGTAATTGTGAATTTTTTAAAATATAAATCATATAAAATTATAATATTATTGGTTTAAAACATTAAATAGCTTTAATATTTCTAATTCATTTCTTTATTAAACGGAAAATTGGATATGATGAAAAATTGTTATTTTAAGGAATCACTTTTGACTTTAGGTTTTGGAATTCTTTTTTTAGGTTTGGAAATTAGGTATATCATGTTTTAATGAATCATTTATGAAATAAAATATATCATTTATGAAACTCAAGTTGTAGAAAGAAACATTTCATTACTTCATCATGAATTATGCAATTTAAGATACATCGATTCTATGAAAAAACCATTTTTTTACTATTCATCTGAAAATTAGAGTATTTTATAAAATTACCCAAAAAATCACCCTTGGGTAATTCTGACATCAATATTTTGAAAATGATATTCTTTTTATAAAAATAATTTTTTAAAATAATTAATTTTAATTTTAATTATAGAACATATGATTTTATAAAATATATGAAAATAAAGTATATTAAAAATGTGCATTTATTTTCTTTGAGATTTTTAATCATGATATCTTTTTCATTATAATATTTTTATTTACTTAAATTAATCATGTTAAATAATTTTTATATCAAAATTTATTATTTTTAGAAAAAAATTATTATTCCAATGGTTAATTTACTATTTCCAACTATCAGGTTACTATTCCCAATAGTCATATTACTATTCCAACAATCACATTACTTCGTATAAATACCTCATTATTCATTAATTCATCCTTGAAATCAGTTCCTATCAAGGTTATATATTTATATTTTCAATAATTTTTCATTTTTTAACAATATTTTGTTTTTTCTATAGTGTTAACAGTGGGGGTGATGATTCAAGTAGATTGGGGATATCCATATTTTTCCCATTATAGCTTTTCTATTTTATATTTTTTATCTAATTATAATGTTTTTAATTTTTATTAGTTTCATTTTTTTAATAATGTAATTGTATTTATTAATAATTTTTTGTTGTTTTATCTTGATGTTTTATGTGTATAATATAATACAACACACATTTAATCAGGAAATAAATATTACTGATAAACATTTGGTCATTTCATTCTTACCCCATTTAGAAATTTCATCCTAAAATTTTCAAATCATATTCTCTATTGATAATATATGAGGGTAATTCAATTTCATTATTTCATCTAGTCCTCATGTCGCCTCTTATACATTGGTTTCCTCTACAAAACATTGACAGGTTGACTATTCTTATTGTGAAGAAAGTTGTCTCTATATTCCAAGATCTTCACCGGTTACTCTTCATAGGAGTGGTCATTCTCTAATTGTACCACCATTATATTTATTACATGTGAGGGATCGGGTATGTACTTCCTCAATAGTGATACATGGAACTTTTCACAAACTTGATTCATACTTGGTGGGAGTGTATGTTGATAGGTCATTGCTCTTATGCGATTAAGGGTCAAAAATAGGCCAATCTACCTTAGGATAATCTTCATTTTATTCCCAAACTACATTATTCTGTTCCATGGTGATATTCAAAGGAAAATGTTTTTTCCAACATCTAACTCCAAGTCCCTTTGATGGTTGTTAAAATGGGTATTTTTTCCAACTCAAAGCAGCTTTTATATGTTATTAGATGGTTTTAATCTTTTGTGTCCTCTCTTGTATAAGATCAGTTCCAAGTATCTTTTGTTCCCAAACTTCATTTGAACATGTTGGAGTTCTACATCGGTTCTCATAAAAATATCCATATTGAGCCATTTGAATACTCAAGTGGAAGTTGTTTTTGTATGAGAACTCAAAGAATGGGAGATGTTTATCCCATCCACTGTTGAATTCTTTTGAGAAAGCTCTTATCATGTACTTTAGTGTCTGAATAGTCCTTATAGATTGTCCATCATTTTGGGGGTGATAGACCATGCATAAATTCAATTCAAAACTCAAATGATGTTGATGACTTCTCTATAATTTAGATGGGAACCTTGGATCATGAATAGAGACAATCAAAAGTGGAACCCCATGAGGCCTCACAACATCCTTCTTGTATATCATGGAAAGTTGTTCAAGAAAGAAATATTCTTAAATAGTGATAAAATGGGTAGTCTTTGTGAGTCTATCCACCACAACCCAAGTCAAATTATTTCCTTTAAATTTTTTTTGGAGACCAGTGAAAATTTACATAGTGAAGTTATCCCATTTTTATGGGGTTTTAGTCAATGTTTGAATCCTCAACTTGGACTTATGTCACTTTGATTTAGCATTCTAACATACGAGACACCTAGATATGTACTCAATAATATCGTTATTCATGTTTTCCCACCAGAATCTTTCTTGAAGATCATGATAGATCTCAATACTTCCTGGATCTCTGGAGAAAGATGAGATATGTGAAATATCCGATATATTATTATTTATCTCATGTGATTCAATCACACAAATCCTTAATCCAAATCGAATCACACAATCATCATCGATATGGAACTCATATAGCCTCCCTTCATTTACCGCAATCACCTTATTTTGTAGCTCTAGATCATACCTTTGTACCTTATTGATCTTCTCTTAGATAGATGCTTGGGAAATCATTTGGATTAGGTAGGATGTATTCCCTTTCGTTATGATTTCCAAATCTATCCTTTGAATATCCCTAAAAATATGGTATTTCTCAATCTGCATCATGGATAGAGTAGTAGGTTATTTTCTACTTAGTGCATCAGCTACCTTGTTCGCCTTTCCCAGATGGTAGTGAATAGAGAAATCATAGTCCTTTATTATCCCTAAACATCTTATTCTATGGATGTTGATCTCCTTCTATGTGAATATATACTTCAAACTATTATGATCGATATATATGTCACACTTCTTGCTATAGAGATAGAACCAACAAATCTTTAGAGAAAATATCATAGCTACTAAATCTATATCATTCATTTAGTATTCTAGCTAATGTATCTTAAACATTCTAGAGGCATAGACAATCACTTTTTCATTTTTCATAAGTACACAACCCAATATTTTCATTTAAGTGTCTCTATATATCACAAAACATTCTCCAATTTTTTGTAGTGTTATTACATGTGCAGTGATTATCCTCTCCTTAATCTCCTTGAAGCTTTCCTCACATTCTTCCATCCAGACATACATTTCCCCTTTTTGTGTTAACTTAGTTGTAATGCTAGAAAATCATGAGATGTTTCTAATTAAACATCATTAGTACCCATACAATCTATGAAAAATACAATTTTTTTTTGAAAAAAGTGTTTCTAGGGCATTCCTCAATTGCCATTGTCTTTGAAGGTTCCACAAAAATTCCCCCACTTGTGATCACCTAACCTAAAAATGAGACTTTTTTCATCCAAAAGTCAGACTTTCTGAACATTGCATACATTATCTCCTTCCTTAATGTCACCAGCACAAACCTTAGATTCTCTTCATGTTCCCCCTTAATCATGGAGTAAATTATATTATTATTGACAAACAGTACCACAAATTTCTTGAGGTTTCCTCTAAAGAATCTATTCATCAAATCTAGGAATATTACAGCAGAATTAGTAGTTTCTAAGGGCATCACTATGAAATCATAGTTCCCATACCTTGTATAGAAAGTTTCCTTTCGAATATCTTCCTTCTTCACAATCATTTGATGATAACTAGAATGAAGATCCACCTTTGGGAAGTATTGAGCTCCACATAGCTGATCAAACAATTCATCAATCCTTAGAAGTGGATACTTATTATTTATAGTGATCTTATTGATCTCCTAATAATTGACACACAACCACATTGATCCATCCTTCTTCTTAAGAAAGAGTATTATCTCACCCCAAGGTGATTCACTAGGGAATATGAATCCTTTTTCCAAATTCTATTACAACTACTTCTTTGACTCTCCCAATTTAATTAGGTTCATCCAATATGAGCATTTTGAGATAGGAGTGGCTCTATGTTTTTTCTCAATTTATAGATCTACCTCATGGTCTGGGGGGAATTCCGGGAAACTATTCCAGAAATACATCATTGTATTCCCTAACAATGTGAATATTCTATAATTTGGTACTTTCCTTTGACTCAACCATTTGGGTGAGGTATGCTTCTTCATAGGGTATCAACACTGATACCATCAAGGGATTCTCTAAAGAAGATTCATCATCTATCTTACATTTGTATAGGATAATTGGATGGTATGTAATATAAAAAAATATTTCCATTCCCTATATTTGATGTGTTCTCTATATAATGATATCCAATCGATGCCCAGTACAGCATAAAATTCCACCAAGGGAAGTATTACAAGATTTTATTGAATAATGTTCCCACAGACACTTTCAGGATAAGTGTATAACACTTGGGTTACAATGGTTTCACCACTAGGTTTTTTAAAAAATATCACTACTTCAAGGTGTTGGAGATTCTATTCCACGGTTCTAAAAAAGTTACATGGTATAAAGGAATGTGTAGAATGATAAAAAGATAAAAATATCTCCATTATTGAGTGAATAATAAGTGTATCTTATATATCATCATTTTAATGATCAACTTTAGTAGTAGTGATGGAATAATATTTCCCTTTCTTTTTTGGCTTTGGTGGTTGCATATGCAAATTACCCTCAAGGACCCATGGTTTAGTGCACTAGTTTACATAGTACCCTTTCTCCTAATAGTCGAAGAATTGAACCATTGGTGGCTCATTATGAGGCATCCTCCTTTCCTTTATCATGTTGGTTGTGTTCTTCATGTCTCTTTGATATTAATGATTTTTGGGGCCTTATATCCCACAGCTAGAGAATTTCATCATCACTTTGAGATAATTCCTATGATGTTTCTTCCCACATTTTTGACATGTGGCTAGTTGGATCCTCTTTCCTCCTTTTTCATTTTACCTACCAGATTGAAACTCTATTCTTCTATTATTATCTCCCTAATCATGGTACCATTATCTAAACTAAAACTCTATTTTGAGATAACATTGAACCAAATATTCATAAATCCCAAATTATCGGGTTTCTAGATCCTTACTAAGGGGTGGTTTTAAACCACTAATGAATATATCTATTTTTATATCATTATTGATAACAAAACATGAGGCATATATTACATGAATTGTAAATTTTACCTTATAATACATGATAGATTCTCCTTACTTTTTCTTTATCTCTATGAATGAACTCTCAATATTAGTTCAAATAGTTTGATGGAAATACTTTGTTAGAAATATTTTGTTAATGTTTTCCCACTCCATATATTATATTTTATCCTTTAGTTTGGTGTTATTTATCAATTCCCACCAATAATTGGATTCCCCACCTAAATAATAAATCATAAGAGTAATGTTCTCATTCTTGGAAGAATGGATCACCAAATATGTATTCTCCAATGAGTTAACCTATAGTTCCATGACAAGTGGAACATAAGTTCCACTAAACGTTGGTGGTCATTGCAGCATTAAGGAATCAATTTCTAGTTAATATTTCTTGGTGAGGGAGGACATTGCACATGGTTCAAGTTATTATTCATAGCCTCTAAGAATTGGGTAATTGTTTCCATGATTTTTTGAAATCCACCCCCATGTCATTGGGGATGCCATTTGGGTAATCATTTCATTGTCCCTCACTCGGTTTATTGTCTCGGTTTCTCCTAGTTCCCATTATTTTCTAAAATAGAAATGGTTTGAACAAAATGTAAGTTAACAAGGATTGAATAATTTATTATTTTATTCTATTAACACTGAAGGAATATATTATGGGATCCCTATGTGTATCATTTTTATAAAAAATATTGAATGATTAAATATGCTTAGTCTTATCCTAAGGGTTTTCACTAATTTTTTCTAATCCTAATTACCAAATTATCGAAATTATGCTCTCATGGGACCCACTGATCGCACATGCACCCTATCTTAACTTGGACATCTGGTCCTGGCCCACCGAGCACCACCAGCTGCCTCATAGACACATGGTCCCCTCCCTGGGGACTACCCATGTGCCCGAATGGGTCATTAGACTAATGAATTTCCCCACATGACAACAAATGTTCGTTCCAATGTGGTTTGTCCTCACTTTCACACACCCTAAGATTAATCCCATAAGGTTAACCATCCTGATCACTAATCCATTAAAATCATGATTATCTTTTGTTTTCTAACAAGGTAGGGTCCTAGAAATAAATTTGGACCTTTTTGACATGAGTCATATCATTTAAACATTTAAAAATTTACCATTATGCAGTGTTACATTCACCCCCCCTAGAGCTTGAGGTCCTCATTGTGAAACTTGTATCACAACCAAATAAGTGAGACTGCACTTAAGGATGGGTTCCTTGTCTAATACCAACTATAGAAACCACACTTTACTTACATGACTATTATATAATTTTAAATATAAAAAAACTAATAGTGTTTCAAATCTAAGATCCAATGGATTAGTGTCTTGTAAAAAGTAGTATTATACATAAATTTTACATAATCAAACATAAAAATTAATTAATTCCTTTTTATCTATATTTTTATTGGCCTTCGTTTTCTCTTTGGTGCATGTAATCAAATAAGGATATACATCAATGAAAGGGTTGATCTAAAAGTCCATTAATAGGATGAATAAGTGACATGAATAAATATATAAAGTGTGAGAATAAACTCCATCATCATCATCATAACATTACCATGGTATTATCATCAATATCATGAGGTTAAAATGGATAAAGTAATGGAATGTGGAAATGAATAAAAATGAAACATCATGTTATAGTGGTCAAATATCACACATAGTTGTGAATAAAGATAGCATCATGTTCATGCATAACATTTGTGCATAATCATAAAATCAACATTGTGAAAAAAAAATCATCATTTTCAAGCATAATAAACATAATCTCATGAGATACATCACATTACCCAATGAATTCGAAGGATATATAATTCTGGGACCACCCACCACATCATAACATTTTTATAATCAATAATTCCACATAGAATATATTACAATCATAGTTATGAACTAGCCCGTGGAAAGAAATGGGTATCATAAGGATTTAATAAATCATGATTTTATGGATAAAATTATGGTTCCAAAATGAAAAACTGAAAATATACATGGTATAAGAATAATTACTCATGAGAGAAGAAGAAACAACTCAACGGGAGTCAAAGATGTGTTGTGGAAAGAAGAGTTCTTTTGGAAAAAAATTATACTTTTCAAAAAATCAAGTAGTAAACATGTATTTCATTGAAAGAAAAATTATGAATAATGAAATTATATATAATTATCATTATATGAATATTAATACCAAATATGTCGTGAAATAGGGATAAACAAAATAAAAGGAATTTGGTTTCAGAATCCCCTTATCTTAATTCCCGCCTTATTTCATCACTTTTGAGGCTCCTAAATAATAAACATATATTTTTAAAACATTTATAAAAAAAGTGAATTATATTAATATATATATATATATATATTATAGTCATTTTATTATATTTCTTAATTTCCATTATTGAAATTTATGTGTTTTTATATCATGTTTTCCTTAAAGATTTCATGTTTTTCATTGATTTCCCCATTTTCTTAAATGTGGTTTATAAATTATAATAATTAATTGCATAATATTATAATCAATATAATTACATTTTTATATATTTTATATAGTTTATAATATCCATAATTGATTATGGTTATATTTTTTGACATGGAAATATCTCCATAGGTGGGTAATCGACCTTTTGTAGGACATTGTTAGGAGAGTGAGAAGATAGAGTTTAAAATTTATATATATAGTAGTATGATAATTACATTAGGATAACATAATTAATATAATATTAACTAAATACCTAATTAATTATTTTAAGGTTTCATTTTGAAAGGTTTGGTGGAAAAAAGAATCAGAAGAGGAAATTAAAAAAAGAGAATTGGATCAGAACTTTCTTAATCCTCAGTGTAGCTTCTCTTATACAACACTATAACTTCTTATTTATTGAAGTTTGATTTCTCCATAATGTTAATATGGATTATATATTGATTTATAGGGATCATTTGGGAAGATATTGGGCTTTCTAATGAGTATGAGGATTGAATTTTTAAAGGGATGGATAATGGTGATTTATACATGAGAAGAGGGGTATTTTTAAAATAAAATAATGAATAAAATTATATATCAATGGTATAACATGTAATAGTGAATATTTTACAATATAAATAAAATATAAATATAATAAAATGAGTTTGAGAAATTAAAACCCCTTTATAATTATAATTAATTAGTTTATTAAAAAGGAAACTGGAAAGACATAAAAATTGTTATTTTAAGGAATCACTTTTGACATTAGGTTTTGGAAAGTTATTTATAGGTTTGGAAATTAGGTTTATCATATTTTAATGAATAATTTATGAAATAAAATATATCATTTATGAAAATAAGTTTTTAAATTGTACTATTTCATTATTTCATCATGAATGATGTAATATAAGATACACCGGTTATTTGAAAAACTATATCTTTACTATTCATCTAAAAATCGAAGTATTTCATAAAATTACCAAAAAATAACCTTTGGATAATTTTTATGTGATGATTTAAAAAATGATATCCATTTTATCAAAATAATTTTCTAAAATAGGTAATTATAACTTTTCATATAAAAATTATTATTTTTAAGAAATAAATTAAAACAATGTTTATTAAAAATGTGCTTATATTTTCTTTAAGTTTTTTCATCCTGATATTTATTTTTTGGAATTATAATAGTTTTATTTGATTAAATTAATCATGATAAATATTATTGATAACAAAAAAATAATTTTGAGGTAAAATTACAATTCCAATGATCATGTTATACTATCTCCAACTTTTAGGTTATTATTCCCAACAGTCACATTACTATTCCAATGATCACATTACTTCCTATAAATACCTCTATATTCATTCATTCATCATTAAGATAAATTTCACTCAAGGTTATATGTTTAAAATTTCTATAATGATTCTTGGTTTACTAATACTTTGTTTCTTTTCTATAGTGTTGGCGGTGGGGGAAATGATTCTAGTATAATGGGTCGATCCAAATTTTCTAATTTTAGCTTTTATATTTTTTATTTTTTATGTAATTATAATGTTTGTAATTATAATTGGATTAATTCCTAATCAATTTAATTGTATTTATTAATATATATATATTTTGTTTCTATATATGTTTTATGTGTATAATATAATACAACAAACATATATTCAGGAAACAAATATTACTAATAAACATTGGGTTATTATAAGGAGACATTTGGAAGGCAGGAAAAAAGTCCATGTTGAAATTGATTGTCTTACTATTTTTCATGATAAACTTAATAAATGTTTCAATTACATTTAATTTTATAATCAAGGTACTGTTAAAGAGCATGTAGTGGCAGTTCAAGTGTCTTATATGGCTTTGAAGCATGAGATAATTTGGGAAATTTCACATGAAACATGAAATAAGAAATGAGTTTATCTCTGCATACATTCAAAAAAAGGATTTATTTAATTGAAAAATCAATACATGATTTACATTGGAAGAAAATTCAAGATGGTAATCGAATATCATGATATTTTTACATACAAGAAACAGTATTTATTGTTTGAATTTAAAATAATGTCATCTTAAGGCCCTATTCTTAAATGAAAAAAAATATGGGATGTGATATCGAATAGATATCGACTTAAAAAACATTCTGGTATTTGGAATCCCATTCATGATCATGTTGAAAGGAAAAAACCATGATTTATGTAGAAGATATCACCTTTTATGAATGTATTTCATTGAATATGCACATTTTTATAGCTTAAAGAAGTTTTATGCACCAACTAAAAATGGAAAAATCTGTATATTGATGATAAATATTCTCTATGTCCAAGAAAAAATACTCCAATATTCAAATGTTTTTATAACCTAATAGTAAATTAGAGATGAGGAGGATGGAGTGAAAAATGAATATTTTTTAGGATAATAATTCATAATATACTCTCATACAATGTGTAATTGTGATTTGTAGAATAAGCACTTAAACCTAAGGAATGGGTTATTTCAATGATTGAGGATCTTGATAAAATTTTAAATATTAATAAATTTGAGCTTAATTATAGGTTAAAATGGAATAATGTAATATAAATAAAGTGGGTATTTTTAAAAATCTCAATGGTAAATGTGAAGTTTCATGGATCAAGGAAAACAATTTACAAGGTATATTAAAAAGTGTTGGTAATGAATTTGATGAAACATTTTCTAAAATTCCATTAGTAGAATATATTTTAATATTTCATGCCATTACTTCCTATTGAAGTTATAAGGACTTAAAAATGGATATAAATTCCCCATTTAGTAATGGTGATCTGGAGGAAGAATTATATATCGAGAAACTATAAGAGTTTTCATTTCTCAAAAGTAAAGGCTTCAAAAAATTTTCATGTCAAAGAGGATAACATAACCCCAATAAGTTTGATTATATATTTTTATAACATAATCATTACTATTTATTAAGGTAATTTTTGTAAGAAATTTTCTACAAAAATAAAGGAATGGTTTTAGATATAAATGCTTAATAAAATGAAAGTATTTTTGGGTTCGAAAGTGATACCAATTGTGGTTATATTTTTATTTCAAAAGAGATGGATTTTCATGAGTTTATAAAATGATTTTACATGTAAAAATATAAATATGACTCTACTCCTATCTCAATGATCACAAAATTAACAAATTATTGTAATGGAAATATAGTGGACCAACAAGAATTCCTAAGATTGATTGGAATCATGTAATACATGAAATATTCTCAACTAGATATAACATTTTATGTAAAACTATGTGGAATATTTCAATTAAATCATAAATAGTCTCATATAATGTAGTCCAATATAGTTCAACACAATGTTAAGGGTATACATTAATATGGCCATGTGTACTATAGATATGAACAACATCAATAGTGTGGATAAATCGATATAGATTGGGATGTATTCCTTTGTGATCATATACCAACTTATAGATGTGCATTTATTCCTTTAAGGATGGTGTGTAACATGGAATTTTAAGAAGAAATCATAGATAACTATCAACACAAATAAATTATAGTATGTGATAGTGGTTCCAGATACTACACAAACTATGTGGATGAATTCATGAATCATGGACATGCGAGTGGAGGTAGAGTTTCCATTGGAGATTAATCTTGAAAACCAAAAAATGGTTAACCTATCCAATAATCCTATATAACACTCAAGGTTAAAACACACCAACATCAAATACTACTTAATCAAGAATAAATTGGAGCATAAAGAACTCAATCTATAATAGTTTACACAAATAAATAAGTCACTAATATCATGATAAGGAGTTTCCAAAAGAAATGTTTTTAGCATTTGAGGTTCATGTTAGGTGTGTTTACACTCCTAAAATCATTATGAGTATATTTCTTATACACCCTTCCCCCCTCATTAATTTACCTGAATATTTTTGTAAATTGAGAGTAAATTCCATGAATCCCCCTATTAAAACATGTGAGAGAGGGGGAAAATTATCTTAAATGATGATGGGAGTGTTAAGTAAAAATGGAACACAAACCTTTACCATAAAAATCATGAGTGGATTATGTAATTATATTTCATATAATGAGTGGGAAAGGGAATTCATATATGAGTAAGTGTTTCAATGTTTATTTTTTAAAACCAAAGAGTAAAAATTTATTAATTCAATTTTTTATTGTGGATTCATGTTATACATGTTAGAAAAAATCCAAAGGGGAGATTAAATAAACCATGAGTTAATTTCAATTCATCATTCCATTATTGAATTTTTTCTTTTTACTAAGACATGTATTTCTCTTAAAATTGTCATTTTATGCTGTGATGAGGTGTTAATAATCTCTCCCTTGGAGAGAAAATATTGGAATGGATTTATTTTCCAATTGATTTGTCTTTATTAAGAATATGTTCTTGAGTTTTATATTGTGTTTATTGTAAAAATGATCACCTTTACTATTAGAGAACATTAATTAATATTTCTAACAAAATTTGAGATTATTCAAGTTTTCTTTTAATCCTTTATAGTTGGTTAGGAGAGTCATTTGAGGAAAAAAACATGTTCTATTGGTCCATTAACTATATTTATGTGAAATACACTTGTGGTCATTAATATTAATTTTTTTTGGATTAAAAGGATGGAAAACAATTATTTTATATTAGAAGAATATTAAATAGATTTTTGATATCCATGAGATCATTTTTGTAGTACTTTGGGGGCATTGTAATTTATCTCGTTGAATATTTAGAGGATAAAAATAAATTCTTCCCACCCTAAGATAATATATCATAGCAATAGTTTGAGTGGTTTTATTTCATGAATGCTATTAAAAAATGTTTAAAAAAATTTCTTAATTAGTATTTACAAATTTTTTTCTCATTTAGAATACATTTGGATAGTGTTTTATGTGGTTGAAAAGGGGATACTAAATGATCAAGGTGCATTCACACTTGATTAGACAATGTACAATGCATCTGTTTAGATTACTATTTCAACTCTAATGTTTGTGATTAAAATTTTTTATAGAACATTATATATGTGTATATATATCTATTCTTTCTAAACCCACTTCAAAAACTTGGATTGATGTTAAAAATAAAAATTAATGTTTGAAATGGATTTTTATCTTGTATTAGTGAAGAAGAAGGTTGTGGTTTTCAGGATCTAACTTCATTTAATTTTTTTTGGCTATAATGAATAAAAATTCACATTCCAATTATAATATATGAAAGTATTAACATTTTGATATATTTATATGTATTTTTTAATCACAAAATTTAGATCAATAATTTAGGAGATATGGATGAAATAAAGAGGATATTTTGAAACAATTAAGGGACAAAAATACATAACCAACTCCTTTAGATGAATTTGGATTCTATTGCATATGAAAAAATACCAATAACATTAATAATAGTTTAATATGTTTTACAGGATTAACTTTAGGATTATTATACAATCAATATTCATCTAATTCTAATTTATTTTCTTCCTAAAAGAATATATCCATAATTCATGGATTTCAATGTTTTCAATTGAAATGGTTAGTTAAGAACTAGTGTGGGTTGTCCCCTTGAAATGATTACTATTTCTAGATGGGTTTGGTATTTTTTGGGAAACATTTCCTTGATATAATAAATGGTGTGATTCTACATCGCAATAATGTTTGTGTGAATTTTTTTAATACACTTTTAGATTTCAACCATTAAATATGATCCTTATAATGAAGAAATAAAATTATATTTGAGAAACTAATTATAATTATTATCTTGTTAAATATTTAATCCTTGATTTATGTCATATTATATTCAATGGAAAAATTGGGAATACTTTATTAGTGTAATCGTTTTTAATCCACTTCGTTCTTAAATATTTTTGAAACATTAAAATTAGTTTTTAAAGGAAAAAATTCTAAAAAAATATTTCTCACCTTCAATGATTTGTGAATTTCATCAAAAATAAAGATCAAGTTGATATATTGGGGTTAATATATTTGAATTTCATTTTTATTATTATTATTCATAAATTAAATTATAAATATTCTTTAATTTTTTGGGATGCACTAAAAGTGATCGTGGGATACCTTGTAAAGGGAAATTGAATTTCATCCTCTCATTTATATTTTGTGTGATTTTGATTAAAGGAGAAGGTTTAGTGGGGAATCACTAATTACACACCAAGGAGTAGACACTCAAATCTAGTGGTGAAACATGTAATTTTTCTTATTTCTCTCTATTTTCTTTATTTCCTCCTACAGTAGAAAACTTTTGGAGGAACATATCACTGGATCCATTTATTCAATCTGATGATGAGGGTAGTGAAATATATTAATTAAATATTTTAAAAGGGGTGTTAAAACACTAATTCAAACCCCTCCCACTATTATACAACCCCCATGGTCTCTTCATAATACAATGGTTCAACAATCAATTTTCATATTACTTTGACAGGAAATAAGAGTCCTCTTCTCCATTTATTTGAAATAAATCACCTTTTTCTTCACCTACCATTCATCAAGACAACATCATCTTACCCTTTTATTAGTCAAGTATTCATGAGGAAAATTATTTAATTACAAGAGTTTCAATGTATTACTTACACTTATGTGGTTATGAATGAAATAATCAATAATAAATACCAAATAATTTTACATGTCATTAAAATAAATATTTTACTTATAAATCATTTTATTTCTAGTGCCCCATTTTTTTAAACATCTGGTTATATCTTCCACAAGATTGATGTTTCTTAATAAATTTTTGTTCTCTATCATTTAAAAAGAGAATCCACGATAAAGTATCAATACCCTATCAATGTTACTAATATTTTTAGAAACATAATCAATATTATCATTCCTAATATTCTTATCTTTACCCATTTTCAATAGTTGGTGACTGGAGATCCCTTAAATTTATATTAATCTCTAATAGATAATATATCATCTTCCTATAGTAGTGAAAATTTATTTTGAAATTGTATTTCAAGTTTATGATCCTTATGATGAAACCTAATTTCAATTAGATCACACTTCGTGACGTGTGAAATTATATACATCATTGATGAAAAATATATATATTTGTGTCTATTCCTTGCATAAGGAAATAATAGTCGATAAAAAAATTTCTAAAAAAATTGAAACATTTATTCTATTTACAATAAGAAATTACATGGACCCGTAATAAAATAAATAGGTAAGATAATCACAAATCTCTAAAACCAAAATATCTCAATCCCTTATAATACAAAATTCACAATCAAGAGAAATCAAATGGTTAACACTAAAATCTAATATGATGATGTTGATTCCCATATTGAATAAAAAGACCAACATAATAAATATGAATGTAACAGGTAAATAACCCAAGCTTGAATCACATGGAAAGATCATAGGATATTAATAGAAGAAAATAATAAAAATATCAGAAAAAAAGTTTAGAAAAAAAAAGAATAAAAATCATCCTTTATCTTCCCCAGTTTTAGTGGATTCATATTCATCATCTTAGGATTCAACCACTAGCTAGAACATATCATACGCTGCAAGAACTAAGGAATCCTATTTTTTGCAACGTTTTATGAAATTACTAATCTTTATTAACTCTAAAGTAACTAGATCATAGTGTTACTAGACATTAGGAATACCTCCCCATATGATAGAGGCTTTTAAATAGTAGTGAAGGTATATAGTGATACCATGGGGAGACTATACCCTCATATTAGAGTGAGAAATAACAATTGAAATAATAAAAATATCATTTATTAACCTAGGTAAAGAAAACACCTAACATTACACTAATTTCTAATAGTAACATACAATCCCATTCCATAATATAATAAGTTATGGACAAGTAATACAATATATAAAAATAAAATCAATATCCCACATGGGAGACTCATATAAAACTAGGTCCAAATGATCAAAATATAAAAACCTATGGAAAACTGCAAAAAATGGTCTTAATTCCTTTCCCAGTATCATATCCCGTGCTCCAACCTAGACAATCCAAATTAACAATAAAAAAATAGGGAATTTAAATTTATCCTTACCTACAATAATTAAGTC
Source organism: Viscum album (assembly GCA_963277665.1). NCBI lineage: Eukaryota > Viridiplantae > Streptophyta > Magnoliopsida > Santalales > Viscaceae > Viscum > Viscum album. Next base: position 1,597,634,369 of record OY728120.1, read on the forward strand.
TACATGGGTATACAAGGTATCACTAGTATTGTGTGAGTAAAAAATATTAGGCCACCACCAATGACACCAATAAATATATCCATTCTGAAATAGAGTGAATGATTGAATAAAAATGAATTAATAAATGAAAATAACCAACCAATATTGATCATCATGATTTAAGGTGACAGATGGGATCAACCATACTTTAGTTTACTTGTGTCATATGTCTTTGAAAATGGTATCATCATCTGGAACCTAGGGGTGTAGACACACCCTTATAAGAAACAATAACAACTCATCTAGAACTCATTGGTTGTCATTACCCTCCAAGAAACAATCTCTAGTCATCTATAAGTCATGGGAAGAAACTCCACTCTAGGAAATATGATTAATTAATTTGAAACAAGGTGGTAGACACTACCCACCATGAAATAAGAATGAGTCATCTGGAACTCCAAGGAAGACTCTCTCTATAAGGAAAAAAAACCATTCATCTGGAACTCAGGGTGTAGGCACTATATTCTAGGAAACAAGAACCAATCATCTCAAACTAGTGGGAATATACTCTCCAATAAGAAATAATAACTAGTCATCTTGAACTCATTGGTAGGAAATCCTCTAGGAAATAAGAACGATTCATCCAAAAATTGATGGTCATCACAAACCCCTTATAGAAAAAAGAATCACCTCACTTTTAATTGTATCCAGTTCATGTTATCCAGCATTTAACACACCCTTAGCATGTTATATTTTTATAGTAACCGCATTCATTATAAAAACCTTCTTATTTTCCTAAAATTTGGAAAACCAAAAATATGAGAAAAATATGTTCATCTATCTTTTCATTAGTTTTCATCGGCTAAATTATGATTTTTTTACTAGAAAATGGTCATATTAAAAATTAACTATGGTTTAGGTCAGATGCACAGTTAGTCAGCATGACCACACACTATATACACTAGAAAATAGGTGAGACTTTAAGGGGTAGTTCAAGGACCACCTAACATGGTATTTCTGAAGAATAATCATCCATCACTAAACATTATTTTAATCTCAAATGGTGTAAATACCAAAAGAAAATGACAAACATAAAATAGGGAACAAAGGGTCATAATCAGGGCTGGACTGCTAAGTAGTGATTGAAACTGAAAAATTTTAAACATAGAGGGATAAAATTATCTCTAGATCTCCCTAAAGATGAATGGAGATTGATTCCATCAATTTTTGAAGGAGAACCACTCAAAATATTAAATAGTATATAATATATATGCTTATCGGGGGATGCTGGTTGAATGAGGGGAAGGAAATGATGAGTTATGATCTTTTAAATACATCGGGGAACATTTTTAATTTCAAAATTTTCATGAAACATGGAACGTTTCATGGTTTTTCTACACATTTTTCAAAATCATGTGCCAACCATGGGGTTCCCACTATTAAGGGAACCCACATCCCACACGATTTGGCCACATAGTTGGGAAAAACAATGTTCCAACCATGAAACCAAGTCTAAAATCTATAATACTTTTCATGTTTATGTTACATGATTTTCCTGCCCATGCACAAACCATTCCTAGGAACTCATGGTAGTTTCATTATTTTCATAGTTTCCCTAATAACCCTATATGGTTTGACAAACCATAAAGAAGTTAAAAACCCCTACTTCTTTATAATTTTTGGACCCAAACCTCAAAACACCTCTTGGACACACTTAACTTCTCACCAACACTTAATAATACATATAAATAGAGTAAAAAACACATGTATTGGTAAAAATTAAATGAATTTATACCTAAAACATGATTGGGGTTTTACAATATCCCAACTATATTATAGTTCATCCTGGAGAGGGATTTCTAGAAATCACTGGGACCCATCGGTGAGTGAATCTATCCAATGAGGTAACATGTACAACTCTCACTCCCATATATACTCATGGATATTCTTGTTTTTCCACTACACCCATACTATAGGTATCTTCCTTCCACATAGATACTTCTTTCACCCATCCACTATCCAAATCAGACTCTCATCGAAAGATACATTGGCCTTGATCATGATATCATTGGTATTGATCATGTGATAAGGGTCAAAATAATATTTCTAAAACTGGGATACATGGAATACAAATTTCATACAAATAATGTACTAAGGGAGAACAAATATGTAAGCCATTATACCTATCCTCTCCAAGATATCAAACAACACCATAGACATGGGGGCTAAAATCCCTACCTATAAATATAACAATGTCCTAATCAATGAGACACCCCTAAAAATACATGATTTCCCACCTCAAAGTCCAGAGGTTAGCATCACCAGTCCACATATGACATCTACCTACTCAAAGTGGTCTCCAACCACTTCTTGGTCAATTGAATGTGCACCAACATATCATATATGAGACTTAGTTGAATAATTTTATAATATTTATCCCTAATCCCACATAGAGTTGAATGTAATGGATTATAGTATAGATCCTCTAAAGTAATCATCTTTACTAAATCCTGATATCTTTTTTGGGTGGAAAACTCTTTTAGTGCCAAATGGTTCTTCCAATAACCAAAAAAGCTGAGGGCATATATCTTAGTATGTACCCTAAAATATGGATTGTTTTATTGGACTGTCCATCTATCTAAGGGTGGTAAGTGGTTCATTGAAGAACCTCACTACAGATATCCTTCTATAATCCCTACCAAGAGATCAATGTATTGTGGGAATCTCCGTCTAATAATATTCTCCATTTATCCCAATGGAAGTGTACCACTTCTCCAACATAAATCTTATCTAACTCATCAATAGAGAATGTTTCCCAGATCAAAAAAATGACTTACCATCATCACAAAATCCTCCGTAACATAGACTATGTAACTACCTTAGGGTATCCTTGACAGCCGTATCATGAAATACTTGGTCACATTATCCCACTTCAACTCAATAAAATGAAGTGATTATAAAAGGCTAGTGGGTCGTTGGTGCTTGAACTTCACCTTCTCACAAGTGGTTCATCATGTGACAAACCCTTTACTATTCATATTCATCTAATTCCTATAATATTTTCTATGTATATAAATATACTTATTAGTAAATACTTGAGGTACATAAAACTTGGAGACATGTGTGTCCTTTATCAGATCCTAACATATTCTAAAATTAACCACAACACAACCTCAAACATACCAAACCACATCAGCATTAAGGGGTCATTTTGGTGGTGGCTAATGACCATATATATTTTCCATTATAACTAGAAAATATAAATCTGATATTTGATACATATTTATCCTATGAGGAATGAATAAGTGATAGATATAGATGCAAGGGTTTCTTATCCTTGGACTTCTTGGATAACATGATTAATGTCATCAAATAGGGCCATCGTCTACCACTCACTATTGGAATCCTGCACCACCCTTTCCTAAGTCTTTCTACTCAGTGCATCTACCAAAACATTCCCCTTCCCATGGGTTTATTCCATCTCAAAATCAATGGAAATTAAATACTCAACCCCACTTAACTACCTAAGGTTATTGTGTCACTATGAGAAAATATACCCTAGTCTCTTATGGTTGGAATACACTATGAACCTCTTACCAAATAGGCAATGCCACCAACATCTCAAGGAATTCACCACTACTTCTAGATCCAAATCATGGGTCAAGTAGTCTTTCACATACAACCTTAGCATACTAGACCCATAAACAATGGAATGATCATCCTACATCAAGTACACTCCCATCCTGACCCCTAATGCACTATAATAAAAGGTATACACTCTAATTGAATTAGGTAAGATTAGGGTCCTGTCTGTAGTCACTCCCCTTTCAACTCCTAGAAAAAAATCTCATAATAATATGGACAAAATCATCAAAAATTTCTTGTAACATGCATTCTTTATTGATATCAAGTGAGAGAATACTTGAATAAATACCAGGTAATATCCAATAAATCCCAAAAAAACCATAGATCTAAAAAAAATCATGCATTTACCCAAATAAACCACTAATATAACCTTATTTGGGTATACTAACACTCCAACATAGATATAACATCACCTAAGAGGTATACCTAGTAAATATAACTGTGGTACTTCAAGATTATAGCATTATTATGATTATACCTCACTATTTTTAGAAATTTCTCTAAATTTCTATTGTTCTACTACATCAACCTAGAGTTGAAAAATTATATCCTTGATGAAAATAATGAAACATTATCTAAATACATGCATAATACTTGATTCATCAAGGCCATAATTATCATCGGTACATTCGTTAGACTTAATGACATCACCGAGTAATCATACAAACCTTAACTACTCTTGAATGTTGTGTGAGGTTTGTCTGAATGCATAACCCTCAATTATTTATAACCCAATCTTAAATGGATGTTAGATAAAACCCTGGACACTCTAAGTTGATTAAAAAATCATTTATTTGAGGAAGTAGGTATCAATTCATGACCATCACTTGGTTCATCTTCCCATAGTCCACATATAACCTCAAATAAGAGTCCTCTATCATTGTGAACATAACTAGAGCAACCTAAGGGGATCTAATTAGTATTATTAACCTAGTTTCCTCCATGTCCTCCAACATATCCTTTAGCTCCTGAAGCTCTGTAAGTTATATATGATAATGTGGAATGGAAATAGTCTATTTACCTATCATAAATTTGATTGTGAACTAAACCTCTATCTTGGGTGGAAATCCTAAAAAATAATCATAAAATACATTGAGGAATTGATCAAAAAATTTTGGGAAGATATATTGTATCATTTCCCCATCATCCAACACAAGACTAGAGACCTCGGTTATATTCCCACCTAGATGTTGATGGTAAGATCTTCTGTGACCCCCCCCCCCCATAATTACAACTCTTTAGAATAGACATAATTGTCACCCTTAAATGATGTAAAATACACTCATTGATAATAAAAATATATATGGTCTCAATAAAATACTACCAAATCCATACCAAGGATCATGAAGAAGTAGATCATATATAATATAAAGAGATGTCATATGAATTTTAACCACCAATCATGAGGACACATTCCCTACAATGAGAAATTACATTAAATCACAATTCTAATGCTAGATCAATCAATATGACTCTATATAAATGAACTATATATAATCCCAATCCATTCATTAATTGAGTATAAATGAAATAATACGAAAATCTTATGTAAATTAAATAAGTTGGAAAATTTTAATCCCCTAGAACCATAAATTGGAAAGCATAGCATCTAATATCTTGGTTAGTGTATGTCTCTTTAATGAATTGTAACTATCTTGTGACACAACCCGAAACCCCTAATTTTTTCCCCCGTTAAGCACTACTATATTGGAACTAATACCCCTAATATTTGGAAGAACATCCCCCACCCCATCCTGCATAGTCAGTGGATCTCCAAGTACCATCATAGAATGTTATCCCTAATATGGCCTCAATTACCTATCCATATCCTCTTCTACTAGATGAATATTTTTAGTCCCTACAGAACTGTTGTAGGTGTCCCGTCCTCTCAAATGTGCGACACTCAACAAGTCTCACTAGGTAAAAATTTGATCAGGAATATGACACTGATAGCATTTCATAGAACTTCCTCCTACGTGGGGAAGACTTGATTTTCCACACTGGAAAATACTCCCACCACTGGTCTATCGTGAACTATCAAAGGAATTATTCCTTTTTCCTAAACACCCCCTATCATTCATCCTAGAAGAACTAATATTACCTAATCCCATAGAATTTCTTAGGATCCTATTAATAATATGTTTTAGGTTTAAAAAATCTAAAAATATTGGAGGTGAAATACATTTACCTCAACTCATATCTCGTACCTCATTCCATCCTTAAAATGTGTCACCCTGTATATCTCATCCCCATGAAACAACTATGAAAAATTTTGTAGGTCCTTGAAGTGATCAGAATAGTTTATCACTAACATACCTCCCTATGTGAGTTTCATAAACTCCTTAGCCCTATTTTCTCTTTGGTTCTCCCAAAATGAATGGTCATGGAATTTACTCTATAAATCATTCAAGGAAAAATCCACATGATTTTATTCCTGAAAAAACATTCCCCACCAATGCTTTTCTGGGACTCATATCATGAAGGCTACAAGAATCACCATCCTCTAAAAGGGTGTGTCTATGTTATGAAAAATTATTTGAATAAACTCTATCTAGAACGCCATTTCCTTGGGACCGTCCTCCTTAAAAAGTAATGGTGGTTGATTCATCTAAAACACATGAGTTAGATCAGCAATAATAGGTGTAAATCATGAATACTATCTCTCCATTCACAATAAAACATACAATAATCTCTCATGGAGATAACCATCCATTATCTGCTCTGGTACTACAGGTGGATCTAGTCTAACTGTTGATGGGTTGTGCTTGCCACTACCTTCCTAACACTCCACAAGTGGTCTTTGAGTTGGCATATATATATAATTCTAACACACACATAAAAACACGTTTATATAGAAATTATCAATATCACATATCAATGAAATTAATAATAACCATATAATCCTTCTATTATATACAGTACATATAATTAAGGTCACATAACCTATGTTATCTCTCAATCCTTGTATACCCTTACACAGGGTCAACATCATATAAATATAGGATCTAAATCCTACCATTGTTTTTGTTTTACTTTTAACAAGGGGTTTATAATAGATGTCCTATTAAATGAATTTACAATAAATAGTTATAGAGGAAAATTATTAATAATATGTAATTGTAAATTTATTTAACTAACATGTCATAATAAATAATGATCGTACCTATTGATAATTTTTTTTAACCATTTCAAGAATCGGTCAGATAAAATACCACCATCAATTTATATGGTAAAATTCTATATATGTTATTATTGACACTTTAAATAATTGTCCCATATCGTATAGTTAAATATAAAATCATAGTAAAGTACAGAGATTACATGTGAATAATAAGATCATGATATGATACATGAACACATTCCCTCTTTCTATTCTAGGATAAGAGTAGAAATCACATGAATCATAACTATAAAACCATGTAAAAACATTAAGTTAAGGAACTAAACTATAAAAATTAAATCTAGGATAACAACCCCATCCCTAGTAAATAAGGCATCCCTCATATGTGGGTTATCTACTCCCAGGAATATGTTTCATACCATGTTTGGAAAATTTTCTATCTTCAATCTATTTCTCCAAAGTTGTATAAAAAAATAAAAGGTGATTTGATACCACTTTGTAACATTCCATCCTAGTTCACTATACAATAACTATATTGAAGTATTACTAGACCTAATGTGTGTATCCTCATATGCTATAGTCTTATAATTAGTAGTGAGAGTCTATAGTGATACCATGGGGATAGTATACTCTTATATCAAAGTTATAAATAATATTGGAAATAATAACAATATCATACATCCACAGAGGTAGTTAAAACAACCAAAATCATGGAGAGTTGCAATAAATTAATACACATCCGATGTTATTAAAAAATTAATGTTTTATTATCCATACAATACATACAGAATACATCAATATTCCATATGGGAAGATTTAATACAATCAGGTCCAAAAATGATAAATATATTAAAAATTGGTTCTAAATGAAAATTTTCCCACAAGCCCTGGATCAATTTCTGAAACCCCTATATCATTATTAATCTTAAATTTAAAAAATCATTTATTTTTTAATCATAGAGAGTTTTTTTAAGACTTATCCTTTTATAATTTTTTTATTGTTTCAGGGTGTTGTAGGTTTAGTGGGAAGTTAGTTAAAACTATGTGATGATCATGCAACACATGATATAGACTCAATAGTATAGTTTTTAATTGCAAGTTCTTGGTTTCCAAGACTTGTGGGGTTTTCCAGAAAATAGTGGAACCCATTTTTTTGTTGGGGGTGACTCACTTGGTTGGTGCATGTTAAGGAGTAACCATGCAACCTAACAATGAAAATCATCAAAACATTTCCAATGCAATCCACAGAGTTGGTGAACATTTTAGTAAACTATGACTACAAACTATGTGATCTACTAGGATTTCACTTAAAAGTGAGATTATACTTATTACCACTTTGATTTTTAGCATTTTACGCCACTCCCCCTCTCCCATTTCAAGTAAATTCCCATTTTTAAAACCTAATGATAGTTCCACCTCCATTCTCATTTGATTATAACTCCCTTTCCTATAAATTTCATGCATTTTTAAAGGTAAAATCCTCTAGTTATCTTACTCTACCTTAATTATTGTTATTCTAGTTTGGACTTATCTTGGGAACCCTAAGATGAAGGTTGACCAAATTTAGGGTTTAGGGTGCACCCAATATTGGGTATTTTGTTGTCTAGGGATTGTAGTTATCATATTTATAATTTTTTCATCTCCTTTCATTGTAGGCAACATGTTCCTCATGAATCTAAGGTATGTGTTTCTCTATAATATATTTTTTTGGAATATCATGGATGATTGAGTTTCTTTAAAATCATTTCATGTCAAATTATAAATCAATAGTGTTCCCTTAATGAATCCTAAAATGTTATTTAGGGAATTTATTACTTGGTATAAATAATTGTAAGTGGTTTTATGTTCTAAATAATCAAATTATTGTTTTATAATGCCAAGTGAATGTGTAAATACCCTAGGGGAAATTTTTAAATGAATTTAAATTTAAAAATGGGTTAGACACCAAAGTGAGTTTCCTAATAGGTTTTTTTAAAATTAAAAATAGGTTTGATTTTTTAAATAACCTTTAATTGAGAAGTTCCTTGATTTTAAATATTTATTGGCAGTTGAAATGGTTATATATGTAGTCACTAAATACCAAATGATTTATAAATTGAATTTTAAAGTACATTTTCTATAAATGGATCCCCAAATCTTAGTGGTATGGATTTTCATCCCAAGTGAGATTTATAAGCCCCATTTGACACTTTTAAAATGAATTTTTCTTGATTTTTTGTGATTCAATAGAATTTGATCTCATGTGGTGGATTATTAAATGTTTGATGCTTAGAAATGGGTATGAAAAGGGAATATTTCGTGTGATGGTGTTGTTGGTGAGATAATATTTACTATTTATGCTACCTTAATGGATCTGATGATCATTTTCTTGTTGTTTTTCACCTTTACTAGGTTGAATTGATGGGAAATTTAGTCACTTAGAGAGTAGTCTAGAAGCATGTTACACTAGTTATCTCAAACACAACCTTTTGGACCATAGTTTTATGATTTTCACAAGCAAGGGGAGTTTTCTCATTGTGGAAAATATGGAAAATTCAACTTGATTTTTTATTTTTTTAGGACAAAACATAGAGAAACAATTGGCCATATATTCTGAAGTGTATAGAAATTTCTCCCTTTAAGACTTAGTGAGTTTCACATGTTTATTTTCATTGATAATGATTCCATCCCAGGGATTCCATCCTTTTACTTATTTTATCCACTAATTAAGTTTGGTTTTGTGTCCTCATTATACTATTATTATTTATTTTAATTCTACATCATTAACATATGGATCCATCTTTATTGTTCCTTTATTTTTCTCTCTTGTTATGCTTGAGGATTAAAATTGGTTATTTGAAATGATCTTTCTAAGAAATCTTTTGATAATGGAAAAAAGGTTTTTTGTTTAAAATGTATCTCTAATAAAAACCTTGTTATCCTTTTTATTTTTTAATGTAATTTCACTTAAAATGAAACTTTGGTAAATTTTAAATTGAAGGTGATTTTAAAAAATATAACATTAAATTGAAATATATGTTACATGTTTTCTTTTTGAAAATGTATTTAAAATATTATTTTCCAAATATAGTTTAATATATAATTATTTAAATGTCTTTAGTATGGAATTTTATGGAATTATTAGTGAGATCCAAATGATAATGTTTATCTCACACCCTGCATGCACCCTTAGGTGTATACAACTCTTATGGTTTATTTCAAGAGTCAAGTTTAAACCTATTATATTTATCTATTTTTTTTAGCTTGGTGATATTAGGAGGTGGTTAGTATCTTAGGTCTATATGGAGTTAGTTTGTTGTTTTTTGTGTTTTCTTTTGGTTTATGTTTTGATGTAGTGTATTTTCCACCTTGGTTGGATGTATTTTATATTTCCATCAGCTACTTTTGTATCATTGTTTTTGTAATCCATGTATTTAATTTTATAAAAGTGAATTTAAATTATGTTTAATATTTAGATAAAATATATGAATCATGTAATTTTTTATGACTTATATTTTCCTTAATTTATTCAGTTTTGATTATTTTATATGCATGATAGTCTAATGTATGGGAATCCCATTCCAAATTCTATGTATGTTTTTATTTTTTTGTTTAATTAAGGTAAGAGGGTGAAATAATTTCTAATATATTATTATTTGATTCACATACTCTAGTTTCCAACACATGGGAATCCATAATTCCCTTCAGGACCAAAGGTGAGCCAGGTCATGATATGAGGTGGGTCATCCTGGAAAGTTTGTTACAAATAGTATCAAATCCAAGGTTCTTAAAAATTCCTAGTTTATTGAGAATAAATAATTATATTTGGGAACATATTAGTAGAAATGTGAATTTTATAGTCATAAATAAATATTTAAATCATAAGTAGGTTCTTTATTTCCACCCTTCAAGAAGATGCATAAGATTCCATGTTTGGTTATGATTTTGTATTTTTTTCTTGGATGTATCTTTTATTTTTTATTTTTAGTTGAGTTGTGTGAAATTGATGGTTCTTTGACCCCATATGTTTATTTTGAGTTATTATGTATTTTTCATGATTTTTGGAGTGAAAGTATATGAAGAATCAAGGTTGCATGGTTGATCAACATGGTCCAATAAACCATATAGAGTCTGTGCAGAAGGGTTATGAAGATATAATAGATCCTAGAACATGGTTTTTGAATAGTCCACTAAAATAAATGGTAAAATCCTGCATAACTCTACTTCCATCCATGATTTTATTTTATCCATATTGATTCTAAGTTACTTCTAAATTTATTTCCACAAGTTTTATATGAATTATAAAATGTATTGATGAGGTTTTGATGAGTTCGATATGGATTTTTCATGGTTTTTGGTATCATTTCTTTCTTGTACCAAATGATCTATACTATTGTTTTTAGAAAAAAGTAGGATCTTCATGAATCATGGTTTTTGTATGTGTTTTAATGGGTTTTTTGAAAATAAATTTCAGTTTTACAAAAGTTTTTTTCAATTGGGTTATTTCAAAAAGGTTGTTTGGGATAGTATCTTTAAAAATTTATTTATTTTTATTTAAATTATTTTGATAATTATTCATAATAAAATGAAAACATATTAAGGGATTTTTTGTTTTAAATGTGAAAATATGTGTGAAAAATGATTTTTGATAATCCTTTATCAAGTAATTGGAATTTATACAATTAATAATGTAGTTATGTTATTTCATTGTGTTTTAAAAATAAATTGAAATGGCTAATGTTTTTTGAATATGGGGTGAAATTTTTTGTACAAATTTGTATTGGTGAATTTGGATTCAATTTTATGAGAAGTGAAATGTTAAAATTTTCTGTGATTTAATTTATTTTTCTCAATGAGATTTTTTTTTGAAAAGGTTGGTTGATTTTGGAAAAGCCAGTTTGTTTTATAAAATTGGTTTCAGACACCTAGTTAAAAAGGTTTTATGTATAGAAAGGAAATTCTAAAAAAAATTAAATTTTTATGTTATGGTATGTGTCTATTTATATTTTTCCTTAAATTTATATTGATCCTATTTATTTTGATTGAGAAACATGAGTCTCTTGAAGTCTTATTTCATACTAATTAAATAATACCTTCAAGAATGGTAATGAAGAAATGTGGGAGGATTGTTTTAATAGATAAAACTTAGGGTGATTTTTCTTATCTCAAAGTTATAGTTCCTCATTTGGGTGACTCTACCTAGACTCAAATTAAATTGGTATAGTTAGAACCTTATATTATCTTAGAACCTATCCAATATTTCTTAAATTGATGTCTTCCCTATTTTCATGGTGTTTTAATTTAGTTTAGGGAAATGGAGTTGTTATAAAAGGTTTAGGATAGCCTCAATTGTATAGAAACTCCCAATACATCAATAGTGAATGATATCATGTATAATTTAGAAGAACCTAGTTGATTGTTTTTGGAGTTCACAAATCATTAGTCCATGGGATTGTATTTCATTTTTGGAAATTTAATTTTTGATGGTATTGGATTAGATTATAGATTTTTAGGAAACTCTTACCTGGATATGTTTTTGGGTGATTATACATTATAATTTTTGGGATATTCATTGTTCTTGTGGCACTCTTCCCTTAATGTTAATCTTTATGCTGGTTGTTTTTACATTGTAACCAAGGCTTCCGGGTCTCGTTTTTAAGGGATCAAACATGGGAACCTTGGAAATGTTTTTGGGGGTATATAAGGGGTGTTTTTTAGTGTCACCCTAGTTGAATCCATTTGTATTATGTTAGATTCACCATGGGTTTTATTCAAAGGGTGAGGTTTTTTGTTACCCTCCCTCTTAGTTACTCAACTGATGGTTATATCCATATTGGTATATGTTGATGGATTTCTTATTTGAGGTGTTTATTCTTTTTTTTATGTTAGTTTGTAGATTGGGCCTTATTTTATATTTTTTTGATTATCCCTTTAAATTATTATTTTCAATAGATCTTGTCTTATATTTCATATAAGTTTTCTTTATGTTTTTAAATTTCCTTAAAAAGTTTTGAATTGATTCCCAGAATGTTTGTTTGATCTTTAGTAGAAGTATGTTTTTTTAGTGAAGTGTATTTTCAAAGTTTCTATCTTGATGATCCTCCATTTTAAAAAATATATATAAATGGTAGGGAGACCTATAATCGGTCTCTGTTCTATCATAAATTTGGTTTGAATGTTTATGGGTGAGCTATTCTTGGAATATTTTGTTCTTTTTGAGGACTTAGTTCCCATCCTTTTCCAGATAATTGATGGATGGTTTTTTCGATGGATCATATTGAGAGATTATAATTTTTTTTACTCACCCAATTCATTACCCATATCACCCTACTCTCATATTGTGGTTTATAGGTTTTGGTGTTTTATAACATTCAATTTTGACCTGAGACTTTATAGGGGAAGAATATGGCATATTGCAGAGAATTTTATCACTCCCTTGTGTCACTATCATTCTCAGTTTTATTTTATTTCAGTCTATTTTGGAATTCTGAGTGTTTTTGGGAGTTTTTGTCCCTTTTATTAAATTATTTAATTTTTTACTATTTCTTGGTAAATGTAGGGTTAGTAGAAACCATGTGGTGATCACAAAACCCATCCTATATACTTCAGAGTGTGATTTTTCAAGTTTGGTACATGGTTCACCAAGACATTGTAGGAGTTGGATCCCTAGAACAATTTTCTATATACATTATGATTAATTTTATTCATATTTTTAATACTAATAAAAATCTAATCACATCATGATTTGTCTTCATCATGATATAAAATGTGATAATGTCCCACAAGTAACTGTAAAGACCTGGAAATTTCAAGGGAATTTTTTTTCTTAAATACCTTGGAATTTTACGAGTCTGTGGCTTCTGACGGCGCTGCATTGTGAGGCTCGGTGTGCCTGGAATCAATTTCTGAAGTTTAGATCAGGTGCATTCAGTAAACGAATAGGCGGGTTTTTCTATATTTTGAACCGGTGCTTGGAATTGAAATATGAGGGCACCGATGAACTCGCAATGCTGGTAATTTCTTAAGGGGACCTTTACCATAGATGCGTTTTCACGGGAGGAGAAGTTAAAAATTTGTGGATTAAATAAGAAGTGAATAAAATTGTGGAACAATTTTATTTTATATCTAATGTGGTTATATCCTAGATGGGAGATTTGGGGTGGGACCCATAAGCACCTAACTACCCATGTGATGATATTTGTGAGGTGGGTCCCACATGAGCCCCAACCTTTCACATTCCCTAAACTCCTTTTAAACTCGCTTATTAATTGTTAACTCCCCTTTAATTGAGTAACTCTTACTCTCCCATCTCCCCCTCTTTAATTCTTGCCAACACACACCTTAATTAATTGATTGAACCTCTTCAATTAAATTAATTAAGTGTTTTAATTTTAAATTTTTAATTCATGGAAATATTAAATAAAATAAGGAGAAGCCTTATTTTATTTGGTTTGGAAATTTTTGTGTGAGGAGGAATTGGGATAACTCTAGAGTTTTTTAAGAACTTCATCCTCAACGAAGGACAGTTCTTCTCCGACGAAGAACATCGACCCTTCAACGTAGAACTACTCGGTAACCACGGTTCTCCATCCTCTTCTTTCTTTGCGACAAGGAAGCAGACACTGACATGGGGAATTAGCCAATGATGACACGCCTTATATTCTCTTCTCCACAACAAGAGAGGTAATGTCGTTTCTTCCTCGGGTGCACTCTGATGACGTCAACGAATCCTCACCTCGCGACGTTGTCTTCCGCGACACCGACGTTCGACAGCAATTGTTGAGGTAGGGTGAAATGTTCCAATTTTATTTGAACAAAATTGTTCGTTGTGATTTGTGAAACCTTGTTCATCTTCTGTCAATTTTTACCGCCTAACGCGGAGGTCACGGGACAAACAAACACGGCTCGACGACCCTCCTTCATTTCTTGATCTTTTTGGAATCGGAGACCGAAGGTGGAGGAAGCATGGAGTCGTCGCGCCATGACGGGAACATAGAGGATGAAGCCGGTGCCGACATGCTGGCAGTGCGGAAGGAACTGTGGCCCGCTTTGTGTGCTGCGTCGGCGGAAGAACTGGTCGGCCTGTCGGTCGGCCGGGCGGAGGCGAGCCACTACGCCAGGAGGGCGTCGCGCTGAAGAAGTCGCGGCCCGCCGTTTGGGCTGTGTCCGCCAGAAGGCCGGCCGGCCTAGCCGGAAATTTTATAAAGGGTGGAGCCACTTGGCACCGCCGATGCGGACAGACGCCCCCTCCCCCTCAGAATCGCTTGGCCTTAGGCCGAGCTAGTCGGGCCGCATGCCCCGCGGGCCGTGCCAGCCCGGCCGTGCGCCCCGCCGGGCTGGGTCGTGCCACTTCGGGCTAGGTTGTGCCCCTTCGAGCCGAGTTTCATTTTCCTTTGGACTGGTATGACACCCCTACTGGGTCGGACCCGTCAAATTGGGTTAACCCGACCTGTCGGCCCACTGGGCTAAACAGTTGGGGCCCGTTATTCACTTAAACGTGTATAACTTAAAGATCGTGCGTCCGATCGACGCGCCATCTGCGGCACTATGACTCTTTGGAAGAGATGGTCCTTTTGTGATACTATATGTGAGTTTTGGACAACTTTTGTAAATTTCTGGGTTTGGAAGGAGCATATTTCCAACCGGGACCCTGGAACGGAAAAGCCAATATCTCTCAGACTGGGCGTCCGTTTGACGCGCCGTCTGTTGCGTTGAGTTCCTTTTGACAAGACGGAACTTTGGGATACATAATCTCTGGACTTCGTGACAGTTGATGTATCAACCCCTTTTACTCGTGGATCGGACCCTCTTGGAATCAGGTATGCTGTGTGCAGGAACCCTAGAGCTGGCTGCGACTACAACGACGAAGACGACTATACTTGGATCCTACGTTGTTTTGGTAGCGAGGACGACTATACTTGGATCCTCCATGGGTTCGGCAACAATGATGATAGTACTTGGATCCTATGTGGGTTCAGCAGTGATGGTTACTATACTTGGATCCAACGTGGGTTCGGTAGCAATGACTTTTGTACTTGGATCTGACGTGGGTTCGGCAGAGGAGATGATTCAGAGGCTACATCTAATCATCTCCACCCTTCTTCGTGAGTAGTATACCTGTGTGAGCTAAGTCTTGAATTTCAATCATTATCATCGATATGATTGACTTGCTTTCCTGAGTGGACTGGGTTGTGCTTTCCTGTGTGGATTGGGTTGTACTTGGGCTCGTGAGTTGGAGCCGAACTGGAATTGATGACTTAGGTATATGTATGGGCATATACCTAAGTAGATTCGGTTGATACATAGTGTTTGTATCTTTCCTTGGGTTTATCCTTTGTGGATTTTGGGAGACCTTAGGGGGTCTCGGGGTCCCTACTGAGTATTTTATAATCACCCCTACATGGGCTATGCCCGCACTACGTTTTGTTGGATGCAGACGACGGACATCACTGATCGAGGTGGAGTCTTGTGAAGCTGGATGGTACCTGGAGGTGGACCACTTGGCGGGACGTACACGGAGCGGACGGCTGGACCCGGGGAGCTGAGGAGACCATCTGTACCCACCCTTTAGGTGGGATATCCAAAGGATGACTCAGTGGTTGCTGATTTACTTTATTGTTGCTCTACTTTCTTTTTTGTTGTACTGTACTTTCAGTTGGGTTTGTATTCTGGCCCATTTACTTTTCAGCACTTACTTTTGTACCCAGTTTTTACTTAGTGCATACTTCTCTTGCGTACTCTATTGTATTTGTTTACTTATATAAAGGAAATGTCTTCTATTTTATCAGGATTTACATCTTTGGTGCTAGTCTCCAGCCCCTGGCCAATGGAAGGCGGGCTTGGGGTAGTCACGGCATGGGCTCCGAAGGCGGGTCGTGACAAATTGGTATCAGAGGAGTCAATTCTACCACAGAACTCAGGACTCTGATGATTCCTTTCTGTGAAGCAATAGTGTTTAGAGTAATGAGTGTGGTTATCAGTCCAGGGAGTCTAGTGTTGGTGTGGCGGCCGACGTATCCATACACCAGGACCCTAACTTCTGATTTCTGACTCAGTGCATGAAAACATTGATTGCATGTGTGTTTCAAAAGTTTTCTTTGTGATTACTTTGTGTGAGATCACCAGGTATATTGTACTAACTGTGGAACACCTATTTCTTCTCAGGATGGCCCCACGAAGGCAGCCAGCTAGGGTTTCTAGTTATGTGCAGGATGGCATCCCACCGAGCGACGAGGCCTTGGTGCAGGGCCCCATTACAGTAGAGGCACCAGCAGTACCTCTACCCGGTGGGCCACCGATACCACCATCCCCAGTAGTGGAGAGTGAACGTCACCTGAGTGCGCTGCATGAGTTTAAGCAATAGAGACTGCCCAAGTTCCGTAAAGAGATGGACCCTCAGGCAGCCGAGGATTGGATGGAGGCTATCGTCAGAGTCTTAAAATTGGTAGGGACACCACCAGATCTTATGGTGATCCTTGTCGCGAGTCTCCTGCACTCAGCAGCAAGTAGATGGTGGATCCTGATGCTTTAGGTGCACGATGAGGAATCTCAAATTTGGACGGACATTGAGAGCTTCTTCCTCTCGGAGTTTTTTCCAGCCACCCTCCATGTGGTGTTCATCTAAGAGTTACTATAGCTATGGCAAGGCAGCATGTCAGTATCCCAGTACTTTGTGAGATTTACCGACCTCTCGTGCTACTCCAAAGACATGGTACGGGACCCATTCTTCCGGGCTTGGACCTTTGAGCAGGGACTGAGGCATGAGATCAGGGCTTCGATGATATCCCTCAGCATTCCGACGTAGGCAGGAGTACTGGACCGAGCCCTTCTTGTGGAGAGATTTCTTACTGAGCCTATGCCAGCAGCTAGTCCTACCGCATGGCGACACGTAGCGGATTATTCTGAATCCGGTAGTAGAAAAATGTCGCAGAGGTCTAAGAGGACCAGGCCATCAGGTGGGAGACCTTAGGATACTGGTTTGGATGTGTGGGGCACACGCAGTAGATCCATTCATACGAGAGGTAGGCAGTGCTATGCATGCGGCGGGCAGGGCCACATGGCTCGTGACTGCCCGACTCGCCATGCGGAGGAGCATCAAACGGTTGAGGGACCACCTAGGAAGAGGTAGAGGTTCGACCGTGGTAGTCTACAGGGAGCATGCGGATGAGGCAGAAGAGCTGGCCAAGCAGTAGGTGGTGGACGACATTTCGAGGCTCTACCACCACCACCACCAGGAGGTCCACCCCGACTACAGGGAGTTGGCGGACAGAGGCAGGTTCAGCTCCAGGTAGTGGAGGATTATGAACATGGCACACCTAAGATGATTCGAGGTACTATCTGTGTCTACTCCACCCTTTTTGCAGTTCTTATAGACACAGGAGCGAGTCATTCTTTTATTGCCGCTGCACATGTTCGGATCTCGGAGATTCTGACGGATCCGTTGGCTCGATCCTTACGGCTAGAGACTTCTACAGAAGCAGACTCGATGATTACACATTCATGCCGGCAGTGTGAGCTTACTCTAGGAGGCGAGAGCTTCGGCTGGTATCTTCTTGTAGCGTCTTTGAGGCCTTACGACGTCATCTTGGGTATGGACTGGTTATCTATAGGCCATGCCTAGATTGACTATATTAGGCACAAAGTGTGGTGTGCCCGCATAGGTGGGAGCAGTTTCACCATCACCGGTGAGAAGGGATCCTTTGCAACGCAGGATGGACTTACATAGAGGAGAGGGAAGCCGATCACACATCATTTGGATAGTCTCATCCTCGGAACGGTTGATGTTCGGAGTCCGAGTTTTCCTGTTGTGGTGGATCAGTATGCGGACATTTTCCCTGATGACGTTCTAGGACTACCTCCTTGCAGAGAGGTAGACTTCTATATTTACCTGTACCCCAGGACAGCACCGATATCTACTCCAGCATATTGTATGGCTCCTGCTGAGCTTTGTGAGCTACGGGTATAGTTGGAGGACTTGCAGGGCAAGGGATTCATTCGACCTAGTGTTTCACCCTGGGCTTCTCTGATTTTGTTCTCCAAGAAGGAGGAAGGGATCTTGCGACTATTTGTCGACTACCATAGCCTGAACCAGGTGACCGTGAAGAACAATTACCCACTCCCAAGGATTGATGACCTCTTTTATCAGCTCAAGGGTGCACGATGGTTCTTGAAGATAGACCTCAGGTCAGGCTATCACCAGCTCAGAGTTAGATACGAGGATGTACAGAAGATGGACTTCAGGTGTCGGTATGGCCACTATGAGTTCTTGGTTATGCCTTTCAGTGTAACCAACACTCCAGTAGTGTTCATGAGTCTCGTGAATAGGATCTTCCAGCCTTACCTCGTTCGATTTGTCGTAGTCTTCATCGATGACATACTGATTTATTTGACTACTGAGGAGGAGTATGCCTACCACTTGCGGGTTGTACTAGGCACACTCCGAGAGCATCAGATTTATGTTAAGCTCTCAAAGTGTCAGTTCTGGATTCAAGAGGTACACTTCTTGGGGCACTTCATCTCTTAGGCGGGAGTGGTGGTGGATCCTGCGAAGATCGAGGCAGTACTTGCTTGGGAGCCACCCAGGAGTGTGAAGGAGGTGCAGAGTTTCCTAGGTCTGGCTGGGTACTACCAAATATTTGTGCCAGAATTCTCCAGAGTTACAGCGCCACTTTCATCTTTGACAAAGAAGGGGAAATCATTTATGTGGTCAGATAGATGCCAGCAGAGGTTCCGGGAGCTGAGGCAGAGATTGACCAGTGCACCCATCTTGAGGCTACTAGAGGAGGGCGTTGGGTATGTGGTTTACTACGACGCATCAGGGACCGGACATGGGTGTGTCCTGATGAAAGATCAGGCGGTGATCGCATATGGTTCATGAAAGTTGAGGCAGCATGTGAATAACTATGCTACCCATGACCTGGAGTTATCAGTAGTAGTCTTCACCTTGAATATGTGGCGGCACTATCTGATGGGTGATCGCTTTACAGTCTATTCTAACCACCAGAGTCTCAGGTACGTCTTCTCTCAGAAGGACCTGAACCTGAGATAGCGGCGATGGCTTGAGTTCCACCAGGACTATGACTCTAAGATAGTCTATACTCCTGGGAAGGGGAACATAGTAGCTGATGCTCTCAGCAGGAGAACGGGGATTTAGCTACTTGGAGAGGTGATGGAGCAGCTAGCCGTGTTGCAGATATCCTTCATGGATAGAGATGGAGCAGCCTTTCTACAGTCACTCACAGTCACTCCTCCATTACTTCAGCGGGTCATAGAGGCACAACATGGGGACGTTGACTATGATACGCGATGTGCACAGATATCCATAGGACAGGCACCTGATGGATTTTCTGTAGGAGGAGAGCACGCCATCCTCTTTAGGGGACGTACCATGGTACCAGTTGCATTATAGGAGGAGGTGCTGAGGGAGTTTCACACTTACCATCTAGCGGTGCATCCAGGAGTAGCGAAGATGTACCAGGATCTCAGACTACAGCACTTTTGGCTGGGTATGAAGAAGGTTGTGGTAGAGTTCGTTTCATGATGCCTCACCTTCCAACAGGCGAAGGCGGAGCACCAGGTACTAGCAGGCATGGTGCAGCCCTTAGAGGTCCCAGAGTGGAAGTGGGATGGGATATCCATGAATTTCGTGATGGGAATTCCACGTACTTCTAGAGGACACAACTCCATCTGGGCGATCGTAGACCGACTCACCAAGTCGGCCCACTTCCTACTAATCAGAGAGTAGGGCTCAATAGAGAGCTTAGGACGCCTCTAAGTTTAGGAGATCATATGGATTCATGGTGTGCCATCATCTATCGTCTCTGATCGAGGCGCTCGCTTTACTTACTGGCTTTGGAAGGGGTTGTAGGTGGTATTTGGGACGCAGCTACACTAGAGCACTGCCTTTCATCCTCAGACGGATGTCCAGGTGGACAAGACCATTCAGACTCTTGAGGACATGCTCTGTGCATGTATCCTTGACTTTGGTCGCAGCTGGGAGGATCACGTACCCTTGGTGGAGTTTTTGTACAATAATAGTGACCACTCCACCATCAGGATGGCACCATACGAGGCACTGTACGACTGGCCATGCAGATCACCTATGTGCTAGACGGACCTTGGGGAGTCAGCACTTGTGGGACCAGAGATGGTCCAGGCTACGACAGAGAAGGTGAAGATCATCCAGGAGCGGATGAGGAGTGCACATAGAAGACAGAAGTCATATGATGATAGGAGATGGAGACCACTGGAGTTTGAGGGTGGAAACCACGTCTTCTTATGGGACTCACCTCAACGTGGATTACGGAGATTTAGCCGGGGCGACAAATTATCTCCGTGCTTTATTGGACCATTACAGGTCCTCAGCAGGGTAGGCGAGGTGGCTTACCACCTGGCTCTTCCACCTCAGTTGCACCGGGTGCACAACGTCATCCACGTATCTCAGCTGAGGAGATAAGTGCACGACCCGATGCATATCATCGACCATGGGGAGCTGGCCATCGATGACGGGGTGAAATTTGCAGAGGTCTCGGTGGAGATTGAGGATCGATAGGACCGGGTCCTATATGGATGGTCGATTCCTCTGGTGTGCATTCGGTGGTAGCACGGGAACCTCTAGGAGAGCATGTGGGAGCGGGAGGCCCAGATGCGAGCTCAGTACCCTCATTTGTTTCCCTAGTTTATGTTGTAGCTTTACGGGGACGTAGAGCCCTGAGGTGGGAGTAATGTAAAGACCCGGAAATTTCAAGTAAATTCTTTTTCATAAATACTTTGTAATTTTATGAGTATGTGGCTTCTGATGGAACTTGATTCCGAGGCCCGATGTGCCCGGAATCAATTTTCGAAGTTTAGATTGGGTGCCTTCAGTAAATGAACGAGTGGGTTTTTCTATCTTTTGAACCGGTGCTCGGAATTGAAATCTGAGGGCACCAATGAACTCGCAATGCCGGTAGTTGCTTAAGGGTACCTTTACCATAGATTTGTTTGCATGGGAGGAGAATCTAAAAATTTGTGGATTAAATAATAAGTGAATAAAATTGTGGAAAAATTTTATTTTATATCTAATGTGGTTATATCCTACATGGCGGAGTTGGGGTGGGACCCATAAGTACCTAACTACCCATGTGAGGATATTTGTGAGGTGGGGCTCACATGATCCCCAACTTTTCACAGTCCCTAAACTCCTTTTAAACCCCCTTCTTAATTGTAAACTCCCCTTTAATTGAGTAACTCTTGCTCTCCCCTCTCTCCCTCTTTAATTCTTTCCAACACACACCTTAATTAATTGATTGAACCTCTTCAATTAAATTAAGTAAGTGTTTGAATTTTGAATTTTGAATGCATGGAAAGTTTAAATAAAATAAGGAGAAGCCTTATTTTATTTGGGTTGGCAATTGTTGTGTGAGGAGGAATTGGGAGAACTCTAGAGTTTTTGAAGAACTTCATCCTCAACGAAGGACGGTTCTTCTCCGATGAAGAACATCAACCCTTCAATGTAGAACAACTTAGCAACCATGGTTCTCCATCCTCTTCTTTCATCGTGACAAGGAAGGAGACACCGACATGGGGAATTCGCCAACGACGACGCGCCTTATAATCTCTTCTCCACAATAAGAGAAGGAACGTCATTTCTTCCTCGGGCGCACTCTGATGACATCCACGAATCCTCACCTCATGACTTCGTCTTCCGCTACACCAATTTTAGCATCAATTGTTGAGGTAGGGTGAATTGTTCCAATTTGATTTGAATAAAATTGTTCGTTGTGCTTCGCGAAACCTTGTTCATCTTTGGATGATTATTACCACCTAACGCGGAGGGCGCGGGCCGAACAAACACGGCCTGACGACCCTCCGTCATTTCTTAATCTTTTTGGAATCGGCGACCGAAGGTGGAGGAAGCACGGAACCGTTGCGCTGTGCCGGGAAGGCGGCGGAGGAAGCCGGTGCCGACACACCGGCAGTGCGGAAGGAACCACAACCTGCTTTGCGGGCTGCATCGGAGGAAGAAATGTTCGGCCCGTCGGCCGGCCGGGCGGAGGTGAGCCGTGGGGCCAGGAGGGCGCCGCGCTAGAGAACCGGTTGGCCCATCGGCTGGCTGGTCGGAGCTGAACTGCGGCACCAGGAGGGTGTCGTGCTGAAGAAGTCGCGGCCTGCAGTACGGGCCGCGTGCGCCAGAATGCAGGTCGGCCTAGCCGACCGATGTGGGATGGCGCCACCGGTGCAGATAGATGCCCCCCCTGGAAATGCTCGGCCGTAGTATGAGGCAGCCAGGTTGTGCGCCCCACCGGTCGAGCCAGCCGGGCCGGGCCACTCCCCACCGGGCCGGACCGCACCGCGCCGGGCCAGGCCGCGCCCCGCCGAGCTGGGCTGCGCCACTTCGGGCCAGGCCACGCCCCTTCAGGCCGAGTTGTGTTTTCCTTCGGACCGTTCTGACACCCCTTCTGGGTTGGACCCGTCAAACTGGGATAATCCGACCCGTCGTCCCACTAGGCTAAACAGGTCGAGCCCATTATTAACTTAAACGTGAATAACTTAAATACCGCGCGTTCGATCGACGCACCGTCTGCGGCACTAGGACTCTATTGAATAGATGGTCCATTTGTGATACTATAAGTGAGTTTTGGACAACTTTGGTAAATTTCCAGGTTTGGAACGAGCATATTTCCAACCGGGCCCATGGAACGGAAATGCCAATATCTCTCAGACCGGGCCTCCGTTTGACGCACTGTCCGTCGCATTGAGTTCCTTTTGACGAGACGGTTCTTCAGGATACATCAACTCTGGACTTCCTGATATTTGATGTATTGACCCCTTTTACTCGTGGAGCGGACCCTCCTGGAATCGAGTACGCTGTGTACGGGAACCCTAGAGCTGGCTGTGACTACGACAACGAAGACGACTGTACTTGGATCCTACGTGGGTTCGGCAGTGAGGAAGACTGTACTTGGATCCTCTGTGCTATCAGCATTGATGATGACAGTACTTGGATTGTACGTGGTTTTGGCAGCGATGGTTAATGTACTTGGATCCTACATGGGTTCGGCTGTGATGACTTCTGTACTTGGATCCTACGTGGGTTCGGCAGAGGAGATGATTCAGAGGCTACATCTAATCTTCTCCACCCTTCTTCGTGAGTAGTATACCTCTGTGAGCTGAGTCTTGACTTTCAATCACTATCATCGATGTGATTGAATTTCTTTCCTGTGTGGACTAGGTTGTGCTTTCCTGTGTGGACTAGGTTGTACTTGGGATCATGAGATGGAGATGAACTATAATTGATGACTTAGGTATATGTGTGGGAATATACCTAAGTAGAGTCAGTTGATACTTCGTGTTTGTATATTTCCTTGGGTTTATCCTCTGTGGATTTTGGGAGACCTTCGGGGGTCTCGGGGTCCCTACTGAGTATTGTATACTCACCCCTGCACGGGCTAAGTCCGCACTACGTTGTGTTGGATGTAGACGACAGACATCACTGATCGAGGTGGAGTCTTGTGGAGGTGGACGGTACCTAGAGGTGGACCACTTGGTGGGACGTACACAGAGCAGAAGGCCGGACTTGAGGAGCTGAGGAGACCATCTGTACCCACCCTTCAGGTGGGATATCCGTAGGACGACTCAGCGGTTGCTAATTTACTTTACTGCAGTTGTACTTTCTTTTCTGTTTTCTTTTACTTTCAGTTGGGTTTTTATTTTGTCCCATTTACATTTCAGCACTTACTTTTGTACCCAGTTTTTACATAGTTCTTACTTCTCTTGCATACTCTGTTGTGTTTGTTTACTTATATAAAGGCAATGCCTTCCCTTTTATCGGGATTTACGTCTTTGGTGCTGGTCACCATCCCCTGACCTATGGAAGGCGGGCTTGGTGTAGTCACAGCACGGGCCCCGAGGGCAGGTGGTGACAGTAACTGTCACCCTAAAAGGTCAAAATAGTTCCCCACTTTGATGAGAACTCAGAAGTTTCATGATAATATTCATAAATTTATCTTATGTAAATTAATGATAACATTTAACATAAAAATAATAATAAATTCTATCATGGGTGGAGGCTCGTAGTACTTTGAGTTTCCTTCTTATGCATTACTACCTTGGTAATTTCCAATGCATAATATTATGAGAATGAGACCTGTGAGTATGAAATCCACATTTATATATGTTATTGGATATTCCTACTCACATGTGTTTTTATTTATCCTTATACGGTAATATTATTATTAGTAAACATTATTAGTCATGTACATTAATGTATTGACCAAATTCATGATAACGTATTTCCTCATTCAGATCAGATACATTGGGTGAATCACCGGAAATATTTCATTAATGATTAATGCAAGAAAATATTTTTCCCTTCTTCTCTTAAATAGAAGTTGATATCTCTAGATATTTCATATGATTTAAATATCTTATGTAAATCTATGGCCATGGTGTTCTGTGAGAAATTATGTTTCTGGAAATTCAAATAAAGAGATATCGAGAAAATAGATTGATGACACCAACATGGAACCTTCTAGATTAGAGATATTGGGATAAAGAGATTATATTACAAAGTAAAAATCCATTTAAGGATTTATGTCATTGTGATATTATATTTATTCACTATGGGGGCCTTGGCATGTTTCTAACTACTAACCGTTGACTATGGGTGGCTCCTCCTAATGCCACTGTGAACGAGATTGTGAGGGTCACACATTAAGTATAAATAGAACATTAGTTAAATAATAATATTATTTATTATTTATCAAATTGAATATTCTTTTTCTAATGTGGTTTAATAATTATACATGTTATGTTGATCACATATATTTTTTCAAATGTTTTTTGAGAGAATATTTTGTGAGGAGAATATTTAAAAAAAAATTATTTTCAATTCAGTGAATGTCATATTTATTTAATCATTCTCGAAAAATGCTGTTATATTTATTTGTTAAATAAATAGCCATTATTAAAATATTGATAAATATTATGGAGGAATTTTGGACCGATTATAATGGTTCGGTGATAAATAATATATGTTAAATATTATTTGAATAACATTTAAACAATTTATTCACGAAATAATATTTAATTAATTAGTTGGTTTTGTTCATGTCGTGGAATAATAATATTATTAATATTATTATTATAGACATAGTGTTCTATGGGGATTAAATAAATAATAAGGTTTCATGTAAAATTATTATTTTCTAACCCTAACACTATTTAAAATGAATTAAATTATTTTCAACCCTAATACTAGCCATTGTGTGTATTGTGCACAACAAATATAGATAATCCTCTCAAGAACTAGAGACGACCTCTCTACGAACAATCTAAAGATCATAGAGAGATCTTACTCCACCAACCTATTAATAATAAAAAGATCTAGTAGATTTCTTTTTGGTGGATATTCTCATGGTAATCAAGGATGAATGGTAAAAATGATAGGATATAAAATGCTAGCACCTAGGTATTCCTATGGAGAATCTTAGAGGGTGAGAGTACACAAATGGATCACTACTAGAGGGAATAAACACTTGATTCCTATGATGTAATGATGGTATGATATGGATACATTGTCAGATTCATTAATAAATAAATAATTTATCACATGGTAATTATTTAATTACTTACATTAATTATGTATTTGTTTTGTGAATATCTTATATTTGGTTCTGGAATT
This sequence comes from Viscum album, assembly GCA_963277665.1. Lineage (NCBI taxonomy): Eukaryota > Viridiplantae > Streptophyta > Magnoliopsida > Santalales > Viscaceae > Viscum > Viscum album. Next base: position 1,597,660,756 of record OY728120.1, read on the forward strand.
CCCTTATCAATTAGTCATTGATTAAATTCCATTTTCCATGGTTCTCTATGTTGATGAAAATCTGATATTAATTGTCGACTATCACAAAAATCAATGTTAGACATTCCCCACCAACACAGATATTATGTCTAGACCTTTATGTTCTATTATATGGGCCTCATAATAATTTATAATTATTTAAATATCATTGACTGATTTATGTTTTTATTTTTAGTTTTTAAATCTAGTTTAATAATCTTTTAATACAAATCCTAGTATATTCCCTTATTCATATTCTTTATCACAAATTTAATCAGTAAATTGATTAATTATTAATGAAGAATATTAAGAGAACTAATCCATAGGAGCTGAAAATTAAGGATAGATAGCACAACAGTACACAATGTATAGCTCGTTAGTACACACTATGTACTTATGTTTAATAAACTAGGAAAACTAATGAGTTAATTAGGAGTGTGTGAATTTATTATACGTGGGGTGTATTTAATACACCATGTGTTGACCTGGATTTCCAAGAGCATAGTTATTCAAACTACATGGTGTGTTACATGCATACATGACATTTAGTCCATTGGTCAAAGATGATCCATGTGGTCATGGACGGCACATATGACTGGGGATGTGGTCATGTCACAAGGTACTCATCAAAATGATTTTTTAACATGAATTAAATGTATTAAAATTGGGAGTCACATTGTTCCTACAGAAGTTAATGTTGTGGGTCTGATTAAAATATTTTTCTTTTGTGGGTTTGAATAGTTTGAAGTGGAATTTATTGTTTATAATATCATTTAAAGTAATAGTGGTCTAGCCTTAGATCATTTACCCATTCTCCTATTGATTAATTATTCAATTATTCTATATTCGTCCTCTCATCAATTGATATCCCATTGATTATTATTATATATCTTTTAAATTTTGGACAGATAAATACAATGATCACTATATAACCTATACTTTACTATCCTAGTAATTGGATATCTCCAATCACCCTTGGATTATTCCACTACTTTATATCTCATGAAGTGGTTTAATTTTCAGTGAATTGTGTGTGAAATCCAAATAATGAATAGAATAAATTGAAATACACAACTAAAAGAAACCTTTAATTGATTAAAAAAAATTAAGATCTAAAAATTAATTAATGTGAAAGTTAACCAATAAGAATTTATCAATAGGGGAAATGAAATAATTCTTCTTATCACAACCACAAATGGCATAGCATTTTATCATTGGAGTTATTACAAGGATATATGAAAAGAAAGTGAGAAACAATTGCGTGTAGTGATTGACAGTAGAAGGAAGCCTCTGAGATCAAGTGAGAACTTTTCATGATGAGAAAGTTTTATATTTATTGGAGGTTTGGGAATCTTAGTGCACTTCAAAATCCTCCATGTGATCAATATGGGATTGTTTCCAAATTATCAATTTTGAATAGTGGATTTTTGTTGGATGATCACACATGTAAAGAATTGAAGTTCATGATCAACATAGCTTGGTACTAAGGGTCTTTCCCAAAAAAATAATACTTTTCCCATGATAAATCTTTGAAATTATTTTTGAAGTTTTAATTTTCTCCTCCACAGCTTGAGTGGAAGATGGAAGTGTCATTTGGGAACATGTGATCGTCTTGAGGACTCCAAAATCATTTGAGGTTTTAGTATACTTGGGCCTTTGGTTATTGGGATTTATTACTGTTTCATGGCCTAGATAATTCTTAATGTTACTACTTTCCCCCATGATTAGATCTTTAACTATTTAAATTTTTCTATCATGAAACATTGAGAGAGTCAACAAATCAAACCATTCCATCATCGACTGAAAAATTATAACCATCAAGTGTTAGTGGTGCTTCCATTCTCAGTAGGGTGACTTCTACGATAATATTTATTATCCTTACTTTGATATCCATGATCACCTTATTTCTATATATTCATTGGAGAGTTGAGCTTCTTAAGAGATGGTCTCTGAAAAATGTGATAGTGATCATTTTTTAGTTCAGATATCGCTCGGTGCTCTCCTAGATTTGTCTATGGTCATCTTCTCCATTGATACACTCGAACACTCTAATATACAAGCATATATTGGATCCATAGTAAACATCACATGTGGTAAAAACTATCTGGATTGATCCCATAATCTTAATATTGGTTCTTGGTTCCTTTGCATGTGGTTCTGGTTGTTCCAGGTTGAAGTATCCATTATAGCTTAGTTTAATTGTAAATATTTAAAAGTATTACAAACAAGAATATTTCAATTAGGGTTCACATATATGGATCTCAAATTTGGTCGATGTGGATCTTAGGTCCGACTAGTGTACAACCACGAATCCCATAGAAAGGAATTATACCTTAATCTTACCAAATTTTTTCGGTCAAGACCTATGGTGGCCCCAAGGTGGTGTGGTTGATCAGGTTGATCGATCATGTGAAGGGTTTTGTTCCACTCTCCCCTTATTTTCTATAGAAATTACATGCCTCTAGTATTTTTTGGTTTTATTTTTTTCATGGTATATTTAAGATATAAGGTATGTCTACTACAAGTATAAGGCATTTCCACTCTCCTTTTTCCCTTCTTTGGTTGTGGTAGATGAAATTTTTTATCATACAGTTATTTGTATTAGCTGAAATTTTCCCATCATTACTTTACATAGATCGACTGTTTTAGTAGAATGATCGACTATAAGAATATTTCTATCTTGTTCAATTACTTTAATGGAACCCCCCACTTAGTGGCTAGATCAACTCTAATAAGGGGTAACATGGTATATCTGTTCCTTCTATATCTTATAAAAATTGGATTAATCATAAAAATGAAAATTATGGTTGATTCAAATTTTCCCCACAGTCAATCCAACTTTTCCCTTAGATCAATCAAAACATTTTCCATGTTCAATGTTATTCATTGAAAAATAATGTTTTTGAAAGTGAAATAATAATATCATCATGATGAAACAAGTTTTGTATTTAAATAAATAAATAAATCATTCAATAAATTTTTTTCTAAAATCCATTTCCATTTCAATTCCATACTATGAAATAGTTTTCCAAAAACCAAAAATCAACATGGGAATGAGATAAATTTAAAGGAATTTACAGTGGAAAACAAAAAATTGAAACTTTCTTCTCACATAACTCCCCCACACTTGAACTATTTCCCTCCCATGAAATATTATTATTGAATTGAAATTATTCAAAATGAAAAAAAATAGATTTTCTTTCCTTGTGTTAAATTTACAGCCATAAAAGATATAAAACTTATAATCATCAATTATTCAAATTGTTAGGCATCATTTGTGGATCAAACATGTTTGAATCACCTGTTTTGATAATCCCAAATCATATTTTTTATAATCCCAAATCATATTTTGATAATCCCAAATCTTGATTTCATTTAAGTAAGATCCATGTCTTCATTCTATGCTAATTATGTTTAATCAACGTTTCATGTTCTTATAGAATAATATTCATATACATTCAATCTCACTGCTTGATTGGGTAAGCTTACAGTGTATAATTTATCTAAGAACAAAGGTCATTGTTATAAAGGTCACCATTATAGTGGTTACCAGTACAAAGTTATTGATACAAGGATATCTCTACAAGGTCACCATTACAAGGTTACAACTACAAGTTCACCGTTATATAGTCACCGCTACAAGCTTATCTTTATATGGTCACTGCTACAAGGTCACCACTATATGGTCACCACTACAAGGTCACCATTATAGGTTTACTGTGATAAGGTCATCTTTACATGGTTGCTAGTGTGAGCATACTATTAAAGGTTGCAGTTGGAGATTGCTGATGTGCACCTACTATTGAAGCCTATCAATATGAAGGATACCATTACCAATTTACAAATGCTTACTCTTTCATACTTTTTCAAATTCTCAATATTATTTTGACGGAAATTTTTGATAAAATAAATGCTCTGACATTAATTAATGCTAATTGTAAATGTTTCAGGAGACAATATTGTGGATAGTACGAGGTATGAGAAATCATGCACGTGATCTTCTCATTCCCATTTTAGGACCTCAAATATAAAAAGGGAAGACCATGAAATAAGAACATTTATGTAAGGACACAAAAAATAGAGGATCATATACACTGACATGAAGAAAGGGTTTAATGAGAAGTGTGATAAAGATTACTCGCCAGATCAAAAAGTTGAACCATCCAGTACTAAGATCCTGAACCCACAAGCTTCACAAAGATCATTCTAAGATAAACTCATTCCTGCCTTCTGTGCTTCATCAACTCTTGATCAACATTAGAAACAGATCACTGAAAGCTAGAACCTGGAGTTGTGACACTCTATTTTGGAAACAACCTCCATAGATTGACTCGAACTTTAACGTTTCTCATTCCAAGGAGTCAAGAGCTGATCTGCAAACACATAAAGCCTTCTAAACTCTTTCTCATCATAAATTATCTATTGTGTTTCATTATTTTACACCTTTTAGTGGTTTGTGTCACTGTTTATATCACACATTATCTCATGTACTTGAACTAGAAGATATTGAAAATCCTCACATAAAACTTCACCTTATCTGTATTTCCCATGTAAAACTGTGGAAGAGACTGTGTGTGGTTTGTATTGTTTGTTTTTTCCATGAATAACTATGGTAGAGGGTGTATTACCTAGACAGTTTGTGGATACTTTTGTAAAGACCGATACAGGATGTGTATCAAGTTTTAATATAAACTGCTTGGTGGCAGGTGACCACCAAGTGGAGAGTATTAGGTCTCAGATTGAGACTGAACCTCTTGTTTAAATTGTTGTGCAAATACTCATTTACTCTGTTTTGATTTTATCTTCTGCTTATATTTTCTAAAACATAAAGCAATTTTTTCCTTACACTTTGATAGTTTGTTTTGGTTAGTGTGTGTATTTGTTTAATTTAGTAAACTTGTTTCAAAATTTGAATTGGTGTTCTACACTGATTCATCTAAGGATTAATCACCCTTTGAGAAAAATGTTGATCAATTGAATATTTACATTTCTACTGCCTTAATTAACTGGGCCATTTTTTAATTGGGGTTTTTCTTAACCGTAAAGTTTTTAACAGAAATTTTAAATTAGAACTCAATTCACCCCCCTCTTGAGTATCCACTCTAACCAACAAAACTAATACTTCATTTCAATCTAATCAGTGGTTTGATTCCTGATGTGGAGAAAATGAGATTTATATACAATCAATGTTTTAGTAAGAAGTTCTTCTATTTATCCATTTATAAATAATTTTCTTAAACAAAAGTTTGATTTTCCACTTTAATGATACAACACAAATGAATTTTTTGTAAGTGAATTTTCTTCATAATGGGTTTAATATTCTCCTCACATAAATGAATTATTTTTTTGAATTAGGAACATATTCATTTTTTTAATTTTTTCCATCCTAGTATATGAATAGCACTGTGAAAAATAACTTATTAGAATGTATAGAGGGATACTCGCACACACTATTTCATTGTTATAACTATTCATTTTGGGATCCCAATTCTCCATTTTAATCCAGTTTTAAAGGAATTATAACAATTTCAATTTATTTGGATCTATAAGGTTTTATTTATTACATAGGTCATGTTATATAAAATTAATTTGTAAATCCTAGTGAACTAATGTTAGAATTGTAATTCCACAAAAATATTTTCACTAAAACCCCCTTCTGATAGTTCTAAGAAAAAATATATGAAAACATTAAAATTTTCACTCAGTAATCATCTTAGTCTCCAAATTTTAAAATTATTGAATTCATAATTCTAGCATAGTATTTTCAAACTAAACATGGCAGCATTTGAGTAAAGAATGTTTTGGAAAATCATAACAAAAATAATATACAAGAAAATATGTGTATACTAATTTTATAGTAGTTTTTAAATTTTAATATACTTATCGATTCACTAAAAATAGTTAAAATATTTTATTTATTTATAGATTATTCAAAATTTACTAAATAACATTTAAAAATACTCTAGTAGGTTTGAATTACCTTTCCCACCCTTGGTCCAGTTATACATCTATCTAAATTTGGCATGCATGTTTTCAAGGAAAACAGTTCAAAACAAAAAGTAAGTAACTAAACAAATTTTGAAGGAAATTGATAAACTAGAAGTTCTCTATTCATCAACAACATTAGGGAAGAGTCTATAATCCTTCATAGGTTCTTTCCAAAAATCCATCTAGTACTTCTTTAGTTTTTGGTAGTCCACCTTGAATGGATGATTTAAACCTTATCCTTCAATCTCAACTACACCAAAAGGGAATATATTAGTTATTATTTATGTACAATCTAGCATGGAATAATGATTACAAGGGAAGAGATTCATCCTTTTTTAAAACACCAACACTTTGTCTCCTACATGGAATTCAATTTTCTAGATTAGTTTAACATGGACAGAATCAATTTTCTCCTTATATGATGGTGGGTTATCAAATGCCTTGCTTCTAAGCTCCTCAAGATTCATTATTTGGATCATCCCCTATTATCTATCCTTTACAAAGTCTAGGTTCAATTTTTTTTATATCCGAGTAGGATTTTTTCTACAACTCTACTGAAAAATGGAATTGTTTTCCATGAAAAAATTTTATAAGGTGACATACCATCCATCTAATGTTATAAATATTTATTGCAAAGGGGGCTGAGGCCTAAAAAATAAAGGGGGTCTATAATAGTGTAGTTCTAGGGCATCATCCTAAAAAATATTAATGAACTTTGGAAGTAGAGATCCTATAATAGAAAATATGGTACTCAGATTATCTGAAGTAACCTAGGATTCCAAGAAATCCACAACCATGTTACCCTCTCTCTGTGTATGTGTGAGCTCTATGTCACTGTTGAGAAACTCCCTACATTTAAAAACAATATATGTGATAGCCTAATGGATGGAACCCACAACTTGGATTGAGTTTAGGAGACTCAATGTGTCAATTTAAACCATGTTAAGAATAATACCATGAGAGTGACACAAAGCTATCCCTTTGAGCATAGTAGCTCCTTTCTCTAGTAGGGAGTCACCTTGACCATGGAAAACACTAAAGGAAAGTATAACATAACTATTCTAGTCAGAGACCACCCATCCTCCCCATATATAACCATTTTTTCATGATCAATCGATGTTCATTTTATGTCCTCACTCAAGAGGAGATTGCCTCACCCATTTACCTTGAGGAGGTCGCCTAAGGTCTATGACACCAGCACTTCTACCAGAAAAAATACATCACATAGAGAATGAAATATCCCACTACTTGAGTAAAGGATCGAGTTCCACTAAAAAATACCTAGACCTTAACTTTACTTCCTAATGGGAACTACACCAACCGTCATGTATGACCTTGTTGTGAGTGAACCAGAGACTCCAACATCCTTCCAAAAAAATCATAGATCGTTCTATATGATCCTAGGAATTAAAATTTGATCCATGAATCCCATAATAATTAAGATAATCTCTAGATATCCCTTGTACATCCCTCCTGATGAAACTTCCATTTACTTTCTATATTTTATCCTCCCATTCACTTTTGAAGAAAATATGGTTGTTTATCTCAACTTTGGGGTTGTGACAACACTAAAACTTACAAATAATGAAGCGCCCTTGCATCGCACTCCCTCATCAGTGGGAAAATCATAATCACAGATGTGCCAAATAAGAATGTTGAATTTATCATGTAATTCATTTCACCACCAATCACCACCCCATGAATCGATACCATAACCACCTTGCAAAACATAACGATATTAATTTGAAGAGAACATACATTAAAGGACAAAGTAAACACTAGTTGGTCTAGTTCATCAGTGACTGAAATGACATAGAGATTATATTTTTTGTGGGTTAAGAAAATCTTAGGTAAAGGTTTGTAAACTAATAGCATCAAATAAAGTGATGTTTTTCATCAAGAATCCAATGAAACTCAAGAAAATCCCAAAACCAATTTTCATTTCAGATGTTGAATGAACTATCTCCCACAATCTACATCAAGTGATATTGGAGATTGACAATGTGTCGATGGGTAACCTCCCAGAGCATGGAGCATCTTCCACCAGTATCTTCAAAATATGCCCCGTATTTTCTAATGTTGTAACTTTCCCAAATATATCCCACTTTCATCTAATCCCATGTTATATTTTCATGATGGAAACTTATGTTGTCCATGACACTCTTGATATTGATTCCACCACCCTCATCATCTTGTTCCATTCTGTCCCACAAGGTTGAGTGGTACCTCCCATCCTCATATGAATCCTATATGAAGCTAACCAAGATATTCTCAATGTTGTGAAAAATATTCTTAGGTATAATGGTGCATGATAAAACATTAATAGGTATTGAGGTTAATACACCATTGAATAAGGTGATACATCCTTTGAAATAGAGAAATTTATTTTTTCAATTGTGAAAATGAGTGGAAATATTTTACGCTATTCCATCAAAATTATTAATATGAATTCTTTTTGGGGAGATTGGATCCCTTAAATACTCAATGGAAAACTGTCTTATGGAGATCCCAATCCTATATTCAATTTTCTTCCCACTTCAATCCAAACTTAACCTTGAGAGATAGATAATACTATTTCCATGGTTAATTAGCTGTCCAATCCATTTGTAATAAACATCAAGAATATGATTGGGTAATTTGATGTTTCTGATATTTCCATTGGTAAAACTGAGGAGATTATCTACAAAAAAGAGGTGTAATATCACTTAGGTTTGGCCTACACCTGAATGTTCGAACATTTCCATACCTACTACATTTGTTCAGATATCTACTAAAGGCATCCTAGATCATAATTAAGACACTATGGGATAAGGGATCCCCCATGTATAATCCCCATGGTTTATTTAAATAATCTATATGTTTTTCCAAATAAGGAGATAGAAAACTATGCAGATCCAATATATCTAATGAATAAGTCAACCATCCTTTTAGAGAAGCCCATACACCTCATAACTCTAATAATGTATCATTAATCAACTCTAACAAAGGATTCATCCATGTCAAGATTAATTTCTAGGTTTGACCCCAGTAATTTCTTATGAAATTCACTAACCATTTTTTGGGCTAAGGAAATGGCAGTTTGAGTGGATCTCCCTGGATTAAACCTTATTGCTCATCATAAATACAAGTGTTGAGATTCCCTGAAAGCCTTTGGTTAATCACAATAAAAAGGATTATATAATTGAAATTACACATGATGATTTTCCTAAATTGTTTTAAGGATGAAGGGTCCTTGACCTTATGAATAAGAATCAATGTGGTGGTGCAAGACACTCTCGTTAGACCCCCTCCCTAGTAAAAGTCTCAGATTATTCCCACCATCTCATTATTTAGGATATTCAAAAGAAAATATAGAATGATCTTGGAAATACATCCAGGTCAGGGGATATCCTAGAGTGGAGTGATTTCACTACCACCATAACTCCTATTTATCAAATACATTCTTTAATAAAGCAATAATATCATAGGAGATTACATGTGGGATAGATTCAAAATGTCACCATGACCACTAGGGTATAGATCCTGCATGTGAGGGTTATCTTCTACGAGTAAGGAATGAAAATGGGACATATCCAAACCGCTAAAAACCTATAGATCTTTTGTGAAAGATCCATCCACTAGGAATATATTTGGATCATTATACCATTTCCTCTCATTGATGAAATCCTGGAATAAGGCATTGTTTTTATCCCCCTCTTTAAGACAATTCATGAGAGATATCTTATGGCATATTATTTCCTATTAACGAAGAATATGAAAGTGTCGGTTCTTTAATAAAACCATATTATTAAAAACATTATCATCCCACCGAGGTTTGAGCTTCGATTCAATATTTTTAATATTAGCTCGGAGGAAATCAAATCCAGGAATTTAGAAGACTTAGAATTAGATCACATGTAGAGGTAATATTTCAATCATATGATTTTATTATGAAAACCCACACAAGATAATTTTTTCATTCATTTATCCCAGGATTCATGCTTTACATGATAAAAATTTTGGCCACCCTCCCACTGTCTTGAGTAAAACAACACTCACTACGAGAGTAGCTACCTTCTAGGAATATCATGAGTGGCCACTGATCGGAGATAGAAAGAACCAAATGATCCACATTGGCATTCTAGAATGAATATATTAACATGATATTAGATAAGTAGTGATTAATGTTTCTCCACACATGATGGTTCCCTTTCTAATTATTACACCACGTGTACCTATCTCTTGTGTAACCCAAATCAAGTAGTCTATTTTGAGATTAAAAACTCGTGAAGGATATCATATCTTCTAATAGGAATATCCATATTAATTTCCTATAAATGGGTCAGGAATGGAATGAAAATATCCTCCAATGATCCATGCCTACATTCCCATATTGAATCTTCTCAGGTCCTTCCATAGGGCCTCCCTTTCCCTTGCATCGCATTAAGTATAAACAATAGACAAGAAGCAAGTGAAGCTCCCAAACCTGATCTTAACCAAAAAATATTAACTCTAGGAAATAATATTCTCAAAAAATAGGCCATTATTCCATAAAATATAGATATAATGTTTTTTTGGATCATTGTGCATGTAATTTTTAAGACCAATCTTGAGAGAAAAGTAATGGATTTTATATGGATATTGTTTGTTCTCTAGAATAGCCACTATATAAACTTTGGATCGATTAAGATTAGAAATAATAAAGTAAGTATTCATCCATTGCCCTATGCCCTGGTCATTCTAGATGATCAATGGTATCATAGGAGGGGACATCTCTCTTTTTCCCCTGATGTTAATGAGCACTTGGACTGCATATAAGAGGAAGGTTTTCCTCATTTGGCATGCACATGAGTATGAGCCCAACTAGGGGGGACCAATGAACTCCATTCAAGGGTACACATATGAAAATACACTAAAACAATTTTTTGAGGAAACAAAAAAATTGGTTGAGGAAATACAACCACTTCACGAGAGATATAGAGAGAAGTGATAGGAGCATTCCCCTTGTAATTATCATATTGTTAAACTGCCTGGTCAGGAACCACCAATCATGGGGAAATAGGTATTTCTTTCTCCAATACTTTACCCAAATGATAATTTATATAAAGAAAAAAAAGGTGAAAAAAATATCACCAAGTCAGTGCATGAATTCATTTTTCTAATGGAGACCTCCCCGTTGCCCACTATATGAGGTACAAGTAGAGGAAGTACCTGGGGGATGGGAGAGGTTGAGGTAACATAAGAGGAGGAGGACCAAAATTTCACCACTATAGATGGAGGAACTGATATAAGGAGTTCTTCCTCTTTATGAACTAAGGGATTGATAAAGCAGTAGGATGCTAATATAGATGACCATCTGACTTGGAATGGGTCTTTCTATAAGAAAGAAGGGAGTGACCTTGAAAATGGTATACTATAAAGAACCTCACAGGGGAGATATAGACAAATATTTGACACCAAGAAACAACATCACCTGATCTTATGATAATTTTACTATGTATGGGTGAGAAAGTTATAGATCAACAAAAATTCTAGCCTCCCCTGTGTACTGAAGTTTTAAGGTCTATTCATTCACACAAAGAAATGTAACAAGAGTATCACCAATAATCTGTAGGAAAGAACCATTTTTGAAGGTAAGGGGGAGGCCCATAATGTTAAACCAAATAATAAAAAGAGGATATAACCTACCAAAGTGATCTCCCATTAACCAAAAAATATTAAACAACCACTTATTAACCGACTGTGGACCGTGAAACCATTTTTTCACAAAATAATCATCGGATTCTAGAACTACATAGAATCCATTGACATTGAGTATTGAGACTCGATATAGAACATTTAACCACCATGAGAGAATAATGTTCTGATTTAATGGGAGAGGAGGATTATCTGCTCCAAATAACACTATCAGAAACCACCGGTGAGCATCCATAACTGATTCAAAAGACTCTTAGGGAAAATTGATCACCAGAGAGTTGTCGACTAAAGTCACCAAAACATTGCCAAGCCGGATCTCAAAATGTGAAGGGATGTGGTTTAACCTCAATGGAGTTGGATGTATAATCACATCAATTAGGGAGGTTCCCTTTGAGGTTTCTGAGTGTGGTGGATGTGAAGAGTCGAGATCTTGAGGGTTAGGATCTAGGATTCGGCTAAAGGAGGTCAAAGAAGGGGCATTCATTGCGGAGAAAGGAGACGTTGAGACGATCAGTATGGGAAGAGCCTGGAGTATGGGATGGGGTATTTGAAACCTCATAGGTGTGTGTGGTGTGTTCCCCATGGGAAATGAAGTCATCATTTTCTATAGGGTGACATACCTAATGGGGTTTTTTATGAATTTCAATATTCCTGTGGTGCATCTTATAAATTCATACTCCAGTCTTTCCCATTGGGATTAACTATTTTCTCTAAGATGTTTTGAATTATATATTGGATAACTTAGCTTATCCATTGATCATAGGGTGGTAGGTGGTGGAGATTTTATGTTGCAATCCAACTTTCTTATTTAGGGGATTCATATTCTTATTGCTGGAGTGGATTCCTTGGTCATATATTATAGTTCAAGGTATTATAATCCTACAAAAAAAATTTGGTTTTAGAAATTCAATTATAGTATTTGAATGATAAGTTCAGGTAGAATTTTCTCTAATCCATTTAGAAACATAATCTAATTCTAAATTAACGTAAGATAATACAAATGCTATGGGAAATGAGCCCTTACTCTCAGTTCACTACAAATAAAAAACTCATAAAAATAAAATGTTTCTATAGATTCTCATTACATTTGGAAATTACACCAATAAACTGGAATTTGGGACATTTTTGATAAGAATCTTGTGAATTTTTAAAAATTTATCTCCAACACAATTCATCATCCAACATTTTTTTACCGGTTCTTTGAGGTCAAAAATGTCCTCCACATGAAAGTTTATGGCAAAAAGAAACCAAATATTTCATTTAATCTTCATGGATTCACATTCAAATGACATGTTCATTGAAAATTTTCTATAAATAAGGGTCCTCCTAGAAATAGTATTTTGATTCTGATTTCAATTTAGTAGCATGATGTTTAGGTAAGAATGGGGTACATTTTTTATGATAAGAAAATTCATTATGTTATCATATTAGGGAACTTTGGTGAGGGTGTAAAGTTGATCACCCAGGAATGAATCATCCATATTGGTCATGGGTATTTGTTCCATGTTGGAGTTGTGTGGCAGTCGGCTCATGTGTTTTACCACTATATTTTCACTTCCCTTCTTATCTATAATTTACAGGTCAAATTCAAATAGTAGAAAAATCCATCTCACTAACATAGACATCAAATTAGTTTTCTTGATAAAATATCTCAATATTACATGGTCAAAATAAATATTTACATTTTTTCCTAAAATTTAAGAACTAAATTTTTCTAGTGTAGCATAAATAGAAAAAAAACTTCGTTTCTATTGTTTTGTAGCTAACTTGGGTGGTTTTTAGGGTTAGTGAAGAGTAGGTCATCACTTGTGGAATCCTATAAATCTTTTTATAGAGCATAGACCCCAAATCTCCATTGGAATCATCACTCAAAATTTCAATGGGATAACTCCAGTTTAGTGAAAAAATAATGGGAGTAGTGGCCATACATTATTTCAATTTATAAAATTTTTTCATGTATGAGTTATCTAAATCAAATTCAGTTTCCTTTTTGAGTAAGTTAGTTAGGGGAAATTAAATTTTTCTGAAGTCCCTAAAAAACCTTATATATAATCCAACATGGATAAAAATTTATCAAATGTGTTTCACAGTTGTGGGGTACTGCAGAGTGTTAATAAAATCAACCTTCGAATTATCTACTTCAATTCCATCTTTAGAAATTAAATGGACATAAAATTTTCGCTTTTCTAGCATAAAATTACACTTTTCAAAATTTAAAACCAAAATTTTCTCAATATATATTTTTTAAACCTTTTCCAAACATCCCAGATATCCATGAAAAAAACTTCTAAAAATAGTTAAGTTATCAAGGAATACCTCCATGAATTTCCTAATAAGTTTTGATAATATAGTTACCATACGACACGAAAAGGTATCAGGGGAATTGAAATAACAAAATGCATTTATCAGTAAGAAATTGTACAAAAATAGAATGTGAATGTTGTATTATCATGGTCCTCATGATCTATTAGAACTTGGAAATATCTAGAAAACCCATAAAGGAAACAATAATTCCATTTTATAGTCACTTTCTATAATAATTGATCCCCAAAGGGTATGGGGAAGTTTTCCTTTCATGGAACATTGTTCAATTTACTATAATCCATGAAAAATCTCCAGCTATACTGAATTCATGTTGGTAATAACTCATTATTCTCATTTATTAAAAAACATTATCCAGTTTACTTTGGAATAATTTGAATGGGGAACACCCCTTAAGATTAAAAAATTTGATAGATTAGTATAGCTCCTAAAATCCTTTCTTCCTTGCTATTTTAAACTTGTATAAGGGTCGGGTTGAGCCAAATTTGGTAATGTATCACCAGTTTGGAATCATTTTCAAGAAAAAACCCAAACATGTATATGGTAGGTCTAATCCCTAGGATCTCTCCCAATGTCCACCAAATTTCCCTAAAATTATTTTTCATAATTTCTAACAATTGGAATTCTTGGATACACTTTATATTATTTGATATTATGACTATCATTTTCTCAATTTTATATAAAAAAAATATTTTATGATTGATGGAAATAATTTTAATTCTAAATAAAGGGGATTTTCTTGATATATTCCCATATTATTTTACACTATTTCATCACCCTACAAATGTAGGGAATAATTATTATTATCACAATTTTGTAACTCATCAATCATAATTTTCATCAATTTCATCAAATTTTCCAATAATCAAAATTGTATCAATATTGAGTTCATTTTTAAAAACAGATTTATCGAGAAGGTTGGGTGTTTTAAAATAATTTATTAGTTTGATTATATCATTAAACATTTCAATCACCTCACTATAAGAACATGTAATTCAATAATTTTTTTAAGTAAAAACCAGAATGCTCTTAGAGGTGGTGTTTCATTGAATCTTGTATATTAAAATCTGATTTTTCCTCACTAAAATACCTAGAAAGGGTAACATCATTGAAATTTGTTATGGTTTTAATGGTCTTGAGGAGTAGTCTACAAATAATAATGGGAGAGTGATCTTTAGCTCTTAATTCTCCCATGATGAGAATATAATGGTCGGTAGAGAATGGGTAACCTTGTACACTTACCAAGACATCTTCAAGAACGTCTACCAGGTAAACAGTGGCCTGGTTGGTGATTTTCACAACAACATGGTTAGGTTTGACTTATCTTATAAATAAAGAAAAATAAATTGAATAATTCATCTTATTAATTGATGATCATAAATCCCACAACACTTTGGAAAAATTAATCTTAACAATTATACAGAAGATAGTTAAATTACATGGATCTTGATATTTTTTGGATTTGTGGGGTAAGAAGGGGAGAAACGTTTTTAACTAATCTCAACTATTCATTGAATCGTAATATATTTATACTAGTACCCATGTATATAATTAATTTTTAAAAATTGGGTATCTAGTAGATGGATTCAAGGAAAAGTATGTTAATCTCTACTTTCTTCAATACTTCCATTGCATCATGTTGTGGTGATTCTTCATTGGTTTTCATTGGGGGTTTCATCCTTATAGGGAAGCTTGATTGGGGTTGTTATGAATCATTTATATTATCTTTTCGTTTGCCTTTCTTATTAACAGGTGTCCTTACTAATTCCTCCTCCAAATCTTTTTCTTGGGAAGCTTCATTAGATACATGTTGCTTCTTACTTATATATTCAATCTCTATGGGTGATTATTTGCTTCTTTCTAGATCCTTTACACTCATTAATGTAATAGAAATTGAAATACATTTAGGTTTATAAATTGGTTGAGTAGGAAGATTACTTGAGCATTGATTTACTATATTATTTAAGGTGTTTATGATTTGATAATATTTCATTTTAATTCATTCATTTATGATCCTTGAGGGGTTATAGTAGTTAGTTGTCTGTCTTCAGATTATATTATCTATCTCATCATGCCTTTATTATAATCCTCTTGAGGTTGTACTTTTTGGTATCATGTTGATGGTTGGAAACTTTTTCTTTGGAATGGATGGGGGTGTAAGACTATTGAGAAGCCTATTAGAATGCTTACTAAAATAGTGACCTTTGTTGTTATATGATCCCAACTCCAAACTTATTGGTGGGAAAATATTTAAATCCTAAATTGTCACTTGGTTGATTCAATAATTTCCTATTGAGGATGGAAGCGTAGATTTTAGTTCCTTGAACTTTAGGTAATCCATCATTGAAATGTTCCTCAGAATAAAAAAGCTGAAAGACCAAAGGGGGTGTGGTGGGTAATGACTCATGCACGTTTTTCACAGCTAGATATCTCACAAGAGATATTAACTATTTAAATTTATCTTCTATAAAGGTGATTTGGAACACTTTACCTCATTCATAGCTCCATTTTTAGTTCTCATACTATATTTTTGGGAATTTTGAGAGATTTACTCAATCAGTTCTTTAACTTGAACTGGTGTCTTATCAATTCGGTTTCAACCTGAATAATTTTTAAGTAGGATCTGATCCTTGACCATCAATATTTGATAAAACAATACCAATAAATTAAATTCCTAATAGGTTTGTTGTGGTATGGTTATGTTTAGTTTCTTGAATCCTTCCCAAAACTCATAGATATTTTATCGAGTTACCTATTTGATTCCATAGATCTCCTTCTATATATGAGAACTTCTTGAAACATTTAATAATTTATATAGGACCACTATAGCTCTTCCCCTGAGGTGGATTCACTTGGTTGTATGTTGTAGAGACACTCCTTATCTACCCCTTCAAGTGATAAGGAGAAATTCTTTGAGATGATCTATGCCTGAGTGACTCTTCTAGTTATGAATTCATTTAAAACTTATTTGAAATATCCTAGATTCCTATTGGTGTCTTCACTAGATAATCCATGAAACTTGGTTATTATTACAATTATCCTAATTTTGAGTTTACATTCATTTATATTCAACTATAATAATAATTTATTAATATTGATATGTAGTGTGTGCATTTCTATTAGAGTCTTATTGACTTGATAAAAATTATCATCTATGTTTTCACTACCTCGAGTAAATATTGTGGAGGAAGAAGATGAGGAGGTAGAATTATCTAATGGAATTGTGAAAAATATCTTTTTTTCTTGTTCAGTAACTTTTAGAGTTCTGATTCTGGTGAGAACAATTCTCTCAACCTCAAGATAAAAACCATCAAGGATGGAAGAACTGGATTTGGTCATTTGAAAACATTTTAAAAAAATTAAGAGCAAAAAATTGAATCCCCATTAATGGCAATAGGATTTGTGTGTTTCCTTTACTGGGTGCTCGATAAAAAAAATTTCTAACCCAAATTAAATATAGTAAATGTGGGAATCAGGTGGTTTATAAAAAATCAGGTGTTGTGGGTTTTTTTAAAATCATTTTTTAGTAGTTTTTAATTGTTGGAAGTAGAATCTATAGGTTTTAATATCAGTTTAAATAATAGTGGTCTATCTATAGATCATTCCCCCATTATCCTATTAAATCATTATTCAATTATTCTATATTCTTACTCTCATCAATTTATATCACATTGATTACTCTTATATAGTTATTTCTATTTGGATAGAGATTAAAATAATCATTTTATCTTCTATCCTAACCTATCATAGTAATTGGATATCAATAATCACCCTTGGATTATTCAACATCTTTCTATCACATATAGTAGTTTAAGTCTGATTGGATTTTGTGTTCAGTATCAATAATGAGTAGAAGAAAATAAAATCCAAAATTAGAAGAAACCTATAATTAATTGAAAACCATTAAGATTCATAAAGGAATTAATATGAAATTTGACTAATTAGAATTAATCAATAAGGGAAATACGGTAATTCTACTTAGAATGTCAACAAATTTCTTAGTGTTCCATAATCAAAGTTACTAAAAGTTGAAATGAAAATAAAATAAGAAACAGAAGTGTTCAGTGAGTGATGGTAGAGGGAATCCTATGAGAGATAGTGAGAACATATCATAGTTATAATGTTCCATATTCAAATAAGGATTCTTGGGCATCGTGTTTGCTTTGAAATCCTCTGCATGATTATCATGGGAATGTTTCTTAATTTTTAATGATGAATATTGTATTTTTTATGGATGATCACACATGTCAAAAATCAAGGGTCTGGATAATCTAAAATTAGTATCGAGGGTATTTCCCAACAAATTCATAATTTTCCCATGATCGAGCTCCATAATTATTTTTGAAGAGTTCATTTGATACTTTTTAGATTTAGTGGACCATGAAGCCATCACATATGAACACTTTAGGGGCCTAAGGACTCAAAAATCCCCTCAGATTTTAATAGATATGGACCTCTGGTTATTGGACTTTATTACCATGTCATGTTCTGTATAATGATAAATATTAATTATTTTCCTTTTGATTATGTCATGCTTTATTTGTTTTTTCTATGTCATTCTATATTTGGAGCATCTTCAACTCAAACCATTCCATCTTTTTTTAGTGAATTTGAGTCATCAAGTGTTAGTAGCATATCCATTCTCAACGGGTTGAATTCTATAATGATATTTATTGGATCTAGTTTGATGTTCATGATCATTGTGTGTATATATTTGGTGGTTAGTTGATCTTATCAAGAATAATTCTCAGATAAATGCAGTGGTGAGGATTTAATAGTTTGGAAGATGCTCGGTGCCCTCATAGATCCCTCTCTGGTCAGCTTATCTAGTGATATGCTTGGACTATCAGATGGAAAGGTGCATCATGGATCTACAAGCAATGGTTTGGATGTTAAAAATAGATTTTCTTGATCCCATAATATTAATATGGGATCTTGGTTCTTTTTTTCATGGCTCTGGTGGTGTGATACTACAATATCCTTCATAATGGAGTGGAATTGTAAATTCTTTATGGTGGAATGAATAGGACGACTTCAAGAAGATAACACTCCCTACCAGGATAATAGTTAGCATACAATATATTTTATTATCCTTATTCTATCATGGGATGATGAATATGAGGATAGGAAATACCTCTAGGGATCCCTTTAAGAGGCAAGGGTGGCCTCAGTTGGATTTGTGAGTGGTTACCAAAATTTCTTTGTAAAGGTGGGTAGGGAATATTACTTATATTCAGTGGAAGTACCTTAGGGGTATTAGTGTTTATATGCGGAAGGGGAGAACCCACATGTCGTATAAGATGCAAATTTTCTCCAACTATATTTATTTTACCTTAGGATTCTCTAGATTCTTGGGTATCCTTTTCATTTAAGACCAATAGGAAAGAGGATGTTATCATTATCCTTGATTCTTAATAGAATATTTTTAATTATTTTGTGACTCTATCATTCTTAGGATTTTAGTTAGTTTTTAATGTATTGTTTAAGAGTATATATTGGAAAAAAATAATTACCCCTAGGAATAAAACATTGGGTGCTATAACCCATTCTAGGTATAATATTTCTACAGTTCATCGATCGGATCCATATAAAAATTTATTCTTTAATGCCATAAAGACCATTACTTCCATGATTTAAGGCTCTCTCTTATAATATATAATTCCATATGGATTTAATCCCTAACTAAATTTGAATTTATAACTTTTTAACCTATTTCCAACCATGCCTCCCTTCTTGTGGTGTTAGAATTGAAACTTACCAGGGGTATGAAATAAATACTCTTTGCATGATAACCCAAGAAACAAACAAATATAGTCATTTTAGAATAATGAAATTCAGTAATATCTCATTAACTCATCTACCGAAATATTACTATTAGATCTACCCAACACCCACAACCAATCTAAATTTCAATAGTATAGGAAAAATGGTATATCATAGAATGGGAAGTGAAATAGAGAGATTTGGGAAATTTTGATTCCAATGGCCTCCCTTGGTTCCTAGGGGTTGATTTAAAGTCAATTTTAGATTCCATTGAGGTTAAATGTGGTTGCATTTTCTTGAGTAAATCCATGCATGATTTCAATATTTTTTAAAAACTAATCATTTGATTGACAAGGGTTGCTCTAGTGGTCACTTCACCTTGTTTAATAATAATAATTTTGATAGAAGAACCTAATTTCATTTGTATAGATTTCTATATAACATTGAAGGTATGTCCTTCTTTCCCAACACTATTGTTACTCATCTGAATCGTTATTTTTTAGATTTCTTTCCCCTTCTAGTCAATCATGGAAGCTCTGATATTTGTATAAAGTCATTCTTCTTTTCTATAAGGTGGCTCAAGGAAAAAGAGTTTTGGTTCACTACTTGAAAATTGAATAGTCAGTCTTGTTCAAGGGAAAATATGGGATATCCTTATTAAGAAGCTTAAATGACTCAAAGTAGTGTTAATTTAATGGTCTAAAGCTAATGTATAGAACAAGGTTAGTCATGAGTCTCTCAATTTGGATATTAGGTAATTATAGAACATCTTTCAAGATATTTGGGAGGATTAAATTTACCTTGACATGGTGACTAAGCAGAGATTTTCATCAAATTCTTTCCTTCTAGAAGAAACGGGTTTTCAAGTGACTACTAGAGTCATGTGGCTCGAAAAATATGATAGAAAAAAAATTCATGTTTGAAATCCATAAAAAAAATTTCATGTAATAATAATTTCTATCTTGTGCATGGGTCTTTTTATAGTGATTTAAATACTACTGGTCCTCGTATTGTGGAGCATTTTTTGGCTGTAGACAGAGTCTCATATAGGGAAGAGTAGGGGTTACCCAACAAGTAATGGATTTGATCCTCTTTTCAACTACATCACTTATGATGTTTTTCACCAGGATAATTATTTTTTCACTACCTGTCTAGAGGAGAAATATTTTTATATATCTTTCAAAAAAATTACCTCAGATAGCACCCCCAACCTAGAAGGGTATGTAGTTTTGTTCTATGTATCCTCCTCAAAAGTTAGTAAACATGAAGAAAATTTGGATATTTAGTAATTCCTTATCCATGGTTCCCTAAACAGGGAAACTATTTTCACATCTTTGGATCTCCTTCCTATAGTTTTTCACCCACACTCTTTTGATTAGTTCTTCCTGATGGGTTTGTACAATTTCTCCTACAAGGTTTTGGCTAAGATTATCAATGAAAATCTCAATTCAATCCTCTCTAGGCTTGTCTCCAAATAAAAAGATGGTTTTATGAAATGTAGAAATGTCCAAGGTACCATCACCATTACTAAATAAATGTGTTCTAAATTTAATATGAATACTACTGGAAGAATCGACTAGCTCAAGATTTACATAGAGAGATATTATAAAAAAAATTGGGTTAAACATCGCTTTAAAGACCATGAGGAGAAGTATATTTTAAGAGCGATGTTGTGACTTGTATTTTTACTTTTTTGTTTAACCCTAGTTATTAGTTTCTCTTATGGGAAGAAGTTTTTGTTTTTTTTAATTCCATGTGTGGTATAAGATAAGTAGATCCCGTGTCGTTGAACCTTTTCATTCCTCTAAATTATTTTGTTAGTAGTAATCTCAAAAAAATTATTCTTTCAGGGGATCTTGACCCATTCAGGAGTCATGATGGAACTATTAGAGTCTCATCATTTCTCTTATGGTGACATGATATTATTCCTTCATGGTAAAAAAATGTTGATCAATGCTTTTAATTAAATCATTAGTAGGTGTGTGGGATGAAGCGGCCAAAAGGTGAATACTAGAATGTGAAACAAATACATTTACAATAAATTCTCTCATAGATGGTCCTTTATTATTTAGATTATTCTTGTAAATGATAAGAGGAAGCTTCTTCTAGAATATTTAGGCACCACCTTACAATTTGAAGTATATGGATCGCCTTTTTGGATGGCCTAGTGGGAAGGAAAATATGGAGGATTACCAATTGGAAGACCAGGTTGTAGGATCACCCTAATAAAAAATTTCTAAAATTATATCCCCATGAATGTCCTATCAGTCATTAAATCCCCCATGATGGTTACATGAAACTTAAAAATCTCATATATAGATTTTCATGTGATTTATATTTGGAATTATCATTCCATTAGGTGAGTTGGAGAAGGTTTTCACACTCAACTAATGATGGTGGACCTAACTTAAGGTGTGTCGAGGAAAACATGAATGCACTATAGGAAAAATTAGATTGTAAAGTGATTGCAGGTCAATATTTGTGGGCATGATTTTAAAAAAAATCAGTGTAGAGAGGGACCATAGCTGAAGAGCTACTTGAATCCTGATTCTTCCTTCCTTTAAATTAATATTTAGTACCCTCAGACTAGGCCTGGTGGATTATTGAGATGGGTGACACCCATTTATCAAAATACAATCGAATGTGGTACAATCCATTTTCATGGTTTCCCCATTTTAGATATTATCTTCATTGGTTAGATCACTCTTGGATTTAAAATATATTGAGGTATTTTAAAGTATAAAATTTTTAGATAAAATTGATTACTTTTTTTATTATCCAGTGTTATCTAAAAATATTTACGTGAAATTATATTGCTATAAAAATTTCACTTTTAAGGGTGTTGATAATTTTATGGGTGATAAAATACAATATATGATGGTCCTACTTATTTAGGGAATCTGATTCAAGTCCTTGTTGATGGAAAATGTTATGTGACATAAGGTTTTATCCCTTGATTTTTCTCTAATAAGTAATCAGAAACGTATGATCATCCATTTATTTTCCATTGATTTTTCATCCCATAACCAATTAGTCATGACCGTGTTTTAGGATGTGTTGGTCTCCTATGTAGAAGATAAGTTTGTGGCAACAAGGATTGTGAACTAAGGGTCTAGGGCCAATCGTGATTGAAACCATGTGCATCTATAGTCTTCCTGGTTGAACAAAGGTAGTTGGGTACATTGGATGTCTTCTATCTTAATGTTGACATCTCCTGGAGGGGTGGTGGTTCTTGATCATAAAGGATCAGTGCTCCAGACCTTCTATACTTTTTATGGATATGGTAAAACACTAATATAGGATTCATGTGCATTGTAGATAGACATGTCCCTTTGACAAGATAACAACACCAACCTAGAATTAGTGGAGACAAACTCAAATTTAATAGTCAGTCATTTAAAAACTATCAAAACCTAATATACCTTTCCATTAATTAAACTAAAGTTTCGATCTTGTTAATGTTTTCATAAAAAATAACCTAGGGGAATGTATTAAGAAATTTGATAAATGATTCTGCTGTTTAAATTTTGGGATAGCACATGATTATAAGGAAAATGATTGGAAAAATAATGAATCATCAGTGTTAAGATGGTTTAATTACAAAAAGTAAGTAAATTATGCTAACCTATTCTTAAATTTAGTCACTTTAGGTGGAAATCCTTAATATCAAAAGAAAAAGATCATGGAAAATGATTTTTCAACTTCAATGGTTGATATAGTGCTATCAAATTAAGTGGTGATATTTATGTTACTAGTTAATTCAAATTATTTCAATAACATTTTTAACTTGAGATATTTTCATTCATTAATTTATGAGAAATTTTCAAGTGAAATGGAAATAAAAACTCATGAAACTAAGATATATATTTTGGTGTGAACTCTAGGTGGAAATATTAATGCAAACAATATTTATAGAAATATTCTTGTTTTTATTAGTGGGATGATCTTTCCTATAAATCATGATATACTTACCATCATATAGTTTTATATTATTTTAATTATGGATTGGATTTCCATTTTCAATGAAATTATAGATTTTGGAGCCATAAAATCATTAGTCAATGATTTATTACCTTTCATAACCTTCCAAGAAGCTGAGAAACTGATTAAAATGAAAGTGAAAGTTACCAAGATCATGTTATTGAAAGGAAATAAATTGTTCAAATTTGTAATTTCCTAGTAGTAATTAATATGTGGAGGTATTTATTGATGATTTTCCTTTTTTTATTCTTGATCGAGAGGCTGAGTTTAATATTGACTTGGTACCTGATGCTAAGCCAATTTCACAACCCCCTTATCGAATGAATCAAGTATAACTTTTGGAATATAAAAAGTTGTTACATAAGTTACAAGATAAAGGATTAATTCGTCCTAGAAATTCATGATGGGGTTCTCCAATTTTATTTTTTAAAAATAATGATGTTTCAATGATACTTTTCATTGATTATAGATCCTTTAAGAACATTACTAATAATAATAAGTATTTTTTCCTCATATCGATTATTTTTGTAATCAGCTATAGGGATCACAATAATTTTCAATGATTGATCGTAGGTTAGGTTACTATAATATGAAGGTGAAGAAGGAATATATTCCAAATACAACATTTTAGAATAGATATTGGAATTATGTGTTTGTAGTTATTCTCTTTAGTTTGTTAAATTCATCAATTGTATTTATGGACCTCATGAATATAGTTTTCTATGAATTCTTAGATATGTTTTTGGTTGTATTTATTGATGATATTTTAGTATATTCTAAAATTATAGAGGAACATGAAAGAAATTTAAGGATTGTTTTTAAAACCTTAAGAGAAAAGAAACTATATGGAAATTTTATTATGTGTGAATTTTGGTTTAAATAAATTTCTTTCCTTATAAATATGTTTTCTCAAGATGGAATAAATATAAAACATGCTAAAATTAATGTTATTTAAGAATGGAAAAGACCTAAAAATATCCCATATAATCATAGTTTTCTTATATTAGTGGGTTAATACAGATAGTTTGTTAGAAACTTTGCTCAGTTTTCTAGCTCACTGACTAAGTTAACTCAAAAAGGAGTAAAATTTATCTATATACAATAATGTTAAGATTTTTTTTAGGAAAAAAATAATATTGGTGAATGCTCTAGTTTTGGACTTACCATCCCCAAATGGTGAAATTTTTATCAAAAGTGATTCTTTATTGAGGGGACCTAGTTGTGTCCTGATACAAATTAGTCAAGTAATTGCTTATGCTTCATTTCAACTAAAACCTCATGAGTTATGTAAACCCACACATGATCTATAATTATAATGTTTGGTTTTTTATTTAAAAATAAGGGAACATCATTTATATTGAGTAAAGTTTTAAATATATGTTGTTCATAAAACATTGAAGTATATATTCAATTATAAATAGTTAAATATGAGATAGAGAAGTTGGATGAAACTAATTAAGGATTATGATTGCATGATTCATTATTATCCTTGAAATTAAAACAATATAGATGGATTCTTTGAGTCAGAAAAACAATAAAACATTAACCATGTTACTTTGGGAAAATTTCCCTTTTATTAATGATTTGATGAATTTTTTCCATGAAATTTTGGATGTCAGAACCTCCTCTATTTGGTTTAAGGTATTTGTAGAATCTTTATAGTTTGAAATAATTAATAAAGCTCATAAGGAGGTCCACATTTAATAGTAAAAGGTTAAATATGTTAAGATAGGTAAGTTTCCATAGTTTAGTATTGATGAAAGAGGTGTTATCATATTTGGAAGTCAATTATTTGTGAATTTTGATTCATATTTAAAGGGAGAATTATTGATTGAAGATAAAAGTTACCAATTGTTTTCATCATGGAAGTACTAATATATACAGACATCTTTAGGAGCATTACTAGTGGGATAGAATAAAAATAGATACTACTAAATTTGCCAAGAAATGTTGGGATTGTCAACAAGTTAAAGTAGTTTGAAAACTACTGAATGGTATGGTATACATCAATTTTTTCCAATAGAAAAATAGAAATGTGAGAATATATATAAAGATTTTATAGTGGTATTTGAAATAACATCTCAAGGTTATAATGTGACTTGGGTTATTATTGATTGATTAACTAAATCATTAAATTTCCCTCCCATTCGAGATACAATGTATTTGGATCAACATTATCAACTCTATCTCAAGGATATAGACCAGTTACATCCATTATATTTGAAAATGATCCTAGGTTCAATTTAAATTTTTTGAAAGGACTTTAGAAGTCATTGGGTATATAACTAAATTTTAGTAAATCTATACATCCTCAATCTGATGGATAGTCTGAGCGAATGATTCAGAAAATGGAAGAAATGCTTTGAGATTATTCAATAGATTAATTGGGAATTTAGGATCAACATATTTCTCTATTTTATTTTTCTTATAACAACATTTTTCAGTCTAGTAGACTAGAAAAACCTTTTAAGGCATTATATATAAAGATTTGTTAGACTCATACTTTTTTGGATGATGTAAGAGAAAGGAAATTTATGGGACTATAGTTGGTAAAGAAAGTGGTTGGGAAGTTGAATATGATTCATCAGTACATGAGGATGACTCAGAGTAAGTAGATAAGTTATACGTATAATAGGAGAAGGATTATTATTTTGAGATAGTTGATCTTGTCTTTGTCAAAGTATCTTCATGGAATAATTTTATATGTTTTTCTAAAAAGATAATGAAAATCCCATAGTTCACTGGACTATATGAAATCCTATATAAATTGGGATCATTTTCTTACAAAGTGGATTTTTCATTGGAGTTTATCCCAGTTACACAATGTATTTCATGTTTCAATGTTAAATAAATATGTTCTGGATTCAGATCTTGTATTGATCCCTGAGGTATTTCAATTAGAAGATTAAATTTATTAGGAGGAACAACCTATAAATAATCATGTGTATAGAGAGTAAGTTATTTTGAATAAATAATTTCTCTAGGTTAAGGTTTTGTGGAAAACCCATATGGTTGAATAATCAATATGAGAATTTAGAAATAGTATGAGAGGAAGAAATTGAAACTTGTTTACTAAGTGAATAAAATTGAAAGGATGAAATTTATAAAATATGGAATGAATGTAAAAACCCTGTTAATGATATGATAGATCATTTTCCTGTTTAATAGTATTTTTGAATTAGATGATTATATTATGAAAATATGATGTAATTTTTTTAAAAAAAAGAAATAGTCTTATTAAACTCCTCTCTTATAATATTTTGTTAAAAAGTATAATTTTAAAATTATATAATTTTAATTTTAAAAAATTAATTTTATTTTGGAATTCATCTTGTCCAAATTATCCTAGGATGATGTTTTTGTATTTTTCTAAAACAAATAATTTTTCAGTGAATAGGAAAAATTACCGATTTTTCATGACCAATTATTTCTTTTATTTAAATAAATTAATTTAAAAGTCCTATTATATTTTGAATTTCATCTGAAATATATATATGAAAAAATTTTATTTATAATAATCTAATTTAACCCTTTTGAATTATCAAATTTAATTATTTTTTTATATGTTTATTTTTATACTTAGAATAAATTTATCTGAAAAATTGATTTAAAGTTCATAATACCTCTCCATTTTAAGTATATAAAAACCCTTTGATGAGGAATATTTAAATAAAATTTATAGACTATATATTTACAAATATAAATTTAAAATCATATAATTATGATTACTAGTCCAAGAGTTATCATAAAATCAACTTATTCTTAAGAAATATATCTCTTGAAAAAATGACTTTTGGTCGCATTTGCGGCTTTGATTTTAAATTAAAATTTTCCATTTCTATGATTTGAATCTAAGAAAATGGATTTTTTATTCTGAATCAAAACAATTAATATTATTTAATAATTTCAAATTAATTTTTGATCATAATGGTGAGTGAAAATTGTAAAAATCTATTACTATTGTTAAGAATAAAAATTGTTTACTGGTGGGGGTTAAACTAAAGTGATAATGGTTATAATGACTTAAAAACTAGAAAATTTTCAATTAAATGGAAATATTTTGACTCTATATCATCTGGTAACTATAAATTTCTCAGTTTGGATCCACATTCCATGATTATTACCAATATAATAATTTAAGTAAAGAAAAAGATAGAAAAGGAACCTTCCTTGATTTTAATATATATAATACTTTTTGATAGGGATAAAAAATATCAATGTTCAGTTATAAATATTAATTTTAAAGTTAATTTTTCCTATTATATTGATTTATTAATATTTTTTGGTGATGAAATAATTACCTTAAGAGCTTACGCAATGATGACTTGATAATAATTTAATTAATTGATAAATAAAATAAATGGTATTGACAATATTAAAAGTAATATAAATTGAATGAATTATTGTGTTCCATGAATTTTGTAAATAAGTAAAACTTTTTATAAAATTTTTAATGGTTTATTTTTGAGATCCATATTTTTCTTGATGTTTTAAATGTCAAATAAAATAAATAGTGTCAAAATTGAAATTATTTATACTTTATAATAAATAATATTTTATAAAATGATTTAAAATTTAAAAAAAAATATTTATTCAGCCAATTGAATAATATATGGTTGAAAATATCTACCGTGATCCAATCATGTTCAATGATTCTTTTATAGTAACTATCTTAACCCCTAAAGTCTAAAAAAATAGTTATCGTAGTTGAAAACTAAAATTGTAAAAGTGAATATCCTTAGTGGTTAAGTAATAACATGTTTAAAAAATGTTTCATAATTTATTAGAGGTTTTTCCTGACCTTATATTCCCTATACTTCATTACTTTTCAATTTTTAAGGAACATGGTTTGAGTGTGACTCTCTAATATTGAATAGTTTTTGGTATTTACAAAAATACCACTCCTCCCCACTTGTAAAATTCCACCCATTATCCTCTCCACTTCGCACTTACAAAAACTTGTAGTTCTACCAAGGCCTTCCCAAATTTCTTCCTCACTTCCATTATCATGTCCTATAAGCCTTATGTTAATCATAAAACCAATCTAGGAATTCTTTTTCTATAAACCATTAGAGGTTGTCCGAATAAGAGGTATAGTTCTTAAAGAATTATTTTCATTTTGTTTCAATTTATAACTTTTTCAAACAATACTAAACCATGATTAAATAATCACACCTATAAATCCCATATAATAAGATTTTATTATGTTACTAAAATAACATATATACAATCCATCTTCTATCAAATGGGGAATTAAAACATCAGTTTTTCAAATAAATTCATATCTATGAATTTGGGTGAGCATGAAATTATTTTAGTTTCCCACCATTACTATTCTGGGAGTTTCTATAAGAAGAGGTGAAATGTAAAATGGTACTTGAAATTGTTTATCCATGAAAAAAACATGATACTTTACAAAAATTTTATCAAAATCGATTTGTCCAACTGAAGTTGTTTCATATTGAATAATGGTTTGCAGAAAAAGGGTTCTGATCAGAAGATTAGACTGGGGCACGTTTGGATTATCAGATAGAGGGAATTAGACTAATTATATTGGTCTGAGTTTTGAGTAGTTTCTTGTGAAGTGAAATTTTGTAATACATGCAGATTAGAGAGTTCAGATTTGAACAGATTGGGAATAGGCCCATTGATCTGAGGATATCATATGCTGGCCACCGCAAGTAGAAATCGGAGAGGTTAAATCATACTGACATTCCATATAGACTCCTATATAGAAGTTTGACCAATGTAACATCTTTTTTATCTAAATTATTGTAAGAATTTTTTTAACTAACGGGATTGTTGAGTCAATAAGGATTCCTTATGAATTTTCCATTCTATGTTTTGAAAATTACAAACACTCTATCTCAAGGAAAATTTTATTTTCCATAAGATTTATTTTAATAAGGAAGATTTTCCATCCTCAAGGAAATTTTCTCCTTACCTAGATTTTCCTTAATAAGGAAAATTTTCCTTCCCCAAGGAAAGTTTATCCTTACCATGTTTTCATTGTTCGTGTTGTAATTTCATTAAATCTAAATCATTTTATTTCTAAGTGTAAAATCTGGTTTCATATCTAAAACCTCGGAATCCTATAAATACTTAGATATAGAGTATTCTATTTTCAGACTCTGAATTCAGGTTCCAAATTTCTCTGAATTCAGACTCCGAATTCTCTGAATTTAGACTTAGAATTCTTCTGAATTCAGACTCTGAATTTCTCTGAATTCAGACTCCAGATTCTCTGAAATTCAGACTCTTAATTCTCTGAAATTCAGACTCCGAATTCTCTGAATTCAGACTCTGAATTCTCTGAAATTATGACTCTGAATTCTCTGAAATTCAGACTCTGAATTATCTAAAATTCAGACTCCGAATTCTCTAAAATTCAGACTCTGAATTCTCTGAAATTTGGACTTTGAATTCTCTGAATTTCAAACTCTGAATTCCATAAAATTTAGACTCCAAATTCCTCAGAATTCAGACTCCAAATTTCCTCGTAATTTAGAATCTGAATTCTATAGAATTCAGATTCCGAATTCCTTGGAAAACAG
Source organism: Viscum album (assembly GCA_963277665.1). Lineage (NCBI taxonomy): Eukaryota > Viridiplantae > Streptophyta > Magnoliopsida > Santalales > Viscaceae > Viscum > Viscum album. The sequence continues at coordinate 1,597,691,058 of OY728120.1, forward strand.
AATTAGAATATCCATGTAATATAGACTCTGAATGTTTATTTTCATAGAATCCAAACCTTTATTTTTCCTTAGACTTTGAAAAATGGATTTGATTAAGCGACCATATTTTTCTTACCCTTGTTATAGTTATGAAACTATGTCATACAATCTATTTCTAACTAACCTTGGTTTGAGTGACATGAGTACAGGGACCTTTTAGATTCAAGGAAAAATATGATCATTGGTGGAGGGAAATGAAAGTTGGAGAAGTGCCTATAAATAGGAGCTCATTTGAACGATCTCAGTGGACGACAAGTCTATCACTCTAGAGACCACATGTTATTGAAGTGATTTCTAGAGATAGATACTTTCATGATTAATGCATAATGAACACCTTGTTTAGCTTGCTTCATGAGACTCTGAATGTTGCTGAATATATTCGAGGGCTTCCAGGGATAGGAAGACAGAGGTGTAAACTACCTTAAAGTTTGAGGACTTCCTTGATAAGGAAGATAGAGGTTCTGACTACCATGACGTTCGAGGGATTGTGGGGATAGTGAGATAGATTCTGATATTCCTATTGAGGTCTTACCAAGGTGTGGGTAAGATAGACTTTCTTGAAAGTATAAATCAAGGGACCTTTATCCAAGGTTATTGGATACCCTACTCTTTAGGGTAAAATATTTCATACGTGTTACTTTTTTTGTTTAAAGTTTATTTTCTACTGCATTTTGATTAATAAGAAAATTATAACTATCTTATACTTTCTTGTATTTGTATACTATTATTAATAATATTCTATACGCTTTAAGCTATAATCTTTTCTTTGTAAACTTTTCTTAGGTTTCATTTCCGGAACCATATTTCTGAAACCTAGCAAGTTTTTAGAACTAAGAGTTCTTGTGAATTTACCTTGTTTAACATTGTTAAGCATGGTTTTCCTTAAGGTTAAAAACAAAAGTTTTATACCAACTTTAAAGGTTCAAAAAAAATTTAAAGTATATAATTAACCCCCCCCCCCCCCCTTGTATATTGAGCATCTACATTCATATTTTGATCCTACAATTGGTATCAAAGGTGGTCTCTGAAATAAATATATTAAAATATAAGTTTTCTTTCTCAGTTTTCATTGTTCTTAATATTTTCCTTAGGAATTTATTTTTTCATCCTTGTTTACAAAGTTTTACTATTAACAACTTTTTGTGGAAACGATATTTTAGATGGTAGGAATGAATGTTGGTTCTATTGAAAACTTAAATCCTACTAGACTACCTATATTTGATTGGAATGATTATGAATATTGGAGAGATTGTATGAAGACGTTTTTTATTAATACTGGAGTATAAAATTTTTTCATTCTTACTGGGGGATATAAAATCCCTGACAAGGAAGTCAGTACTTTCACTAACCAAGAAAATCATGAATGTCAACTGAATTAAAAGGTACGTAATACTTTTCTTTGTTCTGTGACTAGAAATATATATAGCCAGATTTCATGTTGTGATATAGAAAATTGTATTTTGAATAATCTTGAAGTAATTCACTTGGAACTTCAAAAGTCATTGAAACTAGACGAGCGATGCTTAGAGCTGAATATCATGGTTTCTAGTTTACTTATGGAGAACCCATATGTAAGGTACAACCAAGATTAATGTCTATTTTCAACAGTTTACAATCTATGGGTGAGAAAGGATTATATGATGAATCCCTTATAGAAAAAATAAAAGACTTCATGCCTAACTAACGGGAATCTAAGAGGACAGCTATAGATGAAAATATGAAAGTTACCCAGATTTCCCTTGATGAGCTGTTTGGAACACTTCTTCAACATGAAACCAGAATGAAGAGGGATGTTGATGATATTATGAAGAAGAATGGAAATGGTATTGTTGATTTTACAACATCTTTAAATCATATGAAATCCATGACTCCTGAGAGAGTTACAAGATCCAAATCTAAGAAGGTTGTTATTCAATCTGAATCTAGTGGAAGTGAATATTCAGAAAACGAGTTAGCCAATATTGCCCAAAGGATGAACAAGATTTTCGGACAGAATAACTTTTAATCTAGATACAAGAAGAAAGAAAGTAAAGACTAGAAAGACTTAGAATTCACTTACTATGAATGAAAAAGAGTAGGACACATAAGGCTAGATTGTACTATGATTAATAAAATGGACATAAAGGAAAAGCATTCTAAGAGAAATAGAAAGAATTAATACAAAGATAAAGCTAATAAATCTTTGAAATCCAATGACACCTGGAGTTCCATTGGTGGTGACTCTTTGGATGAATCCTCAGAGTACGAATCTTCTGGTCAGAAGAATCTTGGACTAATAGCCAAATTACCCATTTAAAATCATTTTCTAATGGCCAAGTTACACAATGATAAATCTATCACAAATGTATCTTTGAATGCAAATTATAGTGATAATAAATATTATTAATCTTCGAGTGAATAATCCTCTTCTGATGAAGATAATACTTTTCCTACCTATGCAAAAGTTTATAGATTTTCTAAAATCCTTGAGATTGAGAATTCTAAACTCAAGAAAAATCTTGATAAGGAAAATTCTAGAAATAATATTCTTACTAAGGAAGTATCATATATTTCTAAAGATCTTTATAAGAAAACTTTTGATTTTGAAAGTATTTCCAAAAATCTTGAGGAAGTTAATTCTGAGAAGGATAAAATTTCTAAGGATCTTGAAAATGTAATTTCTAAGAAAGATATTTTAGAGACTAACTCTTGTTCTTAAACTAATTTTCTTAGGATAAAAAAATGTTTATTAAACTAAAGTCAGAAATATTTTCCTTGAGGAAGTGTTTTTTAAACATTAACTTAGGTAAGTAAAATTTTGACAAGATGTATTCTCAAATTTGACCCATATGAAATAGTTCGGGTTTTGGTTATACTCATTCTAAACCAGTTTTCAGTAATAAATATTTTGTTCCTCAAAGTGCTCCATTTTGTACTAAATGTAATTGTATTGGACATTAGGAAAAAATTTGTTCCTTAAACAAATCCCTAGTCCTTAGATTTTCATAAAGCTTATTTTTCTAAGAAAATGTGGATACCTAAGATTTTTCTTTTTGAATCTTCCAGGTCCAAGAAATTTTGGGTTCCAAAAGTCTAACTCTCTTATTTTCAGGAAAATAAAGAAAGTACCAACATCAATATGTGTTACATGGATAGTGGATGTTCTCGACATATGACTGGTAACAAAAACTTCTTTGAAAATATTATCAGGACGAAAGGAGGAAAAGTAACTTTCAAAGATAATGCTCAGGGAGAAATTATAGGTTTATGTAACATTGTTCTTTTTTGAAAAACTTTTATTTAAAATTTTTTATTTATTAAGGGCCTTAAGCCCAACCTCATTAGCATAAGTCAATTATGTGATGAAGGTTACCTTGTGAATTTTATAAATGACATGTTCTTAGTGCACAATTCCAAGGAAGAGTTTATTCTTTCTACCCATAGTCAAGAGAATGTATACACACTAAACTTAGAAGAGCTTAGGAGCCAAGATCTACCTTGTCTTAGTGTAGTGGAAGATAATTCTTGGATATGGAATAGAAGTTTAGGACACTATAACCTTAGAAACCTATGTAAATTCTCTTAGAAAAGGCTTTTTAAAGATCTAACAGAGCTCAGATGTGATACTTAAAAAGTTTGTGATCCTTGTCAAAATGGAAAACAACATAAATCAATTTTTAAATCAATTGGTGAAGTCTAAACTACTAATGCATTACAATTGGTGCATATGGACCTTTTTGGATCAACACGAACCGGAAGCATTGGTGGTAAATATTATGTTTTTGTCTTCGTTGATGATTGCACAAGACTTACGTGGGTCTATTTTGTAGCAAAGAAATATGAAGCTTTTTTTTATTTCAAAAGTTTTAGAGACCAAGTTAAAAACAAGAAAACCCTTCCATTGATAACTATCCATAGTGATCATGGAGGAGAATTTCAAAATTCTGATTTTGAAACTTTTAGTAGTAAAAAAGGCATGACTCATAATTTCTCAGCACCAAGAACTCCTCAACAGAATGGTGTCGTTGAATGAAGAAATAGAATTCTTCAAGAAATAACTAGAACCATGTTGAGTTATTATTCTATAGCCAATAATTTTTGGGATGAATCTATATGTACTGGTTGTTATACTATAAATCGAGTTTTCAATAAGAACACTTGTATTGTTGAAGAAATAGTACATGTTAAATTTGATGAAACTAATCCTTTTGTTTTTAAACAACCTCAAACTACATCCTTGGATGTGTTTTCAAAAACTGATTATCAAACCTTGATAGAAGATCCTTCTGATAAGGAAAATATCCAAGAAAATGATTCTGAGACATTTACCCCAAAAGATTTCCTACCCTATGTTGATCAACATGATTTTCAAAACCCAAATCAGTTGTTTCTAAAGAATAATCTCAGTGACAGTATCGTTGGTGATGTAAATCAACCTTTAAGTACTAGAATTTATATAAACAATGAAGTAGAACATCTAGAATTACTTTTCATAATTAGAACCTAAAATCACTAATGAATCTTTAGGTGATGATGATTGGATTAAATCCATACAAGATGAACTAAATTAATTCTAAAGAAATAAAGTATGGAACTTGGTTGAAAGGCCGAAGGAAACTTCTGTTATTGGAGTAAAATGGGTCTTCAGAAATAAGTGTGATGAAAAGGGAGTCATAGTAATAAATAAAGCTAGATTAGTTGTTAAAGGCTATAATCAACAAGAAGTAATATACTATGAAGAAACTTATGCTCCGGTATCTATACTTGAATGTATTCGTATTCTAATTTCCTTTTCAGCATTATTTAATTTCAAACATTTTCAAATGGATGTTAAATGTGCTTTTCTTAATGGTTATGTTCAAGAGGAATTTTTTGTTTAAAATCCACCTGGTTTTGAAGACAAAAAAATATCCTAAACATGTTTTAAAACTTACCAATGCTTTATATGGACTTAAACAAGCTCCTAAAGCCTGGTATGATAGACTTATAGTATTTTTTCTTCAAAGTAATTATGTTAAGGGAAATGTTGATCCAACCCTTTTTATAAATAAATATAAGAAAAATGTTTTGATTGTTCAAAACTATGTTAATGACATTATATTTCCTTCAACTCAGAAATATTTAACCATTTTCTTTATGGATCTAATGAAATCTGAGTTTGAAATGAGTATGATGGGTGAGTTAAAATTTTTCCTAGGTTTTCAAATTTCTCAAAAACTGGAAGGAACATATATATCTCAACATAATTATATTAAATATATTCTTACAAATTATGGATATGACAACACTAAAAGAATTATTACTCCCATTGGTACTTCAAATTCACTTGATCTTGATGAAGTTGGGAAACCAGAAGATCAAACATCATTCAGAGGTATGATAGGAAGTTTACTATACTTGACATCTAGTCGTCCAGACTTAATGTTTTCAGTGTGCCTATGTCCGAGAAATCAATCCAATCTTAAGGAATCTCAATTAAAGGCAGTGAAAAAAAAATTTCTACTTAAAGGGAACCATGGATTTAGGACTCTTTTATACTTCTGGAAATGATCTTGTTCTAAAAAGCTTTTCGGATTATGACTTTGGTGGATGTAAAATGGATAGGAAAAGTACATAAAGAACTTGTCATTTATTAGGAGACTCATTAGTTTCTTGGTCATGTGGAAAAAAAACACTCAGTAGCACTTTCCACTACTGAAGCTGAATATGTAGCAGCTGGAAGTTGGTTCGCTCAAGTGTTGGGGATGCAACACACACTCACAGATTATGGTATGAGTTTTACCAAAACACAAATTTTTTGTGATAATACTTGTTCCATTGCATTAAGTAAAAATCATGCGCATCACTCTCATGAAAAACACATAGATATTAGGCATCACTTTCATAGGGATCACACACAAAAAGGAGATATCATTCTTCAATTTATCAGAACACAATATCAACTTGCTGATATTTTCATAAAATCATTACCATCTGAAATATTTGAATACCTTAAACAGAAGTTAGGAATGATAAATATAAGTTAATCTTCCTTGTTAACTTCTTGTTGAAACCTATCTCCTTACATTAACAGACTCCTTTTCATAGGGGGAGTACATACGCTTGTTAGGTAATAAAAATTTTCGTAGTCTAAAATTTTTCGTAATCTAAATTTTTCATAGTCTAAATTTTTTCGTAGTCAAAATGTTCATAGTCAAAATTTCCATAATCAAAATTTTCAGAATCTAAAGTTCTTCAAGAATAATTTTCTTCATTATGAATAATATTCCTAGCAATATGAAAGGTATTTTTCCTTTCCTAAATTTTTGTAATCATCTTTTACTTATTGGTATTTTCATTCGGTTTTAAATTATTTAGATTCACTTTTTCTTAAATCAAAGTGTTTTTATTAAAAACCTCAAAAGAATGGAATCAATAAAAATCCTTCTTCAGCTATCATCTCAACCGTCAGATCTTCTCAAGAAGCTTTCAACCATTTGATCAATACAAAAAGTTGAACCATTGCCTCAATTGCCTATATAAAGGACCCCCTGATGGTTGTCCCACATCAACTCTCAAGCCTTCATGTTCTGATGTTATGCCTCTGTATTTTAAGGTCATTCTGATTCTTCAAATTTTCCTTAGTTCCGAATTTCTATTTAAGCCTCCTCAGAAAGAAATATTGACTATCAAGAAAATATAGGAATGGAAGATATACAAAGAAAGGTTAGTCGATGTGAAGTTTTAGGCCAAGTATGATTCCATTATTTCTAATAATATCAAGCTCAATGGTTGGAAGAGTGTTTGTGTATCGAAACCAAATAAACAGGATCTGGTGTATCCGGATTTTTTGATTGAGTTCTACGAGACAACAATTTTCTTTAAGGAAGAAGGAAAGGACAAGTTCTCTTTTAAGTGTTGTGGAAATACTTATTCTCTTTCTTACAACAAGGTAGAAAGTCTGATTGGAATTCTGTTTGAAGGTGAAGTAGAGTTTTTCTCACACAATCTACCTGATGTGATGGGATCTTTTGATAAGGAAAAATCCATAGAGTGTCTTGGATTGAAAGAAGTGAAGTCTCTAAAGATTGTTCATATGTTTAAAAACATTTGAATTCTTGAATTATGGGTTCAAGGATTTATCATTCGGGGGAAATGGGACAAGGATACCCTAAAGAAAAGTGATATTTATATTTTGGATTTCCTGGTGAACCTAAGAAAGATAAACTTGGTTAGGCATATCTTAGTTATGATTGAGAATATAAAGAATGGAAATCTGACGTCTCATATTATCATGTATCTGGTCATTCTATCAAAAATTATTGTTCTTTGTCTTCATTATTTCAAGAGTCCTTGAAGTTATATGCCGAGAAATTTCAATGTGATGATTTTGAGTGATGATACTCTAAGGAGGATGAAGATTGGATTTAATAGTCAATCCGGAGAATTTTATGATCTATTTGAAAAAGAATTTGAAGCTCTTTCAAAGAAGCTGGAAGCGTCTGAAACTTCTAAGAAAGGTGGAAGGAAGAGGAAGGCCAAGGAACTACAAGAGAAAGGAAAATCTCCAGTGGTTAAGGAAAATCAGTTAGCATCGCCAAAGACAAAGAAGCAAAAGGCTTATCCTGATCAGGTAGTGGATAAATAGAGAGAAGACAATAAAAACAGGAAGGAAGGGGAGCCTAAGTTTGCCTTATACCCTGATGAGGAAAAATCATTGAAGGAATAAGCTGTTGAGAATCTTTAGAATAAAGCGAAAGAAAAGAATCAAAAGAAGAAAATGTCTGAAGCTAAGATTGTACAATCACTTCTCAAAGATACTGAGAAAGAAACTGAACAAATTCCAGTACCAGAATCATTTTTGATAAAACTATTACTAGAGTCTCTGGGAAATAAGTTGGGGATTCTTGAAAAAGATCAAGAAGAATAAGTGGAAGAAGAAGAAGAAGAAGAAGGTAGTGGTGATACCAAAGATATGATTAATCAAGTAGAAGATTATCATGAGAATGAGAGTCTTTATGAGAAGTTATCAATCCTAACTTTTGAATCCGAGTCTTCAAAATTTTCTACACCAGGAATAGATGAGAAGGGTGAGAATGAAGTGAATAAGTTGTCTGAAGAGGAAAGTAGAAATCATGATTTTATATGGCAATAGGATGTTGAGGCAGGAGCCAATAAATAAGAGGTAGATGAAGAAAATATTGTTCAGCTATTAGATAGCAAACATGAATCACCTAAACAATAATAAATCATTCTGAATGATGATAAGGGAAAGTAGGTGGTAGTGGATACAACTACTAAATCCGTGGTGAAGAATAAAAAAGTTAGTGCTTCGTTAAAGAGGAAGGCTGTTGAGATAGAAAAGGAATCTTCACCAACCAAAGTCTCGAATTCATAATCATCCTCAATTGGACATGACTTTGTTTTTTAGTCTTTTAAAAGGCTTGTTGGAACTATTCCCTTATTCCCAAGCATAGACTTAAGATTCCAGATGTGTCAGCATATGTTAAATAAAAAATCAGATTCAGTATCCATGGTAATGAATAAATGTGTCAGTATCGAGGTATATTTCAAGACCTTTATCATTGGTTATGAGGCTCATAAAAGATCTTGCAAGAAGATGACAATATAGTCAAGGAAGACAATAGAAGATATGAGAATCTTTGATGAATTTCGTGATAGTGTCAAGGATGCTTTTTACACTAAAGATGTGAAGATCAAGGATCTCACTAATAATTTTTTGAGGAAAAGCTAACCCTTGAACAGAATTCTTGAAAGCAAGAAGTTAAGGATCTGAATGGGAAGCTAAATTCGGTGGCCATAAATTGGAAGAGAGAAAGGGATAACATAATTGAGATAGAATAGAATATTGTTAAGAAGGAAGAAGTATTAAAGGCTCAAGAAGAGACTCTTAAGTATCAGGAATAAAAGATAAAAGCCTTAGAGAAGAAAAGTGAAGATCAAGATCAGCTTCTCAAGCATATGGAAGAAGATCACAAGGAGCTCAAGAAGCTAAAAACCACTGTAAAGAAGATTATGTCGAAAGAGAAAGAAGGATAATATTTTTCAAATCCAATATTTTTTTTATTTCCGTTTTGTACAAATTCTTTCTATCTTAATGAAATTTTCGGTGTACTTCATATTTTTTGTTGTTTATTACTAATATTTCAGGTACCATATTTTCTTTTACATTCCCTTTATTCATTTTTGAAAATCACAAAGGGGGAGAAAGGAATTTTAAAAATAATACTAAGTAAAGAAGAAATTTCCCTAAGTAAGGGAGAGTTAATCTAAGGGGGGGTTTTATCATGAAGATTTTCATATGCAATAAAATGTAAAATCTCATTTTGGAAATCAAGAATATGATCCTTAGGGTTTCCAAAGCCTAAGTGGGAGTTAGTCATATTCATTATGATCCATAATTAAAGGGAGATAAGTTTTTATTTTCATGTTTATAAAAATTCTATGTCTTTATATTCTTTTTCGAAAGGATGTTTGTACTTTCCAAAAGGGGGAGATTGTTTAGTCAATAAGGTTTCCTTATGACTTTTTCATTCCTCTATGTCTTGAAAATCACAAACACTCTATCTCAAGGAAAATTTTATTTTCCCTAAGATTTATTTTAATAAGGAAGATTTTCCTTCCTCAAGGAAATATTCTCCTTACCCAGATTTTCCTTAATTAAGAAAATTTTCATTCCCCAAGGAAAATTCATCCTTACATTGTTTTCATTGTTCATGTTATAATTTCTATAAATATAACTCATTTTATTTCTTAGTGTAAAATCTGGTTTCATATCTGAAACCTCAGAATCCAATAAATACTTAGATAAAGAGTATTCTGTTTTTAGACTCCGAATTCAGGTTCCGAATTCCTATGAATTTAGACTTCAAATTATTCTGAATCTAGACTCCGGATTCCTCTGAATTTAGACTCCGAATTCTCTAAAATTCTGACTCTGAATTCACTAAAATTAAGACTCTGAATTCTATGAATTTAGACTCTGAATTCTCTAAAATTCAAACTCCTAATTCTCTGAAATTCAAACTCTGAATTCTCTAAAATTCAGACTCCGGGTTCCCTGAAATTCAGACTCTGAATTCCTTATAATTTAGACTTTGAATTCCTTAGAATTTAGACTCTTAATTCCTAAAAATTCAGACTCTGAATTTCCTTGGAATTTATACTCTGAAGTCTATATAATTCAGATATCTAATTCCTTGGAAAATAGAATCTGAATATCTATGAAATATAGACTCCGAATGTTTATTTTCTTAGACTCTGAACTTTTATTTTTCCTTAGTCTCTAAAAAAAGGATTTTATTAGGCAACCATATTTTTCATACCCTTGTTATTGTTATGAAATGATGTCATACAATCTATTTCAAACTAATCGTTGTTTGAGTGACATATATACAGGTCCCTCTGATATTCAAGGAAAAATATGACTGTTGGAGGAGAGATTTTACCATTGGAGAAGTGCCAATAAATAGGAACTCATTTGAATAATCTCATAACTTTTGGATGACTGATCTATCACTCTAGAGACCACATGCTATTGAATTGATTTCTAGAGAGATATAATCTCATTCTTAGTGTGTACTGAACATATATTTCAGCTTTCTTTGTGTGACTCTGAATGTTACTGTGTACATTTGAGGGCTTTCGGGGATAGGAAGATAGATGTGTCGACTACCTTAAAGTTAAAGGACTTCCTTGATAAAGAAGATAGAGGTTCTGACTACCTTGAAGTTTGAGGGCTTGTGGCGATAGAAAGACAGATTCTGATATTCCTATCGACGGCTTACCTAGATGTGGGTAAGACAGACTTTCTTGAAAGTATAAATCAAGGGACCTTTATCTAAGGTTGTTGGATACCCTACTCTTTGGGATAAAAGATATCATACTTCTTACTTGTTTTTATTCAAGTTTATTTTCCACTACATTTTGATTAATAAGGAAATTATGACTATCTTATACTTTCTTGTATTTGTATAATCTGATTAATAAGATTCTATAAGCTTTAAGGTAGAATATTTTCTATGTAAACTTTTCTTAATTTTGGTTTCCAGAACTATATTTCCGGAACCTAGCAAGTTGGTAGAACTAAGAGGTCTTGTGAATTTACCTTGTTTAACATTGTTAAGAATAGTTTTCCTTAATGTTAAAAACAAAATTTTTATACCAACTTTAAAGGTTACAAAATAAATTTTAATGTATACAATTCACCCCCCCCCCTCTTTTATATTGAGCATCTACATTCATATTTCGGTCCAACAGGGATTAAGTATAATCATTAATATCGAGATATATAATGTGTCTAATGGGTGCTGACACAATTTGTATTCACTTGATCATAATACTAAATTTTCATAGACCCTTGGGTGTGTCTACAGAAAGTATGTAGGTTAATATGCAGAGGATGAACCTTGTAAATCGTGTTTTCCTTATTTTCATTTCTATTTTAGCATGCACTTGAGTTTACTAAAATTTAATAAGGAAGAAACTCTAAAACGTTTCTAGTGTTAAATTTATTAAAGTTAATTTAAAAAAAATAAATAATTGATTCAATAACCCCCCCCCATCTCAAATTATTTACGATCATTTTAATCATCATATTTCTTCCATGCACTCTGATTATTTGTGAAGGGTGATGTTTGGTTATTTTTTCATAGTTTTATTAAAATGATATGAGGATATACCCACCCCATGGTAACACCCTGGACCCTTTATTCAAGATAACAAACTCTATAATGTGATGGGGTTCACCTGATGATAGGTAATAACCATCAACTAGACACCGATGAGTGGTCTATAGTGTTGGTACAATGTAACACACATGGTTAGACCAAGTGTCGATTAGGCATAGTTCACGTTTCTCTAATGGAAAATTTATAAATAATCATAATCAATTTTCCTTAAGTTCCTATTAGCTTTATCTCAAATCCATGATTACCTAAAAATCCCAACAATGGATTATAGAGCTTTATTCTTTGATCAGTTATGGGTTATTGAATCAAATTACTCTCTTTTCTTTTCTTCATAAGATAAAAATTTATATAATGTATAAATAATACATTATTTTAAAACACTAGTAAGATATATCAAGCATTGAATAGTGGCACATAACACTCTTTCCAGGAAATGACAATGAAATGTCCCAAATCACTAAGTAATTCACAAATATTCTATATTTATTATCTAAATAAATTAATATAATTTCCACTAACTTGTGGAGGTATTTTCCAATAGAAACACATTCATTAAAAAAATATAAAAATAAAAAATACCATATTTATATACTAGTCATTTATTCTTCAATAATATCAAATTTTCATATTTTAAATATTTTTAAAGTATTTTTTATTAAAATGATAATAATCTTTAATTTTGAATGAGTTTCCTATAAGGATACCCTGATCAATTTTTCTCTATTCCATTCCCCATTTTCCCTCTTTTTTCATTATATTCCAATTACTATTAAACTCATTAAAATTCATAATACATTTATTTTTCTTGTACAATATCTCAGGGGGAGAATTTTCTTTACCATGAGTTAGTAAGGATTGGTTTAATAGTTAAAATTATTCCATAATTACATCATTAAAAGATTTCTCCTCAATCCCCTTTTCAATCAACACTCTCTTAACTATATTATTATTGCATCAAATTTGTAATTCAACATTTAATTTCATTAGGGTATCATCATAGCTAAGTAAAGTTACATTATCCCATATATCTCAATATATTTATTTTCCTAATGATTCGATAATTTAATGATTTTATCAGATATTAATGTGATATCCAATCTATAATACATATTTTTTCCCACTCATTTTTATCTATATTTATAATATTGACCCTATTATTTGTGAAATATTTATTAGGAACAATCTATCATTCTATAGTCATTAGTGGACTAGATATAATACCTTTGGACTCAATAAGATTCTGAGTAGATTAGTCTTTATATAACAAAATGCTTTCACTCAAAAATTTCCTCATACATATTATTCTTGTAATTTTAGTCCATTTTTATGATCTTTCCTTATTTAAACACACAATAATTGTTTTTGTAATCACTAATAATTTTCTTCAAGTTTTTTGGTGTATCAAACTTCATAAAATCCACCATTTATTTTTTATTTACAAAGACATTGAAGATACAATGTGTTAATTTTTAGTAATTACATTAATAAAGTAATACTTATCATAGAGAAATTTAGTTCTCTCAAAACCTTCACTCTATCATATGATGAGGTGTCAAGAATCTATCCCATGGAGAGAAATATTTAGAATGTATTTATTTTTCACTTGAGTTTCTTTCATTAAAATATGGTCTTTAGTTTTTTATTTAATTTTTTTAACATGATCAAATTTTCTATTAATCTAAATTTTTGGAAAAAAATTATTATGTTTAAGGATATTTTAGTTTTATTTGAAGTCATCATAGTTGGTTTTGATAAGCATAAGAGGAAAAAAAACATTTTGTCTATATATTTACTAAATGTATGTTTGGTACACTATTAGTCTGTAATGTTGAATATTTGGAAAAGGATGGAAAACATAAATATTTTATGAAATGATTATTTTGGAGATATTTTAGATCTTTGGGGTCATTTTTTAAGTACTTTATAGGCATGAAAATTCATCTTATCGGATATACAGTAGAATAATATTTACTTTTTCTACCCTAAGTGTATATGTAATAATCAAAGTTTCACTAATTCTATATCATGAATTTTTTTTCCATATCTATAAATATATATCTTAATAATTTATTAAACATTTTAGTTTATTTTTTATAAATTTTAATCGTATTTTATATATTTGAGAGAGGTTTACTAAATTCTCAAGGTATTATCATTGTAGTTTTAATAATTTATAGTACATTAGTTTAGAGGACAATATGAAATAAATGATTTATGATTCTTATTTAATAGATAATGTTATCTATGAGTCTATTGAAGTATGACTTATAGCCCCACATTAATCTCCTTTATTAGAGTTAAGAATAAAAAGTTATGGATGAAAAATTGTGTTGTCTCGTAGTAGTCAAACAACATGTTGCAGTTTACATGAGCTGATTTACTGAATTTTTGTGTTATGAAGAAAGATAATTTATATTCTAATTATAAATAGGTAAATTTTAAAAAAAATTATATTTATACTTAATTTTTAATAACATAATTTCAATCAATAATAATGTGGATATTTCTGAAATACAAAGGATATTTAGAAACAACTATGGGATGGAAACACATTGCCAACTTTATTAGATGAATTTGAATTCTAATTCACATAAAATCATACCCATGAAACTTATTTAATTTGAATATATTTGGGAAGATATATTTTATATTTATTGTAGATTTAAAATTTTTAAAATTCAAATTTATGTTCTAGTGTAAAAGAATATATCCATAATTAATAGATCTCCATTTTTTTCAATTCCAATGGTTGGTGAAGAACTAATGATGATTTTAATCATGGAATGAACATTGTTTTTATATAGTTTAAGATTAGTTTTTTGGGAAAAATATATGATAAAATAAAGGGATTGTTTCTGTATCAAACAAAATTTTTTTTAAATCATTTTTATCTCACTTTTAGATTTAAACATGTGAATATGATCTAACAATAAATAAATCAGTTTTTTATAAAATGATTATTGATTTTTGTCAAAACTTTATGTTACTTTATTAATAAAAATTATTTTTATGGTACACCTTAATAAGTGGTTTATATTGGAATAACATTGACTTCACTTCAATCTTGAATATTTTAGAAGCATTAAAATCATCTTTTAGAGGACATATTTCATTAAACCACTTTATCATCTTAAAGATTTTGTAAAGACAGTCAACATTGAATATGATGGTGAAATATTCATTGTAATAAATAATAATTTCATTTTTATTATTTTATTTTTATATGAAATTATGAATAATTAATAATTGTGTAGGAATATAACAAGTGATCAAGATATACTTAGTAAAAGGAAGTTCTGTTTCACCCCCTTTCTTCCATTTTGGGTGATTTGGATAAATGGTAATCAACTCATATGTAGTTGGGTATCATCCATTTAACACCAAGTACCAGAAACTCAAATCAAGTGGTGAGTAATGTAAAATTAAATTGTATTGTTCACTATTTTTTTATTTTCTCTCAATGTGGTCAACTTGATGAGTAACAAATGATCTATTAAATTTGTTAAAACCAGTTATGAGGTAGGTCAAATATATTTATTTAATGTCTTATAAAGGGTATTATAAATTTTATTTTCCACAATTTCACTAATATAAAATCCCCAATGGCTATTTAACTTTTATCAAAGCCTGGTTGTCTTTCATTGATCCACTATCATTCACTTTTAGATGATAATTTTTTTATTATCATGGAGTATATTAATATTTTAAAAAACATAGGTATACCATCATTTCATAGAAAGATATTTCATCTATATAAGGAATTAATATTTTCTTTTTTTCTATGATTGGTACTAGATGTTCTATAAATTACACTTTTTGGACACACTCTCCTTGATGGAAATAGATAATGAAATCGAACTCATATGAAGATCATTGATACTTATTCTCATGTTAGAAATTAATTATTTTTATCACTCTTATATAAGGATATAATAAAGGTTTTTTATTCTAAATTAGATAAATAAATATGGTAAAATATTTATGGAATCATCTAAGGTGACAATAAGGTTAATGAATCTATTTTTTGTCTTTGTCAAACTTAGTTTCAAAAATTATTAATGAAAGAAAAATAATTATTCAATTTCTTCTTTACTCATGAAAACATGATCACAAGAACCAAAATATATTGGGGTGAAATTACTTAATATCCAATGGTTTTAAACAAGTTTTTATGAATCATTCATGTTGTGTTTAACAAAAGGATCTTAGGTATAAAAGATCTAGATTTGGGTAATTACACACTTTATGAACATAATTTCATAGTGGTCACTTATGAATTCAGAAGTGGTCAAACACTAGAAATGAAAAATATAGGCTATAAAAAGGCTAAATTAAAATACATTAAGGATATAAAAGTTAGTAATAATAAGGAATATTAAAATGATTCTGAATATGATGAATAAACCATTAATCCTAATGGACTATTGGCTCTCATATCAAAGAACCCCAACGAAGTAAAAGAAAATTACTTTGAAAAATCACCATTAAAGTGTATACCTTTTGGAAAGGTTGTAAATTTATCTAATACTTGAGTAAAAATATGAAAGAATTTTATGATGATAAAACACAAAAAAGTTTATTTCGATCGAAGTGAACAAGTGTGTTGTATCCGATAAAGGAAGAAACTTTATCAAATGGAAGGAGAATATGATCTCAAAGCCTATAATAAAGGCCTTATTATTAAATTTTTATGAAGGTTCATGCAATTTAGAGAGTGATGTTGATGAGAAATATTTTAGAATTCGAGCATGAATGATTCCCTATGGATCATGTCTATGGTAGTGAAAAATCTTCTGGTGATGAGGATTCATTTGATGGTGAGGATGAATATATCAAGAAGAACTATATAGTTTGATTATAACATGAGATATGTATCAATTAAATCACTAAAATTGAAAATTAAGAGTCTTACTTGAAGAATACCCAATATTCAATTAAATTGGGAAAATATTTCCTTAAAAAGAATAATATTTATTCAAGAAAATGGATAGATTGAATTTCTTATTGGATGAAAAAAATAAGATCATAGATAATGAAACTTCATGGATACTCACTAAATAAGTGTAATTTTATACTCTCTAATTAAATTTTATTTAATCTAAAAATTCTTAAACAAGTTCAATTTTAATTATGATCATTCTTTGGAAGTGACTACTGATAATTCAAATTAAGTTAAATGAAATCCACAACTATAAGGAATCTAGAATTTTTTTTAAAATAAAAAATTACACACTTGAAAGTAACATAACGTTTAGGATATTTTCACATAATTTATTTTGGTTTATCAAGTAATAATTGAGTTGAGTTTATCAAAATAAAAAAATAGGTTTCTTTGAGTTCTTTGGTTGTAAATTTTTCTAATGATTTTTTTAGATCCATCGTTCTATGAGGTATTAACTGTAATGATATTTGGTTTTCTATGGTAAATTTTCTTTTTATAGTCCTTAATAATTAAGGAGGTTATGACCTTGGAACAAATTCTTTGTGAGATTAAGGAAATCGGTGAGATTATGGGAATATGAATTTTTTTAAACTTCCAATGGTGTTACTATCAATGAAGATTTCTTATAAACTTTTTACTGATCAACAAATAAAAATGGTTATTGGTGATAGAGAAATTTTTTTCTTCTTAAGAACTTATAGTTGAGGAAGTTTTTATACAAACTTGATATCTTCTAACCATGTTTGTCAAGGAATTTTCAGGTGTGGAACTGTTATACCTAGGTTTAGGTCTACAGATCCTCCTTCCTCTTGGAAAAAATATATGGGTTCTATTGATTGGAATCCTTTGGTAAAAATATAATTTAGGGGTATTTTAATTGTTATTTTATACTCCAAATTTTTTTTAAAACTTTTCTATTTTATTTTCTGGTTCATTATTGTTTTCATAAGATATTTTTTATCTTCCAATTATGTATTGTCCACTATTTACTTTTATTCTTTACTCTGATTTTTTCATAAGTTACATTTCTCAATCAACTAATTAACTAGAGTGGGAAAAAACAATATGTTGATTTTAAGATACAATTCACTCCCTCTCATAGAATCCATATTTCTCACCCTATGGGATAACAAGTGTTATAAAGACTTCTCTTCTTGGTTTTAGTTTTATCATAACATACTATTACAAATTGTTTAAGAACTAATTTCCATTTTCTGTACTCTAAACTTATATAATAGGGTAGATATTTTTGTTTTATAATTACTATACTTCCAATCATAAAGACTCCAAATTGGAATACTAGTCAACCATCGATATTTTATAGTGTGTAATATGAATATTGGTGTGATATAATAAATACATTTTTATCAACATGGGTAAAACCATTTTCATATGATTAATAAAAATTATAGAATTCGAAAGAATGATTTATTTTTATTTACTCATAATGATAAGTTGGAGTATTAAATGAACTATAATGTTCATAACACAGATCTTTCCTTGATAACTAGAAATATCTACAATATGGTCCCATCAGGTGAGAATGTGAACATAAGATAATTTTTTTTCTTGAAATTTTATATTTTAGAACATCTAAATTTATTAAGACTTGTGGATCTATGTTTTGTATTAATTATCAGGATTTTAATTTTTTGTATGGTGAAATAGTGGTAGATGGGTTAACATTTCAAAAAATAATAATGGGATTCATTCTTTGGGTGAGAAGGAAATTACTAATGAATAGATTATAGATAAGGTGATTCATATTCATTTGAAGGAATGGGAATCTAATCAAATAAAAATAGATGACACAAATAATTTTATGTATCTTAGTCTTGATATTATTATTAGGACCCTTATGCAGTATGAGAACTATTTAAAGAGAAATGGTAATAAGGAGATGAGAAATAATGCAATTGCATTCACTTTTACTTACAGTTTTCTAAATTTTCATTCTCTATCATTCGGTAGTTATAAATAAAAGTCCACTAATACATTAAATAATAAATATAAAATTAAATCATATATTATTAATTCATATTAAAATGAAGGATAAAACACATATATTTCTATGCATATAAATAAGATTATCAAAAATAAGAACTTCTAGTATGATTTTAAGAATATCAGATGATATAAACATATAAAAGAAAGATTCATGGAAATTTATGTGCTATAGATGTAAGAAACCAGGGTATATCATTCCATATTAACTTATCTTTAATAATAATGGTAATTATAGGAAATCATTAAAGTGAAAGAAAATGAAATCATTTAGTGTGCCCAATGATACTTCGAGTGCTAGTGAGTATCCATCATTTGAGATAATCAGTGATTCAGAGAGTGATGATGGTAGGGTTATCATTATATTTATTTTAATGTTCCTCAAAATGATCTATGTATAATGAGTAAGGTAAACCATGGATCACTTGAAAAATTATCTCAAACTGAAGATATTTCTTTTACTTCATATGATAAAATAATTTTAACTTTATAGAAATATTAGGATGTAATTCCTACATTATCAAAAATTTCAAGACATATGTATTTCTTTGAAAGAAAAATAAAAATGGAATAAATACTTTGGTTATACTAAGTCAGGCTCTACTGAGGTGGAATATAATATTTTCATACTTATAAAATTTATAATCTTATGTCTGATCAAGATTCTATGTATAAAAATTATTCATGTTATACTTATCATATATTAATTGAAAAAGAAAAGTATGAAATTAATATTCTTAAGAATATTTATGCTAATTTTACATCTGGTGTAGAAATTTTTTATTTGGACAACTAAAACCAAACTGTACTTCTTATGGTATTGATTTTACCTCTAGAAAGTGGTACTTTCAATAAAAATGTTTTGTTCTTAAAAATAAAACATTCAATACTAAGTGTTAGAGAATAGGTAATTGGAGAAAAAAATTTCCTTGGAACTAAGATCAATATATTATACATCACAAGGCTTATATTTCAACAGATCTTGTAGTTTTATAACCTAAAAACGATATACATGTGTTGGTTCCAAATGTTTTATTTGATAACATTAATGGACCTAATCATGTCTAGGTATCAGACTTATAGTTTTGAGTTTTTAAGGATGATATATTTATTTCAAGTATCTAAAACATATGGTTCTTTGATAGTGATTGTTATCGACATATTATGGTAGAAAATTAAAACAAATTCAACTATAAAGAATTAATGGTTGGATGAGTAACTTTTGGATACAATGTATATGGTCTAATTATAATCATTGGTGATGTTGTTTTTTTAGGTAAATGTTTCATTTAGAATGTTCATTTTGTGTTAATACTTAATAAAAAATTCATTATCATTAGTCAACTATGAAATGATATTTAATATATGAACTTTGGAAAAAGAAAAAAGTACCATTAAAAGTTTGGATGGAGAGTACACTTTATCTATTGATATGTGTGATAATGTTTACACTATTAACTTAGAAGACAATTATAATCAGAATATAGCTTGTCTTTGGGTTGATGATGATTCATTATAGATTTGGAATATAATATTAGGATGCTGAAATTTCCCGGTGTTAGGTAAGACCCCATACGAATTTCCGAATGGTGGAAAATGTACAATTTCTTACTTCAAATTTTATTGGATAAAAGTAATTATTTTGAATACAAAATATCATCTAAATAAATTTGATTCAATAGAATATGATTGAAAATTTATTGGTTACTCAATCTCTAATAATCCTTATAAATTTTTCAATAAACATACATAAACATTTGAAGAAATAGTAAATGTTAGGTTTGATGAAATTGATCCTCATATGAATTTTAAACATTTGAGAAGTATTTATTTACACTATTTTTTAAAAACCCCTCAAGTTTTATTTCAATAAATTAAACCACATCAATCAAAAATTAACTTACCTAGATCTAGAATAATGAAATCAATTCTATTGGAGGATATATTAATGAAATTTAACAATCTAAAAGATATGGATCAAAATTCATTATTTCCAGAAAATCAGTCAATATTAAGGAATCATCCTAATGACAATACCATTTATGGTGTAGATCAACTTGTAAGAACTCAATATTCTATTTGAAATGAATGTGAGAATCTTTCATTCATGTCTAAAATTGAACCTAAAAATTTTTATTCCTTGGATGATGAGAGTTTTATATTTGTGATGAAATAAGATCATAATCAATTTGAAAGGAACAAGTTTTGGTCCTTTGTTGAGCATATAAGTAATCTTATATTTATATGTGTTAAATGTATTTTCCAAAATAATTGTGATAAAAATTGGATTTTTGTGAATAAGATAAGACTGATTTCTATGTGTTATACATTGGAAGGGAGAAAATATTATTGAGATACTTTTTCACTTGTAGCTAGGATCAAATCCAATCATATACTTATAGCCTTTACTTCTCACTTTAACATTATTTCCAATGGATATAAGGAATAATTTCCAAAATAGATATGTTCAAGGGGGGTTTTATGTAGAATATCCCCCTAGTTATGAATATTTATATCTCCCAGACCATATATCTGGACTTACCAAGGCACTCAATGGAATTAAATAAGATCCAACAGCATATTATAACATATTTTTTTAATTCATACTTCTAAATAATGTTCCTAAATGAGAAACAGATCCAACTATATTTATCATGAAAATTTTTGAGAGCACTATCACTGTTCAAATTCATGTCCTTGGTTTTTCCTTATATTTGAGGAATGGATGTTCGATGGAATCCCATGTAATTTTGAGGAGGCCAGAATCTAGTAGAGGGTATTATGGATCTTCCACTACCTTTCAATCATTATAGAATATGGTTCAGGAGGATCAAACTCCCTATCAGGATAATGGTTAGCTTACACCAAATTTTAGTCCCCCAATTCTATCATGGTATAATGAATGTTAGGACAAGAAAGACCTTGATAGATCCCTTTTAGTGGCTAGGGTGACCTCAGTTGTATTTTAGAGTGGCTCCCAAAATTTCTTTTTGAAGGTGGTTTGGGAGTCTTCTTTACTTGAGGTGAAAGCACCATGGTGGTCTCAGCATTCAAATGGGGATGTTTAGATCTGTTATGTCTCATTAGATATAAATTTTCTCCAGCTAGTTCTCTTTTTCCTGAATATACTCTAGATTCTCAGGGATCCTTTTCTTTTGACCCCAAGAAGAAAGATTAAAGTATCATTATCCTTGGTTTGGGTAATAAAGTTTCTAATTTTTTTGGGACTCTATCATTCTTAGTAATTGAGCTGCTTCTCACTACATTGGTGAAGAGTACAGGTCAAAAAAACCTCACCCCCTAGATAAAAAACGCATGGTGATATCACTCGGTCTAGGTGTAATAATTCTAGAGTTCATCGACTAGATCCACCTAAAGGGTTTTCTTATAAGGCCTCAAAGTCCCAGGAATCTCTAATTTAAGTTTCACTCTTATGATCTGGGATTATATAAGGACTTAATATCTAACTAAATGAGAATTTATCACTTTGGAAGCTATGTCAAACCATGATTCCCTTCTTATGGTGTTAGAACTGAAACACACTAGGGTTAAATAATTATTACACATTACATGGATTCTCATGAAACAAACACATATGGCTCCTTTAGAATGATGGTATTTAGGTAGATCTCATTAACTCATCTACTAAAAATATTACTATTATGGATACCCAACACCTATAACTAGTCTACATTTCAACATTGAGTGTGAAATGTGATATCATAGAAAGGGAGTTCAGATGGAGATATTTGGGAAAATTTGATTCAAATGGCCTCCCTTGGTTCATAGGGGTGATTTTAACTTTATTTTAGATTCCACTAAGATGAAATGTGGTTGCGTTTTCTTAATAAAATCCATGAATTATTTAAATAGTTTTTAATAACTAATCAGTTGATTGATAAGGGTTTCTTAGGTGGTCACTTCACCTAGTGTACTAATAATAATTGTGATCGAAGGACCTCATGTCATTTGGATAGATTCCTCACAAACTTTCAATGGATTTCCTTTTCCCAGACACTATTGTTACTCATTTTTATTTTTCATATCATTTTCCCCTTATGGTCAATTTTGGAAGCTCTGATACTAGCATAAGACCATTCTTATTTTCTAGAGGGTGTCTCAAGGAGAGCAAATTTTGGCTAAATACATGAAATTTTTAGAGTGGTCTAGTTCAAGGGAATATATGGGATATCCTTATTAAGAATCTTAGATGCCTCAAAGTGGGGTTAATTGAACAGTCTAAATTTGATTTAGAGAACTAGGTTATTCATGAGTCTCTCTATGTGGATATTCTTTAATTAGAGGACATATTGCAAAACAGATGGGAGTATTATATTTTCCTTTAATTGATGACTAAGTAGATAATTTTTTGGAGTCTCTCATTCAGTAAGAGAGGGTGGCTCAAGAGAGATTTTTAGTCACATGGCTGAGAGAATGTGATAGAAACACTTTTTATTTTCATGTATTTATTCAAGAAAAAATTCTTGTGTGTAATCATATTTTGAAGCTTGTGGATGGATCCTTTTCTAGTGATGGTAATAATACTTGAACTATTATTGTGGATAATTTCTCTTTGTTGCAGATAAGGTCTAAGATGGGGCAGAGCAGGGTGTACCCAAGAGGTAGTGAATTTGATCCTCTTTTCAACTATATCTCTTATGATGTTATAGGCCAGGTAATGATTTGATCATTGATTTTCTAGAGTAGAATTATTTTTTTACATCTGTTAAAATTTTGATCTAGGATAAAACCCCCAACCAAGATTTTTTTGAAGGTTTTTTCTATGTAGCTACCTCATACATCATTAAACATGAAGATATTTTTGGTTATTTAGTTTTTTCTTTATGAATGGGGCCTTAAATAGGGTTAATGATTCCACATATTCTCCCCTCCATCCTATAGTTTTACACCCTAACTCTTTTGACCAGTTCCACCAGAACAGTTTTTGTAATTTATTTTACATGGTTTTGGATAATATTCTCAATTAAAGGCTCACTTAAATCCTCCCTAGGATTTTCTCATAAGAACAAGATCATTTTTTCAAATGTAGAAACTTACAAGGTACCATTATAAGGCCCCGTCCTTAAACATGACTAAATATTTAATTTAAATGATTAATTCCCATTGAGGATCTTTTCAGGTTTAGAGTTTTAGAGAATTAGATCATAACTATTACATCTCAAAAGATTACAAAGTAGAGGCTTCTACTAAGTTTCCATAAAAATAAAAACATTTAAAAAGAAACATGTATAGTTCCACGTTTTATATAGCATGACTTTCCCTTGATCCCATCCTTGACCCTAGTCCACATTAAATCTTGTGAAGAACATTTCAAAAAAACTTGGGGTGAGCATAAAAAGCTCAGTAAGGGATACACAAGGAATGAAAACTGTTAGTTTTTTCAAAACCACAAGTAAACCATGTATACTTTATCAAAGTAATACTTTTCACCTTTATGAAGTAATAAAAATTCTTCACTGAATAAAAGATCATTACTTACGCTTTTGTAACCAAAATATTACCATAAAACCCATATAAAGAACACATAACATATAAAGGTAACTTGGGACATAAACATACTTAAATGGAATAACCATACGGTCGACTTCCACACATATCACTTAATAGAATAGCCATACATCCGACTTCCATACCCAATGCATTGGAGGTTATAAAGTAACCACCCGTCCTGGTATTCACGGCACCACCCGTCATATGGTTTATCACATAACCACCCGTCAAATGTCCAAGTACCGTTATAAAATCATAAGACATAAAACAAATATAATGGAAAGAAAGCATTTCCCAACTTTGATCACAATATATCACTTAAATAAATTGACATAACAAATCCATTAAAAAAATAATTTTCAATACCAAAATACATAAAAGAGTATATGGTATTTATTTCATTTTAAAAACATTACAGCTTTTTGAGGAAGCCAAAGACCAAATAATACTCGCGGCGACAGAAAAGGTTGTTGTCACTGTATACGCTAAAAGAAACATTCCTTTTTTTCGTTTAGTAAAATGCTTCGTAGAAAAAGATTAATTTTGTATAAAATTAAAAGTAAAAGGGTTTTATACACCGTACAAATGAAAGTTGTGTATAAAACAAAATATTCCTCAATGAATGGAGATTGAGATGAAGTCCCTTACCTCGGGTCCGACTTGACTCGATCGTTCTTTAACGTCCTAAATAATAAGCTTGAGTTAATTTCTACTTGCTTAAGAACCTTTTTCAAGTTCATTATTCCTTTTATATCACTTATTACCATGTTATGAACACTATGTAATTATTTAAGTTAATAATGGTCGTTTTGTCGATCATTGCTACTTGAGTCAAAAATAAACTCTTTAGAATTACAAGTTTGTTCATGGGGTAAAATATCCATTATATCCATAATTATATTAATTATTTATATATCATATATATCATATATATCCATTATATACATGCATTTATAATATTACATAACATTTAGAGGTAAGAAATGAAATACACTGTTCATGGAGACAGTAATCCGTACGTACGCATGAACGCTACTTTCATTTCTATGTCATATTAATGGAATTAAAAGTAAATGAGAGATATGTATATTTTAATTCCAGAATTATATTCATCATTTATATGTAACATACATCATATATATCCATTATATATATGTACATATAATAGTACATTACATTTGGGGATAAGAAATGAAATGCACCGTTCATAGAGACGGTAAGCCGTATGTATGCATGAACGCTACTTTCATTTCTATCTCATACTTTAATGGAAATAAATAATAATTATATAAAGGTATATTATAATTACAGTATAATATCATATATAATATCATTAAATCTATCTTTTATATGTACCACATATGGTATTAACGAATCAAATCACTTTGAGGGGGCGGTAGTCCGCACTTCCTAAAATGAAGATATCGCGTTTACCCATAATGGAAACCATAAAGGTATGACATAAAAGAAAAATACAGAAGCTTAAGGAAAACATTAACATATTATATATCATATATAAATATAGTGAAATCTTAATGGCCACCTTTGAAGGTGTTATATGAGTGTTGAATAATCATCGTTTCGTGAGGCAGAAATTCGCCATCCACGGAAACAGTATGTTCTTTAACCATTAGATGTAGGTGTGTGTAAGTGTAGCTCGAATAATTATTATAAAAACATCCTATTATATTTAGGATACTTTTTTTGTTACAAAATAAATTAATAAAAGAGTTTCGAGGGTTGGAGAAGAAAAATAATACAAAAGATCACAAGTGATGACGTTACTTTAAAATCGGGTAACTCCCTTTGGTTTGAACCAAAAGGGTTTCTTGAAGAGCTTCCTGACTAAGGTAAGTCTTATAGGATGAGGATAGAGATGTGGAGAGACAAAATAATAAGATATTGGCCGAGCCAAAGGCTTGAGAAGTGTGGGTAAGTAGGTAGAGGTGGGGGCCTTTTATAAGAGGAGAGGAGGGGCACTCTTGGAATGGTTTAAAATGTTACTTTATTTTCAAATGGGTTTCGGATTTTAAAGGTCCCACAATGATTTGTTTCGAGTATAAGGTGATAATTTTTAGAAATACACCCATACAATAGGTTTTTGACATGTGTAGCTCTTAGATTTTACATTATCTTTCCATTTTATTTAAATCATTAAATAATGAGGTAATCGTTGCATCATCATGGTGTCATAAATAATTTAATTTATTTAATGTCTAAAAATTAAAAAAAATACTATGATGTAGGAAATATTTTTATATTTCCAATTACTATTTATAGTCAAAAATATTACTTGTATAACCCCATTTAAAAATTGTTTTATTAAAACCATACATGTTTGTGTCATTTTTACTTTTACTTTAAATAAAAGGCATTAATGACATTATCTTACCCAAGTGGCTCCATGGGGTCCCAAAAATCGACCCATGGGTTGTCTTGGTCGGCCATGACTCATCCAATAGGGTTAGGAAAAGTGTCAAGATATTTTTATTTTATTATAATATCATTTTTACCTTAAATCACACTAATTGCCTTTAATCGCGATTAATAAAACTTAAAAGTTACTTTTCATCCAAAATTATTTTCATCCCATTGAACCACATTTTACTTAATAATGAAAATCATTTAAATTGTATTTTTGAAATTCAAATCACAGAAGTGGTAAAGTTCCATTTAAATGAAAAATCAGTTTTTATAACTACCACTTTTTGGTTTCACTATTCATCAAAAATTAAGGTTTTTCAGAAAAATACCAAAACTTCACCCTAAGCTATATTTGATTTTCCGAATTTAAAAATGATGTCTATTTTATGAAATTCAAAACATATAAGTTGCATTAATTAATTTAATAATTAATTCCCGCTATCAAATCAAATAGTGTGTTTTTAAGAAACAATATGTATCAAAAGATTGACACTAGTTTAAGTCCAATTTCAAAGTGAAATTAATTCCAATGACCACCATTGGATTAAATGGTAAAAATATATTCTAATTTCACTTTAAAAACAAATCAAAAGATAATATAATCATATAAACAAATTATATTAAAAAGAGTTTTTGAATTAAAATGCAACATTTTTCACTATTCATTAAAAATGAACTTTAACGGAAAAATACCAAAAATTTACACAAGGTAAATTTTGATGTCCTGATTCTAAAAAAGAGTTTTATTTGGACCAATAGAATGTATAAGAGTGACCAAAACTATGTTTAAAGAGGATTCGCCATCAAAAGGTGATAGTTCAACCTTTTAGTGAAAATTAGAGTATATATGCCTAAAATTGAATTCTTTTCTTATTTTAAGCCTTTAAATTTTATTGGATAAATATAAAAACATTTAAAAAACATATATAATCATATTTTAGTTATTTATATTCATTCCCTCCAATACAACGGCTACGTGTTAACTACCATTTAAATTAATATTATTTTATTACTAGTGTGCAACATGAGATTTCAAAGAAACTCTTTGTTGCGTATCAGGTACGCTATCGAACATAGCAACCCCTTTTAAGTAAAATTAGTATTTAATTCGCAAATATTAATAAATATGAAAATGTATTATTATTTATTTACCTGGGATGTTACATCCTTCCCCCCTTTTGGGAATTGCGTCCTCGCAATTTTATTCACATATCAAAATAAGTTGGGGTATTTATCCCTCATTGCATTTTTATATTCCCACGTTGCCTCTTAAACCATATGGTTTTTTCACAAAACCTTTACCTGGTGAATTACCTTATTCTACAACACTTGATCTCTATGGTCAAAAATCTGGACTGGTTGTTCTTCATAAGAGATATTCTCTTCCAACTGAACTACCTCTGGGCTCAAAACATGAGATGGATCTGGCATATACTTTCTCAACATCAAAACATGAAAAACATTGTGTACCTGAGATAAACTCGGAGGTAAAGCCACTCGGTAAGCAACTGATCCAACTTTCTCCAGAATTTCATATGGTACAATGAACCTTGGACTCAGCTTTCCTTTCTTACCAAATCGCATCACACTTTTCCATGGTGAAACTTTGAGAAAAACTTGATCACCTACCTCGAAAGATAGATCCTTCCTCCGGTTATCTACATAACTCTTCTGCCTGCTCTAAGCTGTTCTCATGTGCTTCTGAATCAACTGAAATTTTTCCGCCATCTCTTCTACCAATTATGGTCCCATCAGCTTCCTTTCACCCACTTCATCCCAAAAAAGCTGGAGTTCGACATCGTTTACCATATAATGCCTCAAACGGAGCCATCTGTATACTGGAATGAAAACTGTTATTATATGAAAATTCAACCAAAGAAAGATGTTGGTCCCAACTTCCCTGATAATCCATCGAACAAGCATGTATCATATCCTCCAAAGTCTGAATTGTTCGTTTTGACTGCCCATCTGATTGATGATGAAAAGCTGAACTAAAATTTAATTCAGTACCCAACGACTTCTGAAGGCCCCTCCAAAAGATAGAAGTAAACCTGGGATCATGATTAGATACAATGGATAGAGTAACTCCATGCAACCTGACTATCTCTTTAAGATAAAGTCGAAAAAGTTGATCTAGAGAGAAAGTATCTCGAATAGGAAGGAAATGAGCAGATTTAGTCAATTGATCAACAATAACCCAGATTGAATTATTACCTCTAGATGTCTTCGGTAAACCCACAAAAAGTCCATGGATATATTTTCCCATTTCCACTCTGGCACTGGTAAAGGCTGAAGCATCCCTTTCGGTAACTTCCGCTCTTCTTTAACCTGCTGACAAGGCAAACACTTCACAGTAAAATCAGCAATATCTCTTTTCATTTCATCCCACCAGTAATACTCCCACAGATCTATGTACATCTTAGTACTGCCATGATGAACTGAAAACGGGGAACTATGAGCCTCACATAACAACTCATTCTTTAACTGTGAATCACTAGGAACACATAATCTCTTCCCAAATCTCAAACACAATCATTATCAATGTTAAATTCAGGCAACTTACCCTTCTGAACCAGCTCTACCTTTTTCTACAACTCGTTGTCTTTCTTCTGCGCTTTCTTAATTTTGTCTGATAGATAAGATTTCACTGATACCTGAAACAAAACAGAAGGACATCCTGCACCAACAACTTCTATGCAAAAGTTCATCAAATAAAAAACCAAAGTATCTCGTTCCAAACGTAGTATGGTTAATGAAGCCTTACTTTTTCGACTCAAAGCATCAGTCACTTTATTTGCTTTTCCCGGATGGTAATGAATTGTACAATCATAATCCTTGATTAATTCCAACCATCTCATTTGTCTCATGTTCAATTATTTCTGAGTGAATATATACTTTAAACTTTTGTGATCAGTATATATTTCACACTTTACTCTATACAAATGATGCCTCCAAATTTTTAGAGCAAAAACAACAGCATCTAATTCCAAGTCATGTGTAGGGTAATTTACCTCATGAGTTTTCAACTGACGTGAAGCATATTCAATTACCTGATCATTCTGCATAAGGAAACAGCCATGTCCCTTCAACGAAGCATCATTGTATATAACAAACTCACCATTCCTGGAAGGAAGTGCCAAAACTGGAGCATTCACCAATCTTCTTTTCAACTCCTGAAAACAATCATCACATTCTTTTGTCCAGATAAACTTAACACCCTTCCGAGTTAGCTTAGTCATTGGACTAGATAATCGTGAAAAATTTTCAACAAACCTTTTGTAGTAACCTGAAAAACCAAGAAAACTACGGATCTCAGTTACATTTGTGGGTCTTTTCCATTCTTCAACAACCTTTGTTTTTGCAGGATCAACAGTTATTACATCCTTAGAAACAATATGACCAAGGAAAGAAATTTTTTGCAACCAAAACTCACACTTTCTGAATTTCCCATACAGTTTATTTTATTTTAAGGTTTGAAAAATAACCCTTAAATGACTTTCATGCTCCTCTTTACTTTTAGAAAACACCAAAATATCATCAATTAAAACAACCACAAACTTATCCAAGAACTCATGGAAAATTCTATTCATAAGGTCCATGAATACAGCAGGTGAATTGGTTAACCCAAAAGGCATAACTACAAATTCATAATGGTCATATCTAGTATGGAATGCAGTCTTCGAAATGTCTGCTTCTTTTACTTTCAACTGATGGTACCCCGACCTCAAGTCAATCTTCGAAAAATACTGATCTCCCTAGAGCTGATCAAACAAATCATCGATATGAGGAAAATGATACTTGTTCTTAACAGTAATGTTATTCAAGGATCTATAATCAATGCAAAGTCTCATTGAACCATATTTCTTTTTAACAAATAAGACAGGATCACCCCATGGTGATGTGTTATGTTGAATGAAACCTTTATCTAATAACTCCTGCAATTGATTCTTTAACTCTAAAAGTTCAACTTGAGCCATTCAATAAGGGGGTTTTGAAATTGGCTTAGAATCAGGAACTAAGTCAACAGTAAATTCAACTTCCTGATCATGAATAATACCAGGCAACTCATCAGGAAAAACATCAAGATACTCATTTACCACTATCACATCATTAATCTAAAAAGTTCCTTTATATTCAACAACATGTGCAAGGTAACATTCATTTCCATCTTTTACTAGTTTCTCAACTTCCTGATATGTAATCAAAAGCAAGGGTTCATTCTTGTACACAAACTGAAAATCTTTCTGAAAAGAAACCATTTTAGCTCTACAGTCAAACTTAGCATGATAAACAGAAATCCAATCCATGCCCAAAATAACATCAAACTCTACTAGAGGAAAACAATAAGGTTTTCTGGTAGATTCTTTCCACACACAAGGATAGGAAGGTTCTTATAATTTCTTTTTGTCTCAATGTTCCCTCCAGGTGTTTTTACCATAAGATCAGGATTCATATCTTGAGATGGAATTCCCAATTTACTATAAAAATTCTTAGAAATGAAATAATGTGTAGACCCTGAATCAAACAACACATTTGCATAATCTGAACAAACAAACAGTGTCCCTGATACTACTTCATTTGATGGCCCAACATCTGCTGAAGTAGTTGCAAAGGATTTCACCACCACTTTCTGCTTGTAGTCTGGCTTCTTTCCCCCAGTTGAGTTCTTCATTAGACACTCATTTGCATAATGACCCATTTCATTGCACTTAAAACATCTTACCACTGGCTTTTTATTTCCTGCTTTTTCATCTTCCTTACAGTTACGAGCAATATGGACAGACTTACCACACCTAAAGCACTTTCCACAATTTGATAAACATTCTCCAGGATGCATTTTACCACACTTCTCATAGGATGGATATTTGGTTTTCTTACCTCCTTGTTTCTTTGATGAATTCTTCCCCTTTGTCTACCAACTGGACCTCTTATTCTGTTGTTTGTCAAAGATCATCTGATCATCGGAAAACTCCATTTCCACCTTCTCCGCACATCAAACAATTTTTTCATAACTTTTGAACTCACGAGAAGCTAAATCCCTTTGATACCTTGTCTTTAACCTTGAGTAAAAATGGTTGATTTTACTATCAATATCTTGTATGAATTTTGGAGCATACCTTGCCAGTCGAGTGAACTTTGCTTCATAAGCAGCCCCTGAATCATCCTCCTGCCTCAATTCTAGGAATTGTTTTTCCATCCTAAGATGAACCACCTTAGGAAAATATTTCTCAAGAAACATACCTTTGAATTTGTCCCAGTGAAGATCATCAATCTCATCACTATCCCTGATATTTTTCATCATCGACCACCACTGATCTGCTTCACCTTCAAAACGGTAAACAGCAAGACTAACCTTTTGATGTTATGAACACCCCAATACATCAAAAATATTCTCCAGTTCTTTAATCCACCCTTCAGCTAGCATAGGTTCAGATGATCCGCTGAATGATGGGAGATGTTGCCTCATGAAATGTTCAACCACTGACATGTTCCGCTGTGGTTGATCTGGCTGATCTCGTGCATGGATACCACCACCATTTATATCCTGAGTCAAATGTTCCATCACTGCAACAAACTGTTCAGTTCCAATTCCAACCATCTCAGGTTGCTGATTTGGAAGGATGCCTTCCTCCTGATGTTGTCCCAACATAGATTCCTTATTTCCTTTGCGGAAAACCATTCTGAACACAGAAATATCTTAGGCGAAGCAACACGGTAATCTTTAAATTCTATATCATTTCAGTCATACCATAAATTAATTTATAATTTAACAATTTTCTAACTCATAAAGTTGTCTAAACCGACCTCTAATACCAACTATAAGGCCTCGGCCTTAAACATTACTTAATATTGAATTTAAATTAATAATTCCCATTGAGGATCTTTTCAGGTTTAGAGTTTTAGAGAATTAGATCATAACTATTACATCTCAAAAGATTACAAAGTAGACACTTCTACTAAGTTTCCATAAAAATAAAAACTTTTAAAAAGAAACATGTCTAGTTCCACGTTTTATATAGAATGACTTTCCCTTGATCTCATCCTTGACCCTACTCCACATTAATTCCTATGAAAAACATTTCAAAAAAACTTGGGGAGAGCATAAAAATCTTATTAAGGGATACACAAGGAATGAAAACTGTTATTTTTTTCAAAACCACAAGTAAACCATGTATACTTTATCAATGTAATAATTTTCACCTTTATGAAGTAGTAAAAACTCTTTACTGAATAAAAGATCATTACTTACCCTTTTGTAACCAAAAGATTGCCATAAAACCCATATAAAGATCACATAACATATAAAGGTAATTTGGGACATAAACATACTTAAATGGAATAACCATACAGTCGACTTCCACACATATCACTTAATGGAATAGACATACGGCCGACTTCATTACCCAATGCATTGGAGGTTATAACGTAACCACCCATCCTAGTATTCACGGCACCACCCGTCATATGGTTTATCACGTAACCACCCGTCAAATTTCCAAGTACCATTATAAAATCATAAGACATAAAACAAATATAATGGAAAGAAAACATTTCCACACTTTGATCACAATATATCACTTAAATATATTGACATAACAAATCCATTATAAAAACCATTTTCAATACCAAAATACATAAAAGATTATATGGTATTTATTTCATTTTAAAAACATTACGGCTTGTTGAGGAAGCCAAAGACCAAATAATACTCGCAGCGGCGGAAAAGGTCGTTGTCACCGTGTATGTAAAAAGAAACATTCCTTTTTTTCATTTAGTAAAACGCTTCATAGAAAAAGATTCTTTTTGTATAAAATTAAAAGTCAAATGGGTTTATACACCATATAAAATAAAGTTGTGTATAAAACAAAATATGCCTCAATAAATGGAGATGGAGACGAAGTCCATTACCACGGGTCCGACTTGACTCGATCGTTCTTTAACATCCTGAATAATAAACTTGAGTTAATTCCTACTTGCTTAAGAACCTTTTTCAAGTTCATTATTCCATTTATATCACTTATTACCATGTTATGAACACTATGTAATTATTTAAGTTAATAATGGTCATTTTGTCGATCATTGCTACTTGAGTTAAAAATAAACTCTTTATAATTACAAGTTTGTTCATGGGGTAAAATGTCCATTATATCCATAATTATATTCATTATTTAGATATCATATATATCATATATATAAATTATATACATTCGTTTATAATATTACATTACATTTAGAGGTAATAAATGAAATGCACCGTTCATGGAGACGGTAAGTCGTACGTACGCATGAACGCTACTTTCATTTCTATGTCATATTAATGGAATTAAAACTAAATGAGAGATATGTATATTTTAATTCCAGAATTATATTCATCATTTAGATGTAACATACATCATATATATCCATTATATATATTTACTTATAATAGTACATTACATTTGGGGATAAGAAATGAAATGCATTGTTCATGGAGACGGTAAGCCGTACGTACGCATGAACGCTACTTTCATTTCTATCTCATACTTTAATGGAAATAAATAATAATTATATAAAGGTATATTATAATTCCAGTATAATATCATATATAATATCATTAAATCTATCTTTTATATGTACCACATATGGTATTAACGAATCAAATCACTTTGAGGGGGCGGTAGTCCGCACTTCCTAAAATGAAGATATCGCATTTACCCATAATGGAAACCATAAAGGTATGACATAAAAGAAAACTAAAGAAGCTTAAGGATAACATAAACATATTATATATCATATATAAATATAGTGACATCTTAATGGCCACCTTTTAAGGTGTTATATGAGTGTTAAACAATCATCATTTCGTGAGGCAGAAATTTTCCATCCACGGAAATAGTATGTTCTTTAACCATTAGATGTAGGTGTGTGTAATTTTAGCTCGAATAATTATTATAAAAACATACTAGTATATTGAGGATACTTTTGTTGTTACAAAAGAAATGAATAAAAAGATTTTAGGGGGTTGGAGAAGAAAAATAAAACAAAAGAGCACAAGTGAAGACGTTACCTTAAAATCGGGTAACTCCCTTTGGTTTGAACCAAAAGGGTTTCTTGAAGAGCTTACTGAATAAGGTAAGGCTTCTAGGATGAGGAGAGGTATGTGGTGAGACAAAATTATCAGAGCTTGGTAGATCCAAAGGCTTGATAAGTGTGGGTAAGTAGGTAGAGGTGGGGGCCTTTTATAAGAGGAGAGGAGGGGCACTCTTGGAAAGGTATAAAATGTTACTTTATTTTCAAATGGGTTTCAGATTTTAATGGTCCCGCAATGTTTTTTTTCGAGGATAAGGTGATAAGGATTCTAAATAAACCCATCCAATAGGTTTTTGACATGTTTAGGTCTTATATTTTACATTATATTTCCATTTTATTTAAATTGTTAAATAATGATGTAATCGTTGCATCATCATGGTGCATAAATAATTTACTTTATTTAATGTCTAAAAATTATAAAAAAAATAATATGATGTAGGAAATATTTTTATCATTCCAATGAATATTTATAGTCAAAAATATGTCTTGTATAACCCCATCTAAAAATTGTTTTAGTAAAACAATACATGTTTGTGTCATTTTTACTTTTACTTTAAATAAAATGCATTAATGTCATTATCTTACCCAAGTGCCTCCATGGGATTCCAAAAATAGACCCATGGGTTTTTTTGCTCGGAAATGACTCATCCAATAGGGTTAGGACAAGTGTCAATATATTTTCATTTTGTTATAATATCATTTTTACCTTAAATCACACTAATTACCTTTAATCGCGATTAATAAAACTTAAAAGTTTCTTTTCATCAAAAATTATTTTCATCACATTGAACCTCATTTTACTTAATAATGAAAATAATTTATATTGTATTTTTTAAATTCAAATCACAGAAGTGGCAAAGTTCCATTTAAACGAAAAATCAGTTTTTGTAACTACCACTTTGTGGTTTCACTATTCATCAAAAATTAAGGTTTTTCAGAAAAATACCAAAACTTCACCCTAAGCTATATTTGATATTCTGAATTTAAAAATGATGTCTATTTTAAAAAATTAAAAACATATAAGTTGCATTAATTAATTTAATAATTAATTCCCACTGCCAAATCAAATAGCGTGTTTTTAAGAAATAATATGTATCAAAAGATTGACACTAGTTTAAGTCCAATTTCAAAGTGAAATTAATTCCAATGAACACCATTGGATTAAATGGTAAAAATATATTCTAATTTCACTTTAAAACCAAATCAAAAGATAATCTAATCATATAAATAAATTAGATTAAAAAGAGTTTTTGAATTAAAATACAACATTTTTCACTATTCATTAAAAAATGAACTTTATCGGAAAAATACCAAAAATTTACACAAAGTAAATTTTGATGTCCTGATTCTAAAGAAGAGTTTTATTTGGTCCAATAGAATGTATAAGAATGACCAAAACTATATTTAAAGAGGGTTCGCCATCAAAAGGCTATAGTTCGACCTTTTAGTGAAAATTAGAGTATATATGCCTAAAATTGAATTCTTTTCTTATTTTAAGCCTTTATCTTTTATTGGATAAATATAAAAACATTTAAAAAACATATATAATCATATTTTAGTTATTTCTATTCATTCCCACCAATACAATGGCTACGTGTTAACTACCATTTAAAATAATATGATTTTTTTACTAGTGTGCAACGTAAGATTTCAAAGAAACTCTTTGTTGCGTATCGGGTACGCTATCGAACATAGAAACCCCTTTTAAGTAAAATTAATATTTAATTCCCAAATATTAATAAATATGAAAATGTATTATTCTTTATTTACCTAGGATGTTACAACCATTACCATTTCTTAATTTATGTTTGTATAATTGAATAGGAATACTATTGGTAGAACCAAATTGATCAAGATCAAAATAGATAAATCTTATGAAAAAATTGGGTGGAAAATAATTTTAAAGACCATAAGGAGAAGGGTATTTTACAAGTGGTGTTGCGACTTTATTTATACTGCTTTGTTTCTCCCCAATTCTTGATTTCTCTTATAAGAATAAGGTTCATTTTTTTAGTTACATGTATGGATTTATATAAGGAGATCCCATGTATTATATACTTTTTATTACTATATGAGATTTTTTTAGTAGTGATCACAAAAAAAACTCTCCTTGTAGAAGATCATGACACATTTAGGGGTCATAATGGAACCATAAGTGTCTCATATTTTCTTTTATAGTGACATGATTTTCTTCCCCAATGGTAAAAAAAGGTTTATCAATGGTTTTCATGAAATCATTAGTAGGCATCAGGGATGAAGTGGTCAAATGGTGAATACCATAAATAGAAACACATACATTTACTATTAATTCTATCATAGATTGTCCTTTATTTTTAAGAGTAGGATTGACCATGACGGGAGGAAGCTTCCTCTAGAATATCTAGCCCCCCCCCCTCCACTGGAAGTAGATGAATCCAGCTATTTAATGTCCTAGTGTGATGGATAATAGAAAGGATTACCAATTGTAAGACTAGGTGATAGGATCACCCTGATTTACAATGTCCTGACTTCTATCCCCATGCATGGCCTCTCATTCATTCAGTCTCTAAATAAGGTTCCAAGGAACTTATCAAAGCTCGTATCTTTCTTTTTATGGGATGATTATTTGGAAGGATGATGCTAATGGGTGAGTTTTATGTGGTTTTCATGGAAAACTGATGATTTTGTCCCTAACATAAGGATTTTTTAGGAAAACATGAACGCACTACATGAAAAATTGGCTTGGGAAGTGATTGCGGGTCAATATTTGTGGGAATGATTTATAAGAAATAAGTATAGAAATGTCCAAAAGGATAATATCTACTTGAATAATACTTTTTACTTCCATTGGATCATTCTTCAAGACCCTCATACCAAGACCAGTAGATTATTGAGAGGGGTGACACTCATTTCTGGAAATATGGTCTCATGGGGTAAAATCTATTTTCAGGGTTTCCTAATGCCGAAAATTAGCTCTAGAGGTCAAATAGGTCTTAGATTCCAAATATATTGTGTTATTTTAAATTATTTAATTTTTATACAAACCTGATTACTCTATGTTTTTACTAGTGTCATCTATAAAGTTTAACATGAAAGACTACTGCCACAACAATTTCACTCAATAGGCTGTGGAGCTTGTTGGGGTTGAGAACATCTCACTTAGTTTTAGATTCCTTTTTTGTAGAGTCTGATTCAAGGACTTTATAATGGAAAATTTGGTGTGATGTAAGGTTATCTCCATTGATTCTTCTATAACCCATAATTAAAAATTGAAGATTGTCCTTTCCCCCGTTGATTTTTCATCCCATGGCTAGTTGGTCATGACCATGTTTCAGGATGTGCTAGTCTCATATATGGAAGGTAAGTTTGTGGTGACTTGGATTAGGATATAATGGTCTATAGATGATCATAATAAATTCCTTATGCATCCATACTCTTCTATGGTTTAACAGAGGTATCTAGGTGCATTGGAATCCTTCAATCTTAATGTTGACAATGCCTGGAGGGGTGGTGGAAATTGATAATAGGGGAGTTGTGCTCCTGGCCTTCTCTTATTTTTATGGATATAGTGACCCAATTATAGAGGACTCGTGTGCACTATGGATGCAAATATCCCTTTTCTAATCTAACAAAATCAAACTATAATCATTTGACATTTAATTAGATTTAATTGTTTGTTTTATACCCTCTCTGAATGTCGAATATTGTTATTAATCATACATGGAACTGAGGTAACATAGAAGTCGATGTCCTAGGTTCAAAGTGAGGCTCTAAAAATAATCTAATAA
Source organism: Viscum album (assembly GCA_963277665.1). NCBI lineage: Eukaryota > Viridiplantae > Streptophyta > Magnoliopsida > Santalales > Viscaceae > Viscum > Viscum album. The sequence goes on from OY728120.1 coordinate 1,597,729,484, forward strand.
TTTTCCTTTCCCTTGGATCCTTTATTTTGTACTATAATATCATTATTTGTAATGACACATTCGTTTTTTATTACTTCCCACCACTGTGATGTCTTGCTTGGAGGCTTATTCCTTTTCAATAAAATTTTATGGATGGTTGGGTGTAGAAGAATTTAATTATACTCATTGCAATGGAGTAGAATTTTTTTAAATGAGATAATTATTTGAATATAATGATATTTTTAGGGGAATCTATTATTAGGAAATTTTGAGGGTTATTTTTTATTTCTGACTCTATATGTTTCTTAAATGAAAATTTTTTATTCCTATCAGATAATACCTTGATGGAAGATTCATCAGACAAAACAAGAATTTTTCTTTTCAAATTAAAGTCAAGCATAACTTTTTTATTTCTATCTTGTGATTTTCAAATTATGATATTGTTAGGGATATTGTTTAGGAAAGTTACCTTCTATTTATTTTTGGTTTTGAAAAGTCATTTCAAACTTCCATATGATTTTTATCAAACTTGAATTTGGTTGTTTATGTTTTTTTATGCATACTTATTTCTGATTTTATGTTTTGATGTACTAAACTACACTTTACTTATATTGGAACATGTTTCCACATTGTAATGGTGTGTGAATTTGAACTCATCGGATAATAAATATGATGTGTATTTTCGTCAAAACATATAGAGCTTCACCTGATAAAGTTGAAACCAAATGAAGAGATCTCACAATCTGAACATTTAAGATTGTTATGAATTTGTATATAAATTTGACAGAGGATCCCTGAAAAATATGTTTCAAGGACATCAGGAATTCTACAATCGATTCCATCACATCATCTTTTTTTCTTTGAGTTCTTTTATTTTATATTTTTCTAGTGGATTTTTCTTAGATTCGTTATTGAGTGAGGTAATCATTGTTAGGATCTTTTATTTTATCTTTTAATTGTTAGTTTTCTTATCATGAAAGGTCATGGAGGTTATGACCATGGAAACTTTTTTTTTTTTTGATTGATGAGATTGAATATATTTTTTTCTTACCTTTCCAATCATAAACGTGGTGTCCTTTTTTCCGCACTTATAACATACTACCATTCCCTTAAAACATTTACAAAAGTGATTCTTTCCATAGTTATCACATGTGGGAAAATCCGTATTTCCCTTCTTCCCTTTATCCATATTTTTTTTCATCCTCTTCTTTTCTTGCTTCCCTTCAAATCCATATGACTCAGATAATTCGTTACATATCTTATTAACACATGATACTATTTCTTCATAAGATGTGGATACATGGGATACTATTTCCCTTATAAATATTGGCTAAAGACCATGAAAGATATGATCCTTCTTACCCTTTGTATCATGCGTATTTCTGGAGTCACATTCCTTCTACTAAGAGATATTTCTAAATGATGACATACACTAGGTTAGATCATATCAAAATTTATAATCCAAAATCTTTAAAAATTATCAGAGTTAATTGAATATTTACACACATCTAGTCTCATAATCATAACATTGGTTTTTTTGTCGATATATTTACTCATAAATCCTTCATAATGGTTTGTAAAGAAAATGTGAATTATCCTGAGCATATCCCCTAGGAGTGTCAAACCAGGTGTGTAGTAAGGCCCATTTTCATGCACCAGGATACCATGGGTCAAGACAGAAACTCCTTGTCATATTTTTCACTCCTAGGTACATCTGTTCCATAACCATGTCCACTTGTAGTAATTATACAGAAATGTATTGCTTGGAAAACCCACATAATGTCTACATTACCAAAAAAATTGGATGTTATTCTATATTAATCCTAAAAGTCTATCTTAGGTTAAGGTTTCCTAATCATAGTTTATCTAAATATATTTCTAATGTTGTAGCTAAAATTCCTCTAATACCAACTGTAACGCCCCAACCCCAGAAGCCTAGAGCCAGTGCATTTTTTAATACATTGGCATGATTACAAGGAATCAAGTCCCGAATGACCAATTCGTTTAGCAATCTTGGAAAATATATTACATACATGAACATTACATTACATAAACACATCATCAGTAATCCTTCTATCAATCCATTATTCCCCTAACATAACCCTACATAATAATCATAAAAAACTTCTTGGCATCCTGGGAGAATAAAACATAATAAAGGGTTGAGCTCAGATTCTCAGAAAGGATAAACAATATAGCGAAATATATCATAAATAATCATAAACTTATATGGAAAGGAATAAAATTAAAACACAATCCATTTATACATAAAATTCAGAATAATATAGAAAATATAAATAAAATAATTTTATTTACATATTCACATGGATATTCTACAAGTCTAATAATCACATTTAACATTAATAACTAATCTCATAATGATGGAATGCATAATGTCGGACATATTAACCACAAAGTCAAGGCCTCGTGCCAAGAACCTAAATATAAATTTTGTCAAGGCCCTGTGTAAAGACACTAGTTTATCTCATGAGACCTAACGATGCATCGAGAGACTATAGTGGGCCCCACCCGTCACTTACTAAGTTCAATTCATTCCTCATATGAAAATGTTGAAAGATAACATAATCATTCGTATTAAAACTAACATACAGAAATGTAAATACTTTAACCATAGACCATGAATGGTATAAAAATATAACATCCACATTCAAACATATCATAACTCATTCAAAACAATATGGAACATTATATTATAATTAATCAACCATGATCAAGAAAAGTATCTAGTAATGGATTTTGACATAGTTGAAAATGATTAGTAAAAATCTTTGAGAGAAATATACCTTTTTCATGAAATCATTTAAAATTCACATAATTTATAAAGGAATAAATTTAAAACATATTTTTGAATCAAAGTGTCCCATACCACTTTGAAACTTCTGAAAGGAATTAATATTTTATAACATTCGTTTCAATATAAATAAATCCTTAAAACCATTTTAAAAATATGGACATTAATGAGAATTATTTAGAATAATAAATATTTAAAACATTTAAAATGATTTTTTAGTTAAAGAGTCCCTTAAAAATAATCCTTTGAAAAAATATCTTATGAAACATGGACATGGATAATAAATATTTCCCAATAAATACTTACCCATGAACAATCTCGGATAATAATGAGATTGAGGAATTAACCCTTACCTTATACTTTCCTTTGGTCGAGGGTACATTAAACCTCTGGTATAATGACCATAGTATGTTATTAAATTATACCAGAACCATATTAATATTTATGATATATTACTTTATTCATTTATGTCTTTATACTACCCATTTTAATAATTTCCATGTTAAAATAACATTTCAGGTAATAATCGCTTTCTTTATCGTACGTGTTTTAACTTGTTATTATTGGTTGTATCACTTATATAATGATTTAATTACTTATAGAATATATAAAATTATTTATGTATCATATATATTCAGAATATAAATATGTATAATAGATAGAAATATGAAATGGAAAGCACTGTTTAGGGAGACGGTAGGTCGTACGTACGAATAAACGTCGTTTCAATTTTCATATCGTATTGAATGGAAGTAAGTGAATAAGATATATGTAAATACATATACATATATAATTCATGTAGAATTATTATTTCATATATTACATACTTATTAATAATATATATTTTTATAATCATCGTTGAATGGTGAATGTGGAAATGAATCTCATTGCATCGTGGAGACGGTAAGCCGTGCGTACGCACGAGCGAAAATATCATTTTATTGATGGTGAAATCATATTTAATAGGATGGTGTATTATATATACATAATAATTAAAATTTTATATTTATTATTTACTTCATTTATACTCATTATTATACCCATCCATATAATGTAGTGTTGAATAACAAACTACACCACAACGTGGAGACGGTAAGTCGTACGTACGCACGTATGGTGACTTTGTCATTAATAGGATGGATAAAATAAGTAATATGGTTGTAAAATATTGATAATAACATATCAGTATGTATAAGGTACTAGATTTATTACTTTGGTGTGGAAACAATAAAGAAAGAGGAAGTGGAAAAAGAAAAGAACTTTGAAATAGGTGATGAAATAATTACATCTTCTTCGGGTTCTTCCTTTTGATTTGAACAAAAGGGAACCTTAGGTTGGATTTATGATCAAGGTAAGGCCTATAGGTTAAATTTAGGGTACTTGGGAATATATTTGATCAGGTTTTGGCTTTGAAAAATGTCTTTAGAGGTGTGAATTTTAGAGAAGGGGAAGTACCGTTTTATAAGGGAGGTGAGGGGCACTTTAGGAAGAGCTTGAAATACTATTTTATTATAAAATAATTTTTGGTTTCTAATATATAAAAATCGATTTATTTCTATTATAATGTGGTTATGGGTTGAAATAATTTCAAACAATAGGTTTTAGAAAGTTTAGGTCACCATATTAACCTTATCTTTTATATTTAACCCTTTGTTAAATAATTTAACTCTTACCATGTTTTCTTATATTCTTACACTATATGGTTAATAAACTTAATATAAAGTGCCAATAGAACCTAAAGTGGTTAATTAATTAAATATATAACATTATTTAAGTACTTTTTCCGGACCTTATATTTTTATGACTATTATATCTTTTAATAATATAGTGTTTGTTTTAAAAACTTATTTATGTCAATTTTGACACTATATAGTATTTATTTTTTGTTAAAGTAATAAAAACTTAATTAATTAAAAAAATACCTTGAATCAACCCTAACATGTCATATCCACCTATAAAATTCTTTTATGGCATCAAAAGTCTCAATTTACACTTACTTTGATATTTATAAAATCAAATATTTTTATCTTTCATTAATAAGGTAATTACTGCATCACATTGTGTCATAAATAAATTTAATTATTAAATGTCTAAAAATTATAAATAAAATACCATTATTTAGGAAATATTTTAATATTTATAATTAATATTTATAGTTGAATTTATCTTATGTATAAATCTATATTAAAAATGGTTTAGTTAATAAAATTTGAATTTAACACTCTTAACACTTCTTTAAATAAAATATAATAAATGTCCTAATCTAATCCAGGTGGATCAAAAAGGATCCTATTTTTGTCCTAAAGTTTATTTTGGTAGAAATAAACTTATCCCATATAATTAGGACATGTTTTGGGGTAATTTTAATATTATTTTTACATTTAATTACCTTATTTACTTTTAACCGTGGTATATAAAATTCAAAAGTTACTATACACCAAAAATTGTTTTCATCCTATTGAACTACGTTTTACTTAATAATTTCAACCGTGTATCTCAGTTTTTTTATATTCAATTCATCGAAGCAGTAAAATTATGTTTTATTCAAATTTACAATTGTGCCTAGAAGGTGGGTAAATGTGCCTAGAAGGTGGGTAAAAAGACATTAAAAGGGTTCAAAACAATTTATATATATAATCTTATTATAAAATGACTCTAAATACTTAAATTGTAATAATATATGTATTATGTATTTATTTTGACTTTAATATAAGTTTTTTAATTAAAAATATTTATTTAAACGAAAAATTCGTTTTTTATATACTATATAGTATTTTTCACTATTCATCAAAAAAAGAATGTTTTTAGAAAAATACCAAAAATTCATTCAAATCTAATTTTGATATTCTGAATTAAAAAATGAAATCCAATTTACCAAATTCAATTTTTATCATTTTATAAAATTAATTTTTATTATTGTTCACAAAATGACATAAAAATGAGTTCTTTTAAGAAAATTGCTTTTCTAAATATATAAATATTTTAACAAAACTTATACATTTCATTATAAATATATTTTATTTATGTGAAAACATTATAAATAACATTTAAAATTTATATTTTACTATTCATATTACAATATTTAATTGATAAATAAATATATCATTTACATACTTATAATACTAATGTGTTCTTTCGCAGAAACTCAATCTTGCATATATCACAAACCAAGTCAGTGTTGCGTGCAATATAAGCTATTAAATTGATTTAAATAGATAACTTTCTATGAAATATTGGGGAGTTACATTCTCCCATCCTATAAATTGCGTCCTCACATTTTTAAATTGTTCCTAGAAAATAAAAGTTTGAAAATGGAAAACACCTTTGTGGAAAACCCACATCGAAAATAGGGTTAATAAAATTTATCCTTAATAAGAGGTAAAGGGAAATGAAAAAATCACCTCCAAATTATGATTTCAAATAAAAGAACATTTGAGGAAATTATAGATACATAGTTGAAGGGAAAACTTAAATATTTATAAGGAGTGATTGTAGTCATAAATCACAAACAAGCGATTAATAAATGTAAAGTTGAGGGCCTTGAAGCCATCAATCTATGATGATTTAAAGTATCATCGGTTCAACAAAACATAAGGTATTAGTATAAGACATTTTTTTAGATACTTTTTTTTGAAGAGGATGGATTAATTTAATATCAAGATAAGAACTCAAGAAAAAATACGTGGTTTCATTACCTTTCATAATCATAATATCATCATTTGGTTGTGCTTCGATCTATTTTGACATCATCCCTTACACTAGGAAATAAATGTTCAAAAAATGATTTTTTTACACCTGAAGTGCATTTGATAAATCATAAGGTCAAAAAGTATTACTTTAATTCTCTAAATGTTTACTAAAAACCAAAAGTTTAGGTCAAAGTACCCAAAAAATCATACTTTAACCTCAAACAAAAAAAAACAATTGTCCAAATTAATCAATTCCAACATTTAGACTTATCCAAAATACTTGTGTCTAAACTCACAGTCCAAAAATTTATAAGGAATGTCAACATAACATAATGAAGATCAACATGTGAATACCTTCATCATGTATTTTATTAAAACATGGTAACAACTTGAATTACCATAAAACCTTATTTTAATATGTATGTACTTCCTTATTCCTTAGGTAAAACACATAATATTGGATATACTCCTTAAATCCATAAATATTGTAAACTCTTAAAATGATGGAATATAAAAATCATTAATTAGTTTCAAGGTATTCAATAATATCCAATATAATTTATCCAAATCGATCATATCTTATTCCAAAATCACTACCTCATTATTAGAACCATATTAGGGGTTGTCTTTCCTTCAACCATGTATTTTCCAAAAAATTTAACTTGCTATTAAGACACTTTTTTAGAACCGTATAATCTCATATCCTCAATGAAATAGTACTACAGTATAATCCTTATTTATTTCCATAATTCATATAACCAGTACATCATTGATACAACACTAAAATGACATAATTCTTTAATAACAACATAAGAACACTAGTCATTCCTCTTCATCTGTGGTAGTATCATAACGTGATTATTATCCAATAGCATCATTTTGGGAATACTCTGATGATTTGGACATTGATTCGTGTAGTGTCCAAACTCCTTGCAGATGAAGTATTGTACATTTGAAACCTTTTTTTTTACCCTTACAATCACGAACGTGGTGTTGTAACTCCCCGACCCCAGAAGATGAGAGTCGATGAATTATTACATATCATTGGCATGATCACAAAAGATCAAGTCTCAAAAGACCGATTAGTTTAGTATCCTTGGAAGTTCTAGATATATTCATAAGGTTTACATTGGATCATAAAATGGAAAACTACAACAACATTGTTTCCATAGAAAACATTGACATCCCATAGATTATCCCTGCAGGTCAGTCATAATATACTTCTTCACATCCTGGGAAAAATTAATCATAGAAAGGGGTGAGCTTAGATGCTTAGTAAAGATAAAAATATAGCAGAAATATTCATGAATAAGCATAAACATTTAAGGAAATGTATAAAACTAAAACAAAAGACTTTTCAACATGAACCTCATCATAATATGGAAAATATAAATCAAAATAATGCCATTTACTTACTCACTTGGATATCCTACTAGTCGAATAATCACATGCAATATCAATAGAAACTTTCATAATGATGGAATGCATAATTCCAGACTTCATAACCTCATAGTCAAGGCCTTGTACCAAGACTACAAATAATATTTTGTCAAGGCCTTATTCCAAACCACTTTTTTGTCTTATGAGACCTACCGATGCATCGAGGAGCTATAGAGGGCTCCATAAATCACTTACTAAGTCCAATGCATTCCTCATATGAAAAGGTTTAAACATAACATAAACATTTTTATTAAAACTAGCATATGAAATGTCAACACTTTATCCATAAACCACGAATGGTATAAAAATAAAACATCCATAGTCAAACATATCACAAAACCATCAATACAATATGGAAGTTTTGTATCATAATAAATCAACTTCAAATAACCTTAAAATCCATCAAAGGATGTTGGTATAGATTAAATCAAACCTTTTTTAGAGAAATATCTATTTCTATTTTGAAATAATTTAAGAGTCACATAATTATAAAGAAAACATTTATTTTGAAAATATTCTTATAATCTTGTAACGGAAGCTTCAACCATGTTATAACAGTGGAAAATAGATGCACCCGCCGTATAAGTTAAAAAACATTCTTACCTTAATTTTTTTGAAAAGGTCATAAGGTACCTTGTTTGGAAAACGACAGAAAGATTCCTTTCAAACCATTTTATAAAAATTCAAACAAGGGTATAAATTACTTTAACCCATAGTCTAGTAAATAATAAAAAGGTTTTGGAATAAATTTTTAAGAAACATGGATGTGGATGATAAAGAGGTCCTAGTATATACTTACTTAAAAACAACCTCAGATAATAAAGAGATTGTGAAATTAACCCTTACCTTGTACCTTTCCTTGGTTGAGGGTAGGTTAACCTCATGTATAATGGTGAAATAATTGTTATTAAATTATACAAGAATCATATACATTAATATGATATCATATATGATCTTTTAATATTGATTTATTAATAATATTTTAGTATTATCGTCATTTCGGGTGTTAACTGATTCATTTTCTTTTATATGATTTGTTACAAAAGTAATGTTTGTTAGGGATATGTTAGGTCCACAAGGATGAATACCCTGAGAGGGTGGGTGAATCAGGGTATGACTAATTTAAAATTAATGCCCGTTCTGATCTTGTTTCGCTGTTAAGAAAAACACTCTTCTCTCTCTTTCCTATTGCATAAAGTAAATAGATAGTAAAGCATTCATAGGACACAACTGTTTTACATGGTTCACTGCAAAGGGATACGTCCAAGGAGCATATGCCGACAAGTTTCCAGTTGTACCAATTCCACTAAACTTCACTAGCTGTGGATTACAATGTTCGGGCTAGATCACTTCTATGCCCAGGCTCACTGCCTTTACAATGTTTAGGGTCAGCTCACTACTTCCCCAAGGGTCACTCCATGTTTCTCTCTCTCTGGCTCACTGTCGGTGGAGAGGATCACCTTATTTCTCTTCCTTTTCTCACTGCTCTTGGAAGGAATCCACTCACAGTTTATAGACCTGTAGGTCACTTCATTTGCATGAAGGAATGCATCTTCCTCTATAAGTAGATGCTCTATTGAAGCCCAATTTTCACCCATAGATAAATATCTCTTTGCAACGAAGGTATCGGGAAAACTTCCAGCTTCCAGGTAGCCCGAAAATCACTGCTGGAAATAAACCTTACTTGGAGTGAAAGTCAACCTCGGTGTACAAGTATCGGCGCGCAAGTCACAACGGGCACGCAAGTCACAACGGGCACGCAATTCCTCCTCAGACACCTGCGTGACTCAAGCTTCCTCAACTCCAAACCTACGCGACTAACTTCCTTTTACGCCCAATCTAATATTGGCGCGTAACTCCACACTGGCGCGCAGCTTCAAACACTGGCGCTCAACTATCACCCTGGCGCGCAAGTCCCACCTGCGCGACCACACACACCACTTGCGCGACCACCACACCTGTGTGATGGGAGCTCTGGTTTCTCAAAGTGTTGAACTCTGGTGGTGAATGAAGAGGGGTGGTCCAGTATTTATTGTCAAATTGACCACCCTGCGCGACGGCGCGCAAGTCACCTACGCGACCCAGTCTCGGCGCGCAAGTCTTCTGTCATTTTAGACACTTGCGCGACCAACTCCCAAACTTGCACGAACCTATTTCCTTAGCCATATTTTGATCTTCTGATCTTGAAAAACGTATGGAGTTAAATTTTCCTATACTCCAAGTCCTCAGCGCACAAGTATCTTTTCCAAAAACACTTTTCTTCATTTGTCGATTTTCAGGCCCAAAAATTTGGCAAACACTGGAAAACGACGCCACCTTGTATTTGTTCTTTTTATACTGCCTCCAGATCATCCATTCCTTTTGTCGATGTTCTTGAATCAAAAATGGATCATTGAACTCAGTTCTTGAACTCAACATTCCATCATAAATGTCACGACCCGTCCTCGGGGCCCGTGCCGTGACTACCCCAAACCCGCCTTCCATAGGCCAGGGGCTGGCGACTAGCACCAAGGCGTAAATTCCCGGTAAACAGGGAAGGCATTGCCTTTATAAGTAACAACCACACAGAGTCAGCAAGCGGAAAGTAACTACAAGTGCAGAAAAGTAAAGGGGGCCGGAAATACAAGCCCAACTGTAAAGTACAACTAAAAAAAAAAGTAAAGAACAGCAACTGAAGAAAAAGACGGCGGCCTCGTGTCGTCCACTGGAAATCCCACCTGAAGGGTGGGTACAGATAGCCTCCAGGCCCCTCGGGTCCCACGTCCGCTCCGAGCACGTCCCGCCCAGTGGTCCACCTCCAGGTACCGTCCTGCTCCACGCCCCAACCGTGATCAGCGCTGTCCGTCGTCTGCAACCAACACAACAAGGTGCGGGCATAGCCCGTGCAGGGGTGAGTACAAGCTACTCAGTAAGGACCCCGAGACCCCCGAAGGTCTCCCGAAATCCACAGAGGATATAGCACAAAAGAAAGATGCAATCACGAAGTAACATCTGACTCGACTTAGGTATATGCCATACATATACCTAAGTCCCCAATTCTAGCTCTGCTCACGAGCTCAAGAACAACTCAATCCACAAAGGAAAGCAAGACTCAAATCCACAAGGAGAGTAAATAGTAAATCCACAAAGGATGGTTCAATACAATCCACAAAGGAGAGTAACATAAGATTCAGCTCAACCAGGTATACTTTTTCAGATGACGTCAAAGACGATCACTGATCCGTCTAAGTCGTCGGACCCACGAAGGATCGATAGGTACTAACCCCCGCAAAAGACCCACACAGGATCGGGCTCACACAGAACCTGTAGGCAGTGGCTCACACAGAACCGGTAGTAAGGACCCACACAGGATCGGGCTCACACAGAACCTGTAGCACTGATCCACGTAGGATCGCTGAGTGCAGTAGTCGACGCAGTCCACTGAGGATCTCTGCTCTGTCGTCGCCGCAGTCCACGAAGGATCTCTGCTCTGCCGTCGTCGCAGTCCACGGAGGATCTCTGCTCTGTCGTCGAAGTCACAGCCAGCGCTAGGGTTCCCGCACACAGCGAGCTCGTTTAGGAGGGTCCGCTCCACGAGCCGAGAGGCTGATACATCAACTGACACGTAGTCCGAAGTTGATGTATCCAAAAGTTCCGTATCGACAACAGGATCTCAACGCAACAGACGGCGCGTCAATCGGACGCCCGGTCTGAGAGTTATTGGCATTTTCGTCCCAGGGGCCCGGTTGGTTTTTAGGGCAAAACCAACCCGACCGTACTCCGCCTGTGTCCGATCCTCGGGCGGAGTATGCCAAAAGTTCCGTCTCACTTAGAGAAAACTACCACAGCTGACGGTACGTCGATCGGACGTCCGTAGCTCAAGTTATGAGCGTTTCCGCTCCGAGGGCCCGGTTGGTTTCGTGTACGAACCAACCCGGCCGAACCCAAAGTCTTCCGAAACCTTGAGTATAATACACCGAAACGACCGTCTCGATCCAAGGATCGCGTAGCCGCTGACGGTTTGTCAATCGGGGGTCCCAGGCCCAAGATATGGGCGAAAGACCGAAGAGGGCCCAAAATGGGGGTTCCGGGCCCGGGGCGACCCGGCCCGAACCGGGCCGGTCCGGCCTGGGCGCGGCCCGGCCGACCGGACCGGCCGGCTCGGCTTCGGCCGAGCGGCCGCTTGAGCCGCCGCGGGTCAAACCCGCGGCTTTGGAGAAACGCGGCCCGCGCGGGCCGCGTGCTGGATGGCCGGACCGCGGACGCGGTCCGGCGGTTCGCCGCCGCCGCGGCGGACTCCTCCGGCGGCGCGCCGGGCGCCGCCGCCTCCGGTCGCCGGCGCCGCCGCGCCGGCGACCCGCGCCGCCGCCCCCTTCCGCGGGCCGCCGGAGTTGCTCCGGTGGCCCGTTTTGCCTCCCGTCTGCGCCATTGTTCCTCCCGGGACGCGTCCTTCACTGCGGAATAAACAAATGGCCCTTGCGTCGTGCTTTTTCCGTCGCCCGCCAAATCCGCACAAAAAGGGAAGATCGGCGGAGGGTTGCCGGGTCTTGTTCGTTAGGCCCGCACCCTCCGCGTTAGTCAAAATCAACGGGAGAAACAAGAAAGAAACCAAACAACAATTTTAAATAAATTAAAATTGTTTCGTGTTCGGGTTCTTTATTTCAAAAGAATAAACACGGGATTTAAAAAGAATTCCAACAACCCTTACCTCGCAGCTGTCATTGCCGAACGAGGGATCGTCGCGGGATTGCTCATCGCGGAAGAAGGGGGATCGTCGCGTCGTCGCGGTATCCGGCGTCGCGTCGCCAATCTCCGGATCAAGGTCAAACGGATTTAATTAATTTAAATCCGTTGATATCGAAAATTTAAAAAGGGAGAACTTAAACGATCTGATTCTCACCTTAGTTGCCGAACGAGGATCGGCTGCGGAAGAAGAGGCGTCGCCGAAGAACGTCGCGGGTAAAGCTCGTCGACGTCGCAGATCTCGGTGTGCGTCGTCGAATTCCGGTCGCCGGCGTTCTTCGCGTTCTTCGCGTTCTTCGCGGGGAGATGAAGAACCAAAGATTCTCTCAAATCCTTTCAAAGGATTTTTAGGTTGGTCTTATTTTATAAACATGCCAACAAACGCAAAAGCGTAAGTAACGACCCAACAGTTCGTTGAATTAATTCAACGAGCGAAACAGCCCATTTAATTCACAAAAGAAACAGCCAATTTAATTCACGAAATAAACCGCCCAATTAAATGGTCTGTTAAGAATTAAAGAAAACGCGTCGGTTGACATTTCAGTTACTTTGACGGGTTTTCGCGGGTGCGTTACTTAGCGAAAGAAACGGCGGGGCTCGTGCGGGCCCCACCTCACAAATATCCTACCAAGGGGGTAGGATATTTCTGGATAGCATCCTATCCAGTTCAACTCAGTTCAAGCCACCCTTAAGTGGCTTCAAGTGGCTTCCAAGCAGCTTAAGTGAAATAAAATAAAGTTGTCGCACAAACTTTATTTTATTTCTGACTTAAAGCCGCAAAATTTAAAAACCACGTCTGAGCAAACGCAACTCCGGAAGAGGCGTTTCTAAGCAAATACCAGCGCTGCGATTTCATCGGTGCGCTCAGAATTCGATTCCGGGCACCGGTTCAAAAGATAGAAAAACCTGCTCGTCCGTTCACTGAACGTACCCGAGCCAAACTTCGGAAATTGATTCCGGGCACACCGGGCCTCGGAATCAGGTGTCGTCTGAAGCTGCGCTCTTGTAAAATTCCAAAGAAAATTAAGAAAAAAATTTCCTTGAAATTTGCGGGTCTTTACATTACTCCCACCTCAGGGCTTTACGTCCCCGTAAAGATACATCAAAAACTAGGGGAACAAATGGGGGTACTGAGCACGCATCTGAGCCTCCCGCTCCCAAGTGCTCTCCTGGAGGTTCCCGTGCTGCCATCTGACGCGCACAAGAGGAATCTACCGCCCACGTAGGACCCGCTCCTGTCGATCCTCGATCTCCACTGGGACCTCCGCAAAAGTCGCCCCATCGTCCACGTCCAGCTCCCCAAAGTCGATGATGTGCGTCGGGTCGTGCACGTATCTCCTCAGCTGAGACACGTGAAAGACGTCGTGCACCCGGTGCAACTGAGGTGGTAGAGCCAGGCGATAAGCCACCTCTCCTATCCTGCTGAGGACCTGGAAAGGCCCGATAAAGCGTGGAGACAACTTGCCGCCTCGGCCAAATCTCCGTAAACCACGTCGAGGTGAGACACGCAAAAAGACGTGGTCGCCATCCTCGAACTCTAGTGGCCTCCGCCTCCTGTCAGCATATGACTTCTGCCGGCTCTGAGCTGTCCTCATCCTCTCCTGGATGATCTGGACCTTCTCTATCGTGGCCCGGACCATCTCTGGTCCCACGAGTGCTGACTCCCCAGGGTCTGTCCAGCACAACGGTGATCTGCAGGGTCTGCCGTACAACGCCTCGTATGGTGCCATCCCGATGGTGGAGTGGTAGCTGTTGCTGTACGCGAACTCCACCAAGGGTAGGTGGTCCTCCCAGTAGCGACCAAAGTCGAGAACACATGCACGGAGCATGTCCTCGAGTGTCTGAATGGTCCTCTCCGTCTGACCATCCGTCTGAGGGTGGAAGGCTGTGCTCAGATGGAGCCGTGTCCCGAACGCCTCCTGCAACCCCTTCCAAAGCCGGGAAGTGAAACGAGCATCTCGATCGGAGACGATAGACGATGGCACACCGTGAAGTCGTACGATCTCCTGGACGTAAAGACGTCCCAAGCTCTCCACTGAGCCCTGCTCTCTAATGGGTAAGAAGTGTGCCGACTTGGTGAGTCGGTCGACAATCACCCAAATGGAGTCGTGACCTCTGGAAGTGCGTGGAAGTCCAGTCACGAAGTCCATAGATATGGCATCCCACTTCCACTCCGGGACCTCCAAGGGCTGTACCAAGCCTGCTGGTACCTGATGCTCTGCCTTCACTTGCTGGCAGGTGAGGCATCGTGAAACGAACTCCGCCACAGCTTTCTTCATGCCCGGCCACCAGTGCTGTCGTCTGAGATCCTGGTACATCTTCGCCACTCTGGGATGCACCGCCAAGGGAGAAGTGTGAAACTCTCTCAGCACCTCCTCTCGTAAAGCGACTGGTACGAAGGTACGTCCTCTGAAAAGGATGTCGTGCTCTGCTCCAAGGGAGAAGCCATCAGGCGCCTGACCTGAGGATATCAGTGCACGCCGGGTCTCACAGTCAGCGTCCCCACGCTGAGCCTCTCTGACCCACTGAAGAAGTGGAGGAGAGACTGTGAGAGACTGAAGAAAGGCTGCTCCGTCTCTATCCACGAAGGATATCTGTAAGGAGGCTAGCTGCTCCGTCGCCTCCTCAAGTAGCTGAATGCCCATCCTCCTGCTGAGGGCATCGGCTACCACGTTCCCCTTCCCAGGAGTATAGACTATCTCAAAGTCATAGTCCTGGAGGAACTCAATCCATCTCCGCTGTCTCAGGTTCAGGTCCTTCTGAGAGAAGATATACCTGAGACTCTGGTGGTCAGAAAAGACTGTGAAGCGCTCTCCCATCAGATAGTGCCGCCAAGTCTTCAGAGCGAAGACCACTGCTGCTAACTCCAGGTCATGAGTGGCGTAGTTCTGCTCATGCGGCCTCAACTGACGTGATCCGTAGGCGATCACGGCCCGCTCCTGCATCAGGACGCACCCGAGTCCAGTCCCTGATGCATCGCAGTAAACTACGTACCCAACTCCCTCCTCAGGAAACCTCAAGATAGGTGCGCTGGTCAACCTCTGCCTCAGCTCCTGGAAGCTCTGCTGACAACTGTCTGACCACACGAAGGGTTTCCCCTTCTTCGTCAACGCTGAGAGTGGTGCCGCAACTCTGGAGAAGTCTGGCACGAATCTCTGATAGTATCCCGCTAGGCCCAAGACGCTCCGCACCTCAGTCACGCTCCTGGGTGGCTCCCAAGCTAGCACTGCCTCGATCTTCGCGGGATCCACTGCAACTCCCGCCTCAGAAATGACGTGCCCCAAGAAATGGACCTCACGTAACCAGAACTGGCATTTTGAGAGCTTGCCATAAAGCTGGTGCTCTCGGAGAGTGTCTAGCACAACTCGCAGGTGGTAGGCATGCTCCTCCTCAGTCGTTGAGTATACCAAAATGTCGTCAATGAAGACCACGACAAATCGGTCAAGGTATGGCTGGAAGATCCTGTTCATGAGGCTCATGAACACTGCTGGTGCATTGGTTACGCCGAACGGCATAACCAAGAACTCATAATGGCCATACCGACACCTGAAGGCCGTCTTCTGCACGTCCTCGTCTCGAACTCTGAGCTGATGATAGCCTGACCGGAGGTCTATCTTCGAGAACCACCGCGCTCCCTTGAGCTGATCGAAGAGGTCATCAATCCGTGGCAGCGGATACTTGTTCCTCACTGTCACCTGGTTCAGGCGACGATAGTCGACACACAGTCGCAAGCTCCCGTCCTCCTTCTTGGCGAACAATATCGGGGAAGCCCAGGGTGAAACACTGGGTCGGATAAACCCCTTGCTCTGCAAGTCCTCCAACTGTACCCGCAGCTCCCGAAGCTCGGCGGGGGCCATCCGATATGCTGGAGTAGATATCGGGGTTGTCCCGGGGTACAAGTCGATGTAAAAGTCTACCTCTCTACGAGGAGGTATCCCTGGGACGTCGTCGGGAAAGACGTCCACGTACTGGTCCACCACTGCAGGAAAAGCTGGACTCCGCACGTCCACTGCTCCTAGGATGAGGCTAGCCAACTGATGAGAGATAGGCTGCACTCTCCTCCGCGGAAGTCCATCCTGTGCTGCAAAGGTTCCCTTCTCGTCGGTGAAGGTAAACCTGCTCCCATCGGTGCGAACACATCGCACCTTGCGCCTAAAACAGTCGATCTGGGCATGAACCGTGGATAGCCAATCCATGCCCAAGATGACGTCGTAAGGCCTCGACGCCGCTACAAGGAGATCCCAGCCGAAGCTCTCGCCTCCTAGAGTAAGCTCACACTACCGGCACCAGTGCGTAATCGTCGAGTCTGCTCCCGTAGGAGTCTCTAGCCGTAAGGATCGAGCCAACGGCTCAGTCGGAATCTCCGAGCTCCGAACAAGGGCAGAGGCTATGAAAGAGTGACTCGCTCCTGTGTCTATAAGTACTGCAGCAAGGGTGGAATAGACACAGATCGTACCTCGAATCATCTCTGGCAAGTTGGGGTCGTAGGCCTCCACTGCCTGGAGCTGGGCCTGTCCCTGCCCGCCAGCTCCATGTGGTCGAGGTGGCCCTCCTGGTGATGGTGGGGGTAGAGCCTGGAAGCGTCGCCCACCACCCGCTGCTCGGCCAGCTCCTCTGCCTCGTCCGCCTCCTCCCTGCGGACCGCCACGGTCGACCCTCTGCCTCTTCCTGGGTGGCCCCTCCACCGTCTGCTGCTCCTCTGGTTGGCGAGTCGGGCAGTCACAAGCCATGTGACCCTGCCCGCCGCAGGTGTAGCACAGCCTGCCTCTCGGAAGGCTGGCACTCCGCTGGGTGCCCTGCACTGCTGAGCCAGTGTCCTGAGGCTGTCTGCGTGGGGGTCTGGTCTGCCTGGACCCGAGAGTCATCCGTCGGCTACCTGCTGCCGAAGACTCAGCTACCTGCCGCCCTGCGCTAGGTCTCTCCGCTGAAGAAGGCTCTGCCAGGAAGCTCTCGATCAGGAGGGCTCGCTCCAGCACTCCCGCCTGGGTCGGAATGCTGAGGGAGATCAGCGACGCCCGAATCTCCTGTCGCAAGCCCTGCTCGAAGGTCCGGGCCCGGAAGAAGGGGTCCCGTACCATGTCGGTCGAGTAGCGAGATAGGTCAGTGAACCTCGCCGCGTACTGAGCGACCGTCATGCTGCCCTGGCGCAGCTGGAGAAGCTCCTGGATGCGCACCGCTCGGAGGGTGGCCGGGACGAACTCAGAGCGGAAGAGGCTCTCGAAGTCCGCCCAGAGCAAGGATGCCTCATCGTGAACCTGGAGCATCAAGCTCCACCAACGTCCTGCCGCCGCCTGCAGGAGGCTCGCTGCGAGAATCACCATGAGATCCGCTGGTGTCCTCACTAGCCTGAAGATCCGTACCACCGCCTCTAGCCAGTCCTCGGCGGCCTGGGGGTCCGCCTCACCGCGAAACCTAGGCGGTCGCTGGCTCTGAAACTCATGCAGTGCCCTGAGGCGACGTGCATCATCAGCGTCTGGTACTGGCAGCATCGGTGGCTCGGCGGGTAAAGCTACCGCCGGTGCCACTGCTGGCAAAGGGCCCTGCACCGAGGCCTCGTCGCTCGGTGGGCTGCCGTCGCGCCCTACACTCAGAACCCTAGCTGGCTGTCGTCGCGGGGCCATCCTGAAAAGGAGAACAAGAGCACCACAGTTAGAATAGTATACCTGGTGAGCTGGCACAAGTAATCACAAGGAAAACTTGAGACTTTCATAAAGCAGATCAGTATACCCGGTGAGCTGACACAAGTAATCACAAAGAAAACTTGAAACACACACGCAATCAATGTTTTCATGCATTAAGTCGGAAATCAGGAGTCAGGGTCCTGGTGTACGGATACGTCGGCCGCCGCACCAACACTGGGCTCCCTGAACTGATAACCACACTCAATACACTGAACATTATTGCTTCATATGGAAAGAAAGGACGATCAGAGTCTGCGGTAGAACCGACCGCCTCTGATACCAATTTGTCACGACCCGTCCTCGGGGCCCGTGCCGTGACTACCCCAAGCCCGCCTTCCATAGGCCAGGGGCTGGCGACTAGCACCAAGGCGTAAATTCCTGGTAAACAGGGAAGGCATTGCCTTTATAAGTAACAACCACACAGAGTCAGCAAGCGGAAAGTAACTACAAGTGCAGAAAAGTAAAGGGGGCCGAAAATACAAGCCCAACTGTAAAGTACAACTAAAAAAAAAAGTAAAGAACAGCAACTGAAGAAAAAGACGGCGGCCTCGTGTCGTCCACTGGAAATCCCACCTGAAGGGTGGGTACAAATAGCCTCCAGGCCCCTCGGGTCCCACGTCCGCTCCGAGCACGTCCCGCCCAGTGGTCCACCTCCAGGTACCGTCCTGCTCCACGCCCCAACCGTGATCAGCGCTATCCGTCGTCTGCAACCAACACAACAAGGTGCGGGCATAGCCCGTGCAGGGGTGAGTACAAGCTACTCAGTAAGGACCCCGAGACCCCCGAAGGTCTCCCGAAATCCACAGAGGATATAGCACAAAAGAAAGATGCAATCACGAAGTAACATCTGACTCGACTTAGGTATATGCCATACATATACCTAAGTCCCCAATTCTAGCTCTGCTCACGAGCTCAAGAACAACTCAATCCACAAAGGAAAGCAAGACTCAAATCCACAAGGAGAGTAAATAGTAAATCCACAAAGGATAGTTCAATACAATCCACAAAGGAGAGTAACATAAGATTCAGCTCAACCAGGTATACTTTTTCAGATGACGTCAAAGACGATCACTGATCCGTCTAAGTCGTCGGACCCACGAAGGATCGATAGGTACTAACCCCCGCAAAAGACCCACACAGGATCGGGCTCACACAGAACCTGTAGGCAGTGGCTCACACAGAACCGGTAGTAAGGACCCACACAGGATCGGGCTCACACAGAACCTGTAGCACTGATCCACGTAGGATCGCTGAGTGCAGTAGTCGACGCAGTCCACTGAGGATCTCTGCTCTGTCGTCGCCGCAGTCCACGAAGGATCTCTGCTCTGCCGTCGTCGCAGTCCACGGAGGATCTCTGCTCTGCCGTCGTCGCAGTCCACGGAGGATCTCTGCTCTGTCGTCGAAGTCACAGCCAGCGCTAGGGTTCCCGCACACAGCGAGCTCGTTTAGGAGGGTCCGCTCCACGAGCCGAGAGGCTGATACATCAACTGACACGTAGTCCGAAGTTGATGTATCCAAAAGTTCCGTATCGACAACAGGATCTCAACGCAACAGACGGCGCGTCAATCGGACGCCCGGTCTGAGAGTTATTGGCATTTTCGTCCCAGGGGCCCGGTTGGTTTTTAGGGCAAAACCAACCAGACCGTACTCCGCCTGTGTCCGATCCTCGGGCGGAGTATGCCAAAAGTTCCGTCTCACTTAGAGGAAACTACCACAGCTGACGGTACGTCGATCGGACGTCCGTAGCTCAAGTTATGAGCGTTTCCGCTCCGAGGGCCCGGTTGGTTTCGTGTACGAACCAACCCGGCCGAACCCAAAGTCTTCCGAAACCTTGAGTATAATACACCGAAACGACCGTCTCGATCCAAGGATCGCGTAGCCGCTGACGGTTCGTCAATCGGGGGTCCCAGGCCCAAGATATGGGCGAAAGACCGAAGAGGGCCCAAAACGGGGGTTCCGGGCCCGGGGTGACCCGGCCCGAACCCCCCCTGGGGTCGGCCGAACCGGGTCGGCCCGAACCGGGCCGGCCCGACCCGGCCCGAACCGGCTAGACCGGGTCCGGTCCGGCCTGGGCGCGGCCCGGCCGACCGGACCGGCCGGCTCGGCTTCGGCCGAGCGGCCGCTTGAGCCGCCGCGGGTCAAACCCGCGGCTTTGGAGAAACGCGGCCCGCGCGGGCCGCGTGCTGGATGGCCGGACCGCGGACGCGGTCCGGCGGTTCGCCGCCGCCGCGGCTCGGCCGCGGCGGACTCCTCCGGCGGCGCGCCGGGCGCCGCCGCCTCCTTCCGCGGGCCGCCGGAGTTGCTCCGGTGGCCCGTTTTGCCTCCCGTCTGCGCCATTGTTCCTCCCGGGACGCATCCTTCACTGCGGAATCAACAAATGGCCCTTGCGTCGTGCTTTTGCCGTCGCCCGCCAAATCCGTACAAAAAGGGAAGATCGGCGGAGGGTTGCCGGGTCTTGTTCGTTAGGCCCGCACCCTCCGCGTTAGTCAAAATCAACGGGAGAAACAAGAAAGAAACCAAACAACAATTTTAAATAAATTTAAATTGTTTCGTGTTCGGGTTCTTTATTTCAAAAGAATAAACACGGGATTTAAAAAGAATTCCAACAACCCTTACCTCGCAGCTGTCGTTGCCGAACGAGGGATCGTCGCGGGATTGCTCGTCGCGGAAGAAGGGGGATCGTCGCGTCGTCGCGGTATCCGGCGTCGCGTCGCCAATCTCCGGATCAAGGTCAAACGGATTTAATTAATTTAAATCCGTTGATATCGAAAATTTAAAAAGGGAGAACTTAAACGATCTGATTCTCACCTTAGTTGCCGAACGAGGATCGGCTGCGGAAGAAGAGGCGCCGCCGAAGAACGTCGCGGGTAAAGCTCGTCGACGTCGCAGATCTCGGTGTGCGTCGTCGAATTCCGGTCGCCGGCGTTCTTCGCGTTCTTCACGTTCTTCGCGTTCTTCGCGTTCTTCGCGTTCTTCGCGTTCTTCGCGGGGAGATGAAGAACCAAAGATTCTCTCAAATCCTTTCAAAGGATTTTTAGGTTGGTCTTATTTTATAAACATGCCAACAAACGCAAAAGCGTAAGTAACGACCCAACAGTTCGTTGAATTAATTCAACGAGCGAAACAGCCCATTTAATTCACGAAAGAAACAGCCCATTTAATTCACGAAATAAACCGCCCAATTAAATGGTCTGTTAAGAATTAAAGAAAACGCGTCGGTTGACTTTTCAGTTACTTTGACGGGTTTTCGCGGGTGCGTTACTTAGCGAAAGAAACGGCGGGGCTCGTGCGGGCCCCACCTCACAAATATCCTACCAAGGGGGTAGGATATTTCTGGATAGCATCTTATCCAGTTCAACTCAGTTCAAGCCGCCCTTAAGTGGCTTCAAGTGGCTTCCAAGAAGCTTAAGTGAAATAAAATAAAGTTGTCGCACAAACTTTATTTTATTTCTGACTTAAAGCCGCAAAATTTAAAAACCACGTCTGAGCAAACGCAACTCCGGAAGAGGCGTTTCTAAGCAAATACCGGCGCTGCGATTTCATCGGTGTGCTCAGAATTCGATTCCGGGCACTGGTTCAAAAGATAGAAAAACCCGCTCGTCCGTTCACTGAACGTACCCGAGCCAAACTTCGGAAATTGATTCCGGGCACACCGGGCCTCGGAATCAGGTGCCGTCTGAAGCTGCGCTCTTGTAAAATTCCAAAGAAAATTAAGAAAAAAAATTTCCTTGAAATTTGCGGGTCTTTACAATAAACTCCTCTTTTTCAACAAATTTGTATTTCATTGTTTTGCTTTGTCAACAATCACCACTCAGATGTTCACTTTGTCAACAAACACAATCACGTCAAA
This sequence comes from Viscum album, assembly GCA_963277665.1. Taxonomy (NCBI): domain Eukaryota; kingdom Viridiplantae; phylum Streptophyta; class Magnoliopsida; order Santalales; family Viscaceae; genus Viscum; species Viscum album. The sequence continues at coordinate 1,597,751,657 of OY728120.1, forward strand.
AATTATTCAATGATGCCTGGAGGGATTTTTTTCCAACAGGATAGGATGTATCTTATTCATATTCATAATTATATTAGGTCTTTAAAAATTATTTTTAATCATCTAATGAAAATTAATCTTGAATGGATATGATGGGGAATGAATCTCATCTCGTTCGTGGAGACGGTAATCCGTACGTACGCATAAGCGAAAATATCATTATTTTGATATTTAAATAATATATAATTGGATGTTATATCATATATAAAGAATACTTATCATGTTATATCTATTATTTACATCAATTATACATCATTATTATACCCATACAAAAAATAATGTATTGAATAACAACTACACCACGACGTGGAGACGGTAAGCCGTACGTACGCACGTATGGTGACATGTCATTCAAAGGATGGATAGAATGATGAATATGGTTGTAGAATATTTATAATAACATCACAGTATATATAAGATACTGGATATATTATTTTATAATGGACACAACAAGGAAAGAAGAAGTGGAAGAAGAAAAAACATGAAAGATGTGGTGAGATATTTACCTCTTCTTCGGGTTCTTCCTTTTAATTTGATCAAAATGGATCTTTAGGTTGGATTTCTGAATAAAGTAAGGCCTATAGGATTAAGGGAGAACATTTTAGAGGGTATTTGGGCAGGGTGTGGCCGATCCAAAGGGATTTGAAGGTGTGAATTAAAGAGAAGGGGAAGTGTCCTTTTATAAGAGGGGTGAGGGGCACCTTAGGAAAATCTAGAAATATTATTTTATAATAAAATAATTTTCAGTTTCTAATGGCTCCAAAATAAATTATTCAAAGTATAAGGTGTTGATGGGTCGGACTAATAGGTTTTAGACAGGTTTGGGTCACTATATTAACCTTATCTTTTAGATTTAACTCTTAGTTAAATAATGTGACATTTACCATGTCTCTTTGTATTTTTATATTATATGGTTAATAAACTTACTATAAACTTCCAAGACAACCCCTAGTGGTTCATTAATGATAAACCTATAATTATATAAGTATTTTGGCCGATCATTATATTTTTAGAATTATTATATCAACCAATAATATTGTATTTGTTTTAAAATCTCATTTATGTCAATTTTGACATTATTTAATAATTGATTTTTATTAAAGTCCTAAAAACTTTATTACTTAGAAATAAATACATTTAATCAACCCCAACATGTCATATTGACCAAAAAATTTACTTTAATTCATTAAAAGTCTAAAATTATATTTATTTGGATATTTATAATATCAATTATTTTAATCTTTCACTAATACGGTAATTACTACATCATCATTGTGTCATAAATAAATTTAATTATTTAATGTCCAAAAATTATAAATAAAATTCAATTATGTAGGAAATATTTTTATCTTTCTATTAAATATTTATAGTCTAATTTATATTGTGTGTAACCTTATATTAAAAATGGTTTAGTTATTACACATTGAATTTAACTCTTTTAACTCCTCTTTAAATAAAATAATAATAAATGTCCTAATCTAATAAAATTGGACAAAATAGGTTCATATTTTATTCCTAAGGTTGTTTTTGGTCTAATTTTACTTATCCAATAGAATTAGGACATGTGTTAGGGTAATAATAATATCATTTTTACCCATAATTATCCTATTTACTTTTAACCATGGTAAATAAAAGTAAAAAAGTTACTATTCACCAAAAATTATTTTCATCTTATTGAACCACATTTTACTTACTGATATCAACCATGTATCTTGGATTTTTTAAATTCAACTCACAGAAGCGGTAAAATTATTTTCTTATGTAAATTTGCAAATGCTCCTTGGAGGTGGGTAAAAGACGGTTAAAAGTTCAATAAAAATTTTATATATCTAAAATTATTATAAACTGGCTCCAATGAATTACATTGAACTTATATAGGTATTATGTACCTATTTTGAAATAAACTAAATTTAAATAAATTAAATAATTATTTAAATAAAAATTTGGTTTTAAACTATAACTCAGTGCTTTTCACTATTCGTCAAAAATTAAAAGTTTTCAGAAAAATACCAAAAATTCTCCCTAAGCTAATTTTGATATTTTGAATCCAAAAATGAAGTCTGTTTTGAAAGATAAAATTTAAATAATTTCAAAAAAGTGGGTATTGCTATTCATAACGACTAGTTTGATTGGTTGTGGTTTGTTAGAACTCGAAGTTGCGTACAACACATGCTATAGTATTTTTCAAATAGAAGCTTACCATGGAAGCTTGGGGTGTTACAATTGTCCTTTTTCTCCCCACTTATAACATACTCGCATTACCTTAAAGAATTTACCAAGGGATTATTCCCACAGTTATCACATGTGGGAAAATACTTATTTCCATTCTTCCATTTATCCATCTTTTTTTTCATCCTCTTCTTTTCTTTCTTCCCTTCAAAACCATAGGACTCAGATAATTATTTATTTATCTTATTAACACATGATACTATTTATTCATATGATGCAGATACGTGGGAAACTATTTCCCTTCTAAATGTTGTCTTAAGACCATGAAATATGTGATCCTTTTTACTCTTTGGATCATGTGTATTTATGGAGTTTTCATTCCTTCTACTGGGCACCATTTCTAAATGACGACATGCACTAGGTTAGATCATATCAAAATGTATAATCCAAAAACTATAAAAATTCTCAGTATTAATTGAATATTTACACACATCTAGTCTCATAATCATAATATTGAATTTTTTTCCGACATATTGACTCATAAATCCTTCATAATGGTTTGTAAAGAAAATGTGAATTATCCTAAGCATATCCCTCAGGAGTGTCAAACCAGGTGCGTAGTAAGGCATGTTGTCGTTCACCAGGATACCCTGGGTCAAGCTCGAAACTCCCTATCAGATTTTTCACTCCTAGGTACATCTGCGCCAGAGCCACTTCTACTTATAGTATCCAGATAGGGATGTACTGCTTGGAAAACCCACATAATATCTACATTACCAAAAAATTTGGATGTTCTTCAATACTAATCCTCAAAGTATATCTTAGGGTAATGTTTTATAATCAGAGTTTATCTAAATATATTTCCAAGTTTATTTCTAAACATCCTCTGATACCATATGTTACACCCCTACCCCAAAATCCCAGAGCCGGTGCATTATTTTAATACATTTGCATGATTATAAGGAATCAAATCTCGAATGACTGATCATTTTATAAGTATTGAAAAATAAATTACATACGTGAACATTACAGTACATAAACATGGCATCAACAATACTTTGAGAACTCCATTATTACACTAACATAACCCTTCATAATAATCATAATAAACATCTTGTCAAACTAGGAAAATAAAACATAAGAAAGGGGTGAGCTCAGATGCTCAGTAAGGATAAACAATATAGCGGAAGCTATCATAAATAATCATAAACTTTTATGAAAATGAATAAAATTGAAACACAAGCCCTCTAGACATAAACTTCAGCATAATATTTCAATGATAAATTAATTAATACCATTTACTTATTCACATGGATATTCTACTAGTTGAATAATCATATGTAACATTAATAAATAATCTCATAATAATGGAATGCATCATATCGGACATCTTAACCACAAATTCAAGGCCTCGTGCTAAAACCCTAAATATAAATTTTTTCATGGCCTTGTGTCAAGACACTAGTTTGTCTCAAGAGACCTATCAATGCATCTAGGGGCTATAGCAGTCCCCACCCCTCACTTACTAAGTCCAATTCATTCCTCATATGAAAATTTTGAAACATAACATAAACATTTGTATTAAAACTAGCATACAAAATGTAAATACTTTAACGATAGACCATGAATGGTATAAAACTAGAACATACACAATAAAACATATAATAAATCATTTAATAAAATATGTAATATTATATTATAATTAATCAACCTCAATCAAGAATAATATCTAGTAAAGTATGTTGACATAGTTGGAAATGATCAGTAAAACTCTCTAAGAGAAATATACCTTTTTCATGAAATCATTTAAAGTCACACAATTTATAAAGGAATACATTTAAAAGATATTTTTGAATCAAAATTTCCCATACCACTTTGAAACATTTGAAAGGAATTAACATTTTAAAACATTCATGTCAATATAAATAAATCCATAAAACCATTTTGAAAACATGGACAATAATGGGAAAGATTTAGAAGAATAAATATTTAAAATGTTTAAAATGTTGTTTTAGTAAAAGAGTCCCTTAAAAGGAATCCTTTTGAAAACTCTTTTATCAAATATGGGCATAGATAATAAATATGTCCCAGTAAATACTTACAGATGAACAATATCAAATAATAATGAGATTGAGGAATTAACCCTTACCTTGTACATTCCTTTGGTCGAGGATACGTTTAACCTCCTGTATAATGACCATAGTATGTTATTAAATTATACCAGAACCATATTAATATTTATGATATCATAGTTTATTTGTTTATGTCTTTATACTAACCATTTAAAAATAATTTATATGTTAAAATAACATTTCGGGTAATAATCGCTTTCTTTATCGTACGTGTTTTAACTTGTTATTCTTGATCGTATCACTTATATCATGATTTAATTTCTTCCATAATATAAAACATTATTTATGTATCTTATGTATTCAGAATATAAATATGTATAATAGATAGATATTTGAAATGGAAAACATCGTTTAGGGAGACGGTATGTCGTACGTACGAATAAACATTGTTTCCATTTTCATGTCATATTGAACGGAAGTAAGTGAATAAGATATATGTAAATACATACATATTTATATATAAATATACTTTCAGTATCATTATTATTTCATATATTACATAGTTATTAATAATATATATTTTTATATTCATTGATGAATGGTGGCCGTGGAAGTGAATCTCATCGTGTCGTGGAGACAATAATATGTATGTATGCACGAGCGACAATATCATTCTATTGATGGTGAAATATTATTTAATTGGATGGTATATTATATATAAATAATAATTAACATGTTATATTTATTATTTAAATCAATTATACTCATTATTATACCCATCCGAATAATGAAATGTTGAATAATAAACTACACCACGACGTAGAGACGGTAAGTCGAACGTACACATGTATGCTGACATTGTCATTCATAAGATTAATAGAATAATGAATATTTTTGTACCATATATACAATAAAATATCAGAATGTATAAGTTTCTGGAGTTATTATTTTGGTTTGGAAACACTAAAGAAAGAGGAAGTGGACGAAGAAAATAACTTCGAAAGAGGTGATGAAATAATTACATCTTCTTTAGGTTCTTCCTTTTGATTTGAACAAAAGGGATACTTAGGTTGGCTTTATGCTCAATTTAAGGCATATATGTTGAATTGAGGGTTGTTTGGAGGATATTTGAGCAGGTTTTGGCTGGTTTAAATGGCTTTGGAGATGTGAATTTGAGAGAATGGGAAGTACTGTTTAATAAGGGAGGTGAGGGGCACTTTAGGAATAACTTGAAATATTATTTTATTATAAAATAATTTACGGTTTATAATAGCTCAAAATCGTATTATTTTAAGTATAAGGTGGGTATGGGTCGAAATAATCTCAACAAATAGGTTTTAGAAAAATTTAGTTCATCATATTAACCTTATCTTTTAGGTTTAACCCTTAGTTAAATAGTTCAACTCTTACCATGTCTTCTTGTATTCTTACACTATCTGGTAAATAAACTTACTATAAAATTACAAGAGAACATAAAGTGGATCATTAATGAAATATCTAATATAATTTAAGTCCTTTGTCTGAACCTTAGATTTTTTGGACTATTATATCATTTAATAATATAGTATATGTTTTAAAAACTCATTTATGTCAATTTTAACACTATTTAGTATTAGTTTTTTGTTAAAGTAATCACAACTTAATTAATTCAAAAAAAAAATAAATTGAATCAATAATATCATGTCTTATTAATATTAAAAAATTATTTTATGGCATCCAAAGTCTCAATTTACATTTATTTTTATATTTATAAGATCAATTATGTTAATCTTTCATTAATATGGTAATTACTTCATCATCATTGTGTCATAAATAAATTAAATTATTAAATGTCTAAAAATTATAAATAAAATACGATGATGTAGGAAATATTATTATATTTCTAATGAATATTTATAGTCTAATTTATCTTATTTATAACTCTATATTAAAAATGGTTTAGCTAATAAAATTTGAGTTTAACACTTTTAACACTTCTTTAAATAAAATATAATAAATGTCCTAATCTAATCCATGTGGATCAAAAGGGATTATATATTTTTCCTAAGGTTGATTTTGGTTGAAATAAAATTATCCAATAGAATTAGGACATGTTTTGTGGTAATTTTAATATTATTTTTCTCTTTAATTACCTTATTTACTTTTAGCTGTGGTAAATAAAATTCAAAAGTTACTATTCAGAAAAATTATTTTCATCCTATTAAACCACATTTTACATATGTATATCAACCATGTCTCTTGTATTTTTGATATTATATTCACATAAGTGGTAAAATTACATTTTATGCAAATTTATAAATGTACCTAGAAGGTGGGTAAATGTGCTAGAAGGTGGGTAAAGAGACGTTAAAAAGGTTCAAAAAATTTATATATCTAATATTATTATAAAATGACTCAAATGAATTACATTGTACTAATATATGTATTATGTATCTATTTTGACTTTAAGATAAATTTATAATTAAAAAATTATTTAAATTAAGAATTTGATTTTTATGTACTATGTAGTATTTTTCACTATTCATCAAAAACTGAATGTTTCTAGAAAAATACCAAAAATTCACCCTAATCTAATTTTGATATTTTAAATTAAAAAATGAATTCCTTTTTACCAAATTCAATTTTTAGGAGTTTATAAAATTAATTTTTATTATTGTTCATAAAAGGACATAAAAAATAGTTCTTTTAAGAAAATAGCTTTTCTAAATATAAAAATATTCTAACAAAACATATACATTTCATTATAAATATATTTTATTTATGTGAAAACATTATAAATAACATTTAAAATTTATATGTTACTATCCATATTAAAATGTTTAGTTGATAAATAAATATATCATTTAAATAATTATAATATTAATGTGTTGTTTCGCAGAAACTCAATCTTGTGTATAACACAAACCAAGTCAGTGTTGCGTGCAATATAAGCTGTTAAATTACTTTAAAGAGATAACTTACTATGAAATATTGGGGTGTTACACCTTTTATCGGTGCTAAAAATTTATCACTCATAAAGGTTTTATAATTATATTTATTAAAATAAATTTATTATAATTTTATAATTATTTAAATATATATAATTATTTATTTGAAATTATATAATTACTTATTTAAAAAATAATGATTATTTATTTATAATAAATATAATTATATAATTATATATATTTATAATAATTATAAATATATAAATTAATAAATTTAGTAAATATACATTTATAGATATATTAATTTAAAAATATATTTTAAGCATTATTAGTGAATATATAATCTTAAATACATGCATTTTAAAAATGAGTGAAATTTAATAATTCAAAATGAGTACACTTTAAAAATATTGAAAAAATTGATAAGTCTTATTAATTAAATATAAATTATTAAAAAAATATGGATATAAATATTTAATAAAGTGGATGAATATATATTGAAAATACTAAAACATGGTAAATATATATATATATATAATAGAAAATGATCAAATTAAAAAAATAAAAAAATATTAAAAAAGAATACCCTAACTGTAGTAATAAAAATAAATAAATAAAATTGATCGATTAAAAACATATTATATTAAATGTACCGTGTTATAATGAAATACTAAAATATACTAAAATTTGAATAATTTACATTAATATTAGTTATATGTGTTTCTATATATTGCGTAAATATATTTGTGTGTTTGTTTGTATATAAAAATGAATTAATTACATATATATATATATGTGTGTGTGTGTGTGTGTGAAATCAATGTAACACATGACATTTGATACATGTTAAATTGAAAAATCAAACAACATTCAAAATGAATAAGACATTAATATGTTTTTAATTAAAATTTTATTCATTTTATATATATTTATATTTAATATATATTATTTACTACTATTTATAATATATATATATATATATATTATACTTATTTAATTTTATTAATAATTGTTTCAATAATAAATTTTTATATAATTTTTAAATTTATTCATTTTTAATTTTTTGGTTTAATTATTACAATTTATTCATTTTAAATATCTATATTTAATATATACTATGTATTAATATTTAAAATCAATATATATGTATATTAAATTTTTTTCATTTTTATGAATAATTATTTTATTAATAAAATGTTAAATATTTTTCTTAACTTACTCATTGTAAATTTTTATTTGTTTAATTATTTCATTTTATTCATTTTACATATCTATATATTTATTATATACTATTTATGATTTTTTTATAATTTATATATATGTGTATATTCAATTTATTCATTTTTAATAATTATTATTTAATTAATGAAATTGTTAAAAAAAATATTTTTTTAGAACCTTATAATTGCTAAAAAGCAATGCTAAAGGGAACCCTTTATGATCACTAAAAATAAAGATTTGATAAATAGTACCCTTTATCAGTACTAAAAAATAAACCACTGATAAAGGGTAACATTTATAAGCACTAAAATAAAGCATTGATAAAGGTTACCTTTTATCAGTACCAAAAAAAAGTACCGATAAAGGGTGTCCTTTATCAGCACTTTTTTTAGCACTAATAAAGGGATCCCTTTACCTGTGATTATTTTAACGCTGATAAAGATAGACTTCATCAGTGCATTTTTCTAGCGCAGATAAATTCCATCACTATTAAAACCATGTTTTATAGTAGTGATGATAATCATAACATGAAAAATGTGGAAACATTTTAAAACATGACATCATAAGTCAAGGATAAACCACCAAGGCTTCATAGTGGACAAAGTCCCATAAATTAATTAGTTAAACCCTTATCCCAACATGACGTATCATGATACAAAACATTACTGAATGCATTGGAGCACTATCAGGGTGCACCTTTCATAATCATTTCATTCTCATGTTTAAGTGTGCCACATAGATCATATAACATTGATTAATTCAACATCATAATTTATTCCATGATCAAAGAATTTGTAATACATACATATAAGTCTCCAATAAAAAGATATATGTGCATAAAAGTGAACACCCTTAATAGAAAATGGGTATGGTATTCACTACACAATTGGTTTGGCATGGAAAATTGTAGTGAAAATTCGGCAGCATGATGGTGCCACTTAACAATTCATAACATGGGTTTATGTGAGAGAAATGGATCTATCATAATTTTTACATAAAGTGGATAGTAATAGAGACATGTAAGGATATTTCCACACATATATAATTAGAAGAAAAAGTCATACAATAAGAAATAAACTTGAATAAAAAGAGAAAGGAAAGGATGCCTACAAAATTTCGGCATGATAATGAGTGTACATGGGAGGGATTAATGAGAGATAAATGGGTATATCATCATTTTTACATAATAAATTCAGTATGTGGGAGGTGAAAAAACGTACCCCATTATTATTAATTGAAAATAAAAAGGCATTACAAGATAAAGAAACTTGGATAAAGAGGTGAAATGAAAGAACCCTTACGAAATTTCGGCATGGTAACATATGGTCTTAAGAGGGTTTAATGAGAGAGAAAGTGGTATATCATAATTTATAAATAATGATGTAGGTATGGGGGAGGTGTGAAAACATACCCCATCATTAGGAACAAAAATAAATAAAAGGGCATAACATAGAGTAGATTCTTGAATAAAAGTGAGAAAGAGGGGATCCCTTACCTGAAGAGTAAGACACCAAAAGCTTGAAAGGGTCTTCTTGATCGCTTCGGGGGACCTTTTCAGGATTATAGAGATATGAATATAGATTAAGGTCATGATCCAAGTATTTTAAGTGGAGATAAGTGGGATCTTGGGTGGGTTTATATAAGAAATGGGAGGGGACCTCTTTCATATTTCACAAGCTTGGGTTTTGGACCCTATGTAATAAATTATTCAAAGCCACAAACATTCTCATGGTTTTTTTCCACGGTTCTTTCCAAATTGGGAATATTTTCATTATTTTATTATTAAAAGGGATGAACATATTAAAATAATTCCCTTTCTTAGGTAAAGGTGAGTCACACATTTAAATAAATGAATTTAAAACTGTAAAATAAATTAAATGTTTTGGAGGATTCATAAAGCCATTATAAAATTAATAAAATAAAATTAAAATTATTTTATTTTATTTTAAAAACATATTTTTTTCTAGTTATATGTATTATATTATTTATTACATCATTTTTTGGTAATTATGATGTCATATAACACGTTGTATATTTATACGGTATTTAATTTTTACCCGAAAATTCGACTGTCTTAGAAAATTATGAAAAATTCACCATTGGATAATTTTTACATTTTTATTCCATAAATAATATTAATTTTATCTAAATAATTTTATTAATATGATAAATTTAATTTTTAAATAAAATCATCATTTACTCAAAAAATACAGATTTTAAAATTATAACTAATTTTATAACACTTTGAAAAATTAATTAAGGTCTCCTGAAATTATCTTGTAATCTTAAGACATAAAAATATTAAATTAATAATAAATTTTATGAAAATAATTTTTTTAAAAAAATATTAAATTAATCATAAAATTTCAATTAAATAATTATGACTTATAAAAATACCAACACTTAATTAATAATTTTTAAAACACTTATTTACTTACACTATGTTATAATTATATCATAATACCATTTATAAGAAGCCTAAATTTTATTTTTAATTTCATAGGTTATTTTCCTATTCATTTAGTCATATTACAATTCATAAGGGTCGTATTACTATTCATAAGGGTAACATTACTATTCTAAAGAGTCAAGTTACTATTCGCCAAAAAATTAAATTGATCCTATTAGACTCTAAATATATTATTGATCATAACCGAGTATGACAATTTTTTGAAATTCAATTCAGCAAAGTAGGAAAATTATATTTAATAGCTAGGTTATAACTATCTCATTTAAATAATTAGAATAAAAATGTTTTTTTCGTAGAGACTTAATGTTGCATTCATTACATTCTATATTAAAATTATTCGTAAATCCTTGGGGTGTTACAATTTCAATTGTAGTGCCCCTATTCGGATCTCAATTTAGTTGATGTGGATCTTAGTCATGATCAGTGTACAACCATGACTCCCATAGAAAGTTTGTTCACCTTCATATTTCCAAATGATTTGGGTCATGACGTGTGTTGGACACAACGTGGAACGATCGATCGGGTTGATCGATCATGAGAAAGGGTGTGTAACATTCTCTAAATTTTTTTGTATGGTGGTTCCATGCCTTTTCCATTTTTTTGTTTTTATTTTTGTGATGATTGGTGTACGATATAAGGTATGTCCACTTCAAATATAAGGCATGTCCACTCTCCTTTTTCCCTTATATGGTAGTGGTAGATTCATTGTTTTATCATGCATTTTTTTGTCTTAGAAAAAAATTTATCATCATTATTTTTCTTAGATCGACTGTTTCAGATGAATGATCAACCATAAAAATATTTCTCTCATGTTTGATTTATTTAATGGAATCTCCCTCTTAGTGTCTAGATGAACCATAATAAGGGGTGACAAAATCAATCTGTTCATTTCCCATATTCTAAAAACTAGATAGATCATAATAAAGGAAATTTTAGTTGATTCTACTTTTCTATATAGTCAATCAAACTTTTCACTTCGATCAATCTAACCATTTATCATGTTCAATGGTCTTCATAGAAAAAACATGTTTTTTAAAGTGAAAGATTAAAATTAGCATGACGCAACATGTTTTGGACTTCAATAAATTAATTAATTATTCAATAAATTTCAATCTATAATATATTTCAAGATTAATTCCATATTATGAAGAGTTTTCCAAAAACAAAAAATCAACTAGAGGATAAGATAAAATTAAGGTCATTTACAATAAATAAAAGACAAAAAATTTGAGAAATTGGGCTTACATCACTCCCCCACACTTGAACTATTTCCCTACCATGCAATATTTTTATTTAATTTAAGTTATTAAAAAATAAAAACAAAGAAAGATATGTTCCTAACAAGATTTAAATTTATATATTGAGAAAAAATAAAACATATATGCATCCATTTTTTAAATTATCATGCCTAATTTTTTAATGAAGCCGCTACTTCATTTAAATGTAGTCAAGTTTTCAAGTCCAAGATTGGATCCAATGATATTTAAGTAGAATAAAATTTTTAAATGAATCTCCACCATTTATCCCTCTATTATTACGTTTATTAAACCAATGTTTTATTTTATGCTTTATTGATACAAATAAAATGAATTTTTTATAAGTGAATTTTCCCATTCATGGGGTTCATATTCCCCTCACCTAAATAAATTAATTTTTTACTTAAGCACATATTTAAGTTTTTTTTAATTTTTTCCATTCATGTATATGAATAGAACTATGAAAAAGAACTTATTAAATTTTATAAAGGGATACTCACACACATTGTTTCATTATCACAAATGTTTATTATGGGATCTCAATTACCCATTTTAATCCAATTTTATAGGAATTATATCCATTTTATTTGAGTTTTCTCCCTAAGGTGTTTTTTCTTATAGAGGTAAAGTTACATCAGATTAAGTTCTAAATCCTAGTGAACTCATGTTATAATTCAGATTCCAAAAAATTCTTTTCACTAAAACTCCATTATCCTAATTATAAGACCAAGATTCTATGAAAACATTGAAATTTCCACTCATAAATCATCTAAGTCTAAAAATTTTAGAACTAGTGAATTCCTAACTTGATAATAGTATTTTTCAAACTAATAATGGTAGTGTTTGAGTTCAATAAATGTTAGAAAAATCATAGCATAAAAAACTATACAATAAAAGAAATTTATAGTATTCTAAAAATTGTTTTTTTATTTTAATATTCTTACAGATTCACTAAAAAGAGTTAATATATTTTTTATTTAATTATTCTAAGAAATTTACTAAAATTCATTTAGAAATACTCTAATATGTTTTAATTACCTCCCCCGCACTTGGTTTAATCATAATTCTATCTAAATTCAATAAAACATTGTATAAGTAAAATAGTTAAACACTAAAAGTAATAAGCTAGACCAATTAAGGGGGAAAGAGACAACCTGACAGTGCTCTATTCATTAAAAACATTAGGAATGAGTCTAGACTCCTCCACATGTTCTTTACAAAAATCCTCTGATTACTTCTTTAGTTTTTTTCCATTCACCACGAATGGATGCTTTAAACCTTTTACTTAAATCTTAACTACACCAAAGGGGAATGTATTAATTATTATGTATGGTTGAGTCCACGTGGAATGAAGATTTCTAGGGAAGAGCTTCATCCTTGTGGAAAATTACAACACTTTGTCACTAATGTGGAATTCACTTTTCTAGATCATTTTCTCATGGAAAGATTTAGTTTTATCCTAATACAGTGATGAGTTTTTATATGCCTCTCTTCTCAACTCCTGAATCTCCATTATTTTTATAATCTTATGCTCTTTATCCTTTCCAAACTCTAGGTTCACTTTTTTGATAGCCTAGTAGGCTTTTTTATTCATCTCGATGGGAAAGTGGAAATGTTTACCATATAAAATTCTATAGATTTACATGCCTAATGGGGGTTTTTAATAAGTTATTTATACCCATAGTGAATATTCTATCTTCTTACTCCTGTGTTTTCCATTGCACTTCACTATTTTCTATAATATTTTTTGACTTCTATATTGGTTAAATTATCTAATCCATTCATATTTGGGTGGTATCCAATAGAGGTTTTATGTTTCACTCCATATTTCTTTTTGAAAGACTCTATGTTCTTATTGGAGATGTGGGTTCCTTTTTCATTTGTTATATCTCGATGTATTCCAAACCTATAAAAATTATTAGTTTTAGAAATTAAATTATATTTTTTGAATCATTAGTTCGAGTAGCTTTTTCTTCAATCTATTTAGATACATAATCTACTGCTAACAAAATGTATGAAAATCCAAATTATATGGGTAATGGGGCCATAAGTCAATTACCCACACATAAAAAATCTCAAAAAAATCAATGGTTTCAGAGGAATATCATGTATTTTGAAAATTACACTTGTAAATATAAATTTGGGATATTTTTTTCAAAAAACATGTAAATTTTTTAAAATTGATGCCCAAACAATCCAACTTCCAAAAACATTCTAGTGGTTATTTGAGGTCCAAAATGGCCTCCACATGTAGGTTTATGAAAAAAATAAACCACAAGGATCATTTAATATTTATAGATAAACCTTATAATGACATGGTAATTCCATATTTTCCATAAATAAGGGTCCTCCAAGAAATAGTATTTTAATTCTGATTTCAATTTAGCAGATTGAAGTTTGTAGAAGTAGGCAGAAACCTTTTTTGTGACTAGAAAATTCACTATGTCAGCATATTAGGGAACTTGGGTGAGGGTATAAATTTAATAACTAGGTAATGAATCACCCATATTTTTATTGGGGATTTTTTCTTTGTCAACATTGTGAGGTAGTGGGATCTTGTGGTCTACCACTATATTTTCACTTCCCTTCTTAAGATTAATTTCCATGTCAGATTCTTATAGATGAAAAATCCATCTCACTGGTTTGGGATTCACATTAGTTTTATTGATCAAAAATATCAATTCTACATGGTCATGAAAAGTAGTTATTATGTTCCTTAAAAGTTAATTACAAAAAAATTTAGTGCCACAATAATAGAAAAAACTCTTTCTCTATTGTTGTGAAGTTAATTTGGGATGTTTCTAAGGTATGTGAAGTGTATGCTATAACTTGTGGAAGCTTATAAATATTTTTTGGAAAGTATATTCCCTAAATCTCTTTTTGAAGCATAAAAAAAATTCAAAGGTGTAACTCTAGTTTAGTAAACATATAAGGGGAGTAGCGGCTATAAATTCATTCAATTTATCAAAATTTGTCCTGTATAGATCAAATAAAACAAATTCCGTTTTCATTTTGAGTAGGTTATTTAGGGTAAAATAAATTTTTCTAAAGCCTCTAATAAACCTTATATAAAATCCTACATAGATAAGAAATTATCTAATGTATTTCATATTGGTGGGGTAATTTATAGTGGAAATGACATTAACTTTGGATTTATCTACTTCAACTCTATATTTAGAAATTAAATATCCCAAAAAATCCTTTTTCTACCATAAAATGACACTTTTCAAAATTTAAAACAAATTTTTTATCAATACATATTATTAAAACCTTTTCCAAAACTCCCATAAAACCATGAAAAAAGGTTCCAAAAATAGTCATGTAATCAAGGAATACCTCTAGTAAGTTCTAAAGAAGTTCTAATAATATACTTCTATACAGCAATGAAAGGTTTTAGGGGAGTTTAAAATTATGAAAGGAATTCGTCAGTAAGAAAATGTTCCAAATGGTAATGTTAAATTGGCCTTGTCTTGGTCCTCATTAGCTATTAGAATGTGTAAATATCTATAAACCCCATAAATTAAACAATAATTCCCTTTACAATTCAATATCTTCAACATTTAATCCTCAAAGGGTATGGAGAAGTTGTATTTTCTTAGCACATGATTCAATGTCCTATAATCTATGGAAACTCTCCAACTATTCTGAATTCTTGTGAGTACTAACTCATTGTTCTAATTTTTTTACAATTTTGTATCTAATTTTATTTGGAGCAATATATATGGGAATCACCCATTGAGATTCCTAAATGGGATATATTGTTCCATCTCTTAAAATCTTTTCTACCTTATTCTTTACAACTTCAAGAAGGGTAGGGTTGAGCCTCCTTTGGAGATATATCACCAGTTTGGATTCATTTTTAAGAAAAATATTGTTCATGTGGATGGTAGGTATAATCCTCAAGATGTCTTCCAATGTCCAACTTATTTGCCTAGATTTATTTTTCATAATTTTTAATAATTGGAATTCTTCACTTCACTTTAAATTATTTGAGATTATGACCAATAGTTTCTCATTTTCATATTAAAAGATATATTTTATATTTGAGGGAAACAATTTGAATTCTAAATTAAGGGGTTTTATAGAGATGTTTCCAACTCTATGTTCACCATATCATCACCTTTAACATGTAGGGAATAAGTATTAGTATTCTAATTGAGTAACTAATCAAAAAATAATTTAATCAATTTCTTTAAATTATTCAACAATCAAAAGTATATCAATATTGAGGTCATTTTTTAAAATAGATTTATGAAGAATTTTGGGTGTTTCTAAAGCTTCTCCTCATCTAATTATGTCATTAAAAATTTAAATTTTCTCCTTATAAGAACAAGGTAATTCAATAATATTATAAAGTAAAAATATAATTCTCTTCATATGGGTGTTTCATTAAATCTAGTATATTAAAATCCATTATTTCCTCCCCAAAAGTCTTGTAAAGGGTAACTTAATTGAAATTTATGAGGGTTTTAGAAGTATTGAGGAGTGATTTACCTAGAATAATGGGAGAGTGATCTTTACCTATTCCTTATTCCATATTGAGAATGTATAAGTTGATAGTGAATGGGTAACCATGTATACATACCAAGACATATTCAATAACACCTACTGGGTAGGCAGTGGTTTGGTTGGTGAGTTTCACAACCACATGTGTAAGTTTAGGTTCTCCCATAAACAAAGAATAATAAATGGAATAAGGTATCACATTAATTGAATCTCTCAAATGACACAATTCATTGGAAAATTTACTCTTAATAATTATTCTAGAGATAGTGAAATTAAATGGATCTTGACATTTTTGGGGGATTTGAGGGGTAACAATGGAATAAAAGTTATTACCTAATCTCACCTCTTCATTGAATCATAATATATTTCTACCAGTACAAATGTATTTAATTAATTCTTCATAATTGGGTATTTTCTCGATGGATTCCAGTAGAGGGATGTTAATATCTAATTTCTTGAATACTTCTAGAATCTCTTGTTATAATGATTCTTCATTAGTTTTATTAAGGTATTTAATCTTTATAAGGAAGGTGGGTTAGGGATTTTTTGGATATTCTATCTTATTTTTTTATTTCTATTTCATCTCATGGGGTTTCCTTACTAATTTCTCTTCAAGAACTTTTTATTAGGTAGATTATTCATATACATGTTGCTATTAACTTATAGATTCAATCTATAAGGTTGATTCTTCACTATTTTCTAGCTCTTTTCCACTCATTAATGAAATAAAACAATCATTTCATTTAGGGTTTGAAATTTTTTCAGTTGGAATCTTACCCGAGCCTTTATTTACCATATTATTGAGGGAGGTTATGAGTTAGTTGAATTGTCCTTTTAATCCTACATATTTGATCCATGAATTGTGAGAGTACTCTGTTGGATATTTTGAGTTACATTAACTATCTTAATAATTCCGTCATAAAATTATCTTTATTTTTTCATTTCTGGTAGCATGAGGATGGTTGGAAACATTTTCTATGGAATAGAGGTGTTGGTAAGGCTATTTAAAGTCTATTTAAATGCTTGCTGGAATAGTGACCTTTGTTGTTGTTAGATTCTAACTCCAAACTGATCAGTGGGAAAATATTTATATCCTTGGTTTACACTTGGTTTATTATATAATTTCCTCAAACGTGGCATCATAGCTTTCAGTCCCTTGAACTTGAGGGAATCAATCAGTGAAATGTTCATAGGAATATCAATGATTTAAGACTTGGGGGTGTGGTGAGTGATGAATCCTACACATTGTTCATAGTTAGTTGTCTCACAATATCTATTAATTCATCACTTTTATTTTATAATAAAGGTTAGTTGGAACATTTTACCTTGTACACATCTCTAGTTGCAGTTCTCATACCAAATTATTTTGAATTTTGAGATATTCACTCAATCATTTCTTTGACCTCAACTAGTGGTTTATCAATTAATTTTCCTCCTGAAGAAGTGTTATGTAGGTTATTATATTTGTATATCAATCTTGGGTATAATAATACCAATAAATGATGTTGTTCATTGGAATGGTATGAAATTTTTATGGTTAGTTTCTTGAATCATTCCCAAAACTTGTAGAGAGTTTCTCCAATTTCCTATTTGATTTCATGGATCTCCTTCCCTAGATGATAACTTAATAAAGTATCGAAGAATTTATAGATTAATTCCCACTATATATCATCCCAAGAGGTGACTTAACCAGATTACCGATTGTAGAGACACTCTATGGATACCCCTTTAAGTAGAATGGAAAAACCTTTGAGATAATTTGTGCCTCAGTGACTCTTCTGGTTTTGAATCCATTCAAAAATTATTTGAAAGATCATATATTTATATTGGTATATTAACTAAAAAATACATTAAATATAGTTATTATTCTAATCATTCTATTTTTTATTTCACATTCTTGTTTATTCAATTGTAATTAACAGTTATTAATATTTAAATTTGGTGTGTACATTTCTATCAGATTCCTATTGACTTGGGAAAATTATCCTCTATTTTTTCACTACCTAGAGTAACTATTATGGAGGATGAATATGAGAAGGGGGAGTTAGATTACTACCACTCTTTTTTCTTGTTTAGTAACCTCTAGAGTTCTGGGTTCAGTGATCGTAGTACTCTCAAGCTCAGGAAACAAATTATGAGGATATAAAAACTAGATCTAGTCATTTGTAAACATTTTTAAAAAATGAAACAAAAAAAATCAGCCTCCCTGGAAATGACACTAGGTTTAATGCACACCTTTTATAGGGTAATCAATAAAATTATTTTTTAATCTGAATTAAATGTTGTAAATGTGGGACTTGGGTTTCCTCTAGAGAATTCAATGTTGTGTTTATGTTTAAAATGTTATTTATAGTGTGTTTAAATTGTTTGAAGAAAAATAGATTGGTTTTAATATTATTTTAAAGAATAGTGGTCCATCCTTAGATCATTCCCCCCATTCTCCTGTTAAATAATTATTCAATTATTACCCATTATTCATCCCATCAATTGATATCTCATTGATTACTCTTATCTTGTTATTTCCATTTAGTTATAAAAATACAATGATCATTGAATCCTTTTTCCTTATGTATTATATTAATTGGATATCTCTAATAACACTTGGATTATTCCACTTCATGTGATCATATGAAGTTTTTTAACTCTGAGTGGATTGTGTGTGAAATCCTGATAATGATTATAAGAAATTAAAATAAAAAAATAGAATAAACCTCTAGCCGATTAAAACCTAATTAAATGCACATAGGAATTAATGTGAAAGTTGACTGATAAAAATTCATAAACATTAGGAATGATTTAATTCTATTTTTCATGACCAAAAATGTCCTAGTGTTTCATCATCAGAGTTATTACAAGTAGAAATTAAAGGAAATGATAAATAGAATCATGTAGTGACTGATAGTATAGATAATCCTCTGAGAGATAGTGAGCACTTAGCATATTGAGAAAGTTCTGTATTAAAAGAAGGAGTCTTAGGAATATGGGTGTGAATTGAAATCCTACACATGATTAGTATGGAAATTTTACCTAATCATTATTACTGAATAATAGATTTTTCTTTGGATAATACTGAATGTCCATAATTGAGGGTCTTGATCATCTTAGCATGGTACCAAGGATATTTAATAATAAATTTTTACTTTTCCCATGATAAATCTATGTAATTATTTTTATAGATTTCATTTAATACTCTGCAGCTTCAGTGGAAGATGAAAGCTTCACATGTGAACACATGATGGTCCTGAGGACTCAAAAATCCTCTAAGGTTTTAATAGAATTGGGCATTTGGTTATTGGAAATTTTTACTTGATCGTGGTATTGAAAATTATTAATATTAACTCTTTCCCTTATGATTACATAATGCTCTATTTCTTTTTTCTCTATCATGATGAATTGAGAGAATCTAAAACTCAAATAATTCCATCATAGTCTGGTGAATTCATACCATTGAGCATCAGTGGTTTCATCGTTCATAGAAAGGTCAATTATATGATGATATTTCTTATCTTGAGATTCAATTTCACACTCACCATGTGTCTATATATTAAATTTAAAGCTGATATTCTCAAGATTTATTCTTAGACAAATGCGATGGTGAGGAGTTTTTAGTTTGGATGTTTTTTGGTTCTCTCCAAAATCCAGATCCGATCATCTTCATCGGTGATGTGATCGGACTCTCTGATAGACAGGAAAAACTTGAATCCATAGGTGATGGCATGGATGGTAAAGTAGTATGTCTTAACACCATAAGATTATAATGGGATCTTGGTTCCTTCCTTGTTGGCTCTGGTGGATTCATGTTGAAATCTCCTTCATGGAGGAGTGTAATTTTAATTTTTTTTATGAAGTCATGAACAAGATGATTTCAATCATGGTGTACCCATTTAGATCTCATCTTTGGTTGATGTGAAGGTCAGGTCTGGTCAATGTACAACTATGAGTCCCGTGGTAAGTCTTTTCCCCTTTATCCTACCAAACATAGTCGGTCGTGTCACACCCGCCTCTTTTACATTAATTATTTTATCATTTTTTCCCTTAGTATCGGGGAGTTTGGGTGAAACCTGACTTAAGTTTTTGAATCCTTATTTAGAAACACACTTTTTTTGGCCTTTACGTCGTCCAGCTTGCCGCTTTCAAAACCGCACGACCTTTCTTGGGTCACCGCGCGGCCTCGCTTAGTTCTCTTCATGCCTTCTTGGTGTGCAACTAATTAAATAAAAATGATCATTGATAAAGAAATAATTTAAGTAGATAAATGAGGTAGTTAGTGCAAAATAAAATTGGAAGAAAAAAATTATGAGTTCTAATAATAATAAGAAGAAGAATAAGAATATTAAGATTATTATTGTTACTATTATTCTTTTTATTAATGTTTTAATTAATTTATTTAGAAAATTATTAAAATGGTTATTACTATTGGTTAGAGTTTGTTTTTAGTTTTTATTTAGTTTTCTTTTTCTTTTTTTTCTTTTTTTTCTTTTTTCCCCCTCTATTGTTTCTCCCAAATCCCGTCCAATCTCCCTTGTGCACAAAACCCCAGCGCACCCCCTCCCATTTACCTGCTCTCCATGCCCTTCTCCTTTCGCGTCGTCCGCCGGACCAGCACCCTTTGATGCCATGCACTCCCTCCCTCCCGGCTGCTTGCACCACCCCCCATGAGCCCTCCTCGCCCGCACCGTCTGATGGACCGACCACCGGAACCCCTGCTTCTAGCCCGGAACCCTCACTGACCCTCCCTCTTCCCTCTCGTCAGCCAGCTCGCACCACACCTCCCCTTTGGTCGGCATCCCCTGCTCCATCTGGCAGTCCTCCACCCTACCTCCTGAACTTCTACGTGTCTCCCCAACCTCTGACACATGTCATCCTCTCCTCGGAAAGCAGCTCCATCGGACCACCACGGGCCTCCCTACTACCTCGCCCTAAACCCCGACTCCCTCTACCTCTCTCGAACAACCGTCGTCGCACCCCCCCTCTTGGCGCCCTCCTTGTTCCTGGAAGACAAACCGTAGCGCCGCAGCTAGGTCTATCCATCTGACCTCTCCTGGTTCTCCTTTCAGATAAGTTTTCCCCTTTAGGATTTGAGTGTTATTTTATTTTATTATTAATTGTTCCAGCTGGTTTTAAGTTCAATTCATAGAGTTTTAATGATTTGTTTATTGTTTGAGTTTTGATTTAGGGTATGATTTGTTTTATTGTGGTGCGTTCGTGGTGAGAGTGGAGTTTAGCACCAATTTGTGTGAATTTAGGCATCAAAGGTAGGTGTCTCCGTGCCTTAGCAGCATTATATTAATTTAACATGTTTGTTTAAATTTATTATTGTTTTCCTTGGTTTTCTTATGTGATGCGTTTGGTGTTTTTGAATCGGTTTGTATTTAAATGTTGAAGTCGGATTTCTAATAAAGATATTATCAAGGTTTTGGTGTGTCCTCCTTGTTGCACAACTTTGAAAAATTTATTCCAAATTGTTCGAAAATGAAAAACATGTTTTTGATAAGTTTATCTTGTGAATTTGGTTTTAGAGTGGTGTTTGATATGGGACAAATTGTGTTTTTCGTAATGACTCTTTGGTTTGATTTTTAATGCTTTTTTCGATATTTGTTTCTAAGGTTCTTTTCGCGTTTGTTGTGGTGCGTTGGATGAGAAATTGGAGTCGCGCACTAAATTTTGTGGAGTCATCGACACCAGAGGTAGGTGGTTCCGCGTTTAAACATTATTTAATGAATTAAATTTCTTGCTTAGTTAAATTATAATATTACTTAATTAATTCTTATGGTTATCTTGAAGATTGTCTATGCATTATTTTCATTTAGTAGTATGTTTATGCGGTGTAGGTGCGTTCTTTGTCTGGAAACATGTTTTGGGTCAATTGCTAGTGTTTATTAATGTTTATTGTTGGTGCGTTCTTTGTCTAGAAACATATTTTGAGTCAGTTTCTAATGTTTATTAAAGGGTGCAGTTAAATTTTCATATGTGCAACGTGCAATGTTTGTGCTCTAGTGTTTTCATAATGTTTGTGTTTTTTTTGTGAAAATGTGCAAAGTGTTCTATTTGTGTTTCCGATGTGGTGTTGGGTGTGTTTGGTCATGAAAGAGGGTCGAGTTGCATTTGTGTGTTAAAGCCTTGTTATGTTTCCTTTTAAATAAATTATTTACAATGAATTTAATATGATTTATTAAAATTATGTATGATAAAAAAATTACATATGTTTTTAATAAACAATTATTTGCAATACAGAAATGGTTTAAAATGAGTTGGGTAAAGTCTTTTGTCGTGCGTGCTTTTTCAATGGCTTTCTGTGTGTGTGGAAGTGTCGCGTTGAGTATATGTTGCACCCTGTTTGTTTTATTTATCTGAGTTTGACATGAAATGTGAAATTGGAACAACTTGAGCACAAAAAGGGGAAGCCTGGGTACTAGGTGGGCGGACTGGACTAGCGTGCTAGTGATACGGGAGTGGACTTGGCCCAGTTTCACTTAGCGGGATTGACGCTCACAACACTAACTAAACATTGGATGATGACTGGAGACCACTATGGTAGGAGGTGTTTCCCTACCAGTGGCTTGTGCACGGGAATGTATATTATGGTTCACCGAGACGTGAGGTTCTAGGGTCCCACATAGCTTTAGTACTTTAGGGCCTCTCCCACATTTGGTGTTCCTGGACTACTATACACGCACCATCGGCGTACGGTGAAGCTTTTGGGTTTTCGTGAAGGTTTGAGGTTTTCTTTGATGCAAGTGTGTTTTCTTTTAATTAAGTTGTTTTCTTTAAAAGTGTTCTCCTTGTAAAAATGTTTTTTATTTAAAGTTGTTTAATACTTGGTGTACTTTCATTTATTTAGCCTGCAAATGTATTTGTCATTTAATGTTTATATGTGGAACCTTTTATTTGGGTGACATCCTACTGGGATTTTGGCTCACACCCTACATACACCTTTAGGTGTATGTAGTTTTTGTTTCTTGTGTATTCCAGGTTGTGACATCGTGTTCAGTGATGGTGGTTTGGATTGATGTCGGTCTCCTCGTGCAGTTTAGTGTTGTGGCGTGTGGATGTTTTGTCTCTCTGGTTGATTGGAGGTTTGAGTTGAGATTCTTTTGTTGTCGCTTATTTTGGTTGTGGGTTCAAGTTGTAAACCCCTATTTTTGTTTTCAGTTTAAGGCGTGTTTGGTTTTCTATTTCTAGTATCATTTTATTTATCTGTTTAGTTTTTTTTCTGTCTTTTACTACGGGTAAATCGTTCCCAAATTCTATGTTGATACCCGGGCACTTGTACCATCCCGTGGGGATCGGGAACACCCTTCAGGCTTTGCCGCGGACCAGGTCGGGCGCCAGGTCGGATGGAGACCCGGCATGGTTCGTGACAAAATGGTATCAGAGGGAAAGGTTTGCTCTCTTGGGTCATTTTCTTTTGTGATAGAGTCAGAGTAGACCAAAATTAAGGTTTTCGGGACTCGACGTCCTGGCTACGAGTAAGGTGCCTGGCCAGCACACCTTGTGGCGGGACTCAAGTTACCAAAGTATGTTGGGGTTGTCTGAGTTTTTGGTCCTCGTGGTTAACCGTGTCTAAGGGAAATGAAAAGGGAGTAAGGTCAGTGGTCTTAGTGAGCTCGCTGGGTCTGGCGAGCCTTGTGGAGCCGGGGACACTATCCTAAAATACTCTCCATAGCCAATGGCGTGATTTGCGTATGGCCGCCAACCATATGTTCCAGTCACCCACTGACACAAGTTTTCTATTGTGTTGTTTCTCATCTCTTTGTTTTGGATTCGTGGAAATTTGTTTTTTAAGTAAAAATGTTTTGGTCTTGGAAGATGTTTTCAAATTAAGCGCTTTGAAAATGAAATGACATGTAAGGTTTGAAAAGCGTGGGTTGAATGTTTTGGTTTTGAAAAAAAAAAGAGGAAAGGTTTGGTTTTTATTCTTGGTGTTCTCAGGGGTAACCACATGCATGAATGTATATGGGAAAGAGAAAGGGGTTAATGGAACGAGAGAATGAGTGCCTGGATGGACATGGGTTGGGTGCCGGTGAGGCATGAGAACATGCATGTGTTTGTCCCATGGGACACCATTGGTGTTTTTGCAACCCACTGACTTTGCTTATTTTCAAAATGTTTTGTTAAATGAAAATTTGGTGTTTTTAAATAACCGGTGATTGTGTGGTGTGTCCTTGTATTTTTCTGAAAGGTTGGATGTGAGGTGTTTTGAGCTGAGGATCCATTCTGGCTGGTTTGTGTCCTGAGTTTGAATTCTTATTTGTAAGTTGGTATGCAAGCGTGTAGCTAGTTAATTCTTTTGAAAAGTACATCGGGGAGCCCTTGCAGTGGTTTCCCCTACACGTTTGTTGTTCGCTTGTGGTATGTCCTGACCATTGTACCAGTTTGGTTGGGTCCATGGTTTTCTTTCTTGGCAGGTGTACGCCCCCAATAAAGAGTTAATGTGAGAATGTTGTGTGGATATGGGTAATTCGCCATTGGCCGACCCTCCAGTTGATCAGAGGAATCTCTTCTTGAATTATAGAATTGAATTCACCTCTCCTTTTTACAACTAAGCAGATCCTTTCTCAGAGGGATGACAGATGCGAGGGGAGTTGAAGGGAGTTTTGGTCATTTTAGTTGTCTGATTCGTCGGGTATGAGGTTGGAAATCGTTGTGTCTGAAGGTCCCCCTAGAAACAGTGAAAGGAATTCCAGTGGGGAAAGGTGAAGGAGGTTCAGAATTATTAGTGTTGACCAGTGTCTGGAAGGGCTTTGTAGTACTTTCATCAGCTACAAGGGTCATGTTTGGTGATGTCTTGCAGTATGAGGTCCCTTTGATAGTCAACGGTTGTTTGGAAGAGGTAAAGGAGACTCCAGTGGGGAAAAGGTAGAAGCAACTCGAAGTTGTTGGTGCGGTCTATTGTTCCAAATGACCTCTGGTCTTTGGTTTGTTTCGTTCAAGTAAAGGTTCGTGTTAGGCCACTAGTTTGGTAGACCCAGTCGTATGAGGATGCTATGGTCGTTTGCAGGAATCACGTGGTGTTCAAGACGTGGTTTAAAGTCCTTATTAGTGTAATGTTCCACTCAACAACAATGATCATGTTCAGGTGATGATTTGTTGTGTCGTGTTCTCATCCAGTGTGACAAAGGGTGATGCGCATGCACTATTTCAACTCTGGTGTTGGTGAATGTTCTGCGTATGATTAGTCAGATGTTGTAATGTGTCGTGTTTGCTGGTGTTGCCTCGGTTGCAGTGTGGTTTCATGTGACACCGAAAGGATAAGCTTCGTTCAGGAGTCTTCAATGTCTGATTGCGAGGTAGGAGATGCTTCAAACATCAGGGCTCCATCCATAGGCCCCGGAGTGAAGCTGGCGTGTGGTCAGGAACCCCAGGATTGTATGAAACCCCGACTTCAATTCTGTCATCGGTGTTGAAAGTGAAATCAGCTTAAATTGTTTTCTATGGTTGTTTCGTTTCGAACGAACCTTCTGGCTGCGTAAGGTTTTAGTGACTATGTGGAGGCATGTCCACCTTGATGCCTTGAAGTCTTGGGGTAGCTTCCCATCGGATGTAATCACTTTTAGTGGTCCTTGAGGGTCTGTTGAAAAAAAAATCCGTCCCAAAATTGTATAATGCTCATCCCGGGATATGGATGTGTTGGTCGGTTATTAGGTCGTGGTTTTGACGCCCGGGTGGTCGGGCCCCTCCCTCCCCGCCCCTTATGGTGGGTTGTTTGGTCACCATCGAGAATTTTTCAAGGTTCTATATCCTATGTTCGTTCTAATGGCAGCGAGACCCGCGATGGGTCTCACACAAAGGTCTCTAGAATGAATCGGTGTTGGCCTTTCTTTAATGGCGGGGAGTCCGCTCGAACCTCCCAGTGTCAGTTTTCCAGTCTCGTCTCGAGCGTCAGTGAGTTCCAAATGGTGGGGAGCCCCTCGGGCCTCCCCATGTTGATCTATTGCTTCTGTTTTTAAATATGGATTGGTGATAAGTGATAAGAGTGTTCTGCGGATGTGGTTTGACCCTATTGTTCTTTTACCCAAATGGTGTGGTTTTCGTTTAATAATGTTTGAGATGTTTCGGCTTGTGAAGTTGGTTTCTGTGGGTGCGAGGGTTCCCTTCCTTGATCAGTCAACTGGAGGCGTTCTAGCTCTTCGGGGCTGGCGACACATATCAGGTCTTTATATGAGTTTCTCGAAGTTGTATTTGAATCACTTTCTCTGAGCACAATTTTTTTTTTGACACTCTTTTCTTGGTGTTTATTGGGGTTCCCTTTGAACCTTAAGGGAGTGTGGTTTTCTGCTTTGGGGTTTGGCTCTGGTTGTGGCTTTCCGGGGACGGAAAGATTTATGGTGGGGAGGATTGTCACACCCACCTCTTTTACATTAATTCTTTTATCATTTTTTTTTCTTAGTATCGGGGAGTTTGGGTGAAACCCGACTTAAATTTTTGAATCCTTATTTAGAAACACACTTTTTTTTGGCCTTTACGTCGTCCAGCTTACCGCTGTCGAAACCAGACGACCTTTCTTGGGTCACCGCGCAGTCTCGCTCAGTTCTCTGCACACCTTATTGGCGTGAAACTAATTAAATAAAAATGATCATTGATAAAGAAATAATTTAAGTAGATAAATGAGGTAGTTTGCGCAAAATAAAATTGGAAGGAAAAAAATTATGAGTTCTAATAATAATAATAATAATAATAATAATAATAATAATAATAAGATTCTTATTGTTACTATTATTCTATTTATTAATGTTTTAATTAGGTTATTTAGAATATTATTAAAATGGTTATTATTATTGGTTTGAGTTTGTTTTTATTTTTTATTTTGTTTTATTTTTATTTTTTTTATTTTTTTTATTTTTTCCCCCTCTATTGTTTCTCCCAAATCCCATCGGATCTCCCTTGTGCGCAAAACCCTAGCGCACCCGCCTCCCATTTCCCCCCTCTCCCTACCCTTCTCCTTCCGCGTCGTCCGCCGGACCAGCACCCTTCGACGCCCCGCACTCCCTCCCGGTCGGCTGCTCGCACCGCCCCCCACGATCCCTCCTCACCCGTATTGTCTGACAGACCAACCACCGGACCCCCTGCTTCTAGCCCAGAACCCTCGCCGACCCTCCCTCTTCCCTCTTGTCAGCCAGCTCGCACCGCACCTCCCCTTTGTCTGGCGGCCCCTACTCTATCTAGCGGTCCTCCACCGTACCTCCTGAACTTCTATGCGTCTCCCCAACCTCCGCCGTATGTCCTCCTCTCCTCAGAAATCAACTCCAGAGGACCACCACGAGCCTCCCTACTGCCTCGCCCCGAACCCCGACTCCCTCTAACTCTCTCAAACAACCGTCATCGCACCCCCCCCCCCCCTCTTGGCGCCCTCCCTGTTCCCAAAATACAAACCATAGCGTCGCAGCTTGGTCCAGCCATCGGACCTCTCCTGCTTCTCCCTTCAGATAAGTTTTCCCCTTTAGGATTTCAGTGTTATTTTATTTTATTATTAATTGTTCCAGCTGGTTTTAAGTTCAATTATTAGAGTTCTAATGATTTGTTTATGGTTTTTTTTTGATTTAGGGTATGATTTGTTTTGTTGTGGTGCATTCGTGGTGCGAGGGGAGTTTCGCACCAATTTGTGCGAATTTAGGCATCAAAGGTAGGTGTCTCCGTGCCTTAGCTGCATTATATTAATTTAACATGTTTGTTTAAATTTATTAATGTTTTCCTTGGTTTTCTTATGTGATGCGTTTGGTGTTTTTGAACCTGTTTGTATTTAAATGTTGAAGTCGGATTTCTAATATAGAGATTGGCAAGGTTTTGGTGTGTCCTCCTTGTTTCACAACTTTGAAAAATTTATTTCAAATTGTTCAAAAATGAAAAACATGTTTTTGATAAGGTTATCTTGTGAATTTAGTTTTAGAGTGGTGTTTGATATGGGAAAAATTGTGTTTTTGGTAATGACTCTTTGGTTTTATTTTTAATGATTTGTCAATATTTGTTTCTAAGGTTATTTTCGTGTTTTTTGTGGTGCGTTGGATGAGCAATTGGAGTCGCGCACTAAATTTTGTGGAGTCGTCGACACCAGAGGTAGGTGGTTCCACGTTTAAACATTATTTAATGAATTAATTTTCTTGCTTAGTTAAATTATAATATTATTTAATTAATTCTTATGGGTGCGGATTTTATTATCTTAAAGATTTTCTGTGCATTATTTTTGTTTAGCAATATGTTTATGCGGTGCAGGTGCGTTCTTTGTCTAGAAACATGTTTTGAGTCAATTTCTAGTGTTTATTAATGTTTTCAGTTGGTGCGTTCTTTGTCTGGAAACATATTTTGTGTCAGTTTCTAGTGTTTATTAAAGGGTGCAGTTAAAGTTTCATATGTGCAATGTGAAATGTTTGTGCTCTAGTGTTTTCATAATGTTTGTGTTTGTTTTGTGAAAATGTGCAAAGTGTGCTATTTTTGTTTCCGATGTGGTGTTGGGGGTGTTTGGTCATGAAAGAGGGTCGAGTTGATTTTGTGTGTTAAAGCCTTGTTATGTTTCCTTTTAAAGAAATTATTTACAATTAATTTAATATGATTTAATAAAATTATGTACGATAAAAAAAATTACATATGTTTTTAATAAACAATTATCTGCAATGTAGAAACGGTTTTAAATGAGTTGGGTAAAGTCTTTTGTCGTGCGTGCTTTTTCAATGGCTTTCTGTGTGTGTGGAAGTGTCGCGTTGAGTTTATGTTGCATCCTGTTTGTTTTATTTGTCTGATTTTGACATGAAATGTGAAATTGGAACAACTTGAGCACAAAAAGGGGAAGCCTAGGTACTAGGTGGGCGGACTAGACTAGCGTGCTAGTGATACGGGAGTGGCCTCGGCCCAGTTTCACTTAGTGGGATTGATGCTCACAACACTAACTAAACATTGGATGATGACTGGAGACCACTATGGTAGGAGGTGTTTCCCTACCAGTGGATCGTGCACGGGAATGTATATTATGGTTCACTGAGACGTGAGGTTCTAGGGTCCCACACAACTTTAGTACTTTAGGGCCTCTTCCACTTTTGGTGCTCATGGACTACTATACATGCACCATCGGCATACGGTGCTGGTTTTGGGTTTTCAGGAAGGTTTGAGGTTTTCTTTGATGCAAGTGTGTTTTCTTTTAATTAAGTTGTTTTCTTTAAAAGTGTTTTCCTTATAGAAATTTTTTTTATTTAAAGTTGTTTAAGCCTTGGTGTACTTTCATTTATTTAGCCTGCAAATGTATTTTTCATTTAATGTTTATACATGGAACCTTTTATTTGGGTGACTTCCTACTGGGCTTTTGGCTCACACCCTACATACACCTTTGGGTGTATGTAGTTTTTGTTTCTTGTGTATTCCAGGTTGTGACATCGTGTTCAGTGATGCTGGTTCGGATTGATGTCGGTCTCCTCGTACAAGTTGGTGTTGTGGTGTGTGGATGCTACGTCTCTCTGGTTTCTTGGAGGTTTGAGTTGAGATTCTTTTATTGTCGCTTATTTTCATTGTGGGTTCAAGTTGTAAACCCCTATTTTTGTTTTCAGTTTAAGGCGTGTTTGGTTGTCTATTTCTAGTTTCAGTTTATTTATCTGGTTAGTTGTTTTTCTGTCTTTTACTATGGGTAAATCATTCCCAAATTATATGTTGATATCCGGGCACTTGTGCCAGCCAGTGGGGATCGATAACACCCTTCGGCCTTTGTCGCGGACCAGGTTGGGCGCCAGGTTGGATGGTGGCCCGGCATGGTTCGTGACAGGTCATGATTTGTGGTTTCCACAAGGTGGTGCAGTCAATCGGGATGATCAACCATGAGAAGGTGTGTGTTTGTTTATCCCCTTATTATATATGATATGTCCATGAATATTCCATTTTTTCTTTTTTTTGTTCGTTTATGAAAGATATAAGGTATGGTCTCTTCAAATAAAAGGCATGTTCCCTCTCTATTTTCTCTTCTATGATTGCGTCAGATGCATTTTTTTGTCTAGTGATTTTTTTCTTAACCCAAAATTCCCCATCATTTTTTTCATAGACCGAACATTTTAGTAGAATGATGATCAAAAGTATATTTCTCTCATGGTCAATTTATTTTTTGGAAGTTCCCTCCTAGTGGCTGGATTGACTGTAAGAATGGGTGTCGTGGTCAATCTATTCCTTTTCCATCTTTTGAAAATTGGATCAACCATAAGAAGGGAAATTATGGTGGATTCATATTTTCCCTACAGTTGATCCAACTTTTCCCTTTGATCTATCCAACCCTTTTCCATTTTTGATGGTCTGCATAGAAATAACATTTTTTTCAAAGTGAAAGATTAAAATCAACATGATGAATAAAGTTTTCTATTTAAAAAAATCTATAAAATTTTATCTAAAATACATTTCCAAAATAATTTCATCTTATGAAAGAGTTTTAAAAAATAACTATATAATGAGATAAGATTAGGGGTATTTACAATGGATAAGAGACAAAAAATTTGAAAAAATGTGCTCCTATCAACCGGTAACTACATAACTTAGAGATTACATGACGTTTATCTCATGCACACATTTTTTTCTCCATAAATTTCTATGGAAAGACAACACACCTAGTCCCTAGGAATGTGTTGTGGATAGAATACAAAGAAAAATAAAAAATGTTTTATTGGATTGTGCACATTATGTATATTACCTAAATACATATAATTAAAAATTAATTTATTATAATTCTTAAACATTATCACCATGTGTTCCACATTTCATTCAGTTGACTCATTAATTCCATGTGATGATTTATATATATATATATATATATTTAAAATGTAAAATTAATTTTTGTGTAATAATTGGAACTATAAATTATGTCTAATTAATAACACAATGATTAATATAAATGCATTAAAATATAACATGTTATGTAAATAACATGTGTTCCATGTGTCATTTAGTTGACCCATACGCACCATAAAATTATGTAATGATATGTGTGTTATATATGCCACATGGATAAATAATATATTAATATAATACACATTGGGTAGTTCGGATGGGTACTTTTCTTGTTCCCTCCATGATATTTGTTTTGTATATAATCAATTTTAAATAAATTTTTTTAATTTTTTCAAAATTAGGATGGATGACAATATCAAGAAATTTTGGATGAAAATTAAGATAAAATAATTAATTAACTAAAGAAGACAATTAATCGATTCAAGAATGATTTTTCTTAAATAAGAATGATACTAATTAAATGAAATTTTATTAAATATGTAATTAATTTATGTATTTGGATGATATGATCATTTAAATTGTAAGAACCTAGATCTTATTTTCAGTTATGGATCTTGTTTTCAGGTGTTTTTGAGGAAAATTGAATATTTTAGAAATGTTATGAGTATATGTCGTGTACTCCTGAGTACACACTGTGTACCCGGTTTTCAAGGGTAGTCGTGTATTGGCCATGTAACGGCCAAGTATGTGGTCATGTGGAGTGCCTAATGTGGGGGCTGCTTGAGGCTAGTACAAAGCATGTACATTAAATGAACACACCATGTACTTTTATTTTTATTTGATTAATCAGAACTGGGTCACATCTAATCTCCATATTCATCTTCTTCTATCCTTGGTTCATCTAGGAGTGACTAGGAGCGAAGATCAAAGTCTGAGCCACTACATCTCCATCTGAGGTCTGATCCAAACTCTAGTGGGTGCGTTGGAATCACCTCAGTGACTTATTCCTTATTCTTGAACCTCTCTTCATGTTTTATCCTCTCTCTTAAGTTATCCAAGGTTGAAAATTTTTGACCTTTTTGTAGATATATGACATTCTTGGACGATTCAAGGGTCGACATTCGATATTGATCATCATACAAAATTGAGGTATGTGGTTTGTTTCCCTTCGGAGTTTTTCTTTGAGTTATATATGCCTAAGTGTTGATTACCCATGATTTGGGTATTTCTTGTTAAGGAATTGAACCATGTTATCATATTCCTTAAACTATTTGATAGATTAATGGTTTTGTGGTCATATTATGCTAAATTTCATGTTTAAGGGACACCCTGTGGGTGTGTTTTCTTGTTTGAATATTCATGTCTGTTTAGTCCAGGTTGCCTAAGAGGCAGACCTTGTTTCCTTACCATTCTTTTTAGGTTGGAATTGATTGCTTCTTGTTGTTTGTTAAATGTATATTTTATGAATTGTAACTACTTATTCATATAGTATTTGAGATTAATTTGGGTTGATGGATATCATTTGTGCATGATTTTATTACATAGGGTTGTGAGAACCTGGTGTAGTTAGACTATGGGGGAATTGACGTTGAGGTCTTCCCCATAGTGTTTTTTATATTTACATTGAAAGACTATAGGGGGGTTGTGGTGAGTTCTCCATAATATTTTCTATAGTATAACATTACGATACCAAAGGGGGAATTAACATTGAGTGCTTCCTTAGAGAGTCTGTAGTTTATCATTAAAAGACCATAGGGGGAATTGACAGTGAGTGCTTCCTCAGAGAACCTTTGTTTTGTGGGACCAAAGGGGTTAGACTGTGTGATAATTCCCTGAGGGTCGTTATATATTTATTGAATTGGTGACATGTTGAACAAGAGGGGTTAGACTGTGTGAAATTCCCCAGAGGGTTTCCTGTGAGTGATTTATTGATTTTTTACGAGTCTTCCAAGCCAAAGCACATGCTTGGACTCGGTCTTACAGGTTCCTTTAGATTTTCTTATGAGACATCTATTTTCTATTACTCTGGGGATACATATCTTAGGATAGATCCCAAAGTTTCATTATTCAATGGATTGAATAATTAATAAATTTAAATGAATGTAATTAGAAACTGTAGGATTGTTTACTTTTGATTACTTCCTTTTTTATTGCTTTTTTTTGAATATTTTGTGCTATATATACTCACTTATAGTTAGGAATATATCTTTTGGTGGTTGCTTATTGGGATTCGTCTCACACCCTGTTTGGGTCATGCTTTTGTTCCCAAACAGATTATATGGTTATAGGTATAGATAAGGGAAAGTTCCCTTCTACATCATGTACTTGATTGTTATGGAGCTGGAGAGAATGGGACCAAGGTGAAGCTTGCGATGTTGCAGTAGTTTACTTGTTTTATTTTGTACATTGGTTTAGTACTACATTTCCATAATTATGACTTTTTTGGATATTTTACTAGACATATGTAACATGAATCATTTATATATGTTCTCCAATTGTTTATTTAATATCATTCTTCTTCTATTTACTTCTATTTTTTAGTATTACTACTTTCACTACTGTTTTTATTTCTTTTTGTTTCCGTTTTGTTACTCTTCCAATAAGGGCATAGTTTCCCCATTATCACACCCAAGTCCCATGTTGCTAGTTGGAAGCCTCTGGCATTCAGGAAAATTCATTTGAGTCCATGTGACCAACTGGGTATAGGGCACCTTTGGGTGGCACACGGAACTGGGACATTATATACATGACCTTTTTATGTGATTGGTTTCCATTTTAATTTATTATTAAATTAAATCTATGGTAGGTACATCATCACTCCTCTCATTATGTAAGGTCCTGAGTTCTGATGGTTTAATTTTATATAAACCCCTTAACCAATCCTTTGGTTCCCCTCACATGTGTGAGAGTAAAATCTTATGTAATGGATGTATCTCTAAGTAGAGTGGAGTTTTTTCAAGTTTGGAGCTGAGGGGAAATTAATCCAATAGGTACATGGGTGGACAGGTAGAAATCTACAATAAGAACTATGTCTTGGATCAAGACCCCCCTAGGTTGATGATTAGTTTATCATTTTCTAGATAAATTAACTGTCATCAAAATATCATGATCATACAACTCTTATTATTTTATTTCTGTCAAGTTTCATGATTAATTTAATTATGGATATTTTTTCATGGTCACCTGAATTAAGGAATTTAACAATTATGAAAGATAGAACTAAAATAAATTGGGTTTTATATAAACATTATCTAGGACTTGGTTAATCACTTAAGTAAATCCACTTAATATTAAAAAGTATGTAATAATGATAAAATCTAAAATTTAAGCATAAATATTAAAATAAATCAACTTTATAAATTAATTAGGTATGGACTTCTACTTTCTGGGTAGGAATCAAACCATAGTTTAAGTGCTTAACTGAACTCTATTGGGGTACCTACAATTAATAGGGAATTTCTATCTTGGGTTTTGGTTTGTCTTAACCTAGTTCTCATTAAGAGTTTATTTACTCCACAATACTTATTGAAACTATTAGAAAAAGTGTTGAGGAAGTCCAAATTTAGGATTTCAGGATTGGGGATTCCACTCAACAAATCAAGGAATTGTGATTTAATACAGTTGCAAAGTTACTCATAAAAAATTGCTTCGAATAGATTGACAGGCCTCTGTCTAGGTTATAATAAGTGGAATATAGATCCATGCCACTAAAATATCTAAGAAACATTATATTTCAAATCTAATGGTAAGGGATAATTAGTTTTGATAAAATAGTTGGAGATTGATAAATTTAAATATTTATTATCAAATTTTATAAATTATATAAAGTACTAAAATCCCACTGTTAATAATTTTAGAAATGGTAATTATGAATTCAGACATATCACTAAGATACATAATTGTGAAGGATAACCATCTCACTAACACTAATTTCCAAGAATGGAATATGAACTTACGTGTTATCCTATTCCATGAATGGAAATTATATGCTCTTCAAAACCTTATTCCTAAAGTGACTAGCCAAGAGGCTAGTGAGGAATAATTTTCTCTATATAAGAAAACTTTGGATGCTGCCACAAATTTCTAATGTTTCATGCTATCTTCCCTGACTAGTAAGCTTATGAAGAAATATAAATACATGGATGTGTGTAGAATAATTTATTACCTTCATGATATCTATTAATATAATGTGAGATAAGAGATATAAGAGATCTTCAATTCACTTTTATATGAAATCTTAGGTATTAATCACCATTTGGGACTCATGTATGAAAATGTATCAACTAAAAAGAGCACTTAGACATCTTAGGCATTAAATTACTTATGGGTTTCACATAGATCTCATTCTTTTCTTATTACCTAAATCCTTATCTAGTTTTTTTGTTAATTACAACATGAGAAATAGTGAGAAGACTCTTTGATAACTTCTTACACTCATTCTCCTTGTTGAAAAGGACTTGGGTCATGATAGAACCATAGTCCATATGTTAAAAAAAGATAAGGAATAGTAAGTAAAAGGGGCCTAAGACTCAAACAAAGTCTAAATATCCTAAGAAATATCCTTACAAAAAGAATAATATTCAAAGGAAGGTGAAGTAAAAAAAGAACCAATATGTTTTTAATGATTCAATCTATTCCATAGGAAGAATAACCACACCCATAAGTAATGGTCGGATAAAGGTGAATTCATTATCGGGTGTAATCTTCCTATATCTACACATTGGTTATTATATACATCTTTTGGTGCTCACATAAATATCTAAATGTAGGAACATGTAGATTCTAGAATATTTTTATGGGAGATGTGGATCATCGAGTAGCCAATGGGTAAAGAATTGATTCCTTGGAAATGGGAGACTACCACATTTCCTTTCCAACTAGAATGATTTTTCTTTTAAAGAATTTTTATGTTGTACCAAGTATTACTAAAATCATAATCTTTGTTTATTTACTTGGCATGGATGGTTTTATTTTAAAATTAGGAAATAAATGAAGCCTCATTTACAAATAAAACATTTATTATGGTGTGGAAAAAATAAATAATAGTATTTATGTATTAAACTATGAAAACCAAATATTGTAAATTTATAATGAATTGTGTACACATTACCCATATAACACCCAATTGTGGAATCACTATATTGGATATATAAATAAGAAGTGTCTGAAAATGCTCTATCATGATGGTATTTTAGACTTATTTGAGCTAAGACCACATGAAATTTTTCATACTTGTTTTCAAGAAAAAATGACCAAGCCACCATTTTTTGGATAGGGTCATATGGTCATAGAGATTATAGGATTGGTACACACTTATGTTTATGGGCCATTTCCAGTAGAAAATAGAGGTGGATATTATTAATTCATAAATTTTACTAGTGACTGAGTAAATATGATAATATTTTCTTGATAATGTATAAGTATAAGGCCTTTGATAAATTAAAATAATTAAATAATAAAGTAGAGACTAAAATTCACAATAATTTAAATAAGCATCGATCTAATAGAGGTGTCAAATATTGTAACAAGGAGTTTATCTACTTTCTATAGGATTTTGGGATTCTATCCCAACTCACTCCACTATACACACTATAGTGGAATGGTGTTAGTGAAAGGGGAATTGTACATTGATTGAAATGGTAAGTTCAATGATGAGTTGTGAAGATATTCCATTATCCTTTTGTAGATATTCATTACATATTGTAGCACACATTTTAAATCAAGTTCCAACTAAGGAAATGAATAAAATTCTATATGTGTTTGTGTATGGAATGAAATATATGATATAACACACTCATGTATGAGGATTTGTGGCATTGTTTAAGGCTATATCAAGAAACGATCAAGAAACCTAAGGCCAAAGTTGTATCTTTATAAGGTATCCCAAGAAAACTAGGGGATGTTATCTATAAAACCCATCAGATAAGAACATGACTATAGTAATACAATCCATATTTATTTAGAGGGATCATGTCTTCAAGTAGTATAGTGGGAGAATGATTGGCTTCAATGAAGTTTATTCTAAAGAAACATAATAGTGGGTAAAACAAAAATTTCAATAGGTCCCCTTATAAGAATTTATTCCCAAAACACAAGTACAATATTGGATCACCATAGAGGTAATAGAACCAGAAAGATATGGTTTTTTAGTCACTGAAGATGGTGACTCATTATTGATTGACAATGATGAACCTCTCTCCTAAAATTAGGTAGATGATATGATATGGAAAGAAGCAATGAATTCTTATATGGATTTCATGTATCTGAACTAAGTTTGGGTTCTAGTCAACCAACCAGTTGATGTAAATAATTTTGGGTGCTAATGGTTTTTCATCAGAAAACTAGACATGGAAGGTAAATCAATTACCTATAAAGAAATTATAGTGGCTAAAGGGTTTAAACAAAATCAAAGCATTAAATATAACAAAACATTTTCTTTAGTTTCCATGTTTAAATCCATTATAATTCAAAATGATATTATATCTTATCATGAATATGAAATTTGGAATATGGATGTCAAAATATCCTTCTTTAATGGAAGACTTTAGGAATATGTCTATATGAAACAACCATGAGGTTTTATGACACCAAATATTTATTAATAGATCTGTAATTTTTTGAGATCCATTTATGGATAGAAGCAAGATTCCAGGTCATGGAGAATTTGGTTTGATGAATCTGTAAAAGAATTTTGTTTAATTAATAATGAATTTAATCCATGTATTCATAATATTTTTAGTGGGAGTGTGGTTATAATCCTAGTACTACATGTTGATGACATATTACTTATTGGAAATGATTCACTAGTATTACAGTAAATTAAATATTGGTTAAATAGGTGTTTCCTCATGAAGGAAATTGGTGAATCAGCCAATATTCTTGGGATAAAGATCATTCATGAAACATCAAAGGGGTTTATTGGACTATATCAGGGTATATATATTGACCAAATACTAATGATATTTAGTATTGAAAATCCAATAAAGGATTAGTTCCCTTTTCAATTAGTGTACATATTTCTATGAAAATTTTTCCTCTAACACAAGATGAGAAAGAGATAATTAGTAGGATCTAATATGATTTTTTTATGGGAGAAATAATGTAGGATATGTTATGTATTAGTATTTATATTACCTACATCTTGATCATGGTAGGTAGATATCAAACTAACACAAGTGAACAACATTGGTCTACTGTTAAGGATATCCTTAATATCCTAAAATATATAACTATATGTTACATATTTATAGAGGAAATGAGGAGTTATTCATTAGGTGTTATAATGATTCTAGATTTTATATATATCATAATGATTTGGTGTTGTAGTCAGGATATGTCTTCAGACTAAAAGGAGGAGTTATGTGCTGGAAGAGTGGAAAGTAGATAGTTGTTGTTGATTCTACAGTAGAGTCTGAGTATATAGTGTCATGTGATGTAGAAAAACAATACATTTAGATATATAATTTTTTTCATGAACTTGATGTGGTTCCTAGTAGTAAGATTTCAATCACATTATATTATGCTAACATAATAATTATGGATCTTGAAAAATATCCAAGGTCACACCAACAAACTTAAAACATACTCCAAAACGGTCACATATTTAGGGATTTTTCTCATAGGGGTGAATTTTTAGTAATAAGGGTTTCTATAGAATAGAACATGGTGGAACACTTTTCTAAAGCCTTATCTTAGAATAAGTAAGAATATCATGTGAGAGATAGAACACTAAAATTTGTTATCATTTGGCTCTAGTTCAAGCAAGATTATATTGGATTCGGTTCCCTATAAAAAACCTTTATGTATTTTATGATTGATTTTATTCATTTTTTTGAATATCAATAAACATATTATAACATCATAATTATTCTTTTTCATGGCCTAGTATGTGATAATTTCCTAAGAGTAACTAACACACTAAAAGGTAACAACAGTTCCCCACTCTGATGAGAACCTAGAAGTGGAATAGATATATTTTTAAATATATGTTCTATATACATATGAAATAATTTTAAGGGACACAAATGATACATGATATCATGGGTGTAGACTCATAGAACTTTTAGGAACCTTCTCATGGTGTGTACCCATAGTAATTTCCAGTGTAGGAAATTATGAGAATGAAAACCGCCAGTAGGAAATCCACATTTATAGGATTCATTAGATGTTCCTATCCACTATTTTTTGTAATGGTCAATATACTTTAATATTATTATTAATGGAAATTTTTATTCAAGTACTTTTATGTATAGAAAAAAAGTATGACAACATATTTTTGTGGTGAGGTAGGATATGTTGGATGCATCATGAGTAATATTACACTAAAGAATAATGTGATAAAGGATTTATTCCTTATGTTCATTAATGAAAGTTGATATCTCATAACCATTTATGGTAATGAAAAATCCTAAATTAATCCATGTACATGGTGTTCTAGGCTAAAATTTATTTTCATAAATTCAAAGAAATTGACATTAAGCACATGGGTTGATTACCCTAGTATACAACCTCAATGATTTTAGATATCATGATAAAGGGATTATATTATATAGTAAGAACATGTAAGATATTTTATGTCATAGAGACATGAAATTATTTCACTATGGGTTCCTTGACATGTTAATAGTTTCTAACCATGGAATTTGGGATGATCTGCCTAATACCATTGAGAAAGAGGCATAGAGGGTCACATGCTAAGTGTATCCAAAACCTTAGTTAAAATATAATATTATTTATTATTTAACATGTTGAATAAATAATATTCTAGAGTATGATTTAATAATTATTCATGTAATATTGGTCACATATATTCAATCACTAGTAATTTGAAAGATTGTTCTATGAAAAGAATGTTTAATAAAATTATTTTCTATAAAGGGAATATAATATTTATTTACTTATTAGTTAATAATATAGTGATATTTATTTTTTAAATAAATATTTGTTATTCTATGTATGATAAATATTATGGAGGAATAATTGACTAATTTTAATGGTCTGGTGAGAAATAATATATATTAAATATTATTTTAATTAATTACAAACAATTTATTCATGAAATAATATTTAATTTATTCACTATTTTTACACATGTCATGAAATAAAAATAAAAATAGTATCAATATTATAGAAATGGGGTTCTATGGGGATTAATTAAATAATAAGGTCTCATGTGTAATTATTACTTTCTAACCATATCTCTATTTAAACCTAATTATACAATTTCCAACCCTAACACTAGTCATTTTATGTGTTGTACACAATGACTTTGGAGAATCTTCTCAATACCTAGAGATAACCTCTCTATAAACTCTCTTAAGAATAGTGAGATATAATGCTCCACCAACCACTCTATCCTAGAAATATCAAGAAGAATCCTTCTTGTAATCTATTCTCATGTTGTTCAAGGATAAACAACATAAGCGTTAGGATTTACCATGCCAGCACCCAAATATTCCAATAGAGATGCTCAAAGGTTCATCATACATATAAAGATAACTAATAGGTGGAATATATAATTGATTTATATGATATAATGATGGTACAACATAGATACATTTTCATATTAACCAACTAATAAATAATTTATCACAAAGTAAGTCTTTAATTACTTAAATTAATTATAAATTTATTATGTGATTATCCTTCATTTGGTTCTGTGATTCTCATGTTAATTAATCATTGATTCAATTATATTTTCCACAATTTTCTATGTTGATATACATATTTTGTTAATCATTAATTATGAGAGAAATTTGATTTGGGCATTCCACACAAGTGCTTTCGTTGTACCCAAAACCTCTATCTGTATGCGGTTCTCTTGGAAAATGTGTGACCCAATTTGTTATTGGGTGTTAGTCACATGAGTTTTGTATTTATAGGAGTAACAATGTGGTATAAACTTGTAGAACATAAATTATTTTTCATTTAAAGACAAATGGTTTCAAAATGGTTTGCTAAACCATGTGGTCAAACTATGGGGTCCACTCAGATTTCACTTAAAAGTGAAATTACACTTATGCTCCTTCAATTTTGGCCTTTGGAACCCATCTTCATATCCTATTCCATGTTCTCAACCCTCCTTGAATCCTTGAGAGAATTTTTCCTCCATTATCCATTGATTTTGGCTCCCATTCATTTTTATTTTAATAATTATTTAATGTAAAATCCTCTATTTATCTCCATCTCCTTTTCTTCTTTATTTTCTACTGGTTTAGAATTATCCAACAAACACTAGGAGTAATTTTTGATGATTTTTGGGTCATCGTGGACCTAGTATTAGGTATTTTTATTTCTATATCATGTATAAAACATCTTAATTATTGTTTGAACATCCACTAACATAGGAGATATGTTCTTCTTAACACTAAGGTAGGTGTTTGTATATAATCCATTTCTATGAAAAGTATGGGATGCTTGGGTTTCTTGAAATCCATTTATTTTCAAAGTATAACTTTATAATGTGAACATGGTGGGTGTAGAAATGTTTTTCATGGAATTTATCAATTGTTATGAATGGTTCCCCATGGTATTAAGTTTTAAATCATTAAAATATTTGTTTTTTAATTCCAATTAAATATAAAAATTCACTAAGTTATAGTTTTAAATGAATTAAGAATTTTGAATAGGGTTTAACACTAATGTGAGTTTCCTAAGAGGTTGTTTTAAAATTGAAGACATGTTTACTTTTCTAAAATACCCTTAAACAGGGAAGGACCTTGATTTCAAAGTGGTTTTTTGTAGTTGAAATGGTTTTTTAAACATATTCTTATTTCAAAATTATTTCCAAATGGAATTATAAAGTATACTTTCTAAAAATGGAACTTTTAAGATTGGTGGTATGGTTTTTATTTAAATGATAGATTTATAAAGCTTGTTTGGAAGTTTTAAAATTAATTTGAGTTGATTCTTTTTTATTTCATAAAATTTTATCCCAACTAGGTTTTATGCCATGTTTAGGATTTTTCCCTTTTAAGGTAATATGGTTTATTATTATTATTATTATGTAATTATTAATGATTATATATGGATATTAAAATGGTTTATTTCATAAAAATGTATAATAGGTGAGTTGATATATACTATTTGTGATATTTTGAAGCATGTGATGATTATTGTTCTATTGTTGTTCAGCTCTAGTTGGTTGAATACATAGGGACACTAGACACTAAATGAGTAGTCTAAATGTATGTTATATTATTTACCTCACAAACTATATATTTTACCATGGTTGAATGATTTTTCTAGGCTATCATAGTGTCCTAAATGAGGCATGTGTAGGTAATTAGGGTGGATTGGGTATTTGTTTAGGGTGCAACATAGGTTATCAGTTGGTCTCATGTTATATAATGTCAAGGACTATCTCCTTTTAGGAAATAGTGTGTTTCCTATTTTCTTTATTCATAATTTATAATTCCATTTAGGGGATTCCAACCTTATACTTGTTTTATCCCCTTATTTAGTTAGATTCCATGGAACTATTATACTACAACTATTTGTTTTGATTTTACTTCTTTGACATTTGGTTATAGCTTGATATTTACTTTATTTTTCCCATATGTTATGGTTTTTTTTTAAAGTGGTCACTTGAAATGCGGTTTTTGAGAATTTTTTTGATAAATTAAAAAAGGGTTTTTGATGGAAATTTATTCTTGATGATTATAATAGTATTATTTTTTATGGGTTAAATTTGTTTCATTTAAAATGTAATCGTGTTTAATTTCAAATGGAAGTTAATTTTGAAAGAGTTATATTTAATGGTAAAGGTACATGACCTATTTTCTTTGTGAGATTTCATGTAAAATAACATTTCCTAAATATAGTTAAAATTAGAATTATTAAAATTTAGTTTTTAAGTAATTTCATTGAATTTATGGTGATATACTACTGGGAATGTTTATTTAAAACTTGCATGCACCCTTTGGTTTATCCAACTATTATGTTTTCTTTTAAGATCACAACTCTTGCCTCAGATCTTTATTTCTCCAGTTGTGAGATGGGAGGTGGTATAAGGGGGTCATGAGTGGCCTCGGGACACATGGAGTTGGTTTGAAACTATTTGATTTTTATTTTGATTTATATTGGTATGTAGTTTATCATCCACCTCAGCCTATTGTATTTTATATTTCTATTAGATTATTTTGTATCTATTTTTCTTGTTTACTCTACATATTTCAAATTTATAAAATTGAGTTTGGATGATATTTCATGATTATATAAATTATTTGAATCATACATTTTGGTAATGACTCATTTCTTCATTTATTTATTCATTTTTATTTTATTGTATATGCATGGTAGTCCAATTCTTGGACTTACCATGTTAGATTATAGAAAAGTATCCATTTGTTTTTAATTATTGAATGAGAGTGAAATATACCTAAAATATTTTTATTTGATGCTCAAGCACCATTTTCCAACCTTTGGGGTCAGGAATTCCCTTTCAACCTAGTAGTGAGCTGGGTTGAGTGATGTGAATAGTTTTCTAGTTTAGTTCATTACATGACCCCATCTCCAATTATCCACCCTAGATGATCTAGATAAACTATAGATTACAAGTCCTTTAA
Source organism: Viscum album (assembly GCA_963277665.1). Classification (NCBI taxonomy): domain Eukaryota; kingdom Viridiplantae; phylum Streptophyta; class Magnoliopsida; order Santalales; family Viscaceae; genus Viscum; species Viscum album. Next base: position 1,597,795,574 of record OY728120.1, read on the forward strand.
TCTTATCTTTTTCTAAACCATGATGTCTACTTGAGTACCCAAGGTGGTCCAAGTAGAGTGATATTACAACATAATAGACCACCACCAATGATACCCATAAACATATCCATACTAAAATAGAGTTCATTATACAATGAAAATTAATTAATAAATCATAACAACCAACCACCGCTAATCCTCAGGTTCTAGTATGTCACTCAAGATTGACCATACTTTCTTTATCTAGTCCTAGATAACTCTAAAGATCATAACATCATTTGGAACATGGGGGCATACATTAACCCCATCAGAAAACAAAAACAAGTCTTCTAGAGCTTTTTGATTGAAACTCCCCCACTAAGAAACAATAACGAGTCATATTAAACACAAGGACATACACTCCCTAGAAATAAATAAGAACCAATCATATCAAACTCAAGGGGAGGAATCTCCCAACAAGGAAACTAGAACCATACATCTATAACTTGGGTAAAAACACTCCCTTCCAAGAAACATGAACCGATCATTTGGAACATGGAGGAAAATAATCCACACTAGGAAAAAAACCATTCAACCCAAACTTGGGGGTAGACCCTCCCCATGAAGAAATAAGAACAAGTCATCTGAAACTTGGGGGTAGAAACTCCCTACCAGGAAATAAGAATGATTCATCTAGAACTTAGGAGAAGACACACTCCCCATAAGGAAACAATAACCGCCTCACTTTTAATATATTAAAATTCCATTTTTTTCTAATATTTACTCTACAATTTTCATTTTACCTTTTTAAAGTAACATTGTTAATTATTCAATCCTACATATTTTCTTAAAGTGATAAAAAACACACTTGGTGGATAAATAATGTGTCCTACCATTCTTTCATGGGTTTTCATAGCCTGAATCATTAATTATCACTATAAAAGTAGAATATTTATATTTATTTATGTTTTAGTTCAATATCATAGTAGGTTGGGGAAACCACACACCATATTCCCTAGAAAATAGGTGAGACTTTATGTAGATCCCCAACACGATTAGCCACCCAAATTGTGCTTTCTGGTTAAGGGCCACTAGCCTTAGGCACACCTCCCTGTATTCCAAAGGAAGAAAACTAGTAGTGAGGGTGTGAATGAAATATAGGGGAGAATATACCCTATTTTCATGAAATAATTGTGGTATGATATGAATATAAAGTAGCAGAAAAGAAAGAACAACTAAAGACCAGGAATATCATGGTATTACGGAAACATTACTAGACAACAACAACGAAAGTAATTAAATAAACTAAACATACCATATTTAGATACTAAGTAGAAGATTCATACAATATAGGTCATAAATTTCAATAAGAATAAAAGGTTTTACCATGTATGAGCTCAGTTTATACATATATATATATATATAACATGCTGATATAGAAAGGAAATAAAAAGAAACTCTAGCTGAGGCCAGAACTAATGGTCCCTTGACTTTTATCCCATGTCAACATCTAGTAAGATCTAGCTCATGAACCTGATACTTTACCTAAATGAAAAATCATGAAGACTACACACAGCCTGAAGGGCCCATGAATGGTTTAAGGAGTCCCAGTAGTTCCCCACCAACATTTTCCTACCTTAAATTTTTATTTAAGAAGTTTCATAAACAAAAATGATGGAAGGAAAGTGTAAGGATTAATGTAACACGAGCCCCCTGGTACTCAACATCCACCGTGAAGATATCGCCTTCTTTGGACATCACCGAAATAACTAAGGAGGAGATAACCCTTAGCTAATAGCTCAAGGAATCCCCTGGTGTCAAGTATCACCAGGTGAACCCTCAGGTTCCACCTAAAACATCACTCATAACCTCTTTCCATCAACCAAGTAACCTACATCCCAAAGATATGCCCAAATAAAATAATATGGTCCCTTAGACCCCTTCTCGATAACACATGTCGGCTCGAAGCCTGACGTCTGGAGGTACAGTGATATCTATCCTGAAATAGTGACCAATATTGATTCAACAACCAACATATCGAGGAATAGAGATCCTCGTCCTTTAAAGTGAGTCCATTTCCATTGGACTCAAGCATGGTGAGCCTCACCCCCCAACAGACAGCCACATCATTGTCACCTGATGACTCCTCACCATCCCTATTGCTTTCTACTGAAATAAAACTCATCCATTTAACTAAGCCGCAACTAATAGGGGACTCCACCCACATGAGTGGTCAATACCACCTCAAAAATATAATCTATCCTATGTAAACACGACTGAAAATGGCACATTGTCCAACATGGATGAGAGGCAATCGCTAAATAGAGCCTAATCCATATAATTCTATCACCTCCTTCCCTTGTGACCATATTGATCACAATTGATGGCCATGCCATCCCATATATCCCAGCCCAAACCCATTACCTAACTTCCTTTCTACCTCAAATGATGACCGAGTCACCAAACCATTGATCAACATCACCCAAGTTCCTCATTCAAATCCTATCCTGATGATCGCATCGCCTCAAACAGATAACCAATGTTATCTCAATCCTTGGGACAAGCCCTTCAAGTTTCACTGGAACCTAGTAGTTCATCATAGGAAATTCATATAAATATAATTCAATTTAAATTAAATAAACGATTTAATTTAAAATAGGATGACACCTAGACTAAACTTCCCAAGGTCCCAGGGCCTCTCACTAGGATCATTCCACTTGTAGTCTTGATTAAGAATTCCCATAGGTATCTCATAAGGTCCAATTAACTAATTAAAAGAAACAATTTAAATTACATGGCCTTACTCACTTAACACAATGGATCACTAAAATCTACCCCCCCCCCCCAAACACTCAAAAAACATAAAGAAAAGTATGAACCACCTACCTTATAGTCGAAGTCTTAGGCACATCCAATCATAGCCTCTAACTCTGAACGATTTGGGAGAAATTATCATTTTAGAAAAATTCCCTAAAATAGAGGGAAATGACTCACGTAGATTTAGCGATCCGTGAGGTGAGAGTAAATGGAAATAGAATCTAGAGGATGTATTTCCTTACTAAGATTAATCCAACACCATAAACAGCTTGAAGAACAGAGGTTGGATGAGGAATATGGATCATGCCCTAGCTAGAAATAGAAAATAGAAAACCCACACTATTATGCGTGACCAGGAACAAGGGAGGAGAAAATAAGGAGGAAGAAAGAAATAGGAGAGGAGGTAAAAATGGTATGTTAACCTCTTTAATGATCCACACTATTAGATCACATAGTTTTCCAAACTCTGTGCCAACCATAAGGATCCTACTTATTAGGATCCAAGCCCCACATTGTTAGATCAAATGGTTAGGCCTAGCAATGCACAAAACATACATGCTATAGTGTGAGGGTACTGCCCATTTGGAACTAAGTGTGTGGAATGGTGTATGATTTTACAAACCATTCAAAATCCATGAAGATCCCCTCTACTAAAAACTATAGAGGTCATGCATGGTCTTGTTCCCTATCCCGTACAGTTTCCAAAACCATGCTCAATTCAAAAATAGGGTTGTACAGTTTCTACTAGGAGGTCACATAGTTTAATCTAACAATTTTCCTTAACCTACACTTCTCTAAAATGGGGAATTTGAAATACCCAAAACCAAAACAAACTCCCAATATATTTTTCAAACCTCTAAACTCATTTAAAAACATGGTTTTGGGTTAAAAGAAAACTCATAATTGAGTTCTGATCAATAAAGGAAGAGTTGGTGTATCCACAGAACTCCAAAAATTTAAAATGGGTGAGGATATTGACCCACTCTCAAAAACACAAGATGTTACAATATCCCCTCCTTAACATATCTCATCCTAGAGCTATAAAACACAATGATTTGATGGTACTAATCATACCCATCTCGTTAAAACTAAATTAGGATACCTCGGTGAAAAGGGTATAGGTAAACTACCTATAGAGACTCCCCACCTTAGGAGTTACCTACCCCAGTCACATCCCGAACCAAAGTTCAAATCAACTAGATGGTTCATCAACCATTCTCAGACTCAAATTCTTCCCATGATGCATCGCCACTCCTACACCTCACCAGTTCCTCCCATGTCATGCCTGACACCCATCAGAATATCACATCACATCGATGCTCACCTCATTCCCATTTCACACATGGAACCAACAAGGTCCTTCATCTTCATAGATTCTCAAAACAGTCCTGGTTCCTCACACATTTTTCAAGTACCACATCGTAATGATGGTTAGATATCTACACACCTCCTGTAACTCGCATCTAATTGATGGCCTGATTCCAATGCACATCAATAGTCTCACATCCAACAATGCTCACATATAGATCCAGGTTTCATTCACATAATATATATATATAATGCATTCAAAATGATTACCACCTACTAAATAGTGTCTAGTTATTCCATACACATATCTTGTCCACCTCTTTCACCCTAAATAGGCATTCCGTAAAAAGGGACATTCTAAGATAAAATAAAAAAGGGAACCATGGTCATGCCCATGAAGTACATTTCACAATCATCATATCACTATCCTACTCTGTACCTAGTGTCTCTATAGTGTGATCCTAGCCTAATGATCGACTACCTAAATTCAAGCCTCCCTATGATGTCGCAACATCCATCAGCCACTGAACCCGTTACGGGGTCCCACTATCCTACCATGACCCCTGGGTGCAGCTGAAACTAAGCTGCCATAACCTAGTATCACTCTCGATCTGATCTTAGAACCCTGATTTTTTTCCCGATCCCTGATTTCCAACTATTCGAGAAGGCTTCCAATAGAGCCTCTCAAGATGCTCGACCTACCAACATTCTTAGAACTCCTTTGGAGTCCGCTTTCACTGAGTCTGGGCATGGATTGGTTTCCCACACTAGAACCACACTGTCGAATACCCACATTGAGGTGGTCTTCTCAAGTCCTAGGTCTGACTACCCTAATGGAACTCATCTCGACCTCAATTCCTACTATCTAAAGCGTCGCCACTAAAATCACATGATGTCATCACCCGACTCGAGTATGATATGTCCATCAAATTTTCCTTTTCATTGATTTCATGGCTCACTGCCTCTGAGAATAAGTCCAACCTAAAGATTTTTACATGCACTTGAATGGAATCATGTAAACCATTCTCAAAACACCACACCCTCAAGGCGTCATCACTCACCATTCTGGGTGCGAATTGAGACAACTCGGTGAACATTGATACCTATTCTATGATGAACATTTGACCATGTTGAAGGCTCAATAACTCCATATCACTTTCCACCCTTAAAATATTTGTGAAGAAGTGCTTAAATAACCTAGCCTCAAAGTTCTTCCAGGACAATCCCTCATGATGTCCTGCCTAAACTTGCATGTCTGACCAATGCATAGCGGGTCCTCTGAGCATGTATGTCACCATCTTGACCCTCATCCATGGAGGAGTCTCCAGCTTCTTGAAGGTCATATATATAGACTTGATCTAGATATCAGGCTCCTTTGGTCTTCCCTCATCCTATAAAAGAAGAATATGTTGTGAGTGGAACTCCTATGTCATATACACCATAGAAAGATCAATTACCCGAGCTCCCTTATTGATCCCCTATATGAAATGTACCAGCCTTACTCTGATTTTCTTGTTAATCCATAGCCCAAAAGTTGTCAAATCTGGTGACTTCCTTGCCTGCATTTGAGTATGTACTTGTGGTTATACCTACGAATCATGATCTTCCTGACACTTAGGGGACTAAACCTATGTGTGATATTGCATTACCAAATCACCACCCTCCTGAAACTACATAAGATCCCATCTAGGTGGAAATTCATTGAATACCATTACATGGTTAGAAACCCCAGATAAAATACATATAAATATCATAGAATAGGAAAGCATTAATAGGAAGTTTCAACTCACTACCCTTCCTCTCCCCCATCGTAACAATTTAAAAAGACATCCTTGCCTCATGGCCTCCTTACCCGCCCATATCAGAGTTGGGTATCAAAAATTCTTTGGGCTATGCCTATCCTGATGAACCACGTCTCTTCAAAATTAATACCTCATCACCCAACCTAGCGATCAACCTCACCTCATATCATCATCCCCTTATGCTCTTATATTATCCAAGCCCATACACACATGTATTATATATCACAAAAAAATTCCATTGGGTCCACTTGACAGGGCTGGTTGACTAAGATGCCACCAAGTAGGAGCTAGACAAGAAAGTACTTCTTATCTTCCTTCGTTGACACTTTATAAAACCCAACCCCTCTTAGCGTAGTCCAGGTCCCCAATATCAAACATAATAAATTTATGTCACATTCACATTCATATAAAATTTAAAACATCCTATATGTCTATCAGAAGCATAAACATGCATAATAAACACCCCTTTCTATACTGGGCCAAGGGTCTCTGTCTCCTTTCATTCCATATCATTCCAATGATCATAAGTCATAACAAATAACAATCACATTCCAAGTGTACCACTTGTGTTGGAGATTAAATCAATAGTAAAATGAGTCTCAATAAGTCACTGTAACAACCCAAAGTTTAACTATTGAAATTCCCTTCTTATAATTATTCCATATGGTATAAGAACATCAGAGAGCATGATACAAGCTTTATAAATAATGAATTAATAAAATAAGTGTTTCTAGAAGTTAAGGAAAATGTACTGATGAAATAGTAACTTGACCTTTAAAATTGTAATATGACCCTTATGAATAGTAAATCGGCCAATTGAATAGTAACTTCACCAATGAAAGTATTAATAAAATTTATCCATCTTATAAGTGACAATATGATATAATTATATCATACTATAAGTAAATAAATATTTTAATAATTATTAATTAAGTGTTAGAATTTTTGTAAGTCATAAATAGTTAATTACAATTTTGTGAATAATTTAATAATTAAAAAGAAAACGTATAATCATAAAATGTATTCATAAATTAATATTGTTATTCCTTATTATTATAAGATAATTTATGTGACATTATTTAGTTTTTCAAAGTTATATAAAATCAGTTATAAATTTAAAATCTATATTTTTCGAGTAAATTGTGATTTTAATTAAAAATTAAATTTCTCATATTTATAAAATTATTTTCATAAAATGGAGTTCATTTTTGAATTCTACAAGTCGAAAAATTGTTAGGTTTAATTTTTGGTATTTTTCTGAAATACTTGAATTTTTAGTAAATAGTAAAATACGGAAATTTATGGTATATATACAATAAAAGTTAAATAAACTATTCATTGAGTCATGGATGATTTAATAAAAATTGGTTTGAACTAACATAATCTAATTACTATATTTATTCTCAATAATCATCACTATTTTGGTAACAACCCAGTGTTTTATCAATGGAAATTCCCTTCTTATATAATCCCATGAAACAAAAACACAATGAACTATTAAGAACTATGTAAACTTTAAAAATAATATTTCCTCCTTTTTGTTTTGAATTTCAAAAATATGACATACACGGTTCCAATCCATAAGATGTTTGGAGTCCAATAAGAAAAAATTAATTTTTGTTGAATAGTAACCTACCCTTATGAATAGTAACCAACCCTTATGAATAGTAATATGACCCTTGTGAGTAGTAAATCATCTAAAAGAATATTATCTTCACCCATGAGTGTATAAATAAAATTTAGGCATCTTATAAGTGATAATATGACCATAGTAAAAGTATTTCTTTTCTGTAAGTCATAAATAATTAATTACTATTAATTAATTAATTTAAAAGAAAATGTATTTTCCTAAAAGGTGTTCATAAATTAATAATTTTATGTCTTCTAGTTTTAAGATAATTTTATAAGATCTTATTTAATTTTTAAAAGCATTATAAATTCAGTTATAGTTTTAAAATCTGCATTTTCCAATAAATTATGATTTTAATTAAAAATTAAATTAATTATAATTAGAAAATTATTTTTGAAAAATTGATTTCATTTTTGTATTATACATGTTGATAAACGGTTAGGATGAATTTTTGGAATTTTTCTAAACTACTTGAATTTTTGATGAATAGTAAAAAACAATAATTCACATTATATGTTAAAACATGAATTTCTGCTTCATGCTTGAGTCATGGATGATGTAATTTGCCATTTTTTTGAACTAAAATGCAAATATTACTGTTTTTTGTCACAATAATCATTACTATTTCTTTTATTATGGAAAAATAAAAATCTAATGATTAAAATATTAAGAAAACCCTCCTCCCCTCCACTATAAAAACCATCCACACTCCCCTCTTCTCTTCACTCCTCTCAAGCCTTGTGCTGTAAGAACCCATTTTTTCAGTCATTTATGTATCCTTTAATTTTATGTCTAAATATTTAATTTGGAACTAATATGGATTCCTAATGAGTTAGCAAAGGTTTTTGGGTGTCTGGGGCTTGTTTGGGGCTCGGAACACATCTTTTTGGGAAAATATGCCAAGCTGTATGATTTGTGCACGGTTTGCCTAACAGTGTAGATTGTGTCTTTTCAGACATAGCCACCTCGCACGGTTGGTGCACATGCATGTGGCCTAACCGTGTGAACGCCCCTTTTTCCCAGGTATTTGTGCATGTCTTGCACACGGTTTGATCAAACCGTGCGGAGGATGTTATTTTGGGCAGAACTATCTCGCACGGTTTACGCATGGTTTGACAAACCATACGGACAAACCGTGCACAAGATAAAATTTTGGGTAAATTTCCAGTGTTCGCTTAATGATCTGTTTACTCCCATCTTCTTCCCTAACTTGTAAACCAGCTGGATTAGGCCCTTTTCATCTCAATTTGGATCTTTTTGAAGGCCAAAGCTATGGATCAAGAGATCTCCTTCGTCTAGAATCCAATTGAGATTTTGTTCGCCACATTGCATGTGCAACAGAAAGTACTTGAGTCCTCTTTAGTTGTTATTCTTCTCTCTTGATCTCAACCTATATATCGTCATGTGATTATTTTTCACCTTTTCTTAGATCTACTCTGATCCAAGGAAAATCAAGGGCTGATACCTAAGGAGGAGAGTCGTACAACCCTAAGTTGGGTGGTCTATAACTCATCCCTAAAGTTCGTTGATTTTTGGAAAATTCGTGTGGGGCCCACCGATTTTATCAGGAACTGTTTCGAAAATTTACACACCATGATTATACTTGATATAATCGTATGGTTATGCTCTTTCTAGATATGTGATTAGTTGTTAGCGGTTACAACCAAAACTCAATCTACCCCATGTTAAAGGTTATGCCATATTTGGGTTTTAGTGTTTTGGCATTTTTAAGCCATAATTAAGGTGTGCCTTCACTTGACTTTCCTAAAGGAGATCCCTTCTATAATAAATGGTTTTTTGTTTAATTAGAATTTCATAATGTCATGTACCATGTATTCTCACCACTTGACCCACCTAAGGTAAGTGATTCAATTTGGTTATTAAATGTGAAATGTGAAATTTAAAGTATACTAAGTATATAACTTGTCCATATAAAATGATATTGAATAAAGGCTACATTTCTGTAGCACCCCTTTCCATGTTGATGGAAGGTAGCAGACTAAACCTCTATAATTGAATATTACTTATTAGTTAGTTAAGACTTGATTAAATGGTTGTAATGCTACTTAGCCTATCCACACTAATGGAAAAAAAGAATTGAACCTAATAAATGATTACATTATTACAATATCAAATAAGAATGGACTAACTCAGGCTTTCCATGGATTCTGATAGGAGAATACCTTGGGACTCGGGAACCCCATTAAGATTCAAGGATGTGGTTTTCTTAGGTTAACACCCACCTAGACTTCGGTTCTTATATATTCTTTAGATGCACGATATACTACCGTAGGGTCCTTTACATTACTACATGATACATTGGATACACTCCTTGGTTCCATCATTGACTAGTAGGTGTCGTGGTTAAATCCCATAGGGCCCTGTCTTTGCTAATCCCAATTTTACCTTGGTCAATCACCTTGGACTCGGTAGGCACCTTATTGTGGAATTCCTTGGATTACGCTCATTGGATTACACTCTTAACCTTTAGCTAGACTCAGATACTACTGAGTTAGCATTCTATGAGCTTTATGTTACCTTGGTTATTACCCTAAAACTCCCTCACTGGATATCATTTTCAGGTTGCCTTGTTATGTCTTGGTATATTCACTACTTATACTATGACGAGGTGATTTCAGTGATGGATATGCCTCACGTGACCTATTAACATTAAATGGTAATTACTTAATTAATGAATTGGTTACATGTTCAGACACCGAATGAGGGTTGAAGTAGGTACTTGGGTATTTATTAATAATATACTATTTTATTTACTTTATATATATCTATGCCTCCACACTATTATATTCCATTACATGGGTTAGATTTTACACACACCGTTGGTGGTGGCCCATTTATATTTATCTCACACCCTCTCTTAGCATCGTTTGGTATCCCGGATTAGATTACATGGTTGCAGGTATTGAAAAAGGGAAAAATACGGCTTCAAACACTTGATTGCTTGTTGTTTATGATGGATCTTGATAGGAGGTTACTGAGTTGGATCTCAGGATGCTTGGAGTAGTCTTTGTTTTCTTTTACTTTGGGTAACATGTTATGCCTAATGTCTGGTATTCATGTTTTCCAGTTTTCTAGTGACATGTCATTATATCCTCATTTCTTTAGTTGATACAGTTGTTGTTATTCTTGTTTATCTATTGCATCAGTTTTCTTCCTCTATTTATTTATATTGCTTCCACTATTTAATAATATTTATATCCTTCCATTGTGATACAATCTACTAATGAGGGCATAGTTTCCCCCATGGAAACATCCCAGGCCCTCACTACTAGTCGACAGCCTCTGGAGTTTGGAGAAATGTGCTTGAGGCCATGTGGCCCACCAGGCTTGGGGAACCTGTTAAGTAACATCTGAGTTTGGGACATCACAAAGTGGTATCAAAGGTGGTTTCTTTTCTTTCTATACTATTTGGAGACAATAGATTTGAGAATAATAACGCTTGGGACTTGGTCATAAATTGTGTTAGGGCGTTACTAACCCATATTCGGGGTAAAAACCAAGTTTCCTAAATTATAATTGTTGTTCTGCTTTTTCCTATTACATTTGATATTATTTCACCATTGGGTGATGCACATGTTGTGTGGTGTTGTTGATTATTTCCCTATTTGAGTATTTTATTTCATCCTTGGCTCGATGATATGAGGGAAAGGATCATTTTTACATTCATTATTATAAGCACCTAGAATTCACATGTCATGCATATTTCCATGCCATATAGGTGCATTTTACTGGTATGCATTGCTGGATATGCTTGTGATTGTTTAGTGATGTTGTGATAGTTGCTTGTACATGTATTACTCTTGGATGTGATTGATTGATAGCCTACCTCAATTAATGTGGTGTATGGGTCCTCATGGGTTGGGATGAGTAATTTTCCAAGTCATGCCATTATACTATAAATAAATGGGCGTCGTTACTGGTAATAGGTGTATGGGAACTGATTCATCAGAAATGGATATCCATTATAAATTGAATCCTAAAATCAAAAATGAATTGGTTTCACATCCTTATTCCACCTTTTCATGTTTATGAAAGGTAAAGGAGTGAACCTGGTAATTAACTGCAAAATGACATGAAACCTATACTTGAGCACTTACCGATACCTAGCTATCTAAGTAGGTAGTTTGGGGTAGTATACCTTAAGTGTTGAGTTTTATTGCTTTCATCTTCTGATAGTGATGTCATCTCCTTGATTATAATCATGTTCTAAGGCGTGTGCTGGGAATTTGTAGACCAATTACGCCACGAATTCCTCGTGTCGTTCTCTAGGAAGGTGGTAATGATTATGCTCCAGACATGGTGGGGCCTGAGCCACCAGTCTTACCTCTAGGAGTGCCACTTGAGGCACCGCCTATTTTACCAGATCCTAGAATTGATGCTCAAGTTCGTGACAGTTTCCTACGTCTGATGTAGTCCATGAATGGTACTCCACAGGTTACACCTACGATGGCTGATCTGACCCACGAGTTCCAGCAGCAGCATCCTCCTACTTTTTCAGGGGATAGCGGCTCTCAAGCCGCTAAGTCTTGGCTAGAGGCAATGTTTACTGTCATTGAGAATCTGGAAACAACTCCATAGTAGATATTAAATCTTTCTACATACATGATTATGGATTTAGACAAGTGTTGGTGGGATGTGGTTACCCAGACCGATCATTATCAGGGCCTGTTATGGGTTGATTTCCAGACTACCTTCTATGATCAATTCTTTCCTTAGTCAGTGATAGATGACAGATCTAGATCGTTCATACATATCGAGCAGGGTTCAATGTCAGTTATTGAATATTCAGCACGTTTCACTAATTTACAGCACTTTGCACCACTTCTATCCAATGATGAGCTTTCACATGCTAGACGTTTTGAGGATGGAATTCAGTACACCATCCAAAATCAGGTGAATTTCTTTCACCTCCCTACCTTTTCTGCAATATTTTATCATTACATTATCACTAAGTGTAACCTGAGGGATTCCATTAGTACCGGGTTTAAAGGATCAGTGTTGTGTCAGGCCAATAGTTCTTCTGGTGGCTGAAAACATTCCCTCAAGGTTCCTCATTAGGGCAGTGGTAGTTAGAGTATCTAGTTTTATAACTCTGTTGTGTGTCATCATTATGGAATACTGGGGCATAAGAAGCCTCAATGTGATAGAGACCCTATGGAGTGTCAGGATTTCGGTTTTATGGGTCATCTTTATTGTTTTTTCAAGACCATTTGACCATATTCGAGTGGAAAATGATCAACATCAGCTCCACCTTCAAGAGTGAGTTCTTTTGCGCCACGTCAGGCAGGGAGTTGGAATAGCATCGGCAGGTCTGGCTGAGGAGGAGGTCATGGTCATGGTAGTCCGACCCATTATCACTAGCAACATTAGAAGAGCAGCCATGATCGTGGTAGTCCATATGTTGCACAGTTCCATGGATCATGTTAGTTTCATGCTTTATAGTCGATACCTAAGGATCAGGTTGTAGTACCATCTATAGTACAAGGTACTATTATAGTATCCTCTACTGTTGTCTCTACTTTTTTTGATACAGGTTCTTCAAACTCTTTCATTTCTATATATGTTGTGGAAAGTCATGGAATAGAGATAGAGTATCACTATGGTGTAATGGCCCTCGATACACTGTTCGGAATACGGACATAGGGCATACGCCAGTGCAGGGACTCTCCCCTTGAGGTAGGAAATTACCCTTTCTTATAGAATATCTTTATTCTCGAGATGATGGGATTCTATGTCATTATCAGGATGGACTATTTAGTCCACTATCTCACCTTTGTATACTGTTATCGCCACAAGGTCTCTTTTATATCACCATAAGGCAACAACTATCTTTTCAAAGGTGAGCGGAATATACTGGCTGGGAGAACTAGACCAAGAATCATGGGATAGGTAGAGTGACCACCCATATTAAAAATCTTTTCATAGAGGATTAGGATTTTATTCAAATTGATTTCCCTCTAGAATTTGATCATTTCAGGGAAGTCTTTCTCGATGACTTTTCTAGCTTACCTATTGAGACAGAGTTAGAGATTACAATCAATATTATTCCAAGACCAGATCTATTATTCATTCCTTCTTATAGGATGGATCCTACTGAGCTTCAGGACCTCAAGAAGTAGTTAGAGGATCTAGAGGCCAAAGTTTTTATACATCCAATTACATCCTCTTGGGGTTCTCCAATTCTTTTCAATGAGAAGGCGGATGGAACCTTACGTATATGCATGGATTACAGAGGGTTGAACCAGCTTATGATCAAGAATCGTTATCCACTTCCTCGAATAGATGATCTCTTTGACCAAATCCAAAGAGAAAATGTTTTCTCTAAGATCAACCTGAGATCAGGTTATCATCATATGAAAGTCAGACCATCATACATACCTCATACAGCTTTCCGTAGCATGTATGGTCTGTGTGAGTATCTTTTTATGTCGTTCGGTCTTACGAACACGCCTACAATTTTCATGCTATTGATTAATAGGGTTTTCCAACCTTATTTGGACTCTTTTTTAATGGTCTTTGTGGATGACATATTTGTGTATTCTCGCACTCATAGAGACCATGCCAAACATCTTGAGATCATTTTGAGTACACTGAGAGATCATTATATTTATGTTGAGATTGCTAAGTGACACTTCTAGATCGACAAGGTCCACTTCTTGGGTCATATTATTTCAGAATCAAGAGTATCTTTTTACCCATAAAAAGTTAGTGTTTTAGTATCCTGGGAGCATCCCAAGAATGTTTTTGATATCAGAAGTTTCATGGGGCTCGCTGGATATTACAGTCATTTCATATAGGACTTCTCGCATCTTGATTCACCTATTAATGGAATTACAAAGAAGGGTGTTAAGTTCCTATGGTCAGAAGCATGTGAGAAATCCTTTCCGGAATTAAAAGGGAGGCTTGTCTCAGCACCGATTCTGATTCTTCCAGAACCTGGAAAAGGTTATATCATCATCTGTGATGCATCAACCATTGTCCTAGGAGTAGTATTGATGCAGTAAGAAATTTTTTTTGGTAAAAATATCGTTAGTTGAGGCCTCATGAGAGAAATTACCCAACACATGACCTCGAGCTAGTAGCAATTGACCATGCCTTACGTTGCTGGAGAAATTATCTATTGGGTGAGCACTTTGTGGTGTACGCCGACTACAAGAGTATCAAGTATATATTTTCTCAGTGAAAATTTAACCTCATACATTGAATATGGGTTTATTATCTACAATCCTTTGATTTTGATCTTACTTATACACCTGGAAAGGGAAATGTGGTCACTGATGCACTGAGTCGGAAAACTCAAACACAGTATGTATAGAAAACCAGTGATGAGTGGAAGTTAATGTCCCTCTTTTTTGAACATCATCTAGATTTCCATGAAATTCATGATAAGTCTTACCTCTCATCCTTAATAGTTTCCTCTTCCCTCCTTGATAAGGTAAAGAGTATGTAGTTTTTATATCCTTAAGGTTTGGTTCTCCGTGAGAGTATTTATGGAGATAACCCACCTCCAGATTGGTCTATGGACAGAGACAACATCCTATGTCTGTGTGGACATATCTGGGTTCTTGCAGATATGAGAGAGGAGT
This sequence comes from Viscum album, assembly GCA_963277665.1. NCBI lineage: Eukaryota > Viridiplantae > Streptophyta > Magnoliopsida > Santalales > Viscaceae > Viscum > Viscum album. The sequence goes on from OY728120.1 coordinate 1,597,810,696, forward strand.
TGATGAAAGAGTCTCATGCTTCTTAGTGGGTAGTTCATCTTGGAATATTGAAGATGTATCAAGATATGTGAGGCCATTATTGGTGTCTTGGAATGAAATGTCAAATTTTAGGCTTCATCACTAGGTGTTCCACCTATCATCAGGTGAAGATAGAGCACCAGAGGCTTGCAGGCTTGTTAAAGCCACTTCCAGTACTAGAATGGAAATGGGAATATGTTTCTATAGATTTTGTAGTCGGATTACCTAGGTCACTGAGGGGTAGATATGCTTTCTGGGTGGTAATTGACCTATTAACAAAATCATCCCACTTCATTCCTATTTGGGAGACTTTCTCAATTGATTTGCTGGGAAGACTTTATGTCTGTGAGATCATATGACTACACATGGTTCCACATACTATCGTTTTAGATAGGGATGATCATTTCACTTCACAGTTATGGAAAGGTTTGAAAAAAGATATGGGAACTCAGGAGCTTCTAAGCACAGATTTTCACCATCAAACTAATGTACAATCAGAATAGAAAATATAGGTTCTGGAGGATATTCTCTGAGAAGGTATCCTTTATTTTGGACGTTCTTGGGATAAGCATATCCCTCTCATCAATTTTTCCTATAATAACAGTTTTCAAGTGACGATTCAGATGGATCCTTTTCAGGCCTTATATGTTAGGTCATTCTGTTCACCCTTGTGGTGGCTAGAGGTAGGTGAGGCATTCATACTAGGTCATTGTCTCATTCAGGAGACTTCAGAATAGGTTTAGCTGATCAGAAAGCGTATGACTAATGCTCAGTCTATATAGAAATATTATGTTGATTGTCATCGATGACCTCTTGAGTTCAAGATTGTGGATCGTGTTTTCCTTCAGGTATCACCCGGGATTGGGAATAGATGGTTACAGGAGTAGGGAAATTTTTCACATCGTTATGTCAGGCCGTTTGAAATTCTAGAGAGAGTTAGGCCAGTTGCATATCGGTTGTTATTACCTCAGAGGTATTATGCCATGAATGATGTATTTCATGTCTCATAACTTCTCCAACATCATGTTGACCCATCTCATAACTTTGATCCCAAGGAAGATGAGTTATATGTCGATTATAACTTTGAAGAATATCTAGTATGCATCATTTATCAAAGAATGAAGGCTCTTTGAGGAAGGATTGTCCCTCTTTTATGGGTGTTATAGAAGAATGGTCATGTACAAGATGAGACTTGGGAGCAGGAAGATGATGTACTTGCTCAGTGGCCATAATTCTTCTCAGAAAGTGTTTCCTTACCCTTGCAAGGAGAACTTGAGGGGAAAGTTCCTTTAAGGGGGGAATACTGTAAGAACCCATTTTTTCACTCAGGTATGGATCCCTTAATTTTAAGTCTAAATATTTAATTTGGACCTAATATGTATCCCTATTGAGTCAGAAAAGGTTATAGGGTGTTTGGGGATTGTTTGGATCTCGGAACACCTCTTTTTTGGAAAATAGTCCAAGTCACACAGTTTGCACATGGTTTGCCTAACTGTGCAGATTGTGTTTTTTCGGAAAGATCCACCTCACACGGTTGGTGCATGGCTGTGTGGCCTAACTATGCAAACGCCCCTTTTTTCAGGTACTCATGCATGGCTTGTGCATGGTTTGATCAAACCATGCAGAGGATGTTATTTAGGTTAGAACCATCTCATACAGTTTGTGCAAGGTTTGACAAACTATGCAGACAAACCGTATACAGGCTAAAATTTTTTGGTAAATTTCTAGTTTTTACCTTAATGATCTATTTACTCCCCTCTTCTTCCCCAACTCATAAACCATTAGGATTAGGCCCATTTCCTCTCAATTTGGAGCTATTTGAAGGCTAAAACTGGGGATCAGAAGATCTCCTTCATCCAGAATCTGATCGAGCTTTCGTTTGTCACGTTGGATGCGAAACTGCAAGTTCTTGAGTCCTCTTTAGTCATTTGTATTCTCACTTTCTCATGAACTATATATTGTCATGTGATATTTTTTTCACCCCTTCTTAGATCCACTCTGATCCGAGTAAAATCAAGGGCCGATACAGAAGGAGGAGAGTCATACAACCCTAAATTGGGTGGTCTATAACTCATCCCTAAAGTTTGTTGATTTTGGAATATCCATGTGGGGCCTACCGATTTCATTGGGAACCATTTCTAAAATTTACATTCCATGATTTTACTTGTTAGAATCATATGATTATTCTCTTTCCAAATATGTGATTAGTTTTAGTAGTTATACCAACAAATCAATCGACCCCATGTAGAAGGTTATTCTATATTTGGGTTTTAGTGTTATGGAATGTTTAAGCCACTATTTGGGTGTGCCTTTGATTGAATTTCCTAAATGTGATCCCTTCTATAATAAATATATTATTGTTTAATAAGAATTTCATAATTTCATATACCATGTATGCTCACCACTTGACCCGCCTAAGGTAAGTGCATCAATTTCGTTATTAAATATGAAATGTGAAATGGAAATTAGACTAAGTATATAACTTGGCCTTATCAAATGAGATTGAATAAAGGTTACATGTCTGTATCACCCCTTTCCATATTGATGGAAGGTATCAGAGTGAACCTCTATAATTGAATATGCCTTAATGGTTAATTAAGACTCGATTAAATGGTTGAAATGCTACATGGACTATCCACACTAATTGAAGACAAGGCTTGAACCTAAGGAATGATTACATGATTACAATATCAAATAGGAATGGACTGACTCGGGCTCACCTTGGATTCTGAGAGGAGAATACCTTGGGACTCGGGAACCCCATTCTGATTCAAGGATGTGGTTTTCTTAGGTTCACACCCACCTAGACTCTAATTATTTTCTATTCCTTGTATTCCTGGTATACTACTATAGGGTTTTTTACATTACTACATGATACCTCAGATACACTCCTTGGTTCCAGTATTGACTAGTAGATATAAGGGTTAAATCCCACAGGTCCCTACCCTTGCTTAGCCCCTTTTTACCTTGGTTGATCACCTTGGACTCGGTAGGTGCCTTATTGTGGAATTCCTTGCATTACGCTCCTTGGATTACACTCTTTTCATTTAGTTAGACTCAGATACTACTGAGATAGCATTCCATGAGCTCTATGTTACCTTGGTTATTACCCTGGAACTCCTTCACCGAATATCATTTTCAGGTTACCTTGTTATGTCTTGGGACCTTCACTACTTATAAAATCATGAGGTGATGTCAATGATGGCTATGACTCAAATGAATTATTAACATTAAATGTTAATTACTTAATTAATGAAATGGTTACATGTTCAGACACCAGCTAAGGGATGATTTAGTTACTTGGGTATTTAGTTATAATGTACTGTTTTCATTACTTTATATATATGTATGCCTCCAGAGTGTTATATTCCATTACACGGGCTAGATGTTATAGGAACTATTGGTGGTGGATCACTTAGATTTATCTCACACCCTCTTTGGGTTCCATTTGGTAACTGAAGTAGATTACATGGTTGCAGGTATTGACAAAGGGAATCATATTGCTTCAAACACATGGTTGCTTGCTGTTTAGGATAAAGCTTGATAGCAGATGACCAAGTTGGATCATGGGATGATTGGAGTATTTTTTGTTTTATTTTACTTGGTATAACATGTTATACCTATTTTCTTATATCCATGTTTTCCAGTTTTCTAGTGACATGTCATTACATCATCATTTCTCCAATTGATATAGTTATTGTTATTCTCATTTATCTATTGCATAAGTTTTCATCTGCTTTTTATTTATATTGCTTCCACTATTTACTACTGTTTATATCCGTCCACTATGATACACTCTACTAATGAGGGTGTAGTTTCCCTATGGACACACCCTAGGCCCTCACTGCTAGTCGGCGGCCTCTGGCGTTTGGGCATATGCACTTGAGGCCATGTGGCCCACCGGGCTCGGGGCACCCGTTAAGTGGCATCTGGGTTCGGGACGTCACATGTGCCTTCCAAAAATTATGTTCAAATCTCTCCTTAATCTCCTCCCCCATGTTCATCAGCCCTTGGTCTCCTCAAAAGACCCAATCATCTCCCCTTAAGAGTCTCTAAAGTAAGATATAATCAAGAGGTAAATTCATCTTTTCTTTTTTTTCATTTTCTTTTCAAGTTCATTTGTTTTCTTTTATATCATTACCTCTCCTCATACAAATGTTATGAAAACTCTAGTACCTTACATGTATTGTAATTTTTTTATGATAACATAATAATTTATTATCATCTCTCATTTTCTCTTCTTTTATTTTAGTAGTAAAGACACCACCTGAGATGTGTTAATTTACCACATTCAAGGACGATGGGTTTTCAATTTCTGTTACAGTATTTAATTTCAGTCATGAAACCATTTTCATGGTTTAAATAGACTAGAATATTTTTATTATTCCTCATATATGGTTTTTTAATCCTTTTTTATACATGTATTTGGTTTATAAAACAAAACATGTTCATTGTGGTCAAAAATCACCAATTAACTAAAAAGGTTGTCACTAAAGTTTTATATAATGATTCCAATTAACTCTAAGTAACCAAAATAAATTTTCAACCATGTAACCATATAGATTTTAAATAATAAATTATAACTTCAATTCTAGAAAACCACATTCATCATACATATTTATCCAAACATGAATATAAGTGAACCGATCATTAAAACCAAGTAAGCAAACTGACCGGAATAATGAAATTGAACCTCATAACCAATAAAAATTGTTATAAATGAACATAAAAATGATATTATAAATATTTGAAAAATATAATAGGTTCTATAATTATTAATTAATGACCCTAATTTGACTATTTAGGTCACTAATATCAAGTTGAGAACACCATCCAACTTAAGGTAAGGGATCCTCTATATTTCACTTTTATTCAAGAATTTCCTCTATTATATGCCCTTTTATGTGTAATATATAAGGATGGGGTATGATTTCACACCACCAAAATACTTAACTCATGATTTATAAGTGATGATAAATCCCTTTCTCTCTCATTAATCCATCTTAAGTACATCTGATACCATGCTGATAATCCGTAAGGGATTCCACCTGAACCTTCTTTGTCCTTTCAAGTTGTTGTATCTTTCTTTTACCAAAATGAAGTTATCTTATCATTTTATTTGAATCTTATAAATTCTTTATAAATTTACATAATTAATTTATCAAGACCCTTTCATCATGCTCTTTTAGAGATATACATGTTTTTAATTGATTCCCTCTTCAATACTTCCCGATAAGCAAACCTGTTTTGAGGGAACTTTTTGAATTCATACTCATCATCATGTACAATATATTATCTGTTTTTAATCCACAATTTTTTTTATAAAATCATTATTTTTATTATGAAAACCTTCTTGGTTCACTTTTTTTATGTAAAATGTTATTCTTTTTTCTATTTTAAAATCACTTTAGTATTTTTCTTAAAACCCTACTAAAATGTTTTAATGCTAAAATTTCATAAATACTCTTCTTACATATTGTAACTTATGTTTTAAATAAATTACCATGATTTGTGAATATTTTAACTTATTAATTTATATGTATTTTCTAATTAATTTCTTTCATGGAAACTTTTATGATATGCTCATTCGTTATGCTTTATGACATGATTTTGGGACCCAATTCTTTCCATGGGTAACCCTTATGTTTATGTAAGATTGATTATGTATAATTATTTATGTGGGAAAAATATTCATGAAAATTTAGTATGTGTGAATCTAAATAGTGCTCCAATTCATTGGGTAAAGCTTATTCTCATGAGACGTTATGTGTGATGATCTTGGTAGTAAGCCTTGGCTTGTGCTACCATGTGTGACGGTCTTGGCAGTTAGCCTTGGCTTGTGCTACCATGTGAAAGGGTCTTGGTGTTTAGCCTTGAATCATGATAAATTAATGTTTTATATTTCTTCTACATTATTATGACTCTATGTTTATATGATTCCATGTTTATATGTTATGATTTCATATGTTACATTCCCTTTTATATCATCATGTCATGTCTTCTATCCCATGTTCTAATGATTTGTTCTTATGGTTATTCCCTTACTGGGATATTTAGCTCATCCATTTGTTCATGTTTTCCTCAGGGTACTCTATAAATATTTATGAACACAATGTAAGTTATAATCTCAATTATAAGATTAAATAAATAAATGTTTTATTTAGTTCCATGTTTTCAGTTTTATGTACCTAGTCAATCAAGACATTATACTTCACGATCCTTGGATTTTACTCTAATGTATAACTACGATTCAAATCATGTAATGTTATTTGTAAAAGTTTAGGGTCTCTATAATTTATTATCTTTATCAAAATAATTAAATATTGAGTAAAATAATGAGAAAACACCCCTCTCCTCCACTATAAATACCACCCCTCACCACCTCTTCTCCTCACACCTCTCAAGCCTTGAGCATTATTTTAATTCTATAAAATACTCTTACCAAACCTCTACCCTATTTCCAAGAGAATTTTTTATTAACAAAATACCAAAACCAATCCCCTAAGGAGGTTATAAACAAGAATAAATCCCGAGGTAAAACCCAATTCCGTTTTCTTTCATTTTATTTTCAAGTTCCTTTCTTTTCTTTTTCTCTCCTCACCTCCCCTCATCCAAATTTCATGAAAAATCCATTATCATAAAAATACTGTAATTTTATCTTGTTTATGGAATAATTATTCATCAAGATCTTCTTATCTTTCTCATTTACTTTAATAATGAAAACATCATCTATGAGGTGTTGATTTACCACCTTCGTGGACGACGTGCTTTCATAATTCAATTACATCTTCAAGGTAGGTCATTAAACCATTTTTATGATTTAAAAATATTATAATAGACATATTTTATCTTATTTAATGTCCTATAATCATTTTTTAGAAAAGATATTAATTTATAAAACAAAATGAGTTTGTTGTGATCAAAAATGATAAATTAATTGAAATGATTATCATTAATGATTTATCTAATTAATAATCATAAATTCTTGAAAAAAATGGAATTTTAATATTATATAAGTTCATTAATAACATATATGTTCATTTTTGGAAAACTATCCTCATTATACATTATTTTCCATACACATATGCAAGTAAACTCATCTTGAAAACCAAGGAAAACAACACTCCCAAATAAAGAAATTAAATCTCTTAACACATCGAAAAGGCCATAAATAAACATAATAAAGTTATAATAAATAAAATAAATGTATAAATGGTTATTTATTTATTAATTAAGGAATGTAATTTGATTATTCAGGACATTAATATCAAGTGTAAAATCATTTCGGATATAAGGTAAGGGATTCTACTTGAACCTCCATTATTCCTTCGGGTTACTCTTTGTTTCTTTTTACCCAAATATAATTCTATTTTATTTTTATGTACATATTATAAATATTTTTTATATGTTCCAAAATCATGTATAAATATATATTCATCCTTTTTTTAGGAATATACATGTTTTAATAAGGTTCCCTTCTCATATATTTCCGAGATGCAAGCCTGATTTAAGGGAACTTCCCAAATTCTTAACCATTTTCAAGTGTTCTCTATAATATATTTTAAGAAACCATTATTTTTTATAAAATAAATTATTTTATTATAAAAACATTCTTAGTTCACTTATGGTTTTACATAAAATATTATTTCCTTTTCTGCTTCAAATTCTCTTTAATATTTTCCTTAAACCGTAATAAAATGTTTTATTTATAATGTTTCTTAAACACTAATTTCACTTCAGTTTGAAAACTCTTATCATGATATATTCCTATATTCCCTTATAAATGTCCATGTATTATTTAAATCCATCCTTTCATGGAAACCACTGTGATATTACCTATTTATATTCCTTTTAACATAATTATGATACCCATTTCTTTCCATGGGTAACACTTATGTTTATTTTTGATTGATTATGTATGATTATTTATGTGGAAAACATATTCATGAAAATTTTATGATGGGTGGGCCCAGATATAACTCTAATGAATTGGTTAAATTTTAGTCTCATTAGACGTTATGTGTAATGGTCTTGGTGGTTATCCTTGACTTGTTCTCCTCTATATGCAACAAGCCATGACTCATGCTCCTCTATGTTCAATAGATTTAACTCATGCTAAAGTCATTTTTTATGTTTCTTCCACATTACTATGAATCCATGATTAAATAATACCATGTTATTATTCCTTAATTTTAATCATGTTATGTGCCTTTTTATATAATTATGTTATGCCTTCTAACCCATGTGATAGCTTCCCTTACTGGTATTTTTAGATCATCCCATTGTTCATGTTATCCACATGTTATCATATGAATATTTAAGGTCTCAAAGGAATTTATGAGGTCATAATGGATGATAAATAAAGAAAAGTTTTATTTAGTTCCATTTTTTCAGTTTTATGTACGTAGTCTTCCAAGACACTATACTTTACGATCCTTGGATAGTAATTTGTTGTTTAATTATTCATAAAATCATATAATGATATGTGTAGAAGACTATGGGTTCTATAGTTGGTATCATAGAAAAAGTTTAGTTATTTTTGGAGACTAGTAAAAGAGAACTTTTGTAATAACCCTAGGGATAAGACTAGGTATGATAAAATATCCCTAAATTTTGGTAAGTATAAAGTATTTGGTTTATCAATAAAATACATCCATGTCTGAATACTACAAGTGGATGTGGTTATGGTATAGATGTACCTAGGATTGAAAACTCCAATAAGGTGTTTCGGGACTAACTCAGGGTAACCTGGTACACGACAATGGGTCTTACTATGCACCTAGTTTGACAATCCCTGGGGATATGATTTGGTAAATTCATAAGCACATTACAAACCATTATTAAGGGAAAAAAGAAAATTCCCATAAGAATATATGTTAGGAAACATATCTTGGATAACCTATATTGAAACCTATGTAATCACAAGTTAGGATATGTAATCACAAGTTAGGATATACTTTTCCTTTACAATTTTATCCCTTTATGTTCAAAGTTTCCTTTATTATGCTAAGTATTCCTGCCCCCTAAGTTCACTTTCTATTTATTATCTAATGGCGGGAAATAGAAGAACACGTTCCAACAATCAATGTCATAATGAATATAATGATTTCCCTAATTAAATTACAAATATGATGGTAACGGGTGCACAAAACATCATGGAAGTACTTTCTCAATTGGCTCAAGTTATGAATAATAGCTTCAATCGTGTGGAATTACCTCCTTCTCCTAAGAGAGAGAAAGTTTCCATCAAATCCTTCATATAAAGAAAATGAATCCCAGGTTTAGTGGATCTTATGATCCCCTCCTCACATAATAGTTTATTAACTTAATTGAAAATATATTCTCTGTCCTTCAGTGCTTAGAAGAAGAGAAATTTGTGTTGTTGGTCTATTGTTTTTATAGGTAAGTTTATCAGTGGTGGAAACTGATAAAAAATATGAAGTCAAAGGAGGAAATTGATTCCATGGAATGGGAGGAATTTATGAAAATGTTTTTCAATAAATATTTTCCCTAAACCCTCCATATCAAGATAGAAAGAGACTTCCTTAGACTTAAGTATAAGGGAGACGATTCTATTGGGGTGTATGAAGAAAAATTTACAAGTATTTCAAGATAAGCCTTCAGCTTTTTCATAAACATAAAAAGGCAAGGTAGATCGCTTCTTTAGTGGACTAAATCCGATTATACAAAGAGCGTTAGTGATTCGAGACTTCAATAGTTATGAGGAGATTGCCTATTTTTTCCTCAAGGTTAAAATGGATATAAGAGACTATCAATTGTCTCATGGGCTCAGTGAAAAAAAAATTGAAAATAGAATATAATATGGGTGGATCTATAAATAAATACCATGATAGATAGAAGACCGAATATCCCACAAGTAAAAATTTGTGGGAAGAATAATCCTGAGATCTATCTAAAGGGAACTAGTAAATGCTTCAAATGTGGAAGAATGGGGAATCTAGCTAAGAACTACCAAATGGATATGAAGAATCCAACTAACGTGGAAGAAGAAAGAAAGGTTCATATCAATGTTCATCCAGTAGTGCAGTGTTTCAACTATAAGGAACATGGGAATTTTGAAAACAAATTCCCTAAGCCTAGGGTTTTTGGAGGAAATCAACAACAAACTCTAAGGAAACAAGTAAGGGTTTATTCTATAACTACTGTTGATGTGGATCCAGACATCAATGTGGTGATAGGTAAAATGGTTATTAATTCAATAATATTAAACATACTACTTGATTTTGGTTCTACACATTCTTTCATATCTTTAAAGTTTAGTAGAATTATCCAAACACCACCTCAAAATTTAGAGGTTTAGTTATCTTTGAGAACATAAAATGGGGAAATTATTGCATACAAAGTACATAACTCCTCCCCAGTTAATTTTTATGGATTGAACCTTCTATAAAATATGTTCATTCTCCCTTTGGTAGAGTTTTATGTTATATTGGGCATGAATTTTCTCTCTTTATACAACTCCAACATCAACTGTCAGGAAAGGGAGATCACTTTTCACATCCTGAATCATCCTCTAATTATTTACAATTGTAAGGAGGAAGATGAATCTCCTTCAGAATAATCATCTCAATTGTGGATATTACAGCCTTATGAGTAAGAATATCTTATTGAAATGATTGAGACAAAAGATAAGATCATTATTGAATACATTCCCATTGTGAGGGATTACACTGATGTATTCCCTAACAAATTTCCAAGTCTTCCTCCTAATCAAGAGGCTGATTTCTCAATCGATCATATTTCTTGAACTCTCCCTATATCAGAGACACCTTATAAAATTTCCACTATTGAGATGGAAGAGATAAATAAGTGGTTATTGGAGAATCTAGAAAAGGGTTTTATACACCAAATAGCTTCATCACGGGTTGCACCAGTCCTCTTTGTCAAGAATAAGGATGGATCAATGTGCCTCTGCATTGATTATCATGAACTCAATAAAATCCCAATAAATAATAAGTATCTCCTTCCTCAGATAGATGAATTTTTTGATCACCTATTTGGGGCCAGTTATTTCTCTAAAGTGGACATTCGGTCAGGATATCACCAATTAAAGGTGAGGAAGGAAGATATTCTAAAGACTGCCTTTAAAATGAGGTATGGACACTATGAGTTCATAGTGATGCCCTTTAGAATCACTAATACTCTATCCATTTTTATGGATTTAATTAATAGAGTCTTTATATATCACCTCGATAAATTTGTGTTAGTATTTATTGATGATATTATGATATACTCCAAGTGAAAGGAAGAACATAAGAAGCATTTGAATACTGTGATAAAGAATTTTTCAAGGGAGATACTATATTCTAAGTACAATAAATGTGAGTTCTGGATAGAGTATTTATCATTCTTGGGGAATGTTATCACCATAAAAGGGATAGTTTTGGACCCTTCCAAGACAAAGGAAATCTAAGAGTTGTCCAGACAAAATTCTTTAATAGAGATCCATAGTTTCCTTGGTCTAGTTGGTTATTACTAAATATTTGTGAAGAAATTCTCACAATTTTCAAACCCAATAACCAAGATGACATGGAAGGGAGTAAAGTTTTTATGGACTCAAGAATGTGAGGAAAGATTTAAGAAGTTCAAAAAGAGGCTTATCACTACACCAATACTCACACTCCTGAAAAGTGTAGAACTCTTTTTGGTGTACAGAGATGCTTCAAAGAAAGTCTTAGGCTATGTACTGATGAAAAATGATAAAGTGATAGGCTATGCCTCAAGGCAGTTGAAAGTTAAAGATAAAAACTATCCTACGCATGATCTGGAGTTGGAGGTTATGATCTTTGCATTGAAAATATGGTGTCATTACCTCTAGGGGAGAAGTGTGAGAAATATATTGATCATAAGAGTATAAAATATATATTCATACAGAATAATCTTAATATGAACCATAAAAAATGGTTAGATCTCATCAATGATTACAAATTCTCAATCAACTTCCATCTTGGTAAGGCAAATAAGGTGGCAGATGCCCTAAGTGGAAAGGATCCTTCATCATTATTAATGATGCTAATTAAGAAGGATCTAATATTCTTAGATTTGAAAAGGATGTACATGGGAATAATTATGTATGGAATGTCATCAATCCTTTCTCAAAAGATTTCTCAACCATCCCTTGTAAATAAAATAAAGGATGATCAAAGAAATGATGTGGAAATTCAGAAAAGGGTGGAATCTATCTGAAATGGGAAATCCTACAAGTTCAAGATTGCTGATGATGGATTCAAAAGATTTGGATCATGACTATGTATACCATCCAATATAGAGATAAAAAAGATCTTACAAATGACGTAGATATATCAACCTTCTCTATTCACCCAGGGATCACAAAGTTTCATCTAAATCTCCAAGAGAACTTTTTTTGGGACAATATGAAAAAGGTGATTGCTGAATATACATCAAAATTTCTGGTATATCAGAAAGTGAAGGATGAAAGGAAAAATTCTAAATGGATGATTCAACCATTATCCATACTAACATGGAAATGGGAAAACGTCGCCATGGACTTTGTCACTGGACTTCCAAGGACATCTAGAGGAAATAATGCTATATGGGTTATTTTGGATCATCTTACAAATACAAATCACATTATCACAATTCTAGAGGACTTATCACTGGATCAAATTGCATGGATATACATTAAATAATTGGTAAGGATTTATGGAGTACTGATATCTATTATATCCGACTCAGATCCAAGATTCACTTGTAAGTTCTGTAAAAGTATCCAATATGATCTAAGCACTGATCTGAACTTTAGTACAGCCTATCATCCTCAAACATATGGAAAATCTGAGTGGACTATTTAGACACTATAATTCATGTTGAGATCGTGTTATATGAACTTCAAAGGAGGATGGGGAAAACATATACCTCTGGTCAAATTATCCTACAATAAAAGTTTCCACTCAATCATCCAAATGGCTCCATATGAATCCCATTATGGAAAAAGGTGCAGAACACTAGCATACTGGGATGAAGTCAGTTAATATAAGATACTAGGACTTGAAATAGTCAAATAAATTGTGGAGAAGGTGAAAAAAATTCAACATCACATCAAGGCATCCCAAATTTGACAAAATAGTTATGCATACAATCGTCGACGGGACATGGATTTTAAGGTTGTATACATGGTATTCCTCCACATAACTCTATGTATGAGGATCTTGAGATTTGAGAAGAAAGGGAAGATAAGTATCAGGAACATCAGCCCCTTCTAGATCCTTGATTGTGTCAAAGATATGACCTATCAACTAGCACTTCCAACAACAATGTATCAAGTACAGAATGTATTCCATGTATCCCTATTAAGGAAGTACATAATGGATCCTTCACATGTATTTACTTTAGAGGTGGTACAATTGGAGAATGACCTTTATTATAAGGAGCAGCCGGTGAAGATCTTGGATCATAGAGATAAAGTTCTATGCAACAAGGCTACTCACCTAGTCAAAGTAATTTGGAAGAACCATAAGTATGAAGAGGCAACATGGGAACTAGAGCAATCAATGAAAAATAAGTACTCGCACCTATTTTCAACTTAGAATATAAAATGAAATTTCGAGGGTGAAATTTCATAAGGGGGAAGAATATAACAAATAAAAGTTTAATTTATAGAAATTCACTTCTTACAATTATGAAATATGGTATAAACACAGAATAGAACATGATAAAACCTTTATAAATAATGAAGGAATGAAATAAGAATCCTTTCAAGAAGTTAAGGAACCTGTACCGATGAAATAGTAAATTGAACTTTAGAATATTAATGTAACCCTAATGAATAGTAAATCATCCAATTGAATAGTAACATCACGAATGAAAGTATGAATAAAATTTATCCGTTTTATAAGTGACAATGTTATATGATTATATCATAGTATAAGTAAATAAATATTTTTAAAATTATTAATTAAGTGTTGGTATTTTTGTAAGTCATAAATATTTAACTATAATTTTATGACTAATTTAATAATTTAAAAATAATTATTTTCATAAATTTTATTCATAAATTGATATTTTGATGTCTTATGATTATAATATAATTTTATGAGACCCTAGTTAATTTTTCAAAGTTATGTAAAATCAGTTATAATTTTAAAATCTGTATTTTTTGATTAAATTTTTATTTTAATTATTAATTAAATTTATCATATTTAGAAAAATATTTTCATATAATGGAGTTAATTTTTTAATTCTATGCATCAAAAAATGGTTAAATTTAATTTTTGGTATTTTTCTGAAATACTTGAATTTTTTGTGAATAGTAAAATACGGTAATTTACGGTATATATATTATTATAAGTTTAATAAAATATTAATTGAGTCATTTATGGTGTAATCACAATTGGTTCAAACTCACATGATCTAATTACTTTATTTATTCTCAATAATCAACACTATTTCATGTCTTGAGCAAAGTAATAAAATATTGAGTAAAATAATGAGAAAACATCTCTCTCGTCCACTATAAATACAACCTCTTCTCCTCACACCTCTCAAGCCTTGATCCTTCTCCAAATTATAACCAATACTCTTCCCAAACCTCTACCCCTTTTCCAAGATCTTTTTTTATTAACAAAATACCAAAAACAATCCCCTAAGAGGGTTCTCGAGAAGAAGGAATCAAGAGGTAAAACCCTCTTCCGTTTTCTTTCTATTTCTTCTCAATTTCCTTTCTTTTATTTTTATCTCCTCATATCCCCTAATCCAAATGGCATGAAAACTCAATTATCTTACATATAATATAATTTTATCATGTTTATGGAATAATTCTTCATCAATCTCGTCTTCTATCTCTTTTAATTCAAAAATGAAAACATCATCTGTGTGGTGTCGATTTACCACCTTCGTGGATGACGTGCTCTCATATTTCAATTCTGACTTCAAGGATAGTCATGAAACCATTTTTATGGTTGAAAGGGATAATAATATATTTATTATATCTTATATATTTTTTTATAATCATTTTTTACACATGATATTAATTTATAAAATAAAATGAGTTCGTTGTGATCAAAAATGCTAAATTAATCAAAACGATTATCATTAATGATTTATATAATTAATCATACTAACCTATAAAAAATTTGTATTTTAATATTATATATGTTCATTAATAAAATATAAGTTCATTTCTGAAAAACTATCCTCATTTTACATTATTTTCCATACACATATACAAGTAAACTGATCATGAAAACCATGGAAATTAACACTCCCAAACAAAGAAACTAAATCTCTTAACCCATTAAAAAGGCCATAAATGAAATTAATAAAGTTATAATAAATAAAATACATTTATAAATTTATCTGAACTTATTAATTAATGAATCTAATTTTATTATTTTGGATATTAAGACCAAGTGCAGAATCATTTGAGACATAAGGTAAGGGATTCTACCTAAACCTCCATTATTCCTTCGGGTTACTCCTTATCTCTTTTTACCCAAATGAAATTATATTTTATTTTTATATACATATTATAAATGTTGTTTATATGTTTCAAACTCATGTATCTAGATCTATTCATCCTTATTTTTCAGGGATATACATGCTTTAATAGGGTTCCCTTCTCATATATTTCTGAGAAGCAAGCCCAATTTAAGGGAATTTCACAAATTCTTACCCATTTTCATGTGTGATCCATAATATATTTTAAGACATAATTATTTTTTATAAAATAACTTATTTTAATATGAAAAAATTATTCTTTCACTTCTATTTTTATATAAAAAAAATTATTCCCTTTTATGCTTCAAATGATCTTCAATATTTTCCATAAACTGCACTAAAATGTTTTATTTCTAATGTTTCTTAAAAACTCTTTTCACTTAATTTTGACATATATTATCATGATATATTACTATATTCCCTTATAAATTTCAATTTTTGGTTTAAATATATCCTTTCATGGAAACCACTGTGATATTTCCTTTTGATATGCCTTTTGAAATAATTATGATACATAATTATTTCCATGGGTAACACTTATATTTATGTTTGATTGATTATGTTTGATTATTTATGGGGAAAACATATTCATGAACATGTTATTATGGGTGCACCTATATATAGTTCTAATAAATTGGTTAAATTTTTGGCTCATGTGATGTTATGTGCAACGGTCTTGGTGGTTAGCCTTGACTCATGCTCCTCTCTATGTAATGAGCCTTATCTCATGCTCCTCTATATGCAACGAGATTTGATTCATGCTAAAGTTGTGTTTTATGTTACTTCCACATTACTATAAATCCATGATAATATGATCTAATGTTATTATTCCTTATTTTTAATCATGTTCCATGCCTTTTCATATTATTATGTTATGCCTTCTAACCCATGTGCTAAGCTTTGTTTTAATTTGTATTCCCTTACTAAGTTTTTTTGGCTCATCCCATTATTCAAGTTATCCGTAGGTTATCCTATGCATATTTAAGGGATTAAAGTAAGTTATGAGATCATAATGGATGATAAATAAATAAATTATTTATTTAGTTCCATGTTTTTATTTTTATGTACCTAATCTTACAAGACATTAGACTATAAAATTCTTGGATTGTAATTTGTTATTTAATTATAATTAAAATCATGTAATGATATGTGCAAAGAACTAGGGTTGAAATAGTCACCACCAACATTTTCTAGCTAATGAAAGAACCAATGTTCCCTTACCTTTAATCCCATTTCAATAGCCAATAAGATCCATCTCTTGAACCTGGGCCTTTACCAGTACACAAAAGCATGAAGTCTACACTCATCCCAAAGTGTCCATGTGGGTTATAAGAAAAAGTATCATTAGGTCACCACCAATGTGTTCCTACCTTAAATTTTTGTTTAATAAAGTTCATAAATAGAAATAAATAAAGTATGATGAAATAATTTAAGTAACACAAGCTCCCCTGGTGCTCAACAACCACCAGGAAGTTATCACCTGCTTCAACCATCACTAGAATAACTGAGGATATGATCATTAGCTCATAGATCAATGATTCCCATGGTTTCAAGTAGGATAGGTGAACCCTCAGGTTCCACCTCTAACATCACCTAGAACCCCATGCCATCAACCAAGTAACTAACACCCCGAAGTCACACCCAATCAAAAGAATATGGTCCCTCAGAACCCTTCTCGATAGAACCCATCGTCTCGAAGACTAAAATACTAAGGTACAATGATATATGTACTCAAATAGTAACCATCATCGGTTCAACAATTTAAATCCTGAGGAATGGAAACACCCATCCTCTAAATTAAGTTTTGGCCCAATGGCCTCAAGCACGACAAACCTCATCCCCCAAGTGACAGCCTCATCATTGTCACCTGATGGATCCTCACCATCCTCGTGGCTTTCTTTAGCAAGAAAACTCATCCATTTAACTCATCCAAAACTACCAAGGGCCTCTATACACATTGTTATTCAATACCACCTAAAGTATATGAGTCAACCTATTTGTACATGACTTAAAATGGTGCATTGGAAAACACGAGTGCGCGGAAATCACCAAATAGAGCCTAAGACACATTATTCCAGCACCTCATTCCCCTATGACCATATCTCACAAAATTGGTGGCCATGACATACCATATATCTCAGTATATTCCCACAACCTAACAACCTCACCACCTCAACCAACGACCGAGTCTCCTAATCATTGATCAACATTAACCAAGTGCCTCGGACCAAGCATGTCCTATTGATCACATCACCTCAAATAGATAGCCAAAGTTATCTAAATTCTTGGGTCAAACCTATCAAGTTCTATTGGAACCCAATAGTGCATTATAGGCAATTCATATATATATATATATAATTCATTTCAAATTAAATAAAAACATAAATTTAAAACAGAATGACAGACCATCCCAAACTGACCAAGGTTCCAGAGCCTCTCACTATGATTGAACCACATTTAGTCTCAATTGAGAATTCCCATAGGCATCTCATAATGTTTAATTAACAAATTAAAGGAAACCATTTAAATTATGGGGTATCTCTTGGTTAACACAATGGTTCTCTAAAATCAGAACCCCCCAAACACTCATGAAAATTCCACGAAAATTATGCACCACCTACCTCATAGTCGAAAATGTAGGCATGTCAGATCATAGCCTCTAAATATGAAGAATTTGGGGTAAATCATCGTTTTATATGAACACCTTTAAAATAAGTAAATATAAAACACATGTATTTATCATTCCATGAGGTGAGAGAAAAGAGAAATAGAATCTAAAGGAGAGCCTTACCGAGATGGATCAAACACCACAAATGGATTGAAGAATAGAGGCCAGATGAGGAATATGGATCACACCCTAGCTGGAAAGAGAAAAGAGGGAACACATTATGTTGTGTGTGACTAAGGAAGGAGAAAATAATTAGGAATAAATAAATATTAGAGGAGGGAAGAATGGTCTTTTCACCTATTTAATGAGCCACACGATTATCTTGCATGGTTTTTCAAAATCATGTGGAAACCATGCAGCTTCTGCTACTTAGGATCCAAGCCTCTCACAGTTTGTCCTAATCGTGTGAAAATTGTTCATACTACAATGTGAGGGTACTTCCCATTTGGAACTAATCATGCATCATGGTGCACAGTTTTCCAAACCATGCTCAATCCATGTGCATTACTTTTTCTAAAAACTTTATGGGTCAGGAATGTATGTGTTCCCCATCCCACATGGTTTCTCAAACTATGCTCAATGAAAAAATAGGTCCACAAAATTTCTACTAGGAGGTTTCATGATTTAATCTAATAGTGTAACTCAACCTATAATTCTCCAAAATGGGGCATTTGATCCTTCTATGAACCTGCACCCATCTGAACTCCCAATGCATTTTCAAAACCTCTAAATCCATAAAAAAACATGGTTTTGGGTTAAAGGAAAACTCAAAATTAAGTTATGATCAATGAATGGAGAGTTTTTATATCCACTAAACTCCAAAAATTCAAAACAGGAATGGGTATCAACCCGCTCTCAAAAACTAGGGATGTTACACTTTAAAGGATAATCCAAGGAACACATGCCTCATTCTCGTAGATGTCTCCCCATCCAATATTGGAAACTAATTAAAGTTTAAATGTTAGGAATGATAAAATAAGATAAAAACCATGAAATATGGTCAAATGGGTCATAACCATTGTAAGATCTATAGGTAGCATGTGAAAATGATAAATGTTGAATATGGAGGGATAGATTTATAAATATCTCTCCCTTGGTAAGAACAATAATTTATTCCATCAAGGTTGAAATGAGAACCACTCAAAATATTGTAGGTAAGAGGAGAGCTATGGGTGAGAGGGGCTATATGTCAATTTAGGGTAAAGAAATAGGGTGTAAAGAGGTTTAAAATTGATGGAGTAAAACTAAAATTTTAATAAATTTTTAGTGACTGGGAAGGTTTCACGGTTTGTTGGAATGATTTTATAAACCATATGTTAATTATGTAGTTCCCACTATTATGGAAACCTACAGCCCGCACAGTTGTGATTCACCATTTGGTAAATCATGTGCTGATCATGAAACCATTTATGAAATCTATGATAGGATTTACATATTCTAGGTGAATGGTTTTCCTAGCCATTCACTAATCATGAATGAGCACTTAGGTGTGTTTCATCCTCCACACAATGTCAACTAAAACCCTTAATAGTTTTAAAATCTTGCAGTTGTTGGAAACCCCAATTTTTTAATAATTTCTGGGCTAAATGCCTAGAACACATCCAAGACCACCCCAAGTCCCTTCAAATGATTCAAAATACTTATTACTAGAGTAAAAACATGAGTATTATAAAAATTTAAATAGATTCATACCTTAAGGAGTTATAGAATTTCATATTTCTTATAAAATATCTTCTTCACAGTGTGCTATTTAAAATTCCTAAGAGAAACTTAATTAAATACATCACATTATCCAGGATGTCACTTTCCTTATCAACCTCCTTTCCATCCCTAAATACAGATCCATACATATCCTTCATTTTCAATGTAATTTTAAATGGATCTAAAGGGAGAACCAAGGTTTTAATTACTTTAGGAGAAAGATAATAGGGATAAACCAAGTCCTTAACAGCTTAATTTTAAATTATTTTTCTTTTAAAGGTGAGGCGCAAAGGCCTATTATTAAATACCAAAAAAATCCAGCAGAGGAACAACATAAAAAACCAGGACAAAGGTCCTTAACCCGTTCAAGTGAGTGGTTTTCTTTGCATAATAGAGTAATATTTTCTTATTCTTAAAATATTTTTATTTTTTTATCAATAAGACTCTCAATATATAATTCATCTGGATGATTTTAAACTAACACTTTTTTAATAACATGAGTTGGTTCCTAACTCATGTGATCATTCAATTTAGAATACTCTTTAGTATCCACCTTCTCTTCAGGATTTTTTTGAACCTCTTTATTAGTAACAAAAAAGACAACTTTGGACAATAAGTTTACCCTAATCTTTTTTTAGAGAATTTATATAGAAGGACATCAAGAAAAATGATATTTTCCTCAAGAAGAGAATATGACTTTTCACCCTATCTCCATATAATAATACCAGAAGCACCATTTGGAACCTTCCCCTTATTTTCATATAGGTTTTCAATAGGACCAAAATTGGAAGACACGTGATTATTAAGTATCACAACCATTATAGGCATACTTTCAGTTATATTATCACATATCACATGATGAAGTACTATCCCATATTTTATTACCCCATAAATAATATCAAGAAAATTAGCACAAGAAACTCCACCTTATTGGTAGTAGACCTTAGTATATTAGTATTGAAAGACACTCATTATCCCTTTATCATTGAGTTCTATTCACACTGATCTCTATCATTGATATTAATAGGTTTAATTGTGACTGTTGTATGAACATTAGATGAGGACTTATTGAAATTTCCCAAAGAATTCCCTAAAAGGTTACACTATGAACAAAACCCGATATCCATATCATATTTAATTCATTACTAAATTCCATAATGAGTTCCTATAATTTTTTTTAATTCATAAAATAATTACATTGATAGATACATTTCTATAAAAATATATGGAGATAATAGGTGTTATATATTCAGTATTTATTCATAATATCACATAGATATCCCCAATTGATTCCCAGTAGCTTCAAGAGTATTATGATTTTGTCATGGAAGTGTTTACTTGGGGAGTTACAAACACAAATATACATACTTATAATCTTTCATTTTGTTCAAATCCTTTATCCATTAAAGGATATGGGGGAAATTATTTTTAAATATATTAACCTCAAATAATGAGGACAACATTAAATCTTCCTTAGTTTGAGGATAAATGTATATTCATAAAGGTTACAGAAGACACATAATGGTTAGATATACCTATCCCAAGTAAGAATCTATGTGGTTCATGAATAAATACACTATAGTATTTTCTGAGAAGAATTTATAAATCATGGTAAATTTATGATACATTGTTTCTTTATTAAATTTAACTTGTGTGAAGTGTAACAATGGTTTACTATCACAACAAGATATCCTCTTAGGACTGATAGAAATTTTAGGGATTGGTTGGAGGTCCTTAACTCTAATTAATAGATAAGAATAACTTCTTGCAAATATCAAATTGAATTAAGTCCCAAGATATCCCTCTAAAATAGACCCATTATCCTAAATAATCATGGGAAGTTTTATTCATCATAACGATATCTTGTAATAAAATAAAATATAATGTTTCATTGAAAAGGAAATTCAATTAAGTACCACCTTTATTTTTTAAGAAATTTAATAAATATTCATCTTTTTTTAATGGAACAATAATTCATCGAGTGATTTTATTTTCCATAAAATTAAAACCAAATTATTCTTTTTTTTAATCTTAAACTATAAAATAAATATTTAAGTTAACCCAATTATAATTTATTATTGTGTTAAATAGTTTGTTTCTCACATGAGGCTTCATATTCTCATGATTATAATCATATCCCAAGAATTATTTTCCCTTTAAGTGTGATCATTTTTTTGTAATGTAGTCCTCAATATTCATTTAATATTCTATAAAATTCTCTTTTACTTTTTTATTGGATATAATTTCAAACTCTATTGTTTTTTGATTTAGATACAAGTTGTATATATTGTATATTTCAATTGATCTTCCATTAATTTGGATTCAATATCATTAAGTAATTTGATCTCATACTTTATTATAATGGTTAACACATTAATAGTTTTTTCTTTTTTCTCTAGTTTGATCTTGATCACAATCACTTTCTCTATATATTTAGATTTTTTAGATTTTAGAACTTATACCACTTCCATCAATTCATAAATCACTTATCATTATTATTTTATATTATATATACCATCATTAACAATAATATTAACCTTTTTTTATCATCCACTTTAGAAATCCATCTCATCCAAGGATACCTCAAACTATACCTCTAACTTCATAATTCCCTCTAATTAATTTTCATATTATTTAATGGATTCATAATATTTAGATTAGTAAATAATAATAACTATAACCACTATCATGTTATCTATATAATCTAAATGTCCCCAATTTTATACTCATTATAGGACTCCTTGAATTTGGATTATGAATTTTTCTTTCCATTATGTAAATATTTAATTTTTCCTTTTATTGAAGGATCCCCTTTAAGAAAAATATTATTATTTCTCTTATGAGAACATTTTTGGAACATTATAAGTGTGATATATAATTTTATAAAATAATATATGTGAAATAGGGTGATTCCCTTTAATATTTCATTTTCTTATATTTATATTAGCTAGGTGTAAATGAATCACCTCATCTACTTCATTATCACTTACATATTATTTTAATAAGAGATTATTATATTTCCTTCAATTTAATATCATTTATCAAATTTTCTTCTTTGGGAACTTCATACTTAATTGTATCTCATATACCTCAAGAGTGCTTCAAATATGATTAAGTATATAGTTGTTAATTTTTATTTAATTATGTAAACCTTCATAATGAATTGTGAAAATATTTAAATTAAGAATTGATTTAAAATGATGATATTATCAATGGACATAAAAAGTCTACACATATGAGTAATAACTTCAATAAATTGGTTAAAAATGTATAATAAATTCATTGATCATCATCTTTAGATATTCAAGATTTTTCAATAGAAATTGATGTTTTCCCCCTTGAAAATTGACTAAAATTCATATATGTTCATCAATTTCTCCGAAATCACCTTAGAGGATTATACCTAAACATTTACTAGATATAAAATAATGAAGTTGAATTATATTCCAAGATATAATGAGTATTATAGAATTTTAATTTTATATAAATTTAAACTTTTTTTGTTCAATATTGGAATAAATTTATGGTTCCCTAGGGTTTCCATTCTCAATAACATAAGAAAAAAAATAACCAATCACAAAGACCTTTTTTTGACACAGGTTTTTATCCCCATAATTTAAATAACCTTTGTGGGTGGGGAATGAATAAATATATGAAAAATTAACATTTTTTTAATAAATTTATTCTTTTATATCATATTCTTATAGTTAGTTAGGAAATATGATTCATTAAATCTCTCATTTACATTAAATGAATTTTAATAACACAATACACAAAAAAATACCAACTTCTACCATAGTATAGAGGTGATATCCAATGAGTAAGAATGATTTACTTTTTATTTTAACCAAATAACTTAACAACATGTGATTTCAAAGAAAAATTAAAAAATTATATAATAATCACTATACCTTTATGTTAATAACCATCACTATGATTATAATATTAATACAATTAATAATTGGTACATTTCCTTTATAGTTAATCCCTCAATAGAATATAAAGGATAAAAAACTTAACTGGTAGGTGGAATAATGATCCCTAACCTTACCAATTATGTTTCATCAAAATACTCTTACATTAAGGAGGACTTCCCCTTATTTATCACTTAGATATCATCCACCAATATATTTATTATATTCGTTAATGTGTAAAAATCACTCCACTATTATCTTATAGAAAAATTACCCTACTTTTTTTCACAACAACGTCTTCTTTATTGACTATCTAGATAACTTCATATCAAACATGTATATATTCAAAAACATTTTCCATATATCTTTTGATTTAATGATAATGAAGTACCATTTATAATTCTACATATAATTTGAGTATGACTACACAATAACATCGTAATAGTTTCTATAGAAAAAATAGAGTGAAAAAATAATATCTTCAAGAAGATATTACAAACCATTATGTGTTAAATAAATCCATTATATTTAATATTTTTTAAAAATATGAATCCTAGAAAAAAAATACACAAAATCATCACTAACTCTAAAAAATGACGTTTTTTGTTCTTTATATTTCTAACACCATATAATTTTTTTAGTGTAGAATTAATATTTATTATTTTCAAAAATATCTTATAAGGATTCTATAAAATTGCCACATGAACCACATCTACCTTGAACAAATTTCCTTCTATACTCAATAAAACATTAATTCCACAAAAACATTATTACCTACTCTTGATCATTTAATATAGAAAATACTATATCTAATTCCTTCACTACATGATCTACCATGACATTCTACTCAGTTAAAATCAATTTCATGTTGTTATATCATAAAATTAACTAATCATGACCACTAAAACATTGTGATTTACCCAAATTTCTCATTTCATACTAGGATATTATATTAAACTATTTTTTAAATGACCAATATAGTGAAAAAAATTTTAAAAAAAATTGCCTTAATGAATCCATGGAAATTTTATTTTCTAAAACCATGTATTATATTTCTTATATTATATATTATAAATTCTTTTATTACATGTTAAAACCTTGACATAAACAAACATAGACACGGTGTGGTTTAGTTTTATTTAAACAAATTGAATCATTCTCTCTCCAATCAACTTAAATCTATTTTAGTCATAATAACTCAGATTTTTCTCTATTTACCCCCAAAAACACAACATAAAGAATAATCTCTTATAAGGGATCAACACACTCTTTATCTATTTTAAAATTTTTATTTATCATGAATTTATTTAAAATATTTTTTTGTTACAACATGAACATAATATGAGAAGATAGAGTCAAAAGGGTACATAATATACTCCTATTATCATTCCCTAAATAATAAATATGATAAATAATATATTTTTTAGGGGACCATGACCAGAGGTCCTATACCTAATTTTTCAGTAATGGTGGAAGACATTATTGAGGGTCGAGTAGCTTGTTAGTCGATGGTGATAAAATAAACTTTATTTCTAGATGTCACCTATGTTCCAAGGAGTTAATAATCAAATAGATCAAATATTAGTGGTGATCAATGAATCATTCCATCTAGTGGGGATGAAAATATAAGAATGGGTCCTTTTGGTGGTTAACTTATTTCATGGAACATTTATCATGTGGTGTACATTTAACCTCAAAATTAAAATGAAATAACTATGACATGGTTGGTGTTTTCATATTATTATATAGTAATAATATTATCCTTTAACATAAATGATTATTGGGATCTATTATTAAATCTATAATAGTCCAACATGAACATTAAATAGTATACCTCGTGATTCATGAACTTAATGAGGTTTTATATGGAATTTTCCATAGGATAAATTATAAGGTTTCATTAATTAAAATATGTGTTGTGATAAATACTTATAAATAGAAATTTTCTATTTCCTCCCTACCTATCCAAAAGAACTATATAGATTTATTATGGTATATAATTTCCTATCAATATCATGATGAAGGATAGACTTGAGACCCCTCTCTATTAGAGTTAAGTCATGTGGAGTAGCTAGTCATCCATAATGTCCCCCAGATCATGTAAAGTATGAATACAATATGAAATCACCCTTAAGAAATGAAAAAATGAGGATTTTATACATGACATGATTGGCACTAGATTTTCACCCATTTATCTTATGGTGAAATTGGTCCTATTGTGAGGCAATGTCCATTAGAGTGATATTATAGGAGAATCATGAATGATATGGTCAATGTAACTCTTTGATAGAGGAAACACATGGATTTAAGTATTCCTCGATGTGTCAATGGTGATGAATTTTGGGTTGGTCATGTGGGTCCCCCCAATGTAGCTATATGTGGGAGGTGATTTGATACATGATCACCTATTTCATAGCCTATTGGTTTAAGAAATATTTTGAAGGGTCCCAAAGGAATGGGATTTGAGGGACTAGATACATGTTAGTCATATTTCGTAGAGGTCATTAATTAATCTATACCACATATGTTTTGAGGTATGATATTCATTTTATTTGATATATCATATGTTTTGATTGAAATTAGTGTTATAAATTCCTTAATAACAAAATTAAATGTATAATTTCTCCATATCCTCAAGTAGGTAATAATACATGATATATAAAAGGATATTCATTTAAGGAATAATCAATATTAGGCTCACAATTTTAATGATGTGAGCTTTTTTTGGTTGATTAGTAGTTCAATTGGGATTTGATGATTATAATTCTGAGTTCCTATAATGTGATTCTCTAGATATGTTGAATAAAAAAGACTCTTTCATTAGTGAATTTCTATCTCAAATAATAACATATATCATGGATGATGACATAAAATTTATCTTAACTAGTGAGTTTTGAAAATGAACAAGGTTGTATTAAGTATAAATTTATAGGTATATAATTATTTTTAAATTAGGAATTTATATATTTTAATTTTTTATATTTATGAAAAATATTGTTATAGTACATCAAGAGTGGTTTTTATGAGGTAATTAAAGGGGAATTGATTTAGTGGATAATAACAAAGTCTACTTAAAATATGTTCAAGGGTTCACTCGACCAACAATGGGTTGGGTAATGGTAAAATATATTATTACAATAATAATAATTGTAAAGGGATTCCACCAAAGTCTCCTTTTCCATACTAGAGATCTAGTGAGGCTACTGGTTATTCCATTATCCACTCATAAATTTTTTATATAGGGTTAATTTTCTTAACTTTATTTTTTTTAAACACCATCTTCCTATATTCCCTTCATTTCACATGAAAAAAAGGTTAGCGTGTCCTTTTTTCAAATATGTTCCTCTTAAAATTAATTATAAATCTCTTTCATCTCTTATCTGATTTACACCCAATTTATAACATTTCAATTATAAAAAAAAGGTAAATAAAGTCCAATTTTTTCTACATTCACATAAAATTTGTGTGATACCATTATAAAACCTTTGATTTAAAACTATTTTTAGGTTTTGAAAAATCTCTAATTTATCCTAGGTTAAAATATTACCTTGTAAAATTAGTCTTCAGTCAATGTCTCGGTCGGTGTTCGTGGAATTATCACATGTTTTTTAGTATTTATTATTTTCATCTAAGAATAATAGTGGGACCCAAGTGTATCAAATGATGAAGGGAATCTACAACGCTAATATTTAAATGAAAAAATTGGAATATGATTACATGTATTTATTTTATATTACGCATAATATGAAATTCCAAAAATCTATTGTATTTATCACTTTTCTGATGAATATTGTTATTTTAGAAATTGAAAAATTATTATTTATTTACTATAAAATATATCACGATAATTCGGTTCCTTATACTATATGATGTATTCCCTAATAATTATTTATTTATACCTAGTACATGATAAAAATTATTTTACATTGATATCTATTATATATTATAAGATGTTATTTTCCATTACTTCTTGATATATATCCATATATTGTACATTTTATTCTTTCTTATCAAATAAAAAACAAAACATATTTATGGTTTTACTACTAATATGATTGGTTAATAAGAATGTGTCATGGTATGATGGGGTGCATCAAATGGTAAGTCATGGAAATGAAACTATATTATGATTAATTTTATGTCATTTCAATGGTATCACATTGAACCAAAGTTCTTTTATGTTCAAAATTAGTCATGTGATTATATTACTTATAATTTATTCCTATTAAAAAATATATAATAATGTTACCAAGTTGTTTTACCTCCTAAAAAGGCTATATGATAATGTTACCCATTATCCTAGTAAGGTGGCTTAAAGAGGTAGTGAAATGAAAAATTAAAAATTCATAAGATAAAAATACCTCTTAAAATATTATAGTTCATTTAAACCAAATTTAGGTAGCTATAAACTAATTTAAACTGAAATCAAGAAATACAAAATAAATAAGTACATAATTTATAGTATATTATAACTTTGTATTAACTATTAATTGATGGATGTAGTTTTTGGTTCATTTTCCTTAATTATTTCCCCTATATCCTTTTTTTAATCAAAATACATGTCATGTTCTACTAAACTTCACTTGAGTTTTGTTAAAGTTTTGTTTATGTAGATTTATATTCAAAATTGAAACTTCTATACTATAAGATTCCAAACATTAAAATTATGGGACATCATGTTGAAGTCAACTAAAAAATATCTACAAATGGAAGAAAAATTTATTATTTTAAAGAAGTTTCAATGATAGTTGATGATAGTAGGAGATCAAAAATTATTAGAGATTTAGTTTCACTATTCCTCTATAAAAAGGGGGATAATTTCAGAAGGACCTACTACAGTATTGATTGTTGAAGAGTAAACTTTTGAGAGTTATGCACAATATTAGTTTCTAAGTAATTATATTTATTATTATTTTTTCTAGTGTGATTTTAGAGATTATGATTATATTTTTTTTATTGAAAATATTTAAATTTATTATTTTATTCATTATTCTTATGATCCTGTGTGATGTAAGAGTTATAGGGAAAGAAATATTGATTATAAACTTCTTTTTTTGAAGAATTCCTACTATAATTACATGGATGATTTTGATCTTTTGATCGATGATAATATTTTGGGTAAGATCTTGATATTACTGATACGTTTCAATAAAGTTTGAGGATAGGACTTCTGCTGTAAAATTTATCAAAGAGTTCCATGGATAACACTAGTTTCCTTCAATATTTTGAACAATGGCGTTTTAGGGATTTGAAAATTGTATTCTTGGGATCTCGGTATTGATCCTCCTATTTCATTGGATCAAAACTGAAGAATTTAGGTTTTAAGAAATGTGATATTCTTTAATGATTATTATTATAAAATTCATATTTTTTGTTTGAATAGTTAATTCATTCTCTATATTTTTAATTTTTTGAAAATTTATTATTTCAAAAAATCATCAAGATAAATATTTATAGGAATGAACTGCTATAACTTTATAAAAAATCATTCAATATTTTATCAATGTTAGAAATAAACTTCCTTGTTTTAGTGAATAACTTGTTTTATTATTTTATTCTAGATTTATTATGATATTTATTTTTTGAACTTATATTTTCAACATAAATAATATCTTTTTTTAGATTTAACTTCCTCAAGTTTCCTTTTATATTTCTCTAACACTCATTTATAAGATACCCACACAATTAATTTTTTTAATAATTTTATATAAGAAATAAAAAATATCCCAAATTTACTTTTTTAGATAATATTTAGATGGATTTTATTTTTGATACTATAGAATGTTGGTTAGAGGATAATGATTATTTTTCATAAGATTGAGGTATGACTGATGAATGGGTTTTCTAAATTTTCTAATAGATTCTAGGTACTGAGAAATATATAATAATGAATTAGTATAGTATTTATTATTATTTGTTATGTAAAATAATTCATGGGATAAATGAAATGAATCCTGAATATTATCCATCACAATTTTTTTCGTTTTAAATTTTTAGGTACTAATTGTGGGAAATAACTCTTTTTCCATGTATGTTTATTCTCATGATTTTTTTCTTCTTAGATAGAAACAAGTGGAATAGTTACCCTTATAATTTTGATTTTATATGGATCTTTTTCTTCTCTTTCCCTATATACTTCTATTTTGTTTTATGTATTATTCATTGAATAATATGAAATAAATTTTTGAGCTATCAATTTTTATAGAATAGTATTTCTATTTACATTATTTTCTACACACATTTTCTTTTTATGTGTTCTCCCAACTACAATTTATTATACCCTTTCTCTATTTTTAATTTTTTTAGTGCATTAGCATCCAAGACCATGGTTCTAAACTAATTAGCCTTTTATTAAGATTTTATTTCTTCTCATTCCATCTTATTTCTAGATTTATATTATTTTTGGTTTCCCTCCATATCCTTATTTTTTATTCTTATTAATATTTAAAAAGTAATTTCTTATTCATACAATAGATTCATATTTATTTTCTTTTGAGAAGTCTATAAAAATGATCTATTGATTGTTCCAAATTATCTCTATATTTTATTTGTGTTATAACTTCTTCCCTTAAATCAATAAACCTATTTTATTTATTATTATATACCAACTTCACTTTCATAATAATTTTATCATTTATCATATTGTTCGATATTCTTGATGGATCATTGAGATTAATATTTTTTTCTTCTAATAGAATTTTAAATAAAACTTTATTTAAGATCCTATAGTAATGTAACATCATCACCTTTATTAATCTAGAGTAGATGGACTCAATGTACTTCCACATAAACTAAATTATATAAAACCTTTGAGTATCAAAATTAAAATTAAGTATGTGTATATCCTAAACAATAATCAGTATATCATGGTAAATAACTAAAAACACATTCCATTTATTCAATAACGTGATCCTGAAAAGAATCCATGGATAATAAAAATGCGTAAATATCATGGATAGTAATTATTTAATTCTCAGTAAAGGAAATGAATAATTCTAGACATCATGAACTTATAAATCATGATGTCTTTACCACCAAGGCTTTGCACTAAGATATTTTAATCTATGGGTAGGTATTCACCAAAAATAAATTTAATAACCCTATCCAATTGACAAGTATCATGAGAAATTTCAATGCATAGAGGGGATATATAATTATGAGCCCCGCCTATCAGTCTATGTTTAATAAGTTCATAATATATTAAATTATCAATTTAATTCATATACAATATTCCTTAAAAATATCTAATTGATTGAAGGATATAAAATTTCAATATCTACCTATTCAATTAAAAAACATTCATAGTAAAACACTATATATAAAAAAGGGGTTTTCTTTAGTCAACAAGAATATCCATCACATAAATAATATTTATATTTAAGAGAAATGTATTTTATAGTGAAATATTATCATAAGAAATTTAATTTTTTAAAATAAATTTAATGACTAAAAAATTAATAATAGATACAATATGGCTATCAATTCATCAGAAATATAGGTTTTTTAATAAATTCATGTATTTTGGAGAATAAAAGAAAAGTTAAGAGAAGAATTAAAATAAGTATTCATTAAGGAGTTTTATTTGTAATACCATTTAAATCTTATATAATAAGCTAAATATTATAAAAAAATAGTGGTAAATCCTATTAATTCCATATATGTTAACAAAAAACATTGCCTTTGAGTTTTGGTAAAGAAATGTAAAATGAACCTCTCAAAAAACATTATAAAGATTAAATTAAAACCCTATAAAAAGGTAATTATAACATATAATGTCCTTAATAAATCATTTGAGTAAATAAAAATTAATTTTTTAGAACAATTTTTAAAAATATGGACAAAGAATAAAAAATATACCTGATTAAAAAGATATGTATGGCTGGTTTTTCTATTAAAAATTTATTTTCCTGATTCAAGTTCCAAAGAGAGTAAAATTTTTAAAAAACATGGTATCACCATAAATTTATATAGTATAAAAAAATATTTGGAGTTAATGAAGGATATATTATAATATTACTTCAATGAAAATAAGAGTGATCCTAAAAAATGAGATTGTAAAATAAATTTTTACAAATTTGGTAACATTTAAATTGTAACCCCTTGAAAGAGTAACTTGAATTCAAAGTTTAATCATCATGAATAAATATATATTATTGTTAAATACATCAAATAATCTGTATATAAACCACATAAAATTAAGTAGGTGCATAATACCAAATATGTCTCAATTGAGTCGAAATTTAAATGATGTACCTTACCTCAAGTTTCCACTTTATTAAACATAATTTAACATCATTCATAATTTTTTTATACCTGTTATTAATTTATTTCCGAAAAAATCATATTTATACTGTCATATAAGATCCAATTATAACATCTTATCACTCATTCATCAAAAATATTTCTTTATTATAATTGTTTCTAGTGTTAACTGTTTAATTTTATCATGTATAATTTATTACGAATGTTTCGATTCTTGTGAATAGATTTTAGTTTTATCATATATATAATTATATGAATATTATGAATATTATATTTACTCATTATATACATTTTTAAAATCATTCTTGAATAGTGAACATGTAAAATAAATCATATTGCTTCATGGAGATGGTAATTCGTACGTACGCATGAGTGATGTTATCATTCTTGGTATTATTATATTGTAATTTTTCTAACATAATTTAATTTCATAAATGAATACGTATAAAATAAAGAGCTTGGTTAAGATAGTTACCTTCTATTAGAGAAACCTCATGTTGATCTCTTCTTAAGGAACCTATGGTTGGAATTTTGGGAATAATAACACCACTATAACATGGATAAGGATATTAGGGAGATATTTTTCAGGTTTTTTATATAAATGTCTCAATAGGTTTGAATAAGTGAGGTGAGGAGGTTAACTTTGATAATTGTGGTGAGGGGAACACTTGTATTTTTTCAAAGTTTTAAAATATTATTACATCACTTTCTTTAAAAAATAGAACAAAAATGAATTATATAATAATTTAATAAGTTTAAGGTATAAATAAAACCAAATAATTAGGTTTAATATATTTTTTAGGTCATTCTAACCCTTATAGTTTTGTTTAAGGCCTTTCTTAAAGATTTTTAAACTTAACCACGATAATAATTTTTTCAATATTAAAGGGTTATAATTTTAATTTTAATATAAAAATTGGATTGTAAATGGAAAATGGATGAACCTTTATACAACTTATCATAATAATTTTCCTATTTAAATATTTTATTATTTTTAAATAATTTAATAAAATATTGTTTTTTATAAAATATCATTGATGTCATTTTTGACACTATTTATTTAATTTGAATTTAAATACATAAAGATAACATATGAATTAGAATAATAACTATTTAAACATAAATTATACATTATTATTAACCATAAATTTACTTGAAACAATAATTAATCCAAAAAATATTATTTTTTACATTTTTAAAATCATTTACATTGATTTTTATACTGCTTGCACAACCACTATGCCAGTATCGTATGAGCTTTTAATGTAATTATACCATTAATAAAAGTTAAAAATAAATTTAAAACTAAAAGTTAATTAATAATTTTTAAAATAAACATTTATCTCCACTCATAACTATTTCTTATCCCAATTTAAACATATAAAATAAATTAAAATATAGAGAGTGATATTTTGGAATTTTATTTACTTAAAATTATATATATTCCATTATCATGGGAATGTCTCACCAAAATTCCATTTATTCTAATTTTAGATATATAATATCTAATATATCCCATAAAATTAAATAAGATAAATATTTGGGTTTATTTTTAGATCTTATCTCAAAGTTTTAACCATATTTTACTCGTTTTACCATTACTGAGGTGAAAAATTTTTACTCATATTACTATTCATAACCGAAAATAATAAAAGGTAAATATTTATCAAATTTGAACTTCATGATAAAAAATATGGTATC
The DNA here is from genome assembly GCA_963277665.1 of Viscum album. Classification (NCBI taxonomy): domain Eukaryota; kingdom Viridiplantae; phylum Streptophyta; class Magnoliopsida; order Santalales; family Viscaceae; genus Viscum; species Viscum album. The sequence continues at coordinate 1,597,844,437 of OY728120.1, forward strand.
CAATTTTAAATATTAAATATATATATATAAGTTCCATAATTTAATTTTATTATAAATGCGTAAAATGCAACAAAAAATGGTTTTTAGAAAAAATGTGTTTTCACGCATAAAAAAACATATATCAAAATAATAAATAACAATTATTAAAATATAATTAATTGGATTATTATAAATAAAATGGATCATATTTAACTTTAATACCAACTCCAAAAAATAATTTATCTTTTAAATTACACTATTTAGTGAAAATAAATGATAGTATTTAAAAAATCGGTATTTTTTACTATTCACTGAAAAATCAATCATTTCAGAAAAAATCAAAAAAAATCACAATAATTTAATTTTTATAGGATCATATAAAAGTGGTTTTAATTTTAAATAAAATAAAAAATCCAAATTTATATGAAATTAGTTATAATTTTCATACAAAAAAAAGCAATAAAATCATTTTTGAAGAAAAAATGACTTCATCGAAAATTATATTATTATCTACTAATAATTAGACAATAAATTTTTATTGATTATGAAAATTATAAATATTTTTCATAATTTTGATACTAATATTCATACCCTCCAATTCAATTGATAGGTTAAAATAATCAACTTTAAATTTTTATAATATATCTCAATTCGATTAAAGCTCAGTGTTGGAGGTTAAGAAACCTATCATGCTTATTATTTTTTGAACTAAATTTTAAGGGTGGTACATTCTCTCCCTCCCCCAATTAAATAAATTAAACCCTCTCAATTTTACCTTGGTCATTAAATGTTCAATATTAGAAAATACCTTTATTGAAAACCCACATTGTACAAAAGCATAATAAAAATTCTTTTTAAAAGGGAAAGTGGGAAGGATATTCGTTACCTTAAATAATAGAAAATCATGTTCAAAGATAAATAGAAAAATTTTGGGAAGTTAAAATATAGTCATGAAGGATGAAACTACCCTCCTCAGACCAATATATAGTGACATAAAACATGGTCATGATAAAGTTAATGACCACAAAACCAAAAATAAATGAGGGGTGAAAAGACCATCAAATCATCGAAAATAAAGGTAAAAAGATAAAAAATTTATTTCAAGATCATTTTACTAGATTTGAGGGATTATTTTACTATCCATGTATATTAAAGGATAAAATTTAATTGATTTATTTCCATTTCATAAGCACAATTTCCCCTATTAGTTATTCTTTGATGAATTTTCACTTCATCTCTTATTCCCAGAATAAATATTCAAGATGAATTTTACATACCTAAAGCACTGAAGTTTTCTTTAAATGGATAATAAAATCTATAAAATAATGTAAATCCATTCCTTATTTCTCTAAATATATAGAAAAAACAATATAGTAAGAATAAGATATCCAATAGGGTTAAATATGATGCATTAATCTCTAAAATGTAAATAATAACACCAAAAGTTTAACTTAATCCATTAAATTAACATTTAACCTTAATACTCCTCTATTATATGTCTAAAAAAATTCAAAAATGCAAAAATACAATATATTTGATTTAACATTTATCCCCAAGTTACATAAATCATCATATAATTTCACATACCAAACATGTGAATACCTTGATCATATATTCTCTTAAAACAAACTAATAACCTCAATAACTATAAATCCTCAATGAATATATATATATATATATATAATTAAAAAACTAACACACTTATTATTCCAAAAATAATATAATATACTAGTAAATATAATCCATAAATCCAAAAATGTGATAAACTTAATCCAAGGTGGCCTAAATCACTTTTTCATAAAATCATTAACCAGTTTCAAGGTTACCAATAATATCCCATTTACTTCATCAATGTAAAGAATATATTTATCCAAAATTAATATTATTAACTCAACATTATGATCATATTAAGGTTTATCTTTCTATTAATCATGTTTTCTCTAAAAATAGCACCTTACCACTAAGTCACTTTTCCTGGTTATTGGTATCATTCAACATATGTTTTCAAATCCTTAAATAAAAATAATTGTGGGATAATCCTTAGATATTTCATGATTCCTATAACCATGATATAATTGGTAAAACACTTATACAATATAATTATCAAATAATAGAATACAAACACTTGAATAATTTCATTTCGATGACTGTCACAACATAGGTCCTTCCTTGGTCTAGGAGTTAATCCTTATATTAGGGCATTAAATTAGATAGTGTCTATGTTCCCCAAACATAAGACACTAAAATATAAATGGTACCTCATGGTGAAATTCATATTTCTGCATCAAAATCTTCATTTTTCCTAAATAATTACTTTCATCATGCTTTTATTTTCCACACATATATTATATTTTTATTCCTCTAATAAATTTCCCTGAATGCTTCTTCCAACATACTTGTCAGGTGGGAAACTTAATATCCTTCCCTCTATGGTTTTCATAAGACTCAATTTTTATCTTATTAATTGTGTTAAGAAACTCAACCAAGTTGATATTGTTAATCATATAATGATATATATGATTAGTAATAATCAAAATGTTTCCCCTTATATCTACCATTTAATTTGGTTTTACATGAATTCAATCATTTTATTTTCCATTAAATTCAGAAATAACATGGTTAATTCTAGTTCTAGAAATTATATTAAACCAAAAAACATAGTATGAGAAACAATAATCATAGTGGGAAACCACATAATCATTAAAATAATTTATAGGATATCTAAATCATGAGACATTATGTTAGATATGAGATACTTTAGGTTTAACTCAGGACATTCATGATCATAATATATTCAAATCCTTAAAATTTGTTCATAAATAAAATATATGTTAACCCAATTATATCCAATAAGAGTATCAAAATAGGATAACAATTATATACACGCACTTTACACTGGAATGAAATATAATATATATTTAACCAACTCTTTTTGGGGTTATTACCCCTAGATTCATTTGTTCCAAAACCAAGTCCATTTTTTGTATCCAAATATGAATTTATTTCTTAGAAAACCATAAAATATAAACCTCACAAAAACATTAGGATGTTATATTATAAATATAATTATCCTAAATTTATTTCACAGGGTTATATTTCTTAATCTATGTTTTTCTAAATCTAGTTCTCATGGTTTCTACAAAACATATTCTAATAAAAGTTGTAACAACCCTAACACTAGTAACACATTTCCAGTATCTAATTTACTACATTTTCATAAATACAAGGGATAAAATCACCAAGGATCGATCAGTTTAGTAGTATTGAAGAACTTTACACAAACATGATTCCTATTTTTACATTTTAAATAAAATATAAAACATATTTAAATAAAATATAATGCATCCTAGAACTCATTCGAAGATTCCTTCTTCATATCCTGGGGAAAGGAAACAAAATAAGGGTAATATAAAATTCTCAGTAATGGTTGTGTAAAGTGGAAAATATCATGAGTAAATAAGGAATAATCAATATGTAAAGGTAAATAATTTAAAACACATGCCATTTAGTCAATAACATGAGCACAAAAATCATAGATGGATCATATCAATTATAAAATTAAATGGAAAATAATAAATAAATTCTCAATGAAGGAAATGCATAATATTGGTCTTTATGATCCCAAACATCATTATATATTTACCACTAATTCCTTTATCCAAGATATATTAAACTATGGGTAGGTATACACCAAAAACCATTTTAATAATATTATCTAATTTTTTTATCTCATGAGACCTATCAATGAATCGAGGCACTATGTAATTTCTGGCCCACACATAACTAAATTTCCAATTAAATTCACATATATTTAATGATCAATTTAATTCATAAATAACATTCCTTATCAAAAAATTTATTTTTTTGATTAAATGATACATAATATCAATGTTTCTTAAGTTAGTAAAATAACATTCATAGTAAAACACCGTATGTAGAAATGGAATATGTTTTAGGAAATAAAAATATCCAAAATACAAAGAATATTTATATTTAAGAGAAATTTAATGTCAAATTAAATATTATCATAATAAAGTGAACATTATAAAAAAATTTAATAACCATAAAATTAATAAGAGATAAAATATGACCATCAATTCATCAGAAATATAGGTTTTGTAATAAATTCACATACTTTTTTGTATAAAATAAAATGGATGTGAAACATAAAAATAATTTTTCATTAAAGATTTTTATTAAGTGTTGAAAATTTTAAGAATAAGATAAATATTGTAAAATATTTATGGTGGTGGGAAAGTCCATTAACGTTGTATATGTTAAAAAGATTCATTCCTTTTGACTTTTTGTAAAGAAACTCAAAAATGACACTTTAAAAAAATTATAAATATTACTTTAAAACTTTTTAAAAAGTCATTAATAACATAAAATTTCTTTAATATATAATTTTATTAAATAAAAATCATTTTTTCAAAATAGTTTTTAAATAAATCGACATGGAAGAAAAATGTACACGATCAAAAAGAGAAATAAGATCTGTCTATTCCTTAAAACATTTCTTTGCTTGATTAAAGTTACAAAGATTTGAAAATTTGGAAGAAAACATTGTAAATCCTTAAATATAAATTGTATAAGAACATATATAGTGTTTATTAAGGATATATTATAACATTCCTTCAATGAAAATAAGAGATATACTAAAATATGAGATTATAAAATTAATTTTTTCTTATTTTGTAACTTTAATATTTTAACCCCTTGAAATAGTAACTTGAATTGAAATATTAATCATCATGAATAAATATAAATTAATTTTAAGTACATAAAATTGTAATTATATACACCTCATGAAAATAAATAGGTTCGTAATACTAAATATGTCTCAGTAGAGGGGAAATTGAGACGAAATACCTTCCCTCGTGCTTCCATGTTTTTAAAAATGCATTAACCTTATCTATAATGGTTTTAAACTTGTTATTATTTTATTTAAGAACCATTTTTTGTATTTATAATAACATATGTTATCCAATTATAACATCTTATCACCTGTTCGTTGATAATATTTCATTATTATAATTGTTTTGGGTGTTAACTACTTAGATTTCTCATGTATGTTTTATCATGGATGTTTTGGTTATTTCACATAGGTTAAAGTTTTATCACCTAAATAATTTTATTAATATTATAAATATTATATTTATTAATTATATGAATTTTTATAATCATTATGTAATGGTGGACATTGAAAATGAATCACATCGATTCGTGGAGATGGTAAGTCATACGCACACACGAGCGACGTTATCATTTTTTAATGGGTGAAAGGGTAAGTAAGTATATAAAATATTAAATTTATAGATTAAATATTTGTCATAAGTATCATATTTATTAAATGTTTCCATCATTATTACTATCCATGTGATTTGATGATGGAAAATAAATAACATTGATTTGCGATGTGGTAGTCCTTCATACACACAAGTGATGATTTTGTTTCCCATTTGATGGAGAAGGATATGGATAAATATTATGAAATCAATGAAATAAATTATAATTATATGTGAGATAACTTTTTTACTATATTTTAATTTTTATGTAATAATTTAAGGTGGTAAAAGAGAAGTAAAAAAGAAATATCTTTGTTTTAATGGTTACCTTCTCTTAGAGAAACCTCCTATGGATATCTTCTTAAAAACCATAGGCTCGGTATTTTGGGAAGAAAATAGTCAATATAAAAAGGAAAAGTTTTTTCAGATATATTTTGGTAGTATTTTTTAGATATAAATGGATCAATATGTGTGAATAATTAAGGATAGGAGTGCCCTTTTATAATTTTGGTGAGCGACAAACTTGTAATTTTTCAAAGGTTTAAATTATAATTAAGTCACTTTCTTTGAAAACTTTCTCCAAAATGTATCATATTATAAGGTGATAAGGTTAAATTATAAATAAAACCAACTAATGAGGTTTAATAAATTTGTTTGGTCATTTTAACCCTTATCTTTTAGTTTAACCCCTTCATTGTCCATTTTTAACCTTAACCGTGATAACAACTTTTTCAATCTTAAATGGTTGTATTTTTACTTATATGATAAAAATTAGATTATAAATTGAAATGGGATAGAATTTTAGAAAATTTATAATACTAAATATCCTCTTGAAATATTCTTATTATTTTAAAATAATTTAATAAAATATTATTTTCATAAAATATAATTAATGTCATCTTAGAACTATTCATTTGATTTGACTTCAAAGACAACAATATAAAAAAATAAAATTGAAAATAAAATTTTTAACCACAAATTAGAAATTATTATTAACCATAAAATTCATGTGACACCATAGTTCATCCAAAAAATATTACTTTGTATGTTCTTAAAATTATTTTCTTTGATTTTTCCACTACTTGCGCAAGCACTGTGGAAGGTTGTACAATATTTTAATGTAATTATACTATTACTAAAAATTAAAAATAACTTAAAATAATAAAAAAAATATTCAAATTAAAATTTTAATTCATTAATAAAATATTCTTTTTCCTATGTGTACATATAAAAGATATTAAAAGTAAGAGAGCGACATTCTAGAATTTACTTTACTTAAAATAACATAGATATAATTATCAAGGGAAAATAGCACCAAAATTTCATATATTATAATTTGAGATAGATATGTTATAATTTATATGATATAATTAAATAATGGAAATTTCTTTTTTGATGGTGACACCTTATATCATACTTTTAACTCGGTTTTACCAATTTTACCCTTACTCAGGGGATAAATATTTATCATAGTTACTATTTATAATGACTAGAAAAAAGGGAACTACTTAAAAATTTGAAACTCCTCATTCCAAATAAGGAATAAATTTTTAAATATTAAATTTCTATAAGTTGAAGGAAAAAAATTAATATAAATGCACAGAACACAATGAAAAAAAGTTTTTAGAAAAAAAATTTGTTTTAAGCATAAAAATTAAACTATATCAGAATAATGAATATTTCTGAAAAAAAAATAGAATTAATTAGATTATTATAAATAAAATTTAACATTTTTAACTTTAATTATTACTCCAAAATATAATTTAACTTTTAAATTACATTATTTAATGAAAATAAATGAGCGTATTTGAAAATTCATAATTTTCACTATTCACTATAAAATCAATTATTTCAAAAAAATACCAAATTTTAACCCTAAGTTAAATTTTATATAATGATTTAAAATATTATTTTCATTTTATAAATTATAATTTCTAAAATTTTAGAAATTAATTATAATTTCCATGCACAAAAGTCAATAAATCTATTTTTGAAGCATAGAATGACTTCACTAAAAAATGAGTATTTATTTACTAAGAATTAATCAAAAAATTATTAATTACGACCATTATACATATATTCCATAATGTTTTTACCCATATTCATACCCTCAAATTTAATTTATAGGTTACAAAGGTCACATTTATATTTTTATAATATATCTCAATTCACTTAAAGATCATTATTACGTGTTATGAAATATATCAAGCTTATTATTATTTTAAACTAAATTTTTAGGGTGTCACGCAATAAATGTGTGATTCATCCATAATAAATATTTATAAAACATCTATTCTTTTAGAATTTTTAATCTATAGTAGAAAATGAAACAAAATTTTTCTTCCTATTAAAATAAGAAAATAATAACTCTTTAATGACTTAAAAAGTTCCATATATACTTTTTCTTTATATCATATATCCTTCAAAATATATATATAAATAACTTTTATGTGTGAAGTTAGTTATATATGTATAAAAAAATTATTTTTTGAAGTTCCATTTAAATACAAAAAAATATTTTTAATGACTTTCTATGCGGGTTGTTTTCTATTAACTTAAAATATTATACAAAGACAAATAAAGAACATAATATATTGTTGATTATTTTTTAATTTAAGTAATATTCAGATCAATTAACTTTTTGTATTCATCGATATTAATCATACATGATGTACTTATTAGATTACAAATATTAGTTACATTATAAACACCAAGTCTTTTTATGTAAATATATGATATAATTATGAAGAGATAAATTATTCTTTTTTAATTTCAAAGAAATTTTGAATAAAAAATAGATTTTATGTTCATACATCATCCTCATATCATATTTAATTTTCATGTGTTTACTAAAAAAATTTGAAGTGATTTTTTGGTGGATCTAAAAATAATATTATATATATAATTCTATAATGATTATGTCCTTAGAAACTTTATTGATAAAAAGTATTAGATCTTCCATTAATTTTGTAAAGTTTTTTTGAATAATAAATCTAGATAATCTATCATAGTATAATTTCAGATATTATATTAGTTTGTTAGGTCCCATGGAATTTTTATAAACATGATGGATAAATTATGAATTCTCTAAACTAAGAGATTGTTCAATATAAACTTCAACTTAAACGTATATATATTTAATAATACACTCTTATCATCAATTTTAAATAAAACTAAATTTAGTTGAGCTATAAAGGTTAGTAGGATTTAGATGGACTTTGCTCTTATTTTTGAAGAAAATGTATATTTATAGTCTATAAGCTCTTCTTTATTATATACCTTAATAATAAGTCTATCCATATTCATACCAATAGTTCCATTCTCATCACATTTATTTCATGGTAATCATTTAGTTCGTATAATTAAAATATTATTAGGTTGTTTAAACAAATCCTATAACTTATTCCATTCAATGGATTGAGTTCTTATTAGATACAAATTATCCAAAATTCATTACTTAAGTTATAATCTTCCATGTTAGGTATAATTTGAGATAGGAAAGTAAGATGATCATTTTCATTTCATAAGGAACTTTGGGTTTTAATAGTTTATTCAATATCACTAAAATCATTTTTAATAGGATCATCCTTTTATAATCTTTGGGTTTAATGAATAGAGGATGGTTATTCCACTTATACCTGAATATTACCCTCTAGATATATTTACTTACAATTCAAAGAAATCTTATTTTTTTTTACAAATATTTTATTTTTTAAAATATAGGGGGATTTAAACATTGAATCTAAATCAATTTTATAATCTAGATGTTTAGAAATTTATTTTATAAATGAAATGATTTAATCAAACATCATAATCCAAGTTTCTTCAATGGTATTTTATTGTTTATTGAGTACCTTATCATCCTTATGGTGTTGTAACTTTGAAATTTTGTTTATCATATTATATAAAAAACTTAGATATATTATCATTAGTGGTCAAATAAATACTTTTAATTCAAAAACTATAAAGTAAATAAATTGTTTTTAATTCAATTCCATAATTTATAAGAAGTAATTATAATGGAGAAACTTTTGGTTTACAATGTAATATAAAATATATATAGTTTCAAACAAAAAATATTTAGTAACATGGTATTAACACAATATGGAATGGTATATCTTTTGAATAGTTCTATTATATATTTTAACAAATCCATTTTATTATATAGTTTTAGGTGTCAAGAAGATATATTTAATGCATTTCTCACTATAAAAATTGTCAAACTAAATATTATCAAACTCACCTCTATAATCACTCTAGAGAGTGTTTATGAAAAAAAATTTGTTATTCTGAAATAGAGAGAAAAAAAAATTTAAATAACTTGAGTGATTTTGATTTATATAAGATAATTAAACCCCATTTATAATGAGTATAGTCGTTAACTAATACATATTCATAGTGTTTCCCTTATATAATTATGGTTTTTATAGGCCTAAAATAATTTATATATACTAATTACAAGGATATAAATGTTACATTCTTAGTTTAAAGATGGATTTTTTTTCTTTTCATATTGACAAGGGTGAAAGAAGTTTTTAAAATTAAACAAATGTTATAGAAGTACCTTTAAATGTTCCTTCTTGTAAATTTTATTCAATTACCATACACTAAAGTTTCATAATATTTTGTTTTAATACCATTAATTATGATCTATCACACTAAGGCAAGGAAATTTTTATTTGGTTAAGTTTTATATATCTTTGGTATAAACATTATCATGTTGACTGTTCAATAATATGTGAACTCTTTGTAAACTTTTTATGGTGCATTAATCATTACCAAATTTTATAGAGTAAACTTCATCATATAATTGAATTATATTGATGATGTTCTACTTAATTCCAAAAACATATAGACATTATAAAATAAGGTATCATTATTGAAGGATATGTCATCTAAAACCATGATTTAACATTACATTTTGTATTTGAAAAATAAATGCCCTCCTTCAACTTTATTCGTGTTTCAAAAGTTGGAATCATTTCGTATCATGATTCTAGAGCTAAAATTATCCATGTTCTTTATATTTATGTGGATAGTACTCAAATTTTCATCTTAAAAAATTAATCAACTAAATATTTTTCTACCTGCATTTTATTAAGTCTAGAAACATTTGTAAATATCACTTTAGGGACCTAAATTTTCCTTAATATTCTATATTGAAGACTGATAAGGTACTTTGAATTGTAGTATTTAAATATTCTGAAATATTGAGTCTTACTAAATGAAAATTTTGTTCCCCAATGTCCTCTAGTCAGTAAGGAAGTAAAAAATGGTGTACTTTATATAATAAAGTAAATGGATTTAAAATGTAACTTTAATTAATAAGAATATACTAATATAGATATTTCATTTTTGAGTTTTTATAAATATAGAATCCTTTCTAAAGATTTAATTCCTAATAGAAACATTGATACAAACTTTTTTAGGATTTTTATTTAAAATATAAATTTTATAACTTTTTCCCAATTTTTTATAGGCTCAAAAATAATAGATTTGATATTTGTTTCATTGATTACTTTATAAATGCTTTAATTTTCCATAAAAATTTATTCTTTTACTTTTTTATATTTTATTAAAATCATGTTTTAGTAATATTCTAAAAATTATATATATTCATTTATTTCATCAATTTAGGGTATCTTATCTTCAATATCGAATGAATCAATAAAATTTATAGATTTAGTAATTAAGAACTGAATAACCTTGTCCCTAAAACACCTTTCATCCATGATAATACAAGTGATGAATTTGTAAATTCTTCTATTGTATTAACTATTCAAACTTTTTTCAGAAGAAGTGTCCATTAGAACCCTAAGTGTAGATTGGTTTCAAAATATTCATTCTTTTTTTTATTTCTTGAATCATTATCATTATTCTTCAACATAGGAAAATACAGCTAGATATATCCTAATTAAAATATAAAATCATTTTAATATTTTATTTCTTATCATATTTCTGATCAATTGTAGTCATCCATATTATCCTTATAATTATTTTTATTCCAAAATTTATTTCCTCTCAAACATTTTTCACATATGTTTATAAAGTTACACAAATTTACTTTCACTCAGTTGTAAATCAGTGTCATCCAAATGATTCATTCTAATAGTAGTAAAATAAAATAAATTATTCTAATTATTCTCCCTTTAATTATCTTTTATGGTGATTTTCATATTTCATCAATGATTTAATAATTTTATCAACTATGAGATCTATAAAATTCTTATTATCCACTAGATATATTCTCTAAAGTTCATATTCTTTTGTAGGGATTTAAATGATATTCTCAACCATTTTTTCATTAGCTATATATATTTATCATAATGATTGAATGTTTCCCCAAATAATTACAAATCTTTTATATATCTTAAATGCAAAATCTATAAGTATAAAATTAAAACATTGATACTCAACTCTAAGAAATGATCTTTATGTTTCAATAACATTAGATGTTCCATATTTGTAACCTCCAACAACTTCTAAATTCAAATGGTAATTTTATAAGATTAAATCTAAATATATATATTATAGTATAGATGATCCAATGTATGGTATCTCTGAACTAATTCCAACATAACTAAATAAACATAGTTTAAATAGGTATGTAATTAGTACTATATTATTGCTCTAAATTAGCTCAAAAATAATTAGATCTAATAAGTAAATAAAATTAAAATATAAAATATAATAAAAATTAAAAGTGGTGTTTTAGATGAAAATTTAAAAACTCCTATATGTTTTAAATCCTCAAATATTCTTCATTTTTAATATAAATCACTGATAGGATGAAAATATCAATCTAGATATAAATAGGTTCTACAATATAACTTATTTGATCAAATATCAAGAGGAACAATCTATTATCCCCAAATATTCTTTGATCCACATGATCTGAAACACAAAGTACTTACCATCATATTTATTTAATGAACAATGATTGGTAGAGAGTAAAATCATTAAAATAAGTGATTTCGTGTGCCTATATTAGGAAAATCGTACAAAATAGGAACAATAATAAAAAACTAAAAAATTAATGTATTATATCAAAATCAATCACATAGATTATGATGATTCATTAAACATTTGTTATAAAGCTTGAGCAAAGACCTATATAAATAGAAAATGATAAATTTGACTCTTGTAACTACTTCGCTAAAAATTTCATATTCCCAATGGATTTCAACTTATCTTTGATATCTTTGGGTTTGGTTGTTACAACTTCAAAACTCTTCTAATGATATTTTTTTAGTCTTATATTATTAGGGATTTATAATAAGAAAATTCATATTGAATAAATATATAGTTTGTTAGATTTTTAGATCAGTTTAAGGGCATTCCTAAAAATATATTTCTCTATAATGAATTTTAAAATTAAAACAGACTTAAAATAATCATTATTCAAATGAATATATTATATTATTATGTATCAAAACATGAATCTAGAAGATGTCATTTGAAGAAATGTCTCAAGATTACCAAGTTATTTTACCACTTAAATTAGTCATTCAAAGATGTGGTAAAGTTTCCATTATGTTTATATCCCATGACCACTCACCAATTTCCAGACTAATGATACTACATGACCTCAAGAAAACAATATCATAAGTTAAAGACTTATGACTATCAATAAGGGTCTAAGGTGTTATAATAAATAGACTATACCATCATATCATAGTAAAAAAATAGAAGAAATAGACAAACATAATCCATAATAACAATCAAAGTACGAAAAATAAAAATAACAAGATTCATGATATAAAAACTGAAGTATTGAAGAATATAGTTATACATCCAAACTGATCACCAATTGGGATGATCACATATATAGAATAAATAAAAAGAATGAAAAATACATAGAGGATATACTACCATCCCTGATCCTCATATCACCCCAATATTCAAATCTATATCGAGATGCTTCATATAGATTATGAAACCATGGGACTCTTCTCTACCTGAACCTAGAAACTATTAGGTATTCTCATGAACTAAAGTGTTAGGTCCACTTGAGAAGTGTGTTAATAAAACTCTGTTGTCCACCCCTAAACACCTCCCTAATATAACCAGTAATGCAGTGTATACATGTGTGATATTATTAGATTAAAAAAATAAATAATATAAAATCATAATAAACTAAATAGCATCAGTCTTGGGGTTTTAAGGTGACCCTATAGATTATACATATCTGTTTTGTCTATTTCATGAGTGTCTTTGAAAATAATTAATTCCACCTAGGGGGAATAATGTCCAGCCCATGAAAGTCATCAGAACATCACCCAGGGGGGGCAAGTCATACCCCAAAACCAATACCTGAATATCATACCAACTATGAACTATTCCAAATGTTTTTTAAAACGAATAATATCAGCGAGGGAGAACCATTTACTACTCTATAACCACATATTACATGCTCCAGAGGGTAAACTCTCCTAGGAACATCATATCACATACACTTGGGGGTGGATTCTCTCTCCATGGAACGTGAGATTCTACCTAGGGGCATCTGTCCTTGGAACATAGAGATATTACCCTAGGAATCATATGTTCATCCCTAGAAAAAATCACATCATATCCATGGGGATCCATATCGATCTCCATAGAAATATTATCATACACGTGAGGGGTCGTATCCCCTTTCTGGAATAGTTACCATTCGTCCATTACCCGCATGTCATATCATATCCTCGATGCCTAGAACCACATTTCATATATATATATATATATATATATATATATATATATATATAACATACATATGAGGGTCATATACCTTACTTAGAATTAGGTATGAGGCCTCTATTACCTGGGGAACATATCCAGCCTGGCAGCTAAACCCTCATGTCATATTTATAACATAAATAAAGGCCTTACATCACCCAGAACATCATATAGCATGAACTATTGGAATATCACCATGGAACCTTAGATATATCATACATATATGTGTGTGTGTGTGTGGAATATACCTAGGGGTGTATCCTATTCTTAAAATCTCATGTCATACACATGGGTTTTCCACACACCAAAATACATCACATGCCTCATTGGTCAGCCTCTCAAGCACACAAGCTATACATTTCACCATATCCATATTAGGCATACACCATCGATCCTTAGGTTCTAAGTTGTCACTTGGGATCAAAAAAATATTATTCCCTATATTACCACTCTATAGGGTCAAAATAATATTAGGCAAGCACCAAGTGTCCCTTTGAGAATATAATAGTTTGGAAAACCTATAGGGGCTCATCAATCTTATTCCCAACCCTATGGAAGAATTTTTTTTCACTCACAGGTCATAATTTTCCTCAATACCAACATGATAATATCATGGTCTCATCATCCTCATAGGAAAATCTATACCTTATTTACACACTAGAGTTATTTCCTTGATCTCATCTCCCTTCTAGGTCTTTTGGTTCATTCTTCTTGTACCCAGATGATCATAGTTCCTTCCTATGGTGTACCCATCCTATCACTCACATATTCATAGGTGAGGAATACTCACCTCACCCTATAATCAACTAGAGTAAGGGTATAAGGCATATCATATAGACTATACCTAGGTCAAACACTCTTGGTCTATCACTTATCCCTTCTTAAGGGGAGTAAGGGAACATATACAAAGTTCCACTATATTCATTCATTTTGTTGGTATTCCACTAGGGTCCACATAGCTTGCAACACATATGAAAAAAAATACTTTTCCCATTGGTGTCCAAGGAACCCAATTAGTGCTCAAGGGTCCTTCATGGCCCAAGAAACAAACGTCCTAACCATAGATAGTATAATTTAATAAAATAATATATTTAATAAAAATTTCAATCACCCATAGTGGTGAGACACCAAATAAAATGTATTTGAAAACATACATAAACCATAGGGAGATATTTATGTTCCACTATCATTATATAGAGTAATTACTTTTAATAAATCCCTACCACTATTAACTATTCTATTACAAGCATCACATCATATTTTTATCTTTTATCACAAGACACAAATCCTAATTAATTATTTATAAAAATTTATAATTAATTTTACAATTTATTTCAAATATAAATAATTTCTTAAAAACTCACTTGGTGGAACAACGACACCAAAACCAAAAACAATGGGGTGTGATCAACTACTGACTTGAACCAAAACCTAATCTATATAAATCCACTATTTATATACATAAATAAATGGTATATTAAACCCAATTTCACCAAAAACCCTAGATAAATTCATAGTGTTACATAAATACAATTAAATAGTGAGAAATGATATGCGATCATCCTCAAGATATTTCATATAGGAATGTTGAGATAAATCCCCATCATTTCAGTTTATTTCCACTATGCTCCATTGGAAATAAACATCAAATCCCTAGCTGATGTAATAGAAAATAATTGACTATAACTATGATAAAAAAATTGAAGGAATTATAGGGATTAACATGCCTTAAATAAATATGTAAACTCCTATGAAATAATTCATTTTCATGGGGGATAGAATGAGGATGTGAAGGGGGAGGACTGGCCAAAATATCCACCCTAAATGACTTTTTCTTCTAAAAACCGAATAGGGACGACCCTAAAATTAAAAATATGACCCTATTTTTTTAAAAATAATTTAACACAATCACATATACAACTTAAGGGTTCGATACGACACTCCATATCCCAACCAAGTAGTAGAAGTAATATAGTGATTTGAAAAGTGACTTCCCATAAAGATAAATTGATACTCAATGCCCCATACCCTCATGGCCCATCCCCCTTTCCTTTTTGTTGGGACCTCAATACTAAGAAAGGTTTTAAATGACACATTTATTCACAGAGAAATCACCCTTAGGTAGAGGGAATATCCTTCAGCCCAAAATCATTATGGTGTGACCCCTATGGGTCATGACATGATTCTCATCACCCAAGTGAGTCTTAGGACTACATTAAATGAACTCTATATTCTATGTGACATGACAATACACACTCCCGTATCTTAGTGAAACACTCAAGTCGTGAAAAACTTGTTGTAGGCCATCGTGTTGTGAATGGCCACCTGTAGCCAAAACTCGAAGAAGGAGGTTTCACCCTGAACACACTACAACACTCCCTATACACTTCCCAGTCCTCATTCAATATCGAAGAACATCTCCTTAATATTTTTCACCACTCAGAATTTTGAAATGAGTCCTAATTCTCTAAACATCCTCAGCTCATTGACCAAAAATTAAAATTCATTCTCAATTTCATAACCTGTAATGACATAAGGTTTTACAATATCCCAAAAATAGCACTTATTTTCACTAAGAAGCCTCATTGGTATTCCATTTATTAATACCAACTTATCCCAATCATAATTTTTCCACTAAATCACGGTGTTATATCCATGGATAGTGAAGAAGATTCAAATTTACAAATCCAAACATTGAGGTGAATTATTAGTCAAATTCCAAGATAATCTCTCATCACCAACACTAATACCAAGATAGTACTCACATCATGCATCTATATCAACACACCATGATGCCATCAACCACTTCATTCTTGGGATTATGTCACTCCCTGCCTTAAAAATATTTTCACGAAGGCCGATTCCAAGCTTATTTCTCCCCTCCATGGGATTCACCTTCCAAAACACATTCCTTGTAGTACATAAACATTAATGGTGAAATTTACATGTAACTAAACATAATTCCCTATGAAAATACACATCAATCATACTCTATTATAAATTTCCCAAAAATTTCTAACCTCACCTGCTGATACATTATCACCATGCATGATCACAGTTCCCAAGTCCTTAGAGGCATAATGAGATCATTCATACACCCTCACTAATGTATGAAACTAATAATCAATGTATTTATATGGTTATATCACCAATCACCCACTATAACTGTCATGATCTCAACTTGAGCATGGGAACACCTTCGATTTGACTCAGCCATGAATCACATTAACTCTATCTCGAGCTCGATGCCAATGAAAAAACTCCATACAACTCTTTATATCAATCCTATATATGGTATTTACTAAATAACTAGATAAAATTTGATCCACTTTTACACCAACATCTCAATTCCTTCTCAACCATCCAAGGAACAATATTAGCCCATCCATGACCCCACTGACATGAGGGTCATGCATCCAAAAATGATATTATTCTCCCAACAAAAGGGTATTCTTTTCATTAAATTAATGAACTCAAATTCAAAATATTTAAGGCCCACATTCCATTTATTACAATACATAATGACTAGACACGGCCATCCCGATCATACCTAAGCACCAGCTTGAACCACTAATCACTACCCATTCCGAGCTTACTAAGAACATCATCCTCAATATACATTAAAATTCCATCTAAAATGAGGATTACACCCTCTATAGAAAATGATGCACTCTCCACTATATGTATTAACTTATATCACTCCTCAAGCATCAACCCAAATGGGTCCTATCATCACATGTGTGTCACTCTTAATCCATGCTCACCCCATCCTTGACAACCCCTATCATGACATAGGGTTAGATCAACCCCCACCATGATTCCTCAATCCATCCATAATATCACTATCCTTTTCAAAGGATATTACTCACATCATAATAAAAACTCTATGCCATTATTCTTGAAAGCATCCCATCAAATCCATCAGTCCTTAACCACCCACAGTTTCTCACTGATCCACAAATCCAAAAAACCCAAGCGTAACTGGAACTCACTATCCCTCACACATCAGGGATTTTCCTAAAATTCCATGCCAAAACTGACTCTCTTATTTTTAGGAATATTGATCCTATATTGAATCCACTAATAGGTTCTTATTCATTTTCCATATTAGTCTAAATTGATACTAATAGGTGTATATTAATGTACCACCTTATCTCGCAACCCAACTCATATTCTCATGGGTAGAATCTCGTCTAAACTAGGTTTGTGCACCTAATATAATTACCATAATCCACTATAAGTCAACCTCACCTATCCATAAAAACATAAATTCTTCCCTTATAACCAAACCAAGGCACCTTACTAATTTCAAAGTTCACCAAACAATCACCCACCACCTAGTAATCATTCCAAAACCACAAGTATCTACCCACACTTGATCCATCCAAGATCCACCCATCTTGGATCGTGATTCAGGATATGTAAGGCATGTACATTCCTATAGCAAATACATAAAATCACTTCCCATTCATCAATATCAAAAACTAGGTATCTACCCATGCCTCTTATCTCTAAGGATAGTCACATGTTCAGGTTAACCCCTCTCTCATGTTACCCTTGTCTATCATGACTCATCTCAACAACAATAGGAAATTTACATCTACTCAATCATTACACTCAGCTGACCAATACATTGAACTTTGTCACAAGGAAATTATTCTATCCCACCTAACCCACAACCATATTTCATATTAGTTACAACATATTGGGAAACATCTAGGATCATATCTCAAATATCATAGGGAAACTTGGGTTCTATCTTACTCGCTCTTGGGTCCTCACATATTCATACCAAGCATCATATGCTGAATCAACGCTCCTCCTCTGACACTCATACTCATTGAGAATTTACATACTAGACTACCCCCTATAAGATCAAGTCACATACCTGTGTATATGAAAACATCATCTTATGAAGATTCATATAGAGTAAAACCATAGTCATATGGTTCGACTAAGTAGAATTCAAATAAGAATCTATATGGGGAACACCATATTGTTTTTTTGTTGAAAATATAAGTAAATAAACCTATTTACTACCCTAAAATCATTAATAAAGAATCAAATACCTATACTAACCCACTAAGATCCACTATAAATCCCATGTAAGGAGGGATATTATAGTCACTATTAAGAAAAATCTTGCAGTGAGATCCATATAACCTATCATCAGAAGAAATACTACAGTTCAAATGAGTATAATTCAACCAACAATCTGTATAAGAAACCATTATATAAGTTTTTGTTGATAGTTTAAACATTTGAAACCTATTTCCTCAGTTATATGAATCACACACAAGAACATGAATTTCATATAAATCCTATGTATTGAAAATAATGCATGTACACAGGCTACTTTCCAATGGGCCAAGATCCAAAAATCATATATAACAGTCTCAAAAACACACATCAGGCTTAAATAAATATCTCAATAAAAATAGTGAAAACTAATATTTGAAATACCATATCCTAGGAAACCTAGAATTCCCACAAAAAAGAGTTTGCAACACACTAATATGAGGTCCATCATAAGATTTGATGTGCACCTATTCATGTATACCATACCCCAAATAGTATGAAAAATAAAAATAAATTTTAATACAACTTTGTAACATCCCTAGACCATGAATACTCACCTATGTCTTGGTCAGTGATACTATGTGACCTCAAACATGCCTCCTCATATGTCATAGGCTACTGACTAGAAATTTTGGCCAAAGGTGTTATCATGGGGATAATATACCATCTTATTAGAGTATACATGAAACGAAAATAACTAATAACAATTCATAATAATAATCAGAGTAGGAAACCCCATTAAAAAAGAATCATTATATAATAAATGAAATACATAACCATACAGTCATACATCCCAACTGATCTCTCACTAATCCTATCACCTATATAGAATAATCAAAAATAAAGAAAAATACAATGTGTCTCTACTACCATTCCCAAGCCTTATCACAACCCAATATCAAAAATCTCATTGAGATCTTCTATCTTAATAACACAATATTGAGACTCTTTTCTACTATAGCCTATGAACAATGAGTTTTGAGTGGGTACCAATGTTCCAAGGAATCTCAATATGGGTGTGAGTAAAACTCAATTTTGAACCACCAATTGTGTCCCTAACATAAATAGTAATGTATTGTATTCACATATGACATTCTCAAAATAAAAATATATATAAGCGCAATAAAATGATCATCATTGATCCTTGGGTTTAAATTTAACTCTCAAGATCAACCATACCTACTTCATAAAGTGCTAGAGCATCTATGAGAAATAATTATACAACCTAGGAGGAACAATGTCTTATCCTAGAACCACATTACTGTTGGAGTTAGTGTTCTAGAACCTACTATTTTTAATTCAAATTACATATATATTTAAATATTTTAATATTAATAAAGTATATTATTACATATTATTCATTGTTATTCATGTATTTGATGTAAAAATATCCTAGATTATCTATGAAATTGAAATAGTCATCATAGTTCCTCGCTATGATGAGAACCTTGAAATTACATAAAGATATTCTTAAATACAGTTATACATTCAAATAACATACTATGATGGGGAACATAGTATGATAACTATCAGGTACGAGTACTCAAAATCGGTTTAGAATTAATCTCATGAAGTTCACACTTGGTAAACTCTAAGATGGAATATTATGAAAAAATTCCCACTAGAAGGAATTACTCATGTTTTAGTGTCATTGGATATTCCTATTTTCGAGCATGTTTAATGGCCCTTAGACTTCAAGATTATCATTATTACATGTCACGACTCACGCACTTAGATTTACTAACCCAAAACCATGATTCCATATACTCATAGTAAGTAGGTTATGTTTCCTACACTTTGAATGGAATATTGTTAATAGATAATTCAAGGAAGGATTTTCCCCTTCTCTATTTATATAAATTGATATCATAGCCCATAGATTATAATAGAAACATCACCCTAAATTATATGGACATGGTGTAACAGCATGTTAATTTCAGATATTCAAAGAAATACATATCAAGTATATAGGTTGATGACACGTATGTTAAAACTTCTTGATGAGAAATTGAGACAAAGGTATTATATTACACTAAGAGTGTTTGTATGTGGTTTTTGATGTTGGGATATTAATTCCATTGTCTTGGGTGACTTAACCCATTGCTAGATAGTATTCTTAGACATTTATAAATCACATTGAATTAAAATAAGAAATAATCCTAGAGTTTCACACTCTATGTAACGCCACAATCTTCCACGTTACGCTTCTCTTTGAATAATACAATAGTGTGTGATGTACGCAACACCGAGTTCAAGCGCACCATGACCTATCAAACTAGCCATTTAAAATGTGGTTATTAATATTAATAACCAAATTTTTAATTTTATATATATCCCATATCATTTTAACATTCATATTTTGTGTTTCTTAGACATAATATAAGGACAAATTCAATTTTTCAGATAAAAGAAGTATTTTTCAAAAAATGCAGTTTTTCCACCTTTTAATGGAGAACCCTTTCTAATTCAATATTTGACACTTTTATATATTAAATTTGATGAAATTAAATTCTTATTTAGAATTGGAAAATAAAAATTTATTTTGGATAAATTTTTGGTGTTTTTTTGATAACTTTCATATTTTGATGAATAGTGAAAGATACTAAATTTTAATTGAAAATAACTTTTTTAATCCAAATAATTTATAGTGTTAAATTATACATTTTAATGGTTTTGAATATAATTAGATTATATTTTTATAATTTAATCTAATTTTTTTCATTGGAAGTAATTTCACTTTTAAATTGGACATAAACATATATCAATCTTTTGATAGTTTTTACTTCTCAAAAACCCGCTTTCTGGTTTTGACAATGGGAAATATTTTTAAATTAATTAATGAAAATTACATGTTTTTTATTTGTTAAAATAGAAATCATTTTTTTATTTGTAATATTAAAATTATATTGGGGTAAATTTTTGGTATTTTTTTAAAAACATTCAATTTTTTATGAATAGTGAAAAACACTACGTTATTGTTTAAAACCCGAATTTTTATTTAAATAATTATTTATTTTATTTAAATTAATTTTAATTCAAAATAGATACATAATACCTAAATTAGTTCATTTTAATTCATTGGAGTCATTTTATAATAAAATTAGATGTATAAAATTTTATTGAATTTTTTTAACGTTTTTTACCCATCTTCTAGGCACCTTGGCAATTTTGCATAAAATGTAATTTTATCACTTTTGTGAATTGAATTTAAAAAATCCTATAGAAACTGTTGAAATCATTAAGTAAAATGTGGTTCAATAAGATGAAAATATTTTTTGGGTAACAATAACTTTTGACTTTTATTTACCACGGTTAAAAGTAAATAGGATAATTAAAGGTAAAATTGATATTTTAATTACCCTAACACATGTTATAATTCTATTGGATATCTGTTTTTCGACCAAAATCAACCTTAGGAATAAAATATGATCCTATTTTGTCCACTTGGATTAGATTAGGACATTTATTATTATTTTATTTAAAGAAGAGTTAAAAGTGTTAAATTCAAATTTTCATAACTAAAACATTTTTAATATAGGGTTATACAAAAGATAAATTCCACTGTAAATATTAATTAGAAATATAAAAAAATATCCTACATCATGGTATTTTATTCATCATTTTTAGACATTAAATAATTAAATTTATTTATGACACAATGATGATGCAGTAATTACCTTATTAATGAAATATTAAAATAATTGATATTATAAATGTCAAAATAAATGTAAATTGATACTTTTGATGCATTACACTAATTTTATATATTAATATGACATTTTAGGGTTGATTCAATGAATTTTTTTCTAATTATTCATGATGTTATGACTTTCACAAAAACCAAATACTAAATAGTGTCAAAATTGACATAAATGAGTTTTTAAAACAAATATTATATTATTAAATGATATAATATTCCTAAAAGTATAAGGTTAGGCCAAAGGACTTATATAATTATATATATATATATCATTAATTAACCACTTGATATTCTCTTGGCGGTTTATAGTAAGTTTATTAACCATAATGTAAGAATACAAGAAGACATGGTAAAAGTTAAACTGATTAACTAAGAGTTAAATCTAAAAGATAAGGTTAACATGGTGACCTAAACTTATCTAAAACCTATTTTTTGAAGGGATTTCGACCCATCCCCACCTTATCCTATAAATAAATCCATTTAGATCCATTATAAACCTAAAGTGTTTATATAATAAAATAATATTTCACACTTTTCTTAAAGTGACCCTAACCTCTCTTTTAAAAGGGTACTTACCCTTATCTTAATTTCACACCTCCAAATCCATTTGTATCAGCCAAACCCTGATCAAATATACTCCCAACTACCCTCACTTAAACCTATAGGCCTTAATTTGATTATAAAGTCAACATAAGGAGCCTTTTTGATCAAATCAAAAGGAAGCACCTGAAGAAGAGGTAATAATTTCACCACCTCTTTCAAGGTTCTTTTCTTATCCCAATTCCTCTTTCTTTGTTGTTTACATACCAAAATAATAAATTAAATAAATTATACATACTGTGATGTTATTATAAATATGGTACTACCATATTCATTATTCTATCCATCCTATGAATGACAAAGTCACCATACGTGCGTACATACAGCTTACCGTCTCCACGTCGTGGTGTAGTTTGTTATTCAACACTTAATTATTTGGATGGGTATAATAATGAGTAAAATTGATGTAAATAATAAATAAAATATGTTAATTATTCTATATATATGATATACCATCCAATTAAATATTATTTTACCATCAATTTAATGATATTTTCGCTCGTGCGTGCGTACGGATTACCGTCTCCAAAAATGTGATAAGATTCATTCCCCATTGTAACCATTCAAGAATAATTTTCATTTGATGATTTAAAAATAATGTTTAAGAACATAATATAATTCTGTATATGAATCAAATACATCCTATACATAACTAACATGAGTTACATAACAAAACATATAAAGGAAAATGAATCAGTTAACAACCAAAACAATGATACTACTGAAATATCATTAACAAAGATATATTATAAGATCATGTATGTTATCATATTTATGTATTTGGTTATTGTATAATTTAATAACAATTATTTCACCATTATACAGGAGGTTAACCTACCCTATACTAAGTAAAAGTACAAGGTAAGGGGTTTTCATCTCAATTTTATTCCTGTGAGATTCATGCTATATTTGTCACTATTACCTTTTGTGTGGTGTATATATTGACCATGATTGTATTATTTGTGTAATATACTTTAATTTATGGGTATTTAAATCATAATTGTATGATCCTTCTTTCATGGGGTGTATTTTTCGTAAGTTACCAAATCGGTAAGGGAATTTCTTATTTCAATTTCCACTCATTCGGTTTTACACAAACTTCATTGACTATTTTACTCCAACATTATGTGTGAAATCAATATTTATTTACCTATCTATTAATTTCCACTCCCATTTGTTTGGATATACTTTTTATACACTTAATCACTCCATTGATAAGTTCTCAAGACATCGATATGAACATGATAAGAATAATTTTAACTCAATTTCTATTCATTGAGTTAAACATCCAAGTCATTGGTGTTGTTTTTACAAGAATATGTGTGAATTACCTCTGATTGATTTACAGTGAATATCCAATAATATTGAGTGTATTTATATTTTTCACATAATTATTTCATATATTTATCCTTAACCTAAGGATACCGTCTTTATAAAGGAATTCATCGGAACTTACATTCCATTCAGACTTTTTTGTTGTTATGCACCAATTCACTTTTATATAGTGTATATACAGTTCTTTGACATAGTATATCATGAATCCCTTTATTCTCATGATATTATAAAGTTTTTATTACCTCAATTATTTTTATTCAAGTGTCTCTCATTAGTTTAGGAACTCTAACTAAAATATCATTTTAAATTTTTTAAAGATTTTTTCTTCTAAATCTTTCTCATTAATGTCCATGTTTTAAAAATGGTTTTAAGGATTTATTTATATGGACATTAATGTTTTAAAATCAAAATTACTTTTAAAATTTTCAAATTGTTATGGGACACTTTGATTCAAAAAAAAATTAAATGGTTTCTTGATAAATAGTGAGACTTTTAAATGTTTTCAAGAAAAAGGGGGATATTTATCTCAAATAGTTTTGATGATTATTTTCATCTATGTCAATATCCTTCATTATTCTCGATTGAGGTTCATTTATTATAATAGAATCTTCCATATTGTATTGAATGGGTTATTTTTGACTATGGATGTGCATTTTTATACCATTCATGGTTTGTGGTTAAAATATTGACATTTCGTATGCTAGTTTTAATACGAATGTTTAGATTATGTTTCAACCTTTTCATATGAGGAATGCATTGGACTTAGTATGTGGCGGTTGGAACCCACTATAGCTACTCGATGCATCATTAGGTCTCATGAGATAAACTAGTGTCTTGGCACAAGGCCTTTACAAAATCTTATTTGTAGTCTTTGCATGAGCCTTTTACTATGTGGTTATGATGTCTGGCATTATGCATTCCATCATTATGAAATTGGATATTGATATTGCATGTGATTATTCGACTAGTATAATATCCATGTGAATAAGTAAATGGAATTATTAAATTTATCTTTGCCATATTATGCTGAATTTTATGTTTAAAAGTCTTGTGTTTCAGTCCTATACATTGCCTTAAATGTTTGTGATTCTTTATGATAGTTCCCGCTATATTGTTATCCCTACTGAGTATCTAACCTCACCCCTTTCTTATGTTTTATTTTCCCAGGATTTGAAGAATTATATTATGTTTAACCTACAAGGATAGGCCAACAGATATGAGTGTTTTTAAAGGGGTAACAATGTTGTTTTTATTTTTTTCATGATGTGATGTAAAATTTATGTATGTATATAGTACTTCCAAGGCTACTAAACTAATCGGTATTTTGAGACTTGATCTCTTGAGATCATGCCAATTTTATGTAATAATGCACTCACTTTGGGTATCTAGGTTCGGGACGTTACAGTTGGTATCAGAGGAATTTTAGTACAAACCATAGAAACTAGATTTAGAAAAACTCTGATTAGAGAACATTACCCTAAGATTGACTTTGGGGATTAGTATAGAAGAACATCCAAAAATTTTGGTAATGTAAATATTATGTGGGTTTTCCAAGCAATAAATCCCTATCTGGATACGATAAGGTAGATGTGGATCTGGCACAGATGTACCTAGGGGTTTAACCTGAAAACACTGCTTTGATCTAGACTCAAACAGGAACTAGTGCACAACAATGGGCCTTGTTATAATCTTAGTTATGACACTTCTGGGGGATATTCTTAGGATAATTCACATTTTTTTTATAAACTGATTTGAAGGATTTTAATATAACATGAGAATAAATAACCTAGGTTAATCCTAAGGTGTTTTAGATTGAAAATAAGGTGTCATGATATTCTCTAAATGATTTTTATGACTATTATTAGTCACATAATGCTTTCTAGTTTTAGTCAATGGATATATTCCAAGGAATTCATAGTAACATTGAACATGATGTACAGTGTGGGAATAGTGGAGGAAATGAACAATAAAATGGAATGTTGATAGGCGTAAAAGATATCGTGTTCATGCCGAATCAGTTTTCCAAAAATATGATCAAAAACATATATATTAACTAACTCTTGGACTCAACAAAGAAGAGAAATTCGGTGAATGATAAGATATCCAGTAGTGGAGACCATAGAGAAAAGAAAGCTCAATTTTCAATCATGCAGGAAATGTGGAAGGAGACACCTAGGAAAGTGTCTCAATGGAAAAAAATAAATTCTTAATATATGGGAAAGTATGACATAAAGTAAATAATTACTGAGGAAAAATGAAGAGTACTATAAAATAAAATAAAAATGATCCCAAGAATCCATTTACAGTCATTTTCCATAAATATAGGGGACCTAGACATTACCCGATTGAATGCCCTATTCTATAGGATAACCTCTTGGTCAGGGAAGAACCTATGTGGAAATAAATAGATGGAGATATTTTTAAAAGTATTAGTGCTCTTTGTTGATGGGATTACTTTTAAATACTTTTCTATTGTATGTGTAACCCTACATTTTGTTAAGTGAAAATTATATTTGAGGAAGAATTGTCTTTTTTATTGTGGATATAGTTATAAATAACCATTTGAGTTTATATGATCCTTGAATTTGAGGCAATTACAAGTTATTAAATTTTGGGATGAAAATGTATGGTATGAGATAAAATTTGTGGTAAAATTATGTTATGGTTATTTTTAGGAATTTATCTCATTTTGGGAATGTTATAAAATATAGTTTTTGAAAAATTACAACACACAGACTGTGTGACAACCCATCATGTCGGACAAAGCTGCAGGAATCGAACTGACAACCAAAGTGCGACTGGAATTTATCGCCTACCACTGAACTACGTGAAGTCCCTAGTTAGTGTGACTAATTATTTTTTGTTGAATGATTTTATTGATCAATAATAAGTTGATTTGGGGTCTTATTTTTATCAAATTGATATCCTTAGTATAGGAAAATTATTTGGTGATTAAGTGATAAATGTTATTTTGGAATATGTTCACTCTATTGGGACACTATATGCCTAAGGAAAATATAATACTATGGGATTTTATTTGAGGAGTAATGGTGGATTTTTATCTATGTTTTTATTATGTACTTATAGAGATTTAGGTTATTTATGTAAATTATTAACCTATCATAGAGAATATGTGATTAGTTTAATTACTTTTAAGTATGTGACTTTAAGAGTAGTCGATGTTATTTAGAGATACAATTTAACGTGGAAGAATACGTAATAAAATTCTTTTCAGTTTTTGGTTTCAATATTAGTATAGATTATATTGAAGGATTTTAAGGATAATTGTTTATTGAATAGTATTTATTGAACTTTGGGTATTGTTGGTTTAATTTTAGAAATTAAGATTAGTATTTATTTCTCTAAAGGATTATCCTTTTTGGGGATCATATGATCTTGTACAAACTATTTTGGTTTTGGTTAATCTCTAAATATAGGGAAAATATATAGTTCATCCTTTGTGGATTATTTGATTCTTTATAAGTTGATTTTAGCACTTCAGGTGTGACCAAGTCATCTTGAATACTCATCATTTGGAGTGAAAGATGAGTTTGTGGTAGAAATTAGTTAAAGGATAGAACTCTACTTATCAAGTATTTTTTTTCTTATTCTATGAAGAAATTTATTCTTAAACTTTAGGGAAAGGATCTTAAACCCAAAAATGTGTTATCTTAATACCTTACATTATTCATCATAGATTTATGGCTTTTAGGCCCCCAATTTTCCATTCACTTGTTTGTGATTGATAACCTCAATAACTACTTATAAATATTTACATTTTTTCTCTAATTATATTTTCCACCAATGTTCTCATATTTGAAATCCTAATTTGGTGGTGACTTTTTCATTTCCCTTTCCCTCTTATTAAGACTAAAATTTATTAACCCTATTTCCGTTGTGATTTTTCAACAAAGTTATTTTCTATTTTTTTTACCATTTATTTCCGAAGAACAATTTCAAATTGAGAGGATGAAATTTATTGAAGTAGGGAAGAATTTAACATATCAAGCTTCCACGGTACGCTTCTCTTTGAATAATACAATAGTGTGTGATGTACGCAACACCGAGTTCAAGTGTACCACGACCTATCAAACTATCCATTTAAAAAGAGATTGTGAATAGTAATAACCAATTTTTGAATTTTATATATATCCCATATAATTTTAACATTCATCTTTTGTGTTTCATAGACATAATATAAGGACAGATTCAATTTTTCAGATAAAAGAAGTATTTTTCAAGAAAATACAGTTTTTCTGCCTTTTAATGGAGAACCCTTTATAATCCAATATTTGACACTTTTATATATTCAATTTGATATAATTAAATTCTTTTTTATAATAGGGACATAAAAAATTTAGTTTGGATAATTGTTTGGTGTTTTTTTGATAACTTTCATATTTTGATGAATAGTGAAAGATACTAAATTTTAATTGAAAACAACTTTTTTAATCAAAATAATGTGTAGTGTTAAACTATACATTTGAATAGTTTTGACGTATAATTAGATTATATTTTTATAATTTAATCCAATTTTGGTCATTGGAGGTAATTTGACTTTTAAATTGGACATAAACACATATCAATCTTTTTATAGTTTTTACTTCTCAAAAACCCTCTTTCTGGTTTTGACAACGGGAATTAATTTTAAATTAATTAATGAAACTTCTATGTTTTTAATTTGGTAAAATAGAAATCATTTTTGGATTCGGAATATCAAAATTATCTTAGAGTGAATTTTTGGTATTTTTCTGAAAACTTTCAATTTTTGATGAATAGTGAAAAACATTGCGTTATTGTTTAAAAATTGACTTTTTATTTAAATAATTATTTATTTTATTTAAATTAATTTTAAGTTAAAATTGATAAATAATACCTATATTATTTCATGGTAATTCATCGGATTCATTTTCTAATAATATTATATGTATAAAATTTTATTGAATGTTTTTAACGTTTTTTACCCACCTTCTAGGCACGTTAGCAAATTTGCATAAAACGTAATTTTACCGCTTTTGTGAATTGAATTTCAAAAATACAAGATACATGGTTGACATCTGTAAGTAAAATTTGGTTCAATAAGATGAAAATATTTTTTGGTGAATAGTAACTTTTGACTTTTATTTACCACGGTTAAAAGTAAATAGGGTAATTAAAGGTAAAAATGATATTATAATTACCCTAACACATGTCCTAATTCTATTGGATAAGTGTTTTTTGACAAAAATGAACCTTAGGAATAAAATATGATCCTATTTGGTCCACTTGGATTAGATTAGGACATTCATTATTATTTTATTTAAAGAAGAGTTAAAAGTGTTAAATTCAAATGTTTCATAAATAAAACATTTTTAATATAGTGTTATACATAAGATAAATTAGACTATAAATATTCATTAGAAATATTAAAATATTTCATACATCATGGTATTTTATTTATAATTTTTTTACATTAAATATTTAATTTTATTTATCACACAATGATGATGCAGTAATTACATTATTAATGAAAGATTAAAATAATTGATATTATAAATATCAAAATAAATGTAAATTGATACTTTTGATGCATTAAATTAATTTTATAGATTAATATGACATGTTAGGGTTTATTAAAGGAATAATATTTGAATTAATCATATTTTTATGACTTTGAAAAAAAACAAATACTAAATAGTGTCAAAATTGACATAAATGAGTTTTTAAAACAAATATTATATTATTAAATGATATAATATTCCTAAAAATATAAGGTTCGTCCAAAGGACTTATATAATGATATATATATCATTAATTAACCACTTTAGGTTCTCTTGGAAGTTTATAGTAAGTTTATTAACCATATAGTGTAAGAATACAAGAAGGCATAGTAAAAGTTAAACTAATTAACTAAGAGTTAAATCTAAAAGGTAAGGTTAATATGGTGACCTTAACTTGTCTAAAACCTATTTGTTGAATATATTTAGACTCATACCCACCTCATACTAGAAATAAATCCATTTGGATCCATTATAAACCGAAAATGATTATATAATAAAATAATATTTCAATCTTTTCCTAAAGTGACCCTCACCTCTCTTATAAAAGGGTACTTCTCCGTCTCTTAATTGCACACCACCAAAACTATTTTTCTCGGACAAACCCTACTAAAATATACTCCCAAATACCCTAACTTAAACCTAGAGGCCTTACTTTGATCATAAATTCAACCTAAGGAGCCCTTTTGATCAAATCAAAAGGAAGAACCCGAAGAAGACGTAATAATTTCTCCACCTCTTTCAAAGTTATTTTTTTCTTCCACTTCCTCTTTCTTTGTTGTTTCCATACCAAAAAAATAACTAAAATTCCTTCTAAATATTGAGATATTATTATAAATATGTTACAACAATATTCATTATTCTATCCATCCTATGAATGACAATTTCACCATACGTGCGTATGTACGGCTTACCGTCTCCACGTCGTGGTGTAGTTTGTTATTCAACACTTCATTATTTGGATGAGTATAATAATGAGTAAAATTTACTTAAATAATAAATAAAACATGTTAATGATTCTGTATATATGATATACCATCCAATTACATATGATTTTACCATCAATTGAATGATATTGTCATTCGTGCGTACGTACGGATTACCGTATCCAAAAATGCGATAAGATTCATTACCCATCATAACCATTCAAGAATAATTTTCATTTTATGATTTTAAAATAATGTTTAAGAACATAATATAATTATATATATAAATCAAATACATATTATACTTAAAAAATATGACTTACGTAACAAAACATATAAAGCAAAATGAATCAGTTAACAACCAAAACAATGATACTACTGAAATATCATTAACAAATAAATATTAAAAGATCATATATGGTATCATATTTATGTATTTGGTTCTTTTATAATTTAATAACAATTATTTAACCATTATATGGGAGGTTAACCTACCCAATAATAAGGAAAATTACAAGGTGAGGGGTTTTCATCTCGCTTTTATTCTCGTGAGATTCATGCTATATTGGCCACTATTACCTTTTGTGTGGTGTATATACTACCCATGATTATATTATTTGTGTAAAATAATTTAATTTATGGTTATTTACATCATAATTGTATGATCCTTCTTTCATGGGTTTTATGTTTCATAAGTTACCAAATTGGTAAGGGAATTTCTTATTTCAATTTCCACTCATTCGGTTTTACACAAACATCATCGATTATTTTACTCCAAGATTATGTGTGAAATCACTATTTATTTACCTATATAGTAATTTACACTCCCCTTTGTTTGGATATACTTTTTATACACATAATCACTCTATTGATAAATTCTCGAGTCATCGATATGAACTTGATAAGAGTAATTTTAACTCAATTTCTATTCATTGAGTTAAACATCCAAGACATTGGTGTTGTTTTTACAAGAATATGTGTGAATTTCCTCTGATTGATTTACACTGAATATCAAATCATATTTAGTGTATTTATATTTTTCACACATAATTATTTCATTTATTTATCCTTAACCTAATGATATGGTCTTTATAAGGGATTTCATCTCAACTTACATTCCATTGAGACTTCTTTGTTGTTATGCACCAATTCACTTTTATATGGTGTATATACTATTCTTTGACATATTATATCATGAATCCCTTTATTCTCATGATATTATAAATTTTTTATTACCTCAATTATTTTTATTCAAGCCTCTCTCATTTGGTTAGGAACTCTAACTAAAATATCATTTTAAATGTTTTAAATATTTATTCTTCTAAATCTTTCTCATTAATATCCATGTTTTAAAAATCGTTTTAAGTATTTAGTTATATGGAAATTAATGTTTTAAAATTAAAATTCCTTTTAAAAGTTTCAAATTTTTATGGTACACTTTGATTCAAAAATCTATTTTAAACTTATTCTTGATAAATAGTGAGACTTTTAAATGTTTTCAACAAAAAGGGGGATATTTATCTCAAATAGTTTTGATGATTATTTTCATCTATGTCAATATCCTTAATTATTATCGATTGAGGTTAATTAATTATAATAAAATCTCATATATTTCATTTAAAGAGTTATGTTTGACTATGGATGTGCTATTTTTATACCATTCATGGTTTGTGGTTAAAATATTGACATTTCGTATGCTATTTTTAATACGAATGTTTAGATTATGTTTCAATATTTTCATATGAGGAATGCATTGGACTTAGTATGTGATGGGTGGAACCCGCTATAGCTCCTTGATGCATCTTTAGGTCTCATGAGACAAACTAGTGTCTTGGCACAAGGCCTTGACAAAATCTTATTTATAGTCTTGGCACAAGCCCTTGACTATGTGGTTATGATGTCCGGCATTATGCATTCCATCATTATGAAATTGGCTATTGATATTGCATGTGATTATTTAACTAGTAGAATATCCATGTGAATATGTAAATGGAATTATTTGATTTATCTTTTCCATATTATGCTGAACTTTATGTTTAAAAGTCTTTTGTTTTAGTCTAATACATTTCCTTAAATGTTTATGATTTTTTATGATTGTTCCCGCTATATTGTTATGCCTACTGAGCATCTGACCTCACCCCTTTCTTATGTTTTCTTTTACCAGGATGTGAAAAAGTATATCATGTTTAACCTACAGGGATAGGCCAATGGATATGAGTGTGTTCAAAGGGGACACAGTGTTGTTTTTATTTATTTCATGATGTAATGTAAAATTTATGTATATATCTAGTAATTCCAAGGCTACTAAACCAATCATTCTTTTGAGACTTGATCTCTTGAGATCATGCCAATGTTATGTAATAATGAACTGACTCTAGGTAACTAGGGTATGGGCGTTACACTCTAATTGTTTCCATTGATATCAATTAAATTGTATTTGAATTTAATTAATGGAATAAATATTCTTCTAAAGAATGAGGACTGGTTTTAATCTTGTTTTATTGATCACAAATACTAAATAAATATTTATTATCCAGATTTTGAATAGAATATTTTTTATTTATAGAATATATAATAAATATTTGTTCACTAGATTGTGAATAAAATATTTATTTATTAATAAAATATTAAAGTAAATATATATTTGGGTATTCAATAATTGTCAGGGAAGAAGATAGGACAAAGATCGAGTTTGGTGACAAATATTAATTTTCAAGTTGATAAAATAATATTTATCATTGTGGAAATTAGTTCACTCCATAAAATATTATTATTATTATTATTAGATATGCCATGTGGTAAGATTAAATTTATTATATTATTTAAGTGTTTTTATGAAATCTAATAATATTATAACCTAAACCCTAACTTTATAAATGGATGGTTATTTCTATTGTGTATGGTTAATTAATAATTGATAATTGTTGCACACAATATAATTATCCCTCAAATTCCTTCATCTCTCCTCCTCTCAAGAATGAGAAGAACAAGATAAACTACTTCAAGCCCAAAGGAATTAGAAGTGATCAAGATGAACAACACAAGATGATAGATCCACTATGCTTTAACATGATATTTTATTGGTTTTCCTCATTAATCAAAGGAGCTTGTGTGGATTGACACTAGATGGATTCTATAATTAGATCCTACCAGCGCAATGAAAGTAATTCAAAAAGTTTTTTTGGATGATTAAAAACATAATCATCAAAGAAATTTACTGATATGAGGTAATATTTCTTAAGATCTAAATTAAATTTATTATAAATTTAACATTCATAATATCCTATCACTAGGTTTTGGGTATTAAAATGTCAATATTTGATGGAAATATTTTTTTGGTCATCACAATTACATATTGCACAATTGGAGAATGATCCATCAAATCTGAAAAAAAACATTATGGTTACCCACCCACCAGGTGCTTCTACTATATTTGGAACCTTCAAGTTGTATTAGAACTATGTTACATTATAAATTTATAATTATTTATTTTATTTTTGATCAAATATGTGAAATATTGTTTATATATTTTATTTATAGATTATTCATTATTTAACCTAATGTTTAATTACCATGATTCTGGTATTTTAATTATTATTTTCAAGATTCGTATTTTCATAAAGTTATAATAATTAATGGATAATGACTATATATTACATTGAGAAGTTCCAAGGATTCTATCCGGTGATACTATTTTACACGACATGTAGCAAGAGTATATATTGGGTACCCTAGTGCACTGCACATGGATGTATCAAGGGACACATGAAATGTCGAGTAGCTATTACATGCGGTGCATTTATTGAACACCATGTATAGACCTGGACAACCTAGAACATGAATTATTAGAGTACATGATTTATATTTGTCATACACATTGTGTAATCTACATGGTTTAGTGGACAAATTCACCCTAACTATGTGGTAAAATACAAGGTTATTGACCGTGTGTGACTGAAAACATGTGTAATTAATGAAACACATGGAATGTATCCAGTGTAAATGGAATTTAGTTTGTTAATTCCATAATTTAAAATACATGTTGAGTTGTTTGGAATATTATATGAACACCTGGAAAGCGAGATACATGGAATATAGCTGGATAGTACATTCCATATAGTCCAACACCCAAAGAATGCATTGAGTTATTCCATGGGTTGCACATACACAAAGAAAGCATGACACATGTAATATAGCTAGTTAGTACATGAAGTGAATTCTATACAAGATGCACACTAGAGACCATAGTGGTTATCTTAGTAACATATTAAATGAGGAACAAAATATGTACTTCAATAGTACATTCCATTTAGTCTCCCAATAAAAAACAGAATTAAATAATAATAAAATTGTTAATTAAATCATTAAAACCTTATGTTAATGACTATGACCTAATGTGCTTGACAATTTAATAAAGGTTTTGGAGAAATCCAAATTCTCAAATTGTTTATTATAATTATCTTTAATTGTTGTTCATTCTTTTTATTTTACATGAATGTATTAGTGATGGGTATCTCCAAGAGAGTTTAGATGGTCCTTAAGATAAAATGGAATTAATTTATTTATTTATTTATGCAAGTGTGTTTCTCTTAATAATAAATAAATAATATAAATTAATGTTATCTGGTGTACTTTTGGGTATTCATTACATGTGTATGATCATGCATGAGCTTGACCAAGACTTGTGTATGACTTAGTTTAATTTAATTTAATTTATTTCATGGTTTTTAAATTTTTAATATTAAATTAATTATGTTTTCTTGTGTTTTATCCCTCTCTCCTTTATTATA
Source organism: Viscum album (assembly GCA_963277665.1). Taxonomy (NCBI): domain Eukaryota; kingdom Viridiplantae; phylum Streptophyta; class Magnoliopsida; order Santalales; family Viscaceae; genus Viscum; species Viscum album. Next base: position 1,597,880,389 of record OY728120.1, read on the forward strand.
TATGACCTATGTGTACAAGGTTATTTATGAAATGCCTCTAAATTAATTAATCATTTCCTTCCCCTCACTTTCACGTGAGTTGTAATTAAAATGTAATAAAAAGAGTATCCCATGGTTGTGGTTTAAGATGAAACTGATACAATACTAACCCAATCAATATATAGGTGGATTGTATTAATTATATAACTTATCCCAAGACTAGCACAATGAGTTTTCCCAAAGGTATTAGTTTTATTTATTATCCACCCAATAAATTAACCATCACATAATATCTTGATCAGGTCATTTATTTATTTGTTTATTTCTATATTATGTATTATTTATTTTGCGGATTCAAGACTATGATTTCATAAATAAATTGATTAATATAAAAATATGGAATTTAAATAAATTTATTATGCATAAAATTTTTATCAAAACATGGTTAATCACATTAGTAAAATAAACTTAACATTAATAGGAAATGTAAAAGATAAACCAAGAAATATTTTACACATAATAAAACAAAATCCCCTAACATAATATTAAGTAATACTTGGACTTCCTTTACTTTTTTAGGAATGAAATCTATAGAACTAAGTTTTTGAACAACCCATGTTGGGAAAGTTACTTTTATCATGGATTTCTTATGAAAGCTTTGGATTGACTTAACCAACTTGCATAAAGAGGATTACCCCATGCTAGACTTGATATAACTTGGAGGAAACTATTGAGGGAATAAAAGGAAAGATTTCTTGATTGGAAAGTCCACTCAATGGATCACGGAGCTGCAAACCTATAGTTGGAAAAGACCTGCCTACCAAAATACCTTCAAGTAATTGACCAATACCACAATTGGGTTATGATAAGGGGAATATAGATACTTTATCCAAGAACTTATGAGAAACTATACATTCAAAGTTAAATGTTAAGGGATATTGGGACTTAATAAAATAGTGGGAGACGTAAAAAAATTAATTTCTCTATTTCTCACATAAATTATGATAAATTAAAGTACTAATAATCTTTTTTTATAATTTTTTAATAATGGATTATCATCCACATTACCCTTGTGATCAATATTATAAAAATACCATCTCTATTTTGGTAGTAACATCCAAGGGTAGTTCAGACACCTTTGGTATTTTTTGTTCCATGAATGGAAATAAAACATGCTAGAATCCTTCATACCTGATCTTCTTACAATGGAGGTGAGTGATGATGAATTATCTATCTATGATAAATAATTTAGTGATGTGGTAAATGTTATGTGTTTAATGATTTCATCCATATTAAGTGAAGTTGTGATGTCTCTTGGAGACATGGATTCTTAGAGCATTCTCAATCATCTCCAGGGTTTATATCATAAGATTTCTAGACATGAAAAGATTGAGATATACATTGTTCTATTTCAGAGTAATCTTAAAGAGGATATGCTATCTAGGCCTCATATAATCAAATTAATTTGCAACATTGAGTCCCTATAGGTTCTAGGGTTTAAATTTCTTTGTTAACTATAGACTGTTCTCATTCTTGCATCACTCCTTCAGAGTTTCTCCAGGTTTATTATTAATTCCATTATGACTAATATTGAGAAGTATCTACTAGATATTTACACTTATCTTCACCAAGTTGATAAGGAGATGAAGTGATAAAATCCATCCATCCCTAGGTTAAATAAAAAAGGAAAGTTCAAACAAATATATCTAAGTATAAATCTTTGTCACAAATCCCTTCCATGAATAGAACGATCAGGGGGGAAAGAAAGGGAACAAGATTCTTTCTCTTTCTCATGTGGCAAGAAGGGACACTAGAAGAAAAACTATTCCAAGACAAATAAGTAAGGGGGATATTTAGGGGTGTTTTTTATTGAGTGTAATCTATCTATTTCTACAAAAAAATTATTAGATATAGCTTGTGGTCCTTACATTTTTATTCAAACGAATAAATAAAGTATATTCAGGAAGACTGACCTTGGGGGTAGATCTACAAGAATTCAATAGAGCCAGAATTTCTATTGTGGATATTGGGGAGTACCACATCATGTTTCCAACATGAATAATATTGGCTTTAAAATATTGATATTATGTTCCATCAATTACCAAAAACATTATTTCTTTATCCATACTTGATACAGATGGATTTATTTTCATGATCGGGAATAAATGTTACTTATTTTATAAATATATAATTTTTTATGGTAACTCATATTTAAATAATGATATTTATCTATTAGATTACACAAATCAAGTAATGGAAATTGATAATGAAACTACTTCACATGAATCATACCACAACAAACTATAGAATCCCCGGTTAGGTTATGTAAATGAAAGTTTTTTGAAAAAATTACCCCAACATGGATATTTAGACTCCCTTGAACAAAAATCACTTGGTGTATGTCAGGAATGTTTACAGGAAAAAATGGTCAAATTGATATTTAGTGGAAAAGGGGAAAGGGACTAGGATATTCTTGAATATGTTCACACTGATGTGTGTGGACCATTTTTGATTGAGGAAAAGGGTGGGTACTCATACTTCATAACTATTACTAGTGATTTTAGTATATATAGATATGATTACTTTATGAGGTATATTTAAAATTCCTTGGAAATGTTAAAGGAATATAAGAGTGAATTCGAGAACCTAGTTGGAATGAATATTAATAAACTCCTCTCAGACCATGGTGGATAATACCTTAATCTAGGATTCATTGATTATTTAAGGTATTTTGGGATTCTATCTCAAATAAATCCTCCTTATACACCTCAGTGGAATAGTGTAATTGAAAGGAGGAATTGAACCGTTTTAGGAATGATATGATCAATTATGTGTCATGTATGTCTTACATTATTCTTTTGGGGATATTAATTATAGATAGAAGCATACATACTAAACCAAGAACTAACTGAAGTATTAGATGGTATTAAATACATATTGTGGAGTGAAAATAAACATGTGTTGTTTTACATACATGTGTATGGATTCTAAGTGATTTTTAAGGCCTATCTAGGAAACAAGATTTTACCCGAAGAACAAATTGTAACTTTATATGATACCCTAAAGAAACAAGGGGATATTGCATATAAGACCCCTTAGAAAAAAATATTATGGTGTAAATACATACTATATTCATTGATAGTAATCATATATCTAAAATTCATAGTGGGAGTGAGATAGAATTTGATGAATTCTAGGCTCAATGAATACAATATTTTGTGTAGGAAAAAATTCCACAAGACCCTGTGGAAGAAGATATTCTAGAGACATGAGTAATGTATATGAGTACAAGATATGTTAGAGAAAAATAATGTTATGGTTTTCTCGTCATCATGGATGGTGACTTATTATTAGTTTATAATAATGATATTGTAACTTAAAAATGAAGTAGTAAGTGGAATAGATAATTTTAATTGGGAAAGAAGATATGAATTATGAAATGGATTCTAAGTACCAAATCATTGTTTGGATTTTGCTAGATCCTAAAGTATATGTAAATATAGTTGTTTTTTAATGGGTATTTAATAAGAAACATGAAATGGATGAAAAATTAAATACTTATAAGGATTGAATGGTTGTAAAATGGTTTAAAAAACATCAATGCATTGACTATGATAGAACTTTTTCATCAGTTTCTATGTTAAAATCCATCAAAATTATAATTTACATTGTGTCTTACCATGAATATGAGATTTGGTAAATGTATGTCAAAACAGACTTTCTTAATGTGAAACATTAAGAATATGTATATATAACACAAACTAAAATATTTTTGACTCTAAATATAGAAAAAAGGTATAGATATTAAAAATATTTATTTATTAGTGAAATGAAGAATCAATTTCATGGAACATTTATTTTTATGAATCTATAAAAAAAATTGGTTTCATAAAGAATAAATGTGATCCTTGTGTCTATAAATGGTTTAGTGGGAGTGTGATCATTTTCTTAATAGTTTATGTCGATGAAATAATACCTATGGGAAATGAAGTACTAGTATTACAATATGTTAAAGCCTAATTAATTAAATGATTATGAATGGAGGACTTAGGTTAAGTGACATATATTCTTGGGATCAAGATCCATCATGATAGATCCAAGATGTTTCTCAGTCTACGTCAAGTTACATATATTAATAATATACTGAATAGAATTAGTATAGAAAATTTTATAAGGGGATTATTTCCAATGTTAGATGACAATCATATTTCAAGAAGAATGTTTCCTTGGAAACATGAGGAAAGAAAAAGTATGGAAAGTATTCCATACATATATTCAATTGGTTAATCCATGTATTTTATTCTTTGTACTATGAAATATTTCTCCAATTCCAAGAGTGTGGTAGGAAGATTAAATATCACCCAGGTGACCACCATTAGATGGTATTTAATACTATCCTTAAGTATCTGATATGTATTAAGGATATATTATTATACTATTATGAAGATTAGAAACTAGTCATTAGTGGATATGAGGATAATGGTTTCCAAACAGATCAAGATGATCTGAAATCATAAAATGGATACATATTTACTTTGAATAGAGGTGATGTGAGTTGGAAGAGCTGAAGTTATGGTCATAGATTTTATAGGAGAGTTTGATTATATTGTGGCTTCTGAGGTAATTAAATAAGTAGTTTGGATATGAAACTTTTTTCAGGAGATTGATGTGGTACATAGTAATAAACACCCAATCACACTATATTGTGATAATATTATAGTGGTGGATCTTTCTAAAGATATAATACCACATCAGTGGATGAAGTAAATTCCTTATAAATATCATATCTTGAGGGATTTTTTCAGTGATTTGAAGTTATGGTGAGAAGAATATCCACAGAAGACAATGTAGAGGAACCCTTTACTAAATCTATAACTTAGCAAAGACATGATCATCATGTGAGGTCTAGAGGACTAAAAGTCATAAAAAATTAGCTCTAGTCCAAGTGGGACTCCATTATAGTTTTTTATAGAACCAATTGTTTTTAATTTATATTAAATGTATATTCAAAAAATTTGAATATTTATAAAATATATTATTATAAATTGTTTATTGTTCTGCATGACTTTGATGTAATAATTAATTAGAGTGTCTGCCACATTGAAAAGGGCATAGTCATTCCCCTCTATAATGAGAATATTGAAATTCCATGATGATATTCATAAATAAAGTTCTATGATCAGATAACATTCTATGATGGGGAACATAGTATGTTTATTTTTATGTGTGAGTACTCATAAGAGGATGATAATTCATCTCATGAAGTTCACACTTCGTAATCTCCAAAGATGAGAGATTTTGAGAACAAACCCACAAGTATGAATTCCACATGTTATAGTGTCATAATATATTCCTATTTGTGATCATTTTTAATAGTAATTAGACTTTATTATTATCATTAATTTAGGTCAAGACTCACACACTTATATTTACTAATCAAAACAACAATTCCATATGTTTGCGGGAAGTAGGTTATATTGGGTGTGTCATAAATGACATGTTATTAATGGATGATTTGAGTAAGTATTTTTTACTTCTATCATTATGTAATTTTGTATCTAGACCATTTTATTGGAATGGAACTATTACCTTAAATTCCATGGCCATGGTGTAATGATGTTTTTATTTTAGATAGTCAGAGAAAGATATATCAACTATATAGTTTGATGACACAAATGTGCAACCTTCTTGATGAGATATTGAGAAAAATATATTATAATACACAATGAGAATTCATACATGGTTGTCAAAATTATGACATTGTGTTTGTTCTCTTGGGTTTCTTGAAAAGTTACTAGACTATAATCATAGACTTTAGTCAAGTCCACCTAATTCAAATGAGAAAGAATCCTAGTGGATTGTGCACTAATTGTTTCCATTGATCTCAATTAAATTCAATTTAAATTTATTTAATATAATATATATTATTAGCAAGATTGAGGAATAATTTTATTAATGTTTTAATGATTTCAAATATTAAAAAAATATTCATTTTCTAGATTTTAAATAAAGTATTTATTTTGTTTATTGAATATGCAATAAATATTTGTTTTCAACATTGTGGCTAAAATATTTATTTATGAATAGAATATTTAATTAAATATTTATTCAAGTATTCAATAAATTTCAAGAAATATGAGAGGACTAAGATCGTATCCAACGATAAATAATAATTTTCAATCCAGTAAAATAATATATATAATTACATCAGTTAGCGTTTGTGATAAAATAATATTATTATTATATTTATATATATAATGGGGTATGATTAGGTTTATTATATTGTTTTGGTGAATTTTTAAAATTAAATAATATTTTAACCTAATTCCTAACTCTATAAATAGATTGTTATCACTATTGTGTTGGGTTAATCGACAATTTGAGAATTATTGCACACAACAGACTTCTCTCTCATATTCCTCCTTCCCTCCTCATCTCAAGAGTGAGAAGAAAAAATAGAATCCTTTTAGCATGAAGGAACTATAAGTTAAAAATATAAATAATAAAATATGATAGATCTTCTATTCTAGCACTTTATGTTCAATCGGTGTTGCTCAGATATCAAAGGAGAATTTGTGGATCACCGCTAGAGGGATTTTGGAATTTGATCCTACCAGCTCAATGATGGAAATTCAAAAAAAAATTGGATGATTAACAACATCATAATTGAAGAAAGTTCCTAATATGAGTTATCCTTTATTCATATCTAAATTAAAATAATTATAAATTTAATGTGCATAAGATCCTCTATCTACGTTTTTTTCTTTGAAATTACAATATTCGATGGAAAATTTTAATTGGTCATGACATCTACATCTTACAAAATTGGAAATTGATCCATATAATCTGGAAAAAAATTATAGTTACCCACCCACCAGGTGCTTCTACTATATATGAAACCTTCAAGAAGGTATGTTTGATCCTGAGCCTTGTTGTAGAACCCAAGGATCAATTATGGCCATTTAATTGTTCTTATATATTATTTGGTGTTTTATATTGATCATATCTCATCCAAAACTTTAAATCCTCATTGAGATATTTCATCTTGATTATGAAACATTGATCCTCCTCCCTACCAAAACCTGTGAACAATGAGGTCTAATTGGGTACCAACATTCCAAGGCCACTCAATCAGGGTGTGGGAGAAACATGATTGGGAACCACCAAAAACATACCTACCATAAATAGTAAACTAGTGTATGGACATGTGATATGATCACAATAAAATAATAAATAATACAAAAGCATAATAAAATGACCATCATTGATCCTTGGGTTCTAAGTTATGACTGAGGATCAACCATACCCACTTCCTCCAATTCTAGAGTGTCACTGAGAAAAAATAATACAATCTTGGGGAAACAATTTCCAATACTAGAGCTTTGTTAGAACATAACCCATGGAGACCAATTCATACCACAGAACTAGTACCTTAATATTATACCAACTTTTTACAGTTCTAGATGTCTTGGAATAGAAATTATAACACCCCAGGGGAACCACAAGCCCAGGAACCACATATTACATGAACTAAGGGTAAAAACACCATAAAACCTTATATAACATACGCTGATGGTAATACTCTCTCTTATTAATGTGAACATACTTTCTAGGGTGTGACCCTCCCTGGAACTTGAAGATACCACCCAAGGTGATCCATGTCCATCCCCAGATCCATGAAAATACTACCTAAGGGGATCCAAATCCTACACCATAACCATATAAGTACACACCTAGAGGGTCACATCCCCTACCCAAAATAGGTATCAGGACTCCATTAACTTAGGGTCATTTCCTTCCCCTGGTTCCTAAACCCTCATTTAATATATATAATATACACTTGGGGTTCATATCCCTTACTCATAAATAGGTAACATGCCTTTATAACCTAAGGAATATATCCCACCCCATCTTGTGTACCCTTATGTGAAATATATCACATACACTTAAGTCGTAGATCACTTAGAACATTCTACATCTTGCATATAGGGTATCCCATGAGAAATTCAGATATGTCATATATATATATATCACATATACCTTAGGTAGAATCCTCTCTTTGGAACTTCATATCATACACATGGGTTAGCCACATTCCATAACCTATCACATGTCTCCTAGGATATACTCTCAAGTGCACAACCCATCCTTGTAACTACAACCATTCTAGGAACACACCATTAGGTCTCGAGTTCTAAGGTGTCACTTAGAATCAAAAATACCTACTTCACAACACTACCCCTCTCTAGGGTCAACATAATACCAAGAACCCACCAAGATTCCCTTAGTAAATATTATAGTTTGGACACTCTACATGGGATCCTCAATCTTATTCCCAACCCCAAGTCCAAATACTATTACTCGGAGTACATAATATCCCTCAATATTTCCATGGTTATATCAAGTCCCCATCAGACTAATAGGTAAATCCGTACTTTCATCACGCACTAAATGTATTCACTCATAAAAATTTACCTTCCAGTTATACTTGTTCAATCCACTCGCACCCAAAAATTCATATTTCCTACCCAGGAGTACCCACCCAATCACTCAAATATTCGTGGGGGAGTAACACTCTCCCCACTCTCTAATCAACTATAAAAAATCCTATAAATCATATAATATGGAATATACCTAGGCCAACTAATCCTAGTTTATCACTCACCCCTTTTTAAGGAAACTAAGTACAAATATACCAAGATTCACTATATTCATTATATTTTTTGGTACCCTTCCAAGATCCATGTACCTCACGAAATGTATGAAAAATCAAGTCTATGACCATCAACATCCAACACGCCCAATTAGTATTCAAGGGTTAATCGTGGACCTTGATAATTTCATCCTACTAATAGGAATACTAATCTAATGAAATAATTTATTTAATAAAAAATTTATCACCCATAGTGGTGTGAAAATATATCACATGTATATGATGACATTCATAAACCATAGAGATGTTGTAATGTGCAATCAGGATCAATGTAATTATTGGGGATAAATCAGTGATGAACAATTTTTCCATGTTATTTTATTAAAACAACATTCACCTATAGTTATAGAGAAAAAACTCTGGAAAAACACAACACACAGGAACACCAATAAGAACCTAATAATTAAAAGGTTCACAAATCAATAAGTGTAGCTAATCCTTATCATGGTTTGGAAATAATCTAAGACCACATAATCTACTATAAAATAATCCTTATGATAAATAGAAATCTTGATATATAAATCACTTGTGAAGTACTATAGTCCTAAGATAGTTCATTTTCTTCATACGTAGATAATTTGACAATATAGATTTTTCAAAAATATAATTGACCTTCACCAATAGATTTTAACACATAATTAGTGTAAATTTAATGTTTCTTCACAAATTTTCTCTGGAAAGTTAGTTCTTATTATTCTATAGCATTCAAAAAAAATTAAGCCTCTTTCTAAAACATTTCTATCAAATACCTATTCATTCAAAACTTCTTTTTCTAGTACCTATTCATCTGAAACCTCATTTCTTTATTTGGTACCTTCTTCACCCAGTCCCCTGTGTCTAGTACTTCTATATCTAAAAGTTCATGTCAGGTACTTATCTTCTAGAACTTTTTCCTTATACACAGATATAAGGATCTATCATGATTTCTTGGTTGTAACCTCACTTCTTAAACAACTTCACAATATAAAAGTTCCTATTTATATACTGATTGTTTAAAAAAAATAAAGGAGGAGAACAAACATAAAATTTTAATTTCCCACTAAAATCATTCTTCAGTTGACCACCTTCAAACATTAGAATAAATCATAGTTAAAAAACATTATAAAAACATTCCTAAAATCACTATTTCAATTATCTTCAATCTTTCCTTAAATGTTTGATAGAATCATGATCTTTCCTTCATAATTTTTGACACGTTGAATATACACCTCAACACTATCACAATGTATGAATTTAAAAAAAACATTTTAAGGTCCAAAACCTTCTGTCTGGATATTCTTCATAAGAACTCCTCTATCCAGTAATAATTCATCTGGTATTATTTTATAATTATTTTCTTCATTGTTGGAACCAAGGTCTTTAATAGCTATAAATTTATTTTTTTGTCAATCAAATATGGTTTTATCAAGGAGTTTTCTAGACAAGTGATCTTATGATGCAAGTGGATTCAATATTGAAGGTTGTATCATTTCGCAATGTTTTTCAAATTTTTGGAGCTCAAAAATTAGGAGGAAGGACAAAGCTTCGTGAAATATGGATTTCCATGATGAAACCTTTGAAAATATATAAAATTCATGGATTTTATAATGGTTATAGTTTCATGAATATGTGGAGAATCGTGAAGGTGTCTAGTGTCCCAAAGGTTTGATGGTTTGTGAATGAGGTTTCATGAATAATGTATGAGGTCCTATGAAAATATTGTAAGGTAAGTGATTATGAGAATCTTTGTAAATGGATAAATTTCACTGAAGCTTCATGAGGAAAAGGATATTCACTAGAATAAATGAAGAGGTTTGTGAAAATGTTGTGGTGATCCTAAGAGCTTTAAAAAAAGGTGTTGCCCATAAATAAGTGACTGTACACCATTTGATGTACAGTGAGAATTTGGAGAAAGGGTGAAATGGTCTGATTTCATAAAGGTCTTATGAAAAGGTAATTATTTATTAATTGGGAACTCTTTATGAGAAGAATAATTATGAAAATAATGGTGAAGAAATAAATATCACTTAAAAATTTTAGAAAAGGGAGTTTCATGAAGACTGAGAGTATAATGCCCCAACCTTAAACGTTACATAATCTTGAGTTAAGTCAAGAAATTCACATTGATGATATTTTCAGGTTTATATTTTTAGATAATTAGGCCATAACTATTACATAATAGACCCAGACATTACATGTGGATAGTCACACTCAGTATCCACTTTTTCCACTAAAGCAAACCCTTTAAACAAAACATGATTTATTTTTCTTGATAAAAATATTCTTTACTTATTCCTTTCTCTTACAAATCCTTATACCCTATGAAACAAATTTAAAAAATAGGGGATTAGAATAAAAAGATCAGTAAGGAATATAAAATAATGAATAAAACCATCAGTCCATGAATATTTAAAACCCATGAAAACATTTTCAAAAAATCATACTTTTCACCCACAAAAAATAAACTATTTAGCTTACATTATGTAATCATAATATTCATAAAACAAATCATTGAAATAATAAAAAATAAAGGTAAATTGTGTCATACATATAATACTTACATTTTAACTTTTATAGCAACATAGTGAGTAACCTTCATGGTTGCGTTTGGAATACTCATCACAGTATATTCCCTAAATTTCTTAGGAGAAACCTTATCATTTACCTCTATCACCATACCAAATGCATTGGAGAGATATCATAGAATCACCTGCCCTTGTATTATCATGGAAACACTGGTATATATATGAAATTTCCAAGAACCAAAACATAATCATAACACATAAAATAAAAATAAAGTAAAAAAATAACATTTCCCCTTTGAAATCATATTCCATATTTACAAGTCGATCCCTCATAAATGAAAACATATTATTTTAAAATAAAATGGTAAACTTGTAGAGTAAACATAAATACATAATAATGAAATAAAATTGAGAAATTACATTCATTACATATAAGTTAAATAAAACATTTCAAGTTATTGAAATAATCAATCTAGTTTTAAAACACATTTAAAATATTTAAAAATAAGATTTTTGAATTAAAGTGTCCCATAAAACTTTTAAACTTTTAAAGGAATTAACATTTTAAAAAATTTATGTCTATATAAATAAATCCATAAAAAAATTATGAAAATAGAGACATAAATGAGAAAGATTTAGAATAATTATTCTTTAAAACGTTTAAAATGAAGTTTTAGTTAAAGAGACCCTTACCACTTGAGAAACACTTGAATAAAAATAATTAAAGAATAATATTTAAAAACCCTTAAATATAATTAAAATATATTAATTCATGATATAAAATGTCAAAAAGGGTTGTATATACACCTTATAGGATAATAAAGTAGTATAACATCAAGATATGCCTCAATGGAGGGGATTGAGACGAAGTCCCTTACAAAGATCATATCAATAGATCAAGGATAAATAAATGAAATAATTATATGAAACATATATAAATACATCCTATATAATTTTATATTCATTTTAAAAAAATAAAACGTATTTCACACATATTCTTGGAAAAATAAAACCAATTACATGGATATTTAACTCAATGAATGGAAATTGAGTTAAAATTTCCCTTACCTTGAGTCTGACTCCTAACGTACAATCATTATGTTCCTAAATAATAAAATTAGCTTAATTTATATTTGATTTAGAACCTTTTTAAATTTTATTATTCCATTTATATCACTTATTACCATGTTATAAAAATTACAAAATTATTTAAGTTCATATCAGTCGTTTTGTCGATATTTGGTACTTGAGTCTAAAATGAACTTTTTTATGTAAATTGTCCATGTGGTCAAAATTAAATAATATCCAGAATATTATTCATGATTTAAATACCATATATATTCATTATATATGTATTTATAATATTCCATAACATTTGGATATAATAAATGAAAGGCACCATTCATTGAGACGGTAGGTCGTCTGTACGCATGAACGCTACTTTCATTTCTTTGTCATATTAAAGGAATGAAAACTAAACAATACATAGGTATATTATAATTAAATTATAATATATATGTTATAAATATATTTCCATTATAATGGCCACCATGATAGGTGGTAGGATAAAATTTAACAATCATCATTCTGTGAGGCAGTAGTTCACCTCACACAGAAAAAGAATGTTTTATATCCATTATATGGATTTATGTATAAGTGTAGGTTAAAAACTTAGAATAAAAAAATCCTAGTATATTTAGTATACTTATTTTGTTATAAAATAATGTAATAAATATAGTTTAGCATGTTGGAGAAGGAAAATAAATGAAAGGAGCTTTAGAGAAGACGTTACCTCTAAATCGGGTAACTCCTTTTGATTTGATCCAAAAGGCTTCCTTGAGTTACCTTAAGCCCAAGTTAAGGATTCTAGGAGTAATTTATGGATGTTGGGAGGTTATTTGGGCAGAATTTGGGTGATCCAAGGGGATTTATAGGTTTGAGTAAGTGGGTATAGGTAGTGGCCTTTCATAAGAGGGATGAGGGGCACCTTAGGAAAGTCTTGAAATATTATTTTATTATAAATTGATTTTAGAATTATAATAGCTCCAAAGTGATATATTTATAGGATAATACGAGGATGGGTTGAAATCCTCTAAACCAATAGGTTTTATATCAGTTTAATTCAAAAATTTAACCTTGTCTTTTGGCTTTAACCCTTAAATAAATTAACTCTTACCATGTCTTCTTATAATTTTACACTATATGGTCAATATAGTTACTATAAATTGGAAATTGAACCTAAAATGGATCATTAATGAAATTTTTAACATTATATAAGTCATTTGGAATAATATTATATTTTTATGACTATTATATCATTTAATAAAATAGTTTTTGTTTTAAAAACTCATTTATATCAATTTTGACACTATTTAGTAATTGTTTTTTTAAAGCTATAACAACTTGATTGATCCGAGAAAACTAAATTAATTTAAATATAACATGTCATAATCATCCATAAAATTCGTTTATGGTGTCAAAATTTTCAAATTACATTTATTTTAATATTTATAAAATAATTTATTTGAATCTTTCATTAATAAGGTAATCACTACATCGCCATTATGTCATAAATAAGTTTATTTATTTAATGTCTAAAAATTATAAATAAAATAAAATGATGTAGGAAATATTTTTATATTTATAATTAATTTTTATATTAAAATATATCAATTATACAACCCCACCTTAAATTTTTCTTAGTAAAATGATACATGTTTATGTTATTTTCCCTTTACTTTAAATTAATTATTATAACATGTCATTTTCACACCAAAGTGGCTCCCAAATTCCAAAAGTTTTTAATAATGGTTTTTTTGGTCTCCCATGACTCATAAAATAATATTAGGATACGTTTTAGGCTAGTTTTATATTATTATAATATTATTTTTACCCTTATTTACCTAATTTACCCTTTAACCGTGGTAAATAAAAAAATTATTGAAGTTACTATTCATAATGTCCAATAATAAAAGGAACCTGTTTATATAATTTTAACCTTATGATTCTAAATATATAATCCCTTTTCCCAAATTTAAAACACATAATTTTCATTAATTAATTTAAAATTAATTCCCATTGTCAAAATCAGAAAGCGGGTTTTTAAGAAGTAAAAATCATCAAAAGATTGACATGTGTTTATGTCCAATTTAAAAGTAAAATTACTTCCAATTACCAAAATTTGATTAAAAAATAAAAACATAATCCAATTAAACTTTAAAATAAATTAAAAATATAATCTAACTATATAAATAAATTAGATGAAAATGCAGTTTTGAATTAAAATGCAGTATTTTCAGTATTTATTAAAATATGAATTTCATCAGAAAAATACCAAAATTTCAACCAATGTAAATTTTATGTCCCTATTCCAAATAATAAATTTATTATGTAAAATAGAACTTATAAAATTTTCAAAAACTATATTTAAAAAGGGTTCGTCATCAAAAGGCAATAAAACTGTATTTTTTGAAAAATACCTCTTTTATCAAAAAAAAATTAATTTTTTATTATATAATATCTTGAAAAAATATAAAATGAATTTAAAAAATTAAATTTAATATATAAAATATATTTTTCATTAAATAAAAATCCATAAAAAGTGATATGATTTTATAAACACAATTATTCTCTTTTAAATAGGTTTTCATAAAAACACATCCTTTATATTAAATTGGTTTTTATTTACATTTATAACAAACTTGGTAACTAATGAATCATTATTTAAACATGTGTAAACCATGTTTTCATTATTCAGTTGATTCTATTCATTCTCTCCATTCCAACAGCTAGGTTATAACGGTAACATTGAAATAATAATATTTGTTTGTTTGTTTAATCTCAATGTAGGGTATCATGTATGCTATTAAACATAGTATTTCTTTATTAAAACTCAGGATGTTACATCCTACCCCCCCTAATAAATTTCATCCTCACAATTTTAATTTGGGGCTGGTAACTAGGGTATGACTTTTCAAAATACCTTAACTACAAACCCACATCGGAAAAAGGGTTAATAAAAATTCCACTTTAAAAGATAGAAAGTGAAGTACAAAGGTCACATGAGATAACACATACTAGGGTTCCATATATTAAAAACATGGATATGGAAGAAAAATTAAGTTTCAATTTCTGGTGGATAGTGATAGAAAACATGGTCAGGAGAAAGTTAATAACCAAAAAACCAAAAACTTGTGATGGATTAAACAGTCTTTTATTTCGTAGTAGGAAAATGTAAATGAAAAACATTTTTTATTTAAGATCCACTTCATAAAGTTGAGGAATTATTTTAATACTTAGAATAATAACATAAGTAAATATAATTACTTGACATGTAGAGTTTCATCCATTAATATAATTCCACAACAAACTCATCTTTTTTCCAAATCGATGAGTATTTAAGATGACGTGTTCACTACTGAAGCACTAGAATCAAATTCTATAGAATCACATAATCCATAAAATATTGACCATATATTTCCCCTATATTTATAAATTAACCAAAACCAAAATGGTTAGTACAAGATCAGATAATCCCCCCAAAAGAATAATCCATTACAAGAAGAAGGGCTACTTTTAATCTCCAAAATTCAACAATAATACCCAAGTTCTACATAGACTATTCAACAAACAAATGTATTTAAAATTCCTCAAAATAATTCAAACTAATATTGAAACCCAAAATTCATAAGTATTTGATGACATAGTCTTCCACAATAAATCTTAACATTTATCTCCAAATAACATCTACTACTCTTAAAGTCTCATACTGAAAAGAAATTAACCAAATCACATATTCTCCATGATAGGTTAATCATTTCCATAAATAACTCAAATCACCATATATACACAATAAAAACATATATTCTTACAAAATAAAATTCAACCATTACTCCTAAAATTAAAACCCATAGTATTCAATTTTCCTTAGTCATATAGTGTTCCCAAAATTGATAACATCTTCTAAAATAACATCTATCACTTAATCACCAATTAATATTCCTATACTAAGGATATCTATTTGATAAAACATATGTTCCCAAAATCAAATTATTCTTAATATATAAAATCATTTAACTAAAAATAATAAGTCATACAAACTAGGGACTTCACCCAGGCTAATGGTAGGTGATAAATCCCATTCACATTTCGATTGTCGGTTTGATTCCCATAGCCTTATCCAACGTGATGGGTTGTCACACGGTCTTCATGTTGTCCTTTTTCAAAAACTATATAATTATTATAACATTCCAAAAATGAGATAAAATAATCAAAATAACCATAATATATTGTAACCTCAAAGTTTATCTCATGCCTTTAATTTTGCATCCCAAAAAGTAATAACCCATAATTACATTAAAATCAAGGATCATATAAACCCTAAAGGTTATTTTTAATTATGTCCATAAAATAAAAGATAATTCTTCCTCAAATAACATTTTCACATAAAAAAATTAAGGGCTACGCATACTAGGAAAATTCTTCCAAATTAATCCCATCATCAGAAGAGAATTAATACTTTTAAACATTCATCATCCTATAATCTATCATAACTCTTGAATTCCCTTATAATCATTCAGTATCCTTCATGATCCTTTAACCGTGTTTTTTCATATTATTCTATAATACTTATCTCCTAAAACAAAAGCACGAATCATGTTCTAAGATTTAATAATATCAAATCATAAACTAAGAAATAATCCATACCATTCATAGTTAATTTTTAGTTCCCTCATATTCAATTGGAATGGAATTAGGTATTGGTAAATATATATTTGTATGGTTATGTTGATCCCATAATTTACTCAAAGGTGAATATCTCAAAAAATTCCATTTTTATTTTTAATATTTAAGAACATAAATCCTCAAAAGGGGTTTCTAAGACATTGAACTTATGATCAATCTTAAAATTATTAACTTGTGAAAATATCCCTAACTCTTATGAAAACATCCTAATCTCCAAAGTTTTATAAACCAACCTCTGATACCAACTATAAGTCCCCAACCTTAAAATTTACAAAATCTTGAGTTAAGTAAAAAAAATTAACTTTGAGAATATTTTCGGATTTATAGTTTTAGAGAATTAGGACATAAATATTACATAATATATCTTGAAATTACATGTGGATAGTTACACTTAGTATATACTTTTTCCACTAAAGGAAACCCTTTAAACAAAACATGATTTCTTTTTATTGATAAAAATATGTTTGAATTCTTCCTTTCTATTACTCATCCTTATACCCTATGGAAAAAATTTCAAAAACATGGTATCAGCATAAAAATATCAGTAAGGAATATAAAATAAGGAATAAAACCATAAATCCATGAATATTTAAAACCCATTAAAACATTTACACAAAATCATAATTTTCACCCATAAAACATAAAATATTTAGCTTGCATCATGTAATTATAAGATTCTGACAAAACTTCATATAAATCATAAAACATAAAGGTAACATTTGGCATCTATATAACACTTACATTATATCTTTCACATATACATATGGAGTAACCTTCATGGGTACATTTTGAATACGCATCACAGTATATTCCCTAAATCTCTTAGGATAAACCGTATCATTTACCTCCGTCGTATTATCCAATGCATTGGAGACCTATCATGATCTCATCCATCCTTGATTTATCATGGAACCACCTATATATATACACAATTCTCAATAACCATAACATAATAATAATACATAAAACAAGTATAAAGGAAAAATAATAATTCCACTTTGAAATCACATTTCATCTTTACAAGTTGCGCACTCATAAATGAAAACATTTTATTTTAAAATAAAATGGAAAATGTGTAAATTAAAAATAAATACATAATAATGACATAAAATATAGAAATTAAATTCATGATGTATAAGTTAAAAAAAATATTCCAAGTTATTGAAATAATCAATCCAGTTTTAAAACACATTTAAACCATTTAAAAATAAGATTTTTGAATAAAAGTGTCTCATACAACTTTGAAACTTTTAATGGAATTAACATTTTAAAAAATTCATGTCTATATAATTAAATCCATAAAACCATTTTTAAAACATGTACATCAATTAGAAATATGTAGTATAATAATTATTTAAAACTTTTAAAATGATGTTTTAGTTAAAGAGGCCCTTACCACTTGAGAAACACTTGAATAAAAATAGTTAAAAAATAATATTAAAAAACCTTAAATATAATTAAAATATATTAATTCATAATATAACATGTTAAAAAGGATTTTATATACACCTTATAGGATAATAAATGTGCATAAAAACATGATATGCCTCAATGAAAGGGGATTGAGACGAAGTCCCATACAAAGATCATATCATTAGATCAAGGATAAATCAATGGAATAATTATGTGGGAAATATATAAATAAACCCAATATAATTGTATATTTAGTGTAAAAAATAAGAGTTCATTTACACATATTCTTGGAAAAACAAAACCAATGACATGGATATTTAACTCAATGAATGTAAATTGAGATAAGATTTCATTTACCTTGAGTCCGACTCATCACGTACAATCATCATGTTCCTGAATAAAAAATTCAAATTAATTTATATTTTCTTGTGAAACTTCTTCAAGTTTATTATTACTTTTATATTACTTATTACCATGTTATAAAAATTACATAATTATTTAAGTTTATATTGATCATTTTGTCGATATTCGGTACTTGAGTCGAAAAAGAACTTGTTTTGAGGTAAATTGTCCATGTGGTCAAAATTCCATCATCTCTAAAATATTATTAATGATTTAAATATCATATATATCTAGTATATATGTATTTATAATATTCCATAACATTTTTAGATAAAAAATTAAATTCACCGTTCATGGAGATGGTAAGTCGTACGTACGTATGAACGCTACTTTCATTTCTTTGTCATATTAAAGAAATGAAAACTAAATGATACATAGGTATATTATAATTACATAATAATATCTATGTTATATATGTTACATAAGTTCATTAACTCCATCTTTTATAAATTCCATGTATGGAATTAATGAGTCATATCACTTTGAGGGGGCAGTAGTCCACACTTCCTCAAATTAAATTATCGTATTTACACTTTTTGGAAAGCATGAAGGTATATTGTAAGTAAAAATTACAGAATCATAAAGAAAATATAAATATAATATATTTCATATATAAATATAGTTTCATCATAATGGACACCGTGAGAGGTGGTAGGAGAAAATTGAATGATCATCGTTTCGTGGGGCAGTAGTTCACCGTGCACAGAAACAATATGTTATATATACATTAGATGGAGGTATGTGTAAGTGTAGGTTGAACCCTTATCATAAAAACATCCTAGTTTATTTATTATACTGTTTTTGTTATAAAATAATGTAATAAAGAGAGTTTATAGTGTTGGAGGAGGAAAATAAATAAAAGGAGCTTGAGAGAAGATGTTACCTCTAAATCGGGTAACTCCTTTTGATTAGATCCAAAAGGCATCCTTGAGTTTCCTTCTTCAGAAGGTAAGGTTTTAAAGAGTAATTTAGGGATGTTTGGAGCTTATTTGGGCTTAATTTTGGTGATACTAGGGGCTTGAGATGTTTGAGTAAGTGGGTAGAAGTGGTGGCCTTTTATAAGAGGGAGGGGCACTTTAGGAATGTATTGAAATATTATTTTATTATAAATTGATTTTAGAATTATAATAGTTCTAAAGTGATATATTTCTATGATAAGATGATTATGGGTAGAAATACTCTCAAAAAGTAGGTTTTATACAAGTTTAGTTTACACATTTAATCTTATCGTTTGGATTTAACCCTTTGTTAAATAAATTAACACTTACCATGTCTTCATATATTTTTACACTATATGGTCAATATAGTTACTATAAATGCAAAAATAACCTCAAGTGGATCATTAATGAAATTTTTAAAATTATCTAAGTCATTTTACTGAATATTATATTTTTATGACTATTGTATAATTTAATAAAATAGTATTTGTTTTAAAAACTCATTTATGTCAATTTTGACACTATTTAGTAATTGATTTTTGTTAAATCTATAATAACTTAATTGATTAAAAAACTACATTAACTAAAATTTAACATATCATAATCATCCATAAAATTATTTTATGGCATCAAAACTTTTAAATTACATTTATTTTAATATTTATAATATCATTTATTTGAATCTTTCATTAATAAGGTAATCACTGCAACATCATTGTGTCATAAATAAATTTATTTATTTAATGTCTAAAAATTAAATATAAAATACCATGATGTAGGAAATATTTTTATACTTTTAATTACTATTTATAGTCAAATGTATAAATTATATAACCCCACCTTAAAATTGTTTTAGTAAAAAGATACATGTTTATGTTATATTTCCCTTTACATTAAATTAATTATTGTAACATGTTATTTTCACACCCAAGTGGCTTTAAAATGAAAAACGTTTGGCATAAGTATTTTTTTAGTCTCCCGTGACTCATAAAATAATATTAGGACATTTTTTAGGGTAGTTTTATATTATTATAATATTATTTTTACCCTTATTTACATAATTTACCCTTTAACCGTAGTAAATAAAAATAATTACTGAAGTTACTATTCATAATGTCCAAAAATAAAAGGTACCTATTTAAATAATTTTCACCTTATGATTCCAAATATTTAATCCATTTTTTCAAATAAAAACACAGAAGTTTCATTAATTAATTTAAAATTAATTCTTGTTGTTAAAACTAGAAAGAGGGTTTTTAAGAAGTAAAAACTATCAAATGATTGACATATTTTTATGTCCAATTTAAATGTGAAATTACTTACAATGAACAAAATTGGATTAAATGATAAAAAAATAATCCAATTACACTTTAAAATCAATCAAAAAGATAATCTAACTATATAAATAAACTAAATGAAAAGGCAATTTTGAATTAAAATGCAGTATTTTTTACTATTCATTAAAATACGAATTTCATCAGAAAAATACCAACATTTCAAACAAGGTAAATTTTGATGTCCCTCTTCCAAAGAGTAAGTTTATTATGTCAAATAGAACTTATAAAATTTTTAAAAACTATATTTGAAATGGGTTCTCCATCAAAAGGTGGTAAAGCTGTATTTTTTTGAAACATTCTTCTTTTATCTGAAAAATTGAATTTGTTCTTATATCATATCTAAAAAACATATAAGATGAATTTAAAACATTGAATTGAATATATTACATATATTTTTCATTAAATTAAAATCCATAAAGAGTGATGTGATTTTATAAACACAACTATTCTCTTTTAAATATGTTTTCATAAAAACACATACTTTATATTAAATTGGTTTTTATTTCCATTTCTAATTAATTTGGTAACCAATGAATAATTATTTAAAAAAATTTAAACCATATTTTCATAATTCAGTTGATACTATTCATTCCCACTATTTCAATAGCTAGGTTATAATGGTAACATTTAAATAATAATATTTAGTTGTTCCTTTAAGCTTGATGTAGCATATCATGTATGCTATTGAACATAGTGTTTATTTCCTATATCTCAGAATATTACATAGATTATCACAATAGTTTAGAGTTATGAAAAGGATGTGATCTTTTCAAATTCCATGATCTTTAGGAAAGTTTGTAGCTTCATGAAAGAAAAAACATCTTTGAAACAAAAAGTGGATTTAGTGAAGGTCGGGAGCTTCATGAAGATTAGTGTTTAATAACTTGTTTTAGTGAATAGTGAATTCAAGTGCATCAATTCAGGACTATGGTGAAAGAAGAGTCTTGTTATAATTAGGTAAAAATACTTATATAATCAATCTATTGAGGTGTCCTTTAGGTAGATAATCTGAGTAATACTTCACTTGAGGTAGTGAGTAAGAGGGATTTGATGGAAGTGATCTGACGGAGGTAGTGTGATAGCCCTAGAATTCATATAAAGGTATTTTTCTTGTAATTGATTGACCATGTTTGGTCCGTATTAATCCACACTATCTATTGAATCTTAGTGGATTCTAGTATGATTTAAATTTTGTTGGTGTATGCTCCTTGGACTAGCCCATATTGGTGAACCAAGTAAAACTTCATGTTGTACCTCTATTTCTACATTTGGGTGTTTGATAATTTCATGATACTATCATGAATTTTTAATAGGTTCCCACCAACATGGGTACAAGATCTGTCTCATTTAAAGAAACATTTGACACCCTGATTCACCCCTCCCCTCTCAGGGTGTTATAAGGTCCTACATGTGGTATTAGAGCATATAGGTTATAGGTTTTAAATATGTCCTCCATTATTCTCATGGATAATTCAGTGAATGTCAGGGGAGTTCCCCTCTATGATGAAAATAAATTCTTGATTTGTAAAAATATAATTTGATATCATCTATGGTCTCTTGGGATTGAAATTCTCTATGAAACAACTCAAGGGATTGAGTTTAGTGATATAATAGGACTTTTGATGAGTAAAATGGATAAGAAAATTCTTGATACATATGCCAAATATCAAAATGATCTTACTACAGCAATATCTGATCAAATCTATTTGAATTTTATGAGTTTCACTACATACAAGTCCACATGGGAGAAACTAAAAAATATATATGAAGGTGATAAAAAAGTATAGGAGGCCAAACATCAACATTTTCATAATCAGTTTGATGATCTAAAAATTCATCCATTTGAAAATGATTATAGTTTATTTAATCACATTATATAAGTTTTTAGAGCTATTCAATGACTTGGGAAAAAATTTAAGGATATTGACATTATGAATAAAATCATAAGAAGGCTTCCACTATATAAAATTCAAAAGTTTCATCCCTTTAAGAAATATATTTTTCAAGTATCTCCCTTAATGATATGATAATAAGACTAGTTTCTTATGAAATGAGATTCAAATAAGAAAACACTATAATTTGATTAGGAAGTAAATGGTATTCAATTACATGGAAAAAAATTTAATTTCCAATGTTAGTGATTATGGAAATGATGTGGATAAATAACTTATCTCTCTTTTTTCTAAAAAATAAAGAGTGGAAAATTGATATCTAAATTCAAACTTACTTTGGATTATTTTAGTTTTGGAAATGTAGGGAACATTATTGCTCCGTGATCAAAGAGATTCAATGATGTAGAAAGTGAAATAAAAAATCATGAAGAGGACTCATAGGAGGTTCTTTCAAAAGGGATACTTTGGTTCAGGAAATAAATTATAGAGAAATATCTTTATATACAAATAGGAATAAGATAATAATGACTTTCTGTATGATGGTGAACCAGAGTTTAAATCTGATATTAAAGATTCCATGATGTTAGTTGAAAAGGTAGAACCTATGAAATATGAAGACAAGTAGTTAAATGGTGTTATTAGTCTCAAGTCAGAACCTGGGGTTTATATTGATGAACATTAAATTAAAATAAATAAAAATAGAAATATGGGAGCTTTTTTGAAATATTCGTCAGAGTATCTGGATCAGATTGAATCAGAGATTGATTGAATTCAAGGAGAGGCAAAAGATTATTTGACAACTATTGAAATATCAAAAGATATTTTGGAGTTTAAACTCAGTATTTAAGATAAGGAAAAAATCATCAATGGCCTTAAATTGAGACTGGAGGAAAAGACTAATATAGCTTAGGTACTTGAAGAATAGGTCATTTATTTAAGGAGTAAACTAAAATCAAAATCAAGGCATTCAAATAAGAAATTGTACTTTGGAAGGTTTTCAGATACATAGATTTTGGAAAGAGTTATGCATGGTTTTAAAGTATTAGAGAAATATTTGAATGATAAAAGATCTAAATTTATTAGAAAAATTGGAATTGGTTGTGATATAGAAGCATCAAAGGTTAAAAATGGGATGAACCAAAGAAAATTGATGTAGAAAGTTGGGAATATCACAAAGGCGTCTGATATCCTAACAGAGATAGCTTCAAAAAAAAGAAGGTAGCTGAAAAAAAATCCTCAATTATCTAGAGAGGATCACCAATCAAATACCTATACAAAAGAAGGTAAAATTTGGGGGAATAGAAGTGAGAAGATATTTTATCTTATGAAATTTTAGGTTTTGGGATTTTCGGGCCATACCATGTCTTACTATGAAGAGGAAAGGATCTATCTAGATGGTGAAGCACATGGAAGTCAACAAAGGACAATGATATCATATCTTTCATCATATATAAGAAATAATTTCAATGGATATTTTTTTATATTTTAAATTTATTCATAAAGTTATCCATTGAAGATAGAGGAAATATGGGAACAATAACTACAGAACTCCAAGACAAGTCAATACCGGTCAACCAAGCAGTATCACCCTTGAAAATAGGTATTCTTATTTGGAAGAGTAAAATGAGTATGATTTAACCATTCATATTGAAAATAGATTAGATAGGCCATATTTTTCCTCCATTCAATCAGGTATCTCATCGAATTAAAAGAAGAAGATTGAGAAATCCAGACTGGTAGAAATTGCTCTCAAAGTTACAAATAATAATAGAACCTAGATTCTTGATAGTGTATTCTCATCCCACATGATAGGAAATGCATATTTTTTGAAAAATTATAAGATAAAGGTTGATGGAATAGTGATATTATACAATGATGGCACTTTAAATATCAAAGGTAGAATAAATATAGAATTATCAAATGATAAGCTGATGAAAACAGAAGTTCTCTACGTAGACGTTTTGCATCACAATATCCTGAGAGTTAGTAAACTCTATGACTTGGGATTGATAGTGTAATTTAATTATTAGGGGTGTACTATCAAAGGGAAGATGGGTAATTATCTCATTAAAGGTTGTGTGATAAATGGTAAATTATACCATGTAGACAATAAAGAAAACACTTGTTTCTTAGCAATTGAATAGGAAAAAAACTTATGACACCGGAGGTTCAGTAACATTAATCAGTGGATCATGGAAAACATATCCAATATAAAGGCTATTATCAACAATCCCAATATAAATTTTGATTAGGAAAATACATGATATTATTTCATGTGAGTAAATATGGTCCAGAATTTATATCAGCAGAACAACAAAAGGGAATCAAATCTACTTGATCTCATACACACAGATGATTGTGGTCTAATGAATGTGGTCAAAACATATGGTTAGTGGTAATTAATTATTTTAATTTATTATTATATTATAATTAAAAAATTTATTTTTATGTATTTTAAATTATAATCACTTGACTAAATGAATAAATATCTTTGAAGAGTTTAGACTCAAACTAGCCACACAATCAAGATATTATGACCTAAAATAGAACAGAATAAATATCCATTGAATTTTAAAATTACCTAGAAAAACATAGGATCAAGAACGAGGTGTATTTGATGTGAACACCTCAAAAAATTGGGTTTTTTGAACACATAAATCTATAGGTGAATAATATGTATAGAACTATACTGATTGAGAGTTTTTTTTCTCATCATTACTAGAAAGAGGCTATTCAATTTTTGGTGTGCACTAAAAAATGAATATGGATTTTTATAGGATAGTAAAAGATAGAATATGAGATATTTCAGGTAAGGAATCCCTCTTTGAAGTATTTTTATGTTTTTGGAAGTAAATATTTCATCTGAAATAAATATGGAAATCAAGACAAGTATAGTGATGTTGAAGATGATGGAATGTTCCTTGGATATCTAATGAAGAGTAAAGCTTACAATGCTACAATAACCATATTATAAAGATTGTGGAGAGAAATTTTGTCAAGATAATTGATTATAAAACCATGAACAACTCTAGGATATCATATGTAGATATGATACAAGATGAAGAAGAAAGTGAAAAAGGGACATATTCAAATACTAAAATTTTGGAAGTCTTTCCCAATATTCAAGGCTCTAAAAATGATGATGATTTAGAAGTATAATTACCAGAGGAAATCATTTCTAAAAAAAACTATACCAGAACCTCATTTAAGAAATAGAATTGAAGAATTTGATCAATTCAACATTATTGGGGATTGGACTACAACTACACAGAGAAGGATAATGAGGAATGAAGCACATTTTTTCCTCCTATCAATTTTGGAACCAACCTAATTTGAATAATAACTGAAGGATGAATCATGGGTTAAGGCCATTAATGAAGAACTAGATTATATTGAAAAAAATGGATTTTGGATATTTTTAAGAGAATAAAATCACAATTTTATTGGAACAAATTAGATCTTAAAAAAACTGATAGTCCTAGAAATGTGATAAAAAAGGCATACTTCGTGTGTAAAGGATATGCATGTATCTAAGACATTGATGTTGAAGAAATTTTTTCTCCATTAGATCAAATGGATCTGATTAGGATCTTCCTAGAAATGGACATTCAAATAGGGTAGAAAGTTTATCAGTTGGATATAAATTTTCTTTCATAAATGGTGTTCTTGATGATGAAATATACATTGAACAACTAGCGGGATTTCTGATTAGAAATGATTAAATAAAGGTATATAGATTAAGGAATTCTATATATGTTATAAAGAATGAACCATGATCCTGGTATTCTCAGTTGGATACTTGATAAATTTTAAAAGAGGATGTTTCAACCATAATATTTATGTGAAGAATTTTAAAGAAGATAAATTTATACTTCTTGTGTAAGTGGATGATATTATATTTAGCTGAAGCATGCATGGATTAGTGGAAGAGTTTTATACTCACATGAAATCATAATTTGAAATTTCCATGATTAGTGAACTCATGTACTTTTTGGGGCTTCATGTTATTAAAAATAAGGAATACACCTTCATTTATTAGGTAAATTATGCAAAATAGATTCTGAATAAATTCAATATGCATGACTCCAAACACATTTCAACTCTGATTATGGTTGGGAAAAAACTATAAATCATGAGGATGGAAAATCTATGGATCCCACATTTTATAGTAGGATCATTGGTTGCTTATTATATTTGAATACAACATAACTATATATCATCTTTGAAACATTTTTAATGGATTTCTTCCAAGGTAATCCAAAAGAAGAGCATTTTTTAGACATTAAATGAATCATGAGATATATTAAAGGTACTCTAAATTTTGGATTATAATTTGTAGTAGGAAGTGATAATTAATTATCAATATTTTCTGATTCTAATTGGGATAAAGAAGTGGTAGATCTAATGACCATAAGTGGGGGTTTATTCTTCATTGGGAATAAATGTGTGTTCTGGTTGAGCAAGAAATAAGAAATAAATTCTCTTAGTATAGATGAATCAGATTATATCTCTATGAAAAGGAAACTCACTAAGATATTTTGGATGAAGAAATAACTTACTAATATTGGTGATGAGTTGAAATAGTCGATGGTGATTCACTGTGACAATAAGAGTGTGATCGATCTTATGAAAAATCTATTTCAACACTCTCATACAAAAAATATAGATATCAGACATCACTTCATAAAAGAAAAGGTTTAACAAGGTTTGATTAAAATGGAGCACATTGGAACTAATGATCAACTGGATGACATCCTGAAAAATCCTTTGGTAGCACCAATTTTTGAGAAAAATATATTGAACCTCAGTTTTCTCCCACCTCCCATTTCATGAAGAGGTTACTATTTATCTCCTCTCCCCATTTGTGTTAAAATGCTTTAATTTGTTTTTGAAATTTATTTGGAACTATGGGGGAGATACAATATGGGGGATGTTTTGTTTTTTTATACAAAGTTTCCAATATATTTTCTTTGGGTTTATTACCAAAGGGAGAGATGAATGAAATTTAATGATTTTTAGGTTTGCAGGATTGTTCAGTGGTCTCTCGAGGCATGAAATTCTATTCCACTATTATATTATATATCAAGATTTTCTTATATAAACTTAGAGTGATGGATAGGTTAATCCACACCTATTAGGTTTTTCTTCAAGTTTGGTTCTTTATTTAATTTATCTATAGATTTCTAATAATCCCAAAAGGGGGGAATGTTGGAACCATAGATTTCATAGCTAGAAATAAATTTTGTTTTTTGTGATTGTTTTAAATCTACAATAGGTTGATCAAGGAATTTTCAAGATAAGAGATATTATAGTTCTGGTGGATTCAATGTTGAAGGTGGCATCATTTCCTTGTGTTTTTCAAATTTTTAGAGCTCAAAATTATAAGGAAAGAGAAAGTTTCATGAAATATTTATTTCCAAGACTGACTCTTTAAAAATATACAAATGGAATATATTTCATGAAGTTTTTATTTTCTTGAATATGTGGAGAATAGTTAATAAATATGGTTTCTTGAATGTTTTATGGTTTATGAATAAGGGTTCGTGAAGAATGGATAAGGGGTGATGAAAGGACAATAAGGTACATGATTAATATAAGCTTCATGAATGGAAAATTTTCACTGGTGCTTCATGAGGAAGAGTATATTCACAAACATAAATGAAGAGGTTTGTAAAAAATCCATGGTGAGCTTGAGAGATTCAAAAAATACTTGTTTCCTATAAATAGGTAACCATGCATCATTTAAGGTATGATGAGAATTTTCAAAAAGGATAAAATGGTATGATTTTATGAAGGTATTAAAAGAAGGAAATTCTTCATAAATCAGGCACTCTTCATGAGAAAAATCATCACGAAAATAATGGTGAAGAACTAAATAACACTTAGGAATTTCTGAAAAGGGAGTTTTATGAATACTGAGAGTATCACTATTGTTTTGAGTTATGTAATGGCTAAGATCTTCATGAATGTTGGGAGCTTCATGAAAGTGTGAAGCTTCATGAAAGATAAAATATATTTGAAATAAAAATTGGGTTTTGTGAAGGTTGGGATCTTCACGAACAATAGTGTTAAACATCCTGTTGGGTTGAACCGTGCATTCAAGTGCCTCAATTTAGGATTATGGTAAAAGAATATTCTCATGATAATTAGGGATAAATACTTATATTCTCAATCTATTTAAGTGACCTTCAAGTCAATAAAATAATTATGACTTTACCCAAGGTAGTAAGTAAGGGGGAGCCGACATAAGTGATCTGAGGGAGGTAGTGCGCTAACTCAAGAATTCTTATAAAGGTAGTTTTACTTGAACATATTGACCATGTGTGATCCTTTTTAATCTATACAATATAGTAAATCATATTTTATTTTGGTATGACTGACGCACTATAAGCATATTCTCCTTGGACTATCCCTTAGTGGTGAACTAAGTAAAATTGGTGTGTTGTGTTTCTATTTCTACATATGGGTGTTTAATAATTTCAAGATTATATAAGTAAGGTTAGACAGTTTTCTACCAATGTGGGGAAAAGATCTGTCTCATTTAAAGAAAAATTTAACACCCTAATTCACCCCTCACCTCTCATGGTATTCTAAGGTCCTACAATATGGTTCATCTTTTTCTGAGGAACACATGATTTTCCATCCAATAATATTCATATTTTTTCATCTTTTAATTTTCATATTTTCCATCTTATAATCATCATATTTCCTATTTCTATAGTTTTTTAGTTACTCCCTTTAGAAATATCAAGGATTCTCTTTCTAGAATAAACATGATTTCTCAATCCGATGAACTTTCATAACTTATTCAAATTTATATATCAAGAAAACTCTATACAATGACCTCAATAACATATTCTATTTTATCCATCTGAAAAAACTCCATTTGGAAACCTCATAAGATTAATTTAAACAAATTTATCTAGAATCATGAATTAATTTGAATAATCATGATGATTGGTACTTTTAAGAGAAAAAAATAATTTCCTGAATTTATCTTTCTAAAAAACTCAATCTGATGTACTTATGAACATTTTTACCACCATTATTTTGATCGTCTTAGTTTGATAGAATCATATTTCTATTTATGGAACTCTCTACCTAGAAAATTTACAAGTAAAGGGTCAAAAGTTTCTAGTTATTTATATACTAACAAAAAAATACAACACTAAAAAAACCTTTTTATGCTAACCAACTTCTTTCTCAGTTAAAAAAACTCAAAAACACTTTGTATAAATAGATATGTTCAGGGACCACCTATATTATATGGATTAATTCATTTTAATAAAACTCAACCACAATCACCTAATCACTTAGAATCCTTATATCATCTCTCGATATCATATATCATGAAAATGATAAATTAATTAATTATAACAATTTATAAATAATTTAACTGTTTAATTAAAAAATATATAATTTCATAAAAATTCACCTGATGTCATTAAGGTTCCAAAACCATGATCAACAAGGTGTATTCCACTACCAACATATATCCAGACCCAATCCACACAAAAACCCCAATTTACATACCTAAATTGATGACCAATTAAAACCAATTTCTATAAAAACCATAGACAAACTTGTATTACGATATACCTTCAATTAAAAATGAGAATCAATGTGTGATAACCCTATTGAGACATAATTTATCTACTTTGAGAAAAATACCTATTATTCTAGATGATTTCCACTATTCTCTAGTGTAAAGCATTTTTAAATCCCTAGATGAAATCATAAAAAATTATCAATAAAGAAGGGGGAAATAGAAGTATGGAGGGGGAATAACATAGATCAAATCTCCAAAAATAACCTAAGAAATGACCCTGTTCAATATGGGATTGATTGTGGAAGTGGAGGAGGTAATGCCACCCGAAATAGCCTTCCCCATGCAGCTTGTTCAACCAAAAACTCTAAGGGATTTCCTTTAAACTATAGGTATGTCCCTATTTTAAAAATAGGTCTATATCTCAGTCAAAAAGTGATTCTAAGGGTCATGGAATAGTGCTCCATCCCAAAAATGTTTGATGACATGACACTGCTGGTTTGTAGAGAAACCATCCCTCAAGAAAAACTAACACTCGAGGCCCTATACCCATACAGTTCTACCCCCTCATTTTCATCTTGACTCACATTACTTCATAGAGTATTCTCTATGCTAGAGTAGGTTTTAGTGCATCACCTCTAGTTGTGGAGTGATCTCCCCAAGTAAGTGGGGCCACCCCCTGCCTGACATCATTGTGGCTCAACCTTAATGGGTGGTGGCATGATTCCCTTCACCCAGGAAAGGCCTAAGCTTTCATGGAGTGACCTCTATATTCCCAATTGTATTAAGACCCAATATCCCCTCTCACAACACATCACTACATATGTGACATGCTCAAAGTAGGATATGATATCATGACCTATGGTTAGTTTCATGACTAATCTCATGTAACTAAAACTAGAAAAGTGGGTTTCATGTTGAACCCACTCCACTGATCATATTAACCCTTGATACACTTATCATTCATTGATACATATCCCAAAACATCTCATAGGGATGTTATAGCCCTCATAATTCCAATTTAAATCATAATTCTCTAAAAATCTCCTGCTTGAGGTCCAAAAATTCAAATTCCCTCACAATTTCAAAACCCATAATGGCCAATGGTTTTAAATTTTATTTATTTTCAATCATGGATCATGATTAAATTATAATAATGATATGATATGTGTTATTTTTCATGAGATGTTTGGGTATCCTAAAGGGTTTTTTAATGGTAATTATTTTATTTAATTGATGGTTATTCATAAGTTATATTTAAGTTTAAAATACTATAGGTATTCATTCAATTTTTATAGTTAATTTATGTTCATATTTATTCTATCAAGGATTTTATATTGTGTTTTCATGTCTATGTTATTATTTTTGGGATTCATAGGGGTTTTTATTTCATGAAACTTATGAAATGAGAACATGAATATATGAACAACACCCCAATTGTTATTTATAGCCATGTGGGAAAATCCTACTAATTATATCATGATCATACCCAATACATACACCATATTTTCATGTGTGTAGTATTTATAAGTCATGATATAAGGAAATTAAGGGACATTTAATCTATAGTTTTGGTTGGTGATAATGCAACTTAGAGGATATATATAGTCACTTATAGTAGGGATAAGTACCATTTTTTATGACACGTATTTCCATTTTTCATTTTTATAACCTTTTGGATATGATCAACCTGAGAGTGATCCTTTTTATATGTTATCTTCATAATTTTTTTAGGCCTTTTGGATTTATTAATTAAATTTTCATGTATAGTGATTAATATTGTTCTAAATTAAAATATTTCTATATAGATTAATTAATAGTTATTTTTGAACTAAAATAGTCTAGTGAGAGTTACTTAGAGAGTGGAGAGGAATTAGGGATTTCCAAATTGGTTATATTTATATAATTTTTTTCTTTCAAACTCTCTCTACCCTAATATATCTTGACCAATTGATTATTAGAGTCTTCTTTAAGATCAACTTAGAAAATGATCTAATTATTAATCTATTTTTTTCTTTTATTTACCAATTTATTCAATTATAACTTAACCGACACATTGATATTCCCTACTAAAGATAAGTAAATCCTGCACAAAAGACATATATATTCTTTTACTTGTTTTAATCACACCAGTCTACATCCTAGGAAAATATAATAGTGATGTGATAATGTACCTATATCCACTAAATCAAATTAAATGGTATATCTTCAAAAGGGTAATTTAGTCCAAGGGTTAATTCCTTTATACAGGTATATAGATTTTTCCAATAACTTCCAAGGGTTACTCGATCTCCTCTCCATTGACTCACTACTCAAGAAATCAATGATGTGAAAAAAAATCATTTATAATGATGTAAAAAATATCCCCATTATTTTTTTACTGAGTATGAGTGGGAGATCCTAGATCTTCTTATATTTCACATACTCCTCAAGAAAAATATGAACATAACCATGATAGTAACATACCCTTCATTGAGTATATATTCAGTTTACCTCTATATAATAGATACTTATTCTTCCCCTTCTTCCATAGAAAATACATTTAAATATTTATAATACTATCCAATTATCTTTCATATAATTTTTTTTAATCAATTTTTATAATTTCATCACACCTTTTCTATATTTTATCCTTTTATTTTTCAATAGCAACAAACATTATCCCCTCTCAGTTTTATCATTGTAATTAAATATCCTTTTATAGATATTTTTAATATCTCATTAAATTACATATCTTCCTATTAATTATTGATCAAATATATAAATTAAATATATGATAAAATCTTAACATATGTTTTCTTTGAAAAAATATTGTAGATACTATAACATCATTATCTATATTTTGGGAAAAATCACATTTAAATATCCACATATCTTATTAAACTCATATTAATATATCACATGTATTTCCCCCTTAATTTTCCACAAAATAAGTCTTATTTTTTCCAAATATTTCAATTATTTTAAATAGATAACACTTAAAAAGTATCAAGACATTGTTTCATAGCTCAATATATTACACACTATATCATTAATTTTAGGTATTTGGACTTATTTAACTAGTTTAAATTCTATGACTTACTTACATATAAACTCTTAAGTCCCATTAACATGTATAAAACCATTTTATTTTTGAAACTTATTTATGAAATATGTGTCATGTTATTATTTTTAAAATATATCCATAAAAATCCCTAACATATAAAATATCATATTTCAAATATTATATCATATTTGAAAGTAATGAATATAACATGAAAATTACCACAACATATTGAATATAAATATGATTAATTTTCATAATTTTTACAAAATCTTAACTTTCAATCACATCATTTTCCCTATTCTCATGTCAACCCATGCAAAATACTTCTTCTGGAAAAACATCTATTCCAAAAAATGATAATGAAATTGGTTATATTTTTATCCCATTTTAGATAAACTTGAATAATTTATTTAGAAAATTTATTATTCAAAATCATGACTTCTATTTATTTCTAGAACTATGACATGTATATTTTTTATTATATGGTAGACTCTCTCATTTTACGATTGAATTAACCCTTCTACATGGTTAACTCATCTAAAATTCATGGTTAACTTTTTTCCACTACATAGTTGACCTTTCAATTCAAAAATTTGAACTTCACTATCAATAATTATTATTCTACATAGCCAACTCCAAGTTTTCACAACAAACCATGACTTAGAAATTTTATCCCTAAAATAAACCAAAAACTATTTCAAGTATCTATATCATAATAATCATCCCTTTAGATCCTATTACATTATAAAATTATTAAATATTCTATAAAAACATTTTCAAAAATAAAAATATACTATAAAAACTATATTATGATAATATATTATTCTATTCTTCTTTAACTTCTTTATGTATGTTTTTTTTCAAAAATTCATAATGGTAATTTCCATAATTTATTATATATTGGTAATGTCCCATTTTCAATTTTGTGTGAAAACTCATTCAGAACCATTATAACTTTTCCAACCTCTTCTAGAAATTCTAATTTATCATTTTTCACCTTATATAACATATTTTACATGTTTTGAGTACCATTCATCAATATTTACCTTTTCAAATATATAATTAGTATCTTTTCTAACATTAATGTGGAAAACTTATCTCTTACACATAATAAATCCATTATTTATCATCTTGCATCTTCAATATCATTCGCATAATAATGATTGATTTTCTTTAGTAAAAAATACTTCGAGAATTACCCAATGGATAAAAATGACTGAAAATAAATCAAAATCCATATAGTAATCATTATTATTGAGTACTAACTATCTCCCACTTTATATTTTCTAGAAACATTAAAACATGTTTGTATCTCTCATAACATGGTACTCTAGTTTTATATCTACTCTCATATTTTTTATATTTATTCTCCCTATTTCACATCAAGTCATAATATCATTTTTTTAATTTATACTTTAGTAGACAATAGTTCCCCCTTTATGATCATGGAATAATGAAATCTTCACATTATCATCCTAATTTTGAATAAAACAAACTCTTCTTTATTTTTATACCCATTATTTTATTGTAATAGGTTTCATTTTATTCTTATCACTACATCTTAATCAATATTAATAAATCATCCATATAGGGGTATTTCTTTACTTTTATAAATAGTGATAACATTATCACCCACTCCCTTAATTATTAATATACTTCTTCCCATTTGAGTATCTCCATTTGTCTTTAAATCCATGAATCTACTCAAAATATCCTCATAAATCTAAAATATAATAATTTTTTAGAAAGTGAACTTATCACTTTTCTAAGAACTATAAACAAGTATAATAATCCATCTATATCAAAACTAAATATAGGAAACAACATATTAAATAAAAACATCTATTTTATGCATTTCACTCACATATTTAAAATAAAAAATTCAAATTTTTAACATATAACCCCATCAAAAAAATCACATGTGATCAAAATTATAATTTCATAACACATTAGTGATTAAACATGAAACATTATGTGTGTCATTATTATTTAATATTAAAAAAATTTGGTTCTTTCATAGGTTGTTGTTTATTTTCTAAACTAGGCAAGTCAATTGAATTTCTAGTTTAAACTCTCACCAAATTTGAATATCAAAAAGTATACTTAGAATGATAATAAAAATTGAGATCTATCCTTCATAAGTTTGATGTATCCTAATAATAGATAATACTAAAATAAATAATAAGAAAAATAAATATTTAATTCATACCTAAATTCTACTACCACTTTATTATCTTTTCCTCTCATTCTCTATTATTAAGATTTAAAATTCCCTTGGATGTTGAATACAACATATAGAAAATATTTTAACCACTTTATTCTCATACGACTTATTGATAATTTTTAAATTTACAATTGAGATCAATTATAAAATAATTTCAATATATTTTCTCCCTATACATGTTATAATACATGATTATCAATTCAATATTAATTTTAAATTCCATTACATATTCCCCATGTATCATATAACGTCTTTAATCTCAGGTTACTTCAATAATATTCATATCATTAAAATAATTTATAGGGGAGGGTCTTCTTATTCATCCTAAATTAAAGGATTAAAAATGGTAAAAATGAACCACCCAATGTCCTTTAAATTTATTTTATTCTTTCTTTTTGGATTTATTTTAATGATAACACGTGTAATATTTTTTTTATTTTCAAATTTTCACTGTGCATATTCTTTATATTGACATATAACTCCAATGTGAGTTTAATCCCACTAATATATATTTCCTTTATTGAAGAATAATTGATACATTATTTTATAATCATTCTGTTTTTTCATTTATGAGAGAGAAATTAAAACCATTCTTTATTCCTTCCTTATAGAAAAATTTATAAATCTAATAAAACGCAATTTATTGTTCACTTATTTTTTGTGGGGATGGGTATTATTTTCAACCCTATTTATTATTAACATTTGTTTATTTCCTACCTGAGAAGGTTGTTCCTGGTGTTTGATGCACAATTAAATTCCTTCAATTATTACATTCTTACAAAGCCATAATTTTTTTAATGAAAAATATATTTTCTCTTTCCATGCTTGTCTTTTTTTTTACCATAGGAATTATAATATTGCTCATTGTTTCTTCAATATTCAATATATTATAATAAATTTATATATTAATGTCATTAGAAAAAATAAAAAAAAAATATCCTAATGAAATCATACATCTTAATCTCCTTTTTTGGTTGATATTATTCAGTGTGTTTTATTACATTTCTATGCTCCATGGAATATATACACACATCCATGGTTTTCCCATGACTTCATATTAGTAACACATGTTCATTAATTTTCATTCAAGTTTTGTATCTAATATTTTCATATTTATTGATTATAGATTAGTTATTTTTCATTATCTGCATATTGAGGACATGATGTGAGGAATTTCTAATTCCCATTTATCTTTTAAATATTATGAATCCTTTTTAAGATCCATGTTCTTTATAATTGTCTCCTCAAGTTGAGTATCTATATCCTTAATTTTGGTGTAATATTCTTTTCCAAAACTATTCCCTCTCTTCAAATTATCTCTTGAAAATGGTTATTTATATTTTAATATGTTTATCCTGATCCATTTGATCTTACACTTCAAGTAAAAAATTATTCTAGAAAATTTCTTTGTTTTTTAATCTTTATATTCATCCTATAAATGTAACCCTTCAAGGTCTTCTCCTATCGCTTTGAAATTACATTTTAATATGATATTTAATCTCATTGTGTGTAATCCTTTTCACCTCATGTTTTTAGATATTCCACTTCTCTTCTCAATGTTTGGAGCTCCACTTTTTCACTAAAATAGGATTACATATATTGGTATCTTGATATAATTTCATCTTCTTTAAAAAACTCAGCATCTATCTCCACTATTATGGGAAAATATATGATTTCATATTTGAAAGAAACTTTTTAAAGATTTTTTATTTTAAATGAATAAATATAATAAAAAACATTCACCTTTATATAAGTGATTATATATTTTGAGGAATTATTTTTATTTCTAATTGAGTTACTCTTTAACATAATGCAATTTTCTTTATCACTGGTATATTGTGTCATAATTTCATTTTTATTGGTTCTCTATAAATATGGTTCAATATCTTCCATGTGTAAAAAGTTATAGAACAGTAAATAATATACTTAAATAAATTATATATTGAATTAGAGACTAATATTTTATGTCCCTCTTCAACTCACACCCTTTTCATAGTATATCTCAAATTTTAACCATGATGAAAATACTCTATGATTTCATTATCATAAGCATGTAGAAAACAAAAAATATTCAAATTCCAAATTTAAATATTATAATCATTAAAAAATAGGACTTCATAGATA
The DNA here is from genome assembly GCA_963277665.1 of Viscum album. Taxonomy (NCBI): domain Eukaryota; kingdom Viridiplantae; phylum Streptophyta; class Magnoliopsida; order Santalales; family Viscaceae; genus Viscum; species Viscum album. The sequence goes on from OY728120.1 coordinate 1,597,918,252, forward strand.
AATTCATGTTTGATGGAATCTTCAAGGCTAGTAGAAAAGCTAATATAAACATGAAAATAATGAATAATCATATCAAAATAGAGAAAATATCATCCAATAAAGTAAACCCGACTCTGATACTACTTGTTAAAATCATAATAGTATAGTGAGAGATACCTTTAGAGTGTGAGAGAGGGTGAATTAGAGTATTCCGACTTGGTCTAATTAAAATATATTTCTCATTTAAACTATTACTACCCTAATTAATCTTTAACTCATGATTAGTAAGGTCTTAATTAAGCTCTTCTTATGATGGTGATCTAATTTTAAATATCTTTATTATTTCCTTGTACCAATATATTTAGTTATTACATAACCCATAAATATATATTCTCTAGTGATTACATTTAAATCATACACATAAGACATAAATACTTTTATATAGTTCATCCATACCAAGATATATACAAGGATCATGCAATAATGACATTCTGATATGTCAAAATCCTCAAAATCCATTTCAATTTTCAGTTTAGGAATGGTTACATGAAGCCAAGGGTTATGCCCTTTATTATGGTTTGGGTATATTGAACTAACTCCCAATGGAAAATCTCTCTTTAAATTCATTTTTATCAATATTATAGAAAGGTATAACATGGTACGAGACAAGGATAGAAACAATATCACCATTGTTTTTTATTGAGTAATAGTAGGTTCTAATTAATATCCTTATGCCAATAATCCTTCAAGAGAAAATTATAAATATCACCATGATAACAAAAAAACATTCCTTGAATATATCTCCATTACACCTCCATAGAAATGATACTACCTCTTCTCCTTCATCCTTTGAAAATATAATCCAATTTCAACCAATGCTTTCCTCTTATATTTCATCGAACTATTTATTAATCCATTATTATATTTTATCTCTCCTTTTTTATTATTTATCCATTATTTTTTTAATATCAACTCACATTCTTCTCTCTATATTTATTCATTAAATAAAACACTCGTTTTATAGTGATCTCTTACTATATAACTTATATATATTCCTATTAAATATTACCAATGATATAATGTTTCAGAAATATGTGGAGCAATGAATAATCAATGATTAGTAAAAGAAGAGTGAAATGGAGAAAAAATAACAAGAAGGAGATCATAATACATAAATATTTATATTTTTCAGGAAATGATTCAAACATCCATAGAGAGAGAAAATTCACTATTCTAATGATTATAATTATAGGGTGAATATCAAAGTTTCACCCACACATAATAACTATCTCAAATGAGATTATAAAGGAATTCATTGATATAGTTACCCATATTGATACATTTCCACAAACCATAAAATAAATCCACTATGCTACAGTTACTGATGGATGAAATTCCACAAATATATAGTGACTTGTCAGTGTTTCTTATCACGTGCTACAATAGTAAGTCTACACTACTACAGTTCCCTATTGGTGTGCAGTATGGGCCACTAACAATTTTCCCAACTTCATCCAGGGATATTGATACACCATTCCAATAATATACCTCTTGGATCTTGATCTAACATTCTCACTTAATTCAATGCTACTAACTTAGAAAACTTATATAAATTTTTATCATCTTTTTCAGTCGCTAAAGGTATATTTCTACCAAGGATTTAATTTCAAAATGTGGATTCATGAAATATTAGTTATTTTCCCTATTATTCTCTAATAGTATTTTCTCATATTCTACCTCTCATACTTAATTTATTAGTGGAGCCCAATAGAGGCACAATAGTTCATCAACTTCTCAATCACTATAGTATTTCTCAACAACATTATCTGATTATTGGTTTCATGAATTTTTTTGTAATTTTAGAAACCCATCTTGTATAAATCCTATAATAAAATGTTAATTCAACTAAATATTCTTTTTTCAAGCATGAAATAATGGGTTATTAATAAGATGTATAACACTCTAACTATCATAGTGAAATAGTTAGTTGTTTTCATGAAATATTAGTTTTTTTCCCTGCTATTCTTTAATAGTGTTCTCTCATATTCTGCCTATCATCATTAATTCATAAGTGGGTCCCAATAGAGGCACAACAGTGCATCAACTTCTTAATCACCATAGGATTTCTCAACAACATTATCCGATTATTGGTTTCATGAATCTTTTTGTAATTTCAGCAACCCATCTTGTATAAATCCTCTAATAAAATGGTAATTCAAATAAATATTCTTTTTTCAAGCATGAAAAAATGGGTTATTAGTAAGATGTATAACAATCTAACTATTATAGTGAAATACACTTTCCTCTCTCTTTTTATATAGATCCTCCAAGACGTTCTTCATCCTAACCATATCTTTCCCAGATCCTATTAAAGAAATGTATTTAGCCTATGTGGTTGATAGTTTCGCCACCTTCTATAGTTGGGATATTCAACTAACTACATTCCTCCATAGGTAAACACATAAACCATGATACTCCTCCTATATTTGACATGACCTCTACAGTCAGCATCAAAAAACCATTGCAATGAATTTCCTTTCCCAAATCATAAATATAATTCAATAATTCCCTTCAAATACCACCATATATTCTTTATATCTTCCCAATGATTATTTCCAGGGTTATCTATGTACCAAATCTCAACTCCCATGGAATGGTAAATATCAAGTTGATTATAGACCATGGAATGCATCAATATGCCAAACACTAACACATATAGAACCTTTTACATGTATTTAACCTTTTTTGTTATCTTTAGTGCTTGGTCCTTCGAAAATTTTAAATGGACTTCTAGGGGATAAAATAATTATTTTATTATAGTATACTAATTCTACTAAAAACATTTCAAATGTATTCATACAATGATAACATGAAGGTTTTAGTTGTGTGGTCTCTATTGGTATTTATCCATAAGTTCTTATCAGCTTATCCAAGATCTTTTATCTTGACCTCCACATCTATCTACCCTTTCAGCTCAAAAATACTTTACATAAATGATCCTTTAATGAGAATTTCATCCAAATATATAAGCAATACAATGTATCAATCACCAAAAGATATTAAATACCTGCATTGATCCAAGACTCACTATTTCTTTTCATTTTTTTCTCATGAATGCCTTAAAATTCTTGTTCTACTTCCTAAGTTCCTACTTTAACCCATAAAAACTTTTTTTTAGTTTTCACACTAGGTATTCATTTCCCCTCTGGATGTTGACTATAATTTTCCTCCTATATATCTTTAAGAAGTAAATCAATATTTATATCAAGTTTCTCAAGATTTAATCCCTCTGATTCAATAATACTATGAACCACTCAGATAGTGGTAAGTTTCACTATATGTGAGATTATTTTAGTGAAATACTCACCTTCCTTCCATTGAAATCCTTCCACCACCAGTATTTTTTTATATCTCCAATTATAATCATGTTTTTCCTTGACCCAATATACCCATTTTTTCTATAATGCTTTCTTTCTTTATTGAGTCATCAATAAATGTCACATAATATTGTGACCCTTCAAGGTAATGTACTAATATAGGCCCCAAAACACTAGTGTTCACCTGGTCCGATTTCCTAACCTTTGGTATTCTACCCCCTTTTTTTAAGGATACCTTCTTATTCTTTCCAAAGATAAAATCTTCATAAAATAGTTCTTCCACCAACTTCTTCTTCAGTAGCATTCCTTTTTCTACAAGAACCATCATCCCCTTCTCACTCATGTGGCCTAAACGTTAGTGACACATCCATGAATCCATAACATAATTTAGTATTTCAACCACATCAATTCATTTTTTTTTATATTATAAAGGGTTTCATTATTTACTCCATGAGATGTGACCATAACTCCCATGGTGATTTTCTATGCACCACCATTGAATGTAATTTTAAATCCTACCTCATAAAGATTCCGAATAGAAATTAGATTCCTTAACATTCTAGGAATATACCTTACATTTTATAGAATTATAAAACTACCATAATTGGTCTTGATCCATGAAATAACCTTCCCAAAAATCTATAAGGGTTCATCATCAGTAAGATATAACTTACCAAAATTTCCAAAAACCAAGTTGTTTTAGAAACCTTTATCTAAAGTGGAATGGAAATATTCCCCTGAGTCTAAAATATAAGACTCCATAGGGTTATCCAAGCTTATCAACAACGCATCATTGATCCCTTTAGCTGACATGTTTTCTATATTGGTTTTAGGAATATTCCATTTTTCTCTTCACTACTTGACATGTCCTTTATTCCTACAAATCTAGTATGAAATACCTAGGCCCTTTTCCTTAACTCAAATATTTCCCCTTGATTTTTATCATCCTTTGTAATTATCCAATTGCGCATATCTACCTCTTCCTTACATTTTTAGAGTAAAATCAAAGAATCTTCCAGATTATATTCTCCAAATATCCTTCCCGTGGATCAGGTCTTTCACATCATCCAGCTTTAAATTTTTACTTCTCGAAGAAATACTCAATGTTTTTATAGCAGCTTCATAATTATAGGTAATGAGGATAGTAAAAATAGTTCATATACATCATTATCTAGCATAATTAACACTAATGAAAACTAACTTGTGATGGTGTTGAATTCATTGATGTGATCAAAAATAATCTTCCCTTCAATCATCTTCAGATTGAATAGTCATCACATTAGGTAGAATTTTTTGAACATAGAAGTCTTCTCATATATATTCTATAGAGCTTTCATCAAACCAACCATCATATTCTACTCTCTAATGTTGAATTCCATGTTTTTTTCCAACATAAGGAACAAAACTCCTATAAAATATCAACATAGCTTCTCCCACTATGACTTCTCCATATCTTTTTTTTCAAACATAAGTGGTAAGCACATTTTTTTGATAAATATAATCCTCTATGTAAATCATATAGAATCTAAAATCAATTCTATAAAAATGATTAATCTTTACCTTGCCCATATCCATCATTTAATTTGAGAAAACCAAACTCAATATTCCAAACTCAAGATCAGATACAATTTTTTTGGAAACTCATGGAGAAACAAACAGTAAAATATTTGTAAAAGAAGAGTAAAATAGGAAAAAAATAACAAGAATAAGATCAAAATACAGATAGATTTATGTGTTCTCATAAATAATCCCTATATTCACAAAGGAAGAAATTTCACTATGTTTAGGAGAATAATTAGGAGTTGAATATTAGAGTTTATCATACACATAAACCCTAGATAAAATTAGATCATAAATAAAAAAGGTTATATAGTAACTCATGTTGCTAAAGTTCCACCAACTGTACAATAAGTCCACTATGCTATAGTGACAGGAGGCTGGAATTATGTGGAGATACAATGAAATATCAATGTCACCGGTCACATAATAATTAGTATGTTTGAACTATTAGATTTCCCATTTTGTGTCACCATTAATATCTTATAGAGGTTGGTTATAGTTTTAATAGTATTGTCCACCAATAATTTGTAACAACACGCGTCATTGTGGGTTATGAATTTTGTGTGGAATTTGAAACTTTTGTATGGTGGAAAGACAATTCATATAATATGGTGTCGAATCAAGATGCTTCATGTGTAAAAATATTAAGAATTTTTTTTAGAAATATAATAATGATTAATGGGAGACTCAAAAATTATAAAATTAGCTGAGGGAGTCTGGATTAGTTAGGGCTGCTGCTATAGCCATCGACAAGTTGGTCGACCCCATCGGCTAGTCGGTGGTGTGAGAAAGATCCATGTCACCCATTAAGACTCACTACCCATCCTATGAGCCAACATCGAGTATATAGTGTCCCACTAGCTTTATAGTGGACATCGAGTGGCTAGCTGATGGGTTTTGTTGGGCAGCGCTTTAGTAAGGGCCTTTTTGACCTTTTGGGTATCAATCCCCCTCATGTTTAACATTGCTCACTTGAATTTTAGAGGTAATTATTCCATACTCTCCTCATATAATTTTTCCATGATATCACTTTAAATTGGGATGGATTTAAGTGATATATATTATAAAATTCAGGTGATATCCTCTATTCTTTATCAACTTTGAATCCTTATTCCTTATGTGGTGGAAGATCGTTATGTCATTCATCATGGATGAATCCTCTTGGAAATTCATAACACTTTTCATCCTTTAGTGTTTCAATTATATTTGAACCATATTCTCCTTAATAATATTGATCATGTATTTTTCATTATATAGATCCAAATTAAATAATTTTTGGAACTTTCATCGGATGTTGGTAGTTTTGTCAGAGAATTATAGGGCTTTGGATCATCATTGCTAGAGGAAGTCTCGTTACAATGAACATGTTCAATTGATCAGATTTTAATTGATTTTATGCCCCTTGGTATTATTTATATGTTTTTTGGGATGAATTTAGTTGAATCAGACATTGTATCATGGAATTGAATTGGGGATTTTTCATACCATAGATTCAGGAGTGTGTAGGGAATGATCCGAACTCCATTGGATGACGTTGCATCTAAGGTACATTTCTCAGTTGAATTATTTTATAGTTTCCAATTTAATTATATCAAATTGTACTTTTTCATGTGATATGTATTTTTTCTATAATAATTTTGTAAGAGTGTTACATACATTCCATTGTTGGTTGGTCATTGTTCTGGTTGGGCTGTGATATCTGGAGAATCCTTTGATAAGTTTTCCTTTATCCCTTGGTTATAAGTTTTCATGTAATTTTTTTATTAATTATATTTTAGTTATAATTAATTAAATTACAAATTATTGGGAATGATTTTGACACCTCGAGATTTTTATGAAACATTTATCTTTAAATAATTTGATTTATTCAACAACTTGTGTTATACGCAACACCGAGTTTAAATGAACCATGTAACATTATTAAAATTTTATGTGTATGTTATCTCCTAGAAAATTTATTGTAATGTATGAATAGTAATGAATAAATTATGAAAAATATTGGGTCTAAAAAATTATAAAATTAATTCTTTATTTATCAAATTATTCGAATTAAAAATAAAAATTATTTGAAAATAAAAGTTATATTTTTTATGAAAATTTGTTTTTATGCACGCAATGTATTTTTATATTAATAAATTAAATTATTCCATATTGGTGAATTATTTTAATAAAATTTATATATTATTTATTTGATCAAATCTTATAAAAATTTAAAAAATATTTTTCTAGCCATTGGATAAGAATAAATCCAGTTTTATGCTTAAAATGTTTTTTATTAAGTATTTTTTATCTCATTTTTTAACATACATTAAAATTAATTTCTTAAATTTATAGTTATTTAATTATATAAAATTAATTTCAGATTTATAATCAGGAGTTTTAAATTTTCTAAATATTCTCCTTTTATTTTTGGTCAATATAGATAGTAACAGTTGTGAAATTTATCACCTCAGTAAAGGGTAAATCAGGTTAATCTTCATTAAAAATAACTGATAAGGCCATAATTTTTCATCCTATTTATTATTTAATGAAGTAAATTTCACCCTTTAAAACATAATCTAGAAATTTATTTCTTTAATTAACATGTTTCAATGGAAAGACTTATATATTATTTAAATCAAATAAAATTACAAAATGTCACTCTCTTTGTTTTTAATATCCTTTATGTGTTCACACAGGGAAAATACTAGTTATGAATGAATATTAATAGTAATTTTTTTCATAATGAAATTATATTCATGATATTAATTTATTTATAATTTTTACTTGTTATATAATTACCATAAATTCTTACACAATTCCAAAATCGTATTTTTTCAATTAATGGAAAAATAAAATAAATGATTTTGAAAAGATTAAAAGTGATATAATTTGAGTAATTTATTGTGTTATAAAAATTTTATAGGTGAATATAAAATTATATTTTTGTTTTTAAATATTATATTCGAATTCAAAATTTTTATTTATTCCTTTGAATTCAAATAAAATTTTTAGTGTCAAAATTGATAATAATGATATTTTATCAAAATAATAATTTTTAAATTATTTAAAAATAATAAAAATATTGAACTAAGATAAGGTGTATGTTATATAATTCAAAAGGTCATAAATTTTCCATTTATTTTCCAATTTTCACCTTATAACTAAAAATTAAAACCTTTAATATTGAAAAAGTTTGTTACCTTAGTTAAAATGAAAATTGGTTAATTAAGGGTTAATCAAAATGATAAGGTTTAAAATGAAAAAAAATACTTGTATAAATTATATTTTATTATATGATAACAACCCTATACTACCTTTTCTTAAAATTCCTAGAAATTTGGATCTATTTTTCTGGAGATTTAATTTATTATAATTTAATATTTTGGGAAATTTCAAAAGTGACACTCACCTCAAATATAAAAGGGCACCACCTCCCACACTTATTTACACCACATTGATCCTTATATATTGACCAAAATCTACCTATTTCACCTATAAAATTCCCTATACATGTTATATAGGTTTTTTTATTCCAAAAAAACCAACCCTAGATCCCTTTAGAGGAAATTTAAAGGAGTCATTTCAAAGAAGAGGTCATCACCTTACCTGATCATTTTCTTTTCTAATCTAATTTAAATATTATATATCTATGATATTTATATTATTATAATAACTTATATATTTTTAATATTCTTAAATTTTATTATGGATATGAAAACTCCATTATAAACCCTCTTTCCCATCAAATGTGAAGTGAAAGTATCGCCCATGCATATGTATGACTTACAGTGTCCATATAGTGATAAAATTCATTTTTCATGATCATATTTTATGGATGGGTATTATGATGGGTTTAATTTTTAAATATGATATTTGTTAAATAATTATACTTATGGAATTATAATATCACATATACCTACTTACCATCCCATCCTTTGGGAAATGATAACATCGTTTGTGCCTATGTGTTGACTACCACCTCCACAAAGCGATGTGTTTTTTTCATTTATATTTTACTTGGATGGCAATGAGAAATAATTTCATGAATATTTATTATATAAATAATATAATAATGATCATATAAAGTTTAATTAATATTTAACTTTCTTTTTTTCCATCTATCAAAAAATGAAAACAGTGTTCATGCCTAGGTACGACTTGTCATCCCCATGAACGGTGTGATTCATTTTTCTGTATATAAAATTTATTTATGACTATAAATATGTATATAATGAATATATATGATATTATTTTCATTATTAATATTATTTATATGATTTAACCAAGATAAATTTATACAGACCAAAACTAATGAGTTGAAATGCTCATGATAAATGAAACAGTTAACACCCATAAATGACGATTTTATCAAGGAATTATTGAGAAAATTGGATATTGAAATATTATAAATGGATTATATATGATATTATAATTATTAAAATAACTCTAGTATATAATTATAATAAATTTTAATTTATTATACAGTAGTTTATAGTTCTTTCGAAACAAGGAAAACTCAAGGTAAGGACTTTATGTTATAATCTCATTTTTTATGAGGATTATTTATGATTAAGTTCTAATGATGAAATATTATGATAAAAATATCAATATAATAATTTATTTTCTTTTACTATGATTATTTCTTGAAAATGTATTATTTCCTTTAATTTTCCTCTCCTTTTTTACTCAAGAGACTGAAAATATATTCTTAAGGAAAATCGACTCCATTTCTATCTTCGATTGAAAAACCATTTTCTTATATATATAGGTTTTCTAAAAAAATTAAATAAGGGTTAATTTTTACCCATGTTTTAATTTTTTTAAAATCAGTTGAAATAAATCTTATTTTCATTTTCTAAATGAGTTACTTTGTGAATATTTTGACAAAAGTATGGAAGAATTATTTTTTTAACTTATATGACATGAATGACTTTTTCCACCATCATGAATAATCTTTGAATTTAAGCTACCTATATAAGTTCATAGGGTTATTTAAAAATAAAATTTTTTCTTTTATAATTTCATAATTTTTTAAAATAATTTATTTCAAAAAAATAGAAAGTTTTTTTCCTTAGGAATATTTTATTGATCTTTTAATGGTATTTATATTCATCAAATACAAAAACCCTTTATTTCAATTATTATTTACTAGGATATGATCCAATTATAACATCCTTATCCTTTATTTGGATGGTTTATATTTATGATGATAAGATTCTTAAGAAATACATTACTTTTCTATGGGTTATGCTATGATGAAATGAGGAAATGATTATGAAACCTATTTCTTTTCCATGGGGTTATTCTATGATTAAATTTTTATAAAACCCATTTATTTTCATGGGTTTTGATATGATAAATTATTTATGATACTGTGGAACATATATGTATTATTTTTATTATGTGAAGGTTGTTACCTATATCTCCCTCTAATGTGTTGCGTAAATATTTATATCTCATGAGATAAGCCGGATTGGAATGGGGAGTGAACCTAGTTTAGTCAGAAACTTTGTCCACTATGATAGTTTTGGGAGTGAACCTTGACTACTAAGATGGTTTGAGGAGTGAACCCAACCCACTATTATAGTCATGGTATTGATACTTGAATGCTAAATAAATTATTTTCTATACTTATGTGTATACCACAATTCCATGTTTTATTCCAATGTTATGATCTCATGACTCTTGTTATTTGATTACTTTATGATTCCTATCTTTAAAACTACCAAGATTTATGTCATGTATTAAGATTATGATCTATGATATATAAGGTATGGTTTTAAAATTCTAATATCAAGTTCTCGTACCCTTTTTCTCATTTTATTCTTATATGATCATTGATATCTCCCTTGATTACCCTTATTGTGAATCATAGCTCACCCTTTCTTAGGTTTACTTTCCCAAGTTATGAAAAAAAAATTTATGTGTGATATTTCTAATAAGGGAGAAGGTTATGAATGTATAAGTGGAAGATGATGTAGAACTATTATAAAATGTTTTTTTGTTTCCATGTTTTCAAATATACAAGACTTAAATGATTCTGTAGAGGATAGAAATGTTATGTAATTAATATTCATCTACTAGATGTAATATCTATGTATGAAAAGTATGGTCCACTATAGTCAGTATCAGAGAGAGGTTTAGTAAACCATTTTAAACTAATATGACAACTATTAGTTAGAACCCTAGGGGTAAGTATAATTATAGGATAAAATAGTAATGTTTTGGTAATGATCATTAATATACTAGGTTAAACCTAAGGTGCTATAGAATAAGGTATCATGATTTAGGCATCCTATAAATGATTTTTCAAGATTATGTGGTTTCACACAATTATTATTGTTTCTCATACTATGATGTTTCATTTTATTCAATGGATGGAATCCAAAGGAATTGTTTTAATACTTAATGTGATGGACAATGAAATGATTGTTATCCTAAGAAACTGAATGTTATGGGAGTTGGAATAAAAAATATTGTTTCTATGATCACACAAATTTCTCAATCTATGAATCACACTAATCTTCCAAACAAGAAAAGGAGTGAACAATATTCTGTTGAGTCCTTTGTAAGGAAACGTCCACCTTACTTTAGTGGGTCCACTGATCCACTGGTTACTGATAAATAGATCAGTACCATTGAAAAGAAATTTTCTATTCATTATTGTTTGGAACATGAGGAAGTTATTCTGGTTGTGTTTCATTTGGAAGGTGAATCAAATCAAAGTTATAATATGATCAGTAAAATGAGAGAATAATAATAAATTAAATCTATGGAGTGGGATGAATTTGAAACCCTATTTTTCTATAAGTACTTTCCTCATATTCTCTATATGAATATTGTGAAATAATTCCTTGAGTTAAACCATAAGGATGATGATTCTATTGGTACTTATAAGGAAATTTTCACAAGAATTTTGAGTTATGCCTCTGGTATTATCATCCAACCTAAAAGTAAGTTTGATCGATTCTTTAGTGGATTAAAATAAATCCTATGAAAGGAATTATCCATAAAATACTTTAGAAGCTATGAATAAACTATTCAATGTGCTATCAAGGTGGAGATGGATATTGGAGTTACTAATTAATCTCATTATATTGACAAGAAAATAAAAATAGAATTCAAAAGAAATTATAAAGACCATGTAGATAAGAATATGAGACTTCCATTATGCTAAAAATTTGGAAGGATAAATGGGGTAAATTTTCTTAATAGAACTGGTAAATGTCTCAATTATGGAAATGAATCTCATCAGGAAATAAAATTTCAAGCTGATAGGAAAAAGTAAGGTAATGATTTGAATAGAGAGAAATGTCCATAGAATACACCACCCACACTCTATTTTTTTAAATACAATGATTATGGGATTATTATAACCAGTTCCCAAATATGAATGTTAATGATGATGATCAATGTTAAAAAACTCTTAGTCCTAGAGACAAAGGGAAATATCATGTGATCACTATTTCTGATGAGGGGTATGATAATGACATGGTGAATAGTACACTTCCCATCCACTCTAGAACTGATAATGAGTTATTTGATTCTGGATCTACCCACTCTTTTATATCTAAATACTTTTCTAAGGGTATCACAGTACCAATTCAAAAATTATATATAGATTTAGTAGTAAAAAACCTAATGGTATGATGATAATGTCTCAAGTATATGATTCTTATTTTGTTGAAATTTTTTGGGAATTTGTTTCATGCAAATATTGTCATTATTCCATTAGTTAAATTTGAAGTTATTTTTGGAATAGATTGGATTTCTTTTTATATATCCAACATCAATTTCTGAGGAAGGGAATTTTAATTTGATATTATGAAACATACATTTATATCCTATTAGTGTGATGACAAAAATGAACTTCCCATCGGAATTACATCCATTGTATGGGTGATGATTATAATTAAAAAGGGTCATTTATCATATATGGTTAGATAGAAACTAAAAATAAAATGTATTCCTATTTTTCAAGAGTTTATTTATGTCTTTTAATAAGTGTTTCCCAGTATTCCACTAAATCATGAAGTTGAGTTTTTAATAGAACTCATACTTAGTGATACGCCTGTTTCCAAGACTATATAGAGAATGGACCCAATTGAGTTGCAAGAATTTAAGAATTAACTATGGGAGAATATTTAAAAGGGATTCATTTATCCAAGTTCATCACCTTGGGGTGCACATTTTCTATTTTTTTAGAATAAATATGGATCATTGAGACTTTGTGTTTATTATTGAGAACATAACAAGGTCACTATTAAGAACAATTATCCTCTACCCCATATTGATGACTTGTTTGATCAACTATGAGTATCTAAATACTTTTACAAGATTGGTCTTCATTATGGATATCATCAATTGAGGGTCTAGAAAGAGGATATACCCAAGACAACATTTCATACAAGGTTTGAAAACTATGAATTTATAGTGATTTCATTTAGTCATACTAATTCCCCCATTATCTTCATGGATTTAATTATTAGTGTCTTTAGAGATTACCTTGATCAGTATTTTGTAGTCTTTATAGATGATATTCTTATATATTCAATTAGAAAATAAGAGCATGAATATCATTTGAGAATTCTACTGAAGATCCCATGGAAGGATAATCTTTATGAAAAATTTATGAAGTGTAAATTTTTTTGTTGGAAAGTTTCATTCTTGGGTCATATAATCTCAGCTGAGGGTAAATCAGTAAAACCTTAAAATATATAAGTTATTTAACATCAGACTAAACCAACCACTATGTCTATGATTCCTAGATTTTGTGGTTTGGATGGATATTATCAGTGCTTTGTGTAAAATATTTCATGACTAAGAATCCACTCACCAAGTTAACTCAGAAGGGGTTCGAGTTCATCTGGAATGATGAATGTGAGGAATGTCTTAATAAATTAAAGATAAGCCTAGTTATCACACTTGTACTCACACTACCCTACATTGGGTAAGGGTTTGTAATCTATAGTGATGCGTCAAAGATAGGGATGGTATGTGTCCTCATATAGAATGATATGGTTATAGATAATGCCTCATGATAATTGAAGGTCCATGAGTAAAATTACCCAACTCATGATTTGGAGTTAGATAGAGTAATTTTTTCAATAAAGATATAGAGTAATTATCTCTATGGAGAAATGTGTGACATATATACTGATCAGAAAAGTTTAAATAATATTTTCACACAAAAAGAGCTGAACATTCACCAAAGAAGATGGGTGGATTTGATTAAAGATTATGACTACTCAATACATTACCAACCTAAGAAAGAGAAAAAGGTGGAAAATGTTCTTAGAAGAATGGGTAATGTTAGCTTATCTATGATGAGGATAAAAAAATATTGAATATTTATATATTTTTATAGTATGGATCTTCAAATTTTTAAGGAAGGTTAGAAATATTATCTTTCTCAAATGAGAGTTCAATCATCTATCCAAGTGAATATTAAAGAGGCACAGAAGGAATATGTAGAACTACAAAAGAATGTGAGAAATGTTCCTATGTTTAACCTTGATTTTGATGGAATGATAAGGTTTAGGAATCATGTATGTTTCCCTTCTATACTATATTTAAATAATGAGATGATGGATGAAGATCATAGTTCTTCATTATCTATTAATCCTATAAGTGTGAAGATGTATAGATATTTGAAAGTTTATTTCTAGTGGGTTGGAATGAAGAGAGATATTGCAGAGTTTGTATATCAATGCTTGGTATGTCAGAAAGTTAAGGCTGAGAGACAGAAGACTAAGGGGATATTACAGATGTTACCTATACTAGAATAAAACTTGGAAAACATCAACATGGATTTTGTCATCAGACTCCCAAAAACATTTAATGGGAATAATTATATTTGGTTTGTAGTCAATAACATTAAAAATTATAGACACTTCACTAACATTAGGGAAGAATTATCTCTTGATCAACTTAAACATTTATATATTAACTAGTAATACTACATGGTGTACAACTGCAAATTGTATCTTATTAGTATCTAAGGTATACATAAAAATTATTGATAAGTCTTCAGTAGGCTCTGGATAAAAAATTAAGTTCATACACTATTTATCATCCTCAGATGGATGGTATTTCTAAAAGGGCCATTAAAACTCTATAAGACATGTAGAAATCATATTATATGGATTTAGAAAAATGGATTAAAACCTTCCTTTGGTGGAATTTTCTTATAACAATAGCTTTCACTCTATCATTTAGATGTATCCTTATGAAGCCCACTATGGTAGGAAATGCATAACACCAACAAGATGGAATAAAGTTAGAGAAAGAAATATATTATGACCTAATATAGTTAAGGAAATATAAGATAATTTCATGACCCCATCCCACCAAAGATACCTCAATGAGATAAGAGAGATAATGTCCCCGGAGTCCTGCTTCTAGTAGGCCCAAGGTTGGAGAGTAGAACCAAGGGTATAAAAATCCCATAAAATTGGAGGCATTACCCTCTATAATAATATATGATTGGGGGATAACAATATCCATCCATAATAAACTTACTAAAATAATATAAAATCAAATAAAACCATCCCATAATGCATGTATAAATAAAACTAATATGAAAAAAGTCTCCAAAGTAAATGCTCAAAAGAAAAGATAAGGCAGTGACATAGTAGAAACCCAAAGGTCTGAGCTAGTAATGTCTATTATAGTTCACATAATCCTACTAGAAACCTAAAAATTTATTTATATACATAGGGTGAGTATACAAGTATAATCAGTATGAAAACCAAATTCACGCGTGCACATGTGAAAAGAGAATACTAATGAACCTGTGAGAAAATAGCATAACAAAATAGAACATATACAGGTATAATAACCAATCCCATCCTTACTAAGGCATGGTCACCAAATAACACAATCCAAGTATAATAACACAACATAAATCATATTGATAAATGGTACCCCGCACCACTTTCCCGCTGATATTTCACTCTCACACCCCAATATTAAACATCCTAGAACTCCCATATCTTCCGAATAAGATATACCACTACCCCACAACGTGATCACATCACAACATGCCTGCAGACACCTAAACCACCACCCCATATCACGGTCACATATTATCTAATCTGAATACACTTGGATCATCACATCACAACCACCGCCACAACCGGAGTAGTAGGGTATCATGAACATGAAGGATATAAAACTCATTACCTCCTCCTATCATGAAAGAACCCCACTATAAGCTACCCCAAAACATGGAAATATCACATATCATCATAAAACACTGGTTCCATTGCCCTGAAGTGCGGTTATATTAAATCTCACCCAAAGACACCAGGGCCATGGCCCCATAGTACAGTCATATCACATTTAACCTAAAATCACTTGGGCCACCACCCCACAGCATGGTAATATCACATATCACCCAAAAACATTTAGGTCATAACCTAGGGAACTAACAGACCTCCATCAATCATAGACTATTTATATCTACTCATCTAAAAGAGTGAGTAGGAAAGAGTGGGTAGCCAACCATCCATCCTCGTCATCAGGATGTTGGGAAAAACACCTCCCATGTGAATATATGAGTATCGGCATATGGTTTTCGATGAAGATGGGTTGAATATATAAATCAAAATGGATATAAAAGTATATACATATTTCCACACACAATCCCAACATATAGTTTCACAACAAAACACTAACCAACTCACAACATTCCCTCTTTCAATTCCACCTCTAAATGCATATCACCACACAAGCCACAAGCCGCATTTCACATTTCCAACAAATCCTATTATCCAACCCATTCATTTCATTATTAAGAATCAACCACATTTAACCACAAAACCCATCATTTATTTTTTCATTTCTCATGTCCATCACATTAACAAAAAAACTCCTTCCACTTCAAATCATTATTAAATAATTAATTATTCCATCACTAACCGAGCATCTAGCCCAACGCAACCACACATCACATGCAACTCATCATCCCCATCGTAACAATGTATATCAATCCCAAAATAATAACCAAACAAACCATTATAATTTCTCCCCAAAATCATAGCCAAACAACCATTATCTCGTCACCCCCAAAAGTACAACCAAACAACCATCATCTCGCCACCTCAAAAGAATAGTTGCATATCACCCATTAGCCCCACATGCCCCAACTGCACAAAAACCACACATCACCACCCCATAGAGTGATCACACATCAAAACACATCAAAGATCATTTTTTATATTTAACAATGTGAATTTCATCAAATTTGACTTTATTTTAGGGGAATTATCACACAATCCATAAATCTATGGGAAACCATTTTTTAGAAAAATATAAGTGGCTAGCCAATTTCCATTTTAGGGTGATATAAAAATAACATGAAACATGTTTTCCATATCCAAATGAATATATCATAATAAAAGGTCCCCAAAACCCATGATATTTAGTAGGTCATTCAACATATACAAACACAACATCACAATTATATCAAATTTGTAAAATCGTGTGATTCATTCCCCTTCCCCATAAATTTAGAATAATTGATTAAATTATATTTTTTAAACCATATAAAACCGTCCCCCATAGATAAACAAGAGTAACCCCTCCCTCATGATACAAAAAGTGAGAAACAAGGTATTTGATACCTCAAAGAAGCTTTGCCAACTCACTATACACCACGTGGAAAAGAAGGAAATTCCCAAAAACAACAACTGCATCAAGAGATCATGTATCAACCTAAACCGAATCATATATCCATTAGAACACATCCCACAAACCCCAAACCAAAACTACACCACCAAAATTAAACTCTGAAGAATATTAGAAGGGAAACATGGGGATAAATGGGATAACTCATAGTGGATCACCAACGAACAACCACCAAAACTCGTAGCATCGAAGGATGAGGATAAAGGATGGAAGATCCTATAAAGGTGCCTAGGGTTCCTCCATAATGAGAGAGAGATATGTATGTATTAATGAAAATAATCATCCAAAAGGTTTATAATATAACTTGGATCCTACCAGTTTCACGTCATGTATTCCATTCATGACATGAAATCCATGGGTTTCCCAAAAATTCCAAATTCTGTTGAAATTCATGTCACCTCAGCCTTTATTTAATTACACTTCATGAATTAATTTAATGAAAAGAATACATTTCATAGGTTCTCCCTACGCTGCACATAGGATATGAATCCAACTAGCTATACAAGTCATGAAACACCAATTCAAGTCATGTAAACCTTTCACAATATGAATTTCCTAAAACAGTATTGATGCACCCCCAACCATCACAAAACCTCCTCAAGCCTCCTCTAAGACACCTCTATCACCCAAATTTGGTAATGTAATGGGCCAAGAAGGAATATTAATTTACATTATATAAATATTAAATTATTCTCTCCTTCAATAACCAAAAATCAATCCCAAAAGGAAAGGGGGTCCAAACAATAACCCCGTGAGATACCTCTCAAGGATCTCATTACTCCTCAATGCTACCACCAGAAAAATACACCAACTAAAACACTAACAAACCACACTATATATCCACAAACTACCTCCTTTCACACAACCACACCACCACACAACCACCACATAACCAACTCATCTTACACATATCCCAAACCAATAATCACTATAACCAAAAAACCACACTACACTGAACAAACAAACCAAAGAATTATATCCTCCATGTCAAGATACTATCAACTTTGGGTGGTACTAACTCACCTATATGGGTTTAATCGCATCATAGTTAATGCATCCAGATTCAGAATCTGTTCCTCCCCTTTACATATGTTGGAACTTTATAACACATTTCACATCACAAAACACACATCACATTAAAGTAAAAGAAACATCTCATAAAACAACAAGACCCAATCATTAAATCATAAGAAAAACATAATAAGGAAATACTCAAAACAGTTATGGGTACTTGGTGTGAATCTTCATATCTCGCTCCCAAGTACTCTCCTCCAGGACACCATGACTCCACGACATATGAACCAAAGGAATGGTTCATCCATATAGTGCCTTCTCTTGGTGATCTTTGATCTCTACTTTCCACTACACAAATGTTGTTTCATCCTCAATATCCAACTCTCCCCAATAAATTATATAGGCACCATCATGAAGATACCAATAAAGTTGAGGTATGTGAAAGACATCATGGATACTCACTAACTACGGGGTAATTCCAACCAATACTCTACTTTTCTAACTCACCCCACCACCTCAAAGGGCCCAACATACCTAATAGAAAGCTTACTATATCTCCTAAACCTCTTATTACCACATAGAGGGGAAACATTTAGGAACACATAGTCTCCAACATCAAACTCCAAAGGCCTCCTCCTATGATTGATATAAGACTTATGTTGGTCCTATTCTATCTTTATCCTCTATCAGACCAAATAAACCTTCTATGTTGTGCTCTTCACCACATCAGGACCAAGAACTATTACCTCACCAACCTCTGTCCATCACAACAGAGAATGACATGACTGCCCATACAATGCCTCAAATGGAGACATACCAATGGAAGAGTGATAGATATTGTTGTATGGAAACTTGAAAAAAGGTGATTTCCATGCCCAAAATCCATCAAAGTTCACTATTCATTCCTAAAACATATCATCTAGTGTCTGGATGGTACACTCCATCTACCCATCTGTCTGAGGGTGGAAATTAGTACTGAGGTGTGACTAAGTTACAAAATAATGTTGCAATTCCATCCAAAATCACAAGGTAAAACTTATGTCCTGATCCAAGACAATAGACTTAATAAATCCATGAAACCACAATAACAAATCCACATACATCTTGGCCAAATCATCCATTATTCCTGATTCTTTGATTGCTAGGAAGTGGGCTGATTTCAACAATTTATCCATGATCACCTAGATAGAATCACAATCTCCCGGATATTGGGGTAACCCTATGATGAAATATATATATATATTACATCATATTTCCACTGAATAACATCCAAATGATGAAAAAATCCACCAAGAACATGATGCTCATCCTTTACCTACTAGAAAACAAAACACCTCTCCATGAATACCGCTTCTTCCCGTTTCATCCTAAGCCACAAAAACTATATCCTCGAGCCATAATACATCTTGGATACTCATAGGTGTAACACCAAAGGATATATATGAAACTCATAAAGTAATCCCTCATGAATCACTGCCAGAATAAAGAAAACCCCATGAAATAACATCAGGTTCCAACCATTCACCAATCATCCATATGAAGCATCACCATGGCCAACACGATCGCACTTCAACTCTACCTCTAAGTCTCCAAACCAAGATTCCTCCACCTTCCACATCAGATAAGACTAAATATTTATCTAAAACAAATATCATCTAACATAACCCACCCTTTAATATAAGTAAATGTATTCTATCTCCTCTATTATTCTCCAAACATCCTCAAATTCCTGAATAATATCCTTTCATGACTTCCTACTCAAAATGTCAGCCACATCATTCTCTTTCACTGAGGTGTTGAAGATATCAAAATAATAATCCTAAAGAACCTCTATCTATATCCACTTTTGCAAATTCAAATCACACTAAGGAAATATATACCTCAAACTCTTATGATTCGTGAATGCCACAAAGTGCTCCTCAATGAGGTAATATCACCACAACATCAGTGCAAAAAAAACCACTACTAGAACTAGGTCATGGGTGGAATGGTTATATTCATGGGGACATAACTTACTAGTCCCATAAGATATCACTACTCTATGTTTCATCAAAAATATTTCCAATAACATATGGTAAGTCTCACAAAACACCTCAAACATCTCTCCCTCTTTGAGAAACAGAAGCACATGAGCGCTGACCAACTTTCCCTTTGGGTAACCAAATTCTACCTAGAACTAATTAGTCCACACAAAATCACGGTCCTTCCTAGTTAACACTATCAATGGGACTATAAAACAAGATAAATATGGCACAATCCTCTGATAATATCCTAGAAGACCAAGGAAATAGTGAAATTCTGCCACATTCTTTGGTGCTTCCTAAGAAAAAACTACCTCGACCTTCAACGGGTCTATTTCCACACCCTAATGAGAAACCAGATTCCCAAGTAAATTCACCTATTATGTCCAAAACCAATACCTGTACAACTTTCCATAGATTTGGTGGCGTCAAATAACCTATAAGACAGTTCTGAGATGATTGAAATTCTCCTCCTATGACTTCGAGTAGATTAAGATATCATTGATGAATATAATGATGAACTGGTCAAGGAAATCATGTAACACAGTGTTCATAATCCCCATAAACATATATGGTGTGTTCTTAACACCAAAAAACATGACTAAAAACTCAAAGTGATCATAACCGCATCTAAAGGTAGTCTTCAGTATATCAACCTCCTTCACTCTAAACTGGTGATATCCATCCCACATATTGATCTTAGAAAACCAACTCTCCCCTATCATATGGTCTAAAAGATCATATATCCTTGGAAGAGGGTAATAGTTCTTGACCATCATCTTATTCAACATCTGGTAGTCTATAAAAAACCTCAAACTACCATCTATATTCTTATAAAACAACACTAGAGCACCCCACGGTGACACACTAGACTAGGTAAAACCCTTCTATATCAGATCATCTATATGAATCCTTAAATCCCACAAATCAGAAAGTTCCATCTAATAAGTATCCATCAAAATCAAAGAAGCAACATGCTATAATTCTATCTCGAACTCAACATCACATTTATGGGGTGGCGTCAAAACATCCCTAGTGAAAACATTCATAAACTCCCCAATGACCATTGGAACCTCCTACATCCTAGCCTATACTGATTTGATAGAAAACCCCTATATCAAAGAAAGAAGGGGCTCCACATCCTAACTATCTACCTGAAAACCCCAATTTCCAATGAAAACCACATGTTGACCATCCACATCAAAGAACATGACTCTCCTTTGAAAGTAGTAAATAATATCATTGGAACGAGGATAACATCATATAGTTTCAATGCTTATGATAACATCATAAAATTTCATATATAGCAAGAAATGATCACCATGGGACTGATATGGCCCCATCATCAGTCTATACCCCTAGAACACATCGAATAAGATGGTCTATCCTCTGACGGGTATAGTCAAAACCAAGGGAATGAGGAGCTTATCTATGTATTATCCTAGATAATGGACTAGCGTGGGTTTAACAAAGGAGTGAGAAGATATTAAATCAAATAAGGAACTAACAATGTTATAATACAAACTAATCATACCTTAAATGATCTATGGCCCCTCTAGCACTGCTACCTTCACTATGTGAAACCGATTATGCCTAACTCCTCTACCTCTCTGTTGGAAGCCACCTCCATGAGCATGCTCAGGTTAAGATCCTTGAACATGAAGAATATCATGATGTTTTCCTTTAACTAATTCATCTCCCCTTGGTGGAGCATAAGACTATTTCCCCTACTACTGAAGCTATCTCACTAAAAACTGTTGATTAGGCTGGTGTCGAACTAGTCCACCTCCACCAAACTGAGCTCAAAGAACCATTGGAAACTAATCCTAGAAATTTCTATGAACCCCATATCCAAAACACACTGGATTGATATATCTAATAAAATAATGGAAACCACTATCCCTAGAAGGTTGGAAAGGAACCTGCTAAGGTCGACTCCCCACTGGTCGAAACCTCAAAGATCTTGGTTCCTGAGACCTACCACTGAAAACTATGATCATTGAGGAACCCTACTGGTTCCCCTCTCATGGAAATACTCCTCATGAGTGCATCTAATTGATCAAATACTCCTTATTATGAAACTCCAAATATGTTGGAAATGTAAAAGGAGTAGCTACATACTAGATATAAGGATGAATCACCTCATCAAGACATCTTACATGAGACTACTCATATAAAAAATCTGGGGAGAAATATAGAAGGTTATTGAACTTGATTCCCAAATCCCATACTGACATACTCCCCTACTGAAGAGAAATAATCTTCTACCTCTTCACTACCTTCATGGTAAATAAAAGGAAATCTAGTCATAACTCTTTCTATAATTCAACCCATGAAGCATCTATCTCCTTTTTCTCATCTAGATATAGCGTCCACCGCTGACATGTAGCTCCCCGCATCAAACTAACTGCCAAAGGGACCCAGTATCCCACTAGGGCCCAAATCAAACTGAAAGTAATATCGAGCTAATTTATCCATCTCTTTATCCACACATCTGAAACACTGCCCTCATACTTCCCCAAAGTCTTCCACTAAAAATCATGCAACACCCTTTTCCACTGATCATCCTCCTCAACTTGATCAACCCTATGAAAATCAACTGGATTATCCTGTTGAACCTATTCTACTTGAACCACATTTGGATGATGTATATGATCCATAGATGAAAATAAAATAATAATTTTCTAATCTTGGTTGTATTGAATTTTATTTAGATTCATTTAATTCATCTCATTCATTTTAAATTCCCCATGAAAACCCAATTCAAATAGAAACACAAGTCATCATGATGTATTTAGCTCTCCTAGATCTCTACCCTATAAACATGTCCACATAACTTAGTCATTCAATAAGCTCAAATTTTATGAACTGGATCATAAGGGATGCTAAAATACCATGTCCTATCCAGTCCCCCTGGCCTATTTCTCATAATAAGGTCAACTAGAACTGTTCCCATACTAACACATGAAATCCTCATTGTGCCTAACTCTAAACTTCATCTTATCCATCAACCATAAGCCTTTGATACCACTCTATCTTGACCCCCTCCCACTAAAGATACCATAAAGAGGGGAGAGAGATAATGAACCTAAAGTCCCACCTCCTGTAGGCCTCAGGTTGGTGACTAGCACCGAGGGTATAAAAATCTCATAAAATGGGATTCATTTCCCTCTATAATAATATAGGATCAGGAGATAATATGAATCATACACAAAAAAAATCCATATAATAATATAAAAGGAAACCAAACCATCCCACAATGAATGTTTTAAATGAAACTGATATAGATAAAAGTATCTAAAGTAAATACCCAAAATCAAAGCTAAATAAATAGCATAGAAGCTATCCAAATGTCTAGGATAATAATGTCCAGCACAGTTAAAATAATCCTCTTGGAATCCTAAAACAAATTATATACATAGGGTGATCATATAGGTATAATCAGTAGGAAAAAAAATTATCTCATGTATATATGAAAATAGCATACTAATCCACCTATGAGTGAACATCGGAACTAAACTAAACCTATATAGTTATACTAACCAAACCCATCCTCACCAATAAATTCTCACTAAATAATGAAATCCAAGTATAAAAACATAATATGAAGCATATCGATAAAGGGTACCTCAAAACTCTTTCCCACTAATATGCCACTCTCATAGCCCAATGTCATACTTCCTAGAGATCCCATATATTCTAAATAAAATATACCACTTCCCTATAGAATGGTTAGATCACAACATGATCGCAAAAACCTAGTCCACCACCCCACAGCATGGTTACATATCATCTCTCCCAAATAAACCAAGTCCATTACATCATAATCACTTCTATAGATAGAGTATTATGGTGTCATGAACATAAAGGAAATCAACCTCATTCCCTCCTCCAACAATGAATGACCATCACCATAAGATTACTCATAGCATGGAAATGTCACATATCTCCCAAAAACATCGGAGTCGCTAACCCATAGTATAGTTATATCACATCTCTCCTAAAGACACCTGGGTCACCGCCCCACAACATGATTATATCACATCTCACACAAAAACACATGGTTCACTACCCCACACATCGGTCATATCACATCTAACCCAAAAACACATGGTCCATCACCTAGTGCACTAACAGACCTCCAGCTATCATAGCCTCTGCATATCTACTTGCCTGGAAGAGAGAGAAGGAAAGAGCAGGTAGCCATTAATCTATCCTAATTATCAAAATATTGGGAAAAACACCTCCCATGTGAATATATGAGTATCGGTACATAGTGCTCGATACAGGCAGGGTGCATATAGAAATCAAAAATAATATACAAGTATATACATATAGGCACATAGAATCTCAACCTATGAATTCACAAAAAAAATACAAACTAACTCACAACATCCCCATATTCACTGCCACCTCTAAATGCATATCACCACAAAAGACACAAGACACATTTTAAATTTCTAACCAATCCCATTATCCAGCCCATTCATTTCATTATTAACCATCAAAAAAATTTAATAACATGGTCCATCATTTATTTGTCCATTACTAATCTCCATCCCATTAACCAAATGAAAACCCAACCACTTCAAATCATTATTAAATTGTAACACCCCGACCCTAGTTACCCAGAGTCGGTGCATTATTACATAACATTGGCATGATCACAAGAAAGATCAAATCTTGAAAGACCGATTGGTTTAGTAGCCTTGGAAACACCAGATATATTCATAAGTTTTACATTACATCATAAAATGAAAAACTACTACAACAACATAATGTCTCCACAGTCCACACTATTATCCTCTCACAATATCCCTGCAGGTCATTCATAATTTACTTCTTCACTTCCTGGGAAAATTAAAACATGGAAAAGGGGTGAGCTCAAATGCCCAGTAAGGATAACAATATAGCAGAAACTTTCATAAATAAGAATAAACATTTAAGGCAATGTATAACTAAAACAAAAGCCTTTTAAACTTGAACATCAACATAATATGGCAAAAGTAAAATGAAATAATGCCATTTACTCATTCACATGGATATTCTACTAATCGAATAATCACACGCAAAATCACTAACCACTTTCATAATGTTGGAATGCATAATTCCAGACTATCATAACCACGTAGTCAAGGCCTCGTGCCAAGACCACAAATAAGATTTTGTCAAGGCCTCGTGCCAAGACACTAGTTTGTCTCATGAGACCTACCGATGCATTTTTTTAGAAGATACTTACATTTAAAATTGCTCAAATATACTCCAGTGTTTTTATGAAAACATTAAGCAAGCTTCTGAAAAAAAATAACTAATTCTGAGACTGCTCGACTAATTACAGGCCATGATGGGTCCACGCCCAATCCCTTCCTGTCTACCACACTCGAGAGTCGGGTTTTCTGAAAATATTTTTAAGCTTGCGTTAAATACGTATACATTTGCACTGGATTTTCATATATTTGAGAGAAATATCACTTTTTTGAAATCATTTAAAAATCACATAATTATAAAAGAAAACCTTTTGAATAAACATAAAAGTCAAAGGGGTCTATACACCGTATAAAAGAAAGTTGTGTATAAAACGAAATATGCCTCAATGAAAGGAGATTGAGACGAAGTCCTTACAAATATAATTTTTAAAATAAAATAGATCTATTATGTGTATTCACTATAAGTACACATAAATATAGTAAAATTACAAGATAGGACATAATAATATCACGACAAAATTTGAAATTATGAGATTAACCCAAAGAATAGAAATTGGGTTAAGAAGTTCCCTTACCTTGCGTCCTGTCCTAACTCGACCGTTCTTTAACCTCCTGAATAATAAACTAGAGTTAATATATACCTTATTAAGAACCATTTTCAATTTCATTATCCTTATTATATCACTTATTACAATGATATGAACATTATGTAATTATTTAAGTTAATAACGGTTGTTTTGTCGATCTTTGGTACTTGAGTCAACAATAAACTTCTTATAATTACAGGTTGTTTATGTGGTAGAATATCCATTATCTCCAGAATTATATTCATGATTTATATGCCATATATATCTTATATATCCATTATATACATTCATTTATAATATTACGTAACATTTAGAGGTAAGAAATGAAATGCACCGTTCATGGAGACGGTAAGCCGTACGTACGCATGAACGCTACTTTCATTTCAATTTCATATTTAATGGAACGAAATCATAATGATATAAATGTATAATATAATTCTAGTATAATATAGTGTATAATACCATTTAATACATCCTTTATACATCCCACATATGGCATTAACGATTCAAATCACTTTGAGGGGGCGGTAGTCCGCACTTCCTAAAATGAAATTATCGCGTTTTACCCATAATGGAAATCATAAAGTATGCCATAAATGAGAAATAAATAATAATAAGTAAAACATAAACACATTATATATCATATATAAATATAGTGACATCTTAATGTCCACCTTTGAAGGTGTTATATGAGTGTTGAACAATCATCGTTTCGTGAGGCAGAAATTCGCCATCCACAGAAACCGTATGTTCTTTAACCATTAGATGTAGGTGTGTGTAAGTGTATCTCGAATCCTTATTATAAAAACATCCTAGTATATTTAGGATACTGGTGTTGTTACAAAAGAAATGAATAAAAAGAGTTTAGGGGGGTTGGAGAAGAAAAATAAAACAAAACAACATTAGAGAAGACATTACCTCAAAATTGGGTAACTCTTTTTGATTTGAGCCAAAGGCTTCCTTGAGAAGAGTTCTGCCCAAAGTGAGGCTTCTAGGAGTAATAGGGGGAAGTTGGGAGAGTATTTGGGCAGAGTTTGGTCGATCCAAATGGCATGAAGGTGTAAATAAGGTGGGAGAGGTGGGGGCCTTTTATAAGTGGAGAGGAGGGGCTCTTTTGGAAAGATTGAAATGTTACATTATTACACAATGCTTTTCGGATTCTAAAGGTCCCACACTTATATAATTCGTGGCTAAGGTGATAAGGGTTCTAAATCTACCCATCCAATAGTATTTGGACAAGTGTACGCCTTGGATTTTACATTATCTTTTCATTTTATTAAAATCGTTAAATAATGAGGTCATCGCTGCATCATAATGATGTCATAAATAATTTAATTTATTTAATTTCTAAAAATTATAAAAAAAATACTATGATGTAGGAACTCTTTTTAGATTTCTAATGAATATTTATAGTCAAAATTTGTACTTGTTTAACCCCACTTAAAAACTGTTTTAGTAAAACAACTCATGTTTGTGTCAATTTAATTTTAACATTAAATAAATATATATTAAAGTCATTTTCCAACTAAAGTGGCTCCATGGGGTCCCCAAGTTCACCCATGGGTTTTCTTGGTCGGCCATGACTCATCCAATAGGATTAGGACAAGTTTCATGCTCATCTCATATTATTAAAACATTATTTGTACCTTAAACTACACTAATTACCTCTAATCGCGATTAAGAACTTAAAAGTTACTATTCACCAAAAAATTATTTTAATCTCATTGAACCACATTTTACTTATTAATGAAAACCATGTAAGTCGGATTTTTGAAAATAAAAACACAGAAGTGGTAATATTTCATTTAAACGAAAAATCAGTTGTTTAACTACCACTTAGTGGTTTCACTATTCATCAAAAATTGAAGTTTTTTAGAACAATGCCAAAATTTCACCCTAAGCTATAATTGATATTCCGAATTTAAAAATGATGTCTATTTTACAAAATTCCAAACATATAAGTTGCATTAATTAATTTTATAATTAATTCCCGCTGTCACAACAATAGCGTGTTTTTAAGAAACAATTTATATCAAAAGATTGGCAATTGTTTATGTCCAATTTCAATGTTAAATTAATTCTAATGACCACCATTGGATAAAATGGTAAAATATATTCTAATTATACTTTAAAACCACTCAATATTATAACTTATCACTATAAATTATTTTGATTAAAAAAAAATTTAAGTATTTTTCACTATTCATAAAAAATTAGAAGTTCTCAGAAAAATACCAAAAATTCAACATAGGATAATTTTGATATTACGAATACAAAAATGAAGTCCATTTTGAAATATAAAATTTATACAATTTTAAAAAGTGGTTATTACTATTCATAACGACTACTTTGATTAGTCGCTGTGTTTTAGAACTTGAAGTTGCGTACAATGCAAGCTATTGCATTATTGAATGAGAAGCGTATCGTGGAAGCTCGGGGACTTACATAAATAATTCATTATTCTATCACTAAATGATCATCTAGAACAATGTAACCACACATACCAAGAAAATCATCATCCCCATAATACCATCACCTCACCTCCCCAAAAGAACATCCAAAAAACCATCATCCATCCACCCAAAAATAACTTCCAAACAACCATCATCTCATTTCCCCAAAAGCATAGCCAAACAACCATCATATCACTACCCTAAAAACACATCCACATCTCACCCATTATCCACACATTCCCTAACCACAAAAAAACCATAAATCACAACCCTATATAATGGTCACACATCACAACACATCAAAGATAATTTTATAGATTTAAGAAATGGGGTTTTATCATATTTCACTTTATTTAAGGGGTATTATCACACAAATCCATAACTCTAGGGGAAACCATTTTATTATCCAAATATATGTGGTTAGCTAATTTATATTTTGGGGTGATATCACAAAAAAAATCAACAAGGTTTCCATATAACAATGACTATATTGAAATAAAAGGCTCCCAATATCCATGATTTTCATCAGGGCATTCATCTTGTAAAAACACAACATCACAATAATATCACACCTATAAAATCATGATAATCATTCCAATTCCCCATAAATTTAAATTAACTCATTGATTTCTCTTGATTAATATAGCTCAAACCATACCTCATAGATAAAAAAGATTAAACCCCTCCCACATGATATACAAAAGTGATAAATGATGGATTATTTACCTCAAAGAATCTTTTTTAACTCATTGGGCACTGTAGGGTGAAGAAGGAAATGCCTTCAAACCACAACCACAGCATGAGATCATGGGTTAACCTAAACTATATAAAAGTTACATGAGAACAAAGCCCATGCACACCCCAAAACAAAACCACACCACCATAATGAATCTCATAAGAAGATTAAAAGGGAAATTAGGGGATAAATGTGAGAACTCATCGTGTATCACCAAAGAACAGCCACTAAAACTCGTAGAATTTAATAAGGAGTAAAAGGGATGGAATATACTCTAAAGGATCATAGGGTCCTCTATATTGAGAGAGATAGGTGTATATTAATTAAAATAATCAATGAAAAGGGTTATAAAATAACCTTGATCCTACCAATTTCACATCATGTATTCCATTCCTAACATGAAATATATGGGTTTCCCAAAAATAAAAACTTCTGTTGAAATTCATAACACCTAGGCCTTTATTTAATTAAATACCATGAATTAATTTCATGATGTTATATGTTTCATGTTTTCTGTAGCAGCTGAACATTGGATGTGAATCTAATTGGAAACACAAGTTGTGAAACACTAGTTCAAATCATGTAAACCTTTCACGGTGGTAATTTTCTACATTAGCTCAGATGCACCTCCAACCATCATGAAACCTCCTTAATCATCCTCTAAAATACCTATAACACCAAAAAATGGAAAATCAATAGTCCATGAAGTCATGGTCTATTAAAAATACTATTAGAGTTATTCAACAGCATATAAGAGCAACTCAGAGTCGACAAAAAAATTATACGGACAATCATTAGAATGATCTAGAGTTTGAAGTTGGTAACATGGTATTCCTAAAAATATCACCCTAGAAGGGGGTGATGAGATATAGAAATAGAGGAATTATAATCCCTAAGTAAATTGGAACTATTGAAATTATTGATCGTATTGGGATGGTATCTTATCATTTGATGCTTCCATCAAATCTCTTCTAAGTTCATGATGTGTTCCATGTATCTCTCATGAGGAATTAAATACCCGATCTTTCGCATGTAAGGAAATATGAGGTCATAAAAATGGAGAAATATATTTCTTATGAAGAATAATAGGTGGAGATTTTGGATCATAGAGAGAAATTTCTATGAAATAAGTTCACCCACATGGTCAATGTTTTGTGTTGAAACCACCAATTTGAGGAAGCTACGTGGGAACCTAATGATGCGATGAGGCAAAAGTATCCATGTCTCTTTGTACCATAGTGATAAATTCTGAGGTTGAAATTCATTTTAATGGGGGTAAAATGAAACACCCTGAGATCTTTATGAAATGTTCCTCTTTAAATACTTTTATTTATTTGATGGCTTGCATTACATGCAGCACCAAGTTTAAACAAACTGCATAAAATTATAAATATATTATCTATCTATTATAATCTAGCCATTATATTGGTGGTTGTGAATAAAAATTACTAAATTATGAAAAATATGTGGTATAAAAATTTATAAAATGAATTCATTAGTTATCAAATGATTATGAAAAAAAATAAAAATTATTTTAAAATTAAAGTGATGTTTTTTCTAAAAAAAAAATTATGTGCGCGATGTATTTTTATATTAATAAATTAAATTAATACCTTTTGGTGAATGATTTTAGTGAAATGTATATATTATTTTATTTATAATTTTTTTTAAACATTAAGGAAATATTTTTTTAGGCATGGGATAAGAACAAATCTACTTTTATGCTTAAAATGTATTTTTTCTAAAAAAGTTGTTTTGTTAAATTTTGCATGCTTAATTTAAAATTACTTTCTGTCATTCATAGTTATTGAAATAGATAAAATGAATTAAATATTTTGAATCATAATTTTACAATTTTTTAAATAGGACCCTTTAATTTTTGGTCAATATAAATAGTAATCATGGTGAATTTTATCACCTCAGTAAAGGGTAAATTGAGTTAATCTTGATTTAAAATAAGTGATAAGGAAATATTTGTTTTATTAATTATTATTTAATGAATATAAGTAAAACCTTAATATCTTAGCTTGAAATTGATATTTTTTGGACACATGTCCATGAAAATTACATATATATTATTTAAATAAAAGAAAGTTACAAAATATCACTCTATTTGTTTTTAAATTCCATTAATGTTCCACATAGGGACAAAAACTAGTTATGAATAAATATTAATACTAATTTTGTGCATAATGAAATTATATTCATGATATTGATTTATTTATAATTTTTAGGTATTATATAATTACCTTAAATTCTTACACAATGCCAAAATAGTATTTATTCAATTTATGGAAAAATAAATTAAATGATTTTGAAAATATTAAAAGTGATATAATTTGAGTAATTTATAGAGTTAAATGATTTTTATATGTAAATATGACATGTTAGTGTTGTTTTAAAATATTATATTTTAAGTCTAACTTTTTATTCATGTATTTTAAGTCGAATTAAATGAATAGTGTCAAAATTGATAATAAGGCTATTTTATCAAAATAATATTTTATTAAATTATTTAAAAAACATAAAAACAATATTGAAATAATACAAGGTGGATATTATATAGTATAAAATTTCATAAATTTTCAATTTATGGGACAATTTTTACCTTATAAGTAAAAAATTAAAACCTTTAATATTGAAAAAAATTGTTGTTGTAGTTAAAATTAAAATTTGTTAACTAACAGTTAATAAAAATGATTAGGTTTAAAATGAAAAAAAATATGTCAAAATTATATTTTTTATAGAATTAAAAACCTATATTATCTTATCTTTGAATCCCTAACCATTTGGAGGCATTTGTATTAATAATGAATTTATTATAATTTAATCATTTTATAAATTCCAAAAGTTCCCCTCGCCTCAATTATATAAGAACACCACCTCCATCACTTATTTACCAAACTTTAAGCCTTATAAATAGATAAAAATATACCAATTTATATTCTAAACTTCATTATATTAATTATAGAGATTATTTTCTTCCTAAAAGACCAACAATATATCCCTTTAGATGAGATCTAAAGAAGTCATTTCAAATAAGAGGTAATCACCTTACTCGAACACTTTCTTTTCTACTCATATTTAACTCTTCTAATTATAAGGTATTTATAATAAAATTATAAATTAAGTATCCTAAATAATATGATATTTTATTATTATTATTATTATTAAAACACCATTATACCCCTATCTCTCATCAAATGGTAAGTGAAAGTATCCCTCATGCATACGTATGACTCACCATCCCTATGTAGTGATACAATTTATTTTCTTCACCATAGTTTATGGATGGGTATTATGATGATTTTATTGTATATATATGATATTTATGAAATAAATATATTTCTATAATTATAATATCACATCTACCTACTTACCATCCAATACTTTGGGAAAAGATAAAGTCGTTTGTGCCTACATGTGGACTACCACCTCCACGAAGAGATGTGATTCCTTTTTTATTTATATTTTACTTGGATGGTAATAAGGAATAATTTTATGAATATATATGATATATATATATAATATATAATAATGATATCATAAAGTTTAATTAATATTTACCTTTCTTCCATTTCATCTGTCAAAAAATGAAAACAACATTCATGCGTATGTACAGCCTATCGTCTCCATGAACGGTGTAATTAATTTTTATATATAAAAATTTTAAGGATGAATATAAATATGTATATAATGAATATATATGATATTTATATAATAATTAATATTCTAGATATTATGGAAATAATATGAATGTACAAATACTAGAACTATTGAGTTGAAATATCCATGATAAACGAAACAGTTAACACCAAAAAATGGAAACATTAATAAGGAGTTATTGATAAAAGTGGGTTTTTAAATATTATAAAGGGAATATATATGAAATTATAAGTATACAAATTACTCTGGTAAAGAATTATAATAAATTTAAATTTATTATATTGGAGGTTAGAGTGCTTTTGAAATAATGAGAATTGGAGATAAGGGAATTATGTTACAATCTCATTGTTTATAGGTATTGTTTATGATTAAGTTTTGATAATGAAATATTATACCAACATCTCAAGATAAACATTTATTTTATTCTCCTGTTATTATTTCTTGAAATAAATTTTTTCATTTTATTTTCCCCACCTTTTGTACTCAAGAGACTAAAAATATGTTTTTAAGTAAAATTGACTTTATTTATCTCATCGATAAAAAAACATTTTTCTTCCATATTCATGTTTTCTAAAAATTATTTAAATATGGTTTTTTATATTCTACTAAAAAAATTTAAATTCATTTTTACCCATGTTTGTATTTTTATAAAATGGGTTTAAAGGAATCTTCTTGTCATTTTCTAAACTATGGTATTTATAACTTTTTGGAAAAAAAGTTTAGAAGGGATGTTTTTTTAAATTATAAATCATAAAATAATTTTCCCATATTTATGAATAATATTTTCTTTGAATATTACTTTATAATTTTAAGTGGCTATTTTTAATGAAAATTTTTTCTTTTATAAGTTCATAGTTTTTTTAATAAGTGATTTCAAAAAATTGAAAGGTTGTTCTCCTCAAGGATGTTTTAATAGTATTTATATTAATCAAATACAACAACCCTTGATTTAACATATGATTTATTGGGGATATGATCTAATTATACCATCCTTATTATTTATTTGGATGGTTTATGTTTATGATGAAAATATTTTAATGATGAAAATATTTTTATGAAAACTTTTTCTTTTCCATAGGTTATTCTATAATGAAATGGTGAAATGTTTATGAAACCCATTTGCTTTCTATGGGTTATACTATTCTTAAATTTTTATAAAACCCATTAATCTTAATGGGTTCTAATATGAAGAATTTTTTATGATCTTGTGCCATGAATATGTATGATTTTTATTATGTGATGATCGAGACCTATATATCCCTCCAATGAATTGGGTAAAATTGATATCCCATGATATAAACATGATTGGAATGGGGTTAAACCTGATTTAGCAAGGGATCTTGTCTAATATTATTTTCTTGGAGTGAACCTTGACTACTATAATGATTTCTAGAGTTGACCCAATCCATTATGATAGTCTTTTCATTGATCCTTGACTACTAAGTAAATGATTTTCTATGCTTATGTGTATTCCAAAATTTCGTGTCTTATGTTATTGTTATGATCTCATAGCTCATGTTATTTGATTCCTTTATAATTCATGTATTATAAATTTCCAAGCTTTACACTGTGACGCAAGGTTATAATCTATGATATACAGGGTATGGTTTTAAAATTTTAAGAACATGTTCTCATATCATTTTTCTTATGTTGTGATTACATGATCACTGGTATCTCCCTAGTTTACCCTTACTGAGAATCAAATCTCACCTTTTTATGTTTCTTTTACCAGGTTATGAATAAAGGTTTTATATATTATATGTCTAATAAGGGTGATAGTTATGTAGATCTAAGTGGTAGATGATATATAACTATTATGAACAAATTTTTTATGTTTCTAAGTTTCCAAAGATACTAAACCTAAACAATTATATATAGGATCAAAATGTTATATAATGAATATTCATCAATTAGATGTAATACCTATATATAGAAAGTATGGGTCACTATAATGAGTGAGGACCTCATGGTGATTAATGGAATCCAAATGGCCTTGGAAAACTTGGGAAAAGAAGTTGGGATTTTCTTTGAAGGTATTTGGAGCAATGTTGAGGTAAGTGGTCTTGTGTACTCTACAATATAGTATTATGAATTGTTTATTTTGGAATTTGATATGAGGTTCACTTTGGAAGAACTACCCTTAATTTAAAAAATGTGTTATGAACTTCATGTAATGAATAATTAATTAATTAATTATATATAGTTATCAACTAATTAAAATAAATATGCTTAAAGAATTGAATAAAGTTTGAAGGTCCATGACCAACCCTAGTGCACTGGATTGCTGTTAATCATCGATGGTTAAAGCATGATCACTAATGAGTGCCTTATATTACAAGGACCCCCTTGTGTGTTTGATTTTTCTACATGAGACCATGTTTAATGTTTGATCACATGTCTATTTGTATAGCCCATGAGACCATGTTTAATAGTGATCACATGTGTGTGCATGTATAGCCCGTGAGATCCATATTTGATATTGATTGCATGTGTGTGCGTTTGTAGCCCGTGAGACCCATGTTTGAAATTGATCACATGTTTGGGCATGTGTAGTTTATGATAACCATGTTTGATATTGATAAAAAAATGTGTGTATATCCCACAATACCCTTATTTTATATTGATCACATATGTGTATGTGTGTAGATTTTGAGATCCATGTTTGATATTTATCACTTATGTGTGTGTAGACTGTGATACCATGTTTGATGTTTTCTCACATGTTGAATTGTGATGGCATGAATATTTCTTGATATAACATGGAGTTGATCTTTCATCCTTTATCTATGTGTTTCCTGAGCTATATTCTATAGCAAAGCATGTAGGTTGAACCTTATGGACTATTGGCCTGAGTGGGATGTGTCAGACATTATTCTTCATTTACATAGGATATACCTCATAGTAGGATGTTTCAAATGTGTTTTCTTGCTATCATATCAAGGGGGAATGTTTCAGACATAGATGGTTGATGTTAATTTTGGCATGGAGCTGAAGTATATATGAATGGGGTTCATGGTGTCTTAGTAATCGCATGACTTCTTGACACATGTGTGTTATTGTTTACTTGTTCCTTGGTGATTTTATTTTATTATTTCACATTTTATATATCTCATATTTATTTTTTACCGAGCTTATCACATGCATGTACACTGAATTTATCATCTTGGTACTGGACCATGGTGGGGGTTCCATACTGAGTTATACTCACACCTTGATTTGGAAACCATGGCACTTGGGTACCCAAGAATCCATCAGTTATTATCGGTATAGGTTAGGATGAGGCCCGAGTTAATAATTGAGATATATAACTTGCAATGAGTTTGAATACATGTAGGATGTGAGGCTTGGAGTTGGTTATAGAGCCTCTTTTGTAATTTTTTTCTTTTCATTTTTATATATGTGATCATCCTGGTGGGCGATAAGTGTCCTTGTATTTAGGCATGACCATTCAAGTCTATTTTTTTATAATTCATTCATTACATATGGTAAAATTATTTTTCTCCACAAACTCTGGTTGTATATTTATATATGTTTAGTTATTTATCTATTACTGTGCGCTATGATTAAGGGTATAGTCTCCCCATGATTCGCATATAACCTCGCTTCTAGTCAGTAGCCTCTGGTGTATGTGGAGGTGTGCTTGAGTTCTTGTGAAACATCATTTTAGACTCAATGATTCAAGTCGAGGTATTACAAAATGGTATCATAGGTGTCTTGCATTCCTGATTTTGGGAGTTGGAAGATAGGAAATATAGATATTTTTCAGATCTTATGATGAAACTCATTCTGGTGCATCATGAACACTATTCTCAAGGTAAGTACAGGTTACTAGGGTATGGTATTTATGTTATGGGTTTATACTATTATTGTTATATAATTTCACCTCATGTGATGGAAAATTATTTTTTAGGTTTGTGATTATATATGGATTTGAATCTTTCATGTATTGTCAAGAGGCATAACATGAATCACATTCGGCACATAGGTTCTACATGACATATATAATGTTTCTTTGTTATTATAATGATGATGGAAGAATTGGTTTTTTCATGTCCTTAACTTGTACTATGTTTTCATATATGAGTTCTTGCCGAATTATTTTTGGTTGAACCCCTATGCATGTATACTTCTGATAGTAGGTCATGGAAGAATATGGTGCGGTGCACCTGGGTGATGAGAACAATGATGACGATGGTGTAGTCCCACTTTGCGTGGGTGGTGTGTGTACCTTATTAGGTCCTTGTTGGGTATTAATTTCTATAGTGAATGTTCTTATAAAAAAGGCTATTAGATAGGTCCAGTTAATTAAGGTTCCAACTATATCCTTTGTGAAGTTATCCTTGTATCACCCAATGGAATTATTTTTAACTGAACCATGAATTTATGTCCCCTCTATGTGGACTATCTAATGGAAAATTAATCATTTAGTGTATTTAGAGATGTTCCTAAATAAAATTTCATGAGTTTTGACCCCTAGTAAGACCTTGTTGGGGTTATGTGTAAGACTTTGTGGCCTTATAGATGCAACTCTAGTTACTATGAAGCTATTTTCTTTGGTTTCATAGGGGAAACTCGAGTGAGGATATTCCTTATGAAGTGATAATATGAGTTACTAGTTCCTTGGTGTATTTCATTGATAAATATTCCTTGTGTGTGTGAGTAACTTTGGAAGGATTAGAGGAAGGTATTATGAATTATCATGAAGCCTTATAGTATAGTTCAACATGAGTTCTACCACTCTTAATACATGGTTGGGTTATGGAATGATTGGATTCTTGTGGAATCAAGGTTAGGACCAGTGGTTTCCTCGCCTGTTAGTTCATAATACAACTCTTTTTTGGATATCATGTGAAAATAATAGGTGTCCAGGCCTATGAGGGTTAGAGAGTGGGTGGAAACTCTATGACTTGAACTAACTCCTATGAGATAGGTGGTGCATGATGAATCTTTATATAAAGCAAAATATAATTATAAATAGGATCACTGAGAGTGATTGAGTTTGGTTTTTTTCCTCCTAATTGTGTAGATAGCTAAAGAGGAATATGAGTCTAGGACTAGAGGTGTGTGACTCAAGGGTAATCACTCTATTTTGGATTAAACATTGGTGTTATAATTCCCTGATGGAAAATCCTTCTAAAATCCCCAAACATTTATAAATTAAATTTCATTCTAAATTAATAAATTCCTTATTAAGTAATGTAGTTATAGAAAACTCATGCAATATATTTCTTTTGAAGTTCCCATTCAGGATCCAAGTGTGACTGAGAGGGGGAGGGGTGAATCAGTGATGTCAATTTTCTTTTTATGTTTCCTTCTTTTTTTAAAAAACCTTTGCCTCATGTTAAAGATTTTCTTCCATGCTGAACACACACAACCATAGGAACATAAGATTTAAAATTTTCACTACTCAACAAAAGTAGCTACGTCCTTGGTATGGTACATAAATAATCCAGTACCACACAATCCACTAGAAAACAATCCTTTTGTGTGGAATAAAATGAGTAGGATATTCCCTTACACTCGTGTAGCACTTTGAAAACAATCCAATAGTGTGTGTACTCCCTCTTAGAACAAATAGGGTAATTTAATGATTCTGTGCTTCTTAATGAACTTTCACAAATCAAATATTTTAAAAAAATTCTTCACTTTCCTACCCAGAAGCTGGTAATAACCTCCTGGTGCAGACAGCTTGCGTGCCACACCCTACTTGTGTGCCACCCTACTTGCGAACCACCCTGCTTACGCGCCACCTACTTGCGTGCCTCCCTGCTTGTGTGCCACCTGCTTGAACACCACTCATCTTGCACTCTTACCTTCTTGTGCTCCACTAACTACTTGCGCGCCACTATTTTTCATATCTCACAACTTGCGCTCCACCTTTGGCTTATACACATCACACTTCTTGAACACACCTCCATGCTTGTGTGCCTTTTATACCTTGCATGCCACTCTTCTAACATTCCACTCAACTTACACACCTTATAAATAACTCTTGACTTGAACGACACTTCAGATTGCATGCCACTTTCTACTACTTGTGCACTTAGAGCACAAATTTTCTCTTAAGTGTCGAGCTACAAAAAATTAGGAGGCTAGTCATCTATTTATAGGCATTTTGTTCACTTGCATGCCACATACACTTGTGCATCATTCCTTCTTGCACGCTACTCTATCACTTGCGTATCGCTCCATCACTTGTGCGCCGCTTCATCACTTGCACACCACTTTCTTTCCTTTTTCATATTTTTATGTGATGATGTTGAAATGTGACTTTTGGACAACATACACTTGCGCGCTGCTTATACTTGTGCATCACACTTGCGCGCTTCTTATTGACTTGTGCGCCACTTTCTTTCCTTTATTATATTTTGATTTGATTATCTTGAAATATGAATTTCTTGAAACATACATTTGCATGCCCCATATACTTGCACGCCACATATAATTATGCTCCACACTTGTGTGCCACATATACTTTCATGCCACTTTCTCTCTTTTTCCAAAAAACACTTCTTTACTCCCCCTATCCTTCATAAGGTTTTCATAAAAAGTTCTCCAAACTTATGATATTTGTGAAATACACATCAGCAAAGCATTGTCATATCTTTCAAGTCTTTTAAAAATTGAATTGATTTATACTCTTTTAATAACAAAAGACAACACTCTACAAAAATCATACTCTTCAAGCTTTCTTCTCCATCCAAATTGGTCCCAACAATCTCCCCCTTTGGATTTTTTTGTCAACCAAGATTCATAAATAACTGAACCATTTAACCTCAAGAAATAGATTACTTATCAACAATTCTAAGCCTATGTGATCTAACTCATTGTAGGAAACAATAATTATTGACAGCCAAAACCATGTTGTCTAAAAGCAGTGACTATGAAAGTTCAAGATCATATCTCCTCAGCCTTCTTCAGAACATCTTCCAAGATTCTACCTCATCACTCTTCGTTTCTTCAATTTTCCTGTAATACAAAAACATTATTTCCTACAACCACTCCAACAAACAGTTAGAATATTTCACACACATACATGCTAGACTCACAGCTTACCCACAACTCCCCCTTTATCCATGCTTCCATAAGGATAGATTTATGAAACAATTCTCCCCCTTGACAACACTATCCAAAGGTAAGATGAGAGAGGGGATAGACACACATACCTTAACCTTGATGAGAAGGAGTTTGGGCACCCGTGTTCAACCTCGATTTATCAAATGGTTCCTTCGATAATGGTTTTGTAAATAAATCAGCAACTTCTTCTGATTTGGAACGTACTCTAGCTTCAATTCATTCTTATCCACCTTCTCTTTGATGAAGTGGTACTTTATGTCAATTTTTTTTGGACAAGAATGTTGTACCAGATTCCTTTTAATATTGATTGCACTTTGATTATCACATCCCAAGAGTAAGGGTAGATTCACTTCAACAAGTAGATCTTCCAATTGAGTCTTCATACACATAATTTGGGTAGCATCATGAGTGGAAACAACATACTCAGCTTTAGTTGTGCTAAGAGTCACTAAATTTTGTTTCTTTGTATGCCAACTAACACAACGTTTCCCCTGAAATAAAACTCCACCAGATGTGGATCTTCTATTATCAACATTTCCTTCCCAATTAGCATCTGAATACCTGAACAAATCAATATTTTATACGCCATCATACCTGATTCCAAAAAAATTTGTGCCTTTTATATATCTGAGAATCCTTTTTCCAGTAATTAAATGTGATTCTTTAGGATCACTCTGAAACCTTGCACATAAGGTAACAACATAGATAATGTCGGGTCTTGAGGCTGTCAAATATAATAAACTTCCAACCATATTTTGAAACTCTTTCTGATCAACTTCCTTACCTTCTCTATCTTTAGACAACTTGGTTCCCACTAAAATTGATGTGGAAACTGGTTTAGAATTTTCCATTCCAAACTTCTTCATAAGTTCCTTAGCATACTTCTCTTGAGAAATAAAAATGTGGTTCCTCTTCTATAAGATTTGTAACCCAGGAAATTATTTCATTTCTCCTAGCATGGACGTCTCAAACAACCTCTTCATCTCTTTAGAAAATCATTCACAAGATCTTTCATCATTTCCAGCAAAGATAATGTCATCAACATAGACAATTACAATGATAGAATACTCCTAACATTATTTGATGTAAAGATTTATGTTAACTCTTCCTTTCCTGAAACTCATCTTCCTTAAGCAAGTATCCAATTTGGAATTCCATGCCCTTGGAGCTTGTTTTAGCCCATACAAGGCTTTCTTCAGCTTACACACATAACTTTCATCTTTACCAATAATAAATCCACAAGTTTTTTAAATGTAAACTTCTTCATCAATATTTCCATTTAGAAATGAGGACTTTGCATCCATTTGAAAAAAATTGTAACCTCGTTGTGCAGCAATAGAAATAAATATTCTGATTGTTTCCAATCTAGCCACTATAGCAAAGGTCTCATCAAAATCAACACCTTCAATTTGTTAGTAAACATTGCACATTAATCTTTCCTTATTCCTTATCACTTATCCTTATTCATTCATCTTGTTCTGGAAAACCCATTTTGTACCAATAACTTTTTTTCATCTAGATTGGGTACGAGTTCCCAAGTATAATTATTTTCTATCTGATCAAGCTCTTCATTCATAGACTGAATCCATTCAGGATTCTCAAAAGATTCATTCACATCATTTGGATCCACTTTTGAATACAAATAAGTATGTGTAACAGCATTTTTTGTTTTTCTTGTTTGAACCCTCTGATATTGATCACCAATAATGTACTGAGTCTCTACTTTCTTCCTCATCCTAGGATGAGCTATTCAAATTTCATCCTCATTACTTGAAATTGTTGAGTCTGATTCTTATTCTTGATTAGGATTACCACTATTGGTAGCATTATCAGAATCGTTAACAAGACTTTCCTTATCCTGCTCAACTTCTATATCAGAAAAAGTTTGCCTTTCCGTCTAAACATTTTCAATAAATTTCACATCAGAAGAATTGAGGATTATTCCTATTTCTTTGTTGAAACATCTGTATCCTCTTCCTTCTAGAGCATAGACATGAAAAATTCCATCATCTCCTCTTTTTCAAACATTCCAAGGTTTACATCCTTTTTCTTTATTATGCATAGAATCCCAAAAACTCTTAACTTTTTCAAACTTGTAGTTTTTTCATAAAACATTTCATATGGAGTCATATCTGAATGTGGCCTGTAGAAGCATCAGTTCTGAATATACACTGCAGTACTCATGGATTTCCTCCAATAATAATGAGAGATATCATGTTCAAGTAAAATAGTTCTCCCCATTTCAACCAGACTTCTATTATTCCTTTCAGCAACCCCATTTTGTTGAGGTGTGTATGGTGAACTAAACTCATGATGAATTCCATGATTCTTAAGGTAACTTTCAAACTCTTCATTCTTATACTCTCCACCATTATCAGTTCTCAAATTCTTCACTGAATACTC
Source organism: Viscum album (assembly GCA_963277665.1). NCBI lineage: Eukaryota > Viridiplantae > Streptophyta > Magnoliopsida > Santalales > Viscaceae > Viscum > Viscum album. The sequence goes on from OY728120.1 coordinate 1,597,961,004, forward strand.
ACATTCCTTCTATGATTTCCTCCTAAAAGTATTAAACATTTTCAGAGAATCTGACTTATGTCTCATGTACATAACACAAGTAATACGAGTAAAGTCATCAATGAAAGTAATAAATTACTTATCTTCATTTGTTGATTTCTTTATCATTGGTCCACAGATATCATAATGTATAAGTTCCGAGGGTTTTTTTTGAATGAATTTCAACTCTCTTATGCATAGAATTTGTAATCTTCCCTTTTTCACAAATAGTGAAACACCCATCTCTTCTTGATAAATCAGGCATATATCAGATGTTGTCTCATGTTGATAACTTGCACATGTTTCTCTAACACATATGTCCCAACCTTTTATTCTATAACTGATTTTCATCCACCATGCCCATGTAACAAGAGTTTTGTACTTCACTAACTTGGAACAAGTCCCCTTTTGTACGTTGGCCTCTTGTAACTACCTTTCTATCATTTTTACATTTCACAACAAACCAATCTTTTCTAAAGATAACATTGTTTCCCTCATCACAGAGTTGTGAAACACTCATCATATTATGTTTCAACCCAACAACATATAATGTTTTCCTAGATTTCATTTTTTCTTTCCCGATGATGGATGATCCAACACCTTTGATCCTCAGAGAATCATCATTTCCAAATGTAATTATTCCTTATTTGACGTATTTCACATTATTCAGAAACTTTAAGTCTCATTTCATATGAGAAGAACACCCACTATCAAGAATCCATGGATGTTATCCTTTTGTATCTTTCAAGGAGGTATCAACAACAAGAGATTTTTGTTATTCCTTTTCATTATTCACCTCCAGTTTCTAAGATTTGTTAAGAACCTTTTGTTGTGTTGGAAACAAAACAAGACATCCCTTAGCAAGATGTCTAGACTATTCACATATTTCACAAATGGTTTCCAATTTTTGGAATTTATTTTCAACTTTCACACCATCCTTCTCAGATTTCTTCTAAACTTCCTTCTCGAACTTCCCTTTTTGAGAGGATTTACCCCCCCCCCCCCTCAAACATTGTCTTATATAACTTTTGGAATAGTAGTGATGTTTTTGATTGAACAAACACATGTTTGAAGTGTGTCCAAATCCACCAAAATACCAGAAGTAACCATAGAATGAATATTTCCCTCTGAAACTTCTATACTGACCGAAGTTGTGAACATACTTCTCAACAACCTTCTTAATAGAACTCTACTTACCATCAACCTTACTATTTTCAATAATAACTTTCTTCTTCAGATCAGATTTATGTTCATGCTTATCGGTACCATAAGTATTATAAATCTTTCTAGATTCATTATTTTTATGTAATTCTTATTTTTCAGCATTTCTAAATTTGGCTACATACATAGCCTTTCTAGATTTGTTATTATCAGAACTAGTTTTTTCTTTCCTCTTAACCTTTGAAGGTAAAATTTTTGGATCCTTCTTTGGTTCATTCTTTCTAGAACTTTCACCAAATTTTGAGATATATTGTTTGAAATTTATATTCATTTCTTTAGATTTATAAAGTTTCTATTGGAAAAGTTCCAACTCTTATTCTTTTTCTTTTAACTTTACTTCAAGATGATCATTACGATTCCTTGCATTCTCAAGAGAATTCTTCAGATCATCAATCTCATTTCCCATCATGATTTTGTCATCAAGAAAACCTTCTTGATTGTTTAATGTGGAATTTTCATTTATCAACTTCTTATTTTCCTTCTCAAGCCTTCTGATCTTTCTCATAAATTCTTTCAACTCTTCTTTCAGATGATATTCAAGTTGAGTTTCTTCTTCTTCAGAACTGTTTCTCCAGTAATCTTCATTATTCACTGCTGAAATAAAGGTATTCTCTCTAGATTTCTCAGAAAATGATTTCTATGATTTATCTTTGCTATCTTCTTCTTCTTTATCTTTAGATAAAAAGCTTCTTATTTTTTATTTGAAGTGCTTTTTATCCTTCCCATTTGAAAAATATTTATCTTTGTTAGCTTGTTTCTTCCACAGCATTCATGGCCTTCTATCATCATCATCACTATATTCTACATTATTCTTTTGAGGATAGTTATCCGCAAAGTGACCAATGGATCCACACTCAAAAACATTTCAAGGGAAGTTTCCCCTTGTATTTCCATGTACCTCTTTTCACATTCATAGAAAACAAGGATAAAATTTCATCAAAATTTTTACATACCTCATCTTCATAATCAGATTCACTAGCATTATATTCAGTAAGAGTATTCTTTAAATTCTCTCTCTTTTCAGCCTTGAATGACATTTCCCTATTAGATTTAGTTTTTCTCTTCATATTCTTCTCCCTTATCATTTCATAAGTAATGAGAGTGCTATGCAAATCATCCAGAGATAATGTTTTAGGGTATCTGTCTTCTAATGAAGAAACTTTAGCACTAAACTTGTCAGGAATAATTCTCAAGATCTTTTAAACAACTATAGAATCTTCCAACTTTTCACCAAGACATCTGATTGTATTGAAAATTTCATTTACCCTGGTGAAGAAGTCCCCAACAGATTCAGATTCTCCCATTTTCAAGTCTTCATACTTTAGCCTCCAGATTTGTAGTTTTTCCTTCTTCAATTTTTTATTTCCTTCATAGATGTTCGTCAAATTATCCCATATTCCTTTATCTGTAGCTACACCTTTCACTCTTAAAAACTCACTCTCATAAAGAGATGAGAGTAATGCATTTTTAGCTCTTCCATCATTCTCAAGATTCTTTTAATCGGCAGGTGTAAGAGGAACTTTGTCATCAATAGGAGGAAATCTATCAGTTTTAGTTTCAAGAACATTATACCCAAGAGACATAAGATAAGGCATCATTATATCTTTCTAGATATTATAATTCTTTCCATAAAATATCATAATCCCCTTACTATTCACGCAATTCATATTTTACATCACAACTTCTCTTCAAAACTTCAGCAAAGAATACACGAAGGTAGCCTCCCTATGATACCGATTGAAGTTCCCGGTCAGGATCCAAGTATCACTGAGAGGGGGAGGGTTGAATCAGTGATGTAAATTTTCTTTTTATGTTTCCTTCTTTTTGAAACAACCTTCACCTCCTGTTAGAGAGTTTCTTCCCTACTGAACACACACAACCACAGGAACTTAATATTTTCAAGGTTCGCTACTCAATAAGAGTAGTTATGTCCTTGTTATGGTACGGAAAAAATCTAGTACCACACAATCCACTAGAAAACAATCCTTTTATGTGGAGTAAAATGAGTAGGATATTCCCTTACACTCGTGTAGCACTTTGAAAACAATCCAATAGTGTGTGTGTGCTCCCTCTTAGCACAAATAGGGTAATGTAATGATTATGTGATTCTTAATGAACTTTCACAAATCAAATATTTCAAAACAATTCTTCACTTTCCTACCCAGAAGATGGTAAGAACCTCCTGGTGTAGACAGCTTGCATGCCACACCCTGCTTGGCGCCTCCCTGCTTGCGCACCACCTGGTTACATGCCTCCCTGCTTGTGTGCCACCTATTTGCGCACCACTCAGCTTGCGCGCCTACCTGCTTGTGTGACACTAACTACTTGTGTGCTACTATTGTGCACAGCTCACAACTTGCACGCCACCTTTGGATTATACACAGCACACTTTCTGAACACACCTCCTTGCTTGTGCACCTCTTACAACTTGCGCGTCACTCTGCTTGCATGCCACTCAGCTTGCGTGCCTTATAAATAACTTCTAACTTGCATGACATTTCATCTTGCATGCCACTTTCTACTACATGCGCGCTCATAGCTCAAATTTTATCGGTGTTGAGATATAAAAAAATGAGGAGGCTAATCATCTATTTATATGAATTTTGGTCACTTGCACGCCACATACACTTGCGTGTCGTTCTTGCTTGCGTACCGCTCTATCACTTGTGTGATGCTCCATCACTTGCACGTCACTTCATCACTTTCACTCCACTTTATTTCTTTTGTCATATTTTGATTTGATGATGTTGAAATATGACTTGTGTGCAACATACACTTGCGCGCCGCTTATACTTGAACGCCACACTTGCGCATCGCTTCTTCAATTACGCCCCACTTTCTTTCCTTTTTCATATTTTTATGTGATGATCTTGAAATATGACTTGCATGCAACATACACTTGCGTGCCACATATACTTGCACACCACATATACTTGCACGCAACTTTCTCTCTTCTTCCAAAAAACACTTATTTACTCCCTTTATCCTTCATAGGGCTTGCATCACAAGTTCTACAAACTTATGATATTTGTGAAATACAAATCATCAAATCAGCATCATAGTTTTCAAGGATTTTACAAATTGAATTGATTTATACTCTTTTGAAAACAAAAGACAACACTCTACAAAAAGCATACTCTTTAAACTTCCTTCTCCATCCAACTTGGTCCAAACATATTTTTTTCATTTTGTAACATTATAAAATATAGCCATAATTTTTTTGGGGGGTTTAAAATACCATAAAGTATCATAACAATTGATAATATAGTCATTTTATAGTGACTATTAAGATTAGTATATATTAAAGTTTATGATAAATTCCAATTGATATATATGAAAGAAACAATGACCTTGACTAGTAGGATCATACCATATGAATCTCATTAACCTGAGATTCTAAAGGGGGTGGAATCACTAGGATTTTCCCTTTTCCAATTCCAAACTAATATTCAACATCTAAAACTTGAGTGAAACCATTAATTGGAGAAGTTCAAGTTTATTGATAACAAATCCCAAACTTTGTTCGCTTAAGCACCCTAAGAAAGGCAAACCATTACACACCTTACCCTTAGGGTGTATGCTTGTGTAATAAGGGGTTATATATCAAAACCATAATAATATGAATTTTTATATTTTCTTTTTAATAAAATAATGATTATATTTATCCATTTTTCATTATTTATTTATATATATGATTATATAATGAGTTTTATAAAAATTATATTTTGATACAAAGAAACTAAAATTGTATTTTTTGGACATGTATATATTCAATTAAAATACGATTTTTGAAAAATTCAATAATTTTTTAAATAAGAGTTATTTTCATGAAATATTTTTTTAGACAATATTTATTTAAATATAAATGATGATATAATTAATTTAAATAAGTTCAATGTAATTATTATAATGTCCATAAATTGGTAGGTTGCATAAAAAATAGTATTTTCCTATAAATAAGGATTTTTATTCGAAAGTGTATATGTATATATTTAGAAATTTATTTTGTAGAAATAAATATTATTTTTGATATAAGTACATATAAATTATCCAATGGTGAATTTATCATAATTTTTTTAGGCAATATATTATTTGGGAAAAAATTAAATACAGTAATTATTATGACATCATAATATTAAAAAGGTGATATAATAAGTACTATAGAGGGAATCAACATCCAAAAATTGATTTCCCCTGTAATATAATGTGTATTTGAAGTTATATGACTAAATTTAAAAACCTATAAATAATCCTCTAAAACATATATTATATTTTCAGGTTTTAAAAATAATTCTTTAAGGAAATAACTCACTTACACATAATCAATGGCATTACTTTAATGATTTTAGTTCTTATCCTAATAAAATATTGAAAACCAATCCTATTTTGAAGAAACCATTTTCAAAAACCAAGATAAGGTTTGCAGGTTTTTATTATTTTATCACTTAGAGTCCAAAATATAATTCAAAAAATTAATAAATAATTCCTCTATTTTACAATAAATAGACACCCACCCTACCATGTCTCTTCACTAAAAACCCATTGGTCGTGAATTTTCTCTCCCCTCCTTCTCTAATGTACTTCCAAGGTATTCCCAATATCTTAAGAATCTCCTCCCAAAATTTTAGAAGCACCCTATCAAGGTAATGCATTCTCTCCTCTCCCTTTTTATTCAAGTACTTTCTCTATACTAAGCATTTTTATTTCCAATTTCTCATGCTATAATTTGTTTTTATACATACATATACTATCCATATGATTCCCATGTAATGAGATACCACCTTTCATTGTCATTAATCAATTTCGTAAACCTTTATGTACACCTACTATACTATCAAAATTATTCCATGATTTTCCATGACACACTTTTGTGTTGTGAATACCCATCTCCATTTCCACTTAAGGGTATTCACCTTGTTGTACCTATACTTAATTTATTTGGAACTTCCATTTATTTAATCCAGGATCTATAATCATGTGATTAAAAGTGATGAAAGAGGTTCTTATGTTGTATGATCGATGTGGAACACAAATTCATGTATATAATAAGAATGTGATAGGTGGGTTTAATTTTATATAGACCTACAATGCATTTGGTAATGTTTTTAACTCATGATATACCATGTATGGTGCATGAGAAGTTATTCTAAGTACACTATGTAATGATATCTCAATGGTTATCCTTGACTTATTCTTATGATTTCTTGTTTTTTATTGATTCCATGTTCCCATATTACCTTAAATGTTATCATATTATATCATGATTCAATGTTAATATTTATTATTCTCATACTTTTATTTTATCCTAATATACCTCGTAATTTACATGTATTCCTTTAATCATGTTATTTTTTAATTATTCCCTTACTGGGATTTATAGCTCTCCCCTTTATTAGGTATGTTTTTAGGTTTTCCCATATAGTATTATAAGATCAATGGGATTTAAGGTCATATTATGGAGTTTTAAAATAATGTTGTTGTATCCCCTCATTCAAGTTATTATGATGTGTATCTAATTACCCAAATACATTAGGTAACTCAATCTTTTGGGATTATATTATGTGAATCTTTATATAATAAGTCATAAAATACAATGTATAAAAGATTTGGGTTTTCATAGTTAGTATTAGATAATGGTCGAGTTATTTTTGGGTATTTAGATTAGAAAACCATAGTGAAAACCATTTGAATAAGACTAAACATAGGAAAATATCCCTAAATATTTTTAAGTATTGAGTGTGTGTCTTCCAAGAAACAAAATCAATGTTTGGATACTATAAGTGGATGTGGATCTGATATAGTTTTACCTTGGGTTAATAACCCTAAAATGGGCACATTGGCCACAAAATTGATCATCGCCTTATGTATGATAAAGAGGCCTTAATGCATGCCTAGTTTTACACTCCCAAGGTATATGCCTTGGTAGATACACTATCTCTTTATGAACCATTATGAAAAAAATACATTAAAATTATATGTTAAGAAATAGATCATGGATAACTTATATTAAAACCTATAAATTCATAGTTATTGGTAAAAAATACCTCAAGGTAACTTTACAGTGTTTTTGGGTTGATGGTGTTTGTTGAAAAAGATGGTTGATAAGGTTAATTGTGGATTTCCAATATGATTTTTGACCAGGTTTTGTGAAAAATCTTTAATATTGAGGTACGGAATCTTTGGAAGTGCTATAGAAAATTACATGTATAATATGGAATAATTTATTAGTGTTTTCTAATTTTTTGGGGTCCAAAATTTGTATAAAGTGAAGAGTTTTGTGAAATATGGATTTCCAAGATGCATCATGAAAAAATGGAAAAGTAATATACTTTTAAAAAGTTTGGTGTCATGAAGATTTAGAGATTCATGAAATAATGCTTCATGAAATATTGATGAGATAGTAAAAATAAATGTGGTATGTTTCATGTCTACAAATTTTCTAGGAAAGTTTTGTGAAAGATGATAAGTTTTTTGGCTATGAAAATTTTCCAAAAAACATAAAAAAGATATGGAGTTTCATGAACATGGATGAAGGGTTTTGAGAAAATGGTTTTTTGATCTTTAAAGTTTCATGAAGGGGAGGTAATGTCTATAAATAGGTGGATAACACCCTTAGTTGGAAAGAGTAATCCTTAATGAAAATCCAAAGGCTCTGAATCCATGAAGGAATTTTGTGAAATATTTCTTATGAAAAGGTCTTATAATAACATAATTTTCACATAGGAAATAAGTTTCATGAATTCTAATAATTTTTTATGAATTTTTGTGATTTTTGAAAAAGGAAAATTTCTATGAAGGTTTGACAAGTTTCATGAAAAATAGTTAGTTTCTAAAAGTTTGGATACAATTTCATGAAAATGGATCTTAAGTGAACCTGAAGGATTTTCCTAGAAATTATATGGTTAATAGTTATTCATTAAGTGTATTAAAGTGGAACTTATTGATGAAAAAAATGAGGTGTAAAATATATTGATTCAAGTGATCAATGAAAGAATATTCTAAAGGATCAGTGAGCAATCTTTAGTTAATAGAGCAGTGATATTTCAAATTATGATTGGTTGTAAACTAATAGGGATAGTGAGTATGCTCCAAACCTTGTAATAGTAGTTCACTCTAGTGTATTAGTTACATCAACACATTATCATTGTATACTCCTTAGATGTATCCTAGTGAGGGTGAGCCAGGTAAAATTGATGTGTATCATGCATGCTTTCATTTCTTCTTATAAATTTCTACAAGAAAGAGATAGAATAGTGTTTTGTGTAATGATGAAATAAGATCTAAAGGGGAAGTTATTTAAATATATCATACCCTAACTCACCCCCCCAGGGTATTTAACCTAGTTAGTCTATTATAGGTAAAGGTTAAAATCAGTTTTTCTATTTCAGTGGTTTTAATGGAGGTTGTTAATCACAAAGTTATTCCAACCTTTGATGTAAACAATTCTTAGTTGTGGAAGAATAAAATGAAGCACTACATCCAATCATTAAGTATGGATGTCTTTATATCTATGATGTATGGTATTTATGCTAGTGTGGATAGTGTAGTTCTATTATAAATATACTTAATAGAATTGTATGTTGATACCAAAGAAATCAATGCTTGAGGAGGATATTTATCTAACATAATCTATATGGAGGTGATTTCATGTAAATCAATGGATTCTATATGGGATAATATTATAAATATCTATGAAGGTGACTCAAAATTTAGAGAAGGAAAATCACAGGTTTTATGGGGAAAATATAAGTACTTGATAATGTACCCCGATGAGTCTCTAGATGCATTATTTTACTAGGTGAATTTTGTTATGGATGATATGTGTGGTATTAGAGAAATACTCGATTATGTAAAGATCATCAAGAGAATCCTGAGAATAATACCACCTCGGTTCGGTCCAAAAGTCTCTGTACTAGAGGGAAAAGATCTAAAATAGTTGGAATTGGATATTTTTCATAGTATTCTTGATGCGTATGAGATGAGAAATGATGATAATGAGGCTGTAGAAAAATGGAAATATAGAGAGGTGGAATCCAAGGCCATGAATAAATTTGATAAAGCGGATTTCCGGGAATAAGAAGTGACATATTAGTTCATTTCATTCCTTTCCTAAAATCTGTGAATATGAAAAGGAAATTCCAAGGTGAAACTTCCTATATCATTATTTCAATGTGAAAAGGTTGGAAATTTTGTTGCAAGGTGTCTTGGGAAATTGAAAGATAATGATGAGGATGAAGTTAAAATTCCCATGAATAAGTTTTAATCCTATGTGAAAGGTAAGAAAAATGTGAAGAAAAACTTATTCAAGAAGAAGAACCCACTTTTACAAGAAGATGACACTTTTTAAGAATCTGAGGTAGAAGAGATGAAGTACTTCAAGGATAATTGAGAAAATTATATGGTGGCGGTTGTAGGTAACTCCCATACAAGTGAATAAAGAGACAATTATGAAGGATAAGTTGAAGTAAGTTTTGATATGTAGGATTAATTAGAATCTAATATTTAGAAGATATATGTTTGGAGATCCAAAATAAAGAAAGTCAACTAAGTGGTTCATGAAACCAATATCAATATGTTGTAGTTGGAAGAAGATAAGTCTAAGTTTAAGGAATAAATTAAAAATATTATATCTTCAAAGATAGAGAACTCAAAAAAGGTCATTGAGTACAAAGTTAAATAACATAGAAGTATGATCTATGGTTTTACTAACACAAAAAAAATATCAAATCAAATGTATCAAAGAAAATGAAGAGGAATTTTTCGACTTGTAAAGAAAATTAGAAGATTATGAGAGAATATTGACTCTGGGTATGACATCAGGAAAGAAGATCAATCAGGTGACAGAAAAGATGAAATTGGATCATAGAGGTCCATAAAAACCAAAGAAACAGTCATATCCAAATGAAAAGGTTGGTATGGGGCTTAATGGAAAATTGAAATCTATAATGGTTGATTTCAGACTGCAAGTGTCCACTCCTAGGTTAAATATTTATTTGGGAATGATTCGAAATTATATGATTCATAGAACCCAATGGATAACCAGTGGTTCACCAATGATGTACTAAAATACACCTCATATTAGGTGTTATTGTTGTGGAAATATGAGACATTCCAAAATTGTATGTTCTGTAGCCTAAAGGTACTAAAGGGGAAAAGAGAAAAAAATGTGGCCACATAGAGTTAAATACTCATATAATGATTTTTATGTTCACTATTTTTATTATAGAGGATTTGAATACATGAACAGATATTTCTCATCAACAATTCAAAGGAATGTGCTGAAAAGATCCAAAGTGGTCGTAAGTATCAACTCAAAGAATCATCAAATGAGCTAAAAACACAAAATCGATTTGAAATTCTACAAGATGAATTCGATCCATTATACTACTATAAATATCAATAATATAATTCCATAGAAGGTATGAATTCAATGACATGGATCAAAAATAAAAGATTTGAGAAGGAAGTGGTTATAGATATTTCCTATAAAGCATCAAATCATGTTGGTGTATGGATTCATGAAAGTGGATGCACATCCCATATAATGGGAAATAAATATCTTGTTACATACATAAAATATGACAAGGAATGTGTTTTCAAATTTGGAAATTTGAAGGCCTGAAGATTATTCAAATGGTAAAATCCAAATTTGGTGGAAAAAGATATGAGATGTTTTAATGTCTTGGTTGTCAAAGATATCAGTCGTAACTTGCTAAGTGTTAGTAAATTTTTTGAATCGGTTCATGCTATAATATTTAATAAGAAGTTATATATCATAAAGGTAAAATATGGTACAATTGTTTTAAAGGGAAGGCATGAAAAAGAGAACCTTAACCTTGAGAGTGGAGAAGAGGATATTTTATTTCTATCTGAAGAGGGAGAAAACAGGTTATGACATAAATGTATTTTCCATCTATTCCAACCATCACTAGAAGATCTATTAAAATTTGATGTATCTTGATATCTCCATAAGTTATCACATGATCATACTAACACATTAAATTCATGTCAACAATGGAATATTATTATAAATACATACAAGGAAAATGTAAAAAAATTAACCAAAGCAATTGAATTAGTGAATGTAGATGTGTGTGGACCTATATCACCAAGATCCATTGACGGGAAGAGGTGATATATTATTTTCATTGATGATTTTGGATGAATGGAAAGGATATTTTTCATTTCCCACAAGTCCAACATGTTATGTTTCATAACATAATGTCAGGGGGAAGATTAAAGGATGCTTAGAAAAAGTATTCAGAAGTTTCAAACTGATAATTGTATGGAGTTCACAAACATCTAAGTAGAGGATTGCCTTGAGAAAAATGACATAAGATACCAAGTATCAGTAGTGAGAACTCCTCAATAAAATGGAGTGGTTGAAAGGAGAAATAGTATCATAAACAACATGGATAGAAAAATTCTTATTAAAAAATACCTACTATAGAAATTATGAAAGGAATCAATATTGAAATTAGTCTATATATCCAATATGGTTTTTTGTGTTTGAAAGAATAAAATACTCTTTATGAGCTATGGTATGGAAAAAATACAACATTGAAATACTTTCAAATCCTTATAAGGGGGTGTTTTATTATCAATAAAGAGAAAAATAAATATTTTAAGTTGCATAGAGATTAAGGGATATTACTTGGATGCTTAGGAAAATGTAAAGAATATAAATGATTCAATAAGAGGATGGGAAAATGGTTGAAAGTAATGAATTCAATGTAGTAGATAATGAACAAAATCTCCAACAACATAGTGAACAGTCCCATAATAATAGTTATGAAGAGGTAAGCTACTTGGGGGGAGTAAAAGTGGCCAATTATGATTTAAAAGAAGATACTAATGATGAGAAAGATGAAGTAAAATATATGTATGTATAAAAGTTGAAGATTCAATCTTAAATTGATAGGAAAAACATAATCAATGATCAGTTAGTGCCAATTCAAACACAGAGAATGAATTATTTATAGTATTAATCCTTCCTATATTAGGTAGATCATAAATTTTTTAAAGAAATAGTTGGAGATAAGAACTAGTTTCAGGCTATGAATGAAGAGCTTGACCAAATTGAGAATAATCGTACATGGGAGATTGTTTCAATACTGGAAAATAAGAATTTCATCAAGACTAAATGGGTATTATAGAAAAAAAACAAATGAATATAGATTGGTAATTCAAAAAAAATCATGACTAGTGTGCAAGGGATACTTCAATGTTTAGGGAATCAATTTTGATGAGACATTTTCACCTATTGTAAGTCTTGAGACCATTCTCCTATTCTTGGACATAGCAGTTCAATGGAAATTCAAAGTTTTCCTGATGGACATCAAGCAAGCATTTATGAATGGGGTTATAGAATAAGAATAAGTGTACATAAAAAACCCATATGGGTTTCTTGTCCATGAATACGATAATAAATTGTTTTGGATGAAGAAGGTGTTATGTGGATTAATGCGGGCACTGAGAGTGTTGTATTCAAGACTTGATCAGTATTTGAAGAAGATTTGTTTTCAGTGTGGGGGATTTGATTGCAATATCGATGTCAATAATGATCATAATCAAATGGTGATGGTGCTAGTGTATGTTAATGACATAATATTTGGTGGATAAGATGAATCATAGTGAAAACTGTTAGTATAATTCATGAAAAAGTGAGTTTGAAATGTCAATGATTAGTGAACTAATGTTTCTCCTTTGTTTACAGGTGATACAAGGAAGAAATGGAACATTCGTTTCTCAGTCCAAATATTCTAAGGAATTTTTTATAAGGTTTGGATTGGATAATTACAAGTAAATGAAAACTCGGGTGGCTACCTATATGAAACTATCATGAGATGAATAAGGAAAAGTGGTTAATATCAGAGAATATAGGAAGATCATTGGAAGTATGTTGTACATAATAGAAAAATGACCCAAATTTTTTTTCCACATTCCAAGTAGCATTGTATCAAATCAATTCCAAATAAATATAATTACTCATAGTAAATAGAATAATTCAATATATCAATGGAATGGTGGTTTTTTTATGTATAATGAAAAATATCAGTGAGATTTTTGGGGCTATATAGATGAAGATTGGACTAGTTCATTAGATGATAGAAAATAAACATCAAGTGTTCCATTAAGTCTTGGAAACTTTTGTATTTCTTAGCTAAGAAATAAATAGGATTTCATTTCATTGATCATTGAAGAATATGAATATATTACAGCTACTCAAGATTGCACACAGTTATTATGGATGAAGTAAAATCATGAATATATGAGAGCTGAAGTGAAGTCTCTAATAAAAATCCATTACAGCAATTCAAGTGTTATAAATCTTATAAAAAATATATTCCATCACTAAACAATTAAGGAAATTGAAATCAAGTATTATTTTATCAAGGAGAAGGTGGACTGTGGGCTTATCAAGTTGGATTATGTGCCTACAGAACTACATGTTGAAGATATTATAACAAAGGCCTTACCCAAAAAAGTATTTGAACATCATCAATTGTATCTTAGAGTTCAGTAAACTCCCTGTATTTAATAAGTATGGAAGTGGTACCCCTATCCCAGAGGTATGGTGTGTTTTTCTATTATGTACTGATATGTTTTCTCTATAATTTTGTATCCACAAAGAAGTGTCCTTTCGGTTTATTTATAAAGGGGGATAAAATATCTTTATCAGGATAGGGGAGAAGCTGATAGGGGAAGAATTTAAGTAGGAGGAATTTTAAATCTAAATATTCTAAATATGTTCAATCAAGTTCTATATATTCTGAAAAATGGGGTCCATGATGAAAGTAGTTGTCTATTTTCATAATGAAGTTATTCATTAATGAAAATTTCACGCTACTCTTGTTTATCATATAGAGAATGTATCATGTGGGTTTAGAGTTTGTGTTGAGTAATTTTTTTATCACAATATGGAATCACATGAATTATATTTTTGTAGTAGATGTAAGGGCACAATATATTTTCAATGTATTGGAAACATTAGCTTTAAAATTGTATCAAAAGGTGTAGAGTTGTGAACAAACCCAAAGGGGGTATTTTTGGGAAAAAATACTCAAGGTAACTTTGTATTGTTTTTTTTTATTTTGTTTTTTGAGAAAACATGTTGAGAAGGTTATTTGTGGAGTTCTAGTGCAATTGTTGACTAGGTATGGCGACAAAGATTCATTAAATAGGTACAAAAACTCTAGAAGTGGTAAAAAAAATGTGTGTACAAGGTGGTATTTTTTTCTAATGTTTTTCAAATTTTGGGGGTCCAAAATATAGATAAAGGGAAAATTTTTGTGAAAGATGGATTTTAAGTACTATCTCATGAAAATATATAAAATACATGGACTTCACAAAAGTTTGGTGTTATGAAGGTTTGGAGATTAGAAAAAGAATACATCAAAAAATACTTTTGATCCATTAAAGAAAAAGGAATTAATATTCATGAATACTAATGTTTTGGACATGTTTCATGGAATACGGTAAGTTCTTTATTGAAGATAGGGAGTTTCAGGATCATTGATGAAGGGTTTCATGAAAACATGGTGGTGAGATTGAAATATTTTCTAAGGGGAGTAAATTTCTATAGTTAGGTGGATATCCCTCTCATTTGGAAATAGAAATCCTTAATGAAAATCCAAAGGCTCTTAATTTGTGATGGAATTTCGTGAAATATTTCCTATGAGAAGGTCTTATAAGAACATCAGTTACATGGAGGAAAGAAGTTTCATGAAATATTAGAATTTTTTATGAAAGGTTTTTAGTTTCATGAATAGAAATTTTTTGTTATGGTTTGAAATTTTTTGAGAATAATTATTTAATTTCATGAAATTTGGGATATTTTTTTGTGAAAGTGGATCTTACATAAACTAGAAGGATTTTTTCCAGAACATGTGTGTTAAATAGGTATTCATCAATTTGATGAAATTGGGACTTAATGATTCACCAAATGAGGTGTAAAATATATTTATTCAAGTTATAAATATAATAATATTCAGAAGTATCAATGAGAACTCTTTAGTTGATATAGAAGTGAGCTTTAAAATTGTTATTGGTTGTAAACCAGGAGAGACAGTGAGTCCACTAAAAACCTTATAACAGTAGTGCACTTTAGTGGATTTGGTACATCAACACATTTCTGTTGTATGCTCCATAGATGTATCACAATTATGGTGAAACAAGTAAAATTATTATGTCTCATGCATTATTTCATTTCTACTCATACATTACTATTCAAAAGAGAGATAAGAGTGTTTTTCTTAATGATACAATAAGATCTGAAGGGGAATTTGTTTTAACCTACCATACCCTAATTCACCCCTGGGTATTTAACCTAGTTGGGCTAACAATAGGTTATAGAATATATATCATTTATGAGTATGCCTTAAATATTCATAGTTTCCCTTTTATGATTTAAATAGTTTTAAAATTATCATCCTTAATTTTCCATTTATCTTAGTCAATGATTGGAAATATAAGGAACTGAGTCATCAAACAATGTGACAGGAAATGTTATGACTACCCAGACGATATTCCCAAACAAATGGGGGTAGGTTTCGAAAACATAATGACAATAATTAAAAAAATTAAATCATTTTTTAAATAGAATCGTGAATTAGGAGGAAACTCACACTCCCTGATAAAGAGAAATTTTCAATTTAGGCCTTTAGGAAATAAAGGCCTCTGACTTTCAGTGGATCCTCTAATCCCTTAATCATGATATAATGGATTGAATCCATTTAAAAGATATTATTAATCCTTTAATGATCTAATTTTGAGAAGACCATTCTATCTATTTATCACGTGGAGGGAGAAGTGGATCATTAGTGTATGTTGATCAAGATTATGTAGATAGAGGAAGAGATCAAGGTTATGGAGTGGAAATAATTGAGGAAAAAAATTCAATAAATTTTATCCTCACACTCACCAAATTAAAATAGGTATGGAGTTCCTTAGACTCAAGATAAAGGAGGATGAATCCATTAGGGTGTATGAGGGAAATTTCATAAGACTTTCATAATACACCTCTAGATTTTTCATTAACCTTGAAGGTAATGTTGATTGCTTCTTTAGTGGGTTAAATATGAATCTAAGAGAATCTTTAGTGATTCATTACATTGAAAAATATAAATAAATTTATTTATGTTCCCTCAAGGTTGAAATAGAGATCAGTATATCTAAAGGGTCTCATGGGTCTAGAGATAGGAAGCGGAAAATGGAGTTTAATTCAAAAAGAGTGATTGATAAATAATATAGTGATAAAAAATTGAATATCCACATGTAAAAATATCATGAAGTAGAATCCTGAAAATTTCTTGAAGGGGACACAAAAATTCTTTATGTGTGAGAAGGATGGGACCTATCTAGAGAATACTAAAGGGAGAAGCCCACAAATATGATGGAAGAAAGGAATGCTCCATTCAACCCTCAACATACTATCTAATGTTTCAAATTCAAGGAACAAGGACACTATGAAAATAAATTCACTAAGAAAAGGGTTTTTAAAGATAACCATAGACAATAAAATCTAAGGCCTGGAGAGAAAGGGTGAGCCTATGTCATCACAACTACTTAGTTGGATCCTGAAAATAAAGTGGTGATAGGCACAGTATTTATTCATTAAAGGATAGTAAACATACTATTTTATTCAAGTTCTATGATTTATTTTACATCATGAAAGTTTAGTAGAACGATTCAAAAACCACCTCAAAATAGGAAGTCGAGTTATCAATGAAAACATAAAATGTGGAAATAATTTCATCCCAAGTATATAACTTATCCCTTGTCAGTATTTATGGGCTGAATTTCCCAAAAAAAAACATTTGAAACTTCCTTTATGTTAATTTGATTTTATTATGGATATGGTTTGTATTTCCTTTTATATAGATAACATAATTTTCTTGGAGAAATAAATTACCCTTTGTATTGCGAATCGCCCTCCAATTCTATAAAAGTGTAAATAGGAGGATGGATCTCCTTTGGAATCATTGTCTTAAGAATGTATATTATTCCATTATTATTAAGTATTTCTAGATAAAATTATTGATACTAAGTAATAGATAAATCTTAATGACATTCCCATTATAAGGTAATATGTTGGTGTGTTCCCCAAAGAATTACCCGGTCTTCCTCCTACCCAAGAGGTTGTTTTCTCAATCGAAATTATACCTGGAGATTTTACAATATCCAATACTCTGTATAAAATGGAAACAGTTGAACATTATTAGATAAAGAATAAAAAAAGAGATAATTTTAATAAAGGTTTTATATACCCAAGTGCTTCATTGTGGGGTGCATCGACCCTTTTTTGGGTTAGAAGCGAATTGGTTTCAAAATAAACCCAGTTGCGACAACAACAATTTGTGAGAATCACCAATGTAAATGAAGAACCAAAACAAATAGTAGAATAATAAAGGGGACACAAATTTTAACATGGAAAACCCCTCCTTAAAAAGTATTAAAAAACCACAGGGCAACTCCGAGAATATTCACTATGAATGAAAGAATACAAATAATCCAAGAAATAGCCCAAATTTGAATTGCAAATACAGCATAGAAAAACCAATGAGAAATTCACACCCTGATACACCTCCGATGCCTCTTTGATAATATTTTGTGACAATTATTCACCCTTTGAAGATCAAAACCAAACATGTGGTGTTTTTGTTGCACCTCGTTGCACAACCAAATTTTTCGTTTTCCACTTCCACCCACACTCGAAATTGTTGTCCACATTTTTTGCACAAGCCTCGTCCCTCTATTGTTGTTGCGTGTGTTCCCCCTCTTCTCTTGGTATTTTGGATGATGAATCTTGGCCTCTACCTCCCCTTTTTATAGTCCCTCATTCCTGCATCAAAAACGTGTCTCCATGTAAATTAAATTCATGCATCCTTGACCTAAGTTTCTCTTTTAAAAATAATGTGTCCTCGTTTTTAGGAGGTTACATCATTTCCAATGAATTGGGATGAACCCCAAAAATCTCCCCCCTCAACCCATCGAAGAAGGAGATCACATCCAAAAAACTTAGTTGGAAAGAAAACTGGTTGGTATCTCACTAATAGTCAATATCTGCAGAAAATATGACATCACCTTTTGCATCTCTGATAGAAACCTAAAAACTCCCCCTGTAAAATAAATAAAAATGTAGAATTATTCATCATATCTATGTCCGCACCGCTAATACCAAAATCAATCATATCTATCTCCCCCATAATTTATATCTACATATAATCCAGATCACCTGCATGAATTACTTGGTCCCTCTGCTCAACATCCTCCGAGAAATCAAAAAATCCCAGTGCATCACCCTGATCTTTGATTTTCATTATTTCTTAAATAGTGGAACTATTTGAAGAAAAATAATCATGTTTAATATATGAAACACCTGACATAACATGATTTGGCTTCTAAACCTTCTTCAACTTAGTCAACGGTCTTCAACTCGTGCACGAAGATCACTTGTGAAACAAATTTAATGAAGTCCTCTTCTCAATTAGATTCATCACATCACTGCATTCCATTACATCTGTCCTATAAGCGTCATCCATTTTTCCTCACACATAAACCATTGATCCTCTGGAAAAATTCCATCTTCCACCACCAAACAAAATCCTAAATCTATCAGTGCCAAGATCACAAGAAGAATACAAAATATGGCGTATACCTGGAACATGTTGCACATCCCTCAATGTAAGTGTACAACCTACATCTGTGATGATACAAATATCACCAACACCAATTACATCAGTAGAATCTGTGTTTCCCATATTCAATCTACCAAATTCTCCTTTTTCATATGAAGAAAATAGTCCCCTATTTGGTGAAATATGGTACGAAGCTACTAAATAAACCACCCATTTTATGTAAAAATATAACCTATGAAAATAAATGCCAAATGAAAGTAAATCACCCTCACCTTAAACAATAATTACACTGGTATCCTCAGAATCAGTTTCGTGTGCCTTCTTTTCCTCCTTATGCTTTTTCAATTTATAGTAGTGTCTCTAAACATGACCCTCTTTGTTGTAAAAGAAGCACTTGACTTTTCTTCTTGTCTTTGATCGAACTCTCTAACTACTACGTCCATCTTCCATAGCTATAATACCACTATTACCTGAAGATTCACCATCATTTGTCTTTCGCTGAGTCTCATTCATCAACAATGATGAAATCACATCATCCAACTTCAATGTTTCTTTCTTGAAAAATAGTGTGGTGATGATATTATCATATGAATCAAGAAACAAAACCAAAAGAAGAAAAGCCTTGTATTCTTCTTCCATTTCAATAGGTTTTTCATTACCTTTATCATCAATCTTGACTGCTACTGAGGATAGTTCCATTAGATGTTTGGTGAACTCGTCCATATGGTTACCTAAATCTCCATTCTTTGGAATTCACAAACGATACAATTGTTTCTTAAAATATAAATTATTTTTTATGGATTTTTATTTATACCTACTTTCAAGCTTCACCCAGATATCCTCCAGATCTATCAGATTCATCACTTCCCACAGTTTATTATCACCCAGATACATCTGAATTGTGATTTTCACCAACTCTCTCACATATTTCTAATCACCAACACTCATTGTCTCCAGTTTATCTAATTTTTTCTTCAATTACATTATTGTCTTATCATAGACCATAATATTTTTAAATCTTTTCTACCAAAGTGTAAAATCATTTTACCCGTTAAACAGTTCAATATGGTCAGGAATCCCACGGCGTGAATCACCCATATTTAATCAGAAAAAAAACATGGATAACCTCCTATGATACTAGATGTTTGGTTAGAAGCAGATTGGATTCAAAATAAACTTAGTTGTGATAATAACAATTTGTAATAATCACCAATGTAAACGAAGCACCAAACCAAATAGTAGAATAATTAAGGGGACACAAATTTTAATGTGGAAAAACTCTCCTTGCAGAGGATTAAAAAACCATGGGTAAACTTTGAGAATATTCACTATGAATGAGAGAATACAAAGAATCCAAGCAATATCCCAAACTTGAATTACAAATATAGAGTAGAAAAACCTGTGTGAAATTCACACACTAATACACCTTCGCCGCCTCATTGAAAATAGTTCATGACAATTCATCACCCTTCAGAGATCAAAACCGAACACACAGCATTGTTGTAGAACCTCGTTGCACAACCCAATTCACCATTGTCCTCTTCCACCCACACTTGAAACCATTGTCCACATTTTTCTCATAAGCTTCCACCCTCTATTGTTGTTACGTGTGCGCCCCCTCTGCTCTTGGTATTGTGGATGATAAATCTTGGACACTGCCTCCCCTTTTTATAAGACCTCATCCCCACGTTAAAAATGTGTCTCTGTGTGAATTTAATTCATCCAGCCTTGACCCTCGTTTCTCTTTTTAAAATAAAATGTCCTCATTTTGAGGAGGTTCCATTATTTCCAATGAATCGGGTTGAACTGCAACACCTTTTTGTCAAGAAGGATGTTTTAATGTGACTCTGTATTGATTATCATGATCATAACAAGATCATGATAAATAAAAAGTATCCTCTTATATGCATTTATGACTTGTTCAATAATCTATGTGTAGCCTACTACTTCTATAAGTTGGTTCCTCTATTAGGTTATTATCAAGTAAAGGTGAAGAAGGTGGATATCCCTAAGATTTCTTTTTTGTGTTATGAGTTCATAGTGATTCTATTTGGACTCAATAATGCTCTATCTATCATCATAGACATAATGAATAGATTCTTTAGAGATTACTTCAATAATTTTTTTGTATTATTTATAGATGATATTCTTATCTACTCTAAAAGAAAGGAGGAACATGAGGTGAATTTGAATATTGTACTGATGACCTTGTGAAAGGAAAATTTGTTTAAAATTTATAGAAAATGTGAGTTTTTTGATAGATAAAGTAACATTATTGGGGTATGTTATCACCAAAAAAAGGATATCTGCAAATATTTAGAAGATAGGGGAAATTAAAGGATAGACCATACCAATATCTATGAAAAATATTTTTAATTTACTTGGATTAGATAGTACTATCATCGATTTGTGAGAAACTTATCATGATTATCAAGACCACTAACCAATATATATCTAAAGGGTGTGATGTTTTTATAGAATGGTGAATAAGATGAGTGATTTAAAAATTTAAATAAGAGGATAATCACTACACTTGTGCTTATGTTACCTACCAGTGGGGAAGGATTTGTGATCTATAGTGATGCATCCAAAAAATTATTGGGTTGTGTAGTCTTGAAATATGAATAATTGATAGCCTATGCCTCTCAACAATTAAATATATATGAGAAGAACTACCCAAACCATGATTTGTAATTGGTTTTAGTGATCTTCACATTGATGATTTGGAAAAATTATCTCTATATGGATAAGTGAAACATATATACAGATCATAAAATCCTTAAGTATGCATTAACACAAAAGGAGCTCAATATGAACCAAAGAAGGTGGTTAGAACCCATAAAGGGGTATGATTATTAAATCCATTACCATCCTGAGAAGAAAAAAAAAGTGGAAGATTATATGAGTAGAAAGGATCTTATAAACCTATCAATGATGAGGATTAAAAGGGGTCCAATCTTCTTGGACATATAATGGATAGACATGGGAATAATAAAATGAACTTCACCCTACATTGATCAAATAACTTATCAACCATCCATTCTTTATAGGATAAATGTGGCCCAAAAATATGATGAGGAGATCCAGAGAAAGGTAGAAAATATTCCAAAGTTTAACTTTTCTAAATATGGATTTAAAAGGTTTAGAAATTGGATATGTATCCCATCAAAACCAGAACTAAAGAGGGAAATTCTAATGCACATAGATCTTCCTTATATATTCATTTAGGAATCCCTAAGATGTGTAGAGATCTAAAAAAAAACTTTTGGTGTGATAAATTGGAGAGGGATATTGTTGAATTTATATCATGATACTTGGTATGCCGATAAGTGAAGGTTGAGTGAAAGAATTTTAAGGGTATGATGCAACCATTTCCTATACTAGTATGGAAATGAGAAAAATAACCATGGATTTTGTCATAATAATACTCAATACATATAATGAAAATAATTCAACAACACACAAAGATTTTATGAAATATTTTTTTCAAATAGATTTAATTTCTTTGACAACTTGTGTTACAAGCAACATCGAGTTTTAACAAACTACAATATACTACTAATATTATTATTTAATGATGGTCATTATAAGCTACATATTAAACTTGGTGGTATAAATAGGAATAAACACAATTTAAAAATTATGTATAATGGTTTAATATAAATAAAACGCATTGATAAACAAGTACTTAATTTTTAGTGAAGTATTTATATGCTTTGAAAATAATTTTTTCTCAAAAAATGAATTCTATTGCATTATGTGAAAAATAATAAAATTAATTTTTTCCCCTTTTATAAAATATATTTGAAAAAATGATCTTTATTTTTTAAATAAAAATTTGAAAATTGTATTAGAGTAAATTTTTTGTATTTTTCTAGAAATTTTTATTTTTTAATAAATAGTAAAAAATACATATTTTAATTGAAATCTTCCTTTTCATTTAAAGAATTTAAAAGTTCCATTTTTTATTAATGTCACACCTAGTTTTTTAATTTTTGGTTGATGATACGGTTCGTTGGGAATCCCAGACTTTTTCTCTAGTTTCAAGTGTGATAGGTGTTGTATTTTGAAGTGTTTTCTTTGTCTAGTCTTTCCCTCATGGTTGATCCTTGGTTTTTGTTTGGAGAAATTTTCATGGTGGAGAGTTTTTGACACCCATGGTGTCACCATATTGCATTTAAATCATTCGAGGATCATTGGGTGGGCTTACCTAGTATTTGGGGTGTCATTTAGGGGTTTTTGGAAAAAATTTCAGGTCACATGGTTTGAGCACAGTTTTCCCAAATCGTGAAACTTTAAACCTCGAAGTTGTAGAATTTTTCCAGTAGCACTCACATGGTTTGCGCACGATTTACAAAACTATGCAGAAAAACTGTGTAGCCTAATACAGGATAAATAAATTTTAATCTAAAAAACCAATTTCAATGATTCCACCTCTCATTTTAATCCCTACCTATTGGGTATAGACCAGAGAGTTCCCCACTTCATTATTCTTCATTTTGGGCCACGTTTTGGGAGATTTATCACCAATTATTAGTGATTCTTCATGTTTTCTTCATCAAATCCTTCCCTTTCCTCATCTCCTCTCTTCCCTCTTCCTTTTCCTCTTATTCTTTCTTGGTTTTATTTTCTCCCAAGGTCATGTGGACCTAGGCTTTGGTTTTACACTTATTTATGTTGTGGGTTTTTTCCTTTTAGGGTTCATCTTGGTAGATCTAGGTTTGTGGAAACCTCATAGAGTTTTTTTAGTGGTGTGTTGTCATTCCACCAAGGATCTGAGGTAGGTTTCCCATGAACTTGCACTTTTTAATTTAAGAATAATTAATTTTATGATTTTTGCACCTTATATGATTAATATGTATTTATTTATAAGCCTTGGTTTAATTTTTTGGTTTAAAAATGTTTCCTTAAGCCTTGTTTTTTGATAATCATTCTTGTTTTGTTAAATAGCGCACACCAAGTGTTTTTTTAAATGCTCGGTTGGCTCTTGTGTGTGAATTATGATATAAAATGCTTAGTTTGGATTTTAAAATGGATTGCTAACATGTGAAATGATTTATTTTGTTCATTTTATGGGTTTCCCAAGTGATTTTGGGTTTTATAAAGTATCGAGTAGTGGATTTTGAAGTATTTGGCATCTTGTGCTGGAAAATGGCATGTTTGGCACTTTTATAAGAAATTTTTTGTTTTCAAAGTGTATTGTAAATGTTTTTAAGAGGTATTTTTCAAGTGGTTTGAAATGTTAATGGTTTTTTTGACACATATTTTTAGAATATGGATTGTATTTTTTATAAAGGTTGGTTTTTTGGAATGTTTAAGGGCCCATTTGGACACTTTGTGAAAATGTTAAAAAGTTTTTATTACAAAAACCCCCTTAGAATGTTTATCATGACTCATCTATGTGTAATGGATGGGAGGTCCTTGTTGAGGAATCCACAGGATCCATTATTTGGGATCCTTAGTGGAAACCCTTTGTGATTTATTTATTTTAAGGCATGAGATTAATCCTAGGGGAGACTCGAGGTGAGGTCAGTTGTGGATTATTATTATATATATGTTGTGATTGGATGCTCGGCTAGAATTAGTTGGCTCACCCACATTAAATACTTGATACATGGGAATGTGGTATATTGAGATAATTTTCTAAGAATTATTGATGCACTGGTAGGTCACGGTACTGACCAGTGGCCCATAGTAGGTGGATATATTAGGTTTATTGATATGGGATTTTCCCTTAGTTTGTCCTGAGAAAGGGTGGCCAAGCGTATTGAGCATTGTGATTTCATCGTGTGTGGTATACTACCATAGATTGGGTCTTAGGTATTGGTATCTTGTAGATTATTCTTGATCTCCTAGGTTCACCCATGTCTATAGGATTTTAGTTTCTTTTAGTGAATAATGTGATACTTGTATGTATATTTACATTTCCCTTGTTATGTGAGTATTGTAGTGCCTTCTTGTGTAATGTTTTTCTTGGAAAGTGATCTGTTTATTTTAATAAGTTTTATGAAAATTCTTTTCAATTAAAGTGTTTTACCCTCTTTGTGAAAGCTTAAAAATATAGACATCATTTTCCCCTTGAAAATGCTAAAGTCAAATTAATGAAATGAATCTGGTTTTGGAAATAAGTAAGAGAAATGAGTTGTAATTTTTTTTAAGTAAATTATACAGAAAAGAAAACTTTTATATATTTTAGTTCAAACTTGAAATTTATGTTTCTTTTATTTTAAAGGAATTGAATTGTGAATATATTATTGGGCTATCCTACTGAGTTTTAATACTCATGCCTATAGTTCTTTTCTATTTTTATCCATTGTGCATTTGTTAGCTTGAGTTCATTCACCTTGGGGTGGCGTGTGATCTTTGAGTTGGAGAGTGACCAGCAAGGTCACATGGAGATAGTATTTTCCTTTTGTTTGGTTGGTTGTTCTATGCAATTGTTGTAAATTTTCAAATTTTGTATGAAATATGTTCATCTTATTTTTATTTATATAGTGGGTTGTTTGGTTTTTTTCATTTTTTTATGTTTTATTTATTGGGAGAAATCATTAAATTGTATACTCTGATGATTCCCAACACTAGTTTTCAACCTATGGGGATCGGGAACTCCCTTCGGGACCTTCCACAGATCGGCTTAGGTGACTGGTTCAGGGTCGATCTGGGTTTGTTCGTGACAAAATAGTATCAGAGGAGGTTGGATCTTAGTGGTCCTTACTTTTCAAAGCACCCTTTGTTACTTAGGGATGTCCTAGTAGATGGAGTATGATTTCTAGGACTTGAGGTGTGGGTGTGGGAAGAGCGTCATGAACTCTTTCTCATTCTAATCTTCAAGTTTCCATGGGAATTCTGGTTTTATTAGTTTCTTTGGTCCTTAAGGATTGTTTGGTGATTGATATATGATAAGGGGAGTTTGAAAAATGGTCTCATGAGCTTGCAGGGCCTAGAAAACTATGTGGAGTTGGGGCATTGTCATAGAAGGCTCTCTATGTTGGTGGTGTGTCTGGCATATGGCCCCCAACCATATAGTTATTTCACCCACCGACACTAGTTCCCTTTTGTGGGTCCCTTGGACCTTTCTTGAATTTTGAAATTTTTTTGAAAATTCATGTGTGGGAATTGTGAAAAATTATGTTTTAATGGAATGGTTGGATTTTAAAAATTGGAAAATGGATTTTTTTATAATTTACATAAAGGAAGGATTTGGAAAGTTGGTCTTTTGTAAAACAAAACTTTTGGTGATGAGGAAATGGTTTAATGTGATTGGATTTCATTGATCAAAACTTATGGTTTGCTGAAATAAAGTGTTTAGAAATCATGGAGTATTTTAAGGTAGGTTTTTGGAAACTTGTTTTAAATGGGATTTTTTAGATTATTAAAAGGTGTTTAAACTAGATAAAATGGTTTTGGAAATCATATTTGAATGGTTTGTGTCTTTCTGAAGGGTCCTTGTGTGATTCGAAATGAGTTTTGAACTTTATGGCTAGCGGATTGTAAAAATAGGATTTGGATGAATTTTTAGAAAATGTTTTGAAAGATATGGAAAATTATTTTGATGTAAATATGTGGGATTTAATTTCAAACATGGTAATATGGTTTGTTGTGTGAAATATGAAATGGTTTTTGACTTGGTGGTTAGTGTGCCTTTGGAAAGACCTTGATTTCGAAAAGGGTGAATGGTTTGTTTTTGAAAATGAGGTTTCTTTTTTTAGCCGTTGGTGTTTTCATGGGTTCTTAAATTCATGGTTATATATGGAAATGTGAATGGGTTCCTAGGGTGGCACGAAAATGTGTATGTGAGTGAGACTCAATGAAACACCATTGGTAAATGTGCAAATACACCAAGTTCATTTTGTGTTTCAAAGGTATTTTAAGTTGTAAATTGTGGTGTTTTGAAAATTATTTATTGTGTGGCTTGGTTTGCTATGTCTTAGAAGTGTGGTTTATTTGGAATGATTCCTTGTGGTCTATAATTGATACTCTTATTATTTCTTGATATGGAATCTTGTTGGTGGCTCGGTTTTGGATCAATGTTCAGTGGGTTTCTAAATAGTTGTTGGATGTTGTGATTTGTCCATAGATGGTAATCCATTGGCATGATTTATAGTTGATCAAACTAAGGATTCGTTTCAAATGTTAAATACACCTCTTAGAATCATGTCTCAACCCATTTATAAAAATAGAGAGTTGTTTGGGATTGATTTAAAATGCCTTCCTATTATGTTGATTCTCTCAGTTGTGGTTTTTGTGCTCGGTGATGTTGATGTGCTTCATCGTGTTCCTAGTTAATTATGCTCCATGTTATAAGTAAGAGAGAATAGTGATGTGTATTCTTAATCCCCTTTATAGGTGAAGATGTGATGTTTGAGTAAGTGAGTTTAATGTTGTGTCATAATCCATTGTTTCTGTCTGGGAGTGTTATGTGGCCCTGTGTGGAACTTGGGGAAGAGTTCTGGTCAGGTATTAGAAGCTCCTGACTGTGAGGCAGTAGATGCTTCAACCATCAAATCTCCAGTCATAGGTCTCGGAGTGAATTTGGTGCATAGTCAGGAATCCTGGTGGTGTGGGAAGTCGGGTTAAATTTGTACCTCCATCATTATGGTGAGGTGGTTTCAGTATTCCTATTGCAAATCATCATCATTGTAAATTCCCTCTGGCTATAAAGAGCATGTTGGAATTACCCCTCACACAATTTCTGTGATTTCACCTTATAAAATTATGGTTTCTAATCAATTTATTTGTGTGGACTACCCATGTGAATCGAGTGTGGTCTTGGTTTTATCCGTTCGTGGGTGAAGAGTGATAGGTAGTTATCAGTTTTGGATTTGGTGGCCCAATCATTAGACGCCCTTCCCTCCCCTCCCCATGTGGTGGGGGTTTTTGGTCTGTGTGAGAAGTTTTGAATCAGTTCTTGTCCCCTCCATTCAGGAGTGGGTAGTTCAGATGCTCTTGATGTGTTTTTCTTAACTTGTGTCCCTCTTATCTTGGGAAGGTCATGGTAGAAGATTTTTTGTTAGCCTGTGGGGGAAATTCTTGGCTTCAGTTCTTGTTGAATTCTTAGTTGGTCATTGTTAGTTGATTCTTAATGGTGGGGAGACTCACTACAGGTCTCGTTAAGTTTTCTATTGAGGTGTTGTGGGATGATAGTTTAATTTTAATAGCGGGGAGTCCGTTCAGGCATCCCCTCTACTGGTGATCTATTTTTGGTTTGGATTTGGTTTAATCTGGTTGTTGTATATTTCTTTATAGGTGTTCAGTTCCTCAATTTCCTCTTTGGTTGGGGGAGTGTTGATTTTCATTGGAGATGTGGTGTTTTGAACTTTCCCATTGTTTTCAGGAAGTGGTTGAAGTTGTTGTTTTATTTCGGGCATGAGGCTCGAGTTCTGCTTGTGGTGAGTTGTTTAGTTCCACTATTTTTGGATGAAATTTTCTTGATGTAAAGAGGTGGATCATGTTAATATGGAATCCTTAGTATTTGATCAGTCGGTTGGGAAGTGTTGTGGATTTTTGGGGGCTGAAAGTGTTAATGGTGGGGAGAATTGTCGCACCTAGTTTTTTAAGTTTTGGTTTATAATCCAATTCGTTGGGAATATCGGTCTTTTTCTTAGGTTTAGGGTGTGATAGGTGTTTTTTTTTGAAGTGTTTTCTTTTTCTAGTCTTTACCTCATGGTTGATCCTTGGTTTGTGTTGGGAGAAAGTTGCATGTTGAAGAGTTTTTGACACCCATGGTGTCACTATATTTCATTTAAATCATTCAAGGATCATTGTGTGGGATTCCCTAATGTTTGGGGTGTTAGTTGGGGGTTTTTGGAAAAAATTTCAGGTCACTTGGTTTGATCATAGTTTACCCAAACCATAAAACTTTAAACCTACAAGTTGTAGATTTTTTCTAGTATCACTCGCACAGTTTGCGCACGATTTACAAAACCATGCAGCAAAACCATGCATCCCGTTATGGGATAAATAAATTTTAATATAAAAATCCAATTTATGTGATTCCACATCTCATTTGAATCCCTACCTATTGGGTATTGACCAGAGGTCCCCCCCCTAATTCTCCTTCATTTTGGGGCACTTTTTGGGTGATTTATTGCCAAAGGTTAGTTATTCTTCTTGTTTTCTCCATCAAATCCTTCCCTTTCCTCTTCTCCTCTCTTCCCTCTTCCTTCTCCTCTCATTATTTCTTGGTTTTGTCTTCTTCCATGGTCATTTAAACCTAGGGTTTGGTTTTATCCTTGTTTATGTTGGGGTTTTTGTTATTTTATGGTTCATGTTGGTAGATCTAGGTTTGTGGAACCCTCATGGAGTGTTTTCGGTGGTTCGTTGTCATTGTGCCATGGATCTGAGGTAGGTTTCCCATGAACTTGCCCTTTATAATTTAAGAATCATTAATTTCATGATTTTTACACCTTATATGATTAATATTTATTTATGTATAATCCTTGGTTTAATTTTTTGGTGTGAAAATGTTTCCTTAAGCATTGTTTTGTGATAATCGTTCTTGTTTTGTTAAATAGTGCACACCAAGTGTTTTTTTAAATGCCTGGTTGGATATTGTGTGTAAATTATGATATAAAATGCTTAGTTTAGATTTTAAAATGGATTGGTAACATGTGAAATGATGTCTTAGGTGACTTTTATGGGTTTCCCAAGTGATTTTGGGTTTTATAAAGTATCGAGTAGTGGATTTTGAAGTGTTTGGAATCTGTTGTGGGAAAATGGCATGTTTGGAACTTTTATAAGAAATATTTTGTTTTAAAAGTGTATTTTAAATGTTTTTAAGAGGTATTTTTCAAGTTTTTTGAAATTTTAATGGTGTGTTTAACACCTCTTTTTGAAATATGTATTGCATTTTGGATAAAGGCTGGTTTTGTAGAATGTTTAAGGGCCCTTTTGGACACTTTTTAAAAATGTTGAAAAGTGTTTATTAAAAAAACCCATTGGGTGTTTGTAATGCCTTGTCTACATGTAATGGATGGAATATCCTTATTGAGTAATCCTCGGGATCCGTTATCAGGGTTCTTCAGTGGGAACCCTTTTTGATTTATTTATTTTAAGTCGTGAGATTAATCCTTGGGGAGACTCAGGGTGAGGCCAGTTGTGGATTATTATTATATATATGTTGTGATTGGATGCTAGGCTAGCATTAGTTGGATCACCACCATTAAATACTTGAGACATAGGAACCTGTCATATTGAGATAATTTCATAAGAATGGTTACTTCACTGGTAGGTCATGGTATTGACCAGTGGCCCATAATAGGTGGATATATTAGGTTTATTGGTATGGGATTTTCCCTCAGTTTTTCCTGAGAAAGGGTGGCCGATCATATTGAGTGTTTTGATTTCATCATGTGTGGAATGCTATCATATATGGGGTCTCGGTTATTGGTGTCTTCTAGATTATTCTTTCTCTCCTTGGTCCACCCATGTCTATTGGATTTTAGTTGCTTGTAGTGATGAATGTGATACTTGTATGTATATTTATGTTTCCATTTTTATGTGAGTATTATAGTACCTTATTGTGCAATGTTTTTCTTGGAAAGTTATGTGTTGATTTTAATAAGTTTTATGAAAATTGTTTTCAAGTAAAGTGTTTTACCCTCTTTGTGAAAGCTGAAAAATATAGACATCACTTTCCCCTTAAAAATGATAATATAACATTAATGAAATGAATCTGGTTTTGGAAATGAGAAAGGGAAATGAGTTTTACTTTTTTTAAAGTAAATTGTGTAGAAAATCACATTTTATATATTTTGGTTCAAACTTGAAATTGATGTTTTTTTATTTTAAAGGAAGTGCATTGGGAATAGATTATCGGGATAGCCTACTGAGTTTTAATACTCACGCCTATAGTTCTTTTTTGTTTTTATCCATTATGCAGGTGTTGTATTGAGTTCATTCACCTTAGGGCGGTCTGTGATCATTCATTTGGAGAGTGACTGGTGAGGTCACATGGAGATAGTGTTGTCCTTTTTTCTGGTTGGTTGTTATGTGAAGCTGTTGTAATTTTTCATATTGTGTATGAAATATGTTCAGCTTATTTTTATTTATATAGTGGGATATTTGGTTTCTTTATACAATTGGTTATGATTTATATATTGGGATAAATCGTTCCCTTGTATACTCTAATGATTCTTGGCACTAGTTTCCAGCCCGTGTGGATCGTGAATGCCCTTCGGGCCTTTCCACATATCATCTTGGGTGACCGGTTCAGGGTCAACCTGGGTTGGTTTGTGACATTTAAGATGGTTATAAAAGTAAAATTAGATCAATTATATTATTATTAATCCAATTTTATTCATTTTAACCAATTTTATGTAGAAATTTTATATAAAAAAATTATACTAATGAAAACTTTTTCTTTAAAAACTGTTTTTTCATTGTGTTTGAGGGTTTAATTTTAAATTAAATTATGTCACTTTTTTTAATTGAATTTATAAAAATTAATTCCATATTTGGAATCATAATAATTAATATTATATAATAATTTCAATTTAATTTTTGGTCATAATGAATAGAAAAAACAGTAAAAAAATTAATTACAGGAGTTAAGGTTAAAACGGGTTACCAGAGGGGGTTAAACTAAAAAGATAAGGGTAAGAATGACCTAAAAACTTACCAAATTCCAATTTTATAGCCATATTTAGACCTTATAACGTTTTATTATCATGAATAATCCATTTTATATCCCTTTTTCATGTGTAAAACGTGGTTATATATTTTTCTTTTCAAAAATTGCATGTGTGTCATCTCCCCCGCTTATAAAAGGGAACCCCCTCTCCTCTCCTATTAACACTTACAAATCCATTTGGATCATCCAACACCTACCCAATTATCTTCCTTAATTACCTCCACATTTCTTAGAGTCCATTTTTTTATTATGAAACCCTCCTAAGAAGTATTTTTGTGCAAACCTATGTAGGATGTCTGAAGAAGAGTTATTGTTCTTAACCATGAATTTTTGTTTAATTTATAATTCCACCTCCTTCAAGTATTCTTCAACTATTAAAATATAATAAAATTATTATAGTACATATACTTACATATTATTATGTTAATGTGATAATCTATTTCCATCTCATCCTCTATCAAATGGGAAACGAAACTGTCGATCGTGTGTACGACAGACTACTACCTCACGAACCAATGTAATTCATTTTTCATTACCGCATATCACTACTAGATATAATGATTAATTTAATTTTTATTTATTATATTTATGATATATTTATCCTTTTTTAATTATAATATCATATCTATCCTATAACCTTCAAATCCGTTGGAAAATGATATTGTCGCTCGTGTGTACATGTAACATCCCAAGTAAATGAAGAATAAGATATTTTCATATTTATTAATATTTGTGAATTAAATATTAATTTTACTTTAAAATGTTTTCTATGTTTGATAGCTTACCTGATATGCAACAACAGGTTTCTTTGAAATCTTACGTTGCACACTAATAATATAATATTATTATTTTAAATGGAAGTTAACTCCTAGCCGTTGTATTGGCAGGAATGAAAAAAAATAACTACAATATTATTATACATGTTTGTTAAATGTATTTACATTTATCCAATAAAAGTTAGAGTCTTAAAATGTGAATGAATCTAATTTTAAGCATAATTTACATTAAAAGGTCGATTTACCGCCTTTTAATGGAGAACACTCTTTAAATATAGTTTTGGTCACTTTAATACATTATAATTTACTGAATAAAATCCTTCTTTATAATGGGGACATAAAAATTTACTATGTGTAAATTTTTGTAATTTTTCCGATAAAGTTCATTTTTTAATGAATAGTGAAAATATTGTATTTTAATTTAAAACTATGTTTTAATCTAATTTATTTATATGGTTATATTATATTTTTAATTGGTTTTAAAGTGTAATTAGAATATATTTTTACCATTTAATTCAACATTGTTCATTGTAATTAATTTCACTTTGAAATTGGACATAAACAAGTGTCAATCTTTGGATAGTTATTGTTTCTTAAAAACACGTTATTTGTTTTAACAGCGGGAATTAATTTTAAAATTAATTAATGAAACTTTTATTTTTCTTAATTTGGGAAAATAAACATCATATTTGAATTTGGAATATCAAATATATCTTAGGCTGAATTTTTGGTATTTTTCTAAAAAACTTCAATTTTTTATGAATAGTGAAACCACATAGTAGTAGTTAAAAAAAACTGACTTTTCCATTTAAATGAAATTTTACCACTTCTGTGAATTAAATTTCGAAAATCCAAAATACATGGTTGTTATTAGTAATTAAAATGTGGTTCAATAATATGAAAATAACTTTTGGTGAATAGTAACTTTTGACTTTTATTTACTGGAGTTAAAGGTAAATATGGTAATTCAAGGTAAAAAGAATAATATAATAATTCCAAATTATCTTAACACATGTCCTAACCTTATTGGATGAGTAAGGGACGACCATGGGTATATTTGGGTCTATTTTGGGACCCCATGGATCCACTTATGAAAGAAAATGACACTTTAGATTAATTAATTTAATGTAAAGGCGAAAATGACAAAAAAAATATCTTTTAGTAATTAATTTTTATATAGTGTTATATAAGTAATATTTGTGGCTATAAATATTAATTTGAAATCTAAAAATATTTACTACATCATGGTATTTTTTTATAATTTTGAGACATCAAATAATTTAAATTATTTATGACACAATAATGATACATTATTTACCTCATTAATAAATGATTTAAATAAATAAGATTATAATGATTAAAATATTATCCAAAACATGTCAAATTATGATTTTATTATTTTATTTTTAATATTAGTCATCTTATCTTAAACTTTAATTATTTTTGGACCTTTTGAAACCGAAGATATGTTTATAATAAATTCATGTTTTCACACTTTCCTCAAGAGCCCCTCCTCTCCCTTATAAAAGGAGACCACTTCTAACCAATTCCTCACACCTCTAAAGCCTTTTTTCATATCCAAAATCTGCCCAATTAATCTCCCTACATACCTATACTCCTCCTAGAATCCTTACCTTAGGAAGAAGGCACTTCAAGAAGTCCTTTTGGTTCAAACCAAAGGAAGTTACCCAAATTAAAGGTAACGGTTTCTCTTAACTTTTTTTCTTTTATTTTACTTCTACAACCCCTAAAATCTTTTTATTCCTTTATTTTATAACAACACCAGTATCCTAAATATACTAAGATTTTTTAATGATAAGGAATCTAACTACACTTGCACACACCTCCATCTAATGGATGAAGAACATAATGTTTCTGCGGATGGAAAACTAACACCTTACGAAACGATGATTGTTCAATTACCTCTTACCGCCTCTCATGGTGGCCATTATGATGGCACTGTATTTATATATGATATATATTATGTTTATTTTTTCTTTATTTTACTATATTTTCCATTTATAGCACACCTTTATGGCTTCCATAATGGGTAAATATGATAATCTCATTTGAGGAAGTGCGGACTGCCGCCCCCTCAAAGTGATGTGACTCCTTAATGCCTTATGTGGGATGTATAAAGGATAGAGTTAATGATATTATATATGATATTATAATGTAATTATAATATAACTATGTATCATTATGTTTTAATTCCATTAAAATAAGAAATATAAATGAAAGTAGCGTTCATGCGTACGTACGGCTTACCGTCTCCATAAACGGTGCATTGCATTTCTTACCTCCAAATGTTATGTACTATTATAAATACATGTATATACTAGATATATATGATATATATTATATCTAAATAATGAATATCATTCAGGATATAATGGAATATTTACCACATGGACAACTTGTAAATATAAGGTGTTCATTTTTTACTCAAGTACCGAATATCGACAAAATGGACGTTATTAACTTTAATTATTACATAATATTTATAACATGGTATTAAGTGATATAAAAGGAATAATAAACCTTAAAAAGGTTCTTAATCAAGTATAAATTAACTTTATTTTATTATTCAGGAGATTAAAGAACGATCGAGTCAAATCAGATACGAGGTAAGTGACTTCGTCTCAATCTCCTTTCATTGAGGCGTATTTTGTTTTAATACATGATTTTCTTTTATACGTTGTACAAACACCTTTGACTTTTCATTTCATTCAAAGGGAATCTTTTTATATGAATCATTTTACTAAATGACAAAAAGGAATGTTTTTTTAACATAAGCGGTGACAACGACCTTTCTTCCACCGTGAGTATTATTTGATCTTTGGCTTCCTTAACAAGCCGGAATGTTTTTAAAAGGAAAAATAAATACCATATACTCTATTTACGTATTTTGGTATTGAAAGTTATTTTTATAATGGATTTATTATTTCAATATCTTGAAATGATATTTTTTTATTGCAATGTGGAAATTTTATCTTCCCTTTATGCTTATGTTATGTGTTATGATCATGTTTTGGTTCTTGGGCCTTATTTACATATATGGGTGGTTCCGTGATAAACCTAGGGTGGGTGAGCCTGAGATATCTCTCTAATGAATTGGGTAACATGATAGAGGTAAACATGAATGTTTCTCCTAATAGATTTAGGGAATATATTTTGATGGGTATTCCGAAGTAACTCCCTATGTAGCTGTCATAGTTACAATGTAAGTATGATATGGATGCCACAAGTTACCTTTATGATATATGATTTCTATGTGTATTTCATAAATCTTATGATTTCATGAGGTAAATAAAAGATTTCATGTTTTTTATATATTTATGAACAAATGTTTTCATTCTTTGTTTTATAACCCTTACTGAGATTTTTATGCTCATCCCATGTTTTGAAATGTTTTCACAGGACTTAAAGATGAATAGGGTCAAGGATGGGATCAAGGAAAAGTCATGCTGTCTAAAACCTGGAACTAGACATGACTCTTTTTTTCAACAGTTTTTATTTTATAAAAAAATGAAAACTGTGTAGAAGTGTCTACTTTGTAATATTTTGAGATGTAATAGTTATGTACTAATTCTCTAAAACTCTAAACCTGAAAAGATCCTCAATGTGACTTAGTCATTTAATTCAATATTATGTAATGTTTTAAGGTCGGGTCCTTATAGTTGGTATCATAGGTCGGTTTAGACAACTTTAGGAGTTAGGGTATTGATAGATTAATTCCCCCAAATTAATTTATGGTAATATTGAAGTGATACAGTATTTACAGATTTCCATGTTGTTTCACCTAAGATATTTCTATGTTAAGAATGGTTTTTCATAGAGTAAATAGAGTAGCTTTTTTGGGAAGGCATATAGAGGAAAATGACCTTCCAAATCAACAACCTGAGATGGTCGGAGTCAGAATTGAACAGTTTTTTGCAGTGATGGCTCAGTTGACTCAGGTGATAAATGGTGGTTGTATTTAGAGATGATATTTTGGTATAATCTAAAGGTAAAGGTAAAGAGGAGCATGAAATTAATTTAAGGGTTGTCTTGAAAACCTTAAAATAAATGAAACTTTATGAGAAATTCAGAAAGTGTGAGTTTTGGTTACAACAAATTTCTTTCCTTCGTCACATTGTTTCAAAAAATAGCATAATTGTTGATCCTACTAAAACAAAATTTGTTGAAGAATGGTCAAGACCCACAAATATAACTAAGATCTATAGTTTTATTGGTTTGTTAGGTTATTACCAGAGGTTTTTTGAGAATTTTTCATGGTTATCTAGTCTAATGTCTAAGTTTACTCGGAAAGGTGTTAAGTTCATCTGGACAAAATAATGTGATGATTGTTTTCAGGAATTGAAAAGAAGATTGGTGAATGCTCCATTTTTGGAAATGCCTTCCAGAAATGGTGAGTTTTTTATCTACATTGATGCTTCATTGAAAGGACTTGGATGTGTCCTTATGTAGAATGATCAGGTAATTGTTTATGCTTCACGTCAGCTGAAACCTCATGAGTTAAATTACCCTACAAATGATTTGGAATTAGTTGCTATTTTTTTTTGCTTTAAAAATTTAGTGGCATCATTTGTATGGAGAAAAATGGGAAATATATACTGACCAAAAAAGTTTAAAGTATATATTCACTCAAAAATAATTGAACATGAGACAGAGGAGATGGATGGAATTAATCAAGGATTATTATTGCATGATCCATTACCATCCGAGAAAATCAAATAAAGTGGTCGATGCTTTGAGTCGAAAAAGTAATGTCTCATTATCTATGCTATGATTGGAATGAGATCCTTTGGTTTTTGATTTGATGAAATTTGGAATAGAAGTTGTTGGTGTAGGAAATTATTCTATTTTGTTTCAGGTGTAAGTGAAATCATCTCTATCATACAGAATAAAGAAAGCACAGAAAGAAGACAGTGAGTTGCAGAAAAAGGTAGAGTTGGTTCAGAAGGGTAAGTTTCCTGATTTTAACATTGATAATGATTGTGTTTTGAGGTTTATGAATAGATTATGTGTGCCTTGTGATTCCCAGTTGAATAATGAGTTGTTATGTGAAGATTATAGTTCTCCTTTTTCAGTTCATCCTAGTAGTACTAATATGTACAGAGATCTCCGAGAGTATTACTGGTGGGATGGAATGAAAAGAGATATTCCTGATTTTACTGTGAAGTGTTTGACTTGTCAGCAAGTTAAAGCAGAGCGGCAGTTACCAAAAGGGATGCTTTAGCCTCTACCGGTGCCATAGTGGAAATGGGAAAATATATCCATGGACTTCGTTGTAAGATTTCTAAAGACATCTTGAGGTAATAATGCAATCTGGGTTATAGTTGATCGATTGACTAAATCTACTCATTTCCTTCTTATTCGAGATACTTTTCCTTCAGATCAACTTGATCGGTTGTATGTTAGAGAGATATTCAAGTTTCATAGTGTTCCCCTCTCTATTGTATCTGATCGTGATACCAAGATTACTTCTAACTTTTTGAAGGGCCTTCAGAAGTCGTTGGGTACTGAATTAAATTTTAGTACAGCTTTTCACCCTCAATCATATGGGAAATCAGAACGAACAAATCAGACATTGGAGGATATGTTACGTGCTTGCACGATGGATTATCAGGGAAGTTGGGACCAACATCTTTCTTTGGTTGAATTTTCATATAATAATAGTTTTCATTTTAGTATACAGATGGCTCCATTTGAGGCATTATATGGAAAGCGTTGTCGAACTCCATATTTTTGAGATGAAGTAGGTGAAAGGAAGATGATAGGACCAGAATTGGTATAAGAGATGGCAGAGAAAGTTCAGTTGATTCAGAAGCACATGAGAATATCTCAGAGCAAATAGAAAAGTTATGCAGATAACCAGAGGAAGGATCTTTCTTTTGAGGCAGGTGATCATGTCTTTCTCAAAGTTTTTCCATGGAAAATTGTGATGCATTTTGGTAAGAAGGGAAAGTTGAGTCTAAGGTTCATTGGACCTTATGAAATCCTAGATAAAGTTGGATCAGTGGCATACAGAGTTGTTTTACCCCCAATTTTATCCCATGTGCACAATGTTTTTCATGTTTCGATGTTGAGAAAGTATATACCAGATCCATCTTATGTTTTGAGCCCAGAGGTAGTTCAGTTGGAAGAGAATTTCTCTTATGAAGAACAACCAGTCCAGATTCTTGACCATAGAGAGCAAGTGTTGTGGAATAATGTAATTCACCAGGTAAAGGTTTTGTGGAAAAACCATATGGTTGAAGAGTCAATGTGGGAATCTGAAAATGCTAAGAGGGATAAATACCCCCACTTATTTTGATAAGTGAATAAAAATTGCGAGGACGCAATTTCCAAAAGGGGGGAAGGATGTAACATCCCAAGTAAATTAGGAATAATATATTTTCATATTTATTAATATTTGTGAATTAAATATTTATTTTACTTTAAAATTTTTTTTATGTTCGATAGCGTACCCGATATGCAACAGCGAGTTTCTTTGAAATCTTACGTTGCACACTAATAATATAATATTATTATTTTAAATGGAAGTTAACTCCTAGTCATTGTATTTGTGGGAATAAACAAAAATAACTAAAATATGATTATACATGTTTGTTAAATTTATTTACATTTATCTAATAAAAGTTAGAGGCTTAAAATGTGAATGAATCTAATTTTAAGCATAATTTACATTAAAAGGTCGATTTACCACCTTTTAATGGTGAAACCTCTTTAAATATAGTTTTGGTCACTTTAATACATTCTAATTGACCAAATAAAATCCTTCTATATAATGGGGACATCAAAATTTACTATGTGTAAATTTTTGGAATTTTTCCGATAAAGTTCATTTTTTAATGAATAGTGAAAATATTGTATTTTAATTCAAAACTATGTTTTAATCTAATTTATTTATATGGTTAGATTATCTTTTTAATTGGTTTTAAAGTGTAATTAGAATATATTTTAACCATTTAATTCAATGTTATCCATTGTAATTAATTTCACTTTGAAATTGGACATAAAAAGTGTCAATCTTTTGATAGTTATTGTTTCTTAAAAACACGCTATTTGTTTTAACAACGGGAATTAATTTTAAAATTAATTAATGACACTTTTATGTTTTTAATTTTGAAAAATAAACATCATATTTGAATTTGGAATATCAAATATAGCTTAGTCTTAATTTTTTGTATTTTTCTGAAAAACTTCAATTTTTGATGAATAGTGAAACCACATAGTAGTAGTTAAAAAAAACTGACTTTTCCATTTAAATTAAATTTTATCACTTATGTGAATTGAATTTTTAAAATCCTACATACAT
Source organism: Viscum album (assembly GCA_963277665.1). Classification (NCBI taxonomy): domain Eukaryota; kingdom Viridiplantae; phylum Streptophyta; class Magnoliopsida; order Santalales; family Viscaceae; genus Viscum; species Viscum album. Next base: position 1,598,000,613 of record OY728120.1, read on the forward strand.
GTTTGTTATTAGTAAGTAAAATTTGGTTCAATAAGATGTAAATAATTTTTGGTGAATAGTAACTTTTGAGTTTTATTTACTGCGGTTAAAGGTAAATAGGGTAATTCAAGGTAAAAAGAATATTATAATAATTAAAAATTACCTTAACACATGTCCTAACCTTATTGGATGAGTAATTTATGACCATGGGAATCTTTGGGTCTATTTTGGGACCCCATTGAGCCACTTATGAAAGAAAATGACACTTTAGATTAACTAATTTAATGTAAAGGCAAAAATGACAAAAACAAATATCTTTTAGTAAATTAATTTTTATATGGTGTTATATAAGTAATATTTTTGACTATAAATATTCATTGTAAATCTAAATATATTTCCTACATCATTGTATTTTTTTATAATTTTTAGACATCAAATAATTTAAATTACTTATGACACAATAATGATGCAGTATTTACCACATTAATAAATGATTTAAATAAATAAGATTAAAATGATTAAAATATTATACAAAACATGTCCCATTCTGATTGGATGATTTTATTTCTAATATGTGTCATCTTATCTTCGACTTTAATGATTTTTGGACCTTTTGAAACCAAAGATATGTTTATAATAAATTCATGTTTTCACACTTTTTTAAAGAGCCCCTCCTCTCCCTTATAAAAGGAGACCACTTATAACCAATTCCTCACACCTCTCAAGCCTTTCGGATCGTCCAAAATCTTCCTAATTAATATCCCTACATCCCTCTTCTCCTCCTAGAAGCCTTACCTTAGGCATAAGTCACTTCAAGAATTCCATTTGGTTCAAACCAAAGGAAGTTACCCAAATTAAAGGTAACGGTTTCTCTTAACTTCTTTTATTTTATTTTACTTCTCTAACCCCTAAACTCTTTTTATAATTTTATAACAACACAAGTGTCCTCAATATACTAGGATGTTTTTATGAGAATTATTCTAACTACACTTACATACACCTCCATCTAATGGATGAAGAACATAATGTTTCTTTGGATGGAAAACTAACGCCTTACAAAACGATGATTGTTCAATTACCTCTTACCGCCTCTAATGGTGTACATTATGATGGAAGTGTATTGTATATGATATATATTATGTTTATGTTTTCTTTATGCTTCTGTATTTTCCATTTATAGCACGCCTTTATGGTTTCCATAGTGGGTAAATACGATAATCTCATTTGAGGAAGTGTGGACTACCACCCCCTCAAAGTGATGTGACTCCTTAATGCCTTATGTGGGATGTATAAATGATAGAGTTAATGATATTATATATGATATTATACTGTAATTATAATATACCTATGTATCATTATGTTTTAATTCCATTAAAATAAGAAATAGAAATTAAAGTAGCGTTCATGCGTACGTACGGCTTACCGTCTCCATGACAGGTGCATTGCATTTCTTACCTCCAAATGTTATTTACTATTATAAATACATGTATATAATGGATATATATGATATATATGATATCTAAATCATTAATATCATTCTGGATATAATGGAATATTGACCACATGGACAACTTGTAAATATAAAGTGTTCATTTTTTACTCAAGTACCAAATATCAACAAAATGGACATTATTAACTTAAATGATTAGATAATATTTATAACATGGTATTAAGTGATATAAAAAGAATAATAAAATTGAAAAAGGTTCTTAAGAAAGTATAAATTAACTTTATTTTATTATTTAGGAGATTAAAGAACGATCGAGTCAAGTCGGACATGAGGTAAGGGACCTCGTCTCAATCTCCTTTCATTGAGGCATATTTTGTTTTAATACACGATTTTATTTTATACGTTGTACAAACACCTTTGACTTTTCATTTCATTCAAAGGGAATCTTTTTATACAAATCGTTTTACTAAACGAAAAAAAGGAATGTTTTTTTAACATAAGTGGTGACAACGACTTTTCCGTCGCCGCGAGTATTATTTGATCTTTAGCTTCCTTAACAAGCCGGAATGTTTTTAAAAGGAAAAATAAATACCATATACTCTTTTTATGTATTTTGGTATTGAAAATAATTTTGAGACTTGATTTATTATTTCAATATCTTGAAATGATATTTTTCTATTGCAATGTGGAAATTTTATCTTCCCTTTATGCTTATGTTATGTGTTATGATCATGTTATGGTTCTTGGGAATTATTTAAGTATATGGGTGGTTCCGTGATAAACCTAGGGCAGGTGAGCCTAAGATAGATCTCCAATGCATTGGGTAACGTGACATAGGTAAACATGAATGTTTCTCCTAATAGATTTAGGTAATATACTGTGATGAGTATTCCAAAGTAACTCCCTATGTAGCTGTGATAGTTACAATGTAAGTATGATATATATGCCACTAGTTACCTTTGTGATATATGATTTCTATGTGTGTTTCATAAATTTTATGATTTCATGAGGTAAGTAAAATATTTCATGTTTTTTTATGTATTTATGAACAAATGTTTTCATTCTTTGTTTTATAACCCTTACTGAGCTTTTTATGCTCATCCCAAGTTTTGAAATGTTTTCATGGGACTTAAAGATGAATAGGGTCAAGGATGGGATTAAGGAAAAGTCATGCTTTCTAAAACCTAGAACTAGACATGACTCTTTTTTTCAAGAGTTTTTATTTTATAAAAAAAAATAGAAACTATGTAGAAGTGTCTACTTTTTAATCTTTTTAGATGTAATTGTTATGTCCTAATTCTCTAAAACTATAAACCTAAAAAGATCCTCAATGTGAGTTAGTCGTTTAATTCAATATTATGTAATGTTTTAAGGTCGGGTCCTTGCAGTACATGTGGACTATCACCTCTACGAAGCGATGTCATTCATTCTTCATTTTATTCTAAAATATATGGAAATATGGAAATATTTAATGAATATGTATGATATATATGATATAAAAATTATTCTTTAAAGGAGATGTATTATATAGATTTCTTTTGTTCCATTTTTCGAGAAAATGGAAACTGTGTTCATGCGCATGTACAGTTTATCATCTCCATGAATGGTGTAATTCGTTTTCTATATATAATATTAATAGATTACTCTAAATAAATTTTTAATTAATATATACTATATTTATATAATTTTTAAAATTCTTTATATGATGTAACCATGATTAATGTAAAAGGACTGAAACTACCAAACCAAAAAAAACATAAAAAAACAAAGCAGTTGTTACCTGAAATGTGATTTTGAAAAGGAATTGTTAATAAACATGTGATAAAATATTATAAGTAAATAATATATGGTATGATAAATATTATTATGGTTATATAATACATGTATAATAAACCTATATTTATTATATAGTAGGTTTAAATGTGTGTGAAGAAATTTAATACTTGAGGTAATGGATTTTCGTCTCACTTTTATTTCCATGAGACGCATGTCATATTCACCACTTTTTTATTTTGTGTGGTGTATACACTTCCCATGAAATTATTTTATGATTCCTATCATAAAAATTATGTGGTATAAATATCCATCTAAGGATATTTGTTTAATGATTCTTATGATTCAAAAGATTCCAAAGTGGTAAAGGTTTTTTGTTGCAATCTCATTGTTTATCAGGGTTATTTATGATAAAGTTTTGATGATGAAATATTATAATATATCTCTCAAGAAAATAATTAATTTTCTTATAATATGGTTATTTCTATAAATTATATGTCTAACTTTCATTTTCATCTCTTTGTGTACTCAATATTCAAAAATATTTTTTTAAGGAAACCAGACTTTATTTCTCTCTTTGGTCAAAAATCCTTTTTCTTCAATATCTATGTTTTCTAAAAATGTTTTCAATAATTTTTTTAATATTATAAAATTATTCATTAAATTAATTTTAACACATTCTTTAAATTTTTACCAAAAATTTTAAAATTAATCTTCTTGTCATTTTCTAAATGAGGTACTTTTTTATTTTTTTTCAAAAATGTGAAAGGAATCTTTGTTTTAATGTATATGGAATGAACAATATTTTCTAAAGTATTGAATAATTTTTTATTTAAATATTAATTTTTATGTTTTCAATGTCATTTTTTAAGAAAATATTTTCCTTAATATTTGGAAAAAATTTAGATTTTAAATAAGTGAATTCAAATTGAAAAGTGTATTTTCCTCAAGAAATGATCCAATTGATATCTTAAAATAATTTTCCATCTAATATGAAATTCTTTGATGATTATTAAGATTTAATAGGGTTATGATCCAATGATTCCATCCTTATTATTTTTCTAAATGGTTTATGATTTTAATGAAAAGATGTTTATGAAACTTATTCCTTTTCCATGGGTTATACTAAGATGAATTGATGAAATGATTATGAAACTCATTTCTTTTCCATGGGTTATACTAAAATAAAATGTTTATTCAATTCATTCCTTTCATGGATTATGATATGATTAATGTTGTATTATCTTGTGGTACACATCTTTATTATTTCCATTATGTTATGGGTAAGACCATAATTGTATACCCCTCTAGTGCATTAGGTAAAGATTAATATCTCATAAGATAAACAGGAAAAGAATGGGGAGTGAACCCAGTTCAATAAGGGACTTTGTTTATTATAATAGTCTTGGGGTTGAACCTCGACTACTAAGATGATTTGGGTAATGAACCCATTCCACTATGATAGTCTTTTCAATGATCCTTTACTAATAAGTAAATGATTTTCTATTATTATGTGTATGCCACGGTTTTATGTCTTATGAAAATGTTATGCTTCCATGGAACATGTATTTGATTCCATTATGATTCATATCTTATGAACTACCAAAAATTATTCCATGACTCAAGATTGTTATTTTTTATATGGAGGGTATGCTTTTCAAATTTTAAGCTCATGTTCCCATACACTTATTCTCATGTTATGATTATGTGATCATTGATATCTCCCTTGTTTACCCTTACTATGAATCTGAGCTCACACTTATGTTTAATTTTCTCATTCTATATATAAATGTATTAAGTGTGATATTTATAAGAAGGTTTATAGTTATAATGACCTTATTGGGAGATGATATAGTTTACTTATAAACTATTTGTTCATGTATCCATGTTTACAAAAGCACTAGACCTATACAATTATAGTGTGGATCATTATTTTTTATAATAAATATTCATATAATAAGATTCGATATCTATGTATTGAAATCTGATGTCTCTATAGTTGGTATTATAGAAAAGTTTAGTTAATCTTTGGAATCTAGGATGAGAAAAAATTAGTTAGAACCATAGGGATAAGTCTATGTGGAGGAAAATATCTTAGAATTTTGGTGAAGTATAGGGTGAGTGGTTTCCAGGAAATTAAATATATTTTTTAATACTATAAGTGGATGTGTCTCTATAATATTTGTAAATAGGTTTAATAACTCTAAAAAGGGAGCATTGGGATTTAATTAAATTGTCACCTGGTGTATGAAAATGGACCTTACTACACACCTGGTTTGAAACTCCCAAGATATATTTTTTTAAAATTCAAAAACTCTTTACAAACCATCATGAAATATTTGAGTAGATGATAATTATGAATAAACTAGGTTAAACCTAAGGTTTAATAGTTTTAAAATAAGGTTTCGTGATTTAGACATCCTATAAATTATTTTTCATGATTATGTTGTTTCCCACTATGATTATTATTGGTCACACTATTCTTTTTGGTTTTTATCGATAGATGGAACCTAAAGGAGTCATGTTAATACTAAATGCATTGGAAAATGAAATGATTTTACTCATAAGAAACCAAATGTTATAGGATCAATAATGAAAAATATAATTACTATGCTCACACTACTTTCTCAAGCTACAAATCATAATGAACATTCAAACAAGAAAAATATGTAACAACATTCTATTGAGTCCTTCATAAGGAAACATCCACCTTTTTTAAGTGGTTCCACTAACCCACTAGTTGCTATGAAATGTATTAGTACCATAGAAAAGATATTTTCAGTTTTATAGTGTTTGGAACATGAAAAATTCATTTTGGATATCTATCATTTGGTAGGTGAAGCCGATAAATGTTTGACACTTATTAAGAATATGAGTCAGCAGGATGAAATCGAATCCACAGAGTGGGTTGAGTTTAAGATATTATTTTTTAATAAGTAATTCCCTCATATTATTTATATGAAAATGGAGAATGAATTCCTTAAGCTAATATATAAGGATGATGAATCTGTTGGTACCTATGAGGAAAATCTTACAAGGATTGTGAGGTATTTATATGGTATTATCATATAATAGGAGAGTAAGGTTGGTTGATTCTTTAGTGTCTTAAAACCAAGTCTTCAAATGGTGAAATGCCTACCACTAGCCTACATGATTTCGTGATTAGTATGAAATTTTTTAAACTAATGTGATAAATAAATATTAAGTTGATTTTGGGAACATATGTTTTATCATAAAGATAACCATGGGATTTAAAAATGATATAATGATGGATTATGACTTAGGATAATTAATGTTTTGGGAGTAAAATTACCCAACACATGATTTGGAGTTAGCTATGGTAATTTTTAATGAAAGATATGGATGCAATATCGTTATAGAGAAAGGTGTGATATATATGATGAACATAAAATTTTAAAGTATATATCCATATAGAAAAGTTGAACATGCTCTAGAGAAGATGGTTTGAGATGATTAAATATTATAATTTTTCAATGCATGACCAACTTGGGAAATTTAACAAGGTGGTTGATGCTTTGAGCTGAAAGGATCATGCTATCTTATCTATAATGAGGATCAAAAAAGATCCAATACTTATGGATTTTCAAAGGATGGATCTGTAAATATTAAAGGAATGGTATAAATCTTACCTTTCTCAAATGAGTGGTCAACCATCTATACATGTGAAGATTAAAGAGGTGTAGAAGTAATTTTTAGAGTTGGATAAGATGGTCAAAATGTTCTTGATTTTATGCTTGATTGTGATGTAATGATAAGGTTCAAGAAAAATGTATGTGTTCTATCCATAGAAATTTTGAAGAAGGATCTATTAGAGGAATCTCATAGTTATCCAACCTATATGTAAAATTTCATGCCTTCCTAGCCCATTACATAGCCTTTTGGTCAGTTGGAGGAGTTAAGATAGAGGTCTAGAGGGATCGGTGGAGTTAGAGATCTAAGGGTACTACTGGTGGCAGTTCACTATGTGAACTAGATTCATGTCATGAATTGGATATTCACGACTTGTTTAGACAGTTGGTTTCACTGCTTGTATGTGGGATGAGGAGAAGTCTGTGAAAATGGTCCATGTCGTGAAAGGTGAATTCATGACGTGTAATTAATTTAGGCCAGGGTGACTAAATTTTCAGTGGAAGTTGGTTTTTGGGGAATTCCTGTGGAATTCTCATCATTAATGGGTTACACAACATGAAAGGTGTGGGATCTAGGTTTAAAAACCTTTTGTTCAAAATATTTTTATTTATTCGATCATGGATCTCCTCTCTAATTTTTTGTGAATCCTAGGAAGATCTCATAGGATCTTCAACCCCCTTCCTTCTTCTTCAGTCTTCTGGTTTCAATGGATCCCCATTAGTGATCGGTGGTAAGTTCTTCTCCCTTTCTTAGTGGTTTTATCCTGTTGTTCTCTCATAGATCAACTGCGGTGGTGCGTTTTTGGTTTGGGGTGTGAATTATTATGCATTATGATGATCCTTGGGCATGGTGTACAGTGTTTTTTTTACTATTTCCCATGCATGGTTGTGGTTTTTTGGTGTTTATTCTTTTCCCTATGGTGCAAAGTGAGTTGGAAAAGAACTTTTAGGTAGGGAATCTATCGTTTCTCACTTTTTTTGTATCATGGAGGAAGAGATTAATCTTGTTTATCTATGGGGTTGGTTTTACTGGACTAATAAAGGATAAAGAATTGGTTAATTAGAATTTTAAGGGGAAGGGGGAATTATTTTCATGATTTTATAGCTTTGATATTTTTTTATGATGTTTTGATTGTATGGGATGAATTCCCTATTGAAAATTTTTGGCCATTGGGGGCTTAGTTGTGTTGTTTTGACATGAGTTGTGGAACCCTTTCTTATTGTGATTGTTAGAACCACATTAAATAAATATAAATTGGTTATTCAACTTATATAAGTCTAATAAAAAAAATTCCCCAGGATTTATGGCTCAAGTGATAATTCCCCTAAAATAAATTAAAATAAGATAAATGCCCCTTTATTAAATCGGTAAAATTTTCTTTGATGTTTTTTGATGTGTGGTTGTGTTGTGGGGTGGTGATGTGTGGTTATTGTAACGACCCAAAGTTTCATTAATGGAAATCTCTCTTAATCTAATTAAATGTCTCTTTATGTTTATATAAATTGTTAACTTCTTTGGTTTCATGATAAGAATTTTGACCGTTGCTAATATAGTTGTTGAACAGTGATCACATGATTAGTAAAAATATAGGACTTTAACACATCCAATTTTACTTAGACAAAGGAAGTGATGGCCTCATCCAGTAGAATTGCCCCATAAAAAGCCCATTTATCGGAGCTCGGAAAAGAGGTGGCATCCTTGGGCTTCTCTCTTAACCAAGCCCAAGCTGAGCTTCACCATGTCAAGCTCGAACGGGACCGTCTATGGGAGAAGTATAATTTGATAGAAATTACCACTCGAGGGATGTTATCCGAGCCACCCCAAGAGTCTGTCACCATCGCACACCTTACCCTTAGGTCTTATGCGGCTGTTTTAAGGGGTTATGTAATTAATCGATAGTATTGGGTATATGTACATTATTTTTGTATATAATAATTAATATAATTTCTTGTCATTATTGATACATTGTAAATAGTTTTTAAAGTACAAATGGTGTTTTTAGTTATTATTTAATTAAGAAATCTATTTTATTAAATTAAGGGATTTTTGAATTAAATAATATTTTAATAAAATATTATTATTATTATTATTAGATTAATTTTATTATATATAAATGATCATGTAATATGAATGCAATTATAATTTTTATTAAGGTTTGAAAGCCATTTTTGTCAAAACCCGTGAATTTTTTATAAATGTTGGTTTTTATTTTAAAAGTTAAAATTAACATATTTAGAAAATTATTTAGATAAAATAAATGTTATTTTTGGAATCAGGACATTGAAATTATCCAATGGTGAATTTTTCATTCTTTTCTGAGACAGTCAAATTTTTGAGTAAAAATTAAATATCGTTTAAATATATAATGTGTTTTATGACATCATAATGACCCAATAGTGATGTAATAAAATACTATAATCTTTATGTTCGGCCAATATATGTTTTACCATTAAAATAATGTGATTTTGGGTTTGTTTTCCTTACTTTTCAAAGCATTAATGGACCCCTCAAGACTTATTAAACACCTTGTTTTTTAAATTAATTTCCATGGGAGTGTGACTCACCTCCACATAAGCAACCCTAATATTTTAAGAAGTTCGGACCTTGGACTTATAAAATATTATTTTCCTCTTACCTTTTCCAAAAACCATGGGTAAAAACCATGGGATGGTTTTTGGTTTGGATTAATTTAATATAAGGGGTCCCAAACCTAAAAAATAAATAATTCCCTCACCTTTCCTATATAAACCCACCCAAGCTCCCACTTCCTCCTCACTCAAAGACTTTTGAGTTCGTCCAAACTCTTCCATACTCTCTCTAGAATCATCCCAAGGTTCCCCAAGCTCCCAAGAAGCCTATCACAAGCCTCTCTCTAGCCTTTGGAAGCACACTTCCAAGTAAGGGTTTTTTCTTCCTTTCTCATTTTTGTCCAATTTTCTTTAAGTTGTTTTTCCCTTTTAATTTCAATTATAAATGTTGGGGTATGGTTTCACACCTCCCTCATACTTCCCTCTTTATTTTTGAATGATGGGATACCCTTTCTCTCTCATTAAATTCCTCCCATGTACACCCGTTACTATGCCGAAATTCCGAAAGGAACTTCTCTCTCCTCTTTTACATTCAAGCAATACTTTTGTATCATGAATATAAATTCCATTAAAATTTTTGGGACATGTATCTATATGACCTACTTATTTTCCATTACATGTAAATATGATGAGTAACCCCTTTCTATCTCATCAACCATTTTTATGAATTCTTATGTCATGCCGTTACGCTACCGAAATCGCACCGATTTTCTAAGCCAATGTCATTGTGTAGTGAATACCATGCCCATTTCTCCATCAAGGGTATTCACCTTTATGCACATTTACTTATTTATTGTAAAGTTTCATGTATGAATTCCACATTCCTTTATCATGGAATAAATTATTATGTTTTATGAATCCATGTTTTATGATCCATGTGGCACACTTATGCATGAAATGAAATGTTTAAGAATGGTGTGCCCTTATAGCGCTCCAATGCATTGGGTAAAGTATAGTATCATGATACATCATGTGCAATGACTGTTGACTCATGATAATTAAATTTCAACAAGGGTTTACTCGTGCTTCATGTGCAATGAGGATTTACTCATGCTCTATGTGCAATGGGCCATGGCTCATGCAAATTCCATGTTAAGTGTTGTTGTCACATTTCCATGTTATGATTATCATGCTTTATCATGCCTTTATGTTTATGTTTATTTTATGCTCTATTTATATGTCTATTGTCTAACATGTATTGTACTCCTCATGTTATTCCATGTGTACTCCCTTACTGGGCTTTATAGCTCACCCTTTTCTTATGCATGTCCTCAGGTTATCCCATGCAATGCTAAGTACGAGGGAATGTAGTGGTCATGTAAAGGAAGTTTTCAATAAAGATGTTGTATTTCATGTTTTAAGATTTTATGTAATGATCCTAAGCCCCAAATACACTAAACCTCTCGATCTTCTTTGTTGTATCAATTTAAGTTTAATGTAATAAATCATGTTTAAGTTGTAATAAAAAGCAGGGTTGTCATAGTTGGTATCAAAGGATAGGTTTAGTTATTTTTGGGATTAGGAAACCCTAGTAAAGCCTTAGATACAAGACTAAGTATAATAAAAACATCCCTAAGTTTTGGTAAGTACTGAGTAAGTGTTTTATCAAACAAATACATCCATGTCTGGATATGAGCAGGTAGAGGCGGCTCTGGCACAGATGTATCATAGGGGTAAAACTCGAAAACACTGCTTTGAGATAGACTCGAACGAGAACTAGTGCACGACAACGGGCCTTGCTGCACTCTTGGTTACAACACTCCCGGGGGATATGTTTTGATAAATTCAAAATCTTAGTATGAACCCTTATTAAGGGAATTAAAAAAATGCCCCTAAGAATATATGTTAGAAAGTAGATCATGAAAATCCTAGATTGAAGCCTATAGACTCATGAGTTAAGGAAATAAAAGTTTATTTATGAGTCATCAACTTTTTTCTTTGGATTACTCTTTATGTGTTACCCCTAACTTTCCTTTTATTCCAGCCAATGGCCGGTAATAGGAGGACTCGGGCTAACAACCGTTGTGAAAATCAGTGTGATGACTGTACTAATGAGATGCCAAATCCAATGGGAGCCGGAATCGCGAACTTTGTAACACTTCTCTCTCAGCTAACTCAAGTTTTGAATAGAAACACGGGTCAATAGGAACGTTCAACCCCCCCTAAGAAAATACAAGTCGCTATCGAGAGCTTCATAAGACAAAGGCCTCCTACTTTTAGTGGATCATCCAATCCCACGATCGCTGAACAATGGATCAACTCCATTGAAAAGATCTTCTCCATCCTTCAATGTTCTGAACAAGAGAAGGTTCTCCTGGCGGCTTATCATATGGAGGGTGAAGATGATCAATGGTGGACGTTGATCAAAAATACGAAGACTGAGGAGGATATCGAGGCATTGGAATGGAAGGATTTCCGGAAGATGTTTTTCGATAAATATTTTCCGTGCACCCTTCTGCTTAAGATGGAAAGGGACTTCCTTTCCCTCAAGAAAAAAGATGAAGAATATGTTGGAGCGTACGAGGCAAACTTCACAAGGCTTTCACGTTACGCTTCCGGCTTTTTTGTTACCCCCGAATTCAAAGTTGACCACTTCTTTGGTGGGATGAAGCCTAGCCTACAGAAAGCATTAGCAATCTGTGACTTCGACATCTATGAGGAAATTGTCCAATGTGCCCTCAAGGTCGAAATGGAGATCGGGGAATCACAGGGGTATCATGGGGACAAGAAGTTTAAGGTGGAATTCAATGCTGGTGGTCCGATGGATAAATCCAACGGTGCTAAGAAGATCCAGCACCCCACTTGCCAAAAGTGCGGAAAGAAGAACCCTGGAAATTGCCTTAAGGGGATGAGGAAATGCTTCAGGTGTGGAAGAGAAGGGAACCTAGCTGTTAATTGTTGGTAAGAAAGACCCGCAGCTGCGACAGAGGATCGGAACGCTCCATTCGAACCTCAACACGTTGTTCAATGCTACAAATGCAAAGAACTGGGTCATTTTGCAAATCAGTGCCCTAATCCAAGGGTTTTCAGAGACAACCAACAACCTCCAAGGCAGCAAGGAAGATCTTTTTCCATCACTTCTGCCGAAGTGAACCCCGACAACTAAGTGGTGACAGGTACGCTAGTTATTCATTCAAGAATAGAAAACATAATTTTTGATTCAGGTTCTACGCATTCTTTTATATCTCGAAAGTTTAGTAGAATAATCCCAGCACCACCACAAATCATGGAAGTAAAGATGTCGGTGAGTACGGCAAATGGGTCAATCATTGAATCCCATGAATATAAGTCCTCCCCTGTTATAGTTTGTGGATTGAATTTCCCGGAGAACCTCTTCATACTCCCTCTGGTAGAATTTGATGCAATTCTTGGCATGGATTAGCTTTCCTTATATAGAGCCAACATAAATTGTCAGGAGAGGGAAATCATACTCCATATAGAGAATCGACCCCCGATTCTTTACAAGTGTAAGGAGGAAGATGAATCTCCTTTAGCTCCATTATCTCAAGCATGGATATTACTGCCTTATGAGCACGCATATCTGGATCATATGATTGAGTCCAAGGAAGAAACCATACTTGAAGAAATTCCTATTGTGAGGGAATTCGCTGAAGTGTTTCCCAAGGAACTGTCTGGTCTTCCTCCTAGAAGAGATGTTGAGTTCTCAATTGAACTTATACCCGGGGCATTACCAATATCCAAGACTCCATATAGAATGGATGTTTTTGAGCTTGAAGAGCTGAAGAAACAACTACAGGAGAATCTGGATAAAGGGTTTATACGCCCAAGTGCTTCACCATGGGGTGCACCAGTCCTCTTTGTCAAGAAGAAGGATGGGTCAATGCGGCTTTGCATCGATTATCGTGAACTTAACAAAATCACGATAAAGAACAAGTATCCTCTCCCACGAATTGATGACTTGTTCGATCAGCTGCGTGGATCACAATACTTCTCCAAGGTGGACTTGCGGTCGGGATATTATCAAGTAAGGGTAAAGAAGGAAGATATCCCCAAGATTGCTTTTCGCGCAAGATACGGGAACTATGAATTCATAGTAATGCCTTTCGGACTCACTAATGCTCTAGAAATATTCATGGACTTAATTAATAGAGTCTTTATAGATTATCTAGACAAATTTGTGGTAGTCTTTATAGATGATATTCTAATATACTCCAAAACCAAGGAGGATCATGAGGAGAATTTAAGAACTGTACTAGAGACTTTGTGCAAGGAGAAGCTCTATGCAAAGTACAGAAAGTGTGAGTTCTGGTTGAAGGAGGTCTTATTCTTGGGCCATATCATCACAAGCAATGGGATATATGTGGATCCCTCCAAAACAGATGCAATTGAGGGATGGCCAAGGCCAACATCAGTAACGGATATCTGTAGCTTCTTGGGGTTAGCTGGATATTATCGACGATTTGTGAGAAATTTCTCACGATTGTCCAACCCTCTTACCAAGCTAAATCGAAAGGGAGTAAAGTTTGCTTAGAGTGATGAATGAAAAGAAAGCTTCAAGGAGTTAAAAAGGAGTCTTATCACTGCACCTGTGCTCACTTTACCCACAAGTGGGGAGATTTTTGTGGTATTCAGTGATGCTTAGAAGAAGGGCTTAGGATGTGTACTAATGCAGAATGATAAAGTGATATCCTATGCCTCAAGGCAGTTGAAAATCCATGAGAAAAACTATCCAACGCATGATCTGGAGTTGGAAGCGTTGATCTTTGCCTTGAAAATATGGCAGCATTATCTCTATGGAGAGAAATGTGAGATATATACTGACCACAAGAGTCTTAAATATATATTCACACAGAAAGAGATTAATATGCGCCAGATAAGATGGCTAGAGCTCATCAAGGATTATGATTGTTCAATCCATTACCACCCTGGGAAAGCTAACAAGGTGGAAGATGCCCTAAGTAGAAAGGATCCAGCGATTCTATTAATGATGAGAATTGAGAAGGATCCAATCTTCTTAGACTTGATGAAGATGGACATGGGAATCATAGAGAAGGGAACATCATCAATCCTTTCACAAATGATTGATCAACCGTCTATTTTGGAAAGGTTAAAGGATGCTCAAAAGGATGATGTGGGATTTCATGAAAAAGTGGGAGCTATCGAAAAAGGGAAATTCTCGGAGTTTAATGTTAATGAAGAAGGAATTGTGTGGTTTGGGAAAAGACTATGTGTTCCATCAAGTCTGGAGCTGAAGAAGAAACTTTTGGATGATGCACATAGTTCAAATTTATCTATTCACCTAGGGAGAACAAAGATGTATCGATATCTCTGAGAAAACTTTTGGTGGGATAATATGAAGAAGGAGATTGCTGAATATACATCAAAGTGTCTGGTGTGTCAGCAAGTGAAGGCAGAGAGGCAGAAGTCTAAGGGGATGATGCAACCATTGCCCATACCAGAATGAAAATGGGAAAACATCACCATGGACTTTGTCACCGAACTTCTGAGGACATACAAAGGCAACAATGCAATATGGGTTGTTGTGGATCGTCTTACAAATATTTCACACTTCATTTCTATTCGGGAGGATTTCTCATTGGATCAACTAGCACGGATATATATCGGGGAAGTGGTAAGGTTTCATGGAGTACCACTATCTATTGTGTCTGACTGAGATCCAAGATTCACCTCTAAGTTTTGGAAGAGTCTTCAACATGCTCTGAATACTGAACTGAAATTCAGTACGGCTTATCATCCTCAAAATAATGTCCAATCTGAGCGGACTATCCAAACACTTGAGGATATGTTGAGAGCGTACTCAATGGACTTTAAAGGAGGATGGGGTCAACATCTTCATCTGGTTGAGTTCTCTTATAATAATAGTTTCCACTCGAGCATCCAAATGGAACCATATGAAGCCCAGTATGGGAAAATGTGCAGAACACCGGCATGTTGGGATGAGGTCGGTGAACATAAGCTGCTTGGACCAGAAATGGTCGAAGAAATGGTGGAGAAGGTGAAAACCATTCAGCAGCATATCAAGGCAGCCCAGAGTTGACAGAAGAGTTATACAGATAATCGTCGACGAGACCTTGAGTTTAAAGTTAGAGACATGGTTTTTCCATGCATATCTCCATGGAAGAAGGTCATGAGGTTTGGAAATAAAGGGAAGTTAAGTCCAAGGTACATCGGACCCTTCGAGATTCTTGATCGTGTTGGGGTTGTGGCCTATCGACTAGCACTTCCGCCTACTATGGCCAAAGTACATGATGTCTTTCATGTATCCCTCTTAAGGAAGTAAATACCAGACCCTTCACATGTACTCTCTTCTGAGGTGGTACAATTGGAAGATGATATTTCTTATGAGGAGCAACCAGTGAAGATCTTAGATTGTAGAGAAAAAGTTCTACGAAATAAGACAATTCCCCTCGTCAAGGTGTTGTGGAGAAACCACAAGTTTGAAGAAGCAACTTGGTAATCGGAGGAAGTGATGAAGTTGAGTTACCCACATCTGTTTTAGTATGGGAAAAAGAAAATTTCGAGGGTGAAATTTCTTAAGGGGGGAATATTGTAACGACCCAAAGTTTCATTAATGGAAATCCCTCTTGATCTAATTAAATGTCTCTTTATGTTTATATAAATTGTCAACTTCTTTGGTTTCATGATAACAATTTTGACCATTGCTAATATAGATGTTGAATAGTGATCACATGATTAGTAAAAATATAGGACTTTAACACATCCAATTTTACTTAGACAAAGGAAGTGATGGCCTCATCCAGTAGAATTGCCCCATATGAAGCCCATTTATCGGAGCTCGGAAAAGAGGTGGCTTCCTTGGGCTTCTCTCTTGACCAAGCCCAAGCTGAGCTTCACCATGTCAAGCTCTAACGGGACCGTCTACGAGAGAAGTGGAAGTTGATAGAAATTACCACTCGAGCGATGTTATCCGAGCCACCCCAAGAGTCTGTCACCATCGCACACCTTACCCTTAGGTCTTATACGGCTGTTTTAAGGGGTTATGTAACTAATCGATAGTATTGTGTTCATGTACATTATTTTTGAATATAATAATGAATATAATTTCTTGTCATTATTGATACATTGTAAATAGTTTTTAAAGTACAAATGGTGTTTTTAGTTATTATTTAATTAAGAAATCTATTTTATTAAATTAGGGGATTTTTGAATTAAATAATATTTTAATAAAATATTATTATTATTATTATTAGATTAATTTTATTATATATAAATGATCATGTAATTGTATGAATGCAATTATAATTTTTATTAAGGTTTGAAATCCATTTTTTTCAAAACCCGTGAATTTTTTATAAATGTCAGTTTTTATTTTAAAAGTGAAAATTAATATATTTAGAAAATTATTTAGATAAAATAAATGTTATTTTTGGAATCAGGATGTCGAAATTATCCAACGGTGAATTTTTCATAATTTTCTGAGACAGTCAAATTTTTGAGTAAAAATTAAATACCGTTTAAATATATAATGTGTTTTATGACATCATAATGACCCAATAGTGATGTAATAAAATACTATAATCTTTATGTTCGGACAATATATGTTATACCATTAAAATAATGTGATTTTGGGTTTGTTTTCCTTACTTTTCAAAGCATTAATGGACCCCTCAAGACTTATTAAACACCTTGTCTTTTTAAATTAATTTCCATGGGAGTGTGACTCACCTCCACATAAGAAACCCTAATATTTTAAGAATTTCGGACCTTTTCCTTATAAAATATTATTTTACTCTTCCCTTTTCCAAAAACCATGGGCAAAAACCATGAGATGTTTTGTGGTTTGGATTAATTTAATATAAGGGGTCCCAAACCTAAATAATAAAGAATTCTCTCACCTTTCCTATATAAACCCACCCAAGCTCCCACTTCCTCCTCACTCAAAGCCTTTGGAGTTCATCCAACCTCTGCCCTACTCTCTCTAGAATCCTCCCAAGGTTCCCCAAGCTCCCAATAAGCCTCTTACAAGCCTCTCTCTAGCCTTTGGAAGCACACTTCCAAGTAAGGGTTTTTTCTTCCTTTCTCATTTTTGTCCAATTTTCTTTAAGTTGTTTTTACCTTTTAATTTCAATTATAAATGTTGGGGTACGGTTTTGCACCTCCCTCATACTGCCCTATTTATGTTTGACTGATGGGAGACCCTTTCTCTCTCATTAAATCCCTCCCATGTACACCCGTTACTATGCCGAAATTCCGAAAGGAACTTCTCTCTCATCTTTTACATTCAGGCAATACTTTTGTATCATGAATCTAAATTCCATTACAATTGTTGGGACATGTATCTATATTACCTCCTTACTGTCCATTACATGTAAATATGATGAGGAACCCCTTTCTCTCTCATCAACCATTTTTATGAATTCTTATGTCACGTCGTTACGCTGCCGAAATCGCACCGATTTTCTAAGTCAATGTCATTGTGTAGTGAATACCACGCCCATTTCTCCATCAAGGGTATTCACCTTTATGCACATTTACTTATTGATTTTAAATTTTCATGTATGAATTCCATATTACTTTATCATGGAATAAATGATTATGTTTTATGAATCCATGTTTTATGATCCATGTGGCACACTTATGCATGAAATGAAATGTTTAAGAAGGGTGCGCCCTTATAGCGCTCCAATGCATTAGGTAAAGTATAGTATCATGATACATCATGTGCAATGAGTGTTGACTCATTCTAATTCAAGTGCAATGAGGGTTTACTCGTGCTTCATGTGCAATGAGGATTTACTCATGCTCTATGTGTAATGGGTCATGGCTCATGCTAATTCCATGTTAAGTGTTGTTGCCACATTTACATGTTATGATTATCATGTTTTATCATGCCTTTATGTTCATGTTTATTTTATGCTCTATTGATATGCCTATTGTATAACATTTATTGTACTCCTCATGTTATTCCATGTGTACTCCCTTACTGGGCTTTATAGCTCACCCTTTTCTTATTCATGTCCTCAAGTTATCCCATGAAATGCTAAGTACGAGGGAATGTAGTGGTCATGTAAAGGAAGTTTTCAATAAAGATGTTGTATTTCATGTTTTAAGATTTTATGTAATGATCCTAAGCCCCAAATACACTAAACCTCTCGATCTTCTTTGTTGTATCAAGTGAAGTCTAATGTAATAAATCATGTTTAAGTTGTAATAAAAAGCAGGGTTGTCAT
Organism: Viscum album; assembly: GCA_963277665.1. Taxonomy (NCBI): domain Eukaryota; kingdom Viridiplantae; phylum Streptophyta; class Magnoliopsida; order Santalales; family Viscaceae; genus Viscum; species Viscum album. The sequence goes on from OY728120.1 coordinate 1,598,019,227, forward strand.
AGTTATGATATAGTGAGGGTTGATGTGTGGATACAATATAGTGAGGGGTAATGTGTGGTTGTTTGTATATACTTTTGGGATGGTGAGGTGATGATTTTTTTTCTCTTTCATTTGGGGTGGTAATGTGATGGTTTGTTTGGTCATGTTTTTTGGGTGGTGAGGTGATGGTTTATTTGGAAATGATTTTTTGGTGGTGAGGTGATGGTTTGTTTGGCCGTGCTTTTGGGGCAGTGAGGTGATGGTTCAATGGGGGATGATGATCTTCTTGTGAGAATGGTTGCAGTTATGCTTGATGTCCGGGTAGTGATGGAATATCTGGTTAATGATTTTTTAAATGGATTAGGATATTTTTGTTAATGGGAAATACATGGTTAAAAAATGTTAAATTGAAGTGGGAAGTGTGGATAAATATGAAAATGGTTTATTAATTAAATTGGATTGGCTAGTAGTGTGGCTTGTGGCTTATTGTGTGGTCTTCTGCATTTAGAGGTGGTACGTAAGGTGGGGATGTTTTGGATTGGTTAGTGATTTATTGTGGTCTGAATGGCCTGAAGGCCTTCATTTTTTTATTATTTTTGATAATCCACCTTTCAAGGGGTGAGGTGGAACCTTTACAAGGCCCTAAGTCTTAGAGACAATTACATGAATCGTAGGTCTTAGAGGGAATCACCCAGACAAGACAACTTGGAACTGCTCCTTCCCAGCATGTGTCATGATATCAGGACTCCACCTTCGCAGGGCTAGTTAGCTAGTTGTCCTATACAAATTTGCACAGGCCTGATACTAATGGAAAAGCCATACCTTCTCATTCTTCCAATTCTGGTTAGCTCTGCTCCAGTGAATACGCCTACCCTGAATCCTCTTCTAAAGCCTTGTCCCTTGTAGTCTGACTGGTGAATCTGCATTTCATGTGGCCCAAAGGCCTTAAGGTGTCCCAAAGGCCTTAAGGTGGCCCTAAGGCCTTGAGAATCAACTGGCCCGAAGGCCTTGGGTGGCCTGAAAGCCTTGCAGGACCCAAGGACCAAACCAGTGGCCCAAAGGCCTAGATTGATGAATAGTTCTGACTGTTACAGTATCGAACAGTACCTGCTACAGTGCTGCTACAATAACCTGGAAATACGCCTCCACCCATATTTGATCTCGGGTCTCTTGGATGCACCTACCGAGTCCTCACCAACCAGGCTAAGGCTCATGTGCTAGTGATTTATTGTGAACCCATAGGCTGGGATTGTGTTTGGCAATATGTATATACCTGTATATTCCTTGTTTTTTTTTAAATTCACCCCACCAAAATCAAGCACTATGTGATGACACCCATATATTCACATGGGGATGTTTTTTCCAACATCTCTATGACAAGGATAGATGGATGGATACCCACTACTTCATGCTCTCTCTTTCAGATGAGTATATATGCACGGGCTATGTTGGTTGGAGGTCTGTTAGTGCACTAGGTGATGGATCAAGTGTTTTTAGGAGAGATGTGATATGGCCATGTTGTGGGGCAGATTATGGTGGGGTCATGCATGGTAGGATGAGGGAACGAGTTTGAGCTCCTCCGTATTCACGATACCCTATTATATTGGTTATGGAAGTGGTTTTGGTGTGATGGACCAAGTGTCTTTGAGATATATGAGATGTGATCATGTTGTGGGGTGGTGGCCCAGGTGTTTGTGGGCATGATGTGATGTGCCCATGTTGTGGGGCGGTGGTATATATTATTCAGAATATATGAAAGTTCCAGGATGTATGATGTTGGGATGTGAGGGCAGAAAATCAGTGGGAGATTGATGTGGGGTACCCTTTATCGATATGATTCTTATTATGTTATTATACATGGCTTGCGTCATTTGGTGAGCATGTCTCGGTGAGGTTGGGATGGATAGTTGGCTAGTTTAGGTGTTTTTGGTTCTTCTATTTGCTCATGGGTGTATTAGTATTCTTTATTCACATGTTCATGATAGACTTTGATTTCTTATCGAGTATACTTATATGCTCACCCTGCCTATATAATATGATTTTCAGGTTTCCAGGAGGACTACGTGGATCATGCTATACATTACTAGCTCGTACCTTTGGATGGTTATTGCCTCGTTGTTATAGCTTTTATTTTGGGTATTTACTTTTGGAGACTTTTATTTGTACTGATTTTATTTATACATGCATTTTGGGATGGTTTGGTTTCTTTTATATTATTTCATGGAGTTTATTGTGGATGATTCATCTATCACCTGATCCTATATTATGATACAAGGTAATACCTCCCATTTCATGAGATTTTTATACCCTTGATGCAAGTCTCCAACCCGAGGCCTACTGAAGGTGGGACATGGGGGTCATTATCTCTCTCCCTTCGTTATGGTGTCATTAGTGAGAGGAGGTTGTGACACTAGAAGTACAAATATGTATAGAGATTTGAAAGAGTATTTTTGGTGGTATGGAATGAAGAGAGATATTTCAGAGTTTGTAACTCAGTTCTTTGTATGTTAGAAATTTATAGCAGAGAGAAAACAGTCTAAAGAGATGTTACAACTATTACCCAAACCAGAATGGAAATGGGAAAACATCATGATGTATTTTGTCATCAGGTCCCCAAAAAATCTAAAGGGAATAATTTTATATAGGTTGTAAATGATCACTTTATGAAGTCATCACTATTAGAGAAGATTTCCCTCTAGATCAGATTTCTCGGATATACATTAAGGAAGTGGTAAGGTTTTATGGAGTACCACATTCTATTATATCTGATCCGGATCTGAGGTTTACCTTGAAGTTTTGGAGAAGTATTCAGCAATCCCTTGATACAGAGTTGATTTTTAACACTATGTATCATCCTCAGAGAGATGGTCAGTCTGAGAGAACCATTCAAAACATGAAGGATATGTTGATATCTTTGTCTATATATTTCAAAGGTGGTTAGGGTCAACACCTTCCTCTAGTTGAGTTTTCTTACGATAATATCTTTCACACAAGCATTCAGATGCCTCCATATGAAGACCTATATGTAAATAAGTGTAGAAATCCAACATGATGGGATAAAGTTAGATAAATAAATCTATTGGTACTTGAGCTAGATGAGGAAATGGTGGAGAAATTCAGATACATTCGACAGTACATCAAGGAAGCTCAATGTTGATAGAAAATTTATGATGAAAATCATCAGTTAGATCTAGATTTTGAAGTTGGTGAGAATTTTTTTCTAGAAATTTATCCATAGAAGAGGGTTATGAGATTTAGGAATAAAGGTATGTTGAGCCCTAGGTATATTATTCCTTCTCATATTCTTGATCGAATAAGGATGGTTTCTTAACACTTGGAACTTCCACCAAACATCTCTCAATTCCACAATGTGTTCTATATATATCTCATGAGGATGTACATAACTAATCCTTCATATGCACTAAACTCAGAGGTTATACCATTAGATCACGATATTTCCTATGAATAAAAACTAATGTAGATTCTAGATCATAGAGAGAAAGTGCTACGAAACAAGACCACTCACTTGGTCAAATTTTTGTGGAAAAACCACCAACTTGAAGAAGCTACGTGGGAACCTGAGGATATGATAAGTTAAAAATATCCTCAGTTGTTTGCATCAATGTGATGAAATTTTGAGGTTGAAATTCATGAAATGTTTTTTTCAAATAATTTAATTTCTTTGATAGCTTTTGTTATGCGCAACAATGAGTTTTCACAAACCAAAATATACTATTAATATTATTATTTAAACATGATTGTTATAACTTAGTCATTAAACTTGGAAGTATGAATAAGAATAACCAAATTTTTAAAATTAAGTAAAAATTTTTTATATGAAGAAAACACATTGATAAAAAATGTGCTTAATTTTTATTGAAGTCTTTATATGTTTTGAAAATACTTTTTTCTTAGAATTTTATTTATTTATTTTTGTGAACAAATAATAAAATTAGTTTTTCCTACTTTTAAAAAATGTATTTGAAAAAATGGAATCATTTTTTTGAATAAACATTTCAAAATCATCTTAGGTTAAATTTTTGAGATTTTTCTGAAAAGTTTGATTTTTCAATGAATGGTAAAAAATATTAATTTTTATTGAAAAATGTCATTTCTTTTAAATCATTTACAAGTTAAAATTTGTTTGAAGATATTTTTAAAAGTAAATTAGTTCAATTATATTATTATTAATCCAATTTTGGTTATTTGAATCAATTTTATGTTAATCTTTAATATAAAAACTTTTTATACTTATGAAAACTCTTTCTTTGGAAAACTGTTTTTTCATCACGTCTAAAAGTTTAATTTTAAATTAATTTATACAAATTATCTGTATTTAATTTATAAAAATGGATTCCATATTTTAAATTAGAATAATTAATATTATATAATAATTTCAACTTAATTTTTTGTCATGATGAATAATAAAAATAGTAAAAAATTGATTACTGCAGTTAAGGTTAAAACAGGTTTACCGGGGGTAAACTAAAAAGTTAAGGGTTAGAATGACCTCAAAACTTGTACAATTCCTATTTTATGGAAATATTTTGACGTTATATCATGTGAGTTTTTATAATGATCCATTCTATATCCATGTTTCATGTGTAAAATGTGGGTATATCTTTTCCTTTTCAAAAATTGAAAGTGTGTCCTCTCCCCTACTTATAAAAGGGAACCTCCTCTCCTCTACTCTTCACACTTCAAAAGGATTTTGGTTCATCCAATACCTACCCAAATGTATTAATTAATCTCATATCCATGTCTTAGAGTCCTTATTTTTATTTTTAAACCCTCGTAATAAGGATATTATTCAAACCTAAGGAGGTTTTTCGAAGAAGAGGTGTCATTCTTAACCGAGATTTTTTGTATTATTTCTTCTTCCAAATCCTTAAAAACTTATTAAAATATTATGATATAATGACATCATTATATTCCATGTACTTGTATTTTATTATCTTAATGAAATAACCTATATCCATCTCCTTCTCCGTCAAATGGGAAACAAAACTGTCGATCGTCTGTATGATGGACTACCATCTTACGAATCGATGTAATTCGTTTTCAATCACCACCTCTCACAGAAAGAGATACTAATGGATTTAATTTTTATATATGATATTTATCACATATTTTCACTTATATAATTTTAATATCATATCTACCTTCTAACCTTACAATTTGTTGGAAAAGGATAACGTCGCTCGTGCGTACATATGGACCATCGTCACCATGAAGCGATGTGATTCGTTTTTCATTTTATTTTGAAATGGATGGTAATAAGGATATATTTAATGAATATATATGATATATATGACATTAAAATGATTCTGGAAAGGTGATATATTATTTACCTTTATTTTGTTTCATCCATCAAGAAAATGGAAACAACGTTAATGCATACGTACGACCTACCATCTCTATAAACGATGTAATTCATTTTATAACTCTAACTTTAATGGATTGCTCTAAATACATGTATAATTAATATATATGATATTTATATCAAGTTTAATATTATGTATATGATGGAACCATGATCAAATTAAAAGGACTGAAACTACCAAATCAAAACATACATAAAAAAACAAAGAAGTTATTATCCAAAATGTGATTTTAACAAGGAATTGTTAATAAACGGGTGATAAAAGGTTATAAGTAAATCATATATGGTACGAAACATATGATTATGGTTATAGAAAAGATTTATAATAAAACCATATTTATTATACTGGAGTTTTGAATGTGTACGATGAAATTTGAGGCTTGAGGTAAGGGATTCTCGTCTCACTTTTATTTCTGTGAGACACATGTCATATTCACCACTTGTTTCATTTGTGTGGTGTATATAATTTCCATGAAATTAATTTATGATTCTTCTCATCAAAATTATGGGATATACATAACCATCTATGTTACTTTATTTCCTGGGTTATATGATTCAAAATATACCAAAGTGGTAATGGTTTTATGTTGTAATCTCATTAATTATCAAGGTTGTTTATGATTAAATTCCTATAAAGAAATATTATGTTCTATCTCTCAAGAAACTCATGAATTTTCATTTTCTCTGGTTACTTCTTGAAATTACATATTTTCCTTTCATTTTATTCTCTTGATGTACTCAAGATTCCAAAAGAATTATTTTAAGGAAAACAAACTTTATTTCTCTCTTCAGTCAAAAATCTTTTTTCATCAATATTCATGTTTTCTAAGAATATTTTCGATAATGTTTTCAATATTATCCAATGATTGTTTAAATTCATTTGTAACCATGTTTTAATTTTATAAAATAGTTTAAAAGGTATCTTCTTATCATTTTATGAATGAGTTGTTTTTGAATTTTTACTGAAAATGTTAAAGGAATCATTATTTTAACATGTACGGCATGAACGGTATTTTCCACCATCATGACCCCTCAATGACTCAAAGATTACTTTATAATTTTTCAAGATTCTTCTTAAAAAAATATTTTCTTTAATATTTTGTAAATTTTTATATTTTAAATAAGCCATTTCAAATTGAAAAGGTATTTTCCTCATGAAATGCTCCAAGTGATATCTTAAAATCATTTTCCATCTAAGATGACATCCTTTAGTGTTACTTAAGCATTACTCGGGATACGATCCAATGATATCATCCTTATTCTTTATTTGGATTGTTTATGATTGTGATGAAAATATATTTATGCAACTTGTTCCTTTTCCATGGGTTATGTTATAATTAATTGATGAAGCAATTATGAAATATGTTTCTTTTCCACGGGTTGTGAAGAGATGAAATATTTATGAAACTCATTTCCTTTTAATGGGTTATTATATGATGAATGTTTTATGATCTTGTGGAATACATTTTTATGATTTTCATTATGTGATGGGTGTGCCTAAAATTATATATCTCTCTAATGCATTGGGTAAAGATTGGTATCTCGTGAGATAAACAGGACTGTAATGGGGAGTGAACCCAACTCATTAAGTAATTTTTGTCCACTATGATAGCCTTGGGGGTGAACCTTGAATACTACAATGGTTTGGGGAGTGAACTCATTCAACTATGATAGTCTTGTCAATGAGCTTTGACTACTAATGAAATTATTTTCTATGTTTATGTATATGCTACAATTCCATGTCTTATGCCAATTTTATGTTTCTATGGAACATTTTCTTTGATTCCGTCATGATTCATGTTTTATAGACTGCCAAATTCTATTCCATGTATCAGGACTATGATCCTTGATATGCAGGGTATTCTTTTCAAATATTAAGATCATGTTCTCATACCCTTATACTCATGTTATTCTTATGTGATCATTGATATCTCCCTTATTTACCCTTACCGAGCATCTAATCTCACCCTTTCTTATGTTTCCTTTCCCCATGTTATGAAGAAAGGTATTAAGTATCATATATCTAAAAAAGGTGATAGTTATGAAAAATTTAGTGAGAGATGATATAGTTTACTTATGAACCGATTTTCCATGTATCCAAGTTTCCAAAGGCAACAGACCTTTATGATTCTTACATGGATCATTTTGTTAGGTAATGAATATTCATCTAATAAGATGTGATATTTGTGTATGGAAAGCCTGGGTCTCTATAAATTCTATTTGGGTGGTAGTTGATCATCTTACAAAGTCAGCGCAATTCATTACCATCAACGAAGATTTCAATCTTGACGAACTCACTAATATATACATAAGAGAAGTTGTAGGAATGCATGGAGTGTCACTCTCCATCGTATCTGATCAAGATCTGAGGTTTACCTTGAGGTTCTAGGGAATACTTTAGTAAGATTTGGATACAGAGCTGAGTTTCAAAACTGCTTATCACCCTTAGATGGATGGTCAGTCTAAGAGAACAACCAAAACTCTAAAAGATATGTCGAGATCTTGTTTAATGGTTTTCCAAGGATGTTGGGATCAATAGCTCCCCCTAGTAGAGTTCTCCTATAATAATTTTTTCCACTCTAGTATTCAAATGGTGTCTTATGATGCTCTGTATGGGAAGCAATGTTAGACTCCAACATGCTGGGATGATGATGGAGAGTGGAAGCTGATGGGATCAGATCTTATCCATGAGATGATAGAGAAGGTTCAAACCATTCAGTGTCATAGGAAATCTATGAAGAGTCGGTAGAAAAGCTACACATAATATCATCAAAGAGACATAGAGTTTGAGGTCGGAGATATGGTGTTACTTTGTATATCACAGTGGAATAAAGTCATGAAGTTTAGGAAGAAGGGAAAGCTTAATTCAGGATACATTAACCCCTTTGAGATCCTTGATCACATATGAGTTGTGGTCTATCAAATAGAACTCTCACCTAACTTATTTCAAGTATATAATGTGTTCCATGTATCCCTCTTTAAGGAAGTACATACAAACACTCTCACATGTACTGAATCCAGAGGTGGTTCCCATGGGTAAAAATATTTCATACAAGGAGTAGTCGGGGAAGATGTTAGATCATATAGACAAAGTTTTATGAAATAAGTCAACTCACGTAGTCAAAATATTGTGACAGGCCCATAAGTTTTAAGAGGTGGCATGTGAACTGGAAGAGGCGGTAAAACAAAAATACATTCATTTATTTTAGTGTGCGAAATGAAATTCTGAGGACGGAATTTCTGAAGGTGGAAAGGATGTAACGACCCAAAATTTTATAAATGAAATTCTGTTCTAAATGAATAAATATCTTATTAAGTAATGTAGTTATAGAAAAAACATGCACTATATTTCATTTTGATATTTTGGACCGTTATAAAATATAGTCATAATTGGCATGTCGGGCTTAAAAGACTATTAAGCATCATAATCATTGATAATATAGTCATTCTGTAGTGACGTTAAGATTAGAATATATTAAAGGTTATGATAAAGTCTAATCGACACAAATGGAAGTAGTGGTGGCCTCGAATAGTATGATTATACCCTATAAAACCCATCTATCATAGCTTCTGAGGGTGATAGCATCACTAGGATTTTCTCTTGACTAAGCCCAAACCGAGATTCAAAAATCATAACTTGATCGAAACCATTTATAGTATAAGTTTAAGCTTATCGAGATCACGACACAAACCATGTTTACTAAACCACCCAAATAAAGTACAACAATCTCACACCTTGCCCTTAGGGCATACACTGGTATAATTAGGGGTTATGTATCTAAACCATAGTAGTATGGATTTGTATATTTTATTTTTAATAAAATAATGATTATATTTTTCCCTTTTTCATTACTACTTCATATATATATATATATATATATATATATATATATATATATATATATATATATATATATATGATTATAAAATGAGTTTGATAAAAATTAGATTTTGATATAAATAAACTAACATTATAAGATATTTAACTTTTTCCAATAGGGGCATATCTATTGATAAAGGTACATTTTCAGTTATTAAAGAGTTTTACCAACAGATATGTCAGTCAATAAATTGTTGGTAAAAAACTATGTCGCTAAATGTTATTATGTCAAATAAAATAGTTCTATTACAATTATAATAATAACCATAGATAATATACATGTTTATCAAAATGTTTAATGATAGATTCACACGATAGACTTATCTATTGATAATATTATTTCCATCATGCTTTCATCAATAATATTATTAATATAATTTTATCTATTATTATAAGCAATATCAATAATTAATATTTGTTTATAAATTAAAGCTTAAATAAAATATTATGTGTTGGTGTTCTGATATTTGTTGCTAGAATTTTATATTATATTTATTAATATATAACTATATATAATATACTCAGTCAATATATTATATAATAATTATAAAATTAACTGTATGAAACTCCAACAAGCTCACGATTTATTTGAAAAACATGTTCAAACATAATTTAAAATTATGTTCAAACTCCAAGAAAGTACCTTACAAATATTTTTAAACATGTTCAAACTTTAAGAGACTTTACATAAAACTCTGTCAAACTTCATCCATGATCTTTTTCTCTCACACACCACCCATCATTGTTGAGATTCACACTAGGGGCGAGGTCTATACATGTAGCTCACTTGCTCAGTCATGACATGGCTACAATGGCGAGGAACATATAAAATAAGACCACATTGATAGCATGAATCATGTCATTCCCAATTTCGAATGAAGGTGGCTTGGAAGCTGGTGACCATCCTTAGTACATAAATGTTTAATAAAATCAAATGCAAAACTCTACACAATTCAAATCTAAAAAAATGTTATCTCCAACTTCAAATCCAAATGTAATTAAATAAATTAAAGTGTGTATTCTAACAGAATAAGGGATTCATGAATGAGTACCACATCATTATTTTGTGAGAGAATTGATGTGATCTTGCACAACCGAATATATCAAAGGCTCAAGAATAGAGTTTTTCACACATAGAACTGAGAAAAGAGGCATGTATTCACTTCTCATAGACAATCAAGTTTGTTATTATCAAGGTCGTAAGGAATGATCTTGAAGAATATTCTTCGGTTGATGACATGTCTTTCTATCCTTCGACTAATGCAAGCGATGAAAACAAGTTTATGGTTTTAGATACTGATGAGCCACTTTCAATGCAGCTACCACTGGCTAAGAAAATGGAGGATGCAATTAACATTAATAGTGAAATATATTGGAGTTTACGTCCTAGGATCAACTGTTTATATTTTGATTACATATATATTCAATGTATTGAATATTAATAAAACCATTCATTACGCATGTTTCATTGTTCTACATGACTCTAATGTAATAATGACCTAACGTATACGCCACATTTAATGACTGGTATGCAATTAAATAATATTTTAACTTAAATCTTATCTCTATAAAGAGACAACTATGTCTATTGTGTAGAGAATCCAAAAATTGAGAATATAAAATTGTTGCGCACAACAAATTCTCTTTCAACTCCTCTCTCCCTCTCAAGAACGAGAAGTGCAAAAAAGATTTCTTCAAAATTAAAGAATGAGCGATCAAAAACAAACGCAGGACATTCAACTCACCGTACTAGCAGCAAGAGATCGAGTGGTGTTGTTCAAAGATCATAAGAGCACATATGGATCACCACTATAGGGATTCTATTCTTGGATCCTCACAACGCAATGAAGGTAATCCGAAAATATATTTTAAGACAATCAACATTCACCAACGAAGAATGTTCCTAAACCCAGATATTTATTTCTTCAAATATTAAATTAATTAGTTATAAATTCGACGTGTAAGATCATCACTCGTGGTTTCAGATAGCGATTATTAAAAAAAAATCTAATATATCTCTAACTTGTGCACGCTTTTGCTGCACTCAGAAGCATCAAAATAGGGATAGTGTCATGCTTACTTTTTCTGGAGGTTCAACAGTCTGAGCACCTAGAAACTGTGAATGGATCGACTAATCAGTAAGGAAGTGGGTTTGGGGACTGAGTTTACACCTCTACTTCCTCCACAATCAAACACTCAAAAGATGTCTAAAAAAGATATAGGAAGAAAGAAACACCAAACTTCAAGAAAGCTCTATCAATGGAAGTTATCTCAAAGGCCAAGCAAAAATATAACACTATGTTACAGGTTACATCTAGTGATGGAGAGCTATCCAAGCTCAATAAAGATGCTCCAAAATTCATACATTTTGAAGGTGTTCGGGGTATGTTAGGTTCAGGAGGAAATGCTTCCAATGCAGCAGTTCTTCAAAATGGTTTTGGTAGTGGGAAAGCACCTACAATAATAGAGAATAGGGTAAAACAGTCGATGGATCAACATGGTAATGATTTTTATTCACATGCCTAGTAAGTTATTCAAGGGATTTTCATGTTGGAGTAGGATGATTTTGGTATCACACAGCAAGCTAAGGGAGAACCTAGTCAACCATGTGGAAAAATGTACCAGTGATGTTCTGATGAGAGGGTACCCATATTCTTAAACTCTGCTGTTTATTTGTACTGCTGCTGTAATGGGTCTCCACTTTCCCTCAAGTGGCTTTCAAATACAAAAAATGGAATTAGAGATGGAAATTGTGTGGGCTGCCTATGAAATTTGTGAATATCCCATCAACTCCAACAATGTATATCAGTTGACCGAATTCCTGGGTCTTGATGGAAGTCAAAGCATGAGAATGATTTCTCCTCCTATGTGCAAGGGTACCTGCAGCACAGTTAAAGAAATATTAATGCAGTGTTAGTAATGCAGTGTCAGAAAATGAACAAAAAAGTGCATCGTCATCACAACACTACCTGCTCATGTAGTCCAACATGTCTAAGAGTGATGCTCTATAGCTGAAATGATTCAGCAGTTATCAACTGCACGCATCTCAATCAAATTTGGAATAAAAAATACCAGTTACATCATTGTACTCACAACCCATTCAAAACTAAATGGGCGCAACAAAAAAACATATCTTCACCGTAAGTAAACCAAAATATTTTTTCTCATAGAATAGAACAGAGACAGGGAATACAGGATTTAATAGACAAATATGAAATGGGATACCTGCAAAACAGTAATTGCTTTCGATATTCCTGCATATCAATAATTGTCCAGTTTATGCATATGATCAATTCCAGTGCTCATGTAAATTACGGAATTAAAAAATAATAATTAAAAAGGAATATAATAAAATAATTTCTGTAAATTTATAATAATAATTAAAAGACAACAACAGATTCAATATTTTCCAAAAGTGGCTCAATATGGACAACAAAACAAAGAACATATGAAAAAAATAAGCATAATTATTTTGTGTGGTTTTCCTAAATGATTACAAGAATTGAGAATAAAAATAAAAAAGTGATAAATTTGCTTCAATATCTGAGGAAACAATCAACTCACTGGTGATCTTAATCTTCCCTTAATCAAATACAATAATTGAAAAACGGAAAACAGAAGATAGAAGAAAAATAAATCCTTGAAAAATATTGAAATGTAGAACTCTTCGCTCACTGAGATGACCTTTGATTATTCTGGTCAAACCAGCCAAATCAATTTTTCACAACTAACACACTTGCAAAAGTTCATAGCCTATGAATACCTCAATTAATATGAATCAAAGAAAACCAAACTGTCAGACCAAAATACAAGGATCGACCTCTAGTGAAACTGTGCATTCGCAACATGTCTATTACTCCAACAAGATCAAGTGCACACACCAATTCCATATTGTCAACTTTTTATATATCAAACATATTTCATTTACATTGATATCAACAGATACCCAATAACCATATATATCTAATAATACTTATCCTGATTAAGTTGTGTCAAAAATTTATAGTCAATAAAAATAATGGGAGTTCAATACCTCAAATTTTAGAAATATCCGTCCTGATGATGCCTCTATTTATTCTCATTCATTCACCTCTTCATCATCTTCAAAAACAATTCAAACTTGCTAGCCCACTTTTTAAGATGATGCAATTTTCATTGACTGATATTGGATGAAAGTACAAATTCATTCTCAATCATCCCTCCAACTGCACGAGTCCAAATCTCAATTTTTTCATTGTTCTATCCCACAAGTTACATATCTGGATAGGGGCCTTCAACTTCTGCAAGATCAGCTACCATCTGAAATAACTCCATTCCCTTAATGAAACTCCTTGCTTTCCAAGTGAAACTAAGATTTAATACACGGCCTTCATCTAGCAAGTCCCATTCTGGAAGCTTTGTAACAGCCGCAGCTTTACCCAAAACCAAAAATCTAGCTTCACCTTAAACCAAACCAGGCCTAATATTACAAACTATAGCACAAAAGATAAATCATGGAAGGAGGTAAGGGAATTCATTCCATTGTAAAAAGACAATGCATAACAACTGCTCACTAAATTCACAATACAAAATTCAAACAGCCAAGTTTCATCCACAAATCATTTGAAAAGGTAATAAGAGATATCACAAAAAGAGAAAAACATTTAATCCTTCTCTTCTAGTTTGGACTACATTTGATTTAAATCGGTTAAAAGTTTGTCACTCTTGGTGGAATCCGGTTTCTGGGATTAACTTGACATGTAGACAGTCAAGTTTCAAGACACGACTGGGAAAAAGATTTTGATTGGTCATTTGATTGTTTTTGGTTGGTCTATACACTGATTCTATTTTTTCAAGTTAGTTTCAATTGGCTGTTATATTCCAGTAGGATCAGTTTTGTGTTATTATAATAGGGATGGTCAATGTGAGCTTCAGGTAGCATTCATATCTATATCATTGTTGGTGGTAAGGTGGAGCTGGGTACTTGGATGGCTATTTTGGTGCTGTAATCTCATTTTTAAACTGGAGTGTGAGTATGCATTCCTAAAATGCGAGGATGGATTGTGATCTTCTCCATTGTGAATTTCAAATTGTTTATGTAGAATCATGAAATCAGAATAAAAAATAGAAAACAGAATGAAAACAAAAATTTAGTTTGTTTTCAAACCAAAAAATGAATTTCTTTTAATAGAATTACGTTATAATGCATTAATCACCATAACTCATGATTTCAGAACAAAATTTAAATCTCAAACACTTAAAACAAGTCTTAATGATGAATTCAGTTTTGGAAAATGTTTTATATTTTCATTTTATTAAGTGTATTTTAAAATATGATGGATTATTAAAACAGATAACATTTTTTATAGAATGAAATGAAAAACGTAAAAAGGTTTTCTGTCACCAAATGCACCCAGAAGCTGTTATATAAACTATATGCATTGAAATATTCAACTGCCCATAAAATTCAAATATACTTATACCTTTCCTTGTATTTAAAATCACAAAGAGATGATTATCTCATCAATTGCATTATGAAGCAATTGTCAAGAAACAGAATCCATTACAATGAAGTAACTAATAAATCACTACTTGGAAGACAAATATTCTTCTACCTTTTCATTTATTATGAAAATCCTTACCTGAAATCATATAAATCACTACTTGAAATCCATTGATTTTGACCTTCATGTGTCATGTTTAAGGAACACCAGGCTATAGCAGGAAGTTGTTACGATCAAGTAACTAATAAATGGAATCAAGAAATAAAAAGAGATGGAATTAACTGGTAGATTCCAAAATAGATATCAAAGAACAATGAATGTGGAATAAAATAGTTGATAGAAATCACTTCAAGATAAATGCAGGTTTGAGATAAAATGAGATTTGTAGAATGTAATTCCATGACTTCCAAATAAAAAATCTAGTAAACATGAATCTCCAAAATGCACTCCCTCAAATTCCAAACCGAATTCTCTTGATACTTGTTATCCTTGCGAAGGAGATGTTATCAAAAGAATAAATAAAAAAACTATTCATTTTTTATTTAACAATTCATGGTAATGTTATCAAAAGCGTTATTCTCAATCACTTCATATACTGTGTACATTTTTTAAAAAAAATGGTTTTTTGAATCATGTGTCATTGAAAATGCTACATTTTGACTCAATTTTAAATCACTAAAATGCCGCCTCACATAAAAATAAATGATAATAAGGAACGACATTAAATCTTATGATAATTAGTGAAGAATGATTGTGATATGACTAATGAAACCAACTAAGTACCACGAACCCTTGAAAGTATAAATAGTTATTCAGAAGGAACAAATGCTAGGAGACATGAAATGTGGAACTGAAAATTTCAAAAAGCCACATGACTAAATAAGGAAAAGGGGGTTCATTAAATCAGTTAAAAAATAAATTTTGTGCCAACTCACCCAACATGTCATAATAGGCTGCCAGGTTACACAAGAAACCATCAAACATGTGCACAAACATCTATATACACAATCCCAACTCTAAAGAAAATTAAGGCACGAAAACTTATTTTAACATTATTTTGTCCATGATAGACTTCTAAGATTGAGGGGATTTCATCACTTAAATATCAAAATGCAGTTAGAAATTTCCTTCCAAGGGGGTAATCGAAAATGAAGGAATATCTATAGCATGGTTGAAAAGGTTTAGAATATCAGGACCTGCTACAACATCCAGTCCACCATTAACATGAGAATGTGTTGCAGTTTTTTAAAGAATACCAAGCATATCCTTAGAAATTTAGAAACTGTTAAGAGTGAGCACAAAACAAACCATAACAGCAGAAACTTTGGGTATATTAATAGACAAAAATGCAATTATCTTTTAGTCAAGGCATGATATCTAGTGGAAAAAATGTTCTTCTATCATAACATTGCTCCATTTCCAATCATAAACACAAATAAATGATTTCCAAGATTTCTGCATGCGTAGAAGAATTTAATAATGCGCCATGCTTGCATTTTACCAATAGCAGGTTATAATATTTAAATATATTTCATACAAATCCTTAACATTTATTTCACAAAAGTGTTCAGGTATAATTTTTCAGTACCCTCTCAAACTGGTGATGATCTGATAAATCGTGAAAATAATATGGACAATCAATTACGTGAGACCAAGCAATTTTAAAAACCATGGGTAAAAATTTGATGCATATTGATACTATAACGACTGCAGGGGATTGAAAGATGCCGGTACAACAGGGGATTGAGGGATGCAGCGCATGGACAAGGGGGGGACAGCGACTGCATATCAAAAACCAGGAGGCACGGAGGCAGAGCGACGACGGGATAGGCGGGGGAGTGGGGCTGGGGCGGTTCAAGGATTTCGGCAGTGTCACGAGGCCACTTAGGGTTAGGGATAAATTTATCTTTTAAAAAAAAATATGAGACCAGTTTTACCCCTTTAAAATATTTATTATTGTAAATTGTTTTTCTAATTTGATGTATAAGCTGTAATATATATTATGTTTTTTTCTATATATAAAACATTTAAAGCTTTTTTATAATTTCAAATTCTATTACTTATATATCATTATAAAAAATATTATTAAATTATCAACATTTCAAAAAATATTATTAAAGTATCCAAATTTTAAATCTATATATGAGCATATATTTTTAAGCAAAAGACATGTATCTAATTACTGACTGATAATTTTTTTAGACCAATTTATTGACAAATGATATGTTTATACTGAATAATTAATAAATATTTATTTAATTATTGGTAAACTATTTTTTGATATTTTATAATTTACTAAAACTAAAGATTTTTTAGTGATAATAACTATTAATATTATACTCTCCTATTGGTAAAATATTTTTTGATATTCTTATGACAAAACAACAGATTTAATTATCAGTAAAAGATCTATTAGTATTAAATAATAAATACTTACAAATTAAGATGGTAAAAATAATTGTCGGTACCTGCAAATAATACCAACAATATATTATATCTATTGAAATCACTCATTTTTACCAACAGATATGTTATTTGACACAAATTTTCTCTTGGAACAAGTCACTTTTTTTGTAATGTAATTTTTTTTGGAATATATATAGTTTCAATTAAAATACTCATTTTTATAAACTCAATGATTTTTTAAATAATTTTTATTTTCACAAAACATTCTCATTAAATAATATTTATCTAAATATAAATCATAATAAAATTTAATGAAGTCCAATGTCATTTTAAGGGTTAGAAAGTGATTAGTGTCGTAAAAACTAATATTTTCCAGTAAATAAGGCTTTTTTTATTAAAAAGTGTAAATTATAATATTTAGAAAATTATTTTGGAGAAATAAATATTATTTTTGAAATTAGCACATTGAATTTATACAATGGTCGATTTTTCATAATTTGAGGGAGTCGAATTTGTGGGTAAACATTAAATACGGTATAAATATAAAATATGATTTATGGAATCATAATAGCCCAAAAGTAATGTAATAAATACTATAAATAGAATACATGGCCAAAATTATATTTACTCATTGAAATAATTTGTTTATGAAGTCATTTGTTTAATTTTAGAAACTTATAATGAATCCTAAAAAACCTAGATTATATTTTAAGGTGTAAAAAATAATTTATTATGAACATGACTCGCTTCAACATCATCAGTGGTATTATTTTAACGCGTTTGGTTATTATCCTAATAAAATATTTAAAGTCGCTCTTCTTTGGTAGAAACCATGAGAAAAAATCATGAGAATGTTTGTTGTTTTGATTATTTTATCACTTTGAGTCCAAAACCTATGTTTCGAAATTAATAGAGAATTCTCCTCTCTTTCGATATAAATATCCACCTAACCTCCCATTACTCTTTAGTTAAAACTCATTTGGCATGAAATTACTCTATCTATCCCTCCATAAATACCTCCCAAGGTTTTCCCAAACTCTTAAGAAACTTCTCCCAAACTTTTAAAAGCACCCTCTCAAGGTAAGAGATTCTCTCTATTTTATTCAAGTACTTTCTTTGTACTATGCCTTTTTTATTTCCAATTTTTCATGTTTTAAGGTTTTTTTCACATCCCTTTACTATACTTATGATTTCCAAGTAATTAGAGACCACCTTTATAGCGACTCTGCCTTTTCTTACATTACTATTACATCATTATAAAGATAAACAACATAATAGTATTACACCAAGAGGATCCAAAGGTTTAGTGTCTTGGGCAAATTAGGACCAAACATAATTTTTACAACATCAAGCATAAACATTTATTTAATTCCTTCTTCTCTAGCTTCTTATTGGCTCTTGACCTTTGCTTAGTACATGTAGTCACCTGAGGATATACATCAAAAAAGGGGTGAGCTAAAAGCCCAGTAAAAGGATAGATATGAACAATATAACAATGGGTGAGCATAATCATAACATAGGCAAAGGATTATGAACATGAGAGGAATCATTAATAAAAGACTTGAAATGTGGCAATGCATAAAAAATGAAACATCATGTCTTAGTGGTTAACTACCACACATACTTGTGAACAAAACTAGCATCTTGTTCACACATCATTTCACTTTAACTCATGAGATTCGTCACTTTACCAAATGCATTGGAGCACTATATAATTCTAGGAACACCCGTCACATCATAACATTATCATTATCATGCATGTCACATAGAACATATATAAAAAATGAACATAACTAAGCCATGTAAAGGAATGAGTTTCATCTCATAAGAACACATTCGTAAACTTTGGGTTCCCAAAAGAAAGTGAGAATAACATACTTGATACAATAACCATCAACCTTGAGTGAGAAATAAAATGTGTGTTTTTGAAAGAAGAGTTCTTTTAGAAAACATTTGTTTGACATAAACTCTAGTGGAAAACATGTATATCCTAGAAAAGGTAATATAATGATGAACAAATGATTTTTAAGGAGTGACCATACAAAAAATGGAGTGAAAGAAAGAGAACCCGAAGAAAGAAAGTTGGGTTCGAGAATTTCCCCTTACCTTGTATTCGAATGCTTTCTTCACTTTAAAGTCCTGTATAACTACATTAGATTCATTAATTAACAATTCCATAACCTTGTGTACTTGAATATGATTCATTTTGGTTTCATTAGGTTATTTTTTGGGCCTTTGGATGAGTTAAAGGGTTTAAATCCATTGTTCGAGAATGTTCGTTTTCATGGTTTTTTTTGAACGGTTCACTTGTATTCATAAATGGAAGTTCATGTAGAACATGGGTAAACATCCAGAACTGATATTACATGTTATTAATGATATTATACGAGTTTAAATGATCTTATAATGAATTATTTTATATACCATGCGGATGAATCATTAGTTAAAATTTAATGATGATCGTTTGGGTTAATTCGGGCGATTTTTGACCACAACGAACTTGTTTTGTTTACTCATTTAGTAATATGTACATAAGTTAGTTACAGAACATGAAATAGGATATAATACATATAATATAATCTGTTTCAACCAAAAAAATGGTTTCATGACCAGATCTGAAGGCGGTAAAGGAAAAAAGAAAACATGGCATTCTTGAAGGTGATAAATTAACACCTCATGAACAACGTTTTTTTCTAAAATAAAAAGAAGAAGAGAAGGGGTTGGATGATATATTATCCCATTAGTATAATAACATTTTAGTATATGTGATATATTGGAGTTAACATACCATGTGGATGAGGATAGGTGGGGAGACATTAAGAAAAGAACTTGAAATTGAAAGGAAATTAAAGGAAAAGAGAGAGAGAGAAATTACCTCTTGAATCCTCCTCTTGAGATCCTCCTAAAGGAACCTAGGCTTGGTCTTTTAATAAGAACATAAGATCATGGACATGGTATAGGGGCTAGGGAAGATGATTGGGCAGATTTTAGACAAGGCTCGAAGCTTGAGAGGTGTGAGGAAATGAAGGTGTGAATGGTGATATTTATAGTGGAGGGGAGATGAGTTTTCTCAATATTTTAATCATTAGTTTATTAATTTCCACCAAGATAGAATAGTAAAGAGGGAATGTGAGTTATATATTTGTGTGATTACATCACTTTTGATGTCAGGAATAGTGGGTTTAAATTATAATGTATTTATACGGTAAATTAATGTATTTTACTATTCACAAAATTCAAGTATTTCACAAAAATCCCAAAAATTCACCCTAACCATTTTTCAACGTGTAGAATCCAAAAATGAAGTCCACTTTTCAAAAATAATTTTCTAAATATGATTAATTTAATTTTTAATTAAAATCATAATTTACTTAAAAAATACAATTTTTAAAACATTTGTTTACTTATTCCAAAACATAGGTACATCATTCTTTCACTTAAATCCTACATATATACTAAAATAGGTGAGGTTAATATTCATAAGGGTATATTACTATTCATAAGGGTAATATTACTATTCATAAGGGTATGTTACTATTCACAAAAAATTAAGTTCGTTCTATTAGACTCCAAACATCTTACTGATCGCAACCGCGTATGTTAGATTTTTGAAATTCAACACATAGAAGTGGAAAAATTATGTTTAATGATCAGTATTTAGTATCATGATGTTTCATTGTGATTTCTAATGTGATTATACTGTAAGGAATAATTATAAGAAGGGATTTCCATTGACAAAATATTGGGTCGTTAAATTCTTCCCCCCTTATGAAATTTCGCCCTCAAAATTTCATTTTACATAAACAGGTGAGAGTACTTCTCCTTCATCGCCTCTTCCGGTTCCCAAGTAGCTTCTTCAAACTTATGGTTCCTCCACAAAACTTTGACAAGGTGGGTTGTCTTGTTGCGTAGAACCTTATCTCTCCAGTCCAAAATTTTTACTGGTTGCTCCTCATAGGAGAGATCATCTTCCAATTGTACCACCTCTGAGTTCAGTACATGTAAGGGATCTGGTATTTACTTCCTCAGGAGTGATACGTGAAACACATCATTAAATTGATCCATATTTGGTGGAAGTGCAGGATGATAGGCCACGACTCTTATGCAGTCAAGCATCTCAAAGGGGTCAATGTACCTTGGGCTTAGCTTCCCTTTCTTTCCAAACCGCATGACTCTCTTCCATGGTGATATTCGAAGGAAGAATTTATCTCCAACGTATAACTCCAAGTCCCTTCGACGGTTGTCAACATAGCGCTTTTACCGACTCTAAGAATATTTGATGTGTTTTTTGGATGACTTGAACCTTCTATGTCATCTCTTTTACAAGATCGGGTCCAAGTAGATTTCTTTCTCCAACTTCATCCCTATAGGTTGGAGTTCTACATCAATTTCCATACAAAGCTTCATATAGATCCATCTGAATACTCGAGTGGAAGCTATTGTTGTATGAGAACTCAACCAATGGGAGATACTGATCCCATCCACCTTTGAATTTTAAAGAATAGGCTCTTAGCATGCCTTCAAGCATCTAAATAGTTATTTCAGATTGACCATCAGTTTGGGGGTGATAGGCCATACTGAAATTCAATTCAGTACTCAAGGCATGTTGAAGAATTCTATAGAATTTAGATGTGAACCTTGGATCACGATCATAGACAATTGAGAGTGGAACACCATGCAGTCTCACCACTTCCTTCACATATATCCTTGCAATTTGTTCAAGCGAAAGATCTTTCCGAATAGCGATAAAATAGGAAGTCTTGGTGAGTCAGTCAACCACAACCCATATCGCATTATTTCTCTTTGACGTCTTCGGAAGACCCATGAAAAATTCCATAGTAACATTCTCCCATTTTAACATGGGTATAGGCAATGGATGCATCAACCCTTTGGACTTTTTTCGCTCTACTTTAACTTGCTGACATACCAAGCACCTTGAGATGTATTATGCGATCTCCTTTTTCATGTTATCCTACCAGAAGTGTTCATGGAGATCTCGGTACATCTTGGTGCTACCAGGATGGATAGAAAATTTTGAGCTATGTGCATTGTCCAGTAGCTCCTTCTTTATCCTGGGTGATAAAGGCACACAAAGTCGCGTTCCAAACTGAATCACACCTTCATCGTCGATATGTAACTCTTGCATCTTCCCTTCCTTATTTCATTCACCTTATTTTGTAACTCCAGATCACCCCTTTGTGCCTCCGTAATCATCTCTTGGATTTATGGTTGCACAATAATTTGGTCAAGGTGGGATGTATCCCCTGCCCTTATGATGTCCAAATCCATCTGTTTCATATCCAAGAAGACAGAGTCTTTCTCAATATGTAACATAGATGGAGTTGTAGGTTCTTTTATACTTAGATCATCAACTACCTTGTTCTCCTTTCCAGGATGATAGTGAATAGAGCAATCATAATCTTTGATTAGCTCTAACCATCTCCTTTGACACATGTTGAGATCCTTTTGTGTGAATATATACTTTAGGATCTTGTGGTTGGTGTATATGTCACACTTCTCACCATAAAGGTAGTGCCGCCAGATTTTCAAGGAAAAAATCACGGTTTCCAGCTCTAGATCATGTGTTAGGTAGTTCTGCTCATGGATCTTCAAATGTCGTGAGGCATAGGTTATCACATTATCGTTTTTCATGAGTACACAACCCAATCCTTTCTTTTAAGTATCACTGTATATCACAAAAATTTCTCCACTTTTAGGTAGTGTGAGTACAGGTGCAGTGATCAGCCATATCTTTAGCTCCTTGAAGCTTCCCTCACATTCTTCTATCTAGAAATACTTTACCACTTTCCTTTTTAACTTAGTTAGTGGGCTTGACAATCGTGAAAAATTTATCACAAAACTTAGGTAATACTGAGCTAATCTAATAAAACTACAGATTTCTGTGACACTAGAGGGCCTGGGTCATTCTTCAATTGCCTTTATTTTTAAGGGTCTACAAAAATTCCCTCACTTATGATCACATGTCCCAAGAAAGTGAATTGTTTCATCCAAAAGTCACACTTGCTGAACTTGGCGTACAACTTCTCCTTTCTCAATGTCACCAACAAAAGTCTTAGATTTTCTTCATGTTCCTCCTTGCTCTTAGAGTATATGAGAATATCATCAATAAACACTATCAAAAAAAATTCGAGGTAATGTCTAAAGATTCTATTCATAAAATCCATGAAGATTGCAGGGGAATTAGTAAGTCTGAAGGGCATCACCAGAAACTCATAGTGCCCATACCTTGTACAGAAGGCAGTCTTCTAAATATCTTCCTTCTTTACCTTTAACTGATGATATCCAGAATAAATATCCACCTTTGAGAAGTATTGAGATCCTATTAACTGATCGAACAAGTCATCTATCCTTGAAAGAGGATACTTGTTCTTTATGGTGATCTTGTTGAGTTCCTGATAATCGATACACAACCGCATTGTTCCATCCTTCTTCTTCACAAAGAGCACCGACACACCCCAAGGTGATGCACTAGGGCATATGAAACTTTTGTCCAAATGCTCTTGTGACTACTTATTTAACTCCTCCAGTTTTATAGGAGCCATTCTATAGGGACACTTTGAGATAGGAGTAACTCTGGGTATGAGTTCTATTTAGAACTCTACCTCACGATCCGGGGGAAGTTCGGGTAACTCTTTGGGAAATACATCACCATATTCCCTCATGATGGGCATTTCTACAAGGTTGACACTTTCCTTTGAATCAACCATTTGGGCGAGTTATGCTTCTTCATAGGGAATCAACACCCACACAGTTGAAGGATTTTTTTAAAGGAGATTCATGATCTTCCTTGCATTTGTATAGGAGCATGGGATGGTTTAGAATATTAAAAGATATTTCCTTTTACCGATAGTTGATATGTTCTCTATATAACGAGATCCAATCCATTCCCATTATAGCGTCAAATTCTACCAAGGGAAGTATTACAAGATTCACTAGAATAATCTTCCCACATACACCAATACAAGAAGATTCAAACACTTAGGTTGCAATGATTTCACCACTTGGTGTTTTTATAGATATATCTACTTCAAGGTTTTGAGGCATTGATTCTATAGTTCTAGAAAACCTGCAAGATATAAAGGAATCTGTAGAACTAGAATCAAATAAGACCTTTTCCATTCTTGAGTGGATAAGAAGTGTACCTTGTAATACTTCATTATCTTTCTCCACTTACACAGTAATGATGGAATAAGCCTTCCCTTGTTCCCCTATATTTGGTGGCTGTTGACACTAATTACCCTAGAGGACTCGAGGTTTAGTGAACTAGCTTGCATAATGCCCTTTCTCCCTATAGTTATAGCATTGAACCATGGGTGGTTCTCTCCTTTATTCCACCACATTCTCCTTCCTTCTCGTTTCTTTCTGACACTCTTGAGCATGGTGTTCTTCTTTCCCACACTTGAAGCATTTACCCATCCCTTTGAGGCAGTTCCCATGATGCAACTTCCCACATTTTTTGGCATGTGGGTTATTGAGTTTTCTTCCCACCTTTATCATTAGATCCTCTGTCTTGAAACTCCATCTTTCTTTTCTTATCACCATAGCCATGGGACCATTATCCAAACTCCATGTCCACTTTGAGAGCACACCAAACAACTTCTTCATAATTCCAAAAGTCTCTAATTTCAAGGGACTTTAAAAGGTGTGGTTTTAATCCACTAATTAATACATCAATTTTTCTATCATTGTTGATAAAAAAACTCGAAGCGTACCTTTCAAGCCTTGTGAAACTCACTTCGTGGGTTTTGAAAGATTCTACTTCCTTTTTCTTGATCTTTATGAA
Organism: Viscum album; assembly: GCA_963277665.1. Classification (NCBI taxonomy): domain Eukaryota; kingdom Viridiplantae; phylum Streptophyta; class Magnoliopsida; order Santalales; family Viscaceae; genus Viscum; species Viscum album. The sequence continues at coordinate 1,598,044,162 of OY728120.1, forward strand.
TTATATCTCTATCTTTGTGTGAAGAGTTCTTGGGAAATACTTGTTAAGAAACATTATCTTAAAGTCTTCCCATTCCATCTCTTCAATTTCATCACTTGGCTTGGTGTTCTTAATCAAAGTCCACCATTGATCGACCTCTCCATCTAGATGATAAATGACTAGTGTCACCTTCTCCATCTCAGAACAATGAATCACAAAGAAAGATCTTCTACATGGAGTTGACCCACTATTCTGCAACTAGTGTATTGGAAGATCCACTAAACGTTGGTGGTCTTTACTGCATAAAACACTCGACAACCAGTTTCTCCCTCTTAGGTGAAGGAGGACGTTCCCCATTATTCTAGTTATTGTTCATAACCTGAGATAGTTGGGTAAGAATCACCATGAAGTTTTGAATTCCACCTCCCAAATCATTGGGGATGTCATTTGGGAAATTGTTGCATTGGCCCTCACATGAGTTGTTGGCCTTGTTTCTCCTGGTTCCCACCATTCTCTAAAACAGAAAAGGTTAGAACAAAACATAAGTCAACAAGTCATGAATTAATAACTTATTCATGTGTACAATTTTTAATAAAAGTATAACTTATGGGATCCCTATTTAAATCTTCTTTTGTGCATATTTTTACTTAGTCTCATACTAGAGGTTTTCTCTAGGGTTTACTAATTCTAATTCCCAAATTAACTAAACCTTGCCTCTAGTAAAAACTATAGTGACCCTTCCTTTTCTTACAATACTATTATATCATTATAAAGATAAAAAAAAGTATTACACCATGAGGATATAAAGGTTTAGTGTCTTGAAAAAACTAGGACCAAACACAACTTTTACAACATCAAGCATAAACATGTATTTAATTCCTTCTTCTCTAGCTTCTTATTGGCTCTTGACCTTTCCTTGGTACATGTAGTCACCTGGGGATATACATCAAAAAAGGCATGAGATAAAAACATAGTAAGATTATAGATATTAACAATATAACAATGGGTGATCATAATCATAACATAGGCAAAGGATTATGAACATGAGAGAAATCATTAATAAAAGACTTGAAATGTGGAAATGCATAAAAAATGAAACATCATTTCTTAGTGGTTAACTACCACACATACTTGTGAACAAATATAGAATCTTGTTCACACATAATTTCACTTTAACTCATGAGATTAATCACTTTACCCAATACATTGGAGCTTTGTATAATTCCGGGTTCACCCGTCACATTCAAACATTCATATTGCGCTATATAATTCCGGGTGCACCCGTTACATCATAACATTATCATTATCATGCATGCCACATAGAAAATATATCAAAAATGAACATAACTAACCCATATAAAGGAATGTTTTTCATCTCATAAGAACACATTAATAAACTTTGTGTTCCCAGAATAAAGTGGGAATACCATACTTGATACAATAACCATCAACCTTGAGTGATAAATAAAAGGTGTATTTTTGAAAGAAGAGTTCTTTTGGAAAACATTTTTTTGACATAAACTCGAGTGGAAAACATGTATATCCTAGAAAAGGTAAGATAATGATTAAAAGATTATTTTAACGAGTGAACATACCAAAAATGGAGTGAAAGAGGGAGAACCTAAAGAAAGAAAGTTGGGTTCGAGAATTTCCCCTTACCTTGTATCTGAATGATTTCTTCACTTTAAAGTCCTATATAACCACATTATATTATTTAATTAACAATTCCTGAACCTTGTGTACATTAATATGGTTCATTATGGTTTCATTAGGTCATTTTATGGGCCTTTGTACGAGATAAAGGGTTTAAATCCATTGTTTGAGAATGTTTGTTTTCATGGTTTTCTTGAACAGTTCACTTGTATTCATAAATGGAAGTTCGTGTAGACCATGGGTAAACATCCAAAACTGATATTACATCTTATTAATGATATTACAGGATTTTAAATGATCTTATAATGAATTATTTTATATACCATGTGGATGAATCATTAGTTAAAATTTAATGATGATCGTTTGGGTTAATTCGGGTGATTTTTCGACCACAACAAACTTGTTTTGTTTACTCATTTAGTAATATGTACATAAGTTAGTTACATAACATGAAATAGGATATAATACATATAATATAATATTTTTCAACCATACAAATGGTTTTATGATCATATATAAAGGTGGAAAAGGGAAAATAAAACATGTCGTTCTTAAAGATGATAAATTAACACCTCACGAACAATGCTTTCTTTTCTAAAATAAAAAGAAGAGGAGAAGGGGTTGAATAATATATTATCCCATCAGTATCATAAAATTACAGTATATGTAAGATAATTGAGTTAACACACCATGTGGATGAGGATAGGTGGAGATATATTAATAAAATAACTTGAAATTGAAAGGAAATTAAAGGAAAAGAGAGAGGGAAATTACCTCTTGAATCCTCCTCTTGAGATCCTACTTAAGGAACCTAGGCTTGGTATTTTGATGAGACCAGAAGATCTTGTATGTGGTAGAGGAGCTATGGAAGATCATTGGTCAGATTTTATACAAGTCATGGAGCTTGAGAGGTGTGAGGAAATGAGGGTGTGAAGGGTGGTATTTATAGTGGAGGGGATATGGGTTTTCTTAATATTTTAATCATTAGTTTATTAATTTCCACCAAGATAAGAAATAGTGATGATTCCATGACCAATAATAGTAAACAGGGAATGTGAGTTTGATATTTGGGTGCTTAAATAACTTTTTATGTCAGGAATAGTGGGTTTAAATTATAATGTATTTATATGGTAAATTAATGTATTTTACTATTCACCAAAAATTCAAGTATTTCAGAAAAATCCCAAAAAATTACCCTAACCATTTTTAAAGTGTAGAATCCAAAAATTAAATCCATTTTTTAAAAATAATTTTCTAAATATGATTAGTTTAATTTTTAATTAAAATCATAATTTACTTGAAAAATATAGTTTTTAAAACATTTGTTTACTTATTCCAAAACATAGGTACATCACGATTTCACTTAAATCCTACATATATACTATCATAGGTGAGGTTACTATTCATATGGGTATATTGCTATTCATAAGGGTAACATTAATATTCATAAGGGTATGTTACAATTCACCAAAAATTATGTTTGTTGTATTAAACTCCAAACATCTTACTGATCGCAACCGCATATGTCAGATTTTCGAAATTCAACACATAGAAGTGGAAAAATTATGTTTAATGATCACATAGTATTTAGTATAATGATATGTCATTATGATTTCTAATTTGATTATACTATAAGGAATAATTATAAGAATGTATTTACATTGAAAAAACATTGGGTCATTACAACCTTTCACTCTCATTAATCCCTTTCTTGAACCATTATGTACTACTGTTATGCTGCCGAAATTATTCCTTGATTTTCCAGGGAAAGCATTTGTGTTATGAAACCCATACCCATTTCTACTCAATGGTATTATCCTATTTGTACCTATCATTCTTTTATTGGTGACTTCCATGTATGTAACCCTCACTCCTTAATCATGGGGTTAAAAGTGATTAAAGATGTTCTTATGTTGTATGATCTATGTGGAACACAAATACATGTACATAATATGAATGTGATGGGTGGTCCCAGTGTTATATAGCTCTCCAATGAATTGGGTAATATTTTAATCTCATGATATACCATGTATGGTGCATAATTAGTTATCCTATGAACATGATGTTATGATGTCTCAGTGGCTAGCCTTGACTTATGCTTATGTTTCTATGTATTATGTTGTTGCCACATTCATATGTTTCCTAAATTTTATCATTGTGTATAATGATTTGATATTCATTTTTATGATTCTCACAATTTTATGTCACCTTTATATTCCTCTTGAGTCACATGTACTACTTTCATCATGTTATTATTTTACTATTCCTTTTCTAGGATTTATAGCTCACCCCTTTCTTATGTGTTTCTCATGTTATCTCATGTAGTACTAGAATATAAATGGAATTTAAGGGTGTGTTGTGATGTTTTTAAATAATGTTTTTGTATTCCCTATTTCACATTATTATAATGTATATCTACTTACCCAATGATACCATACCTCTCAATCTTTTGGGATTATGTTATATGAATCTTTATGCAATAAGTCATGAAATATAGTGTATAAAAGATATGGGTTGTTGTTGTTGGTATCAGAGAAAGGTCTAGTTATTTTTGGGGATTAGTATTATAAAACCTTAGGGGAAACCAATGTGATATGAATAAAAATATTAAAATAACCCTAAATCATGGTAATGTTTAGAGAAAGTGGTTTCTAAGAAACAAAATTCATGCTTGTTTACTACAAGTGGAAGTGGCTCTGACATAGTTACACCTAGGGGAAATAACACCAAAAAATGTGCATTGGGTATTAACTAGATTGTCACCTGGTTCATGACAAATATTATATGTTTCACACCTAATTTTATACTCTCAGTGAATATTATTTGGTAAATTCACAAGCTCTTCATGAACCATTATGAAAGAAACAAAAATTCCTATGAAATTTTATGTTAGGAAATAGACCATGGATAACTTAGATTGAAACCCAAAAATTTAAAGGTTAAGGAATATATGTCAGTTATGAGTTATCCCTTCAATGTTCATAGTTTCCCTTTTACGTGTTTAATAGTTTTAAAATTCTCATCCCTAATTTTCCCTTTATTTTAGTCAATGTCTAGAAATAGGAGGACCCAATTCAATAACCAATGTGAAGGGAAATGTGATGATTTCCCAAATGATATGCCCAACCTAATGGGAACAGAAGTTGAGAATTTCAAGAAAATACATAATTAATTAACTAATATTTTTAATAGATACTTGAATCATGTGGAAAACCCACACCCCCCTAAGAAAGATAAAGTTGAAATTGAGATCATTATAAGACAAAGTATTCAGACTTTCAGGGGATCTTCCCATCCCATGATCGTGGAACAATGTATCAACCATATTAAAAAGATATTCTCTATCCTTCAATGCTATGAGAAATATAAGGTCATACTAGTTGTTTATCATATGGAGGGAGAAACCGATCAATGATTGGTTGCGCCCAAATTTACCCTACTGGTAAAAGCGGTCGTTGAAGTACAAGTAGGGATCGAATCCACAGAGACCGAAGAAGTAACCTTGAGACGCTATGATTTGGTGCGGGATGGGCTTTGAAGTATCCAACTTTGGGTTCGATTTTGGATGGTTTAAATAACACTAAGAAACCTACGTGAATTCAATTTAATGAAAATGGGTTGATCTAGGATTATGCTCGGGGTGGATTGAATGAATTTTACTTCTTTAAACAATTTTGGTTTTATTAATTCTTGATGAATCCATTCTTCAAAAATAACACTACCTTCATCATTTTCTGGTTTGGTGCTTACTAAACACAATTACTAATCCCTTATACACTTAGAGAACCAAATTAATGATCTATCCGAGGTATATGGTCATTTAGTAATTGAATTTATTTTTCTCAAACACAGTAAAGATGAAGAGTAGAAATAACTGAAGAATGTATGTCTTAAATTAATTATCCAATTAACAACAATTCGTTCATAAAATAACATTCAATCCAGCCTTTGAATCCTCCTAAGATCAACCCATTAAGGGTTTATCGCTCCATTGATGGTATACTCTCAATGGTGGGCCGAAGATGGCTAACAAGAATTGGATTGAAGAAATTAAAACCGCAGAAATAACGAGCACTCCTCCGTGTGTGTGAATGAAATTCACACCTATGTGTGAACTAATTCACAACAACACAGAGATATCACTGTGCTTTGTGATTATAAAGTTTTAATAAATTAAATGGAAAATATAGAAGAGAAAGAAGTTGATTAATAACATAAAGATACAAAAAAGAAACTTACATGGAAATGGAAAACATTACAAAGGAAATTTGGAAGCATAACCTTACAATGAAACAAGCAACAAAAGATGATATGAAAAATATCCACCCCTATTCCCTTCACCAATAGCTACTTATATAGGCATATTAGTAGCCTTAGGTACATCCCCCAATAATTAATTCACCCCCAACAATTAATAGAGTCAAAATGAGGGTGAATAATCAAAAGGAAATTGACGTTTCGAAGTTGACCAGGAAAACTGTCCAGATTCGTCCTCTATTTTTACGTGTGCGTTTGACACTTCATATGGCCGAATCCGAAGGTGTCTTAAATATAAAATATCTTCGTCCATGTGTTTTATATAAGCTCTCAAAATTTTAGGACATTTGGCTCAGCCGTTTGAAAGTTATGGTCTAAATGGTGGGACGGATTTCTGTGCATTAATGACGAGTCCTCCATTTAAATCTCAACTTTAGATCCCTTTATAATCATGAAAACATCAGAATTAGCTCCATACACAGTTGAATAAAATGATCCTCATATTTTTATCTTTCTACTTTATAAATTTGAGATTCATTGGGCTTGTTTTCTGGGCCCCACATTTGTTTGATGGGCCTTAGGCCCATTATGCTTTTTCCAGCAAGTTTCTACCTTCAGGCGCAAAATTCTCCATCTTCCTTTGGGATTCATCCATCGGACCTAAAAGATAAAATGTTACAAACAAAGTGATAAATCATATACAAAAAGTTCAAATTAAAATGATGAATATTGTAATTTCCACAAGCAAATTATTGAGTGGGCCCAAATTGACATTTTAAGCATGAATTGCACAATGATGGGAAATGAAGTTAAATTTCTGAATTGGACTAAAATTGATGTTTATGAACTTTTAAAAACATTAATATTAAGATATTAACAATGAATATTAGCCACTTTCAGTGACTAATCAATGATGTACACTGATCAATAATATAAAGCTCATTTAATATATCAAATCAATGGAGTGGAAAGAATTCAAGAACATGTTTCTTGATAAATATCTTCCTCGCACTCTCCAATTTAAAATGGAGAGGGAGTTACTTGGAATTAAGAAAAATTAGGATGAATCCATCAGGGAATACAAGTAAAAAATCATAAGACATGCATGATATGCCTCCAAATTTATCATTGAAACCAAAAGTAAAGTTGATTGGTTATTTAGTGGGATAAAGCTAAGTCTATGAAAAGATTTGACAATTCAAGACTTTGATAGCTATGATGAAATTTTCTAACATTCCCCCAAGGTTAAAATGGAGATTGAAAAATCTCAAGGGTCCCATGTTTCTAGAGATAGGAAGTGGAAAATGTAGTTAATTATGTCAAAGCGATGGAGAAATATCATGGTAGTAAGAAATTCCGACATACCATGTGTCCAAAGTACACGAAGAAGTATCCTATAAATTGATTTAAGGGGACAAGGAAATTATTTATATCTGGGAATGAGGGGTACCTAGCTAGTGATTTCCAATGGGAGAAACCCAACAATGCGATAGAAGAAAGGAGTAATCTAGTCAATCCTCAACCTACTGTCCAATGTTTCAACTTCAATGAACAAGGAAACTATTCAAACCAATGAACTATGCCTAGGGTTGTTGAAGATAACTAGTGACAACAACCTTCAAGTCCTAGAGGGAAAGGGTGATCATATTCCATCATGACTGTTGAGGTGGATCCGGACAATGAAGTGGTTATAGGTATGATAATAAATCATTATAGGATAGAGAACATACTATTTGATTCTTGTTTTATGCATTCTTTCACATCATACAGGTTTATTAGAACTGTTCATACACCATATAAAAATATGAAAGTAAATTTATCAATGAAAACATGAATTGGGGAAATTATTTCATCCCAATTATGCGACTTCTCCCCTGTTAAAATTTTTAGGCTGAATTTTGTAGAAAACCTTGTGATACTCCCTTCAGAGGAATTCAAATCTATTCTGGGTTTAAATTTTATTTTTTTATAGAGTGACAATATAAATTTTTTGGAGAAGGAAATCACCCTATTCATTACAAATCAGCCTATGATTCTATACAAGTGTAAGGATGTGGATGGATATACTTTGGAATAATAATCTAAATCATGGATATTAAGGCCTCATATGCAAGAGTACCTTATATAAATGATTGAGACTAAGAAAAAGGTCATCCTTGATGACATGCCCATTATAAGGGAATATATTGATGTATTTCCCAGAGAATTGTATAGTCTTCCTCCCAGCCAAGAGGTTTAGTTCTCAATCGATCTTATACCTAAATCTTTTATAATATCCAAGATTCCATGTAGAATAACCACAGTTTCACTTGGAGAGATGAACAAGAAGATGTAATAGAATCCAGATAAAGGGTTTATATACCCAAGTGTTACACTATGGGGTGAACCAACCCTTTTATTCAAGAAGAAGGATAGTAAAATGCACCTATACATTGATTATTGTGAGATCAATAAGATCATGATAAATAATAAGTATCCCATGGAACATATTATAGAATTTTTTGATTAGTTAGATGGATATGAGTACTTCTCTAAGGTAGAATCTTCGATCAGGATATTATAATGTAAAGGTAAAGAAGGTGGATATCCCCAATACTAATTTTTGTACAAGGTACATGTTCTATAAGTTCATAGTGATTCCATTTGAACTCACTGGTTCTCTAGATATCTTCATAGACTTAATTAATGGAGTCTTTAGGAATCACCATGATAAATTTGGGGTATTACTTATAGAATATATTCTTATCTACTGAAAAAATAAGGATAAATATGAGGAGCATTTGAATTTAGTACTGAAGACCTTGAGAAAGGAAATATTTTATACAAAGTATAACCAATTAAAGATTTGTATGGAGTAAGTGAAATTCTTGGGGCATGATATCACTATAAAGGGGATATTTATGAATCCATTGAATATACAGGAAATTAAATGATAACCTAGACCAACATCTATGATGGAGATACATAGTTTCCTTGTATTAGATGGGAACTTAATTGATTTTTGAGAAACTTATCATGATTTTCAATCCCACTAACCAAGAAATTTTGGAAGGGAGTGACATTTTTCTAGACTCCGGAATGTGAGGAGAGCATTAAAGTGTTAAAGAAGAATCTAATTACTAAACTTGTTCTTATATTACCCACTAGTGGGGAAGGGGTTGTGATCTATAAAAATGCGTCCAAAAAGGTCTTAGGATCTGTACTCATGTAAGATGAAAAAGTGAGAGCATATGACTCCCACTTATCAATGATACATGAGCATAAATACCCAACACATGATCTGTAATTGGATACTACTATCTTCACATTAATTGTTTGGTAAGATTATATCTATTAGGAGAAGCGTGATATATATATATACATATCATAAAATCCTCAAGTATATATTCACAAAAAAGGAGATCAATATGAACTAATGAAATTTGTTAAAGATGACTAAGTATTATGGTTGTTCAATCAATTGGGATCTTGGGAAGGTGAACAAATTATAATTGTAATGACCTGACCCAAGTTACCTAGAGTCGGTGCATTATTAAATGACATTGGCATGATCACAAAAGATCAATTCTCGAAAGACCGATTATTTTAGTAGCCTTGGAAACATTAGATACATTCATAAGTCTTACATTACATCATAAAGTGAAAAACTACAACAACATAGTCTCCATAGTCCACACTCATATCCCCTCAGACTATCCTTGCAGGTTAATCGTAAAATACTTCTTTACATCCTGGAAAAAATAAAACATAGAAAGGGGTGAGCTCAGATGCTTAGTAAGGATAACAATATAGAGGAAACTTTCATAAATAAGCATAAACATTTAAGGCAATGTATAACTAAAACAAAAGCCTTTTAAACTTAAACTTCAACATAATATGGTGAAAATAAAATGAAATAATTCCATTTACTTATTCACAGGGATATTCTACTAGTTGAATAATCACATGCAATATAAATAACCACTTTCATAAGGTTGGAATGCATAATGCCATACTATCATAAACACATAGTCAAGGCCTTGTGCCTAGACTACAAATAAGATTTTGTCAAGGCCTTGTGCCAAGACACTAGTTTGTCTCATCAGACCTACCGATGCATCAAAGAGCTATAGCGGGCTCCACCTGTCACTTACTAATTCCAATGCATTCTTTATATGAACAGGTTTAAACATAACATAAACATTCATATTAAAACCAGCATACGAAATGTCAATACTTTCTCCATAAAATAGGAATGGTATAAAAATAACACATCCATAGTCAAACATATCACAAAACCTTCAAAACAATATGGAAGATTTGTATCATAATAAATCAACTTCAAACAAGTTTAAAATCCATAAAAGGATGTTGACATAGATGAAAATGATTTGTAAAACTCTTTGATAGAAATATCCATTTTTCATGAAAACATTTAGAAGTCACAAAATTTAGAAAGGAAGACATTTAAAGACATTTTTGAATCAAAGTGTCTTGTACCACTTTGAAACTTTTGAAAGGAATTAATATTTTAAAAAAATTCATTTCCATATAAATAAATCCTTAAAAACCATTTTGAAAACATGAAAATTAATGAGAATGATTTAGAAGAATAAATATTTAAAACATTTAAAATGATTTTTTTGTAAAAAAATTCCCTTAAAAGAATACCTTTGAAAACTCTTTCATGAAACATGGACATGGATAATAAATATGTCCCAGTAGATACGTAAAAACAACCTCGAATAATAAAGAGATTGTGAAATTAACCCTTCCTTGTACTTTTCCGTGGTCAAGGGTAGGTTAACCTCATGTATAATGGTGAAATAATTGTTATTAAATTATACAAGAATCATATATATTAATATGATATCATATATGATCTTTTAACATTGCTTTGTTAATAATATCTTAGTATTATCGTTGTTTCAGGTGTTAACAGATTCGTTTTACTTTATATTCTTTGTTATGTGAGTCATATTTGTTATGGATGGGAAGTATCTTATTCATATCCAGAATTATATCAAGTCTTTAAATATTATTTTTAATAATCAAATGAAAATTATTCTTGAATGGATATGATGAGGAATGAATCTCATCGCGTTCGTGGAGACGGTAATCCGTACGTACGCACGAGCGACAATATCATTATTTTGATATTAAAATAATATATAATTGGATGTTATATCATATATAAAGAATCATTATCATGTTATATTTATTATTTAAATGAATTACACATCATTATTATACCCATCCAAAATAATAATGTATTGGATAACAATTACACCACAACGTAGAGACGGTAATCCGTATGTATGCACGTGTGGTGACATGTCATTAAAAGGATGGATAGAATAATGAATATGGTTATACAATATTTATAATAACATCACAGTATATTTAAGATACTAGAGTTATTATTTTATAATGGAAATAACAAAGAAAGAAGAAGTGGAAGAAGAAAATAACTAGAAAGAGGGTGGCGAAATTATTACCTCTTCTTCGGGTTCTTCCTTTTGATTTGATCAAAAGGGATCCTTAAGTTGGATTTATGACTAAAGGAATGCCTATAGGATGAATCGAGGGAAGTTGAGAGGATATTTGGGCAGATTTTTTCCAAGAAAAAAGGCTTTGAAGGTGTGAATTAGAGATAAGGGGGAGTGCCCTTTTATAAGAGGGGTGAGGGGCACCTTAGGAAAAGCTAGAAATATTATTTTATAATAAAATCATTTTCGGTTTCTAATGGCTCTAAAATGGATTATTTAAAGGATAAGGTGGGGATGGGTCTAAAAAAACTCAAAAAATAGGTTTTATATAGGTTTGGGTCACTATATTAACTTTATCTTTTAGATTTAACCATTAGTTAAATAGTTTGACATTTACCATGTCTCTTTGTATTTTTATATTATATGGTTAATAAACTTACTATATACTTCCAAGAGAACCCCAAGTGGTTCATTAATGATACAACTATCATTATATAAGTCATTTTTACAAACCTTAGATTTTTAGGAATAGAATATCAATTAATAATATAATATTTGTTTTAAAAACTCATTTATGTCAATTTTGACAATATTTGGTATTTTGTTTTTTCTAAATTCATAACAACATTATTACTTTGAAAAAAAATCATCTAACGAACTCTAATATGACATATTAACCTATAAAATTATATTAATTCATAAAAAGTCTCAAATTACATTTATTTGGATATTTATAATATCAATTATTTTAATATTTCATTAATTAGGTAATTACTGCATCACCATTGTGTCATAAATAAATTAAATTATTTAATGTCTAAAAATTATAAATAAAATACCATTATTTCGGAAATATTTTTATATTTCTAATGAATATTTATAATCGAATTTATTATATTTACAACCCTATATTAAAAATGTTTTAGTTATTAAACATTGATTTTAACTCTTTTAACTCTTCTTTGAATTAAATAATAATAAATGTCCTAATCTAATCCAAGTTGTTCAAAGAGGTTCATATTTTATTTCTAAGGTTGTTTTTGGTCGAATTATACTTAGAAAATAGAGTTAGGATATGTGTTAGGGTAATAATAATATCATTTTTACCCTTAATTATCCAATTTACTTGTAACTGTGGTAAATAAAAGTAAAAAGTTACTATTCACCAAAAATTATTTTTATCTTATTGAACCAAATTTTACTCCTTGATATTAACTGTGTCTTTTGGATTTTTAAAATTCAACTCATAGAAGCGGTAAAATTATGTTTTATGTGAATTTGAAAATTCTCCTAGGAGATGGGTAAAAGACGGTGAAAAGTTCAATAAAATTTTTATATATCTAAAATTATTAAAAAATGACTCCAATGAATTACATTTAACTTATATAGGTATTATGTATATATTTATACCTAATATAAATTTAAAATAAAATAACTAATTATTTAAATAAAAAGTCAGTTTTAACCAATAACGTAGTGTTTTTCACTATTCATAAAAAATTGAAAGTTTTTAGTAAAATAACAAAAATTCACCCTAGGATAATTTTAATATTACCAATTAAAAAATGAATTCTATTTTACCAAATTCAAAACATATAAGTTGAATTAATTAAATTAAAATTAATTTCCGTTGTCAAAACCAAAAAGCATATTTTTAAGAAATAATAACTATCAAAAGATTGACACTTTTTTATGTCCAATTTCAAAGTGAAATTACTTAAAATGATAAGAATTGGATTAAATGGTAAAAATATAATCTATTTATACTTCCAAACCATTAAAATGTATAATTTAACAATATAAATTATTTTGGTTAAAAAAGTTGTTTTCAGTTAAAATATAGTATTTTTCACTATTCACCCAAATATGAAAGTTATCAGAAAAAAACCAAAAAATTATTGAAACTGAATTCTTATGCCCCAATTCTAAATAAGAAGTTTATTTTGTCAAATATAATATATAGAAGTTTCAAATATTGGATTTAAAAAGGGTTTATCATTAAAAGGCGGTAAAAGTGCATTTTTTGAAATAAATACTTCTTTTATCTGAAAAAAATGAATTTGTTCTTACATTATGTCTAAGAATCTCATAATATGGATTCTAAAATTATAAGGATTATATATAGTTCAATATTCAGTTAATACTATTCATAACCGCATTTGAACAGCTAGTTTGGTAATCTAGTGGTGCGGTCGAACCCGGTGCTGCTTGTAGTGCAAGTTATTGAATTACTTTAAAGAAATAACGTACTGTGAAATATTGGGGTGTTAAATTCTTCTCTCATTCAATAAATTATGTACTCGCAATTTGAAATTATTCTTCGAAAATAGAAGGTTGAAAATAGAAAATACCTTTGTGGGAAAACCCACATTAGAAATTGGGTTAATAAATTTTAGTCTTAATAAGAGGAAAAGGGGAATGAAAAAGTAACCACCAAATTATGATCTCAATTAGTAGAATATTTTTGGCAATTAGAGACACATAATTGGAGGAAAAACGTAAATATTTATAGGGAGTGATTGAGGTCACCAGTCACAAACAATTGTAGAATTGAGGGCCTGAAATCCATCAATATATGATGATTTAAAATATCACTGGTTCCACAAAACATAAGGTATTAGGATAACACATTTTTAGTTTTAAGATCCCTTACCTAAAGTTTAAGAATTAATTTCTTCATAGAATAAGAGAAGAAAAAAAATATATACTTGACAAGTAGAGTTCCATCCTTTAACTAATTTCTACCACAAACTCATCTTTCACTCTAAAAGATAATAGAACTAAAAAAATATTCTATTTATCCTATTCATATAGGGTTCCAAAAAAATGAATTTATAATTCATCTACGAGACCCTTTAAAAAAACTACATTATTCAATCTAGGACATCACGTGGGTCAGTGGTAGGTGATACACCTTGTCGCCCTTCGGTTATGGGTTCAAGTCTCGCGGCCTTGCCGGACGCGACGAGTTGCCGCCCGACCTCTGGGTTGTCCTTTTTATGTAAATACAAAAATAATCTCAAACTAGACTTATCCAAAATAATTATGTCCAAACTCACATTCCAAAATTTATAGGGAAGTTAAACACAATGAAGATCCTTTCTTCCATGTAATAACATGTGAACACTTTCATCATGTATTCTTTTAAATCACTACAACATCCTAAATTACCATAAAACCTTATTGATTACATTCATGCCCCCTTATTCATTATAGAATACTGGATATACTCCTTCTATCCAAAAATGTTGTAAACTCAAACAATGATAAAATATACAAATCATTAATCAGTTTCAAGGTAGTCAAGAATATCCAATATAATTTATCCAAATCAAACACGTATTATTCCAAAATCACTACCTCAGTATCAGAACCATATTATGGTTTATCCTTCTCTCAACCATATATTTTCCAAAAATTTAACCTACTATTAAGTCACTTTTCTTGGTTCCAAAGAATCTCAAGTCCTTAATGAAATAGTACTGCAGTACAATCCTTATATACTACATAATTATTATAACCAGTACATCATTGATACAACACTCAAATGACATAATTCTTTAATAACAACATAAGAACTCTAATCATTCCTCCTCATCTGTGGTAGTATTATAACTTGATTATTATCCAATAGCATCATTTGGGGCATACTCTGATGATTTGGACATTGGTTTGTGTAGTGTCCCAACTCCTTGCAGATGAAGCATTGTACATTTGAAACTTTTTTCTTACCCTTGCAATCACGTACATGGTGTCATTTTTCTCCACACTTATAACAAACTCCTATTCCCTTCAGGCAAGTTCCAGGGTGTTTCTTTCCACAGTTATCACATGTGGGAAAATTATTCTTTTCCCTCTTCCCCTTATCCATCTTTCTCTCTTCTATTCTTTTCTTCTCTTTCTTCCCTTCAAAGCCACATGATTCAGATAATTCTTTACTTATCTTTTTAACACATGATACTATTTCTTCATATGTTAAGAATAAATGGGAGACAATTTCCCTTCTAAATGTTGGCTTAATGTCGTGAAAGATATGATCCTTCTTACTCTTTGGATCATAATTATTACTGGAGTTCACATTCCTTCTACTCGGTGCCATTTCTATACAATGGCATACACTAGGTCAGTTTATGAATTGCAATGAATAATTCCAAACTTGTAAAATACCTAACGTAGATTGAACAGTTTATGGATATAATCCTTAATCATAAAAATGTTTTCTTTAAGGAATTATAAACTCATAAACACTTCATAATGTTTTTTTAAATAAAATGATAATTATCCTAATCATATCCCCCGGGAGTGTCGTAACCAGGAGTGCAACAAGGCCCGTTGTCGTGCACCAGTTCCCGTTCGAGTCTATCTCAAAGTGGTGTTTTTGGGTGTTACCCCGAGGTACATCTATGCCAGATCCGCCTCTACCTCCTCATATCTAGATAGGGATGTATTTCTTGGAAAACTCACAAAATCTCTACAATACCAAAATTCTAGGAAGTTTTTCTATACTAATCCTCAAATTCTATCCTAGGACAATGTGCTCTAATCAGAGTTTATCTAAATACATCTTCCAAGGTTTTTACTAAACTTCCTCTGATACCAACTGTAATGCCCCAACCCCAATTACCCAGAGTCGGTGTATTATTACATAACATTGGCATGATCACAAAAGATCAAGTCTCGAAAGACCGATTAGTTTTGTAGCCTTGGAAACACTAGATACATTCATAAGTCTTACATTACATCATAAAGTGAAAAAATACAACAACATAGTCTCCATAGTCCATACTCATATCCTCTCAGACTATCCCTATAAGTCAGTCATAAAATACTTCTTCACATCCTGGGAAAAATAAAACATAGAAAGGGGTGAGCTCAGATTCTCAGTAAGGATAACAATATAGCAGAAACTTTCATAAATAAGCATAAACATTTAAGGCAATGTATAACTAAAACAAAAGCCTTTTAAACTTGAACTTTAGTATAATATGGAAAAAATAAAATGAAATAATGCCATTTACTTATTCACATGGATATTCTACTAGTCAAATAATCACATGCAATATCAATAACCACTTTCACAATGATAGAATGCATAATGCTAGACTATCATAACCACATAGTCAAGGCCTTGTGCCAAGACTACAAATAAATTTTTTTGAAGGCCTTGTGCCAAGACACTAGTTTATCTCATGAGACCTACCGATGCATTGAGGAGCTATAGCAGGCTCCACCCATCACTTACTAAGTCCAATGCATTCCTCACAAGAACAGGTTTAAACATAGCATAAACATTCGTATTAAAACTAGCATATGAAATGTCAATACTTTCTCCATAAACCACGAATGGTATAAAAATAACACATCCACAGTCAAACATATCACAAAACCTTCAATACAATATGAAATATTTGTATCATAATAAATCAACTTCAAACAAGTTTAAAATCCATCAAAGGATGTTGACATAGATGAAAATGATTTGTAAAACTCTTTGAGAGAAATATCCCTTTTTCATGAAAACATTTAAAAGTCAAAAAATTTAGAAAGGAATAAATTTAAAGACATTTTTGAATCAAAGTGTCCCATACCACTTTGAAACTTTTGAAAGGAATTAACATTTTAAAAACATTCATGTCCATATAAATAAATACTTAAAAACCATTTTGAAAACATGGACATTAATGAGAATGATTTAGAAGAATAAATATTTAAAACATTTAAAATTATGTTTTTGTAAAAAAGATCCCTTAAAATAATCCCTTTGAAAACTCTTTCATGAAATATGGACACGGATAATAAATATGTCCCAGTAGATACTTACGTAAAAACAACCACGGATAATAAAGAGATTGTGAAATTAACCCTTACCTTGTACTTTTCCTTGGTCGAGGGTACATTAAACTTCTGTATAATGGTGAAATAATTGTTACTAAATTTTAAAATAAACATATATATTAATATGATATCATATATGATCTTTTAACATTGATTTGTTAATAATATCTTAGTATTATCGTTGTTTCAGGTGTTAACAGATTCATTTTCCTTTATATTCTTTGTTATGTGAGTTATATTTGTTATGGTTGGGATGTATCTTATTCATATACATAATGATATCAAGTCTTTAAATATTATTTTTAATCATCAAATGAAAATTATTCTTGAATGGATACGATGGGGAATGAATCTCAACGCGTTCATGGAGATGGTAATCCGTACGTACACACGAGCGAAAATATCATTATTTTGATATTAAAATAATATATAATTGGATGTTATATCATATATACAGAATAATTATCATTTTATATTTATTATTTAAATGAATTAAACATAATTATTATACCCATCCAAAATAATAATGTATTGAATAACAATTACACCACGATGTGGAGACGGTAATCCGTACATACGCACGTGTGGTGACATGTCATTCAAAGGATGGATATAATAATAAATATGGTTGTAACGTATTTATAATAACATCATAGTATATAGAAGATACTGGATTTATTATTTTAGAATGTAAATAACAAAGAAAGAAGAAGTGGAAGAAGAAAAGAACTTGAAAGAGGGTGGTGAAATTATTACCTCTTCTTCGGGTTCTTCCTTTTGATTTGATCAAAAGGGCTACTTATGTTGGCTTTATGACTAAAGGAATACCTCTAGGATGAAGTGAGGGAAGTTGATAGGATATTTGGGAAGGGTTTGGCCAATCCAAAAGGATTTTAAGGTGTGAATTAGAGAGAAGGGGGAGTGCCCTTTTATAAGAAGGGTGAGGGGCACCTTAGAAAAAGCTAGAAATATTATTTTATAATAAAATAATTTTTGGTTTCTAATGACTCCAAAATAGATTATTTAAAGGATAAGATGGGTATGGGTGGAAAACCACTCAAACAATAGGTTTTAGATAGGTTTGGGTCACTATGTTAACTTTATCTTTTAGATTTAACCCTTAGTTAAATAGTTTGACATTTACCATGTCTCTTTGTATTTTTATATTATATGGTTAATAAACTTACTATATACTTATAAGAGAACCCCAAGTGGTTAATTAATAATACACCTATCATTATATAAGTCCTTTTTCTAAACCTTATATTTTTAGGAATAGAATATCAATTAATAATATAATATTTGTTTTAAAAACTCATTTATGTCAATTATGACACTATTTGGTATTTTGTTTTTTCTAAATTCATAACAACATTATTACTTTGAAAAAAATTCATATAACCAACCCTAATATATCATGTTAACATATAAAATTAGTGTAATTCATAAAAAGTCTCAAATTAAATTTATTTTAATATTTATAATATCAATTATTTTAATATTTCATTAATTTGGTAATTACTACATCACCATTGTGTCATAAATAAATTAAATTATTTAATTTCTAAAAATTATAAATAAAATACCATTATGTAGGAAATATTTTTATATTTCTAATAAATTTTTATAATCAAATTTATCTTATGTATAACCCTATATTAAAAATGTTTTAGTTATTAAACATTGATTTTAACTCTTTTAAATATTCTTTGAATTAAATAATAATAAATGTCCTAATCTAATCCAAGTGGACCAAAGAGGTTCATATTTTATTCCCAAGGTTGTTTTTTTTCTAATTATACTTATCCAATAGAATTAGGACATGTGTTAGGGTAATAATAATATCATTTTTACCCTTAATTACCCAATTTACTTTTAACCGTGGTAAATAAAAGTAAAAAGTTACTATTCACCAATTTTTTTTTTCTTATTGAACCACATTTTACTCTTTGATATTAACTTTTTCTCTTGGATTTTCTAAATTCAACTCATAGAAGTGGTAAAATTAAGTTTTATGTGAATTTGCAAATTCTCATAGGAGGTGGGTAAAAGACGGTGAAAAGTTCAATAAAATTTTTATATATCTAAAATTATTATAAAATGACTACAATGAATTACATTGAACTTATATAGGTATTATATATCTATTTTTACCTAATATAAATTTAAATAAAATAACTAATTATTTGAATAAAAAGTCGGTTTTAACCAATAACGCAGTGTTTTTCACTATTCATCAAAAATTGAAAGTTTTTAGAAAAATACCAAAAAATCACCCTAGGATAATTTTGATATTCCCAATTCAAAAATGAATTCTATTTTACCAAATTCAAAACATATTAGTTGCATTAATTAAATTAAAATTAATTCCCGTTGTCAAAACCAAAAAGCGTATTTTTAAGAAATAATAACTATCAAAAGATTGACACTTGTTTATGTCCAATTTCAAAGTGAAATTACTTAAAATGACCAGAATTGGATTAAATGGTAAAAATATAATCAATTTATACTTCCAAACCATTAAAATTTATAATTTAACAATATAAATTATTTTGATTAAAAAAGTTGTTTTCAGTTAAAATATAGTATTTTTCACTATTCACCAAAATATGAAAGTTATCAGAATAACACCAAAAATTTATTGAAATTAAATTCTTATGTACCTATTCTAAAGATGAATTTTATTTTTTCAAATAGAATATATAAAAGTTTCAAATATTGGATTTAAAAAGGGTTCATCATTAATAGGCGGTAAAATTGCATTTTTTGAAATAAATACATCTTTTATCTGAAAAAAATGAATTTGTTCTTAAATTATGCCTAAGAATCTCATAATATGGATTCTAAAATTATAAGGATTATATGTAGTTCAATATTTAGTTAATACTATTCATAACCGCTTTTGAACAGCTAGTTTGGTAATCTTGTGGTGCGGCCGAACCCGGTGTTGCGTGTAGTGAAAGTTATTGAATTACTTTGAAGAAATAACATACTGTGAAATCTTGGGGTGTTACATTATTCCCTCATTCAATAATTTACGTACTCGCAATTTGAAATTATTCTTCGAAAATAAAAGGTTGAAAATAGAAAATACCTTTCTGGGAAAACCCACATCAGAAATTGGGTTAATAAATTTTAGTCTTAATAAGAGGAAAAGGGGAATGAAAAAGTAACCACCAAATTATGATCTAGATTAGGAGAATATTTGTGGAAATTAGAGACACATAATTGGAGGAAAAACTTAAATATTTATAGGGAGTGATTGAGGTCATCAGTCACAAACAATTATAGAATCGAGGGCCTCAAAGCCATCAATCTATGATGATTTAAAATATCATTGGTTCCACAAAACATAATGTATTAGGATAACACATTTTTAGTTTTAATATCTCTTACCTAAAGTTTAAGAATTAATTTCTTCATAGAATAAGATAAGAAAAAAAATATACTTGACAAGTAGAGTTCCATCCTTTAACTAATTTCTACCAAAAACTCATCTTTCACTCTAAAAGATAATAGAACTAAAAAAGATATTCTATTTATCCTATTCGTATAGGGTTCCAAAAAAATGAATTTATAATTCATCTACGAGACCCTTTAAAAAAACTACATTATTCAATCTAGGACATCACGTGGGTCAGTGGTAGGTGATACACCTTGTCGCCCTTCGGTTACGGGTTCAAGTCTCGCGGCCTTGCCGGACGCGACGAGTTGCCGCCCGACCTCTGGGTTGTCCTTTTTATGTAAATAAAAAAATAATCTCAAACTATACTTATCCAAAATACTTCTATCCAAACTCACATTCCAAAATTTATAGGGAAGTTAAACACAATGAAGATCCTTTTTTCCACGTAATAACATGTGAACACTTTCATCATGTATTCTTTTAAATCACTACAACATCCTGAATTACCATAAAACCTTATTGATTACATTCATGCTCCCTTATTCATTATAGAATACTGGATATACTCCTTCTATCCAAAAATGTTGTAAACTCAAACAATGATGGAATATACAAATCATTAATCAGTTTCAAGGTAGTCAAGAATATCCAATATAATTTATCCAAATCAAACATATATTATTCCAAAATCACTACCTCAGTATCAGAACCATATTATGGTTTATCATTCTCTCAACCATATATTTTCCAAAAATTTAACCTACTATTAAGTCACTTTTCTTGGTCCCAAAGAATCTCAAGTCCTTAATGAAATAGTACTGCAGTACAATCCTTATATACTCCATAGAATAACAGAAAAAAAATATACTTGATAAGTAGAGTTCTATCCTTTAACTAATTTCTACCACAAACTCATCTTTCACTCTAAAAGATAATAGAACTAAAAAGAATATTATATTTATCCTATTCGTATAGGGTTCCAAAAAAAATGAATTTATAATTCATCTACCAGAACCTTTAAAAAAACTACATTATTCAATCCAGGACATAACGTGGGTCAGTGGTAGGTGATACAACCTTGTCGCCCTTCAGTTGCGGGTTCAAGTCTCGCGACCTTGCCGGACGCGACAGGTTGCCGCCCGACCTCCGGGTTGTCCTTTTTATGGAAATCCAAAAATAATCTCAAACTAGACTTATCCAAAATACTTCTGTCCAAACTCATAGTCCAAAATTTATAGGTAAGTTAAACACAATGAACATCCTTTTTTCCACATAATAACATGTGAACACCTTCATCATGAATTCTTTTAAATCACTACAACATCCTGAATTACCATAAAACCTTATTGATTACATTAATGCTCCCTTATTCATTATAGAATACTAGATATACTCCTTCTATCCCAAAATGTTGTAAACTCAAAAAATTATGGGATATAAAAATCATTAATCAGTTTCGAGGTAGTCAAGAATATCCAATATAATTTATCCTAATCAAATATGTATTATTCCAAAATCACTACCTCAGTATCGGAACCATATTATGGTTTATCTTTCTCTCAACCATATTTTTTCCAAAAATTTAACCTGCTATTGAGTCACTTTTCTTGGTTCCACACAATCTCAAGTCTTTAATGAAATAGTACTGTAGTACAATCCTTATATACTCCATAATTATCATAACCAGTAAATCGTTGATACAACACTCAGATGACATAATTCTTTAATAACAACCTAAGAACTCTAATCATTCCTCCTCATCTGTGGTAGTATCATAACTTGATTATTATCCAATAGAATCATTTGGGACATACTCTGATGATTTGGACATTGGTTTTTGTAGTGTCCCAACTCCTTGCAGATGAAGCATTGTCCATTTGAAACTTTTTTCTTACCCTTGCAGTCACATACATGGTTTCCTTTTTCTCCACACTTATAACAAACTCTATTCCATTTAGGAAAGTTCCAGAATGTTTCTTCCCATAGTTATCACATATGGGAAAATTCTTGTTTTCCCTCTTCCACTTATCCATCTTTCTCTCTTCCATTCTTTTCTTCTCTTGCCTCCCTTCAAAGCCATATGACTCAGATAATTCTTTACTTATATTTTTAACACATGATACTATTTCTTCATATGTTGAGAATAAATGGGAGAAAATTTCCCTTATAAATGTTGTCTTAATGCCGTGAAAGATATGATCCTTCTTACTATTTGGATCATACGTATTGCTGGAGTTCACATTCCTTCTACTAGGTGCCATTTCTATACAATAGAATACACTAGGTCAGTTTATGAATTGGAATGAATAATTCCAAACTTCTAAAATAACTAACGTAGATTGAACAGTTTATGAATATAATCCTTAATCATAAAAATGTTTTCTTTGAGTAAGTATATACTCATAAAAACATCATAATGTTTTTTAAAGAAAATTAGAATTATCCTAAGCATATCCCCCGGGAGTGTCGTAACCAAGAGTGCAGCAAGGCCCGTTGTCGTGCACCAGTTCCCGTCTGAGTCTATCTCAAAGCGGTGTTTTCGGGTTTTACCCCTAGGTACATCTGTGCCAGAGCCGCCTCTACCTGCTCGTATCCAGATAGGGATGTATTTCTTGGAAAACTCACAAAATATCTACAATACCAAAATTCTAGAAATTTCTTCTATACTAATCCTCAAAGTCTATCCTAGGGCTATGTGCTCTAATCAGAGTTTATCTAAATCTAGATTCTAAGGTTTGTACTAAACTTCCTCTGATACCAACTGTAACGCCCCGACCCCAGTTACCCAAAGTCAGTGCATTATTACATAATATTCACATGATCAAAAAAGATCAAGTCTCGAAAGACCGATTAGTTTAGTAGACTTGGAAACACTAGATACATTCATAAGTCGTACATTACATCATAAAGTGAAAAACTATAACAACATAGTC
This sequence comes from Viscum album, assembly GCA_963277665.1. NCBI lineage: Eukaryota > Viridiplantae > Streptophyta > Magnoliopsida > Santalales > Viscaceae > Viscum > Viscum album. The sequence goes on from OY728120.1 coordinate 1,598,067,693, forward strand.
TCCATAGTCCACAATCATATCCCCTCAGACTATCCCTGCAGGTCAGTTATAAAATACTTCTTCACATCCTGGGAAAAATAAAACATAGAAAGGGGTGAGCTCAGATTCTCAGTAAGGATAACAATATAGCGTAAACTTTCATAAATAAGCATAAACATTTAAGGCAATGTATAACTAAAACAAAAAACTTTTAAACTTGAAATTCAGTATAATATAGTAAAATAAAATGAAATAATTCCATTTACTTATTCACATAGATATTCTACTAGTCGGATAATCACATGCAATATCAATAACCACTTTCATAATAATGGAATGCATAATTCCATATTATCATAACCACATAGTCAAGGCCTTTTTCCAAGACTACAAATAATATTTTTTCAAGTCCTTATGCCAAGACACTAGATTGTCTCATGAGACCTACCGATGCATCGAGGAGCTATAGAGAGCTCCACCTGCGACTTTCTAAGTCCAATGCATTCCTCACATGAACAGGTTTAAACATAACATAAACATTCGTATTAAAACTAGCATATGAAATGTCAATACATTCTCCATAAACCACGAATGGTATAAAAATAACACATCCACAGTCAAACATATCATAAAACCTTCAATACAATATGGAAGATTTGTATCATAACAAATCAACTTCAAACAAGTTTAAAATCCATCAAAGTATGTTGACATAGATATGAAAATGATTTGTAAAACTCTTTGAGAGAAATATCCATTTTTCAAGAAAACATTTAAAAGTCACAAAATTTTTAAAGGAAGAAATTTAAAGACATTTTTGAATCAAAGTGTCCCATACCACTTTGAAACTTTTGAAAGGAATTAACATTTTAAAAAAATCCATGTCCATATAAATAAATCCTTAAATTTTTTTTTGAAAACTTGGAAATTAATGATAATGATTTATAAGAATAAATATTTAAAACATTTAAAATGATGTTTTTGTAAAAAAAGTCCCTTAAAATAATCCCTTTGAAAACTCTTTCATGAAATATGTACAGGGATAATAAATATGTCCCAGTAGATACTTACGTAAAAACAACCTCGGATAATAAAGAGATTGTGAAATTAACCCTTACCTTGTACTTTTCCTTGGTCGAGGGTAGGTTAACCTCCTGTATAATGGTGAAATAATTGTTATTAAATTATACAAGAATCATATATATTAATATGATATCATATATGATTTTTTAACATTTCTTTGTTAATAATATCTTAGTATTATCGTTGTTTCGGGTGTTAACGAATTCATTTTCCTTTATATTCTTTGTTATGTGAGTCATATTTGTTATGGATGGGATGTATCTTATTCATATCCAGAATGATATAAAGTATTTAAATATTATTTTTAATCATCAAATGAAAATTATTCTTGAATGGATACGATGGGGAATGAATCTCACCGCGTTTGTGGAGACGGTAATCCGTACGTATGCACGAGCGACAATATCATTATTTTGATATTAAAATAATATATAATTGGATGTTATATCATATATACAGAATCATTATCATGTTATATTTATTATTTAAATTAATTACACAACATTATTATACCCATCCAAAATAATAATGTATTGAATAACAATTACACCACGACGTAGAGACGATAATCCGTACGTACGCACGTGTGGTGACATGTCATTCAAAAGATGGATAGAATAATGAATATGGTTTTACCATATTTATAATAACATCACAATATATATAAGATATTGGAGTTATTATTTTAGAATGAAAATAACAAATAAAGAAGAAGTGGAAGAAGAAAAGTACTTGAAAGAGGGTGGTGAAATTATTACCTCTTCTTCGGGTTCTTCCTTTTGATTTGATCAGAAGGGATTTTTAAGTTGGATTTAGGACTAAATGAAGGACTATAAGATGAAGTGAGGGAAGTTGAGAGGATATTTGGGCAGGGGTTAGCCGATCCAAAAGTCTTTGAAGATGTGAATTAGAGAGAAGGGGGAGTGCCCTTTTATAAGAAGGGTGATGGGCACCTTAGGAAAAGCTAGAAATATTATTTTATAATAAAACCAGTTTCAGTTTCTAATGGCTCAAAAATGGATTATTTAAAGGATAAGGTGTGGATGGGTCGGAAACCACTCAAACAATAGGTTTTATATATATTTGGGTCACTAAATTAACTTTATATTTTAGATTTTACCCTTTGTTAAATAGTTTGACATTTACCATGTCTATTTGTATTTTTATATTATATGGTTAATAAAATTACTATATACTTCCAAGAGAACCCCAAGTGGTTAATTAATGATACAAATATTATTATATAATTCCTTTGGCCAAACCTTATATTTTTAGGAATAGAATATAAATTAATAATATAATATTTGTTTTAAAAACTCATTTATGTCAATTTTGACACTATTTTGTATTTTGCTTTTGATAAATTTATAACAACATTATTACTTAGAAAAAAATTCATCTAACCAACCCTAATATGTCATATTAACCTATAAAAGTAATTTAATTCATAAAAACTCTCAAATTACATTTATTTGGATATTTATAATATCAATTATTTTAATATTTCATTAATTAGGTAATTACTGCATCACCATTGTGTCATAAATAAATTAAATTATTTAATTTATAAAAATTATAAATAAAAACCATTATGTATGAAATATTTTTAGCTTTCTAATGAATATTTATAATCGAATTTATCTTATTTATAACCCTATATTAAAAATGTTTTAGTTATTAAACATTGATTTTAACTCTTTTAACTCTTCTTTGAATTAAATAATAATAAATGTCCTAATCTAATCCAAGTGGACCAAAGAGGTTAATATTTTATTCCTAAGGTTTTTTTGGTCTAATTATACTTAGCCAATAGAATTAGGACATGTTTTAGGGTAATAATAATTTCATTTTTACCCTTAATTACCCAATTTACTTTTAACCGTGGTAAATAAAAGTAAAAAGTTACTATTCACCAAAAATTGTTTTTATCTTATTGAACCATATTTTACTACTTGATATTAACTCTGTCTCTAGGATTTTATAAATTCAACTCATAGAAGCGGTAAAATTATGTTTTATGTGAATTTGTTAATTCTCATAGGAGATGGGTAAAAGACGGTGAAAAGTTCAATAAAATTTTTATATATCTAAAATTATTATATAATGACTCCAATTAATTACATTGAACTTATATAAGTATTATGTATCTATTTTTACCTAATATAAATTTAAATAAAATAACTAATTATTTAAATAAAAAGTCGGTTTTAACCAATAACACAGTGTTTTTCACTATTCATCAAAAATTAAAAATTTTCAGAAAAATACAAAAAATCACCCTAGGATAATTTTGATATTCCCAATTCAAAAATGAATTCTATTTTACCAAATTAAAAACATATAATTTGAATTAATTAAATTAAAATTAATTCCCGTTGTCAAAACCAAAAAACGTATTTTTAAGAAATAATAACTATCAAAAGATTGACACTTGTTTATGTCCAATTTCAAAGTGAAATTACTTAAAATGACCAGAATTGGTTTAAATGGTAAAAATATAATCTATTTATACTTAAAAACAATGAAAATGTATAATTTAATAATATAAATTATTTTTATTAAAAAAGTTGTTTTCAGTTAAAATATAGTATTTTCACTATTCACCCAAATATGAAAGTTTTCAGAAAAACACAAAAAATTTATTGAAACTAAATTCTTATGTCTCGATTATAAAGAAGAAGTTTATTTTGTCAAATATAATATATAAAAGTTTCAAATATTGGATTTAAAAAGGGTTCATCATTAAAAGGTGGTAAAAGTGCATTTTTTGAAATAAATACTTCTTTTATCTGAAAAAAATGAATTTGTTCTTACATTATGTATATGAATCTCATAATATGGATTCTAAAATTATAAGGATTATATATAGTTCAATATTTAGTTAATACTATTCATAACTGCTTTTGAACGGTTTGTTTGGTAATCTTGTGGTGCGGTCGAACCCGGTGTTGCGTGTAGTGCAAGTTATTGAATTATTTTGAAAAAATAACATACTGTGAAATCTTGGGGTGTTACAATAATATGATATAAGTTGAAATGATCCTAAAAATGTAACAATTTATCCCCAATTGATATCACATACACCCAAACTTGACATGGTCATCAGGTCGTGGACCTCTAGGTACCACCGGTTTCCCTACAAACACATGTTCCCCTCCTTAGGGCCCAGCCACATGCCCAAATGGGTAATTTTATTAATGAATTTCCCACAGGCTAACACATGTTTGTTCCAGTGTGCTTTTTCCCCACTCACACACACCCTAGTAAACTTCCCAGGTGGTCACCTATCATGATCACTACTCAAGGACAATCATGCTTAATTGTAGAGTTCTAATCAGATAGGTTCATGAAAATAAAGGTGAACTTTCTTTACATGAGTCATATCATTTATTAATTTGATCCTTTATCATTCTGGAGTGTTACAAAAAACTTATCCATTATGAGGATTAAAAGGTATCCAATAATTTTGGACATGCAATGGATGGAAATGTGAATCATAAAAGTAAATTTATTGTAACTTTTTAAAATAATATCTTAGTCATTCATTCTTGAGAGGATCACGGAGGCCCAAAACGATGAAGAGGAGCTAAAAATAAAGGTAGTGAATATTTTAGATTTGAAATTATCTAAATATGAAGTTATAAGGTTTATAACTCGGATATGTGTCCCATTAAAACCGTAAATGAATATTTATCTTTTGGATGATGATCATAAATTATCCTTATCTATTCATCCATGAAGCAGTAAGATGTATAGAGATCTAGAGAAAATGTTCTTGTGGGGTAACATGAAGAGGGATATAGGATTTTTTTTCTCAATGATCAGTATGCCACCATGTTAAGGATAAATGAAAGAAGTTTGAGGATATTATTCAATTATTTCCCATACCAGTATAGAAATGGGAAAAAAACCATGGATTTTTTTTGTAGGAATACCTAGGATATCTAAACATAACAATACTATTAGGGTAGTATTTTATCATATTAAAAAGTCAACACATTTCATTACTATCAAAGAAAATTTCTTTCTTGACCAACTCACTAAGATATACATAAGAGAAGTGGTAAGACTGTATGGAGTTCCACTCTACATTGTATCTAATTGAGATTTGAGGTTTAACTTAAGTTTTTGGAGAATCCTTTAATAAATATTGAATACCAAGTTGAGTTTTAGTACTCCTCATCACTCTCAAATTGATTTTTAGTGCAATAGAACCATCTAAACTCAAGAGGATATTATGAGATCTTGTTCAATGGATTTCCAACGATATTGGGACCAACAATTTCCCATAGTAGAGTTCTCATATAACCACAGTTTCCAATATAGAATTAAAATGGAACTTTATGAGGCTCTTTATAAGAAAAGATTTTGGACTCCAACATTATGTGATGAATTTAGAGAACAAGAGCTGACGAGACTTGATATTATCTAACATATAACAAAGAAGGTTCAAACCATTCAACATCATATGAAATCCTTACAAATTTGAAAAAAAGATATGCTGATAATCACCAAGGAGATATCAAATTTGAGTTTAGAGATAGGGTTTTCCTCTATGTAACACCCCATGAAATTATGATATATTTCCTTTTAAGTTAATTCAATATCTTTGATAGCTTACGATACATGCTACCTTGAGTTTAAAAGAACTATAAAATAGTATAATGTTATAGCCTAACCGTTAAATTGGTAGGTATGAATGGGCCTTAATAATTTATGAAAATTATATTCTCTACACATGTATAAATAAATTCATTAGTTATCAATTAATTATAAATAAAAATAAATATCATTTGAAAGAAAATGAAATGTTTCTCTAAAAAACTATATCTTTCTAAAAACTGGTCCTGTCACATTTTGCACATTACTATTAAAATTAATTATTACCACATTTATAAAATGTATTTGAAAAAATTAACTTAATTTTTTAAATCATCATGTTAAAATTATCTTACAATTAATTTTTGATAATTTTCTGAATTTGTTTTATGATGAATAGTGTAAAAATACTAATTTTTATTGAAAACTACCTTTTCTTTTAAAATTTTTATAAGTTATTTTCTTAATATTGTTTTAAAATTAAAATTAGTTCAATAATATTATAATTAATCCAATTTAGGTGATTTTAATCAATTATATGTTCATTTTTGATATACAAACTTTTTATACTTTTAATAACTTTTCCTTTGGAAATCCATTTTTTCATCTCATCTGTGAGTTTAATTTTAAACTAAATTGTGCCAATTATGTGAATTGAGATTATTTAAATGGATTATATATTTGGAATAATATTAATTAACATTATATAATATTTTCAACTTAATTTATGTTCATAATTAATAGTAAAAATTGTAATAATTAATTACTACGGTTAAGGTTAAAACATGTTTACCAGGGGTTAAATTAAGAAGATAAGGATTAAAATGAACAAAAAACATGTCTAATTCCAATTGTATGGATATATTTTCACCCTATATCATATAATTTTTTTAATGATTCATTTTTAAGCCTTTTGGAAAGTAAAAAACATGGGTATAATTTATTCTTTTAAAAAATTCCAAGTGTGTCTTTCTCCCCACTTATAAATGGCCACCCCATCTCCTCTCCTCTTACCTCTTACAAATCCCTTTTTATCAGACAATAAATCCATTAATAATTTTATTAAACCCATCCCCACGACCTAGATTCATGTTTTTTATCATATAACTATTCTAGGAAGGCTTTAGTTATAAACATAAAGAGTTTCTCCAAATAAGAGGTGTAGTTCTTTACCATGAATCTTTGTTTTATTTATTCCTATACCCCCTTAAAATATTCTCCAACCATGGTAAAATAAAATAAAAATTATCTTAAATATAATTAGGTTTTATTATGTTAATAGAATAACACACACACACACACATATATATATATATCCCATATTCCATCAAATGGGAAATGAAACCATTGGGCGTGTGTACGAAGGACTACCGCCTCACGAACCGATGTAATTAATTTTCCATAACCGTATCTGACAGATATATATAATTACAGATATAATGTTTATATATGATATTTATTAAATAGTTATGCCTCTATAATTATAGTATCACATCTACCTTCTTACCTTCCAATCCATTGGAAAATGATAACGTTAGTCATGCATATGTGTGAACTACCGCCTTCATGAAGAATTGTGATTAATTTTTCATATTATTTTGATATGGATGGTAATAAAGATATATTTAATTAATATATATTATATAATATTGATTCTAGAATTTTTAATTATTACTTACCTTTCTTTTGTTCCATCCATAAAAAAATTAAAACAATGTTCATGTGTACATACGACCTACCATCTCCATGAATGATGTAACTCATTTTCTCTCTCTAACATTTATGGACTATTATTATAACAACCTAGGATTTTAATACCAATATATTAAATCTTAATAGATTAATATTCAATAAATTTAAAAATAACTTCCCAAGGACCATAAAATTTTAGTGTTTTTTGATACCATATACAAAATCTTCTTATTTAATGAAAGATATTCAACATCTCACATATAGATCTTCCCATTTCTTATTATTTATAGACATACCATAATTAAACATTTATTCATAACCTATGGGAAATTAAATATTATAAAGTATTATCTTAAATTCTCAATAAGGGCAAACATGTAAGATATTAATCAATGATCAAATGAAAGCATAAGATATGCATAAGGATATAAAATTATGAATATAACTTAAAAAGTTTATACACAATATATCCTGGATTGTAAACATTATTCATGGAATAAAACATTATCATTTCAAAATAAATTAACCATAATATTGGGAAATCATCATAAATCAATCATGAACATTAGTTTCATGTCATATAAGTGTAGAACCATCATAATTATAGAAACCATTTCATATTTCAAGGTTAGCAACTGAGACCATAAAATCATAATATATCATGTATCAACACTTATTTACCATTTCATGATGGATCATAAATCATCACTTTTTTCCTGTAGTAGATTAATAACATCATCATATTTCCCATAGTGGATCAATAACATCTCCTTGTTTCCCATCATTATCTCATGAGATATAAATCTTTACCCAATGAATTAGAGAGAGATATAGGTCCCATCCATCACATAATCTATATATATATATATGTTACAAGATAATAAAACATTCATCATGTCATAACACATGAAAAAGGAAATGGGTTTCATAAACATTTCATCATAGAATAACCTGATGAAAATAAATGGGTTTCATAAAATTTTCATCAATTCATCATATCATTAACCATGGAAAAGGATCGATTTTCTTAAAAATTTCATTAATTCATCATATAATAACCCATGGAAAATGAATTGGTTTCATAAAAATATTTTCATCCTAATAATAAACATTAACATAAACCACCCAAATAAATAATAATGATGGTACCATTGGATCATATTCCAAGTAAAATATAATAATCACCAAAGGTTGTTGTTGTTGGTGAATAGAAATTGTTGGAGTTAGTTAACTAGAACAAATTTGAATTTAATTTATGATTTTATGTATTCATAGTTTTGAATATTAATAAACACCTTATCACATCATGATTGTTCTTCTACGTAACATAGTATGTGATAATGTCCTAAGAGTAGCTATCGTGCTAAAAGGTCACGACAGTTCCCCGCTATGATGAGAACCCATAAGTGCCACAACAATTTTCTTAAATACATGTTATATAGCTGGATGATATCATTTTAGGGACATAAATGACACATGTTATCAAGGTTGGAGAATCATAGGACTTTGAGTCACCTTCTCATGGTGTATGCCCTTGGTAATATCTAGTGTAGGATATTATGAGAACGAGACCCTCTATTAGGTTATCCAAATTTATATGTGTCATTGGATATTCCTAATTATGGATGTGTGTATTGATCCTTAGACTTTATTATTATTATTTATGAGTATTATAAGTCATGTAATTTGATATATTGACAAAAATAGTGATGAAATATGTTCGTGACAAGGTAGGATACACTAGGTGCGCCATGAGTAATATTTCATTAATGAATAATACAAAAAAGGTTTTTTACCTTATGTTCTTTAATGGATGTTAATATCTCATTACCTTTGATAGAAATTATATAACCTAAATAAACCCATGTACATGGTGTTCTATTGGAAATTTTGATTTACTATAAGTCAAAGAAAGAGACATCGAGCACATAGGATGATGGAACCAGCATGCAACCTGCTTGATTAGAGATATCACATTAAATGGATCATACTACATAGTAAGCATATACATGAGGTATTATGTCATTGAAACATTAACTTCCTTGTCTATGGGTTCTTTGACATATTTCTAGATTCTAACCTTGGAGTTTAGGCTACTTCACCTAATGCCACTAAGAAAGAGTCCTAGTGGGTTACACACTAAGTGTATTTAGAATATCTGTTAAATAATATATTATTATTTATTATTTAACAAGTTAAATAAATATTATTCCTACACATGGTTTAATAATTATTCATGTATACTTGATCACATATATTTATTCACCAGTTATTCGATAGAATATTAAGTGAGAGGAATATTTAATAAATATTTATATTTTATTTAGTTAATATAATATTTAATTATTTATTGGCAAATAATGCGGTAATATTTATTTATTAAATAAATATTCATTATTTAAGGCTGGATAAATATTATGGAGTAATGGAGAACATAGTTTTTAGTCCCAATAAGAAATAATATATATTGAATATTATTTAATTAAATAATATTTAATTTAATTCACAAGTTAAGCACATATTGAAGAAATAATAATAATATTATTATTATTTTAACATGGGGTTTTGTAAGGGGTTAAATAATTATTAAAGGTAACTTTTTAAAAAAATTATTTCTAAACCCTAGGGGTATTTAAACCCAATTATATTATTTTTTTAGATTCCCTCTAGTGGTGATCCACACAATCAATATGGTCTACTGTGCTAGCACCTGAAGATTCCTATGACTACATTCAGGGATTTGTAGAACATGTGTGGATCAACACTAGAGGGAATCTACTCTTGATTCCTATAATGCAATGATGGAACAATGGAGATTTATTTTCATATCCATCAATGAAGAAATAATTCCCACAAGGTAATTCTTAATTAATTAAATTAATTATAAATAATATGTGATGATCCTATGCTTGGTTTTAGTATTCTATCCCTTGTCCGGTTTTCTTTGATTCAATTTCATTTCTCATGATGTTTATCACCATGTAAAATCTTATATTAATCATCGATATTGAAAAAAAAAGTTGGGCATGAACCATCACACTCTTCTTCTATGCATAGAACCTTCAAGTGGTATTAGAGTGGTCACATAATTATTTATAATTATTTAAAGATCATTGATTGATTTAAGCATTTTCATTTAGTTTTCAATTCAAATTTAATTGTTCTTTTAATCAAATTGCAATATACATTTCTTTATCTTTCATTTATCATATATCTAATCAAATAGATTAATTTTATGAATGAAATAAAATTGAAAAACTTATCTTTAGGTGACAATGATTCTAGATAGATAACACAAGAGTACAAACTATGTTCCCAAAGGTACACACCATGTACTAGTGTTAAATTCACCAATAATTAATTTGAAATTAATTCAAACCATGTATATTGAATACACGTGATAAATTTAATTATACACCTCATGTTGACCTAGCCAACCAGGAACATGGTCAACTAAAGTACACACTGTGTAACTCACATACACAATATGTAGTCCTACAGTCAAATATGGGTTGTGTATCTGTTTACATGGCCTACATGATAAGCGAATGTGAAACACGAAGACTACATGTTGTGTAATCCAAATTTTCTAAGGCACGGTTTACACACAGAGTCCCTAGGCATGTGCCGCAGATATATGGTGAGAAACGTATGTGCCATGTAACTCACTTGTACACACCTTGTACTTATACAAAATTAAACAAAATTAAAATCAATTTATTATACTATGTAAACCTTATCGACATGAGCTTGTGTGCGGTCATTAAGTTTATAGAATACTCCATGTGATTGGTTTTAATATAGATATAAAATTTTAAATAATTTATACATAATTTTTATATCTTCATATCATGTGTGATTCGTATTATAGTTATTACTATATGTGCATTAAAGCATAACATGTGATCGAAAAATCATGTAATTCGTGTAATCATTAATTAGATAATACACATCATGAAAGTATGAGATAAGTCATGTATTCCATATGGATTAAGAATAAACAATATACAAGTATAATATATGTTGGTTAGATTCGAATGAGTATTCACCGCGTTTTCTCCAAGGTACATTTATTTGCACAATTATTTTTAAATAATTTTTTTTAATTTGATTAAAATTATTATGGATGTGAATATCATGGAATTTCAGATGATAATTAAGATAAAAAATTTATTAATTAAATAATTTAATTAATTGATTCGAGTGGGATTTATATTAAATAAGAATGATTAATAATTTAATGTTAATTTTATTAAATGAATAATTTTTAGTATGCACGTGGATGATCATGAACCTAGAGAAAACCATTGTATGCGATTTGTTTCATTTAATATATTATTAAATTAAATTGTTGGCCTATGTTCCATCTCACATCTAATTACATAAGGGCCTGCATTCCCATGGTTTATTTTATATAACCCCCTTCCCCTCACCTATGTGTGAGTAATAACATATGTAATGGATGGAGGTCCCAATTTAGTGGGGTCAGTTCAAGTTTGGAGCCAAGCGAAACCAATCCAAGAGATATACATAAGTGGATAGGTGGATAGGTGGAAAGCTGTAACACAGACCTTAATTGGTTCAAGGTGTTTTCCCCTAGGTCCATGGTTATTTTATCATCTACTAGATAAAATAACAATTAGTAAAATCTCATGATTATACCACTTTATTATTTTATTTCTCTCAAGTTTCATGGTTATTTCATTATGGATGTTTTATTGAGATCACATGAATTAATGAATTAACAATAATGCAAGATAGAACTAAAATAAATTGGATTATGTGTAAATATTATCTAATACATGGTTAATCACTTAAGTAAATCCAATTAATATTAACAAGAACTTAATAAATATAACAATTGACAATTTATGAATTAAAGGATAAAATCCATCAATAATATTTATTAAGTCGATATAGCCTTCCACTACTTTAGTTAAAATCAAACCATAGTTCAAAGTGCTTGATAAAATAACGTTGGGGTGCTTTAAATTATTGGGGAATTATAACATGAAGTTTTATGTTGAATTAACTTAGTTCACATCAAGGGTTGACTTCCAAAGCAAGTCTTAGTGTAACTGAGAGGTAAGGGTTGAAGAAATCCAGTTTAAGGATTTCAGGATTGGGGTGTCCACTCAACAGATCAAGGAACTGTGAGTTATTGCAGTTGATATTTGGAATGCCTACCTAAAACCATTCAAGTTGCTTGAATAACCAAAGTTGGGGTAATTAGAGGGGGATTATGGGTCCTTTCCACTAGAAATGTCCAAGTAAAATGATATTATAAATCCAATGGTGAGGGATATTATGTTTTAATAGTGGGAGATTAATAAATATAATATTTATTTATCTATATAAATTTTATCATACAAAGTACTAAAATTATGCTCATCTTATTTGTAGAATCAACAATAAAATGAATTTAAACATATCACTACAATCCATACTATAGAAGAATAACCTTCTCACCAGCACAAATTTTCAAGAGTGGCAAAGGTGCTTACGCATTATCCTTCACCATGAAAGGGAAATATATTTGATGGAAGAACCAATTACTAATGTGCCCGAAAATTAGGATAGTGATGAAGAGTTGTCTCACTATGAGAAACATTTGAATGATGATACCGATGTTCAGTGTTTCATGCTATCATCCATGACCAATGAGAATTTGAAGCAACATAAGGAAATGGATGTGTATAGCATACTATCTCACCTTCAGGATCTTTATCAAGATAAGGAGAGACAAGAGTAATAAAATATCTCCAATGATTTGTTTACAACTAAGCTTAGTGTGTTTTTGTCAGTTGGGCCTCATGTAGTCAAGATTATTAGTTACATTTAATGCTTAGATATCCTTGAGATTAAATTCCTATATTATTTTCACATGGCTCTCATACATTAACCCATTCCCAAGACCTTCTCCAATTTTATTATTAATTACAATACGAGAAAAAAATGTGAAGAGTATTTCAGAACTTTATACTTTTATACACCAAGTTGATAAGGGAATGGGGTGTGACAAACCCACAGTCTTCACAATAAATAAGAAAAGGAATAACAATGAAAAGGGTCCCACAACTCACAATAAGTTTAAATCTCCCGAGAATCATCCTTCTAAGAAGAAAAAGATCCAGAGGTAGAGAAAGGAAAAGGAGGTAGTATGTTTTTAATGTGGAAATCTAGGCCACTGGAAGATGAACTACACCTAGAAGTAAGGGGAAGATAAAGTTGAATTTGTTATTGATTGTAATATTTTAATATCTATACATTGGGTATTGGAAACAACTTGTGGTTCTCACATTTGTATCCAAATATAGGAACCAAGTAGATTTTGAAATATTTATAGAGAGGTGGATTTGAGAGTTGTTAATGGTGTGAGGTTGGATACTCTAACCATTGGTGACTACCACATTTCATTGCCAATGGGAATGATTTTGGTTTTAAAATATTTTTATTATGTACCAATTATTACCAAGAACATAATTTTTTTTATCATACCTAGATGGAGATGGGTTTATTTTAAAGTTTGGAAATAAAAGTTATTTATTTTATAAAGACAACATATGTTATGGTATGAAACATTTAAATAATGATCATTTTATATTAATTTAAAAAAACTATGTTTTGGAAATTGATAACAAATCATGTTAACACGAATCATATAACACCAAACTATGGCATCATCATCATGGTCATGTAAATGATAAGAATTAGAAAAAGTTTGATCAAGATGGTTATTTAGACTTGTATGATCTAAAAGCACTTGAAATATATCATGATGGTTTACAAGAAAAAATGAACAAACCACCATTTTTTGGAAAGGGTTAAAGGACCACAGAGCTTCTAGGATTGGTACACACTATTTTGTGTAGACTATTTCAAATAGAAGTTATAGGTGGGTATTCTTACTTCATAACTTTTATTTATGACTCTAGTAGAAAAGGTTATGTCTACTTGATGAGGTATAAGTCTGAGTCTTTTGAAAAATTCAAAGAATTCAAGAATGAAGTAGAGAATCAACTTGGAAAGAAGATAAAGAAGCTTTGATTGGATCGAAGTGATGAATATCTTAACCAAGAGTTTATAAACTTTCTACAGGTGTTTGAGATTTTATCTTAACACACTCCACCTTACACACCACAATGGAATGGTGTTAGTGAAAGGAGTAACCATACCTTATTAGAAATGGTAAGATCAATAATGAGTCATGAAGATCTTATATTATCCTTTTGGGGATATTCATTACAAAATACAGAATACACATTAAATTGAGTAATAACTAAAGAGGAAAATGGAATTCCCTTTGAGTTATGGAGTGAAAAGAAACCCGTTTTTTCACATACATGTGTATGGGGTTTCAAGGTGTTTGTTAAGGTCTTATAAGGGAACAAACTAGCACCATGAGGCATAAAGTGCATCTTTATAGGGTATCCCAAGGAAAAAAGGGATAATAACTATACAACCCCTCTAAAAAGAAAGTGATTGTCACCATACAAGATGTATTTCTTGAGAGGGAACACATACTCAAAAAGGATAGTGGGGGAAATATTGAATTCAATGAAGTTGATTCTCAAGATAAACAAGAGGGGTATAAGAAAAGGTTCCACAAGTCCCTATGGAAGAAGTAGTTACTAAAACACAAGTACTATGTATGATTACAATATAGGCAAGAGAACTAAAAAGATATGGTTTTCTAGTCACCAAATATGGAGACTCATTATTAGTTGACAATGATGGGACTCTCTCATACAAAGAGGTATTAGTGAGCTCAAAAACTATAAGATGACAAGAATCGATAAATTATAAAATGAATTCCATGTATCAGAACCATGTTTGGGTTCTAGTCAATGCACCATTGGATATAAATCTCGTTGAGTGAAAAGGGTATTCAAGAGAATACTTGACATGGAAGGTAACTTAAATACCTATATATCAATGTTAGTGGCTAAAGGGTTTAAATATCATCAAGGAATTGACTATGATAAACCATTTTCTTCAGTTTCCATGTTTAAATCCATTAGAATTCTACATGGTATAGTAGATTACCATGACTATGAAATTTAGTAGATGGATATTAAAATTGATTTCCTTAATGGGAACCTTTAGGAAGATGTATATATGAAACAAATAGAAGTGTTTGTGGATCCTTAAGGATATATTTAATGAATATATATGATATATATGACATTAAAATGATTCCAGAAAGGTTATATATTATTTACTTTTATTTTGTTTCATCCATCAAGAAAATGGAAACAACGTTAATGCATACGTACGACCTACCATCTCTATAAACGATGTAATTCATTTTATAACTCTAAATTTAATGGATTACTCTAAATACATGTATAATTAATATATATGATATTTATATCAAGTTTAATATTATGTATATGATGGAACCATGATCAAATTAAAAGGACTAAAACTATCGAATCAAAACATACATAAAATAACAAAGAAGTTATTATCCAAAATGTGATTTTAACAAGGAATTGTTAATAAATGGGTGATAAAAGTTTATAAGTAAATAATATATGGTATGAAACATATGATTATGGTTATAGAAAATATTTATAATAAAACTGTATTTATTATACTGGAGTTTTGAATTTGTACGATGAAATTTGAGACTTGAGGTAAGGTATTTTCGTCTCATAAAGGATTTATATCGTTGTATGAAAACACAACTAAAGGAAGGTGTTGATACCCAAAACCTTTGAAATCTAGAGAAAAATATATAAATATATCCTCTAGGGTTTTATTTTTTTTCTCAAACTAACCATCTATCTATGAATGATACACAATGCTAAAATTCAGCTCTATATCTAGGACCCACTGAAAAGTTTTCCATAATTTCAAGGTAATACTTAGATCCGAATTAGATATAATAGAATGTAGTACTACATGAAACCTTAAAACTTGTTTAATGTATATCATGGAAAGATTATCTAGATATAAATCCTTTATTATAGAGATGAAGTGTGCTAAATTTATAAGTAGATCGACTAAAACCCATAAAACATTATGCCATTTAGATGTTTTGGGGTGTCTAATGACAAAATCCATAGTGATTTTTCCCATTTCCATTCTGGTATAGTAAGTGGTTGTAAAATCAACTTATAAATTTGTATCTAATACTTAACATGATGAAATACTGATCACCAAGATACAAACACCGTGATATCTCTCTTCAATCCATCCCACCAGAAATACTCTTTCAAATATCTATACATATTTTTTACTTCTAGGATGAATAGATAATGAAGAACTATGAGACCCTTCTAACAAATCCTTATTTAAATTGGGAATTGAAGGTACACATACATGGTTCTTGAACCTTATTATTCCATTATAACCAAGGTTAAACTCAAGAAAATTTCTCTCATTCTTCTATTACTCTACATATTCCTTTTTCACCTATTTAATCATCAATTGTATATATAGTTGAAGACTCATTTGGGAAAGGTAATTTTTTTACCCTCCCTTTAGGATTTCCAGACCCATCCTTTATAAATCTAGAAACATTGGATCTTTTGTGATCCTTATCATGGATAAGCTATCATGATCCTATTGAATCAAAGAATCGGACACCTTGTTCTCTTTCCTAGGGTGGTAATGTATTGAGTAGTCATAATATTTAATCAGATCTAACCATATTCCATGGTGTTTTTTTCAAATCCTTCATTGTGAATATATAATTTAATTTTTTTAAATTAATATATATATATATATATATATATACATATACACATATATATATATATATATCACACTTTTCTCTATAAATATAATGCCTCCATATCTTTAATTAAAAAATTACCACATCCAACTAAAAATCATGAGTTGGGTAATTTTTATCACGAAACATCAATTTTAATGAGTCATAATATATAATAATGTCATTATGCATGACAATGTATCCCAATCCCTTCTTGGATGAATCATTCTAGATTAAAAACCCTTCTCCACTATAGGGTAATGTAAGAACAAGTGCATTGACTAATTATCTCTTTATTTACTTGAAATCTCCCTCACACTCATCTGTCTAGGGGAACTTGGCTCCCTTCTGAGTTAACTTGTTGAGTTGATTAGATATCCTGATAAATTCTCCAAAAACCATCAGTAATATCAAGACAAGGAAAGAGAACTTCAGATCTCATGTACCATGGTTTGTCAAGGACAATGTTTAATAGCCCCCATCTTTGATGTATCCACCAATATACCCTCTCTTGAGATTATATGACCCAAAAATGAAACCTTTTTTATCCAAAAGTCACAATTTGTAAATTTAACATACAGTTTCTCCCTCCTTAGGGTATTCAGAATAATTTTCAAGTGATCTTCATACTCTTCCTTTCTCTTTTAATAGATAATAATATCATATATAAATACTTACACAAACTGATCAAGATAATCTCTAAGGACATTATTCATTAAATCATTGATGTTAGTGGGAGAATTAGTAAGGCCAAATGGAATAAATATATATTAATAGTGTATATACATTGTATGTAATGTTTTATTGGGTATATACTCCTTCTTGACCCTCAATTGCTGATATCCAAAATAGAGGTTAATCTTGGAAAAGTATTGAGCTCCGCGTAGTTGATATGAAAAGTCATCGATAAGGAGTAGAAAATACTTGTTCTTGATTATGATCTTGTTTAGTTCCTGATAATCAATGAACAATCGCATTGATCCATATTTAATCTTAACAAAAATAATTAGTGCACCCTAGGGTGACACACTTGGATTAATGAATCCATTCTCAAGGTTCTCCTAGAGTTTCTTTTTCAATTCCTGCAACTTAATCAAATCCATTATATGGGATTCTTTGAAAAAGGTGAGGCACCAGGTATGAGTTATATTGATAACTCAACATCATGATTCGGTGGAAGACAATGCAATTATTCTATAAAGACATCAATAAAATATAGGACAATATGCATATCATCGATGTTGGGTATCTCCCCAACCATCTGAGATAAACTCCCCTTTTTAATTGGAATCAAAACCCATACAATGGATGTGATTTACATTAGAAGTTTATATTTATCATCATACTGATAGATGATCATAGGTTGGTTTGAAATATCAAATGTGACTTCCCTTCATTGTAAAATGGTATGAGATTTTTATAGAGAAAACCAATCCATACCTATGAAAAAATCAAATTCATCCAAAGGGAGAATAACAAGATTTATAAGAATAACATTTCCAAAAACTTCAAATAGGGAAGAATAATAGAATTAAGATGTTTCTATCATACCATTAGGGTTTTTCACTGATAATTCAAAATCTAATTGTTGGTGAAAATGATTAACAATCCTAGATACATTTCATGATACAAGGGAATTTATACTGCTAAGATCAAATAAGATAATTCAATATTTGAGCATAATTGTCACCATGAAAACACCATCATTATATCTTCAATAACTTAGTAAAACTAAAATGTTCATAATGAACATCATGAATCTTTGATTAGAGTGATTAATCATTATTAGAATGTCTAAATTATAATAAATTCTTTTCAATCTATGAAACATTTGGTTTAACCTAGGACATTCATGTAACGACCCGAATCTGAAGCCACTCAACTGGTGCCCCGTACCCGGTTTTCCACATGACCTCAAGCACGTTTCCCCAAATGCCAGAGGCTGCCGACTAGCAGTGAGGGCCTTGGTGAGTCATTGGGGAAACTATGCCCTCATTTGGTAAAGTATACAAGGGAAAAGGAAATAACCGTCAATAACAGAAGCAGTAAACAACATACAATAATTGAAACTAAACAACGAAAGTAATGAATATATATAGTAATTATGATAATGATGCAAAAGGTACAAGTTCCTAAGGAAAGCAGCAAACACAACAATGTGCTTAAATACAACTGAGAATAAGTGCTAAAAGTAAACAATAACTCCAGCAGCATCGCAAGCCTAAGCTCGGTCATATGATCTCCAGCTCCAACCAAAAATCATGTACTTGAAGTAGAAGGGCCAAAATCCCTATCCACACCTACTACCATATAACCTGTTTGGACCGAAAATCAGGACCCAAACAGAGTGTGAGACTAATCCCAATAGGCAACCACCGCAAGATCTGTGCCCTATTGTCAGTGAGAAATATAGCAAAAGTAATGGAAATAAATGCAGAAGAGGAACATAAATACACTAAAGTAAACAATCCTAAAAATCTCTATTCACATTAATTTATTAATTTAATTCAATCATTAAATTATCAACCAAGTAATCTAGAAAATAGCTCTATATTCCTAAGGAATAGCAAGTAACATAACAAGTATCTCAGCAGACTACCTAAACAACAAGCAGTACAAAAACCAAGCTTGTTCTTTGTCTTGGTGGACTCGTCACAACCAACCAAACAATATTAACACTGACTCTATGGGTGGATCATACTAGTATACCCCTCTAGTCAAGTAATCATACAAAGGCACATACACTCTGGGAAGCTCTCACCATCAATTCCCCTGTGGTCTGGTAATGATAGCTATAGACTCTCTGAGGAAGCACTTACGTCTAATTTCCACTATAGTCTCGATACGTAACTAAGGACACTCTGAGGAAGCACAAAGTCCAATTACCATAGGTCCTGCAAACGATACTAATTTATAACAGACTCTCTAGGGAATCCCTTAATCGTCAATTCCCTCTTTAGTCTACTGCACCAGGTTCACACAGCCCTGAGCAGCCTAGTCGTGCGTAATCGACTGTCAGCAGCCCTAAGTAAGTTCAACAACTACTTGGATAATATCTATAATGCATCAAAATCATATAAACAGTAGGAAATACATGCAATAAATTATATCAAGGCAGACAATCAATGCAACAAGGTTTGCCTCACAGGAAACCTAAGCCAAACAATGATAAACAACCAAAACAAGGGAAACACTCATGGGGTGATCCTAAAACATGCTAACAAGCAGTCATTATTCATCTAATAGACTCAAGTACACAAGTAATCTAAGGAAGATAATAATACAGGATCAAAACCCTAACTCGAGATACCCGAAACATGGGAATCCGACACTTTTGCACAAAAACTCAAAGACATTCAACGTAGGGAAAAAAACCACCCACCTCGATCCTAGGAGATTGATATACTTGAACCTCGGCCTATGAATCGTCCAATAAGGGAGTATATATGAAAAAACGTCTAAAATTTTCAACCTCAGATAACTCTCATAAGAGAAATAATCATGAAACGTGGCCAAAGAAGAACCAAGAACTCACCGCTGCGATTCTATTGCACCCAATGGTGTTTGATTCAGATAACCGGTGACAGATCGGTGGCTCGAAGAAGATCCGTAGCTATACCCTCGCTCTTGGTCTAAGAAGCTAGAGAAGAAGGCATTTTTGGGGTTAAGATGCGACCCCGGTCTGTTTAACAAAAAAAGAAAGTACACGACGTGTACTTTTTGGAGTACATGGCGTGTACTAATATTTTCCGTACTCCGCTTAAGGTGACCTCCAAATCACCCTTACATGGCTGTGTGTGTGGCCATGACACAAATAGCACACGGCCTCAATCGGCATCAAAGTACACAGTGTGTACTTCTAAAGTACACAACGTGTACTTTGAAAATTTATAGATTCTCCTCTTTTCCAAAAAATGAACAGAAAGGAAAAACATACCTGAAAAGAAGGTCTAGGTTTTTACAAACTTCCCCCCTTAAAGAAATTCATCCCCGAATTTCCCTAGTGTGGTGCAGAAGAAGAAACCCCAAACAACTCTGGCCACTGTGATCGCATATCGGCCTCCCTCTCCCAAGTCTCGCCCTGTACATGGCCGTGCTGCCATAACACCCATACCAGAGGAATAGACCGACCATGGAGTACCTTTTCACTACGATCAACAATCTTGATAGGATGATCCTCGAATGATGCATCCTACTCCAGCTCAACCTCCTCAGGTTGAAAAACATGAGATGGGTCTGAGAAATAGTGTCAAAGTTGAGAAACATGGAAGACATCATGCATAGCCTGATACCTCTGAGGTAACTGCAACCTATAAGCAACTAGCCTGACTCTCTCTAGAACCTCAAACGACCTGATGTATCTCGGTGAAAGCTTGCCCTGTCTCCTGATCCTCTTGTGTCCCAACCTCGGGGTAACATGTAGGAAAACCTGATCTCCGACCTTGCACTCCAAAGGTCATCTCCGCTGATCAGCATAAGATTTCTGCCGAGACTGTGCAGTAGCCATCCTTTTCCGAATCAAATCCACCTGTTATGTGGTCTCTTGAAGAAGACGAGGTCCCAACATAGCTGCCTCTCCTGCCTCCAGCCAGCACAAGGGTGATTGACATGGTCTACCATACAAAGCCTCGTAAGGTTCCATCTGAATAGTTTCTTGAAAACTATTATTGTAGGAAAAATCCACTAGAGGTATATGTCTTTCATAAGAACCTCCAAAATCGAGGATGCATGTTGTAGAATGTCCTCAAGCACCTGAATCGTGTGCTTTGACTGACCATCTGTCTGGGGATGGTAAGCTGTGCTCAGAAGTACCTATGTACCCAAAGCCCTCTGTAGCCCTTGCTATAAATGCAACATAAAGCGGGCATCCCAATATGAAATGATAGTACTCGAAACCCCATGAAAGCGTACAATCTAACGGATGTAAAACCATCCAAGATCATCAACACCAAAGGTCTCCTTAATCAGTAAGAAGTGAGTAACCTTCATGAGCCTATCAATGACAACCCATACCACGTCATTCCCTCGAGGAGATCTTGGTAACCCTGTTATGAAGTCCATCACAATATCATTACACTTCCACTTAGGAATGGGTAGCTGCTGTAAAATCCCTACTGGTCGCTGGTGCTCTGCCTTCACCTGCTGACAGGTGGAACACCTCATGACAAAACCAGCAACATCCCTCTTCATACCTGGCCACCAATACTGATGGTGTAGATCACAATACATCTTGGTGACGCTAGTATTAACTTCCCAAAATGAGGAATGAAAGTCTCACATCAGCTCCTCACATATATGCGCAGGCACCCATATGCGTCCCTGGAAATTCAAGATTTCACCCTCACCTACGGTCCATCCGGGAAGAGGGTCCTCTCCTGACACGCTTTCCCATAAGACTAGGCCTTCAGAATCTGATAGTTGTCTCATTCGAACTCAGTCAAGAAGGGTAGAGGTAACATCTATAGAAGAAAGAAAAGTCTGACCCTGTTTTTTGTGCACCTCCAAATGCATTTTAGATAATAGAGACATAAGATTCTACTCACTGCTGGCCTCCTGAACTACCTGTATCTGTGTCCTTCTTCTCAGTGTGTCTAACACAACGTTTCCTTTCCCAGTCGTATAAGCAATCTCGAAATCGAAAGACTGTAGGTACTCAACCCACCTCCACTATCTCAGATTTAAGTCACGCTGCGTGAAGATATACTTGAGGCTCTTGTGGTCAGTATATACCACAAAATGATCTATGAGAAGATAATGTCTCCAACAACACAAATCATGAACAAATACAGACAACTCAAGGTCATGCGTAGGATAGTTCATCTCATGTGGCCTTAACTACTGAGATCCATATGCAACAACACAATCCTACTGCATAAGCACTGCTCCAAGCCCGATGCCAGATGCATCACAGAAAACTGTATAAATCTTGCCCGGCTCTGGAAAAACTAGAATCGGTGCTGAAGTCAGTATCCCCTTCAGCTCCTGAAAGGATGAATCACAGGCTTCTGACCAAACATACTTCACCCCCTTCTTAGTCAAGCCCATCAATGGCGCTTCTAAGTGTGAGAAGTCCTGTATAAACCACCTGTAGTAACCATCCATCCCTAAGAAACTTCGTACCTCGAAGACATTCCTCGGATTCTCCCTAGTGACTACTGCTCTCACCTTCTCTTGGTCTACTGATACTCCTGTCTCTGAGATGACATGACCCAGGAAGTGAATCTCATCCATCCAAAAGTGGAACTTTGAGAGCTTAACATATAACTGATGCTCCCTCAGTTTACTCAAAATGATCTCAAGATGGGTAGCATGGTCGTGTTGAGTGTGAGAGTACACTAAGTTATCGTCCACGAAAACCACCACGAAGGAATCCAAATAAGGATGGAAAACTCTATTCATCAGTTCCATGAAAACTGCTAGTGTGTTTGTGAGACAGAACGACATAACCAAATACTCATATAGACCATACCTACCCCGGAAGGCTGTAAGAGGTATATCTGATGGTCTGACACGCAACTGATGATATCTGGATCTCAAGTCAATCTTCGAGAACACTCTTTCCCCTCGAAGTTGATCAAAGAGATCATCTATCCATGGAAATGGATATCGGTTCTTGACTGTCAACTGGTTTAGCTTCCGATAATCCATACAAAGCCTAAGGGTTCCATATGCCTTCTTCACAAATAGGATAGGCAAACCCCAAGGAGAAGTACTGGGTCGGATAAAACCTTTTTCCTGCAGGTCCTCCAACTATTTCTTGAGATCCTAAAACTCAGGTGTATCCATCCTATAAGGAGGAATGGACACTGGTGCCACTCCTAGAACAATCTCAATAGAGAATTCTACTTCTCGCTCCAGAGGAAAACCTGAAAAGTATTTTGGAAAGACATATGGAAAGCGATCAACCACTAGAGGAAAATATAACTGAGAATTCCCCTGGTCATTCAGATATAAGCTAGCAATCTGGGCTGTAACACCTCCCAACCCATTATGCTCTTGTCCAGCTCTGCTCACATGGACATCCCATTCGCCCTTGTGAAGAAAAGATCTGCCCTCTAGTGATGTGAAACTCACCCTATGGAGATAACAATCGACAAAGTCCTGGAAGGGAACTAACTAGTCCATCCTGAGAATGAAATCATAGCCTGTAATCTCCAAAACATAGAGACTCCATGAAAAATGACACCCACCAACCTTAAAGGGGCAGTCTAAGCACTAACGCACGCTAACAGTTCTAATTCTCAAGGGAGTGTCTAGCGTCATCATATCCTCTGAAGTATAAATAGTAAGTCTAAGGATTTCCACAGTGTGCATAGAAATAAAGCTATGAGAATCTCCTATATCGAAAAGTGAAGAGGATAAAACTGAGGCTACTAAAATTATACCTCGAACTATAGAAGGTCCATGATCCTTCTCCTGATGAATCTTCTATACCATAAAAGTCTGGCCTGTACCGCGGCCCTGTGTAGCATCTTAAGATATCTAAGATGACCCTCCCTGAGACTGACCACTGTGTCCACGACCTCTACCCTAGCTCAAACGACCTGAAGAACTCAATCCCCCAGTCTGCTGCAGAACTGGTAATCCTGCTCCTGTACGCAGAGTCGAAACTGATCCTCCTTCACTAGCCGTTGGAAGGAGAACCTTTCAGAAACGCTGCAGATGACCCATATTGCTGTAAGATCGGCACTCCACTAGGTCTATCAAGCACTGAGGATTATTATGACCATTTCTTCCACACTGATAACACACCACTTGGTTTCTATAAGGAATATCCCATCTACCAGAAGGAATACCTCACTTCCTCGGGTCACCTCATGTAGACTCTCGGTGGTGCTTCCTACTGTCTATCTGAAACGAATCAGCCCGGGATGTTGAACTGCTCTGGTCCACATCTCTAGTCTCCCTCATATTTCTCTCTGTGATAAGCACCTGGTTGACTATTAGAGTAATAGAAGTCAACTGAAAGACATTCACCTGTGATCTGATGTCCGGTTTGAGGCCTTCCTCAAACTTCCTCACTAAAAATAGCTCGTCATTCCCCAGAACGGTAGTGAAACTCTGTAACTCTATGAAGTGAGAGGAATACTCCATAACTATGAGAGTAACCTGCTACAGGTTCATGAACTCTCTGGCTCTATCATCTCTCAGCGTTTTCGGGTAGAAGTAGTCATAGAACGTACGCTGGAACTCGTCCCAAGCCATAGCCTGTTGGCGCCCTGCCTGCGAAACCACATCCCACCATCTCTTGGTGGAATCTCGCATCATATAAGTCACGAGATTCACTCTACTCTCTTGAGGAATATCTAGGTGCTCGAAGATGTATAACATGGCTTCTATCAATGACTCTGCAGCCTGTGGTCCTCCATCCCCTGTGAATGTGGGAGGATGCTGCTGCTGAAAAACCCATGTCAGCTCTTCCATAAACGGGGAAGGATGCTGAGCTCCCTGGAAGGTCTGCATGAATCTCATGAAACCCTCTCTGAACTGAGCATCAACACCACTGTATGGAATCAATGTAGGTTCCATGTCCGGAATGATAGGTGGAACTATTGGTAGTCCCTGATCTGCCATATCAGGCGTACGGTCATTGCCTGGTTCCTGACGTGAAACGGGAGGACGTCTTGGTGCCATAACTATGAAAGGTCAAAATCACACCGTCATTAAAGATGAGCACAATTTCAACTTAAGAGAGTAAATAGGAACAGGAGAGAAAAACTCTAAAATTTGGGAAAAACATGGCTACACGACATATAGTACCACTACACAGTGTGTTTCCTGAAATTTTACCCTGGCGTGTACCTTGGCCATACGTGGCTATGTAAACCACCCGGCTACACGGAGTGTTCTCAAACTACACGGCATGTACTAACCCTTTTTCTTCCTACCCGGTTACTCCTACACGTCTAGGAACATGGATTGTCCTAGTAGGAAACTAAACGACGTGTTCAAGGAAGACACGACGTGTACTTGACATGCCTTACCTGGCTCGTGTTGTTAATGACATGGCCTGACACACGGCCGAACCTACACGGCGTGTTCTAGATGGACACGAAATGTACTTGAAAGAAATCCCCGTCTTGTGTTGTTCGTGACACGGCCGGATACCCAAGTCATACTACACGGTGTGTAAACTAGTACACAGCGTGTTCCTACAAGAACTTTCACAACCCCGTGTCCCTACCCATGCAGTCAGCGACACAACTAAAAACTACATGGCATGTATGCATAAAGTACACACCGTGTATTTTGGGTTTTTCTGGACAGTAGCCTCATAACTACACCGGAGCCTAGAAAACATAGAAAAACAAGCGTTAAGGTGCCAAATTCCGATCCATGGGGGCCCATACTCCCTGCGAATCAAATCTTGACATCATAACAATTCATATAACAAGAAAAAAATATAACAAACTCACGATCCACCAAATTTTGATCCTTGAGGGCCCATAAAACCTCTAAGACCAAAGTTTGGGGTCCATGATAAAGAAGCTCTAAACAAATGATACCCTATCAACATAGCAGGTATTCTATCATAGTAGCTATTACAACAGTATGCATAGTCTATCACAAATTCTATCACAACAGCATGAAATTTATAATGCAATCTAGATGGCATGAAAAAATGCATGACATGTGATTTTATAACAAGTGCCTATATAATTCATGAGATAGAATACCCTCATCTCATCGAGTTGTAACAAAATAGAACCACAATCACATAAACAGTAATATCACAAAACATGTGCACCACCCAACGGTGAAATCAAGTAAACTGTAACATTTTCAAAACTCGAAAATTGCAATATTTGAGGTAACCTGGATTTTTCCTATACACGGGTTCTAGAATACCTGGGAACAACTATTTACCATTTACCTATTCCGTCCTATCCCTGTCTAATGTCGCTAAACAGTAAGTCAACAGAAAAGAAAAGAACCTCCTCTGATACCACTTTGTAACAACCTGAATCTGGAGCCAGTCAACTGGTGCCCCATACTCGGTTCACCACATGACCTCAAGCGTGTTTCCCCAAACGCCAGAGGCTGCCAACTAGCAGTGAGGGTCTTGGTGAGTCATTGGGGAAACTATGCCCTCATTTGGTAAAGTATACAAGGGAAAAGGAAATAACAGTCAATAACGGAAGTAGTAAAAAACATAAAATAACTGAAACTAAACAGCGAAAGTAATTAATATATATAGTAATGATGATAATGATGCAACAGGTACAAGTTCCTAAGGAAAACATAAAACACAACAACGTGCTGAAATAAAACTAAGAACAAGTGCTAAAAGTAAACAACAACTCCAGCAGCATCGCAAGCCTAAGCTCGATCCTATGCTCTCTAGCTCCAACGAACAATCATGTACCTGAAGTAGAACGACCACAATACCTATCCACACCTGCTACCATATAACCTATTTGGGCCAAAAAGTAGGACCCAAACAGGGTGTGATACTAATCCCAGTAGACAACCACCACAAGATCTGTGCCCTACTATCAGTGAGCAATATAGAAAAAGTAATGGAAATAAATGCAGTAGAGGAATAGAAATACACTAAAGTAAACAATATTACAAATCTAAATTCAAATTAATTTATTAATTTAATTCAATCATTAAATTATCAACCAAGGAATCTATCAAACAACTCTATATTCCCAAGGCATAGCAAGTAACACAACAGGTATCTCAGCAGACTACCTAAACAACAAGCAATACAAAACCCAAGCTTGTTCTTTGTCTTGGTGGACTCGTCACAACCAAACAAAAAATATTCACACTGAGTCTCTGGGTGGCTTATACTGTAAGAACCCTCTAGTCAAGTAATCATACAAAGGTAAAGACACTATGGGAATCTCTCACCATTAATTCCCCTACGGTATGGTAATGATAGCTATAGACTCTCTGAGGAAGAACTTACGTCTAATTACCCCTGTAGTCTCGATAAATAACTAAGGAAACTCTAAGGAAGCACAAATTCCAATTCCCATAGGTCCTGTGAACGATTCTAATTTATAAAAGATTCTAGGGAAGCCCTTAATCGTCAATTCCCTCTTTAGTCTACCGCACCAGGTCCACACAGCCCTAGGCAGCCTAGTCGCGCATAATCGACTGTCAGCAGCCCTAAGTAAGTTCAACAACTACTTGTCTAATATCTACAATGCATAAAAATCATATAAACAGTATGAAATAAATGCAATCAATTATATCAAGTCATGCAATCAATGCAACAAGGTTTGCCTCACAGGAAACCTAAGCCAAACGACGATAAAAAACCAAAACAAGGGAAACACCCATGGGGTGATCCTCAAACATGCTAACAAGTAGTCATTATTCATCTAATAGCCTCAAGTACACAAGAAATATAAGGTAGATAATAATACAGTATCAAAACCCTAACCCGAGATACCTGAAACATGGGAATCCGACACTTTTGCACAAAAACTCAAAGACATTCAACGTAGGGCAACAAACCACCTACCTCAATCCTAGGAGATCGATATACTTGAACCTCGACCTATGAATTGGCCAAGAATAGATTAGATCTACAAAAACATCTAAAACATTCAACCTCAAATAACTCTTATAATAGAAAGAATCATGAAACATGGCCAAAGAAGAACCAAGAACTCACCGCTGCGATTTTATTGCACTCGACGATGTTCGATTCGGATAACCGGTGACTGATCGGTGGCTCGGAGAAGATCCATGGCCGTACCCTCTCTCTCGGTCGAAGAAGCTGGAGAAGAATACATTTTTGGGGTTAAGACGTGACCTTGGTCCATTTAATGAAAAAAAATAAATTACACGACGTGTACTTTTGGAGTACACGACGTGTATTAATCTTTTCCGTACTCCGCTTAAGGTGGCCTCCAAATCACCCTTACATGGCCCTGTGTGTGGCCATGACACGACCATCACACGGCCTCGAGCGACATCAAAGTACATGATGTGTACTCATAAAGTACATGGAGTGTACTTTGAAAATTTCCAGATTCTCCTCTTTTTACCAAAAACGACCAGAAAGGAAAAACATACCTGAAAAGAAGGTCCGAGTTTTTACAATTCATGGTCATCATCTATTTAAATACTTTATGATGGATCATAATTTTTTTTTTGAATTTCTAAAAAATATCCCCCAGGAGTGTCAAACTTAGTGTGTAGTAAGGTCCATTATCATTCACCATGTAATGATCAAGTCAAATCCCAATACACCCTTTTCAAAATTATTACCCCTTGGTACAATGATTCTAGATCCACATCCACCCATAATATCTAGATAGAGATGAAATTTCTTAGAAACCACTCCATCTATCCTTCACCAAAATTCTAGGATATTTTTATATACTTAGACTTATCATTATGGTTATCAATACAATTTTCTCATCCTAATTTCCAAAGATTAACTAAAACATGCTAATATAACAACTATAACAACCAAGGATTTTCATACATAGATATTACATCTTAATAGAAAAATATCCAATAAATTTCATAAATACATGCCTGGAGACAATAAAAGTTTAGTTTTATTTGATACTAGATACAAAATCTTCTTATTTCATGAATGATTTTCAACATTTTCCACAAAGATATTCCCATTTAGTACTATTCATAGACATACCCTAAATAAACCTTTCTTCAAACCTTCGGGAGAGGAAACATAAGAAAGGGTGATCTAAGATGCTTAGTAAGGGTAAACCTGGAATATATCAATCGATGATCATATGAAAACATAAGATAAGAATAAGGGCATGTGATTATGAATATAAATTAAAATGTTTATACCTAATATATCATGGATCGTAAACATGATCCATGGAATAAAACATTATTATTTAAAAATACAAGAACTGTTAGAGTGATAAATCATCATAAATCAATCACGAACCATAAGTTTAGGTCATATAAGTGTGGGACCATTATAAGTATAAAAACCATTTTATATGTGAAGGCTAAAAACTGAGACCATAAAATAATAATGGATCAAGCATCAACACATGTTTCTTTTTTTATAATGGACTATGAATCGTCATATATTTTCAATATTAGATCAATCACATTGACATGTTTCCTATAGAGGATCAAGCACATTAACCCATTTCCCATAATTATTTTATGAGATATAAATCTTTACCAATTTCATTACTGGAAGATAAAGGTCCAACCTGTCATATAATCCATAAATTTGTGTTCCATAATATCATAAACCATTCAACATGTCATAACCCATGAAAAAGGAAATGGGTATTAGAAAAATTTCATCATAGAATAACCTGAGGAAAAGAAATAGGTTTTATAAACATTTCACTAATTCATCATACCATAACCCATAAAAAAGGAATGAATTTCATTAATATTTCATCAATTCATCATATCATAACCCATAAAAAGTAATAGGTTTCATAAACATCTTTTCATCATCATCATAAACATAAACATAAACCATCCAAATAAATAACAATGATGTTACCATTTGATCATATCCACAATAAAATATAATAAACACCAAAGGTTATTTTAATTGATGAATATAAATTCAATAACATGTCATTAAACCATTCTTGAGGAAAATAACCTTTTCATTTGAAAATAATTCTTTAAAATAATTTTTTTTCCCAAATATGGAAAACATTTTATTTGAAAAGAACCTTGAAAATTTGTAAAGGAAGCATCATAAAATTTAGTAGTCATGATGGTGGAAAATTTTATTCTTTTCATACACATTAAAGTAATGATTCTTTTTATTTTTTTGGTAAAAAGGAAAAACTACCTCATTTGGTAAACAATAAGAAGATAAATTTTAATTTTTTTTGTAAAATGTAAAACATGGGTAGAAATTTATAGCGACCTAGGATTTTTATACGTAGATATTAAATATTTTTAGATGAATATTCAATAAATTAGATAAACACATGCCTAAGGAACATAAAAATTCAGTGTCTTTAGAGACTAGGTACAAAATATTCTAATTTGGTGAAAGATCTTCAACATCTCTCATAAAGATCTTCCCCTTTAGTTTTATTCAAAAATATACCCTACTTAAAACCTTTCTTCTTAGACCGATGAAAGGAAATATAAAAAAGGGTGAGCTCAGGTGCTCAGTAAGGGTAAAAAAGGGAGATATATAAGTATATCATGGGAATAAGGGTATAAGAACATGAAAATAACATATGAAAACCATAACCTTTATATCAAATATCAAAATCTTAAGTCATGGAATAAAGATCATAATTTTATAAGACATGAATCATAAGGAAATCAAATAACATGATCCATGAGAGTTTAACATTAGAATAATACATATAATTCTAGAATAAACATCATATTATAACATTGTGAAAATATATAAATATAAATAGGTTCACTAATTAAGTTAAGGAAATGAAATTAGACCCTGACATAAACTTATGGACATACAACCAGGTACACACATAACATTATGGACATGAAAGATAGGACCATGAATAAAATTCTGAACATATAATTAGGTTTATGTGTAATATTATGAACATGTAATTTGGTTCATGCATAACATTGTGAACATGTAATCTAGTTCACACATAACATTGTGAACATGTAATTAGGTTCACAAATAACATTGTGAATATGTAATTAGTTTCATGCATAACATATTTACTCATGAGTTATTTATATTTACTCAATTAATTTGAATTAGATATAGGTCCCACCCATCACATACTGAAAATCATACATATGTGTGCCACAATATTATAAAACATTCATCATATCACAACCCATTAAATGAAATGGGTTTCATAAACATTTTATCATTTCATAACATGTGGAAAATATAAAGGTTTCACAATCATTTCATAATTTAATCATAGTATAACCCATGAAAAGAAGTGGGTTTCATATGAGTTCTATCAGGGTACAACCCGTGGAAGAGAAACAAGTTTCATAAATATCATGTCATCATAAACATAAACCATTCAAAGAAATAATAATAATGGTATATATGGATCATATCTCCTATAAAGAATATGTAACCTCAAAGGATGTATTCTTAGATGGAGAATTATTTTGAAAGAAAAATAAATTTTAACCTTTCTTAAGGAAAATAACCTTTCTTTAAAAATACCTTTTAAAAATAGAATTTATAAAATATATTAGAAATACTTTACTTTGAAAATAAACTTGAAAACTTATAAAGGAAGCTTTAAAAATAATTTAAAAAAATTATTAAAGAAAATAACCTTTCTAATTTGAAGAAAACTTTTTAGAAAATATTTTTTAGAAAATACATTAATTTTAAAATAACCATGAAAAATTATTAATGAATCTTTGAAGAAAATAATGGCCATGGAAGAAGAAAGTTTCATTCATGCTGTATACGTTAAAACAAAGATTCCTTTCAAAATTTTAGTAAAATAGAAACAATAATTTTTTATAAAAAAGCATAATGATTAATTTTAAAAGAAATTATTTAATAATTTTTTTTAAAAAAGTTAAAAAAACATTTCATATATTTTTATAAAACATGGATTTGGAATAAAAAGGGTTTTCAACTGAAGAGATAAATAAAGATGATTTTTCATAAAAACATTTTCTCAATTATTTAAAGTACCAAAGAGTGAAAAAATGAACTATTACTTGAAAATATCTTGAATAACTAGGGGATAAAAAAAATAAATGAGAATTTTTGATATGTAGATCATAATATTTCAACATTGGAGACTTAATCATAATCAATCCTGATAAATGACAAGATTATAACATAAAACCATTACCACTTTGGTTATAATTGAAACATAATTCCCATGAAAGATTTATCCTAAAATAAATATTTGATCCCCATAGTTTTTAGGAGAATAATCATAAAATTCATTAATGGGAATTATATAAACCATATAAATGAAATAGGTGGTGAATATGGTATATGTCTCACAGAAGTAAAATGTGAGACAGAAATTGCTTACTATAAGTCTCAACTTATTTGGTACACATTTATACCTCCTATATAATAAATATAAGTTTATTATAAATATATTATAGATTAATACATACATATATCATACCACATATTATTTTCTTACATTTTTATTAACAATTCCTTATTCAAATTACGTTTCGGGTAATAACCCCTCTGTTTCCGTATATGTTTTGATTTGTTATTTTCAGTCCTCTTACTTTAAATATGGTTACATAATATCCAGAATAATAATCATGACATAATTATCATATTTTTACATAAATTATAATTTTAATACCAATCATTAAAGTTGGTTTTGGGAAATGAAGTACGTTACGATCATGGAGATGGTAGGTCCTATGTACGCATGAGTAACATTTTCATTTTTCCGTGATAATTATGGAAAGAAGGTAAGTAATATTTTTTCTTTAAAAAATGATCATAATATCATAAATAACTTATTATTTCATTAATTATACTTATAAATATCATCTATTTAGTGTGGTGATGAAAAGGGAGAGTCACATCGCTTCGTGAAGGCGGTAGTTCACACGTACATGAATGATGTTATCATCCTTTAGTGAGTGAAAATTTAATAATGAAAATGATATATTATATTTTTATAAGATAAAAATGTCATAAAAATCATAATTATATTATTTATATCACATATATTCATTAAATTTACACTTATTATCTTCCATGTAAATCCTTAGTAAAAACAAATCACATCGCTTTGTGAGGTGGTAGTATGCCCTACACACAAATGATGTTATCGTATCTACTACAGAATGGAAATTAAAAAAGATATATATAATATAATAACTACAGAGATATAATTATTTTATAAATTTCATATATATAATTTATATCTATCATCATACCCAACCATGAGAGGTGGTAATGGAAAAATGAATAAAATTGGTTCGTGAGGTGGTAGTCCACCGTACACACAAATAATGATTTCATAACCCATTTAATGGAGGTGGAGATGGTTTTAGGTCATGAAATTAACATAAAAAATATCTATATATGTAATATATAGATTTTATTATATCCTAATTTCTTAATAATAATTTAAGGAGTTGGATGAAGAAATAAAATAAAAACGCTGTAAGAAGAATGTCACCTCTTCCTCGGGCAACCCCCTTAAGTTTTCCCCAAAATACTTATATGGATGGATTTATGAAAAAAATAATTATTATAGGATGAAAAGATAGAATTTATGAATTTATTTGGTTAGGGAATGTCTGAACCAAAAAAGACTTTAAGGTGTTAAGAATAGGGGATATGAGGTGACCTTTTATAAGTTATGTGAGTGGTACATTTGTATTTTTTTGAAAAGAAAAAGGTGTAACCATGTTTTTATCCTGAAAAAAGGATAAAAATGGATTATTATCTATAATTAGAAATAAAATGGTTGATATATGTTTATAAAATATATTTTAGTGAAGTTTTTAGGTCATTTTAACCCTTATTTTGTTAGTTTAACCCCAAGGTAAACCCATTTTTACCTTAACTGCAATAATTAATTTTTACCGTTTTCACTATTCATTTTGGTCAAAAATTATTTTGAACTTATTAGATAATATAAATTATTCTTATTAATAACATTTAATCTATTTTTCCAAATTAAATTCATATATGTGGCATAATTTAATTTAAAATTAACCCAGTAGACATGATGAGAAAGTGGATTTTCAAAGAGAAAAAGTTCAAATGTTTACAAAGATTTTTTATAAAAATTCAATATAAAAATGATTCTAATTACCTAAATTAGATTAATATATATATAAATAAAATAATTTTACTTTATAACCAATTTAAAATATAATTTAACTTTATAAATAATTTAAATGAAAATGCAGTTTTCAATTATAATTCAATATTTTTTACTATTCATAAAAAAATTAATATTTTCAAAAAATTATCAAAAATTCACCATAAGATAACTCTGATAATATGATTTTAATTTTTTTTTTATTTTTTAAAATAAATTTTCTAAATGTTTCAATTTTTTTTAAAAATAAGTGCGCAAAAAGGTGATGAATTATCATATTAGAAAAATACAGTTTTTAGGCATAACATTGGATTTATTATTATACCTTATATAAAAAATGAATAATAAAAATGCCAAAAACTTGATTGAATATATAATTTATAAATTTCATTAAAATTATTAACTAATTTTTTTTGTTTAATTTATTGAGGTAAAACACTTTTGTGTTCATAAAAATAGTTTTTTAAACAAAATATTTCCTTTATTTGGATATAGTTTTTATTTTTATTTATAATTAACTATTAACCAAAGAATTAATTTTATATACATGTGTAAACCATATATTTTCATAATTTATTTAATTATATTCATACCCACCATTCCAATTTAAAGGGGATAACTATTATATTAAATAATAATATTTTAATAGTATGCCATGTTTCTTCTAAACTCAGTGTTGCGTGTAATGAATGATAAAATCAATGTTGTATGTAATGAAAGATAAAAATAATGTGTCATGTAATGAAAATTATATAAAAGATTAGTTTTTTTAAAAAAAAATATTTCTCAAAATATCAGGTTTTACATTTTACCCCCCTTAAAATGAATTTCACCATCAAAATTCATCACTTTGGTACCAAAAACTAAGGATACTTTTGCCTAATTACATCCTTAGGTTCCCACATACCTCAAGCTGGTGGTTTCAATATAAAATATTGACTAGGTGAGTGGTCTTGTTTCATAAAACTTTCTCTATATAATCTAGAATCTCAATCGATTATGCCTTATAAGAAAGATCAAGCTCCAGTGGTACGACCTATGAGTTTAGTACATGTGAAGGACTAGGTATGTAATTACTTAAGATAGGTACATGGAACACATCATGAACCCAAGAGAGGTTTTTTTGAAGTTAAAAATAAAAAGCTACTATCCCAATATGATTAAGTATTTAAATGTGACTGGTATAACTAGGTCTTAGTTTTCCCTTCTTTCTTCCATGGAGAAATTCATAGAAAGACATTCTCAACAAATTCAAATTCATGATCACATCGACAATTATCAGCATAAAATTTCAATCAACTTAGTGTTGTCCTTATATGTTGATGAATGGATCTAACCTTATCTAACATCTCATCAGTTTGATTAGGTCCCAATAAATTTCTTTCTGCAACTTCATTCTACTACGTTGTAGTTATACACTAATTTCCATAAAGGATTCATAAAGATCCATTTAAATGCAATAGTGAAATCCATTTTTTAAATAAAACTCAACATAATAAAGGGGTTTATCCCAACCACCATTGAAATCCATAGAGAAATATATTATCGTATCCTATGGGTTTTGAATTTTTCTCTCAAAATAAACATATTTTTTAGGATGATATTCCATGATAAAACTCAACTCTGTATCAAGAACTTTCTGAAGTTTTCACTAAAACTTAGAGGTAAACTTCAGATCCTAATCAGATACAATTGAAAGTGGTACTCCATGAAATCATACCACTTCCTTAATGTATATTTTGGTGATTGGATATAGAGATAAATCTTCTTTGATATCAAAAAATTTTGTAGACTTCATAAGATGATCAACTACAACCCATAATTACCTCATCATTAGAGATAAGAAAAACCCTAAAGGTTATCAGTACCATTAATCATATGTCCACAAAGTGTTAAGGCATTCTTCCTTAAATAAATTTGTCACCAAAACATATACAAAACCAAAGGACTCTATTTCCATTAATGTATCTTAAAACATCCTTATTCATGATAAAATCCCATCAATTAAAACCTAAAAATGGATGTCAATTAATTTTAATTTATGAACAACCTTAAACTCAAAAACCCATGATGGTATCCATAACTATTAAGTTAATCTTACATGGATACATACACACTTTTAATTATTAATTCACCCTTTATTTATTGTATAATCACTTATTTTATACAAAAACATTTTTATTGGAAGATTGGGTTCATCTTTGTACCGATAGAATATCAAATGTGATTTCATTATTTCAGAATCCATGTAGGGGGATATAATGAAATTTCACTAAAGTATGAACAATAATATTTTTATAGGGTTAGTTCATACAAAATCAAACATTAAATTCCCAACTAAGTAGGAGAGGATAAGTGTTCCCTAATTATAATGATTCACTTCATCCATTATGATTTCATAATATTTACCTTTGTTCTTTTTCTTAAGAGGTTGTTTTGGATTATTATACACATTTTCCCTTGGATTGGGGCCTTGATTTGCATAATTTTCAAAATCTTTTCACTTGAAATAATGAAGTGTGGGTGGAAAATTATTTTGATCTCTCTATCAATTCATTTCATTGAATTTCCTATTAAAACTACTTATACATCATTTTTATCGATGGTCAGGAATCTCACACTTAAAACACCTTCTTGTTCCTTTTAGGAACTCACCTATGTTCTCCTTCCTATAGTTTTGGATAGTATAAGTTTGAAATTTTTTCTTCCCTCCATTTGACATGTCATTGGAATTTCCATATAACCCCATCTTCCTTATATTATTACCCAAACCAATAGGGTTTACAACTTCCATTTCCAATTTTAGTGCACATCGAATTATTATTCATAACATCCAAATTATTTTATAGCTAATTCCCTTCAATGATTTGGTTTTAATCCACTGATTATGTAAGAACCCGAATCTTCGTTTCAGGTAAGTTTTTCATTTTTCTGGATTTTTTAAGAAAAATGAACTTTCTGGAAATTTTCGAAGTACATGCCATGTACTTTCTGAGTACACGCCATGTACTCTTCTCCAGCTTGAAGCTGTGTGCTGGCCATGCCTGGGCCACACACACGGTGTGTAGGGGTGACGTGAAGGCCGATTTTGGTGGAGTACGGGAAAGACCCAGTACACGCCGTGTACTATAAAAGTACACACCGTGTACTTTCTTTTTTTTTCACTAAATGAACCGGGGTCACGCCTGACGCACAGAAGCATCTTCTTTTAGGTCCCGTTCGCCCGAGAGTGGCCCGTACGACCAGATCTTTGACGAGCTCCCGCCTCTTCGTCCGTTATCCGATTCGAGCATGGTCAATTTCATTGGAATCACAACGGTGAGTTCTTCCTTCTGCTTGAGCTTTGTTTTCTGATTCCTCCTCGTTTTTGAGTTATCGTGGGTTGAGAATTTTGTGCGTTTTCTCAGATCTACGATGTTCTAAGGGGAATCAATCGTTGTGGTTCACGTATATCAATATC
The DNA here is from genome assembly GCA_963277665.1 of Viscum album. Lineage (NCBI taxonomy): Eukaryota > Viridiplantae > Streptophyta > Magnoliopsida > Santalales > Viscaceae > Viscum > Viscum album. The sequence continues at coordinate 1,598,105,941 of OY728120.1, forward strand.
TTAGGATCGAGGTAGGTGGTTTGTGCCTTTCTGTAGAAAGTTGATGAGTATTTTGTGCAAATTCCACCAATACCCTTGAACGGGGTATTGCGTGTTCCTATTTTGCCCCTATTGTATTTCCTGCTTTGCTTGATTGCTAGAGTAGATGTTTTTCCTATGATTATGGTAGCTTTACTGTACCTTGGATGTTTGTTATGCCTGTTCTGCCTGTTTGGCATTTTCCAATTGTCATGCCTAGTTGTAGGATAGTGGAACTGTTGCTTTGTATTGCTGTTGAGACTTAGACTGATAGCCGAGTAGTTCTTGAGGTTTACTTGGATGATGTACGTGCGCTGAGAATGTTCTTTTCCACATAGGACTGTGAGTACCTAGTGTAGCAGACCATAGGGAGAATTGACGTAAGGGCTTCTCCAGAGTGTCTTAAGTACGATGCGAGACCACAGGGGGAATTGACGATGAGTGCTTCCTCAGAGAGTCTGTAGTTCCTCGATGCAGGCCACAAGGGGAATGAGATGTTGAGTGCTTCCCCAGAGAGCCTTTAGTACGATACGAGACTATAGGGGGAATTGAAGGTGAGTACTTCCTCAGAGAGTCTATTCTTAGCTGAACTAGAGGGGTGAGACTGTGTGTGACTCCTAGAGGGTTTCTGGTACTTGTAGGTTGAACCATAGGGGTTAGGCTATGAGAGATACCCATAGGGTTACCTGTTTTCTTCTTGTTGTTGGTTGTTTACTTGTGTACTTTATTTTTTAGAACTGTGGATTGTAGCTGCTTGTGCTTTCCTGTTTACTGTTTCTTGTTTTATTACTGCCATGTATTCATTGACTGTTAGGCACAAATATTTGGGTGATTGCCTACTAGGATTGTATCTCACACCCTGTTTGGGCCATGCTTTTGGGCCCAAACAGACTATGTTGTTTCAGGTGTAGATAAGGGCAAGCGCCCTTCTACTTCAGGTTCTTGATTGCACTGGAGCTAGAGGGCATGGGACTGAGTCGTGGCTCGCGATGCTGAGAAGTTTATCTTGTTTTCCTTTGCAATTTGTTTTTTAGTTGTACTTCAACACGTTGGTTTTTTTGCTTCTTTCCATAGAAATATGTACCATGTTGCATCATTATTATTTTATCCATTTCTTCCGCTGTTCAGTTCAGTTGTGTATGCTGTTGATTGTTTCTGCTATTATGTCTGGTTGTTTTGTCCGCTGTATACTTTACCGAATGAGGGCATAGTTTCCCCACCAACTCACCAAGTCCCTTGCTGCTAGTAGGCAACCTTTGGAATTTGGGAAACGCGCTTGAGGTCATGTGGAGAACCAGGTATGGGGCACCATTGGAGGGGCTCTGGATTCGGGTCGTTACAAAGTGGTATCAGAGGGAGGTTCTTTTCTCTTTCTTTACTGTTTAGAGACTTTATCCAGGGATAGAACAGACTCGGTACTTGGTATTAAGCTGTGCTCTGGAGTAGCTAACCCGTGTATAGGGAAAATCCATACTACCTCGTTAATTGCAGTTTTGTTTTTGAGATTTTATGGTTGATTTGATTTCACCTAGAGTGATTCACATGACTTGTGCTATTATTGTTTTGATATTTCGGTTCTATTTCTGTCGCAACCTGATGAGATGAGGGTATTCCATCTCATGCATCATATAGGCACTTGTAGAAATCACATGCCATGCATCCTTGCCATGCCATCTAGGGTGCATTCTCAATTGCATGCTGTTGTGATAGACTTTGTGTAGATTATGCATTCTGTTGTGATAGATTCTTGATAGATTCTCTACTGTTATGTTAGAAAACTATTTGTGTTGTTATTTGCTTAAATGAGCACCAAATTTTGATTCTTGAGGTGTTATGGGATCTCATTAATCATATATTGGTGGATCATGGTCCTATTTTCTCTTGTATATGATTATAAGGGGATGCCAAGCTTTGATTCGTGGGGAGTATGGGCCCTCACGGATCGGAATTTGGCACCTTTTTTCCTTGTTTTTAGTGTTTCTGGGAGTGTGTGCAATTTCTGAGTTACTGCCCAGAAAAAACCCAGAATACACGGTGTGTACTTTTTGGATACACACCGTGTAGTTTTCAGGCCGTGTCATTGACCGTGTGAGCAAAAACACGGTGTCCTGAAAGTAACTTTAGGAACATGCCGTGTATGGTAGGTACACGCCGTGTAGTAATGAGCCGTGTACCTGGCCGTGTCACTAACAACACGGGTCGGGGAAGCTCGAGTAGCACATGCCGTGTTGTAACGGAACACGTCGTGTGGTCCCTTCCAGGTACCCGGTCGTGTCACGAACAACACGGGTCGGCGTGACCTTCTCTTAGACACGTTGTGTTGCTTTTGGAGCACGCCGTGTAGTCTTTCCAGGTACCCGGCCGTGTCACGAACAACACGGGACTATGTCACCTTGACTATACATGCCGTGTTTGTTCAGAGCATGCCGTGTAAGGTTCATCCATGTAGAAGGCCGTGTGTTTAACAAAACGGGCCACCGAAGCCTTGTCCACTACACGCCGTGTCTGCAGGGAACACGCCGTGTAGTCTCAGTTTAAGAAGACCTTGTGGGTTAGCCGTGTAAGGGACTCGTGCAGGGGAACAGTTTTCAAGTACATGCCGTGTGTGGGGTCAACACGTTGTGTAGTTTGAGGCATAAACGACTTGTAGGGCAGGAGTACATGCCCATGTCAGTGGCTTAAGAAGACACTCCGTGTAGTTTTTATACACGCTGTGTAGTCGAGTATTGTAAACTTGTGTGTTTTTATTTCCCTGTTTCCGTTTTGTACTCTTGTGTTCTCTGTCCTTGTTTTACTGATCTAAGGTGTGCTTTTGATATTTCAGAGCAATGCCTCTGAGACGTCCTCCGGTTGTACGTCTGTCGTCAGGCAGTGATCAGATGCCAGACATGGCTGATCAGGGACTTCTTGCTGATCCTCCAGTCGAGCCAGCCTTGGCACCGGCTGTCATACCAGTTGCAGGCGCTGATGCATAGTTCAGGGAAGGTTTTATGAGGATGATGCATACCTTCCAGGGAGCGCCGCCTCTTTCCACGACTATGGCAGACCTGACGCAAGTTTTTCAACAGCAGCATCCTCTCACATTCTTGGGGGAAGGAGGACCTCAGGCTGCAGAGTCATGGCTGGAAGCCATGCTGACTATCTTCGAGCATCTGGAGACGCCTCCAAAGAGGCGGGTCAAGCTCACTACCTACATGCTACAAGACTTCACCAAGAGGTGGTGGTACGTGATCTCATAGGTGGGTCAACATCAGGCTATGGCTTGGGAGGAGTTCCAGCACGTGTTCTATTACTACTTCTATCCGGATACCCTGAGGGCCGATTGAGCCCGGGAGTTCACGAGCTTAGAGAAGGGTACTCTTTCTGTCATGGAGTATTTCTCTCGCTTCACCGAGCTGCAGTGTTTCACACCCCTCCAGGATGGAAGTGGGGTGTTCTTAGCAAGGATGTTTGAGGATGGTCTCAGGATGGAGATCCGCTCGCAGGTGAACATCTTCCACCTGACTTCCATCACTTCCATCGTCAACTAGGCACTGATTGCGGAGCGTAATCTGAGACTCTGGAGCTACGAGCCAGGGAGGTTCTGCTTCCAGAGCTAGTTTGCCTCCAGATGACAGAAAGAATCACCATAGAGAGTCTACGCGCGGTGACCCGAGGAAGTGTGATGCATCGTCAGGCAGCCAGGTGACATGCTACCAGTGTGGCCGGTTAGGGCACACGAGGCCGCAGTGCCAGAGGGACCCGGTGGAGTGTCGATCTTGCGGCAAGATGGGTCACCTTCAGCGTTTCTGCCAGGTTTTCTCACCAGCAGCTGGTGACTGGGGTTCTTCCATGACTCCTCGTTCAGGAGTAGCACCACCAGTTTATCACCAGTCAGGGAACTGGAGTTCTTCCAGCCGTTCGGGCCGAGGTGGAGGTCGAGGCCGTGGCGGTCAGCCACCAGTCCCTCAACACCAGCAGGGAGGTTCAGTTTAGAGTGGTCAGCCAGGGGCGCAGGGCCGCGGTGCAGGCCAGTCTTTCGTCGTGGAGCAGATTTATCAGGAGCAGGATCCCAGCCCTTCTACAGTTCGAGGTACGATCTTAGTAGCCTCAGTTTTATCTTCATCTATTTTTGATACTGGTGCTACACATAGATTTATCTCTTTTTCTATTGTGGAGAGCCATGGGCTCTGCATCTTTTCTTCTGCCGACTCGTTGACACTATACACACCTTTGGGGATGAGGAAATCTAGTGTACACCAGTGTAGAGAGTTCCCTCTCGAGGTTGCAGGGTATCGTTTCTTATGGGACCTCTACATCCTAGAGATGACGAGATATGATGTCATTCTCAGAATGGACTGGCTAGTTCCCTTCCAGGCCTTCTTTGACTATTATCGCCGCAGAGTGAGTTTCATTTCACCAGAGGGTGAGTCTTTTCTTCATAGAGGCGAATGGGACGTTCAAGCGAGTCGAGTGGGAATCGAGCATCATGGGCTAGGAAGGGTGACAACCCAGATTTCTAGTCTTTATCTGGACGATCAGGGGACTCCACAGTTGTACTTTCCTCCAGTGGTGGATCGCTTCAGGGATGTCTTTCCAGAATACTTTTCGGGTTTGCCTCCGGAGCATGAGGTAGACTTTTCTATTGAACTCGTGCCAGGAGCAACACCGATGTCCATCCCTCATTATAGGATGGCCACACCTGAGTTGCAGGAGCTCAAGAATCAGTTGGAGGATTTACAGGCAAAGGGTTTTATCCAACCCAGTACTTCTCCTTGGGGTTCGCCTGTCCTGTTTGCGAAGAAGGAAGACGGTACCCTTCGGCTTTGTGTGGATTATTAGAAGATGAACCAGTTGACGGTCAAGAACCGATATCCTTTTCCGAGGATTTATGACCTTTTCGACCATCTTCGAGGAGCCCAGGTGTTCTCGAAGATCGATTTGAGGTTCGGCTATCATCAGTTGCGTGTTAGAACATCAGATATACCTCTAACGGCCTTCAGGAGAAGGTGTGGTCTTCACGAGTATACGGTTATGCCGTTCGGTCTCACGAACGCACAAGAAGTTTTCATGGCACTAATGAACCGAGTGTTCCATCCTTACTTGGAATCCTTCATCGTGGTCTTCATGGACGATATCTTGGTGTACTCTCACACTTGAAACAACCATTCCACACATCTTGAGATCATTCTGAGTACACTGAGAGAGCATCAGCTTTATGATAAACTCTCGAAGTGCCACTTTTGGATGGATCATATTCACTTCTTGGGTCACATCATCTCAGAGGTAGGAGTATCTGTGGACCTAGAGAAAGTGAGAGCTATAGTTTCCTGGGAGCAGCCGAAGAACGTCTTTGAGGTACGGAGATTCCTAGGGTTGGGTGGATACTAAAGACACTTCATTCAGGACTTTTCTCATCTAGCAGCACCTTTGACAGGTCTGACCAAGAAGGGGTCGAAGTTCTTATGGTCAGATTCTTGTGAGTCAGCCTTTTAGGAGCTGAAAGGGAGGTTGACGTCAGCACCGATACTAGTCTTGCCAGAGCCAGGCAAGAGCTACACTATTTACTGTGATGCTTCAGGTATCGGGCTGGGAGCTGTGCTTATGCAGGGAGATGGAGTTGTTGCGTACAGATCTCGGTAGTTGAGGCCACATGAGAGGAACTACCCTACCTATGATCTGGAGTTGGCAGCTGTTGTTCATGCCTTATTCTGTTGGAGACACTATCTACTGGGAGAGCACTTTGTGGTCTTCACCGACCACAAGAGTCTCAAGTATATCTTCACTCAGTGTGATCTGAATCTAAGACAGTACAGGTGGGTCGAGTATCTTCAGTCTTTTGATTTCGAGCTTTCCTATACGCCAGGAAAGGGCAACACAGTGGCAGATTATTTGAGCAAGAGAACTCAGGTTCAGGCGGTTCAGGAGGCCAGCAGTGAGTGGAAGCTAATGGCTCTATTCTCTGAGATTAATCTAGAGGTGCACGACAGACAGGGATAGACTTACCTATCTTCTATAGCTGTTACCTCTACACTTATTGACCGGGTACAGATGAGGCAGCTGTCAGACTCAGAAGGCTTATTCCTACGGGAGGGTGTGTCAGGAGAGGACCCTCTTCCTGGGTGGATAGTGAGAAAGGATGAGATATTGCATTTCCAGGGACGCGTATGGGTGCCAGCAGACATACGTGAGGAGATGATGTGGGATTTTCATTCATCTGTTTGGGTAGTTCATCCTGGCATCACCAAGATGTATCAGGATCTTCATCGCCAGTACTGGTGGCCAGGTATGAAGAAATATGTTGCTGGTTTTGTCATGAGATGTTCTACTTGTCAGCAGGTGAAAGCAGAGAATCAGCGACCAACAGGCCTTTTACAGCAGTTACCCATTCCGGAGTGGAAGTGGAATGATGTTGCGATGGACTTCGTGACCGGGTTTCCGAGATCTCCTCGGGGAAACGATGTTGTTTGGGTTGTCATCGACAGGCTCACGAAGGTTACCCACTTATTTCCGATCAAGGATACCTTCAGTGTTGATGATATGGGATGAATTTACATCCGAGAGATCATTTGTCTGCATGGAGTTCCACACTCTATTGTTTCAGATAGGGATGCACGCTTTACCTCTCAGTTCTGGTAGGGACTTCAGAAGGCCTTGAGTACACAGGTACTTTTGAGTACAACATACCATCCCCAGACTGATGGCCAGTCTGAACGCATGATCCAGGTGCTTGAGGATATGCTCCGAGCTTGTATCCTAGACTTTGGCAGTTCTTGGGAGAAGCATATTCCTCTGGTGGAGTTTTCCTACAAAAACAGTTTCCAGGCGACCGTTCGGATGGCACCATACGAGGCTTTGTACGGTAGGCCATGCCGATCAACCTTATGTTGGCTGGAGGTAGGATAGAAAGCTTTACTAGGACCTAGTTTCGTTCAGGAGACCTCAGAGAAGATAGAGATGATTTGAAAGCGGATGGATATAGCACAGTCTCGACAGAAGTCTTATGCTGATCAGTGGAGACGACCTCTAGAGTTCGAGGTTGGGGATCAGGTTTTCCTGCGTGTCGGACTGAGGTTGGGATACAAGAGGATTCAGAGGCAGGTTAATCTTTCACCGCGGTACGTCGGGCCATTTTAGGTATTGGAGAGGGTGGGGCTAGTTGCTTATTGGCTGCAGTTACCTCAGCGGTACTGGGCCATGCACGACGTCTTCCACGTCTCTCAGCTCCGAGACTACTTTTCGGACCTGTCTCATGTCTTTTAACCTAAGGAGGTTGAGCTTGTAACAGATGCATCATTTGAGGAGCATCCTATCTGGATTGTTGATCGTATTATGAAGGTTCTCCATGGGCAGTCTGTTCCTCTGGTACGGGTGCTATGGAAGCACGGGCGAGTATAGGACGAGACTTGGGAAAAGGGAGGCCGATGTACGATTGCAGTGGCCGGAGCTGTTCGGGGTTTCTTCTTCTACGCCTCTCTAGGAAATTTGGGGATGAATTTCTTTAAGGGGGGAAGTTTTTAAGAACCCAGATCTTCATTTCAGGTATGTTTTTCCTTTTTATGGAGTTTTAAGAAAAATGAAATTTCTATAAATTTTCAAAGTACACGCCATGTACTTTTTGAGTACACGCCGTGTACTCTTCTCCGGCTCGAAGCCGTGTGTTGTCCGTGCCCGGGCCACACACACGGTGTGTAGGGGTGACGTGGAGGCCGATTTTGGCGAAGTATGGAAAATACCCAGTACACACCATGTACTCAAAAAGTACACGCCATGTACTTTTTTTTCACTAAATGAACCGGGGTCGCGCCTGAGGCACAAAAGTGTCTTCTTTTAGGTCCCATTCGCTCGAGAGCGACCCGTACGACTGGATCTTCGATGAGATCCCATCTCTTCGTCCGTTCTCCGACTCGAGAATGGTCGATTGTGTTGGAATCTTATTAGTGAGTTCTTCCTTCTACTTGATCTTTGTTTTCTGATTCCTCCTCATTTTCGAGTTATCGTGGGTTGAGCGTTTTGTGCATTTTCTCAGATCTACGATGTTCTAAGGGGAATCAATCGTCGTGGTTCACGTATATCGATCTCCTAGGATCGAGGTAGGTGATTTGTGCCTTTATGTAGAAAGTCGATGAGTATTTTGTGAAAATTCCACCAATACCCTTAAACGGGGTATTGCGTGATCCTGTTTTTCCCCTGTTGTATTGCCTGCTTTGCTTGATTTCTAGAGTAGATGTTTTTCCTGTGATTATGGTAGCTTTACTGTAACTTGGATGTTTGCTATGCCTGTTCTGCCTGTTTGGTGTTTTCCAGTTTCCTTTCCTAGTTGTAGGATAGTGGAACTGTTTCTTTGTATTGCTGTTGAGACTTAGACTGATAGACAAGTAGTTCTTGAGGTTTACTTTGATGATGTACATGTACTGAGCATGTTATTTTCCACACAGGACTGTGAGTACCTAGTGTAGCATACCATAGGGAGAATTGATGTAAGGGCTTCTCCAGAGTGTCTTAAGTATGATGCAAGGCCACATGGGGGAATTGACGATGAGTGATTCCTCAGAGAGTCTGTAGTTCCTCAACGCAGGCCACATGGGGAATGAGACGTTGAGTGCTTCCCCAGAGAGCCTTTAGTATGATACGAGACTATAGGGGGAATTGACGGTGATTACTTCATCAGAGAGTCTATTCTTAGCTGAACCAGAGGGGTGAGACTGTGTGTGCCTCCTAGAGGGTTCCTGGTACTTGTAGGTTGAACCATAGGGGTTAAGCTATGAGAGATACCTAGAATGTTACCTGTTTTCTTCTTGTTGTTGGTTGTTTACTTGTGTACTTTATTTGTTAGAACTGTGGATTGTAGCTGCTTGTGCTTTCCTATTTCCTATTTCTTGTTTTATTACTGCCACGTATTTATTGACTATTAGGAACAAATCTTTGGGTGATTGCCTACTGGGATTGTATCTCACACCCTGTTTGGGCCATGATTTTGGGCCCAAACAGACTATGTTTTTGCAGGTGCAGATAAGGGCAAACGCCCTTCTACTTCAGGTTCTTGATTTCACTGGAGCTGGAGGGCATGGGACCGAGCCGTGGCTCGTGATACTGAGGAGTTTATCTTGTTATCCTTTTCACTTTGTTTTTCAGTTTTACTTCAGAACGTTGGTTTGTTTTCTGCTTTCCATAGACACATGTACCATGTTGCATCATTATTATTTTATCCATTGCTTCCACTATTCAGTTCTGTTGTGTATGCTGTTGATTGTTTCTGCTAGTGTCTGGTTGTTTTTTCCGCTGTATACTTTATCGAATGAGGGCATAGTTTCCCCACCAACTCACCAAGGCACTTGCTGCTAGTCGACAGCCTCTGGCATTTGGGGAAACGCGCTTGAGGTCATGTGGCGAACTGGGTACGGGGCACCAGTGGAGGGGCTCTGGATTCAGATCGTTACAGATTAATATATCAACTATGATTTCAGGATGAATGATAATACCTGAAGAGTACCTCACAAGACTTGTAAAATTTTCTTCATAGGTACCAATAGACTCATCATCCTTTTTCTTAAGCTCGAGGAATTGCTTCTCCATTTTTATAAAGAATACAAGGAAATTAATTGTTGAAAAAATATGATTTTAAAATCATCCCACTTTAGGGAGTCAATTTTTTCTCATTGCATCTTATTATTAATAAGATTCCACCATTGATTTTCCCCAACTTCCAAATGATATACAACCCAAATGACTTTTTCATTATTTGATTACTGGGGATCAATAAAATACCCTTTTAGTGGTACTGATCCATTGTTTAGAAACTAGTAGATCAGAAGAACAACTGAAATAAGGTACAAATTTCCTTATTAAGGAATCAACAAAACGATGTTCCCTCCTTTTCTCATTGGGAAGTTCATCAAGATTCATAGCTTGAGAAAGTTTTGTGAGCATAGAAATTAGGTTTTACATTCCATATCCCATAACATTTAGTTACTCAGGAGGACAATCATTGGATTTTCCATTACATTCAACATTTATACAGTTCCTCTGGGTTCCATCCATTGACTAAAACCAAAACATATAGTGTAAAGAAAAATATTCATAGTGGGGAACCACATAATCATGATAAATAACTTATAGGGTGTCTATATCATGACACCTTCTTTTTAATCCATGAAACCACAATCTATTTAAATCCTTCACTATGGTTCATAAAGAGTTTGTATATTTCCAAATAATATCCCTAGGAGTGTCAAACTAGGTGTGCAGTAAGGCCCGTTGTCTTGCACCAGGTGGAAATCAAGTCCATCTCAATGAAACCTTTTCAGATTTATTACCCCTAGGTACATCTATGCAAGAACCAAATCTACTTGAAGTATCCATACAAGGATGTAATTACTTAGAAACCAATCAGTCTATCCTTTAACAAAATTCCATGACATTTCATATACTTTGAATCATTCTTATACTTATCCTTAGACATTTTACTAGACATATCCTTATAAATATCCCTAGGGATCCCACTAAAGTTTTCTCATCCTAGTTTTTAAAGGTTAACTAAACCTTTCTTATGATACTAACTATAGTGATCTAGGATTTCCATACATAGATATTATATCTTTTTTGATGAATATTCAATAAAATGCACAAACACATTCCTTAGGACCATAATATTTTAGTATATTTAGAGATTAGATACAAAATATTATAATTTGGTGAAAGATCTTAAACATCTCCCATAAAGATCTTCCCCTTTATTTCTCTTCACAAATATAGTATACTTAAAACCTTTATTCATTACCTGAGGAAAGAAAAAAATAGAAAGGGTGAGATTATATGTTCAGTACGGGTAAACAAGAGATATACATAAGAATAACATGGGCATAAGGGTATGAGAACATGAACATAACATGTAAGTGCCCAGTTAGTGTATTGTATCACTAAGAGGGTGAGGGGGTGAATCAGTGACACTCTTTTTCTTTTATGTTTCTTTTCAATTGAAACAAAATTTGGCTCATATTAAAGATTCAATTCTCTGTTGAAAACAAAACAAAAACACATCCACGGGAATACAAGTATTTGTAAGTTTCACTATTCAATACGAATATCTACGTCCTTGGTATGGTTTGGAGACAATCCAATACCATACAATCCAATAGAAAACAATCCTTGGATTACAACGATTAGGACATTCCCTTTCACACATGTAGAAATTTGAAGACAATTGAAAAGTGTGTGTGTACCCTCTTATCACAAATAGGGTAATACAATTGTTATGTAACAACTCATGTTACCCATGCTTATTTTCAATTCCACAAATGTATTAAATTGAAATAAATTTTTTTAATTACTTACCCAGAAGAAAAGTAAGAACCTCCTAGACTTTATTATGAAAACTGAGTTCGATTTTCCTGGGTCCGATTTTCCCAGTCTGATTCCTTTGAGTACGATTCTTGCAAAACAATTCTTCAAGTCCTATTTTCAGATAGAATATAATAGAAATTAATCAGAACCTCTTAAAATCAGAATAAAATACTTCCTCAATTCGAGAAACCCAATATGGAAATCCCAAATCCAATTAATCCTATCCGATATAATGATCATCCAAATACAATGTTGAAAAATTCAATACAAAGATCCACTGAGTATGATGAATTTTGAGTATGATGATCATCCAAATACAATGTTACGATCTTTTCTTCTTCCTCATCGAAATTTCTTCAATAAAAATCAAAACGATATCAATTTCTCTCATTGAAAACTCAGAGATTCTCTCTATACTTTGGTGAACAATACCAACATTCAGAAAGTAAAAAGTACTTCTCCTTTTATAGGTGAACCTCTAAAGGTTTGGGTGGGAATCCCAAAATTTTTTCCCACTCACACAAATTCACCTACATTTCAATTTACCCTAAAATATAAAATTCGTTTTGACTTCGTCAACACTTCTCAAAACTTATCAATTCTTCTTCAAACATTATATCATTATTTAGACTTTCATTTGAATCGTAAGTATGATTTCAATACATGAGCCCGATTTTTCTCAATATGATTTCTTCAATACAAAACTCTTTATTAATTGAAAAAAATGTATGAACAAATGGATAACATTCTAATTTTCTGAATACAATTCTTAGAACCAATTTGAATCAAAATATTTCATTTGAATGTATAACTCCCCCTCAATAATTCATTCAACGATCTCCTTCTCATTTTTTTCTTGACCCACTTGAGATTCAAGACTTTATCATCTCATATTCTATTGAACCAGTTGGAAACCTAAAAAGTAATTCAACCCTTTTGAAATGGTTGAATACATTGTTGATCTCATTTTATCCTTTTCTTCTCTTGAACCACTTATACAAAATATCATTCACAAAATTGTGCTTGTATCATGACTTCATTCATAAAATTAAATTCATTTGAGAATATATTTAGTATCATCAAACTTGAATTGGAAAGTATTATAGCTTTCCATTCATTTCGACTACATTATTTTCTTCTCAACCCAAGTACAATCTTTTCAGAATACAATTAGTCTAGATACAATCATCCTGGGTATAATCATTCCGGATACGATTGGCCTGTATAAGATTTTACAGAATATGATTTTTTTAGGTATGATCATTCTAGGTATGATAAATTTGGATACTATTAGACTGGGTATGATTTTCTAGAATAAAATATTTTCTGGGTACAATCATTTTGAAAAAAAAATCGGCACCAATATTACTCTTCTATCAGCACCGCTTCTTCAATCAGAACCACTTCTTCAATCGGCATCGCATCTTCAATTGGCAACACCTCTTCAATTGACGCCACCTTTTCAATCAGCACTACATTTTCAATCAGAACCACCTTTTAAATTAGTAATACCTTTTAAAATAATATAACCTTTTAAAACAACATCACCTTTTAAAGCAACACTGCCTCTTAAATCAACAACATCACTTACTTTTCTTTCACCTGGATATGATTGTTTTGAAATAAAATCAGTATCACTTCTTTCTTTCTAACACCTGGATACGATAAATCTAGATATGATCATTTTCTAATTGGAATAATCTCTTCCACTCCCCCTTTATTCCATCAATCTTGTATCACAAGTTTTAAATTCAAATTATGATTTATATGAAATAATAATCGGCAAAGAATCATCATAATTGAAACATCGCAGTCATAGTAACTTTGATTCTCCATCAAAACAACCACTTCTTTCATACCAGATCCAGAGTGAATCCGATCAATTCCTCATTACAATCTTTACCAATACCATACCCTCATTATGATGAAAAATTTGAGTCTGATTCTTATCAATACCATGAGTTTTATTTTTTCCAAAACCACTAACAACACAATTATTTCCAGAAACAAAATGAGGTGATTTATAAAAACATTTATTGACAACAAAAGAAAAAACTTGAATGAAAAACCCCTTCATCATTAGATTAGTCAAAAAAATCTCCCTATTTGTATTTTGTTTTCAACCAAGTTTCATAAATCACTGAATTTAGTATCCTCAAGCAATGTATCAATTGTCAACAATTCTAAGCCTACATGAGATAACTCATTATAGGAAACAAGAATCATTAACAACAAAATCATGTCGTCCAAAAGAAGTGATTATGATAACATATTCATCTTTATTCCTCAACTATCTCCAACATCACTGGAATAAAAAACAATTTCTTTCCTACAACCACTCCAACAAATAGTTAGAGTAGTCCACACACAAAACAATTCTGAATTCACATCTTACCCACAAATATCTATTTTATGCAATAGATTTATGAAACAATTACAATTCTCCCCCTTGAAAATAAAATCCAAAGGTAAGATGAGAGAGGGGAAAAAACACATACCTCTGCCTTGAAAAGAAGGAGGTTGGACACCCATGTTCAACCTAAATTTTGAGAATTATTCCTTTGGCAAAGGTTTTGTAAAAATGTCAGCCACTTGTTCTGATGTTGGAACATAGTCCATCATTAGTTCATTCTTTTACACATTATCTTTAATGAAATGATATTTGATATTAATATTCTTTGAACAATAATGTTTAAATGGATTACTAGTGATATTGATTTTACTTTGATTATCACGACCCAAGAGTAGGGGTAACTTCACCTCAACAAGTAAATCTCCCAATTGTGTTTTCATTCATAAGAGTTGAGTAGTGGATTGAGTGACAGAAACATACTCAGCTTCAGATGTACATAGAGTTACTGAATTCTGTTTGTTTGAATGCCATATAACACAATTATTTCCCATAAAGAATACTCCACCATATGTGGATCTTCTATCATCAACATTTACTACCCAATATGCATCTGAATACCCTAACAAATCAATACCATATGAGATGAAATACCTGATTCTGAATTCTCTTGTGCCTTTGATGTATCTAAGAATTATTTTTTCCATTAATAAGATGTGATTATTTTGGAGTACTCTAAAATATTTCACATAAGTGAATAGCATAAACAATGTTGGATCTTGAGGCAGTCAAATAAAATAGACTTCCAATCAGCTTTTGATACTCTTTTTGATCCACTTATTTTCCTTTTCCATATTTACTCAACTTGGCTCCCACTGAAATAGGCATGGAAACAGGTTTTGAGTTTTCGATGTCGAACCTCTTGAGAAGTTCTTTATCATACTTTTCTTGGGAGAGGAAAATGTATCCTTCCTTTTGTAAGTTTTGCAATCCTAGAAAGTATTTCATTTCCCATAGCATGGACATTTCAAATACCTTATTCATATCTTCAGTAAATATTTCACAACATCTTTCATCATTCCCAGTTAATATAATATCATCAATATAAACAATCACAATGAGGGAATACTCTTGACTTTCTCAAATATATAGATTGATATCCACTCTTCCTTTATTTAAATTCATCTTCCTTAAGAATGTATCCAATCTAGAATAACATTCCCTTGGAGCCTATTTTAGCCCATACAAGGCTTTCTTCAACCCGCATACATATCTTTCATCCTTTACAATAACAAAGCAACAAGGTTTTTCAATATAAACCTGCTATTCAAGATCACAACTTAGGAATGAGGATTTAAAATCCATTTTAAATATCTTGTAGCCTCGTTGTGCAGAACTAGAAAGAAATATTCTAATTGTTTCCAATCTGACAACTGGAGAAAAGGTTTCATCGAAATCAATTCATTCAATATGTGAATACCCTTTTCAAACAAATATTTCTTTGTTTTTGATAACTTCACCTTCCTCATTTAGCTTGTTCCTGAAAACCCATTTTGTGCCAATGACGTTTTTGTTTTCAGGATTGGGTATGAGTTCCCATGTATTGTTCTTTTCAATCTGATCCAATTCTTCATTCATGTCTTGAACCCATTCTGGATGATCAAAAGATTGTTTCACATCATTCAGTTATATTTTTGAATACAATTAAGTATGTGTGATAACACTTGTTGTTCTTATGGTTTGAACCTTTTGATATTGATCACCAATTATATTCTAATCTTACACTTGTTTCCTCATCCTGGGATGAGTTTCTCTAGAATCATCTTCATCACTTGAAATATTTGATTCCATTTCTTCTTCTTGATTAGGAATAAAATTTTCTTTATCCTTATCATAATTTCTTTCTTCAACTTGATCAAATTATTTTTATACTTCAATAGTTTTTTCTTTCCTACTTCTTTCAATCACCTCCACATCAAATGAATCAAAAATTATTTTTGTTTCTTTGTTTAAGCATCTATATCCTCTTCCTTCCAGAGCATAGCCAAGAAATATTCCATATTCACCTTTTTGCTCAAATTTTCTATAGTTTCCACCTTTCTTCTTTATAACACATGGAATCCAAAAAACTATAAAGTACTTCAGAATTGTAGTTTTTTCATAAAAAAATTCATATGGAGTCATATCTGATTTAGTTCTATAGAAAAAATGATTCTAAATGTAAATAGATGTACTCATGGCTTGCCTCCAAAAGCAATGAGAAAGACTATGTTCAAGTAACATAGTTCTTCCCATTTCCATCCGTCTTCTATTTTTTCTTTCAGCAACCCTATTTTGTTGAGGAATATATGGGGATATATACTCATTCCAAATTCCATACTTCTCAAGATAGATTTAAAATTATTCACTTCTATATTCACCACCACTGTTTGTTCTCAACTTCTTCACTGGTTACTCACATTCTTTCTCATCTTTCCTTCTGAAACTTTTAAAAATTTTCAAAGCTTCTGATTTGTGTTTCATATAAATAACACAAGTAATGTGAGAAAAATCATCAATTAAAGTGATGAAGTACTTATATTTATTTGTTTATTTTTTTCTCATTGGCCCACATATATCAAAATGAATCAACTTTAGGGGTTGTTTTGAAAAAATATCAACTTTCATGTGCACAAAATTAGTTATCTTTCCTTTCTCACAGATAGTTAAAAACCAATCTATTATTCTTGGAAAATAAAGAATGTCCTAGACACTATTATTATTAGATAAATATATCATGTTTCTCTGCCCCATGTGTCCAAGTATTTTATTCTACAACTTATTCTCTTCCACCATGCTCATATAACAAGATTTTTGTATTTCACCAATCTGAAACAAATTCCCATTTGTACGTTGGAATCTTGTAACAATCTTCTAATATTCTTAATTCTTCACAATAAACCCATATTTCCTAAATATAACATTGTTACCCTCATAACACAATTGTGAAACACTTAGAAAATTGTGCTTCAATCCATCAACATACAACGTCTTCTTGAATTTAATCTTTTCTTTTCCAATGACGGATGATCCAAAATCTTTGATCTTTAGGGATTCATAATTTCAAAATGTCATTGTTCCCTATTTAAAATATTTTACATTCTTCAACAATTTCAAGTCTCCAGTCATGTGTGAAGAACACCCACTATCAGGTATCCAATGTCATTCTCCTTTTGTATCTTTCAATGTAGTTTCAACAAAAATAGCCTTTTAATCTTCTTTTACCTTACTCACCTTTGGCTTCTGAGAATTAAGAATCTTTTGCTGAGCCAATAAAAAAACAAGACATCCTTTTTCAAGGTGTCTAGATTGTTTACATCTTTCACAAATAGTTTCTAGGGACTGAAACATATTTTCAATCTTTACTCCAACCTTCTCTAATTTCTTCCCGACAACTTTCTTAGTCTTATTTATTTGAGGTGATTTAATCCCACTAAATATTTTCCTTTAATAAATCATAAGATAATAGTAATGTTTCTGGTTAAACCAACATATACCTGCTGTGTATCCGAATCCCCCACAATATCAGTAATAACCATAGAATGATTATTTGCCTCTAAAACTTCCATATTGAATAGAATTTTGAATACATTTCTCATAAACTTTCTCATATCTCTTTTCTGATCCACCAAAATTCTTTCTATGAATCAGATTCTTCTTCTTTCTAACTTTTTCAGATCCATATTGTTTCAAAAAAATTTCAGATTCAGGTTTCTTTGAAACTTCAAAATTACCATCATTGTTTGTTTTGGCCACATACTTGAATTTCCCATCTTTCTTCTTTTCAGAAACAATTCTATCTTTCTTTTCACCCTTTAAAAGTAACTTTTGTTAACCCTCCTCTGGTTTCTCATTTTAATAACTTTCACCAACATCAGTGATATAGTTTTGGAAACTTGTGTTTATTAATTCAGCTTTTGAGAGTTTTTGTTTGATACATTCCAACTCTTCTTCTTTTTTCCTTTAGCTTAACCTCCATATGCTAATTACAATTTTTTATTCTTCAAGATATTTCTTAAAATCATCAATCTCTTTCACCATCTTTTCTCTCTCATTAGAAAAAAATTCTTGGTTATTTGTGTATTCATATTCCAATTTTTTTAAGTCTTATAATCATTCTTAGACATTCTTTCAACTCTTCTTTCAAATGGATTTAAAGTTGAGTTTCTTATTCTTTAGAACTTCTACTTACATTTTCTTTATCATTCACTATTGAAATGAAAGTATTTTCAATACCATACTCAACTATATTTTCAGATTCAGAATCACTTCTTTCTTCTTCTTAATATTTAGATAAGAAACTTCTTCTTTTGGATTTAAAGAATTTATTCTCATTACCTGTGGAATACAAATTTCCTTTATCACCCTGTTTCTTTCATGATCTTCTTGTATTTATTTCTTCTTTGTCACTATCCTCTTAATTCATTCTCTGAGGACAATTAGCTGAAATGTGATCAAACCCTTCACATTTAAATCATTTCAATGGAAGTTTCCCTTTGTATTTTCATGTAAATATTTTTACATTTTTAGAAAACAAGGATAATATATCATTGAGTTTTTTTATATACCTCATTTTCAGAGTCAGAATCACCATTTTCTTCTTCAATAAGAATATTATTCGACTTTTCTTTCTTTATATCCTTGAAAGAAATTTCACTATCAACCTTTGTTTTTTTTCATATCTTTCTCTCTTATCATCTCATAAGTGATAAGATTTCCATGAAGATCATCAAGAGATACTGTCTCAAGATCTATATCTTCTAATGAAGAAACTTTTGTATCAAATTTGTTAGGTAGGATTCTCAAAATATTTTCAATAATTGTAGAGTCATCCATATTTTCACCAATACATCTGATAGAACTCACAATATCATTTACCCTGGTAAATAAATCCCCAATAGATTCATTCTCACCCATCTTCAAGTCTTCATACTTCAATCTATAAATTTTAAGTTTTTACTTATTGACTTTTGTATTGCCTTCATATATGTTTTTCAATTTTTCCTATATACCATTGGATGTGGAAACACCTTTCACTATAAAGAATTCACTTTCATAAAGTAATGACAATATATAATTCTTCACCCCTTTATCATTCTCAAGATTATTCTTATCAACTAGTGTAAGTGGAGATTTATCATCAATGGGTGGAAACCCAACTGTTGCAGATTCAAGAGAATCATTGCTAATAAACATAAGATAAAGAATCATTCTATCCTTCCATATATGATAATTATTTCCATCAAAGACTAGAATACGTTTAACGTTCACAAAGTTCAAATTCTCCATCAGCAAAGAATAGCGAAGGGAACCTTCTTCTCTGATACCACTTGTAAGTTCCCAATTAGTGTATTGTATCACTAAGAGGGGGAGGGGGCGAATCAGTGATACTCCTTTTATTTTATTTTTCCTTTCAATTGAAACAACTTTCACCTCCTGTTAAATATTCAATTCCCTACTAAAAAAACACACATCCATAGGAACATAGTTATTTACAGGGTTCTATATTCAATACGAATAGCTACATACTTGGTATAGTTTTGAGATAATACAATACCATACAATCCACTAAAAAAAATACTTGGATTATAATGAGTAGGATATTAACTTTCACTTATGTATCACTTTGAAGAAAATCCATGTAAGGACCCGGACTTAAACCTTGCTTAATATTGAATTAAATGAATAATTCACATTGAGGATCTTTTTAGGTTTAGAGTTTTAGAGAATTAGGACATAACTATTACATCTCAAATTATTTACAAAGCAGACACTTCTACACAGTTTCCATTTTTTTTAAAAACATGATCTCTTGAAAAAAAGAGTCATGTCTAGTTCCATGTTTAAGACAACATGACTTTTCCTTGATCCCATCCTTGACCCTATTCTAAATTATGTCCTGTGAAAAACATTTCAAAAACTTGGGATGAGCATAAAAAGATCAGTAAGGGATACACAGAGAAGAAAAACTGTTTGTTTTTCAAAACAACAAGTAAACCATGAATACTTTAACATAAGTAATACTTTTCACCTTTATGAAGTAGTAAATACTCTTCACTGAATAAAAGATCATTAATTACCCTTTTGTAACCAAAATATTACAATAAAACCCATATAAAGAACACATAACATATAAAGGTAACATGGGACATAAACATACTTAAATGGAATAACCATACAGTCGACTTCCACACATATCACTAAATAGAATAGCCATATGGATGACTTCCATACCCAATGCATTGGAGTTTATAACGTAACCACATGTCCTAGTATTCATGACACCACCCTTCATTTGGTTTATCACGTAACCACCCGTCAAATTTCCAAGTACCATTATAAAATCATAACACATAAAATATTGCAAATATAAAAATTTCACTAATAACATTTAATTTGAAATCACCAGAAATAATTTCAAGATATTGAAATAATAAATCCATTTAAAAAATTATTTTCAATACCAAAACACCCAAAAACATAATAAGGGATTTCCTTTTCATTTTAGAAAACATTAAGGCTTATAGAGGAAGCTAAATAACGATTACGGCGGCGGAGAGGTCATTGTCACCAAAAATGTTAAAAACATTACGTTTGTAGTTTAGTAAAATGTTTTGTAGAAAAATATTCCCTTTAAAAAGTCAAGGGTGTTTATACAGTGTATAAAATAAAGTCGTGTATTAAAACAAAATATGCCTCAATGAAAGGAGATTGAGACGAAGTTCCTTACCTCGTGTCCGACTTGACTCAGTCGTTCTTTAATATTCTGAATAATAAACTAAAGTTAATTTATACTTGATTAAAAACAATTTTAAAGTTTATTATTCCTTTTATATCACTAATTACCATGTTATAAACATTATGTAATCATTTAAGTTAATAATGTTCATTTTGTCGATATTTGGTACTTGAGTCAAAAATGGACTTCTTATAATTACATGTTATTCATGTGGTCAAAGGTTCATTATATACAGAATGATATTCATGATTTGGGTATCATATATATCATATATATCTAGCATATATATGTATTTATAATAGTACATAACATTTATAGGTAAGAAATGAAATGCACCGTTCATGGAGACGGTAAGCCGTACATACGCTTGAACACTACTTTCATTTCTATTTCATATTTAATGGAATTAAAAAATAATGATACATAATAGTATTATAATTCCTGTATTGTATCATATATAATATCATTAAATCTATCCTTTATACGCACCACGTATGGTATGAACGAGTCATATCACTTTGAGGGGGTGGTAGTCCGCACTTCCTCTAATGAGATTATCGCGTTTACCCATAATGGAAACCATAAAGGCATGCTATAAAAGGAAAATACAGAAGAATAAAGAAAAAATAAACATAATATATATCAAATTTAAATACAGTTCCATCATAATGGCCACTGTTATAGGTGGTTGGAGATATTTGAACAATCATCGTTTCGTGAGGCGTTAGTTTGCCATTCACAAAAACATTATGTTCTTCATCCATTAGATGGAGGTGTGTGTAAGTGTAGTTCGAATAATTATCATAAAAACATCCTAATATATTTATGATACTCGTGTTGTTACAAAAGAAAGTAATAAAAAGAGTTTAGGGGTTGGAGAAGTAAAATAAAAGAAAACAATTTAAGAGAAACCGCTACCTTTAATTTGGGTAACTCTCTTTGGTTTGAACCAAAGGACTTCTTGAAGTGCCTTCTACCTAAGGTAAGGCTTCTAGGAGGAGGATAAGAATGTATGGAGATTAATTGGACAGAGTTTGGATGATCCAAATGGATTTAGAGGTGTAAGGAATTGGATAGAAATGGTCTCCTTTTATAAGGGAGAGGAGGGGCTCTTTAGGAAAGTGTGAAAATATTATTTTATTATATAATGATATTCGGTTTATAATGGTCCAAAAATCATTATAGTCGAAGATAAGATGATTCATTGTCGAAATAATATCATCCAATCATAATTGGACATGTTTTGGATAATATTTAAATCATTATAATCTTATTTATTTAAATCATTTATTAATGAGGTAAATACTACATCATTATTGTGTCATGAATAATTTAATTTATTAAATGTCTAAAAATTATAACAAAAATACTATAATGTAGGATATCCTTTTGTATTTCCAATGAATATTTATAGTTTAAAATAGGAATTATATAACACCACATAAAAATTAATTACTAAAATGTTTTTGTTAATGTCAATTTTTTCTTTACATTAAATTAATTAATCTAAAGTGTCATTATCTTTAATAAGTGGCTCCATGGGGTCCCAAAATCGACTCAATGATGCCCATGGTCGTCCAATACTCATCAAATAATGTTAGGACAAGTGTTAAGGTAATTTTAAATTATTATAACATTCTTTTAACCTTGAATTACCCTATTTACCTTTAACCGCGGTAAATAAAAGTCAAAAGTTACTATTCAAAGAAAATTATTTTCATCTTATTAAACCACATTTTACTTCTTGATAACAACCATGTATGTCAGATTTTCAAAATTCAAATCATAGAAGTGGTAAAATTTCATTTAAATGAAAAATTCAGTTTTTTTAACTACCACTAAGTGGTTTCACTATTCATCAAAAATTGATGTTTTTTAGAAAAATACCAAAAATTCAGCCTAAGATATATTTGATATTCCGAATTCAAAAATGATGTCTATTTTTCCATGTTCAAAACATAGAAGTGGCATTAATTAATTTTAAAATTAATTCCTGTTATCAAAACAAATAGTGTTTTTAAGAAACAATAACCATCAAAAGATTGATACTTGTTTATGTCCAATTTCAAAGTGAAATTAATTATAATGACCAACATTTGATTAAATAGTAAAAATATATTCTAATTACACTCTAAAACCAATTAAAAAGATAATCTAAAAATATAAGTAAATTATATTAAAACATAGTTTTGAATTAAAATTCAATATTTAAACTATTCATTAAAAAATGAACTTTTTCGGAAAAATTCAAAAAATTTACACAAAGTAAATTTTAAAGTCCCCATTCGAAAGAAGGATTTTATTTGGTCATATAGAATTTATTAAAGTAACCAAAACTATATTTAAAGAGGGTTTTCCATTAAAAGGCGATAAATCGGCCTTTTAATGTAAATTATGCTTAAAATTAGATTCATTCACATTTTAAGCCTATAAGTTTTTATTGGATAATGTAAATATATTTAACAATCATGTATAATCATATTGTAGTTAGTTTTTTTCATTACCGCCATTACAACGGCTAGGAGTTAACTACCATTTAAAATAATAATATTATATTATTAGTGTGCAATGTAAGATTTCAAAGAAACCGGTTGTTGCGTATCGGGTATGCTATCGAACATAGAAACCCTTTTAAAGTAAAATTAATATTTAATTCACAAATATTAATAAATACGAAAATCTCTTATTCTTCATTTACCTGGGATGTTATAATCCAAAAGTTCATGTGCACCCACTTAGCACAAATAGGGTAATACAATTATTCTGTAAAAAATCATGTCACTTGCTCTTCTTTTCAATTCCACAAATGTTTTCAATTGAAATAAAATTATTCAATTCATTACCGAGAAGAAAGGTAACAACCTCCTAGACTTTGTTATGAAAACAGAGTCCAATTTTCCGTGGTCTGATTTTCTGAGTCTGATTCTTACAAGTATGATTCTTTCAAAATAATTATTCAAGTCCAATTTCAGATAGAATAGAATAGAAATGAATCGAAACCTCTTTAAATCAGAATACAATACTTCCTCAATTTGAGAAACCCAGTATGGAAATCATGAAGCTGATTAATCCAGCCTGATACAATGATCAACCAAATACAATGTTGAAAAATTGAATATGATGATCCACTGAGTAAGAAAAATTATGAGTATGATGATCAAATGAATACAACGTTACAATCTTTTATTCTTCCCCATCAAAATTTCTTCAATATAAAGAAAAATGATATCAATTTCTCTCACTGAAAACTCATAGCTTCTCAATCTACTATGGTGAATAATACCACTGGTCAGAAAGTAAAAAGTAATTCTACTTTTATAGGTGACCCTCAAAAGGTTTGGGTGGGAATCCCAAAAAAGTTTCCTACTCACACAAATTCACCCACATTTCAATTTCCCCTAAAATATAAAATTCATTTTGACTTCGTCAATACTTCTCGAAACTTCTCAATTCTTCTTCAAACTTCATCTCCTCTAAACTTTCATTTGAATTGTAAGTATGATTTCAATACATGAGACTAATTCTTCTCAATTATATTTCACCAATACAAGGTTTAGTATCAATTAAAAACAAACATACGAAGAAATGGATACCATTCTAATTTTATTAATACGATTATCAAAACTGGTTTGAATCAAATTTTTTGATTTGAATGTACAAATCCCCCTTGATAATTCATTCAACAATTTCCTTTTTTTTCTTGACCCACTTGAGATTCAAGACTTCATATTTTCCTCTTCTCTTGAACCAATTGGAAACCTACAAAGTAATTCAACCCTTTTTAAATGGTTGAATACATTGCTAATCTCATTTTCTTCTCATGACCCACTTATAAAAAACATCATTCAAAAACCTATACCTGTATCATGAATTCCTTCATGAAATTAAATTAAGTTGAGAACAACTTTGGTATCATTAGGGTTGAATTGGAAGGTATCGTAACTTTCCATTCATTCCAGCTATATTCATTTCTTCTCAACCTGAGTATGATATTTTTCTGAATATAATTGGTTTAAATATGATTATCCTAGGTATGATCATTCTGGATACGATTGTCCTGGATAAGATTTTCCAGAATATGATCTTTTCTAGGTACTATCATTATAGGTACATCCTTCTGGATACGATTGGCCAATATACGATTTTCCAGAATACAATCTTTTCTGGGTACAATCATTCTGAAAAATAATCAACACCATCTCTTACTCTCTATCAGCACTACTTCTTCAATCGACATGACCTCTTTAATCGGTACTGCCTCTTCAATCGACACCTCCTCTTTAATTGGCACCGACTCTTCAATCGACACCGCCTATTCAATCGGTACCACCTTTTAAATTGGTACGACCTTTTAAAACAACATCAAATTTTAAAACAACATCACCTTTTAAAGAAACATAACCATTTAAAACAATACTACCTCTTCAATTGGTAGCACATATTACTTTTATTTCACCCATATACGATTGTTTTCAAAAAAATTTGGCATCACTTCTTTCTTTCTGCCACATG
This sequence comes from Viscum album, assembly GCA_963277665.1. Classification (NCBI taxonomy): domain Eukaryota; kingdom Viridiplantae; phylum Streptophyta; class Magnoliopsida; order Santalales; family Viscaceae; genus Viscum; species Viscum album. The sequence continues at coordinate 1,598,130,921 of OY728120.1, forward strand.
GATATGATAAATATGGATACAATCCTTTTCTAATCCGTAGCATCTCTTCCAATACCCCTTTATTCCATCAAGATTTCATCAAAAGTTCCCAATTCAACTTATTATTTATATGAAATAAAAATCATCAAAGCATCGTCACAATTGAAACATCATTGTCATAGTAACCCTAATTCTCCATCAAAACAACCACTTCTTTCATACCAGATCCAGAGTGAATCTGATAAATTCCTCTTTATGATCTTTACCTTTACTAGATCCTCATTATAATGAACAATGTGAGTCTGATTCTTATCAATACCATGTGTCTTATTTTTTCCAAAACCATGAGTAGCACAATTGTTTCCAGAAAAAAAGTGAGGTGATTTTCAAAAACCTTTCTTGACAAAAAAAGAAAACACTTAAATACAAAACACCTTCATCATTAGCTTGGTAACATAACCAATGAAAAACATACCATGTATATCAAAGTTCATAATCTTGAGTCATGGAATAACGATTGATAGTTCATAAGACATGAATCATAAGGAAATCATAGAACATGGGCCCTGAGAGAATAAAATTAGTATAATACATAGAATTCTACCATAAAACATATCTTATAACATTGTGAACGTGTATAAATAGGAACAAGTTCACTCATTTAGTTAAGGAAATTAAATCAATCCCTCACATAAACTTATGGACATGAAACTAAGTACACACATAACATTATGTACATGAAAGATAGGGACACACATAAACCGTGAACATGTAATCAAGTTTATGAATAACATTATAAACATGTAATTAGGTTCCTATATAACATTGTGAATATATAATCAGGTTCACGCATAACATTGTGAACATATAATCAGGTTCATGCATAATATTATGAACATGTAATTAGGTTCATGGATAATATATTTACTCAATATATTTAGATATTTACCCAATGAACTAGAGGGATATATAAATCCCACCTATTATACAATGAAAATAATATTTATGTGTGCCACAAGATCATAAAACATTCATCATATCATAACCCATGAAATAAAATGAGTTTCATAAACATTTCATTATATCATAACCTGAGAAAAAGAGACAAGTTTCACAATCATTTCCTCATTTTATAATAGTATATCCCATGAAAAGAAGTGGGTTTTTTCATGAGTTCTATCATGTTATAACTCGTGGAAGAGAAAGTGGTTCCATAAAAATAATGTCATCATAAACATAAACCTTTCAGGGAAAGAATAAGAATGGTATCCTTGGATCATATTCCTAGTAAAACATAAGTAACCTAAAATGATGAAATCTTAGATGGAGAATGATTCTAAAAGAAAAATAACTTTTAATGTTTATTGAAAAAAATAACATTTATTTTAAAATCACTTTTAAAAATAGAAATTATAAAATATTTTTGAAATTATTTTCTTCGAAAATAAACATGAAAACTTATTAAGGAATCATTAAAAATCATTTAAATCATTTCTGGAGGAAAATATCCTTTCAAAACTGATTTTTTTTAACCATAATGTTTTTTTGAAAATAATTTTCTTTGAAAATAAACTTGAAAACTTTAAAATGAATCTTCAAATAAATTAATGGTCATGGAAGAATAAAATTTCATTCACGCCGTATATGTTGAAACAAATATTCATTTCACATTTTCAGTAAAAGGAAAATGAGATTTTTTTTGGAAAAAATCATAAAGATTCCTTTAAAAAAAATTATTCAATATATCATTTGAATAATATTCAAAAAATTTGAAAACATTTTTAGAAAACATGGTTTTGGAAGAAAAAGGTTTTTCAACCGAAGAGAGAAATAAAGTCGATTTTTTATAAAAACATTTTCTCAATTATTTTATGTAAAATAGAGTGAAAAAATGGAACTACTACTTGAAAATATCATGAATAAATAGATTATAATAAAAATCTTGATAATTTTTGTGAGGTAGAACATAATATTTCAATATTGGATATATAATCATAAATAATCCTGATAAATGATGCGATTGTAACATAAAACCATTACCACTTTGGTAATAATTGAAACATAATCCCCTTTAAAGGGTGATCATAAAATGGATATTTAATACCCATAATTTTCAGGATAATCATCATAAAATAAATTAATTGGAATTATATACAACACATAAATTAAATACATGGTGAATATGGAATGTGTCTCGCATAACTAAAAAGTGAAAACGAAACCCCTTACCGTAAGTCTTGACTTCCTTCTTACACATTAAAAAATTATATATAATAAATATAAGTTTATTATAAATCTATTTTATAACCATAATTATATATATCATACCATATTTTATTTAATTATGACCATTTATCACCTGTTTCTTAACAATTCCTTGTTAAAATCATGTTTTGGTTAATAACCGCTTTATTTTTCGTGTATGTTTTCATTTGTTATTTTTGGTCCTCTTAAATTGATAATGGTTCCATAATATCTAGAATAATAATCATGAAATAATTATCATATTTATACCCCAATTATACATTTAATACCATTCATGAAATATGGTTTTGAGAAATGAAGTACGTTACGATCATAGAGATGGTAGGTCGTACATACATATAAGTAACATTTCCATTTTTCAATGATAATTATGTAAAGGAGGTAAGTAAAATTTTATCCTTAAATAATGATTATAATATTATAAATAAATTATTATTTCTTTAAATATACTTACATACATCATCCATTTTTTGTAGTGATTAAAATAGAGAGTCATATCAATTTATGAAGGCAATAGTCCACACGTACATGATCAATGCTATCATCTTTTAGTGAGTGAAATGGTAAGAAATAAAATGATATATTAGATTTTAATAATTATAAATATGTTAATAATATCATAATTATGTTATTTATATCACATATATTCATTAACCTTATCATTGATATCTTCTATGTAAAGCGTTATTGAAAACGAATCACATCACTTCGTGAGGAAAAAGTCCCCTGCACACACGAACAACATTATCATATCCCCTATGGAATGGAAATTGAAAAGGTATATATGGTATTATTAATAAAAGGTTATAATTATGTTATAAATATCATATATATAATTTATATCTATCATCATACCCAACCTTGAGAGGTGGTAATGGAAAAACGAATGACATCAGTTCGTGGGGTGGTAATCCTCCGTACACATGAATGATGATTTCGTAACCCATATAATGGAAGTAAAGATGGATGTAGGTAATCAAAATAACATAAAAAATTATCAGTATATGAAATATACTGATTTTATTATATAATAATGGTTTAATAATAATTTAAGGAGGCATAGGAATAAATAAAATAAAAACACTCAATGAATAACACCACCTCTTCGTCGGGTAACCTCCTTAGGATTGCACCAAAAACCTTCCTAGGATGAATTTATGAATAAATAAGGATTCTATGATTATAGTAGGGAATTATTGAAGTGATGTTTTTTGGTATTTTACAAACAAAAATGGTTTTATTTTGTGAATAATATAGGATATGGGGTTGTCTTTTATAAGTGAGGCGAGTGACACACTTGTAATATCTTGAAAATAAAAATGTGTACCCATGTTTTTTTCACGAAACAAGGCTAAAAATAAACTATTATCATGAATTAGAAATTATATGGTATAAATATGTATATAAAATATATTTTATAAAATATTTAGGTCATATTAACCCTTATCCTTTTAGTTTAATCCTAAGTAAACACATTTTTACCTTTATCATGGTAATTAATTTTTACCATTTTCACAATTCATTTTGGTCAATAACTAATTTTAATATATTAGATAATATAAATTATTATTATTCAAAATATTTAATCCATTTTTTCAAATTCAATTCACAAAAGTGAAATAATTTAATTTAAAAATAATCCTGCAAATGAGATGAGAAAACCGATTTTCAAAGAGAAAAAGTTCAAAAGTGTACAGTAGTGTTTATATCAAAATTCAATATAAAAATGATTCAAATAACCTAAATTTAATTAATATATATATATATATATATAATTGAACTAATTTTACTTTAAAAACAATTTAAAATATAATTTAACTTAATAAATAATTTAAAAGAAAAGGCAGTATTCAATTTAAATTCAGTATTTTTCACTATTCATAAAAAAAATTATATTTTCAGAAAATACTAAAAAATTTATCCTATGATAATTTTGATATTATGATTTAAAAAATTAATTTTATTTTTTAATCTAAAATATTCAAAAAATGTTTTTAAAAATATGTTCGTAAAGAGGTAATAAAACAACTTTATATAAAAATAGAGTTTTATGCATAAAATTTGATTTATTCTTATCACTTGTCTAGAAAACACATAATATGAATGTTGAAAATTTTATTTAATATATATATATTTAAATTTCATTAAAATAAGTCATAAAAATTGTTTTTTTAAATTTATTGATATAAAACACGTTTGTGTGCATAAAAATAGTATTTTCAAAACAAAATATTTCCATTATTTTGAAATGGTTTTTATTTTTAATTTATAATTTATTGGTCACCAATGAATTAATTTTATATATATATGTAAACCATATATTTTCATAATTTAGATAATCCTATTTATACACGCCATTACTATGGCCAGAGGATAAACATCATCTTAAATAATAATAATTTAATAGAATGCCACATTTTGTCCAAACATGGTGTTGTGTGTATAAAAATACAAAATAATTATTTTATGTAATTCATGATAAAATCAATGTTGTGTGTAAGGAAAAATATCAAAAAGATTAAATTTATTCGAAAACATATTTTTCTAAATCTTAAAGTATTACAAAATTTCATTAAAAATCATTGGGGAGTGGTAAAAATTTCATTAAAACATTTTTATAAAACATGTAAATGGAAGAAAAAGTTTTTTTAGCCAACGATAGAAATAAATTCGGTAATCCCTTAATAACATTATTTTGGAATCATGAGTATATAAAGAGATCAAAGTGAAATAAAAACATGTAATTTTCTGAAATAACTTGAGGATAATAAAATTCATGTGTTTATTGATAGGTTTATTATAATATCTCATCATTTCAAGCATAATCATAAACAATCCCGATAAACAATGTGATTGTATCATAAAATAATTACCACTATGCTATATTTTTAATCATAAGCCCCAAGAAAGAAATAAATTTATATGATATGTATATCCCATAATTATCATGACAAGGATCATAAAATACAATCACATGAAGTGTATACACCACACAAAACAAACAAGTGGTGTATAAGGCATGCGTCCCATAGAAATAAAAGTGAGATGAAAGTCCTTTACCTTAAGTCTCGAATTATTTCATACATGTCTGAAATTAGTTTATAATAAATATAATTTTATTCTAAATATTTTACATACCAATAATCATATTTATCATACCATATATGATTTACTTATGACCTTTTATTACCTTTTTATTAACAATTCCTTGTTTAAATCATGTTTTGGGTAATAATGCTTCATTATTCATGTATTTTTTGGTTTATTATTTGTGGTCCTTTTACTTTGATCATGGTTACATCATATAAAAAATGTTACAAATTATATAAATATCATATATATTAATTATATATTTATTTATAGTAATCCATTAATGTTAGACATCAAAAAAGAATTACACCATTCATGGAGACCGTTGGTCGTACGTATGCATGAACACTGTTTCCATATTCTTAATAGATAGAATGAAAGAAAGGTAAATAATAATTAAAATTTTAGAATAATTATTATTTCATATATATCACATATATTCATTAAATTTATCCTTACTATTTTCCATGTAAAGTGTAAGTGAAAAACGAAGCACATCGCTTTATGAGGGAGTAGTCCGCCGTACACACAAACAACGTTATCATATTCCCCCATAATGGAAATAAAGATGGTATATGTGATATTATAATTCTATAAATATATTTATTTCATAAATTTAATATAAATATTTTAAATCCATCATTATATTCATCAATGAGAGGTGATAATGGAAAATAAATTTCATCGGTTCGCGAGGTGGTAGTCCGTCGTACATATGATCGACAGTTTTGTTTCCCATTTGATAAAGAAGCACGTGAATATATATTTTTAAATTAACATAATGATATATAAATATATGGGAGATAATGGTGTTATTATATCATAATAATTTAATAATATTTTAATTAGATGGAATAATAAATAAAATAGAAACTCTATGTTGAGAATAATACCTCCTCTTCAGATAACCTCCTTTGGTTTACCCAAAATCCTTCTTAGGATAACTTCTTGATAAAACCAGGGCCTCTAGTATGTGAATATATAATTAATTAAATTATATTTATAGGTATTTTATTAACCAATATGTTTTATAAGTGTTAATAAGAGAGGATAGGCACTTCCCTTTTATAAGTCGAGGAGATGACACACATGGAATTTTTGAAGAGAATAAATAATACCCATGTTTTTTACATGAAAAAAGGATCCGAAATGGATCATTATCAATAATTATATGGTATAAGGTCTAAATATTATCATACAGTTGGATATGGATAATTTTATAGTTCATTTTACCCATCATATTTTTTGTTTAAACCCTCGGTAAACCTGTTTTAACCTTAACCATGATAATTAATTTTTACTATTTTTACTATTCATTTTGAGAAAAAATTAAGTTGAACTTATTATATAATAATAATAATAATTATTCTAAATATATAATAGTTTTTTAAAAATTCCATTCATATAAGTGGAAAACTATAATTTAAAATTAAACCCACATACGTGATGAAAAAGCAATTTTCCAAAGAGAAAATTTTCATAAGTACAAAAAGGTTTAATTATCAAAATTCAATATAAAATTAGTTAAAATTAAATAAATTTGATTAATAATTATATAATTTAACTAATTTTACTTTTAAAACGTTCTTAAAATAAAATTTACCTTTTAAATTCTTTAAATGAAAAGGAAGTTTTTAACAAAAATCAGTACTTTTCACTATTCACTGAAAAAGAAATCTTTTCAGAAAATTCTTAAAAATCTAATCTAAGATAATGATTACATGTTGATTTCGTATAATAATTTAATTTTTTAAAATGAATTTTATAATAGTGTAAAAAATTATTTTTATTATTTTTTCATAAAAAACAATAAAAATTATTTCTTGAGAAAAAGGTATTTTTAAAACATATAAAGACTTTACTAAAAATTAATTACTTATTTATGAATGTATATTATTTATTTAAAAACTTTATAAATAATTTTAAAAATTTGGTTATTAATATTCATACTTCAAAATTTAACATCTAGGCAATAACATCCAATTTTAAATAATAATATTAAGAGTATATCGTGGTTTGTTAAAACTCAGTGTTGCATGTAACACAAGCTATTGAAGGAATTGAATTTATTTGAAGAAAAATTCATAAAATATTTTGGTTTTTCAATTATATATAAAAATATAATGAATTTATATGATATTTATATCATGTTAAAAATTATAGAGATAATGTAACCATGATCAAAGTACAAGGATTGAAACTACCATACCAAAATATACATGAAAAACACACCAGCTATCACCCATAATAGTGATTTAATAAAGAAATTTTAATAAACGGATGATAAAAGGATATAAATAAATCATATGTGGTATGATATATAATATTATACTTCTGGAATATATATATATATATATAATAAATCTATATATATTATACTGGAGTTTAGGACACATACGAAAGAAATCAGAACTGAGGTATGAGTTTCTCATCTCACTTTTACTTTCATGAGACATATTATATATTCACCACTTATTTATTTATTTTGGTGTATATACTACCCCTTTTATATTTTATACCATGAATATATCTCTCTTAATTGTATTTAAAGTTTCATTTGAATCTATTTCATTCACGGGGATTATGATTCAAAAGTTACCAAAGTAGTAAGAATCTATTTCACAATCTCATCATTATTTAGGATTTTTTAGGTTTAATCCACCCTTGGGGGAATTTCTTAATGTTTCTATCATAAAACCAATATATTTTATTATCCTTGTTTACTCATGATTATGTCATGTAATATTAATATTATCCTCTCTTTGGAACTTAAAATGATTAAGAAAATGTTTTCAAGAAAATTTGACTTTATTTCTCTCTTTGATTGAATATACTTTTTATTCCATATACATTTTTTTTAAAAATATTTTCATTTTTTTAAATTCATCTAAATGATTTATTAAATATGAATTTACACATGTTTTAATTTTTTCAAATTGGTTTGAAAGAAATATTCTTGTGGTTTTTCGAATGAGGTACCTTTTTAACCTTTTTACAATAGTGTGGAAAACATGTTTTTTAACATATACGACATGTATTAAATTACCCACCATCATGACCACTCATTATTTCAAATATTATTTTAAATTTTCAACAATTTTATTTTTGAATATTTTTTTTCCTAATGATATGGAATTATATATTTTTTAAAAATGATTTTCAATGTGAAAAGTGTATTTTTCTCGAGAATGTTATTAATGGTTTTTTTAATTTGTATTCATATATGAAAACAATGATTATTTTACTTATTATACATTGGGGATATATTGTAAAAATACCATTCAACTTATTTTTCTAGATAGTTTAAAATTAGTTTGATTGAGGATGTATTATTTTGATATGATTCACAAAATTCCTATGGATGCTTTATGATTATGTTTATTGATTTGGGAAATTATTAACATTTTGTATGATAATTTTAAAATATGAATGTTTATGTTGATTATATTTCTCCCCTTTCATATGATAAATGAATTGTACAAATTAAATGATAGATGGGGCACACTATATCCCCTCGATGAATTGGTAGGTCTCATGAGACAAGCTATATTGGGTATTTATTATAGGTTATACCCATCTATGTAAGATATCTTTTCACGAGGTCTTGATGGCATGTTTATGATGTCCAAAATTATTAATTCCCTCATTATTATATTATTTATTGATTTCAATGTTATTATTTTATTATTTATGATATCCATTGATAAGTTTCAATATTATGTGATTAGTTATATTTCATTATTTGATTATAATTTATTCCTACCATATTATTCTCCATTATTAATTTATTGGTTAAATGGAATGTGTTTTCACTTATTTACCATTCCATATTGATTACAACTTATGTATTCATGATATATTCCTATGTACACATACTATTACTAAGCATCTGAGCTCACCCCTTTCTTATGTTTTTATTCCCTAGGATTCCATAAAGTGTTTTATGATTGTTATGTATGGATATTCCAAAAGGAAATAATTGTGTTCTATAAGAAAATACTATGTTGTATTTTAATTTTTCAATTATAATGAGAGATTCAATTATGTATCTAGTTTTCCAATAATACTCTATTATTTAGTTCTTTAGGATGAAATCACTTGTATCTAGCACCAATGTAATAAAGTAACCATCAAATCTAGGATACTAAGGTTAGTTTCTTTACACTCTATATATCACCGTTGAAGAAATTTATGAGGTTTGAGAATAAGTCAAAGTTTAGTATAAGATAAATCATCCCCTTTGAGATACTTTATCACATTATATTTGTGGCCTATCATCTATAACTTCCACCAAACCAATGTCATGTTCATGGCATGTTAATTGTATACCTATTAAGGAAGTACATTCCAGAACCCTAACATGTACAAAATCTAGTGGGGGTTCCCTTGGAGAATAATATTTCATACAATTAGTATCAAGTGAAAATCATAGAATATATAGAAAAAGTTATATGAAATAATAAAACTCACTTGTTCAAAGTATTATGGAAAATCTACAAGTTTGAGGAGGTGACATAGGAATAAGAAAATGTGTTGAATTAAAATTACCCTCATTTGTTATAGTGTATGAAATGAAAATTTAAGGGTAAAATTTATATAGGGGGAATAATATAAGGAATCCAAAATTTATAAATGAAATTTCCTTCTAAATGAATAAATTCCTAATTAAGTAATGTAGTTATAGAAAACACATGAACTATATTTCATTTTTTTTATTTTTGATAGTTTTAAAATATAGCCAGAATTCTTCCTTTAGGATTAAAATTTCATTAATAATTATAACCATTGATAATATAGTTGTTCTATAATGACTATAAAGATGAATATTTATTAAAGGTAATAATAAATTCTAATTGATACATATGGAAGAAGCTATGACCTCGACCAGTAGGATTACACCCTATGAAGCCCATTTATCAGAGCTTTTGAGGGAGATGGTATTATTGGGATTTTCCCTTGACCAAGCCCAAGATGATATTGAAAAACTAAAAGTAAAACAAAAAACTTTATATGAGATGTTCAATATTATTGATATCATGACTCAAACCATTTTTTATAAACCACTATAATAAAGTACCATCATCACACACCATACTCTTAAGGCATAATCTGGTGTAATAAGGGGTTATATATCTAAATCTGTAAAGTATGATTTTTTATATTTTTTAATAAAATAATGAATATATTTACCCACTTTTAATTATCCTTTCATATATTTATATATTATTATATAATTAGTTTTATGAAATTTAGATTTTGATATGAAGAAACTAAAATTGTATTTTTGGGAGATATATAGGTTTAATTAAAATAATATTTTTTATAAATTCAAGAAATTTTTAAATTGATTTTCTTTTCATGAAATATTAATATCAAAAAATATTTATTTAAATATAATTGATAATATAATTTAATGAATTCCAATGTAATTTTTATAATGTTCAGAAAGTTGATAGTATCTTAAGAACTAATATTTTCCTATAAATAAATATTTTTGTTTAAAAGTAAAAATTATCATACTGAGAACATTATTTTGGTAAAATAAATATTATTTTTGAAATAATCATGTTGAAATTATCCAGTGGTTAATTTTTCATAATTTTCTGAGACAATCAAATTTTTAGGAAAAAATTAACTATAGAATAAATATATGGTAAGTATTATGACATCATAATATCCCCAACGTAATGTAATAAATAATTTAAAGGGAATATATGACTAAAAATATATTTTTAATTTAAAATAATATGTTTTTGAAGTAATTTGATTAATTCTATAAACATTTAATGAATCCTCCAACTATTATATTATATTTTGTGGTTTTTAAAAATAATTCTTTTTGAACATGACTCACTTCCATGTCATCGATGGTATTATTTTAGTGACTTTTTTCATATATTAATTAAATGTATAAAACCAATCCTATTTGTAAAAACCCCTAGAAATAAACCATTATATGGTTTGTGTTTTTTATTATTTTATCACTTGGAGTCCAAAACCTATGTTAAGAAATTAATAAAGATTTCTTCTCTCTTTCGCTATAAATATCCACCTAAAATTCAATTAATCTTCACTAGAAACCCATTTAGAATAAATTTCATCTTCATATCCTTCTATAAATCCCTCCCAAGGTGTTTCATAAGTCTTAAACAACTTCTATCAATAATTTAGAAGTTCCGTCTCAAGGTAAGAGATTCTCTCCTCTTCTTTTTTATTCAAGTAATTTATTTGTACTAAGCCTTTTTATTTCCAATTTTTCATGTTGTAATATTTTTTACAAATAATTTTTCTATAAAAATAATGAAAAATAAATTATAGAAAACCATTTACTCCCATTAATCCATTTCATGAACCATCATACACACTCATTATCCTTCCAAAATTATTCCAAGATTTTCCAAGACAAACTTTTGTGTTGTGAATACCCATCCCCATTTCCACTCAAGGTAATTCAACTAGTTGTACCTATCCTTCATTTATTGGGTAATTCCATGTTTTTGACCCATAATACTTAATAGTGGTATTAAAATTGATGAAATATGTTCTTACGTTGTATGATCTATGTGGCATAAAAATGCATGTACATAATAGTAATGTGTTGGGTGAGCCCAAAATTATATAGCCCTACAATGTTTTGGGTAATGTTTTCATCTCATGAGATACCATTTATGGTTCCCTTACAATTAGACTAAGAATAATATGTTATGATGTCTCAGAAATTATCATTGAATTATTCTAGTGACCTCATGTTTTATGTTGTTTCTACATTCCTATATTTCCTTAATGTTATCATCTTGTATCATTCATCGATGTTCATATTTATGATTATCACTATTTTATAACATAATGATATTCATCTTGACTGACATGTATTATGTTTATCATGTTATTATTTGAATATTCAATTAATGGGTTTTATATCTCACCCCTTTCTTATGTACGTACCTAGGTTATCCTATATTGTAATAAAAGTTAAATGGAATTTTAGGGAATGTTTTGGAGTCTTTAAATAACGTTGTTGTATCCCCTATTTCAAGTTATTGTGATTTGTATATCTAAATACCAAAATATATTAGGCCTCTCAATATTTCAGTATTGTATTATTCAAATCATTATGTAATAAGTTATGAAATAATGTCCGTAAAATATATGGGTTATCATAAGCCTTGATGAATGAACGTACATCAATAGTTTCATGATGAGTTAGTTAAATAGGTATAAATGGGTTAGTGAGGATATAGTTATGAATGTATTAGGTTATGTAGATAAAACCAAAAATGGTAGTGGTGGTAAGTCACTGAAGAATATAGTTCAGGGTCACCCAATTGTTAGCATTTGACATGTTTTGTGTAAAGATTGTAGGGCTCAGAAGCCTAATGGTTGTTGTGTGTGAGTTATTTATATGGTAGGAGAAAATATTGGAAATTTATTGAGGTTATTTTTGTTTAGTAAACTAGAGTTTTTCAATGATATATGTGCCACGGTTTGGTGTAGCACCTTGAGTGAGGGGACACAACTCATTAGGGTTATAAGTCGTCACCTAAATAGATGGAGAACATTGTGCATGTTAAGAAAATATAATTGGATGCATTAAACAACATTCTATGAAAATATTGGTGTGTGCAGTGCATGGTGTTTCACATGGAAGTAAGGTGTGAGAATATTTTCACATTTAGTCATTATATTCGATGATGGACTAGTCTAGGGATAGGTAGACTAATTATTTCATTAAAAATTGATAATAAGGGTGATCCTATGGTGGGGAGCATCAATATGGTTGTGAGTGAATGACCATACCATGGGAAGTGTCATAGTTCCATGTAAGACTGGCCATTGGATGATCATGGTGACATCAGAAGATTAGTGTGTAATAGAACCAATAGTATTTGTTCCCAAGATTAATTCCTTATGTGTGTTTCATATGGGGCATTATATAGTGATTATATAGATAATTAGACTGAAGGGGAAGTCTATATGAACCTAGGGCAAGTCAGATTTTTAGTGAATTAGTGAAAGACTAAGAGCCTTGTGGGTGGTGTAAGTGGATGGTGAATCAACTTGGAAAATAAATTAGAAGTCAGTTTATATTTCCATAAGGATATTGGATTGATTTAATAACGCCTCCAAGGGATAAAGAATCATGATCATTGGTTCATGGAGTTTCATTTGTTGAGGATTAGAACCTTTGTAAGAAGTTGTCTAGGATGGAACCGATAGGTGTTTCCATATGAAACCAAATGCGGTGAGTTGTAACCACATCAAGATCATCATATTGGGTATGACAGAGGTGTTAAGAACCATATGAGGTCTTTCTAGAAAAATTTGTCATGTTTAGGTTGAGTTAGTTGAAGAGGACTCATTTTTTTTATTTAGATTCTAGAATAAGGTTTTATTATTATCTTTTAACCCATGTTTTACATTGATTGGGTATGATGGAACTGAACTACACCATGTGTGAAAATGGGAGGTTATAATATTGTTCCATAGGGTTTTTCCTATGGTGGGTCGCACCATAATTCCCTAAGAGGGATTAGTTGAAGATATTGTATTGTGTTGAGTTAAACAGATTCAGTGATCATGGTCTCTATATTGGATGACAAAAAATTTAACTTCTAGTGTTCTTTCTTGGAATCATGTTTCAAGAGTATGGTAGGAATTTAGGAATGATCATGACCTTGATATGGTGAGTTGACATTCAAGGATTGAATGTTGATAACTCCTTGTGAATGACAATCAAGGTAGATTGGGAGGCATGTTTCACATGATATAAAAACTTATCCAGTATGAGAAGTGCTGTTGTGGGGAGATTATATTGACCCATATCATTGTTGGTTATGAATTTTGGTGGAAATATGAAACTTTCATATTGTGGATGGATCAGTTGAAGAAATAGGTGTTGATATGAGATGCTTCATGTGTAAAAATCTTAAAGAGGTGTTTTTAAACTTGGATGAAGGATTAATGGGTGACTTGGGGTGTGGGAAATCAGATGAGGTAGCTAAGAGAATACAAGGTTATTGATATAGACACCATATAGTTAGTGGGATGGGTATTATCCCTAATATCTAATAGGTATCACTAGAAAATTGGTGAGGATGCAAAGGGTAGCCGGTAGTCCCCAAATGACTAGTGAGTGTGGCGTACTGTGAAACACTTGAGTTAGGTCCTTTTGGTATTTTTGGTAACTAGGCCCTGCTTGGGTTTAACATGACTCACTTGAATTTTTGAGGGACATTAGGCCATTGTCACCCCCTCTCCTCCCTACATGAGATTTCTTTAAGGTGGGATAGGTATAGGTGAGATCTATTAGTGAATACAGGTGAGATCCTCCATTCTTTATTGATCTCGACTCCTTCCTCATGTGGTGGAATATTGTTGTTTCATTCACCATTGATGAATCATCTTGGTAAGTCTTATCTTCTAAGACCCTTTTGTGTCTCAATTACCTTTGAATGATATTATCCTTTATCATATTTATCATCAATTGTTCTTTTTATGGATCCCAATTAAATAATTGGATGAAAATTCCACCATATCTTGGTTGGATTTTTTGATAATGATGAAGCTTTAGATCATTATGTCTAGATGATTTTTAGTGATGATGAATGCATTTCATTGATGGAAGTTCCATTATTGGTATGTAACTTGGAGCTCATTCTTTTGTTTTTAGGTCTAACTAATTTTAATCTACCATTGTATCAAGGAATTGAATAGAGGATTTTTCATACCTTAGATTCAAGAGTGTTTCAAGAGCGATCCGAACTTCGTTGGATGACATTTCTACTATGATACATCATCTGGTTGAATTATTATAGAGTTTCCAATTTAATTATATTAAATTGGCCATTGTTTTGTTTCTACATGATAGTGATTTTGGATAGAATAATTTTGAAAGACTATTACAAACCATCCATAGGTGGCTTCTCATGGTTTTGTCTTGACGATGAAATATGGTGGGTCCTTCAACAAGTATACCTTTCATTATTTCTTTTATTGTTTATTTTAATATTTTAATTAGTCATATTTTATTTATAAATTATTAAATTAGAATTCTCAGTAATGTGTTAGGACCTCATGGTGATTAATAGTGGCTAAATAAACTTGGATGACTCAGAAAACGCTATTAATTTTTCTTAGAAGGGAGTTGGATCTGTGTTGAGTTAGGTGGTCCTATGTAATATACCCCATGGTATTATGGATGGTTTATTTAGAATGTGATATGAGGTTTTTCACTTCGGGTTAACAACCCTTACTTCATAATTGTGTTATGAAAGTATTGTAATGCTTAGTTAGTTAATGATATATATATATATATATATTAAATAATAAAGGAACTACGCCCAAAGAACTGAAAAAATTTCCAAGGGCTATGATGGAACCTTGTGAAAAAGCTTGATGATAGCCACTGATGGATGAATCTTGATCATTAAAGAGTTACATAGATTACAAGTACCCAATTGAGTGTGTGATTATTCTAATTAAGACCATGTTAAATGTTTTATCACATCAATGTGAGCATGTAGAATATGATACCATTATTGATATTGATCACATGTGAGTGCATGTATATCCCATGATACCCATGTATTCTATTGATCACATGTGTGTTCATGTGTAGCTAGTGAGACCCAATTTTATATTGACCACAATTTTTTTCATTTATAGCCTGTGAGACCCATGTTTGATAGTAATCACATGTGTGTTTGTTTTTATCCTAGGAGAATAATGTTTGATATTGATCATATGTGTTTGTGTATAGCCCATGAGACACATTTTTGATATTTATCATGTGTGTGTAGCCCATGAGACCATGTTTTATGTTTTCTCACATATGTAATTATGATGGTTATGAAACTTTCTTGATATGAAATGACATTGATCTATCATCCTGTATCTATGCGTTGCATGCATTATCTTCTGTAGTTGATCATGGAGGTTGAGCCATATGGATTATTCCCCTAATATGAATGTTTTAGATATTGGTAAACATATAATAGACAATACCTTCCAGAAGGATGTTTTAAACATGTTTTTAGGTCATCCCATCGAGGGGGAATGTTTCAGACCTTACGAGTTGACATTTCTTTAGGCATGGAGCTGAAGAAAGTACAACCAAGGTTTTTGGTTGCATGGTAAGCACATGACCACTTAGTACATGGGTACTGTTTCTTATTTATTCCTTTGTGATTATATGTTATTATTGTATAGTTTATGTATTAATTATTTAATTTCTATTAATCTTATCACATATTCATACATTGAATTTACCAGTTAGGTACAGGACTGCATTGGAAGCGCCCTAATGAGTTGTACTCACACCCTGCTTAGGTGTCTATGTCACATGGGAACCTAAGCATACCTCACTTATTTTATGCATAAGTTAGGATGAGGCTATATTTAATCATTGAGTAGGATATCTTGCTACAAGTCTTGAGACTGAGAGGAGGTGAGGTTTAGAGTTAGGTGCAGAGCCGCTTTGTATTTTTAATATTTTATTTTTTTATATATGATCAACCCAGTGGGAAATCAGTGTCCTTGTGTCCAGGAATTAAAATTCAAGTTTTTTTCGACACTCATTCAATAAAAATGGTATGGTTATTAGATTCCATGTGTTTTTTGATTTTATATTGTTGCATGTTTGGTTATTTTTCTATTATTTTGCACTCTAATTTATGGTATAATCTCCTCAATATTCAATTTAAATCCTCACAACTATTTGGAAGCCTTTGGTATATAGAGAGGCCCACCTAATATTATGAGGAAATTTGGCTCAAACCTGGTGATTCAGGTTAGGGTGTTCCAAAATTGGCCCAGCTTCATCCAATGATCGGTCTACACCAGTTTAACATATGAAAATTCAACATATATTAAATAAAACTATTTATTTTATTTGATAAAAATCACATAGAAACCATATAATCAATCATCATATTTTAAGTAAAAATATTATGATTTATATCTCTATAAACATAACTTAAATATTTCTTTAAATATTTCATTAATTTCCCATTAATTTCTCTATAAATATTAGTCTTCAAATATTTTAATGTATTCTTGTACTGGAAAGGTTAGGGAAGATCCATTTTATTAAAAAAGGAAAAAATAAAATACATAAAGGATATGGATGGGGTCATATAATAATTAACACCCTCTTTCCAAGAGAAACTAAAGAAAATCAAATATCATAATAAAACTAATAGAAATCATCATAATCACCATACCGGTCAGAGTAAAATTCTAAGAAACCATGAGACCTGGTGAACAAAGTTGGATTCAAACTTCACTATAACTTGTATTTTTTCTAGACATTCAACTTTGAAATTTCATGGTCAACTATGACTTGAATTTTTTTCCTTAAAATGCACTGAAACAATATTAAACTTATTATAATTTTTAAGTTGTCCAAAATAATGATTCTTGAACATACCAAATGTATATTAAATATAGATCATTATAAGTCATTCATTTAGAAATTTTAAAATCCTTCAAGAAATTAAAATTTTCCATAAATAAATATTGGGAATTAACAATATTTACTGAATATTTTCCAAAATTTTTATTTCATATTTATGAAAACTTATTAAAACAAAACCAAAATTATTAAAATTATTTTATATTTTATCCTATATCATTATCCACCTTATATATTGTATTTAAAATTCTTTGATAACATTTCATCAATATTCACCTTTTCAACCATATAATTAGAATAATCATTTGACTTTATATTGAAAAATAAACTCCTTTGTATAAAAAATTGATCAACTATAATTTATAATCTTTAGTAGTATTAATGTAAAAAAATTGTTAATTTTATTTTAATAAATAATTTTAAAAACAATTAAAAGGATTGAAAATAATCCAACACTATATAGAACCAATGAATGTTGACTACTAACAATCCCTCTCTACTTTCAAAAAACCTTTATATATCAAGGTAACATTCCCGAGACATTGGAATGGATCATCGGTTATACATAAAACATTATATTTTAATGTAATTTAAAATAGTTTAGTGTTTTTTTAGAATTTATATATAATATTAGAGTTATAAAATTGAAAATAATGAGAGGTAAGATATAAATATGACTAAACAACATCATTATAATGGAGGCCATATTGCGACGCATTGATTTTTGAGTATGTTTGATTTTAAATTTAGTGTATTTTTGATTTAAATCTAAGGATATAAGGAGGGGGACATGATTTTTTGAGGATAGATAGTATAAGTGAACTCAAAATTCATTATAGTAGGCTACTGAGTCTCCAATGGGTACTAATGGGTGCCTTTTGGGGGTCCATAAAAATCCTAGTAGGATGTTCTGATATTTTTTTAATGAGAGGAAATTTTATAATTTCCCTATCATATATTTTGAATTAAAAGTGTGTTACCTAATCAAAATAAATACAATAGGATTTTGGACTCATATATTACTATCCCTCAATTATTTATCTTTATCCAATAATTTAACCCCCAAATATTAAAGAAATTGTGATCCATTGGATGAATTTAAATTATAATTTCACGATGACCATTTTCCATATGATTTTAAAGGTTATGGGGATTTTATTTTTTAATGATATAATTCACTTATATTCTTCTAGTTGGGTTTAATTTTTATTCCTTGTGATTTAACTGGAGATTATTATTTTTCTTTTGTGAAGTTCATTAATCTATTAATAAGTAAGATATTTAAATCATTTTCTCAAAGTCTAGTTAAATATTTTCATGTGAATCATGTATTGGTTATGAATGGTCTCAACATAGGTTGATCTAAATGGAATGAGATTAAAATTAACTAACCTTCAGAATTAATTATATAGAATATAGTTTTGAATTAATATTTTTTTATTTGAAAATTTGATTAAGGGATGTTTTAATTAAAAAGATTAAGATTTATTTCATGAAGTTAAGTGAACTAAAACTATAAATAATAATATTTTTTAAAGATAATTGTTATGGGATTTTTGTGTTGTAATATTATTTCTAAATAATTTTAAATTGATATTCATTTTGTTTTAAGTTTAAAATTGATTCAAACAGATGATATTTATTTAAGTGTGGCAAAAAGATGTAGGTATAATGGATTTAAAATGAGATAGATTACATTTTTTTATAATAATGGGGGAGAATAATGTTTTTAGTGAAATTATTTATGGTTTAAAATGATGTAATGTTGATTTAAATTATTTATAGAGCATGTAAAAGGAAATGTTACATAAAATAATATTTTTAATATACACTATAATTATAAAATTATACTACCAATAAATTTATTAAATGAATAACTAATGGAATTAAGTTAGGGAAAATTTTGGTTGGGAATTGAAATGATTAATATTGAATTTTAAGTTGGGAACATTTATATCCAATTGGTTTTGGGTGATTTCTCATGTAGAAATCTTCTTGAAAAGATGGAATTGTTGATTTAATTCCATAAAAATTTATTTTGGTAATAATGGACCATTTATAAATTAGAATGGTAGATTATGAATTAAATTAATTAATGAAGGATTGAGATAACATTTTATATAATATCATTGATTTTTAAAATCTATAAATTATGCTAAAAAAAGGGTAATTAAATGACTTATGATAATTCATTATTTTGAAATGGTAGGACATGAGTTAATATGTTAAAAGGTGGTGTTATTCTTTATAAAAACATGTTTTTCGAACACAAAATATTTTTTTTATATTAAATAATTACATTTTAATTTCAAAGTGATAGGAATAAAGTCTAGATGAATTAAATGGGGATCTATGTTTGTGATAACTTGTTAAAAAATAACTATATTTATTATTATAAAATAATGAATTGATAAAAAATGGTGAATAATTTTCTAAAGGGATGATGATTAATATGAATTAAATGATGAATAAAAAAGAACCAAATGATATATTGAAATCAGTAAATGATAAATCATTGAAAGATGCACTGGAATAAATGATTGATTAATCACATAATGATTTACCAAGATAACGATTGATGAAGTAAAAAATAATTTAATGAAATAATTGAATGAAATATTTATTTGATAAATGATTAATATATTAACATGATTTATAATTATATTGTGATATAACATGAGTGTTTAACTATTAACTAAGGTAATGGTTTGAAATGAGCATTTATCAGGGATGACATTGAGCTATTTTATGTCTTGATTTGGACCATTTTTTAATTTAATGGTAAGACATGAGAAACTACAGGAGTTCAATATTTTTTATGTTTTTCCTTATTCATATCCATATATTGATGCATAAATATGATATGTGAGTATTTATAATTAGTTAATTATATGATACATGTTTTGATAGAAACTTTATGTGCAATGTTTTTGAGTATGATACATTGACAATCACATAGAGCATTGAAAATAATTAACTAAATTAAGTAGGTATATATTTTAGGTTTATATGGTTTACACCAAATTTTTTACAATGTGTTATTATATTAATTATTAAATATTTAAAAATAATTTCAAATTAACAAATTATATACATAACGTCATGTTAAACTTTAGGTAATGCTTGTGTTCATGGTGAATTTGTACTAAGATTTATATCATGCCATGTTTATACACATCTTGTGTATATAAAATCTTTATTCATGGTGATAATGGAAAGGGTAAGAGTCCTTTATATGTTTATATTGGGAGATAGTTGAGTCATAGAGATGATTGACTAATGATCATGGGGTTATGTTGATGATATGTTTTATCATTTTATTTTTATACATTCTATTTTTTATATTATAAGAATTTTACTTGGAGTTTTTTACCCCTTTTGTATATATTTTATCATTGGTAATTTATATTATAGATTATTAATGGCGATGTTTAAATTATTATATTATGTATGGTTATTTATATTATTTATTTTTATATTTTTTTCAATGATCGCATTTAGGGTAATTCACTCCCCATGTGATACATCTAAACTATTGTCACTAGTCACTCACCTATTGTGACTAGTGAGTAATCTTTAGGCCATGTGGAATTTGAATAATCCAATGTAATTATTTAATTTTTGATGTTTTATTGTATTTTTTTTCAACTGAATTTTCCTGATTTTTTTAAGAAATATTTAAAGTCGAATAAGTTATTTCTATAAGACTGATTTTAAAGGTTATGCGTTGATGTGGATTGATTCCATATCTAAAAGTTACACATATTCTAAAAATCAGATGTTATAGCCATGGTAGATCAGTGAAACTTTGGATGTTGAGTTGTTAATGAGGTCACTTGTTTCTAGAAGTAATTATGTTTTTGAATGAAAAATTACTATCTTCTATTGAAAATAAATAGTTATATAGATGTTTCATGATTATAATAGTCAGACATTCTATTAGAATATGTTGTGATTGAAAAAACAGAGAATATTATATTGGTAAATAAAATATTTCTCATTCATGAGGATTTATAAATATTTGAGAAGTAGAACAGTGTTGGATGCTCCATGGATATATAGGAGTGACTCAGGAGAAATAATTTGTAAAAGGCTTGGAACACACCAAAGTGTATAAGAATAATTATTTATTATCAAAAGTTTTTCTTATTAAATAAGTTTTGAGATTTCTATAAGTTGTCTAGAATTTATTGTCAGATGATTCTATAATGTTATTTATAGTAATAATTATCATAGTGGTTTGAGAATAAACCATGATTTTGATTGAGTTAAATTAAAAAATTCAATGTATAAGATTTAAAAGGATGATGTTGATGATTTTAAGTGGAATAATTATGGAATTATGATAAATTTGGATATTATAAATCCAAACTGTTAGGGTAATGTGAGAGTAATTGATTGATCTAGATAAATTGAGACATAATTGAATCAGTAAAGGATGGGGTAGAGAAATAGAAGCTAAAGTAAACATTTATTCTTATGTTGATGATGTATAAGTTTTTACTAGAAGTTTTTTAAATATTATAAATTTCCCAATTCCATAAGATTGGAAAATAAGAAGGCTAGATGATGAGGTGGTTTAGTTGTGTGAAAGCAGGGGAGATCAGAAGCTAAAAAGAATGGAAGTTATGAAGCTAAGATAATTATAAGGTTGAGATGATCATAATTTATACTGATTTAAAGCTAAACCATAATATGAAATTATAATTTTCTAATATTTTTTATTTATTTCCTTTTAAATAAACATAAAGAATTTGATAACTTTCTTTACACACAACCCCATGTCTAAATAAACCCGTGACATAGTATACCTTTATAACCTAGTAATTGGATTGGAGAGTATGGATATGATTAACCGCATTATGAAATATATATATATATATATAAATTCATTCTTAAATTAATATTTATTTATTAATTGAGATAAAATAATTATTAAATTTATAATAAAACCATTTAACGATTAAAAGACATAATCTTTGAAAAAAATGTATTTTTATATATGTTATGTATTATTATATAAACAAGTTATGTTTATCACTATTAAAAATTGATTTTAATTAAATTTATTTGTAGTGTGTGAATAAAAATCCATATATTAGTTATCTAATTTTTTTAATGAAGATAAAATAATTTAATGTTAAAAAGAGTTATTTTTCATAAAAATGTTTTTATGTGACCAATGTTTTTTTATCATAATAAAATAAATAAATAAATATTGATAAATGGTTTTAATAAAACTGATATATTATATATTTAATCAAATATTTTGACATCAATTTTCTAGTTTTATTGGGAAAGTAATGAAAGTAAATTCAATTTTATGCTTAAAATGTATTTTTCTAAAAATGGGTTTTCGTTCCATTTTACATGCTTATTTTAAAATCAATTTCAACTAATTATAGAAATTTAATTTGATAAAATAGATTTCATATTTGGTATCATATTTTATGAATTATTTAATGAGGTCACTTTTATTTTTCATTATAATGAATAGAAAATATAGAAAAAAATTACCATGATTAATGTTAAGATGAGTTTACCGGGGGTTAAACTAAGTGATAAGGGTAATAATGACACATAAACTTATAAAATTATTATTAGTTGAAGATATTTAAACACTATATTATGTTATATTTTAATAATTTTCTATTTTTAAGCATTATACTTGAGAATGACATTAATATTACTTAAATAATTTATGTAATTCCATGTGTGACCTCTCCCTCTCTTATAAAAGGGAACCTAATCTCCTACCTTATTAATGAATTTTGAGCCTTATATATATGAAAATACCTACTAAAAAACCTTCCTAGATTGATCAAATTTATTCTAGATCCTATTTAATTCTCTTAAGACCAATATCTCAAGGCTTAATGTGTAATCCAAAGGAGGTATCTCAAAGAAGAGGCATAAATCTTAGCCAATATATTTCAATTTTATTTATTCTTCAAAATTATATAAACCTATTTTATCCATCATAAAATGATTAATATATAATCATAAATATAATAATATTTTATAATTATTATTTCATAACTATTTTCCACCTCCTTTCCATCAAATGGGAAATGAATGTATCACTCATGAATATGTGTGGACTGCCACCTCTACGAAGCGATTTGATTTATTTTCCATCCCTGCATCCCATGGATATTTAAAATGATTAATTTAATTAATTTATATATATATATATGATATTTAAAATATAAATATTATTATTTAATTATAAAATATTATTTATCTTTTTTTCCTTATTTTTGATAGAAAATTAAAACAATGTCCATGCGTACGTACGAACTACCCTTTCCATGAAAGTTGTAATTCATTTTTCTATTTTTAAATTTTATATATAGTAATAAAATTTGTATATAATTCATATATATGATATTTATATCATTATTAAAATCCTATGGATGATGGAAATATGATTAAATTATAGGGACTGGACTTTCTAAACCGAAACATACATGAAAAACAAAATAGTTAACACCTATGAATGATGATTTTAATAAAGAATTATTAATAAATGTATGTTGAAATTTTATAAGTGGATAATATATGATATTATAAGTTTTTAAATTATTCTGTTATATAATTAAAATAAATTTAAATTTATTATATAGGAGGTTAGAGCACTTATAAAGAAAAATGGACTTGAGGTGGGGGTTTTATGGTATAATCTCATTTCTACTAATATTGTTTATGATCACATTTATGATAATGAAATTATATGAATTATATCACAAAAATATCATTATTTTTCTCACCATATAGTTATTTCAATATATTACATGTTTTCCTTTCCTTTCCCCTCTTTTAGTATTTAAAAGTCAGAAAGAATGTTTTTATAGAAAACTGAGTTGCTTTTCCCTTCAGTCAAAAATATTTTCTTCCATATCTATGTTTTCTTTAAAATTATTTCAATAAAGTTTTTAATATCCACCAATTACTATTTAAATCATTTTTACCCATGTTTTATTATATATAAAAATGTTTAAAATGAAATTTATTATTGTTGTTTGAATAAGATAATTTTGAAATTTTACCAATGGTATCAAATGAATCATACTTTTAATATATACCATATGAACACGTTTTCTTACCATCATGATGAATATTGTATTTGAATATTTCATTAAAATTTTCCATGTTTCTTTTAAAATAAAATGTTTTCTTAATAGTTTGGGAATTTTTAGATTTTAATTAAGTTATTTTAAAATGAAAATGCTATTTTCCTTATAAAATATTCCAGTGATATTTTTAATGGATTTTTCATTTATGATAACATCATTTGATGTTAATTATTATTAATTGGGGATATAACCCAATGATTCCATACTAATTCTTTCTATGGATGGTTTATTATTATTATGGTGAAATATTAATGAAATCCATTTTCTTTTCTATGGGGTAAGGTATGATGAAAGTTAAATGTTTTTATGATCATGTGGAATACATATGAATAAACTATGAATATTTTACATGTGGATCCATTATTTACATTCAATTCATTAGGTAAAAAATAAAATTTTAAGAGATTTAAGGATATATGGTTGGTTATCCCAATCCCAAAAGAGGGAACACATGAGGTTATCCCTTGCCCAAAGTAAGTACACATGGGGTTATCCCAATATTAACATGTGATGAATGTCTTGGGGGTATCCTTGACAAAATATTTCTTTTATTGTGGTTATACTAAAATTTAAACCACTATTTTATGACATGGTATTATGCCAATGTTATGCTTTCATGGATCGTATTGTTTGATTCATTTATGATTCATGTCTTATGAACTACCATGCTTTATACCACTACTCATGATTAATATATATGAATTACTGGGTATGATTTTTAAATGTTTAGGTTATTCACTCATACTATTATGATCATTTTATCCTTATAAATGATCATTTATTGATATCACTCCTGTTTACCCTTACTGATCATCTGATATCACCCTTTATTATGTTTACTTTTCCCCATGATATAAATAAAGTTTTTAAGTATAATATTTCTAAGAAGGGTTCTAGTTAAAAAGAACATAGTGGGAGATAATGTAGAAAATTTATGTACAAGTTTTTTATATATCCAATTTTTCAAATACAATAAAACCTTATATTTCTAGTGTGGATTGTAATGATATGTGAGGAATATTAATCTAATAATATGAAATATTTATATATGTAATGTTTGGGTTACCTCAATTATTATCAAAGAAAGGTTTAGTTTTTTGGAAACTAGGATGAGGAATATTTATCAATAACCCTCAGTATAATCCTAAGTATAGGAGAACATCCCAAGTTATGGTAAATAAAGGATTAAGGATTTACTATAAAATACATCTCTTTATGGATATTGGAAAGTGGATTTGAATATGAGACAAATGAAACTAGGAGTAACAAGTCTGAAAGGGGCAGATTGGGTATTATCCCAATCTTCACCTGGGCATAATGAGTGATATTAAGACTATGTACCTTCTTAGAAACTCCCAAGGAATATGATTAGGTTAATTCAACTTTTCATTATGAACCATTATGAAGGATTTGAATAGATAATGACCATGGATGACTTAGGTTAAAGATAAAGTTTCATATATTCAAAAGAAGATGACATGATTTAAACATAATATAAATGATTTTTCATGATTATATGGTTTCTCACTAAGATTATTTTTTCTTAAACTATTCTTGTTGATTATAGTCAATAGTTGTAACAAGAACGAATCATCCTAAAACTAATTATGAAGTACAATGTAATGATTTTCCTCCTAAAAAACAAAATGTTATGGGAGATAGAATAAAAATATAATTTCTATGACGACACAACTTTATAAATAAATAAATCTTGATGATCTTATACATTAGAAAAGGAGGTAACAATGTTTAGTTTAACCCTTTATTAGGCAACATCCACCTTCTTTTAGTGGGACTATTGATCCACTAATTGCTGAGCAATGGATTAATGCCACTGAAAATATATTTTTCACCCAACAAATTTTAGTGAATGAAAAAGTTATTTTAGTTATTTATCATTTTTAAGACAAATATGATCAATGGAGGAATGTTATCAAGAAAATGAGGAAAGTGGAAGAAATTAATCTATGGAGTTGGATCAGTTTAGAAGGTTATTTTTCAATAAGTGATTTCATCATATTATTCGTATGAAATGGAGAATGAATTTCGTGATCTATAGTAGAATTATGATGAATCCATTAGTAACTATGATGAAAATTTTATAGGACTTGGGAGGTATGCTTATGGTATTATCATCCATATGAAAAACAATATTGATTGATTCTTAAATAGCATAAAACCAAGTCCTTAAAGGGAGTTATCTAAATAAGACTTTAGTAAATATGAGTAAATCATTCTATATTCTCCCTATATAGAAATTTAGATCATAGTCACCCATCAATCACATAGTTTTGATGAGAAATGAAAGAAGGAATTCAAATTAAATTCATTAATAAAAACCATCGTAGGAAAATATGATTTTCCCTTTATGATATAAGTGTATAAATATACATGGAGGAAATTGTCTTAATATGACTAATAAATGATTTAAGTGTTGAAAATAAGGTCATCATGAAATAAAATATCAACATGATCAGAAGGGGGTAGCTAATGATAAAAATGTAGAGAAATCTCAAAAGAATGAACCACCCACACTCTATTGTTTTAAATTTATGTAGTATTGAAATTATACTCACCGGTACTCGAATTCAAAGGTTAATTATGATTATCAACATCAACAACCTCTTAATCCCCAAGAAAAGTGTAAATATTATGCAATATATATTGTTTAAGCGGTTTATGATAAGAAATTGGTGAAATGTACAATTTCCATCCAATCTAGAAATGATAATGTCTTATTTGATTCTAGATTCACCCACTCTTTTATATATGATGAATTTTCTAAGTGTATCACTTTAAAACCTCAAAAATTAGATGTTTAAATAGCAATGAAAAATCAAAATGGTATGATAATCTCATCTCAGGTATATAATTATTCTCTGATAAAAGTTTATGGTAAGATGTTTCTTTCTAATCTCATTACTCCCCCACTAATTAAATTTGATGTTATTTTGGGAATGAATTGGATTTATTTATATGGATCCTATATCAATTAACAAATAATTGAAGTAATATTTTTTATTCCAAACCAAAATAATATTTTCTATCAGTGTAAGGATAAATATGAACATCTAATGGAAATTAAATCCATTGTATATGTCTTGATTTTTATCCAAAGGAGGTATTTATCTTAGATGGTTGGGAAGAAACTCAAAATAAAATATATTATCATTGAATAGGATTTTTTTTATGTACTTCAAGAATATTTTACTAGTATTCCTTAGAATCTTGATGTTGTGTTTTAAATAGAACTCATACATGTTTCTACATTTTTTTAGTGACTCCAAATTAAATGGCCCCAATTGAGATGCTTGAATTGAAGAAGAAACTCTAGTTTAATATTTATTAGGGATTCATTCAGATAGGTGTGTCACCATGTGGTGCACATGTTCTTTTTATAATGAAATATGGATAAATGTGACTCTTTATAGATTATCTTGAACTTAACAAGGTCAAGATCAAGAATAAGTTTCCTATGTCCCATATTGATGATTTTTTCAATTAATTATTTGGATCTGAATATTTTTCAAAGATTGATCTTCAATCTAGATACTATCAACTGATGGTAAAAACTAAATAAATACCCAAGGAATCCTTTATACAAGGTATGAAAACTATGAATTTATCGTGATACCTTTTAGTAGCACTAATACCCCTATTATGTTCATAGATTTAATGAATATATTCTTTTGAGACTACCTTGATTAGTTTGTGGTAGTATTTATAGAATATATTATTATATATTCCATTAGTATGGAAGATCCTGAAGATCTCTTGATAATTTTTATAAAGACCCTAAGGAATGATAAGTTTTATAGTAAATTTAGCAAGTATAAATTTTAGCTACAAATAGTTTCATTTATGGGTCATATAATCTTAAGCGATGGTATATCGGTGGATCCATCAAAGATAAAATTTATTGAACATTGGATAAAACTATCCATGGAGACTGGGATCCATAGTTTTCTGGGATTGGCATGATATGATCAGTGATTTGTGAAGAATTTCCAAGTGATTTCTAATCCACAGACCAATTTAACATGCAAAGGATCCATGTTCTTTCAGATAGATAAATTTTAGGAAAATTTCAAGGAGCTAAAAAGAAGGTAAGTTTTTGTAATTTTTCTCACACTACCCTAAAATGGATAAGGGTTTGTGATTTATAGTGATTCATTGAAGAAGGGTATGGGATTTGTTCATTTGTAAAATGATATGTTGATAGATTATGCCTCTTTCTAATGGAAGGTTCTTGAGAAAAATTATCAAACTCATGATTTGGAGTTAGTAGTAGTAATCTTTAGATTATAGATATAAAAGTATTATATTTATAGATAAAGGTGTGACATATATTCTGATCATAAAAGATAAAGTACATATTCACCCCAAAAGAGTTTAATATGTTTTAGAGGAGATGGTCGGATTTGATTTGAGATTATGATTTCTCAATACATTACCACCCTAGAAAAGTAATCAAGGTGGATGATTCTTTGATTAAAAAGGATCATGTTATATTATATATAATAGGGATCACAAAAGATCTAATATTTCTAGATTTTTAATGGATATACCTTGAAATCCTAAAGGAAGGGGAGAAATCATATCTTTCTCAAATGATTTTTAACCATCTATCTATGTGAAGATTAAAGAGGTGAAAATTAAAATACAAAGTTATAAAAGAAAGTTAGAAATTTTACTGAGTTTAACCTTGTTTATAATGGAATGATAAGTTTTAGGAATTGAGTATGTGTTTCATCAATACCAAAATTGAATAAGAATCTATTGGAATAATCTCATAACTCATCATTCTATATTCACCTTGGAAGTAAGAATATGTATAGATACCTGAAAGAGAATTTATATTAGGAAAACATAAAGATAGAAATTATAGAGTATGTTTCATGGTACTTGGTATGTCTTAAAGTTAAGGATGAAAGACATAATTCTTTGGGGATGTTATAACTATTACCCATATGAGAATATAAATGGGAAATTATCACCATGGATTTCTTCATAGGAATCCCCAAAATATATAAAGGCCATAATGCTATTTGGATGTAGTCGTCTTCCTTATGAAGGAAGAACATTTCATTTATAAAAAAAATATTTCTCTCTTGATAAGTTTTATAGGATATACATTAAGGAATTGGTAAGGATGCATATAGCACCACATTCTATTATATCTGATCACGATCTGTGGTACACCTCAATGTTCTAGTGAAGTCTTTAATAAGCACTAGATACAGAGTTGGGTTTTAGTACTATATATAATTATTAAAAAGGTGGTCATTCTGAGAGAACCATTGACATGGAACCATTATTTCACAATTTAACACATATCTTTTTATTTATTCAATGTTCATTTAATGATTAATTTAGCTTATAATGGAGAATTAGAAAAGTTAAAGAAAATCTGTTCAAACTTTTTTTCATTTATTTTTTATAATTTGAGTATTTGTTTTTCGTGCTTAACTATCTTGGTTATTATAATTAAAATTTTTCTAAGGTTATTGTTTTAACAAACTAATTTCTTAAAAAAATGTTGATAGTAGTTGAAAGTTTATATACAATAATTAAAAAACACAAAAATAAAGAGAAAAACTAATGCATATTTTTTATCAAGTTATTTCATTCGAAATCATCTGCTCGTGGGTGGTCTCCCAGGATTACCTTGATTCAAAATTCCCCTGTACTAATTTTTTAGCTAAGGGATTCCAATATAGCCATAATTGGATAGTTTTTACTTTTAGTTTCTCATGGATGAGGATGATTGCAAAGAACCAGCCGATGCTGATGTGGGTGAAGAAACTTCTACCTATGTGTTCCCCATTTTGAGTGATATGCAATGCGGGCACCACCAAGGATTGCGGAAAATTAGGATACAATGTAAACTATAGTACCAAAGATCCCAAATTCCCTATTTCTAGTCGAATCTGCTACCCCCATTGTTGCTAGATTCCATTTCGAAAGGATATAGGTTTTCATTTAAAGGGATTGTTGTGTAGGTAATGTTTATCAAGGATGAGCTAAGTATATTTGACTGATAATACAACTTACTCAGGTTATAGTGCCTCTACTACATAATGTTTCAAATTTAGAAGCAGAACTAGAGAAGAAGTTAAAATTGATTACATGGATTAGTTGACCATGTTGAGAATCACATATGTCAGGGAGAACACATACGTTGGCCAAGGCTATGTTCTAATTTGGCTATATGAACCTCAATAACCTAAATTGAGATTCAAAAATATAGGCCCAATCATCCATGTAAAAGGATTATTATATGTTGGAAATGACTACATCGATGAATCCATTATATAAAGGGAGTAGACTATGTAATGAGAACCACCTACTTAGATAAACGACTATATGGACCATTTAGATATCTCATTTAGAAATGGATACATGCACATTTTGATACATTAGACTTAACAGATAGGTGGAAAATGGATATGTGGGAAATCATGTATATTTAACTAATCATATTTGTCCTTCATACAGAATAATGCTCAATTTATTTGACAACTTGAACTTCTACCCATAGAACTCTCATGTGAGGTGACCATCAGATATAGGTAGGAGTTATTGAACGAATTTTAGGAGGTGGTTGAATATCATAAAGTAGGTGAATAAAAATTAAAGGAAATAGCTAGAGAGGTAGTAAACACCAAAAAATAAGGGGAATAAGAGACATAGAGAAGGCACCAATTGTGAAGAGCATCAAGTGAAAAAGGAGACAAGGAGGAAGGGGATTGGAGAAGAATTTTTTTTATTTTGAAGCCACTTTGTGGGAAATATTTGTTTTTATACTCTTATCCTCTTAAAATTTATTTGAAAATCTCTAAAATTTATTGAATAAATTTGATTAGATGGTTGTATATGCATGTTTTGGGGGATTGAGGTTGCGCTGGTTAGAATTTTGACATCATTTAGGTGTTAGGAGTGATATGAGTCCACTCCTTTCTCATTAAAAAAGTATTAATGAAATTAAACTTTCCAATTGAGTGGGATCTATTTTGGTTTTTTTGTCATAAATAACTAGATAAATGTAATTCCAACTGAGAACATGAAAAACCATACAAGGGTGGGATACTACCTCAATGAGTTGTTAAGAGAAGGTTTTAGTTTAAAGGCTGGGGGATCCTTTCACCTATAGTCTATCCACATGAGAAAGTTGGACTAATCTTTCTATTAGAATTGAAGTGAATATCCTTAGGTGAGAAGAAAATTAAATAAAAAGAAACACATTTCAAAATAATCTTTCCATCCAACTAACTTCCCCTTATCTAGTCCTTGTAGTTCTTTCTCTTGAAAGATCTTCCTTCTCATCATCTAGATTTGGGCATATTTTCAACATTTGTTCCATCAGCATAACCACCGTTCTTTCACCCACTATTCTGTTTTATTTTTACTATTTTATTTTCATTTTAGTATAAAAACTTTCCATTTATTGGGTTAAATACCTAATTTACAGGATACTAATAGTTAGCGGGTGTTATAAATAATTAATTTTCATGAAGTTTAATGATATACGTGTCAAATTTTTGCACCGTTTTTAGGGAAGGGTATGAGAGACCAAAAAGAAAAGGAAAAAAACTTTCTATTATTTTTTTTATAAAGGGGGTAAATGAAAAATTAGTGATAATCTAACAACCTAGAGGAATTCCTCCCTGAAAATAATTTAATTTTAGGTACCGACAATATCAAATAATCCATGTTTCCTTATGTAGAACCAAACATCTAGAAATTATGAGACTAAGCTATCTGACCTCTCCATGTTACCATATTACCATGAACATACCAATAAGTATTTAAAATATTTCATAAGGTATTTTTATGTAATAGTAAAACAATCCCACTTATAGGACTAAGTGAGGATGAGTTAAAGTTGATAATTTTTCATTTTTTCTTAACATGGAATGCAAAATTCTGGTTCCAATAGTTAGATGAAGACATCTTTGATACATGAGACCAGCTGTAAAATTCATTTTTTATGATTTTTTAACCAAGTAGGATGATTTTTGAAATTTTTCATAAGATAACTAGATTTTTAAAAGAGGATTGTGAATTATTTTGTAATGGCCCGGACCTCTCCGACCCATTCCTTTGTCAAAAGGAAGGTCACGAAGTGTTCTAGAGGGTAAAATGGACTTTTCCCACACTTTCCAGAATTTTGTAAGTACACGCCATGTAGTGTGAGTACACACTATGTATCACCTTTCCAGGTATACCCTGTGTTGAAGGCCGTGTCCTTGCCGTGTGAAATAAATGAGTACACGCCGTGTATCCAATACTACACGCCACGTAGTCCCTCCCCGCGTACGAGTTACCCTAAAACCGTGTGTTGAACAGTCAATGGACGTGTGACATATTGGAGCCGTGTACTTACTGTGTGAAATAAATAAGTACACGCCATGTATCCAATACTACACGCTATGTAGTCCCTCCCCGCGTACGCATTACCTTCAAGCCGTGTGTTGACCATTCAACGGCCGCGTTCCGCATTGAAGGCCATGTTGGAAGCCGCATGGTGACCGTGTGAAATGGCCGAGTACACGCTGTGTACCATAAATTACACGCCGTGTAATTTTGTTTTTCTCACCTATAAAAGGAGGGGTCCCATCCTCCTTTTCAACTCACCCCTCTCCTCCCCATTCCTCTAAGCAGAGCTCTCCCAAGAGACTCGAAGGATCCTTTTCTTCCATAACTTCTTCGTCCGAGCTCCGATTTAAAATTCATCAGCAGCCACAGGATCATAACGATGAGCCGGAACTTCTGATCTTGGATCCGTTGTCTTTCCTTTGGCCTTTCATTTCCAACTTCCACCCGAGGAGGTTTTTCCAGGACTTGACAGAAGTGACAGACGCCGATGGATGTCTTCTAAAGTTGATCCGGGGGAGCATTGTGATCAGAACCTATTGAGGTAGGGATATTACCTTTGTCTCTCTCTAAATTGTGTATCATATGGGGTGGGTATCCTCTTGTTTTCATGAGAAACGGTTGAACCAATAAACGAAGATAATAATTGGTTAAATAACGGGGATGGGGAAGTTGTTATGTTTATCTTATATCTTGTAATATTATCTTGTGAATTGAATAGGCTTATTCCTACTGAAAATCAAGGTCGTTGAGGACCTTTTCTTGCACAATTAAATGTTTCCCTATCTTCTAGACCATTTTTGTGAATGGAACCTTGTGTAATGTGGAATTTGGTTAATCACGTAAAGTTGGCAGATTAAAATCTGGAACCCTTGTGTGATCATCCCGGTTAAACAAAATGGAATAATGAACATGTGGGTTTTGGCTTGGTTACATGGTGTGTGAAAGGGGGGGGGGGGTGAATCCTGGGTAGTTATGAATAGAATGAGCAGAGGGGCTGCGGTTGGCTTGGTTGTGGGTTGGTGTGAATGCTATGTTGGTGATGGGAAGCGGGGCTACGATAAATGGTATCAAGGGATGATGATGTACGGTGTGGTTGTGGTTATGGACGTTGGTAGTGGGGCTGAAGGAATGGGTTAGAATGTGAACGAACTATGGGTTGTGAATAATAAATAAATGTGGAAGAGTTAATGAATGGTGGGGCATGGTAATGGAACGTGAATAATAATCAATGGGGTTGGTTGGCTAATAAGAAGGACTTGGTTGTGTTGCTTGTGTTTTCTTAACTTGATTTGTGGATGGCAGGGATATGTTTCACGAACGATTGATATGGTTGGTTGTTGATAGTTTCCTAGTAATTAAGGAACTAATAAACTAATTCTTCTAAAATGTGAAAACCTAAATGGGGTTGGGGTTGTTTGTTGTATGCATGCTTCGTGGTAGCAGTACCGAGGAACGTGCTCAGTTTCTCTGTTTAGAAGCCATAGGTTGGGCTGAGTGTTTGGTATATATATATATATATATATATATCTGTATCTTTGTGATTTGTCACACCACACCCATGTTGAGCACATAGCTCCAAACACTCCCATTTCATGGGAGAGGGTGTTTTCCCCTTAGTTACTAGCTCCTTCCTGCTCCTTCTTCCCTAGGCTGTGATGGCTTGAGGCGACCTTACACCTAAGACCCTTCAGGTAGGTTTCGATTGGGGTGGTTTTAGCCCAAGACTCTTCGGGCAGGTTTTACTGTTTCCCAAGAATCTTCAGGATGAGGCCCAGGTGTGTGCGGGTGGGATACGTGGTTGTGAGGCCCAGGTGTGGGCGGGCGGGATACGTGGTTGTGAGGCCCAGGTGTGTGCGGGCAGGATACATGGTTGTGAGTCCCAGGTGTGTGCGGGCGGGGAGAGTGTGGCAGCGTTAGGATGTTCTCCGTTAGGAAGAGCAGCTAACTAATGGGAAGTGGTGCGGGGTACCCAATACTCTTGTTCTTATATACTACTACTACCTGTTGTGATTGTGTTTTTGGTGAGTGTGGCTGGTGAGGTTGGGTGGATAGAATTCATTTCTAGGTTTATTCTGTTGTTCTCAAGGGACATTAGGATGTCTCCCCACTTGTTCACGAGAGCTTTAGTTTTCCCTACTGAGTATACTTGTATGCTCACCCTACGTTTACTTTCAGGTTTCCAAGAGGACTACCAGGGTCGTGCAGGACCCTACTAGTCGGACAGTTGGAGTTGTTGAAGTTTCTGTACTCTTGTTTTCTTTTGGTATTATACTTTGAGCTTTCTTGTACTTGCACCTTGTTATAAAATTGTTTAAACATGCATGTGGTATTGGTTTGGGTTTGTTTTTCCTTTACTTGATCTTTTTTTTGGTGTTTGACTCACCCTATTTCCCGATCTTAAATAATAAAAAGGGTAATGCATCCCATATTTGTGAAAACTCATACCATTGGTGCTAGTCGCCACCTTGGGGCCTACTGGCTGCGGGACTCGGGGGTCATTATCTCCCTTTCACCATCTCCAGCTCAGGAGAGGCATCTTTGGTGGGAGGGGGTCGTGACATATTTCATGAAGCTTAGGTCAGGTTCAAAGAAATTCTTCATAATTTCCCCAATTATCAATGTACGGCCAATTTCTTATGCATAAATTTTATAATATTCCTATACCATATCATAAAAATTTAGATGACCAGTCATCTTGAGGAAATTTCTTTGAAAAAATAGCTAAAGAGATTAAATAGATTTTCAATACCCTGGAACAGAATTCCCAGTATAAATGTTTCATGAGGAGGACTACTGTTAGAAAGGGAACTGCTCCTATATCTTAAGTTGAAATAAATCTTACAGGTATTTTTAATGATAATTATCAATATAATATTCAAGATTAGTGTTATAAATGTGGTATGTTTTTCCATTCACATTCGTACTTACCAAAATTTTATATGCCTACCCAATTCTCCAAAAATGATAACTATGTCGTGTATGGCCCATGAATGAAGACCAGAGATGATCCATTATCAAATAAATACAAACAAGGCTACCATAATCAATCCAACTTGTCATGGATGGAGTACAGAGTTCTAAGAACTCTTGTGGATCCTACTTTTAAATAGAATAGATAGAATTTTTTGTAGTTCAAGCCTTAACCAATGGGCGACCCATCAAGTTCCCAAGATAAAGTTAAAGGGATGTTCCAAAAAGTAAAAGGGTGGTTTGATGAGTAAAAGGAAAAAAAATTATTTTGATAAGGAACAACAATAATCTAGTTTTTAAAAACCCATAGTTTCATGTTGGGAAGCTAGTTAGAAATTCCGGAGCTAAATACAAAACTAAGCTACCTAATACCACTAAAGCAAACCCAAGAGAAAATGAAATGGCAGTGACCACAAGAAGTGGTCTCCAAATACACCAGGAATCTAGGAAGGTACCCCAAACTATTGAAAAATAAAAATTGGATTAATATAGAAATCCAAATCTATAAAATTTTAAATCTAGAAATTTGGAAAACAATGCCGGACAAATGTAACACCCTGAAATTCTAAAGTAAGAACATTGTATTCGATAGCGTGTATGACACACAACACCAAGCACATAAGGGAATATAATATCCCAAAACTTTATAAAATATATTTATAATTTTGAATTAATTAAATCTATGATATATCTTATAATCATGCAACACCTAGTTAGCTTGCGTCACACACAACAATGACTTTCTTCGATGGTTTGTGTTACACACATGATCGAGTTTTACTGAACAAAAATATATTATTAAAACATTATTATTTAATATAATAAGATATAACATATCCATTAAATTAAAGGTTATAAATAGTGTTAACTAACTTATAAAAATATATGGTTTACACAAATATAATATGAATTCACTGGTTACTAGTTAATTATAAATGAATGTAAGAACTAGTTGAATATAAAGGATTTTTTTTTAATTTTTATGCTTAAAAAGCTATTTTATCGTAATATATTAATGTAATTAAAATTAGTGAGTGATAATTATGATATATATATATATATATATATATATTATTCAATCAATTATTTTTGATATTCATCTAATATATTTCATAATCATAAGATAATAA
Organism: Viscum album; assembly: GCA_963277665.1. Classification (NCBI taxonomy): domain Eukaryota; kingdom Viridiplantae; phylum Streptophyta; class Magnoliopsida; order Santalales; family Viscaceae; genus Viscum; species Viscum album. Next base: position 1,598,168,282 of record OY728120.1, read on the forward strand.
CAAACCCAATATTTCACATAAAAATTAATATTTTTTAAAGGCAGTTTTGTTGCATTTTAACGAGGAACCTATTTTAAATAAAATTTTTGGAACTTTTATACAATTTATATTTCAAAATAAATTTCATATTTTAAATAAAAATATAATAATTATATTAGATTAAATTTTTGGTATTTTTCTGTGAAATTTGATTTTTTGATGAAAAATGAAAAATACTGAATTTTAATTCAAAACTTCTTTTTTATATAATTTATTTATAATGTTAAATTATATTGTTAATTAGTTTTAAAGTTTAATTAGATAATGTTTTTATTAATTAATCCAATTTAGTTAATTGGAGTCAATTTTACATTGAAATTGGATATAAAAACCAAACACACTTTTGAACTTTTTTACATTAAAAACCCGCATTGTCGTCCCATATGAGATATTAAATTTAAATTAATTTATTCTACTTATGTGATTTGGATTTGGAAAAATATATTCTGTATTTGTAATTATAATAATTTATAATTTATAATAAGTTCAAATCAGTCTTTTGACCAAAAATATTAGTGAAAGTAATTAAAATTAATTACAATGATTAAGAGGAAAATTAGCTTAACAAGGGATTAAATCCTAAACTTAAGGGCCGAAATGACCTATAAACTTGTCCAAAATAAATTGGATTTTAATATTTAGACCCTATAATACCTTGAATTAAATGTTTTACATTATTGGATCCACTTTACATGGGAGAAATATGGGTGTAACTCCCCTTACAAAATTTTACAATAGTGTCACTCCTCCTCCACTAGAAAAAGGCACTCATCCCTCCCAATTTCTCAAAACTCTCAAGAAAATTTGTCTCAACCATGATCTGAAAAAAATAGTTCATAAATATACCTCCCCACATCCTAGAAGCCTCACCTTGGGCATAAATTCTTCCATGGAATCCCTTTGGTGCAAACCAAAAGAAGTTACCTGAATAAGAGATAACATCCTTCCTTAAGCTCTTTAGTTTTATTTATTTCTAAACTATTTAAATTCTCCTAGTTCCATTATAATATAAAAACACCAGTATACTAAATATACTAAGATTTTTTATATTAAGTGTTCTACCTACACTTACACAAAATTCCATCTAATGAGTAACAAACTTACCATTCTTATGTATGGTGAATTACTGCCTCACGAAACGATGTTGTTTGTTTTTTACTTTACCACCTATTATGGTTGGTAATTATGATGTAAATAAAATTTATATATGATATATATGATATTTATTATGTATTTATACTTATTTAATTATTTTATAACACATAACTTTATCCTCCAATGGCCCAAAGGCCTTCATTTTTTATTGATTTTGATAATCCACCTTTCAAGGGGTGAGGTGGAACCCTTAAAAGGCCCATAGGCATAAGTATTACATGGACCATAGTCCTTAGAGTAATTAATTTCCTGTAGGCTTCAAACATTACATACAACCCAGACTAACTACTTGGATCTGCTCCTCCCTAGCATCTTCATCGTGAATCAGCTCTCCACCTTCACATGGCTGTTCGGCTAGGTTTTCCCATGCATGCACAGGCTTATCCCAATGGCAAGTGCCATACCCTCTCATTCTTGAAATCCATTTAGCTTATTCTATGGTGAAATCTCCTTGATAATCCTCCTTCTAAAGCTTGTTCCTTGTAGTTTGTCTGGTTTGCATCTTCACTTAAGGTGTCCCGAAGGTCTTACTGACCTTAAGTCCCGGGTGGCCCGAAGGTCTTAAAGGACTCGGGGACCAAATCGGTGGCATGAATGCCTAAATGGGGGAATATTCCTGGCCACTAAAGTGATAAATAGTGCCTACTATAGTTCCTTCTAAAGTACCTGCTACAATACGGCACAGTTCCTGCTATAGTACCTACTACAGTACTTCTACAGTACTGCTATAGTGCAGAAATTAGCCTCCACCTAGATTTTCTCTTAGGTCGCCTAGACGCACTTAAGGAGTCCTCACCAACTGGGTTGAGGCTCATGTGCATAAAACATACCTTTATACATTTTGTTTTTGTAAATACAATAATATCGTTTGTAGAAGTGTGGACTACCGCCTTCTCAAAGCGATGTGATCCGTTCAAGATATACATGGATTTTATTAATGATGATTTTAATAAAATTATGTGAAATATATGAAAATAATATTATAATTTAATTATAATATACATAGTATAATTTACTTTTCATTCTTTTAATATGACAAATAAATGGAAGTATCATCCATTCATACGTACGACCTATCATCTCCATGAACGATGCATTTCATTTATTATCTCAAAATATCATGGATTATTTTAAATACATTTATACTGGATATATATGATATTTATATCATTATTTACATTATTTAAATGTTGAAATCATGATATAATTAATAGTAACAACAAATAATAAGTCAAAACTTACTGGAGAAACTTGGAAATTAACACATGAAATAGTTGAAATAATGAAAGGTTGTTATTAAATGAGTAATAAGATATTAAAATATTATATATGATATTATAAATATGATTATGGTTTTGGTATATGTTATTAATATGTTTAAACCTCTTATAAAGGAGGTTAAAGGACGTTCACCCAAAAGGAAACACAAGGTAAAATATTCTTGTCTCACTTTTCTTTGCATGAGGCATATTTTATTATTTTGCACCTAATTTCTTATACATGGTGTACATACTTTCATATTGACATATAATATCATGAAAAATTATTTATTCATGGTATTTTTAGTTTTAATTTGAATTATTTCATCTAAGGGGATTTGAACTTAAAATTACCAAGTGGTAAATAATTTCATAACTCGATTCCTTTCATTAGGTTATATTACTTCCTCATTGTCATTAATATTATAAGATTATATGTGTAACAACTTCTCACTATATATTGTTGTATTTATACTTTTATTATATGGATTTATATTTGACACACATAATATATTCATCGATTTATTCTCATAGCAATGTTATGGTATTTTCAAGGTTTTACTTCACAATCTCATTTTATTCGGGATTATTTACACTTGAATTTCCATTCGAGAAAATTATATGACCATTGTTCAATAAAACCTATAATTTTATTCTACTCTATTTATTAATTACCTTTTCAAGTATTAATACCATTTTATCACTCATTGGTACTTAAAATATTTTACAAAATGTTTTTAAGAAAACTTGACTTCATTTATCTCTTTAGTAGGAGAACTTATTTTCTTCAAAAAACCCTATATTCTAAAAAGGTTTTCAATTTTTTTTACCCTTTACAAAATTATTTATTAAAGAAATTTTTACACTTTTTCTCTTTAAAAATGTTTTTAATGGAATCTTCTTGTCATTTTTCAAACAAGACACCTTTCTTACCTTTCTACTGTGCAAAAGGAACGTTCTCTTTACCTTATACAGTATGTACAGATTTAACCACAATCATTTCATTGAATCTTCCTTTTCATGTTTAAAAGGATAATTTTTAATGAATTTTTTTAAAATACATTTTAAAAGAAAAGTATTTTCAAAATGTTTTTCAATATGGAAGGATATTTTCCTCAATAATGTTTTTAAAATATATTTTTATAATACTTACATTCATCAACTACAAAAATTCTTTATTTTTCTCCACTTGGGATATATTGTATTGATACCATGCTTATTATTCCTCTGGATGGTTTTTGATTGATTTATACAAGTATTGTATTGAAATTGACATCCTTTATTCCTCTGTTAGTCCCCTTGAAATATTCAATTTTATATGATTATTGAACATTTAATTTACCCTAATTATCCATATCATGTATCATGGATATTACTATTTCCAAAACTGTATACCATTTTACATTAGGTGTCTACTTTGAAATTTATTTGATTATCTGGGGAAATATTTATAAATCCTTATTCTCTATTCAATACAGATATTTGACAAGGCATATTATTTATTTCAATTATTCAATATAAAGAATGATTTGGATTGGAAATGATGGGTGGGGAACATAATTTATATATCCCCTTAATGCATCATTAGGTTCTCATGACACATATATGTTGCACATATTTAATAGGTTTCTACCTGTAGTTTTAAACCATCTTGTGAAAGGTCTTGACATTATAGATTTTCATGTGCCTAATACATGATGTCCAATAATTAAAAAATGACTTCATTTTGATTCAGTTATTATTTATCCATGATATTTTTCATTGACATATCTATGGATGCATTTCATTATCATTTCATTGATTAAATGGAAGGTGTTTTTGTTTTTACCTTTCCATATTTATTTTTCCATATATATTTTTTTGAATGGAATACTTTTACATTTATTTACCTTTCTATATTTTTTATGCATTAATTTTTAAGTTTATTGAATATATAGAATGTGTGTTCAGTTATTACCTTTCTATATTTATTATTCACATTAATTCATTATATCTTCCACTATAATTAACCCTTACTGAGAATTTGATCTCACTATTATTTTGTTTCCTTTCCCCAGGATTCTCTAAAGTATACTAAAAAATATATAAAATGATACACTATATGGAATAAAGTTATCCTATAAAAAAATTATATTGTATTTAGTGTGTTTATTTGTAAAATATGACTTAATTATGTATTTGGTTTACCAATAATACTAAACTATTTGATCCTTTGGGATTTGGTTTACTTGTATGTTATGCCAATTTAATAGTAGCACAAAACTGACTTTGAGATTTCTAAGGCCAGTTCACTAAAATTGGTATCAGATAAAGTTTAGTAGAAACCATGAGAACTAGATTTAGGAAAATATAGGTTAGAGAATATAACCCCAAGATATACTTTTAGGAAAATTATAGAAGAAAATCCTAGAATTTTGGTAAAGTAGAGATTATTTAGGTATTCCTAGCCATACATCCATGTATGGATACTACAAGTGGACATGATTCTGACACATATGTCCCTAGGGGTAACAACTCTGACACGGTGTGTCAGGTCTAACTTAGTGTAACATGGTACACAACAACGGACCTTACTACACACTTGGTTTAACACTCCTGATTGATATGATTAGGACAATTCACATTTTCATTACAAACCATTATAGATTATTTGAATAGAAAATGACAATGAATGACCTATGATAAACATTAGACTAAGGAAGAACCTATGTGTAATTAGAATAGATGAAGTATTTATGAAATGAGGCAGTATTGAAAACATTATTCAAAATAATATTTAGTGATTAATTTTATTTCAAGGATGTCCATCATCTTTTGAAAATTATATTAATATGGTTTTAGAAAAGGAAAACCTATATGCCGGGTGACAACCAAAAAATCTGGAAAGTTTGTGGGATTTGAAACCATGAACTAAGGATGATATGGGTTTAACACCAACTAGTGACCTATATAATGTCCTGGTTAATTTGTCATTGTTTTTAGTTAAAAAATTTAATGAATAAATATTAATGATGAAGAAGTAGTGTTAATTTTTAGTTTTAGAGAATGATATCTTAACCATATTATATTTGGAAAATATTTAGAGACACAAAGTTATACTTTTCACTATTTTAAGGGTCTTATAATTTGTTGAAAGTATATTTTGGTGATTTAAACATTAAAGTTAATTTTTGGATATCCATTTCTTGAAGTAATGGATGTATTGAAAATTAATCAAAGAATAAATAAAGGATGAAATTTTGTTTATATAAATATATTAAGTAAGTATATTTCCATATATATATAAGAAGTAAAATAATTACTCAACATTAGGAAAACGACTTAGAAGTAAAATGGTGTCCTATACCATAATTTTTGTTGAACTCATGGTCTTTGAAATCAACAAAGATTTATAGATTTTAGGCCCTCAAATTTCCATTGATATTTCACTTATTTTTGATTTATTATCTCAATCACTCCTTATAAATATTTACACTTTTCCTCCATGTACGTATCCCTACTTTCTAATAATGTTATCCAACTTAGAGACCTATCTATATGTTAGTCCACATCACCTCTGTACTTCCAATTCTCTATTTTATAGAATATTTTTTATGAAAACTTATCATGATTTAAACATAATAAATATCAAAAAATATTTTACCAATATCTAGTTTAAATTGTGAGAATTAAATTTAATAAATGTGGGGAGAATGTAACGCCCCAAAATTCTAAAGTAAGAACATTGTATTCGATATCATGTATGACACGCAACACCAAGCGTGTAAGGGAATATAATATCCCGATACTTTAAAATATATTTACTATTTAAAATAAAATAAATCTATGATATATATTGCAATGAAAACAACATTGATTTAGCATGTGTCACATGTAATAATTTATTTCTTCAATGGTTTTCTTTACACGAAAGACCGAGTTTTACAGAACAACAATATATTATTAAACATTATTACTTAATATAATAAGATATAATGTATAAATTAAATTAGATGTTATGAAAAGTATTAAATAAATTCTTTAAATATGTGGTTTACATAAATATAAAATGAATTCAATTGTTACTAATTAATTATAAATTAATGTAAGAACCAATTGAATATAAAGAAAATATTTTTATTTTTATGCCTACAATGTTGTTTTATCCTAATAAATTGGAGTGAAAACAATTAGAGAGTGATAATAATGTAATATATATATTATATATTCAATAAAATATTTTTTTATATTCATCGAATATATTTGATAATCATAAGATAAGAATAAACCCAATATTTTGCATACAAATCAATATTCTTATAAAGATAGTTTTACCGCCTTTTAATGGATAACCTATTTTAAATCCAAATGTTGGAACTTTTCTTGATTTTATATGTCAAAATAAACTTAAAATTTTAAATAATAACATAAAAAATAGCTTAGGGTGAATTTTTTGTATTTTTCTGTGAAGTTTTATTTTTTGATGAATAGTGAAAAATACTGAATTTTAATTCAAAACTATTTTTTCATATAATTAATTTATAAGGATAAAATATAATTTTAATTGGATTTAAATTTTAATTTGATCAATTTTTCATTATATAACCCAATTTATGTAAATTTAATTAATTTCAAATTAAAATTGGATATAAAAATGTAGTAAATTTTTGAACATTTTTACTTTAAAAACCCGCATTATTGTCCCATCTACATGATTAAATTTAAATTAATTTATGCCAATTACATTATTGGAATTTGAAAAAAAGGATTAAATATTTAGAATTATCACAATTTATAATTTATAATAATTTCAACTTAGTTTTTTGACCAAAAATATTTGTGAAAGTAATTAAAATTAATTACAACAATTAAGATGAAAATTAGATTAACAAGGGACTAAACCTTAAAATTAAGGGTAAAATGAATTAGAAACTTGTACAATATCCATTTTATGTTCATATTTAAACCCTGTACTCCCTTGGATCATATTTGGTCCATTATTGGAGCCAATTGAAATGGGAAAAAAATGTGGTTGGAATTCCATTTCGAAAAATTAACAAGAGTGCCACTACTCCTCCACTATAAAAAGTCACTAATCCCTCACACTTAATCACACATATAAAGATATTTTTTGTCAAAAAATATATTCCCAAATATTTACTAAAAATAACTACCCTTATCCTATAATCCTCACTTTGGTCACAAATCCATCCATGCAAACTCCTTGATGCAAACCAAAAGGAGTTACCCGAATAAGAGGTAACATCCTTCCTCTAGCTCTTTAGTTTTATTTATTTATACAATATTTCAATTCTCATTATTAAATTATTATATATAAAAAATTGTCCTAAATATAATTATATATTTTTTATATTAAGGGTTCTTCTGACACTTACACACACTTCCATATAATGGGTAACAAACTTACCGTTCTTGTGTACGACGAACTACTGCCTCACGAAATGATGTTTTTCGTTTTTCCTTTACTATATTTTATTGTTGAGAATTATGATGGAAACAATATTTATATAATATATATATTATATTTATTATTTATTTATATTTATGTAATTATTTTATAACACAAACCTTTATACTTTCCATTTTGTGTAAATATGATAACATCGTTTGTGAAAGTGTGGACTACCGCCTCCTCAACGCGATGTGATTCGTTCATGCTATAAATGGAACATATTAAGGATGATTTTCATAAACCTATGTGAAATATATGAAATAAATATTATACTATAATTATAATATACATATTTATCATTTAATTTTCAATATTTTAATATGAAAAAGAAATGAAAGTAGTGTTAATGCGTATGTATGGCCTACCGTCTCCATGAGCGGCGCATTTCATTTTTTATCTCCAAATATTATGGATTATTATAAATTCATATATAATAGATATATATGATATTTATATCATTATTTACATTATTAAGATTATGAAATAATGATCTAATTAATCAGAACATCAAATAACAAATCAAAACTTACTCGAGAAACTAGGCAATTAACATATGAAATAGTTAAAATAATGAAAGGTTATTAAAAAATGGGTAATAAGATATTAAAATATTATATATGATATTATAAATATGATTATGGTTATTGTATAAGTAAGTAACATGTTTAAAAGCCTTATAAAATAGGTTAAAGGGCATTCACCTGAAAGGAAACACAATGTAAGAGATTCTTGTCTCACTTTTAATTTCGTTGGGCATATTTTATTTTTATGCAACTAATTTATTATATATGGTGTAAATAATAAAAAATTTACATATAATATCATGAATAATTATTTATTCATGGTATTTTTAGTTTCAATTTAAATTATTTCATTTAAGTGGATTTTAACTTAAAATTACCAAGTGGTAAAGAATTTCATAACCCAATTCCTATCATTATGTTATATTACTTACTCATTGTCATTAATATTCTAAGATTATGTGTGTTATAACTTTATAATATATATTTTTGTATTTTAACTTATGTTATGTGGATTTAAATTTAACATGCATAATATATTAATTGATTTATTCTCACATCAACATTATGGTCTTTTCAAGGGTTTACTTCACAGGCTCATTTTGTTTTGGACTCTTCACACTTGAATTTCCATTCAAGGAAATTATATAGACATTGTTCAATAAACCCTTTCATTTTCTTCTAATATTTTTATTAATGACCTTTCTCATTTATTAGTATAATTTTATCACTCTTTGGCACTTAAAATGTTCTATAATTTTTTTAAGAAAACCCAACTTCATTTCTCTCTTTAGTTAGGGAACTTGTTTTCTTCTAAAAACTCTATTTTCTAAAATGGTTTTCAAAAATGTTTTTACACTTTCAAAAATGATTCATTAAATAAAATTTTACCCTTTTTGTCTTTATAAATTTTTTTAAAGGAATATAATTTTCATTTTTTTGAAAAAGGAACTTTTCTAACCTTTTTACCATGAAAAAGGAATATACTTTTTACCTTTTACGACATATAAAAATTTACCCACTGTCATTTCTTAAAATATTCCTTTGAATGATTAAAAGGTTAATTTTTTTAAATAAAATTATTTTAAAATTAATTTTTAAAGAAAATGATTTTAATTTTTTTCCAAAATAAAATGATATTTTCCTAAAGGATGTTATTAAAAGATCGTTTTATTATAATTTCATTTATCAATGAAAATGACCCTTTATTTTAATTCAATTGGGATATGTTGTATTGATACCATCATTATTCTTACTCTAGATGGTTTTTGATTGATATGGATAATTATAGTATTATCATTCACTTCCTTGATTCCTTTGTTAGTCCCTTGAAATATTCAATTTCCTATGATAATTGAAAAATGAATTTCTCCAAATTATCCATATCATTTATCATGGATATTAATATTGCATAAACCATATACCATTTTATATATTGTGTATAATATAATTGTTATTTGATTATATAGGGAAATATTGGTAAATCCATATTCTATATTCAATACGAATATTTGATAATGCATATTATTTATTTCGAATATTCGATATGAGGAATGATTTAGACTAACAATGACAGGTGGGGCCTAGAATTTATATATCACCTCAATGCATCGACAAGTTCTCATGAGAAAAATAATTTTCAAATATTTAATAGTATTTTACCTATAGTTTTAAACCATCTTATGAAAGGTCTTGATAGTATAAGTTTTCATGTATCTGAGATATGATTTCCAATAATTAAGAATTTCCTTTATTTTGATTCAGTTATTATTTATCCATGAGATATTGTGTCAGTATATCTATGATTCATTTAATTATTAGTTCATTAATTAAATGAAACATGTTTTAGTTTATTACCTTTCCATACTGATTTTTCATCATATAGTTATTTTAATGGAACATGTTTCCATTTATTTACCTTTCTATATTTTTTATTCATTCCTTTCTAAGTTTATTGACTGTATATAATGTGTGTTCAAATATCACCTTCTCATATTTATTATTCACATTGATTCATTATTGCTTCCTCTATACTTAACCCTTACTAATAATTTGTGCTCAGTCTTATTTTGTTTCCTTTACCAGGATTCTCGTATATATACTAAGAAATATATGAAAGGATATACTAGATGGAATAAAGTTATCCTCATTTTTTTTGTTTTAATTAGTGTATTCATTTAAAAAAAGACTTATGTATGCATCTAGTTTACCAATACTACTAAAATATTTAGTCCTTTAGGACACAATTCACTTGTATGATATGATAATGTAATGGTAGTAGATACTAGCTCTAGAATTTTTGTGGTCATGTCTTTACAAAAACTCTGAACCCTACTGCCTAAAATAAAAAAACTAGGAAATGGCTTACAAAAAAAAATAATGTAAGGGGAAAAAATAGCTTGAAGAGGGAGTTTAAAGGATACCTAATTTTTTTAGGAATTTTTCCCCAACAATTCATTTTCCACAAATAATTAAAAAGTAAAATCTTGATTCTGAGCTGTTGTAGTTTCTTAAGGTGGTTACAAAACTGAACATTGGCATTTCCTTCTTAGAAGCTTTTATTTAAATCCCATATTATCTTAAATACCACAAGAAAATATTCTCAAATAAGAATACACTAGAATAATTTTCCCCTTACAATATGATAGCTGAGTGTAGTTCTATCTTAAAGAATAGGATACCTCCCAAACTTCAAGACCCAAAGAGATTTGTCATCACTTTCACATTTAGAGATAATGGTATTTTGTTCAATTTTATGTGAGATATTTGAGATATAATTAATTTAATTCCTCTATTAGTGTTGAAAAAATTGAGATCAGGAGTTCCCTAACCCACTAATATTATGTTATAACTTTCTGATTGATCCATCACTCACCCAGTTGGTAGTGTGGATGACTTGCTAGTAGGTTTATGAAGGACCTTTCTGCCTGCTGATTTTATGATACTAGATATGGAGTGTGACCAGGATGTACCTATCATCATTGGTAGTCCATTTTTAGCAACATGGGTTGCTGTCATCGATGTTTCAAGGGAAAATTAATTTACAACCTGGGTGAAAAAAGATAGGAATTCAATGTTTTCAAAAAAAAATTAAGAACCCAACCAAGAACAAATATGTCCTAAAGAAGAGATTTTAGGAGCTAAAGAATCTGTTTATGAGTAGTAAGATGAGTTTTTGAGGATGTTGTAATAAATTAATGGTGAACCTAAGGTCCATACTGAAACCTACATGGGGATTATTTTTATTAATGAGAAGGATAATTTATATGTGTTTGAGGGTGAATTATTGGACCACCAATATTAATTTTCCTAAGAACACATCATGATCCCAATAGAAGAATATAACTGTTTGGATAATTTTTTTGGAAAAAATAGAAATGAATATGAGGATTTATTCACTACTTTATTTTCAAGGAATCATGAGTAAATTGGACCCCCCAAACCTAATTTTCTTCCTTCAATCCAAGTCCCTTTAACAATGGAGCTCAAACCTTTACCATTTCATGTAAAATAAGATTTTCTAGTGGAAAACATAACCGTACCTATTATCATTTCTTCTACCTTAGAATGGTAGCATGAAGATAATATGCTTACTCTTCTGAATATATTTAAGTCTGTGGTTGGATGTTCTATTATGGATATAAAAGGTATATTCCCATATTTTTTATGCATAAAATAAAAATAGAACTTGACCAAAAGTCCCGAGTTTAGGCATAAATAAGATTAAATCCAAACATAAAAGAGGTTTTTAGAGAGTATTTTATCAAATTGTTAGATTGTGGTATAATCTTTCCTATCTATGATAGTCCTTAGGTGAGCCTGTTTCAAGTTGTCCCTAAGAAGTGGAGTTTCTCAGTTGTAACAAATAAAAAGAATTAGAAAATTTAATTTAGGAAGGATACCAAGTGGAGGGTATGTATTTATTATCCAAAGCCTAATTGAACCACCAGAAAGTATAATTTTTTATTATCATCACTAGACTATATAATTAAAATATTGGATAGAAATGAATTATTCTATTTTATAGATAGATATTTAGGTTATAATCAGATTTCCATATCCCTAGAAGACCATAAAAGGACACTTTTTTCATATCCCTTTGGGTCATTTTATTATAGGTAGATTCCCTTTGGCATGTGTGGTGCTCCTGCCACATTCCAAAGACGTATGATGTAAATATATTCTTACACAATTAAGAAAATCATTATGGTGTTCATGGATGAATTTTCAATTATTGGTTCTAATTTTGAGAGTTGTATGTATAATTTAGAAATTTGTTTACAGAGGTGTGAGGAGACGAACCTAGTCATAAACTGGGATAAATTTTAATTCATGGTTAAAGAAGGAATTTCTTGGGCCATAAATTTTCTAAGAGGTAAATTGAAGTAGAAAATTATAAATTAAAGTGATTCAAAATCTTCTACCCCCTATGAATGTAAAATCCATTAGAATTTTCTTGGGACATGCTGTTTTTTACCAAATATTCTTAATGTTTTTTATAAAATTATTGGGCCACTTCATTCATTTATAGTCAAGGATGTACCCTTTGTGTTTTATGAGTGTGTTCAAGAATAAATTTATTTTTGGAATTTAAAGCTCACATCTTCACCAATCATCACTTCCCGTGATTGGAAACTTCAATTTGAAGTTATGTTTGATGCAAGTGATTATGAAGTTGGGGTAGTTTTAGGTCATAAAAAAGAGAAGCATCTATAATCAATTTATTATGCGAGTAGAATTATTGATGATTCCTAGAATAATTATTCTACCATTTAAAAAGAGTTTACTATTTTTACATTTTACTAGGAAAATTTTAGGCAACATATTATAGTTTTAAAGGTCATAATATTTACTAATCATTCTTCTCTGATATATCTCTTGGGAAAAAAGTAATCCAAATAGATACCTATGAGATTTAATTTTCTACTAGAAGAGTTTGATTTAGTCATTAAAGATAAAACAGGTGCTAAAAAGGTCGTATATGACCACTTGTCTAGGTTACCCACCACCAAAATTTAAGCAATTGATCCAACAAAGATAAATACATTTCCCCCAATGAATAGTTGTTTTTTGTATCTATGAAGAAATCTTCCTGGTTTTACAACTTTTTGGTTGTTGGTGTCATGCCAAAAGAACATTCACATAGTAAAAGGAAGAAGTTCATTGATAAGTATAAATACTACTTTTGGGATGAACCATTTATTTTTTGGAGGTGTGCTTATGGGATATATAGGAGTTTTGTTCTTAAAGAGGGAATACTTTTTATTTTAGAGAATTTTAACTCCTCTCCATGGGGTGGGTACCATGGGGGAGAACGAACTTACCAAAAGTTACTCTAAATATGTTTTTAGTGGACTACAAAATTTAAGGATGTATGATGTCTAGTTATTAGTTTTGATAAATGTGAATGGTTAGGAAATGTGTGTAGAAAACATGAGTTTCCATCGAAAGGGATTTTAGAAGTTGATTTTTTTGTTTCGGGGTTAGATTTCATGGGACCATTTCCATATTCTTGTGGTAATGAGTACATATTTGTTTCTGTAGACTATGTATCAAAGTAGGTTGATGTAGTTTCACTTCCAAAAAATCATTATAGTAGTGTTGTGAATTTCATCAAAAAGAACATCTTCTCCCAATTTGGTGTGCCAAGGGATTTCATCACAGATAATGGTACATATTTGAATAACTATAAATTCAAATAATTAATGGAAAAGTATCTATGTATTCACAGAACTTTCACTAATTATCACCCATAGTCAAGTGGGAAATAATATATTTCCAACAAATAATTGAAATAAATTTTGGAGAAAACTACGGGTAATTCAAGAAAATACCAGTCTACTAAGTTGGAAGAGGCATTATGGGACTATAGTACTACTTATAAAACTCCCCTTAGGATGTCTCCTTATAGGATCCTTTTTGGTAAGTCATGTAATATTCCTATAGAGCTCCATAATAAATCATTATAGGAAATCAACTCCCTCTTCCTTGATTTCACGTCTATTGGAGAAAGAATATAGTTAGAGTTACATGAGATGGAATAGATTCATAGAGAGACTTATGAGAATACTATAATCTATAAATAAATAACCATTTATTTTCATGAATACATATTTAAAAATAGGAAATTTAAATTTTTTCATAAGGTGTTGATTTTTAAATCAAGACTGAAATTGTTTCCTGGTAAGATTTGGTCCAAGTGGTCAGGCCCTTTCACTATTTCAAAATTGCTGGTCAATGGAGCAGTGGAATTAATTAGACATTAAAACTAGCCATTTATTATCAGTGTCTAAAGGGTGAGGCATTATTTTTAGATTAATCCAAAGTGTGTGGCTTCCATATTCTCTCTTTAAGAATATATTACTTTTGTGGTCCAATTGAAGACTCCAAAATCAGTACTTCATGGGATTCAACCATGGTTTCTAGTTTTCCATTTTTCTTTGTTTTTGGATTTTTTTCTTTTCATTTCTACTACTAAATTATACTACATTATATCTTTTATTTTTGTAGAGGTATATCTTTTTTCCAGTGGGTGATTTATCTCGGGGATCTTAGAAGTATTCTTGGATGATCTATGATAATCCTTCATATTTTATGGAAGTGTTAGTTTCAATTATATTTATTTATTTATCCTTACTACTGTAAGTTAAGTGTGGTGGTATCCCACTGTTTTTCTATAAAATTTTCCTCTTACTTTATTATGTATCATAATCTATTTTTAATTACTCGAGAAATTCTTTTATGTGTTCTATAAAAATAAAAATCATGAATATTCAATACCAATTTTATTTTTAAAATAATTGGAAATATAGAAATAGTGTTCTCTTTGAACTCTCATGCAACTCTCTCTCTATTTGTTTCAATGTTGAACAATTTTATCATATTTTTTTAATATTTTTTACTTTATGATTCAAAATTGAGGACAATGTAGGGTTTTAAGTGTGGGGGAGAGGGGATTTTGTCTTATACTTCATCTATGCTTAATTTCAGCCACATCAACACCCCATGTTTGATTTTTTTTTTAAAAATTCCACCACAATTGAGAGATTCAACATGTTTTGGTTTGTTTAAATTGGAATTTTTAGTGTTTATTGGTTCAAACAATAAAATATCATAGTATTCATCCTAAGGGAATATTCCTTGTTTAGTTTATGGGGATTCTACTAAATCTAAAATTGTAGTGATTGAGTGATTGATGAGTGTTATTGTCTATTGTTTTTATGGAAATAAATCTTGAAAACTAGTGATAGGGTGTTTGATAAGTCATAATCTTATGGAATTATAACTATACCTTGAGGAAGCTTGAACTTGAATTTTAACTTATCTACACAGCCTAGGTAACATGGAACACCTTAGGAAGCCAACCCAATCGAGAAGTATTATAAATCCATTAAATCTAGAGTAAAATGGTAAATTGGGATCCCACAGCAAGTATCTGAGACAAGGGTACATTTTTTATATATAAATAAAACATAACCAATTAAGTTCTATGTACAGTGCTTTTCACAAGTTCATATCTATGAAAAATTGAAATAAAGTTATCTTGTCAAAAATGAGATCATGAAAGTGAGTGGAATATTGAGCCCATATGAACAAGGGGATAATGATTTATAATAAAATATTTTGAGTTATATCAACAATGAGGGAAGTGAAATCTTTTTTTGAGAAACCTAAGGGAGAGTTGTTGTTTTTGTTCAATTTTTTATAGATATAATTACACTTGAGTCTCTATGGTTTTTCCATTGTAACTAGGATTTGAGTTTGTATTGAAGTAGGTAAGTGGGATGAACTCATATACGAGGTATAAAAATCTCTTAAAATGGTTGATTTAGTGCTCTCCTAGGAAGGATAAAGTTCATTAACCTTTAAGCCTTTGTTAACATACCATTTAAATTATGTAATCTCCTAGGATTTAAATGTCTTAAGTATGGGGGAGTTTGATGTGGCACTATTATTTCACACTCTTACACATATCATTTTATTTATTCAATGTGTTTTAAATGATTAATTTAGCTTATAATGGAGAATTGGAAAGGTTTCAACCAATATATTGCGAACTATTTTTCATTGGTTTTTTATAATTTGAGCGTCTTTTTTTGGTGATTAACTATATTGGCTATTAAAATTAAAATTTGACTATGGTTATTGTGTTAAATAATTTATTTCTTGAATTTTTTATAGAAGTTGAAAATGTATATACAGGAATTAGAAAACACAAAAAGAAAGAGAAGAAATGATGCATGTTGTTTATCAAGTGAATTCATACAGATTATATACTTGTGGGTGGTATTCTAGGATTACTTTGATACTGAATTAATTGAGACTAAATTTTTACCTGAGGGATGTCGATGCATACATTCTTGTCTATTTTTGACTTTCAGTTTATTATGGCTAAGGCCGATTGAATAGAGTCAGCTGATGTTGATGTGGGTGAAGCCTGTACTGCCATTTTGTCCCCCATTTAAAGTGATCTGCAACATGGTTTCCACTAAGGACTGCAAAATGTTTTGCTGCAATATGAACTAAACCTCTAAATATCCCATGTACATTATTTTTTATCGAAGTTGCTACCCTAGTTTTTGTTGGATTCCATTTCCAAGGGAAGAAGGTTGTAATTTATAAGGATGATTGTGGAGGGTTAATTTCTTAGAGGTGAGCTAAGAATCTCTGACTGGGGTGAGAAATTTCTTAGGATGAAGTGCCTATAGTATGCGATGTTTCAAATTTGTTGAGAAAATTAGAAAACAAGGTCAAATAGATTACATGGATTAGTTTACTAAATTTGGAATCACATATGTCGGCAAAACACCTAAACCGAAAAGGCTAAATTTTGATTCAACTACGTGAACCTCAATCTCCTATATCATGATTTGGCTATGTGGGCCCAATAATCTACCTGAAATGATTCAACTATATTGTAAATACGTATGCCAATGAATTAGTTACATAAATGGAATAAACTACATAAATATAATTCCCTATGTAGAAAAATGTACAAATGGACCATTCAGTTGCATCATTTAGAAATTAATATGTTAACATTCATCTATGTTATCCTGAATGGATATATAAAAAATGGTTACATGTAAAATTGATTACGTTGACCCAATCGGGTACATCTTTCATATAGATGAACATCCCATTTGTTGTCCAGATGGAACTTATACCCTTTGAACTCTCATGTGAGGTAGCCAACAACAGTTTCAAGGAGGAAGGTAGGAGTAATTGAATGACTACAAGGAGAGAGGTGTAAATTAGAATGAAGGTGCAGAAAAATGAAAGGAAATGGATATATAGGTTGTGGGAACCCTGGGTGGAAGGAAATAAGAGACAGAAAGGAGTTGACTGCGAAGAGCATCAATTGAAAAAGGCTGCAAGGAAAGAGAGGACTGAAGGGGATAATTTTGTTTTTATTTTGAAGCCCTTATATGGGAAATATTTTTTTTTAAAGTCTTCACCTATCAAACTATATCTTACATCTCTTTAATTTAATGAATACCTTTGGTGATATGGTTTTCTAAGTTATTTTTGGGGGATTAAGGTTGTGTTGGAAGGATTTTTTACCTCATTCAGGTGTTAAGAGCCGAGGAGTCCACTATTTTCTCATTGAAAAAGTATTAATGAACTTCAATTGTCCAAATTAGTGGAATATATTTCAGTTTTTGTTTTCATAAATAACTTTCTAATTGAAAGTCCAGCTAAGAAGAGGATATAATATACAAGGGTAGGATACTACCTTAATGAGTGGGTAAGATATGTTTTTAGTTGAGAAGTAGAAGGATCCTTTCACCTATAGTATATAACTTGAGAAAGTCGGCCAACACTTTCTCTTGGCCCTATAGTGACTGGCCTTGGGTTAGAAGAAAATTACATAAAAGGAAATACATTCCAAAATAAATCCTACAAACAAACAATTTTCACTTCTCTAGTTCATATAATTCTTTCTCTTACGAGATCTTTATGTTCATCATCTGACTATGGCCCTATTTTCAACCTTTTTTCCACCATCATCACTACCATAATTTCACCCACGGTTCAGTTTCCTTATTATTTTTTTCTTTTCATTTTGGTCAAAAAAATTTCCTTATCTTGGGGTTGATCACTAATTTCCATTATACTAATAATTAGTTGGTGTTATAAATAATTAATTTAAATGAAGCCACAACCCCATTTTTTCTGGATTCCATTCCCAAAAGATGTAGGTTTTAATTTGATGGGATGATTATGGAGGTTGAATTTCTCATGGTTCAGCTAAGAATATCTAACTAAGAAGACATATTTCTTAGGATACAATGAATCTAGTGTAAATCATTTCAAATTCCGAGGTCAAACTAGAGAAAAAGGTCAAATTGATTATGTGTATCATTCGACTACTTTGAGAATCATATATGTCATAAAAAACACCTACGTCAGCAATGGATACATTCTGATTCAACTATATGAACCTCAATTTCTTAAGTTAAGATTCAGCTACATGGGCCCAATCAGCTATGTAAAAGGATTTTCTATGTTGAAAATGACTTAATTGATAAATCAATTACATAAAGGGAATCATTTATGTAAAGTGATTCACATATGTTGTCAAATGGATATGTGGAAAATTTAGCTATGTCATTCAGAAATTACTACATGAACATTCAGATATGGAATCCTGAACAAATGTGTGGAAAATGACTATATTGGAAATCATGTACGTTAACCTAATCAACTACATTTTTCATTAATATGAACTTCATGTTTGTTGGTCCGTTGAAACTTCTACCCTTAGAACTCTCAATGAGGTGGCCAATAGCATTTTCAAGGAGCTAGGTCAGGGTTGCTAAATTACTATCATGAGGAAGGTGCATGTCAAAAATCAAGTGAATAAAATGAAAATTAAATGACTAGAGAGGTAGTGGATTCCACTGAAAAAGGGTAATAAGAGACATAGAGAAGGGGTCGAGTGCAAAGGGCAGTAAGTGAAAGATGAGATAAGGAGGAAGGGGATTAGAGAGGATAGTTTTTTTTTATTTTAAAGCCCTTTTGTGGGAAATCATTGATTTTATAGTCTTCTCCTCTTACACTGTATCTAAAAATATATTGAATTTAATTAATTCCATTGGTGATATGTATAGCTGTGTTAGTTGTGGGGGACTAAGGTTGCGTTGGTAGGAATTTTTATCTCATTCAGGTGTTAGGAGTTATATAAATCCACTCTTTTCTCAATGAAAATGTATTAATGAACTTCAAATTTCCAATTCAATGGGAGATATTATTTTTGATAAATAACTTGGTAATTGTAATTCCAAATAAGAAGAGTACATACCATACAAGTGTGGGATATTGTATCAATGAGTGGGTAAGAGATATTTTTAGTTAATAAGCTGAAGGCTCCTTTCACATATATTTTGGGAACTTAAGAAAGTTTTCCAACTCTTTCTCCTGGCCCTATAGTGACTGAAACTTAGTGAGAAGAAAATTAAATATAAAGAAACACATTCCAAAATAAGACAGACAACCAACTAATTTTCCCTGCTATAGTCAATGTATTTACTTATCTTATTATCTATTACTTCTTATAATTTGACTCTAGCCCTCTTTTAATACTTTTTTTCTATCAGTAGCACCACCATTATTTCATCTACTATTTTGTTTTTGTGATTCTGTTTTATTTTTATTTTGATAACATAATTTTTATTCTTTTGGGTTCGATCCCCATTTTTCATGATACTAATAGTTAGTAGGTGTTATAATTAATTAATTTTCATGAAGTTAAATGATTTTTCTATCAACCATCAAAACCTTGAAAGATATACTAATATCATATTCTCCAAATTTTAAATATAGTTCGGATTAAAACATTCCTCTTTCAAAATTGTCTTATAATAGTAGAATTCATGCAAAAATTCATATGGATCCTTATGATACCCTCGATGGAAGAAAGTGTAGAACTCCAGTGTTATAAGATGAAGTTTGATAAATAGATATGTTATTACTTTATATAGTTGAGGAAATGGTTAGGAAGGTTAAATCCATTCAGTAACACATCAAGGCAGCTTAGAGTCGACAAAATATTTATGCTGACAATTGTCAGTGAGATTTAGATTTCAAAGTTGGTGAGAATAAATTCCTATGAATTTCTACATGGAATAAGGTTATGAGATTTAGAAGAAATGAAAAGATAATCCCAACATATATAATCCCTTTTAGTATTCCTGACCGGATCAGGATAGTTTCTTATCACTTGGTACTTCATCAAATCTTCTCTCAAGTTCATGACGTAATCCATGTATCACATTTAAGGAAGTATATACCTGATCCATCACATGTATTAGAATAAGAGGTTTTAACACTATAGAATTATATTTCCTACAATGAATAAATTATATAAATCATATATCTTATAGATAATGTGCTACCAAACTATATTACTAATCTGGTTAATGTTATCTAGAGGAATTAAAAATTCGAATAAGCTACATGGGAACCTGGGAATGTGACGAAGCTTAGATATCCTAATTTTTTGTATTGAAGTAATATAATTTTAGTTATGAAATTGATTTAAAGGGGGTATAATGTAACACACTGTGATTTTATTTGTATTTTCTTTGAAATAACATTAAAGTATCAAATGCCTTTCTTTAGTTGCAACCCTAAGTCTAAATGAACCTATGATATAATATACCCTAATAACCTAGTCATTGGATTGGTGAGTATCAATAGGACTAACCAAATTATTAAATATATATATACAATTTTTTTATTAAATTCATATGTTTTTATTTAAGAATAATAAATAATCATTAAATTTCTAATAAAATCATTTCAGGTTTAAAACATTTTTTTCCAAAAAAAATGCATTTTTCAACATACTATGTATTATTATCTACACAAAGTATATTTATTACTATTAAAATGATATTTTAATGATTTTTTGGTAATTTATAAATAAAAATCCATACATTAGTTATGAAAATGTCAAAAATGTTGATGAAATCATTTAATAGTAAAAATGAATCATTTTTCAAAAAGTAGTTTTTATGTGAGAAATGTGTTTTTATCATATTAAATTTAAAAAATCATTATTTATTAATGGTTTTAATTAAATTAAAAGATTATATATTAAATAAAATATTTTAACATTCAATTTTTCATTTTTACGAGGCATGAAATGAAAGTAAATTCAATTTTTTTATACATGCATTTTTGTAGAAACGGGTTTTTGTTGTGTTTTGACTGCTTATTCTAAAATTTATTAATATAACATAGAGAAAATGAATATGATAAAATGGATTCCATATTTAGAATAATATTTTTTAAATTTTTTAATAAGGGAACTTTCATTTTTGGTCATAACGAATAGTAAAAATAGAAAAAAATTGTTTCCATGGTTATGGTTAAAACAATTTTAAGTGGGGGTGGGAATTAAAATAAGAGATATGGGTAATAATGCCAAATATAATTCTATAATTATTATTTTTGATGATATTTATAACCTATATTATCTTTAATTTTAATCCTCATCCATTTGGAATCATTATACTTGAATAAGACATTAATAATATTTAAATATTTTAAGCAATTCAATGGGTGTCCTCTCCTTAACTTATAAAAGGGAACAAAATATACTATATTATTCATGAATTTTAAGATTTATAGATTTTAAAATACCAAAAAAAATTCCTATATTCTTTACCACCATCATAGATACCATGGTATTCTTCTAAGACCAATATTTCAAGGCTTATGGTGCAATACAAAGAAAGTCTTTCAAAGAAGAGGTATACATTTTAATTGAGACCTTTCAATTTTATTTATTTTTAAAACTCATGTAAACAAATTTTATAAAAAATAAAATGATTAATATAGTATTATAAATATACTTATATTTTATTATAATTATGTAAAAACTATCTTCTTCCCCCTTTCCATCAAATTGAAAGTATCGCTCATGCATACGTGTAGACCACCACCTCCACAAAGCGATGTGAATAATTTTACATCATCAACACATATGGTTATTTATAATTATGTATTTAATGAATATATATAATATTTATGATATAATTATGATTTTATAATAATGAAATATTACTTATCATTATTTCATTCCTTTTGTTAGAAAATGAAAATGCGTTCATGCGTATGTATGGAGTACTGCCTCCCTGAATGGTGTAACTAAATTTTATATATCTATATTTTATAGATTGTAATATATATATATATATATATAATTGATATATATTTTATTTATATCATTATGAAAATTTTGGGGATGATGGAATAATGATCAGTGTATAAGGACCAGAACAGTCGAACTGAAAATTACATGAAAAGAGAAGAAATTAATACCCACAAATAACAATTTTAATAAATAATTACTAATAAATGGGTATTTAAATATTATTAGTGGATTATATATGATATAAAATGTATTTAATTTTTTATTTTATTTAATTAAAATAAATTTAAATGTATTATAATGTATGTTAGAGTGCTTATGAATCAAACGAGACTTTAGGTATCAGTTTTACCCTACAATCTCATTTTTTAATGGAATTGTTTATGATTAAACATTATATGATGAATTTATATTATATATATCTCAAAAATATAATTTATTTTCTTATAAAATGGTTATTTATAGAAATTACATGTTTTACTTTCATTTTAATCTCTTTAAGTACTCAAAATTATAAGAGAATGTTTTTAAATAAAATTGGAATTGTTTTTATATTTGGATAGGAATATTTTCTTAAATGTCCATATTTGTTAAAAAATGTTTTCAAGAATGTTTTTAATATTCCCAAATGATTTTTAAGTCATTTTTAACCATTTTTTACTTTTTATGAACGTATTTAAAAGGAAACTTCTTGTCATTTTCTAAACAAGTCACCTTTGACTTTTTAGAAAAGGTGTGAAAGGAATATTAGTTTTAACATATATCATAATAAATAATATTCCCACCACTATGAATACTATTTTATTTGAATATTACCTTATAAGTTTCCATGGTTCTTTTCAAAGAATTTTTTTTATTAATATTTTGTAAATTTTTGATTTTAA
Source organism: Viscum album (assembly GCA_963277665.1). NCBI lineage: Eukaryota > Viridiplantae > Streptophyta > Magnoliopsida > Santalales > Viscaceae > Viscum > Viscum album. The sequence continues at coordinate 1,598,191,753 of OY728120.1, forward strand.
TTAAATGATTTCAAAATGAAAAGGATATTTTCCCGAAAAAATGTTCTAGTGATCCTTTAAAGTTATTATTCATCTATGATAACATCATCTATTGTTACTTATGATTCATTGGGGGATATTATCCCATGAAATTTTCCTAATTATTTATTTATATGGTTTATGATTATGGTGATGAATTATTGATGAAACTCATTTTCTTTGCCACAAGTTAAGCTATGAAGAAATGATAAATGTTTTTATGATCTTGTGGAATACATATTTATTGATTATTATTATATGATAGGTGGTTCCAAAATACCCTCTAATTAATTGTAAAATGATTAATTATTTATGAGATCAAAGGGTACATGAGAGGCTATCCCAATCCAAAAATAAGGTACACAAGAGGTTATCCAAAACCCAAATCATGTACATGGGTAGTTTTCCCAAGACTAACATGTGATGAATGTCTTAGTGGGAATCCTTGAAATAAGAATTATATAATTACGATCATTCCCACTTTATGATACTCTTTCATAACATGATCTTATTCCAATGTTATGCTTTAATGACTCAATTTATTTGATTCCATTACGATTCATTTCGTATTAACTACCAACAATTATTCCACGAATCATGATTATGATCTATGAAGGGATGAGTATGATTTTCAAATGTTAAGATCATATTTTAATTACATTACTATCATTTTATACTTATAAATTATTATTTATCAATATATCCCTTATTTACCTTTACTGAGCATCTGATCTCACCCTTAATAATGATTTTCCCTAGGATATGAATAAATGTTTTAAATATGATATGTCTAAGTAGGAAGCTAGTTATGAATAAATTAGTGGTAGATATTGTAAAATTTTTATATAAATATATTTTATGTATCTATGTTTCAAAATAAACGAATCCTTTAGACTTATTGTATATATCATAATGATATGTAATTAATATTCATCTTATAAGATGTAAAATTTATATATGTAATTTATGGGTCACCCCATGGATACCCAAATAAAGAGTTGAAAAATTTATTAGAGAAATATAAGGACAACACTGTAAGAAAATGATAATTGTGATACATGGTTTAAAGAATCAAAGGATATATATAATTAAGTCATTCGATGGTAAAGGTCAAATTAAAATAAGAATCATGATGAAGTCCTTGTTAAAATGTTCTTAAGAATGGGAATTTTAAAGAATAAAAATATGAATGGTGATATTTCTAAGATATAATTTTAGATATAAAAATCATTAAGTTGAGTGAATGATTATATCTTTGATTTGAGGCATCATTGATGATATTGGATGCCATGATTTATTGAGTCTTTGATGAATTAAATATCTAATATATCTGGAGACATTTTTGGAGTTTGAATGAGAATTGAGAAATAAAAATGATACATAACTTGGAGACTATATTTATCATAGAAAATTCAATTATATAATTATGTAGTTCATTCAGATATCACTGACTATACTATAAGAGTAGAGACATATAGAGTGTAATATGCATGTTATAAAAGATTCAATTGGTTAAGGAATAATAACAATTATTTTGGAGAATTTAAAAGTAGTAGAGGAAGTGCCTAGATTCTAGAAGGTCAATGAGTTAATAACACCTAAATCTAATGTTCTAGAATTATAAGTTCTCAAAATTTAAGTTTTGGAAAATAATATTGTGAATAGAATATGATTCATTATATTTAAGAGGCTTATAGGATGATTAGTTTTTTTTACTAGAAGCTATGTGTAAAGGTGATCATGGTCAAATATTTTAGTGATAATGTTGTAAAATAGTGGGAACTATCAAAATTAATTTCCAAGAGATGTAAGTGTTGGGGATAAATTTTTCATAATAGATGATACCTTCCCATTCCACTTATAATAATTTCTTGATTCTAGTGGAAAATATGTGTCTCTAACCAGGAATGAAAATAGTAAGTACACAGTCACCCATATTATGGGATAACCTTATAAAACTCATTAATCATTTTTTTTTATTATACACAAGTAAGGTTTAATTTTAAATATTTATAGGTTTGATAGACTAAAAAGTCAAATAGTATGAATTCATACTAAATTAATTTATAAAACAAGTACCACTGATTCAACCCCACTTCTTAATGGAATATCATATTCTTGGGATTATCAAGTGGTATCAAATAAATCCAAGTTCCCTCTGAGAGATCCATACTTTATTGAAATTATGGAATTTTAATCTAGTCAATAGTAGAAGTATTATAAAATTTGGTGTAAAAAAATTTCAAGAATGGTTGAATAGGATGTTACCCTTTCTTCTTTCACTTGGATTGGAATTTATAGATACAGATAATTTGATATTTCTACCGAGGGAGAAATATAATCCTATGAATTTTTATAATAATTTAAACATGGATATGGAAATGATAGTAATTATACTATTATGCTCTTATAAGAAAAATTATATATGAAGGTGATGGGTCTTCAAATTTCTTAGGATACTTGGGATAACTTTCAAGCATTTTTGAAGTTAATGTTATTGTATAGAAAACAAAGATACAAATATGGATATATAAATTATAAAATGTGAGTGAAGATGATTAGGATACCACTAATGATTATTTTAAAAGATTAAATGATATCAGTCGTAACATAAAAGTATTTAGATATAATTTGGAAGATTCAACAATCACCGAGAAATTGTTGAAAAACTTCCCTAACAGACATGATGATTAGATTTCTATGTTGGAAGATAGAGATGATTTATATCTTGATTAATTACATAAAATATTTATTGATTATGATATAAGAAATTATCTATTATTTAATAATAATATCAAGTAATATTTTATACTTGAATCCATGAGAAATCATGAAATACAAGAATAGGAATATGAGTACTTGAACATATTAGAAGGTGAGAAAGATAAAGATAATGATTATAATATAATTATGGATCTTAGATATTAGAAACTCAAAAAAGGAAAGGATATGTTCAATGTTAAATTAACATATAAATGTTTTTTGTGTTGTGGAATTGGGAACCTTTCAATAAATTTTCCATGGAATAAAATTGGTTGGTATGAGGATGATGAGAATAAAGAATAACACCAGAAAAAGAAATGGGGTAAAAATTCAAAGGAGGACTAAAAAAATAGATGAGAGTTTAAAAAAACTCATCAGGTAGGAAGAGAATAAGTATATTTATTAATGAAGTGGAATAATAATCCACTTTATGTATTTATTTTTATTAAAATTTTTCTAAAATTTTTAGGACCTTCATGGCGCATTTTGAAAAACATAGAGAATCCTCAAGTAGTAAAGAAATGGAAGGTGATGAGAATTACTAGGTACATATGTGGAGAGATAAACTTGATGCACATGTTAAGAAAAATATAAACTCAATAAATAATTTATAATTTTTAAGAAATAAGGTGAGAAGAAGAATGATGGAAAATAAGAGCCTCACAATGTGTAAGATGCATACATTGAAAAAAGTAAAAAAAACAATTTAAATGTTGCAGAGTAAGGAAAGATATGACAACCCATATTTATATACAACATTAATCATGATTTAGTATATAAACATACACTAAATAATACCCAAAATACCATTAAGTGTAGTTTATTTGGTAATTAGGTATATAAAATAAACAATTATGATAAAAAAACAATAACATTATTTAAAACACCTTCCACTTGCTCTTAAAAAATCCTTTGTACATCTATAATTGCATGGAGTAACCTGAGGAAATACATAAGTAAGGGGTGAGATATTAAGAACAGTAAGTGAATAATAAAAGAATAGAATATGGTAAATCCATACATGCGATCCAATAGGTATATAAAGGTAATATGATAGGGGATAAAATCATAAACTTGAACATCGAATCATTATTTAAGATGATAACATAAGGGAAACATGGGAATATGGAAATAACATAAAACATGAAATCCTAAGAATAATATTAGGATAATTTCCAAGACATTATAAAATATAATAATTAGGATAATCTCCCTCACACTATACATGGAATCTCATAAGATCAAAACATTAACCAATACATTGGAGGGCTATATAATTATTGTCTCACCTACCACATTTACATCATGTACATGTATAATTGTTCCATATAGATCATATAACATAAGAGTGAATTTAATCACTTTTAATCACATGATTAAGGAGTGAGGGTTAAAAAAATTTAATTCTACAATAAATAGAAGATATGAACATCTAGGTGAATAATATTGAGTGGAAATGGGGATGGTTATTCACTATGAAAATGTATGGCGTGGAAAAGAGAAAGATAATTTTTGCAGCATAACGTGTGTATAATGGTTTATGGAAGGGATAAATGAGAGTGAAAAGAGGTCTCTTATTACATGGAAATAATAAGGATAGTAAATAAATGTTTAAAAACCATCATAACATCTATAATTAGAAATAAAAAGATTCTTAGTACAAAAAAGTATTTGAAATTAAAAGAAGAGGATAAAGTTTCTTACCTTGAGAGGGTGCTTCTTAAAGCATAGGAGGAGCTTCTTAAGGGATTAGGGACACCTTGGGAAGGATCTATAAAGGTAATTTTAGAAAAAATTAATGATCCAATGGTCTTTAATTAAGAGGAATGGGTAGTTGGGTGAGTGTTTATAGAAAAAGAGAGGAGAAATATTTATTAATTTCTAAACTCAGCTTTTGGAATCTATATGATAAATTAATCCAAACCACAAACCATACCATGGTTTTTTCTAATTGTTTATACCAAATAGGTTTGTATTTAATTATTTTTCTAGTACAATAATAATAATTCTTAATATAATACCCTTTGAGATGTGGAAGTGAGTCATGTTTATAAAGAATCAATTTTAAAACCATAATTTATAATATAGGTTTTGGAGGATTCATTAAGGGTTTATGAAATTAATAAAATAACATCAAAAACAAATTAAGTTATAGGAAAAACATAATTTTTTGTTGTGGATACTCTTTATTGTTTTTATTAAATCACTTTTGGGATTTTATGATGTCATAAGACATATCGTATAATTGTACCGTATTTATTTTTTACCAAAAAATTTGGCTGTCTCACAAAATTATGTAATGTTCACCATTGAATAATTTTAATGTCTTTATTTCAAAAATAGTATTATTTTTACCATAATAATTATACAAATATGATAAATTACACTTTTAAATAATAAGGTTAATTTACTGAAAAATATTGATTTTTTTACAATAACACTTTTCTAAACCTTATAAAAATTATATGACTTTGTGAAACTATTATATCATTTATATTTCATAAATATTATTTAACAATAATAATTTATTAAAATATAATTTTTTTAAAAGTTCTTGAATTCATCAAAAATAGTGCCTTTATTGAAACTATATATATCCCAAAAATACAATTTGTGTTTCACCATATCAAAATTTAATTTTTATCAAACATATTATTAATTAATTATAAAATAATAAAATATAAATATATTAATTTTAAAAACATAAAAATTCATGATTATAAGGCCTACATACGTATCAATTTGTTAAACTATAAAATTCTCTAAGGGTAAGGTGTATGATGATGAGATTTTCATAGGGCGGTTTAGTGAACATAGTTTGGGCCATGATCTCGATGAGCTTGAAATTATCCCATTATTGGTTTTTAATATGATTTAGTTGTTGAATCTCAGCTTAGCCTTGGTCAAGGTACAATCCTAGCGATTCTATCTCCCTTAGAAGCTCTAATAAATGGGCTTTATAGGGTATGGTCCTACTGGTTGAGTCCATCACTTCCTTTTCAAATATAAATTGGATTTATCATAACCACATATATATATATATGTATATTAATCACAAGATCGCTATATAAAAAATTTACTATCAATAGTTACAATGATTATTTTTTTTCATCCAATAGGATATAACTTATAACCACCCAAAATATCTAAATTGGTGCATGTTTTTTCTATAATCTCATTTCATAATAATGAATTCATATTTTTAGAAAGGGAATTTCATTTATAAATGTTTAGGTAGTTAACTTATTCCCCCCTTTAGAAATTTCACCCTAAAAATTTCAATAATAGACTAAAATAGATGAGATTACTTCTATTTCATCACCTCTTCTGGTTCCCATGTCACTTCCTCAAACTTATGGCTCTTCCAAGACACTTTGACCAAGTGAGTTGTCTTGTTTTGAAGAACCTTGTCTCAACATTCTAAGATGTCAATTGGATGCTCCTCATATGAATGATCATTATCCAATGGTACCACCTATAGATTCAGAACATGTGAGGGGTCTGGTATGTGCTTCCTTAATAGGGATACAAGGAAAATATCATGTACTTTAGATAAGTAAGGTGTTAGTTATAGTCGATAGTTCAAAACACTAAGGCAATAAAGGATCTCAAAGGGGAAGATATATCTTGTACTAAGCTTTCCATTCTTCCTAAACCTCATGAATTTCTTCCATAGTGATATATGATGAAATATATTATGTCCAACCTCAAAATATAGTTCTTGTTGATGATTGTATGAATAAATATTCCATTGAATTTGAGTGGTTTTTATATGACATTGAATATTTTGAACCTTATTTATCATCTCTTGGATAAGATTAGGTACCATAATCTTCTGCTCTCTAAATTTATCCCAGCATGTGGGATCCTAAAACCTCTTCCCATATAGATACTTATAAGGTTCTATTTGAATGCTAGAATGAAAAAAGTTATTATATGAGAACTCAACTAGGGGAATGTTTTGATCCGACTATCCTTATAATTACATTAAACAAAATCTCATAATATCCTCTAGAGTTTTTTTAGTTATTTCAGACTGACCATCCTTTTAAGAGTGATAAGCAGTTCTGAATCTCAGTTCTATATCCAATGCTAACTAAAGGATTATCTATAACATTGATGGAATCCTAAATTCTTGATAAGATACAATAGATATTGAAACTTCATGTAGTATTAGCATTTCCCTTATGAATATCTTGGTGAGTTGATCAATAGATAAATCATCCTTAATAATAATGAAATGAACTAACTTAGTAAGGTGATAAAATACCACTTAGATGACATTATTACCTTTAGGTATCCTAGTTAGTCCTATGAATAAATCCATTGACATGTTTTCCTATTTAAATACTGGTATGAGAAATGGTTGCATCATAACCTTAGAATTATTTCATTCAACATTGACTTGTTATCATACTAAACATCGAGATAAAAATTATACAATCACCCTATAAATGTTACCCCACTAGAATTTTTTATTCAAATATCCATATATATTAGTGGTTCATAGATAAATATAAGGATGAGTTATGTGTATTATCCATAAGTTCCCTCTTTAGTTATGGTTTTAATGGGAAACATATCTAAATTCCAAACCTTATTACACTATCTTTAACAAAGATGAATTTTGGAATATTTTCTACCTTTTTCTATACCACCTAATCATCTTTTTATGAATCCTTGATCCACTTAATAATGGGTATTTGAGACGTTATTTGAGAATTTTAGGGTGAATATCCTTCTATTACTCCCATGTCCATCTATTTGATGTCCAAGAAGATTGAATCCCTTTAAATCCTCATCAAGGAAAGAGTTCTATGATTATTTATACATAGATCATATGCTTTTTTTTCTGCCTTTATAGGACGTTAATGAATTGAAAAGTCATAGTATTTTATCATATATAATTGGATTCCTTGTCACATGTTCATATCCATTTGTGTGAAAATATAATTTAGGATTTTAAGAACCATACATATGTCACACCTCTCACCATATAGACAATGTCACCAAATCATTAATTTGAAGATTGATACTAAAAATTCTAGATAATGTTTTGGGTAGTTATTCTCATGAATATTTAATTGAAAGGTGGAATAGGCTATCACTTTTCCATCTTTCATGAATTCACAACCCAATACCATTTTGGACGAATTGTCATAGATAACAAATCCTTACACACTAGTGGGTAATATGAGAATAAGTGCAATGATTAGACTCTTCTTCATATCTTTAAATATTTCTTCAAATTCATAATTCCTGAAAAACTTCACCCCCTTTTGAGATATATTGGTTATTGGGATTTAAAACCATGATAAGTTTCTTAAAAATCAAAGATAGTACGAAGTAATCAAAGGAAACTATAGATTTATGAAACTGAGGTTGGTCTAGGCCATCCTTAAATTTCCTATATTTTGAATGATCCAAAAACATCCCTTTGCTGGTGATAACATGCACTAAGAATATTACTCTCTCCATCAAAAACATTCTTTTATTATACTTTGCATACATATTTTCTTTTTGAATGGTATTTAGTACAACATTTAAATGCTCCTCATTTCCCTACTTAATTTTAGATTATATAAGAATATCATCTATAAAAAATACATAAAATTTATTGATGCATTTCCTAATGCCTATATTCATTAAGTACTTGAATATTTATAGAGAAATAGTGAGTCTAAATGGAATCAATATAAATTCACAGTGCCTGTACCTTGTATGAAAAGTACTCTTGGGGATATCCCATGTATTAACCTTAAATTAATAATATCCCATTGTAATATCCAACTTTGGTATGTATTATGATCCATGTAGCTGATCAAACAAGTCATCAATATTTGAAAGAGGATACTAGTTCATTATCATGATCTTATTTAGCTCATGAAAATCAATGTAGAGGTGCATTGATCTATCCTTTTTCTTAAGAAAGAGGACTGTTCCACCCTAAGGTGAATTACTTAGTCATATAAACCTTTTATAAAAATTATCGTATAGTTTCCTATTCATATTATCAAGTTCAAAAATGACCATTCTATATGGATTCTTGGATATTAGAAAATCTTCAAGTATGAGATCGATTGAGAACGCAACTTCACGACTATGCATAAGACCATGAAATTCATTGGGAAATGCATCGATGAATTCGCTTAAAAAGGGAATTTAATCAAGGATGACCTTTTATTTAGCCTCAATCATTTGATCTAGATATTCTTACTTGAAGTCAATAATATCCATTCTTGTGATGATTATTCCAAAAAGGATTGATCCTCCTCCTTGAAATTTTATATAATTAGGTTATGATTAGAGATATGAAGGGTAATTTACTTATATTGGAAATTTATGTTCGACATATATAAGGAAAACCAATACATACCTAGAATGGAATAAAATTATGATAAAAGGAGCATCACAACATCTTATTAGAAATTCATCCCAAAAATTTTGGCAGGGGATAAGTTATATACTTGGGATTTAATAATTTTACCCTTTTTTATTTTTCACTAACAACTCTACTTATTTGTTTTCTAGTGGTGTTTGAATAATTATACTAAAATTTCATGATATGAATGAATGTGTAGAACCATAATAAAATATTACATTCACTATACATGAATGAATAACATGTATAACTATCACCATTTAATTACCAAGATCAACTTCAGAAGTTGTGATGGAATAAATTCTCCCATACACTCTATAAATTAGATGTTTTTGGAGTCAGTTATCATCAATAACCATTTGATTAGTGAATTTATTCACATAGTGTCTATATTACTTGAAGTTAAACCATTGGTTAATATGATGAAAGTTGACTTGACCATTCCTTTCCTCTATAACATTTGTTGGCTTCTCCCATCAGTAATCACAAGCTAGGTACCCTTTCTTCCCACACCAAATTATTTTACTTTTCCCCTTCAAGAAATTTCTGAGAATCTTATTCACACACTTTTGAAAAATGGGATGTCATAATTTATTTCCCCCATGATTTTTCTTTATCATACAACCCGGATTAGAATCCATTCTGAACTTCTTATCCATATACCCATGAGACCATTTAGATTCCCTGATCTCCATTTATAATTTTAGGGAACATCATAAAATTTACTTGTAGATGTCAAATTATTGAATTTCCAAATAATTTCATACACTTGGATTTAGCCCACCAATGAATCAGTCAACGTTAATTTTGGGATGAAAAATACTAAGGTGTATTTTGTAAGTCTTGTGAAGTTTACAACTTTTTACCTAATGGATTCATCTTCCTTTTTCTTGAGGCTAAGAAAATCCCCATCTATTTTAAGTTATAGTGCACATGGAAAATATTTGTCAAAAAATATTATCCATAATTTTTTTCACTCCATCACTTCAATCACCTCCTTGGGATTCATATTTTTGATTAACATCCACCATTGATTAGATTCCCCATCGATATGATAAATATCTAGAATGAATTTATCCTTCTCAAATAATTTAATTATGGAGAAGATATTATCAATGGTTTTTATCCATTATTCTATGATTAAAGGATCAGAAAATCCAGAGAAATTCAGAGGCCTTTTTCTCATAAATGTCTCAATTGCAACATGATCTTTCTTGGGAGAATTTGGGAATTTCTATTGATTAAAGTTTCAGTAATGAAATTTCATTAATTGATAAATTATTTTCATTAAGTTATCAAATCTTTCTCCCATCGGGAACCATGAACATTAAAGGAAATACTCATCAATGATAGATATTTCATAACTTATGAATTTATAGGTTTAAATCTATGTTATCCATGATCTATTTCCTAACATAAAATTTTATCATAATTTTTGTTCCCATAAATATGGTTTTTAAAGATCCTGTGAGTTTGACAAAGAATATAACCTGGGAGTGTCAAACTAGGTGTGTATTAAGGCATATTATTGTGCACCAAGTAATGATCGATTTGAGCTCAATGCACCCTTTTAAGGGTTATTACCCCTATCTACAATTGTTCCAAAGACACATCCACTTATAGTTTCTGGAATGGGATGTATTTTCTTGGAAACCACCCAATCTATAATTTACCATAATTTATGGATATTTTAATATGTTTATTATTATCCATAAGGCTTTCAATAGAGTTATCTAATCCTAATCCCCAAAAATAACTAGACTTCACTCTGATACCAACTATGATAATCCATATTTTTATACACCTTAATACATGATTTATTAAATAAAGATACACTTAATATAACCCCAAATGATCATGTGGCCTAGTATCTTTTGTAAATTAGGTACATAACAAAACAACTTTCAATATAAAAACAAAAAATTATTTAAAACCCCTTTATCATGATCTTGAGAAATCTATTTCTCTTTAAAATATTCATGGGGTAACCTGGGGACATACATAAGAAATGGGTGAACAATAAATCCCAATAATGTAATAATCAAATCATGTAATATGGTAATGTAATACATGTGAGAAAATAGGAATATCAAATTAACATAAGAGGGGTGAGAATCATAAACTTGAATGTTGAATCATGATATAATATGATAACATAAGGGAAACATGGGAATGATGAAAAAATATAAAATATAAAATAATTAGAATAAGTCATGGCTAAATATTGATAAATCATAATGTAGTGTGCTCAGGATAACCTCCCTTTAACTATAAAAGGAATATCATGAGATAAAAACATTACCCAATTCATTGAAGAGATTTATAATTGTAGGTTCCAGGAATAGCGGAAGCACGATTGGGCCGACACCCAAATTTAATTTTACCATGAAAAATGATTATTCTGGGATCAATATAACGATAAACACCGGTCTCCAAGGAATAGAATCAAAGATTTAGATAAATAAGGAAGAAGACAGAAACCTTTAGAGAGGATCTTGAACATCAGGTATATAATTAATTTAAATTTAATTTTAAAATAAATAAAATAAATGGTTCTTTGGTACTTTCTTTGTTGATGATGTTGATCATCTAGGATGACCATTTCATATTATCTCATTGTGCTTGCAAGGATCCAAACTAGAATCCCTCTAGAGGTGATCTACATGTGCTCCAATGGTCTCTAATTGATTCCACTCTCTTTCCAGGTGCATGTGTGGTGAAGAAAATGTCTCGTGTCGATCGATTTTGATTTACTATTCTTCAATATTGAAGAATGTCTCTAGTTATTGATAGGGATAAATGATAATAGTTTAGAGAAAATTCCTGACATGGAATTTCTCTTGTGTCACTGGTTTCCCATATCTGTCACAATATGCATACCTATCTATTTATCGATATGGGGATTCAGTTATAATATTTAATTCCACAACAACAATTAAATACATTCATAACCTTAGAGAAAACCCATGCTACATTATAATAATAACCACATCATTATTTGTGGCATACCAACTTTCAAAAAATAAAATCATAAATGAAATCCCATACCACATAATTATAATGGCATTATTATTATTTTGTTTTGTGCCAACTAGTTAAATAATTATTTACCATCTTGAAAATAATTATTTTACCACTAAACTGTCCTTGGTCTGCTCAAACCCCACTTCCATTTTTTGAACACTCAAATAAATAAATAAATAATTTATTCTCTTAAATAAATATTTTATTTATAAACTAGTAAATAAATATTTATTAAATGTTCAATAAAATAAATAAATATATTTTTGTTCAAAATCCAGAGAATAAATATTTATTTAATTTATGCGATCATTATAACTTGAATAAAATTATTCCATAGTCTTGCGTATAATATTTATTCCATTAATTAAATTCAAATAGAATTTAATCGAGACCACTAGAAACACTTAGTGTGTAACCCTTTAGGATTTTTTCTCACTGGAATTAGGAGGGCTTGCCTAAAATCCATGAGTACTGTCTACAAATGTGTCAAGGCACCCAAGAGGAAGAACTTGAAGGCACAACAACGACATCCACATACGAACAATCACTATGTAATATAGTCCATTTATCTCAATATCTCATCATGATGGTTTCATGATAGTTTCATCAACCTTTATGCTTGATATATCATTCTTTGAATACCTGAAATAAACTTGTTGTTACACCATGATCATGGAATTTCATATGAAGGTTCTATTTCAATCAAAGGGCTCAGATATAAACTTCCATAAATGGAAGCGACAAATCCTTCATCGACTTATCGATTAATAACATGTCATTCATGACACACCCAATGTACCCTACTTCCCTCCAACTATATGTGTGGCGGGTTTTGTTAGTAAATAAAAGTGTGCGAGTCACGACATGTATTAATGATAATATTAAAGTCTAAGGACCATTACACATGCTCACAGATAGGAATATCCGATAATACCAAAACATGCAGAATTCCTACTGGTGGGTATGTTCTCATAATCTCCCATCTTAGAGATTACCAAGTGTAAAATTCATGAGAAGAAGTTTCATCTGCTTATGAGTTATCGCACATGATGGTATGAATACTATGTGTCCACTCATATTATGTCATCCAACTGTAGAAATATATTTAAGAATATTGTCATAGCACTTAAAGGTTCTCATCATTGCGGGGAACTGCTATGACCTTGTCAATGAGAAAAATACTCCAGGACATTATTACACTATAGTCATGAAGAATAATGAAAAATATGTAATAATATGTTTAATATTTAAATATATTAAATATTAATTTAATCAATGTATAAAAAGTTGGTTCTAGGAAACCAAATCTTACAAACTCCCACTTGTACTAGAGCCAACTGCCTATGACTTTCAATCCACTAGAACTCACATGATGATCTTGTTTTTACTGAGTCAAGGATTTATTCAAGGGGTCTTCCTCATTGTCTTCTGTGGAAATACTACTAACTAAAACTTCACCTCTCTGATAAAAATATCTTAAGAGATGATACTTATGAAGTATGTGCTTCATCCACTGATGTGACCTTGGATATTTTGTGAGAGCCACCGATGTAGTATTATCAAAGTACAGTGTGATGAGATCATTGCTACTAGGTATCACATCCATCTCTAGGACGAATCTTCTCATCCAAACTGCTTCATTAGCTACCTCATAAGCTACGATATACTCAGAATATGTTGTAGAATATTCGACCACTCTCTACTTTGAGCTCTTCCAGCTCACTACACCTCCATTCAAAGTGAAGATGTATCCTGTTTGTGACTTTATGTCATCTTCATCAGTCTGGAAACTATCATCTGCATATCCTATAATTACTAGTTCCTCATATCCTCTATAAAACAGGAACATATCCTTAGTACACCTTAGATACTTTAGGATGGTCTTGACTTCCATCCAATGGAGGTCACCTAGGTCATCTTGATGTCTTCATACCGCACTCAATGCATAGGTGAAATCCAACCTAGTACATAACATGTAATACATGACTGACCCAATAAAGGATGTGTATAGAGACCTTTCCATTATCTTTCTTTTCTCATGTGTTTGAGGAAACATTTTCTTGGAAAGATAAATGCCATGTGATGCTAGCAACAATCCCCTATTGGATTGTTCCATAATAAATCTATTTAATATCTTGTCAATGTATGTACTTTGAATTAGTCCCTACAATCTCTTGGATCTATCATGATGGATATTGATCCCAAGAATATATGTTGCCTCGCCCAAGTCCTTCATGGAGAAATATTGATTCAACCATGCCTTAACAGACTGTAATTTTGGTATCTCATTTTCAATAAGTAATATGTCATCAACATATACTATTATGAAAACAACTGCACTACCACTAAACCATTTGTAGACACAAGTCTGAGATTCATTCTTGATAAAACCAAATTCCGTTATGGATTAAACAAAACAAATTTTCCATGACCTGGATTCTTTCTTTAATCCATAAATGTATTTATGTAATTTGCATACCTTATTGCATCATTTGGAGTCATAAAACCTTCAGGTTGTGTCATACATACATATTCTTGAAGGTTCATGTTAAGGAAGGATGTTTTGAAATCCATTTGACAAATCTCATAGTCATGGTAATCGGTAATGGAAATAGAATTCTAATTGATTTCATCATTGAAAATAGTGAAAATGTTTTGTCGTAGTAAATGAATTAATGCTGTTTGAACCCTTTTTCTACCAGTCATGCCTTATAGGCACTAACTTTTCCTTCTATATCCAGTTTCTTCATGAATACCCATTTGCAACCAATAGGCTTTACATCAACTGGAGGATCTACCAAAATCCAGACTTGGTTTTGGTACATGGAATCCATTTCAGAATTCATGGATTCCTTCCACTTGGAAACATCTATTCCAATTTATTCTTCCTTATAGGTTAGAGGATCATTATTATCAACTGATAATGAGTCACCATCATCGGAAATAGGAAAACCATACTGTTCTAGTTCTCTAACATCTCTTGTACTCCTACAGAGTTGTTGTATCTCTAGAACAATTATTTCTTCTATGGGGCATTGTAGAATCTGTTCATATACCAACTCTTGTGTACCTTGAGCCTTGACTTCATTGAAGTCTATCTCGCTCCCACTATCTCTTTTGAAGATGTTCTCCCTCTCAAGGAATATGGAGTGTCTTTCCACTATAACCTTTTTGTATGAGGGGCTGTATAGGTAATATCCCCTTGTTTCCTGAGGGTATCCTATAAAGGTACACTTTGTGACTTGGGGTGAAATTTTGTTACTGGAAGAGGCATTAACAAACACTTCAATTATCCACATATGTAAATTTGATAACATGGATTTATTTCCACTCCATAACTCATATGGAATACCATATATCAATTTTGTTGGTACTTGGTTTAGTATGTGCGATTTTTTTTTGTAATGAATATCCCCAAAAGGATAATATAATACTTGCATGACTCATTATTGATCTCACCATGTCCAACAAGGTGTGGTTCCTCCTTTCGCCCACACCATTCCACTGGGGTGTGTAAGTTAGAGTGAGTTGGGATGGGATCCCAAACTCCCATAAGTATTCAATGAAGTCTTGATTAATATATTCTATACCTCAGTCTAAGAAGAGTTTCTTAATCTTATTACCAAGCTATTTCTCAACATCATTCTTGTATTCTTTGAACTTATCAAAAGAATCCGACTTTTATCTCATTGTGTAGATATATCCATATCTTCCAAAATCATCTGTAAAAGTTATGAAGTATGAGTACCCACACCTTTATTCAACTAGAAATGGTTCACACACATTGGTATGAACCAATTCAAGAAGCTCTTTATCCCTTTCACCTTTACCACTAAATGGGGTTTTGGTTATTTTTCCTTGTAAACATTTGTGACATAGGCAAAGTGGTTTTAGTTTGAAAGAATCTAAATATCCATCTTAATGTAACTTTGTTAAGTGTTTTTCATTTAAATGACCTAGCCAGTGATTCCAACATTGAGTGTGGTATGGGTCATGTGAAATATCTTTATTATCGATTTCCATTACTTAGTTTGTGTAATCCAACATGTAAAGAACATTGTATAAATGTTCCCTACAAAAAAATTCTATCATTGTAAAAGAAGAAACATTAATTTCCAAATTTTAAAAAAAATTCATCCATATCTAACATAGATACAGAAATAATGTTTTTAGTAATAGATGACACATAATAACAACCCTTCAATACTAATATCATCCCAGTTGGCAACTTGAGGTGGTAGTCCACGATAACTATAACAAAAAGTCTCGCTCCGTTGGCTGCTCGTAGATCTACCTCCACTTGGTCAGTCTTTCTGGATCTACTTGGTTCCTATATTTGGATACATATGTGAGTACCACAAGATGTATCTAATACCTAATTTTTAGAAACAAATATATTGAATTCAATAACAAACGTACATTAAGATTCCCCATGCTTCTTAGGCTGGGTTCAGTTCTTCTTTCAGTGGCCCTTATTTCCATATATGAAACAAAAAACTTCCTATTACCTTGCCTCCCCTTTGATCTTCCTTTTCTTGGAAGGGTGTGAAGAAGATTTGGTCTTAATGCTCTTTCCCTTCCCTTTCCTCTTATTCAGCATAAGGGCAAAATGATTTTTGTGCTCCATATCTTTGTCCAATTTATAAATGAGGATAATAAGATCAGATAGAGACATATCAATGTTGTTCATATTGAAATTAACAACAAAGTTGGAGAAGTTATGAGGGAGTGATGAAATAATGAGATCGATACCCAGTTCTTCGGGGAGTTTAAACCATATAACCTCTATGCGTTTAATTTATTCAATAAGCCTGATTATGTGAGGCCCTGATAGGGAACCCTATCTAAGATTACTTGGAAAGAGTGCCTTGGATATCTCAAAACATTCTTGTCTTGCTCTCTCCTGGTAGAGAACATAGAGGTTCTCAATCATGCTATAGGTGTCCATGTTTTTGTGAGACTTCATGAGCTCACTAGACATTGATGACAACATCAAAAATTTAACATCGACCACATCATTCATATGTTTCTCGTAGACCAAGAACTCTTTTTCACTTGCCTCTTGGGAAGGAAGATTAGGTAATGCTGACTCCAACATGAAAGTCTTCCATTCATGGTGTATAATGACATGAAGGTGTCTAAACCATTCCTTGATGTTACTGCCAGTGAAGATGTTATCTTTTTCCAGAATTGATTGCAAGGATAGTGTGGTTGACGATCTTTTAATTTTATTCTAAAATTAAAAGATAACATGATTATAACTTTCTTGATTACATTTTATGAGAAATAATTAATTAATTTTATTAAGTCTACTACTATTTTATCAAGTCCTAATGGCCCTCACCCTTGAACTTAGAATGTCCAATTATCATGAAATTATAGTGGAAAGGATCCATATTCTCCTCCGCATAACCCCCAAAAGGGTTGAAGTGCCCAGATCAGTGTGAATCACTGAGAGGGGGAGGGGGTGAATCAGTGATCCTTTAAAAACTTTTTACTAATTGATTCTTAATCAATTAAACCTATATGGATGGTTAAAGCCTCGATCCACTCTTCTTGTATCTCTCAACCTTTCCTGAATGATGCAGTAATGAAAAGGCACAGGACACAAGGATTTACAAGGTTCGGCACCAAAGGCCTACATCCTTGCCATGCTCTCCCAGCATGGATTCTCCATTATAACCTGTTAAAATTACAATGGTCGATACAGAGTCCCAATGTATCTCTCCTGAGTCCCACAGGAGGGTCTTTATACTGCGTCCCACAGTGTTACCAGAGTCCCACTGGCCTGCTCCAGAATCCCACTGAAGACTTCTTCTCCCTGAGTCCCACAGGGTCTTCTCTTGGCTCCTCGAGTCACACGAGTAGCTCTTCTTCTCTTTAAGCTTCTTCAAGTATCTTCAGCAGCCTGGGATAAAGGCTGCTGGCCTTGCTCTTCTTCTGATCACTTGTGGTGAACAGGTCTTCTCGTCTTGCTCGGGCTTTATCACCTTATTCTAAGGATGACCCGGCTTCTCTCCAACTGCTGAATACTCAGACAACTGATATCTTTAACTTCAGTCTGGTCCAGTCTCACTTCACATCAACTTCATGCACTGAGTGCATGGCATCTCTGCATCCTCATGCACTGATTGCATGGCTTCTCAAAATTCTTCAAGAACTCTTGGTCTTGGACAACTCAAATGCACACCACTGATTTGGCTCTGTTCACGTGTGCACGTGCATGCATGCATGCTTGCACTCTCCTCATTCTCCTCTTGGTGCAATAAACCCTTAAAGGGTGTAACACTTTAAGCACACACCAACTCCTTGAACTTCACACACTTTATTCAATTTGGTTACACACTTAGAAGTGTGTTATACTCTAGTGTGAGTCCTCCCTTTTCTTCTTCTATGTGTATACACACTTCTTAGTGCACACACTAGGTTAGGCCTTCACTTGTCACTTGTTAAGCACACACAAATTCTTCATTTAGCACACACTTGATCTTGGTCTACTCCTCTATTCTTGCACACACTTGGGCCGTAGGTGGTTCTTCAAGTTTTCACACACACACAAATGTGTGGTCTTCACTTCACCCACTTCCATACACTTGGCCTCGGCTTACTTCTTCACTATCTCACACACACACACAATGGTGTGGTCTCGGCCTCCCACTTCTTGTGAACACACTTCCCGAACTCCACCTTCAAAATAAGCGCGCAAGGGGTGCGGCCTTCCTCTATTCACAGCTTCTGTCGCGCAAGCACAAGGCACAAAGGACCTCGGCCGTGGGCGCGCAAGTGCAAGGGTGCACTTGGCCGTGCGAGCGCTCGGGTGTGCAAGCTGCAACACCGCGGGGCTTCAACCGTGGGCGCGCAAGATGTTGCGGCCACGGGTCTTCCTGCTGCGCAAGGGAAAGGCGCGCAGGGGTCCTCTCAATTCTTCTTTCGTGCAAGAGGTGCGCAAAAGGGACCTCGTGGAGCAAGGGATGCTCCGGGGTTCACTGCCGCGCAAGTGCGCGCGCAGGGCTTCGACTTCGTGAGGCACAAAGTGCTTTTCACGGGACTTCTTTCTTCAAAAACTCAGCGCATCAGCAGCTTAATGAGAGCCTTGGTCTCTCTTTTTATAGGCAGAGAAACGCCTCAAATCTTCCGCGTGGGATAACTTCAATCCCGAAGATTTCGGATCTTTTAAATCTTTAAACGATCCGCAAATCCCGTTTTTATTCTCTGTTTCACGCGGGATCCATTTATGTTTTTCTCCTCTACGTGCATGCGACTTAGAACGCATGCACGGCCTCGGTTTTGGCCATCCCATGCAAAACACGAATACCCCGATGCCTCGGCAACTCCGTTTGCCTCGGCCTCATTCGAAATTCTCCATACATTGCATGCACACCATTTTTTATGCATGGCCGTGTTCGGTGTGGAGAGACGAGATCAATGGAGGTCTTAGATCCTTCAGAGGTGGTCGGGAACTCGAAAACTGGTGCTCGGAGGACTCTGGTTCAGCGGCTGCTCGCGGGTGACCTTCGGGTCGAGCTCGAGGTGGAAGACGAGCCACGGCCGTTGGATCAGGCGATGGAGATACATTGGACGGCCGGATCAGATCGCGGCGCGCGACAGATGAATCGTGCGGCGCAGATCAAGTGCGCGATGAGACGGACGGCTCAGATCTGTCCCGGGTGAAAAATGCGCGTCCCACATCGAAGTCTCTCGCGGAATTTCCACGGTATATCAAATAAGTGCTGCCGCCATATGCTCAGTTGAATCTCCTCCCCTCTCGGTGCCGCCCCGCACCGAGTTCTCCCTGCGGGCGTGCTCTGCGCCCACTCTCTACTCCTGCGGGCGCGCTCTAGCGCCCACTATGCACACACGGGTCTCCCTGCGGGCGTGCCCCAAGCGCCCATGCGGTGTCCTTGGGTGCGCCCCCTGCCTCAAGGTTGCTGCCCTGGCCTTGAGGGTTCCCCATGGGCGTGGTGACCTTGAGTCCCACATGTGCCTTAGGTGATGACCCTCGGCTGGCCTCCTTGGTGGCCTATTTTTTTGCAACAAAAACACTAAGTCCTTTGTTAAACAAAGTGACCAAGTGTAACATGCCAAGTGCCACTCCAAGCCATTCTTCTTCCCATCTCTATTCTTCTTCTTCTTAGAATTCCTCCATACTTCTTAAACAAATATTCATCACTTAGGAATGGAAATTCTTGAAGGTTCTTCATCTTCAACCGAGCTCCTTAATCACATAAATTCTTCAATAAACTTCAATGATCCAATTAGAGGTCAAGTTGGATCACATTCACATTGTCATGCACTAAGAATTAGTACATGGTCTTCTTCAGCTCACTTCATCCACTTAGAAGTTGTGGATGGCTCATCTTCTAACTCCTCATGCATTGTCACTACAATGCATGGTCTTCTAATCATGTTGTGACATTGTATCCAGTTGATACAAGTTCTATGAACTTAAAGATCAGCTCAACAATCGTCAGATGTACATGGAGAATGTTTCAACCATATTCTCCAATACCACTTAGTGAATCTCCTAAGTGACATGCATCTTAGTACCATGGCCATTCTCCTTCACCACCAACACCATCACAACCTTTGTCATTCACATCTTGACATTCCTTGACTTCCATTCATTCCAAGACAACTTCATGCCTCATTGACAACAAATGCAACACAATGCACTTCAATCTCCCCCTTTGTATTTGTTGTCAATACACTCCTTCAGCACATATGAATGGGTCAATATGTGTGCCAATATTTCTCCCCCTTATTGGCAATCAAATGCAAAGGTGTGGTGTGGTACTCTTTCAAAAAAAAAAATCTCTTCCTCCCTTATAAAAGCATTTTCTTGAAAATCACTAAGAGAGGGATGATGCCACATGTTCTCTTTAGCAAAGAACCTTTAGTAAATCATCTCTAAGTCTACTTGGGCAAACCCGGTGTAGAAAACAAGAGTGATATAACCAAGGAACTCAATGCTGTCCATAACTCTCTACACATGTGAGATCATGCTTCAGGGGTTTGAAAATTTTTCAGATATAACAATGAATTGCTAAATCCTGCACATACTTCACAAAACTCATTAGAAAGTTCAGTGAAATGATAAAGCTCCCCCTTTCATCTACTTTCTCAAGATGATATTAATTTTAGAACATCATCTTCTTCAGATTTGATCCCCCTCAAGGGGTGCACTCCATTCAATCCAAACCATCCTCCAGCTGAGAATGACCATCATCTTCAATTCCCTACAATGTTAGCACATGTAAATACAAGTGTATATGGGAATAAGATGGAACCTCCTTGGTTCATCAATGTGAACAACAAGGTTGAGAAGATTCACTCAACCGAGATGTCCCATTTTCACCATTCTTCACACTTGCACATTTGATCTTCATTGATGATTGTGCTGGTGTGGTTCTCAAAACATCTTCATGTGAAACCTTCTTCTTCCCTTTTGCTTTAGCAATTGCCAGAGCTTCATCTTCAACTCTTTGTAGTTCTCTGGCAAGTTGCAACTGATGTGGCCATATGACAAGTAAATCATTTGGAAGAGTGGCCCCAGTTCTGGAAGTTCCACATGGTTCCTTAGATGCTGTCAAGCTACCTTTCTTAGGAAACTTGTTTTCAATCAATCCCTTCTTCTTCTTCTGGATTGATTGTCTTTTTGAGTCCAGTCTGCTTCTATTTAATTTCATGGCTTCTTTACAAAGATCCATGATATGTCCTTTCTTTCCACAGTAGAAGCATGTTTTCTTGGTGGTCCTTCTGGATGCATCACCCTTCTTGGACTCAGACTCCAAGGACTTCTCTTCCTTTTTCAACAGCTTCTTGGGAGATTTTTCAGCTTTCTTCTTCTTGCTTCCCAAGGATTCCTTTTTAGCCAGGTTCAGTGATCTTCTCTTCTTTTCAGCTCTGGATACAGTTGGAGATTGACATGTATCTTTTTGACCACTTTTGCAATCATCCCAGATGTTGTCAAGTAATCCAAATCTATTTGCAGTAAACAGATGTCTCTGGACCTGTGGATGTTGCTTCCTTCCTTCTGGCTTGCTCCCCCAAGGCATGGGCTTCCTTTGTGCCTTTGAATTTAAAGGATTGTACATACAATCTTTTGCACAATGCCCATACCTGTTACAACACCAACACTGACCCACAAATCTTGACCTCTTGTGTACTTCTGATTGCTGGGTACTTTTCTTGACAAGTTGTGTTGTTTCAGGAGAGCTCTGCTTCTTTACTGTCTTCATCCATATTTGTTTGGAATTATTCTTCCATCCTGCACTTTTTGTGGAAACACAATTAGAAGCATCAGTACAAGATGGTATGGATGGTACCTTCTTTCTAGAAGATGTTGCACTTTTATTAGAGGATGTCTTTCTCCTAGAATCATCCTGCTCAAAGCATACTTGAGTAGCAACATGTCTTCTTCCAGCTGACTGGGAGGATTCAGCTTTAGGTGATTGCAGATGTGTCAATATCACCTCTAGTTCTAAGCACTTCATGTTAAGGGAGTTCTTCTCATCCTCAACAGCTCTTAGCTTTCCTTCCCAACTTTCTTTCAGCTGATTCATCTGGTCATCATGCACTGTCTTCAATTCAAGCAATGAATTGTCAAGCTCCTTCACCCTTTTTGCTTTGTCTTCAAGTTGAGAATCTTTGACAACCATTGAAACTCTGTGTCTCTTTTCTAGTGCACGGAAAACATCTTTGATCATTATCAAAAATATTTCTTTCTCAGAAGAGCTCCTTTGCAATTCTTCACAGGTATCTTCATATCTTTCATTGCAAAAGGAAACAGTTTCATCTTTGGCCTTCACCAGCTTTCTGAGAGTGTTGGTTATGCCAACCCTTTTTTCCAATTGGACTTCCAGAGAATTGGCTTCATCTTCTAGCTGTAATTTTTCTTCTTGAAGATCAAGGAGGCCTGTAGCTATACACATTGCAACTTCCTTGGGGACTCTCTTCTGAAGATATTTGATTGCATTTAGAAGATCATTGTTCCTTCCATCTTCATCACAGCTAGAGCAGGCTTCATCAGAAGAATGATAAAAGGAATTTTCATCTGATGTGACTTTCACATTTCTTTCCATAGAAGGAGTTTCTCTGATTGCAACAACCTTCTTCTTCATCTTCTTTGCCTGTTTCTTCATTCTGTTTTTCAGAGTCTTGGCAGATATCTCCATTTGAGGCTGTTCTTTCAATTCCTCAAATCTGCACTCCATCTAGACTCTCTTGGATCTTTTAGAGGTAACCTCCCTCTGATACCAATTGAAGTGCCCAGATCAGTGTGAATCACTGAGAGGGGGAGGGGGTGAATCAGTGATCCTTTAAAAACTTTTTACTAATTGATTCTTAATCAATTAAACCTCTATGGCTGGTTAAATCCTCGATCCACTCTTCTTGTATCTCTCAACCTTTCCCGAATGATGCAGTAATGAAAAGGCACAGGACACAAGGATTTACAAGGTTCGGCACCAAAGGCCTACATCCTTGCCATGCTCTCCCAGCATGGATTCTCCATTATAACCTGTTAAAATTACAATGGTCGATACAGAGTCCCACTGTATCTCTCCTGAGTCCCACAGGAGGGTCTTTATACTGCGTCCCACAGTGTTACCAGAGTCCCACTGGCCTGCTCCAGAATCCCACTGAAGACTTCTTCTCCCTGAGTCCCACAGGGTCTTCTCTTGGCTCCTCGAGTCACACGAGTAGCTCTTCTTCTCTTTAAGATTCTTCAAGTATCTTCAGCAGCCTGGGATAAAGGCTGCTGGCCTTGCTCTTCTTCTGATCACTTGTGGTGAACAGGTCTTCTCGTCTTGCTCAGGATTTATCACCTTCTTCTAAGGATGACCCGGCTTCTCTCCAACTGCTGAATACTCAGACAACTGATATCTTTAACTTCAGTCTGGTCCAGTCTCACTTCACATCAACTTCATGCACTGAGTGCATGGCATCTCTGCATCCTCATGCACTGATTGCATGGCTTCTCAAAATTCTTCAAGAACTCTTGGTCTTGGACAACTCAAATGCACACCACTGATTTGGCTCTGTTCACGTGTGCACGTGCATGCATGCATGCATGCACTCTCCTCTTTCTCCTCTTGGTGCAATAAACCCTTAAAGGGTGTAACACTTTAAGCACACACCAACTCCTTGAACTTCACACACTTTATTCAATTTGGTTACACACTTAGAAGTGTGTTATACTCTAGTGTGAGTCCTCCCTTTTCTTCTTCTATGTGTATACACACTTCTTAGTGCACACACTAGGTTCGGCCTTCACTTGTCACTTGTTAAGCACACACAAATTCTTCATTTAGAACACACTTGATCTTGGTCTACTCCTCTATTCTTGCACACACTTGGGCCGTAGGTGGTTCTTCAAGTTTGCACACACACACAAATGTGTGGTCTTCACTTCACCCACTTGCATACACTTGGCCTCGGCTTACTTCTTCACTATCTCACACACACACAATGGTGTGGTCTCGGCCTCCCACTTCTTGTGCACACACTTTCCGAACTCCATCTTCAAAATAGGCGCGCAAGGGGTGCGGCCTTCCTCTATTCACAGCTTCTGTCGCGCAAGCACAAGGCACAAAGGACCTCGGCCGTGGGCGCACAAGTTCAAGGGTGCACTTGGCCGTGCGAGCGCTCGGGTGTGCAAGTTGCAACACCGCGGGGCTTCAACCGTGGGCGCGCAAGATGTTGCGGCCACGGGTCTTCCTGCTGCGCAAGGGAAAGGCGCGCAGGGGTCCTCTCAATTCTTCTTTCACGCAAGAGGTGCGCAAAAGGGACCTCGCGGAGCAAGGGATGCTCCGGGCTTCACTACCGCGCAAGTGTGCGCGCAGGGCTTCGACTTCGTGAGGCACAGAGTGCTTTTCACGAGACTTCTTTCTTCAAAAACTCAGCGCATCAACAGCTTAATGAGAGCCTTGGCCTCTCTTTTTATAGGCAGAGAAACGCCTCAAATCTTCCGCGTGGGATAACTTCAATCCCGAAGATTTCGGATCTTTTAAATCTTTAAACGATCCGCAAATCCCGTTTTTATTCTCTGTTTCACGCAGGATCCATTTATGTTTTTCTCCTCTACGTGCATGCGACTTCGAACGCATGCACGACCTCGGTTTTGGCCATCCCATGCAAAACACGAATACCCCGATGCCTCGGCAACTCCGTTTGCCTCGACCTCATTCGAAATTCTCCATACATTGCATGCACACCATTTTTTATGCATGGCCGTGTTTGGTGTGGAGAGACGAGCTCAATGGAGGTCTTAGATCCTTCAGAGGTGGTCGGGAACTCGAAAACTGGTGCTCGGAGGACTCTGGTTCAGCGGCTGCTCGCGGGTGACCTTCGGGTCGAGCTCGAGGTGGAAGACGAGCCACGGCCGTCGGATCAGGCGATGGAGATACATTGGACGGCCGGATCAGATCGCGGCGCGCGGCAGATGAATCGTGCGGCGCAGATCAAGCGCGCGATGAGACGGACGGCTCAGATCTGTCCCGGGTGAAAAATGCGCGTCCCACATCGAAGTCTCTCGTGGAATTTCCGCGGTATATCAAATAAGCGCTGCCGCCATATGCTCAGTTGAATCTCCTCCCCTCTCGGTGCCGCCCCGCACCGAGTTCTCCCTGCGGGCGCGCTCTGCGCCCACTCTCTGCTCCTGCGGGCGCGCTCTAGCGCCCACTATGCACACACGGGTCTCCCTGCGGGCGTGCCCCAGGCGCCCATGCGGTGTCCTTGGGTGCGCCCCCTGCCTCAAGGTTGCTGCCCTGGCCTTGAGGGTTCCCCATGGGCGTGGTGACCTTGAGTCCCACATGTGCCTTAGGTGATGACCCTCGGCTGGCCTCCTTGGTGGCCTATTTTTTTGCAACAAAAACACTAAGTCCTTTGTTAAACAAAGTGACCAAGTGTAACATGCCAAGTGCCACTCCAAGCCATTCTTCTTCCCATCTCTATTCTTCTTCTTCTTAGAATTCCTCCATACTTCTTAAACAAATATCCATCACTTAGGAATGGAAATTCTTGAAGTTTCTTCATCTTCAACCGAGCTCCTTAATCACATAAATTATTCAATAAACTTCAATGATCCAATTAGAGGTCAAGTTGGATCACATTCACATTGTCATGCACTAAGAATTAGTACATGGTCTTCTTCAGCTCACTTCATCCACTTAGAAGTTGTGGATGGCTCATCTTCTAACTCCTCATGCATTGTCACTACAATGCATGGTCTTCTAATCATGTTGTGATATTGTATCCAGTTGATACAAGTTCTATGAACTTAAAGATCAGCTCAACAATCGTCAGATGTACATGGAGAATGTTTCAACCATATTCTCCAATACCACTTAGTGAATCTCCTAAGTGACATGCATCTTAGTACCATGGCCATTCTCCTTCACCACCAACACCATCACAACCTTTGTCATTCACATCTTGACATTCCTTGACTTCCATTCATTCCAAGACAACTTCATGCCTCATTGACAACAAATGCAACACAATGCACTTCAATCTCCCCCTTTGTATTTGTTGTCAATACACTCCTTCAGCACATATGAATGGGTCAATATGTGTGCCAATATTTCTCCCCCTTATTGGCAATCAAATGCAAAGGTGTGGTGTGGTACTCTTTCAAAAAAAAAAATCTCTTCCTCCCTTATAAAAGCATTTTCTTGAAAATCACTAAGAGAGGGATG
The DNA here is from genome assembly GCA_963277665.1 of Viscum album. NCBI lineage: Eukaryota > Viridiplantae > Streptophyta > Magnoliopsida > Santalales > Viscaceae > Viscum > Viscum album. The sequence continues at coordinate 1,598,218,636 of OY728120.1, forward strand.
ATGCCACATGTTCTCTTTAGCAAAGAACCTTTAGTAAATCATCTCTAAGTCTACTTGGGCAAACCCGGTGTAGAAAACAAGAGTGATATAACCAAGGAACTCAATGCTGTCCATAACTATCTACACATGTGAGATCATGCTTCAGGGGTTTGAAAATTTTTCAGATATAACAATGAATTGCTAAATCCTGCACATACTTCACAAAACTCATTAGAAAGTTCAGTGAAATGATAAATCTCCCCCTTTCATCTACTTTCTCAAGATGATATTAATTTTAGAACATCATCTTCTTCAGATTTGCTCCCCCTCAAGGGGTGCACTCCATTCAATCCAAACCATCCTCCAGCTGAGAATGACCATCATCTTCAATTCCCTACAATGTTATCACATGTAAATACAAGTGTATAAGGGAATAAGATGGAACCTCCTTGGTTCATCAATGTGAACAACAAGGTTGAGAAGATTCTCTCAACCGAGATGTCCCATTTTCACCATTCTTCACACTTGCACATTTGATCTTCATTGATGATTGTGCTGGTGTGGTTCTCAAAACATCTTCATGTGAAACCTTCTTCTTCCCTTTTGCTTTAGCAATTGCCAGAGCTTCATCTTCAACTCTTTGTAGTTCTCTGGCAAGTTGCAACTGATGTGGCCATATGACAAGTAAATCATTTGGAAGAGTGGCCCCAGTTCTGGAAGTTCCACATGGTTCCTTAGATGCTGTCAAGCTACCTTTCTTAGGCAACTTGTTTTCAATCAATCCCTTCTTCTTCTTCTTCTGGATTGATTGTCTTTTTGAGTCCAGTCTGCTTCTATTTAATTTCATGTCTTCTTTACAAAGATCCATGATATGTCCTTTCTTTCCACAGTAGAAGCATGTTTTCTTGGTGGTCCTTCTGGATGAATCACCCTTCTTGGACTCAGACTCCAAGGACTTATCTTCCTTTTTCAACAGCTTCTTGGGAGCTTTTTCAGCTTTCTTCTTCTTGCTTCCCAAGGATTCCTTTTTAGCCAGGTTCAGTGATCTTCTCTTCTTTTCAGCTCTGGATACAGTTGGAGATTGACATGTATCTTTTTGAACACTTTTGCAATCATCCCAGATGTTGTCAAGTAATCCAAATCTATTTGCAGTAAACAGATGTCTCTGGACCTGTGGATGTTGCTTCCTTCCTTCTGGCTTGCTCCCCCTAGGCATGGGCTTCCTTTGTGCCTTTGAATTTAAAGGATTGTACATACAATCTTTTGCACAATGCCCATACCTGTTACAACACCAACACTGACCCACAAATCTTGACCTCTTGTGTACTTCTGATTGCTGGGTACTTTTCTTGACAAGTTGTGTTGTTTCAGGAGAGCTCTGCTTCTTTACTGTCTTCATCCATATTTGTTTGGAATTATTCTTCCATCCTGAACTTTTTGTGGAAACACAATTAGAAGCATCAGTACAAGATGGTATGGATGGTACCTTCTTTCTAGAAGATGTTGCACTTTTATTAGAGGATGTATTTCTCCTAGAATCATCCTGCTCAAAGCATACTTGAGTAGCAACATGTCTTCTTCCAGCTGACTGGGAGGATTCAGCTTTAGGTGATTGCAGATGTGTCAATATCACCTCTAGTTCTAAGCACTTCATGTTAAGGGAGTTCTTCTCATCCTCAACAGCTCTTAGATTTCCTTCCCAACTTTCTTTCAGCTGATTCATCTGGTCATCATGCACTGTCTTCAATTCAAGCAATGAATTGTCAAGCTCCTTCACCCTTTTTGCTTTGTCTTCAAGTTGAGCATCTTTGACAACCATTGAAACTCTGTGTCTCTTTTCCAGTGCACGGAAAACATCTTTGATCATTATCAAAAATATTTCTTTCTCAGAAGATCTCCTTTGCAATTCTTCACAGGTATCTTCATATCTTTCATTGCAAAGGGAAACAGTTTCATCTTTGGCCTTCACCAGCTTTCTGAGAGTGTTGGTTATGCCAACCCTTTTTGCCAATTGGACTTCCAGAGAATTGGATTCATCTTTTAGCTGTAATTTTTCTTCTTGAAGATCAACGAGGTCTGTAGCTATACACATTGCAACTTCCTTGGGGACTCTCTTCTGAAGATATTTGATTGCATTTAGAAGATCATTGTTCCTTCCATCTTCATCACAGCTAGAGCAGGCTTCATCAGAAGAATGATAAAAGGAATTGTCATCTGATGTGACTTTCACATTTCTTTCCATAGAAGGAGTTTCTCTGATTGCAACAACCTTCTTCTTCATCTTCTTTTCCTGTTTCTTCATTCTGTTTTTCAGAGTCTTGGCAGATATCTCCATTTGAGGCTGTTCTTTCAATTCCTCAAATCTGCACTCCATCTAGACTCTCTTGGATCTTTTAGAGGTAACCTCCCTCTGATACCAATTGAAGTGCCCAGATCAGTGTGAATCACTGAGAGGGGGAGGGGGTGAATCAGTGATCCTTTAAAAACTTTTTACTAATTGATTCTTAATCAATTAAACCTCTATAGCTGGTTAAAGCCTCGATCCACTCTTCTTGTATCTCTCAACCTTTCCCGAATGATGCAGTAATGAAAAGGCACAGGACACAAGGATTTACAAGGTTCGGCACCAAAGGCCTACATCCTTGTCATGCTCTCCCAGCATGGATTCTCCATTATAACCTGTTAAAATTACAATGGTCGATACAGAGTCCCACTGTATCTCTCCTGAGTCCCACAGGAGGGTCTTTATACTGCGTCCCACAGTGTTACCAGAGTCCCACTGGCCTGCTCCAGAATCCCACTGAAGACTTCTTCTCCCTGAGTCCCACAGGGTCTTCTCTTGGCTCCTCGAGTCACACGAGTAGCTCTTCTTCTCTTTAAGCTTCTTCAAGTATCTTCAGCAGCCTGGGATAAAGGCTGCTGGCCTTGCTCTTCTTCTGATCACTTGTGGTGAACAGGTATTCTCGTCTTGCTCGGGCTTTATCACCTTCTTCTAAGGATGACCCGGCTTCTCTCCAACTGCTGAATACTCAGACAACTGATATCTTTAACTTCAGTCTGGTCCAGTCTCACTTCACATCAACTTCATGCACTGAGTGCATGGCATCTCTGCATCCTCATGCACTGATTGCATGGCTTCTCAAAATTCTTCAAGAACTCTTGGTCTTGGACAACTCAAATGCACACCACTGATTTGGCTCTGTTCACGTGTGCACGTGCATGCATGCATGCATGCACTCTCCTCTTTCTCCTCTTGGTGCAATAAACCCTTAAAGGGTGTAACACTTTAAGCACACACCAACTCCTTGAACTTCACACACTTTATTCAATTTGGTTACACACTTAGAAGTGTGTTATACTCTAGTGTGAGTCCTCCCTTTTCTTCTTCTATGTGTATACACACTTCTTAGTGCACACACTAGGTTCGGCCTTCACTTGTCACTTGTTAAGCACACACAAATTCTTCATTTAGAACACACTTGATCTTGGTCTACTCCTCTATTCTTGCACACACTTGGGCCGTAGGTGGTTCTTCAAGTTTGCACACACACACAAATGTGTGGTCTTCACTTCACCCACTTGCATACACTTGGACTCGGCTTACTTCTTCACTATCTCACACACACACAATGGTGTGGTCTCGGCCTCCCACTTCTTGTGCACACACTTCCCAAACTCCACCTTCAAAATAGGCGCGCAAGGGGTGCGGCCTTCCTCTATTCACAGCTTCTGTCGCGCAAGCACAAGGCACAAAGGACCTCGGCCGTGGGCGCGCAAGTGCAAGGGTGCACTTGGCCGTGCGAGCGCTCGGGTGTGCAAGCTGCAACACCGCGGGGCTTCAACCGTGGGCGCGCAAGATGTTGCGGCCACGGGTCTTCCTGTTGCGCAAGGGAAAGGCGCGCAGGGGTCCTCTCAATTCTTCTTTCGCGCAAGAGGTGCGCAAAAGGGACCTCGCGGAGCAAGGGATGCTCCGGGATTCACTGCCGCGCAAGTGTGCGCGCAGGGCTTCGACTTCGTGAGGCACAGAGTGCTTTTCACGGGACTTCTTTCTTCAAAAACTCAGCGCATCAGCAGCTTAATGAGAGCCTTGGCCTCTCTTTTTATAGGCAGAGAAACGCCTCAAATCTTCCGCGTGGGATAACTTCAATCCTGAAGATTTCAGATCTTTTAAATCTTTAAACGATCCGCAAATCCCGTTTTTATTCTCTGTTTCACGCGGGATCCATTTATGTTTTTCTCATCTACATGCATGCGACTTCGAATGCATGCACGACCTCGGTTTTGGACATCCCATGCAAAACACGAATACCCCGATGCCTCGGCAACTCCGTTTGCCTCGGCCTCATTCGAAATTCTCCATACATTGCATGCACACCATTTTTTATGCATGGCCGTGTTAGGTGTGGAGAGACGAGCTCAATGGAGGTCTTAGATACTTCAAAGGTGGTCGGGAACTCGAAAACTGGTGCTCGGAGGACTCTGGTTCAGCGGCTGCTCGCGGGTGACCTTCGGGTCGAGCTCGAGGTGGAAGACAAGCCACGGCCGTCGGATCAGGCGATGGAGATACATTGGACGACCGGATCAGATCGCGGCGCGCGGCAGATGAATCGTGCGGCGCAGATCAAGCGCGCGATGAGACGGACGGCTCAGATCTGTCCCGGGTGAAAAATGCGCGTCCCACATCGAAGTCTCTCGCGGAATTTCCGCGGTATATCAAATAAGCGCTGCCGCCATATGCTCAGTTGAATCTCCTCCCCTCTCGGTGCCGCCCCGCACCGAGTTCTCCCTGCGGGCGCGCTCTGCGCCCACTCTCTGCTCCTGCGGGCGCGCTCTAGCGCCCACTATGCACACACGGGTCTCCCTGCGGGCGTGCCCCAGGCGCCCATGCGGTGTCCTTGGGTGTGCCCCCTGCCTCAAGGTTGCTGCCCTGGCCTTGAGGGTTCCCCATGGGCGTGGTGACCTTGAGTCCCACATGTGCCTTAGGTGATGACCCTCGGCTGGCCTCCTTGGTGGCCTATTTTTTTGCAACAAAAACACTAAGTCCTTTGTTAAACAAAGTGACCAAGTGTAACATGCCAAGTGCCACTCCAATCCATTCTTCTTCCCATCTCTATTCTTCTTCTTCTTAGAATTCCTCCATACTTCTTAAACAAATATTCATCACTTAGGAATGGAAATTCTTGAAGGTTCTTCATCTTCAACCGAGATCCTTAATCACATAAATTCTTCAATAAACTTCAATGATCCAATTAGAGGTCAAGTTGGATCACATTCACATTGTCATGCACTAAGAATTAGTACATGGTCTTCTTCAGCTCACTTCATCCACTTAGAAGTTGTGGATGGATCATCTTCTAACTCCTCATGCATTGTCACTACAATGCATGGTCTTCTAATCATGTTGTGACATTGTATCCAGTTGATACAAGTTCTATGAACTTAAAGATCAGCTCAACAATCGTCAGATGTACATGGAGAATGTTTCAACCATATTCTCCAATACCACTTAGTGAATCTACTAAGTGACATGCATCTTAGTACCATGGCCATTCTCCTTCACCACCAACACCATCACAACCTTTGTCATTCACATCTTGACATTCCTTGACTTCCATTCATTCCAAGACAACTTCATGCCTCATTGACAACAAATGCAACACAATGCACTTCAAGGGTTGTTCAAGATATTTGAAGGTATTTAGGTAGGAATGTCTTTGCTAGCTATGGTCTTGTATCTCCTTGATCCGTTGAGTGGACTCCCCAATCTTGAAATACTGACTTGGATTTCCTCAACACTTGCCTCTAATATTACACCAACTCTATCAAGGGATACTCCTCTTAATGTAATATGGTTAAGTCAACCCAAAACCTTTATTAAGGGATCTCTATATAAAAGTAAGTGTCCCAACAAGGGTTGGTCAAACACATAGTTTTATTGAGTCTTTCCCTTGATCATGTAATAGCAGTCTTAGTCTGACTTAATATTTTGTTTAGGTATTTTTGTCTCTTTTGTGTAAATTGCATTATTATCTATATCACATACTTGTTAATATTAAGTGAAACTTACTTGAGTGATTAACCATGTCTTGATAATATTTATGCACATGGCTAGTTTATTTTAGTTCTATATTTCATGCTTTTTAGTTAATTAATTATGTGATCGCGACAACACAACCATAATGAAAAACCATGAAACAAATAGAAATAAAATAAAGTAAAGGGTAAGATCAAGAGTTTTTTTTCTAATGGTTATTCTATCTAGTGGTTGATAAACTAACCCTAACCTATGGGAGAAACACCTTCGTGTTTACAACTTCCCACATATCCACCTTTGTATCTCCTTGGATTGGTTTCACCTCAACTCCTGACTTGGAACGCCTCCAATAGCTGGGAGCTCCATCCATTGCATATTCTTTTTAAACACACATGAAGGTGAGGGGTAAAAAGGTGTTTACATAAAAGAAACCAAGGGAACGCATGCCCTATATATTAAGGATGAGAGATAGCTCGCAAGCCAACAATTAATTTAATAAATAAATTAAAAGGAAACCAATCACATACAAAGGTCTTCATCTATCTTATCATCACCCACATACATGAAACATGTTACACATTTTATAAAACTATACATAAATTTTTTAATATCTCTTATTAAGATAAATTACTCCTGAATCGATTAATTATTATCTTTAATTAATCAATCCTTTTATCTTAATCCTTTTCTAAATTTCCTTGAGATTCTCATCCTAGTACATAAATACAGCTTGGAGGTATCCTGGTGAATACCCATTCAAATCTACCCAAAATGTATTATATTTTCATAATGTTTTACGCTTATGAAATATTTCATACAAGATGTTTCAATTCATAGAGTAAAAAACTATAGTACGATTTATAGATGATATGTAGTTCTGAATGTTACACAAATATTAATGTTTTAACTTTTTGTAATTTGGTAAAGTACACAACGTGTAGTTATGATTACATAGAGTGTACTACCTTCATAGTATGTCCCGAAGTACATGCCTAGGGACTTATCATGTGAAGTGTACTTTGGAAATTTTAGAGTACATGACATATACAATGGGATACACATCATGCTATCTCCATGTTACACAATTACTGGTCAACATAGCCATGTATGGTATAAACGGTTTGGCCCCTGACCTGAAGGGACTATATGTCTTGTACAGTGGGCCACACAATGTGTAATCTGGTAAGATGTGCCTATATGTCCTAGTAAACACACGGTTTAGAATTAACTGAACTGCATGCAATAAATGGAAACAGTTTGAGTAATTGTTGAATTACTATTGATGCGCTGAAAATGACTACACGATGTGTTGTCTGGATTATATGTTCTATATGACAGAGAACACAACGTGTAAGTCCAAACACACGATGTGTGCTTTTGTGTCACCTAGGAAATATCATCGGTGCCTCCTGATGAGTTCTCCATTTTAATTTTAATCAAAAAATCATTTGTTTCTATAAAAATCTCCGAAAAATGAAAATACGAAGAACATATCTAGAAATCCAAATTACAAGAATGATTAACCTTGAATTGAAAAACTAAATTATTAAATCGTATATCATCAAAAATTTATTTAAATAATTATAAACTATGATGAACTCCCTCTGATACCACTTGTAGGGTTTAGGCGCAGTGGAAGCATGGTTGGGCCGACACCAAACTTTAATTTTCCCATGATCAATGATTATTTAAGAATCAATATGATGATGAATGTCAGTCTCCATGGAATATAATCAACAATTTAGATAAAGAAGGAAGAGGCCCAAAACCTTTAGATATGGTCTTTCACATCATGTATATAATTAATTTAAATTTAATTTCTAATGAAATAAAATACATAGTTATTCGGTAATTTCTTCATTGATGATGTTGATCATCTAGGATGACCCTTTCAGAATGTGATGTTGCGCTTGTGATGAACGAAACTAGAATCCTTCTATCGATGATCCAAATGTGCTCCAATGGTGTCTGATTTACACTAATCTTTTTCTAGGTGCTAGCACGGCAAGGGAATGTCTTGTGTCGTTTGATCTTGATCTCCTGATCTTCAATCTTGAAGAACGTCTCTCATTCTTGAGAGAGAGATAGGAGAGGAGTCGAGAGAAAATTCCGGACTTGGAATTTCTCTTGCATCACCAGTTTCCCATACCTGGCACAATAGATGTACCTCTCAATTTATTGACATGGGAATCCAGTTATAATATTTAATTTCTTAAAAATAATTAAATACACTCATAACCTTAGATAAAATCCATGATATGTAATAAAAATAACCGCATCATTATTTGTGGTGCACCAATTTGTGCGAAACGAGAAAATAAATGAAATCCCGTGCCACATGATTATAACCACATTATTATTATTTTGTTTCGTGCCAAATAGTTAAATAATTATTTACCGTATAACAAATAATTGTTTTACTATCAGACTATTCTTGGTCCGCTTGAACTCCACTTCCATTTATTGAACACAAGAATAATTAAATAAATAATTTATTATCTTAAATAAATATTTTATTTACAAACTAGTAAATAAATATTTATTAAATGTTAAATAAAATAAATAAATATTTATTTTCACAATTCAGAGAATAAATATTTATTTAATTTATGCGATCATTATAAATTGAATAAAATTATTCCATGGTCTTGAGAATAATATTTATTCCATTAATTAAATTCAAATAGAATTTAATCAAGACCACCAGAAACACTTAGTGTGTGACCCTCTAAGATTATTTCTCATTTGAATTAGGTGAGATTTTGAAAGTACAAGAGTACTGTCTAGCAACGGGTCAAGACATCCAATAGAAATAACTTGAAGTCACAACAACGACATCCACATATAATTCTCTCTTTGTAACATAGTCCCTTTATCTTAATATATCATCAAGTTGGTTTCAGGATAGTGTCATCAACCTTTATTCTTGATATATATCTCTTTGACTACCTAAAATAAACTCGTTGTTACAATATGACCATGGAATTTCTTGCGACGGTTCTATTTAAATCAAAGGATCGAGATATCAACTTCCATAAATGGAAGGGAAAAATCCTTCCTTGACTTATCCATTAATAACATGCCATTAATGATGCACCCAATGTACCCTACTTCTTGCCAACTATCTGCATGCCGATTTTCATCAGTAAATCAAAGGGCACAAGTAATTACATGTATTAATGATAATCTTAAAGTCTAAGAACTATTACACATGCTTAGAGATAGGAATATCTGATGAAACCAAAACATGCAGAATTCCTACTGGCAGGCCTGTTCTCATAATCTCCCATCTTGGATATTACCAAGTGATAACTTCATGAGAAAAAGTCTCATCTACTTATGAGTTCTCGCATCTGAAGGTGTATTTAATATTTGTCCCATCATAGTATGTCATCCAACCGAAGAACTATATTTAAGAATATTTTCATAGCACTTCATGGTTCTCATCATATTGGGAACTATCATGACCTTATCAATTCGACAAATACCCCAGAACATTATTACACTATAGTAATACAGAACAATGAAAAATATGTAATAAGATGTTTAATATTTAAATATATTAAATATTCATGTAATAAAATTATAAAAAGTTGGTTCTAGGATACCAACTATTACAATAATTTTGAGCTCACCCAGCATATTCATATCATGTATATGCATAAGTGTGCCACACAGATGATACAACATAATAGTGTTTTTCATCACCTTTTATCCCATGATTAAGGAGTGTGTTTTATATACATAGAGTTACCATATCATTAGAATATACATATATCTAGGTGAATACCATTAATTGGAAAGATGGAAGGGTATTCACTATGAAAATATCTGGCATGAGAAATGAGATGATAATTTTGGAAGAAAAATAAGTGAATATAATGTTTTATAGAAAGGTTAAATGAGAGTGAAAGGAGGTTAATAATTAAATGGAAATCATAAGGATAGTAAATGTATGTTTAAAAACACATTACAATATGGGGAATTGGAAATAAAATGGGGCTTAGTACAAATAAATTTCTTGAAATAAAAAGAAGAGGAGAGAGTCCCTTACTATGAGAGGGTGCTTCTTAAAGATTTTATGGATCTTATTAAGTGATTAGGGACACCTTAAGAGTGATATATATTGGTAAGGTTAGAGTAAAATTATTCTCTAAAGGTTTTTAGTAAAGTGGAATTGAAGGTTTGGTGGGTTTTTATAGAACAATAGAGGATAATTCTTTAATTAATTTTTAAACATATGTTTTGGACTCTATATGATAAATTAATCCGAAACAAAAAATATCCCATAGTTATTATCAATGGTTTCATCAAAATAATAGTTTATTTGATTATTTTTTTATTCTATGAACCGAAGTCCTTAAAATAATACCTTTTGTGATGTTGAGGTGAGTCACGTTCATAAGGAATTGATTTTAAAACTTGAAGATATAATATAAGTTTTGAAGGATTCATTATAGGTTTCTAAAATTATTAAAATAGCTTCAAAAACACATTATCTTAAAGGGGAAACATAATTTTGGTCTTGGATAATATTTATAGTATTTATTACATCACTTTTTTGATTTTATGATGTCATAACAGATATCGTATAATTATACCATATTTAATATTTACCTAAAAATCGAACATTCACAAAAAATTATGAATATTATATATTTCTTAATTTTATTGTGAGGATTTAAAAATTAATATTTATCTTATCAAAATAATTTTATAAATATTATAATTTACACTTTTAAATAAAAAATCCCTATTTATTAAATAATAATGGTTTTTTGACAGAAACTATTTTCCAACCCCTATAAAAACTACATTTAACTTCATAAAATTATATTATAATTTATATTTAATATATACTATTTAATAATAATATTTTATCAAAATATAATTTATTTCAAAATATTTTGATTTCATCAAAAATAGTGTCTTGATTGAAACTATACATATCTAAAAAATATAATTTGTGTTTCACTGTATCAAAAATATAATTTTGGTAACACTTATTATTTAATAATTATAAATAAAAAAAGATAAATATAATAATTATAAAAAAATAAAAATTCATACTTTTATGGTTTAGATACATATACCTTTATTACACATAGAATGTACTAAGCGTAATGTGTGTAGTGGTGAGATTTTCTTGGGGTGGTTTAGTGAACATGGTTTGGGATGTGATATCGATGATCTTGAACATATCCCATAAATTGTTTTTTCTCATGATTTAGTTGTTAAATCTCAGCTTGGGATTGGTCAAGTTTAAATCCTGTTTCTACTATCTCACTTGGAAGCTCTGATAAATGATCTTCATATGGTATAATCTTACTGGTTGAGTCCATCTCTTCCATTTCCTATGTCAATTTTATTTATCGTAACCCTGTATATATATTAATCATACAATCACTATATAATGGATATAAAATCAACGATTATGATGATTAATGATATTTTAAATTTGACATCATATAACTTATAACGGTTCAAAATAACTAAATTAGTGCACGTTTTTTCAATAATTTCATTTCTAAATAAGGAATGTACACATTTAAAAATGGAATTAAATTTAGAAATGTTTGTGTTTTTACAAAATATGGTGAAAGATCTTGGTGAATTTTTTATAAAGAAGAGTTGAGTAGGACATATTCAATGTTCCTTGAATCTAGAAAAACTTTGAAAATATGAATAATGAATTTAAGAGTGCTGAGGAAGATAAAGTTAAATCATTACATGCTTCTAAGATTATTATACTAAAATGTTAGGAAAAATCCATTCCTACTAAACTTGTAATTAAATATATATTTTGTAAATATTAAAGTCTTAAAAGAGAAAATGGGGAATGTTTTAGATGATAAAAAACCCGTGGAGTATTATTCTATCTCAAAGGAAGTTAAGAGTAACTTGTAGAGTTACACATCCCCACACTAAAGACAAAAAAAGAACAATGTTCTTTTGAATAAAATTCTTATCAATATAGAAGATAAAATTTCAATGGTTATTGTTTTTTCAATTAAATATCTAAGAAAAAAATACTATATCTAATAGTACAAAATCTCACTCCCATTGAGTAGGAATTAATTTATGGGGAGAAATAATAAATGAAGAGGAAGAAACTCTTGGAAAATAAAGAAATACTTAATGAAAAATCTGCAACTTACAGTTCATCATGTTTCTCTACATAGAATAGATTTTATTACTTGGATAAAATTTATGAAAGTTATAACACATAGTGTGAATGTGATAAATTATGTATAAATACTCCACTATAATAGTTTATTTATGCTTAAAAAGGAAATTATGTTCAAAAAATGAATAAGGATGAAAAGTCATTTATTGTTGAAGTTTCACTGAAAGTTTGTAAGAATAATAATCCATGTATATTTGAATATATCTATTCCTATAATCTGATTGGTGATATGAAAATTATGGAAAATTATAATAATATTTATGAGTAGAAGTTCCCTTTGGGAATTATAGTTCCATAAAAATTAGATAAATAGGTATGACTGAGATTGTATCTTAGAAATAGAAATATAAAGATATTATATTTGTTTATGGGATTAAACACAAATTAATGAGTGTAAAGAAATTTTTTTATGAAAATAATGAAGTCGTATTCAAGAAAAACTTATATATTATAAGGTTATCTAAGGGTATAATAATTATCACTAAGAGAGAAAAAACTAAAAATAACTTATTTGAGATTGGTGATTTGAGTATTTCTTGTTATCTGAACACTAATGATAAAAAACTATGAGAAAAAAGAATTAGATATATTGGTTAAATAAATTTGAATAAGATATCAATGGATGATTTTGTGTGAGGCCTACCCCAAATAAAAAGAGAAAGAGTTGTTATATACGAATCATGTTAAAATGGGAATATGGTAAATGTAATTAACATGAAAATAAATATTATGTCCACCAAATCACTTGAAATTATACAATATAGTTTATTTTATCCAATGTGGAATTAATATGATAGAATGGATCTTTAATTTATTAAATCAATTAATTAATTCACCATGATAACTAATTTGAATATCATGAAACAAAAATCTGTAGTTGTTGAATTGTTTAAAATGTTAAGAAGAAAAGTTGAGAAAGAAATGGGTGTATATATTTTTAGACTGAGAACATATAATATAAATCATTTCTATAGTTATTAAATTAACTCCTATTTTTCTATGTATTTTATTAAAACTCAATATATTTATCTTACACTCCATAGAGAAATTTATTTTTAGAAAGGGAAAAAAGTCTGGTAGAAATGGGAAAACCATGAATTTTAAATACAAGCATTGAAAATTCATCTGGAGATTAGTTGAATGTATAATAGTTCATATTAAAAATAGATTCTTTTTTATCCTAGAATCCAATTCTCCACTTTATGAGAGATGTTATAAAAATAAAACTAAATTGAAGAACTTCATGGTTTTTAGGAGACCATGTTTATTGAATTTAAAAATATGGATTTGGGAAAGTATAATAAAAATGTATAGGAATGTGTATGGATGGGATATTAGTCCAATGGTGGAAGATATAAGTGTTGGAAAAAAGGATATATAAGTTTTTTGATTCCTATGATTTGAAATTTATTGAAAATAAATCTAGTTTAATGGAAGTAGGTAAATAATATTTTAATGAATTCAAGTAATATAACATGAAAAATTCAAAAAAAATCTATGAAAATGAAGATATCATAAACGTATTTGGGTTAATAATTACTCTAATCAATTTGGTGATAATGAAATCATTTATATGGGTAAGAGTATAAAATTTAAATATTTATAAAAGCATGTTGTTCCTTAAAAACTCATTGAAAATCAGAAGCATTGGTGAACACTAGAATAATATTGAGGTTTGAAAATGAAATGAATATTATTCTACAAGTTTAACCATAATATATTTCATTATAAATTGAGCACAATGAGTGGATAAATTCTATGACAGGGGAGTTGGATTATATTGATAAAAATTAAACAGGGGATCTGGTTCTTAGATCTAAAGGAGATAATGTTCTGGGAAATAAATTGGTGTTCTGAAATAATCTCAATAATAAATATGAGATCACAAGGAAAAAGGAAAGATTAGTTTTCAAGGGTAATTCATAGGTGGAATGTATAGGCATTGAAGAAAATTTTACACATTTTACGAGTCCTTAATCTGTTGTAATTTTCTCATATTTATAGCTCATAGAATCTATACTGTTCATAAGATGAATATGAAGTCACTTTCTTGAATCTATATCCCTAGGAAGAGATTTTTATTGATAAAAACAATGGTTTTATACTTTATTATAATCATAATGTGGTGTAAAGGATAAATAATCCTTATATGGATTAATGTATTGTGTCAAATCATTGTACTCCAAACTTGATAGTTTCTAAATATAATTGAATTTTTATTAATGAAAAGTTGATAACAACTTATATAGGAATGGGATTGGAGTAGGTACTCTAACTTCCATTTTTCTTATTGATGATATAATTTTATTAGGTGATAAAGAGTATTCTTGTGAGGAGTTTAAAAAATAAATGAAGATTCACTTGGAGATATAAATACTCAGAGATATAAATTTCTTTCATAGGTTATGAGTTTTACCAAAAAAAGTTACACATTCTTATATTAGGATAAATATTATATGGATTTATTGAATATTTTTGGAATGAAAGATTCAAAGGAAGTTTACACACCTATTACAGTTGGTGTCAACTTTATTAATGATCAAACAAGGAATTGCATGAATCATAAGAACATTGGGAAGTTGAATGGAATATTTATTTATCTTACAATATCATGACTAGATATATTATATGTATTACCCTTAAGTGAATGGTATTAAAGTCATCCAAATTAATTACAAAATTTTACTTTTAAATGAATTATTATGTAAATTGAAGGATCATTGAATTTTTGTTTGATGTATATAATAAGTGAAGAGATAAACCTATTGGGTTTCACTTATATTGATTTGGTTATGAATTGTAATGATAAAAAATTAACATCAGGAGGGGACTTATTTTTGGGATAAATTAATGTAAGTTGGAATAGTAAAAATAGTGTTCCATGAATTTGAGTACAACTAAAGCTAAATGTTTTTTACACACATTTTTGTGAAAATATGTTGTGTATTAAAGTACAAATGTAATATTTTAAATTGAAGGTTGAAAACCCATTGAAAATTAATTAAGATAATCATAATTAAATTGACCATTCCAAGAACCTAGTAGAAGAATCTATATTTAACTATATTGATATAAAGTATCATATCATTAAGGATAAAAGTTTCTAATTGGGATGTGATGATGGAGGATATATCCACAAAATATTATATTGCTAATATGTTCACTAAGGATATTAAAATGGAATGATTTGAAGAGTTAGGGATAAAACATCATGTTCATTATTATCCTATAACCTAAAGAAGTTATGGTTATAATAAAAATTACTTTGGATTATATTTACAATTGGTGAGAAGTTCACAACTTTTTACTTTCTATTTTTTGAATCTAAAGTTGTTGTTATTGAGAAAAGCGGGAGAGAAGATACGAAGGTTGATTAAGGGGAGGGAATATCAAACTCACTGGTCACAAATTTCTCATCAATGATAGATGTAATTCTATAAAAAAATATTTATTTATATAGTAGTGTAGTGTCAGGAATATTCTATTAGGGATAGGTCATTGTTTTATTAAATTTATAAAAAGATATTTTGGGGATAATTATTGGCATTGACAACAAATCCAAAAAAGGATATTGAAGAACCCAATGGAATTACTGAGGTGTTGAAGTTGTTTTGTATTTTTTGTCAAAACAATTATGAGAATGGTTTTGAATGTTGTTTAATGTTGAATCAATTATTTTAAAAAGTTTGATTCATAAGGTTATGAGTTGAGGTGGCATGATTCTATATCTATAAGTTGCGCTTGTTCTAGAAATTGGTTGTTATTACCATGATAGGTAGGTTAGAAATTTTCTACATAGTTTTTGATGAACATTCCTATGATAGAAATTTATTAAGATACTAAATTGGATATTTTGAGATGTTTTGGAAAGAATATGGTTGTTCAGATATTTCATGAATTTGTTTGTTAGATTTTTTTTCTAAAATATACTGAAATTGAAAAATTAACAAATACTTCCTTGATATATAAAATAATTTTTGTGGATTAATATTTATTATGATATTAATAATGGAAAAGAATCAAAAGATCTTAAAATATGTCGAAGTAACCAAGAGGTAGGAATTTGAAAATGTCTTATACCATATAGATATATATAGTAATTATTATTTCTTAAGAAAATGTTATCAGTTTAATGGTGTGTTGTGAGTTCTAAAATAAGTCTTGAAGTTAAAGTCATATGATGCTACAATTTTCTCTAGATTAAAAAATATCATGATGGTTTTGGAATCAAATGCTATTTTAACTATGTTAAATCTAAAAATTCAAAGGGGGTGACTGAGAATAGGTATGCTGAAAATTAGAATTGGAATCATTTAGTAGTGAATATAAATTTGGGTGATATAAATCCAAATTTCTAGGGTAATGTGAGTGTAACTGATGGATCCAAATAAAGTGAGAGATAATATAATTAGTAGAGGCTAGTGTAGATAAACATAAGCTATAGAAAAAGATGAAGTATATGTTAAAGATTAATGAGTTCTATTTGAAAGGTGTTTTAATATTACAAATTACCTATGAATACAAGATCAAAAAATAAAAATTATGGAATACGATATGGTTATTTTTTTATAATAATAGGTGATTAAAAGTTAATATTATTTGAAATTATGATGTTGAGATAATCAAAATATTGAGACGATTGAATGTTATGGTGATTAGAAGTTGAACTGGAAGATGAAATGATGGAATATAGAGTTAAAAAAACGTTTTTGAGAAATAGATGGTGAACATTGGTAGATCATAGTGATTTATATACTTTTTTTGAAGAATAAAATGCTATAATATATTAGGCTGTACAAAGATATAGGAATAACTAAAACATTATCATGGAATGAATTCGATGTCAAAATTATAATAATTTTGATGTTTAAGAATTAGATGAAGTCAGGTGAAGATGCTGAAATGGGCTTCTAGATAAAAAATCATGATATTGAATATGTGATTCTATTTATGATTTTGAGAGCCTTGAATATAGTTTATTTCATGTTTTTGGAGTCTTTTACAAAGTCAGTACACAATATCTATAGAGGAATAAAAGGAAATTGGTTGAGAATTGAGAAAGAATAAATATATATATCTTTGAGATAAGTTTTATCATAGTATAATTGGATATATAAAGATGGGTATCATTTAGAACTTAGTTATAATAAAATGATATTACTGACATTGGGATCCCAAACTACATGCTTTGGAAGATTTTATTAATAGAAGAAGAATAACTGTGATTTTAGAGAATTTTATAGTATTATTGGAAGCACCTAAATTATATAATCTCATGGAGTTGATAATACTAGAAGCTAATGTTTTGGATGTTGAAGTTTCAGATAGTTATGTTTTGAAATTTTATATTTTAATAATAATCAGATATTTCTTTATTTAGGACTCTTTAAGGAATATCAATTTTGTTTCAAAATTATTCTAGAGTAAAAGTGATCTTACATACATTGTTTTGTGGTAATATTATAAACTGGTGGGAACTAGTATACTCAATTGTAAGGAGATGATTTTTTTGGGAAACACTTTTGGGTAAAGGCATATACCTTCCAATACAACATTTAATTATTTATTGATTTTAGTTGAAAATATGTGTCTCAGATTTGATATAACTTCTAAATACCCAAAATATATAAATTAGTGCATGGTTTTTCTATAATTTCATTTCATAATAATGAATTCACATTTTTTGAAAGGGAATTTCGTTTATAAATGTTTAGGTAGTTAACTTATTCCCCCTTTATAAATTTCACCCTAAAAGTTTCAATAATACACTAAAATAGATGAGAGTAATTCTATTTAATCACCCCTTCTGTTTCCCATGTCTCTTCCTCAAACTTATGGCTCTTACACAACACTTTGACCAAGTGAGTTGTCTTTTTTCGAAGAACCTTATCTCAACGTTCTATGATTTCAATTGGATGCTCCTCATATGAATGATTATTCTCCAATGATACCACCTCTAGATTAAGAACATGTGAGGGGTCTGGTATGTACTTCCTTAATAGGGATACAAGGAAGATATCCTGTAATTTAGACAGTTAAGGAGTCAGTTATACTCAATAGTTCACAACACTGATACAATAAAGGATCTCAAAGGGGACGATATATCTTGGACTAATCTTTCCATTCTTCCTAAAACTCATGAATTTCTTCCATAGTGATTTATGATGAAATAAATTATGTCCAACCTCAAAATCTAGGTCTTGTTGATGATTGTATACATAGATACTCCATTGAATTTGAGTGGTTTTTATATGACATTGAATAGTTTAAACCTACTCTATCATCTATTGGATAAGATTATGTACCATAATCTTCTGGTCTCCAAATTCATCCTAGCATGTTGGAGACTGAAACCTCTTCCTATATAGATACTTTTAAGTTTCTATTTGAATGCTAGAATGAAAAATGTTATTATATGAGAACTCCACAAGGGGAATGTGTTAATCCCACCATCCTTGGAATTCCATTTAACAAAATCTCATAATATCCTCTAGAGTTTTATTATTTCATTTAGAATGACCATCCTTCTAAGAGTGATAAGAAGTGCTAAATCTCAGTTATGTATCCAATTCTTACTAAAGGCTTCTCTAGAACTTTGACGGAATCCTAAATTATTGATAAGAAACAATAGAGAGTGGAACTCCTTGTAGTCTTACCACTTTCATTATGTATATCTTGGTGATTTGATCAATAGATAAATCATCCTTGATAACAATGAAATGAACTAACTTAGTAAGGTGATCGAATACCACCCAAATGAAATTAGTACCTTTAGGTATCCTCAGTATTCCTATGAATAAATCTATTGATATGTCTTCCAATTTCCATACTAGTATGAGAAATAGTTTCATCATAACCTTTGAATCATTTCATTCAATGTTGATTTGTTGTCATACTAAACATCGAGATAAAAATTCTACAATCTCCCTATAAATGTTACCCCAGTAAAAGTTTTTCTTCAGATATCCATATATATTAGTGGTTCATAGATAAATATAAGGATGAGTTATGTTTATCATCTAGAAGTTCCCTCTATAGTTATGGTTTTGATGGGAGACACATCTGAATTCCAAACCTTATTACACCGTCTTTAACAAAGATAATTTTTGGAATATTTTCTACATTTTTCGGTACCACCTCATCATATTTTTAGGACTCCTTGATCCAATTAATAATGGGTATTTGATATGTTATTTGAGAATGGTAGGGTGAATATCCTTGTATTACTCAGATGTCCATCCATTTGATGTCTAATAATATTGAATCCCTTTCAATCCTCATCAAGGAAAGAGTTCTATGATTATGTATACATAGAGAATATGCTTGTTTTTTCACCTTCATAGGACAATAATGAATTGAAAAATCATAGTCTTTTATCATATATTACTAGATTCCTTGTCACATGTTCACCTCCATTTGTGTGAAAATATAATTTAGGATTTTATAAACCGTATATATGTCACAACTCTCACCATATAGAAAATGTCACCAAATCATTAACATGGAGATTAATACTACAAATTCTAGATCATGTTTGGGTAGTTATTCTCATGAATATTTAATTGGAAGGAGGAATAGGATATCACTTTTCCATCTTTCATGAATTCACAACACAATACCATTTTGGACGAATTGTTATAGATCACAAATCCTTACCCACTGGTGGGTAATGTGAGAACAATTGTAATGATTAGCCTCTTCTTTATCTCTTTAAATATTTATTCATATTAATAATTCTTGAAAAAATTCCCCCCTTTTGATATATCTTGGTTAGTGGGATTTAAAACCAAAATAATTTTCTCAAAAATCAATGATAGTACCCAAGTAATCAAAGGAAACTATAGATTTATGTTTCTAAGGTTTGTCCAGGACATCCTTAAATTTCCTCTATTTTGAATGATCCACAAACATCCCTTTGCTGGTGATAACATTCTCTAAGAATGTTACCCTCTCCATCCAAAACATTATTTTATTGTACTTTGCATACATCTTTTCTTTTTGAATGGTATTTAGTACAACATTTAAATGATCCTCATTTCCCTACTTAATTTTAGAGTATATAATAATATCATCTATACACAATACATAAAATTTATTAATGTATTCCCTAAAACTGATATTAATCAGGTACTTGAATATTTCTAGATAATTAGTGAGTCTAAATTGAATCACTATAAATTTATAGTGCCTATACCTTGTATGAAAAGGACTCTTGGGGATATCCCATGTCTTAACCTTTAATTAATAATATCCCATTGGAATATCCACCTATAGTAAGTATTATGATCCATGTAGCTAATCAAACAAGTCATCAATATGTGGAAGAGGATACTAGTTCATTATCATGATCTTATTGAGCTCATGATAATCAATGTAGAGGTGCATTGATCCATCATTCTTTTTAAGAAAGCGGACTGATGCACCCTAAGGCGAAGCACTTGGGCATATAAACCTTTTATAAAAATTATCATATAGTTTACTATTCATATTATCAAGTTCAAAAATTTCCATTCTATATGGAGTCTTGGATATTAGAAAAGCTTCATGTATGAGCTCGATTGAGAACTGAACCTCATGGCTATGAAGAAGACCATGAAATTCATTGGGAAATTCTTCGAAGAATTCCCTTATAAAGGTTATTTAATCAAGAATGACTTTTTCTTTATCCTCAATAATTTGATCTAGATATTCTTGATTGAAAGTTAATAATATCCATTCATGAGATGATTATTTCAAAAAAGATTCATCCTTTTCAATGAACTTGTATCGAATCAGGTGATGATTAGAGATATAAAGGGTGATTTCCTTATATTGGAAATTTATGTTCGATATATATAAGGAAAACCAATAAATACCTAGAATAGAATCAAATTACGATAAAGGGAGTATCACAACATATTATAAGAAATTAATCCCAAAATTTTTGGCAGGGGATAAGTTATATACCTAGGATTTAATAATTTTACCCTTTTTATTTTCACCGAAAACTCTACTTATATGTTTTCTATTGGTGTTTGAATAATTATACTAATTTTTTTTGATATGAATGAATGTGTATAACTATAATAAAATATTACATTCACTATACATGAATAAATAAAATGTATAACTATCACCATTTAATTACCAATATCAACTTCAGAAGTTGTGATGGAATAAATTCTCCAATACACTATAGAAATTAGAGGTTTTTTCTGTTAGTTATCATCAATAACCATTTTATTAGTGAATTGATTCACATAGTTTCTATATTCCTTGAAGTTAAAACATTGGTTAATAGGATGATAATTGACTTGACCATTCCTTTCCTCTATCAAATTGGTGGGATTATCCCATAAGTAATCACTATCTAGGTACCCTTTCTTCCCACACCTAATAATTTTCCTTGTCCCCTTCAAGAAATTTCTAATATTCTTATTCCCACACTTTTGAAAAATGGGATTTCATAATTTATTTCCCCCATGATTTTTCTCTATCGTACAACCAGGATTAGAATCCATTCTCCACTACTTATCCATATACCCATTATACCATTGATATTACTTGATATCCATTTATAATTTTAGGGAACATCATAAAATTTACTTGTAGATTTAAAATTATCGAATTTCCAAATCATTTCATATACTTGGATTTATCCCACCAATGAATTATTCAACATTAATTTTGGGAGAAATGAAAAATCCAAAGGTGTATTTTGTAGGTCTTGTGAAGTTCACCACTTTTTAACTAATATATTCATCTTCCTTTTGATTGAGGCTAAGAAAATCCCCATCTATTTTAAGTTAGAGAGCGTGAGAAAAATATTTGTCAAAAAATATTATCCATATTTTTTTTACTCCATAACTTAAATCTCCTCCTTGGGATTCATATTTTTGATCAACATCCCCCATTGATTAGATTACCCATCCATATGATAAATATAAATAATGACCTTTTACTTCTCAAATAATTGAATGATAGAGAAGATATTATCAATGATGTTTATCCATTATCCCATGATTAAAGGATTAGAAAATCCACATAAATTTAGAGGCCTTTTTCACATAAATATCTCAATTTCAACTTGAGCTTTCTTGGGAAGATTTGGGAATTCCTATTGATTAAATTTTCAGTCAAAAACTTTCATTAATTGACAAATTATTTTCATTAAGTTATCGAATCTTTCTCCCATCGGGTTTGGAATCTCATTTTGGTATTCATCACATTTCCCATCCCATTGGTTGTTGACTCATTTTATCCTATTTCTATCCATTGAATAAAAATAAAGGGAAAATTAGGGATGAATATTTTTAAACTATTAAAAACATAAATGGGAAACCATGAACATTAAATGAAATACTCATCAATGATTGATATTTCATAACTTATGAATTTCTAGGTTTAAATCTATGTTATCCATGATCTATTTCCTAACATAAAATTTTATTATAATTTTTGTTCCCTTAAATATGGTTTCTAAAGATTATGTCAGTTTAACAAAGATTATACCCTGGGAGTGTCAAACTAGGTGTGTATTAAGGCCTATTATTGTGCACCAAGTAATGATTGATTCCAACTCAATGCACCCTTTTAAGGGTTATTACCCCTAGGTACAACTGGTCCAAATCCACATCCACTTATATTATTTGGAATTAGATTTATTTTCTTCGAAACCACCCAATCTATACTTTACAATAATTTATAGATATTTTGATATGTTTGTTCTTATCAATAAGGCTTTCACTAGAGTTATCCAATCCTAACCCCCCAAAATATCTAAACTTCACTCTGATACCAACTATGAGAATCCATATTTTTATACACCTTAATACATGATTTATTTTATAAAGATACACTTAATACAACCCCAAATTATCATGTGGCCTAGTATCTTTTGTAAATTAGGTACATAACATAAAAAATTTCAATATAAAAACAAAAAAATTTATTTAAAACCCATTAATCATGATCTTAAAAAATCTATTTCTCTTTAAAATATTCAAGGGGTAACCTGGGGACATACATAAGAAATTGGTGAGAAATAAAGCCCCATAATGGAATAATAAAATCATGGAATAGAGTAAGGTAGTACATGTGAGAAAATAGGAATATCAAATTAACATAATAGGGGTGCGAATCATAAAGTTGAATATTGAATCATGATATAATATGATAACATAAGGGAAACATGGGAATGTTGAAAAAACATAAAATATAACATCATAAGAATAATTAATGGATAAATATTGATAAATCATAATGTAGTGTGCTTAGGATAACCTCCCTTTAACTATAAAAGGAATCTCATGAGATAAAAACATTACCCAACGCATTGAAGAGTTTTATAATTGTAGGTTCTAGTAACAACAGAAGCATGGTTGGGTCGGCGCCCAACTTTAATTTTACCATGATCAATGATTATTCCAGGATCAATACCATGATGAATACCGATCTCTAAGCAATATAATCAAATATTTAGATAAATAAGGAAGAGGACAGAAACCTTTAGATAGTATCTTGCACATCATGTATATAATTAATTTACATTTAATTTATAAATAAATAAAATACCTGATTCTTCGGTACTTTATTCATTGATGACGTTGATCATCTAGGATGACCCTTTCAGATTGTCTTGTTGTGATTTCAAGGATCCAAACCAGAATCCCTCTATCGATGATCCACATGTGCTCCAATGGTCTTTAATTGATGCCACTTTCTTTCCAGGTGCTAGTGCGGTGAAGCGAATGTCATGCGTCGATCGATCTAGATTTCCTATTCTTCAATCTTGAAGAATGTCTCTAGTTATTGAAAGGGAGAGAGGAGAGGAGTTCAGAGAAAATTCCTTACTTGGAATTGCTCTTGTGTCACTGGTTTCCCATACGTGGCACAATATGTGTACCTATCAATTTATCAAAATGGGGATTCAGTTATAATTTTTTATTGCGTAACAAAAATTAAATACATTCATAACCTAAGATAAAACCCATGCTACATTATAACAATAACCGCATCATTATTTTTGGCATACCAAATTTCACAAAACAGAATCAAAAATAAAATCCCAAACCACATAATTATAACCACATAATTATTATTTTGTTTTGTGCCAACTAGTTAAATAATTATTTACTATCTTGAAAATAATTATTTTACTACTAAACCGTCCTTGGTCTGCTCAAACCCCACTTCCATTTGTTGAACACTCAAATAAATAAATAAATAAATCATTCTCTTAAATAAATATTTTATTTACAAACTAGTAAATAAATATTTATTAAATTTTCAATAAAATAAATAAATATATTTTTATTTAAAATATGACGAATAAATATTTATTTAATTTAAGAAATCATTATAACATGAATAAAATTATTGCATGGTCCTAAGTTTAATATTTATTACATTAATTAAATTCAAATAGAATTTAATCGAGACCACCAGAAACACTTAGCGTGTGACCCTTTAGGATTCTTTCTCATTGGAATTAGGCGGTCTTGCCCAATGTCCACGAGTACTGTCTAGAAATGGGTCAAGGAACCCAAGAGAAAGAACATGAAGTCTCAACAACAACATCCACATATGAACGCTCACTATGTAATATAATCTATTTATATCAATATCTCATCATGATAGTTTCATGATAGTGTCATCAACCTTTATGCTTGATATATCATTCTTTGAATACCTGAAATAAACTTGTTGTTACACCATGATCTTGTAATTTCATGTGATGTTTATATTTCAATCAAAGGGATGAGATATCAACTTCTATAAATGGAAGGGAAAAATCCTTCCTTGACAAATTGATTAAAAACATGTCAATCATGACGCACCTAATGTACCCTACTTCCCACCAACTATCTGTTTGGCGGTTTTTGTTATTAAATAAAATTGTGTGAGGCATGAAACGTATTAATGATAATATTAAAGTCTAAGTACCATTACACATGCTCACATATAGGAATATATGATAACACCAAAACATGAATAATTCCTACTGGTGGGTCCGTTCTCATAATCTCCTATCTTTGAGATTACCAAGTGAGAAATTCATGAGAAGAAGTATCATATTCTTATGAGTTATCTCACCTGATGGTATGTATACTATGTGTCCAATCATAGTATGTCATCCAACTACAGAACTATATTTAAGAATATTGTCATATCACTTAAAGGTTCTCATCATAGCGGGGAACTCCTATGACCTCGTCAATGTGAAAAATACTCCAAGAAATTATTACACTATAGTCATGCAGAACAATGAAAAATATGTAATAAGATGTTTAATATTCAAATATATTAAATATTCATGTAATCAAAGTATAACAAGTTGGTTCTAGGAAACCAAATCTTACAAACTCCCACTTGTACTAGATCCAAATGCCTACAAATTTCAATCCACTAGACCTCACATGATGATATTGTTTCTACTGAGTCAAGTATTTAGTCAAGGGGTCTGCCATGTTGTCCTTCTGTGGAAATAATACTAACTGAAACTTCACCTCTCTGATATAAATCTCTCAAGAGATGACACTTCTTAAGTATGTGCTTCATCCGCTGATGTGACCTTGACTCTTTTGTGATATCCACTAATGTAGTATTATCACAGTACAGTGTGATGAGATCTTTGCTGCTAGATATCACATCCAGCTCTAGGATGAATCTTCTCATCCAAACTTCTTCTTTAGCTACATCAGAAGCTGCGATATACTCAGAATATGCTGTAGAATTTTCGAACACTCTCTTCTTTGAGCTCTTCCATCTCACTGCACCTCTTTTCAAAGTGAATATGTATCTTGTTTGTGACTTCATGTCATCTTCATTAGTCTGGAAACTATCATCTACATATCCTATAATGACTAGTTCCTTATCTCTTCCATAAACTAGGAACATATCCTTATTACACTTCAGATACTTTAGGATGGTCTTGACTTCCATCCAATGGCAGTCACCTTGGTCAGCTTGATGTCTTCCTACCATACTCAATGCATAGGTGACATCCAACCTAGTACATAACATGTCCTATATGAATGACCCAATCACGAATGCGTATGAATCCCTTTACATTCTCTTTCTTTCCTCATGTGTTTGGGGACAAATTTTCTTAGAAAGATGAATTCCATGCGACGCTGGAAATAATCCCCTATTGGATTGTTCCATACTAAATATCTTCAATATCTTGTAAATGTATGTACATTGACTTAGTCCCAGCAATCTCTTGGATCTATCCTGATGGATCCTTATCCCAATAATATATGTTTCCTCTCCCAAGTCCTTCATGGAGAAGTATTGATTCAACCATGCCTTAATAGAACATAATACTGGTACCTCATTTCCAATAAGTAATATGTCATAAACATATACTATTAGGAAAACAACTGCACTCCCACTAAACCATTTGTAGACACAAGGCTGAAATTCATTCTTGATAAAACCAAATCCCTTTATGGCTTAAATTTTTTTTTCCATGACCTGGATTCTTTCCTTAATCCATAAATGGATTTCTGTAACTTTCATAACTTATTGCATCCTTTGGAGTCATAAAACCTTCAGTTTGTGTCATGTACAAATCTTCATGAAGGTTCATGTTAAAGAAGGCTATTTTGACATCCATTTGACAAATCTCATAGTCATCGTAATTGGTAATGGAAATATAATTCTAATGTATTTCATCATTGAAACTAGTGAAAATGTTTTGTCGTAGTCCATTCCTTGATGCTGCTTGAACCATTTTTCTACCAGTCATGCCTTATAGGTACTAACTTTTCCTTCCACATCCAGTTTCTTCTTGAATACCCATTTGTAACCAATAAGCTTTACATCAACCGGAGGATCTACCAAAATCTAGACTTGGTTTTGGTACATTGAATCCATTTCAGAATTCATGGCTTCTTGCCACTAGGAAACATCTGTTCCACTTGCTGCTTCCTTGTAGGTTAGAGGATCATTATTATCAACTGATAATGAGTCACCATCATCGAAAATAGGAAAACCATACCATTCTGGTTCTCTAACCTCTCTTGTACTCCTACGTAGTTGTTGTGTCTCTGGAACAGTTCTTTCTTCCATGGGGCTTTGTGGATTCTTTTCTTGTACCAACTCCTGTGTACCTTGAGCATTGACTTCATTGAAGTCTATCTCACTTATAGATTTTATCTCTCTCAAGAAATATGGTGTATCTTTCCACTATAACCTTTTTTTATGAGAGTTTGTATAGTCAATATCCCCTTGTTTCCTTAGGGTATCCTATAAAGGTACACTTTGTTCCTTGGTGTGAAATTTTGTTACCTAAAGAGGCCTTAACAAACACTTCACTTATAAGCACATGTAAATTCAATAACATGAATTTATTTCCACTCCATAACTAGTATGGAATACCATATATATATATATATTTTTGGTACTTGTTTTAGTATGTGCACTGCTATTTGTAATGCATATCCCCAAAAAGATAATAGAATACTTGCATGACTCATCATTTATCTCACCATGTCCAATAAGGTGTGGTTCGTCCTTTCTCCCACACCATTCCAATGGGGCATGTAAGTAGGAGTGAGTTGGGATAGGATCCCAAAATCCCATAATTAATCAATGAAGTCTTGATTAAGATATTCTACACCTCAGTCTAAGAAGAGTTTCTTAATCTTATTACCAAGTTGGTTCTCATTTACATGACCTAGCCAGTGATTATCATTTACATGACCTAGCCCGTGATTCCAACATTGTGTGTGGTATGATTCATGAAAAATATCTTTATTATCTATTTCCATTACTTGGTTTGTGTAATATAACATGTAAATAATGTTGTATAAATGTTCCTACAAAACAAATTCTATCTTTGTAAAAGAAGCAACATTCACTTCCAAATTCAGAAACAAATCCATCTATATCTAATCCGGATACAAAAATAATGTTTCTAGTAACTGGTGACACATAATAACAACCCTTCAACAATAATATCATCCTAGTTGACAACTTGAGGTGGTAGTCCCCGATAAATATAGCAACAAGTAAGGCTTCGTTGTATGCTCGTAGATTTACCTCAACTCAGTCAGTCTTTCTGGATCTACTTGGTTCCTATATTTGGATACATATGTGAGCACCAAAAGATGTATCTAATACCCAATTTTTAGAAACAAATAGGTTTCATTAAATAACAAATGTACATGAAGCTTCCCCTTTCTTCTTAGGCCGGGTGCAGTTCTTCTTCTAGTGGCCCTTCTTGCCATATACAAAACAAACTACTTCCTATTCCCTTGCCTCCCCTTTGATCTCCATTTTCTTGGAGGGGTGTGAAGAATCTTTGGTCTTAAAGATCTTTTCCTTCCCTTTCCTCTTATTCACCATAAGGACAGAAGGATTTTCGTGATTCATATCTTTGTCAACTTTTTTAATGAGGATAATAAGATCAGATAGAGACATCTCAATGTTGTTCATATTGAAATTAACAACAAAGATGGAGAAGTTATAAGGGAGTGATGAAAGAATGAGATCGATACCCAGTTCTTCAGGGATTTTAAACCCTAGAACCTCTAGGTGTTCAATTTATTCAATAAGCCTGATTATGTGAGGCCCAGCTGGGGAACCCTCTCCAAGATTAATCTGAAAGAGTTCCTTGGAGATCTCAAACCATTCTTGTCTTGCTCTCTCCTGGTAGAGACCACAGAGGTGCTCGAGCATGCTATAGGCATCCATGTTTTTATGAGACTTCATGAGCTAAATAGACATTGATGACAACATCAAACATTGAACGTCAACTGCATCATTCATATGTTTCTCATAGACCAAGAACTCTTTGTCACTTGCCTCTTGGGAAGGCAGATCTGGTAATGCTAACTTCAACATGTAAGTCTTCCGTTCATGGTGTAGAATGACCCGAAGGTGTCTAAATCATTCCTAGAAGTTACTCATAGTGAGGATGTTATCTTTATCCATAATTTATTTTCTGGATAGTGTAATTGATGATATTTTCATTTTATTCTAAAAATAAAAGATTAGATGATTAGAACTTTATTGATTACATTTTATGAGAGATAATCAATTAATTTTATTAAGTCTCCTACTATTTTATCAAGCCCCAATGGCCATCACCATTGAACTCATAATGTCCAGTTGTCATGACATTATAGTGGAAAGGATCCATATTCCCCTCTGCATAACCCCCAAAATGGATTGTCAAGCTATTTAAAGGTATTTAGGTAGGCAGGTCTTTGCTAACTATGGTCTTACAGCTCCTTGATCCATTGAGTGGACTCCCCAATCCTGAAATCCTGACTTGGATTTCCTCAACACTTGTATCCAATATTACACCAAGTTTATCAAGGGATACTACTCTTAATGTAATATGGTTAAGTAACCCTAAACCTATCTTAAGGTATCCCTATATAAAAGTAAGTGTCCCAAAAAGTGTTGTTCAAACACATAGTTTTATTGAGTCTTTCCCTTGATCATGTAACAAAAGGATTAGTCTGACTTAATATTTTTTTAGGGATTTTTATCTCTTATGCGTAAATTGCATTATTATCTTTATCACATGTTTGTTAATATTAAGTGGAACTTACTTGAGTGATTAAATATGTCTTGATAATATTTACACACAAGACTAGTTTATTTTAGTTCCATCTTTCATGATTGTTAGTTCATTAATTATGTGATCTCGACAACACATCCATAATGAAAAACCATGAAACAAAATAAAATAAAATAAAGGGTATGATCATGAGCTTTTTTTCTAATGGTTATTTTATTTAGCAGTTGATAAAATAACTTTAACTTAGGGGAGAAACACCTTCATGTTTACAACTTTCTACATATCCACCTTTGTATCTCCTTGGATTGGTTTCACCTCAACTCCTGACTTGGAACACCTCCAATAGATTGGGAGCTCCATCCATTACATATTCTTTTTAAACTCACACGAAGGTGAGGGGTGAAAAGGGGTTTACATAAAAGAAACCATGGGCATGGGGGACCTACATATTAATGATGAGAGATGGCTCACAAGCCATCAAATTAATTCAATAAATAAATTAAAAGGAAACCAATCACATACAAAGGTCTTTGTCTATCTCATGATCACCCACATACATGAAACAAGTTACACATTTTATAAAACTATCATTAAATTATTTAATTTCTCTTATTAAGATAAATTACTCCCAAATCGATTAATTATTATCTTTCATTAATCAATACTTTTATCTTAATCCTTTTCTCAATTTCCTTGAGATTCTCATCCTAGTACATAAATACAGCTTGGAGGTATCCTCGTGAATACCCATTCAAATCTACCCAAAATGTATTATATTTTCATAATGTTTTACTCTTATGAAATATTTCATTCAAGATGTTTCAATTCATAGAGTAAGAACTTGTAATACGATTTATACATGATATGTAGTTCTAAACATTAAAAAAAAACTAATGTTTTAACTTTGTGTAATTTTTTAAAGTACACAACCTGTAGTTTTGATTACATGGAGTGTACTACCTTCATAGTCTATCTTGAAGTACATGCCTAGGGACTCAGCATGTGAAGTGTACTTTTGAAATTTCAGAGTACACGACATGTACAATTGGCTACACATCATGCTGTCTCCATGTTACACAGTTACCAGTCGGCTTAGCCGTGTATAGTATACACAGTTTGGCCCCTAAACCAATGGGACTATATGTATTGTACAATGGGCCACACAATGTGTAATCAGGTAAGAATGTGCCTATATGTCCTAGTAAACACACGATGTAGAATTAACTACACTGTGTGAAATAAATGCAAACGACTTGAGTAATTGATGAATTACTCTTGAAGCGCTGACCATGACTACACGACATGTAGTCTGGATTACATGGGCTGTATGGAAGAGAACACAATGTGTAAGTCCAAACACACGATGTGTAATTTTGTGTCACCTGGGCAGAATTGTCGGTGCCTCCTGATGAGTTATCTGTTTTAATTTTAATCAAAAAATAATTTGTTTCTATTAAAATCTTTGTGAAATGAAAATTCGGAGAACAGATCTTGAAATCAAGATTACAAGAATGATTAACCTTGAATTTAAAAACTAAATTATCAAAACCATATATCATCAACAATTTATTTAAATAATTATAAAATATGATGAACTCCCTCTGATACCACTTTTAGGTTTTGGGCACAGCAGAAGAGCGGTTGGGCTGACACCCAACTTTAATTTTACCATGATCAATGATTATTTAGGAATCAATATGATGATAAATGCCAGTATCCATGGAATATAATCAAAAATTTAGATTAAGAAGGAAGAGGCCCGAAACCTTTAGAGACGATCTTTCACATCATGTCTATAATTAATTTAAATTTAATTTCTAATGAAATAAAATACATAGTTCTTAGATACCTTATTTGTTTATGATGTTGATCATCTAGGATGACCCTTTAAGAATGTCATGTTTCACTTTTGAGGATCTATACTAGAATCCATCTATCGATGATCCAAATGTGATCCAATGGTCTCTGATTGATGCCACTCGCTTTCCAAGTGCTAGCGTGGTGAGGGAATGTCTTATGCTGATCGATATTTATTACCTGTTCTTCAATCTTGAAGAATATCTCTCATTTTTGAGAGGGAGATAGGAGAGGAGTCGAGAGAAAATTCCTAACTTGAAATTTCTCTTGCCTCACCGGTTTACCATACCTGGCACAATACACACACCACTCTATTTATCTACATGGGGATCCTGTTATAATATTTAATTGCATAAGAAAAATTAAATACATTCATAACCTTAGATAAAATCCATGCTACATAATAACAATAACCGTATCATTATTTGTGGTACTCCAATTTTTGTAAAACGAGATCATAAATGAAACCCCGTGCCACATGATTATAACCACATTATTATTATTTTGTTTTGTTCCAACTAGTTAAATAATTTTTTACTGTCTTGCAAATAATTATTTTACTATCAGACCATTCTTGGTCCGCTCAAACTCCACTTCCTTTTTTTGAACACCTAAATAATTAAATGAATAATTTATTCTCTTAAATAAATATTTTATTTAAAAACTAGTAAATAAATATTTATTAAATGTTCATTAAAATAAATAAATATATTTTGATTAAAAATTTGGCGAATAAATATTTATTTAATTTATGCGATCATTGTAACTTAAATAAAATTATTCCATGGTCTTGAGAATAATATTTATTCCATTAATTAAATTCAAATAGAATTTAATCGATACCATCAGAAACCCTTAGTGTGTGAACCTCTAGGATTATTTCTCATTGGAATTATTTGAGATTACCTAAAGTACAAGAGTAATATCTAGAAATGGGTAAATAAACCCAATAGAAATAACTTGAATTCACAATAATGATATCCACATACGAATGCTCACTTTGTAATATAGTCCCTTTATCTAAATATCTCATCAAGTTGGTTTTATGATAGTGTCATCAACCTTTATGCTTGATATATCATTCTTTGACGACCTAAAATAAACTCGTTGTTACACCATGGACATGGAATTTCATGCGATGGTTCTATTTTAATCAAAGGATCGAGATATCAACTTCCATAAATTGAAGGGACAAATCTTTCTTTGACTTATCCATTAATAACATGCCATTCGTGACGCACCCAATGTACCCAACTTCCTCCCAACTGTCTGCATGACAGTTTTCGTCAGTAAATAAAAGTGCGAAAGTCATGAAACGTATTAATGATAATCTTAAAGTCTAAGGACTATTACACATGCTCAGAGATAGGAATATCCGATGAAACAAAAACATGCGAAATTCCTACTGGCAAGTCTGTTCTCATAATCTCCCATCTTGGAGATTACCAAGTGCGAACTTCATGTGAATAAGTCTCATCTACTTATGAGTTCTAGCATCTGAATGTGTATATACTATGTGTCCCATCATAGTATGTCATCCAATTGTAGAACTATATTTAAGAATATTGTCATAACACTTAAATGTTCTCATCATATCTGGAACTACCATGACCTTATCAATTTGAAAAATAATCCATGACATTATTACACTATAGTCATGAAGAAAAATGAAAAATATGTAATAGTATGTTTAACATTTAAATATATTAAGTATTCATGTAATAAAATTACAAAAATTTGGTTCTAGGATAGAAACTGTTACAATAATTTCATGTCACCCATCATAATCATATCATGTATATGCATAAGTGTGCCACACAGATGATACAACATAAGAGTGTTTTTCGTCACTTTTTATCCCATGATTATGGAGTGTGAGTTATATAAATAGAGTTAACAGATAATTATAATATAAGTACATCTATGTGAATAATATTAAGTGGAAAGGGGGAAGGGTATTCACTATGAAAATATATGGCATAGGAAATGAGATAGTAATTTTGGCAGCATAATAGGTGAATATAAAGTTTTATAGAAGGGTTAAATGAGAGTGAAAGGTGGTTAATAATTACATGGAAATCAGAAGTATAGTAAGTGTATGTTTAAAAACACATTACAATATGGGGAATTGGAAATAAAATGGGTCTTAGTACAAATAAATAACTTGAAATAAAAAGAAGAGGAGAGAGTCCCTTACTGTGAGTGGGTGCTTATTAAAGATTGTGTGGAGCTTATTAAGATCTTAGGGACACATTAGGAGTGCTCTATATAGGTAAGGTTAGAGTAAAATTATTCTCTAAAGGTTTTTAATGAAGATTAATTGATGTTTCAGTGGGTTTTTATAGAAAAATAGGGGAGAATTCTTTAATTAATTTATAAACATAGGTTTTGGACTCTATATGATAAATTAATCCAAAGAAAAAAATATACCATATTTATTATAAATGGTTTATTCTAAATAATAGTGTATTTTATTATTTTTTTATTCTATGAACCTAACTCCTTAAAATAATACCTTTGGTGATGTTGTGATGAGTCACATTCATAAGGATTTGATTTTAAAAGTTGAAGATATAATATAAGTTTTGAAGGATTCATTATAGGTTTCTAAAATTAATCAAATAGATTAAAAAACACATTATGTTAAAGGGGAAACATAATTTTGGTCTTTGATAATATTTATAGTATTTATTACATCACTTTTTTGCATTTTATGTTTTCATAACACATATCGTATAATTATACCATATTTAATATTTACCTAAAAATTTGACTTTCTCTAAAAATTATGAATATTAACTATTGAATAATTTTGATGTGATGAATTAAAAATTAATATTTATCTTATCAAAATAATTTTATAAATATTATAATTTACACTTTTAAAATTATAAATTCCTATTTATTGAAAAATACTGGTTTTTTGACAGCAACTATTTTCCAACTCTTATAAAAATTACATTTAACTTCATAAAATTATATTATAATTTATATTTAATATTTAATATTTAATAATAATATTTTATTAAAATATATTTTATTTAAAAATTTTGTGATTTCATCAAAAATAGTGTCTTGATTCAAACTATACATATCTAAAAAATATAATTTGTGTTTCACCGTATCACAAATATAAACTATGTCAAACTTATTATTTAATCATTATAAATAATAAAAGATAAATATAATCATTATAAAAAAAATAAAAATTCATAATTTTATGGTTTAGATACATATCCCTTTATTACACCAGAGAATGCACTAAGCGTAATGTGTGCGGTGGTGAGATTTTCTTAGGGTGGTTTAGTGAACGTGGTTTGGGTTGTGATATCAATGATCTTGAACCTGTCCTATAAATAGTTTTTTTCTCATGATTTAGTTGTTTAATCTTAGCTTGGGATTGTTCAAGTTCAAATCCTGGTTCTACTGTCTCTCTTGAAATCTCTGATAAATGAGCTTCATAGGGTATAATCCTACTGGTTGAGTCCATCGCTTCCATTTCCTATGTCAATTTGATTTATCGTAACCCTGTATATATATTAATCATACGATCACTGTATAATGGTTATAAAATCAATGGTTATTATGATTAATGATCTTTTAAATTTTACATCATATAACTTATAACGGTTCAAAATAACAAAAATAGTGCATGTTTTTTCAATAATTTCATTTCTAAATAAGGAATGTACTCATTTAAGAATGGAATTAAATTTAGAAATGTTTGGGTCGTTAAAAAATATGGTGAAAGATCTTGGTGATTTTTTTATAAATAAGAGTTGAGTAGGACATAGTCAAGGTGCCTCAAATCTAGGAAAACTTTGAAAATATGAATAATGAATTTAAGAGTGATGAGGAAGATAAAGTTAAATCATTACATGCTGCTAATATTATTATACTAAAAAGTTAGGAAAAACCCATTCCTACTAAACTTGTAAGTAAATATATTTTTATAAATATTAAAGGATTAAAAAAGATAATGGGGAATGTTTTAGATGATAAAAAAAATGTGGAGTCTTATTCTATGTCAAAGGAAGTTAAGAGTAACTTGCCGAGTTACACATCCCCACACTAAAGACAAAAAAAGATCAATTTTCTTTTGAATAAAATTCCTATCAATATAGAAGATTAAATTTCAATGGTTATTGTTTTTTAAATTAAATATCTTGGAACAAATAATATATCTAATAGTACAAAATTTCTCTACTATAGAGTAAGAATTAATTTATGGGGAGAAATACTGAATGAAGAGGAAGAAACACTATGAAAATAAAGAAATACTTAATGAAAACTCTGCAACTTACAGTTCATCATGTTTCTCTACATAGAATAGATTTGATTACTTAGATGAAATTTATGAAAGTTGTAAAAAATAGTGTGAATGTGATAAAGAATGTATAAATACTCTTCTATAATAGTTTATTTATTCCTAAAAAGGAAATTATGTTCAAAAAATGAAGAAGGATGAAAAGTCATTTATTGTTGAAGTTTCACTGAAAGTTAGCAGGAATAATAATCCATGGATATTTGAATATAGCTCTTCCTCTAATATGATTGGTGAAATGCAAATTATAGAAAATTTTAATAATATTTAGGAGGATAAGTTCCCTTTGGGTATTACAGTTCCATAAAAATTAGATAAATAGGTATGACATATATTTAATCTTAGAAATAAAAATCTAAATATATTATATTTTTTTATGGGATTAAACAAAAAATTTTGAGTGTAAGGAAATTTTTCTATGAAAATAATGAAGTTGTATTCAAGAAAAACTTATATATTATAAGGTTCTATAAGGGTATAATAATTATCACTAAGAAAGAAAAAACTAAAAATAACTTATTTGAGATTGGTGATTTGAGTATTTCTTGTTATCTGTACAGTAATGATGAAAATAAAATATGAGAAAAAATTATTTTCCATATTGGTTAAAGAAATTTGTATAAGATATCAATGGAAGATTTTGTGTGAGGCATACCCCAAATAAAAATAGAAAGAGTTGTTATATATGAATCATGTCAAAATGGGAATATGGTAAATGTAATTAACAAGAAAATAAAGATTCTTTCCACCAAATCACTTAAAATTATACATTTTGGTTTTTTGATCCAATGTGGAATTAATATGATAAAGGGGATCTTTAATTTATTAATTCCATTAATTAATTCACCATGATAAATAATTTGAATATCATGAAACAAATATCTGAAGTTGTGGAAATGTTTAAAATATGAAGAATAAAAGTTGAGAAAGAAATGGGTGTATATATTTTGAGATTGAGAATATATAATATAAATCATTTCCATAGTTATTCAATTGAATCCTATTTTAATATGTATTTTATTAAAACTCAATATATTTATCTTACACTCCATAAAACAATTTATTTTTATAAAGAGAAAAAAGTTTGTAGAAATGGGAAAACCATGACTTCTAAATACAATCATTACAAATTCATCAATGTCACGAACTGTCCCCTGGGGCGTGTGCCATGACTACCCCAAGCCTTCCTTCTCTAGGATAGGGGCTTGCGACTAGCACCAAAGGAGTATTCCATAAATCTAGGAAGGCATTGCCTTTATAACCTGTAAACACACACAATCAAACACACAACAAGATACGAAGGAAAGTTAACTGCATAGTAAACAAGTGAGTAAAGTAAGTAAAAAGGGGACAAAATACAAGCCCAACTATAAAGTACAAGTACAACTGAAATACAATACAACTGATGAAAGAGAAAAGATAGCTACTGGACCATCCTCCGAGGTTCCTACCTGAAGGGTAGGTACAGATCACCTCCTCAGCACTCCACGTCCACCCATCTCCTCTTCGTATCATCACACTGTATGGCCCTACTTCGAGTACCATTCAGTCCTGGTACTCTCAACCTCATTCAATGCTGTCTGTCGTCTTCATCCAATACAACAAGGTGTGGGAAAAGCCCGTGTAGGGGTGAGTATAACTATACTCAGTAGGGACCCCGAGACCCCCATGGTCTCACAAAACCCACCAAGGATAAACCACAAAGTATGAAATAAATAGTTAACCTTACTTAGGTATATTCCCATACATATACCTAAGTTATCAAGTAATAAATCTCAATCATGAGGAAAACACAGAAAAAACTGACTCAGCTCAAACTAGGATTTTATTCTAGGGGTAGTATCAAGTAATATCCCTAGTGACATCGTCAAAACATTAGATGATGGAGAACTCCTCCTCTATCGAGTACAGTGGGCCTGTCACGACACCAGGGTGCTACCCACTAACCCTGGACTGCTGAGGTACTCCTCCTGTTGAGTACCGTGGGTCTGCCACATCACTAAGGTGCTCCCCACCATGGGTCTGCTACATAACCAAGGTGCTCCCCCTCGTAGCCTACTAAGTTACTCCTCCTGTCGAGTACCGTGAGTCTCCCGCGACACCAAGGATCTCCCCACTGTGGGTCTTCCGCAACACCAAGGCGCTCCCCACTAGGCTATTCGAGTCACTCCGAGTCGAAATGGTCAGCAGTCGTCAGGTCTCAGCCAGCTACTATGTCTCCTAACTATGTTCTCTTGTCTCCGGGAGGATCCACTCCACGAGATTCTGGTCGATACTCGAACTGTCATGAAGTTTTACAAAGAAGTATCTTAAAGGTCTACCATGCCATAGGGGTCTCAACGCAACAGGCGACGCGTCAATCGGATGCTCGGTCTGTGATTTATTAGCCTTTTAGTCACGGGGGCCTGGTTGGATTCATGCTCAATCCAACCTAACCATTTTCCATCTCAAACCAAAACTCCAGTGGATTATACCCAAATGGACCGTCTCCCTCCAAGATTTCCAGTTTCATTGACGGTTCGTCAAACGGATGTCCGGTGCCAAAGTTATGGCCAAAAGAAAGTAAAGGGTCATAGTGGGCTCGGGTTTGGTCCGACCCGGCTTGGGTCGACTTGGCCTAACCCTTTGGGTATGGCCCGACCCATAGTGTGGTCTGACCTGTTTGGTTGGTCCGCCCCACTGGGTCCAGCCTGATATGATGCGAGGGGCCGCAGAGGGCCGCGAGTGGCCGGTTAGGGCCGCGGGTGGCCGCTAAGGGCTGCGGGTGGCCGTGAGGGCACGGGGCCATGGGAAGGATCAGACGGGGAAGCTCAGAGGGTTGGCGGGTAGCGCGATCTGGCGCGTATTGGAGGGTCGCAGCGAGGGTGGTTCGGCTGGGGTGCGGGGCCGGTTCAGCTGGGGTGCGGGGCCGGTTCGGCCGGGGGGCCGGAGCGCTGCAGGGTGGCTTGGTTAGGGTGCAAAGCCGGGGCGCACAACCGGTTCGGCCAGTAGGGAGAAGCTCCGCGGGTGGCTCGGCTGGGGCGTGGATTTGGGGGTACACAACCGGTTCGGCCGGGAGACCAGAACGCCGCGGGGGCGGCGCGGGTCACGGAGGCCGTGGGTGGCATCGCCATTGCCTTCGTCACCTTTATCGCCTTCCTCCATTTCGAAGTGTACACCAAAGAAGAATGGCGGAGGGGTTGGGACATGTTTGTTTTTCCCACACCCTCCACATTTAGAGCGATAAAAATTGGTTCAAAAAGAAAAAATCATGAACGTGAAACCATAATCTTCCGAAATGTTTTTTCCCAACCCGGACAAGAAAATAATGGAGTACATGGAAAGAATTATCATGCAAATAAACGCCTACCTCGTTCTCTTGTTGACATTGGCGCAAGGAGGTAGTACGGTCGTCAATTCATCGTAGATGAAGACATCCAACATTGGAAGAAGTCCCGAGGAAGAAGGTTGAAGGGGGTCAGCGTTCTTCATTGACAGAGCGTTCTTCATTGGAGAGCATTCTCCCAAGTGTTGGGCGTCGTTTCACTTTACCAGCACTTCGTCGCTTGGTGAAGCCATCCCAAATCCTCCTCCCAAGCTCCATATATATAGGAGTGGGGGAAAGGTAAGTAATGATCATGGAATTTATGATGGTTCATTTATTAGGAACCTTCCTAAATTCCAACGATGTTGTTACTTTGTATTTAATAAGTGTCAATCCATTTAATTTACGTTGGCATAATTCTATTTGGATTAATTAAATTGGTTCAATTAAGTGGTGCGTTGGAATAATTAAGAGGGGTAGGGTTGGAATAATTAATGTGGATGAAGTTCAAGAGGCTCCTCCACATTAATGAGGGAGCTGAGGTTTTCTCCCAATAAAAGGGGGGTTTCAAGGGGGTTTAATACAGGGTGGTCCCCACCACCATAACCTCTCATGGGAGGTTAAGGTCTGGTGGTCCCCACTACCAACTTCCACAAGGAGGTTGGTTACAAAAAAATAAAATAAAATGTGTGTTTATTTTATTTTATTATTTCCAAAAAAACCCAAAAACTAACTTTCACCCTCGACCAACTACCGTTGAGGTGAAAGTATTCTTAAGAAAATACCGGCGCTGTGAGTTCAATGGTTCCCTCAGATTCCAATTCCAAGTGCAGGTTCAAAAGTTATAAATACCCGCTCTCACATTTACTGAATGTACCCGAACAAAACATTAGAAATTAATTCCGGGCACTCTGGGCCTCAGAATCATGCATCGTCAATTTTCACGGGCTCGTAAAATTCCCATATATTGTTTTAAAAAAATTACATGTAAATTCCTTGTCTTTACATTCTCCCCACCTTAGGCTTTATGTCCCCATAAGTCACAAATAAAACTAAGGGAACAAGTGGGGGTACTGAGCATGCATCTGGGCCTCCCGCTCCCATGTTCTCTCTTGGAGGATCCCGTGCTGCCAACAAACGTGCACCAGAGGTATCAACCATCCACGAAGGACCCACCCCTGTCAATCCTCAATCTCTATTGTAACCTCTGTAAAAGTTTCCCCATCGTCGACGTCCAGCTCACCATGGTCGATGATGTGAGAAGGGTCATGCATGTATCTCCTCAGCTGGGATACATGGAAGACTTCGTGCCCCTGGTGCAACTGAGGTGAAAGATCTAAGTGGTATGCCACCTTGACAACTTTGACGAGGACCTGAAAAGGTCTGATGAATCTTAGAGATAACTTTCCGCCTCGACCAAATCTCCGTAGACGTCGTCGGGCTGAGACCCGTAGAAAGACGTGGTCACCATCCTCGAACTCTAGAGGCCTCCATCTCCTATCGACATACGACTTATGCCTACTCTGTGCAGTCTTCATCTGCTCTTGGATGATCTACACCTTCTTTGTGGTAACCCATACCATCTCTGGTCCCACGAGTGCTAACTCCCCTGGGTCAGTCTAGCACAAAGGTGATCTGAAAGGTTGCCCATACAACACCTCAAAAGGTGCTATCCCAATGGTGGAGTGATATCTGTTGTTGTATGAAAACTACAATAAAGGTAAGTGATCCTCCCAGCTACGACCGAAGTCGAGTAAACAAGCATGCAACGTGTCCTCGAGGGTCTGAATGGTCCGCTCAGTCTGGCCATCCATCTGATGATGGAAGGCGGTGCTCAAATGAAGCTGTGTTCCAAAAGCCTCCTGAAACCCCTTCCATAGATAGGAAGTAAAATGTGCATCATGATCGGAGAGAATCGTTGAGGGTACTCCATGTAGCCGCACAATCTCCTGCACATAGAGGCATCCCAAGCTCTCTACTGAACCCTACTCTCTGATCAGTAGGAAGTGGGCTGAATTGATGAGTCGGTCAATGAACAACCAAATAGAGTCATGGCCTTTGGATATATGTGGAATTCCTATCACGAAGTCCATGGATATCTCATCCCACTTCCACTCTAGGACCTCTAAAGGCTGAACCAAGCCAGCTGGTACCCGATGCTCCACCTTCACTTGCTGACAATTTAGGCATCGGGAGACAAACTCTAAAATTTCTTTCTTCATTCATAGCCACCAGTGTTTTTGTCAGAGGTACTGATACATCTTCGCCACTCCTGGATGTACCTCTAGAGGGGATGTGCGGAACTCCCTCAACAATTCTTCCTAAAGTGACACTGGTACCATAGTATGTCCTCTAAAGAGGATGATGTGCTCCCCACCTTCAGAAAATCCATCAAGTGTCTGTCCTGTGGATATTTGAGCACATCGAGCCTCGCAGTCAACATCCCCACACTGTGCCTCCCTAACTCGTTGAAGATGTGGGGGAGTAACT
The DNA here is from genome assembly GCA_963277665.1 of Viscum album. NCBI lineage: Eukaryota > Viridiplantae > Streptophyta > Magnoliopsida > Santalales > Viscaceae > Viscum > Viscum album. Next base: position 1,598,260,326 of record OY728120.1, read on the forward strand.
TTAAGAGAATTAAGAAAAGATTCTCCATCCCAATCCACAAAGGATATATGCAAAGCGACCAACTACTCCATCACCTCGCCTAGAAGCTGTATACCAGATCTCCTGCTAAGTGCATCTGCAACAACGTTCCCATTCCTAGGAGTATAGACTATCTCGAAGTCATAGTCCTAGAGGAACTTAAGACAACGTCATTATCTCAGGTTCAGGTCCTTCTGAGATAAGATATACCTGAGACTCTTGTGATCAGAGTATAAGGTAAAACATTCACCCATCAGATAGTTCTGCCACATCTTCAAGGTGAAGACCACTGCTGATAACTCCAGGTCATGGGTAGTGTTGTTCTGCTCATGATGTCTCAGCTATTGAGAACCATAGGTGATAACTGCTCACTCTTGTATCAAGACACATCCAATTCCATTCCTTGATGCATCATAGTAAACTATGTACCCTACACCCTCCTCTGGAAGCCTCAAGATGGGGGCACTAGTCAGCCTCTTCCTCAGCTCCTAAAAACTCCGTTGGAATTTCTTCAACCACACGAAGAGTTACCCCTTCTTTGTCAACACTGAGAGGGGTGGTGAAATTCTAAAGAAATCTGGCACAAATCTCTGGTAGTATCCAGCCAAACCCAGGAAACTCCGTACCTCTGTCACACTCCTAGGTGGCTCCCAAGAAAGTACCACCTCAATCTTCCCTGGATCCACTAAATCTCCAACCTCTGATATGACATATCCCAGGAAGTGAACCTCTTGAATCCAGAACTGGCACTTTGAGAGCTTACCATAAAGCTGGTTCTCTTAGAGAGATTACAGTACTACCCGCAAGTGATAGGAATGATCCTCCTCAGTAGCTGAGTAGATCAGAATGTCCTCAATGAAGACTATGACAAAGCGATCGAGGTACAACTGAAAGATCCTATTGATGAGTCCCATGAACACTGCTGGAGCGTTGTTTATGCTGAACAACGTAACCAAGAACTCGTAAGGGACATACCGACATCTGAAGGCTATCTTTGGTAAGTCCTCGTCTCGCACTCTGAGCTGGTGATAGCCTGATCTGAGGTCTATCTTCGGGAACCACCGAGATCCCTTCAGCTGATCAAAGAGGTCATCAATCCTCAAGAGTGGGTACTTTTTCTTCATGGTCACCTGGTTCAGGCACTGATAGTCGAAAAAAAGTCTCAAGCTCTCTTCCACCTTCTTAGAGAACAAAATCAGGGCTGCCCAAGGGGAAACACTAGGCTGGATGAAACCCTTCCCCTACAAGTCCTCTAGATGTACCCGCAACTCGTGAAGTTTTGCGGGAGCCATCCGATATGATGGTGTAGATATTGGTTCCGTCCTGGGGTACAAATCAATGTAAAAGTCCACCTCTCTATGAGGAGGTAGACCTAGGACATCATTAGGGAAAACATCTGCGTACTGGTCCACCACTACAGGATAACTCGGACTCTCCACTTCAACTACTACGAGGGTAACTCTAGCCAACTGATGTGTAATCGGATGCACCCTCCTCCAAGTAAGTCCATCCTGCGCTACAAAGACTCCCTTCTCACCGGTGAAGGTAAACCTGGTCCCATCCGTGTGGACACAACAAACTTTGTGCCTAATACAATCAATCTGAGTATGGACTTTAGATACCTAGTCCGTACCCAATATGATGTTGTAAGGCCTAAACGCTGCTAATATGAGACCCCATCCGAAGCTCTGGCCTCCTAGAGTAAGTTCGCACTACCGTCACCAATGCGTAATTGTCGAATCCGCTCCTGTAGTAGTATCTAGCCATAAGGATCGAGCCAACAGCTCTGTTAGAATCTCCGAGATCCGAATGAGGGAAATGAAAATGAAAGAATGTCTGGAACCTGTGTCTATAAGTACTACAGCTATGGTGGAGTAGATACAAACCGTACCTCGTATCATTTTTGGGGCACCGTGATCGTAGGCCTCAACTATCTGGAGCTGAGATCTCCCCTGTCCACCTGCTCCCTGCGGTCGGGGTGGACCTCATGGTGGTGGTGGTGGTAACATCTCTAAATGTTTCCCACCGCCAGCTGCACGACTAGCTCCTCTTCCACTTCCTCCTGCCCCCCCTGCGGACCTCCTCAGTCGAATCTCTGTCTCTGTCTGGGCAATCCTTTGACTGTCTGTTGATCATCCATACGACGAGTCAGACAGTCAAGAGCCATGTGACTCTTCCCATTGAATGAGAAGCACTTCCCACTCCTGTCATGTCTGTATCCACCTCGGGATCCCCACACAATCAACTCTGCATCATCCGGTTGTCCACCTGTCTGTCTGGTCCTCTTGGACATCTGCAACATCTGTCTGCTGCCAGTTGCAGAAGACTCCAATACGTGTGGACTGGTGGTGGATCTCACTATTGGAGACTGCTCATCAATGAAACTCTCCACTAGGGGGGGTCTCTCTAACACCCCTGCCTGCGTCGGGATGCTGAGTGAGACCATCAAATCTCTAATCTCTCGACTGAGTACCTTCTTGAAGGTCTGGGCCCTAAAGAATCGGTCTCGAACCATATCTATGGGGTAGTGTGAGAGGTTCGTGAACCTCGCTGAGTACTGAGCTATAGTCATGCTTCCCTACTACAGATGGAGTAGCTCCTAAATGTGCACTGCACGAAGATTCACTAGGACAAACTCTTCCCGAAACTGGCTCTCAAAGTCTGCCCAGAGAAGCGTCACCTCATCGTGAACCTGGAGAATCAAGATCCACCATCTGCCTACTGCTTCCTGTAGAAGGATGGTGGAAAGGATCACCCTGAGATCAGCTGGTGTCCGAAAAAATGGAAAACTCTCACCACGACCTCCATCCAATCCTCAACCGCATGTGGGTCTATCTCTCCCCTGATCCTGGGCGGCCTCTGGCACTGGAACTCATGCAACGTGCTCAAGCGGCGTGCACTCTCTGCTGCTAGGGATGGAAGCATCGGTGACCCAATGGGTAATGGTACCACTGGTGCCTCTACTGGCACCTCTAATGGAAAAGGGCCTTGCACCGAGGCCTCATTGCTCGGTGGGATATCAGTGCATACAACTCTCGGAACTCAAGATGGCCGTCTACATGGAGGCATCCTGAAAAGAAACAGGTGCACTACGGTTAAAAAGTTATACTTAGTGAGCTGACCTGATGAGATGACTCAAGTGTTCACAAAGTAGACTCTTGAAAACACACACACAATCAGTGTTTTCATACACTGAGTTGAATATCAGAATTCAGGGTCCTAGTTTATGGATACGTCGGCCGCCGCACCAACACTGGACTCCTTGAACTAAAAACCACACTCACTACACTTAACACTATTGCTGTTAAAAAGATAGATCAGAGTCCTAAGTTCTGTGGTAGAACCGACTCCTTTGATACCAATTTTTCACGACCTGTCCCCTGGGGCCCATGCCTTGACTACACCAAACCCACCTTCCATAGTCTAGGGGCTGACAACTAGCACCAAAGGCGTATTCCCAAAAAACTGGGAAGACATTGCCTTTATTACCTATAAACACACACAACCAAACACACAACAAGATACGAACACAATTCAACCGTATAGTAAACAAGTGAGTACAGTAAGTAAAAAGGGGCCAGAATACAATCCCAAATGGAAAGTGCAAGTATAAATGAAATGAAATACAATCGATGAGAGTGAAAAGACAGCTACTGGATCATCCTCCAAGGTTCTTACCTGAAGGGTAGGAACAGATCTCCTCCTCAACACTCCACGTACACCCATCTCCTCTGTGTACCGTTACGCCATATGGACCACATCTAGGTACCATCTAGTACTGGTACTCTCAGCCTCAGTCAGTGCTGTCCATCGTCTACATCCAAAACAACAAGGTGCGAGCATAGCCTGTGCAAGGGTGAGTATAACGATACTCATTAGGGACCCTGAAACCACCATTTTCTCACAAAATCCACCAAGGATAAACCACAAAGTATGAAATCAAGAGATAAACTTACTTAGGTATATTCCCATACATATACCTATGTTATCAAGTAATCCATCTCAATCATGAGGAAAACATAGAAAAAACTGACTCAGTTCAAACCAAGATTTTATTCTAGGGGTAGTATCAAGTAACATCCCCAGTCACATCGTCGAAACCTCAGCTGCTAGAGAACTCCTCCTCTATTGAGAACAGTGGGACTGACGCAACACCAAGGCACTTCCCACTAACCTTGGACTGTAGAGGTACTCCTCCTGTCAAGTACCATGGGTCTACTACGTCACAAAGGCCCTCCCCACTGTGGGTCTTCCGCGTCACCAAGGCACTCCCCCTCATAGCCTGCTGAGGTACTACTCTTATCGAGTACTGTGGGTCTACCACGACACCAAAGAACTCCACACTGTGGGTCTTCCGAAACACCAAGGCGCTCCCCACTAGGCTAGTCGAGTCACTCCAAGTCGAAACGGTCAGCAGTCGTCAGGTCTCAGTCAGCTATTAGGTCTCCACACTATGCTCGCTCATCTCTGGGAGGATCCGCTCCATGAGATACTGGTCGATGCTCCAAATATCACAAAGTCCAAATAAGAAGTATCTCAAAGGTCCATCACATCATAGGGGTCTCAACGCAATAGACGGTGCGTCAATCAGATGCCCGGTCTGTGAGTTATTAGCCTTTTAGTCCCAGGGGCCCGGTTGGATTCGTGCTCAATCAAACCTGACCATTTCACATCTCAAACCAAAAATCCAGTGGAGTATACCCAAAGTGACCGTATCTCTCCAAGATTTCCAATGACACTGACGGTTCGTCAAACAGACGTCCGATGCCAAAGTTATTGCCACAAGAAAGTAAAGGGTCAAAGTGGGCCGGAGTCCGGTCTGACCTAGTCGGTCCGACCTGGCCCGATCGGGCTCGGGTTGACCCAACCTGGCCCTTTGGGTCTGGCCCGACCCACAGTGTGGCCCGGCCCGATAGGCCGCGAGGGGCCACAGAGGGCCGTGAGTGGCTGCGAGGGCGTGAGGTTGTGGGACGACTCATCCAGGGTAGCTCAGAGGGCCGATGGGTGGTGCGAGATGAGGCATCTCGGAGGGCCACAATGAGGGCGGTTTGGCTGGGGCATGAGGCCGATTCATCCGGGTGGCCGTAGCGCCATGGGGAAGCTCGTCCGGGGCGCGGAGCCGGGGAGTGTGGCCATTTCGGCCAGGAGGGCGGAGCATCGCGGGTGGCTCGGCCAGGGCGCAGAGCTGGGGGCGCGCGGCAGATTCGTCCAGGAGATCGGAATGCCGTGGGGGCGGCGCATGTCACGGAGGCCACGGGTGGCAGCGCCGTCGCCTTCATCACCTTCATCACCTTCGTCGTCTTTCTCCATTTCTTAGTGTACACCAAAGAAGAACGACATAGGGGTCGGGCCATGTTTGTTTGGCCCACACCCTCTGCGTTTATAGTGATAGCAAGTGGTTCACAAAGAACAAAGCATGAACATGAAACCATAATCTTCTACAATGTTTGTTCCCAACCCGCACAAGAAAATAAAGGAGCACATGGAAAGAATTATCACACAAATAAACCCCTACCTCGTTCGCTTGTTGACTTTGGAGCAAGGAGGTAGTACGGTTGTCGATTCGTCGTTGATGAAGACGTCCCACGTCAAAAGAAGTCCCAAGGAAGAAGGTCGAAGGGGGTCAGCGTTCTTCATTGGCAGTGCGTTCTTCATTAGAGAGATTTCTTCCAAGTGTTGGGCGTCGTGACACTTTACCAGTGCTTTGTTTCTTGGTAAAGCTGTCCCAAATCCTCCTCCCAAGCTCCATATATATAAGAGAGGGGGAAAGTTAAGTAACGATCGTGGAATTTATAACGGTTCATTTATTAGGAACCTTCCTAAATTCCAATGACGCTATTAATTTTTATTTAATAAGGGTCAATCCATTTAATTTACGTTGTCATAATTCAAATTGGATTAATTAAATTGGATTAATTAAATGTTGCGTTGGCATAATTAAGAGGGGGAGGGTTGGCACAATTAATGTCGAGGAAGCTCAAGAGGCTCCTCCAGATTAATGAGGGAGTTGAGGTTTTCTCCTAATAAAAGGGGTGTTTCAAGGGGGTTTAATCCCAGGTGGTCCCCACCACCATAACCTCTCATGGGAGGTTAGTCTTGGGTGGTCCCCATCACTATAGGTTAAGGTCTGGTGGTCCCTACCACCAACTTACACAAGGATGTTGGTTACAAATAAATAAAACAAAACATGTTTTTATTTTATTTTATTATTTCCACGAAAAACCCAAAAATTACCTTTCACCCTCGACCAACTGACGTTGAGGTGAAAGTCTTCTTAAGCGAATACCAGCACTACGAGTTCAACGATGCCCTTAGATTCCAATTCCGAGAACTGGTTAAAAAGTTAGGGAAACCCGCTCGCACTTTTACTAAACGTACCCAAACAAAACTTCATAAATTCATTCCAGGCACTCCGGGCCTCGGAATCATGCGCCGTCAATTTTCGCGAGCTTGTAAAATTTCCATATATTTAAAAAGAATTTACATGGAAATTCTGGGTCTTTACAATCTGGAGATTAGTTGAATGTATAATAGTGTATATTAAAAATAAAGTTTCTTGTTGATCCTAAAATCCAATTCTACACTTTATGAGAGATTTTACAAAAATAAACCTAAATTGAAGAACTTCATGGTTTTTAGGAGACCATGTTTGTTGAATTGAAAAATATGGATTTGGGAAATTATAATAAAAATGTAGAGGAATGTGTATTGATGGGAAATTAATCCAATGGTGGAAGCTATAAGTGTTTGAAAAAAAGGATATAGAAGTTGGTTGATTCCTATGATTTGAATGTTATTGAAAATAAATCTATCTTAATGGAAGTAGGTAAAGAATATTTTAATGAATTTAAGTAAGATAAAATGAAAAATTAAAAAAAATCAATGAAAAGGATGATATCATGAATATATTTGGGTTAATAATTACTCTAATCAATATAGTGATAATGAAATCATTCATGTGGGTAAGAGTATAAAATTTAAATTTTTATAGAAGCATGTTATGCCTTAAAAACTCATTGAAAATCAGAAGCATTGGTGCACAATAGAATAATATTGAGGTTTGAAAATCAAACAAATATTATTCCATAAGTTGAACCATATTATATTTCATAAGACATTGTGAACAATGAGTGGATAATTGATATGATAGGGGAGTTGGATTATATTGATAAAAATTAAACTTGGGATCTAGTTCTTAGATCAAAAGGAAATAATGTTATGGGAAATAAATGGGTGTTCTGAAATAATCTCAATAATAAAGATGAGATCACAAGGAAAAGGGAAAGATTAGTTTTCAAGGTTTATTAATAGGTGGAAGTTATAGACATTGAAGAAAATTTTACACATTTTACAAGTCCTTAATCTATTGCAATTTTCACATATTTGTAGCTCATAAAATCTATAATATTTATAAGATGAATATGAAGTCACTTTATTGAATCAAGATCCATAGGAAGAGAGTTTTATTGACAAAATCAATGGTTTTATACTTTATTCTGATCATAATGTGGTGTGAAAGTTAAATAAATCCTTATATGGATAAAATTATTGTGCTGAAGCATGGTACTCCAAACTTGATAGTTTCCAAATATAATTGATTTTTTATAAATTAAAAGTTGATAACAACTTATATATGAATGGTATTGGAGTAGGTACTCTAATTTCCATTTTCCATATTGATGATATAATTTTAGTAGGTGATAAAGAGTATTCTTATGAGGAGTTTACAAAAGAAATGAAGATTCACTTGGAGAAATAAATACTTAGAGAGATAAATTTCTTTCTTATGTTATGAGTTTTACCAAAACAAAGTTACATATTCTTATCTTAGGATAAATATTATTTGGATTAACTGAATATGTTTGGAATTAAATATTCAAAGGAAGTTTCCACACCTATTAAAGTTGGTGTAAACTTTATTAATGATCAAACAATGAATTTTGTGAGTCAGAAGAACATTGGGAAGTTGAATGGAATATTTATTTATTTTACAATATCATGACTATATATATTATATGTAGTAACATTAAGTGAAAGGTATTAAATTTATCCATATTAATTACAAAAGTTCATTTTTAAAAGAATTATTAGGTAAATTGAAGGAACATTAAATTTTTTTTGATGTATATAATAAGTGAAGAGATAAACCTATTGAGTTTCACTTATATTGATTTGGATGGAGATTGTAATGATAGAAAATTAACATCAGGAGGGGTCTTATTTTTGGGATAAATTAATGTAAGTTGGAAGAGTAAAAATAGTGTTCCGAGAATTTGAGTACAACTAAAGATAAATGTTTTTTACACACATTTTTGTGAAAATATGTTTTGGATTAAAGTTAAAATAAAATATTTTAAATTGAAGGTTGAAAACCCATTGAAAATTAATCAGTATAATCATAATGAAATTGATCATTCCAAGAACCTAGTAGAAGAATCTATATCCAAATATATTGATATAAAGTATAATATCATCAAGGATAAAGTTTCTAATTGGGATGTGATGATTGAGGATATATCCAAAAAATATTATATTGCTAATATGTTCACTAAGGATATTAAAATGGAATAAATTTAAGAGTTAGGGATAAAACATCATGTTCATCATTACCCTATAACCTAATGAAGTTATGGTTATAATAAAATTTAATTTGGATTATATTTCCAAAAGGTGAGAAGCTCACAACTTTGTACTTTCTATTTTTTGAATCTAAAGTTGTTGTTATTGAAAAAAGCAGGAGAGAAGATAGGATATTTTATTAAGGGGAGGGAATATCAAACTCACTGGTCAAAAATTTCTCATCAATGATAGATGTAATTCTCTAAAAAATATTTATTTATCTAGCAGTGTAGTGTCGGGAATATTCTATTTGAGATAGGTCATTGTTTTATGAAATTTTATAAAAATCTATTTTGGAGAGAATTATTGGTGTTGACAAAAAATCCAAAAAAGGATATTGAAGAACCAAATGGAATTATTGAGGTGTTGAAGTTGTTTTTTATTTTTTTTCAAAATAATTTATGAGAATGGTTTTGAATGTTGTTTAATGTTGAATCAATTATTTTCAAAAGTTTGATTCATGAGGTTATGAGTTGAGGTGGCATGATTCTATATCTATAGGTTGCGATTGTTATAGAAATTGGTTGTTATCACCATGATAGGTTGGTTATAATTTTTCTAATTAGTTTTTGATGAATATTCTTATGATAGAAAGTTATTAAGGTCCTGAATTGGATATTTTGAGATTTTTGGGAAAGAATATGGTTGTTTAGATATTTCATGAATATGATAGTTCTATTTTTTTCTAAAATATACTCAAAAGGAAAAATGAACAAATACTTATTTGATATATAAAATAATTTTTGTGGATTAGGATTTATTAGGATATTAAGAATGGAAAAGAATTAGAAGATCTTAAAATATGTCGAAGTAACCAAGAGGTAGGAATTTGAAAAAGTCTTAGACCATACATATATATGTAGTAATTATTATTTCTTAAGAAAATGTTATCAGTTTAATGGTGTGTTTAGTGTTCTAAAATAAGTCTTCAAGTTAATGTTATATGATTCTACAATTTTCTCTAGATTAAAAAATATCATGATGGTTTTGGAATCAAATTCTATTTCAACTATGTTAAATCTAAAAATTCAAAGGGGGTTGCTGAGAATAGGTATGACGAAAATCAGAATTGGAAGAATTTAGTAGTGAATATAAATTTGGGTGATATAAATCCAAATTTCTAGGGTAATGTGAGTGTAACTGATGGATCCAAATAAATTGATATATAATCAAATTAGTAGAGGTTAGTGTGGATAAACATAAGCTAAAGAAAAAGATGAGTATATGTTAAAGATTAACGACTTTTATTTGGAAGGTGTTTTAATATGATAAATTACCTATGAATACAAGATCAACAAATTAAAATTATGGAATATGATATGGTTATTTTTTTATAATAATAGGTGATTAAAAGCTAATATGATTAGAAATTATGATGTTTAGATAATCAAAATATTGAGATGATTGAACGTTATGGTGATTAAAAGTTGAATTGGAAGATGAAATGATGAAATATAGAGTTAAAAAAACGTTTTTTGAGAAATAGAATGTGAACATCAGTAGCTCAGAATGATTTATATACTTGGTTTGAAGAATAAATGGCTATAATAGATTAGGTTGTACAGATATAGAGGAAGAACCAAAAAATGATCATGGAATGAATTCGATGTCAAAATTATAATAATTTGGAAGTTTAAGAATTAGATGAAGTAAGGTGAAGATTATAAAATGGGATTCAAGATAAAAAATCATTATATTGAATATGTGATTCTATTTATGATTTTGAATCCTTGAATATAGTTTTTTTCATGATTTTTGGAGGCTTTTACAAAGTCAGTACACAATATCTATGGAGAAATCCAAGGAAATTGGTTGAGAATTAAGAAATGTGAAATATATATATCTTTGAGATAAGTTTTATCATAGTATACTTGGATATATAAAGATGTATTTCATTTAGAACTTAGTTATAATAAAATTATATTAGGGATATAGATATCCCAAACTGTATGATTTGGAAGATTTTATTAATATAAGAAGAAGAGATGTGATTCTAGATAATTTTATTGTATCATTGGAAGAACTTAAATTATAGAATCTCATGGAGTTGATAATACTAGAAGATAATGTTTTGGATGTTGAAGTTTCAGATAATTATGTTTTAAAATTTGATATTTTAAGAAGAATCAGATATTTGTTATTTACGATTCTTCAAGGAATATCAATTTTGTTTCAAAATTACTCAAGAGTAAAAGTGATCTTACATATATTGTTTTGTGGTAATATTATAAACTGGTGGGAAGTAGTATTGACAATTATAAGGACACATTTTTTTGGGCAACACATTTGGTTAAAGTAATATACCTTCCCATACAAATTTTAATCATTTATTGATTTTAGTTGAAAATATGTGTCTCATATTGGATCCAAACACAATTAGGATATATTCACCCTCACTTTGGATTAACCATATAAAAAATACTTGTTCATTTACAATACTTTTATTTATATTTCATATAGGTAAGGGTAAATGTTATTATTTAAGAGAATCAAGACTCTAAAAATTCACAAAGAATGATTTAACATTAAAAGAAATTATAAAATGAAAAACATTGAATAAAACCCCTTCTCAGATGTATATCACATTCCTTGGAACTTCAAAATTTTTCCTTAGTGGAATAATCATGTTAGTGTGAGACATAAAATAATGGATTCAGTATGGTTTTCTTTTATTGATTTTTATACTTTGTGAAAAAGGTAAAAAGGATAACATTGGTTTTCACTTGGAATTAAAACTATGTTTTCATGCCAAACCAACACAAAAATAGTAGAATCCAAGATTAATAGGGAGGTGTGGTATTGGATTGATTGATTTTAAATAATATTTAGGATACTGAATTACCCTAGGTATATGGAGAATAGTAAGGTTTTCATCCATCAAATTAACACATATGGACATGAAACAAATATTAATTCTTATGATTATACTTGATTATGATTTAATTTAATAATTTTTAGCTAAATGATTTAGTTATTAATATGATAATCAATGTTTTCTGGAATTTTTAATTACTAATTAGTTATTTAAATAAATCAATTAGACAAATTTAATTATATACTATCATTTATTTGAATTGATAGATTAATTTTTATATATTTATATGAAAATTTGAATTTTGTTTTTATCTCATATGAATTTTTTTAATTTAATTTTTCATTTGTGTTTATATTTCATTATGTTGTGGAACCAATTTTTTTTTGAAAAGACTCATGGAGAAGTGGTAAATTTGGTGTGTTGTGTTGAGTAATACCAGGAGGCATAGGATAAATAAGTTCCATACTTAGGGAACTTTAGAATTATATAAAGGTAAAAATCATAATTTTTTTCTTAGGGTTCTTCATTACATGAATGTTTTACCTTTTCTAAGTGTAGTGATAAATGATGTTATTCATGATTTTCAGGAAAAAAACCTCACACTTTGAGGGAATGTAAAATATAGTTGGGTGTAGAGGATTAACAGGAAACTATGAGTATAATTGTTTAAATTGATTGATGAGAGAAAAAACAAGATGTGGAAATTAATTTCATTTATGCTTAATGGACTAACAAAACTTTGGTGGGATATACTTTTATATGAAAATAGGACATAGGTGATAACTTGGGATGCATTTCAGGATCTATTTTACAATTATTTATATTCATAAAATCTAAGGATAAATAATGGTCATTAGTATAAGGAGAAAAAATAGGTATATAAGTCAGTTATGGATAGTGTATCTAGATTCAATAATTTTAATCATTTTATATGCCCATGTGTTATTAGTGTATAGAGATAAAACAAGGATATATGTCAGTTATGGAAAATGTATAAAGATTCACTAATTTTATTCATTTAATCTGATTTTGGGTGGTGATGAGTCTATAAATGGTTTCTACTTTGATTTTCTAGTTTCAACCAATTCTTTCAGATTATGTGAAACCATTTTTATTATCCAAATTCAAAAATGTGGTGTACAAGTCCTTGATTGATATGAAATGTTAATATGAGTATATTAGTAAATTTATGGGTGTTAGTGGATTAGGATGTGGTAAAAAGATAAAAATTTATTATTATCTCAAGGTTAATGATAAACCAATAAACTAGATGGATACTTTTAGTTCTCCATCTTCTTAGGAAAAAACACCTATATAATGTTCTAGGGGGTTAAAAAGGAAATGAATAATTAGTAACACCCTAATATTTTTTGAAATATATTTTTTCAAATAAATTTAATCTTTTTGATATTTTCCATTACACACAACATTGAGTTTATCTTTCATTACACATTGCACCGTGTTTAGCCTGCATTACACGCAACACCGAGTTGATATAAAACCTGACATACTATTAACATGATGGTTATACCCTAGACATTGGAATGATGGGTATGAATATTATTAACTAAAATTTTAAAATATATGGTTTACATGTATATATAAAATTAATTATTTGGTGAAAAATTAATTAAAAATGAAAATGGAAACCATTTGAAAACAAATAATATCTTTTTCAGGAAAAACTATTTTTTTATATAAAAATGAATTTTCACTCAATAAATTTTAAAAATAACTATTTGTGAATTATTTTAATGAAATTTATATACTATAAACTCAATAAAAATTTTAACATTCTTCTCATGTGTTTTTATACAAGATTTAAAAAAGTCCAATTTTACGCTTCAAAACTGTATTTTTCTAAAAAATAGTATTGTCGCTTTTTTTTTGCCCTTATATTATTTTTTTTTTAAATTTTATAAAATTTATTTGAAAAAATAAATTTCATTTTTTAAATCTACTTTTTAAAATTATCTTCTATTTATTTTTTTATAATTTTATGAAAAGATAAAATTTTCAGTGAATAGTGAAAAATAATAGTTTTTATTAAAAATTATCATTAAATTTATAACTTTTTAAAACATATGTATTTTTCATATGGTTTTAAAAGAAACATTATTCCAATTATAAATATATTAATCCAAACTTTCTCATTGGAATAAATTTAATACTCATTTTTTATATAATTTTTTAAACCTTTGAAACTTTTCTCTTGGGAAAAGAGTTTTTTCACTGCATCCACAAGATTAATGTTAAATTAATTTTTTCCACATATATGGATGGAATTTGAAAAAAGTGATTCCATATTTGTAATTAGGATAATTTATATTATCTAAATAAGTAAAATTTATTTTTTACTATAATGAATAGTAAAAACTGGAAAGATTAATTACCCCAGTTAAGGTTAAAATCAGTTTATCGAGGGGTTAATCTAAAATGATAATGGGTAAAATAACCTATAAAAATTCTTAACACCAATTTTATGTAAATATTTAGAACTTATAACCTCTAATTTCTAATAATGGATTATTTTTATCCTTCTGTAATGTTAAAAATGTGGGTACACCTTTTTCTTTTCAAAAATTACAAGTGTACAACTCACCTCACTTATAAAAGGCCACTCCTATCCTCTTCTCTTGACACTTATAAAAACATATTTATTTTTAAATACATGGAAAAATATATTTCTTAATTACCTACCCAAATCCTATAGGCCTTGATGATATATTAAATCAAATCTAGTAATTCTTTAGGTTAAACCTAATGAGGTTGTCCGAAGAAGTGGTAATGTTTTTAACTATGCATTTTTGTTTTATTTTTTCTTCTAACTCCTTAAAATATTTCCCAATAATGATAAAATAATAAAATTAATATCTAATATAAAATTATATGTTATTATGTTATTGGAATAAACTATATCCATCTCCACTTCCATAAATGGGATACAAATTCATCATTTGTGTGTATGAAGGACTACTACCTCACAAACTGATGTTATTCATTTTCTATCACAAACTATCACGGATGGATATAATGATGGATTAAATTTTTATATGTGATATTTATGATATTTTAAATATAAATATACATATTCAAATATATTATCACATATAATTTTTTTACCTTCCATTCCATAGGGGATATGATAACGTCAATCATGTGTACGACGAACTACTACCTTGTGAAGCGATGTGATTCATTTTTAAAGTAAAATTTACATGTAATGTAATAAAGACATGTTTAAATAAAAATATTTGATATATATTAAAAAAATTATAATATAATTTTAATATATTATATAACCTTATTTATTTCATTCCTTCTATAAAATGGAAACAACAGTCATGTGTACATACGAGCTACTGTCTTCATAAATGGTGTATTTCATTTTATATCTCTAAATTTTATGGATTATGATAAATACATATATAATTAATTTATATGGTATTTATATCATGGTTAAAAATATATATATATATTATGTAACCTTAATCAATGTAATAGGACTAAAAAATAAAAAATCAAAACATACATAAAAAATAAAGCAGTTATTGCACGAAAGGTTATTTTAAGAAATAATTTTTAATAAGCAGGTAATAAAATGTTATAAGTAAATAATATATGGTATTATATATATATATATGTGTGTGTGTGTGTGTGTGTGTCTATTTTTATCTAATATATTTAAAATAAACTCATATTTACTATACCTGTTGTTCAAACCTGTATGAAAGAAATCAAGACTTAAGGTAAGGGATTTTTATCTCTCTTTTTACTTCTATGAGACACATTCAATATTCACCAAATATTTATTTTATATGGTATATATAATTGAAATGAATTTATTTTATGATGAGTCTCATTAAAATTTATGGGATTTAAATATCCATTTTAGGATCTCCCTCTCTCATGGGGTTCACAGTTCCAAAGTTACCAAAGTAGAATGTGATTTTTGTCTAAAATTTTCCTTATTTGAGGAATGTGTTATATTATGCACATATTTTATTTTATGAGGTTTATATACATACCCTTTTACATTTAATATCATAAATTTATTTATTATCATTATATTTTATGTTTCATTTAATTTTATTCTTTCATGTGTCATATGATTCAAAGTTACCAAAGTGGTAATGGTTTTATAATACAATCTCATTATTTATCAGTATTGTTTATGTTTATTTTTATAATGATAAAATATTATGACCCATATCTCATTAAATTCATGAATTTTATAATACACTGGTTATTTCATTAGAATATATGTTTCCCCTTTATTTTCCTCTCATTGTGTACTCAAGAGTTCAAATGTTTTTTTAAAGAAAACCAACTTTAGTTATATCTTTGGTCAAAAATCCATTTTCTTCCAAAATGTTGTTTTCTTAAAATATTATATAATTTTTTTTTAAAATTATATAAATGATTTATTATATAATTTTTTTCTCATGATTTATTGTTTTTATATTTTTTAATTTAATTTTCATGTCATTTACCAAACAATTCCCATTTGGATTTTACCAAAAAAGTTAAAGGAATATTTCTTTTAATCTATATGAAATTTCCCACCATAAAGACCTCTAAATATTTTTAGGATTTCATTACATGTTTCAAGTTCATCTTCTAAGAAAATTATTTCAAATTTATTTTATGGATTTTTAGTTTTAAAAAGTGATTTTTAAAGAAAAATTATTTTTCGCAAGAAATGTTTTAAATGATTTTAAGGATTAATTTTTAAGTTTTAAAGGTTATTTTCAATGAATAGGATTTTTAAATTGTTTATGATTTAATTTTTTTTTTCAAATTTGAAAATATATTTTCCTTAAGAAATGTTTTAAATTATATTTAAAGGTTTCTTTAGAAGTTTAAAATATTATTTTCAAAGGAAATTATTTTGAAAATGTTTTATGAATTTTTAGTTTTGAAAAGTGTTTTTTAAAGTGCAAAGGCTATTTTTCTGAAGAAAACATAGTGATTTTACTTTCAAAATAACTTTCCATATATGATGAAATCATTTGGTGTTACTTATGTTTTACTAGGTATATTATATAATTTTAAAATATTTATTATTTTTCTAGATGGTTTTTGTTTATGATGAAAAGATGTTTATGGAATTAGTTCCTCTTATATGGGTTATAACTTGATAAAATTATTATGAAAGCCACTTATTTTTTCATGGGTTATGATGAAATTATTATGAAAACTATTTATTTTCCATTTTTTATAATTTGATAAAATGTTTATGAAGCCCATTTATTTTCATGTGTTCTAATATAATGAATGTTTTATGAGCTTGTGGGATACACAAATATGATTTTTATTATGTGATGGGTGAGAACTATATGTCCCTATAATTCATTGGGTAATGAATGATATCTCATGAGAGAAAAAGAACTTGAATGGGAAGTGAACCCAGTTCAGTAGTGGAGTATTTCCATTATGATAGACTTAGGAGTGAAACTTTACTAATATGATAGTTTGGGGAGTAAACCCATTAAATTACGAGAGTATCAACAATAAACCTTAAACTACCAAGGAAATGATTTTCTATACTTATGTGTATTCCAAAACTGTATTCCTTATTCAAATTTTATGTTCTCATGGTTCATTTTCATTGATTACATTATGATTCATGTCTTATGAACTACCAAGATTTATGCCATGATACATGTTTAGGATCTATGATAGGTTCGTTATGAACGTCATAAGTTTTGTTCATGATCACATACCATTACGATTATCTTATGATTTTATATGATCATAGATTGATATCTCCAATGTTTACCCTTATTGAGCATCTAATCTCACCCATTATTTTGATTCCTTACCCAGGTTTTGAAGAAAGGTTTAGGTATGGTATGCCTAATATAAGTAATATATGAGAAGATATTTGTGGGATATATTGAAGATAATTCATGAAATAATAATATTGTGTTTATATTCTCTAAATACACTAAACCATTATAGTACTCTAGTGTTTTTTGTGAAATGTATTCAATATTCATATAAAAATATGTGATATTTAAGTTTGAAAAGCTTGGGTCGCTATAGTTGTTAAAAAAGAGAAGGTTTAGTTAACATTTGGAAAATAAGATGAGAAAAAATTAGTGATATACATATATATATTCCTAAGGAAATTTATAGGGATATTTCTAAGGATATCTATAATGATAAATATAAGGATAATTTTACGTATAGGAAAATATCATGGAATTTTTGTAAAGGATAGAGTGATTGGTTTCCAAGAAATTACATCCCTTTCAAGATACTAAAAGTGGAAATGGATATAGAATAGAGTTACCAAGGAGAAATATCTCCAAAATGGGAACATTTATCTAGACCCAATCACCACCTGGTGCATTAAAATGAGCCATATTTCACACCTAGTTTGATACTCCCGGGGGATATGCTTTAAAAATTTACAAACTCTTAAAAAACCAACACAAAGGATTTAAATAATGACCATGAATGACCTAGGTTAAGACTAAGGTGTCATAGATTGAAAATAATGTGTCATGATTGAAAAATCCTATTAGGGATTTTTCATGATTATGTGGTTTCACAGTATTAATGTTGTCTATAACACTATTCATTTTGGTTGTTGTAAATGGTGGGAACTAGAAGGAACTGTATTAATGTTGAATGTGATAGAAAATGTATTGATGAAAAACTAAATGGTATGCTGACTTAAGTAAAGTATATTATGATTAGACTTAATCAGTTATCATGATATATGATTGAAACCTTGCACCTTAACCAACTCTTGTACTCACCAAAGTAGATAAGGATGGAATTTGGTGAGAGTTTGGGTGATGGAGACTATGGAGAAAAGAAGATTCTATTTCTTATATATTGATAATATGGGAATAAGCACTCCAGGGAATTTCTAAAAGGAATGATAATTTTTTTTATGTATAGGGAAGAAGGACATAGAGTAAGTGATTTCTAAGGAAAAATGAAAAGTTCAGTTAATGAAATGGATGATATTAATGGTTTCCTTAATGAATCATAAATGGATGAATGTTATAAATTTGTAATGTATGCGAATTATACAAATATATGTCATACGAGGAAATCTCTAAAAGAGGATCAATAAGGTCATATATGTAAAGGTTTTATTATTGATGGTGAAGAGACTATAAATGAAATATGAATGGAAGAAGGAATTAAGGATAAGGTGAAAAATTTTATTTAATGGTTTAATAATGAAGTAGAATGATCGAGGTGTTAATGTATTGAAATTCAATAATTATGAAATATATAAGTATTTTTTAGTATATGCTTTTCATTAAGGATTTGAAATAATATGTCGAATGATACTGATAAACTAAAAAATTGATTTAATGGTAGGGAGATGTTTATATAAAACACATGATTAAGGGAATATAACCCTTAATATGTTCTTGGTGTTAAGATAATTATGTTGGGATAAAGGGATGTTATATATGAATAAATTAAATTCAATATTATTGACTACCATGGAAATGATTAATGATTTGTGGACAATGTGGTTTATGTTATCATAAATATAGTTTATAGAATTATTGGATTTATTGAATATATTCAATAATATATGGTTTTATTCATGGTATTAGGATGTATATATGTTTCATTAAGGTTTTAGGGTAATTTGGGTTATTACCACGTTTCAAAACAATATATGTCTAAGGTATTCACATATTTGGTATGTGATAATTAAGAACTACTATACGATATTTGGGGGATTAATGTTATGTTGATTTTAGGGAATTTAGTGACCTTATTTATAAATTTTTATTTTTTGAAGGGTTATAAGGTTAAAATTTTATGGGATGTTTTAAGTTGTACCTTATATTAGGTTTTAGAGATTTATGTATTATTTCACCATATGAATATTTTTGCATAACCTGGGATAAAGATTTTGGTTTTGATAATAAATAGAGATATAAGGAATAAATTATCACTATTTTATGGATTTTATTATCAATTAGTTCTTTAGACATGAAAAATTCATCTCTTAGAGTAATAAATAAAGTCGAAACTGATCAAGGCACAACAAAAGGATAAGATTGTTCTTATGAAATGGAATAAAATCAAGTAAGTATATTTTCTCATGAAAATTCTCCAACTTTATGAAAAGAATCTTGAAATAATTTTTTTCATATTACCATAATTTATGATGATATGAAATAACTTTTTCACACCTCTTTGGTCTATGGTTTTGTGGTTGTTCATTTTCTCATGATCATTCACTTACTTGTGATCAATGATCTCTCTCACTCTCTATCGTTATTTGAACATTATGCTTTTATTCCATGTCTAAATCTTCATATACCACCTATGTTATCCTATTTTGAAACCTAGTATGTGTTACTCCAGATAACCTTTACACACCCCTTTATCAATTTTCAAAAGGGTGTTTTACTAACCCTTTTTATGATGTAGGTTTCCCACAAAGGGATTTTCAAATGATAAACCCTTGATTATTGATCACAATTTCAAATTGTGAGGATGAAATTTATTTAAGGGAGTATAATGTAACACAATAAGATTTTGTGAAATATATATTTTTAAATAAATTTAATTTTTTATATATTTTGAGTTACATGAAACTCCGTGTTTATCTTACATTACACAAAATACTGAGTTTAACTTTCATTACATGCAACACCTAGTTTAAATGAAACACAACATACTATTAATATGATAGTTATCACCTAACATTAGAATGATAGATATGATTAGGATTAAATAAATTATTAAAATATATGTTTTCAAAATTTATATAAAATTAATTATTTGGTGACCAATTAATTAAAAATGAAAATAAGAACCATTTGAAAATAAATAAAATCGTTTTATGAAAAAACTATTTTTTCTGTGCACAAATGCATTTAACTCCACAAATTAAACAAATAAATTTTGGTGAATGATTTTAATGAAATGTATATTTTTAAAATTAAATAAAATGTTTAATATTCATCTTATTTGTTTTTTAAATAATAGATAGGAATAAATCCAATTTTATTCTTAAAAACAATATTTTTATAAAAAGCAGGTTTGTCACCTTTTATGAACTTATTTTAAAATTAATATTTCAATTTTTTTTGAAAATTAATTTTAAAATTTAAATTTCATTTTCTAAATAAATATTTAAAAATTATCTTGGAGTGAATTTTTGAGAATTTTCTGAAAATATAAAATTTTATGTGAATAGTGAGAAATAATGGTTTTTTATTAAGAATTTCCTTTTTTTTACAATTTTTAAAAACATAGAAATTTCCTTAATATTATTTTCAAATTAAAATTATTAAAATTATAAATATTTTAATAAAATTCATATAATTGGACTAATTTTTATATTTAATTTTGATATTTTTTTAAAGCATTTAAAACTTTTCTTTTTGTAAAACTATTTTTTTCATCGCATATATGGGATTAATTTTAAAATAAAAATTTCAAATTATTTTAATGTAATTTGATAAATGGATTATATACATATATTATAAATAATATATATTATCTAAATAGTTAAACGTAATTTTTTTACTATAATTAATAGTAAAAGCAATAAAAATTTATTTTCACAGTTAAGGTTAAAACAAGTTTATCAAGGGGTTAAAATAAAAATATAAGGGGTAAAATGACCTATCAAATTATCAAAAAACCATTATATAAACATATTTTGACCTTATAACATAAAATATTATATAATGAACCAATTTTTATCCATTTGGAATGTGAAAAATGTGTGTATACCTTTTTTATTTAAAAATTCACAAGTGTCCCACTCACCTCACTTATAAAAGGAAACCCCCACTCCTCTCCTATTAACACTTCCAAAACCATTTTTTGGGACCATAATAGACTATATATATTTGATATTTCCTAGAATACATCCTAGAGGCCTTAGTGAGATCATAAATCCCTTATAAGAAGGCTTTGGATTAAACCTAAAGAGGTTGTTTGAAGAGGATGTAAGGTTTTTGACAATATATTTTTTTCATACTTATTCTTCTAAATCCTTATAATATTTCACAAATATGATAAAATAATAACATAAGTATATCCTATATACTGATATGTTATTATTTTAATGTAATAACCTATACCCATCTCCAATTCCATCAAAAGGGATATGAAATCATTATTCATGTGTACATAGTGCTACCCCCGTGTGAACCAACATTATCCGTTTTCCATCACCACCTCTTACACCATTACGTTACCATTTTTATTCAAAAGAATGACATAGAAAAGATGACCAGTTTCTTGGGAGGCCTGAAGTAATGGAGACCAAGGTCATCACCCTGAATCAAGTTCACCCCCTCAAGTTTAAAGTGAGAGACGTGAGTTAGACAACTGACCATGCTACCAGGGGTTTCCATAGAGGCCAAGTGATCCGCCACCTTGTTTCCCTCTCACCACGTGTGAGTAATTCTAGCTCTAATATCCAAGAGAGCTTTGCATTTCTGAATAGTGTATGTAATAGACCAGGGTATGATACCTTTACCATGTAACACATCATGAATAACCATAGAATCAGTCTCAACTTGCAAGATGTCAAGGGCCCGCTGTCTGCAAATAGTGATACCTGTGAGAACCGCTTTCGCCTCCACCTTCATAGAATTCTCATAACCGTAATGTGCTGAAAATTCCAAGGCTACACTGCCCCTAGGATCTCGGACCATGCCGCCACCACGTATCTCACCCAGCACGAAAGAACCGTCGATATTCAATTTGAATCCAGCTTCAAGAGGACACCACCGAACCCAATGCCCATATTTCCTGGTGGCTGACATCTGAGCCACATTTTGATGCACAAACAACCTGCAAAGGGATGGGGTTTGCTTCCAGTCATCATCAGTACCACAAAAATCGATCAGGATACATCGTACACTGGCGGTATTGGATCTCCCCGTAGAAGCAATCCCCTCGAACCTGGCTCGGTTCCTTGCTTTCCATACACACCAACAGGAAGTGTTGAAAATGATGTACCTCGCCCTTTTTTCCTTACTGGAGTCGTCCGCCTCGCGAAGCAATGTGATTCATTTTTCACATACAATTTACATGGAAGGTAATAATGAAGTTTAAAAAAAATTATATAAATGAAATAAGAATGATTATATAACAGTATTATATTATCTACCCTTCTTTATTTCATTCTATTGAGAAAATGGAAATAATGTTCATGCATACGTATGACCTACCATCTCTATGAATGATGTATTTAATTTTCTATCTATAAATTTTATGGATAATGATGAATAAAAATATATTGAATATATATAATTTTTATATACTTTTTAATTGTTTTGATACTATATAACCATGATCAAAGTAATTGGACCGAAAAATAAGTAATAAAAACATACACGAAAAACAAAGCAGTTATTGTTAGAAAGGTGATTTTAACATGGAATTATTAATAAACAGGTAATAGAAGGTCATAAGTAAATAATATATAGTATGATATTTATATTTATGGTACTTTAATATATATATATATATAATAAACTTATATTTATTATACATTATCTTCTAATGTGTATTATGGAAGTTGAGACAAAAGGTAAGGGATTTCCATCTCACTTTTTACTTCTATGAGACATAAGCCATATTCACCACCTATTTATTTTATGTGGTGTATATAATTACTATGAACATATTTTATGACACATATCTTGGAAATTATTAGGATTTACATATCCATTTTATGTTCTCTCTTTCATGGTATTTATAGTTCAAAAGTTCTGAAAGCTATAATGGATTTTTGTCTCAATTTTCCTTCTTTGAGAAATATGTTGTTTTATGAACATATATTATTTTATGAGGTGTATATACATATCCTTTGACATATAATATCACGAATTTAATTATTCTAATGACATTTTAATTTTTATTTAATTTTATTATTTCATGGTACTTATAGTTCAAAGTTATCAATGTAGTAAGGGTTTTATGATAAAATCACATCATTTATCGAGATTGTTTATGATTATATTTTTGATGATAAAATATTATGATACATATCTAAAGAAACTCATGAATTTTATTATATTATGGTCATGTAATGATAATGAATGTTCTACCTTTATTTTTCTCTCTTTATGTACTCAAGAGTTCAAAAGGATTTTTAAAGAAAACTGGATTTATTTATCTCTTCAGTCAAAAATACTTTCATCCAATATCATGTTCTCTAAAAATGTTTTTATTTTTATAAATTGTTAAAATGATTTATTATATAAATTTTTACCCATGAATGAATTTTTTAAAAATGTTTTTAAAGGAATCTTCATGTTGTTTTTCAGAAAATTCCCCATTGGATTTCACATAAAATATGAAAGGAATCTAGATTTTAACCTATACTATATTTAACACCATCAAAAACACTCAATATTGTAAATATTAATTTATAAGTTTAATATTATTTTAAAATAAAAGTATTTATGAAATGTTTTATGATTTTTTTGTTTTAAGAAGTGATTTTCAAAGATAGGTTATATTTCTGAAGAAATGTTTTAAATGATTTTTAAAGCTTCCTTTTTAAGTTTTAAAGGTTATTTTCAAAGAAGTTTATTTTGAAAACGTTTTATTTTTTTTAAAAAAAATTTCAAAGCAGAAATAATATATTCCTTAAGAAATGTTTTAAATAAACTTTAAATATTCTTTTATAACTTTCAAAGGTTATTTTCATGGAAATGGATTTTGAAAATGTTTTATGAATTCTTATTTTTAAAAAGTGATTTTTAAAGTGGAAAGGCTATTTTCAGAAAGAAATATTCCAAGTGATTTTACTTTCAAAATAATTTTCCATATAACATGAAATTATTTGATGTTACTTAAGCTTTAATGGGGATATTATCCAAAGATACAGTCATTATTCTTTCTCTAGATGGTTTATGTTTATGATGAAAAGATTTTATGAAACCCATTCCTATTCCATGTGTCATAACATGATTAAATAATTATAAAACATGATTATTTTTCCATGGGTTATAATGAAATTGTGAAATTATTATGAAACATATTTCTTTTCCATAGGACATTATAGGATGAAATGTTTATGAAAAATATTTATTTTCATAAGTTATAATAATTTGAATGTTTTATGATCTTTTGGCACATGTTTTTAAAATTTTCATTTTTTGATGGGTGGGACATATATATCCCTCCAATGCATTGGGTAAAAATTAATGGCTCATGAGATAAACAAGACTAGAATGGGGATTGAACCTAGTCAGCAAGTGACTCTATCCCTTATAATTATCCTGGGTGTAAAACATTACTATTATGATGGTTCAGGTAGTGAACCCATTCCACTATTATAGTCTTGGAAATGATCCTTGAACTACCAAGGAAATGATTTTCTAAGTATATGTGTATGTAAAAAATCTAGTTCTTATGCCAATGTTATGTTCTGATTGTTCATGTTGTTTTATTCTATTTTGATTCATTTCTTATGAAATTCCATGATTTATTCCATGATTTATTTTTATGATCTATAAAAGGTAGGGTATGAACTTAATATGTTATGTTCATGATAATATAACCTTAGTATTATATTATTCTTTCATATTATCATAGATTGATATCTCATATGTTTACCCTTATCAAGAATCTGAGCTCACCCTTTCTTCGGTTTCCTTTCCCAGGTTATGAATAAAGGTTTAAGTAGGGTATAACTAAGAGGATTACTATGTGAGAAGATCTTTGTGGGTTTTATTTAAGATCCTACACGAAATAAGAATATTTTTTTCTTGTATCCAATGAAACGAAACTATTACAGTACTCTAGTGTGTATTTAATAAATGTATTGAATATTCATCTAATGAGATGTGATATTTATATATTAAAAGATCGATTATATATATAATCCCTATTTATTATTGACCTAAATATGCATCATTTTTTTAATAATATGAGACATATTAAAAAATTATGTGGGATAAGAACTTAGAAAAGTGGTGGTCAAGAATCTTTATCCACTTAGGAATCTCATACATGGGAAAGTAAACATTAGATGAGTGGAACTCAGATGTTATCTTTTAGGTCTATACATGGAGTTAGTATAAAATTACATTGTAAATCTACAATTTTTGGGTCCAAGATAATGAATTAGGAATATGGTAGTTATATGTTATAGTTCTAGTATCAATAGATGTTGTTGAGAAAACATTAACTGTTATAGGTATAATCTAGGTCAATTATAACTCAGCTACAATTTCATTTCATACTAGTGAGTCCCATTCCTTTTTCCCCCACATTGTAAGTGACTTATGCTTGGAAGTTGAGTTTTTATTTAGGGTATTGAATTTGTATACTTTATTTTGAAATAATGTGATAACCATAAATAGATGTCTATATAGTACTATTTTCTAAAATGGTTACAAGTATCTTTAGGATTTATATATTTTCGAGATATCATGCTCCAATATGAATAGATTTACTAAAAAATTTATGGTAATTATTTAACTTATATTACAAGTGAGTGTTTTTCTTTACCTGATGATATGTAATAACTTTTCATGGGTGAATGGGATTACCATACTATATAAGTTATCTTTTATTTGGGATAGAACATGATGAATACATATTAGATTGTTTTTATTATCCTTGGTTCAATAAAGGGTTGTGTTCGTGTTAGTTTTTCTCTTATGGTTGACTAATTTTGGCTATATTTATAGATAATTTTATAGTATTTCAACCAAATATAGAAGTAGAGGTCATGAAATACTTGGTAAAATGAATTGACCATATCTCTATACCTAATTGCCAAATTTTTCCTAAGAAATTCATGATTCTAAGATCTTGTTAAAAGATCTTAAATGAAAATTATTCATCAGGTAGATTATATCTTCTTATAATGATACCATGCTTTTCACTAAAATTATTATGGAATTTACAAAATATGTATTTATTAATGGAGGTTAAATCAAGTCACCATTAAGAACCAATATCCATTTACATGTATTTATAACCTATTAAAACAACTATAAAGGGCTTGATGGTTTTCTAGGATTGATAATTGATCAGAATATCATCAACTCTGAGTAAACTATTCTGACAAAGAAAATATAGTTTTCAAGAGATGATATGATTATTTTTTAGTTTTTGGTTATGTTTTTAGTGCAATTAATTCTTTATATATGTTAATAAATTTATTAAATCAAGACTTCCACCCTTATCTGAACTCATTCATGATCATGTTCATTGATGATATGCTGATTTATTCATGATCCTATGAGTATAGAGAAAAATATCCATTAACTTGGAGACTTTTATAATTCTTAAAAATTATTATAAAATGTCATTTGTTTATTTGAGAATTAGTTTTTCTTAATAATGTAGTCACTGATTCTAGAATTTTAGTTAAACCTAAGAATTTAAATATAGTGATATCATATGGGGTTCCTAAAAAGGTTTTAAAGATTCATAATTTATTAAATATGGGTGGTTATTATCACCATCTGATTCATGATTTATCTGATTAGAAGTGTTAATGATATCCATGACTAGGAAAGGGGTGATGTATCTATGATATGATCACTATGATATAGATATTTAGGAATGTAATAGATTATTAACATTTACACCTATTATTATATTATGTGAGATGGGTAAGTGATATTTTTTTAGTTTGAATTATCCATTTTTTCTTTGAGATGAATTTTTATTTAATAGAGTGAAGTTATGAAATATAGTTCATGGAATCTTAGACTAAATATAAATAATTATACCATTAATGATCTTGAGATGGAAGCTATGGTGTTTGTGCTCAATAGTTGGAAGCATTATATTTTGAATGGGAGGTGTATTATTTATAACAACCATAAGAGATTGAATTTTATTTTCATATATATATATATATATATATATATATATTTATTCATCCAACATTGAGATTTTTTATACTCTTATGAAATTAAGTGTTTTTGTTTCTACTTTGAGTGTGAAATATCATATTGATATGGTTCCAAAATCAAAGGATTAGTGGAATCTCATGTCTCTTTTTTAAGCATACACTTGAATGTATTTGAGGAGTAGTTTTATATTATTTTAACACCCATTATATAGTGATTAAAATAAATTCAGGGTTCATATTCTGAGTTTTAGGTCAATTATGGAAGAATTTATGGTGGGGATCAAATACCACGATGGACTCTAAATACTAATTCCCTTTTGTGCGTGCATGGATATTGTTGAACCCACATAGTGTTGGTTTTTTATATTTTTTCAATTATATTTAAAGTATATATACATGATGTTAATATTTACTGATGAATAATAACTTGGAATGGAGTTTGAGTACCAAGTATGTTGAGAAAACACATGATGTTCCCAAGCTAGTTTGTCTAAATACATTGGATTGAGCAGATTTCTGATGTGGTTTGAAATTGAAGTCTATGGTTTATTATTGAAAACAAATTCAAATGGGGAGATAATTGAACCCACATAAATTTTATGTTGTATTTATTTTTAATACTTATATTTGAGGTGTTTAGATATGTTTTTTAATGAAGATTATGTTATTGTGAGATATTTTGATGAAGGGTTGAGAAGGCTAGAGAAGCTGTAGGAAGAGTCTAAAAATTCAATACTGTAAGCAATTGGAAATCACTCAAAGTGTTTTATCCATAATATATTTTTTCTTAGAATCCTAAAATATATCAATGGACCAGAACTATGAATGATTTATAATTTTTTTTGATACACAATATATTTGTATGAGATGAGGTGTTAAAAAAGACAAAAATAACAGAGACATATGATATTTTTGTCACACATAAGTTTTTTTGGATTTTATGAAAATTTAATAAAGAAACATGTATGTTTTTTTGGGATCATGCATATTTTTTTTGTGTGGTACATAACATATTACTTGATAAGTAATTTTTTTGTTCAATTCTCTCAAAAATATGCCTAAATATAAAATCACACATATTACATGAGTTTTAAAAAATATTGTGTATAAATATTATTTTGAGGAAATGTGTAGAAGAAAATAACATTACATTGATACCTAATATATTTATTATATTACATATGATTTATGAGTTTGAAAAATTTTAAGAGATGATTATTTTACAGAAGATACTTCTAAATGCTAATATTGAAAATGTTGTGCTATTTTGAAAATTTCCAACTATCACAGTCTTACAATTAATCCACGATTCAAGCTATCAATTCAGTAATTAAGAATATTAAATGATGTTTTCTACATGAAGATTGTACCCCACTATAGTGTGTGATGAATTGAAGAATTGTGGGAGATATTTACACCAAAATAGAAGGTTACATGTCCCTGACCAATCCACTAAATATTATCATATAGACATGGAATTTAAAGCATGTGAATTTTGTGGAAGATTAAATAAGGAGAAGATTCCAAAGTTTTTGAGGGATATCATAATACAAAAAAGGATTAGTGTTTTGTGATCCAAATAAGGAAGTTGTTGGATATTATTATATAGTTGTTATTTGAAGTTTTAAAGGATTAATATCCATGAAAGATCATGGATGAATCTTTGTTAGTTATTCATTATTTAATATTTTGAAATATATTAAACTAGCTAGACCAAGAGTTAGGGAGGATATCACACTAATAATTTTAATGGTGGTTTTCTATATCGAAATATTGTCCGTGAGATAGTTTTGAGAATAAAGGAATATTATTCATGCCTTCTATGAATATATATTATGATAGGGAAAAAATGAATCAGGTGTGAAGATGACCCTATTTTAACCTGATATAATTTTTGATTCTATGAAATGAAGAAAGGAGATGATATTACAACCTATTGTAATCCTTCAGTATAGAAGAGAGAATAGTATGACCATATGATCATGTTTCACAATATGTGTGTTATGGAATTGAAAAGATTTAATGATTCTACGATTGATTGATCATATGCATTAAATAAGAAGAGTAAGAAGAGTGAGAGATCAACATATTATCAGTTGATCATCATTCAAGTTGATGAAGATGATTGAGAATAGTAGCCTTAAATATATTTATATTGTAAATTTTTAATAAAAAATTAGGTAGCTAATTGGATTGATACAAATCATGGAAGGTTATATGATACTTCATATCCAAGAGGGACACTAGATTTCAATATTATTCTACAACAAATTAGTAAAATTTAAATCTTGTATTTGACGAAGCTAATTTTTTTTGATTTCATTATACTTGGGTGGTGCTAGGAATATGGGTCCAAGGATATACCTTTTATTGATAATTATCTTGATAATAAAATGGAATATTTGTGTATGTGTGGGATAAAAACCACTATATACAAGGGATATATGCATACATCTTATAGGTGAACCTCATTAACAAGTCTTGTATGATATATTATTTTGGTTTCCTGTTTACAATATATACATGCCAAAAGAAGGTGAGAAAAGGGAGAGAGATCAATTCAATGAATAAGTGTAGAGATAATTATTGGTAATGTTTTAATTGGTTAATAAGTTACCAAAATTGATTACTCCCACTCTCAGTTTTGGCCATACCCCAAATGATCCTACCATATATTTTATAACTTAGTTTCATGTGTAGGAAGAGTTGATGTGATATTTTAAAATTTATAAATGCATATTTAATCATTGATTAACCAAGATGTTTTATGAAGTGCAATGAATAACTTGGTTTCAAGGGATAAATAAGGATATGGTTAGATTTGTATCAAGGTGACATATATATGAATTAGTAAATGTGGAACATCAAATTCCAACAAGAATGTTATATCCATTTCCCTTTTTGACATGAAAGTACGATAAAGACATGACATATTTGGTAATATATTTTTGTAAGATCATATAGGGAGGAGGATGTTTCTCAGTAATTATGGATTAATTAAAAAAAAATTTCCGCTTAATACTCTTTAGAGAGACTCGAATTATCAATGAGATGGAAAAGAATTATATTTGATCGATTTTTTGGTTTTATGGGTTCTAATAAGTATAATATCATATCAAGATATGAGATTCAATTATTTTTCCTAGAATTATTTTGATAGTGGTATATGTACTTATTTTAATCTTGGTACTGCATATAATCATTAAATTGATGTTTATTATGAGTGTATAATCCTAATTCTGTTGGATATGTTTCATGTATGTATCCTTGATTTTAATAAAGCATGGTAAGATCATTTTTGTATTGGTAGAATTTGTGTATAACAAAAACTACCAAGAATAAATTTAGATAGCTATATTTGAGTCATAATATGGATTAATATATCACCTCCCTTTGTGTTTGATGGGGTTCAGTGATTTATCTTTGATTAGGCCATACACAGTGAAATAGGATATAGATGGGGTTTAATTGACTATAAAGTGACTGTATATGGATTAAACTAGAAAAAAATATTATACTGAAAATATCTAATAATATCTTGAGTTTATAGTTAGAGATCATGTTTTTATTAATTCCTTACCATGAATGGGATACATATATCTAAGTAAAAGAAAGATGTTAGAACCTCTCATTATAATTATATTTGAGATCCCAGAATGTGATAGGGATGTTTCTTAATATTTAGAATTTCCATATATGTATCAATGAATACTAGATATGATTCATGTATCTCATTTGAGGAAATAAAAAAAATTCATTTCATTTTATTCACTATGATAATGTGTAATTGGTGGTCAATGAGTCAATCACTAATCATCCAAATTGTATCATTGATTAGACTGATAAATCTCTATAGGGTAAGACCACCCCAAATGTTTTTATAGTATGGTATCATTGTCACATTTTGGAGGAGGCATTTTAATGAAAATAGGAGATAAGGTTTCATGAAAGATATTGTTAAATAGGGATGCTCTATGAAACCTCTCATTGATGATAATCCTTATGGTGGAGTGTTTGTAGTGATTGTTGTTATTTAATGTTTTTTATGAATTTAATTTTTTTATTTTTAATTAAATTTAGTGTTTTAGGGATATATATTTAGGGATATTAGTAAGTGAGAAAGTATTTTTAGAGTGTGTATAGCTGAAGTGAACTTGTAGTCTGTTATAGTTGACTGTAAAAACTCTTATATCTACTATAGAGAGTCTGATGGTTTTAAAAGAGATGAGGTGGATTTTGAGTAGCCAATAGGAAATTGTTGGTTTACTATAGTGAGACTAATAAGATATTAAGAGTCCATTGGCTATCTACTAGGATCCTAGTGGAATTTATTGACCTCATTTTAGTGAATACTTTTTTTCATTAATTTATAATGAAAAATATAATTAAAATTTGATTTACTCCTCCAAATGAATAGTGTATGGACTCAATCTCCTCTAATTATCTCCCTATCTTATTAATCTTACTCCAATGAAATTTATTTCAAATCATAATGAAATTTAGATATTTTACATGTGTCATAATGATAACTATAAGAGTATTTTTGAAATTTAATTTAACATAAAGTTGTTAAATTATTGATTCTTATATGATATAATTCACTTCTATTCTTCTATTTGGTAGATTTTATGATTTCTATAAATTTATTAGGATATTTTTGTTAGTCATTAGTTTGAATTGTTAATCAATTGAAAGGTAGGTGATCCCAATCACTTAATTGATGTTTAATTAAGTGGTTTCAGGTGAATCATTTATATTATAAGAATTTTTTTATAATAGGTTGAACTAAATAGAATGATATTTAAATTTACTCAATTTTCTAAATAATTATATGAAATATAATGGATAATTTAGTATTTTTTTTGTGAAAATCCATATAAAATGAGACTTTATTTAGGATATGATGATCATATTCATATATTGGAGTAAAATAAATTGTGAATTGATATTATCTTTGATAAATTTTTATTTTTATGATATTTGGGTGTTGAAATATTATTATTAATGATTTTTTTGTGATATTTCTATTGTTTTATCTTTCTAATTGATTCACATGGATTATTTATGATTTCAAATGGTAAAAGTGGGTAGGTGTAATCTAAGGCCCCAACCTTAAACATTACATAATATTTAGTTAAGTTAATAATTTTACTTTCATTCACATTGATGATATTTTTAGGTTTAGATATTTAGTGAATTATTCCATAACTCATAAATAACAACTTAAATATTAAAAAGTCTACACTTCTACTCCCAATCCATTTTTTCATAAAAGAAAAAAACTGTTCAAAAAGAAACATGGTTTCGTTTCATGTTTATACTTCATAAATTTTCCTTGATCCCAAACTTGACTATATTCTTATTTAAATCACGTGAAAAACATTTCAAAACTTGGAATGATCATAAAAATTTCAGTAAGGGATTTGTAATGAAGGAAAATTGTTAGTCTTGCGAAAATAAATAAACCAGGAATATTTTATCATAAAGTAATATTTTTCACCGTTAGGAAGTAGTAATTACACTTCAATGAATATAAGATTATTGATTAAATTTTTTATAATCAAAATATTACCTTAAAACCAATAAAAATCAACATATAACATATAAAGGTAACTTGGGACATAATCATACTTAAATGGAATAAACTTATGGTTAACTTCCAAAAATAACACTCTTACAAATGGAATAGCCATATGGCTGACTTCTATACCCAATTAATTGGAAGTTATAACGTAACCACCCATTCATGGTTTATTATGGAACCAACCATATTTGGTTTATCACATAACCACCCATCTTTTATTTATCACATAACCACCCATCAAATGTCTAAGTACCATTATATAATCATAACACATAAAACATTATAATTATCAAAATTTCACTCCTAAAATTTGAAATCACAATTAATCATTAAAATATATTGGTATAATAAAACCATTTTCAATAAAAAAATACCTAAAAAGGGAATATGATATTTATTTTTATTTTAAAAACATTTTGGTTTACAGAGGAATCTAAATACCAAAATGATCACGGTAGTGGAAAAGTCGTTGTTGCTACATACATTTAAAAAACCTTCATTTTCTTCATTTAGTAAACCAATTCATAGAAAAATATTCTGTTTTAAAACATTTAAATTATATTATAAGTCAAAGGGGTTTATTATACACCTTATAAAAGAAGGTTGTGTATAACATTAAAATATGCCTCAATGAAAGGAGATTGAGATGAATTCCTTTACCATGAATCTGAATTATCGCGTACAATATTTATATTCATGAATAAAAAACTTAGGTTAATTTATATTTTTTATGAATCTTTTTCAAGTTTATTATTTCTTTTATATCACTTATTACCATGTTATAAAAATTATATAATTATTTAAGTTCATATCGAATGTTTTGTTGATTTTTGGTACTTGAGTCGAAAATGAACATGGTTTAATGTCACTAGTCCATGTGACCATAAGTACAGAATAATATTAATGAATTTATTATTATATTTATTCATAAATTATACCTTTAAATCAAACCATGAAGCATGGTTATGAAAAATTAACAATGTTATATTCATGGAGACGGTAAGCCATACGTACACATGAGTAATGTTTTCCATTTTTAATTGATCATTATGGAAAGAAGTTAAGTATTATTTTATATTTTAATAATTATAATAAAATCATTAATATCATATTAATAATTTAAATATACTTATATATATCATACAAGTGTTATAAAGAATAAAAACGAGTCACATTGCTTTGTGGAAGTGATAGTTCAAACGTACGCACGAATGACGTTATCATTTTTATGTGCTTGGAAATTAAGAACATAATTGATATATTATTATCATATAATGACTAATATTACATGAATATCAAATATTAACATTAATTACGTTATTATAACTAGTCATGAGAGACAGTTATGAAAAATGAATTAGATTGGTTCATGGAGGTGATAGTTCACACGTATTCACGGACGATTAATTCTGTTCACATTTAATGGAAGTGGAGATAGTTTTATGTGATGATATTATCATAATAAAATATCAGTATATTTATTATAATTTATTTATTATTTCATCTAGTAATAATATTATTTGAAGGAAGTGGAAGAAGAAATAAAATAAAATACTTAAATAAAACAATATCTCTTCTTCGGTTGATCACCATTGAAGAACACCTTAACAACTATAAGAAGGGTGTTATGCCTAAAATAAGTCCTCAAGAAAGTTGGGAGGGATTATATTAAGGGGTTTGGTTAGATATTTTATGAAAAAAAATGTTTTTGAAGTGTGATTAATATATAGGAATGGGTGCATTTTTATAGGAGAGGGGAGGGGCGCCCTTAGAATTATTAAAAGTATTAAATTAATATAAATTAAATTTAGATTATAAATGGGTCAAAAAAAATTTATATATAATTTAGGAATATTTTAAGTATAAATATAATCATCCAATAAAAATTATAAAAGTTTGGGATATTTTTTAATCCTTAATATTTGTTTTAAACCATTTTAACTCTTACCGTTTTATCAAGTAAATTACACTTTGACAGTTAAAATAATTACCAAATAATACCAAAATACAAATTAACGAGTCATTAATGAAATTTTTAGATTTATACAAACTCTTTGGTCTAATATTGTATTTTTATAAAATTTATATCATTTAATTAAATATTATATATTTTAATATATGAATTACGTCAATTTTGACACTATTCATTACATGATTTTTTAAAAACTCATAAAATATTTATTCCTTCTAAAAAACTGCATTAAGTCAATACTAACATGTCATTGTAATCCATAAAATTTTTGTATGACATCCAATATTCCAAATTATATTTATTTTAATATTATTAAAATCATTTATTTGAATCTTTCTTTAATAAAGCTATCACTACATCATCATTGTGTCATAATTAAATTTAATTATTTAAGGAATTCAAATTATAAATAAAATACGATGATTTAGGTAATATTTTTATATTACTAATTAATATTTATAGTCGAAGATATCACTTATATAACCCCATATTAAAATTAGTTTAGTAATAAGAGACATGTTTATTATATTTTTGCATTTACTTTTAAATTAATCATTATAAATGTCTTAATCACACCCAGGTGGCTTCCAAAGGACACAAGTTTGACCAAAGGATTTTATTTGTCATACATAACTCATCCAATAAGATTAGAACAATTTTTAGCATAGTTTTCTATTATTATAATATTATTTTAACCGTTATTTACCTGATTTACTCTTTAACCATGATAAATAAAATAATAAATTTACCATTCACCATTAATTATTTTGATCTTATTAGATTATATTTTTCATACTAATTAATAACATGTATGTCCATTTTTGAAAATTCAAATAAAAAAATTGACTAAAATTAATTTAATGTTAATCTTATTGACGGATTGAGGAAACATATTTTTTAAAAAGTAAAAACCATCAAAAGATTAATATGTGTTTATATCCAATTTAAATGTGAAATTACTTCAAATGGACAACATTGGATTAAATGATAAAAACCTAATCTAATTATAAATTAAAACCATGTTAAATTATAATATAACAATATAAATAAATTAGAAAAAAATGTAGTTTTGAATTAAAATGCAGTATTTTCACTATTCATTAAAAAATGAATATTATTAGAAAAATACCAAAAATTCAACCAAAGTAAATTTTTGATGACCTTATTTTGAAGAATAAGTTTATTTTATCAAATTAAACATATAAAAGGGACAAAAAATATATTTAAAAATTTTTATCCATCAAAAGGTGGTAAAACTAAATTTTGAAATATTAGAGTATTTATGATTAAAATTGGTTTTATTCTCATTTTAAGCCTCTAAAATTTGGTGGATGAATGTAAATTTTTTTATCAAACATTTGTAAACATAATTTAGTTAGTTCTATTCATTTCCACTAATACAACTTCTAAGCATTAAATATCATTTAAAATAATAATATTAATAATGTATTATTTTTCGGTATAACTCAGTATCATTTGCAACATAATATTTCAGAGAAACCTGTTGTTGCATATTAGTTATGCTATCAGAAAAAGCATCCCTTTAAGGTAAAATTAATATCTAATTCATAAATATTAATAAATATGTAAAAGTATTATTCTATAAATACATGAGATGTTACATCTTTACTATTATTGGAAATTGCATCCTCACAATTTTATTTACTTATCAAATAAGTAATGGTATTTCTCCCTCATAGCATTTTCAGATTCCCATGTTGCCTCTTAAACCATGTTGTTTTTCCATAAAACCTTGACATGATAAATCACCTTATTCCACAAAATTTTATCTCTATAATCAAGAATCTGAATTGGCTATTCCTCATAAGAAATATTCTCTTTGAACTGAACTACTTCTGGGGTCAAAACATAAGATGGATCCGATATATACTTTCTTAACATTGAATCGTGGAAAACATTGTGTACCTGGGATAAAATCGGATGTAACAACAATTTATAGGAAACTGGTCCAACTTTATCATGGATTTCATAGGGTCCAATGTACCTTGGACTCAACTTCCTTTCTTACCAAAACACATTACAATTTTCCATAGAAAAACCTTGAGAAAGATACAGCCTCCTACCTCAAAAAAAAGATCTTTCCTCCTATTATCCGTGTAAATTGTCTGTCTGCTCCATCCTTTCCTCTTGTGTATCTAAATAAACTTAACTTTATCTATGATTTACTCTACCAATTCTAGTCCCATCAATTTCCTTTCACCCACTTCATCCCAAAAAGATGGAGTTCGACACCACTTTATATATAATTCCTCAAATGGTGCCATCTGTATAGTGGAATGAAAACTATTTTTATAAGAAAACTCTACAAAAGAAAGATATTGATCCCAACTTCCCTCATAATCAATTGAACATGCATGTATCATATCCTCCAATGTATGAATTGTTTTTTGAATGCCCATCTGATTGAGGATGAAAATATGTACGGAAATTTAATTCAGTACCCAAAGGCTTCTAAAGGAATTTCTAATTTTTTTTTTGTGAACTTGGGATCATGATAAGATACAATATATAGGGGAACTAAATGTAACCTAACCATATCTTTAATATACAACTGATAACATTGATCTATAGACAGAGTATCTCGAATAGAAAGAAAATGAGAAGATTTTTTCAATTGATCAACAATAACCCAGATTGCATTGTTACCTTGAGAAGTCTTCAGTAATCCCACTATGAAATCTATGGATATATTTTCCCATTTCCACTATGACACTGGATAAGGATGAATCATCCCTTTAAGTAACTACCTCTATACATTAACCTATTGAAAAATAAATCATCACAGGGTAAAGTCAGTAATATATCTTTTCATTCCAT
Source organism: Viscum album (assembly GCA_963277665.1). Taxonomy (NCBI): domain Eukaryota; kingdom Viridiplantae; phylum Streptophyta; class Magnoliopsida; order Santalales; family Viscaceae; genus Viscum; species Viscum album. The sequence continues at coordinate 1,598,298,013 of OY728120.1, forward strand.
CCCAACGGTAATACTCCTGAAGGTCTCTGTACATCTCAGTGCTGCCCAGATGAATTGAAAACAGAGAACTATGAGATTTACATTACAAATCTTTCTTCAAATTTGAATCATAAGGCACACATAATCTCTTCACAAACACAAAACATATTCTTTATTAAGGTTAAATTTAGGTAACTTACCCTTCTGAACCAATTCTACCATTTTTTGCAACTCACTGTCTTCCTTCTACACCTGATTAATTCTATCTGATAGAGATGATTTCACTGACACCTAAAAAAATAGAGTAATTTCCCACACCAATAACATCCTACCAAAAATTCATCAAATAATTAATCAAAGGATCTCATTATAAACATATCCTGGTTAATATAGTATTTCTTTTTTGACTCAAAGCATTGAACAATTTATTTTCTCTTCCTAAATGGTAAGGAATCAAGAAAAAAATAATTGATTAATTTAAACCATATCCTCTATCTCATGTTCAATTATTTTTGATTGAATATATACTTGAATTTTTTTATCATTATATATTTCACACTTTATTCCATACAAATGATGCCTCCAAATTTTTAATGAAAAAACAACAACAACTAATTCCAAATCATGTGTAGGGTAATTTAACTCACGAGTCTTAAACTCATGTGATGAATAAGCAATTAATTAATCATTATGAATTTGGAAACATCCAATTACTATTAATTAAGCATCACTATAGATAAAAAATTCACCATTTTGGGAAGGTAGGGCCAAAGAAAGGGCATTTACCAATCTTCTTTTCAGTTCCTGAAAATAATCATCAGATTCATCTATCGAGATGAACTTATCTCCCTTACGTGTTAACTGAGTTAGTGGGATAGATAACCAAGAAATTGTTTCAAAAAACCTTTGGTAATAAATCTATAATCCAAGAAAACAATGAATCTATATGATATTGGTAGGTATCAGCTACTATTCAACAACTTTTGTTTTAGAAGGGTCAACAGTTATGCCATCTTAACAAAAAATATGACCAAGTAATGAAATTTTTTGCAACCAAAATTCACTCTTACCAAACTTTACATATATTTTCTTTTCCTTTATCATTTGAAAAACAATCCTGAAGTGAATTTCATGTTCCTTTTGGATTTTATAATATACCAAAATATAATCTATGAACACAACAACAAACTGATCAAAAAACTGATTAAATACTCCATTCATGAGATTCATAAATACATTAGGGGAATTAGATAACCCAAAGGGAATAAATAAAAACTCATAATTCCCATATATATTTTGGAATACTATTTTTGGAATGTTATCCCCCTTCACCTTTAACTGATGATACCTGGATCTCAAATCAATCTTTGAAAAATAATGATCTCCTTGGAGTTGATCAAATAAATAATCAATATAAGGAAAATGATACGTATTCTTAATAGTGATTTTATTCATGGATCTGTAATTAATACAACGTCTCATAGAACCATCTTTCCTTTTCACAAATAAAATAGGATCACCCCATGGTGAAGTGATAGGAAAAATAAAACCTTATCAAGAAATTATTGCAACTATTTTTTTAATTCCACCAATTCTTCTTGATCTATTCATTTAGGGGGATTAGAAATTAGCATATCATTAGGCACTAAATTAATAGTAACCCGACTAGGAATAAAACTAGGCAATTCATCAGGAAAAAAATCTATAAATTCATTTACTACTTGAATTTGACTAATAAAAACCATTTCTTTCTTTTCAACAACATGAGCCAGATAACTTTCACTGCCATATTTAATCAATATTTCAACTTATTGGTATGTTATTAAAGGTATGAAATCATCGAATAAAATATTCTTGGATTTAAAATCTATTTTATCATGATAAACTAAAATCCAATCCATACCCAATATGATATCAAATTACACTATAGGAAGTTCAACAAGATTTGTAGGAAAGACCATCCCACTAATGATAATATGAAGATTCCTATAAATCTTGGTTTCTTTAATAGTTACACCCGGGGTTTTTACCAAAGGATCTATCACATTCATAAGGTGATATTTCCAATTTACTTGCAAAGCTCTTAGAAATGAAAGAATGTAAAGATCTAGATTCAAACAGAGTATTGAAATATTTTGAAAAGAACCATAAAATACCTGTCACCACTTCATTTAATGGCCCCATATCAACTGTAGTAGTAGAAAATGTTTTTTCTACACCCTTCTACTTTCTATATTGCTAGTTTCCACCTTGGGTAATCAACTTTGGACACATATTCACATAAATACCTACCTCATTGCTACTAGAACATATTAATACCAACTTTTAATTATTCACCTGATCATATCTTTTACATTTCCAATAAATATAACCTGTCTAAACACATTGGAATCACTTCCCATATTTTGAGAGATATTCTTCAGGATGATTTTTACCACACTTCTTAAAAGATGAAAATTTAATTTTCTTACCTCCAAACTTCTTTGATGAATGATTTCACATTTCCTACCAACTGAATCACTTCTTTTTCTTACTCTCCTAGAACACATGATCATTAAAAAACTCAATTTATACCTTCTCAACACATCAGACAAGTTTCTCATAGCATTTGAACTCACGAAAAGCTAATTCCCTCCAATAATTAATCTTTAATCTTGATTAAAACTGATTTTTCTTACTATCAATATCCCGGATAAAATTTGGGATGTGCCTTGAAAAACGGGTGAAATTTTCTTCATATTCATCCAAAAAATATTTCTGCTTTTGTCTTAATTCCAATAATTACTTTTTCATCCTATGTCAAACAACCTTAGGTAAATATTTCTCAAGAAAGATATTCTTAAATTCATTCCCTTCCATGGCATCAATCTCTTCACTTCCCCTGATATTTTTAATCATTGAACAACATTGATCAGATTCACCTTAAACATGATAAACATCAAGAATAACATTTTTATTTTATGAACACCAAATTACATAAGAAATCTTTTCAAGTTCTTTAATCCACCCTTAATCTCGCATAGGGTCAGATGATCCTCTTAATAATGGGGGATGTTGCCTCATGAAATGCTCCACTACTGACATATTCCACTATAGTTGATCTCATGCATGGAAACCAACACCATTAATTGCCTCTTCCAATTGAGCCATCACTATAAAAAACTATTTATCTTTAATTCAAAACATCTCATGATGCTGATTTGGAAGGTTATTTTCCTCTATATGCCTTTCCAGCACAACTGCCTTGTTTTCTCTGCAAAAAACCACTCTGGATAGACATATTGTAGAAAAATAAACATGGTAATATTAAAATGAAATATCATTTCAATTTGAACATAAAGTAAAAATCATTTATGGATTTTTTATTAACAATATTATAACTCCTAAAGTTATCTAAAGAGACCTCTAATACCAACTATAAGGCCCCAACCTTAAAAATTACTTAATATTGAGTTAATTAAATAATTTTACTTTCATACACATTGAGGATCTTATAAGGTTCATATATTTAGTGAACTAAGACATAAATCATACACAATAACATAAATATTACAAAAAATACATTTATACTCCCAATCCATTTTTTATAAAAAATGTTTAAAAAGAAACATTGTTTTGTTTCATGTTTAAACTTAATAACTTTTCCTTGATCCCATACTTGACTCTATTCTTATTTAAATCCTTTGTTTTTTTAAAACCTGGTATTAGAATAAAAATCTCAGTAATGGATACGTAAAGAAGGAAAAATGTTAGTCTTGTAAAAAAAATTAAACCAGGAATAATTTATCGTAAAGTAATATTTTTCACCTTTAAAAAGTAGTAATTACACTTCAGTGAATATTAGATCATTTCTTACCTTTTATGTAATCAAAATGTTACCTTAAAACCCATATAAAACAACATATAACATATAAAGGTAACTTGGGATATAATCATACTTAAATGTAAAAACCATACGGTCAACTTCCACACATAACACTCTTTCAAATGGAATAACCATTTGGATGACTTACATACCCAATGCATTGGAGGTTATAACATAACCACCCAGACTTATTTTATCATAGAACCACCCATATTTGGTTTATCATGAAACAAACCATATTTGTTTTATCATGTAACTACCTGTAAAATGTCCAAGTACCATTATATAATCATAACACATAAAAGATTGCACTAATCAACATTTCACTCATAAAATTTAAAATCACAAGGAATCATTACAAGATATTGATATAATAAAACTTTTATTAAAACCATTTTAAATACCAAAATACCTAAAAAGGTAATATGGTATTTTTTTCTCTTTTAAAAACATTTTAGCTTGTATAGGTAGGAAAATACCAAAATGGCCATAGTGGTGGAAAAGTTGTTGTCACCACGTACATTAAAAAACATTCCTTTTGACATTTAGTAAAATGATTCATAGAGAATGATTCCTTTAGAAAACCTTTGAATGAAATTATAAGTCATAGGGGTTTATTATAAACCTTATAAAAGAAGGTGGTGCATAATATCAAAATATGTCTTAATGAATGGAGATTGAGATGATGACCCTTATCGTGAGTCCGACTCATCACGTAAAATATTTATATTCATAAATAATAAAAATATATTAATTTATAATTTATTTAGAACATTTTTAAATTTTACTATTTATTTTTATATCACTTATTACCATGTTATAAAAATTATATAATTATTTAAGTTCATATCGTACATTTTGTCAATATACGACACTTGAGTCGAAAATGAACATGGTTTGATGTCACTATTACATGTGGTCATAATTTCATCATATCCATAATAATATTCATGACATTATTATAATTTTTATACAAAAATTATTCCTTTAAATAAAACCATTAAGTGTGGTTATGGAAAATGAACAACGTTATATTAATGGAGACGGTAAGTTGTACATACGCATGAGTAACGTTTTCCATTTTCCATTGATCATTACAGAAAGAAGTTAATTATTATTTTATCATTAAATAATGATCATAAAATAATTAATATCATATTAATTATTTAAATATACTTATATATATATATCATACAAGTGATATAACGAATAAAAATGAGTCACATCGCTTCCTGGAGGTGATATTTCACACGTACGCACGTATGACATTATCATTTTTATGTGCATGGAATGTAAGAACATAATTGATTTATTCTTATAATATAATAATTAATATATGATTAATATTAAATATGAATATTAACTACATTATTATAAAAATTTAGGAGAGATGGTTATGAAAAACGAATTAGATAGGTTCGTGGAGGTGATAGTTCACATGTACGCACGAACGATTAATTCCTTTCCCATTTAATGTAAGTGGAGATGGATTTAGGTGATAATATTATCATAATAAAATATCATTATATTGAGGATACTTGAGTTATTATTTCATCTAGGATGAATATTATTTTAAGGAGTGGAATAAGAAATTGAATAGAAATACTTAAAGAAAATGATACCTCTTCTTCAGTTGATCACATTTGAAGAACACCTTAACAACTTTAAGAAGGGTGTTATGCCTAAAATAAGTACTAAATAAAGTTTGGAGATATTCTAGGAAGTTTTTTGTTCATAACTTTTCAAAAAAAAAAGGTTTTGGAAGTGTGATTAATAGAGAGTAATGGGTGTCTTTTTATAGGAGAGGGGGGGGGGGGCACCCTTGGAATTACTAAAGGTATTAAATCAATATAAATTTAATATAGATTAAAAATGGGTCCAAACTCATTTATTTATAATATATCGTGATTATATGTATAAATATAATCATACAATAAGAATTATACAATATTTTGATATTTTTTAATCTACATTGTTTTGTTTTTACCACTTTTAACATTTACCGTGTTATCAAGTAAATTACACTTTGAGAGTTAAAATAATTTCAAAATCATGAAAAAAGGAAAATTAATGAGTCATTAATGAAATTTTTAGAGTTATCTAAATTTTTTGGTCTAATATTTTATTTTTTTAAATTTTATACCATTTAATTAAATATTTTATATTTTAATATATGAATTTTGTCAATTTTAACACTATTCATTACATGATTTTTTAAAAAACTCATAAAAAATTGATTTCTTAGAAAAAATACATAAACTCAATCTCAACATTTCAAATTAATCCATAAAATTCGTGGATGACATCAAATATTTCAAATTATATTTATTTTAATATTATTAATATCAATTATTTAATTATTTCTTTAATAAAGAAATCACTACATCATCATTGTGTCATAATTAAATGTAATTATTAAATGTATAAAAATTATAAATAGAATACCATGATGTAGGTAATATTTTTATATTTATAATGAATATTTATAGTAGAATATATCTCTTATATAACCCCATATTAAAAGATTTTTAGTAATAAGAGACATGTTTATGATATTTTTTCCTTTACTTTAAATTAAATGTTATAAATGTCTTAATCACACCCAAGTGGCTTTGAAAGGCCAAATTTTAGTGAAATTATTTTCTTGGTCGGCCATAAACCATCCAATAATTTTATGATAAGTGTTAGGGTAGTTTTGTATTTTTATAATAATATTTTTAACCCTTATTTACCTAATTTAAGTGATTTACCCTTCACCCGAATGGCCCGAAGGCCTTCTTTTTTATTTTATTATGGATAATACCCCTTTTAAGGGTTGGAGGGGAACCCGTACATGACCCGTAGGCCCAAGGCACAAGGCTCGACAAACCCTCAATACATGACCTGAAGGCCCAGAGGCATACCATGCCCAATACATGAACCGTAGGCCCAACCCACTTGAACTGCCCCTCTGCAACTTTCTGCATCATTGATCACCTAGATCCCCACCTTGCATTGCTAATCAGATATAATTTCCCCATACAAAGATGCTCGGTGCCTGATCCCGATGGCGGCTTCCATACCCTCTTACAGTATTTATGCTTAAAATTGGATTTATCTCATTTTAAGACTCTAAAATTTGGTGTATTAATGAAAAAATATTTAAGAAACATATGTTATCATAATATAGTTAGTTCTATTAATTATCTCCATTAAAATATCTAGGATTTAACTACTATTTAAAATAATAATATTAATAATGTATCATTTTTCGGTATAACTCAGTCATGTGTGCAATGTAAGATTTCAGAGAAAACTCTTGTTGCATGTTGGGTACACTATTAGAAAGATCATAAGTAAAATTACTATCTAATTCATAAATATTAATAAATATGAAAAGTATTTTTCTATAAATACCTAGGATTTTTCATATAATTGATTGCACATGTGATAAATTATATGTTTATATTGACAATTGGTCAATAATATTCTAATGTTGATGATTTGATTTAAAGAAATCATTTACTATTTATAATGATATAATGTGGAATTAAATTATTTATTAACTATATAAAATAAATGTTTAAAAACTATAATATTTTTAATTTGTATTGGAATGATAAAAATATATTTTAAATAAAATTATTAAATAACTCTCTCATGGAATTGATTCAGAAAAAATATTATTTGGGAATTAACATAATTAACTTTAATTTGTAAAATTGAGTCATTTATATAATAAGGGGATTTGGGTGAGTTTTCATGTTGATAATTGCATGGAATGTTGAAATTCATGACTCAATTAAAAGTAAATATATTGTGGTGATAATTAATAACTTTTTATTTAAAATGGTTTATGAATTCTTTTGATTAATCGAGGCATGGGATGGGATTTTACATAATATGAGTATATTATTAATGGATAGAAATTATATTAAAAATATAATAAAGAGGTAAATAAAATAAATTATTATATTTTATTATTATGAATAGTTAGAACATGATTTGTTATATTAAAATGTAATTTAAGGGCGTGTTATGATTTTTAGAAACTTCTGCTCTGAAAAAAAGATAATGTGTTTATGATTGAATAATTTCATATGATATGCAAAGAGGAAGGAAAAGTTTTGAGGTGAATTAAATGGGTAATTACCATGGTTGAACTTGATCATTGTAATGAATTAGTCCTGACTATATTTTGATTTCATGAACCAAACTGAGCTATCCCTCTATCATATTCCCACATCAGCCCACAACACACTCGAGGTGTATTCTTGATCACCCTAGGCTAAAGAAAGAACTAAAGGAATTAAATAAGAGTTAGTGGGAATGAATTATCCCATGAATTAAAATAAATTAGTAGAAAATATACTAAAATATCAATATGGACCTTCTATAAGTCATATGTCGATGAAAAATCAAATATTTAGAAACACAAAATTAAATATAAAAATTCTAACCAATTTAAACAGTAAAACAAAAGTAATCGCTCAACTCCCCTACAACACCCACCATAGAAACAACACCTTGTTCCACTAAAACCTATATATATAATTCATCCATGATTAACTATAACTGAAACAATGAAACACCTATTTTTACAAAACTACTACTATAGAATAATTTTTTTACATACCTTCATGGTACTCTATGATTCACCATCCATACCCAAAACATAAAATTTACTAGGAGTGACCATAAACTATGTAAGAACATAAAACTAAAATGTAAATATTAATGAGCATAAAAGTTCCTAGTTATCCACCACCCTCCATGATACATGACAACCCTTTAATAAAAGTCCCATTCTCAGATTAGTTTTAAAATAATTAAAATTAGAAAAAAGGTTTTCCATTTTTATTAGAAATAAAAAATAACATAATTAAACATTAAAAATTCACCTTTATTTTATTCAAAATTAAAATAATCACATTGAAAACATTTACCCAACCTAAGCCTCCTTTACCAAATATCCAATTTTAAATTAACCTCTTAAAAAATTTTTTGAAAAAGGATTGAAAAACACTTATAAATATAAACTTTGGTAGCTCTTTTGAAACATTTTAATAAAACAATACAAAAAACAAGGATGATAAAATAATCAACATGTTTTAACATTTATAATGAAGTACATATTCCATAAAAAATAAACATTTTAGAAGAATGTATCCTAGGATATCTTTGGGTCATCAAAGGTTAGTAGGCACCCTAGGTCCTTATATCAACTTGTGAGGTAAAGATAAATCTAACTATGTACTCAAACCTAAAATGATGTCATTGTTTAGCATAATAGAATGGGAACACCAATTTGAAAACACCACATAAAACTCAACCACTAAAGAGTATCTATATTATCCTAGTGGTGTGATGTTTCCCATCTGATGACACCATGACATTTATCTAAATTTTATTTAGTTAGTAAAGTGGTGTAAACCAAATAAATACTTAACAATAATATTATTTATTAGACACTATGGTTACCATGTTATTTTCCCATCTTATGTACATCACATTTCATAAAAAATGGGCATTTCATAAACCCATCACAATCCATTACCTTTATAAAAAAACACCTTCCACCTTAAACTATATCCACACCAAAACCAAGGGTACCATTTAAGAACAACCATATATACCTCATTTATACTGAAAATCTATCATTGTATGGACTTAATAAACACATATTCTCTTTATAAAACATATCAATACCCTAAAATTATTCTAATAGATCCTTTATAAATTTACTTCATAAATATAATTAAAAACATTCTTAAAAAACTGAGTTTAAGAATAGATTTTAAATTATTTTAGTTACCTCTCATTATTCCCATTTACAATTACACACACACACAAATAATTATCTATTTTCACTCTTTCACACAAACCCAGGTGAATTTATACACACACACAAATATATAGATATATTAATGTATGTATGTATGTATGTATAACCATGTGTGAATGACCATCAGATACATCAGAATGAATTTTAAAAACCTCTCATTTTTATTAAAAATAATCATGAAATAATTTATTAATACTTTTATTTTCAATTATTACTTAAAATACCAAGTAAAACTTTATCAGATAAATATTAATTCACCTTGAAAGACCATTTTTTTCAAAATAACATAATTAATTTTTGAAGGACATCCAAGCATTTTCTCAAAAACATGGTGTGAATGGTTATATAAATCATACGTTAAAGCAATATATAAAGTTAAAATGGTATTTTATTTTAATTAAAAAATAGTTTAAATATAATTTTACCTTTAGAAATTCCTTAAACAATCATAATACTATCATTTAGAATGAAGAACATTAATTTAAAATTCAGTCAGTTGACAGTTCAAAAATAAAAGAGTTAAGCATGGGGTAAACCAACATGGATTATTCACAGATGAAGTAAAACACTCAATAATAGAAGAAGAAAGATAAAATATAAAGTAATACACCCTAAAAATCCAATCCATAATAAATCAGTGCCATAACCCACATAGGTTTTTTTAGGGAAAACCATAATGAGATGGAGGGAGGAAAATAAAGAATAAAGAAGGGGGAATAGGGGGAGATGGGAAGAAGGCATATAAGTAATCACCCTTAAAAATTAAATAATATAATTTCCATATAATATAATTAAATATATTTAATTCCCATAGATCATTTAAGTTATTAGTTTTATATAATTAGGACACAAATCTTACATAAAAAACCCATACATTACAATGAGGAAACATCCACTAAGTATAAATTTTTACCACAATATAAAAAATGAAAAAAGAAACATGTTTTATTTTCATGATTAATCTTCATTAATTTAAACTTGAATTATTATTTTATATAACTCATCCTTTAAACCTATGAAAAATAGTTAAAAATGTGCGATGAGAACAAAATTATTAGCCAGTGATGTAAAAGAAGAAAAAATCCATTATTCCAGAGAAAAACATGAAAATACATATTTGTTTACCTTTATGCAAATATTATTTCAGAGTATGAAATAAATAATATCCACATGGAACATACATTTTTTTTCTCAAGGAAAAACTTTTAAACCCATATCAACAAAATAGAAACCCTTAAGTACCTTAGAGAATTAAATTCATAACCAAAGTCAAAAATAAATGGACCCTTGTTAAATCCCTATGATAAACCTCCATAGTTAACTCCCTCATTATTGAGTTTGAATACAATGATGAATACCTAATGTATTGGAGAAATATATCAAGCTCACCCATCATATAAGTTGTATTGGGCTCACCCATTTGTATAAGTTGTATACGGGTCACCCATTGTATAAGATGTATTAGGATCACACATTTTATAATCTATATCAGGCTCACCCATCATAATATATAATAATAAAGTAAAATATCATGAATAAAATATTCCATTTTAGTAATTTTCATTATAAAACCCTTCAACAACTCTTTTGAATCCATATGCACAACATTTCTAGATATCAAAATACCCTTTCCTTTCAAAAACCCATTTTAAAATTAAAATAACCAAAAAAATGGAAAAGGGTTTTTATTTGAAGAAATAATCAGATCCTATAAAGTAATAGAAACATAAAATAATATTTCTAGTGGTTGTAATTTTCATTCATGTCATATATGTTAAAATAGAACTTTCATTTTCCCTTTTGTAAAGAAAGTTAAAAACATTCTGTATAAAACAAATAAAAATATTCCTTTTGAAAAAAATTGTAATAAATTTAAAAGATACATAAAATTTCATTTATAATTATTTTATTTCTATATAAATACATAGAAAATACAATTTTAATAATATTAAAATGGTAATAAATATATTTAGAGAATAAATCTTTAAAATATTAAAAAAGAGGTTTTAAGTTAAAGTGTCACTTACCATAAGTATGAATCGTCATGTAAGTTATTTATCATCTAGAACAATAAAATTATGTTAATTATTTAATTAATTATTTTTTTTAAATTTTATAATTCCTTTTATTCAATTTATTACCTTGTTATATTCAATTACTTAATCAACTATGTTCTTGTAAAACAATTTGATGATATTCAACTCATATGTCCAAAATGAATATGATTAGTTGAATATAGTTAATGTGTTCATTATTAAATAATATTTAGAATAATAATATTGACATAATTATCATTTTAATACATTAATTATAGTTTTAAAACCATCCATGAAATATGAATATGAAAAATGAATTGTGTTACAATCATGGAGACCGTTGGTTGTATGTATTCTTGAGTAACATTTCAATTTAAAAAAAAACGAAGGAAAGAAGGTAATTATTATTTTGTCTTTATGAAACTTTAATTATATCATAACTATAATATTATATCTCTAATTAAACGTACATATTCCATCCTTATGATGTAGTGATGAAAAACGAATCACATCGCTTCGTAGAGGTTCCAATCCATACGTACACATGAAAGATGTTATCATTTTTCAATGGATGGAATGGTAAGAATATAGATGGTATATTATATTTCTAGAATGATAAATATTCCATTAATATTATATATATACATTAAATCTATCATTATAACCATACATGAGAGTCAGTGATGGAAAATGAATTACATCGGCTCATGAGGCGGTAGTCATTCGTACACTTGAGTAATGGTTCTGTTTCCCATTTAATGGAAGAATGAGATTGATATATGTTATTATAGTAACATAATAATATCTTGATAATTTTATATATTGGTTTTATTATTTCATATTGTTTTAAGAATATTTTAAGGAGTTATAAGATGAAATAAAATGAAAACACTCGCATAAAAACTATACCTCTTCTTCAGAAAACCCCTTTATGTTTCTACCTAAAGGATTACTAAGTTAGTTTTATGATAAAAATAAGGAATATATGATATGTGGATGGATTTAAATAAGGTATTTGGGTAGGTCTTGTCTAAACCAAAATTATTTTGGAGTGTGTAGAGGAGATGAGAGGGGTGTCCTTTTATAAGTACCGTAGATGACTCACTTGGAATTTTTAAAAACTATAAAATATGTTATTGTATATATCATACCAAATGGATCTAAAATAGACAATTTGTGGATTTTAGATTATATAGTTTTGGAATATGTCTATAAATTATAATTTAGACATGTTTCTAGGTCATTTTAACCCTTATTTGTTTAGTTTAACCCATGGTAAACTAGTTTTAACATTAACTATGGTAACATATTTTTAGTGTTTTTAGTATTCATTATAACCAATAATTAAATTAGCCATATTAAATAATACTAATAATTATTATTCAAAATCATGAATCCATTTTTTTAAACTCAATTCCCAGAAGTGGAAAATTTAATTTAAAATTATAGATGTAAAAGGAGATGAAAAACAGGTTTTCAAAAAATATATTTTAGGTATAAAAATGTTTTTATAACAAATTAAATTGTATTATTGAATAAAATTAAATTTATTGCTTCATTATTACTAAAAAATAACTAATGAAATTTTAAAACTAATCCAAAATAGAATGTGAATTCTTAAATACTTGAAATGAAATAAAACAGTTTTAATTTTTTTAGCATTTTTCACTATTCATTGAAAAATCATACTTATCAAAAAATTATAATTTTTTTATAGGTTAATTATGAAATGATGAATTATAAAATGAAGTAATTTTTTTGAATTAAAATTATATAGTTTTGAAATCACTATTTTAAATAAAATCATTTAATGCATGAAAACCCAATTTGGTTAGAAACAAATCTTGTTTCCTTTTGATAAAATAATTTCCAAATATTTTTATAATGAATATAAATCTATAGAATCTAAATAATGATTCATAATAGGAAATGAAAATTATTTATAATAACATTAATATGTTTTTTAATTTCTTCCAACCTTTTGAAAATAATTTCCTCGCAATTCTATTCATTACTTAAACAAGTGTGGATATTTTTTCTTTATAGAAATTTATGATTCCCATATTTCTTCTTAAAACATATGGATTTTCCACAAAAACATAATTTTTATAAGTAAATTATTATAAAACACATTCTCTCTAAAGTCAATAATCTGTATCAGTTGTTCCTCATCAGAATCATTTTTTCCAATTGAATTATTTAGGGGTTCAAAACATCAGATGCACCGAACACATATTTTCTTAACAAAAAAACATGAAATATGTAATATGCATAAGATAAACTTAGAGGGAAGGCCAATCAATAATAAAATAATCTAATTTTATTAAGGATTTCATATTGTCCAATGAACCATGAACATAACATTAAATTTTTACAATAATTTATAACACATTTCCAAGGAGAAACTTTAAGAAAAACATAATCACCTACATCAAAATAATGATCTTTCCTCATGTTGTCTACATAGCCTTTATTCCTACTATGATCCATACCCATATGTTTTTGAATCATATTTAACTTATAAATAAATTATTCGAAGAACTATATTCCAAAAAACATTCTTTCACTTAATCCATCCAAATAAGTTGGAGTCCAACAATTCTTTCTATATAATGAATCAAAAGGTTCCATCTGTATAAAAGAATAAAAAATGTTATTATAAGAAAACTTAACTAATGAAATTTGATGATCCAAAATCTCCTGGTAATCCATTGAAAAAAAATTAAACAATTATTTAATTTTATAAATTGTTCTCTTAGACTGTCCATCATATTGAGGATGAAAAGTTGTGTAAAAATTCAATTTAGTACCCAATGACTTATAATTTACTTTTAAGAAATTAGAGGTAAATTTGGGATCATGATATGATACAATAGAATTAGAGACTCCAAGAAATCTAATTATATCTTTAACATATTGTTGAGAAATTCCATAAAAATACATATTATCTCAAATGGGAAGAAAATGATCATATTAAGTTAGTTAATCAGTAAAAAACCCAAATTGTGTTAATACCTCAAGATCTATTTTTTAATCCCACAAAAAAATCCATTGATATATTTCCCAATTTCAATAATGGAACTAGAAAATGATAAATCCCCACATTTTGTAATTTTCATTCTACATTAACCTATTTTAAAATAAAACATTTCATGGTAAAGTCAATAATATGTCTTTTTATTCCATCTCATAGGTAATACTCCTGAAGGTCTTTATACAGCTTAATGGTTTTAGGATGAATGGAAAAAGGGGAAATATTAGCTTCACTCAATAATTATCTCTTAATATGGGAATAAAAAGGAACACATAATATTTTTCCAAATCTAATAACACCCTATTCATCAACATTGAACTATGGAATATAACCCTTCAATATTTTCATGTAAAACATGATCCTCCTTATAATATTTCTTAGTTTATTCTAATAAAGATGATTATACTGACACCTAAAAAACAATGGAAGTTACTTTTTACACAATATATTGTCCAAACATCACAAAATCATTAATGAAAGGGTTATGTTCCAAATGTAACATGGTTAATGTAGAAATATCTTTCCGACTCAAAGCATCAACTACTTTACTTTATTTTCTAGGGTGGTAATGAATTGTGAAGTCTTAGTCATTAATTAGTTCCTTCAATATTCTATTACTAATTTTTAAATATATCCATGTGAATATATACATCATTATTCTATGATTATTAAATATTTTAAACTTTACTCCTTATAAATTATTCATATAAAATTTTGAAGCCAAAACCACAATAGATAATTTCAAATCACGTGAAGGATAATTTTACTCATGAGGTTTTAGGTTACATTAAGCATTAGAAAATACCTGATCATTATTCATCAGAATACAACCATTCCCCTTCAATGAAGCATTTTTATAGATAAAAAATTCACCATTTCTAGAGGTTAGGGAAAAAATGGAGCATTTACCAATCATCTTTTTAGTTCTTTGAAATAATCGTCACACTCTTTCATCAAGATAAATTTAACTCCTATTTGAGTTACCCTAATTAGTAGTCTAGAAAACAGAGTAATGTTTTCAAGAAAATGAAGGTATTACACTACTAATCCAAGAAAACAATGAAACTATGTGATATTTATATGTCTATATATTCTTTAAAAGCATTAGATTCAATAGGGTCAGTAGTTATACCATCATTAGTAACAATATCACCAAGGAATTATTTTTTTTGTGAACAAAATTAAAATAGACAAAATTTTACACATAAATTATTTTAATTTAAGGTATAAAGAAATAATTAGGTGTATTTCATGATCCTCATGAATTTTATAATATACCAATATATCATTAATGAATATAACCAAAAACTCATATAAATATTCATGTAAAATTATACACATAAGATCCATGAATACAACAGGTATATTAAAAAACCAAACGGAAAAAATACAGAATCATAATGCCCAAATCTAGTATGAACCATTGTATTTAGAATATACTCTTACCTCACCTTCAATTTATGGTATTATGACCTGAGATAAATCTTCATATAATAATGCACTCCCTGGAGATGATAAAAAAAATAAAAATGAGGAAAATGATACTTTTTCTTAATAGTGACGTTAATCAAGGATCTATAATCAACTCAATGTATTAAAGAACCATGTTTATTTTTAAAAAATAAAAAAGGATCACCCCATAATGATGTTCTTGGAAGAATGAAACATTTATAATGAAATTCATATAACTTATTTTTCAATTACAAAAGTATTAATTTGATCTATTCAATAATGGGTTATGATATTTTCTTAGAATCAAGAACTAATTCAATAGTAAACTCAACTTACTGATCAAGAGTAACACTAGTAGAAACACTAGGAAATAAATCCATAAATTCATTCCCTATTGGAATATCACTAAAATGAACAATTTATTTCCTTACAACAACAATATCTTGGTCATTTTCCCTACCACCTATAATAAATTTCTTAGCTTTCTGATATGTTATAAAAGTTATGATATAATTGAATATAACCTTCTTAGATTTTTAGTCAATTTTAACATTATAATATAAAATAAAATCCATAACCAAAAAAATATATAAATATAATATCGTTTTTTCAACAAGATATTTATGAAAGAATATCCCATTGATAACAATGGGAATATTCTTATAATTCATGATTTATTTAAAATTTCCAGCCATAGTTTTCACCAAATGCTCTATCTTCTTTTCCAAAGGAGATATTCTCATTTTACATGAACTTTTTTATAAATGAAGAAATGTGAAGATCCAGAGTCAAACTATAACTCCTTGACCCTAGTTACCCAAAGTCTGTGCATTATTACATAACATTGGCATGATCTCAAGAGATCAAGTCTCAAAAGACCGATTAGTTTAGTAGCCTTGGAAGTACTAGATACATACATAAATTTTACATTACATCATGAAATAAATAAAAAGAACATTGTTACCACTTTGAACACAATAATATCTATTTTCCTATCCCTACAGTTTAAACACAATATACTTCTTTACATCCTGGGAAAATAAAACATAAGAAAGGGGTGATCTTAGATGCTCAGTAGGGATAACAATGTAGCAGTAACTATCATAAATAATCACAAACATTTAAGGAAATGTATAAGACTAAAACACAAGACTTTTAAACATAAACTTCAGCATAATATGGAAAAGATAAATCAAATAATTCCATTTAATTATTCACATGGATATTCTACTAGTCGAATAATCACATGCATTATCAATATCCAATTTCATAATGATGGAATTCATAATGCCAGACATCATAACCACATAGTCAAGGCCTCGTGCCAAGACTACAAATAAGATTTTTTCAAGGCCTTATGCCAGGACACTAGTTTATCTCATGAGACCTACCGATGCATTGGGGAGCTATATCGGGGTCGACCCGTCACTTACTAAGTCCATTTCATTCCTCATATGAAAAGGTTGGAATATAATCTAAACATTCGTATTAAAACTAGAATTCATAATGTCAATATTTTAACCACAAACCATGAATGGTATAAAAATAGCACATCCACAGTCAAATATAACTCATTTAGTACAATATGGAAGATTTTATTATAATAAATTAACCTCAATCGAGAATATTGAAGGATATTTACATAGATGAAAATAATCATCAAAACTATTTGAGATAAATATTCCCCTTTTTCATGAAAACATTTAAAAGTATCACTATTTATCATGAATCCGTTTAAAATAGATTTTTGAATCAAAGTGTCCCATACCAATTTGAAACTTTTAAAAGGAATTTTAATTTTAAAACATTAATTTCCATATAAATAAATCATTAAAATCATTTTTAAAACATGGAAATTAATGAGAAATATTTAGAAGAATAAATCTTTTAAACATTTAAAATGATATTTTAGTTAGAGTTCCTAACCAAATGAGAGATTCTTGAATACAAATAATTGAGGTAATATAAAATTTATAATATCATGATAATAAAGGTATTCATGATATACTATGTCATAGTACAATATATACATCATATAAAAGTTAATTGGTGCATAACAACCAAGAAGTCTCAATGGAATGTAAGTTGAGATGAAATCCCTTATCAAGACCGTACCTTTAGGTTAGGGATAAATCAATGAAATAATTATGGTTGAAAAATATAAATACACTCAATATGATTTTTATTCAGTGAAAATCAATTAGAGGACATTCACACATACTCTTGTAAAAACAACACCAATGACTTGGATGTTTAACTCAATGAATAGAAATTGAGTTAAAATTACTCTTATTAAGTTCATATCGATGACTTGAGAATTTATCAATGGAGTGATTATGTGTATTAAAATAATATACACATAAAGTCTAGTGGAAATTACTACATAATTAAAAAATTAGCGTTTTCACACATAATCTTGGAGTAAAATAATCAATGAAGATTGCGTAGAACCGAATGAGTGGAAATTGAAATATGAAATTCCCTTACCGATTTGGAAACTTACGAAACATACACCCCATGAAATTAGGATCATTCAATGATGATTTAAATATCAACAAATTAAATTATATTACACAAATAATACAATCATGGGCAGTACATACACCACAGAAAAGTTATTAATTGAAAATATAGCATGAATCTCACGGGAATAAAAGTGAGATGAAAACCCATTACCTTGTACTTTTCCTTAGTATAGGGTAGTTTAACCTCTTGTATAATGGTGAAATAATTTTTATTAAATTATAAAATAACCAAATACATAAATATGATATCATATGTGATCTTATAATATTTCTTTGTTAATGAAATTTGAGTTGTATTTGTTAACTGATTCATTTTCCATTATATGTTTTTGCTATGTAAGTGATGTTTGTTATGTATAGGATGAATTTTATTAATATCCAGAATTATATTATGTTATTAAAAATTATTTTTAAATCATAAAATAAAAATTATTCTTGAATGGTTACGACGAGGAATGAATCTTATCGTGTTTTTGGAGACGGTAATCCGTATATACGCACATACGACAATATCATTCAATTGATGGTAAAATCATATGTAATTGGATGTTGTATCATATATAAAGAATAATTAACATGTTTTATTTATTATTTACATCAATTTTACACATTATTATACCCATCCAAAAAATGAAGTGTTGAATAACAAACTACACTATGACGTGGAGACGGTAAGCCGTACAGACACACGTATATTGACTTTGCCATTCATAGGATGGATAGAATAATTAATATGGTTGTACCATATTTATAATAACATCAAAGTATGTATAAGGTACTAAAGTTATTATTTTTGGTATGGAAACAACAAATAAAGAGGAAGTGGAAGATAAAAAGAACTTTGAAAGAGGTGGTGAAATTATTAACTATTCTTTGGGTGCTTCCTTTTGATTTGATCAAAAGGGATCCTTAGGTTGGATTTATGATCAATGTAATGACTCTAGGTTGACTTTATGGTTGTTGGTAGGATATTTGAGAAAGTTTTGGCCGATCCAAATGGCTTTTGAGTGTGGAATTAATATAAGGGTAAGTATGCTTTTATAAGAGAGGTGAGAGTCACTTTAGGAAAAGCATGAAATATTATTTTATTATATAATAATTTTCGGTTTATAATGGCTCAAAATGGATTTTTTTAGAGGATAAGGTGGGTATGAGTCTAAATTACTTCAACCAATAGGTTTTAGATAAGTTTAATTCACCATATTAACCTTATCTTTTATATTTAACTCTTAGTTAATTAGTTTAACTTTTACCATGTCTTCTTGTATTCTTACACTATATGGTTAATAAACTTAATATAAATTTACAAGAGAACCTCAAGTGGTTCATTAATGATATATCTATAATTATATAAGTCCTTTGGATGAAACGTAGTTTCTTAGGAATATTACATCATTTAATAATATAATATTTGTTTTAAAAACTCATTTATGTCAATTTTGATACTATTTAGTATTTCATTTTTGTGAAAGTCATAACAGCAAGAGTACTTCAAAAAAAAATTCATTCAATCAACCCTAACATGTCATATTAATCAATAAAATTCTTGTAATGCATCAAAAGTATCAATTTACATTTATTTTGATTTTTATAATATCAATTATTTTAATCTTTCATTAATAAGGTAATAACTGGATCATCATTGTGTCATAAATAAATTTAATTATTTAATGTATAAAAATTATAAATAGAATACCATTATTTAGGAAATCTTTTTAAATTTATAATTAATATTTATAGTCTAATTTATATAATGTATAATCCTATATTAAAAATGTTTTAGTTATGAAAATTTGAATTTAACACTTTTAATTCTTATTTAAATAAAATAATAATAAATATCCTAATCTAATCCATGTGGACCAAATAGGATAATATTTTATTAATAAGGTTTATTTTGGTCGAAAAAAACATATCCAATAGAATTATAACATGTTTTAGGGTAATTATAATATTTTTTTACCTTTAATTACCCTATTTACTTTTAACCGTGGTAAATAAAAGTCAAAAGTTACTATTTATCAAAAATTATTTTCATATTATTACACCAAATTTTACTTACTGATTTAAATCTTGTCTCTCATATTTTTTAAATTCAATTTACAGAAGTGGTAAAATTACGTTTTATGCAAATTTGCAAACGTGACTAGAAGGTGGGTAAAAACGTTAACCAAATTCAATTTTTTTATACATCTAATTTTATTATAAAATGAATCCAATGAATTACATTGAACTAATATAATTATTATGTATATATTTTTACTTAAAATTAATTTAAATAAAATAAATAATTATTTAAGAAAAAGACGGGTTTTAAACAATAACGCAGTGTTTTTCACTATTCATCAAAAATTGAAGGTTTTCAGTAAAATACCAAAAATTAACCCTAAGATAATTTTGATATTTTGAATAAAAATTGATATCTATTTTACCAAATTCAAAACACAGAAGTTTCATTAATTAATTTAAAATTTATTCCAATTCTCAAAATCAGAAAGTGAGTTTTTGAGAAGTAAAAACTATCAAAAGATTGATATGTGTTCATCTCAATTTTAAAAGTGAAATTACTTCCAATGAGAAACATTGGATTAAATGATAAAAATATAATCTAATTAAACATAAAAACCATTCAAATGTATAATTTAACACTATAAATTATTTTTATTAAAAAAATTTGTTTTCAATTAAAATTCTCTATCTTTCACTATTCATCAAAATATGAAAGTTATCAAAAAAACACCGAAAATTTATCCAAAATAAATTTTTATGTCCTTATAAAGAAGAATTTAATTTCATAAAATTTAATATATAAATGTTTCAAATATTGGATTACAAAGTGTTATCCATTAAATGGCTGAAAAACTACATCACAAGCTATTGTATTATTCAAAGAGAAGCGTACCATGGAATCTTGGGGTGTTACACAAACAAGGAATTGGAAGAATTAGAATAAACAAGTAGAATACCTTTCACTGCTTCATTTGATGGCTCACCATCAACTTTAGTAGTAGAAAATAATTTTGACACACCTTTTTTCTTTTGATATTTATGACTTCCACCCTGAGTAACCATCTTTTGACACAGAATGATATAATACCCCAAATTGTTGCCATTAAAGCATACCACCATTAGCTGGATATTTATTATGGAATTAATATACTATTCAAGACTCAATTCTTTGTAGTCACAAGCCCTATGACCAGACTTACCACACCAATAACACTTTCCAGATCTTATCAAACATTCTGTAAATTTCTTTTTTACCATACATGGAACATATTGGGGGACTGCATCTAGACTTATTAGTTGGACTATTATGTATTTATTTCCACCAGAACCATTTCTTACTCTTTTCATCTTAAGTAAAACAAGTATCAACAAAATCCATCTCAACTTTCTCATCACAATAAATAACATTCACATAACTCTTAAATTTTTATGTGCCTAAATATCATCATAATCTTGATTTCAATCTTGAGTAAATTATATTAATTTTAATATAAAGGTCTCTAATAAAATTCAAGGTTTAGCTGAATAATCTTGTAAAATTTACCTCATACATAGTTACTAAATCACAATATTTTTACCTTAATTACAAGATTTTTTAACCATACTTAGTCAAACAACATTAGATAAATATTTCTCTAAGAAAATATTCATAAATTTATTCCATCAAATCACACTATGTTTTTCTCTCTACAAGGTATTAATAACCAAAAAACACAATAAATACAATTCAATTGAAAAATTATAAATGAAAAGGGATACCTTTTGATGTTATGAACATCACATGAATTTGAATATCATATACATACAATTTATAAATCCTTCAGATACGACTAGATAAGAAGTGAAATAAAAGTTAGATGGAGGTATTTCATAAAATGACCAAATATAGACATATTACTTTATGGTAAATCTACTTTATCTCTAACATGGATTTCACTAATATTTATAGTCTATTTCAACTAAGATGTCACTACAAAAAATTACTCAATTATAATTCTATCGATTCTAGGATGACGATTTAGACGGGTATTTTCATATTGACACCTCCCTATTTGAGGTTTCATATATAATCTATGGAAAAACATTATAAACAGATATAGATTAGATGAAGTAACATAGTAATATTTAAATGGTATATCATTTAAACTTAAAAATAAATTATAATATCTCATGGGAATTATATTAACATTATATTTACTCTAAAGTAATATATAACATTGATATGATAATAACTATAAGTACACAAAATAAAAAATTGGTTAATCTAGTGTCAGTGAACTAGAAATAACTTTATTTCATTCCCTAATATCTTTTAGGTTTATAGTTCTAGAAAATTATATCACAACTCTTATATAAAATATAAATAAATTATTAAGTGCAGTCATCCACTCAATTTCCATTTTCCCACAATATAAAACTTTTAAAAGGAAACAAATTTTATTTTTATGAAAATATTAATGAAATTCAAATTTAATTTTTTTTCTTACTCATCCTTAAATCATATTAAAAAAATTTAGAAATATAGGATGAGAACAAGAAGATCAGAAAGGGACATTAATGAGATAATTTTTATAGTCTAGTGAAAAATATGAATACCCATATATTTTTTACCTTTATCACAATATTCTTTGAGCATATAAAATAAATACTATCCACATGAAATAAAAAAACTTTTTCATCAAAGGAAAACTTTATAATCAACAAAACTAAATAGTAACACTATTAGGAAGCATAAAACCTTATATTCATAAACCGTTTCAGAAATAACTGGATCCTAATTAAATCCATTGGATAAACCTACCATGTTAACTTAATACTTCTTGAGTTTGAAGATAAGTAACACTACCCAATGAATTGAAGTGTTATATAAATATCACCCATCGTATAAGCTGTGTTGGGATTACCCATTCATATAAGCTGTAATGGGCTTACCCATCGTATAGGATATATCATGAACACCCGTCATATTAGTTATATCAGGAACACACATAATCATATATAACTATCAATTATAATATTATGAATAAATATTATTATTATTTCACCTTTTTATCAGAAAACCAATGATTTTTTAGAATACATATGTAAAACATTTTCAGAAATCGAAATACCCATTCCTTTTAAAAACCCATTTACAAAACTAAAATATAAAAAAGGGAAAACAATATTTATTTAAAGAAAACATGGAATAATGTAAAGTAATAAAAACATAAAATAGAGTTTGTGGTTGTTGGAAAATATGTTGACGTCGTATATGTTAAAATTCCACATTCATTTTTCCTTATATAAACGGAATAAAAAAGTTATATATAAATTTTGTAAAAAGATTCCTTTTTAATAAATTGGTATGTAATTGAAAGAGACATAAAATTTCCACTCTAATTATTTTACTTCAATAATGATATCTCAATAAAATAATTTTACGAATATGGACATATAATAAAATTATTTAGTAAATGAATATTTAAAACATTTAAAATGAAGATTTATGTTAAATCATTCATTTCTTTGAGTATAAATCATCACTTATGTTCTTTATCATTCTAAATAAAAAAATTATTTTAATTATTTACTTTATTAATAACCTTTTTAAAGTTGTTTATTCATTGTATTTTATTTTTTACCATGTTATATTCAATAACTTAACCAATTAAGTTCAGGTCGGATGTTATGATGATATTCATCTCATATGTCAAAAAATGAATTCAGTTGGTTAAATATGGTAAAAGAGGTCATTATTCCATCATCTATATAATAATAATCACAAAATAATTTTCATTTTAATAAATTAATTATAGTTTTAAAACCATCCATTAATGATTATTATGAAAAATGATTTACATTATAATCATGGTGACGGTTGGCCATATATACCCACGGGTAAAGTTTCCACCTTCAAACTAACATAAGGGAAAGATGGTAAGTGTTATTTTATATTTAAATAATGATTATTATATCATAAATATGACATAAAATCTTTAAATAAACATATATAGACCAACCATGTGATGTGATAATGAAAAATGAATCACATCACTTTGTGGAGGTGGTAATCCACACATAATCACGAATGACGATATAATTTTTCAATGGATTTAAAGGTAAGAAAATAGAAGATATATTATATTTAAATAATAAAAAATATGTCTTGAATATCATATATATACATTAAAACCATAATTATAACCTTATGCGAGAGGCGTTGATGGAAATTTAATTACATTTCTTTGCAAGTCGGTAGTCTACCATACACGTGAACAATAGTTCTGTTTCCAATTTAAAGAAAGAATAATATGGATACAAGTTATTAAATTAACATAAAAATCTCTATATATGTAATAAATTTTTTTATGACATAGTTTTTGAAGAATATTTTAAGTACTTAGAAGCATAAATAATCTGAAAATAGTTGGTTAAGAACTATACATCTTCTTCGGAAAACCCCTTTAGATTTGTAACTAAATCCTACCTAGGATGATTTTATGATAAACCTAGAACCTCTAGGACATGGGGAGGTAGGTAAGGATGGTATTTTATTAAGTATTTGAAAAAAAGTATTTTTACATGTATATAGGAGAGGATAAGGGGTGTAATTTTATAAGCGGGGGAGAGGAAACACTAGGAATTTTTAACAATATTAAAATATATTAATGTCTTATTCAAACCAAATGGCTTAAAAAATGATAATTTAAAAATATTAGACATTATATGGTCGGAATATGTGCATAAAATAGATTTTACAGAAGTTTCTAACTGATTTTTCCCTTATATATTTAGTTTAACCACTGATAAACCTATTTTAACATTTACCATGGTAACAAATATTTACTATTTTTATTGTTCATTAAGACCAGAAATTAAATTAAACTTATTACATAATATTATTTATTATTATTCCATTTATGTAATATATTTTATTAAATTATATTCACTAAAGTGGAATTATTTAATTTAAAATTAAACCCACAAAACCTAATAGAAAACAGTTTTTCATAAAAATGTCTTTTAAGTATAATATTTTTCCAAATTAAAGTAAAAATTTGATTCCAATAAAATTTATTAGATTATTTTTAATAAAAATTAATCAGTTAAATTTTAAAACTAATAAAAAATAGAATTATATTTTATAAATATGTGAAAAAAACATTTTTCAATAAAAATCTGTAATTTTCACCAATCATTGAAAAATCAAACTTTCAACAAAATAGTGAAAAATTCACACTGATAATTTTGACATGTTGAATTAAAAAATTAAGACAATTTTTCCAAACTAAAATTTTATAATTTGGAAATAAATATTTTAAATAAAACCATATAATGTAAGAAAACCCAAATTGGTTAGAAATATAGCCTTTTCTTTTTGACTGAGTAATTACCAAATATTATTATAATATATAAAACTCTATAAAATACAATTAATAATTATTAGTAAGACATGAGAATGATTTATCTTAACATTAACTACTTTTTTACAAGTCATAACCTGTACGATTCCCCCTGGAAACTGTTAAAAGAATTGGATGATATGAATGGAGGAAGCGAGGTGTAGGTGACCCTAGTGCCTCTCTACAGTGGGTCCCAAGACACAAGGAGAGGATTGGGGGGGGGTGGAGGGTAAAAATTTGGAAAAAATATGGGATTTAAAATAGAAATTATTATTTTAAAAAAGAAATCTAGACACTTCACATGGTTTGGCCACATAGTTGACCAAATCATGCACAAAGCAAACACTCCATATTAGAATTCCTAAAGCACCCCATATTGGAAACACACATGGTTAGAAATAACATTAACCACCCATGATATTTTCATCTATCAAATTATATTTGTAATTATATGTTTTTCACATGGTTTCTACTAATTTTACACAAACCAAGCACCCATGTTGAAATTCTAAAATCCCAAAATTTCAAAATTTCAAATGAGCCTTATAATAGCCCAATATTTTCATACATAGATATTATATATTTTTAGAAGAATAAAAATATAATACATTATATAACCATAAAGTTTTAGAGTCTTTGGATACTAAAAATAAAAATAATTTTAATTTATTAAATATCTTAAACATATCACATAAAGAACTTCTCTTATAGAACTCCTCTTAGGAATACCCTATCTAAACCTTTCTTCATTACCTAAAGAAGGAAACATAAGAAAGGGTGAGCTTATATTATTAGTAAGGGGAAACATAAAATATATAAATCCATGATCATATGAAATAATAATATAATAATAAGGTTATGTGATAATGAAAATATCTTTGGAAGTTTATAACCAACCCTTCATAAATCATAAACATGATTCTTGTCATAAATATTATCATGTCAAAAGACATGAATCATAAGAATAAAAATTCATCATAACTCAATAATAAACTATAAGTCTATATAATAAATGTTTTTGGAATCATTATAAGTATAAAAAACATTCCATATGTCATAGTTTGTAACATCCCGGTTCTGAAAGCCACCCAAAGGTGCCCCGTACCCGGTAGGTCACATGGCCTCAAGCGTATTTACCCAAAATCCAGAGGCTGCTAACTAGTAGTGAGGGCCTTAGGTGTGATAGTGGGGAAACTATGCCCTCATTGGCATAGTACACAGTGGAAGAAAAATAAACATGCAATAGCGGAAAGTGTAATAACCAACATTATAAATAGTGGAAGACTAAATCAACAAACTGGAGTACATATGTATATATGAAATGATGCATGATACATGTCTAGGAAAGCATCCAAATGAGTCAAAATTCTGGAAAACACCACAATACCAAAACAAGTACAAAATAAAATAAAACAGCTCCTCAGCATCGCAAGCCAAATCTTGGTCCCATGCTCTCCTATTCCAAGCAATCAAGTACCAAAAGTCGAAGGGCGCTTGCCCTTGTCTATACATGAAACAACATAGTATGTTTGGGCCCAAAAGCATGACCCAAATAGGGTATGAGACTAAATCCAAGTAGGCATTCACCCGAAGATCCGTGCCTAATAGTCAGTGAGTATATGGCAGGTAAATGTAAAATAAGTAGTAAAAAACAACAACAATCAATAGGCAGTAACAGTAAATAGTAAAGTAGGATGATACAACAACAATCAAACCACAACCAACAATAGTAGTGAAGAAAAAAGCTAACAATCAGGAAACCCTCTGGGAAGTACTCAAAACCATCCCCTCTGGTCCTATCCAAGAAGAACCACAACCCTCTGGGTAGTGCACTCAGCCTAACCCCTCTGGCTTAGTCATACGAAATTATCCGACTCTCTGGGAATGCGCACTTGCTCAATTCCCCTTATAGTCTAGGGTATTCAGGGACTCTCTGAGGAAGATCACGCGGTCTAACCCGCCTAGCCCCAAGGTCTAGAGACTCTCTAAGGAAGCTATATCGGTCAATTCCTCCTATAGCCTCAGGTATACCACAAACTCTCTGAGGAAGCTCACTTGGTCAATTCCTCCTATAGCCTTGGAAGGTTCTTAAAGATATTCAAACAAGGTAAGACTCTATGAGGAAGCTCACTCTGTCTACCATCCTGTAGTATCTAAAATCCAAGACTATCTGGGAGCTCACTCGTTCCATCCCCGGTAGTCTATAATATCTAAGACTCTCTGGGAAGCTCACTCGGTATATCCCTTATAGTCTATAACACTAGGTTCTCTCATCCTTGTGCCAGTCAGTGCATAATAATGCTATAAGGCCAAAGTACACCTATAGAGCTACTTGGATAAAAAAAGTACACCTATAGAGATACTTAGCTAAACAGTCTACAAGGCAATAAGTATGTCATGAGTTTCACTTCAACCTATAACCGCAAGGCATGGAAACAGGTGTAGCAGCCAAAGGCAAACGAGACCCAAAGGTCGTAAACCGAACAAAGTAAGGGAAAATACATCCAATCACAACAAATTATCCTCAAACATGGTCAATTTACCTCTACATAAGCATATAAGCAAGGCAGGAAAACAACAAGGGCACAAAGGTAAACACGCAATACCCCGTTCATGAGTATCGATGGAAATTCACACATTAACTCAGAGAATTTGAACGGTAAGGCAGAAAAAACCTACCTTGATATTAGGAGATCGATATACTTGAATCACCATGACTGATTCTCCCTAGAACTTCGTAGATCCGAGAAAACGCAAAAAACGTTCACCCTTAGATAACTTGAGAAGGAGGAAGAATTGGAAAACAAGGTTCAAGCAGAAGGGAGAACTCACTGCTGCGCTTCCAACGCAATAGAAAGAGCTTGAATCAGAGAACTGATGAAGGTTTGGGAATCCAGAGAAGTTTCACGGCCGTACATCGTCTATCGGTCGAACCAGACCTAGAAGAAGATGATTATGGTGATTAGGAAGGACCCTGGTCCGTTTAATAAAAAAAAGAAAGTACACGATGTGTACTTTTAGAGTACATGGCGTGTAGTGGGTTTTTCCGTACTCTACCAAAATTGGCCTCCACGTCACCCCTACACACCGTGCATGTGGGCCGAACATGGCCAGCCCATGGCTTCGAGCGGGAAAAGAGTACACGGTGTGTACATAAAAAATTTCTAGAAAACCTTATTTTTCCCCAAAAACTCTATAAATGGAAAAGAATACCTGAAACGAAGATCAAGGTTCTTAAAAACTTCCCCCCTTAAAGAAATTCGTCTATGAATTTCCCTAGAGAGGTGTAGAAGATGAAACCCCGAATAGCTCCGGCCACTGTGATCGAACCTCGGCCTCCCTCTCCCAAGTCTCGTCCTGTACTCGACCATGCTGCCATAACACCCGTACCAGAGGAATAGACTGGCCTCAGAGAACCTTCGTACTGCAATCGACAATCCGGATAGGATGCTCCTCAAATGACACATCCACTTCAAGCTCAAACTCTTCGGGTTGGAAGACATGAGATGGGTCTGAGAAGTAATGCCAGAGTTGAGAGACGTGTAAGACGTCATGCATAGCCCGGTACCTCTGAGGTAGCTACAACCGATAGGAAACTAGCCCAACTCTCTCCAATATCTCAAATGGTCTGACGTACCGCGGTGAAATCTTACACTGTCTCCGAATCCTCTTGTGTCCAAACCTCAGTGTGACATGCAGGAAGACCTGATCTCCGACCTCGAACTCCAGGGGTTGTCTCTGCTGATCAGCATAAGACTTCTGTCGAGACTGTGCTGTATCCATACTCTTCTGAATCAACTCTATCTTCTCTGAGGACTCCTAAACAAGATGAGGTCCCAACAAAGCTGCCTCTCTTGCCTCCAGCCAGCATAAGGGTGATCGGCATGGCCTACCGTACAAAGCCTCATAAGGTGCCATCTGAATGGTCGCCTGAAAAATGTTATTGTAAGCGAACTCCACAATAGGTATATGATTCTCCCAAGAACCACCTAAGTCTAGAATGCAAGCTCAGATCATATCCTCAAGCACCTGGATCGTGTGTTCAGACTAGCCATCAGTCTGGGGATGATATGCTGTACTCAAAAGTACCTGTGTACCCAAAGCCTTCTGAAGTCCCTTCCAGAACCGAGAGGTAAATCGCGCATCCCTGTCTGAAATAAGGGAGTGTGGAACTACATGTAGACGTATAATCTCTCGGATATACAGTCATCCCAGATCATCAACACTGATGGTTTCCTTGATCGGAAAGAAGTGTGCAACCTTTTTTAGCCCGTCGACGACAACCCAAACAACATCACTCCCCCGAGGTGACCTCAGAAAACCGGTCACAAAGTCCATCGCGACATCATTCCACTTCTACTCTGGAATGGGTAACTGCTGTAAGAGCCCCGCTGGTCGCTGATGCTATGCTTTCACCTGCTGACAAGTAGAACATCTCATGAAAAAACCAGCGACATCTCTCTTCATACCTGGCCACCAGTACTGGCGATGAAGATCCCGATACATATTGGTGATGCCAGGATGAACTGCCCAAACTAAGGAGTGAAAATCCTGCATCATCTCCTCGCGTATGTCTGCTGGCACCCATATGCGTCCCTGGAAATGCAAGATCTCATCCTCGCCCACTGTCCATCCAGGAAGAGGGTCCCCTCATGGCACAGTCTCCCACAAGACTAAGGCCTCTGAATCTGATAGCTGCCTCATTCGTACCCAATCAAGAAGTGTAGAGGTAACAACCATAGATGAAAGGAATGTCTGTCCCTGCCTGTTGTGAACCTCCAGATGCATCTCATAGAATAGAGCCATAAGCTGCCACTCACTACTGGCCTCCTGAGCTGCCTGAATCTGAGTTCTCCTGCTCAAAGCATCAGCCACTGCGTTGCCCTTTCCCGACGTATAGGCGAGCTCAAAGTCTAAAGACTGAAGATACTCGACCCACATGCGCTGTCTCAGATTCAGATCACACTGAGTGAAGATATACTTGAGACTCTTGTGGTCGGTAAAAACCACAAAGTGATCTCCCAGAAGATAGTGTCTCCAACAACACAAGACATGAACAACTAATGCCAACTCCAGATCGTGCATCGGGTAGTTTCTCTCATGTGGCCTCAACTGCTAAGACCTATAAACAACGACCCCATCTCCCTGCATAAGCACAACTCCCAGCCCGATACCCGAAGAATCATAGTAAATGGTGTAGCCCTTTCCTGGCTCTGGAAATACTAGTATCGGTGCTGATGTCAACCTCCCCTTCAGCTCCTGAAAGGATGAATCATAAGAATCTGACCATAAAAACTTTTCCCCCTTCTTGATCAAACCTGTCAACGGTGCTTCTAGGCACGAAAAGTTCTAAATGAAGTATCTGTAGTACCCATCCAGCCCTAGAAAACTCCGTACCTCAAAAACATTCTTCAGATGCTCCCAGAAAACTACTACTCTCACCTTCCCTGGGTCCACTGAAACTCCCATCTCTGAGATAACGTGACCCAAGAAGTGAATCTAATCCATCCAAAAGTGGCACTTCGAGAGTTTAGCATACAACCGATGCTCTCTTAGTGTACTCAGAACGTTCTCAAGATGTGTGGCATGGTCGTGTTGAGTGTGAGAGTACACCAAGATATCGTCCACGAAGACCACGAAAAAGGAGTCTAAGTACGGATGGAACACTCAGTTCATCAGTGCCATGAAAACTGAAGGAACGTTTGTGAGACCGAACGGCATGACTGTATACTCGAAAAGACCATACCTACTCCTGAAAGCCGTTAGCGGTATATCTGATGGTCTAACGTGTAACTGATGATAACCAAACCTCAAGTAGATCTTCAAGAACACCCGGGATCCTCGAAGATGATCAAAGAGGTCATCAATCCTTGGCAAGGGATATCGGTTCTTGACCGTCAACTGGTTCAGCTTTCGATAATCCACACAAAACCGAAGGGTACCGTCTTCCTTCTTCGCAAATAGGACAGGCGAACCCCAAGGAGAGGTTCTGGGTTAGATGAAACCCTTTTCCTGAAACTCCTACAACTGCTTCTTGAGTTCCTGCAACTCATGTGTAGCCATCCTATAGGAGTAATGGACACTGGTGCCGCTCCTGGAACGAGCTCGATCAAGAAGTCTACCTCATGCTCTGGAGGTAAACCTAAAAAGTCCTCTGGAAAGACATCCCCGAAACGATCCACCACTGGAGGAAAGTCTAACTGTGAAGTCCCCTGGTCATCTAGATAAAGATTGGAAATCTAGGCTATAACTTCCCCTAGCCCATGATGCTTTGGTCCAACTCTACCTACCTGGACATACCACTCGCCTCTATGAAGGAAAGATCCACCCTCTAGTGATACAAAAGTCACCCTGTGGAGATAGAAATCGATGAATGCCTAGAAAGGAACTAACCATTCAATCCCGAGAATGACGTCATAGCCCGTCATCTCTAGGACATAGAGGTCCCATAAGAAATGACACCCCATAACCTCAAGAGGGAACTCTCTGCACTAACGTACGCTAGATGTACTCGTTCCCAACAGTGTGTCAAGAGTCAACAAGTCGACAGACGAAAAGATACAGAGCCCAAGGCACTCCACGACAACAACAGAGATAAAGCTATGGGAAGCACCAATATCGAAAAGAGATGAAGATAACACGGAGGCTACTAAGATCGTACCTCAAACTGTAGAAGGCCCAGGATCCTGCTCCTGATAGGTCTACTCCACGGTGAAAGACTGGCCTACACCGCAGCCCTGCGCCCCTGGCTGACCACTCCGAGCTGATCCACTCTGCTGCCGCTGATGACTTGGTGATTGACCACCATGGCCGCGACCTCTACCTCATCCTGAACAGCCAGAAGAACTCCAGTTCCCGAACTGGTGGGAAACCAGTGAAGCATCTCTAGAACATGGGGCCATAGAGGAACCCCTACCACCAGCTGAAGGTGAGAAGATATGACAGAAATGATGAAGATGACCCATATTTCCGCAATACCGGCACTCCATCAGATCCCTATGGAACTGAGGTCTAGTATTCCCACTCCTAACGCACTGGTAGAATACAACCTGGAAGCTAGAAGACGCATCCCGCAAACCCCAATCTCCTCAAGAAGACTCTTTGCGACGCTTCCTACTATCCGTAGGAGGAACACCAACTCTGGATGACGAACCACACTAGCTCACTGCTACAGAATCCCTTAGATTGAGCTCAGTAATTAGTTCCTGGTTGACGATGGGGGATATAGAAGTCAACTGGAAGATATTCACCTGGGAACAGATCGCCTGCCTGAGACCATCCTCAAACTTCCTAGAAAGAAACAACTCATCACCTGCTGGGATCAGTGTGAAATGCTGCAGCTCAGTGAAATGAGATGATTACTCCATAACAAAAAGAGTACCCTGCTGCAGACTCATAAGCTCCCAGGCTCGATCTTCCCTCAGGGTCTCCAGATAGAAGTAGTCATAGAAGATGCGTCGAAACTTGTCCTAAGACATATACTGCTGATGTCCTGACCGTGAGATCACCTCCCACCACCTCTTGGCAGTGTCTCACAGTATATAAGTAGAAAAATTTACCCTTTTCTCCAGAGGGATCTCTAGGTGCTCAAAGATGGTCAGTGTGGCCTCTATCCATGAATCTGCAGCCTGGGGTCCTCCATCCCCTGAAAAGGTAGAAGGATGCTGCTGCTGGGAAACCCACGTCAACTCAGCCATCGACGGAGTAGGAGGCGGCACTCCCTGGAAGGTCTGCATCATCCTCAGGAAGTCCTCCCTGAAATGCACCTCAATGCCTGCGATGGGTATAACTGCTGGTGCCAAGGCTGGCACATCAGGAGGATCTGCAGGAGGTCCCTGATCAGCCATATCTGGTGTCTGGTCACCGTCTAGAAACTGACGTATGACCGGAGGACATCTTGGAGGAATTACTCTGAAAGATCAAAAGAACACATTAGATCAGTATTAACAAGGATAGAAAACATAGGAGTACAAAACGGGAACACGGAAAGAAACTATCAAGTTTTACAAAACATGACTACATGACGTGTATAAAAATTGCACAGCGTGTCTTCTTTAGCCATTAACATGGGCGTGTACCCCTTCCCAAGAGGTCGTGTAACACCCCAAACTACATGAAGTGTTGTTCCCACACACAGCGTGTAATTGAACTCTAAACCCCTGCCCGAGTCTCCTTACACGACTATCCCACATAGTTCAAACTAACCTCAGACTACACGACATGTTCCCTAGGGACACGGTGTGTACTAGACACTGTCACGCCGACCTGTGTTGTTAGTTACACAGCCGGATACCTGGAATTAACTACACGGCATGTTCCTTTACAACACGACATGTTCTACTAAATCTTCCCCGACCCGTGTTGTTAGTGACACGAACAGGTACACGACTCTACAATACACGGTGTGTACATACTGTACATGGCGTATTCCTGAAGTTATCTTCACAACACCGTGTTTCTGATCACAAGGTCAATGACCCGGCCTGAAAACTATACGACGTGTAACCTGAAAGTACACGCCGTGTATTCTGGGTTTTTTTCTGGGCAGTATCTCAGAAACTGCACAGAAGCCCAGAAACACTGAAAACAAGGCAAAGAGGTGCCAAATTCCGATTCGTGGGGGCCCATACTCCCCGCAAATCAAAGCTTGGAATCCCCTACAATAATAGACAAGAGGAAACAAGATCATGATCCTCCAATTTCCAATTCAAGAGGTACCATACCACCTCAAGAATCAAAATTTGGTGTTCATTTTAAGCAAGGTAGAATACAAACAATTCTCTAACAAAGCTGCAGAGATTCTATCAAGAATCTATCACAACAGCATGCATAATCTATACAAAGTCTATCACAACAGCATGCAATCGCTAATACACCCTAAATTGCATGGAAAGAATGCATGGAATGTGATTTCTAAAAGTTCCTATATGATGCATGAGATGGCATACCCTCATCTCATTGGGTTGCAACAGAAATAGAACCATAATATCAAAACAATAACAGTACAAAGCATGTGAATCACTCTAGGTGAAATCGTATCAACCGTAAAATCTCAAAACCAGAAAACTACAATAAACGAGGTAATATGGATTTTCCCTGTACATGGGTTATCTACTCCCGGGAACAACTTATTACCAAGTACTGAATCCATCCCATCCCTAGATAAGTCTCCAAACAGTAATGCAAGAGAAAATAATCGCCTCAGATACCACTTTGTAACGTCCCGGTTCCGGAAGCCACCTAGAGGCGCCCCGTACCCGGTAGGTCACATGGCCTCAAGCACATTTCCTCAAATGCCAGAGGATGCCGACTAGCAGTGAGGGTATTGGGTGTGATAGTGGGGAAACTATTCCCTCATTGGCAGAGTACACAGCAGAATAAAAATAAACATGAAATAGCGGAAGCAGTAATAACCAACAGTATAAATAGCGGAAGAGTAAATCAACAAACTGGAGAACATATGTATATATGAAATGATGCATGATACATGTCTAGGAAAGAATCCAAATGAGTCAAAATGCTGGAAAACACCACAGTACCAAAAAAAGTACAAAAGATAATAAAACAGCTCCTCAGCATCGCAAGCCAAAGATTGGTCCCTTGCTCTCCTGTTCTAAGAAATCAAGTTCCAGAAGTCGAAGGGCGCTTGCCCTTGTCTATACCTGCAACAACATAGTCTCTTTGGGCCCCAAAGCATGACCCAAATAGGGTGTGAGACTATATCCCAGTAGGCATTCACCTGAAGATCTATGCCTAACAGTCAGTGAGTATATGACAGGTAAATGTACAATAAGCAGTAAATAATAACAGCAAGCAATATGCAGTAACAGTAAGCAGTAAAGCAGGATGATACAACAACAATCAAACCACAACCAACAAAAGCAGTGAAGCAAAAATCTAACAATCAGGAAACACTCTAGGAAGTACTCGCAGCCATCCCCTCTGGTCCCATCCAAGAAGAACCACAACCCTATGGGAAGTACACTCAGCCTAACCCCTCTGGCTTGGTCATACGAAATTATCAGACTCTCTGGGAAAGCGCACTCGGTCAATTCCCCTTATAGTCTAGGGTAGTCAGGGACTCTTTGAGTAAGATCACACAGTCTAACCCTCTTATCCCCAAGGTCTAGAGACTCTCTGAGTAAGATATCTTGGTCAATTCCTCCTATAGCCTCAGGTATACCACAGATTCTATGAGGAAGCTCACTCGGTCAATTCCTCCTCTAGCCTGGGAAGGTTCTTAAAGAGATTCAAACAAGGTAAGACTCTCTGAGGAAGCTCACTTGGTCTACCATACTATAGTATATAAAATCCAAGACTCTCTGGGAGATCACTCGGTCCATCCCCTATAGTCTATAATATCTAAGACTCTCTGGGAAGCTCACTCGGTCTATCCCTTAAAGTCTATAACACCAGGTTCTCTCAGCCCCATGCCAGTCAGTGCATAATAATGCTATAAGGCCAAAGTACACCTGTAGAGATACTTGGATAACCAAAGTACACCTATAGAGCTACTTAGCTAAACAGTCTATAAGGCAACAAGTATGTTATGATTTTCACTTCAACCTATAACCGCAAGGCATGGAAACAGGTGTAGCAGCCAAAGGCAAACGAGAGCCAAAGGTCGTAAACAGAACAAAGAAAGGGAAAAAACATCCAAGCATAAAAAATTATCCTCTAACATGGTCAATTTAACTCTACACAATCATAAATGTAGGCAGGAAAAAAACAAGGGCAAAAAGGTAAACACACAATACCTAATTCATGGGTATCAGTGGAAATTCCCACATAAACTCATATACTTTGAACAGTAAGGCACAAACCACCTACCTCGATCCTAGGAGATCGATATAATTGAACCAGGATGGATGATTCTCCCTAGAACGTTGTAGATATGAGAAAACGCACAAAATGTTCAACCTTAGATAACTTGAGAAGGAGGAAGAATTGGAAAACAAGGTTCAAGCATAAGGGAGAACTCACCGTTGCACTTCCAATGCAATCGACAGAGATCAAATCAGAGAATAGATGAAGGCTCGGGAATCCGGAGAAGTTTCACGGCCGTATGGCATCTCTCGGTCGAACCAGACCTAGAAAAAGACGATTATGGCGATTCGGTGTGACCCGGTCCGTTTAATGAAAAAAAGTACACAGTGTGTACTTTTAGAGTAATGGAGTGTAGTGGGTTTTTTCATACTCCACCAAAATCGGCCTCCAAATCACCCCTACACACTGTGTGTGTGGACCAGAAATGGCCAGTACATGGCTTCGAGTGGGAAAATAGTACACGGCGTGTACTTCAAAAATTTCCAGAAAACCTTATTTCCCCCCAAAAACTCCAGAAAGGGAAAAACATACCTAAAATAAAGATCTGGGTTCTTACATAGTTAATTACCAATACTATCGAATTAGGCTGTAACAAATGTTTCCCATAAAAGATCAAACACTTCAACTTGTTTCCCATAATGGATCAAGTACATTAACTTGTTTCCATTAACTATCTCATGAGATATAAATTATTACCCAATTAATTGGAGATAGATGTAGGTCCCAAAATTTATGTAATGAAAACCATATATATGTGTTCCACAAGATCATAAATCATTCATCATATCAGAAACCATGAAAATAAATGGGTTTCATAAATATTTTATCATAACATAACTCATGGAAATGAAAAAGATTTCATAAACATCATGAAATCATAAACACAAGCCATTCAGAGAAAGAATAATAGTGGTATCCTTGGGTAATATCCCCATTAAATAATAATTAACTTAAAATAATGTTATCTTAGATGGAAAATTATTTTTGAAAGATCACTAGAAATAATGATTGATGAATATATCCTTTCCTTTATGAAATCATTTGTTTTAAAGAGCCACAAAATTATAAAGGATTTTTTTTATTTGAAAATAACTTTGTAATATTGTAAATTAATATTAAAATCATTAAGGTATTATTATTGAAGGAAATTCCATTCATGATGTATAAATTAAAAAATATTCCTTTGGTATTTGTTCAGAAAAGTCACAAAGATAACTGCATTAATATGAAAATAATATTCTTGTCAAACCATTTTGTAAAAAGTAAAAAATGGGTAAAAATATATTTAAAAATACATAGGATAATATTAAAAAGATTTTTCAATTTTTTTTAGAAAACATGGACATTTAAGATAAATATTCTCCAATGGAGACTTTAAATGAAACAATCCAGAATATTGATGAGATTGTGAAATAAACCCTTATCACTTTGTAATTAGTCGAGTCATATGACCCATAAAAGAAAAAAAATTATACAAATATTTAAATACTTAATATATAGGATAATAATATTAAAATAAATTATTTTATTATAAATATACCACATAAAATAAACATGTAATATATAATGCATGTGTCCCATAAAAATAAAAGGGAGACCAAAAACCCTTACCTCAAGTCTTGAATTTATTTTTTAACATTTAAACCTAATTTATAATAAATATGAATTTATTATAAATTTATTACATAAAAATATATCAATTATATCATTTATTATTTGTTCATAACATCTTATCTCCATTTTATTAAAAATTGTTTATTAAAATCACTGTTTTGGGTGATAATTGCTTCATTTTCCAAGCATGTTTCGGTGTGGTAGTCTCGGTCCTTATACTTTGATCATGGTATCATAATTTCCCTAATGTTAATAATGTTTTAAAAATAATATATATAAATAATATATATAATCATTTATACTAAATAGATATTGAAAAATGAATTACACTATTCATGGAGACTGTAGGCTGTATGTACGCATGAATGTTGTTTCCATTTTTCATTTAATGGAATGAAATAAAGGTAAATAATATTAAACCCTTATAGAATCATTATTATGTTATTTATATCATATATGTTTATAAAAATCATCTTTATTACCATCTATGTGTAATATAAGTGAATACGAATCACATCACATCATCGAGATGGTAGTCCATACATACGCACGAGCGAAAATATTATTTCTCAAAAGACTGGATAATGATAAGGTAGACATAATATTATCATTATAGATGTATAATTAAGTTATAAATATCATATATAATTAGTAATAAAATCATAATACCAATCCACATAATATGGTGATGAAAATGAATTGTATCGCTATGTGGAGACGGTTAGCCATATGAATGTGCATGAGTGATACTTTAACTTATTGTTTGATGGAAAATGGGTTGTATAATGGTTTTTTAATAATCATAGTAAAATTTAAAAATATTTAGTATAATTATGTTATTATTTTTTGACAAGCATAATATATTTAGAGGAGGTAAATAATATTAGATAAATAAAGTGACCATTTAGAGCGATTACATCTTCTTTGAAATTACTCCTTTAGATCTCCTCTAAAGAACTCTATAGTTGGTCATTTCGTAAGGAAAAAACATCTATAATTTCTATAGGGATGTATATAAGATAACATGGTAAAGGATCGTCGATCTATAAGTCTAAATGTGATCAAATGGAGTGAGGGAGGAGGTGTCCTTTTATAATGGAGGCGAGGGGCAATTTTAGAATTTCTCAAAAGATTAATTATAATAAATTAATTTTCTATCAAAATAACACCAAATGGTCATGGATTCAAATATAATATAATATAAGGTAGAAATTATATAAAATATTATAGTTTAGACATGTTTTTTTATAATCTAAACATTATCATTTTGATTAACCCT
The DNA here is from genome assembly GCA_963277665.1 of Viscum album. Classification (NCBI taxonomy): domain Eukaryota; kingdom Viridiplantae; phylum Streptophyta; class Magnoliopsida; order Santalales; family Viscaceae; genus Viscum; species Viscum album. Next base: position 1,598,337,842 of record OY728120.1, read on the forward strand.
TAGTTAACCTATTTTAATTTTAACCATGAGAGCAATTATTTTAATATTAAAAAAAATAAATTTCTACTTATCTTGAGTAAATTTTACATAAATGGTTAATTAATGAAATTTAGAGACCTTATAGTAATTATTTTTTATTTTTATGTTTTTTTTTATTTTTAAATAATTTATTAAAATATTATTTTCATAAAATATCATTAATGTCAATTTTGATAATATTTTTTAGATTGACTTTAAGAAAATAATGAAGCAAGATGAATTTGAAAAAAATCATTTAATACAACCCTAATATGTCCTATTAACCTATAAAATTCATGTATAACCTTAATTAATTCAAATAATATTAATGTTAACATTTTTAATGTCATTTAATTGATTTTTAATTAATTAAATAATTATTGCATCATCATTATATAATTATTTAAGATAATTATTTATTCACTAAAAATAAAAAATAAATACTATTATTTATATAAATATTTTATATTTTAGTTTAATATTTATAGTTGAATATATATTCTATATAACCCTATATTAAAAATAGTATACTTATTAAAAGGAAGAGTGTGACATTTTGTAACTCTCTTTGATTTTAATAATATCTAATTAATTTTCATGGAAAATTTTCCATTAAATAATTTAATTTCTAAAAATAGGTGTTAAGGGTCTAATTAAATTCATCCAATATTTTTTTTCAAGTTTTAGGTCCATTTTATAGTCCTTATCACTTTATTTTTATCCTAAATTACCCAATTTACCCTTTACTGTGTTAACAAAATTAACAAGGTTACTATTCGTATTGGAAAAAAAAATAAAAGGGGCCTATTTAATATATTTGGAACTTATTAATAGAAATATTACATTTTTTTTTTCAAAATTAAAAACACATAAGTTGCTGAATTTAATTCAAAATTAATCCTTTAAAATACAACAAAATAGTTTTCTTGAAAAAAATGCATTTTTAAGACTAAAATTGTACGTATACTAAAATAAAGTATAAGTATGATTAAAATGTAATTAATTAGATAATATATAACTAAATGGTAATTAATTAAATTTTATATAAAATTAAAATCATAGAAGAACTTTTTAATATAATGAAAATGACAGTTTTATAAACATTGGTATTTTTCACTATTCATCAAAAAATGAAACATATCAGAAAAATACCAAAAATTAAACAAAATGAAAATTTTATATTAGGATTTTAAAAAGTAATATATTTTCTCAAATAATATTCATAAATTTCAATATGAAGTTTTTAAACAAGTACTCCATTAAAAGGAAACAAAACTACCTTTTAGAAAAATATATCTTTTATGCATAAAATTGGATTTGTTCTTATCTTATTCCTATAAAATATATTTCATTAATGTAATTTTTTTTTATAAAATTTTCTAAAATTTTTATTTATATTCCTATTCATGCCCTCCAATATAACAACTAGGCGATAACTACCATATTCAATAATAATATTTAGTTCATTTATGATGGGTGTTGTGTTCAACATAATTATAAAAAAGATTTAAATTTAAAAATATACACACTATAAAATCTCGGGGTGTTACATATAACCCCATTAAAATTATTTTATCCCTAAAAATTCATCTCGGTTATCAATGGATGAATATTTTTTAATTTATTCATAAAAACCCACATTATAAAGATAAATAATAAAACTTCCCTTAAAATGGAAAGTTGTAAACATAAATCTTACCTGAAGTAACACATAACTAGGTTTCCACATATGAAAAACATTAAATGATAGATTTTAAAGGGAACAATAATCCCTAATAACTAATAAAGAGTGATAGAGAACATGTCAATATTCGGTTTATAACCAAAAAATCATAGACCAAATAGTTCTAAGAAAGGTCATTGATATCATAAAAAATGATGATAATATGATAAAATATTATTTAAAAATACTTTGAGAATATATTATTAATTTATTTCATTTTATAAGTACAATATCACTCTTTGGATGTACCTTGATAAATTTATTCTTCATCTCTTACTCCAAGAAATCAAGATGAAATTGTAATGCTTGAAGAACTATTAGATCATAAGATCCATAATGGGATGAAAAGCCATTTATTCTATCTCTAGTTATCATAATAAAAAATGGTTATTACAGGTTATCCAATATGCATAAATATTAATATTATAAAATAAAACATTAATATCTAAAAGCATATCTTAACAAAATTCATAATTGTTTACCCTTATGAACCTTCCAAGGATTAAAATCAAAAACTTTTGAAAGAAGGTCACTAAATTTCAAAAATAAACTCATCATTTATCCCCTAAATATCTTATCATAGCTCTTAATTTTCACACACCAAACATATGAATACCATTATCATTTATTCTCTTGAAATATGCTAATAGCTTGAATTACCATAAAAACTTAGTTAAAACATCATGACTTTCAAAAATTAACTATTTCCTCATTCCATAAATCCAAAAATTCTATAAAATTAATCCATAAACCACATTTTCATCATTTATATAATCATTTCCAAGGTCATCAATACTATACCATTTATTTTATCATAATAAAACATATCTTTATCTCACTATCCCAATATCATGCACATATTAAGGGTTATCCTTCTCTTAATCACATGTTCTCCAAAAACACCACCTCAATAACTTTTCATGGTTACTAGTACCATTAAAAATATGCTTTCACATTATCAATATAAAACTACAGTGGACCACTCCTTAGATTTTTCATTATTCCATGATACTATAAAAGTACTTCTATAACAGTATTATTAAATTCTAATACATAAACACTCAATTATTCCACTACTTATTTGTTGTAATCCACATCTCCAATAGTTATCACATGATATTTCCCTATGTACTTGTATTTAAGGGGTTTATGACATCTATCATCATCATTAAACCTTGAATTTGGGAACTTATTATCATAATGACCATTTTCCTTACACAAGAAGCATTGAAATGTGTGGGCGCATTCAGTGCACCCTTCTTTATATTCACTTCATTAACTAATATTTTCCCATCACTTAGGTAGTCAATTTCCCGATGACCTTGTTTCCCCAACTTAATACATTTAATAGTCCCCTTAAGATAATTTCCTCCATATTTATTTCTACACCTTGAGTATAAAGTAAATCTGTTCTTCTTTTCTCCATGGTTTTAATCTTTTCCTTCAAAATCCATCTTCCTTTTCTTTTCAAAACAATGAGATTGATACATAAATCCAACCTCTATATCTACCTTGATGGAACATTAGTCACTTTCTTCATATCTAATAAATTACCTTATATATAAATCGCTTCAGATTATTGGATTTAATCCAATGAATAATTGATTCACCTTATTTTTAGGTTGGATGATAATTCCAGAAGCATACCTCACAAGTCTTAAAAAATTTTCTTCATTGGTTCCAACAGTTCCATCATCCTTTTTCTTTAACTCAAGTAATTAAATCTAAATTTTTTTTATAAATAATACGAGGAAATTATATATTGAAAAATAGTTTCTTGATGTCATCCCATTCCATGGAGTTAGTTTCATCAATTTCCTTATATTCTTGATTAGATTCCACCAATGATCTGATTCACCTTCCAAACGATTGACAACCAAAATTACATTCTAATGTGATGAAAATCGGAGAACTAAAAATATATTTTCAGTGAAACTGATCCATTACTTAACCATAATTGGATTATAAGGCCCATTGAAAAATGGTGGATGTTGCCTCATGAAGGACTCAACAGAATGTTTTTCCCTATTTTGTTCATTTGGAAGTCCAATATGATTCATATCTTAAGAATGTTGTGTGATCATAACAATAATATTTTTCATTCCGTCTCCCATAACATTTTTTTCTCAAGATAATAGTCATTTTATATCACATTCAGTACTAATTTTGTTCCTTCAGGTTTCATCCATTGACTAAAACCAAAAATTATAGTGTGTGCAACACTAGTAACAGTGGGTAAATCACATAATCATGAGAGATTATACCTAATTCATGACACCTTGTTTTTAATAAATGAAAGCCTAGGTTTAACATAGGAAATTAATGATAACTATCCAAACATTAAGATATTATCCTATACTTATTCCTATCATCAGGGTTTTTATAAAAGTTTTCTAACACTAATACCCATATATTTTTTAAACCCAGCTCTGATACAAACTATAACATCCCAAAATTTTCATACATATATATTACATATTTTTAGGTGAATAAAAATATAATCCATGACATAACTATAAATGTTTAGAGTCTTTGGAGACTAGAAATACGATATTCTTAATTTATGAAAGATCTTAAAAAACTCCCATAAAGATCTTATCACATAGTATTACTCTTAGGAATAAACCACCTGATACTTTTTTCATTTCCCTGGAAAAGAAAACATAAGAAAGGGTGAGATTAGATGACCAGTAAGGTTAAACATAAGAGACATAAATCCATCAGTATATGAAATAATAAGATGAGAATAAGGTTATGTGATCATGAAAATAACTTATGAAGTTTATACCCAACCTATCATATATCAAAAATGATTCTTGGCATAAACATTATCATTTAAAAAGATCATAATCATACAAATGAAAATTCATCATAACGCAATAATGAACTATAAGTTCATGTCATAAATGTGTGTGGAATCATCATATGTATATAAACCATTTCATATGTCATGGTTAATTACCAATACCATTATATCAGGCCATAACACCTATTTCCCATAATAGATCAAACACTTCGACTTCTTTTCCATAATAATAAAGCACATAGACTTGTTTCCCTTAACTATCTCATAAGATATAATTAATTAAAAAATAAATTAGAGGGAGATATATGTACCAAAAATAACATAATAAAAACTATACACATGTGTTTTGAAAGATCATAAATCATTCATGATATCAAATCCCTTGAAAAGAAATGGGTTTCATAAGCATTTTATCATAGCATAACCAATGGAAATGAAACAGATTTCATAAAAATTATGACATCAAAAACATAAACCATTAATAGAAATAATTAAAATTGTATCTTCGGGTAATATACCCAGTAAATCATAATTAACATCAAATAATGTCATCTTAGATGAATTGTTTTTAAATATCACATGAAATAATTCTTAAGGAAAATATCCTTTACTTTATGAAATAAATTTATTAAAGATCCATACAGTTATAAAGGAAACAATTTCATTGAAAGTATCCTTTTTAAGATTTTAAAGGAATATTAAAATCATCAAGTAATAATGATAGAGGGAAATTCCATTCATGCTTTATTAGTTAAAAAATATTCTTTTCATATTTTTTTTATAAAAGTCACAAAGAGTCCTATTTAGAAAACCACAAAAATATTACTTTCAAACCATTTTATAAAAATTAAAAATGGATAAAAATGACTTTAAACTTACATAAGAGGATATTAAAAACTTTTTGAAAACATTTTTAGACAACATGGAAATGTAAGAGAAATATTTCCCAATGGAGGCTTAAAATGAAACAATCCCTAATATTAAAGAGATTGTAAAATAAACCCTTACCACTTTATAGTCAATAGAATCACATTTACCATGAAATAAAGAAAATTATATAGATATTTAAATACCTTAATATTAAGGATAATACCCTTAAAATAAATTTATTGGTAGTATATACCCCGCATGAAAGAAACAAGTAATATATAATGCATGTGTCCCAATGAAATAAAAGTGTGACAAAAATCCCTTACCTAAAGTCTCGAATTTATTTGTTCATGTTGAAACCTCATATATAATAAATATGAATTTATTATACATTTATTACATAAAAATATATCCATCTTATCTTGTATGATTTTTTATAACATATTATCACCCGTTTATTAATAATTTATTATTAAAATCACTATTTTGGGTGATAACTACTCCGTCTTCAAAGCAAGTTTCTGCTTGGTAGTCCTGGTCCTTATAATTTTGACATGGTCTCAAAATTTACAAAATGTTAATTAGGGTTTAAACATAATATATATTCATTATATACATATTTATAATCATTCATAAAAGTATAGAAAGATAAATGAATTACACTGTTCTTGGAGACAATAGGCTGTACGTATGCATGAACGATGTTTCCATTTTTCATCAAATGGATTGAAAGAAAGTTAAATAATAATAAACCTTTATAGAATCATTTTAATGTTATATATATCATATATGTTGATAAAAATCACCCTTATTACTATCCATGTGAAATAAAAGTGAAGTCGAATCAAATTGCATCATGGAGACGGTAATCCATACATACACATAAGCGACATTATCATTTCCTAAATAATTGGATAATGATAAGTAAAAAATAATATTATAATTGTGGAGGTATAATTATATTATAAATATAATATATAATCACTAATACTATCAAAATACCTATCCATATAATGCGATGATGAAAATTAATTGTATCACTACATGGAGACGGTAAGCCGTACGTACACACAAGAAATACTTCCACTTCTTTTTTGATGGAAAAGATGTTGTATAATGGTGTTTTAATAATCATAATATCATTTAAGAATATTAATTATATTTAAGTTATTATTTTTTATAACACAATATATTTAGAGGAGGTTAATAAGAGTATGAAAAGAAATTGATTTCTTAGAGCGATTACCTCTTCTTCAAAACAACTCATTTTGATCTCATCTAAAGGACTCTAGAGTTGATCCCTTAGTAATACCATCAACACTAGAATGTGTCAATGGAATTAGAGAAGATAATTTGGTAGATTATGGTATATATATAAGTCTCTAAGTGATAAACAATAGTGAGGTAGGAGGTGTTTTTTTATAATGGGGCTTAGGGGCACTTTTGGAATTTCAAAAAAGTTTAAATTATAGTAAATTCATTTTATATCCAAATAAAACAAAATGGAAATGGATTTGAAAAATAATATAAGGTTTTAATCTCATAAAAAAATATATTTTAGACAAGTATTGGTATAATTTTAAACCTTATCATTTTGATTAACCTGTAGTTAACCTATTTTAACTTTAACCATGAGAACAATTTTTTTAATGTTAAAAATGTAATTTTTACTTATAAGGTGTAAATTTCTCATAAATGGTTAATTTATGACATTTATGACCTTATAATAGCCACTTTTTATTTTTTAAATTTCTTCATGATTTTTAAATAATTTAATAAAATATTATTCTCATAAAATATCATTTCTGTCAATTTCGACACTATTCATTAAATTGACAATAAGAAAATCAATGCAGGAAGATAACTTTAAAAAAATAATTTAATACATACATAATATGTCATATTCACCTATAAAATTCTTTTATCACCTTAATTAATTCAAATTATATTTATTTTAATATTTTTAATATCATTTAATTAATTTTTCATTAATTGATTAATTATTGAATAATCACTGTGAAATTATTTAAGTTAATTATTTATTTACTAAAAATTAAAAATAAGACATCATGATGTATATAAATATTTTATATTTCGTAATAATATTTATATTTTCATATATATTCTAGATAACCCAATATTAAAAATAATATACTTATTAAAAGTAAAAGTGTGACATTTTTTCACTCTCTTTCATTTTAATAACATCTTAGTAATTTTCATGGAACATTTTCCAATAAGTAAATAAATTTTAAAAATTAGGTGTTAAAGGGATGAATTAAATTCATTCAACAAAATTTGGCAAAGAGTTAGGGTCATTTTATTGTCCTTATTACATTATTTTAACCTAAATTACTCAATTTACCCTTTACCATGGTAAAAAAATTACAAAAGTTTGTATTCATATTTAAAAAAATAGAAATATTCACCAAATTTGGAGCATATGAATAAAAATATGGAATCAATTTTTCAAAATTAAAAACATATAATTTTAATAATTTAATTCAAAATTAATCCTGCAAAATACATCAAAAAACAATTTTCTTAGAAAAAATGCATTTTAAGTGTAAAAATGTACATATACTAAAATATGATGTAAAGATGATATAAATTTAATTAATTATATTATATAAAAATAAATATTAATTATATTAATTTTATATCAAATTCAAATAGTAAAATAAATTTTTATTATAATGTAAATGATAATTTTAAAAAATTTGGCATTCTTCACTATTCATAAAAAATGAAACATATTAGAAAATACTAAAAAATAAACCAAATTAGATTTTTATATTACAATTTCAAAAATGAAGTTTATTTTTTCAAATAAATTTATGAAGGTGTGGAAATTTAGTTTTAAAACAAGTGCACCATTAAAAGGTGGAAAACCCACCTTTTAGAAGATACATATTTTATGCATAAAATTTGATTTGTTTTTATATTATTCCTATAAAATCTATTGAATGAACACAAATTTTTTTTATAAACTTCTATAAACATAATATAGTTATTCCTATTAATACCCACCAATATAATTACTGTGTAATAACTTTCATATTAAATAATAATATTTAGTTGTTTGTTTACACTGGGTGTTGCATGAAACATAACAATTCAAAAGATTTAAATTTAAAAACATACATACTGTAAAATATTGGGGTGTTACGAGACCAAATTTAAACTCAATGGAAAAAAATAAAATTACCAAAAAATAAATTAATAAAATAAAATCAAGGTCAGAGTGTGATATAACTCCCCACTATAAAATCATCTACCACTAGAATGTCACCGAAATCAATGGAAGAAATCATGGAGGAAAATTAAAACTTAGGGAAAACAATAGCTTAAATATTCCAAGAGAAAAGGAAGAGACACTCCTAAACCAAATTTACAAGTTCCACTGAAATCAACCAATTTAGACCCATCCATGTCTATTTCCAATTCAAAAATCAAACTCAACCATCTAAATAATAAGATCAAGGAATGAAGACATAAGGTTGGTCTCCCCACCATTTAAGAAACTAGAATTGTAGATTAATAAGATATAAAATTAACCAAGTAAATACTATGAGTCAAGTCCTATATCTCTAACTAGACTACCTAGATAATAAATAATTCACAATTATAGAATACATTTAATTATCCAAAGAAAATAAGGAAACCATCTCCCAAAAAAGAAAAACATCCTTAAAAGAACTCCAAATAAAATCATAAGATAAATATAATTAATATTCTCACTGATACACATAAATCTGGAATGAAAAAGGAGAGGAGGCACCAAACACAAACATGACCCATCAAACCACTTGGATCTAATCATGGGTCAATGAAAAAGGAATGGTAATATATTACCTTATTCCTGAGGCACTAATTACAGTGATCCCATCAAAATTAATCTTACACCAGCTAGTGTGTAACCTCAATTGGTTCAACATCCACCCAAGTCACCTAAGAAACACACTTAAGGTTTTTCCTATGCCTAACAAGCCCAAAATAAATCTCAACCCATATATAACCATTTATAAATCTAATAAGGTCCATTCATATCAACAAGGCACAAACATAACCTCAAAGCACTACAATCAAAAAATTCAATTGGTAAGAGACTTATGGAAGTACACCGACAAAGAATTACATTGAGATCCATCTAACTGAAAAACTATAAGAAGCATATTCCTAGACCTGATAGTTCTTGACACCTTTTTTAGAGGCATACATCAAAGAATAGAGGGACATAATACCCCATCAATAACATTTAATAAAAAACTCACCTTTATCAAAAATTTAATTCCAAATACAAATAACAACTCAATGTAATAAATTAAAATAACTACTTAAGAAAATAAAATACCCAACAAGTCCAAACCCCCCATTTAACTATTTAAAAATCACAACATTAAATTTTTGATTCCATAAGGCCCCACATGGAACTAAATTTTTAACCTTGAATGATATTTATTAAAAACATTCAATTTCATTTTCTTAAAACCAATTAATTTAAATCAAAAGGCAATAAAATCCATTTATTAATAAATTACTTGTTACAAAACCCCTGAAATAAACTCAAAAACGAATTCCACTATTTAAAATATTTTTAAAATTTGTATTTACATTTTAATACCTTGAAATATTACATGAAAACAATTTTAAAATTCTATAAGTTCCTTTATTAAAATCATTTATTCACTTTTAAACATATATCATGTTTTGATTCCTTTTTTGAAACCCATTTTCAAACCATAAAGTTCAATTTTAAAACCCATTACTCTCCATAAAATCCCATGATGAATTTTCCAAATTCCAAATATTTTTTTTTATTTTTAAAACCAAAATGTTTTATTTCAAAACATCAACCAAAACTGAATCAATATTGTAATGTAACATAATAACTTATTTAAGATGGAAAAATAATTGTGCATGACTTGGAGACATGGTTTAGTAGAAAATGTTCCAATCATTAAACCGCCATTATGAGTAATATAGAACCAAACGCATGGGATCCACTTGGTTTGGTTGGCAATGTGATCTACCCACATGAAACCATTTCAAACCCCATTAATATCCCTCAAACCATATAAATTTATTAAATAATCCATACAATATTAAAATGAAAAAAAAACTAAAAGAAATAATCAAAAATAAATCTCAAAATCAAAATTCAAATCTTCAAATCCAATGAAAACTATGGTTTCCTTATGAGTAGTGGTGATGATTCATGAACTAATGACCTATCTATTAAGATATAATTATCCTAGTTCTACCAATATAATCCCTCAAATAACTAAGGGTGGCTTTGAACCCTAGGACCTCTTATAAAACTTAGCCATGATATAATTTTTTCATGAACCAAACCAGGCCTTCCCTCTATCAAATGCCCGAGCTATCCCACATCACACCTTAGGTTAATTCCTCATAACCTTGGGGTAGTGAAGAACTCCAAATTTATCAAATAATAACTTTTTTGGAAATATAATCCATTTGAATTCCCATGAAATAATTAATAATTAAAATTTAATTGTTAATAATTAATTTATTTGGCCATATTTGTTTGGAGATATATTTTTAACGAAGCATAAGAGAAAGATATCATCTTCACTATTGAGTCCAGAATGGGGGATTTTACTTAGGCAAGGTACAAACTCATGTTAGGTGATGGGGATGTGGCCCTTTTTCTTTTTTCCATTCCATTTTTTTTCATCCCTTTCTTTTCCCCCTTTTTGTTCTCTTCTCCCATAGATTCTCACATACACCCCCTTTAGGGATTATCCATTCCATTTTTGAGAGTGTAAATGGATAGGGATAGAGAGGGGGAGATAATGGATGTGCTACTATAGAGATTAGGAGGATCTGAATCATCATGTGATAGATATAAAATGTAGATATAGACAAAGCTTCAGTGAATTCTTCCCAAAGGCAGTTCTTTTTTATTTTAATTTCATATATCCCTATATATTTAATTACTTCTAGTCTTAATGCTCTTATTTAGATTATAAAGACCCCTATGGGGTTGATCTATGTTCAATTAGGGGAAAATAGGAGTTTTGGGCCAATTTTAGTCATTTATGTTTGGGAAATCTCAATCACATGGTGTTTGGTTCCATGATCCCATGCCTTTGTTCTATTACTATGTAGGGAAGAAGAATTTTTGGAAGTACACACCTTATACTTGGAATACACACCATGTTTTGGTACTTGGAAATGTATCTAAATACATGGGAATATAATTTTCTTGAGATTATACACCATGTACTTAGAGTACACATCGTGTAGTCATACATGGCCATATAGTCAGGTACTTGGGAAGACACCCCATGTAAGGGGACATGGTTGTGTAGTTTTACATGGTTAGAACCAGTGTGTATATTGGTGATGTAGTAGTACACATAAATAACCCATGTGTTTCAAGACATGTATAAGTACATGTTTAGGTTATAGTTTTTCAAGTACACATCATGTACTTAGGGTAAATTCTATATATTTTTCCCTATTTACCCATTTAAGAGTTTTGGGAGATTTTATTCCATAGAGTCAGAATTAGAAAAAATAGGAGACAATTTTAATTATTTTTCTAAGTATATCATGATGGTGGAAACCTTCAGGTGATTTTAGCACTCCTAATTGGTGTTTTGGGGGCATGAAATCTATCATGGAGAGGATCTTCCCCCAGTTAATGAATACCACTATCCCTTTTATGTGTGACATGGGATAAGACATATTTGAGGGTTGTGAAAATAGATGGTGGACATGGTATGGGGCCACCAATTTTCTCATTTGGTGACATTCTTGTAATAGTACCTGGTTAGTGAGACTGATATGTGACATAAGGAGATATATAGGTTTTGTGTTGGGGCTAACCTAGGATGAATCCTTTGACATGAGATGGCCCATGGTCTATATCCTTGGATTGAGGATTTGGTGGAATTTACCTTAAGGACATCTCTCTCTTGAGGAGAACCAATTTGGCCTAGGAGGGTGTGAGTTATTATAGATAGGTTTGTGACATGTGTTTACGTCGAGATACAAACGTTATCCTGAGAGACTTGTCTATAACTATGGAACCTAAGAGGGATACCTCTATTGATGTATTTTCCTAGAGGATACCCATGGGATACCTCCTCTTAGGACCTGACCTAGAGGATTTTTAACAACCTGACTCGAGAGACACTGAAATGGTGCTCCAAGTTAGTTAGTTAAATGGCCTCAAGAGTGCCTCCCCATATGCCAGAGGCTACCGAGTAGCAGTGATGATATAAATGTAGTATAGTGGATAGGCTATACCCTTATGATAAGAGTAAGACGGTGTTAAGAGGTAAGGAACTATAGAAGAAATAATAAATGAATATGCAGTGGAAGATAATAACAACATAAAACCATGTAAAATTCCAAATATAAATCCATACATGTCTATATGATGCTATAATATACAATAAGGAGAAATACAATAGAAAATACACAAACAATACACCATAAAAAGGGAAAAAATCTCAAAAGACTATCTCTATGAGTATCCTAGGCTCTGAGTCAATCATATAACCTTAATATCTTATGTACATGAGTAAAAGCACAAGTATAATCCATGATCCTAAACATACAATGATGATTTCTATTCAGGTACCAATCAATGACTAGAATAGGGTTTGAGATAAACTCTATAGGCCACTTCCAATAGTGCCTAATGAAATGTAATACATGAAAATAAAATTAAGTAGTGTTCATGTATAATAAATAAGGTAGTAAATAAATAAATATAACTAATTTGGGCTGAGGTTACTAAATGGACACCTGACCTACAATACCAACTTTAGCCTAAGATGGAATACCTTTGAATATTTGTCACCATATATATGTTGTTATATATGTATATATATGAACTATATATGCAACAACACATATACCCATATATATAGATACATAATACTAGCCTAAACCTATGGAATAACTCAACCATCCATGCATAATAATAGTAATAGTAATAATAGTAATAATAACAATAATAATAATACAAGTCTCACTACTTAAATCATGGGTATAAAACCAAGTATATGAATAAGGGATATGTTTCACCATGAACAACCATCCTAATAAATGATTTAAAACACCATTTCTAAAATCATAATCATGATGGATGAAATGTCATTTCCAACCACCCAAATGGATTTAAAATTCCATGTCTAACATCCCAAACCAAGGGGGATGTGAAATGTCATGCCCAACAACCCTAAAAGAGGCCTCTTAGTAATAATCAAGTTTAAGGTGATCTCAATTATCATTGGATCCATTATCCTAAAAATTTCATAAAGATAAACACATCATCAGTCAAGTCATAGTGTAATTCCGTGATCATTGAGCCCTTAAACAAGGAATTCCATAAAAAGGAACTCAATGTCTCTTGAGGGTTAATATGAAAGTGTATGATTTTTTAGATTAATCATTTAAAAATGGTCCTTGGTAAACATCCATGCCAAAATTTTGGATCATCACATATCATTTAATTTTTAAAATATTATCTAAGAATTGGGTAAGGTGTAATAGGGTCCAAGTGAACTGGCCATAATTAGTTAACTCCATACATGTAAAAAGTATAAAATAATCCATTAAGAATCCATTCCATTCATCTTTTCAAACATTTATATTTAGTTTTACCTTTAATTACTAAGGCATAATTATATCATTATCATGGGACAAGAAATCATAAATGCCCATTTATAATTTAAATAATTCATTTATCATTAATTAATTAATTCCCATTCTATGTCCAATTTCAAACAATAAGTAATCAGGGAAATTGATTGTAAAAACCCAAAGTGGTCAACCAAGTTGTGGTTAAAAGCCTACAACCATGTCAATGGATCTAAAAAAGGGTCTAGGTCATGGTCTAGAAATATAATATAATTTATTTTACATTTTAGGAGAAACACATGGAATGTCTAGTGTGTGGAACAATGAAAAAATGAAATAAGCAACGAGACTTTGAGGGAAATTCCATAGACTACATAACCCATTATTAGGATGATAAACTTGTCTAATATTGGTATTTGATTTAATCTAGAATGAGGGAAATAAGAGGAATACAAAAATTCCCTGAAAAATGGAGAATTTGAGTTCAAATGGAAATAACATACAAATTGGAAATATAAATTCATAAAAGAAAGAAGATGATTTAATAACATACCAAGGGTGATCCAATGTAATTGATGGAATTTGATTATGATGTCAGAAAAAGGATATATATCCAATCCTAGGAGGAGATCCCAAGTAGGTGCTCGAGTAGGGATTCTTTGCCTAGTAAGTGAGGGAGAAAGAGGAAGGAAAATAAATAGAAGCCCATATGGAAAATGGAAAATTATATACCTTTAATGAGACACATGGTTTGGATTCACCATTTGGATAATTATGAAAAAAATGCGTGGTTCCACTTCTAAGTGTCACTAAATAATAAGGTTAGGTTCATGATTTTCCAAAATGTGTGCACCCCTACACCCACATCTACATTTTACTGTAGACCTATCACATGACCATGAAACCTTGGATGTACTGTTTGACTAACTGTGTGACACCATCTAGGCCCCTATACCAGGTTGTGTGGTTTCCTCTATAGGGCCTCATGGTTTCCAAAAACTATTCCCCTTTAGAAAATAGGTATCACTGTTTGGGTTTCCTGGTTAGAACTAATCATGTGCCTACCATGAACCACTGTTTTCTAACTCAAAATGAGGTATTCAGAGCCTAATTCTCATAAAACTCATAAAAACACCTAATAATCCTCTTAGACCTTAAATATCACCAAGAAACAACAATTTTATGTCTTACTACTCACAAAATTTCATTCCAAATCTCATTATGTTATTTTTCACATCCAACAAATGAGAAACTCAAAATATCATTGAATTATCAACCAAATCCAAAGCATGATATGTCACAATATCCCCATCTTAGAACTTATCTTCCCCAAGAATACATGGGGAACAATAGAAATAACACCCAACCTACTATGGTTGTGATTTTTTTCTTAAATGTACACATTGCATTTTCTATGCCCAACTCACATAAAAGATCTACATTAAACATGTAATAATTAATCCACTAAACAAGTGAAAATGCCCAGATTCAAAACTAAAAAATCAAGATGGAACTTACCCATGACTGTCTAACCCGAGACATGATCACATCATACTCTCTTTCATTATCTGACCTATGATTCTCCCCACTATATGTCCAAGATTTTAAGGGATAATATTGAGCCATGGAACTCCCACCATTGGAATCGACTATTGAAGAATTCCCTTAGTGTCCTTGTGACACTCTCAACAAATTTATCAAATAAAAAGAGTAGTCGAATTCCAATCGACCCAAATTAGCCTGGCCGTGCTAGATTTTCCTTGAAAATAAGGGGAAAACCATTTAAACTACACTTAATGTATCTTAACAGTGTGTCAACTATATCCTAATAGTGTGACCGATTTCACTCATCACTAGCCACATCCAAATATTTGAGAGAACTCAAGTTAAACCACCTTTGGCCAAATATTTAAAAATTGATCAGCTCTAACTTTCGACAAATTAGCTAAAATAGACATTAAAGCCTTAAACTAAGATATTCCATGATTTTTATGATCACACTCACTGAAACTCATAACCAACATATGATGAAATCCCCTAGAAAAACCATATAAAAAAAATCATTTTTACTATAACACCAGAAATGAAACGATCTAGATCTAGCATCTAGGGATAATCATAAGACACTTTGGGATTAACTCCCAGATCTAGATTTCACCCAAATACATAATCAAAATCATACCTGGAATATTCCAAGGATTTTATCCATACATTGTATCATTATAAAAACTTCATATGAGGGAAAAAACCATCCAACAACTAGTTTCAATATTCTATATCCATTATCAAATGAGGGTCCCCCATCAGTGGCCAAATTCCCAATCCCCACCTTACAAGAATCCTGTTTCTTCTTAAATAAAACAAGAACTAATTTATAAAACCTATGCCCAATTACTCCAGGACATTTGATTGTCATGTGTAAGAGCCTTATCATTACTGAGAACTAACATAAGAATCATCCATAAACTGTTCCCATGGATATCGCCATTATTGAAGCATAGCAAGGGTCACCACCCTCAAATGGAGAATGGTGTACTACGAACCAAAAAACTTTACTTTAAACCACTCATTGAGGAAAACTCTAAAAGAGTCTCTTTAGAAAAAACAGAAAGGATATATATGTAGTTGGGTGTATAATAGATGCTATTCCAACATACCCATGTTGATTTTAAGATATGGGACATGATTTCCTCTAGAATAGGAGTACACTATGTTTTTTATTAATATGATTGTATCCCTCCTCCTAATCAGATCACTAAATAAAATAGAATAACAATACTTTAATTAAATCTATACACTATAACCCATGACCATGTGTGTCGAGGTATGTTCATGGGTCAACCGTATCCTATGATCTAGTATATTTCAAAATTATCCCTTATCATTGTCCATTCATTTAATTTAACCAAATATTTGGGCCAAACTACCTAAAAGTGTCATATTTGAAGCTTTCAATCCTTGGCTTGGACCCAACCACTCACTGACATTTCACACCAAGCAGTTCCCATGTTCAAATGGAAAAATATAAAATTTCCATACGTAGAAGGTGTACATTTTGTACCTCAAAATTCATGATATGAATCACACTCCCATAGATCATCCATCAAAATTTTAACCTGACTTTTCTTCATAGCATTTTAGTTTATTACATGCCAGGTGGTCCCTTTTTAAAATATAGCACATACTTATGCCATGATTTATCAAAATACCACTAGCCACATAGTGCCATTTTTGAAATATAATCATCTTCAGTGAAAACACTGGTCAACTTGGTTAGGATCCCAATTATTTTGGTTCATATTAAACTAATTTAAATATCTAATAACCCTAGGTTATTCCTTGAAAACTAATGTATCATCATTCCTATAACGCAATACCTGATCACTTTACAGGAATTAATCTTAATTTAAGAATAAAACAATCTCATTGACTTTAAGGAAAAAAATCCCCATACCAACTTCTCTTGAAGGTTCTCCTTATTTAAAATGAAATATAGAAGACCTAATAGGGTTTGAACCAAAATCTAGGGCATCAAGGTCTCCCACATAACCCTATAGATCAAACTCAAAGAATGACCACTAGGTCCGACCAACTAGCCCTAAGGTTTCTCCCATGAGAACCTTATTCTAATTAAGGTAATTTATTAGAAAACTTCTAAAATGATTATAAACTATTTAAGAAGAGGTTAAATTGAAATAGATAAGGAAGTATCGACCTATAAGGGTAAAAACCTATCAATATAGGTGTAACAACATCACCTACCAAACATCGGCATACCAAGACCAAATTATCACCAAGCATCCGAATAAGGGAGTTCTCACTGAAAGGACACAAAGCTATCACATAGGATAAAGACATTTCACCTAGTGGTATATTTTAAGGGAATACCCCCTCGAGGTTCAACTCACCAGACAACCACCCATATACTAGGGGTTTCGTTGCATATTCAAAGAGTCTTACCTTGGACAACCGATGCACACATGATTCCAAACATATGAACTTTCTCACATCATTTAGAAATTATTTTATTTCTAAGGGATATACTTACACTGATCTAACCCATCATTTAATATTGTTCATAAAATTCTAATTTAGAGTCATACCTAAGAAGTCACTAGGATCTACCATAGGTCTTTTATGTTAAGGAAACAATAGAAAGGATGTCAACTGAGACCCATGGGTAACACTCATATTCCAATTAAATAATCCATCAAAGTAACTAAATTTAACCCTTAACTGAGTGTTCCTACTAGAGACACCTATACACATTTTTTACATTTTAACACTGATCATTTATTAAATCATTTAAGCAGTTTGTATACAAAGTAAATCAAGTACTAATTTTCAAGGCATACCATACTAAGAATTTTTTAGCTAAAACCATAAAACATTGGAAAATTATCTCATAATTTCCTTTTTGACCATTTATTTAGCCATATTGTTCTCCCATATAGGCTTGATTAAAGAAAATGTCAATTTAAATCTATAGAGAAAAACATCCATTAGGATATAATTGGAATTATAATTAAGAAAATCCTCCCAATAATAAAGATCAAAAGTAGATAAATAGTATTTATTAATTAAAGTGTATTAGATAAGTAAGATGACACCATACATTTATATGTGACGCATATAAGTGTTTTATAAAACCTTATTTAACCATCCCATTTATCATAAGCATATACCCCATGGGGTTAACTATGAAATCATACAAAGAATAAGACAAACTATGAGGGTCCCTCTATTTTAACTAATATTTTAAAACACCCTTCGTTGGTTTATATCATAAACTACATTCCCCAACTTACCTACATGTGTCCAGTTGTGCATTTATAAATTTATCCATACTGTTCATTCATACCCAAGATATATAGGCATTATCCCTTATAAGAAAAAAACACCATTTTATAGTAACCATTTTTGAATATGAATTACAATTCATCATATATATATAAGCACCATAGTTCAGTTAGATGAGTTACTATTCCCAAGTTATAAAGGTACACACCTTTATAAGTAAAAATTGACATTCATGTAGCTACAACTATGTTTTTACCTTTGATTTTAGAATATAACAGGTTCATATATAATGGATTGATTATATGGGTACCCTTCTATATTTATAAAGTCATATTCACTTTATAAATTGTTATCAGAACCCATTTAATCACCACCATAAATTTTTTATCATGTGAAACCAATAGTCCATGGATAAAACATGTCATGATTGGTTAGTTAAGGTGCCAACATAAATCTATATGGGGAAAAATCATTTAGGTTGATGAATACACATTAATAACCGATCATATATCATAAATATAATAAGGCATGATACCACCTAGCAATCATCAATAAAAATAAACTAGGAAATCTATCCCTCAATCATGGTATAATAATAAGTATAAAATATAATAACATAAGAATGCTGTACAAGAATTCATGATAATAACTCACCCATCATGTTATAAAAATAATCATGATGATAAATCACACAAGGGACATCCAACATGTATCCGAAATTCAAGAAATGCAATCTATATTGAATGGAATATGTATGGAATGTGAATCAATATGTACCTATAATGATGCATGTAAAAATAACTCCTTCCCATACCATTCCAAGGGTAAAATTACATAAATCTATTAAATCAATAAGAAGTGTAAGGTATATCAATCACTCATGGTGAAATAATAATAAATTTTAATAAAAAACAACACAAACAATAGTCACATCCAAAGACACTTGGAATTTTCCCTCTACATGTGTTGATCACTCCTAGACATGGATATTTACCATGTGATAAAAAATTCCTTATTTCCTGTCTATAAGACAAAAATAGAAATACAAAGGAAAATAATATTCGATACCACTTTATACCATCCCGAACCGAGATCCACTAGATGATGTTACGATCTAGTCGATTACATGGCCTCAAGAGCCCCTCCATGCATGATAGAGGTTTCCAAATTTTAGCGAGGATCTAATGGTGGTATAGTGGTGGGACAATACCCACATGATCATAGTAGAATAGTGGTATAATAGATAATAAATAGTGAATGAAATAATAAATAAAAAATTAGTGGGGGTATAATAACAACTCAAAACCATTGAAAATGAAAAAAATAAAACCATGCATTTCCATATGTTGCTAAAATATACAAGTAGGATAAATATAATAGAAAAAACATAAATAATTCACAAAAAAGGAAAAACTCCCCAAAGGCTATCTCTATGAGCATCCCGAGCTTTGGATCACTCCTATACCCCTAATCTCCCATGTATAAGAGTAAAAACACACCTATAATCCATGACTCTAGACCTGAAACCATGAGGTGTGTTTGAGTACCAAACAAATACCTGAATAAGGTGTGTGATAAACTTGGTGTACCACCAACAATGTTATCTAATGAAATCCATTCCATGAATATAAAATTAAGTAGTGTGCAGAAATAATAAATAAGGCAATAAATAAATAAATAAAACTAAGTTAGGTTCGAGTTCCTCAACGGACACCTGGACGACAATACCTACTTTATCATAAGCCAAAACACATTTAAATATGTATCACTATATAAATATGTACTATATATGCAGTAACTTATATATTCATATATATACAGATATGTAATACTAGATAGGATGTAAGGTGTAACTGAGGTGTCCATGCATAATCATGATAATAATATTAATATATGGGTCTCATTGTTTAAAACATGGTCACAAGACCAAGTATCTAAACATGAGATACGATGTTCCATGGATGACCATCCCAATAAATGTTGTACAATTTCATGTCAAACATCCTAATCATAGGGCATGAATCATCTTATATAACCACCCAAATGGATGTGAAACACCATGTCCAACATCACATACTAAGGTGGATGTGAAACATTAGGTATAATAAAATTTATGAAGACATATAATAAAGCATCATGTATAAGGTAATCCCACTTTCCCTATGAGACCTTAGCTCGGGCGTTCTATAATGAGTAACCCAAAATCACTCAAGGCGTAGTGTAATTCCCTAACCTGTGAGCCCTTAACCAATGAATTCTGTAAAACGGATCCTGGTATTTCTCAAGAATTAATATGAAAGTGTATGTATTTTACATTAAACATTTTAAAATTGGACATGGTAAATAGATATTACAAAATTTAGGATCATCATGTGTCATTTCATTTTTAAAAGATAATATAAGAGTTAAGTAAGGTATAATAAGGTCCAGGTGAACTAGTCGTGAGCAGTTAACATCATACATGAAAAAAGTATAAGATGAGCCATAAAGAATCCACACCATTCATATTTTCAATATTTACATTTAATTTACAATTTAAATACTAAGGAACACTTCCTATATTATCATGGTCCAAGAAAGAATATACAAAAATTTTTATTTTGAATAATTTATTTATCATTTATTAATCAATTCTCATTTTAGGGACAATTAAAAACAATGTAAAATAAAATAAATTGATAGGACACACACAAAGGGCTGGACTTGGTTGAGGTTAATAACCTCCAACTATGTCAACAGGTATAATAAAGGCTCTAGGTCTTGGTTTAGACATCTAATTTATGTTATTTCACATTTTTGGAGCTTCACATAAAATGTATATCATGCATCATAAATGAGAATAATATAAATAATGAGACTTTAAGGGAAAACCATAGACCACATAAATTATGATTAAGATGGTATACTTGTCCAATATCATGCTTGGATTTAACCCACAATGAGATAAATTATAGGAAAATACAAACATCCTATACATGGAGAAAATGATATCATATAGAAATAGAATCTGATACATTAAGATAAATGGTGAAAAAAGGAAGGGGATTGAAGAATATAAAAAGGGTGATCTAACACAACTGTCATAGTTTTATTCTGACACTGGATGAAGAAGATAGCTCCAATACTATAAGGAGATCCAAAATAGGATCTAAAGTAGTGCTACTATGTCTGCGAAGTGGTGGAGAAAGAGCGAGGAAAATAAATATAAGGAAAGAGGAAAAAATGGTAAATTCCAACCCTTTAATGGTCCACTTGGGTTGGCAGCATAGTTTGGCTAACCATATGGAAACCATGTGGTACCACTATCCAAGAGGAACTAACCATGTGGGATAGGCACATGATTTTCAAAACCATTCCAATACCATGTGAACACATCTATAATTTATTGAAGGCCTCATTCATGGCCATGCAACCTTGGGTACAAAGTTTTACAAACTATGAAACACCCTCCAGGACCCTGTACATATCCACATAGTTTCCCATATAGGGACAAATGGTTTCAACAAACCAAGTACCTTTAGAAAACATACAACATAGATTGGGCTACATGATTAATACTAACTATTTTCCAACCATGTGCCTCTATCAATTCTCCCGAAATAGTGTTTTCAGAGCTCGATGCTCCCCAAAATCATCCAAAAACTCGAGACATCTATGAGGAATTAAATCTATCCAAAAAACAATAATTTTAATTTTTATTTAATTAATTATTTCATTATATAGATAATTTTGTGTTTTATCTTTCCCTGAACATGAGAAAGTAAAACTCATGGAATTTTCAACCTCATCCAAAGAATTGGATGTTATAGGATCCCTTTTGGGATGCATCTACTTTCTTAAAATTTCCGAGAATCCCAGAAGGGATTCCTCTTCTTATGTGATGACTTATAAGATCCCAAGTGTGATAAATATATTTATGTGTGGTATATGATGTAGGATTCCTCTTCTATGTTTTGACTAAGGTGAACCTAATGGGTTTCCCAGTGGCTGACCATCCATGAGAAAGTGCATCATGGGTTTGGGTAGAGATGGAAGTGGGTGTCACATTAGAACCCATATAAAACTAGTAAGACCAAGGGGTTATGGAAGTAGTGATGGGTTTATGCATTAATAAAAACTCAATATTTAATAATTCTTTAACATGGTTAATCTTGATACAACTATGATTTAGATACATAGATCCTTATACTTAACCAATAATCATGATGCAATGTGATATATGATAGGGATTCCTAGAGGAACTTCCTAGGACTTGGCTTATGATCCATTCATGATTAAATGTTACTATTAATAGATATCCCATTTTCACCAGGATTCATCCCTATATATGTATTATAGATTTTATTATTGAGTTAATCTTGAAAACCCTATTAAATTGGGCTTCCTTGATAATGGATAGCTTCCTAGATTGAAGGTGATGACAGTGGTTCCAGGTGGGTGAATTTATTTTTATATTGGAATACTAATATCAAAAAGGATTTATGATGATCTCAATGATACGAGGCTAAAGAATCTTCCAAGGATTGTTTGGATGCACCACTACTACATTTCCCAGACTCACCGGGTTATGAGGATGTTGATCTAGTTTTTGACTTGATGTTGAGTTATTAACTCGAGTTTGGAGATAATTCCTTACAAATCACATAAGGGTTATCTCAATTAGGTATTATTTGAGTAAAAATGTCATGAATAATTATTGATAGGACCTAGTACTCAGATATCAGATTGGATTACAATATTATTGAGTGGATAACATCCTTCTCAATTCTGTATTTGTAGGATATCCACTTTATACTTGGAATCCATTATATTATATATTTTAAGTGAGTGTGGTTGATCCCAGTGCCACTAAATGTATTCCCCTATGTTGATATATCTTTCTTAGAGGTATTTTTGGTGCCTAATGAAGAAGGTATTGTCAATTATGATCATGAACCAAAGGATTTATAGGATTATAAATGAATTTAGTGGTATGAGATTTAGATCTATAACTTAGTCATAGGATGTCTAGTTGATTTGGATCTTGAATCCAAGGATCGATTAACGATTGATTTGATTTATTCATTCCAATAGTTTCTTGGATAGGATAAGAATATAGTATGATATTTCACTTATATAAGTGAGTAATAGGTTCACCATTGGTGGTGACGTACATAATTTATTTCTCACCCCCTATACATACTCCTTGGTGTGTGTACAAACCTTATGTTTAATATAAGGTTCAAAATAGATTCACTATGATAGGGAGAGGCCTAGGGTTTCTTGATCGAGTGGAGAAACACATTCAGATTATTATGATTAGGCTGGATCATCTCAATAGTGTCTTGGAGATTGGGTATGTGATTCAACTTAAAGTCAGTAGTAGAGAATTTTACTTTTTGTATTTATTTTATTCCTATATATGTGATTAACCTAGTGGATGATTAGTGTTGTATATAATATATGATCATTCAAGACTTTAATATATTTCATTTATTACATAATTTTTATATTTATTTATTGCACACTCTGATTATTTACTAGTATGAATATTGTTGGTAATTTACACAGGATTATTACCCTCATATAAATTAATTGTCTCCCCACATACAAAACCTAGGCCCTCACTGCTAGTCTACATCTTCTGGAATATAGCGAGGCATGCTTAAGGCCTTGTCACCAATTGGTCCCACAACGTTATATAGAGTGATCCAGTCTGAGATGTGACAATGTGGTATCAAATTATTTCCTTTATTATTGTATTAAAATTTGGGAAATTCTATATAGGAATATTATAAATGTGTCAAAACCTGTGATGTATATCAGAATTGTGTGTTGAGAACACTTGTTCTAGTAATAATTCCATGTTTCCAGGAATATGGGTTCTCTGTTCTTAGAATGCGATGTTACAATTGTTTATGATTTTCTTTTATATCTATAGACATACGATTTGGGGTTATGATTTATTATGTAATTTTGGATCTCAGCCCATGGGTGAGAGGACAGTGATTGATTTTGACTAATGTATGAAAGTAGAAAGAGGTGTTTTTTCATGAATCATATTTTGAAAGTAGGTTTCACATGTTATAAACATGCTACTGTGTGATTTTATTGCTGATGATTGAGGCCATCAATTTAAACTACCAAAAATAACGTAATTGGTGTTTTAACATATATGTTCTTGGGGAAATTATACCTAGATAGACCGATCTATATATATATATATATACTATTATGATGGAAATTCATGTGGATTTACCATGTGATATTTGATGATGAGTATCATGACTCATGAGACATGCACAAGTGGTGAAGTTTCCCTAACGAGCTGATATGGCACATGATTACCAAGTGTTAGTCCCCTCATGGGGTGTTTTTACCCAGGTATAGTTATTTATTGTTCTAGTAATAACCTTTACATTATTTTCCCACATACATTGTAATAATATTCGACTTAACAAAACCATGTGCATGTAGTGTGACACGAATCATTAAGATGATGTGCTGCATGTACTATTGACCCTCACAGGTCAACATTGGCAGTTTACGACCTTTCGATAAAATATTTTTGGGTGTAGCATTTTTATGTGTAGTTAAGTAAATATTCATAAAAACATACTTAGAGTTTTCGCATCTATATTTCTATGATATTGTAATTAACTAAACAATGATTAGGTTATCTAGTCAGATTGTCTTTATGTGATTTCATTAGTAAAATAATTGTTTTTTGTTGGAATGGAAACACAAGGGGGTATTACCGTATACATACACTAGGCGTGGTTTAGTTATTATCCATTTACATGACTCATAGTAATATTATTAGGGTAATGGGCCAGGTGAAATTGGATAGTACACCATCTATGTTGGGTGAGATAGGAATGGTATGGGTCATTGTGTGTGGTGTTATTTAAATCATTAATCGATGAGTAGCCATGTGTGAGATAAGGAAAATTGGTTTTAAAAAACTGTTGTGGGAATGGTTTTCCAGGAGTTTTGAGGAAGTGATAAATTTCCCCTTATGGTAGATGATACATCAAAAATTGATCAGTTGTGGTGGAATGACTGATGTGGCTAAATCTTGGCTAGGTTTAAATAGGACATAGATAGTGGATTAGAAGGAGTGGAACATGTTTGGTTATTAAACCTGTTATTTTTCTACTCAAGGAGTTAAATAAGGTAATCCATATGGTGGGAAGTTAACCATTGGCTATTTAATGGTGGTGACCCTCATTATAAGATAAAATTTGGTGGTTTCTATGGAAACCATTACTGAGAAGCGGGAGAGGGAGATGTTTTGATATAGTAGGTTGGTACTCTAGAATGAGTGGATTTTGGAAAAAACAATCATTTAATTTATTTATTTATGGATCATGATCCTTTGAACTTGGAGTTTGGTTTCAAGGTGATAAAAAAGATACTTCTATAGTAGGAAGTATCAGATAAGACAAAGTTTAATGTCTTCCTTGTTGGGAGAGTTGTGGATGTTGTGAGACTAATCATTGGATGTTCAAGATAAAATATTTGTGTAGATGCTTAGGATAATATCATGGAAGGTGTTTAACCACCAAGGAATCTCATTTATGATAAGGGATATGCTGGGGAGGTTTTAAAGACCTTTGTTTTCCGGATTGTGAAATTGGGAAGGAATTTGATATTTTGCTTTCATATTATCATGGGGGGTAAAATGTTCTTTTTACCCTATAGTATGATCTTGTAAAGTTTTTTTGACCACCCTATATGTCTTGAAATAAGGGTTTTACCCTGGGATATGATTTTGGAGGAAATATGATCCCTTTGAAATATCATAAAATAATTAATATTTAACATTTAATTAATTAAATATTAATTTATTCATGCTTTTTTTGGAGATATTTTTTTGAACGGATCATTAGATTTATATTCCATATTATTTTTTGATTCCAAATTTAGTGTGGGGGGGGGGGGGGTGTAGAGGAGGTATAAACTCACATCGAGCTCCATGACCAGAGTCAGACCCCCTTTCTTTTTCTTTTCAATTTCCTTTTTCTTCCTTTTTTTTCCAATTTGATTTCTCTTCTCCCATACCTTCTTCACATTCCAAATTTGATAATTACACTTTTATTTAATGCGATTGGAAATGGAGAGGTATAGAGAGTGGGAAAAGGGAGGTTCTACCATAGAGCTCATGATGAGACAAATCGTTATGTAGTAGCTGTAGAACACATATATGGGTAAAGCTTTGGAAGATTCCACTAAAAGGTAGGCCATTTTTATTTTCATTCCATAAATAACTATATAGTTACTAATTTATTTATATAATATCCTTTTATGATTTCTAAGGTCCCACATGGGGTCGATTTATGATAAAATGGGTAAAAATTAAGTTTTAGTTCAGTTGTATGATTTCTCTTCTGGAATCCAAATTAGATGACGTGTGGATCCATGAGCACACGTTATGTGATTTTTATATTTGGGAAAGATGATTTTTTGGATGTACACATAGTGTACTTGGGGTACATTACATGTAGTGGTATGTGTCCATGTAGTCAAGGACAAAGAAAGATGAAGTACTCAGGTCTATACATTGTGTACTATAAGTACATGCCATGTAGTTTTACATGACCATGCAGTTGGGTAATTGGGTAGACGCCCCATGTATGGGGGTCATGGACATGTAGTAGTACATGGCTAGACCCTATGTTTATCTTGGATGTGTATTAGTATATGATCAGACCCTATAAATTCCCTATTCATGTAGTAGTATATGGACAAACCCCATGTGTTCTAGGCCATGTAGAAGTACATGGAAAAGATAGAGGTTATGAAATAAACACCGCGTACTTAGGGTAAAGATAGTTTACTATTACACATTGTCCCATTTGATAGTTTTGAGTTATTTTATTCCCTATATATATAATTGGAAAAATGAGGAGTTTTTTATCAGTATTTTTCCATGTAAATCACAAGGGTGGAACCCTTAGGGTGATTTGAGTACTCCTATGAGGTGTTTTGGGATGGTCAAGCTAGGATAGTGAGGTTATTCATCCAATAAATGAATACAAGTGTCTCTTATAAGTGATCCATTGGATAATACCTAGTCTAGGGTCATGGAGATGGTTTTTGGATGTGTCCAGGGGTTTTAGATGTGCTCGTTTGGTGACATTCTTGGGATAACACCTAGTTAGTGGGACTGAGATACAACTTGAGGAGACAAATAGGTTGTGTGTTCAAGAAAACCTTAGATGGATTATTTTAATTGATAAGGGACATGGGCCATCTCCCTAGACCAATTATTGGGTGGACTTCCCTTAAGGGCGTCAGTCTCTTGAGGTGTCCACTTTTAGACTAGGAGGTCATGAGTTGTTATGGATAGGTTTGTAAGATATTTTTACCATGAGAGAAGAGAATTAAACCAAGTTACCAGTTTGTAACCAAGGATCCCAAGAGGGATGACTCCACTAATGTTCTAACCTAGAGGATCCCCATGGGATACCACATTTTATGATCTGACCTAGATGATCCCCTATAGGATGACTTTTCATACAAAATATTTCCAAGGATCCTAAGAGGGATACTAATGCTTATGTGCTGACATAGAAGATCACTATAGGTATATAAATTTTTATGTTTATACCTCAAGGTAGGATGCCTCTCTTATGTATTAACCTAGGGTACCCCAATGGATCCCCTAGTATCTGAATAGCCACGAGAAAGTGCATCATGGGTTTGGGTAGATATGGTAGTAGGTGTCACCTTAGACCATGTGCTAAACTTGTAAGCCTAAGGGGTTGTGTAATTAGTGATGGTTTTAGGGTTTATTCCAACTTAACACTTCACTTAGTCTTTTACATGATCAATCTCAATGGAGATATTATTTGAATATGTGCTTCCAAATACTTGATCAATTAGCCTGACACGATGTAATATATGGTAGGGAAACCCAAATGAACTTCCTGGGATCTGGCTTATGATACTTACATTTTTTAATGTTACCATTACCATAAGTACCTTTTTTAATTAGGATTTATCCTTGTATAGGGATTACAAAGGTGTTTTACGAGTGAATCTTGAAACCCATATAATGTTGGGTATCCATAAGGATGGAAAGTTCGTTAGGTTCATGGTGATACTAGAGGTGTTGGGTGGGAACATTTTCCCCAAGAACAGGATACAAATATCCATAAGGATTGATGATTATATCCTAAACATGAGGACCTGGATTCTCTCTAGGATTAGGTGGAAGAACCGCTACCATATTTCCCATAATTTTATGGGAATTAGGAAATTGAGTAAGTTATTGAATTTATACCGAGTTATTACCTTAGGCCTGGATACCATTCCTTATAGATTATATAAGAATCATCCACCTTTGGTATTATTTGAGTTGCAATGTCATAAATGATTTTTTTTGGGACCTTGGACTCAAAAATCATGATGGTATACACATGGCCTGAGTGGTATAACATATAGTTCAATTCTATATTTATAGGATATCTTGTTGATACCTAGAATCATTTATCTTAGTTATTGGATGTGAGAGCAGGTAATCCCAAAGATAGGACATGTGCCCCCTATGGTTATGTATCTTTCCTAGAGACATTTATAATTTTGGATTAAGCCAATATCATCTATTAGGATTATGAAACCAATGATTGATAGGATTATAAATGGATTGATTGGTATGACATGAATCACTATGGATTAGTTAAAAGATTCATAGTTGGTCAGGATCTTGAATCCAAGGATTGACTATGGATTGATTCTAATTATTCATCCTAGTAGTTTCTTATCTAGGATGATAATATTTTATGTACATTCACGTATGGAAGTAGGTTATAGGTTCATTTTTGGGGGTTTCCTACTTATATTTATCTATAAACCCATTTACATTGACCTTGGTGTGTGTAAAGACCTTATGTATACTTTTAGGTCAAGCACAAATGGATGATAGAAAGTTAGAGGATGAGGGTTACATAATAAAATGGATACAATCATGTGAATTATTAGGACATGGCATGAGTATCTTGACA
This sequence comes from Viscum album, assembly GCA_963277665.1. NCBI lineage: Eukaryota > Viridiplantae > Streptophyta > Magnoliopsida > Santalales > Viscaceae > Viscum > Viscum album. Next base: position 1,598,367,669 of record OY728120.1, read on the forward strand.
GTTTCATGGAGGCTAGGAATGTGATTTGGTTCGAAGTTGGTAGTAGATCATTTTACTTTTACTATTTAAATTTTTCATCGATATGTGGTTGGCCAAGAGGATGATCAGTGTTTTATGTATGGAAAAGTCAATTTGACCTTTACAAAATTTAATTTATTAAAACCTTGTTTTTATTTTATTCTTCCATTCTCTTATTATTTACTCATATGTATGTTTTTGGTTATTTTTACAGGATGCATACTCTGATATATGGGAATAGTCTCCTAATAGAAACACCATACACCCTCCCCGCTAGTTGGTAGTTTCTTGTGCATGGGGTTTTGTGCTTGAGGCCATGCAACCAACTGATCTAGCTATTTTTTATAGTGTGAGAATGGCCAGGACATGACATAGTTTGGCCATATTTGAGTTCCTTGGTCGTATCGAAGCTGTGGCCTATCCACTAGCACTCCCACCTAAACTATTTAAAGTAAATTATTTGTTCCATGTATCTCTCTTGAGGAAGTTCGTACAAGACCACTGACATATACTAAATCTAAATGCTGTACCCTTGGAGAATGATATTTCATATGAGGATCATCCGGTGAAGATCTTGGATCATAGAGAGAATGTTTACAAAACAAGAAAACACACCTGGTCGAAGATCTATGGGGGAACCACAAGTTTGAATAAGATACTTGGGAATAATTATAGGTTATGAATCATAAGTACCGTAATATATTTTAGTATATGAAATGATATTTTGAGTATGAAATTTATGATGGGAGAATAATGTGATGACCAAAACAGTTATAAATTGAATTCACTTTTTAATGAACACATTCTTCATTAACTAACATAGTTATAGAAATAACGTGAACCTCTTTGGTTATTATGGACAAAATATAAACTATAGCCCATCACTTTAAAAGGATGTTACTCATCTTGACCATTTATAATATTTTATTTTTTATAGTAATCATTATGATTAGAAAATAATAAGGGTTATGATAAAGTCTAATTGACATAGATAGAATAATTGATTGCCTTGAATAGTAGGATTATAAATTATGAAGCCCATTTATCTGATATTTCAATAGATATGGAATCATTGGGATTTTCACTTGATGAAGAAAAATCCTAGATTCAAAAAATGAACTCAAGAGAAACTATTTATGTGAGAAGTTTAAGCTAATCGAGATCACAGTTTAAAAAATATTCATTTAACCTTGATAAGAAAGAACCAAAATCACACACCTTACCCCTAGGGAATACATTGATGTAATAAGGGGATATGTTTCTAGAGCCTTTAGATTTTCTCTTTTAATTGAATATTTATTAAATTTATCCTTTTTTATCACTACTTTATATATGATTATATAATTAATTTGATAAATACTATATTTTGATATGAAGATATCAAAATTATTTTTTTGGGAAATATATACACTGAATTAAGATAGTATTTTCATAATTTCACCATTTTATGAAATTAATGTTATTTTAATAAAATATTATTATTGAAAAATATTTATTTAAATACAATTGATAATATAATTTAATAAAGATTAATATAATTTTTATAAGGGTAAGAAAGTTTTTAGTATCGTAAAAACATTTATTTTTTGTAAATAAGTGTTTTTAGATAAAAGTGAAAATTATTATTTTAATGAAATCATTTTTTTAAAAAAATATTATTTTTGAAATTATCATATTGAAATTTTCCAATGGTGCTTTTTTCATAATTTTATGAGATAATAAATTTTTTGGCAAAAAATTAAATACGGTATAAATATAGTCTGTATTATGACATAATAATAGCCAAAATGTGATATAATATATTTAATAAAGGGCATCAATGGCCAAATATGTGTTTAATATTTAAAATAATGTGTTTTTAAAGTTGTTTAATTATTTTTATTTTTATTTTATTAATCCTTCAAAACCAATATTATATTTTCTGGTTTTAAAATCAATTCATTATGAACAAGACTCAATTCCACATCACCTATGGTATTATTTAAATATTTTCCATTCAATAACTTGTAAAATATTTAAAAATATCTCCTATTTGGAAGAGAACATTTTAAAAAACCATGGTAATTTTTGGGGTTTTGATTATTTTATGGTATAGAGTCCAAAACCCATGTTTAAAAAATAATTAAGATTTCCCCTCTCATTTTCTATAAATACCAACTGAACCTTCAACACAACTTCACTAAAAGTCCATTTAGAATTTATTTACATTACCCATACCTCTATAAACCCATATCATGGTTTTACAAATCTCTTAAGAATCTATTCCCATGCTTTTATAAGTGCCCTCTCTTGGGAAGGGATTATCTCCTCCCATTTATTCTAGATCATTCTTCGTATTATGTAATTTTATTTCCAATTGTTCATGTTTTAATGTTATTTTTATAACCAGTTTTTCTATAATTATGATTTATATGAAACTATATTCTACTTTTCACTCTCATTAATCCTTTCCATGAATTTTTATGTACACCCATTTTGCTATTGAAATTATCCTTTGATTTTTCCTTATCAATCATTTGTGCTTTAAATATCAATCCCGATTTCCACTCAATGGTATTCACCTAGATAAATATATCCGTAATTTATTTTTTAATTCTATGTATTCAACCCATAATCAATATTCATGGGATTAAAAGTAATTAAATCTATTCTTATTTTGTATGATCTATGTTGTATAATTTTGTATGTACATAATATAAATGTAACGAGTAGGCCTGAAATTAAATATCCCTAAAATGCATTGGGTAATGTTTTTATCTCATGATATACCATGAATGGGAAATAATCATAATATAGTATGATTAGGATATTTAATTTCATCATGATATTATTTTATTATTATATTATTGGGTTTTATATATCACAACTTTATTATATACATACCTAGGTTATCCCACATATTTTCAGAAGAGAAGCTGAATTTTAAGATCATGTTAAATATTTTTGAATAATGTTGTTATATCTCTTTTTCTTGTTATTATGTTATATATCTAATTTCCCAAATACAATAGTCCCATATATCTTGTGGGATTGTATTTTCTTTTCATTTTTATGATAAACCATGAATTGTGTTTTATAAAAGATATGGGTTGTCATATGTTCCTTGATATGTTGTAATTTTATTGTGTACTATTTTATATTCTATGGAATATTTATTGTGATATATTTTTCCTTGATATATCATGCCTTGAATGTGGATTTTTACATAATAGGTGGAACCTCTATTTAAGTGTTTAGAATGACACATGGACTGGATAGAATTATTCGACATTTTAAAGGGGGATCTTAGATGACATGACTCATTGGTTTCTACTCTAGATATAGGATGTGTAGTTCCAGAGCATGGAATTTGATTAGCCGATTGGATGAGGACACTATAATCCATTGGAAGAGTGTCTGTATGATGACATGATGTGCCATTAGGGATTATACCTATGTATGTGTGGAGTTTATTGTTGTGATCATGACAAGCATGCATACCATCCAAGGGTTGTAATGAGTCTTGGGTGACACTTACCCTCAGATGAAGGCATATATTTTTTTTTCAAGGAGGATTATATATTGTCATTAATGGAGGATTAAGTTACATGGAATGATCTATGTCATGCAGTGATCACTTATGGAATTCTTCTAGCGTGGTGCTGAAGCTAGTATTGCCGAGGTTTGAGGTAGCATGGTTAGCATATGATAGTTTAATATATGATTTATTATATTCTTAATTGAAAATTTACCTTTCCATTATGATATACATTTCTATATGAGTGTATAGTTGTGTTAAGGACTCATTGGTGGTGTCATACTGGTTTTATACTCGCACTCAACATGGGCATATTAGTGCATGTGAAGACTTCCTAACCAGGGATTTAGAGGAGTGAAATGGCCCAATGATAGGTTGTTGAGGAGCTTAGATTTTGGATTTGGATACTGTACTAGGACACTTAAGATTTCTACAAAAAATATATTTTATTTACTTTTTCTAGTTGTACGTCCTATACTTGTTGGAATTCCACATTAGGGTCTATTGGATTGAAATTTCATGGCCTGAAATGAAATCTATTATAGAATATTATTTATGTTAAATTTACAATATTATTTTTAGTTGGTTTATATATATGTTGTTATATCCTAGTGTGTGTCTCTAATTACTAATGATATAGTTTCCCCATTGAATATTTAGACCCTTACCGCTAGTCAGAAACCTCTTGCAAACAAAGAGGTGTAAATGAAGTCATGTGGCACTTCGACTCAAACACAATGATTTAGGTCAGGCTATTACAAAATGGTATCAGATATTGTGATTCCTTTAATTACTTCTTGGATATTATGGTATATGTTAGAAAGGATACTAGATATGTGGAACTTGGGTATGTGAGTTTCCATGTGTCTAGACAATTGATCTGTAATGGGCCTCCAAGTTACTGTGACATGAATACAATTATAGTTGTGGATTTTCATATTGATACTAATTTTAAATACTTTGTGTTTTTATAGTTTACTAGATTGTGTTTGTTCATGAATCATGTATAGGAATGTAGGATAACATGTCACGTATATACATTTTGTTTGTTGCATAATAGTTCTTAAATAAAATTCTTTATTTTGTGCAACATGTTCAGTGATATATCTATATTCCATACTCTTGTGATATATCTATATTGGAATTAGTTTTATGAACATTAATTTGCTATTATTCCTAGTGTATATATATATATATATTATTGTGGCGAACATTCATGGATGGAGATCTAGGCTTGAGCCTTGTGTAGAACTAATAGGGTTATACCTTATATATTGGTATCTCCTTGGATAACCTTTCCTATAAAAATTCCATGTGTGTACCTTATAAATTATTAAGTTGTATTCATAAGAAAACTATCATATGAGTTATAAAAATTCATTGGAATTTCACAGAAATTCCTCCATGGAGATTCCTGATGGGATTTTCTAACTAGGAATGCCAAAATACTCTCTCTAGGGAGGACACAGAGGTTCAGTCAATGTCTACATAGGAGGATACACCATAATATTCTATTTAACATTATCTAGTGGTTCATGCTTTAAATCCACCCCACTCCAGAGTATTTTATACTACACCTTCTCAACATAGAGGGCGTAAAGAATGATGTGTTACTATTCTTTGGATTTTTATATTTAGTATCTACCAACATTTCACGGAATTAGTAAAACCACTAAATGTTGAGGAATAGTTTTAAATTATCAAGGTAATATTTTAATAACATAGACTCATAAGGATAGAAGGGTAAAGATGGCTAACATTATGCTTTTGAGACCCATGAAGAAGTGATGGGGAATTATGGATAGGTATGAATTCACAAGGTTCATACATGGGAGGCCATTATGGAATTTTTATTTGATGAGGTATTTCCCAAAATTACGAAGGGAAAACAAGCATAGTATTTCAGGGAGACTCAGTATAGGATGATGTCAGTTTCTTCTTACTATTATCATTTTATGAAGTTTCTAAATTTTACTCCTCTTTTGTCTAGGAATGATGCATATAATTATAGGAAGTTTGAGGTTGTCCTTCATCAAGATCATAGTTACCATTTTAGGGGACATGATCAAATAAATTATAAAGAGGATCTTTATACGGTCCTGGCATTTAAAAAGGGTCTAGAAGAGGATAGGCTTATAGGCATTTATCCACCATTTAGTGTTTCGATCACTATACATACCAGTGATGTAGAAATTTTTATTATAGAAGTAGGTAGAGGTTGGATGAGTAGGTACAAAAGGGTGGTATATAGATGGAGTATAATAGGCCTTCTTCTACTCCCTATATGGGAGGAAGTTCAACCAGGTTCCATAACTGTGGATGAAAAGGACATATATGTACATCACACATGAATATAACTATGGAATTTCACTGATGTGGAAAGGTGGGTCATCTAAAACAATTTTTTTCTATGGTGTCACATATATATTTTGGGAACTCAGGTTAGGATGTAGGAATGATTCCTCTATAGTAGAAGCATTCACCACAAACGATAGTGACTCAGGAGATTTATACACTTTAAAGGAAAGGTTTGGATTCAAAGGAAGGTAGTATTTACATGATGGGGGAGGTTATAACAATCAGTGTAGATGGACCTTTTAAAGTTAGAGGTATGGTTTTTATTACCTCTATGATATCTACTAATTTTTTAATATAAGATCATCCCATTATTTTATATATTCTCAAGTCATTATTGTCTTGGATTCACCAATTATGTAATTGTATGAGTGTATATTTCTTGAAACACCATTAGGAAAGAATGTAGATAGTCTCCAAATATATCTTGAGTGTCCTATAGTTATTGATGACTATAGACATCTGTGGAACTTTAGGATCTTAGAGATGACTAGTTTTGATGTGATATTTATAATGGACTGGTTAACCAATTATTGAGCTCATATCAACTACTACCAGAGAAGTGTATCATTCACCACACCTAGAGAAGAAAGGTTCCTATTGACTGGTGGGTAGTATGTCAGAGTAGGTAGGATGGGACCATACTATAGCTCGATTAGATAAATTACAACACAAGTATAATTGTTTTATCTCATAGAAGAATCATCAGTATCACCCTCTTTCTCACCTCTAGTGGTGGATTTTTATCATGATACTTTCCCAGATAACTTCTTAGGTATTCCTTTCGATAGAGGAATTTCATTTGATATTGATCTTATACTTATGGTGAAACTAATATAAATTCATCCTTATTTTATGATTCCAGTTGTGTTGATCAAGTAGAAAGTGTAGTTAGAGTATTTATAGGTAAAGGTATTTAACAAACTCAAAAAAAATCTTTAGGTACTCCAGTATTGTTTTCTAAGAAAAAAATGATATTATATGGTTATTTTTGGAATAAAATAAGCTAAATCAAGTATCTATGAGGAACATGTACCCTTTACCCAAGACAGAAAATATGTTTTATGAGTTATGGGGAACCTGACAGTTTTCCATGATTAATATTTGTTTAGGAAACAATCAGCTATGAGTCAGAGAGGTTTATTTTCCCAAGATAGAATTTAAGATTAGATATAGACTACATGAGTATAGTTTAATTTTATTTGGTTTAAAAATGATCTAGTAGTGTTCATGGATCTCATGAATAATGTCTGCAATCCATACCTTGACTTCTTCATCATTGTATTCAATGATGATATCTTGATATATTTTAGAACTTTAGATATACATTCTAGGAAACATGAGGTTATATTGAGTTCACTTTGAGAACATTAGATGTATTCAAAATTGACTAAGTGTCACCTTTGGATTTAGTATGTTTAGATCCTCAGTTAAGTAATTTATAAGGAATTAATTTCAGTGCACTTGGAAATGGTTGATGTTATGATGTCTTGGGATCATCCTAGGAATGTGTTTGAGATGATGATTTCATTAGTTTTGTAGGGTAATATCAGCTTTTAATTCAATATTTCTCCCATTTTTTATAATTGATGACAAAGATAAAAAAAGGGTGACCTTTGAGTGGTCTTATTAGTGTGAAGTTTCCTTCTTAGAAATTAAGAAGAGGTTGATGACATCACCCATTTTTATTTTTCTAGATCCCAGGATTGGATATGAAGTGTACTGTGATTCATCCTATTTTTAGTTAAGAACTATGTTTTTATAGAGGTATTCACTTATGGGACACTTAAACAATGAACCTATGAGAAGAACTACTTGATACATGACATATAGTTTGAATATGTAGTTCACTCTATGATTTTTGGTAAATTATATCTTTTCTGATCATTTTATCATTTACACAGACTACAAGTGATTATAATAATAACAACCCATATCTTTTATAAAATTTATCTCAATATTTTTTTACATAAAACTACAATTATTACAACCTAGATGATCAAGAATACTAGTTTATTTTAATTATTTGGTACATATCACATTGACTTGATACATGGATATAAAAAATCATTAAAAAATTCCTTAACATGCTTCTAAAATTACATAGTTTTTAAAAATGCCTGGGATATGGAGGGGACATAAAAAATAAAGGGGTGGGATATGAATCATGTTAAGGGAATAAAAAAATCACAATATGATGAAATTATTACATGTCCGTCAAAAGGAAATAAATGGGACAAAAAAAGAGTTTGAATAAAAAACATTAACATCAAAGCATGGCATATAATGATAACATAAATGCACAATGGGAATGTGTCCACAATATTAAACATGGAATCATAAACATAGGTCAAGTCTTACCAGAAATACTTGATAACATGGTGGAAAAAGTTTCACAATGGATTAGGTTTACTCCCTTACCCTATATAGGTTGTCACATGAGACCAAAACATTACACAATGCATTGGAGTTGTATATAATTCATAGTGCACCTAATGGTTTTGTATCATGTACATGCATAAATTTTCCAAATCGATCATTCAACCTAGGATAATATTTCTTCAAATTTAATCCAAAGATTATGTAGTGTGGAATAAATACATATAATTACCCAATATGAGAAGGTTTGGTATGTTTAGGTGAATATACTTGAGTGGAAATGGTGACGTTATTCACAATATAATGGTTTGGCCTGGAAAAATTGATGGATAATATTAGAAACATAACTGGGGTATATAATGAATCATGATTGGGATTACTGAGAAATAAAGGGATCTATCATAACATGGAAATCATAAGGACATGAAGAGATATATGTAATCACTTAATCTAACATTAACGACTGGGAATTAAAAGTCATAAGACAGTAAGGGTTCTTGGATAAATGTTTGGTATGGAAAAAAATCGTAGGAAAATTTCAGCAGAATAAAGGGGTATATAATGAATAATGGAAGTTATTAATGAGAGTGAAATGAGTCTCTCATTACTTTTAAATCATAAGGTAAGTACATGGGATGTGTGATAACAAACATAAACATTAACAAATGGAATAAAAAAGGTATAAGGTGCTTGAATAAAGAGGGGGATAAGATCCCCTACCCTGAGAGGGTTCTTCCAAAAGCTTGAGAGGAGATTATTGTGAGATTGGGGGAACCTTGGGAGGAATATAGGGAGAAAATTTAAGAGTATATTAATCCTCAAATAGTTTTTAGTGAAGATTAATTGGAGTATGGGTGGGGTTATATAGGAAAAGTGAGGGTATTTCTTTATTATTTTCTAAACATAGGTTTTAAACTCTACATAATAAAGTAATAAAAACCACAAACCATACAATTTTTATCAATATTTTCTACCCAAGGGGAGAGTTTTTAATTATATTATAATTACATAAACTAATAACATTAAAATATCACCCTTGGTGATGTAGAATTAATCCATTTTTATAAAAATAGATTTTAAAACCTTAAAATTTAGTATAGGTTTTGGAGGGTTCATAAAGGGATTATAAAAAAACTTATAAAAACATTATATTAAATGGTAAATATATATTTGGTCTTTTATACCTTATATGGAACATATTACATCACTTTTCAATCATTATGATGTCATAATACATACTGTATTTAATTTTTACCTAAAAATTTTCCTGCCTTAGAAAATTATGAATAAAATTAATGTTGGATTACTTTGATGTGTTGATTCTAAAAGTAATATTTATTTTTTCAAAATAACTATCTAGATATGATAAATTACCATTTTAACTTAAAATGCCTTTTATTAGAAAAAACTATATTTTTTTGACTATAACAGTTTTTTGACCCTTATAAAAATTACATTTTCACTTATTAAAATTATATTATCATTTATATACTAATTAATAATAATATTTTATTAAAATATAATTTATTTAATAAATTTATTAATTCTCAAATAGGGATGTCTTAATTTAAATTTAATATTACCCAAAGATATTATTCAACTTTTGTCGTATTAAAATCTAATTTTTATCAAACTCGCTAATTAATCATTTATAAAGTAAAAACAATAATGAAAAAATATATTCATTATTTTATTGAAAATAAAATATAAATATTCATACTATTAAGGTCAAGATACATATCCCATTATTACACTAGTTAACTCTGTAAGGTTAAGGTGTATGACCATGATATTTTATTGGGGTGGTTCGACAAACACAGTTTGGTTCATGATCTTGATAAGCTTGAACTTATCTTATAAAGAGTTTTTATCTAGATTTATTTATTGAATATAGGATTGGTATTAATTAATAATAAATCCAATAGATTATATCTCCATCATAATATATGATAATTGGGATTCATAGTGTATTATTTTACTAGTTGAGGGAATCACTTCTTTCATTTGTGTCAACAGGACTTTATTAAAACACTTAATATATAATAATAATATGATCACTATTTAATGGAAATTTCATCAATGGTTATTATTCTTAATGGTCATCCAAATATAATAGGATATATCTTATAATGGTAAAATATACCCAAATAAGTGCATGTGTCTTCAATAACCACATTGCATAAATAAGGCACTTATTTATTTTAAAAAGGGAATTTCAATTTTTAAAGTTAAGTTTATTAAATTATTCCACCCTTAAAAATTTAACCCTAAATATTTTAATTTCATACACTAAAAAGATGAGGGTAATTTTTTTTCATCACCTCTTCTAGTTCCCATTCCACTTACTCAAACTTTTTATTTCACCACAACACTTTTACCAAATGAGATGTCTTGTTTATTAGAACCTTGTCTCTACAATCTAAGATCTTCACCAGTTAATCCTCACATGAAAGATCATTATACAATGGTAAAACCTATGGATTAATAACATATGAGGGGGTTGGTATCTACATTATCAAGTGGGATATATGTGACACATCATGTACATGAGATAGGTTAGGTGGGAGTGCTATTCAATAGGCCACCTCTCCAATGGGATCAAGGTTCTCAATGGAAATAGTGTATCTAGGAATATTCTTTCCCTTATTCTAAAAACTTATGAAATTATTCCATAGAGATATAAGAAGGAATAATTTATCTACAACCTCAAACTACAGGCTTCATGGATGATTATATTTATAGTTTTTCTATTAGGTTTTTGTGGACTTCATGCGAAGCTAAATGGTTTGAACCTTTTATATGATATCAATTTATAATATCCGGTCCCATAATCTTCCACTCTCCATCTTCATCCCAACATGGTGAAGTATGAAACCTATTCCTTTATATATCCAAATAAGGTACCATTTTAATGCTATAATGAAAAATTTTGTTACATGAGAACTCTACTGGAGGAAGGTTTTGATCCAAAATTCCTTGTAAATCCACTGAACATTATCTCATCATACCCTACACAGTATGATTGGTCCTATTAGTATTACCATTTATATTAGGGTGATAAGTAGCGTTGAATCTCAGTTATATATTCAATTCTTACTGAATAATTCTCCCAAACCTCAAAGTAAACCTCAGACCTTGATCAGATACAATATATAGTGGAACTCCATGCAGTTTTACCAATTACCTTATGTATATATTGATGAGTTTGTCAAGAGAGAAATATTTCATGATAGTAATGAAAAGAACTAACTTTGTAATGTGATCGAATACCACCCAAATGACGTTATTTCCTTTAGGGGTCCTTGGGAGTCCTATGTAGAATTGCATTATTATGTTTTCCCACTTTCATAAGGGTATGGGAAAAGGTAAAATCATATAATTAGACTTATATCAACCCTCCTTGACTTACTAGCATACCAAGAATCGAGATACAAACTCCTCAATCTATCACTTCATGTTATCCCACTAGAAATTTTTCTTCAAATCTATATACATATTAGTGATTCCTGGATGAATTAAGAAGATTAATCAATGAACATGATCAGGAATTTCACCCTTTTTCTGTTTTAATGGGACACATATCCAGGTTCCAAACCTTATAAATCCATCTTCAACAAAGATGAACTATGGAATGTTTGCTAACTTCTTCTTTAAAACTTCTTCATATTTTTGAGCCTCCTTTAACCTCTCAACAATATATGGTAGAGAAGTTATTTGAGAAAGTTAAGTTGAATGACCTTTTATTATTACCATATCCATAATTTTCTTTTCCAAGAAGATTGGATCACTTGAAATCTTCATCATGGATAGAGTTATGGGATCCTTTCTACTTAGAGAATATACATATTTTTTTTCTTGGTAAAGATAGAAATGGATTGAAAAATTATAATCTTTGATCATTTCTAAACACCTCAATTGGTTCATATTAATTTTATTTAGTTTGAATATATACTTGAGGATTTTATGACACGTATATATGTTACATTTCTCCCCATAGAGATAATGTTTCCAAATCATCAATGTGACTATCATTGAAAAAGTTATATATCATGAGTTGGGTAGTTCTTCTCAGGGATCAATAGTTGGCGGAAGTTATAGGATATAAAATTTTCAATTTTCATGAGTATATAACCCAATCCCTTTTTAGGTGCATCACTTTAGATCTCAAATCCTTCCCCAATTCAGGGTAAGGTGCATATAGGTTCAGTGATTGGCCTATTATTCGACTCCTTAAATCTTTCCCTATATTGATTATTCCAAAAAAACATGATTCCCTCCTATGTTTTATTGGTTAGTGGGATTTAAAATGGAGGTAAGTTCCTTAAAAATCTATGAAAATACCCAGCCAATCAAAGGAAACTATGAATATCAATCATATATTTTGGTCTAGGAAATCCTTTAATTTACATTGTTTATTAAGTGTCCATAGATATCCCTTTATTTTTGATGAAATTCCCCATGATTTTTACATGGTATAGCTATAAGTTCAATTGAGAACTCAAACTATTAGCTAGGAGTAAGACTAGACAATTTTCCAAGAAACATAATAGTGAATTCCCTTACAATGAGAATGTCATAAAGAAGGATCTTTTCATTAGTATCTATAATTTTATCTTGATATGATTTCTCATAAGGAAATAGTATACATTCTTGAGATGATGATACCAAATGAGATTCATCAACCTCTATTCATCTATATAGAATAAAAGGGTGATTCATGGTATAAATGGTCAATTCATTCTCCTAGAAATTTATGTTGAATTTATAAAATGAAAACCATTCCACAACTAGGACAACAACAAATTACAATAATGGGAGATTAACAATATTTTCAAGTACATTACCACAAAATTAAACTTGGTATATGATAATCATATAATTTTTTCCCTGATGATATCAAATCATTTTGGGTGGTGACTTTACGTTCTTAGAAAACTTACATGATATGAGAATATGACATGAATTAAAATAAGTCATGACATACAAAACTATGGAGTATAGGTTACATATACACCAGTCATCATGATCCATATCAACATATAAATTTCATTATTCCATTGTACTTGGATATTTTTGGTAATCATCATGCTTGTTAGCCCTCATGATAGATAATTTTTATGGATAATTCCCAAATTCTCCCCATTTACAACATAGAAATGTATGTGGTACCTTAGATTGATCTCTATTTCCCTACATCATGTTATTAATTTTTTCATGGAAATTGGATACTTTATACCCTATTTTTACACACTTAAAACATAACCTAGTTCCTTTGTGACATTTCCCTTGGAACCTATTTCATAAATTTTACAAAAAGGAAATTAGGTCTTATTTCATTTATCACCTTTATCAGATGAACTTCATTGAGACGTCATCCTCCTCTTCCATGAAATGTTTGGAAATTAAAATATGTGTTAGTTATTAATTTTTATTTTTTTATAGATGGTTTTTTATAATCACAAGATGTATTACTTGAGATCCCATCATATTAGGCATCTCATTTGGGAAGTCATCACATTACCCATCACATTGGTTGTTGGCTCGGTTCCTCCTATTTTTGGCCATTGACTAGAATAACGGGAAAATCAGGGATGATAATTTTTAAATTACTAAACATATAAAATGGAAACTATGTATATTAAATTTATATCTCATAAATAATTTATAATCAGTAACATATGAATTTCTAGGCTTCAAACTATGTTATCCACGATCTATTTCCTAACATAAAATTTTATAGAATTTTTTGTTCCCATAATAATGGTTCTTAATGAGACTATGAATTTAATAAATAATATCACCTAGGAATGTAAAACAAGGTTCTTAGAGATCCTCATTTTTATGTTCTAGTTCCCAATTGATTAAACCTAAATATATTGTTTTCATGGATGTTACCCCTAGGTACATCTCTTCAAGGGAACCTTCCACTTATAATATCCATACATAGATGTATTTCATCTGAAACTACTTAATATATTCTTTTAAAAATTAATGGATGTATTCCTATGTTTAGAATTATCCTTAAGTCTCTCTCAAGTGTTTTCTAATCCTAATCCCAAAACAACTAATCTTTCCTTTGACACCAACTATGAAAAACCATATCATTACTACACTTTATTTCAAGATTTTTATATAAAATCAAACTTATTAAAACCCAAAGGATTAATAATCCTAGTGTATTTGATATATTAGGTACATATAACATCAAATTTATACATTTATACAACAAAATTATTTTAATATTCCTTAACATACTTATAAAAATCCATAACTTTTAAAACTATATAGGATACCTTACAAACATACATAAGAAAGGGGTGAGCTATAAAGGCCAGTAAGGGAATAAACAAAGAATAACATGATGAAAGTATAACATGTTAGTAAATATAAAATTCAATGGGATATAAAATGGGTGTTAATCATAAACATTAACATAAAATTATTATATACAATGATAACATAAAGGAAACATGGGAATGTGGGGACAACATTAGACATGACATCATAATCATTGATGAAGGATAAGTGGAAAGAAATCATAAATTGGTGGAAAAGTACCATAATGAATTAATTTTACTCCATAATCCCACAAATGAAATCTCTTGAGACTAAAACATTACCAAACACATTTTAGTGCTTTATAATTTCAGATGCACAAATCACTTTCATATCATGTACTTGTATAAGTATACCACATAGATCATTCAAAATAGGATCATATTTCCTCACATTTAATAAAATGATTGAGGAGTGTAGAATAAAAAAATGTATGTAACTAATAAAATATGGTTAGGTATTTCTAAGATAAAACCCTTTAGTTGAAATGGAGATGATATTGACAATTAAAAGGTTTGGCATGGAAAAATAGAAGGATAATTTTTGCAACATAATGGGGGTACATGATGAATCATGGGAGGGATTAATGAGAGTTAAATGGGTATATACTCACTTTAAAATCATAATGTATGTAATAGGGATATTTAATAAATTATTAAAAATTTGGAAATAAAAGTAATAATACAAAAAGTGTTCTTGAATAATTATTTGGAATGGAAAAAAATCACAGGATAATTTCAGCATTATAATGGGGGTACATAATGAATAGTGTGTTTGATTAATGAGAGTGAAAGGGGTATCTCATAACCTTTAAATCATATGGTAATTAATAGGTATGTGTTATAACATACCTCAATATGAAAAAATGGAAAACAAAAGGAATAACACAAGGGAGGTGCTTGGATAAAGAGGAGAAGTGGATGGTCCCTTACCTTGAGAGGGTGCTTTCAAAAGATTGGGAGAAGCTCCTCGATAGCTTGGGTGAAACATTAGAGGTAAATATAGTGTAAAGTGAGTACTATATTCATTATAAAATCATTTTCATTGAATATTAATGGGAGCATGGGTGGATTTATATAGGAAAAGAGAGGGGAGTTCTTTATTATTTTCTAAATATAGTTTTTGGATTCTATATAATAAACTAATAAAAAAACAAAACCTCCCATGGATTTTACCATGGTTTATTCCAAATGGGATTGGAATTAATTATTTTATAAGTCCATAAACCGATAATATTAATATAATACCCCTGGTAATGTGGAATGGAGTTATGTTTATAAAGAATTTATTTTATTACCTTAAAATATATTACTGTTTTGGAGGATTCATAAAGGGTTTATAAAATTAATAATATAAACTCAAAAAAAATTAATTTAAAGGGGAAATATATATTTAGTTTTTGATACCTCTTATGTCACATATTAGATCATTTTGTGTCATTATTATGTCATAATATATACCGTATATTTATACCGTATTAAATATTTTCTCAAAAATTCAACTGTCTTAGAAAATTTTGAAAAATTAAATTTTAGATAATTTGAATGTTCTGATTCTAAGATAATATTTATTTTATAAAAAAAATTATCTTAATTTTATAAATTACACTTTTATATTAAAATACCAATTTTTTGGAAAATACTATTTTTTTATAATAATAATATTCTGAACCATATAAAAATTACATATTCACATCATAAAATTATATTATCACATATATAATTTTTAATAATTATATTTTATTAAAATATCATTTATTAAAAAAAAATTAATTCATCAAGAGGAATTTCATAATTTAAATTACATATTACTCATAAATACAATTTGATTTTTTTTGTATTTACACCTAAATTTTATCAAACTCATTAATCATACATTTATAAAGTAAAAACAATAAGGAATAAGTATAATAATTATTTTATTGAAATTAAAATATATATATTCATATTGTTAGGGTTGATATACATATCCCTTTATAACCCTGGATAATACTCTAAGGGAAAGGTGTGCGATGGTGAGATTTTATTAGGGTTATTCGGTAAACATGGTTTGTGCCATGATTTCAATGAGCATGAAATTATCCCATATTTGGTTTCAATAATAATTTAATTTTTTAATATCATATTATTATTTTTCAAGGGAAATACCAGAGATTATATCTCCCATGGAATCTCTAATAATTGGGATTCATATGGAATGGTTCTATTGGTCAAGTCCATCGCTTCTTTCATATGTGTCAATAGGACTTATCACAACCCCCAATATATACTAATAATATGATCAATATTCAAAAAATATATTATCAATAGTTATTATTCCTAAAGTTATTTTTAATCTGATGTGATATAACATATAATTTTACAATATAACCAAATAAGTTCATGTGTTTTATATAACCACATTACATAATTAAGGAACCAATTCATTTAAAAATGAAATTTCATTTATAAAATTTTGGGTCATTACAGAAACATGTCTTACATAAGAAGGAAATAAATTTGAAGAAGATGCATTTGTTGGAGTATCTACAAAATTTTTAATTTGATATGTATTATCCTTTGAGAAAAGGTAATATCATTGAAGATTATATAAGTAGGAAAAATCCAAACACAGGAGCTTAAAGAGTATTCTTCATAAGAGTATTGATGTATGATGTGTTTTATGGTTATCTGGGTAGTGTATTAATCTAAATATAATGGATTTGTGATGTGTAAATCTTTAGTTTTCATGTTTTCTTTATTGAACTAGGTAAAGGACATCAGGGAGAGAGATCATGAGAGGATAGTTATGTGGTAGTGCTTGGAGGTGTATGATTCAGTCCTAGGGTAGAACTTAGATGAATAATACATGATCTAAGTTCATGGGAGTTTATAAGTTATAGTTTATTTGATATATGAGATTATTATATACTCTCCTATTTTAAAATGGGCTATGCATCTTGGATTGACAAATATGCACCACAATATTTGATGTGAGCTTTTGTGGTTAGGTATGAAGAGGTAAACCATTGGGTTTGTTTCTCTATGACTTACCTACTAGAGGGTAATGGTTGAGAATCATCATACTAGTGGTTTTATTTGGCCACATCTAGTTCCAATGTAAAATTTGGACAACATGATGATGTAATTCATGATGGGGTTACCTGGGACCCCGAGGAGTCATGATGCTATTTGAGTGATAGTTGACTGGATAATGAAAATGGATTATTTCTTGCCGATTTTAGAGACCATTTAAGTGAATGAGTTGGGAAATATACTTTTATAGGATATTAAACACATGTATAGAGTGACTTTGAGAATCATGTTAGAAAAGGACCTCCATTTCATGTCATTATTTTGGATGGTCTTACAGAAGACTTTTGGTTCCCAATTAAAACTCAGTACAATGTATCATCCATGGACTGATGTACAATTAAAGAGGATGATCTAGATATTATAAGATATACTATAGGAATTTGGTCTATACTTCATTGGATCTTGGGATTATAACCAAACCTTGTTTGAGTTCACATACAAAAAATTCCAGTATTCTATTCATATGGCACCTTGTGAGGAAATTTATGACCGATCATGTCAATCACTACTATATTGGTATGAGGCTAGAGAGGAAGAAGTCATGGGACCAAGAATATTAAAAGAGTCCTTTGAGAGATTTATGTTCATCTAGAAGTGTTTAATCATTTATTAGAGTAAACAAAAATCATATTCCAACAGAAGGTGGTGAACTTTGGAGTTTACTATGGGTGAATGAGATTTCTAGTGGGTGACTCCTCAATCAAGGAATTGATGATTAAAGAATCAAGGAAAGATAACATAGAAATTTGTTGGACCATTCAAGATTAAAAATTATATTGGGATAGTATAATAGTATTTGGATCTTCCTCCATGGTATCGAGGTATGTATTAGGTGTTTAATGCTTCTTAGATTTACAAGAACATTCCAAATACTATGTATATGATCAACTGTGATGAATTTGAAATAGATTATTCCACATTGTTTGGGGAGTACCCAGTACGGATCATACACTAAAGTGAGAAAGTGTTATGAGGGAATAAGGTGCCACTTATTAGATTTTTATAGAAACATTAATGTATCCATGAAGAGACATTGGAGTCAGAATGTGAGGTATAACTCAGTGGCCCTAGTTATTAGAGTAAGAACTCTAGAGACACTAATCGAGGGAGGTAAGTCCTTAAAGGGGGAGATTATATCATACCTGAGTTTTTTAGTTACCATACACCTTAATTTTGACACTATTTTAAATGTTTTTGGGTTATTATTTTATTTGGTGAATACTCAGGTATATTTTAGTTAATTTTTGAGTGTTTTAGATGCCTTTAAGGGGGTGTACGATTGGTTCATGATTAGGGGAAACCATGTGGTTATCCCTTGGAAACTGGTTATATTTTATGGAAAAGGATAGCAGGTGGTTTGTGGTTAATGATAACTATGAAATATTCTACAAAAATAGTGAAACTATGGACATAGGTGAAAAGAATGGTTGGTGCACAGTTTACCAAATAGTGTGGGTGACTAAAAGAGGCATAAATCCTCACATGATTGGTGCATAGTTTGAAAAACCATGTGAATAAACCATGCACATTATTTTAATTAATATAATAATTAAATTTTAATCCCAAACCTCACTGAAACACCTAATTTGTCCTCATAATCACAGGTAACTCATATTGAGTGACTCTATAGGTGTTTCTTGGTGTTTTCTCTCCCTTCGTACTCCAAAAATAAAGGATCTAGAGCATTTACTCATGTGGATTAGATGTAATAGGTTGGTTATCCCTCTATTCATAATGAATATCCTAGATCTCCTCTTTATCTTTTTATATGAATCATAAATCCAATAATTTTTTTTCTAGATCTATGGATTATATTATAATATAATAGAGAATTATTCTTGTTTGTTAGATATGTACCTGATTTAGAGAATTTTAATCTTTTCCTTAACCATATCTAGAACCATCATTGACAACTGATATATTTTGGTATATTCATGTGGATTTAATATCTTAGATTGAACACTTCTATTAATCCAAAGTCTAGAAACTCTTTTATAAAGGTTTGGGTTTTCTTTAAGTGAGTTTTAGTGCATGGGAATTATATGTGTTCCATCCCTTAGAGGAGCTTGGAATTTAACATTGTCAAGATAAAATTTAAAAGTCCTTACCATATTAAAGATTTTTATAGAGTTTTTAACATGATTATCTTGTTTGTATGTTCCTAGATTATAGGCCCTTGCATGATGTAGTAAATTTGGCGTGTGTGGGTAGTCCGAGAGACATTTTATTTTTTATATCATGTGTGTTTCATGCTATTTCAAACCTATTTTGAAATTATTTCATATACATTTAGTGTTTGATATATTTTGTTTGTGCCTCAGTATGTTTTAAATTTCTTGTATAATGCTTCATAGTATTTGGAATATTTATTGTGATATATTGTTCCTTTTTATAAAATTCCTTACATGTAAATTTTGCATAGTTAGTGGAACATTTGTTTCAACGATCAGGTTGAAAGGTGGACCCAATGAAATTATTTGTATCCTTAAAAGGGAACTTGGATGAAACAACTTATTGGTTGTTTTCCTAGATATAGTATGGGTAGTTCTGGAGCTTGTCATGTGATTAAACCATGGGAGGCAAATGATATATGTCACTAGAATAGGGTCCATAGGTTGGTATTATATGTTGATGTGGAATGTCCTTATATATGTGGTGATTTCTATTATTGTGGGTCTTCTATGTGTGAATACCATTAGAAGATAGTCATGATTCATAGGATAAACCCAACCTTAAAGACAAACATGGAGTTGTTATATATAGTCAGAATGTTTATTTTCCTTAATGTAGGATGGTGTTATGTAGCATGAATTATATCATGTGATGACCACTTATGGAAATATTTTAATATATCTCTAAAGTAGGTATGACCAAGGTTCATGGTAGCCTCATTAGCACATAACTACTTGATATTTTATGTGTATTTACATTTCCATCATTACATACACATTTTTGTACATGTGAACTTGTGTTAAGGATTCATTGGTGGTTTCCTATTGGGTTTATACTCACACTATGCACGATCATATCAGTGCACATGCAGAATTATTGTTCAAGGATTTAGAGAAGGGTAATGACCATACAACATGTTACAATGGATTTTGAAGTTAAGAGTTTTCCATGGCATCTATATAGATTCCCAATATCTACAAAAACATATTTTATTTATTTATTATAGTTAAAATGCATATACTTATTGACCTACCACATTGGGGGTCCATTGGTTTAATATTGTATGACCTGACATGAAATTTGTTATAAAATCCTATTCTTGTTATTATTACACTATTTGATTTGTTGGTTTATGTATATGTTATTATATTCTACTGTATAGATATAATTATAAATGGAATATTAACCCCACAACATCTCTATACCATCACTGATTTTCAAAAACCACTTATGTTTAGGGAGGCATGAATGATGTCATGTGGAACTTTGGCTCATATCGATGATTTAGGATGGGGTGTTACAATCCATATTTCTTTTAACATAACCCACACTAAGGATATTATGAATTATGAAAAGGTATTTTGGTTGGATTTATTCTTTTTAATGGTTTTAATGCAAATTTCAATGATCTATTTTGTGGACTCCCTAATCCTAAAATCCTATATTAATATTTCCATAACACATTCCTCAAAATTATATTAGGAAAACTATGGACACTACTCTTAATACAAATATGGTTAATTCAACCAATTTTATTTATTAATATTCCTCAATATTTGGAAATTCCCTCAACTATGTCCAAACTAACACTTCAGTCTATGGTTTCATCCTAACTTGGATAATGGAAGGTGACAAGTGACTTAAAATTTTATTTTGTGTTATTTTGTCGACTTTTTCATAGATATCCTTATTTTATTCCTCACATTATTTTTAAAATTTATGTGGAGATTATATAAATAAATAAACAAGTCTAATAAAATAAATTATGATTATTTTGTAATTTAAATGTAATTATATAAGATATCCTATTTTATCCCTTGTATATTGGTTAGTAACTTTATCTGATAACTTAAATAAAAAATTTACTATACCTAATAAAATAAATATTATACACTTTATTTTATTTTATCTAATATCACTTGTTTATTTATTTATAATATGTTATCACATTTAGTTAATAAATTAAATAAAACACATATAACATAAATAGATAAAAAATAATGAACTAATACATTTTAAAAATGATTTTGAATGATCATGATAATGGTCTAAAGGTTGGATTATTGTGTAGTGACAAACCAACCCTAGGGGAAAAATCGTTGATACTTAACTAGGATTGAGTTAAAACATCAAACATTCTCATGTGTATATGCATATTTAGATCCATATCAACTCTATTCTTGACACGTATCCTCTGACTTGGATCTCTATCCTTTACAAATGTATACTGACATACAAGTGTGGGGTATCAGGGGTTTAGGGTTATATTAATTTTTTTACATGTAGTCCATTAAATATTAAGGGGGGGGGGGATGATTCACAGATCATAATTATTGGTGCTGAAATATTGTATGAGATCACACACAGTCAGTTTTAGGAAAACCAAGCATGAATCCCACCTGAAAGAACAATCCTTGAACTAATAAGGTAGTGGTGCACAAATTTTCATGAGTGGGAGAAATAATTGAATCCGCATGTCACACTCTTGCATTCCCAATGTGATGTATGTTTTCCTGAACTCTCTAAAGTTCTATGATATGGCTCATGACATTGTGCACAAGAAACCTCTTTAATGCGCAAGAACTGGGATAGTGGCATGACTATCTCACAATAATCTTGTGTGAAAAATATGATGTCAAACTGATGACTTTCCCTCACAAGAGTTGACATGAAAGGATTAAGGTGAACGAACAACCATTTCTACACCCAAAATATTATGCAACCAACATTGAAGATTTTAGTTATAAATTGATGGTCACCCCCCACTTTTAGAGACCCTTCATAAGATTAACCATCTCTCTACTACACAAAAAACTCCTCTTCCATGATGATATGCATCATGAACCACCCAAGGTAGATAATCTTTCATGATAGAAATTCCATGGGCCCAAATTTTACTTGGACCATAGTTGAGTAATCCTCCACCATCTCTTATTAATGTATGTTGGCTGAATGCAAAGGTAGTATTTTCATGAAACCCTGGTCTTTCACACAACTAAAAATATCATGCACTCCTTTTCCTTTAGACTCCATAGAATGACCTTATGCTACAACACTATTCTTGGGACACACTTATGCACAAATACCAAATCTTGCAGGTAACTCTTGTGTGCAGCCCTCTAATATTACACGCAACAACTTCTGAGTCCCTGACCTATTACTTCCTAGCCCCTTGTTGATCCATTACCTTACTTAATACTCCCAACCATAGGTATCATATTGACCTTTACTCATAAGCATAGGGATTCTAACATGGACATCATGACTAGAAACTCCTACTATCATTATTCACTAGCTGTGCCAAAGCCATGCCACACCCAAAGACACATGATCTATGGTTATGTAAGCCCTAGGGGAAAGGATTGATTCCATCCACATCTGAAAAGTATGGTGTAAAACTACTGAGTTCCACGCCCTAGTCATACAATGTTAAACTGCACGATAACATTCTCAGCACATGACATAAAACAATGAACATAACCTATGTTCTAAGAACATGATGGTCCATGTATGAGTGTCATGGTATAAACTCTAATATGATGTATTGTATATCATTCACATGGAATGAGATCCTACACTTTTCTTGTCTAGGTTGTTTTCTAATAGATCATCATATGTGACTATCCTGATTACAAAAATAAAAGAGGAGATGGGAAAATATAGATCCATCTCTCTTTTACTTTGGTCCATAGCATCCATCCACCATTGAAAGAAGTGGATCACGTGATCTTTAGATCAACTGATTCCTCTTGTTTCTCACACCGATCATGAATCACGTCTTAGAGGTTAGTTGCAATCATGAAAACCACATGATCCCAAACCCCATATGGGCCTCTTATTTGATATAAGACCAAACCATTATAAACTACATGGAATTTGATTACCAACTAAGTAGGATATGTAGGAATCCTACATGAGGGAAAAAACCAACATCCAGTCCTAATATATTTTCTAGTTCATATCCCCGGTAAGACCACGCCGTCACCTAGAGACCACATCCCCTTCAGGTCCCCAAGGAATCTCCCACACGTAACCCCATCCACAATTTCACTGCTCCTCAGAGCACCTTTTAAGATCAATTTAAAAGCCACACACCATTAAAAACAAGATAAATCCTCTTACAAAAATAATATTCAATGTGTAAGGCCCATACCATCCCTCATCAATGATTTTGTAATAACACGATTATCCTTACCACATGATGTTAAACTACATAGATCGGTATTTTCACACAACCTTAAACTACGAAACCAAAATACATGAGTTTTGAATCTTATACTCAAAATAGAGTATGTAAGAAGCCTCTCTGAGGATCAATCCCAACCATGGTAAACTCATGTTGTTCCCTCCTAGGGACACACCTCCTGGGTCTGCCAACATGGGCTGTTGTGATAAACTAGTAAACTATCCAGGTGCTCCCTCCTAGGGAAACACCTCCTGGGTCTACCTCCATGGAGAATTCCAAACCACTGGATAATTATAAAAGTTCTTCCTTCTAGGGATTCACCATCTTGTATCCTCTTCCATGGGGCATTCTGATCCATTAGTAAACTATCCAGGTTCTCCCTCTTGGGGATGCACCTTCTATATCCACATCCACGGGGTGTTCAGATACATTGTTAAACTATCTAGGTTATCCCTACTAGGGATGAACCTATTGATTTTGTCTACATGGGGAATTATGATCCATTGGTATACTATACAAGTTCTACTTCCTAGGGACCCTCCTCCTAGTTCAGCGACCATAGGGCATTATGATCTATTGGTAAACTAACAATGGGCTCCCTCCCAGGGACACACCTCCTAGGTATACCTCTAAATGGCATTATGATCCATTGGTAAACTATCTAGGTGATCACTCTTAGAGACACACCACCCAGGTTTACCTCCATGGGGTGTTCTGATCCATTGGTAAACTATCCATGTGCTCCCTCATAGGGACCCACCTCCCAGATCCTCCTCTACGGATCATTTTAATCCATTGGTAAACTATCCAGGTGATCCATCCTTGGGACACAACTCCAAGGTCCACCTGAAGGGGTTTTTTGATCATCCATTATGTACCAACAAGATATTAACCCTATTCTAATCTACAAAATATGTTAAAATCACACCTGGATCCATCTCAAACAAACATTTTGATCCATCTCCCTAAGACGTTAAACTTATGAGCTAATTCTAAATTGAATGCCTCATAAAAACATGTGATATATGAGGTGAAATAATTGGAAGATGTACACCCATGGTTTCAACTACCTCATTCAAAACATGATATTATTGAGGTGAAAGACATGTATGATATGTCCCCATAACGTCAGCTACCTCAAGAAAAAATGGTATTCATGAGGTAAAAGCCTTAGAGGATTCACTATCCTAGCATTAGTTACCTCATGTTTGACTCGAGATTCCTTGGGGTTTACCCCTAAGATGCATAAATGAGATTTCATTTAATGAAAAATATTTATAGGTGACCAATGACCCAAGTGTCTAAACTTTCACAATGATTCCCAATGTGACTATTATTCTGAACAAAGATTGCTACCCTGTCAAGAAAAATAGAATGTACAGACATAATTAGTGTAAATAACAGATGTTCAAAAAGATATAGAACTAAGAATGAGTTCCATGAAAAATAATTAACACTATCAGGGACACTTAGACTGGGTGATGGGTTCCAAGGAGGAATCCTTGGAAGGATAAATTGAAACACCATCATCCCATTATGATCGAGGAGAAGAAATCACTATTCAATGTGATAAAATATGCCTGAATTTAGAAAGTGGGAATGTAGGGAAATAGAGATGAGTTCCATTATCACTTGACCAATGAAAGCATATGAAACAGAAATGGTGAAACTGATGTGAAACTCCTCTCCTCAACATGGTGGTTAGTTACATTTGAGACATCAGTGGATTTGAGTGTTACTATATTTAAACATCCATTTTAAGGTCCCAATAAGAAAATGGTGGACCCATCTTTGAACTCACTAGAAATTGGGGTAGTTATTAGTTGGTTATCATTGGTCTATGACATCGTCAACACATATCCATCTCTATCTTTGGATGATTGGAAGATGATAGGACATTGGGAATTTCTTTCACTGTATCCATACTGATAGTTGAATCCACCAGAATTATTGGTTCCTAGCTATAGGAAAATAGCCAACCAAAGCCTACTAGTGGAGGGGAAATAGAAATGTTAATGTAGAAACCCCACACAACACCACCTCCACCATAGCTTCCACAATGACTCCAGCTACTGAGCACCCATGCCTCATCTCTCCCTCAGAGATCATCCAATGGAGGGTGATGACAACCTCGTATGTTGGTAAGAGTTGGAGGAGGATATTACCACAAGGGAAATGGAACTCTAGGACCTAGATTCATAAAATCATCACCAACACCACAACCCCCAAGGGATACAAAAGGAGAAAACATTTCCTATTTCAACAACAAATCACTTCTGGAGCCTCTCCCTAGAGAGATCCAATGACTCGATCCCATTTTCTAAGGAGGAGGGGGATTCCCATGTCACATTGGATGTGACTATTTCTTGGGAGCTACAAAGAGGTATCCCACCAAGCCTCATCTGTTCCAGTAATGACTTTTCCTTCAGGCCGTGGAATGGGTGACTTTACCCTTTCCCTCCAACCTTGGTCCAAACCATCCGACGCAAACATCGGTAGTAATCCCAAGAGAGTGATTGACAAGGGAAATAATCTTCTATAGATCTAGTGGACCTTTCCACCACTACAAAATTACACTATATCCACACAACTGATGAACAAGGATCCATCATTGTCCAATTGGGATTGAGGCCTCAACCACCTCATAGGAAGGCTAGATTGACAATGTCAATCACTAGAACCACCTATAGCCAATAAATTCTAACATATAATGATGAATTATAGCAGGAAGGTCCTCCTAATTCCACTACCATTAAAATTTGAGGTCCTCCCCACTCTTTGATGAACCAACATGAAGGTCCTCCTCATGTCATCATCAACCATGTAGGTGGTCCTCCCCACTTCATCGACAATCAGAACAGAGGCCCTCCTAGTACATATCCATCCCAACATGGAGGTCCTATGATAGAGTTAATATTTTATAAAATTTTTATATGTATATCAAATATTTAAACCCCCCAAAATTCACCAATTTAAGTTTAATTACATCATTTTTGGATTTATGGTATATTTTGTGTTAAAATTGGTAAGTTTCTTAATTGTGGGAATTTAATAGATTTTATATGTTTCGGTAACTCAACCATATCATTTATAATATAACCACAATGTATGTGATTCCTTTTTTTAGGAACTCTGGAGTTTCGGGCTAGATCTTTGTCATCTGGGGTATTATATAATTCGGCCATCAAGGGACCCGAAAAAATCAATTAATGTGGAGAAATATTCTGGACGACCATGTAGACCCCACAAAAGTTAATCCATAATAAATCGGTCATACTAGCTCCAATTAAGGTGATTCCAATCGGAATGGTCATCCAAATACGATATTCGTATCTCTGTTGAATATCATAGAGATTGAGATTCATTAATTCAGGTATTGGATGGGAATCATTGAATGAGGATTTTTGGAAATCTCACTGAGAAAAAGTCATCCTCAATAAATATTGCATATCTTTTTCAATAACCATCCAATTAATTTGAGATTTTGAGGAACGAAAGGAAATTTGATTTGGAAAATTATATAAGAATGGACCTTTGGGTGATTTGAGAAGAAGGAGGCGCCAACCAGGAGAAAACATTCAGAGAACAGAATTGGCTGGACATTTTTTCTTCTTTTCTATTTCTTTCTTTTCCTTTTCATAGTTTTGTAATGAATTCTCCTTCACCATGAATATATATTACCTTTACCATTGTGGGGTAAAAATTAGAGTGATTTGGGAAGGGTAAGTTTTCTATTTTGTAATGCTTGAGTTAATGAACTTTATTGAATAAAAATTCTATATCCTTTCTGCAATGTTGTATTCAATTTCATATAGCGGGTTTTTATTATCAAGTGTGATCATATTTGATTTTTGGTTCCATTATTTATTTTTTCTTTGGTCAATGATCATTATCTCCCTCCACTAGGTTTCAGTTTATATATGATGGAATAGACCAAATCTTAGTAGTGAAGTACTCATCAATCGTCAGTACGTGTGGAAGTGGTGGTGAATGTTTTTGATTGCTTGGGATAAACAAGACTCGATCGGGTATTGACCAAGTCAATTGAGGATATTTACTTCAACTCTTAAGCACATGGAAGGAGAGTAGACCAAACTGATATCTTGGTAAGGAATTCTCTCACTATCACCATTCGACCAAAGGAGTGAGAGGAAATGATCATGGAATATCACTTTAAACAACATAGCTGAAGAAGTTAGAATAAAATAAAACAAGGATAGAATTACAATTAGAAAACCAACCCCGACCTAATCACCCTTATCATATCATAGTGTTTAATATTTCAGTCAGTCAATATTTTTCATTTCATTTTGAAATTTCTTTCCAAAACCAGTTAAATCTCAGAAACCACCCATTTTCCCTCTAATTAAGTGACAATCGTAATTGTTGTGCACTCCTTTCTGGAGACAATCAAGGTTAACCACTTTACTAAATTTTAACTTAGGTAATATTTGATTTTATCAAACCCCATGATAGGTACGCGTCAAAACTTGGCACTATTTACAGGGAGTCTATGCAAACAATCCAATTTTAAATATTTGAATCTTTTAAAATTAAAAAAAACATAAAAAAACGCTTGTCATGATGTTCTAAAATGATTTTTTCTTTAATTCATGGAAAAATTATCCACGAGTGAATGAATCAATTATTTAATCACCTTGGTTTATAGAGTATAATGTTTCTCTCTTTTCTAAACAGATCAGGGGAACTCGAATCCAAATCAACAAGGAGTATGAATTCAAGGATCTCATTCTAGACCTTAAAGAAAACATTGATTACCCAATGTTGGAGGAATTGGCCAGAGAATTAATTGAACTCCAGGATTATTTTCTGGAATATTTTTTCTGGAAATGGTAGAGGTGAAACAAGAATATAAATTTCAAAAAAAGATCAATTTCAAGGACTTCGAGAAGAAATACATGACCTGGAGAGAAAAATGGAATGGCTAATTGAATATGTTCACACATACCAAGAGAAACCCGAACCTAAACTTGAGCCATTAGTGGAAGTGGATTCCCCACTAATCCTTGATATTGAAGAACCTGGGGAGACTATGATGGAATTACATGAAGATCCATTTGTACCTTATCAACCATTTCTGAAGAATATTGATGAAGAAGACATGCCTTATGAAGTAAGTATGGGAGATCAAAAAGATCTGGATGAGTTCTGGAAGGAGTGTGAGGGACTACTTGATCCCTATGTTCATAATGTAGAAGATCTAACATCATTAAAGGAAGACACCACCAATGTTGTGGAATTTGAAGAGAATATTGAGGATACTGACTACCCGGATCCATATGATACCACTCTACTTCAATAGGCACTTCCTACTAAAGAAGCAATTGAAGCTGAGAAAACTCAGGGAGATTATCTTTTCATAAACTCATTGTATTCTAATTTTATTGAAATTTAATTGAGTATCACCTCCCCTTGATTTAAATTTTCAGATTCAGACAACTCATGTACTATCTTGGCGGATGAGGAAGAAAAGGAAGATGCACTTAAAGAGGAACATATGGAGCTCCTCAAACATTTTGATTGTTTATTCGAGGGAGTTCAAGAGGATACCCACATGGATTTTCCAGAGGAAAAAGAGACACATGATGCTTACTTTGGAAGGAAAGAATTTGATATTGATCCTTCATGCTTTAATTTTTTTCAAATTGAATATTACTTTGACATTCCCATTTATTATTCAATTGATGTACCATACCATGATAAATCACTATACAATGAAGAAGAAGTTGTGAAATTGGAAAATAAGAAAGATGATGACTCATTCTTTGTCCAACCCCCACTAAGAAAGCTGTATCTTATTATCCTAGGGGTGGATTTGGTGTACTATACTCATCGTTTCCTCAAAAAAAAAGAATGAAGCAAAAGATGTAAAGAAGAAGTTTTATTGGTTCATCACAAAGAAACTCCACCCACCATCGGATTGGGGATAACCAACTAAAACTGCCCATCTGGAGGCAGTCAAAACCCAGGGCCCACATGGGGGTTTAAACCAATATCTATCATTCTTTTCTCATCCTATTTCTATTTTCATATCTTTAAATAAATGGCTTATGTTTTTTTCTTTTTGATGTAGGCATTTAGTGTGCAACACTTAGGAGCATAACTCAATATTGCACTACCAATAAGTCAGGTTGTACCTCTCCTTTACACTTACTTGTTGTTGTGATTCATTTTAAAAGTTTCTTACATGTTAAATCCACATGAATGTATTGAGGACACTGTATCATTTAAGTGTAGGGGTGGGAACCATTGTAGTTTAGTATTTTCACATTGTGTTTGTTTTTTTAAAAAAAAATTGTCTGTTTTTATATTTTTGTGTGTTTATTTTTTTTATTTTTGGTGTGTTTTTGAATATTTTAAGCTGAAATGATTATCATTCTCATTTTTGAAACCCCTGTCATTGAGTGAACCAATTTATTCCATTAAAATATTCTTAAATAAATGCTAAAAATGTTTTTGTTTCAAGTTTAATTCTTTGGGAATTTCATGAAAAATACTCTGATTTTTGAATCCCATGCTACATCTCAATGTATATATCTTTAAAATTACATTCTTGTGAGGCTTATGAACCATTTTTTTCATATTATTTACATTTACCACACTTCTTGACAGAACCAAACTATGCTTGTTCTAACAAGAATTTGATTTATTCTTTTCAAAACATGAGGGTTTGGGGTACATCTGTTGTAAATGATTAAGGCATTTATTTGGTTTTAAGCCCCTTTTCAAGATAATCCCTTTCATTATGGCCCAAATTGTACATTTATTCATTGTATCCATTAGAATCCATGAACAACCTGTTAGTTTATCTGCATTACAATCCAATTTTCCCTATCCAACCTTATCTTGAAGTGAAATTGCATGATCTAGTTGAACTTATGTGTGGGGGAAGCTGTCTTGTGTTGTGCTACCTCATTTGGTGAAACTTTGGTGAAAAAATGAAATTCTGAAGAGATTGTTGTGCTGATGAAAAATCATTCTATTAGAATCTATTCCTTTTTGGAGCTTTCATGATAATATAAGATGTTCCTTTTCTGGAGCTTCTAATGGAAGAAGAAATCTATTCCTTTTCTGGAGATTTCAAGAAAAATCATGATTGAGAAGAATGAAATTTTTGCTGCTGAAATGCTAATTGGAATGAGATTTCCTTGAGTTATCATGATGATGGAGCCTATTTTCTACAAAGGGGAAGATAATGAGACCATACTTGTGTGAAAATTTGAATCTTTCAATTTGCTTCAAAAAGAGCAAAGCCCACCTTTTTCCGCCTCAAATTTTTTTATCATCTAAATCCTACTAAACGGAATCCATAGAACAACCCTACAATTTAATCATGAGAAAAACATGTCCTTGACTCACATCGGGTGGAGAAGTAGGAGTTTTTCAAACCTATGGTGACCCTTGCATTGGTTTGGATGAGAAAAACTTTGTTAAAAATTGATATTTGAGAGATGGGAGAAAATTCACGTGAGGTAGGTGTCTTGTGTGCTTGAGATAAGGAATGAAGTGGAAATATGATAAATAATATAAATGGAGAACATGAAATAAATTTTTTATGAGGCATGATATCTTTTTGTTTCATGGTGTGGATTAGGTGGATCTCATGGCTATGTGTTTAAAATTTTCTTTGATTTGATTCTGATGTTTACTTTTCTAGGAGTCCAAGTGCTATGTGTGAGGGAATTGATAGAATTAATATTTTATAAATTTTTTATATGTATTTCAAATATTTAAACCCCCAAAAATTCATCAATTTAAGTTTAATTACATCATTTTTGGATTTATGGTATGTTTTGTGTTAAAATTAGAAAGTTTCCCAATTTTGGGAATTTAATCAATTTTATATGATTTGGTAATTCAACCATATATTTTATAATATAATCCCAATTTATGTGATTATTTTTTTAGGAACCATGGAGTTTTGAGCTACGTCTCTGTCTTCTGAGGTATGATATAATTCGGTCACCATGGGACCCGAAAAAATAAATTAATGTGGAGACAGGTTCTGGACAACCATGTGGAACCCACATCAGTTAATTCATCGTAAATACGTCATAATAGCTCCAATTATGGTGATTCCAGTTGGAATGGTCATCCAAGTCAGATATTAGTATCTCTGTTGAATATCATGGATATTGAGATTCATTAAGTCAGGTATTGGATGGGAAATATTGAATGAAGATTTTTGGAAATCATGCTGAGAAAACGTCATCCTCAATAAATATTTCATATCTTTTTCTATAACCATCAAATTAATTTGAGATTTGGAGGAACGAAAGGAAATTTTATTTGGAGAATTCTATAATAAGGTAACTTTGGGTGATTCGAGAAGAATATGGTTCCAACTAGGAGAAGACTTTCATAGGATAGAATCAGATGGACACTTTTTCTTCTTTTCTCTTTCTTTATTTTATTTTTCCAAGTTTTGTAATGCCTTCTCCTTCCCCATAAATCTATATTAACTTTACCATGGTGGGGTGAACATTTTAGTGATTGGGGAAGATGAGGTTTTCTATTTTTTAATGCTTGAGTTCATGAACTTTGTTGAATAAAAATTCTATATCCTTTATGCAATGTTGTTTTCAATTTCATATAGCGGGTTTTTATTATCAAGTGTGATTGTATTTGATTTTTGATTACATTATTGATTTTTTCTTTGGTCAATGATCATTATCTCCCTCCACTAGGTTTTGGTTTATATACTATTGGATAGACCAATGCTTAGTGTTGAAGTACTCGGCGATCGTCAGTACGTGTGGAAGTGGTGGTGAATGTTTTTGATTGCTTGGGATAAACAGGACCCGATCTAGTATTTCCAAAGTCAATTGAGAATATTTACTTAAACTATCATGCACATGGAAGGAGAGTAGACCAAACTGAGATCTTGGTAAGGAATCCTCTCACTATCACCATTCGACCAAATGAGTGAGAGGAAACGATCATGGAATATCACTTTAAACAACATAGCAGAAGATGTTAGAATAAAATAAAACAAGGATATCATTACAATTAGAAAACTAACCCCAACCTAACAACCCTTAAAATATCATAGTTTTTAATATTTTATTCAGTTAATCTTTTTAATTTCATTTTTAATTTTCTTTCTAAAACCATTTAAATCTCATAAACCACCCATTTTTCCTCTAATTAAGTGACAAACGTAATTGTTGTGCAGTCCTCTCTAGAGAAAATCAAGGTTTACCATTTTACTAAATTTTAACTTAGGTAATATTTGTTTTTGTCACACCCCACGACATGCACATGTCATCCTCCCCCAGTCACAACTCTTCAAACAAAGGTCATTACCACTCTAGAAAAAACCAGCACAATGTTCCTCCTCTTACCATTCCCCACTCTAGAAGATGTCCTCCCTGTGCTTTTATTAACCAGTATAGAGGTCTTCTCTGTACTCCCACTCCTCAAAAAATAGGTCCTACCTATGTACACTTTAGATGGATTGAGGATCCTAATCATACTCTAACCAACCATCACGGAGGCCTTCCCCATTCCAAATAGGTAACATACACTTAGGAACCATCCTAGGGTTGTAGGGTGAACACCCACCACCATAGGCGCAATCCTAAAAAGAACCTATTTTTCCTCGAACTTGTCATCCTACCTAATTTCGAGGACATAGATGACTAGATAATGGATTCCATACCCTGACTATCAAAATCTAGGCAAGGGTCCTAAAAGGTGATATTCTCCATTCCAGAAGGTGAAATACAAAGGATCCCCAGATCCCTCTATAGGTACATGCAGGTGGAGGAAACTCTTTCTCCCATCCAAGAGATGATGGATCAACCATCTCTATCATCACCAATCTACCTATCTACCTTTACCCAAGATAATATAGGGCTGTTTTGGTCTATGTTGACTCCTTCAAAGGGTGAGCTTCCTGTTGATACACTAATGAGAACCATCGACCTTGAACATTAGGTAGTGGTGAAAACCCAATCATACAAATAAATGATGATGTAGTTGGTACCACCCCCAAGGGATGAACCAAAATGCAGCGAACAATTTACATGTGCAGTGGCTCCTCTGTTATCTAATTGACTACCAAATAGATCCATGTCTATGCCAACAACTATCTTCCAAACATCACTTATCGATGTTTGGGATGACCAAGATTTGGGCCCTTCCTCTGTGTAAGAGATCTTGTGGGAGACTCTGGTGACTGAATAATTTTCTATGGTATTCTGGCCCACTATAACCCACAACTACAGCATCCCAGAGTCCCTCACTGAGAGCTAGGCCAGGTGTTTCTACTGGACCATTTGGATGATGTTTCACTACCTCTATGATAGTCAATTAGCTTATCCAGGAGTCCATGGGATCCTCAAAAAAAGTAATCAATAGTGGTAGATGGTGGAGTTGGAAGCTCTACCAGTGGATCAGCAACATAGATCTCCCAGTTACCACTATAACCTCCAATAGAGATATGTCATGAGCCTTATTGTGCTATGAAAAATCATGCAAAAGGTGTCTCTGCATGTGATAATTAGGGGTTGGGGAGAGTATGATGCACTCCAATTCATAACTATCCTATGAAATCCTGACATTACCATCAACAACAAAAATTATCCTCCAGGTATAGTCACAATGAACATGTTTTTTCTCATGTTTCACAAGAACGGGGACTTGGATGTAGGGATTCATGGGGGGAAATCCACCTCTTATGGTAGGACAATACTAGATAGACCATCAAACATGGGTCCTCACCCATTAACAAAGGAAAAAACTCATCCTCAAGGGTCCCTTAGAAACATTTACTACCCTTAGAAACATTGAAAAGGTTAAGAAGCATGTAGGAACCTCTGATCCACCTGAGTTTTTACCAAAGGTAGACGCATAGTCCATTGTGGCGTCCTACTCTAGGATCTTGTAGAGAAAAAGAATTTCCTCAATGAATTCATGGCCGATGAATGCCCATATTATGGTGTTTCCCCTTTAAGATCCCATTTCCCCTATGAAAAGGATGTGATTACTTCCTTTCCAGTTACCCACAACCGAGGTTGGGAACCATTTACATCCCAAAAGAGTAGAGGTAGTGTCATATGGAAAGCGACCAAGGTTCTAGTCGCCAAAACCTCCAATGATGTGTAATTTTTCTCCTTGAGAACTAGATCAAGCTGTACCATGATCCACTGAGCCAGATTACGAAGTTGATGAGCCTATCAATGCGTTGGTGGTCAGGAATTCTCATCAAGATAGAGATCCCCACCAAGAATATTTGACAGCCTCTCTCACCACCCGCCTTAAGGCATTAGAGATGTGACAGGTGGTGATCCCACCTGATGAAAAATTATATCTGGCATGGGTGGATGATATACGAGAACCCCATGAATTTGGGAACCCCATATTTTCCCATTTAAATAGTATGGGTGAACCACTGTAGTATTTTTTCAAATTCATCTTCTTGTGTGGTCTTATTTTGGGAACCCTAGAGCAGTAGGAGGCCTCCAAGCTTTGATGTTTCATCGAGAAATCGAAAGGACCTGTATTTTTTTGGTACATATAGTTACCCATAGGGTCCATCAATAGTTTGGAAGACCTTCATAGGTAGTTAATCTAGAATTTCAGCTTCACAATGTTCAATATTAGTATTGCTGACCTCTTCAAGGGAAAGAATCCGCTTGAAGAAAAATTCATATAATTCATTACTAGATGAAAAGTCCTCACATACACACTCGACATGCTGCTGAATCAAGAGTCACTACTAAAAATGTTCATGGGGAATGTTAAGAATGATATAGTCACTAATCTAATCACTTAGTACTTCCCTAGGTGGATTCTGAGATTTATCTAACAATGCCCAACATTGAGAGGATGATTTGTGGTAGGCTAATAAGGCACATCTATTTTTTCTACCAGGACCTGTTAGAAGAGATTCCAAATCTTATAATTCTACCCAAGTATAGGTATATACCTACCACAATTCTATAATTGTTGGACCCTATTTCTTTGGAGCCTCACCAATGCAATATCCCTACTAGGAACAACCTCACCTAGAGCAGAACCGGCATGCACCACCTCACCAAGCACAACCTCCTAAACGAGAGAATGCGGCTCTAGCCCCTCATCAGGATATGAACCCTAAAAATGGACAAGTTCCCATAGTAACATTCCTGGAAATGAGAAATAAGACATATTATTTAAAGGATAAATATGTAATCCCCTGAGATTTTGAGATTTATTTTTTGTTCGAATTAATTTTTCTTTCTAATACATTTCATTTCACATAACACTAGAAATAGTTATATATATAAATATATTAAAAAACTAATAAAAACATTCCTTTCAAACACAATAACAACTTTTCTTATGATACATTCAATTAGAACTTAGCTTTCACTACATGTACCATCTACTTGGTGTATGATGCAGGCAACACTAAATTGGCGTACGATACACGGAACACTGAGTTTCTTTGAAATATATCTTTTTATTATTTTAAATATTTAAATAAGATAATTATAACATATACTTTAGAATTAGTAATATGAAAAGTAATAACTACTTTTCAAATATTTTTATAATTTTTTATATAAATAAAACATATTTATTATAAAAGATATGATTATTGGTAAATCCCTACTATGTTTAAAAATAACGTTTTATCAAGTAAAAGGATTTCAATTACCATATAATGAAAGTAATTTTAGAAACATTTAGAAATTTAATTTGATAAAATAAACTTCATTTTTGAATTTATAATGTCAAAATTAAATAGGGTGAATGTTTGGTAATTTTCTGAGAAACATCATTTTTTGATGAATAGTGAAAAACACTGCTTTGTAGTTAAAAACTGCCTTGTTGTATAATTAATTATTAATGATAAATGATATTATAAATATGTTTTAAAGTAAAATTATATTAATATTACATATAATAATACAATCAAATTCATTAGGATCAACTTCACTTTGAAACTGAATAAAAAATATTAACAAACATTTGACCTTTTTCCATCTTTAAAACCCTGTTATTTCGTCCCGTCTGTGGTATTAGCTCTAATCTTAATATTTCTACTTCTATGAAGAGAATTTAAAAAATCCTAAATACACCATTGTGTTTTTTATAACATTTATAGTCCAGTGAGATAATGTTAATTGTTTTACCAAAATGATTATTAAAAGTTATTAAAATTAATCACAGCAGTTAAGGCCAAATTATGCTTAATTACAGACTAAACATTAAAATTAAGGGCCCAAATGACTCATAAACTTGTAAAAAACCCATTTTTTGTAAATATTTCGTCCATAAACCTTCTATTATTGAGTGTTTTTTTTGTTTTTTATGTCTTTTATTAGGTAAGAATATGTGCACACCTAATTTGTTTCTAAAAATTCCATGTGAGTCATTTTCCTTCCTTAAAAAATGCCTCCATGTCTAGCCATTACTCACACTTCTCATGCCTCATAAGTTAAGGAAAATACCTAACCATGAAGCCTCCAAAAAAATACTCTCCTAGTCTTTGAAGCCTCACATTGGGAATAAACTATCTCAAGGAAACCTTCTGGTATAAACCAAAATGATTTACCCGATTTTGAGGTAACACATTCTTTCAAGATCCTTTCCTTTATTTTCCTTCTCCACCCATTCAATATTTATTCCCTTATTATGTTAAAAAAAATATTATAATATATATAATAGGATTTTTTTATGAAAATTTTCTAACCTTCACTTATATACACCTCAATCTAATGGATTTTGAACATACTGTTTCTGTGTATGGTGAACTACTGCGTCACGAAACGATAATTGTTCATTTCTCTTTTACCAACAATCATGATGAAAATTATAATGGGAAATCTATTTATATATGTAATATATTATTTTATTATGTATTTAAGATTCTATATTAATTTTTTAACACATATCTTTTTACCTTCCATTTGGTGTTAATATGATAATCTCGTATGAGGAAGTGTGGACTACCGCCCCCTTAAAGTGATGTGATTCGTTCACACACCACATGGAATGTATTAATGATGGGTTTAATGAAATTATATGATATATATGATATATTTATTCTATTTTAATAATTATTAATATATATATATAAAAATATATACATATTTCATTTACATACTTTCTTTCAATACGATAATAAAAACGGAAACATCGTTCATGTGTACGAACGACTTACCGTCTCTATGAATGGTGTATTAAATTTCATTATTAATTATTTTATAAAATATTATAATGTAAATATAATGTATTTACCTGATATTTATAACATTTTATACCTTCTTGAATCATGATATAAGTATAAGGACCAACCTTATAACAAATTAAGACACATGTGAAGAACAAAGAGACTGATTAACCGAAGTGAAACTTTAATTTAGGATAATTAATAAGAAGGTAATATAAGGTCATAATAAAACCATATATGGTATTATGTATAATAATATTCTTCTGTAAAATATTTATAATAAACTTATATTTATTATACAGGAATCTTGTATTGGTATGGATAGAGTTAAGACACAAGGTAAGGGGATTTCATCTCACTTTCAATTTATTT
The DNA here is from genome assembly GCA_963277665.1 of Viscum album. NCBI lineage: Eukaryota > Viridiplantae > Streptophyta > Magnoliopsida > Santalales > Viscaceae > Viscum > Viscum album. The sequence continues at coordinate 1,598,406,263 of OY728120.1, forward strand.
GAGATATAATATTTGTTCACCACTATTTCCTTTTGTGTGGTGTATGTACTACCTATGATTTTATTATATTTATCTTTTACATAAATTTATGGGTTTTAACATTCCCATTTGATGAACCTTATTTCATGGTGTTTATGTTTAAAAAGTTACCAAATCGGTAAAAATGTTTTGTCTTAATTTGCCTTCTCTGAGACTCATTTTTTGTTATGCACCTAAAATATTTTTTTGGGATGGATATACTTACATATTAAATTCCATATCAATAATATAAATTTATTAATGATATTATATGCTTCATGTAATTTAATTTCCTTACATGGAGATCAGGATCCCAAGATACCAAGTTATATGAGTTTATTGAGACAATCTCATTGCTTTTCAAGATTGTTTATGATTAGAAGGATGGTAAAAGTGGGTATCTAAGGTGAAATAGAGAGAAGGAAAGGGATTTCACAAGTGTAGTATGCCTTCTCTCCCTCCATGATCTCTCTCTTTAGAGGTCTCCTCCTCCTAGGGTATCTTTCTCCTGGTTTCGGAGCATCCTCCTTCGAGCACTGATCCTCTCTACTCTTTTTTTTCCATTGTTGCAAGTTCATGATCAGTCTTATTTTCTCTAGTATTAATGTTGCGGGATTTATTCCACTACTATTTAAATCTTCTATATCATTCTTGAACCCACTCTTGTTTACGAGCAATGGTATGTAAGACCGATTGGGATGTGTTGGTGGCTTCTCATAGTGGCAGACCTTCGATTTCCTTGGTTCCAGCTTCTTCTATTCATTTTTCAAGGGTTTCAGCCCCAGTTTCCCCTTTCGCATTACTTGGTGGTTATTTAAATGGATCTACTTCAACCAATTTATTTATTTTTCCCTTAGTCTTTCATCCCAAATTATCCTCTTTCTCCTTTCATGGTAGTTTATATTCTCCCTTTCCCCTTCTATGTCGTTTCTCCCTATGCTGGCTTCCTCATCCTTTAGCCCCTTCCAGGTCAGTCAGGTTCCATAGATACCATGGAGGCTTCAGAATATGTTTGTATAGTGGTAAGAGTTTCGGGGTATCATGACCTATGGTGGATTTATCCAGTTTCAATGTTCTTTTGGATATATCCTATGAAAATGTCTCTAGTACTCTTTATCTTTGCAGATGGAGACTTTTTGTTAGAGATACGTCAACAATAATGTGAATTGTTTTTTATTCAATGGATTTTGTTCAGTTTTTCTTCCTTAAAGTTATTAGTAAATCTATTTTCATCTCTATTTGTTGGTATTTTCAAGCATGTATGAAGTGGTTCTAGAAATGAGGAAGTGGTGTTATTTAGAAGGCAGTTCTTGATGATGCTGTTTTTATTATTAAGATTTCACGATGGAAGGTTTTGGGGGGTTTTATGGTGGAGACATGATGATAATTTCCCGAAAGTCATGGATGGTGATATCGGATGGAATCCCACTGATTATGTGGTGACTCTAGAAGTGATGGGTATTTCAATGATGTTCAGAGTGTAAAATGATGGAGAGATGATGAAAATGAGTGATGATGATGGGTACAATGTGATTTGGATGATCCATCCTCGATGCAGCGGCTGCCTGATTTATGGGATCTGTTGGTGAAGGGACAGTTCACATGGTGATGAGTCTCATTTCAAATTTTAAATATATATAATTGTTTTGAATTTTAGTTATTTTTCCCACTGTAAGGTGTTTTGGCATGTTTAGTTCCCCCTATATCCTCAGAGTGGATTTTATGAAAATAAAATAATGATTTGGAGGTTTATGATTATGCTTCCTTTGATGAAATATTATGATCAATATCTCAATAATTTTTATGAGTTCCCTTATCCTCTATTATTTCATTATATACTCATTTATTGGTACCATTTTCTACTATTTTGTACATATGATAGTAAATAAATTGTTCTTAGGAAAGCCTGAATTTACCCTCTCTTTGGTTGGAAATCATTGTTTTATAAAAAGGGTATCAAAGAATATTATACCATTCCCCTATAATATATAAAATAATTTTTAACCTATTTTTTATTTTACCAATCTCTTCAAGGTAATCTTCATGTCACTTTCCTAACAAGGAACTTTTCTATCCATTTTACCATGTAAACGGAATGTTTTTTTGACCTCATACGACATGTATGGATTTACCCGTCTTCATTTCTTTGAAGCTCCCTTTGAATTGTTAAAAAGATTAATCATTAAGAAAATGTTTTTTAAAAGTAAATTTCAATGAAAATTGTTTTAAAAATTGTGTCAAACTTATATTATATGTTTTCATGGAAAACTATTTTTGAAATGTTTTCAAGTCTTATTTACATGTCTCCAAAGTGATTTTAAAGAAATTTTTTTCAAAACATTTTCATGCTTCTTTTATATATTTTCAAGAAAAATTATTTTCAAATCATTTTGAGTATCCTTTTATATGTTTTCAAGAAGAATTATTTTCTAAAAGTTTTCAATATTATTTTATAAGATTTCAAGAAAAATGATTTTCAAATCATTTTAAATATTTCTTTATAAAATTTCAAAATATTTTCAAAGAAATAGTTTTCAAAACATTTTCAAGATTTTTTTAAAATTATTCAAGAGTTTTCATAGAAAATGTTTCTTAAATTTTTTTGAAGATTATTTTAAAAGTTTTCAACGAAAAATGTTTTCAAAATGATTTTTTGTCCTCTATAAGTTTTCAAGGTATTTTATAATAAAATTATTTTCAAATGGTTTTATGTATTAGAAATCATTTTCCAAACAAGAAAGTATATTTTCCTTAAGAAACGTTTTTAGAGGATATTTCAAAATTATTTTCCATATAAGATGGAATCTATTGATGTTACGCATACCTTATAGGAAATTATCTAAAGGTTCCATTCATATCCATTATATAAATGAGTTATTCTTAATGTCATGATCCTTACGAAAACCATTTATTCTTAATGGGTAATATGTTAATGAATCCCATTTATCATTCAAAGGTTATATGGTTTTGAAAAATGCTTCTTTTCATGGGTTATGTTTATGATGAAATTATTATTAAACCTATCTCTTTCCATATGTTATGATATGTTTACTTGTTTATGATACCCATTTCATTTCATGGGTTATGATAGGTTTATTTATGATCTTGTGTCACATGTATGCATGATTTCATTATGTGACGGGTGAGACCTATATCTACCTCCAAATCATTGGGAAAAGATTTATATTTCATGAGATTGTTCGGGATGAAACAAAGGTTTACTTAGTTTAGTTATACAAGGATGAAATGCGGGTTTAACCGGTTCAGTAAGACAATACTCGAATGAGGCTTTACTTGGTTCAGTAATACAAGGTTGGAATGAGGGTTTACTCGATTCAGTAATACAGGGATGGAACGAGGTTTTACTTGGTTCGGTATTACAAGGCTGGAGTGAGGGTTTACTCGGTTCGGTAATATAGGGTGGTAATGAGGGTTTACTCGATTCAGTAATAAAGGGCCGGAACAAGGGTTCCGTCGGTTTAGTAAAGGACTTTGTTCACTAATATGGTATTGGAATTGATTAGTTGGCTACTATAGAAATCAATATATGCTTATGTGTTTCCACAATTCCATGTCTTACTCCTATGTTATGATTTCGTGGCTTATATCCTTTACTTACTTTTGATTCATGTCTTATGAGCTACGAAGATTTATTCCATGATTCATGTACATGATATTTTATATGTAGGGTATCATCTTCTATTTTCATGATCATGTTCTCATACCCTTATGCTCATGTTTAGGTTTACATAACTCCCTTGTTTACCCTTACTGAGCATTTGAGCTCACCCTTTTTATGTTTCCTTCCCCAAGTTATGAAGATATGTATTATGTTTTATATGTCTAAGAAGGGAGCTAATCACAAAGAACCTAGTGGAAGATAATGTAGCTCACTTATGTACCAATTTTTATGTTTCCATGTTTCCAAAGGCACTATACCAACTATTGTCTTTGAGAGTTTATTTGTATAATGTTTATGTATTCTACGTATGTAATGAGATGTTAATGTTTTAAAATTAAGGGTCTATATAGTTGGTATCCAAGAAAAGGTATAGTTAACCTTTTAAAACTAGGATGAGAAAACATTAGTGAGATCCCTAGGTTTATTTCAAAGGATATGTCTAGGGATGTCTCTAAGGATAAGTATAAGTATGATTTAATGTTTAGGAAAATTTCTAAGAATTTTGGTAAAGGATAGAGTGAGTGGTTTCCTAGTAATACATCCCTTCCTGGATACTATAAGTGGATGTGTCTATGGAACAGAGGTACCTAGGTGTAAAAGCTCTAAAAAGATGTTCTGAGCTTGACTCGGGGTAATCTGGTACACGACAATGGGCCTTCCTGCACACCTGGTTTGACACTCCTAACATAAATTCTTTGGGAATTCAAAAACTCTTCATGAACCATCATGATGGATTTAGATTTATGTTAGCTATGAATAACCTAGGATAAACCCAAGGTGTCATATATTATGGGAGGTGTCATGATTTATACATACTATAAGTAATTATTTTAATGACTATGTGGTTTTATTCCAAGAAAATTAATGATCAATCTATGCTTCTAGTTTTAGTGAATGGTGGGAATTAGAAGGAACTAGAATAATGTTGAATGTGATGAAATATTTTTTCGATGATCAGTCAAGTGGGATTATCATTAGAGTGAAATAAGTCATGATCATGCCTAATCAGTTTTCAAGGAACATGATTAACAATGTTTAACTTAACTAACTATTAGACTCACTAAGTAAGAGAAAGAAGGAGTTCCCTGAGAGTTTAGGTAATGGAGACCATGAAGGAAAGAAGATTCAGTTTCCTTTATGTTAGGAATGTGGAAAGAATCCATAAAGTGAATGTACTAGAGGAATAATAAGGTGTTTTGACTATGGAAAAGAATGAAAAAAATCATGTCACTACAAGGAAAAAATTAAGATTTTATTTAACGAAACATATCAGAATTTTGGCCTCCTTAAGTCATCATCATAGGTTAAATGTTTTAAGTGTGGAATAAATGGTCATTATTCAACTCAATGTCCCGAGAGGGAAGTCCTTGAAGAGAATAAACAAGGTTTTGTGAGTAATGGTTATATTTCTGATGATGAAGAGACTATAGATTAAATTCGAAGAAAAAAAATTATTGTGTAATACGATTAGGTTTCATTGTTAATGGATTATGGATGAAGTAATCGAAGTATTTGTTTTTTGGATTCTAGAATTAAGAATGGTAAATTATGTATGGATTGTTTAGTTTGTGTTTTTATAAGGATTTACAAGAATATATTGAATGGTCATGATGGACTAGAAAGGTTATCTCATGAAAGTTATCATTTTTATTAAGGTAAGGTAACCCTTAACATATTCTTTATGTTAAGATAATGTTGTATGGATAAAGATATGTGGGACAAAAATAAGTAAATTGGACAATATAGATTAACTTGGAACTAAGTAAGGACCTATTTATAGGTGGTTTATGCTACCAAAAATGAAGTATACAACATTTTTGGATTTAAGGAGTAAATACAACATACTTTGGAATGAGGAAGAATGTATGTTTTCCAAAAGGAAATATAGTAATTAAGGTTGTTACCATGTTTCAAGGGAATATACAATAAGGGTATTCACATGTTTGGAATGTTACAACCAAGAGATAATTTTTTATAGATGGGAATCAATGTTAATTTTATTCCATGACTCTATTTCTAAGGTTTTGTATTTTCATCTTTCTGAGGGTTAAAAGGTTATCCATTAATGAAAAGTTTACGTTAAACTTTATATGAAGTATTTTTGCACTGATTTTGTGTTGAAAACATTGGTTAAAAGGAAAATAAGTGATTAACCTTATTTCAAGGATTTCCATATTATTTTAGGATGGTTTTAAAAAATAGACATCATGTATGTCAGGTGATAACTAGTCAAGTATGGAAAGGCAGTAGGTCTTGAACCCATGACAGAAGGAAGATACGGGTTTCATGCCTACCATTGGCCTATGCGATATCATGGTTAATGTGTATTTATTTTTAATGAATAAATATTTATGATGAACTATTAGTGTTACTTTTTATTTTTATAGATTAATGAAAGTTGTTTTTTTTGAGAAAATAGTAAGACTTTTTATTCTTTATGGGCCTTAAGATCCATTAAAATCGTATTTTAGTACTTTATTCATCAATGTTAATTTCTAGACATTCATTCCATGAGGTCATGGATGTATTAGAATTTTTTCAAATCATATCCCAAGAATGAAATTATTTTTATAGAAATTTATCAAGAATTACTCAATATTCTCAAAGTGATACAAAAAAATGTTGTCCAAATACCTTAAATTATGTTGAACTATTGGATTATGAAATCTTAATAGATTTATGAATTTGAGGCCCTAAAATTTCCTTTTATCATTGAATTATTTTTGATTTACAACCTTAATCACTCCCTATAAATATTTATATTTTTCCTCTATATCCAATCTTCACTCCAAGCCTATGTTTTCCTATGTGAAAAACCAGTTATATGTTACTTTCGGTAATCATTATGGTTCCAAATTTTCCTTTTTAAGGGAAGTTTTAGTATCCATTTTTATGATTTGGGTTTCTATGAATGAAACTTTCAATTATTAAAACATTTATAACCAAGATTAATTTCAAGGGTGAAATTAATTTTAAGGGGGGTAGAATGTAAGACCCTAAGATTTTGAGAATTATTATTTTTGAAGTAATTAATATTTTCAAAATTTTTCATTTCACATGACAATGGAAATAGTTATTTATATATATATATATATATATATATATATATTAAAACACTAAGTCAAAAATTACTTTCACACAAAATACTAACTTTTCTTTCACTACACACAATACCAACTTAGCTTTCACTACAAGAAACCCCAACTTGGCATACAATGAAAACAACATTGAATTGATGTATGATACACGCAACACGGAGTTTTTACGAAACATCACTTTTTATTATTTTAAATATTTAAAAAAGATAATTATAACATAGAAATTCAAATTACTAAAATAAATATTAATAACTAATTTTCAAATATTTTTATAATTATTTTATATAAATAAAACATATTGATAAGAGAAGATACAATTATTGGTAAAGTCACTCTATGTTTAAAAATACCATTATCTTTAATTAAAATTGAATAAAAGTAATTTCAGACACATTTAAAAATTTAATTTGATAAAATAAAATTCATTTTTGAAATAATAAATTTTAAATTAGCATAGGGTGATTTTTTGGGAATTTTTGGAGAAAATTTATTTTTTTTAACGAAAAATAGAAAATAATACTTTGTAGTTAAAAGCTTATTTTTTTTCTAATTAATTATTAATTATAAATTATATTATAAATATTTTTTAAGGAAAAATTATATTAATATTAAATATACTAATAAAATGTAATTCATTAGGATCAAATTCACTTCGAAACTAAATAAAAAATCTTAACAAACGTTAGAACTTTTTCCTACATTAAAACCCCATAATTTTTTCCCGTCTGTGGGATTAGAACTAATATTAATTTTTTTTGATTCAGTGAAGTGAATTTAAAAAATACAACATAAAACATTTTATTCATTATATTATTTATATTCTAATGATACCAAGTTAATTTTTGAATAAAATGATTAGTAAAAGTCATTAAAATTAATCACATCAGTTAATGCCAAATTAAGCATAATTAGGGACTAAACCTTAAAATTAAGGGCCCAAATGACCTATAAACTTGTTGAATAACCATTTTATGTCCATATTTCGGAAATAAACATTCCATTATTTTTTTTGTTGTTTTTAGGACTTTTTTTTGGATAAAAACATGTGCATACCTGATTTGTTTCTAAAAATTCCATGTGAGTCCTTTTCCTTCCCTATAGAAGGCCACCACTCTACCCATTACTCACACCTATCAGGACTATTAATTTCATAAAATACCTGACCAAGTAGCCTAAAAAAAATCCAACATTGAAATTTGAATCCTCCCATTGGGCATAAACCTTCCCAAGGAAACCTTTTGGCAGAAACCAAAAGGAGTTACCCGATTTAGAGGTAATGTCTTCTTTCAAGATCCTTTCCTTTATTTTCCTTCTCCACTCACTCCACTCTCTTTATTCCCTTATTGCATGAAAAAGAAGTATCTTACATATACCTATATGTATTTATGAAAAGTATATGACCTACAATTACACACACCTCTATCTAATGGATGTTGAATATACTGTTTCTATGTACGGTGAACTACTGCCTCACGAAAGGATGATTGTTCATTTCTCCTTTACCACCAATCATGGTGGTAATTATGATGAACAAAATATTTATATATTTAACACATTATATTTATTATTTCTTTAATATTATTTATTTCTTTTGTAACAAACATCTTTTTACCTTCCATTTGGTGTTAATATGATAATCTCGTTTGAGGAAGTGTGGACTACTGCCCCCTCATAGCGATGTGATTCGTTCACACACGACATGGAATGTATTAATGATGAGTTTAATTAAATTATATGATATATATGATAGAGTAATTATAAATTAATAATGATATATATATATATACATATATATATATATACATATGTAATTGACATACTTTATTTCTATATGACAATAAAAACAGAAACAATGTTCATGCGTACGAACATCTTACCGTATCCATGAATAGTTTATTCCATATCATACTTAATTATGATATAAAATATTATAATGTAAATATAATGTATATAACTGATATTTATATCATTTTATACCTTTTTTAATCATGATATAAGTATAATAACCAAGGCTATAAAAAATTAAGACACATGAGAAGAACAAAGCGAATGATTACCCAAAGCGAAACTTTAACATTAGATCACTAAAAAGTGGGTAATATAAGGTCATAATAAAACCATATATGGTATTATTTATAAGAATATTATTTTTTAAAATATTTATAATTAAATTATATTTATTATACAATAATCTAGTACGAGTAAGGAGAGAGTTAAGACACAAGGTAAGGGGATTTCATGTCACTTTTAATTTATGTGAGATATAAGCTATGTTCACCACTCTTTCCTTTTGTGTGGTGTATATAATTATTGTTATTGTATTATATGTATCATTTAAATAATTTTATGGTTATTCAGAAGACTATTTTATAATATTTATTTTAGGTGGTTTAAGTTTCAAAAGTTATCAAATCGATAAAAATGTTTTGTCTCAATTTGCCTTCTTTGAGAATCGTGTTTTCTTATGCACATAAACTATTTTCTGGGGTGAAAATACCTCCATATTACATTATATATCATTAAACTAAATATTTTCATGATATTATATGCTTCATGTAATTTACATTCCTTACATGGAGAGCATGATCACATGATACCAAGTTATAAGAGTTTATTGAGACAATCTCACTGCCTTTTGAGATTGTTTATATTTATGCTTCCTTTGATGAAATATTATGATCCATATCTAAAAATATATTTATTATTTTTCTCATAATATATTATTTCATGATATAATAATTCATTGGAACCATTTTCTACTCTTTGTTACATAATATAGTTAAGAAAGTGTTCTTAGGAAAGCCTGACTTTACCCTCTCTTCGGTCAGAAATCTATGTTTTCTAAAAAGGGTTTCCAATAATATTATACCATTCCCCTATAATATATAAAATAATTTTTTACCCTTTTTTTCATTTACCAATATCTTCATGGGAATATTCTTGTTTCTTTCTGAACAATGAACTTTTCTATCCTTTTTACCATGAAAAAGGAATGTTCTTTTGATCTCATACGACATCTATAGATTTACTCTCCATCATTTCTTTGAAGATAACTTTGCTTCTTAAAAAAGTTTAATGACTAAGAAAATGTTTTTTAAAAGTAATTTTGAAGTTAATTTTTTTTCAAAATGGTTTCAAACATCTTTTATGTTTTTAATGGAAAATTGTATTCAAAATGTTCTCAAGTCTTATTTACAAGTTTTAAAAGTGATTTCAAAGAAATGGTTTTCAAAATTTTTTCCAGATTCTTTTATAAGTTTCCATGAAAAATGATTTTCAAAAAGTTTTCAATATTATTTTATATGTTTTCATGAAAAATTATATTCAAAATGTTTTCAACCTTATTTTATAAGTTTTCAAGAAGAATTATTTTCAAATAATTTTCAAGATTTCTTTATAATTTTTCGATGTATTTTCAACGAAATGGGTTTCAAAACATTTTCATGATTTATTTAAATATTTTTTTAGTGTTTTCAAAGAAAAGTGTTTTTAATTTTTTTTATTCTTATTTTTAATGTTTTCTAGGAAAATGTTTTTCAAATTGTTTTCATATCCTCTATATATATTCAAGGTATTTTCTATGTAAATTATTTTCAAATGTTTTTATGTATTAAAAGGACCTTTTCAAACAATAAAGGATACTTTCCTCAAGAAATTTTTTTTGAGGATATTTCAAAATTATTTTCCATCTAAGATGACATATATTTATGTAACTCATACTATATGGGAAATGATATAATGGTTCTATTCATATCCATTCTATGAATGAGTTATTCTTAATGTCATGATGTTTATGAAACCCATTTTCTCTTCATGGGTAATATGTTTATGAAACCCGTTTCTCTTTCATGGGTTATATGATTTTGAAACCAAATTCCTAATATGGGTTATACTTATGATGAAAGGATTATGTAACCCGTATCTTTCCACATGTTATGATATGTTTAGATGTTTATGATACCCATTTCATTTCATGGGTTATGATATGTTTATTTATGATCTTGTGGCACATGTATGTATGATTTTAGTATGTGATGGATGTGAATTATATCCCCTCCAAATAATTATGAAAAGATTTATATCTCATGAGATATATAGGGATGGACTGAGGGTTTACTTGGTTTAGTAGTATAGGGATGGAAAGAGGGTTTACTTGGTTCAGTAATATAGGGATGGAATGAGGGTTTACCCAGTTTAGTAAGATATGGATGGAATGAGGGTTTACTTGGTTAAATAATATAGGGATAGAATAATGGTTTACTTGGTTCAGTAATTTAGGGTTGGAACGGGGGTTCACCCAGTTCAGTAAAGGACTTTGTCTACTAAGATGGTGTTGGAATTGATTCCTTGGTTACTATGGAAATCAGTATATGCTTATACGTTTCCACAATTCCACATATTAATACTATGTTATGCTTTCATGGATTATTCCCTTTACATCATTTTGATTCATGTCTTATGATCTTCCAAGATTTATGTCGCGATTCATGTATAAGATCTTTGATATGCAGGGTATGATCTTTTATTTTCATGATAATGTTCTCATACCCTTATTTTCAGGTTTATGCTTAGATTTCTCCCTTGTTTACCCTTATTGGGAATTTTATATCACCCCCTTTTATGTTTCCTTCCCCTGGTTATGAAGATATGTATTGTGTTTTATGTTTCTAAGAAGGGTTATAGTCATGAAGAACCTAGTGTGAGATAATGTAGCTCACTTATGTTCTAGTTAGTATGTTTCCATGTTTCCAAAGGCACTATACCAACTACGGTCTTTGAGACTATTTTTGTATAATTTTTATGTATTCCACATATATAATGGTATGTCAATGTATGAAAATAGAGGGTGACTATAACATAGGTCCCATATTATTTCCTCAGTTCCCTAGAGGAGAGGAGTCTGAAGCCTCCAGAGTGTAGGAGGACCTATGAAGTGGGACACACTGAGCACCCCAATAATTTCCCTTAAAAATAGATCCTTAGAAATACCATCAAGGATTTCTACGTGTTCAACGATTGGCTCCAAGAACAAGTGGATAATGGTCCATTAAAGATGGGAAACATCCCAACATAAGTCGCACACATCTTCGCTGAGCCCGATAGGGATAATGAGTGTTCAAGTGAATGATAGTAAGCTTCCAACCATGGAACCTAGAAGTATGATGACTGGTTGGCCCACATATCAATTTCTGGCACCCTTGGCATCATCCATGACCACTTATTTAGTGAAAAAGATCCTTTGATTACCACATCTCCTCCATTTGTCACTTCTACTTCTACTTCGTAGTCTTCTAAGTCTAAAATGTATAGATGTCAATGATGCAATGGGAAGGAGAGTCCACCGCTGGTTCCAAAGTCACATTGAACCCTCATATATTTCATGCCTCCTAAGTTGGGAATCACACACAGGGTCTTCGAAGTGCATGAAGATTCCTATGATGATGAGAAGGAGTATGACTCCATGAATTCCATTGAGCAGTGAATCCTTTGATGGCCCCTGATGATCAGGAATACCCTATGAACTCCCCAAATACCTCCATTTGATGTCATCTAAGGGGATGTAAAGGAAGTATGAATCTCTTAAATTCCTAGGCTAGTGCCTAAAATTAGTTTATCCAAGCTACTGAGATAAGGAATCAAGTGTTACATAAAGATCAATAGGAACAATCCTCCAAGCCTGATCCACCAGATGTTTCACAATATTTGACACTGTTAACATATCGGGTATAATAGCCACACCCACAACATGATTGGACGTGTCTAACTAGATCCAGGCCTCAACCTACCAACAATGATTTTAGGTGAGTTAGCTGATCAGTAGTATGATATTCCTAGTGCCATGCAGAGCCTAACAATATAGTCCCTAACATTTGTCAAGCCTCTTATCAAAGAGCATCCTCTTGCAAGCATGAACATGCACCTAGCATGAAATCATGATGTGTTGAAGTACCTCAAAAACATACCTTCAAGGACATAAATTCTAGAGGACCTCCTCTTCTCCATGGAAATGCACGAGGAACTTGAAGTATACTGTAAACCCCCAACATTTCTAGGTATAGGTAGTCTCTATAGGGACCTATTATGCAAAGAAGGTCAAGCAAGAAGAATGCTTAGACATAATCACATTCACTATGGAATATTAAGGTTCCCTCATGAATGGGAATATCACCCTCTATATATCACATGATGGTTCAATGGCATGGAGTTCATCGTTGTTTGGTTGACATAGGTTTTGGGATTAATCTCATCCTGAATTGGATGCTCCATAATATGGGACAAACCGAAGAATATTTGAGTCCCTCTTACATGAGGATGTAAGGTTATCATAGGGCTGATTAGAAACCATAGGGTAGGATTTGGATGAAGAACTAGTTCTGTGGATGGATAGAAAGTGATGAATTCATGTTAGTCTCATAGGATACCACCTACAACGTGCTATTGGGTAGGCCTTGGTTTCATCTGCATGCAGAAGTATCCTCCTCATATCACCAGTGTCTCAAGTACTCCCTCAACAATCGAGTATGGTACTTATAGGTGACACATGTCCCGTTGAAGCTTGTTAAGCCCACTATCATGGAGCCAAATATTATAGGACAACTGGGAAGAATATTAGGACCAATAAGGTTGATTAAGAAACTACCATGCTTAGTCCATGGGTATAATTGGAAGATGATTTGATTATCTCAATTAATTGGTTGGAGGCCACAACCCCATACTTTGGAATTTTATTTTCCATTTCCAAGAAAAAGTGCCACGTCATTTATAAATGGAAGGAAATCCAGAAGAATACCTCATACTCTTAAACATGATAAGCTTGGATGATACCAGAAGCCCCTACCTATATGAAATACTAAGATGTTCACCCGAAGGAAACCATATCATGACACTCCTTTCTATTCCATAGAGTATTTTTAAATTACCTAAATATGACTTGACACGATTTCTTCAACATCATGTATGAACCACCTGGCTGAAGGCCTGATGGAATTGGGTTGACAACTTCTTTCACCATGGTTTTAGAAGAGAAGGTGTATGTCAGTGGGTATTCTATGTCTTCTCATGAAGGAACCATTTTACCCCCATATTAGCTATCTTGGATGAAACTCTTCCCTCTAATTCTCCTTCCTCACATGATAAAGAGGATTTGGAAGATGATCCTCCCGTATTTGAAGAGTGCATCTCCACCACCATCGATGAGTTGTTTAGTTGAACCTAGGTACTGAGATAGATCTAAGGCTGAAACTGATCAGTGCATCCATGCCTCAAGAGGAGTATCATTCATATGTGTCTTTACTAAATAATAATTGTGATGTGTTCCCTTAGAGATATGATGAGATTCTAGGACTAGACCCTCAGGTCACTATCCACCATGCCAACCTCCCAATGAGTCATCACATGTTCATGAAAACCCCCCGAAATATGGATCCCTCTCATAGTGAAATTTTTGAGGCCACGTTTGATAACATTATCAAAGGAAACTTCATCAAGGAAGTTCAGTACCCCATGTGGCTATCCAACATCATCCCAGAAAAAAATAAGAATGAGAAGATCAAAATCTATATCGACTTCTAGGATCTCAATCGTCATTGTCCGAAGGATGATTTTACCCATCCAGTTACAGAATTAATAATTGACACTAAATACAGGTTCTAGGACCTCTCCTTTATAGATGGATATTCCCGGTACAATCAAATCTAGATGGACCCTGATGATGAGTTGTCTACCGCCTTCAGATTGATGTAAGGAACCTTATTCTATCTGGTGATTCCCTTCAATCTAAAGAGTACAGGAGCCACATATCAATGGTCCTTGCAAAACATCTTCAAACCAATCCCTGCTATGTTAGTGAATGATGCATGGATGAATTGATAGTCAAATACCTCTAGCATCAATACTATCTCAGAGACCTTGATAAAGTGTTCAGCTTCCTCCTCTCCAGGAATTTGAATACAAACCCCTTGAAGTGCACATTTGGGGTTACCTCAAGGAAGTTAGTATTCTTTGTTTTTAGATATAGAGGCATCGAGATCAACCCAGAGAAGATCAAATACATCAACCAGATGCCTATCCCAAGAAACCTATAGGAGTTGCATGACCTCCAAGGCCACATGGCCTATATACACCAATTCATCATGATTATAGATGGAATGTGTAAAAACATTTAAAGTCTCAAGTAGAAAGGAACCTTATACTAATGGGATGAATATTGCTAGACCAGCTTTGAGGAAATCATGAAGTATTAGCTACAACCATTCGTTCTGATGCCACTTGTCTCCATGAATCCTCTATTCCTTTATGTGACCACCATGGAATGGTACCTTAGTGCCCTTATCTACTAGAGGAACATTGAGGGTAGAGAAAATAAATACTTTCTTATTCACATACTCCTTAACACCGAGACCAGATATTCCCCTATTAAGAATACCTTCCTCATTCTAGTTTTTTGTAGTGTAGAAGTTGCAATGCTATATATATCCTGTTGAGATATAGTTGGGTTCCCCTATGGATCTGCTAAAGTTTGTACTAAACCTCCCTATATTTAAAGGATGGTTGGAACTGTGGATAATGATTCTTTAACAGTATGACAACATGTTCATTTTTCAAAAACCCTTCAAGGGACAAGAATTGATAGACTTCCTAGACACTCATAAAGACCCTGAAGAAATAACCCTAGATTTCAATTTCCTAGATGAGGCTATCCTCTCAGTAGACAAGACCATGCTATATTGGAAGATTTATTTCAATGGTTCTTCATGGAGCCTAATTGGTAAAAAGATCACCAATACATAGTTTAATAGAGTATGCTAGAGGATCATCTTCATCACCTGAGCTAAAGCAATTCTTCCCTATATGTTACTACTATTAGAAGGATACACAAAAAACAAGGAAGAGTATCAGTCCCTCATCACTTGTCTCGAGCCAGCCCTCTAGATTGATGTTCCCTACCTTCATGTGAATGGAGACTCTGAGTTGGTCATAAAACTGATTAATGGTGACTATATAATTATAAATACACTACTAGTTTCCCTAATGAAGAAGACTCACCCGTTGATATCCTAGTTCTTTTCTAAGCCAAAGGTTACTCATGTTCCCCGATCACAGAATGGTCAATCCAACACCTTGACCAGTTTATCTACATCCCTCGAAAAGCCTAATAAGGATGATCTATTCATTCATGTGACACATTAGATTATCATCACTCATATCATTATATATGATTATGATATTAAATAGGTAAACTAGATGACCACCAATGCTCCCATGTCAGGACCCCCCTCTTGTAGCATAATAAACCACCGATTGAAAAAATAATTTCATTGATTTTCTCAAGTGTGGAATTATCCAACCAGATCAAGTTGAGTGTGAGAGAGTCTATTAGTAAGCAGTATAATTACCCCTCTATAGTTAACTGAACCTTGAATAGACCCTCAACATGTGAGGGTTCTATGGAATTATCCTTCTTTTCAACCATGGAGATGATATTCCCTAGGTTATACATAATGTTCAGGCTGGGTCTTGTGGTTCCCATCTAGTAGGATAGAATCTCTCCCACCATATTCAAAGGATATGCCACTTCTGTCCCACCCTAATTCTCAATTTCATCAAATATGAGAATAGGTATCATGCGTGCCAGATCCATGCCAACTTTGTGCATTAAACACCTGATCTTATCCATACCACCATGTATTATTGTACATTTTTAGTATGTGGACTCAATGTTGTGGGACCCTATCTACCAACAATAGCTCACCAATGTAGTTTCATTCTGACCATAAAGGATTTATACTCCAAGTGGGAAGAAGTGATTCCCCTTAGGGAATTAAAGGCTTGATTCATGATTGAATTCATGATCTCTCACATAATTCATTGATTCAGAGTTCCTCACACCATTCTCACTGATAATGCCACAAACTTCTAGGATGATAAGTTTAAGAGATTATACCCAAATTATATTATCCAGTCAAATGATACTTCCCATTATTATGCACACGAAAATTGATAGACCAAATCATTCAACAAAACACTATCTAACAATCAGTGAAGATGGTTGTCTTGAATAAGAAAAGTTTTTCAAACAAGCTCCTTATGACCTATGGGCCTATCAAATGATGGTTTGAAATTCCTCCTAGGTGACTCCATACTCCCAAATTTTTGGAATAGAGGAAATCCTTCCCATTGAGGAGGATCATTTGACATCACTATGAATATATTTCTGTGACTAGAAGACTCTAGAAATAATATCAAAAGTCCATATATCTATAATGGAATCCCACAAAGAAAATAGTCTTCAGGCCTTGCATAATATAGAGAGGAACCAAAACATGATAGTGAGAGTGTTCAATAAGGATTATTTCCTCTTCTCCTTTCTCAAAGGTGACATGATACTGTATCTTAGGACACTGATGATACCCGAAAAGATTACACCAAATTTGGATCCCAAATGGTAAGGACCTTACATCATTCACAAGGCCTATTATAATGTTGAAAAATCATTGGTAACCATAGATAGAGAGTGTATTACACCTCCTATAAAATCCAATTTTCTCATATAGTACTTCGCTAGAAGGGCCTACATTCTAGTCACATGATGTTAAACTATGTTCCATTTAAAAATCATATGAAAATAAACTAGGAGTCCAATTATAGGCATCATGAATCTAAATTTTATATTAGTCCACATGAGGAATGTGTTGCATGAAATGGAACTTCTTGGTCTTCATTCATTTCGGGTTGTTCCTATCGTGTCACACAAATCCATCTGGTTGGAATACTCACCTATTTTGGGAATCCCCCTTCCCTTGGCTGGAACTCTATGACCTTAAACAATGAGTTAAAGTCTAACAATATCACCTTTAAACTATTTGAGAGTCTCTTTAGGAATGTGTTTTGTGGTGTTGGGTCTCATTGGTCCTCATTCACATCAGGGTTTTCATGACCCTACACTACACATATCCTCTTCAGAAACTTCAATTTAGTTCAAAATCTATGGCCTTAAACTAAGATCCTACGATCCGAGAATTAACACCTTAAACTAATAATCCAACATACGGTCCATGCAGCATGACCATAAACTGTTCCCATGTAGTCTGAACTATATGACCTTAAATTGGGTGTAGTCCAAGTATCATCACATTAAACTGTATACAGGTTCTCTCCAGACTATATTTTGTGGTGTTGGGTATCTTTGAACCTCATTCATACCAGGTTTATCATTTAACCATATAATAAATCTATTTGAGATGCACATATGATTTTTCCAAACTCTATGACCATAAAATATGATCCCCCATAGTCTAAGAATCATGACGTTAAATTGAATGCAAGACTTATCAGGAATATATAGTGTAGAACAAGACCTCCTAGGCCCTAAATCATATTGGGTTTGATACTCCGCCACACTGTATATATCTGTATGAGAATCCCATATTATAGTCAATGATGTGTGACTTTAAACTAAAAATACTAACATCCTCAATGAAAAATGTTAAATCGTGATTCTAGTCGATATTAAACAATGATTCCTCTTAATAAGATATGATCTTGAATCTATATCAAATTGGTATGAATCATACGATAATTATGGGATGGTCAAAAACCCCAGATTCCATCGCTAGAGAGGATCGTCCCTACCAACCCCAGTCTACTACCATGTCATGTTCCAAAATTACGCGTGGCTTGATTCCCATCATCATGGGATACATAGAGGCTCCCTGACTTTTCATCTCCATGACCAGCTACAAATTCACCCACCCTTTGTCCTATTGGCCTCAATAATGATCCATGAATTATGACCATAAACTATATGTAGTTTATCTTAAGGTATTTTTGTCACACATGAGCCTCCTTATCTCCATTCATGTTGAGTTTAACCTATTTCATTCTATACATATAACATTGGAACGAACATTACCCATGTCCCAAACCATACGACCATAAACCATGAGAAACAGACTCCAAGATCACTTCACATGGTACAGGGTCCCCATGGCTAATTCATGTTAGGTTTTAATTCTTTCACCACATAAACATAAATGAATGCCCTATTTTCATATTCCATACAATAAAAATATAAATTATTTGATGACTTATAGAACTATGTGTGGCTTAATTCCCATCCTAATGGGGGTATATAGTAATGCCTAGACTTATTATCTCTATACCCAACCACAAATTCATTAAGTCCCTTGGCCCCTATGCCCCATCATGGTCTAATATTTAGGACTCTAAACTAAAAGCAGACTTATGGTCCATGTAATATGAACTTAAAGTATTTTCAATATTCGATTCTAATCCTACTTACTGAATTTTCCCATGCCTACACCGAGATGCACTATGGCGTGATGAATCCCACATGTGAATTTCATTAGTACATTTCCATGCCTCAATTCTTTATAGGATTGGATTTCCATCATCTTCCAAATCCAAATAATCCCTCTGACAATGATGGTGCATTACTAAAGAGGATCACCTTCCATCCTGGGCTAACAAAATGATGGATTTCTAGAAATGAATAGTGGACTGTATGTCTTGAATTTGGTCAATATTTGATCCTCCATTTGATAACCCTATTCTTAACTATTGTGGCTATGATACCTATGTTATAAACATGGTCAACAGTTTATCTCTACCGATTGGTGGCTTCTTATCCAAACCTTAAAAGTCTTATATTGACTCATATACACCTCCCTATGATTTTGTGGAGTTCCAACACCCTTGGTGTTACCCCTCCGTACATCTCTATGCATTGAGTATTCAGGCCTATGTCATTGGGACAATCTCAACATGACATCCCCTCACCCATACTATTCCCTTCCATGTGTCCGGGAAATCCCCTAACCACTACATGTTTCCCACATTGACCATGGATCATTTAGTCATATGAGTCTTGGTGTGGTGTGTACCGATGTGGTCAAGCCTCAAAAATCCACATTCCATACATCCCAACTTTAAACTGATTGCCTCCATGGTCTAATAAGCACAACCTTAAACTGTTTCCAACCATCCCCTTATCTTTCCCATGGAGTTGGGTCTCCTTGTATCACATTCACATTGAGTTAATACTATTCTATCCTATTATAAAAACTTTAGGGCACCCCATGATCAGATAATTATGACCTTAAACTAATAGAAAAGCCTAAGTTTGTATATCAGTACTTTAAACATATTTTTCTCAAGATTGTTTTATAAGTAATCAGGTGGCCTCCTAGGACCCACCTTTTACATCTAGTAACCTTACACTTATGTCACATATATCCCTTTGAGAAACTACCCCTTTTTTTGTATGAAAAAAAACTTATAATGTTTTCCATGGTCCTGGACATATGATCTTAAACTGTGTGAAAAGTCCCGATTACATGATAATAAACTGTGAGATACATCTTGATCACCAGATGTTTAACTATGAAATGCTCCATCCTAACTGTATAACATTAAACTATGTGACTAAATTACTTCCCATACAATGTTAAAATGTGTGTCTATCATCCCAATTACATTATGTAAAACTATAAGGCATCTTAGGCCCTTGCCGATGTGGTCCTCTCTTCTACTATTGGACATCTACTAAACCATTCCTATTCGTTAACTATCACTCGACATCTGAGAATACACTCCCCTATAAGATGAGTTTGAATTTGTTTATATCAATATTACAAAACCAATATTCTCTAATCCATGATGACATCATTCCTGGATCATTGGAATCCATTTGAATATTCCATCACATTATTTCCACATTTTTCATACCCCTTATTTAGATCCTCACCCCCTTAATGTCTGAATAGACACTCTAATGACATGGTTTTTGGTCAAGGCTCACCTATCATCCTAGAAAAACATATCAAAATAATTTGGGTGACATCGTGATGAAAATTATGTGTTTCGAACATGGTCAGTGGTTGAAACTTGTTTATTTTCCCCTCTTCTTGGCTAAGTGATATGGATTCTATGTTTCAAACAGTGTTACCACTATCCTACATCTTCATGTCACCTCCATTGTGTTCCAAGTCTTGTGAATCATGATTTAAACTCTTCATTTCCATTTTTCTGGGTATAATTCAACTCATCTGGAATTTAACCCTATTGTTTACTAGAGAACATTAGAAGATAAATTCAGCTATTTCGAGAGACTTGTTCTCCAGTCGCAACCTCTCTCAACCTAAAAACACTCGGTGGTCAGTAAACAATTGTATACCGTGAGTGTTTGATAATTATTTGTAACTCTCATACAAATGGAAAATCATATGACCATCCCTAATTTCCCACACCAATCATGAATCACGTGATCTTAGGGATTGATCATTCATTATTTTAAAAATCAGATTGAGATTCAATAGTTAAAATGAAGAAAACGTAATATTTCCATGCATGAATAATGTTTAAATATGAAATTGTGGCATTAAGAGAGGGAAATCCACATATTGGAGCCTCTATTGAGTATTTGAAAAAAACTTCCTTATGGGTTTCCTCCAGCAATGGACCGTTGCAGGTCTATCAGCCTATGGAGTGTGATATCTAAGGCCTGTTACTACCTCCCAATATCTGCTTCCTTCACATCATTCACATGATTAATCTTTTCAGATCTAACCTATTATCATTCCCTCTCATCCTAGAAATAGGCTATTTGAAATATTTCCTGCCTCATTTTCTTTACAGCCACTTCCAACAGAGCCCTCAGTTGGATGATGGCCTTCGATTGAGTTTCGAGGAATGCAGTATGCTTGTTAAATTTCTCCTCTAGATTTTGGATCTTCTGGGTGACTCATGGATCTTCTGATCACTATTAGACCTCTGCTAATTCCAAGAAACCTCAAAATGTTGGCTTCCTCGGCGTACCCGCTTAGTAAGATAGTAACCGACCAACATGTGTAGACCATGAGCTTCCTACTCTCCAATGACCAGAATATGAATCCAGTAGTGGAGGGACCCCATCTGACTCATTAGGGATGGTTCATGGGTTTGGTTGATGAAACAATATATGTTCCTACATGCCCTGCATTGAAATATGTGATTTTCTTCAGCAACATTAGGCCTGAACTCATTTTTAAATATGAGAGGATTATGGTCATACTTGGGGAATTCCACAAGAATAGAGGTATAAGGGTACTCTTTTTGAATTCACTTAGATGGTATGGGATCCATACCAGGAGGCCAATCATCCTCTCTTGACACTTCATCATCAACTTAACCCCTACCAGCCTTAGGCTCTACCCCACTAGTGGCGTCACCCATGACTGTAGTATATTTTCCTTCTAGGACAATGTTTACATCATCTTGAATGAAAAAATCCTTATATATTGATGCAGTTTTTAGAGAAGGTCCCCCTAATGTATAACCCATTACTACTTTCTGGGTGTGCAATCTTTCTAGAACTTTTTGAAACAAGATCTCACTAGTAAACATGATCGGAAAATGACAAGTATGGATTGTGTGAGTGTCAAGGACATACGATATTTGAGCATAAAAAAATTGAACCCATGAGTATTGAAATGTATTTACACCATAGGATACCCTTCAATATTGGTCGATACATTAATGGCCAACACTGAATCATCTTGCATTGGTTGGACATGAACTGCATGAGGGGCAAACAAACATGTTGTCACTAAGGTTCTATGAATGATTTGATGAGGGCCAAGTGACTTGATATGTACTCTTTGCTTGGGGGGATTTCAATGATGATCTACCTTAGGTGCACTTCCACCCTAGAAATGGGAAATTCCATTGGAATACCGGGGCACATACCCCCATAGATGATGGGGAGAACCTGATGCGCTGAGGTTGTCACCCTAACATCCTCAACCGGCCCACCAACTACTTTATCCCCATGAATTGGATCCATAGAATTCGCATCAGAACCTGGTAGTGAACCTTATCCCTCTTTCTTAGAGTCCCTATTCCTATCTTCGAGATGCACTTATAAAAATTAATCTTTAGTTATAACTTTTGGATAATAAAGGGAAATGATCAAGGGAGGCAGGTAAGTTAAATCATGTCTCAAGGAACTCAACTATGTCATTGTCTGAGGCAGCAATTTCACTATATTCCTTATGAATCCCCTGATTGGTAGTTGATCTCTAGAAATCCTCATCATGGGAATCTTGTGCTTCATTATTGGTCGAATCTTCCTCACTTGAATTATGGATAGGTGATATATCCTCCCAACATGCTTCATCACCAAGAATTACCCACACTGGGATGGAAGTAAGTTCATACTCCCCCCGCTAGCATGAATAGAAATCCATGACCATTAAATATACATGCCTCTGATGCATGATCACCCTGTCCATGACTCAAACAAGCCTGACCTCTGGAAGCTCGATTCCATATCAATTAAACTTTGGCTATATGTCCTCCGTGTATGTTGATGTTCACAACATCCTCTAAGACTCCCAAAGAATGGGGAAGCTCGAATTAGCTACTGTTTATTGAAATTACCTTATATTCTTCCAAGGATCCTTCTTATATCACTTCAAATCAGCTTGGGAGCCACCCAATCTCCCCCAAGGTTGTTTTTGGGACCCCTCTTCTCTAGGAGGTGGGGGTGAAATAGAGTGTTGTGTTATCCTCACTATAGACCCAACTCAACATTCTCAAGATAAATGGATTGATTTCTGAAGAGTACCACTCTGACCATCTTGTTGCTTCAACACCGTGCTCACTGTCTTGATTACCTAAATGTTCTTTCATAAGTTTGCCTCTCTGTATATTACCACCCATTTTCTAGCATTGTCCGTCGACATGACAACATTGAAATTGGTTAGAGGCAGCACAATAGTATTTCTAGATCCTGTACTCACCTTCATACACCATATCTAATGAAGGATACATCAAAACCTCTTCTCAAGGATCACCATGTATACTATATTCATCGCTCTCCGAAAGAACCTAAACTACCATGAAAATTAAGAAAACATATAAAGCTCATTATATACATGAAAAATAATCTTGGCCACTAGTACTCCACCCCTAAATCTATATAGATACACCTTTTACTCCCATTTCCACTATATATTTTCCACCATTTGGCCAACCGGGGTTGAAAAGGAAAAAAGTTGAAGTTTCCATGGTTTCCAATATGAATCATGATCCTAGACTCATCAAGAGATAGTGGTCAGACCCCAACATTGTTTAGTAGAGATGACCTCAAACCAGTATTTGGAGAGATGATGGAATTCAGGAATTTATAACCCCCAAAGTTCACCATGATCCAACCATATAATAACTGGAATGGCCAATAGAACCTCCTCAATGTGATTCCCCTAACCACATGGACTAGTAGGCTATAGATTCGGGCCAACACAGGTCCCCCCAGGCTGACATTGCTTTCATCCATAAAAATTACAACCATTACCAACATCCCCAAGTTCAATACCATCCATGTGTCCTTAATAAGAAATATCCAACCTCTCAAGAATTTATCATGAAATGTGGTGTATCAGACCACTATATCCCATCCTCCCACTATGTTGTACCCAAATTGATTAAACTTTCCTTCCTCCAGGATCAACCAGTACGATCCTAGCCTCCTCATCTACAGCACTGCCAGGCCCTGCTTTTCCCTCCTTAACATCCTCACAGTCGAATCCTTCTTCATAAATATGTTAACCCAATCCTTGAATAGGATGTATCTATTGAAAATGGGGGAATGTTTTAGTTTTTTCTTCAGAACCTCAAGAAGATATTTCACTGTGAGAGGATTTCACTACCCGTCATTATAGGTGTTCTATGACTGAAAGAACTCATCACATTGGAACCCTTCTAGTGAAATGAAACCAACATAGTGGATATCCCAAAAACATATGTTGACCTCTCCATAATGATGATAAAAGGTGTTTGTATTTGGGGACCATCTATTGTAGAGCTTCAGTACCAGATTCTGTTGATAGTAGATGTGGAACTGAAATTCCCACACTACCTTGTATAGTAAAACATGGTATAGATCAGTGAAATACACCATGGATATATAGTGTACCCAATACACCCAAGCACATTCAATAGTAAAGTTTCTACTAGAACACATATCTCAATCCTTGTGTTATCCCTCACTGTTATCCAAAATTCTAATATGAAAAATTGTGGCATAGTGGGTGGGGAATTATTCTTCATTTGGACCCTCCCCTATAACCATCATGGTATACCCAGTCATTGAATAGATGTCCATGGCCCTGTGATCCCTGGAGGGATGGCTGTGAATAGAAATGTTCCAAGGAAAGAGATCATAATCATGTCCAAACCATGATCACAACGTATTAATCTAAAAAGCTAAGATGTTGACCTCATATGCCATCCCCAAAGTCCACATCATAAGTTATTTTATCAGTGGATAGTTCTTTTTTTCCTCTTTAAATATGGCCACAAGAACCCTATTGTCTGAAACTACCCTTCTAGCTTGACAGATTTGAGTATTTCTTACTATTTCTGCTCTTTAGGTGGTAGCAACAACTTCTATCTTATTTTGATTTTATTGGTGGTCCACTATAGTTGGTTTCAATAATCCCAAGTATGGAACACATAATAATAAGGCCTAGGTACATAAACTGAGAGTTTTCATGCAAGTATGGTAAATTGAGAATAAAAATAGGGCTTAATAATGAAATAATGTGTGCGAAAATCATTTTGTGTGTGTGAAAGAATTATCCTAGGATCAGATGTCTCATTAAAAATTAAGACTTATGGACATGAGAGAAAAGATCCTATTGCATGAAAAAATACAAGTACTATATAAAGGGACCACATGTACTATTTATAGGTGTGGAACATCAAATTGAACACACACAAACAAGACTATTGTTCACCCAACCACCAAAGGTGCACACACCCCCATGAAAGGATCCCAATTTTATGAGTTTCCCTAATAAACCGACCCTCTGGTCCCCTTTCAGCTTAGATTCTGAGAGGGGGGGGGGGGCATTTTATAGCACTGGAATATCGTCCGAGGTCACAAATTGTCAGTTTTTGGAAATGTAATCTTGTATCCCACCCCGAAGGACCTTCATAGGGATAATAAGGTAGTGGCATCAAAATTTCCATGAGTGTGTGTAAGAACTGAAATCCATGTGCGACACTCTTACATGTCGAATACGATGTATTTTTATTTGAATGCTACAAAGTCCGATGAAATGAATAAGGTCATCTCATGAAAGAAACCTCTATAGAATAAAAGAATGGGAATTAAACTAACAAATATCACACAACAATATTATTCACCAAATATGAAGTTAAACTGATGGCTTGCGCACCCTAGAATCTACATGAAAGGATGAAGGTGTGTGAAAAAACTCTTCCATGCCCAAAATCTTATGCGTCCAATGATAAATATTTCATCTATCAATAAAAAGTAACCCCCCACTTGGGGAGACCCTCTATTAGATGAAGTAACACTTTTATGTGTGTAATAACCCTCTTCTGTAATGGTGTGAAACATGGACCACCAATTGTAGAGAATCTTGTGCGATAAACCTCATGTGGGAGCAAACTTGACTTGGACCATATTTGAGTAATCCTTTCTCAACTACTCTTAACCTAATATTGGTGTATATTAATGCCATACTTACATGCAACCCTGGTCTTCCACACAACTCCCAACTTGCATGCACCTGTTCATTTAATATTCATGGACTTCCCATATTCTAGAGAACCATGATCACTCAAACCTTGTGCGCAAAGCCCAAATCATGCATGTACTACTTTCATGAAACTATCTTAGATTTCAAAAAAAAATTTACAGGTCCCTATCCTAGTACTCCCAATCCACCTTATTGAAACATTACCTTACCTAGTTCTCTTAAGAATAAGTATTCTAATTCCATCTGATCCTAAGTATAGGGATTATAATGCGGACCTCATGATTGACCACTCCTCCCATCATAGAACCATGACAATCCCAAATCCTTGCACCTCACAAATGTGCATGAGCTATGGTCATGTAATCCCTGAGGGTAAGGAGTGATTCCACCCACGTCTGAGTTTCATGATATAAAAATTCCTAGTTCCATGTCCTAGTTGTATAATGTTAAACTACATGACAATGTCCTCATCACATGATGCAAAACTGTGACCTTACCCTGTGTTCTAAGCATATGATGCTCTATGTATGTGTTGAATGGGATGAAATACAATAGCATGAACTATATACGACTCACATGGAATGAGATCCTCCTGTTTGCATTCCCGAGACATAGATGGATAGATCATCAGATGTGACTATCCTAATTACCCAAATAAAAGATAAAACATGCACATCATGATCCCTCTCTCATTCCCTTTGGGCTCTAGAATCCATCTATCTATAGACAGAGTGGATCAGGTGATCTTCATACCAACTAATTCATTTTGTTTCTCACATTTATCATGACTGAAATAGGCTTATAGGTTAGTGACAATGATGACATCCACATGATCCCAAACCATAGATGGGCCTCTTATTTAGTATAATCCGCAAACATTCTAAACTACATATACATTGATTCCCAAATAATTTTGATATGTAGGAAGCCTAACTGAGGTCCAAAACCAACATCCAAACCCAAAATCTTCTCCAGAAAAAATCCTCTATAAGATCCTGACCCCATCCAGAGACCACATCTCCTCCAATTCCTAAGGGAACCTCACATGCGTAAGCCCCATAGACATCATAACTACACCTAGAATCACTTGGGTAGCTTAATGTGTAATCCTCAAACCACTCTAAATAATAGAAATCCACTTTAAAATGGAATCTACAATTAATAAAACATATAACATCCCTCCTCGACCCTCCTCTCGTGACATGATAATCCTTACCATATGATGTTAAAATGAATGTATTAGTTTTTTCACATGACCTTAAGCTGCGACATTGAAATATATGTGTTTTGATACCTATCCTCTAAATAGGGTAGATATGAACACTCATTGAGGATCAATACCAACCATAGTAAAATCATGGTGTTCTCTTCCTTGGATACACCACCTAGATCCACCTCCACATGGCATTCTGATCCACTAGAAAACTATTCAGGTGCTTCATCCTAGGGATACACCTCCTGGGTCCACCTCCATGGGGTGTTTTGATCCACTAGTAAATTATAGAAGTGCTCCCTAAGAGGGATGAACTATCCTAGGTCCACCTCCATAGGTAATTCTAATCCATTAGTAAACTATCCATATCCCCCCTCCTAGTGACACAACTCCTAGATCCGCCTCCACAAGGCATTCTGATCCATTGTTAAAATATTGAGGTGATCCTTCTTAGGGGTGAACCTCTTGATCCTTCCTCTATGGGAAATTTTGATCTATTTGTAGACTATACAAGTTCTCTCTCATAGGGATTCACCTCCTAGGTCCACCTCCAGTTGGCGTTCTGATCCATTCGTAAACTATCCATGTGCTCACTCCAAGGGACACACCTCCCAGGTCTACCTCCATAGAGAGTTCTAATCCTTTGGTAAAATATCCAAGTGCTCTATCCTAGGGACACAAATCCCATGTCTCCCTCCATTGGGTGATATGGTCCATTGGTAAACGTTCCACGTGCTCTCTCCTAGGGATGCACCCCTCAGGTCTGCCTTAAGGGGAGTTCTAATTATCCAGCATGTCCCTACAGGACATTAAAAATTTTCCTATATCTATATTACATTAAAATCATGACATGATCCATCTCAACAAGGCATTTTGATCCACCTCCCTAAGATGTTAAACTCACAAAATGATTCCAAACTATATACCTGATGAAACTAATTAGATATCTAAGGTGAAATCCTTGTAAGATATACTACCACAACATTAGCTAACTCATTTGAAACATGATATGCATAAGGTAAAATCCTTGGAAGATGTTTACCCATGATTTTAGAAACATCACAAAAAAATGGTATGCTTGAGGTAGAAAGACTTTGAGGATTCACACCCCTAAAGTTAGTTACCTTGAGATAGACATGTTAGGAATTGCGTTTCGTGCATAAGATGCCTCAATGAGATGACCTTATAAGAGGATTATTTACTAATAACCATTTCTCCCGGTATCCAGACATGAACAGTGCTTCCCAACATGACTACTGTCCTTACTGAAGGTTTCTGACCTATCAAGGAAAATGGAATGTCCTGACAGAAGTAGTGTAATTGACTAGTTTCCACAAAGATATGGCACTAGGAAGGAGTTTCATGAACATGACCTAACTCTATAAGGTATTCTTAGACTAAGTGATGAGTTCTAAGGAGGAATCCATGGAAGGATAAAATAATATCATATCATCTTGTTTCGATCAAGGAGTATAAACCTCCATTTAAAGTGATGAATTACACCCACCATTGGAATGAGGTAGCACATGGTAACAGAGACACACATCATGTGTGTGAACCTAGTGAAAGCATCATAAACAATTATATTTAATTTAATAACAATTATCATAGAATGAACCAAAAATAATACAAATAAATAAATAAATTAAACACATACTTAGGTTAATAAAGGCTTATGATCCTTCACAATAAGAAATGATAATCACATTTAGTAATTAATCATATTAATTTTTCATTTTTCCCTGTTAAGAAACATTAATAAATTTAAAAAATGATGGTCCATGAGTTGTATTAAAGAACCCCACTCATTATTATTAAATTATATCCAATTAATGTTTCTTGTGATTTATTAAATAACCCCATTAATTATTATTAAATAAATTAAATAAATTTCATAAATTTAATAAGTTAAATAAATTTACATTTATTAACATATTTAGGTACACAAAATGTACTTAAAAAGAATCATGATGTACATTTCCTGTGTAATATTAAATCTATTTAATAGATATTTAATGATCACATGAAAAGTTATGGAACACAAAATATCTTTTGATATGTGTAATATGTGGGCTTTTTCATTTAAAGTGTAAAGCATTAAATGTAACTCCACATGGACTTCATTATATACACATCATGTAACTCCATGAAGCCAAATAGAATAGGATATGTAGTGTGGAAAGTCACACTACAAGATATTAATTTACATGAATCATACTTATGGAAGGATGAGATAATTAAAAATCATGTTAATAGACATTAAACATCACGTTACACACTAGTGTTCAATATGTGACTTGTTAATGTCATCAAGTATTGACCCACAAGACATGATGTAAAATATAATACATTTATATTTCCTGGAGTGATACCTACCATGAAACATGTACTGTAACACAACATGTCACGTTATAGTGTCATGTATCCCATCATCATGGAACCTCTAGATGTATTCTTTGAGCATTCTTCATGTGTTTTTGGACCATTCATGTCAATACAATGCTATATTAACATGAAATATTGACCATTGAGCTTAAAACAAAATCATGAACATGAATACTAGAAAACCAATTCATATAAATTTATTAAATAATTTAAAACAATTATAAATTAAAATTTGAGTGTTATTACACCATATAAAGGTTTTGGTTGACACTAAAAGAATCAAATGGAGGATTAGATTTAATTTTTCTTCATTAAATTTGATAGATATACTCCAAATAAAATGATAAAATCTCTTTGGAATTTCATAGACAAGGGCATGCACATTTATTTTATAGTTTATTTAAATAGAACTACCACACCCATTTTATTTCTTCTTAAACAATTTATAGTCTTCACTGCTCATTGTTGTTGTCACCAATCTAATTTACAATATTTTTTACATCTTTATTTCTTTTAGAGTCCAAGAATGTATCCCTCTACTATATCCACTCATGATGCACCAAACTCTAAATGGAATTATTCAAATCCTTGGAGTTATAATGATAATAAAAAGTGATTTATATTAATTTACTTGATCATCATGAGGTATCACTTATTTTATCTCTCTAAAACTTGAGTGAAGAAGGGTGTAATATATATAATTCTCACACTAGTAACCAAGAGAATAATTTTTGTTTTGGTAAATCAAAGTAAAAAATAATCTGGTTCTAGGGAACCAACTCCAACCGATCCCAACTATATTTTGAGGCATCAGTTTAATATGAGATTATTGATTATTGGATAAGGTTATTATTCACTTACTATAGAGACATCTTGAACCATGTGTTTAGATATCTCATTTATAAATATATTGACTATTCTCCAACATTGTCTATATTATGCATCATATTATTTATGTTGGCTTGGTAAGCACACTATGTTTTACAATTTTCATTAATATTAATTGATAAATATGTCAAATAAATTTCACTATAACATATAATACATATTGTAGCATGTTAAACCATAATTAATAACAAGGGTCATTGATATTTTATACTAAGATTTTTTCACACCATATATGTACAAACCACATGGGATTAAAAAATTTATTCATAGTGGTGTATGTGATAGAAAAACTCATTATATATAGATGATGGGAGAAATTAATGTTTTAGATATTATTGGATGATGATAATAGGGTAATTTTATTAATCTATTTTTATTATTTCATTTTGAGGTATTTTAGTTTTCTTATTTGATGCTTATACCTATGTTTTTCATTTTCCATATTTAGATGCATTTTATCATTGGTAATTTTTGGGTATATATTTTAGCTTATTGATATAAATGGTTATGTTTTTCCATTATATATTTTTATTTATATTTTTTTTATATATTGTGATGCTCAATTTCAGAGAAAATATCCCCAAGTGATATATCTAAATCCTCAATACTAACCTACAACCTCTAGTGATTAGGAAGGAAACTTGAGGATTTTTAAAATTTCCCATTGATGGAATGACCATGCTAGGATGAGACAATAATGGATAAAGTTACCATAATGTTTTGAGGTTGAGATATTATCAAAAAATGATAATAAATTATATAAATATTTTTTTTTAAAATTCATTTGAATTATTAACCTATTTATCTTTCTAAATTAGTGATTTTTTTTATTTTTTATGTTTAATTATATATTCATATTTCATGAATTGAATGGGGGAGATATTTTATATATATCCTATATTACTTTAAAGTAAATTGGAATATTATAAATCATGTCCTTA